>LR990012.1:0-4800000 GCA_905147175.2 Nymphalis urticae
GCCCGGACGGCTTGACGGCTGACATATGCACTGCGGCCATTAACTGTGACAGGGAGGTATTCCTGGCGCTGGCAAACAAATGCCTTAAGCTAGCATACTTCCCAAAGCAGTGGAAGGTCGCCCACGTGTGCATCCTCCGAAAACCCGGCAAAGATGACTACACCCACCCAAAATCCTACAGGCCGATTGGGCTGCTGTCAGTCCTCGGCAAGATTGTAGAGAAACTTATGGTGGGTAGGATCCAATGGCACCTACTCCCATCCTTACACCCGAGCCAGTATGGATTCATGCCACAGCGTGGAACAGAAGACGCCCTCTACGACCTAATCGGACATATCCAGGAGGAAATTAAATCGAAGAAAATCGTACTTCTGGTATCGCTCGATATAGAGGGCGCCTTTGACAACGCATGGTGGCCAGCCCTTAAAAAGCGGATGGTACAAAAACACTGCCCGCGGAACTTATACGCCTTGGTGGCCTCATATTTACAAGACAGGAGGATCGTAGTAAACTACGCCAGAGCGACCAGTGAAAAGGGAACCACGAAGGGCTGTGTCCAGGGTTCCATCGGCGGACCGACCTTCTGGAACCTCATCCTGGATTCGCTACTACAAAAGATGGCATCCATGGGAGTTTACTGTCAGGCATTTGCGGATGACGTGGTCCTCGTTTTCTCCAACCATCGAACCAGCGGGTTACAGACTACAGCGGAAACCACCCTAGCGGCCGTACAAGAATGGGGCATAGAAAACAAATTGAGTTTCGCACCACATAAAACAAATGCAATGGTGATCACCAAGAAACTCAAATACGATGACCCTGTGATTCATATGTGCGGCACCCAGCTGAGTCTAGTAACCGAGATCAAACTGCTGGGCCTCATCATAGACTCCAAGCTCACATTCAACGCGCATGTGGCAGCCACCTGCAAGAAAGCTGCAGACATATATAAACAACTTGCATGCGCGGCAAAGGTGACTTGGGGCCTAAACGGAGAAATAATAAGGACCATATATGTGGCGGTGATAGAGCCCATAGTCCTCTACGCAGCAAGCGTTTGGTCTCCTGCAGCCGAGAAGATTATGATAAGAAACAAGCTAGACTCGCTGCAGAGAGGCTTCGCCCAGAAGATCTGCAGGGCGTACAGGACTGTGTCTCTAACATCGGCACTCATCCTATCAGGCCAGCTCCCCCTCGACCTCCGCGTCAAAGAGGCCGCCACCTTATTTAAGATCAAAAAAGGCTACTGCGTGGACCTCATACCGCCAGGACGAGAAATCGAGCGCAGAGTGGGACCCCTACAGAACCCCCACCCATCGCAACTCAAAACAACTGAGTACGTGCGCTTGGAGAGTCTGGACCCACAAACCCTTGAAGAACACCATATAGTCGGCCCCCTAATATTCACCGACGGCAGCAAGATTGAGGGGAAAGTCGGAGCTGCCCTAACATGGTGGGATCAGGGAACGGAATCCAGAAACTCCACGTTCCGTCTTGAACCGCACAATACTGTCTTCCAATCAGAGATGTACGCACTCCTAAGAGCAATTAAAATGGTGAGGAAATCGAAGCAACGCTCTGCAAACATCTTGAGCGATTCGAGATCCTCGCTCGATCTACTTAGGTGCCCATCGGTGACTCACCCGCTGGCCCTAGAGATGAAGGAGTGCTTACGAGAAATCGAGGAAGAGGGCAGGAGTGTGCGATTCTTTTGGCTCAGGGCCCACGTAGGTACACCGGGCAATGAAAGAGCGGACGAGCTAGCCAAAAAAGCGGCCCTAACTAAAAAAACGGCACCTGACTACGATAAAGTCCCAATATCGTATGTCAGAAGGCGAATACGAGAAGAGACCATCGCGAGGTGGCAGGCGCGCTACGACTCCTCAGAGACAGGGTCAGTAACCAGGGTATTCTTACCAGACGTCAAGGTCGCAAACAAAGTGGTAAGAACGGTGGCACTAACTCCCACCGACACCCAGTTGATGACCGGTCACGGGGGATTCGCGGCGTACCTTCACCGCTTCAAACTCAAAGACAGTCCTTCTTGTGTCTGCGATCCCGAATGCGAGGAAACAGTCCTCCACCTAATCTTGGACTGCCCAAGATTCGGTCAAGGTAGACAGGCGCTAGAAACCCAAATAAGCGTCACCCTGGACCAGTCTACACTCCACACCATCATGGAGAGAGAGGAACTAAGAAAACCCTTCCTCGCATTCGCAAGAAAAACCATTCAAGTGGCCGCCAAAAGGAACAGCTCGACCGCGATACCATCCGCGACAGACATAAATTCACAATCACAACCATCTTCGAGCACCACAACCACACACACAACACAACCAAGCCCACACACTCATACTCATACTCATACTCACACCGGGCAAAATACCCTGAGACGGTGGCTACAGGCTCTCCCCAACATGTTGCACGGACCGCTCATGAGGAGAAACCAGCCCACCATGCCCTTGCAACCCACACACTACGCCGCGTTTAAAGAGCTGATAAAAGACGTAGGAGCACGCGGCGTTCCGGGTATTGCGGTTAAAGGTGTGGCTCTTTTCATGAGTGACGAAACGGAAAGGCTGGGCATCAGCTTCTGTCGCCCAGACGGCTCGGATCGCGTGACGGTGTCGCCTGGACTAGCCTTGCTAATAAAAGGGAGCACTTCACAAGTGAGCATCAAGCGCGCTACCATCGACGCGCTCACCACGCAAATGCCGGGTGCCTTGACCTGCCGACTGGTGCGGCCACAAAACAAAGTGATCGCACTCTTCGAGTGGGGAAGGGATACCCCCTTTGCATTGGCATGCACACAGCTCTCGAAACTTGGCGAGGAGGACCGGGACGGCACACCACGCCGGATAAGCGTGGATGCCATGAAAGTCGGCGCCGAAAAAGGTGACGTAGCAGATCGCTACGGGTGCCTGACGGCCTCGCAAGCACACGAGGTCATCGTATACGAAGACAGGGGTGAGGACCTAGGTTTCTTGAAACCAGAGGCCAAAACACCTCTCCCCCCTGCGGCGCCGACTAGCATGGAACCCCTTCTAAGTGGATCTGAGCGTGTACAAATAAAAATGGCGGCAAAGCGAACTGCCCAAGCCTCACAGACCCGTGGGGAGCCTAGCCCCAGAAAACCAAAAATGGCTCTGTCTAAAATGATCCGAGATCTGGTCTCCCCGAGAAATAAAGAGTCCAAATCGCTCCAACTTGCCCCAAGATCGTCGACCTCCGCGGACCGACAGGCGACAGCGATGAGGGAATTCCTTAAGTCAGAAGACAGAGGAAAACCCAAAACGTCTCGCACCGGTTCAACGAGGGCCGACTGGGGACAAGTCACACCACCAAAGCGAAGACTGGCGTCAAACCCGCGAGACCACGCAGTGAATGCATTCCTAGAGTTCCAGGCTATAGTGTCAGCAACCCGTGAGGTTCACTTAGCCACCTGCAAAAAAATCATGCAGACCTACCAGCGAGGCAACGAAAAGCTGCTGGAGGTGGAACTCAATGAAGCCGAGGCGGCCATATACAACAACGACACATCCCAAGTCATCAAAGGGAAAATGTCGGGGTGGTACATGGCTGCTTATAGCACTGTGGGAGGTTTTGTGGGCCCAGTCGAAGCGAAAGGGCGAGAAGACTCACACCAAAAATTTCTCGCTCCAAAGGGAGACCCCGTAGTGGTGGTTGCCAGATGCACGAGAATCATGCTGAATGACAGAATCCTGGAGTTGGCTAAGTCCATCTCAGGTGGTCCAGATGACGACACACCTCTCGTGGACTGGGAACTACCGCAAATATCTTGGATCAATGGAGTACCGGGCTGTGGAAAGACGACTCATATAGTCAGGAACTTCGACGAGAACAACGAAATAGTGGTCACCAATACAGTGGAAGCCGCCAAAGACCTGAAAGAACACCTGACGCACCGATTTGGTGAAAAAGCCAAATCAAGGGTACGAACTATGGCTTCCATCCTCGTAAATGGTATTCATGAGGACATAAAGTGCGACCGCCTCACGGTTGACGAAGCCCTCATGAACCATTTCGGAGCCATAGTGATGGCGGCTAGACTATCCGGGGCCAAGGAGGTGGTTCTCGTCGGAGATATAAACCAGTTGCCTTACATCGACAGAGAAAATCTGTTCGAAATGAGGTACTGTCGCCCAAACCTGACAACAAACATCACCAGGGAGTTGTCATGCACATACCGGTGCCCCATGGACGTCGCATTTGCCATCAGCGACGTCTACAGAGCCATCTACTCCGCCAATCCCATCGTCCACTCCTTAAGCATGGAAAGGTTCACTGGCGCGAAAATACCATCAGACCAAGCCGGAACCCTATATCTGGTCCATACGCAGGAAGAAAAGAAACTCCTTATGGACCAGGGATATGGCAAAGGCGAAGGATCTCGCGTCATGACCATCCATGAATCGCAAGGACAGACCTACGGCAAAGTCATCATCGTCCAAACCAGACGTACGGGGCTCACGGTCCATCGGAGCGTACCTCACGCTGTGGTAGCTATAACAAGACACACGAACACCTGTGTCTACTATACGGACGACTGTGACGATGCAATCGGCAATTTTATCAGCCGAACGGTGGGTATCAAAACAAAGATAATCCTGGAGCACAGCCTGAAAATGGCAATACACAAGCGAGACAACATCGTCGCTGAGGCTGTGCTCTCACTCCTAAAAAAATGGACATGGTCCGCAGGGCCCGCCGCTGCGCCGTAAAACAATATAACAAGTGCAAAGAGATGTGTATTACAACAATATAAATAAGTCTGAAAACGATAATATAAGATGATTAATCAATGTAAAAAAAAAAAAAAAAAAAAAACCTAGTAATGTACAAGATAATTAACTAGATATAAGTACAACATAAGAATGTAAAGAGAGAAATAATTTAAAAAAAAAAAAAAAAAAAAAAAAAAAAAAAAAAAAAAAAAAAAAAAAAAAAAAAAAAATTATATATCCATAATACTAATAATAATAATAAAATGGTCAATACGGGTCACACCCCTCCATAGAAGAGCTCCGGAGGAGAAGAAGACCAGCTGCGCCGCAGCGCTGCAGTGGTTGGGATGTTGTAACAAAAAATTGTAACTATGTAATAACCACTGTAGCGCCATAAAACGTCAGAAATAATGTTCGCTTAATAGTAAAATAAATCTCAATATTAAAAAAAGGCACGGGCAACTATGAGCCCGTGGATGTAGTTTGATTTAAAAAAAAAAAAAAAAAACCTAACCTAACCTAACCTAACCTAACCTAACCTTTTTTTTTTTTTTTTTTTTTTTTTTTTTTTTTTTTTTTTTCGGGGAGGAAAGGCATTTACGCCTGCCGCCCGGTCGGGGGACCGGGACGGGTATGTGGGACTCACGGGGCAGAAGGCCCCGTCCTACCCACTAAAACCTCCCCGGAATTCCGCCTCTCCGCAAGGCGGCGGGGTCACGGGAACGCTGTGGCTTACAACCGCAACCCCGCCAGCGGTCGTCGCTGTTCGAGCGACCCACCTAGAGAGCGCGCCGAGGCTGGGCGTCAGGGCTCGACGCCCCGCGGCGGATCAAGATTTTACTGGCTCCGCCGCCGACCACACCTCAGCTCTGCGGCAGCGTCCGGCCTGCGAAGGCACGTCGCCGCCGACCCGGTCTCCTCCTACGTTGCGGGAGCGAGTCCACGTCGTCCTCCCGCTCCCGCTCGGCCGCCTCCTTTTGCGACATGACGCATGCGCTGAACCGGGACACTGCCGCCCAGATCTCTTCGCTTCCGGCCATCTTTTCGACGAGGGCCGGAAGCGACAGATCCCCTCCTACAGCCGTGGATAGGACTGCGCGAGGCTCCGCCCAAGCCGGGCACTCTGCGCGCGTGTGTTCGGCCGTATCCACGGCTCCTCCGCCACAATGGTGGCAAACCGCCGAAGGCTCCCTTTCGACCACCTCACACAGGTACCGGCCAAAGCAACCGTGGCCGGTCAAAAGCTGTGTGAGGTGAAACGTGGGTGGGCCGTGCTTGCGCTCGACCCACTCCCTCAACACCGGCCGAAACCTTTTTTTTTTTTTTTTTGTTGTCGAGGAGGAAAGGCATTTACGCCTACCGCCCGGTCCGCGACTGGGACGGTTATGTGGGACTCACGGGGCAGAAGGCCACCGTCCTACCCACTAAAACCTCCCCGTTTCCGTCTCACCGCAGGCGGCGGGGTTACGGGAACGCGTTAGCTCACCACCGCGACCCCGCCAGCGGCCGTCGCTATGGGTTAGCGACCCACCGGGTGTTTTTTATTGAGGTTGTCTCCTCTTGGCCCAGCCGGTGTAGGCCAGACCCTCGGTCCCACCGCAGGCTGACGCCTGGATGGGGAAACGAGTTTGAGAGGCGGTGACTTTTTAGGGTCTGTCCACCCAGCAACGACACCGAAACTGGGCGAAACCGCCTCTCCCTCCTCCTTCTACTCTACTCCTGTCTCCGGCTGCCCCAAAGGACACCGGAGACCAACTCCTCCTCCCTCCGGCAGTCCAAAGGACCCCGGAGTCCACCTACTTGCCACGAAGCCGCTCGCTAGTCCACTCTGCTGCAACAGAGAAGTACCAGGAGCGGCCCGTGACACTTCCGCCGCGTCAGTCTCAGCCGCGGTCGACAAGCATTCCGGAAAAAACGTCGGATTGCTGGTCGACCCCGTTGCCCAGGGTGCACCACGTGGAGGTGACTGACATGCACCCCGCCGAAACCTAACCTAACCTAACCTAACCTAACCTAACCTAACCTAACCTAACCTAACCTAACCTAACCTAACCTTTTTTTTTTTTTTTTTTTTTTGTCCCCATTGTTTCCCCACCGCAGGCTGACGCCTGGATGGGGAAACGAGTTTGAGAGGCGGTGACTTTTGACGGTCAACCTAACCTAACCTTTTTTTTTTTTTTTTTTTTTTGTTGTCGAGGAGGAAAGGCATTTACGCCTACCGCCCGGTCCACAACCGGGACGGTTATGTGGGACTCACGGGGCAGAAGGCCACCGTCCTACCCACTAAAACCTCCCCGTTTCCGTCTCACCGCAGGCGGCGGGGTTACGGGAACGCGTTAGCTCACCACCGCGACCCCGCCAGCGGCCGTCGCTATAGGTTAGCGACCCACCGGGTGTTTTTTATTGAGGTTGTCTCCTCTTGGCCCAGCCGGTGAAGGCCAGACCCTCGGTCCCACCGCAGGCTGACGCCTGGATGGGGAAACGAGTTTGAGAGGCGGTGACTTTTGACGGTCTGTCCACCCAGCAACGACACCGAAACTGGGCGAACCCGCCTCTCCCTCCTCCTTCTACTCTACTCCTGTCTCCGGCTGCCCCAAAGGACACCGGAGACCAACTCCTGCTCCCTCCGGCAGTCCAAAGGACCCCGGAGTCCACCTACTTGCCACGAAGCCGCTCGCTAGTCCACTCTGCTGCAACAGAGAAGTACCAGGAGCGGCCCGTGACACTTCCGCCGCGTCAGTCTCAGCCGCGGTCGACAAGCATTCCGGAAAAAACGTCGGATTGCTGGTCGACCCCGTTGCCCAGGGTGCACCACGTGGAGGTGACTGACATGCACCCCACCCCAACCTAACCTAACCTTTTTTTTTTTTTTTTTTTTTTTTTTTTTTTTTTTTTTTTTCGAGGAGGAAAGGCATTTACGCCTACCGCCCGGTCCGCGACCGGGACGGTTATGTGGGACTCACGAGGCAGAAGGCCACCGTCCTACCCACTAAAACCTCCCCGTTTCCGTCTCACCGCAGGCGGCGGGGTTACGGGAACGCGTTAGCTCACCACCGCGACCCCGCCAGCGGCCGTCGCTATGGGTTAGCGACCCACCGGGTGTTTTTTATTGAGGTTGTCTCCTCTTGGCCCAGCCGGTGAAGGCCAGACCCTCGGTCCCACCGCAGGCTGACGCCTGGATACTTCCTGGAAACGAGTTTGAGAGGCGGTGACTTTTTACGGTCTGTCCACCCAGCAACGACACCGAAACTGGGCGAACCCGCCTCTCCCTCCTCCTTCTACTCTACTCCTGTCTCCGGCTGCCCGAAAGGACACCGGAGACCAACTCCTCCTCCCTCCGGCGGTCCAAAGGACCCCGGAGTCCACCTACTTGCCACGAAGCCGCTCGCTAGTCCACTCTGCTGCGACAGAGAAGTACCAGGAGCGGCCCGTGACACTTCCGCCGCGTCAGTCTCAGCCGCGGTCGACAAGCATTCCGGAAAAAACGTCGGATTGCTGGTCGACCCCGTTGCCCAGGGTGCACCACGTGGAGGTGACTGACATGCACCCCAACCTAACCTTTTTTTTTTTTTTTTTTTTTTTTTTTTTTGTTGTCGAGGAGGAAAGGCATTTACGCCTACCGCCCGGTCCGCGACCGGGACGGTTATGTGGGACTCACGAGGCAGAAGGCCACCGTCCTACCCACTAAAACCTCCCCGTTTCCGTCTCACCGCAGGCGGCGGGGTTACGGGAACGCGTTAGCTCACCACCGCGACCCCGCCAGCGGCCGTCGCTATGGGTTAGCGACCCACCGGGTGTTTTTTATTGAGGTTGTCTCCTCTTGGCCCAGCCGGTGAAGGCCAGACCCTCGGTCCCACCGCAGGCTGACGCCTGGATGGGGAAACGAGTTTGAGAGGCGGTGACTTTTGACGGTCTGTCCACCCAGCAACGACACCGAAACTGGGCGAACCCGCCTCTCCCTCCTCCTTCTACTCTACTCCTGTCTCCGGCTGCCCCAAAGGACACCGGAGACCAACTCCTCCTCCCTCCGGCAGTCCAAAGGACCCCGGAGTCCACCTACTTGCCACGAAGCCGCTCGCTAGTCCACTCTGCTGCAACAGAGAAGTACCAGGAGCGGCCCGTGACACTTCCGCCGCGTCAGTCTCAGCCGCGGTCGACAAGCATTCCGGAAAAACGTCGGATTGCTGGTCGACCCCGTTGCCCAGGGTGCACCACGTGGAGGTGACTGACATGCACCCCACCCCAACCTAACCTTTTTTTTTTTTTTTTTTTTTTTTCTCGAGGAGGAAAGGCATTTACGCCTACCGCCCGGTCCGCGACCGGGACGGTTATGTGGGACTCACGGGGCAGAAGGCCACCGTCCTACCCACTAAAACCTCCCCGTTTCCGTCTCACCGCAGGCGGCGGGGTTACGGGAACGCGTTAGCTCACCACCGCGACCCCGCCAGCGGCCGTCGCTATGGGTTAGCGACCCACCGGGTGTTTTTTATTGAGGTTGTCTCCTCTTGGCCCAACCGGTGAAGGCCAGACCCTCGGTCCCACCGCAGGCTGACGCCTGGATGGGGAAACGAGTTTGAGAGGCGGTGACTTTTTACGGTCTGTCCACCCAGCAACGACACCGAAACTGGGCGAACCCGCCTCTCCCTCCTCCTTCTACTCTACTCCTGTCTCCGGCTGCCCCAAAGGACACCGGAGACCAACTCCTCCTCGCTCCGGCGGCCCAAAGGACCCCGGAGTCCACCTACTTGCCACGAAGCCGCTCGCTAGTCCACTCTGCTGCGACAGAGAAGTACCAGGAGCGGCCCGTGACACTTCCGCCGCGTCAGTCTCAGCCGCGGTCGACAAGCATTCCGGAAAAAACGTCGGATTGCTGGTCGACCCCGTTGCCCAGGGTGCACCACGTGGAGGTGACCGACATGCACCCCACCCCAACCTAACCTAACCTAACCTAACCTAACCTAACCTAACCTAACCTAACCTAACCTAACCTAACCTAACCTAACCTAACCTTTTTTTTTTTTTTTTTTTGTTTTCGGGGAGGAAAGGCATTTACGCCTGCCGCCCGGTCGGGGGACCGGGACGGGTATGTGGGACTCACGGGGCAGAAGGCCCCGTCCTACCCACTAAAACCTCCCCGGAATTCCGCCTCTCCGCAAGGCGGCGGGGTCACGGGAACGCTGTGGCTTACAACCGCAACCCCGCCAGCGGTCGTCGCTGTTCGAGCGACCCACCTAGAGAGCGCGCCGTGGTGTTAGGGCGCGCCTCCCTCCTGTCTGCCTCCGTCCCGTACCGCGACGGACTCCCCCGAGCCCGCCACTGGAGGCTGGGCGTCAGGGCTCGACGCCCCGCGGCGGATCAAGATTTTACTGGCTCCGCCGCCGACCACACCTCAGCTCTGCGGCAGCGTCCGGCCTGCGAAGGCACGTCGCCGCCGACCCGGTCTCCTCCTACGTTGCGGGAGCGAGTCCACGTCGTCCTCCCGCTCCCGCTCGGCCGCCTCCTTTTGCGACATGACGCATGCGCTGAACCGGGACACTGCCGCCCAGATCTCTTCGCTTCCGGCCATCTTTTCGACGAGGGCCGGAAGCGACAGATCCCCTCCTACAGCCGTGGATAGGACTGCGCGAGGCTCCGCCCAAGCCGGGCACTCTGCGCGCGTGTGTTCGGCCGTATCCACGGCTCCTCCGCCACAATGGTGGCAAACCGCCGAAGGCTCCCTTTCGACCACCTCACACAGGTACCGGCCAAAGCAACCGTGGCCGGTCAAAAGCTGTGTGAGGTGAAACGTGGGTGGGCCGTGCTTGCGCTCCCTCAACACCGGCCGAATGGCCGCAGCGAGGTCTCGGCTAGCCCCCCCCGGAACACCTAGTCGCTCCGCCCATTCGGCGAAGAGTCTTTCTCGGGCCTCCGCCCGCCACTGTCGAACCTCACGTGGGTGAGGCCGGTTTTCGTCCTCCGCTTTCTCCGCCTTGATCCGCCAATAGACCCTCGAGTTAGCCTCGGCCTCGAGGTCCCATGGCGGACTTCCGGCGAGCAGGCACGCCGCGGTGTAGGACACCGTGCGGTACGCTCGAGCCGCCCTGAGCGCCATCGCTCGCTGCGGACGTCGCAGCGACGCGACGTTACGAGCGCTCAGAGCGTCCGCCCATATCGGCGCCCCGTAGAGCGCCATCGAGCGCACGACGCCGGTGTACAGGCGCCTGCAGGAGCCTCCTGGCCCACCCACGTTCGGGAGGATCCTCCCTAGCACTCCGGCTGCAGCCACCAACTTTGGGGCCAAGCGCCGGAAGTGCTCTTCGAACTTCCACCTGCCGTCGAGGACGAGTCCCAGGTACTTCATCGTCGACCCGACGGTGATGGAAGTTCCCCCCACCGTGATGGACGCCCCCGGTGGCGGCGCGTTCCGAGGCCCATGAAAAACGAGGGCCTCGGATTTGTGTAGGGCCACCTCTAGGCCCAGCGCGCGGATGCGGTGGACCACGTGCGCGACCCCAGCCGTCGCGCGATAGGCCGCCTCCCGGTAGGTGCTGCCGCGGGCCGACACGAGAGTGTCGTCAGCGTAGCACGTGACGCTGACCCCCCGCAACGTGGCCCCGCGCAGCACCCAGTCGTAGCCGATGCTCCACAGGAGCGGTCCTAGTACCGACCCCTGCGGGACACCGCACGACAGCGTCTTCCGGCTCCAGCCCTCCCGCGTCGGGTAGGCTACCGCTCGGCCAGCGAAGTAATCGGCCACTGTTCGCCTCAGGTAGCCCGGCACGCTGTGGTACCGCAGGGCCTCCATCACGGTCGCCCAGGGCAGGGTGTTGAAGGCATTGGAGATGTCCAGCGAGACTGCCAACACCACCCCACCCCGAGACACCTCCTCCTCGGCCAGGGCCCTCACCCTGGCGATCGCGTCGAGCGTCGAGCGGCCGGGGCGAAACCCGTACTGCCGCTCGTCCAGTCCCGGCTCCATGCTGTCGACGAGACGGGCAGCGAGCACCCGCTCGAAGAGCTTGCTCACCTCGTCGAGCAGCACGATCGGGCGGTAGGCCGACGGCTGATCGGGCGGACGCCCGTCCTTGCGGATCAGGACGAGCGTGCCCGTTTTCCACCGCTGCGGGAACTTGCCCTGAGCCAGGCATGCGGTAAAGAGGCGCCGCATGCTCTCGCCCAGCTCCTCCGACGCGATCTTCAGGGCTCGACCGGGGATTCCGTCCGGCCCAGGGGCTGTCTTTTTCGACCCTAGTCTGATGACAGCCGCCTGTAGTTCCGCCTCGGTGATGGGAATCACCGGACCCTCTTCCTCGTCGAGCCCGCTCGCCGGCACCATGGTCGGTGGAACGAACACTCCCCGCTCGGGAAAGAGCGTGTCCACCACCCTCGCCAGGAGCTGCGGCTGGAGACTGCTGGTCAGCGGAGGAGCCCAGGGTCGGAGCTTTTGTCTCACGACCCGATAAGGCCTCCCCCACGGATCGCTGTTGAGCGTCTCCAGCCATTCCTCCCACGCCGCCTCTTTGGCCTGCACTATGGCCTTTTGTAGGCCCTGGCAGGCGGACCTGTATGCGGTGTAGAAGACGTCCTCCGCGTCGTGATCCCGGACTCTTCGTCTCCTACACCGAACGTACCGGCGCCGTGCCGCCACGCACGCCTTGCGCAGCCGACGGAGCTCCGGACGCCACCAGTACACCTGCCGCCGACGTGGCAGGTGCAGTTTCGCCCTCGGCATCGCCGCGTCACAGACTCGTGACAGGGCGTCTCCCATCCGGTCCGCCCCCTCATCGATCCGGAGGACCGGGTCGGAACCGGCCCCCCAGGCTTCGACGATGGCCGCCTCCTTCGCCAACTGACCGTCGAGGCGACTCAGACGCCAACGCGGACCTTCCGTTCTCCCAACAGCGGGCCGGACGTCCAGAAGAACCGACGTAGAGACATCGAACCGAATATATCGATGATCCGACAGAGTCTCCACGCCGGTCTCCACCCTCCAATTTTGAGCACGGCGGGCCAGGGCGTTGGACGCGAACGTGACGTCGACGATCGATTCGCCCTGCTGCCGCACGCACGTGCTCTCCGACCCGCTGTTGAGGACCGCCAGCCCCAGCGAGACCGCCCACTCCTCCAGCACCTCACCCCGGGCATCAGCCACGGGAGAACCCCAAGCCGTCGATTTGGCGTTGAAGTCCCCCGCGACCAAAACAGGTGCGGGCGCTGTTTGCCCGATCAGAGCCCCGACCTCCACCAGCAACTGCTCAAACTCGGCGAGACTCCGACTGGGCGAGGCGTAGACGGCGACGACTTTTATACCGCCGACGACGGCCAGCACGCACCCCCTGCCCCTGGCCACACCCTCGATGGCTGGAGCGCCAGCGACCGCAGGGGCGACGACGGCCACGACCCGTTCGTGGTCGGAGACCCAGTCGTCCCGCGAGGGAACGAAGTAGGGCTCCGATACCACCGCCACATTGATCTGCCACTCTGCCATGCTTTGGACTAGGAGGTCCTGAGCCCTGGCAGAGTGGTTGATATTGGCCTGGAGACAGCGCAGGGCCATCACTGCGCGGTCTCCATCGGCTCCGCCTCGGTGCGCGACGACGCGGCTACCGGGCCTTTCGTCGTCGCTTTTCCGTCTTTCTTCTTTTTCTTCGGCGGTGCAGCGCCCTTCCCGCCCTGGCACGACTTGCTGCAGGCGGCGTGGGCAGCTGGCTTGCCGGCCGCCGCGCAGACCACGCAGCTCGCCTCGGTTGCGGAGCACTCTCGAGCCCTGTGACCGGGCTGACCGCAGCGGAAGCACAGACGGCTTCGGTCGACGCCCCGGTCACATTTCGCACCCATGTGACCCCGCTCGAGGCACCTGAAGCAGTGCAAGGGTCTGGGGTCGAGCAGCACCACTCGTGCCGACACCCACCCGACCCTTATGCGGCCTGCATCGACGACCTTCTTCGCGGCCGGTATCGGGCAGCTCAGCCAGAGCGAGCCAGAGCCACTCGAGCCCCGAGCGATGACTCCGGACTTTATCGCTCCGACCGAGCACTCTCCCTGTTCCGCGACCGCCGCCACGGCTTCCTCCGCCGTCACAGAGTCGTCCAGGTCTAAAAGCCTCAACCCCACGCACTTCGTGGGTCGATGGACCTGGACGATCTCCGGGCTCAACACCTCGCGGAGCTTGTCCGCCAGGGCATCCGCCGCCTTCTCGGCCTCGTTGGTGCCCGGCGGCACCTCGAGCATCCTCGCGCCCGTGGCCGCGGTCCGGAACCGCACCGTCGTTAAGCCGACCTCCCTCAGGCTGATCCGGCTCTTGGCCAGGGCCAGAGCCTTTTCATAGCTCCACCCTTTTTCCTCGGCACCGGGTTTCAGCGTTATCGTTAACGCTGCGGTGCGAGGGGGGCGGAGTTTCCTCGTAGCCGGGGTCTTCTTGGGGGCCCCGGAGGAAGTCGGCTTCGCCGCCGCCGGCTTGGCGCTCGGCTTCTCGGTCTTCTTCGGTTCCGGCTTCGACTTTCTTCCGACCACGGCGCTCCAGGTGGTCGGAGTGGCGGCCGGCTCCGCGGACGGCTGAGGAGCCTCCCTCCTGGCTGCCGCCTCTTGAGCAGCCATACTGTTCTTCGGCCGTTTCGGGGTTTTCGGGGGTGCACGAGGGGCGGCAGGAGCCTCCGCTGCCTGCGCAGTCCTACGGTCAGCGGCCAGTGGAGGCCGCAGCCGAGGCTCCGGAAGGAGGCGGCCCTCGATTCCTTCGAGGCGAGCGTTCAGCATCGTGCTGAACTGCTCGCGGTTCGCGCGCAGCGCCTCCTCCATTATGTGCTGGAGGTTCGCCTCCGTCGCCGCCGCTGGCTGCTTGCGCATCTCCGCGACTTCCCGGCGCAACTCAGCCAATTGGCCGGAAAGTTGCGCGTTAGCCGCCTCCAAACGCGCCACCTCCTCCGTCACTGTGAGGGCCCTTAGATCCGCCACCGCACCTTTGATGGTGTCGGCGGCAGTCTTCAGTGCCCGAACGAACGTGCCCTTCAGGTTGCCCGACTTATCGGCAACCTGCAGGACCACGTCGAGCGCCTCCTGCACCGCCGCGTCCAATGCGGCAGACGTCTGCGGTACGTCCTCGGTCGCGCCGCCGGGTTGGCGCTTCCGAACACGGGCCGCCCTCTCTTCAGTGGCCACCTTGGCCGCCGCACTGTACGCGGCCAGTGCATCTTCCGCCTCGAAGCGCCGCTCTTTGGCCTTAGCGGCCTTCAGCTCCTCCCGGGAGCGCCCGAGACCGACATACTGGCCCGTCGTGGGCGGTCGGCCACGCCCCCTTTTTGGGGAAGGCTTAAGCCATTTGGCGACGGCCGACTCAGAGTCTCCGCTTTGCGCGTCGCTCTCGGAGCCCGAGCAGCTCTCCCCAGGACGGGGCCGCTTCTCCAATTTCCGCCGTAGTCCGGCAGATTCCTTTGACGAGACCGTCACCATGCTGGTGACCGACGAGTCCGACTCTGAGAGCCGTTCCAGCCGGACCACCAGCTCCTTTTTCGCGCCGAGGTCGTTGGTTTTAGCGCGCGCCATCGGGGCGCCCGCCTCCACCGCCATTTCTTCATTTTCCTTTCGATCGCCAAGGTCGTTGTTTGTTTTTTTAATTGCTGTTTTTTTCATGACTAATCCCACGAGTATGGGGGAAATAAACAGTCCACCAAGGCAGTGCCCCCTGTACCTTGGTAACCCTATATACACCGTGAGGTCGGGTGGTATCACGGGATCTAATACTAATGTTTTTTATTGAGGTTGTCTCCTCTTGACCCGGCCGGTTAAGGCAAGGCCCTCGGTCCCACCACGGGCTGCGAGACGTGTCCACAACACCCGGATGGGGAAACGAGTTTGAGAAGCGGTGACCGTAGTCTGTCCGCCCAGCATCGATACCGACACTGAGCGAACCCGCCTCTCCCACCTCTTTTCTCCGGCAGCCCAAAAAGACCCCGGAGACCTGACAATTACTGTCGCCGTAAAAATCGCGAGACCTCAGAGTCGGGAGGCCCGCCCATAAAATAAATAAAAGAAAACAAAACAAAGCAAGACAAAATAAAAAGAGAGCAAAATAAAACGATAACAACATTAGACAATAAACCAAAAGAAGCAAAAACCAAAAGAAGGAAAGAAAAGGAAAAGAAAAGAAAACAAAAGGAAGAAAGCAACGAAGACACTTTCTTCTTCCCACCTATTACTTGCCACGAAGCCGCTCCACAGTCCACTCTGCCGATCAGAGAAGTACCCGGAACGGCCCGTGGCACTACCGTCGCGTCAGTCTCAGCCGCGGTCGACAGGCACTCCGAGAAAACGTCAGATTGCTTGTCGACCCCGTTGCCCAGGGTGCACCGCCGCCTTGATCCGCCAATAGACCCTCGAGTTAGCCTCGGCCTCGAGGTCCCATGGCGGACTTCCGGCGAGCAGGCACGCCGCGGTGTAGGACACCGTGCGGTACGCTCGAGCCGCCCTGAGCGCCATCGCTCGCTGCGGACGTCGCAGCGACGCGACGTTACGAGCGCTCAGAGCGTCCGCCCATATCGGCGCCCCGTAGAGCGCCATCGAGCGCACGACGCCGGTGTACAGGCGCCTGCAGGAGCCTCCTGGCCCACCCACGTTCGGGAGGATCCTCCCTAGCACTCCGGCTGCAGCCACCAACTTTGGGGCCAAGCGCCGGAAGTGCTCTTCGAACTTCCACCTGCCGTCGAGGACGAGTCCCAGGTACTTCATCGTCGACCCGACGGTGATGGAAGTTCCCCCCACCGTGATGGACGCCCCCGGTGGTGGCGCGTTCCGAGGCCCGTGAAAAACGAGGGCCTCGGATTTGTGTAGGGCCACCTCTAGGCCCAACGCGCGGATGCGGTGGACCACGTGCGCGACCCCAGCCGTCGCGCGATAGGCCGCCTCCCGGTAGGTGCTGCCGCGGGCCGACACGAGAGTGTCGTCAGCGTAGCACGTGACGCTGACCCCCCGCAACGTGGCCCCGCGCAGCACCCAGTCGTAGCCGATGCTCCACAGGAGCGGTCCTAGTACCGACCCCTGCGGAACACCGCACGACAGCGTCTTCCGGCTCCAGCCCTCCCGCGTCGGGTAGGCTACCGCTCGGCCAGCGAAATAGTCGGCCACTGTTCGCCTCAGGTAGCCCGGCACGTTGTGGTACCGCAGGGCCTCCATCACGGTCGTCCAGGGCAGGGTGTTGAAGGCATTTGAAATGTCCAGCGAGACTGCCAACACCACCCCACCCCGAGACACCTCCTCCTCGGCCAGGGCCCTCACCCTGGCGATCGCGTCGAGCGTCGAGCGGCCGGGGCGAAACCCGTACTGCCGCTCGTCCAGTCCCGGCTCCATGCTGTCGACGAGACGGGCAGCGAGCACCCGCTCGAAGAGCTTGCTCACCTCGTCGAGCAGCACGATCGGGCGGTAGGCCGACGGCTGATCGGGCGGACGCCCGTCCTTGCGGATCAGGACGAGCGTGCCCGTTTTCCACCGCTGCGGGAACTTGCCCTGAGCCAGGCATGCGGTAAAGAGGCGCCGCATGCTCTCGCCCAGCTCCTCCGACGCGATCTTCAAGGCTCGACCGGGGATTCCGTCCGGCCCAGGGGCTGTCTTTTTCGACCCTAGTCTGATGACAGCCGCCTGTAGTTCCGCCTCGGTGATGGGAATCACCGGACCCTCTTCCTCGCCGAGCCCGCTCGCCGGCACCATGGTCGGTGGCACGAACTCTCCCCGCTCGGGAAAGAGCGTGTCCACCACCCTCGCCAGGAGCTGCGGCTGGAGACTGCTGGTCAGCGGAGGAGCCCAGGGTCGGAGCTTTTGTCTCACGACCCGATAAGGCCTCCCCCACGGATCGCTGTTGAGCGTCTCCAGCCACTCCTCCCACGCCGCCTCTTTGGCCTGCATTATGGCCTTCTGTAGGTCCTGGCAGGCGGACCTGTATGCGGTGTAGAAGACGTCCTCCGCGTCGTGATCCCGGACTCTTCGTCTCCTACACCGAACGTAACGGCGCCGTGCCGCCACGCACGCCTTGCGCAGCCGACGGAGCTCCGGACGCCACCAGTACACCTGCCGCCGACGTGGCAGGTGCAGTTTCGCCCTCGGCATCGCCGCGTCACAGACTCGTGACAGGGCGTCTCCCATACGGTCCGCCCCCTCATCGATCCGGAGGACCGGGTCGGAACCGGCCCCCCAGGCTTCGACGATGGCCGCCTCCTTCGCCAACTGACCGTCGAGGCGACCCAGACGCCAACGCGGACCTTCCGTTCTCCCAACAGCAGGCCGGACGTCCAGAAGAACCGACGTAGAGACATCGAACCGAATATATCGATGATCCGACAGTGTCTCCACGCCGGTCTCCACCCTCCAATTTTGAGCACGGCGGGCCAGGGCGTTGGACGCGAACGTGACGTCGACGATCGATTCGCCCTGCTGCCGCACGCACGTGCTCTCCGACCCGCTGTTGAGGACCGCCAGCCCCAGCGAGACCGCCCACTCCTCCAGCACCTCACCCCGGGCATCAGCCACAGGAGAACCCCAAGCCGTCGATTTGGCGTTGAAGTCCCCCGCAACCAAAACATGTGCGGGCGCTGTTTGCCCGATCAGAGCCCCGACCTCCACCAGCAACTGCTCGAACTCGGCGAGACTCCGACTGGGCGAGGCGTAGACGGCGACGACTTTTATACCGCCGACGACGGCCAGCACGCACCCCCTGCCCCTGGCCACACCCTCGATGGCTGGAGCGCCAGCGACCGCAGGGGCGACGACGGCCACGACCCGTTCGTGGTCGGAGACCCAGTCGTCCCGCGAGGGAACGAAGTAGGGCTCCGATACCACCGCCACATTGATCTGCCACTCTGCCATGCTTTGGACTAGGAGGTCCTGAGCCCTGGCAGAGTGGTTGATATTGGCCTGGAGACAGCGCAGGGCCATCACTGCGCGGTCTCCATCGGCTCCGCCTCGGTGCGCGACGACGCGGCTACCGGGCCCTTCGTCGTCGCTTTTGCTTCTTTCCTCTTCGTCTTCGGGGGTGCAGCGCCCTTCCCGCCCTGGCACGACTTGCTGCAGGCGGCGTGGGCAGCTGGCTTGCCGGCCGCCGTGCAGACCACGCAGCTCGCCTCGGTTGCGGAGCAATCTCGAGCCCTGTGACCGGGCTGACCGCAGCGGAAGCACAGACGGCTTCGGTCGACGCCCCGGTCACATTTCGCACCCATGTGCCCCCGCTCGAGGCACCTGAAGCAGTGCAAGGGTCTGGGGTCGAGCAGCACAACTCGTGCCGACACCCACCCGACCCTTATGCGGCCTGCCTCGACGACCTTCTTCGCGGCCGGTATCGGGCAGCTCAGCCAGAGCGAGCCAGAGCCACTCGAGCCCCGAGCGATGACTCCGGACTTTATCGCTCCGACCGAGCACTCTCCATGTTCCGCGACCGCCACCACGGCTTCCTCCGCCGTCACAGAGTCGTCCAGGTCTAAAAGCCTCAACTCCACGCACTTCGTGGGTCGATGGACCTGGACGATCTCCGGGCTCAATACCTCGCGGAGCTTGTCCGCCAGGGCATCCGCCGCCTTCTCAGCCTCGTTGGTGCCCGGCGGCACCTCGAGCATCCTCGCGCCCGTGGCCGCGGTCCGGAACCGCACCGTCGTTAAGCCGACCTCCCTCAGGCTGATCCGGCTCTTGGCCAGGGCCAGAGCCTTTTCATAGCTCCACCCTTTTTCCTCGGCACCGGGTTTCAGCGTTATCGTTAACGCTGCGGTGCGAGGGGGGCGGAGTTTCCTCGTAGCCGGGGTCTTCTTGGGGGCCCCGGAGGAAGTCGGCTTCGCCGCCGCCGGCTTGGCGCTCGGCTTCTCGGTCTTCTTCGGTTCCGGCTTCGACTTTCTTCCGACCACGGCGCTCCAGGTGGTCGGAGTGGCGGCCGGCTCCGCGGACGGCTGAGGAGCCTCCCTCCTGGCTGCCGCCTCTTGAGCAGCCATACTGTTCTTCGGCCGTTTCGGGGTTTTCTGGGGTGCACGTGGGGCGGCAGGAGCCTCCGCTGCCTGCGCAGTCCTACGGTCAGCGGCCAGTGGAGGCCGCAGCCGGGGCTCCGGAAGGAGGCGGCCCTCGATTCCTTCGAGGCGAGCGTTCAGCATCGTGCTGAACTGCTCCCGGTTCGCGCGCAGCGCCTCCTCCATTATGTGCTGGAGGTTCGCCTCCGTCGCCGCCGCTGGCTGCTTGCGCATCTCCGCGACTTCCCGGCGCAACTCAGCCAATTGGCCGGAAAGTTGCGCGTTAGCCGCCTCCAAACGCGCCACCTCCTCCGTCACTGTGAGGGCCCTTAGATCCGCCACCGCACCTTTGATGGTGTCGGCGGCAGTCTTCAGGGCCCGAACGAACGTGCCCTTCAGGTTGCCCGACTTATCGGCAACCTGCAGAACCACGTCGAGCGCCTCCTGCACCGCCGCGTCCAATGCGGCAGACGTCTGCGGCACGTCCTCGGTCGCGCCGCCGGGTTGGCGCTTCCGAACACGGGCCGCCCTCTCTTCAGTGGCCACCTTGGCCGCCGCACTGTACGCGGCCAGTGCATCTTCCGCCTCGAAGCGCCGCTCTTTGGCCTTAGCGGCCTTCAGCTCCTCCCGGGAGCGCCCGAGGCCGACATACTGGCCCGTCGTGGGCGGTCGGCCACGCCCCCTTTTTGGGGAAGGCTTAAGCCATTTGGCGACGGCCGACTCAGAGTCTCCGCTTTGCGCGTCGCTCTCGGAGCCCGAGCAGCTCTCCCCAGGACGGGGCCGCTTCTCCAATTTCCGCCGTAGTCCGGCAGATTCTTTTGACGAGACCGTCACCATGCTGGTGACCGACGAGTCCGACTCTGAGAGCCGTTCCAGCCGGACCACCAGCTCCTTTTTCGCGCCGAGGTCGTTGGTTTTAGCGCGCGCCATCGGGGCGCCCGCCTCCACCGCCATTTCGTCAGTTTCCCTTTGATCGCCTGTAGTCGGTATGGTATTTTTATTTATATTCTTTTTCATATTTGTTCCCACGAGTATGGAGGAAATAAACAGTCCACCAAGGCAGTGCCCCCTGTACCTTGGTAACCCTATATACACCGTGAGGTCGGGTGGTATCACGGGATCTAATACTAATGTTTTTTATTGAGGTTGTCTCCTCTTGACCCGGCCGGTTAAGGCAAGGCCCTCGGTCCCACCACGGGCTGCGAGACGTGTCCACAACACCCGGATGGGGAAACGAGTTTGAGAAGCGGTGACCGTAGTCTGTCCGCCCAGCATCGATACCGACACTGAGCGAACTCTCGCACCGCCTCTCCCACCTCTCCCACCTCTTTTCTCCGGCAGCCCAAAAAGACCCCGGAGACCTGACAACTAATGTCGCCGAAACGATCGCGAGACCTCAGAGTCGGGAGGCCCGCCCATAAAATAAATAAAAGAAAACAAAACAAAGCAAGACAAAATAAAAAGAGAGCAAAATAAAACGATAACAACATTAGACAATAAACCAAAAGAAGCAAAAACCAAAAGAAGGAAAGAAAAGGAAGAAAGCAACGAAGACACTTTCTTCTTCCCACCTATTACTCGCCACGAAGCCGCTCCACAGTCCACTCTGCTGATCAGAGAAGTACCCGGAACGGCCCGTGGCACTACCGTCGCGTCAGTCTCAGCCGCGGTCGACAGGCACTCCGAGAAAACGTCGGATTGCTTGTCGACCCCGTTGCCCAGGGTGCACCACGTGGAGGTGACTGACATGCACCCCACCCCAACCTAACCTTTTTTTTTTTTTTTTTGTTTTCGGGGAGGAAAGGCATTTACGCCTGCCGCCCGGTCGGGGGACCGGGACGGGTATGTGGGACTCACCACGTCCTACCCACTAAAACCTCCCCGGAATTCCGCCTCTCCGCAAGGCGGCGGGGTCACGGGAACGCTGTGGCTTACAACCGCAACCCCGCCAGCGGTCGTCGCTATTCGAGCGACCCACCTAGAGAGCGCGCCGTGGTGTTAGGGCGCGCCTCCCTCCTCTCTGCCTCCGTCCCGTACCGTGACGGACTCCCCCGAGCCCGCCACTGGAGGCTGGGCGTCAGGGCTCGACGCCCCGCGGCGGATCAAGATTTTACTGGCTCCGCCGCCGACCACACCTCAGCTCTGCGGCAGCGTCCGGCCTGCGAAGGCACGTCGCCGCCGACCCGGTCTCCTCCTACGTTGCGGGAGCGAGTCCACGTCGTCCTCCCGCTCCCGCTCCGCCGCCTCCTTTTGCGACATTACGCATGCGCTGAACCGGGACACTGCCGCCCAGATCTCTTCGCTTCCGGCCATCTTTTCGACGAGGGCCGGAAGCGACAGATCCCCTCCTACAGCCGTGGATAGGACTGCGCGAGGCTCCGCCCAAGCCGGGCACTCTGCGCGCGTGTGTTCGGCCGTATCCACGGCTCCTCCGCCACAATGGTGGCAAACCGCCGAAGGCTCCCTTTCGACCACCTCACACAGGTACCGGCCAAAGCAACCGTGGTCGGTCAAAAGCTGTGTGAGGTGAAACGTGGGTGGGCCGTGCTTGCGCTCGACCCACTCCCTCAACACCGGCCGAATGGCCGCAGCGAGGTCTCGGCTAGCCCCCCCCGGAACACCTAGTCGCTCCGCCCATTCGGCGAAGAGTCTTTCTCGGGCCTCCGCCCGCCACTGTCGAACCTCACGTGGGTGAGGCCGGTTTTCGTCCTCCGCTTTCGCCGCCTTGATCCGCCAATAGACCCTCGAGTTAGCCTCGGCCTCGAGGTCCCATGGCGGACTTCCGGCGAGCAGGCACGCCGCGGTGTGGGACACCGTGCGGTACGCTCGAGCCGCCCTGAGCGCCATCGCTCGCTGCGGACGTCGCAGCGACGCGACGTTACGAGCGCTCAGAGCGTCCGCCCATATCGGCGCCCCGTAGAGCGCCATCGAGCGCACGACGCCGGTGTACAGGCGCCTGCAGGAGCCTCCTGGCCCACCCACGTTCGGGAGGATCCTCCCTAGCACTCCGGCTGCAGCCACCAACTTTGGGGCCAAGCGCCGGAAGTGCTCTTCGAACTTCCACCTGCCGTCGAGGACGAGTCCCAGGTACTTCATCGTCGACCCGACGGTGATGGAAGTTCCCCCCACCGTGATGGACGCCCCCGGTGGTGGCGCGTTCCGAGGCCCGTGAAAAACGAGGGCCTCGGATTTGTGTAGGGCCACCTCTAGGCCCAGCGCGCGGATGCGGTGGACCACGTGCGCGACCCCAGCCGTCGCGCGATAGGCCGCCTCCCGGTAGGTGCTGCCGCGGGCCGACACGAGAGTGTCGTCAGCGTAGCACGTGACGCTGACCCCCCGCAACGTGGCCCCGCGCAGCACCCAGTCGTAGCCGATGCTCCACAGGAGCGGTCCTAGTACCGACCCCTGCGGAACACCGCACGACAGCGTCTTCCGGCTCCAGCCCTCCCGCGTCGGGTAGGCTACCGCTCGGCCAGCGAAGTAATCGGCCACTGTTCGCCTCAGGTAGCCCGGCACGTTGTGGTAGCGCAGGGCCTCCATCACGGTCGCCCAGGGCAGGGTGTTGAAGGCATTCGAAATGTCCAGCGAGACTGCCAACACCACCCCACCCCGAGACACCTCCTCCTCGGCCAGGGCCCTCACCCTGGCGATCGCGTCGAGCGTCGAGCGGCCGGGGCGAAACCCGTACTGCCGCTCGTCCAGTCCCGGCTCCATGCTGCCGACGAGACGGGCAGCGAGCACCCGCTCGAAGAGCTTGCTCACCTCGTCGAGCAGCACGATCGGGCGGTAGGCCGACGGCTGATCGGGCGGACGCCCGTCCTTGCGGATCAGGACGAGCGTGCCCGTTTTCCACCGCTGCGGGAACTTGCCCTGAGCCAGGCATGCGGTAAAGAGGCGCCGCATGCTCTCGCCCAGCTCCTCCGACGCGATCTTCAGGGCTCGACCGGGGATTCCGTCCGGCCCAGGGGCTGTCTTTTTCGACCCTTGTCTGATGACAGCCGCCTGTAGTTCCGCCTCGGTGATGGGAATCACCGGACCCTCTTCCTCGTCGAGCCCGCTCGCCGGCACCATGGTCGGTGGCACGAACTCTCCCCGCTCGGGGAAGAGCGTGTCCACCACCCTCGCCAGGAGCTGCGGCTGGAGACTGCTGGTCAGCGGAGGAGCCCAGGGTCGGAGCTTTTGTCTCACGACCCGATAAGGCCTCCCCCACGGATCGCTGTTGAGCGTCTCCAGCCACTCCTCCCACGCCGCCTCTTTGGCCTGCACTATAGCCTTTTGTAGGCCCTGGCAGGCGGACCTGTATGCGGTGTAGAAGACGTCCTCCGCGTCGTGATCCCGGACTCTTCGTCTCCTACACCGAACGTAACGGCGCCGTGCCGCCACGCACGCCTTGCGCAGCCGACGGAGCTCCGGACGCCACCAGTACACCCGCCGACGTGGCAGGTGCAGTTTCGCCCTCGGCATCGCCGCGTCACAGACGCGTGACAGGGCATCTCCCATCCGGTCCGCCCCCTCATCGATCCGAAGGACCGGGTCGGAACCGGCCCCCCAGGCTTCGACGATGGCCGCCTCCTTCGCCAACTGACCGTCGAGGCGACCCAGACGCCAACGCGGACCTTCCGTTCTCCCAACAGCGGGTCGGACGTCCAGAAGAACCGACGTAGAGACATCGAACCGAATATATCGATGGTCCGACAGAGTCTCCACGCCGGTCTCCACCCTCCAATTTTGAGCACGGCGGGCCAGGGCGTTGGACGCGAACGTGACGTCGACGATCGATTCGCCCTGCTGCCGCACGCACGTGCTCTCCGACCCGCTGTTGAGGACCGCCAGCCCCAGCGAGACCGCCCACTCCTCCAGCACCTCACCCCGGGCATTAGTCACGGGAGAACCCCAAGCCGTCGATTTGGCGTTGAAGTCCCCCGCGACCAAAACAGGTGCGGGCGCTGTTTGCCCGATCAGAGCCCCGACCTCCACCAGCAACTGCTCAAACTCGGCGAGACTCCGACTGGGCGAGGCGTAGACGGCGACGACCTTTATACCGCCGACGACGGCCAGCACGCACCCCCTGCCCCTGGCCACACCCTCGATGGCTGGAGCGCCAGCGACCGCAGGGGCGACGACGGCCACGACCCGTTCGTGGTCGGAGACCCAGTCGTCCCGCGAGGGAACGAAGTAGGGCTCCGATACCACCGCCACATTGATCTGCCACTCTGCCATGCTTTGGACTAGGAGGTCCTGAGCCCTGGCAGAGTGGTTGATATTGGCCTGGAGACAGCGCAGGGCCATCACTGCGCGGTCTCCATCGGCTCCGCCTCGGTGCGCGACGACGCGGCTACCGGGCCTTTCGTCGTCGCTTTTCCGTCTTTCTGCTTCTTCTTCGGGGGTGCAGCGCCCTTCCCTCCCTGGCACGACTTGCTGCAGGCGGCGTGGGCAGCTGGCTTGCCGGCCGCCGTGCAGACCACGCAGCTCGCCTCGGTTGCGGAGCAATCTCGAGCCCTGTGACCGGGCTGACCGCAGCGGAAGCACAGACGGCTTCGGTCGACGCCCCGGTCACATTTCGCACCCATGTGCCCCCGCTCGAGGCACCTGAAGCAGTGCAAGGGTCTGGGGTCGAGCAGCACCACTCGTGCCGACACCCACCCGACCCTTATGCGGCCTGCCTCGACGACCTTCTTCGCGGCCGTTATCGGGCAGCTCAGCCAGAGCGAGCCAGAGCCACTCGAGCCCCGAGCGATGACTCCGGACTTTATCGCTCCGACCGAGCACTCTCCCTGTTCCGCGACCGCCGCCGCGGCTTCCTCCGCCGTCACAGAGTCGTCCAGGTCTAAAAGCCTCAACTCCACGCACTTCGTGGGTCGATGGACCTGGACGATCTCCGGGCTCAATACCTCGCGGAGCTTGTCCGCCAGGGCATCCGCCGCCTTCTCGGCCTCGTTGGTGCCCGGCGGCACCTCGAGCATCCTCGCGCCCGTGGCCGCGGTCCGGAACCGCACCGACGTTAAGCCGACCTCCCTCAGGCTGATCCGGCTCTTGGCCAGGGCCAGAGCCTTTTCATAGCTCCACCCTTTTTCCTCGGCACCGGGTTTCAGCGTTATCGTTAACGCTGCGGTGCGAGGGGGGCGGAGTTTCCTCGTAGCCGGGGCCTTCTTGGGGGCCCCGGAGGAAGTCGGCTTCGCCGCCGCCGGCTTGGCGCTCGGCTTCTCGGTCTTCTTAGGTTTCGGCTTCGACTTTCTTCCGACCACGGCGCTCCAGGTGGTCGGAGTGGCGGCCGGCTCCGCGGACGGCTGAGGAGCCTCCCTTCTGGCTGCCGCCTCTTGAGCAGCCATACTGTTCTTCGGCCGTTTCGGGGTTTTCGGGGGTGCACGAGGGGCGGCAGGAGCCTCCGCTGCCTGCGCAGTCCTACGGTCAGCGGCCAGTGGAGGCCGCAGCTGAGGCTCCGGAAGGAGGCGGCCCTCGATTCCTTCGAGGCGAGCGTTCAGCATCGTGCTGAACTGCTCGCGGTTCGCGCGCAGCGCCTCCTCCATTATGTGCTGGAGGTTCGCCTCCGTCGCCGCCGCTGGCTGCTTGCGCATTTCCGCGACTTCCCGGCGCAACTCAGCCAATTGGCCGGAAAGTTGCGCGTTAGCCGCCTCCAAACGCGCCACCTCCTCCGTCACTGTGAGGGCCCTTAGATCCGCCACCGCACCTTTGATGGTGTCGGCGGCAGTCTTCAGGGCCCGAACGAACGTGCCCTTCAGGTTGCCCGACTTATCGGCAACCTGCAGGACCACGTCGAGCGCCTCCTGCACCGCCGCGTCCAGTGCGGCAGACGTCTGCGGTACGTCCTCGGTCCCGCCACCGGGTTGGCGCTTCCGAACACGGGCCGCCCTCTCTTCAGTGGCCACCTTGGCCGCCGCACTGTACGCGGCCAGTGCATCTTCCGCCTCGAAGCTCCGCTCTTTGGCCTTAGCGGCCTTCAGCTCCTCCCGGGAGCGCCCGAGGCCGACATACTGGCCCGTCGTGGGCGGTCGGCCACGCCCCCTTTTTGGGGAAGGCTTAAGCCATTTGGCGACGGCCGACTCAGAGTTTCCGCTTTGCGCGTCGCTCTCGGAGCCCGAGCAGCTCTCCCCAGGACGGGGCCGCTTCTCCAATTTCCGCCGTAGTCCGGCAGATACTTTTGACGAGACCGTCACCATGCTGGTGACCGACGAGTCCGACTCTGAGAGCCGTTCCAGCCGGACCACCAGCTCCTTTTTCGCGCCGAGGTCGTTGGTTTTAGCGCGCGCCATCGGGGCGCCCGCCTCCACCGCCATTTCGTCAGTTTCCCCTTGATCGCCTGTAGTCGGTATGGTATTTTTATTTATATTCTTTTTCATATTTGTTCCCACGAGTATGGGGGAAATAAACAGTCCACCAAGGCAGTGCCCCCTGTACCTTGGTAACCCTATATACACCGTGAGGTCGGGTGGTATCACGGGATCTAATACTAATGTTTTTTATTGAGGTTGTCTCCTCTTGGCCCGGCCGGTTAAGGCAAGACCCTCGGTCCCACCACGGGCTGCGAGACGTGTCCACAACACCCGGATGGGGAAACGAGTTTGAGAGGCGGTGACTTTTTACGGTCTGTCCACCCAGCATCGATACCGACACTGAGCGAACCCGCCTCTCCCACCTCTTTTCTCCGGCAGCCCAAAAAGACCCCGGAGACCTGACAACTAATGTCGCCGAAACGATCGCGAGACCTCAGAGTCGGGAGGCCCGCCCATAAAATAAATAAAAGAAAACAAAACAAAGCAAGACAAAATAAAAAGAGAGCAAAATAAAACGATAACAACATTAGACAATAAACCAAAAGAAGCAAAAACCAAAAGAAGGAAAGAAAAGGAAAAGAAAAGAAAAGAAAACAAAAGGAAGAAAGCTACGAAGACACTTTCTTCTTCCCACCTATTACTTGCCACGAAGCCGCTCCACAGTCCACTCTGCTGATCAGAGAAGTACCCGGAACGGCCCGTGGCACTACCGTCGCGTCAGTCTCAGCCGCGGTCGACAGGCACTCCGAGAAAACGTCAGATTGCTTGTCGACCCCGTTGCCCAGGGTGCACCACGTGGAGGTGACTGACATGCACCCCACCCCACCCCAACCTTTTTTTTTTTTTTTTTTTTTTTTTTTTTTTTCTCGAGGAGGAAAGGCATTTACGCCTACCGCCCGGTCCGCGACCGGGACGGTTATGTGGGACTCACGGGGCAGAAGGCCACCGTCCTACCCACTAAAACCTCCCCGTTTCCGTCTCACCGCAGGCGGCGGGGTTACGGGAACGCGTTAGCTCACCACCGCGACCCCGCCAGCGGCCGTCGCTATGGGTTAGCGACCCACCGGGTGTTTTTTATTGAGGTTGGCTCCTCTTGGCCCAGCCGGTGAAGGCCAGACCCTCGGTCCCACCGCAGGCTGACGCCTGGATGGGGAAACGAGTTTGAGAGGCGGTGACTTTTGACGGTCTGTCCACCCAGCAACGACACCGAAACTGGGCGAACCCGCCTCTCCCTCCTCCTTCTACTCTACTCCTGTCTCCGGCTGCCCCAAAGGACACCGGAGACCAACTCCTCCTCCCTCCGGCAGTCCAAAGGACCCCGGAGTCCACCTACTTGCCACGAAGCCGCTCGCTAGTCCACTCTGCTGCAACAGAGAAGCACCAGGAGCGGCCCGTGACACTTCCGCCGCGTCAGTCTCAGCCGCGGTCGACAAGCATTCCGGAAAAAACGTCGGATTGCTGGTCGACCCCGTTGCCCAGGGTGCACCACGTGGAGGTGACTGACATGCACCCCACCCCACCCCAACCTAACCTTTTTTTTTTTTTTTTTTTTTTGAGGAAAGGCATTTACGCCTGCCGCCCGGTCGGGGGACCGGGACGGGTATGTGGGACTCACGGGGCAGAAGGCCCCGTCCTACCCACTAAAACCTCCCCGGAATTCCGCCTCTCCGCAAGGCGGCGGGGTCACGGGAACGCTGTGGCTTACAACCGCAACCCCGCCAGCGGTCGTCGCTGTTCGAGCGACCCACCTAGAGAGCGCGCCGTGGTGTTAGGGCGCGCCTCCCTCCTCTCTGCCTCCGTCCCGTACCGTGACGGACTCCCCCGAGCCCGCCACTGGAGGCTGGGCGTCAGGGCTCGACGCCCCGCGGCGGATCAAGATTTTACTGGCTCCGCCGCCGACCACACCTCAGCTCTGCGGCAGCGTCCGGCCTGCGAAGGCACGTCGCCGCCGACCCGGTCTCCTCCTACGTTGCGGGAGCGAGTCCACGTCGTCCTCCCGCTCCCGCTCCGCCGCCTCCTTTTGCGACATGACGCATGCGCTGAACCGGGACACTGCCGCCCAGATCTCTTCGCTTCCGGCCATCTTTTCGACGAGGGCCGGAAGCGACAGATCCCCTCCTACAGCCGTGGATAGGACTGCGCGAGGCTCCGCCCAAGCCGGGCACTCTGCGCGCGTGTGTTCGGCCGTATCCACGGCTCCTCCGCCACAATGGTGGCAAACCGCCGAAGGCTCCCTTTCGACCACCTCACACAGGTACCGGCCAAAGCAACCGTGGCCGGTCAAAAGCTGTGTGAGGTGAAACGTGGGTGGGCCGTGCTTGCGCTCGACCCACTCCCTCAACACCGGCCGAATGGCCGCAGCGAGGTCTCGGCTAGCCCCCCCCGGAACACCTAGTCGCTCCGCCCATTCGGCGAAGAGTCTTTCTCGGGCCTCCGCCCGCCACTGTCGAACCTCACGTGGGTGAGGCCGGTTTTCGTCCTCCGCTTTCGCCGCCTTGATCCGCCAATAGACCCTCGAGTTAGCCTCGGCCTCGAGGTCCCATGGCGGACTTCCGGCGAGCAGGCACGCCGCGGTGTGGGACACCGTGCGGTACGCTCGAGCCGCCCTGAGCGCCATCGCTCGCTGCGGACGTCGCAGCGACGCGACGTTACGAGCGCTCAGAGCGTCCGCCCATATCGGCGCCCCGTAGAGCGCCATCGAGCGCACGACGCCGGTGTACAGGCGCCTGCAGGAGCCTCCTGGCCCACCCACGTTCGGGAGGATCCTCCCTAGCACTCCGGCTGCAGCCACCAACTTTGGGGCCAAGCGCCGGAAGTGCTCTTCGAACTTCCACCTGCCGTCGAGGACGAGTCCCAGGTACTTCATCGTCGACCCGACGGTGATGGAAGTTCCCCCCACCGTGATGGACGCCCCCGGTGGTGGCGCGTTCCGAGGCCCGTGAAAAACGAGGGCCTCGGATTTGTGTAGGGCCACCTCTAGACCCAGCGCGCGGATGCGGTGGACCACGTGCGCGACCCCAGCCGTCGCGCGATAAGCCGCCTCCCGGTAGGTGCTGCCGCGGGCCGACACGAGAGTGTCGTCAGCGTAGCACGTGACGCTGACCCCCCGCAACGTGGCCCCGCGCAGCACCCAGTCGTAGCCGATGCTCCACAGGAGCGGTCCTAGTACCGACCCCTGCGGAACACCGCACGACAGCGTCTTCCGGCTCCAGCCCTCCCGCGTCGGGTAGGCTACCGCTCGGCCAGCGAAGTAATCGGCCACTGTTCGCCTCAGGTAGCCCGGCACGTTGTGGTACCGCAGGGCCTCCATCACGGTCGCCCAGGGCAGGGTGTTGAAGGCATTGGAGATGTCCAGCGAGACTGCCAACACCACCCCACCCCGAGACACCTCCTCCTCGGCCAGGGCCCTCACCCTGGCGATCGCGTCGAGCGTCGAGCGGCCGGGGCGAAACCCGTACTGCCGCTCGTCCAGTCCCGGCTCCATGCTGCCGACGAGACGGGCAGCGAGCACCCGCTCGAAGAGCTTGCTCACCTCGTCGAGCAGCACGATCGGGCGGTAGGCCGACGGCTGATCGGGCGGACGCCCGTCCTTGCGGATCAGGACGAGCGTGCCCATTTTCCACCGCTGCGGGAACTTGCCCTGAGCCAGGCATGCGGTAAAGAGGCGCCGCATGCTCTCGCCCAGCTCCTCCGACGCGATCTTCAGGGCTCGACCGGGGATTCCGTCCGGCCCAGGGGCTGTCTTTTTCGACCCTAGTCTGATGACAGCCGCCTGTAGTTCCGCCTCGGTGATGGGAATCACCGGACCCTCTTCCTCGTCGAGCCCGCTCGCCGGCACCATGGTCGGTGGAACGAACACTCCCCGCTCGGGAAAGAGCGTGTCCACCACCCTCGCCAGGAGCTGCGGCTGGAGACTGCTGGTCAGCGGAGGAGCCCAGGGTCGGAGCTTTTGTCTCACGACCCGATAAGGCCTCCCCCACGGATCGCTGTTGAGCGTCTCCAGCCATTCCTCCCACGCCGCCTCTTTGGCCTGCACTATGGCCTTTTGTAGGCCCTGGCAGGCGGACCTGTATGCGGTGTAGAAGACGTCCTCCGCGTCGTGATCCCGGACTCTTCGTCTCCTACACCGAACGTACCGGCGCCGTGCCGCCACGCACGCCTTGCGCAGCCGACGGAGCTCCGGACGCCACCAGTACACCTGCCGCCGACGTGGCAGGTGCATTTTCGCCCTCGGCATCGCCGCGTCACAGACTCGTGACAGGGCGTCTCCCATCCGGTCCGCCCCCTCATCGATCCGGAGGACCGGGTCGGAACCGGCCCCCCAGGCTTCGACGATGGCCGCCTCCTTCGCCAACTGACCGTCGAGGCGACTCAGACGCCAACGCGGACCTTCCGTTCTCCCAACAGCGGGCCGGACGTCCAGAAGAACCGACGTAGAGACATCGAACCGAATATATCGATGATCCGACAGAGTCTCCACGCCGGTCTCCACCCTCCAATTTTGAGCACGGCGGGCCAGGGCGTTGGACGCGAACGTGACGTCGACGATCGATTCGCCCTGCTGCCGCACGCACGTGCTCTCCGACCCGCTGTTGAGGACCGCCAGCCCCAGCGAGACCGCCCACTCCTCCAGCACCTCACCCCGGGCATCAGTCACGGGAGAACCCCAAGCCGTCGATTTGGCGTTGAAGTCCCCCGCGACCAAAACAGGTGCGGGCGCTGTTTGCCCGATCAAAGCCCCGACCTCCACCAGCAACTGCTCAAATTCGGCGAGACTCCGACTGGGCGAGGCGTAGACGGCGACGACCTTTATACCGCCGACGACGGCCAGCACGCACCCCCTGCCCCTGGCCACACCCTCGATGGCTGGAGCGCCAGCGACCGCAGGGGCGACGACGGCCACGACCAGTTCGTGGTCGGAGACCCAGTCGTCCCGCGAGGGAACGAAGTAGGGCTCCGATACCACCGCCACATTGATCTGCCACTCTGCCATGCTTTGGACTAGGAGGTCCTGAGCCCTGGCAGAGTGGTTGATATTGGCCTGGAGACAGCGCAGGGCCATCACTGCGCGGTCTCCATCGGCTCCGCCTCGGTGCGCGACGACGCGGCTACCGGGCCCTTCGTCGTCGCTTTTGCTTCTTTCCTCTTCGTCTTCGGGGGTGCAGCGCCCTTCCCGCCCTGGCACGACTTGCTGCAGGCGGCGTGGGCAGCTGGCTTGCCGGCCGCCGCGCAGACCACGCAGCTCGCCTCGGTTGCGGAGCAATCTCGAGCCCTGTGACCGGGCTGACCGCAGCGGAAGCACAGACGGCTTCGGTCGACGCCCCGGTCACATTTCGCACCCATGTGCTCCCGCTCGAGGCACCTGAAACAGTGCAAGGGTCTGGGGTCGAGCAGCACCACTCGTGCCGACACCCACCCGACCCTTATGCGGCCTGCCTCGACGACCTTCTTCGCGGCCGGTATCGGGCAGCTCAGCCAGAGCGAGCCAGAGCCACTCGAGCCCCGAGCGATGACTCCGGACTTTATCGCTCCGACCGAGCACTCTCCCTGTTCCGCGACCGCCGCCACGGCTTCCTCCGCCGTCACAGAGTCGTCCAGGTCTAAAAGCCTCAACCCCACGCACTTCGTGGGTCGATGGACCTGGACGATCTCCGGGCTCAATACCTCGCGGAGCTTGTCCGCCAGGGCATCCGCCGCCTTCTCGGCCTCGTTGGTGCCCGGCGGCACCTCGAGCATCCTCGCGCCCGTGGCCGCGGTCCGGAACCGCACCGTCGTTAAGCCGACCTCCCTCAGGCTGATCCGGCTCTTGGCCAGGGCCAGAGCCTTTTCATAGCTCCACCCTTTTTCCTCGGCACCGGGTTTCAGCGTTATCGTTAACGCTGCGGTGCGAGGGGGGCGGAGTTTCCTCGTAGCCGGGGTCTTCTTGGGGGCCCCGGAGGAAGTCGGCTTCGCCGCCGCCGGCTTGGCGCTCGGCTTCTCGGTCTTCTTCGGTTCCGGCTTCGACTTTCTTCCGACCACGGCGCTCCAGGTGGTCGGAGTGGCGGCCGGCTCCGCGGACGGCTGAGGAGCCTCCCTCCTGGCTGCCGCCTCTTGAGCAGCCATACTGTTCTTCGGCCGTTTCGGGGTTTTCTGGGGTGCACGAGGGGCGGCAGGAGCCTCCGCTGCCTGCGCAGTCCTACGGTCAGCGGCCAGTGGAGGCCGCAGCCGAGGCTCCGGAAGGAGGCGGCCCTCGATTCCTTCGAGGCGAGCGTTCAGCATCGTGCTGAACTGCTCGCGGTTCGCGCGCAGCGCCTCCTCCATTATGTGCTGGAGGTTCGCCTCCGTCGCCGCCGCTGGCTGCTTGCGCATCTCCGCGACTTCCCGGCGCAACTCAGCCAATTGGCCGGAAAGTTGCGCGTTAGCCGCCTCCAAACGCGCCACCTCCTCCGTCACTGTGAGGGCCCTTAGATCCGCCACCGCACCTTTGATGGTGTCGGCGGCAGTCTTCAGGGCCCGAACGAACGTGCCCTTCAGGTTGCCCGACTTATCGGCAACCTGCAGGACCACGTCGAGCGCCTCCTGCACCGCCGCGTCCAATGCGGCAGATGTCTGCGGCACGTCCTCGGTCGCGCCGCCGGGTTGGTGCTTCCGAACACGGGCCGCCCTCTCTTCAGTGGCCACCTTGGCCGCCGCACTGTACGCGGCCAGTGCATCTTCCGCCTCGAAGCGCCGCTCTTTGGCCTTAGCGGCCCTCAGCTCCTCCCGGGAGCGCCCGAGCCCGACATACTGGCCCGTCGTGGGCGGTCGGCCACGCCCCCTTTTTGGGGAAGGCTTAAGCCATTTGGCGACGGCCGATTCAGAGTCTCCGCTTTGCGCGTCACTCTCGGAGCCCGAGCAGCTCTCCCCAGGACGGGGCCGCTTCTCCACTTTACGCCGTAGTTCGGCAGAGTCTCTCGACGAGACCGTCACCATGCTGGTGACCGACGACTCCGACTCTGAGAGCCGTTCCAGCCGGACCACCAGCTCCTTTTTCGCGCCGAGGTCGTTGGTTTTAGCGCGCGCCATCGGGGCGCCCGCCTCCACCGCCATTTCGTCAGTTTCCCTTTGATCGCCTGTAATCGGTATGGTATTTTTATTTATATTCTTTTTCATATTTGTTCCCACGAGTATGGGGGAAATAAACAGTCCACCAAGGCAGTGCCCCCTGTACCTTGGTAACCCTATATACACCGTGAGGTCGGGCGGTATCACGGGATCTAATACTAATGTTTTTTATTGAGGTTGTCTCCTCTTGACCCGGCCGGTTAAGGCAAGGCCCTCGGTCCCACCACGGGCTGCGAGACGTGTCCACAACACCCGGATGGGGAAACGAGTTTGAGAGGCGGTGACTTTTTACGGTCCGTCCACCCAGCATCGATACCGACACTGAGCGAACCCGCCTCTCCCACCTCTTTTCTCCGGCAGCCCAAAAAGACCCCGGAGACCTGACAATTACTGTCGCCGTAAAAATCGCGAGACCTCAGAGTCGGGAGGCCCGCCCATAAAATAAATAAAAGAAAACAAAACAAAGCAAGACAAAATAAAAAGAGAGCAAAATAAAACGATAACAACATTAGACAATAAACCAAAAGAAGCAAAAACCAAAAGAAGGAAAGAAAAGGAAGAAAGCAACGAAGACACTTTCTTCTTCCCACCTATTACTCGCCACGAAGCCGCTCCACAGTCCACTCTGCTGATCAGAGAAGTACCCGGAACGGCCCGTGGCACTACCGTCGCGTCAGTCTCAGCCGCGGTCGACAGGCACTCCGAGAAAACGTCGGATTGCTTGTCGACCCCGTTGCCCAGGGTGCACCACGTGGAGGTGACTGACATGCACCCCACCCCAACCTAACCTAACCTAACCTAACCTTTTTTTTTTTTTTTTTTGTTGTCGAGGAGGAAAGGCATTTACGCCTACCGCCCGGTCCGCGACCGGGACGGTTATGTGGGACTCACGAGGCAGAAGGCCACCGTCCTACCCACTAAAACCTCCCCGTTTCCGTCTCACCGCAGGCGGCGGGGTTACGGGAACGCGTTAGCTCACCACCGCGACCCCGCCAGCGGCCGTCGCTATGGGTTAGCGACCCACCGGGTGTTTTTTATTGAGGTTGTCTCCTCTTGGCCCAGCCGGTGAAGGCCAGACCCTCGGTCCCACCGCAGGCTGACGCCTGGATGGGGAAACGAGTTTGAGAGGCGGTGACTTTTTACGGTCTGTCCACCCAGCAACGACACCGAAACTGGGCGAACCCGCCTCTCCCTCCTCCTTCTACTCTACTCCTGTCTCCGGCTGCCCCAAAGGACACCGGAGACCAACTCCTCCTCCCTCCGGCAGTCCAAAGGACCCCGGAGTCCACCTACTTGCCACGAAGCCGCTCGCTAGTCCACTCTGCTGCAACAGAGAAGTACCAGGAGCGGCCCGTGACACTTCCGCCGCGTCAGTCTCAGCCGCGGTCGACAAGCATTCCGGAAAAAACGTCGGATTGCTGGTCGACCCCGTTGCCCAGGGTGCACCACGTGGAGGTGACTGACATGCACCCCAACCTTTTTTTTTTTTTTTTTGTTGTCGAGGAGGAAAGGCATTTACGCCTACCGCCCGGTCCGCGACCGGGACGGTTATGTGGGACTCACGGGGCAGAAGGCCACCGTCCTACCCACTAAAACCTCCCCGTTTCCGTCTCACCGCAGGCGGCGGGGTTACGGGAACGCGTTAGCTCACCACCGCGACCCCGCCAGCGGCCGTCGCTATGGGTTAGCGACCCACCGGGTGTTTTTTATTGAGGTTGTCTCCTCTTGGCCCAGCCGGTGAAGGCCAGACCCTCGGTCCCACCGCAGGCTGACGCCTGGATGGGGAAACGAGTTTGAGAGGCGGTGACTTTTGACGGTCTGTCCACCCAGCAACGACACCGAAACTGGGCGAACCCGCCTCTCCCTCCTCCTTCTACTCTACTCCTGTCTCCGGCTGCCCCAAAGGACACCGGAGACCAACTCCTCCTCCCTCCGGCAGTCGAAAGGACCCCGGAGTCCACCTACTTGCCACGAAGCCGCTCGCTAGTCCACTCTGCTGCAACAGAGAAGTACCAGGAGCGGCCAGTGACACTTCCGCCGCGTCAGTCTCAGCCGCGGTCGACAAGCATTCCGGAAAAAACGTCGGATTGCTGGTCGACCCCGTTGCCCAGGGTGCACCACGTGGAGGTGACTGACATGCACCCCACATGCACCCCAACCTTTTTTTTTTTTTTTTTTTTTTTTGTCGAGGAGGAAAGGCATTTACGCCTATCGCCCGGTCCGCGACCGGGACGGTTATGTGGGACTCACGAGGCAGAAGGCCACCGTCCTACCCACTAAAACCTCCCCGTTTCCGTCTCACCGCAGGCGGCGGGGTTACGGGAACGCGTTAGCTCACCACCGCGACCCCGCCAGCGGCCGTCGCTATGGGTTAGCGACCCACCGGGTGTTTTTTATTGAGGTTGTCTCCTCTTGGCCCAGCCGGTGAAGGCCAGACCCTCGGTCCCACCGCAGGCTGACGCCTGGATGGGGAAACGAGTTTGAGAGGCGGTGACTTTTGACGGCCTGTCCACCCAGCAACGACACCGAAACTGGGCGAACCCGCCTCTCCCCCCTCCTTCCACTCTACTCCTGTCTCAGGCTGCCCCAAAGGACACCGGAGACCAACTCCTCCTCCCTCCGGCAGTCCAAAGGACCCCGGAGTCCACCTACTTGCCACGAAGCCGCTCGCTAGTCCACTCTGCTGCAACAGAGAAGTACCAGGAGCGGCCAGTGACACTTCCGCCGCGTCAGTCTCAGCCGCGGTCGACAAGCATTCCGGAAAAAACGTCGGATTGCTGGTCGACCCCGTTGCCCAGGGTGCACCACGTGGAGGTGACTGACATGCACCCCACATGCACCCCAACCTTTTTTTTTTTTTTTTTTTTTTTTTTTTTTTTTTTTTTTTTCTCGAGGAGGAAAGGCATTTACGCCTACCGCCCGGTCCGCGACCGGGACGGTTATGTGGGACTCACGGGGCAGAAGGCCACCGTCCTACCCACTAAAACCTCCCCGTTTCCGTCTCACCGCAGGCGGCGGGGTTACGGGAACGCGTTAGCTCACCACCGCGACCCCGCCAGCGGCCGTCGCTATGGGTTAGCGACCCACCGGGTGTTTTTTATTGAGGTTGTCTCCTCTTGGCCCAGCCGGTGAAGGCCAGACCCTCGGTCCCACCGCAGGCTGACGCCTGGATGGGGAAACGAGTTTGAGAGGCGGTGACTTTTTACGGTCTGTCCACCCAGCAACGACACCGAAACTGGGCGAACCCGCCTCTCCCTCCTCCTTCTACTCTACTCCTGTCTCCGGCTGCCCGAAAGGACACCGGAGACCAACTCCTCCTCGCTCCGGCAGTCCAAAGGACCCCGGAGTCCACCTAATTGCCACGAAGCCGCTCGCTAGTCCACTCTGCTGCGACAGAGAAGTACCAGGAGCGGCCCGTGACACTTCCGCCGCGTCAGTCTCAGCCGCGGTCGACAAGCATTCCGGAAAAAACGTCGGATTGCTGGTCGACCCCGTTGCCCAGGGTGCACCACGTGGAGGTGACTGACATGCACCCCACATGCACCCCAACCTAACCTTTTTTTTTTTTTTTTTTTTTTTTTTCGGGGAGGAAAGGCATTTACGCCTGCCGCCCGGTCGGGGGACCGGGACGGGTATGTGGGACTCACGGGGCAGAAGGCCCCGTCCTACCCACTAAAACCTCCCCGGAATTCCGCCTCTCCGCAAGGCGGCGGGGTCACGGGAACGCTGTGGCTTACAACCGCAACCCCGCCAGCGGTCGTCGCTATTCGAGCGACCCACCTAGAGAGCGCGCCGTGGTGTTAGGGCGCGCCTCCCTCCTCTCTGCCTCCGTCCCGTACCGTGACGGACTCCCCCGAGCCCGCCACTGGAGGCTGGGCGTCAGGGCTCGACGCCCCGCGGCGGATCAAGATTTTACTGGCTCCGCCGCCGACCACACCTCAGCTCTGCGGCAGCGTCCGGCCTGCGAAGGCACGTCGCCGCCGACCCGGTCTCCTCCTACGTTGCGGGAGCGAGTCCACGTCGTCCTCCCGCTCCCGCTCCGCCGCCTCCTTTTGCGACATTACGCATGCGCTGAACCGGGACACTGCCGCCCAGATCTCTTCGCTTCCGGCCATCTTTTCGACGAGGGCCGGAAGCGACAGATCCCCTCCTACAGCCGTGGATAGGACTGCGCGAGGCTCCGCCCAAGCCGGGCACTCTGCGCGCGTGTGTTCGGCCGTATCCACGGCTCCTCCGCCACAATGGTGGCAAACCGCCGAAGGCTCCCTTTCGACCACCTCACACAGGTACCGGCCAAAGCAACCGTGGCCGGTCAAAAGCTGTGTGAGGTGAAACGTGGGTGGGCCGTGCTTGCGCTCGACCCACTCCCTCAACACCGGCCGAATGGCCGCAGCGAGGTCTCGGCTAGCCCCCCCCGGAACACCTAGTCGCTCCGCCCATTCGGCGAAGAGTCTTTCTCGGGCCTCCGCCCGCCACTGTCGAACCTCACGTGGGTGAGGCCGGTTTTCGTCCTCCGCTTTCGCCGCCTTGATCCGCCAATAGACCCTCGAGTTAGCCTCGGCCTCGAGGTCCCATGGCGGACTTCCGGCGAGCAGGCACGCCGCGGTGTGGGACACCGTGCGGTACGCTCGAGCCGCCCTGAGCGCCATCGCTCGCTGCGGACGTCGCAGCGACGCGACGTTACGAGCGCTCAGAGCGTCCGCCCATATCGGCGCCCCGTAGAGCGCCATCGAGCGCACGACGCCGGTGTACAGGCGCCTGCAGGAGCCTCCTGGCCCACCCACGTTCGGGAGGATCCTCCCTAGCACTCCGGCTGCAGCCACCAACTTTGGGGCCAAGCGCCGGAAGTGCTCTTCGAACTTCCACCTGCCGTCGAGGACGAGTCCCAGGTACTTCATCGTCGACCCGACGGTGATGGAAGTTCCCCCCACCGTGATGGACGCCCCCGGTGGTGGCGCGTTCCGAGGCCCGTGAAAAACGAGGGCCTCGGATTTGTGTAGGGCCACCTCTAGGCCCAGCGCGCGGATGCGGTGGACCACGTGCGCGACCCCAGCCGTCGCGCGATAGGCCGCCTCCCGGTAGGTGCTGCCGCGGGCCGACACGAGAGTGTCGTCAGCGTAGCACGTGACGCTGACCCCCCGCAACGTGGCCCCGCGCAGCACCCAGTCGTAGCCGATGCTCCACAGGAGCGGTCCTAGTACCGACCCCTGCGGAACACCGCACGACAGCGTCTTCCGGCTCCAGCCCTCCCGCGTCGGGTAGGCTACCGCTCGGCCAGCGAAGTAATCGGCCACTGTTCGCCTCAGGTAGCCCGGCACGTTGTGGTACCGCAGGGCCTCCATCACGGTCGCCCAGGGCAGGGTGTTGAAGGCATTCGAAATGTCCAGCGAGACTGCCAACACCACCCCACCCCGAGACACCTCCTCCTCGGCCAGGGCCCTCACCCTGGCGATCGCGTCGAGCGTCGAGCGGCCGGGGCGAAACCCGTACTGCCGCTCGTCCAGTCCCGGCTCCATGCTGCCGACGAGACGGGCAGCGAGCACCCGCTCGAAGAGCTTGCTCACCTCGTCGAGCAGCACGATCGGGCGGTAGGCCGACGGCTGATCGGGCGGACGCCCGTCCTTGCGGATCAGGACGAGCGTGCCCGTTTTCCACCGCTGCGGGAACTTGCCCTGAGCCAGGCATGCGGTAAAGAGGCGCCGCATGCTCTCGCCCAGCTCCTCCGACGCGATCTTCAGAGCTCGACCGGGGATTCCGTCCGGCCCAGGGGCTGTCTTTTTCGACCCTTGTCTGATGACAGCCGCCTGTAGTTCCGCCTCGGTGATGGGAATCACCGGACCCTCTTCCTCGTCGAGCCCGCTCGCCGGCACCATGGTCGGTGGCACGAACTCTCCCCGCTCGGGGAAGAGCGTGTCCACCACCCTCGCCAGGAGCTGCGGCTGGAGACTGCTGGTCAGCGGAGGAGCCCAGGGTCGGAGCTTTTGTCTCACGACCCGATAAGGCCTCCCCCACGGATCACTGTTGAGCGTCTCCAGCCACTCCTCCCACGCCGCCTCTTTGGCCTGCACTATAGCCTTTTGTAGGCCCTGGCAGGCGGACCTGTATGCGGTGTAGAAGACGTCCTCCGCGTCGTGATCCCGGACTCTTCGTCTCCTACACCGAACGTAACGGCGCCGTGCCGCCACGCACGCCTTGCGCAGCCGACGGAGCTCCGGACGCCACCAGTACACCCGCCGACGTGGCAGGTGCAGTTTCGCCCTCGGCATCGCCGCGTCACAGACGCGTGACAGGGCATCTCCCATCCGGTCCGCCCCCTCATCGATCCGAAGGACCGGGTCGGAACCGGCCCCCCAGGCTTCGACGATGGCCGCCTCCTTCGCCAACTGACCGTCGAGGCGACCCAGACGCCAACGCGGACCTTCCGTTCTCCCAACAGCGGGTCGGACGTCCAGAAGAACCGACGTAGAGACATCGAACCGAATATATCGATGGTCCGACAGAGTCTCCACGCCGGTCTCCACCCTCCAATTTTGAGCACGGCGGGCCAGGGCGTTGGACGCGAACGTGACGTCGACGATCGATTCGCCCTGCCGCCGCACGCACGTGCTCTCCGACCCGCTGTTGAGGACCGCCAGCCCCAGCGAGACCGCCCACTCCTCCAGCACCTCACCCCGGGCATTAGTCACGGGAGAACCCCAAGCCGTCGATTTGGCGTTGAAGTCCCCCGCGACCAAAACAGGTGCGGGCGCTGTTTGCCCGATCAGAGCCCCGACCTCCACCAGCAACTGCTCAAACTCGGCGAGACTCCGACTGGGCGAGGCGTAGACGGCGACGACCTTTATACCGCCGACGACGGCCAGCACGCACCCCCTGCCCCTGGCCACACCCTCGATGGCTGGAGCGCCAGCGACCGCAGGGGCGACGACGGCCACGACCCGTTCGTGGTCGGAGACCCAGTCGTCCCGCGAGGGAACGAAGTAGGGCTCCGATACCACCGCCACATTGATCTGCCACTCTGCCATGCTTTGGACTAGGAGGTCCTGAGCCCTGGCAGAGTGGTTGATATTGGCCTGGAGACAGCGCAGGGCCATCACTGCGCGGTCTCCATCGGCTCCGCCTCGGTGCGCGACGACGCGGCTACCGGGCCTTTCGTCGTCGCTTTTCCGTCTTTCTGCTTCTTCTTCGGGGGTGCAGCGCCCTTCCCTCCCTGGCACGACTTGCTGCAGGCGGCGTGGGCAGCTGGCTTGCCGGCCGCCGTGCAGACCACGCAGCTCGCCTCGGTTGCGGAGCAATCTCGAGCCCTGTGACCGGGCTGACCGCAGCGGAAGCACAGACGGCTTCGGTCGACGCCCCGGTCACATTTCGCACCCATGTGCCCCCGCTCGAGGCACCTGAAGCAGTGCAAGGGTCTGGGGTCGAGCAGCACCACTCGTGCCGACACCCACCCGACCCTTATGCGGCCTGCCTCGACGACCTTCTTCGCGGCCGTTATCGGGCAGCTCAGCCAGAGCGAGCCAGAGCCACTCGAGCCCCGAGCGATGACTCCGGACTTTATCGCTCCGACCGAGCACTCTCCCTGTTCCGCGACCGCCGCCGCGGCTTCCTCCGCCGTCACAGAGTCGTCCAGGTCTAAAAGCCTCAACTCCACGCACTTCGTGGGTCGATGGACCTGGACGATCTCCGGGCTCAATACCTCGCGGAGCTTGTCCGCCAGGGCATCCGCCGCCTTCTCGGCCTCGTTGGTGCCCGGCGGCACCTCGAGCATCCTCGCGCCCGTGGCCGCGGTCCGGAACCGCACCGACGTTAAGCCGACCTCCCTCAGGCTGATCCGGCTCTTGGCCAGGGCCAGAGCCTTTTCATAGCTCCACCCTTTTTCCTCGGCACCGGGTTTCAGCGTTATCGTTAACGCTGCGGTGCGAGGGGGGCGGAGTTTCCTCGTAGCCGGGGCCTTCTTGGGGGCCCCGGAGGAAGTCGGCTTCGCCGCCGCCGGCTTGGCGCTCGGCTTCTCGGTCTTCTTAGGTTTCGGCTTCGACTTTCTTCCGACCACGGCGCTCCAGGTGGTCGGAGTGGCGGCCGGCTCCGCGGACGGCTGAGGAGCCTCCCTTCTGGCTGCCGCCTCTTGAGCAGCCATACTGTTCTTCGGCCGTTTCGGGGTTTTCGGGGGTGCACGAGGGGCGGCAGGAGCCTCCGCTGCCTGCGCAGTCCTACGGTCAGCGGCCAGTGGAGGCCGCAGCCGAGGCTCCGGAAGGAGGCGGCCCTCGATTCCTTCGAGGCGAGCGTTCAGCATCGTGCTGAACTGCTCGCGGTTCGCGCGCAGCGCCTCCTCCATTATGTGCTGGAGGTTCGCCTCCGTCGCCGCCGCTGGCTGCTTGCGCATTTCCGCGACTTCCCGGCGCAACTCAGCCAATTGGCCGGAAAGTTGCGCGTTAGCCGCCTCCAAACGCGCCACCTCCTCCGTCACTGTGAGGGCCCTTAGATCCGCCACCGCACCTTTGATGGTGTCGGCGGCAGTCTTCAGGGCCCGAACGAACGTGCCCTTCAGGTTGCCCGACTTATCGGCAACCTGCAGGACCACGTCGAGCGCCTCCTGCACCGCCGCGTCCAGTGCGGCAGACGTCTGCGGTACGTCCTCGGTCCCGCCACCGGGTTGGCGCTTCCGAACACGGGCCGCCCTCTCTTCAGTGGCCACCTTGGCCGCCGCACTGTACGCGGCCAGTGCATCTTCCGCCTCGAAGCTCCGCTCTTTGGCCTTAGCGGCCTTCAGCTCCTCCCGGGAGCGCCCGAGGCCGACATACTGGCCCGTCGTGGGCGGTCGGCCACGCCCCCTTTTTGGGGAAGGCTTAAGCCATTTGGCGACGGCCGACTCAGAGTTTCCGCTTTGCGCGTCGCTCTCGGAGCCCGAGCAGCTCTCCCCAGGACGGGGCCGCTTCTCCAATTTCCGCCGTAGTCCGGCAGATACTTTTGACGAGACCGTCACCATGCTGGTGACCGACGAGTCCGACTCTGAGAGCCGTTCCAGCCGGACCACCAGCTCCTTTTTCGCGCCGAGGTCGTTGGTTTTAGCGCGCGCCATCGGGGCGCCCGCCTCCACCGCCATTTCGTCAGTTTCCCCTTGATCGCCTGTAGTCGGTATGGTATTTTTATTTGTATTCTTTTTCATATTTGTTCCCACGAGTATGGGGGAAATAAACAGTCCACCAAGGCAGTGCCCCCTGTACCTTGGTAACCCTATATACACCGTGAGGTCGGGTGGTATCACGGGATCTAATACTAATGTTTTTTATTGAGGTTGTCTCCTCTTGGCCCGGCCGGTTAAGGCAAGACCCTCGGTCCCACCACGGGCTGCGAGACGTGTCCACAACACCCGGATGGGGAAACGAGTTTGAGAGGCGGTGACTTTTTACGGTCTGTCCACCCAGCATCGATACCGACACTGAGCGAACCCGCCTCTCCCACCTCTTTTCTCCGGCAGCCCAAAAAGACCCCGGAGACCTGACAACTAATGTCGCCGAAACGATCGCGAGACCTCAGAGTCGGGAGGCCCGCCCATAAAATAAATAAAAGAAAACAAAACAAAGCAAGACAAAATAAAAAGAGAGCAAAATAAAACGATAACAACATTAGACAATAAACCAAAAGAAGCAAAAACCAAAAGAAGGAAAGAAAAGGAAAAGAAAAGAAAAGAAAACAAAAGGAAGAAAGCTACGAAGACACTTTCTTCTTCCCACCTATTACTTGCCACGAAGCCGCTCCACAGTCCACTCTGCTGATCAGAGAAGTACCCGGAACGGCCCGTGGCACTACCGTCGCGTCAGTCTCAGCCGCGGTCGACAGGCACTCCGAGAAAACGTCAGATTGCTTGTCGACCCCGTTGCCCAGGGTGCACCACGTGGAGGTGACTGACATGCACCCCAACCTAACCTAACCTAACCTAACCTAACCTAACCTAACCTAACCTAACCTAACCTAACCTAACCTAACCTAACCTAACCTAACCTAACCTAACCTAACCTAACCTAACCTAACCTAACCTAACCTAACCTAACCTAACCTAACCTAACCTAACCTAACCTAACCTAACCTAACCTAACCTAACCTAACCTAACCTAACCTAACCTAACCTAACCTAACCTAACCTAACCTAACCTAACCTAACCTAACCTAACCTAACCTAACCTAACCTAACCTAACCTAACCTAACCTAACCTAACCTAACCTAACCTAACCTAACCTAACCTAACCTAACCTAACCTAACCTAACCTAACCTAACCTAACCTAACCTAACCTAACCTAACCTAACCTAACCTAACCTAACCTAACCTAACCTAACCTAACCTAACCTAACCTAACCTAACCTAACCTAACCTAACCTAACCTAACCTAACCTAACCTAACCTAACCTAACCTAACCTAACCTAACCTAACCTAACCTAACCTAACCTAACCTAACCTAACCTAACCTAACCTAACCTAACCTAACCTAACCTAACCTAACCTAACCTAACCTAACCTAACCTAACCTAACCTAACCTAACCTAACCTAACCTAACCTAACCTAACCTAACCTAACCTAACCTAACCTAACCTAACCTAACCTAACCTAACCTAACCTAACCTAACCTAACCTAACCTAACCTAACCTAACCTAACCTAACCTAACCTAACCTAACCTAACCTAACCTAACCTAACCTAACCTAACCTAACCTAACCTAACCTAACCTAACCTAACCTAACCTAACCTAACCTAACCTAACCTAACCTAACCTAACCTAACCTAACCTAACCTAACCTAACCTAACCTAACCTAACCTAACCTAACCTAACCTAACCTAACCTAACCTAACCTAACCTAACCTAACCTAACCTAACCTAACCTAACCTAACCTAACCTAACCTAACCTAACCTAACCTAACCTAACCTAACCTAACCTAACCTAACCTAACCTAACCTAACCTAACCTAACCTAACCTAACCTAACCTAACCTAACCTAACCTAACCTAACCTAACCTAACCTAACCTAACCTAACCTAACCTAACCTAACCTAACCTAACCTAACCTAACCTAACCTAACCTAACCTAACCTAACCTAACCTAACCTAACCTAACCTAACCTAACCTAACCTAACCTAACCTAACCTAACCTAACCTAACCTAACCTAACCTAACCTAACCTAACCTAACCTAACCTAACCTAACCTAACCTAACCTAACCTAACCTAACCTAACCTAACCTAACCTAACCTAACCTAACCTAACCTAACCTAACCTAACCTAACCTAACCTAACCTAACCTAACCTAACCTAACCTAACCTAACCTAACCTAACCTAACCTAACCTAACCTAACCTAACCTAACCTAACCTAACCTAACCTAACCTAACCTAACCTAACCTAACCTAACCTAACCTAACCTAACCTAACCTAACCTAACCTAACCTAACCTAACCTAACCTAACCTAACCTAACCTAACCTAACCTAACCTAACCTAACCTAACCTAACCTAACCTAACCTAACCTAACCTAACCTAACCTAACCTAACCTAACCTAACCTAACCTAACCTAACCTAACCTAACCTAACCTAACCTAACCTAACCTAACCTAACCTAACCTAACCTAACCTAACCTAACCTAACCTAACCTAACCTAACCTAACCTAACCTAACCTAACCTAACCTAACCTAACCTAACCTAACCTAACCTAACCTAACCTAACCTAACCTAACCTAACCTAACCTAACCTAACCTAACCTAACCTAACCTAACCTAACCTAACCTAACCTAACCTAACCTAACCTAACCTAACCTAACCTAACCTAACCTAACCTAACCTAACCTAACCTAACCTAACCTAACCTAACCTAACCTAACCTAACCTAACCTAACCTAACCTAACCTAACCTAACCTAACCTAACCTAACCTAACCTAACCTAACCTAACCTAACCTAACCTAACCTAACCTAACCTAACCTAACCTAACCTAACCTAACCTAACCTAACCTAACCTAACCTAACCTAACCTAACCTAACCTAACCTAACCCAGTTTCCCTCCGCCCGCCGTCGAGAACACATCGTTTCAAGTCGCTCCGCTTAGTTTTAATTTTGTAAAAATCGTAAAAGTGGTAAAAAGTGGTCGGATTTTGACGTTCTATACGTCAAAAGTTGTGTTTTTGTGCGTTCTACAAAGTGGTGTAAATTTGGTGCCAGTGGGATCGCTGTTTCCCTTTGAAAAAAGGGAAAAAAACAGGATTTAACCTAAAAAAGGTAAATTTTACAACACTTTTTTAAATACGCTGCCGAAACAAGATCGACGACCCCCACTTTTTAATACACCAAATTCAAGGCCTTTCTAGCCCGCATCTTTTGAGCCTACTTCCAGATTTTTCTGGCAAGAATTCGGGAAGTTAGGACCAAAAAACTAATTTGAGCACGTGGTGGGTAAATCAGAAATCGGAAACTTAGAAAAAAGTTTGATACGTCATTCGATAGCCCCTGATAAGTAGAAAATTTTGGTGGTATTAGTTTCAAAATCCGAAGTTTTTTGGTGAAGATATAGCCAAAAAACTGAAAAAGACTAAATATCAAAATTTTCAAACACAATTTAAAAATCAGGAAGATCGACGACCCCCTATTTTTATTATTTCATTTGGTAGACCTTAGTTAGCTTAATATATATTATAAGTTTTAGATTTTTCCCATTATTACTTTCCTAGTTATTAACATTTTAATTTTGTGCACGTGGCACGTGGTCCCCCTCCCCGGGGCCTGGTATCAGCCAAAGGCACATCAAAAATTAGCCTGTAATCAGACAAAAAATAATCCGTTTCAAGCTCTAAAAAATATTAACTAGTTCCTGAGAAATCACATTTTTTGTGATCTCCCGGGAAAATCATTTTCCGGGATAACCTAAAAAATCCAGAACTAGAATTATCAAGTGCAGAATTAAAAGCCAAGTCTAACGATACCAAACTCGGTATATTTAGCTCAACTGGTTCTCGAGAAATTCAAAAAAATAATTTTAAGCGTTAATTGGCGGCCATCTTGAAAATTTTGAAACTGCGATATCTCCAGAAGTATTGGTCCTACAGACTCGGGGTTTCGAGTCTACATATTGGGTCATCCATACCTAGCGTCCCAAATAGCTAACGCGAACCTCATAAAACGTCTCTACATTTCCACATAGAAGGGTAGAGCCCGTCAGGACAAACTCTTTGACCCGTTGCACGCCCCTGTGGGACCGAAACTCGAGGAGTTACAACAGTTTTAAGTATCAGCCGGCCATCTTGGCCGCCATCTTGAAAATTTTTAAACTCGAATAACTCACGAACGGAGCGTCGTAGAGGCACGGGACTTTCGACATTACAATACTCGTGAAATAAGCTTTCTAGTCGTATAGACAGACTGAGATAAATCAGGACTCTACTTTCTTGGGTGTCCAACTCTACACTTTGGTAGAGTCACATAGCCATCAGGGCGAGCATAGTGACCACCAGCATACATTCACTACTAAGAGTAATCTGACGATTCCAACCAAAGCCTAACTACGCGCAATGTCAGACAACAGCGACAGTTTCGGTACAGCCACCTCGAGGAAAAGTACCAGGAAACCTTGCATGACCTCAGTCAGCACGGGTCACAGCAAACTGGGACATAAGGAGGGGAGAAGCAAAAAGCTCCCGGAGTCGGGTAGGGCTAAAGAGCAGCTACACCCAGTTCAAGAACCCAATCCCACCATCCCACTTATCTGTGTGGAGGAGGTAACCGAGCCCGAGGGTCCGAGGAAGGTCAGTAGCGAGGGTAACACGTTCCCCGTGACATCCACGCCGGGGATTGAAAGGCCAGACCGACCGAAATCGGATTCTGCTCTTATAAGAAAGAGGACAATTGTCAAAGTTGCGACTCAAGCCATGTTGAGTGAGAGTGTACGCTCTGCCTCCGAGCCTAAAGACATGGAGGGTTCCTTTGCAGGAACATCGGACGTGTCAATAGGCTGTGGGGGGGCACTGCATGAAATACCCCAGTTGGCGGCAGGTCTTTATCAAAAGGCAAAAGCCCGGCTGGAGGAGTCACGAAACCTAAACCGTGACATACGTGAGGAGGTATGCGACGGGATGAACTGCCTCTACGAAATGATACTACGTCTTGCAGACTCCCGAAACAGACACATAGCTGAGAAAGAAAGGCTCAAAGCACATTATGAGCACCTGGTCGCAAGGATCGAGGCAGCACATGGTAAGACTCTGGTCGAAATAAAAAGTCACCATGAGGCTGACAATAAAGAAATCCTCGAAAACGTCAAAAAAACGTTCAAGGAGTCAGAGGCTACTCGCTGGCTGGTTTACGAACTTGATGCGAAGGTCAAGGAACAGAGGCAGGCGCTCGAGGACATGAGCCAGGCCATTACAAAACTACAAACCGAAGCGCCTACCATGTCAGAGCCAACAGTAGTCCAAGAGGACATCCGAAAACTCTTAGGAGAGATGAAAACCCTTAAGGAGCTGAACACCCAGCCTAGGGAAGGGACTACTTCCGGACAGAAAACTACTGATGCCACCGACACTGCTGATCACAAAAGGCAGCCACCACACAGACACATAGTTGGGCAGAGCTATGCAGAGGCTCTTACCAAACCTCGCTATGCCGTAGTTGTAGAGTCAGCGGACCCGAGACACTGCAGTGACGACATAGTGAGGAAAATAAAGGAGAAGGTCGACGTGGTGGACTTGGGTATAGGGATCAGCAGCGTACGTAAAGTAAAAAATCAAAAAGTGGTTATTACCTGCTCCACCGACAACGAGCGCAATACACTCTCAAAAGCGATAACTGAAGCGGGAGAGAGGCTAACGGTGGCGGCATTAAGCGCCAAAAACCCATTACTGAAGCTGATCGGAGTCTCCCATGACCTGTCCAATGACAGGATAGAGGAGGCCCTGATTAAGCAAAACAAGAGTGTCATCCCCGCAGACATAAAACCCGAGGAGCAAACCATAAAGGTAGTAAGAAGACAAAAGGGACGCAACACGGCAGTAAATAATGTGGTTATAGAAGTGAGTCCACGCCTGTGGAAAGAACTGAAGGATCGGAAGGTTCGACTTGGCTACCAGATGATTCTGGCAGTCGATCAATCTCCGGTTCTCCAATGCTACAAATGCATGGGATACGGACACAGAGCCTACGAATGCAGAAATGAGACCAAGTGCGGGTTCTGCGCACTAAACCACGACACGAGGCAGTGCACAAATAGACAGACTATGCCTAGCTGTGTAAACTGCACGGAAGGTCCTAGAGCACACCCGGCTTACTCTATGGACTGTCCGGAGTGGCGTAAATGGGACAGAATCGCTAGGCAAGGAACCCTCTACATATAACACCAGACAACACAGGGAAACAAAACAGCAAAACCGTCACACACAGAGCAAAGCCATCCCTGAAACTGGCTCAATGTAACCTCGGTAGAGGTTATGTGGCAACGCAAGAATTCCTGCATTCTGCCAACACCAAAATGTACACAGCATTACTGCTCCAAGAACCATATGTGGGTGCGTCGGGGGTACTCTCCACGACGTTCCCAACATTTCAAAAAACTGTAAATCGTATAAAGCCTGTAAAGTCCGCCATTGTAGTCCTCGATCCTAACGTTAAAATAAACTTAAGTTTAAACAATATAACGGAAAACACAGTAGCAATAGTCTTAGAGTTAAACAATTACAAATTAGGTTTAATATCCGTATACCTCGAAGAAGAGCAGGATATAGAAGCACAAATTGCTGAGATCGACAACGCCATGAAGAGACTAAAAGTGGACAAAATTATAATTGGTGGAGACATAAACGCCAAAAGCCAGTGGTGGGGCCATGGTGCCGAGGATGAGCGGGGTGCATCATTTGCCGCCTATCTAGCAACCAGAAACCTAGAGATACTCAACGAGGGTAACACGCCAACCTTTTCGGTCTACAGAAACAATGTGTTGTGTCAAAGCATTGTCGACGTAACGGTGTGCTCCCAAGACATGTTGCATCGAGTAGGAGCGTGGAAGGTGGACACGAGCATGGTCACAACATCCGACCACAGAGCAATCACCTTCAGCGTTAAACTGGAAAAGGCGGAGGACACACACCTAAGGAACTCCACAAGATTATACAGGTCAGCTAAGGCTGATTGGGAAAAATTCGGAACTACCCTAAAGAGTGCAGCAGACCAACGCGAACTAAGCCCAAACAGAATAAAATCCATACAAAGCACAGAGCATCTAGCAAAGGCCATTGAGGAATACGAGGAATCCGTAAAGGAAGCTTGCGAAGCATCGATGCAACGATTGGGACGGATAGCGCGCAAACGGATAAGTTGGTGGAATGCTGATTTGGACCAACTAAAGGCTAAAACTACAAGAATACGGCATAAGATCAGCAAAGCAAACGCAACAAGAAAACCGTTTATTATACAAAGTTACCTGGATAGCCTAAAGGAGTACAAAGCCGCCATAGAAAAATCCATTACAGACAGCTGGGTCAAATTTTGCACAAAGCAGGAAAGGGAGTCGATGTGGGACTGCGCATACCGCATAATCAGGTACTCGGAAAACAACTACGAGGAGCCTAATTTGAGGGGAACGGGACCCACAGATCTTAGCCCATCGGAATCCGCTGAGCTGTTGGCCGACACATTCTTTCCCGAGGACAACGCAGACGAAGACAATCCATGTCAGAAAAGATTAAGGTTAGAGATAAAAGATAAGTTAACAGAAATCGATAATACAAAACACCTGACACAAACACAAGAAATAACACATGAAGAGATACGCACAGTGTTTGCCAGGATGAGCCCATCCAAAGCCCCGGGAAACGATGGCTTTACCTCTGACATCTGCGACAAAGCATACTGCATTTTGCCAGAAGTATTCTTGGCCTTACTAAACAGGTGCTTAGCACTAGGATACTTCCCGGAGCGATGGAAGAAGGCTCATATACGGGTACTCAGGAAACCTGGCAAGGAGGACTATGGTGTGCCAAAATCCTACCGACCCATAGGCCTCCTACCAATCAATGGAAAGGTCCTAGAAAAAATTATTTGTAACAGATTGACTTGGGACTTGGGCAGCCAAGCAAAGCTTAGCCCACGGCAGTACGGTTTCACCCCTCAGCGCAGCACGGAGGACGCCCTTTACGACGCGCTGGAACTGATCAGAGGAGGTGTCCGAGAAAAGAAGTTAGTGGCGCTAGTATCACTGGATATACAAGGGGCATTCGATAATGCATGGTGGCCTAAGATACTCCAGCAACTCATAGCAAAAAATTGTAACCCTCACTTAATACTTTTATTCAATAGTTACCTAAGCCGACGAAGAGTGACCCTGAAGTATGCGGGGGCCACCGTGGAGAGGCCGACAAACAGAGGGTGCATACAAGGCTCTACGGGTGGACCACTGCTCTGGAACCTCCTAATGGACCCGTTGCTACAGAACGCAGAGGACTTCACAACTCATGTGCAGGCTTTTGCCGATGATATCTTGGTCATAGGTGTGGCTAAAACCATGACAGAGTTAAATAGAAATATAAACAATACATTGGAAAAGGTGGCGGAGTGGGGTAGCGCAAATAGATTGAGGTTTGCACCACAAAAAACACAGGTGCTAATAGTCACGAAGAAAATTAAATACGACCAACCCAAATTTAAATTATATAACGATGATCTAAAGCCGACCCAGAGCCTCAAAATATTGGGTATCACATTGGACCCTCAACTAAATTTCAGAGAACACATAGATAACGTAACCGCAAAAGCTATAGGAGTTTACAAAAGGGTGTCTCGCGCAGCAAGAGCCACATGGGGCCTGAACCCCGATATAATCAGGCAAATCTATGTCACCGTTATAGAACCGACAGTACTGTACGCATGTAGCGTCTGGGAACCAGTGATTACCAGGCGCTATATAGCCAGCAGATTAAATAAAATAAACCGACTCTTTGCCATAAAAATAGGAAAGACACATAGGACTGTATCTCTAACAGCAGGCACCCTGCTGGCAAACATACTGCCACTCGACCTAAGAGTATGCGAGAATGCAGAACTCTATCGCCACAAAAGAGGTAAGCCACTTGACAAATACCCGGGAAGACCGGTGGAAAGGAGAATCACCCCCTTCGACCTTCCCCCACCATCAAACAGACGCGGAATTGTAATAGGAATGATCGATAGCTTGCAAGACCTTGGAAAAATTGATAATGACTGGCCTCATATATATACAGATGGTAGCAAAATCGAGGGCAAGGTCGGTGCAGCGGTCACATGGTGGCGGGGCGGAACTGAGAGGACGTACGCTACCGCAAGACTGGAAGACTGCTGCTCGGTCTTTCAGGCAGAACTGATCGCCATAAAAATAGGCCTTGGACTGATCAAGCGCCCTAAGACACCGGCTACTAAAGCAAATATACTATCGGACTCTAAATCGGCGCTGACCGCAATTTCGGACCCAGGAAATCTCCACCCATTAGTAAACAGCATACACAACACATTAAGAGAACTGGCGGAAATGGGAGGAGTAGTCAAATTCCACTGGGTAAGAGCCCATATAGGAATACCTGGGAACGAAAGAGCGGACGAACTGGCCAAACAGGCTGCACTTTACATCAAAAGGAGGGCGGTCTATGATTGCATCCCCTTATCCTCGGTGAAATGGCACATCAGGCAGGATACCATCGCGAAATGGCAGTCCACGTACACAACTAGTGCAACGGGAAAGACGACCAAGTTATTCTTCGATGATGTAAGGGACGCATACAAAATTTTGAAAAAGGTAAAACTGGACAACAAGGTGGCCCAACTGCTCACAGGGCATGGTGGATTCGCACACTACCTTCATAAATACAAGCTTAAAACAAACCCAAACTGCGATTGTGACGATACCACCCCTGAGACGGTGGTACATCTCGTTTGCCACTGTCCGAAATTTATGTACAGTAGATATAAGTTAGAATGTAAGCTAGGATTAAAAGTAGAGATAGACAACTTAAAAACAATCATGTACAATGATGAGACTAGAGTACGGTTTATGGAATACGCCATAAATATAATCAACATAACAAATGCTAGAAATAAATCAAACTAGAATAATAATAGTTATAGTAGTAATAGTGGCAATTAGTTCGTAGGAATAATTTGTAAATAGATTGATAGTAGTATTATTATAATTAGAATAGTTATAGTAGAATCTGTACTACTACTATTCTAATTGTTTGGTTGTAACAATTGGAATAGTAATAGCAGAAATTGTATATAAACAAATACATAGAATGTGTAAGAATAGAGAAATAGTAAGTAGAGGTAAATAGATAATAGAAACACTTAGCAAATAGATATACCTATAGTACAAAGAACTAGTAGTAACGATACATATTGTAATCTAGCATAATGTAAATAGGTATCCCAATGACAATAGGAAGACAATGGCGGAGTGAACAGAACAAACTGTAGCGAACACAAACAAATATCGCTTTTATACTATTGCTTTACTTTATTACTTTTATACTAATTGCGTATTTTGCTTGTGTAAATAGATCGCTTATGTAGAACATAGATCGCTTTTAAACAAATATAACCACAGCTTTATAAGTAGCAAGTAGATCGCTTTTAAATCAGTTTAATTGGCTTATATACAAACACATTGCTTATCTGTAAATCTGTTGCTTCTTACTGTAATGTAATTCATATATTGTGAGCCACCTGTTCGCTACAAAAAAAAAAAAAAAAAAAAAAAAAAAAAAAAAAAAAAAAAAAAAAAAAAAAAAAAAAAAAAAAAAAAAAAAAAAAAAAAAAAATAGTATGTAAGACATAGTAAAATAAGACAGCACAAAAGAAAACGGAAACAAGGTTGTTGCACTATAATAGCAACAGTGTGGCATAGTTATAAGGAAAAAAAAAAAAAAAAAAAAAAAAAAAAAAACCTAACCTAACCTAACCTAACCTAACCTAACCTAACCTAACCTAACCTAACCTAACCTAACCTAACCTAACCTAACCTAACCTAACCTAACCTAACCTAACCTAACCTAACCTAACCTAACCTAACCTAACCTAACCTAACCTAACCTAACCTAACCTAACCTAACCTAACCTAACCTAACCTAACCTAGCCTAGCCTAACCTAACCTAACCTAACCTAACCTAACCTAACCTAACCTAGCCTAGCCTAGCCTAGCCTAACCTAACCTAGCCTAGCCTAACCTAGCCTAACCTAACCTAACCCAGTACTCGCCTATACAACAACTAAACAACATCGGCTCCGCGAAAAAAATTCATAAAAAATCGAAAACCGGGCCGATAATAACAAAACCAAGTTCGCGTGAAACATAAACGAGTGATTCACCGGGATAAGTGTTTGTGGCGCTCTAGTCCAAGTAGTTCCTGAGGGAGAACCCATCAAACTCCCAAGCAAATAGCTCCAAGGAAGTGAGTGTGTCATTGAAGATTATTAAATAGTCGAAGAGAGCGGAAGAAGACCTATCCGCAGACACCCGTCACGACGAGATCGGACAACAACAGGCGGAGTTATTAAGGTTACTAAAACAACCAAATAACCTTTAAAACCACGCGGTCTGCACGCGGCAACGTAAAAAACACGTGTTTGAGGTTATACACGTAGGACGCCGCTGCGGACGCGACCCAAACGAAGACTCCGCCCCCAGTCGTCGTACTCCGAGGAGCATATACAAGCTGACCATCATCACAGCCAGGTGAGGATCCAGGGAACCCACCCTTCCTTTGAACAAAACCCTCCTTGCGACGGCTCAATTAAACCGTCTCAGGGAGATCCTACCAAAAACCACCCCAAATTAAAACCACCCCTTACACCCCCCCCCCCCGAAAAAACCACCCCCCGCGTGAAGTCGAAGCACCAACTCCGGGAAACTCCCCCGATACTGTGCTCACGAAACGCTTCACCTCAACCATCCCCTCTTAGTGACTCCCCCCCCCCAAAAAACCTCCCCCCCCCCAAAAAGTACCCCCCCCCCTCCCACTAAAATCGTAGATAGTATAAATCAACTCCCCACGAAACTCGACCCCCCCCCCTCCGACTTGGATCACCTCACCCCCGCGAGCCATATCTCGGGAACGGAACATCGGAAATAACCCGAGTTTGGGCTCGTTGGAATCAGGAAGAGCAGCCGAGTCATCTGGCCCCAACGGAATCCCGGTGAAGTCACATCGCACCACGCGGACTTCGGCGAAAGTGTTTCTGGCGTACTCAGCAGCGGGACTTCACAGCACTTCGCAGCACACCAGCGACAGGTGAGCCCGTATTGACCCAATAAATAAAAAAAAAAAAAAAAAAAAAAAAAAAAAAAAAAAAAAAAAAAAAAAAAAAAAAAAACAACCTATTAATAACTCTCTATAAAATTGTAAAAAAAAAAAAAAAAAACACTCATTAATAACTCTCAAACTGTGTGTGTAAACAACTTAGTGTTAGCAATACCTTTATACATACCTCTATATATACACATATAAGTTAATATGTCTTCTAAAAGCGATGTTTGTAAAACACGCAAGGCTGCGGACCCTGCCAGACCAAAATCCTTAAGGCGGGCAGTGCTTAAGAGGAACGCAGCAGCCAAGGAGAAAACACCAACACCATCCCCACTCGAAAAAACACCACAACCGTCACAGTCGAACGTGGCCGAAATTAAAATAGTACACGACCACCCCGAGGACCGGCTGGAGCTCCGGGACACGTCGAAGGAGGAAATCGACGACCTGGAGACTTCGTCAGTGGGATCCGGTGCCTCGACTTATAACAGGAGAGTAAGTCTCCTTTATACGACACCCACAAGAGGCACCGGAGTCGAAATGGACCTGGTCACGGGAGTGGCCAACGAGCTCCTGCAGAAGGGGAAGGACGCGCTGGAAATAGCTGGGAATATGAAAAGAGAAGCTAAAGTTGCCGTCCATGACTCCCTGCAGGGCCTTTACGAAACGGTACTCAACCTCTCGGACTCCAGAAACCGCCATAAATTTAATCTGGAACAAGAGCGCTCAAGACACGCGAAAGAACTGGTGCGTGTCGAGAGGGCTCATAACAAAGAGATAAACACGTACCAGATTATATCAACGACAGTGGTGGAACAACTGCAGGAGACCCGCAAGGACATTAACGGGGCCCTGAAGGAAACCCAGGCGGTTCGTAGCTGGAAACGGTTGAGCCCTTCAGGGCCATAAAAGAGATCCGAGAGGCGCAGGAGGGATTGGAGGGCAGGCTTAAAGCCCAGACCTCTAACACCACCGACAATGGGAAAGAGGGGGCTAAATGGGAGAGTATTGAAAACATGTTGATGGGGCTGCAAAAACAAGTTAGCAGCCTCGGTAACCAGCTAGACGTCCTACGAAAAGAGGTCGACAAGACCAAGACCCTTATCGTAGAGATGCCAAAACCTCCTGAAGCCACCGCCCCCCAACCCCCTGCTGCGATAGATAAAAGTCTCGGGGAAAAACTTTTAGAAATCGACACAAAAATCTCCACCATCGAACAAGCAATGCTAACCACCCAAAATGACACCCAAAAACACCAGAAAACCGACCCGACTGAACAACTAAACACAATTACAGAAAAACTCAATATCCTATCATCGGAAGTACGCGCCCTCACCAACGTAAAACCAAAGGCGGCTTCACCTCCAAGACCGTCCCTAGAAACCGAACTGGCGGTCAAAGAGGTAAAACAGACCCTCGACAAAATAAAGCAGGGGGTAAACAAACTTAATAACAACGAGAAACCCAATACAGGGCCACTCACATTCGCGCAAATAACAGCGAAGCCGAAACCCCCTCAGCAGCCAAACCACACCCTAATAATCTCGTCCAAAGACCCGAAAGAGACGAGTGACAATGTATTCACTAAGATCAGGACCGCCCTGGACTTAAAAACTACCGGGGCGAGGGTGGACAGGGTCCGAAAGGCCAGGGACCAAAAGGTGGTCCTGAGGTGCGCGTCCAAGGAGGATATGAAAATAGTAAAGAGTCGGGTCGAAGCAAATAAGGATTTAAACATCAGGGAGCCAGCAAATAGGAACCCCCTCGTCTGCGTGCGGGGCGTCCTGGCCTGCTTCACCAACGACGAGATCGTCGAATACACAAAATCGCAGAACAAACACCTTCTGCACGGCGTTGGTGAAGCAGACCTAAAAATGAGGGTTCGCTACAGAAAGCGAGCCCGAAACCCGCACGAATGCCACCCCGTCCTTGAGTTGTCCCCGGAGGCGTGGAAACGGTTCACGCAAGCGGGAAAAATATACGTGGGCTTTGGCAGATGCTCAGTGGAGGACCAGTCACCCCTCATCCAATGCGCCAAGTGCCTCGGTTACGGGCACACTAAACAGCTATGCAGGGCGAAAGGTGACACCTGTAGCTACTGCAGTGGCGACCACATGGTACAGGACTGCCCCACTAAGAGAAAAGCCGAGACCCCCCGCTGCGCGAACTGCGCACGCGCAAAAAGGGACCCCTCAGACCTGGCACATACGGCCTACAGTGCGGAGTGTCAGGAAAGACAAAAATGGGACCACATAGCGAGGTCTAGGGTCCAATATTGCTAAAGGCTCCCTGGAAACCGATACATCGGTCCCACCGCGGAGGTCGGACGGAGGGGCGGGCAGGATCTTGTTTTTACAAGCAAACCTGCAACGCTCAAAACTGGCCACGGCTGAACTGCTCCAGACGGCTCAGGAAAAGGGAATAACCGTCGCACTTGTCCAAGAACCCTATGTAGGAAGGACAGGTGAGATGAAGCACTATCCCGGCACGCAAGTCATCCAGTGCACCCTGAACCGTCAAAAACCTGTGAAGGCGGCCATAATAGTTTTCGGTGATAGATTGGAGGTCATCCACGACCCGCAGATCGTCACTGAGAACGTAGCAGCTGTCTTCCTGAGAGCGGGTCAGCTAAAGCTAGGCCTCCTGTCCGTCTACTTCGAGGGGGACCAAGACTTGCACCAATATCTTACCCAAATAAGGGCTGCCACAAACAAAGTTCCAACCAAGAACCTGCTTGTGGCAGGGGACGTGAACGCTTGGAGCCACTGGTGGGGCAGCAGCTCCGAAGACCATCGCGGAGCGGAATACCACGCCTTCATCACCGAGATGGACCTCCATATTCTAAACACGGGAAATGTACCAACCTTCGAAACCTATCGAGGTGAGAGGTTGTACACCAGCTGCGTGGACGTGACACTGACCAGCCAATCCCTGTTAGGCAGAATGGAAGACTGGAGAGTGGATAGAAGCCTTATAACATCAGACCACAACGCCATTACCTTCGCCCTGCGCCTAGAGAAGGCCCTAGAACCCTTGCGGCCTATCTCAACACGCAAGTATAACACCAAGAAGGCAAAGTGGTCAGACTTCTCCACCGACTTCAAGACCAACCTCGCCAACAGTGGAATCACTCTGGAACGTGTCTCGGAGCTCACAAGACCGGAAGAATTGGAGGAGATGTTTACAACATATACATCGATAATCCACGGGTCATGCGAAAGCACGATCCCAAAAGCGAAGGCGTGGAAAGGCGATCCTAGACCCCCATGGTGGTCCGCCACCCTTGAAGATCTAAAAAGGGATGTCTTAAGGAAGAAACGCCGCATACGCAATGCTGCACCCAGTCGGAAGCAATTCACTGTCCAAGAATACATACAGGCAAGGGAAGACTACAAAGAGAGAGTGATCCAAGCAGTCACAAAAAGCTGGAAGGAGTTTTGTTCGACCCAGGACCGCGAAAGTGTCTGGGACGGCGTATACAGAGTCATAAGGAAGACGTCAAAACGACGGGACGATATGCTTTTAAGGGATACAGCTGGCGAAACACTGTCGCCCGACCAGTCAGCTGAACTCTTAGCAAAAACGTTCTATCCAGATGACTCTGTAGACACCGAAAATGAAAAACAGAGGTCCATAAGAACGACCACTGAGAACAAAACTCCCGAGGAGATTCATGATCTGTCGGCCGACGATCCACCATTCACCACCGCGGAGCTGGAGACGGTACTATCGGGACTCAACCCGAAGAAAGCTCCAGGCCCGGACGGCTTGACGGCTGACATATGCACTGCGGCCATTAACTGTGACAGGGAGGTATTCCTGTCGCTGGCAAACAAATGCCTTAAGCTAGCATACTTCCCAAAGCAGTGGAAGGTCGCCCACGTGTGCATCCTCCGAAAACCCGGCAAAGATGACTACACCCACCCAAAATCCTACAGGCCGATTGGGCTGCTGTCAGTCCTCGGCAAGATTGTAGAGAAACTTATGGTGGGTAGGATCCAATGGCACCTACTCCCATCCTTACACCCGAGCCAGTATGGATTCATGCCACAGCGTGGAACAGAAGACGCCCTCTACGACCTAATCGGACATATCCAGGAGGAAATTAAATCGAAGAAAATCGTACTTCTGGTATCGCTCGATATAGAGGGCGCCTTTGACAATGCATGGTGGCCAGCCCTTAAAAAGTTTCGCACCACATAAAACAAATGCAATGGTGATCACCAAGAAACTCAAATACGATGACCCTGTGATTCATATGTGCGGCACCCAGCTGAGTCTAGTAACCGAGATCAAACTGCTGGGCCTCATCATAGACTCCAAGCTCACATTCAACGCGCATGTGGCAGCCACCTGCAAGAAAGCTGCAGACATATATAAACAACTTGCATGCGCGGCAAAGGTGACTTGGGGCCTAAACGGAGAAATAAAAAGGACCATATATGTGGCGGTGATAGAGCCCATAGTCCTCTACGCAGCAAGCGTTTGGTCTCCTGCAGCCGAGAAGATTATGATAAGAAACAAGCTAGACTCGCTGCAGAGAGGCTTCGCCCAGAAGATCTGCAGGGCGTACAGGACTGTGTCTCTAACATCGGCACTCATCCTATCAGGCCAGCTCCCCCTCGACCTCCGCGTCAAAGAGGCCGCCACCTTATTTAAGATCAAAAAAGGCTACTGCGTGGACCTCATACCGCCAGGACGAGAAATCGAGCGCAGAGTGGGACCCCTACAGAACCCCCACCCATCGCAACTCAAAACAACTGAGTACGTGCGCTTAGAGAGTCTGGACCCACAAACCCTTGAAGAACACCATATAGTCGGCCCCCTAATATTCACCGACGGCAGCAAGATTGAGGGGAAAGTCGGAGCTGCCCTAACATGGTGGGATCAGGGAACGGAATCCAGAAACTCCACGTTCCGTCTTGAACCGCACAATACTGTCTTCCAATCAGAGATGTACGCACTCCTAAGAGCAATTAAAATGGTGAGGAAATCGAAGCAACGCTCTGCAAACATCTTGAGCGATTCGAGATCCTCGCTCGATCTACTTAGGTGCCCATCGGTGACTCACCCGCTGGCCCTAGAGATGAAGGAGTGCTTACGAGAAATCGAGGAAGAGGGCAGGAGTGTGCGATTCTTTTGGCTCAGGGCCCACGTAGGTACACCGGGCAATGAAAGAGCGGACGAGCTAGCCAAAAAAGCGGCCCTAACTAAAAAAACGGCACCTGACTACGATAAAGTCCCAATATCGTATGTCAGAAGGCGAATACGAGAAGAGACCATCGCGAGGTGGCAGGCACGCTACGACTCCTCAGAGACAGGGTCAGTAACCAGGGTATTCTTACCAGACGTCAAGGTCGCAAGCAAAGTGGTAAGAACGGTGGCACTAACTCCCACCGACACCCAGTTGATGACCGGTCACGGGGGATTCGCGGCGTACCTTCACCGCTTCAAACTCAAAGACAGTCCTTCTTGTGTCTGCGATCCCGAATGCGAGGAAACAGTCCTCCACCTAATCTTGGACTGCCCAAGATTCGGTCAAGGTAGACAGGCGCTAGAAACCCAAATAAGCGTCACCCTGGACCAGTCTACACTCCACACCATCATGGAGAGAGAGGAACTAAGAAAACCCTTCCTCGCATTCGCAAGAAAAACCATTCAAGTGGCCGCCAAAAGGAACAGCTCGACCGCGATACCATCCGCGACAGACATAAATTCACAATCACAACCATCTTCGAGCACCACAACCACACACACAACACAACCAAGCCCACACACTCATACTCATACTCATACTCACACCGGGCAAAATACCCTGAGACGGTGGCTACAGGCTCTCCCCAACACGGTGCACGGACCGCTCATGAGGAGAAACCAGCCCACAATGCCCTTGCAACCCACACACTACGCCGCGTTTAAAGAGCTGATAAAAGACGTAGGAGCACGCGGCGTTCCGGGTATTGCGGTTAAAGGTGTGGCTCTTTTCATGAGTGACGAAACGGAAAGGCTGGGCATCAGCTTCTGTCGCCCAGACGGCTCGGATCGCGTGACGGTGTCGCCTGGACTAGCCTTGCTAATAAAAGGGAGCACTTCACAAGTGAGCATCAAGCGCGCTACCATCGACGCGCTCACCACGCAAATGCCGGGTGCCTTGACCTGCCGACTGGTGCGGCCACAAAACAAAGTGATCGCACTCTTCGAGTGGGGAAGGGATACCCCCTTTGCATTGGCATGCACACAGCTCTCGAAACTTGGCGAGGAGGACCGGGACGGCACACCACGCCGGATAAGCGTGGATGCCATGAAAGTCGGCGCCGAAAAAGGTGACGTAGCAGATCGCTACGGGTGCCTGATGGCCTCGCAAGCACACGAGGTCATCGTATACGAAGACAGGGGTGAGGACCTAGGTTTCTTGAAACCAGAGGCCAAAACACCTCTCCCCCCTGCGGCGCCGACTAGCATGGAACCCCTTCTAAGTGGATCTGAGCGTCTACAAATAAAAATGGCGGCAAAGCGAACTGCCCAAGCCTCACAGACCCGTGGGGAGCCTAGCCCCAGAAAACCAAAAATGGCTCTGTCTAAAATGATCCGAGATCTGGTCTCCCCGAGAAATAAAGAGTCCAAATCGCTCCAACTTGCCCCAAGATCGTCGACCTCCGCGGACCGACAGGCGACAGCGATGAGGGAATTCCTTAAGTCAGAAGACAGAGGAAAACCCAAAACGTCTCGCACCGGTTCAACGAGGGCCGACTGGGGACAAGTCACACCACCAAAGCGAAGACTGGCGTCAAACCCGCGAGACCACGCAGTGAATGCATTCCTAGAGTTCCAGGCTATAGTGTCAGCAACCCGTGAGGTTCACTTAGCCACCTGCAAAAAAATCATGCAGACCTACCAGCGAGGCAACGAAAAGCTGCTGGAGGTGGAACTCAATGAAGCCGAGGCGGCCATATACAACAACGACACATCCCAAGTCATCAAAGGGAAAATGTCGGGGTGGTACATGGCTGCTTATAGCACTGTGGGAGGTTTTGTGGGCCCAGTCGAAGCGAAAGGGCGAGAAGACTCACACCAAAAATTTCTCGCTCCAAAGGGAGACCCCGTAGTGGTGGTTGCCAGATGCACGAGAATCATGCTGGATGACAGAATCCTGGAGTTGGCTAAGTCCATCTCAGGTGGTCCAGATGACGACACACCTCTCGTGGACTGGGAACTACCGCAAATATCTTGGATCAATGGAGTACCGGGCTGTGGAAAGACGACTCATATAGTCAGGAACTTCGACGAGAACAACGAAATAGTGGTCACCAATACAGTGGAAGCCGCCAAAGACCTGAAAGAACACCTGACGCACCGATTTGGTGAAAAAGCCAAATCAAGGGTACGAACTATGGCTTCCATCCTCGTAAATGGTATTCATGAGGACATAAAGTGCGACCGCCTCACGGTTGACGAAGCCCTCATGAACCATTTCGGAGCCATAGTGATGGCGGCTAGACTATCCGGGGCCAAGGAGGTGGTTCTCGTCGGAGATATAAACCAGTTGCCTTACATCGACAGAGAAAATCTGTTCGAAATGAGGTACTGTCGCCCAAACCTGACAACAAACATCAGCAGGGAGTTGTCATGCACATACCGGTGCCCCATGGACGTCGCATTTGCCATCAGCGACGTCTACAGAGCCATCTACTCCGCCAATCCCATCGTCCACTCCTTAAGCATGGAAAGGTTCACTGGCGCGAAAATACCATCAGACCAAGCCGGAACCCTATATCTGGTCCATACGCAGGAAGAAAAGAAACTCCTTATGGACCAGGGATATGGCAAAGGCGAAGGATCTCGCGTCATGACCATCCATGAATCGCAAGGACAGACCTACGGCAAAGTCATCATCGTCCAAACCAGACGTACGGGGCTCACGGTCCATCGGAGCGTACCTCACGCTGTGGTAGCTATAACAAGACACACGAACACCTGTGTCTACTATACGGACGACTGTGACGATGCAATCGGCAATTTTATCAGCCGAACGGTGGGTATCAATACAAAGATAATCTTGGAGCACAGCCTGAAAATGGCAATACACAAGCGAGACAACATCGTCGCTGAGGCTGTGCTCTCACTCCTAAAAAAATGGACATGGTCCGCAGGGCCCGCCGCTGCGCCGTAAAACAATATAACAAGTGCAAAGAGATGTGTATTACAACAACATAAATAACTCTAAAACTAGTAACTTACAAAATAATTAACTAGATATAAGTACAACATACGAATGTAAAGAGTGTGTCTAAAACTAGTAATTTACAAAATAATTAACTAGATATAAGTACAACATACGAATGTAAAGAGAGAGAAAAAAAAAAAAAAAAAAAAAAAAAAAAAAAAAAAAAAAAAACTTTCTATATATATATATAATAATAAAAATGGTCAATACGGGTCACACCCCTCCATAGAAGAGCTCCGGAGGAGAAGAAGACCAGCTGCCGCCGCAGCGCTGCAGTGGTTGGGATGTTGTAACAAAAAATTGTAACTATGTAATAACCACTGTAGCGCCATCAAACGTCTGAAATAATGTTCGCTTAGTAGTAAAATAAATCTCAATATTAAAAAAAGGCACGGGCAACTATGAGCCCGTGGATGTAGTTTGATTTAAAAAAAAAAAAAAAAAAACCTAACCTAACCTAACCTAACCTAACCTAACCTAACCTAACCTTTTTTTTTTTTTTTTTTTGTTTTCGGGGAGGAAAGGCATTTACGCCTGCCGCCCGGTTGGGGGACCGGGACGGGTATGTGGGACTCACGGGGCAGAAGGCCCCGTCCTACCCACTAAAACATCCCCGGAATTCCGCCTCTCCGCAAGGCGGCGGGGTCACGGGAACGCTGTGGCTTACAACCGCAACCCCGCCAGCGGTCGTCGCTATTCGAGCGACCCACCTAGAGGGCGCGCCATGATGTTAGGGCGCGCCTCCCTCCTCTCTGCCTCCGTCCCGTACCGTGACGGACTCCCCCGAGTCCGCCACTGGAGGCTGGGCGTCAGGGCTCGACGCCCCGCGGCGGATCAAGATTTTACTGGCTCCGCCGCCGACCACACCTTAGCTTTGCGGCAGCGTCCGGCCTGCGAAGGCACGTCGCCGCCGACCCGGTCTCCTCCTTCGTTGCGGGAGCGAGTCCACGTCCTCCCGCTCCCGCTCCGCCGCCTCCTTTTGCGACATGACGCATGTGCTGAACCGGGACACTGCCGCCCAGATCTCTTCGCTTCCGGCCATCTTTTCGACGAGGGCCGGAAGCGACAGATCCCCTCCTACAGCCGTGGATAGGACTGCGCGAGGCTCCGCCCAAGCCGGGCACTCTGCGCGCGTGTGTTCGGCCGTATCCACGGCTCCTCCGCCACAATGGTGGCAAACCGCCGAAGGCTCCCTTTCGACCACCTCACACAGGTACCGGCCAAAGCAACCGTGGCCGGTCAAAAGCTGTGTGAGGTGAAACGTGGGTGGGCCGTGCTTGCGCTCGACCCACTCCTTCAACACCGGCCGAATGGCCGCAGCGAGGTCTCGGCTAGCCCCCCCCGGAACACCTAGTCGCTCCGCCCATTCGGCGAAGAGTCTTTCTCGGGCCTCCGCCCGCCACTGTCGAACCTCACGTGGGTGAGGCCGGTTTTCGTCCTCCGCTTTCGCCGCCTTGATCCGCCAATAGACCCTCGAGTTAGCCTCGGCCTCGAGGTCCCATGGCGGACTTCCGGCGAGCAGGCACGCCGCGGTGTAGGACACCGTGCGGTACGCTCGAGCCGCCCTGAGCGCCATCGCTCGCTGCGGACGTCGCAGCGACGCGACGTTACGAGCGCTCAGAGCGTCCGCCCATATCGGCGCCCCGTAGAGCGCCATCGAGCGCACGACGCCGGTGTACAGGCGCCTGCAGGAGCCTCCTGGCCCACCCACGTTCGGGAGGATCCTCCCTAGCACTCCGGCTGCAGCCACCAACTTTGGGGCCAAGCGCCGGAAGTGCTCTTCGAACTTCCACCTGCCGTCGAGGACGAGTCCCAGGTACTTCATCGTCGACCCGACGGTGATGGAAGTTCCCCCCACCGTGATGGACGCCCCCGGTGGTGGCGAGTTCCGAGGCCCGTGAAAAACGAGGGCCTCGGATTTGTGTAGAGCCACCTCTAGGCCCAACGCGCGGATGCGGTGGACCACGTGCGCGACCCCAGCCGTCGCGCGATAGGCCGCCTCCCGGTAGGTGCTGCCGCGGGCCGACACGAGAGTGTCGTCAGCGTAGCACGTGACGCTGACCCCCCGCAACGTGGCCCCGCGCAGCACCCAGTCGTAGCCGATGCTCCACAGGAGCGGTCCTAGTACCGACCCCTGCGGAACACCGCACGACAGCGTCTTCCGGCTCCAGCCCTCCCGCGTCGGGTAGGCTACCGCTCGGCCAGCGAAGTAATCGGCCACGAAGTAATCGGCCACTGTTCGCCTCAGGTAGCCCGGCACGTTGTGGTACCGCAGGGCCTCCATCACGGTCGCCCAGGGCAGGGTGTTGAAGGCATTCGAAATGTCCAGCGAGACTGCCAACACCACCCCACCCCGAGACACCTCCTCCTCGGCCAGGGCCCTCACCCTGGCGATCGCGTCGAGCGTCGAGCGGCCGGGGCGAAACCCATACTGCCGCTCGTCCAGTCCCGGCTCCATGCTGCTGACGAGACGGGCAGCGAGCACCCGCTCGAAGAGCTTGCTCACCTCGTCGAGCAGCACGATCGGGCGGTAGGCCGACGGCTGATCGGGCGGACGCCCGTCCTTGCGGATCAGGACGAGCGTGCCCGTTTTCCACCGCTGCGGGAACTTGCCCTGAGCCAGGCATGCGGTAAAGAGGCGCCGCATGCTCTCGCCCAGCTCCAGCCGCCTGTAGTTCCGCCTCGGTGATGGGAATCACCGGACCCTCTTCCTCGTTGAGCCCGCTCGCCGGCATCATGGTCGGTGGCACGAACTCTCCCCGCTCGGGTAAGAGCGTGTCCACCACCCTCGCCAGGAGCTGCGGCTGGAGACTGCTGGTCAGCGGAGGAGCCCAGGGTCGGAGCTTTTGTCTCACGACCCGATAAGGCCTCCCCCACGGATCGCTGTTGAGCGTCTCCAGCCACTCCTCCCACGCCGCCTCTTTGGCCTGCACTATAGCCTTTTGTAGGCCCTGGCAGGCGGACCTGTATGCGGTGTAGAAGACGTCCTCCGCGTCGTGATCCCGGACTCTTCGTCTCCTACACCGAACGTAACGGCGCCGTGCCGCCACGCACGCCTTGCGCAGCCGACGGAGCTCCGGACGCCACCAGTACACCCGCCGACGTGGCAGGTGCAGTTTCGCCCTCGGCATCGCCGCGTCACAGACGCGTGACAGGGCATCTCCCATCCGGTCCGCCCCCTCATCGATCCGGAGGACCGGGTCGGAACCGGCCCCCCAGGCTTCGACGATGGCCGCCTCCTTCGCCAACTGACCGTCGAGGCGACCCAGACGCCAACGCGGACCTTCCGTTCTCCCAACAGCGGGTCGGACGTCCAGAAGAACCGACGTAGAGACATCGAACCGAATATATCGATGGTCCGACAGAGTCTCCACGCCGGTCTCCACCCTCCAATTTTGAGCACGGCGGGCCAGGGCGTTGGACGCGAATGTGACGTCGACGATCGATTCGCCCTGCTGCCGCACGCACGTGCTCTCCAACCCGCTGTTGAGGACCGCCAGCCCCAGCGAGACCGCCCACTCCTCCAGCACCTCACCCCGGGCATTAGTCACGGGAGAACCCCAAGCCGTCGATTTGGCGTTGAAGTCCCCCGCGACCAAAACAGGTGCGGGCGCTGTTTGCCCGATCAGAGCCCCGACCTCCACCAGCAACTGCTCAAACTCGGCAAGACTCCGACTGGGCGAGGCGTAGACGGCGACGACCTTTATACCGCCGACGACGGCCAGCACGCACCCCCTGCCCCTGGCCACACCCTCGATGGCTGGAGCGCCAGCGACCGCAGGGGCGACGACGGCCACGACCCGTTCGTGGTCGGAGACCCAGTCGTCCCGCGAGGGAACGAAGTAGGGCTCCGATACCACCGCCACATTGATCTGCCACTCTGCCATGCTTTGGACTAGGAGGTCCTGAGCCCTGGCAGAGTGGTTGATATTGGCCTGGAGACAGCGCAGGGCCATCACTGCGCGGTCTCCATCGGCTCCGCCTCGGTGCGCGACGACGCGGCTACCGGGCCTTTCGTCGTCGCTTTTCCGTCTTTCTGCTTCTTCTTCGGGGGTGCAGCACCCTTCCCTCCCTGGCACGACTTGCTGCAGGCGGCGTGGGCAGCTGGCTTGCCGGCCGCCGTGCAGACCACGCAGCTCGCCTCGGTTGCGGAGCAATCTCGAGCCCTGTGACCGGGCTGACCGCAGCGGAAGCACAGACGGCTTCGGTCGACGCCCCGGTCACATTTCGCACCCATGTGCCCCCGCTCGAGGCACCTGAAGCAGTGCAAGGGTCTGGGGTCGAGTAGCACCACTCGTGCCGACACCCACCCGACCCTTATGCGGCCTGCCTCGACGACCTTCTTCGCGGCCGTTATCGGGCAGCTCAGCCAGAGCGAGCCAGAGCCACTCGAGCCCCGAGCGATGACTCCGGACTTTATCGCTCCGACCGAGCACTCTCCCTGTTCCGCGACCGCCGCCACGGCTTCCTCCGCCGTCACAGAGTCGTCCAGGTCTAAAAGCCTCAACTCCACGCACTTCGTGGGTCGATGGACCTGGACGATCTCCGGGCTCAATACCTCGCGGAGCTTGTCCGCCAGGGCATCCGCCGCCTTCTCGGCCTCGTTGGTGCCCGGCGGCACCTCGAGCATCCTCGCGCCCGTGGCCGCGGTCCGGAACCGCACCGACGTTAAGCCGACCTCCCTCAGGCTGATCCGGCTCTTGGCCAGGGCCAGAGCCTTTTCATAGCTCCACCCTTTTTCCTCGGCACCGGGTTTCAGCGTTATCGTTAACGCTGCGGTGCGAGGGGGGCGGAGTTTCCTCGTAGCCGGGGCCTTCTTGGGGGCCCCGGAGGAAGTCGGCTTCGCCGCCGCCGGCTTGGCGCTCGGCTTCTCGGTCTTCTTTGGTTTCGGCTTCGACTTTCTTCCGACCACGGCGCTCCAGGTGGTCGGAGTGGCGGCCGGCTCCGCGGACGGCTGAGGAGCCTCCCTTCTGGCTGCCGCCTCTTGAGCAGCCATACTGTTCTTCGGCCGTTTCGGGGTTTTCGGGGGTGCACGAGGGGCGGCAGGAGCCTCCGCTGCCTGCGCAGTCCTACGGTCAGCGGCCAGTGGAGGCCGCAGCCGAGGCTCCGGAAGGAGGCGGCCCTCGATTCCTTCGAGGCGAGCGTTCAGCATCGTGCTGAACTGCTCGCGGTTCGCGCGCAGCGCCTCCTCCATTATGTGCTGGAGGTTCGCCTCCGTCGCCGCCGCTGGCTGCTTGCGCATTTCCGCGACTTCCCGGCGCAACTCAGCCAATTGGCCGGAAAGTTGCGCGTTAGCCGCCTCCAAACGCGCCACCTCCTCCGTCACTGTGAGGGCCCTTAGATCCGCCACCGCACCTTTGATGGTGTCGGCGGCAGTCTTCAGGGCCCGAACGAACGTGCCCTTCAGGTTGCCCGACTTATCGGCAACCTGCAGGACCACGTCGAGCGCCTCCTGCACCGCCGCGTCCAGTGCGGCAGACGTCTGCGGTACGTCCTCGGTCCCGCCACCGGGTTGGCGCTTCCGAACACGGGCCGCCCTCTCTTCAGTGGCCACCTTGGCCGCCTCACTGTACGCGGCCAGTGCATCTTCCGCCTCGAAGCGCCGCTCTTTGGCCTTAGCGGCCTTCAGCTCCTCCCGGGAGCGCCCGAGGCCGACATACTGGCCCGTCGTGGGCGGTCGGCCACGCCCCCTTTTTGGGGAAGGCTTAAGCCATTTGGCGACGGCCGACTCAGAGTTTCCGCTTTGCGCGTCGCTCTCGGAGCCCGAGCAGCTCACCCCAGGACGAGGCCGCTTCTCCAATTTCCGCCGTAGTCCGGCAGATTCTTTTGACGAGACCGTCACCATGCTGGTGACCGACGAGTCCGACTCTGAGAGCCGTTCCAGCCGGACCACCAGCTCCTTTTTCGCGCCGAGGTCGTTGGTTTTAGCGCGCGCCATCGGGGCGCCCGCCTCCACCGCCATTTCTTCATTTTCCTTTCGATCGCCAAGGTCGTTGTTTGTTTTTTTAATTGCTGTTTTTTTCATGACTAATCCCACGAGTATGGGGGAAATAAACAGTCCACCAAGGCAGTGCCCCCTGTACCTTGGTAACCCTATATACACCGTGAGGTCGGGTGGTATCACGGGATCTAATACTAATGTTTTTTATTGAGGTTGTCTCCTCTTGACCCGGCCGGTTAAGGCAAGGCCCTCGGTCCCACCACGGGCTGCGAGACGTGTCCACAACACCCGGATGGGGAAACGAGTTTGAGAAGCGGTGACCGTAGTCTGTCCGCCCAGCATCGATACCGACACTGAGCGAACCCGCCTCTCCCACCTCTTTTCTCCGGCAGCCCAAAAAGACCCCGGAGACCTGACAATTACTGTCGCCGTAAAAATCGCGAGACCTCAGAGTCGGGAGGCCCGCCCATAAAATAAATAAAAGAAAACAAAACAAAGCAAGACAAAATAAAAAGAGAGCAAAATAAAACGATAACAACATTAGACAATAAACCAAAAGAAGCAAAAACCAAAAGAAGGAAAAAAGGAAAAGAAAAAGAAAACAAAAGGAAGAAAGCAAACGAAGACACTTTCTTCTTCCCACCTATTACTTGCCACGAAGCCGCTCCACAGTCCACTCTGCTGATCAGAGAAGTACCCGGAACGGCCCGTGGCACTACCGTCGCGTCAGTCTTAGCCGCGGTCGACAGGCACTCCGAGAAAACGACGGATTGCTTGTCGACCCCGTTGCCCAGGGTGCACCACGTGGAGGTGACTGACATGCACCCCAACCTAACCTAACCTAACCTAACCTAACCTAACCTAACCTAACCTAACCTAACCTAACCTAACCTAACCTAACCTAACCTAACCTAACCTAACCTAACCTAACCTAACCTAACCTAACCTAACCGCGAGGTCGAGCGTGGCATACTGCTAAGGCGAGGAGGGCAGCTCAAAAAATATGCTGTTTCTGCAAGCGAACCTCCAGAGAAAAAGGCTGGCCCTACAGGAATTGGTCGTAGAGGCTGAAAAAAGAAAGGTAGCTGTCGCTCTTGTACAAGAGCCGTATGTGGGATCAGGAGGGGAAGTAGCTCCAAGATCAGGATACAGGATCATCCAATGCACTCAGGGTAGATCGAAACCAGTAAAGTCGGCCATTTTGATCTTTGATAATGATATTGATATTATCAGTCATCCGGGATCAACTACTGAGAATATAGCAGTCGCAGTTCTCAGTACTAAAAAATGGAGAATAGGCGTGATTTCGGTCTACATTGAAGACACGAGCCCTATTGATCCGTACCTCCATCAAGTAAGAGCAGCAGTAGTAAAAACGGGCGTAAACGCAGTGCTGCTGGGAGGAGATGTAAATGCCTGGAGCACATGGTGGGGAAGCGATAGAGAAGACCATAGAGGAGAGGCACTCTCGGGAATGGTGGAGGAGATGGGACTGCATATCTTAAATCAAGGAACAGTCCCTACCTTCTTCACGGTTCGAAATGGCACCATCTGTCAGAGTTATGTAGATATAACCGCTTGCAGCCATAACATGATAGAACATGTTATGGACTGGAAGGTAGATCGAGGAGTCACTAGCTCTGACCATAACGCGATCACCTTTAGTATTGAAGCAGAAGTAAAAATGACAAACAAAATAAATAACTCAACCCGGAAATATAATACAAAAAAAGCAAACTGGCAAAAATTTAGAGAAAAAATAAAAAAAGAAATGTCGGAAGTAAATTTAAACGTAGAAAAAATAAGGAACATAAATACAGTAGGAGAAATAGAAAATTCGATAAATCAATTAGAAAATATAATGGAAAAAACATGTAACGAAACAATACAAAAAATTAAGAAAAAGAAAAAATATAAATTTCCGTGGTGGTCAAGGGAGCTAGAAATACTAAAGGAAAAGATGGTGACTATGAAGAGAAGGATCCCGTGTGCAGCACAAAGTCGCAGAGCCCATGTAGTGGAAAGGTATTTACAGGCCAAAAAGGCATACGAGCAAGAAGCGGAGCTAGCCCAAAATGAGAGCTGGAAGAGGTACTGTAGCAAGCAAGACAGAGAGAGTTTCTGGGATGGGGTCTATAGGGTGATACGTAAGTCCGAAGCAAAAAAGGAGGACCAACCAATGATGGTTGACGGCACGGTATTAAGCCCTAGGGACTCCGTCGAACTCATCGCTCGGACCTTCTTTCAGGAGGACGAAAAAGAAAACGACAATGAGGTACATAAAAAGATAAGAGAGAGAGCGGCAGCTGCTCCAGGAACAGGGGAAGCTATGGATCCACTGTTTACTGATGAGGAGCTCCGGTTTGCGGCAAAATCGATCAACCCTAAAAAAGCCCCAGGAATGGACGGCTTTACCGCGGACATATGCATGGAGACGATCGAGTCGGAAAGAGGGCTATTTTTGGAATTATTTAACAGATGCCTCAGCCTATCATACTTCCCAGCATCGTGGAAGCTAGCTACGGTAGTAGTTTTACGAAAACCGGGCAAGGATGATTACTCCTCGCCCAAATCGTACAGACCGATTGGCCTACTACCCGTAATGGGCAAGATATTGGAGAAGATGATAGTCAGGAGAATTAGATGGCATCTGTTGCCCAAATGTAGCCCCAGGCAGTATGGCTTCGTGCCACAGCGAGGTACGGAGGACGCCCTCTATGATCTGGTGCAGCATATTAGAGGCATTGTTCAGAGGAAACAAATTTGCTTAATGGTGTCATTAGATATAGAGGGTGCTTTCGATAGCGCATGGTGGCCAGCCATTCTATGCAGACTATCCGATTACGGCTGTCCAGCAAACCTCCGCGGTATCATAAGCAGCTACCTGGAAGGCAGGACGGTTAGGGTGCGGTATGCCGGAGAAGAGGCCCAAATCCCGACAACTAAGGGATGTATCCAAGGGTCGATCAGTGGACCTACATTGTGGAACCTGTTGCTGAATCCACTCTTGGAAAATGTGGATAAAAAAGACGCTCACATACAAGCCTTCGCTGACGACATTGTTCTAGTGTTCTCAGGGAACACGGGCCAGGAACTCGAAACCAAGGCCAATGAGGTGTTGGACCGTGTGTATGCGTGGGGCGTCGAAAATAAACTAAAGTTCGCGCCACACAAGACCTCGGCCATGATTGTAACAAAAAAACTGAAATTCGACACACCACGCATGCACATGGGGGGAACCGAAATTGACATGGTGAACAGTGTAAAACTATTGGGTGTTACGATCGACTCAAAACTGACCTTCAATACGCACATCTCGAATATCTGCAGGAAAACAACAACCTTGTACAAAATGCTAGCAAGGACAGCAAAAATAGAATGGGGATTAAGTGCCGAGATAATCCGTACAATGTACCTTGCAGTTATAGAGCCAATAATACTGTATGCTGCGAGTGTATGGGCACCAGCTGTGGAGAAGATCACGTCGAAAAAGAGCTTAAACAGCGTTCAGAGAGGATTCGCGCAAAAAATATGCAAGGCGTATCGAACTGTATCACTTAACGCTGCGCTAATCCTCTCGGGTCTTCTCCCGCTCGATTTACGAATACAGGAAGCAGCGGCTCTGTACGAGGCAAAGCGAGGAAAGCCGCAGGAGGTATTGAAGGGAAGGAAAGTCGAAAACAAAGCAAGTCACCTCGAAGCCCCGCATCCGGCGGAGGAGCGAAGTATCGCTTTCTCAGAGTTCAGGGACGCTGGCCCAGCGGATGGAACTGACGAGGGTGAAATCATGATCTTCACGGATGGCAGCAAAATAGAGGGACGAGTGGGAGCGGCGCTAACGTCTTGGTGCGGAAGCAGGGAGGTGACAAACAAAAAATACACTTTGGCTCCCTACTGCTCAGTGTAACAGGCGGAGATGTACGCCCTGTACCAAGCCACGAACCTTGCGGCCAAACTAAAGAAAAAATCCGTGAAGATCATAAGCGACTCGAAGTCAGCGTTACAAACGCTAGAGGATCAAACCACCACAAATAAGATCGCAGTGGAGATAAAAAGAAAGGTACGTGACCTAGCGAAAAGTAACACATCCGTCGACTTCTTCTGGGTTAAGGCACACGTCGGAATCTGGGGGAATGAGCGTGCAGACGAATTGGCGAGAGAAGCGGCTCTAAAAAGCAAAACCGCCGCCAATTACGACAAATGCCCACTATCGTACATAAAGTATACCATTAGACAAGAAACTCTCCAAAAATGGGATTACCAATACCAGAATGCAGACACAGCAGGTGTCACTAAGATCTTCCTCCCGAACGCAACAGAGGCTTATAAAATAATAAGGAAGATAAAGATGACACCTGTCCTAACGCAGACAATGACAGGACATGGGGGATTCGGTCAATACCTACACAGGTTTAGGTGCAAAGATAGCCCATCCTGTGTATGCGACGCAGAAACGGAAGAAACAATCATCCACTTATTGACCGAATGCCCCAAGCACCAAATAACGAGAATGGATGCAGAAATCCAATTAAACTGTGCTATAAAGACAAATGAATTAAAAAAAATATTAGAAGACAAAACAAACAGAGACAAATTTTTAGAATTCTGCAAATATATTACCAAACAAAGTATAAACAGAAATAAAGACATATAAAGAAAATTAGAAAAGAGAACAAAAATAAATGAAAGAAGTTGACAAGGACTCCGACCTCCATGTCGGGGGAGAAGCGGCCGGTACTTCAATCATATGAAGTACCATAAAAAAAAAAAAAAAAAAAAAAAAAACCCTTTTTTTTTTTTTTTTTTTTTCGGGGAGGAAAGGCATTTACGCCTGCCGCCCGGTCGGGGGACCGGGACGGGTATGTGGGACTCACGGGGCAGAAGGCCCCGTCCTACCCACTAAAACCTCCCCGGAATTCCGCCTCTCCGCAAGGCGGCGGGGTCACGGGAACGCTGTGGCTTACATCCGCAACCCCGCCAGCGGTCGTCGCTATTCGAGCGACCCACCTAGAGAGCGCGCCATGATGTTAGGGCGCGCCTCCCTCCTCTCTGCCTCCGTCCCGTACCGTGACGGACTCCCCCGAGTCCGCCACTGGAGGCTGGGCGTCAGGGCTCGACGCACCGCGGCGGATCAAGATTTTACTAGCTCCGCCGCCGACCACACCTCAGCTCTGCGGCAGCGTCCGGCCTGCGAAGGCACGTCGCCGCCGACCCGGTCTCCTCCTACGTTGCGGGAGCGAGTCCACGTCGTCCTCCCGCTCCCGCTCGGCCGCCTCCTTTTGCGACATGACGCATGCGCTGAACCGGGACACTGCCGCCCAGATCTCTTCGCTTCCGGCCATCTTTTCGACGAGGGCCGGAAGCGACAGATCCCCTCCTACAGCCGTGGATAGGACTGCGCGAGGCTCCGCCCAAGCCGGGCACTCTGCGCGCGTGTGTTCGGCCGTATCCACGGCTCCTCCGCCACAATGGTGGCAAACCGCCGAAGGCTCCCAATCAATTGGCCGGAAAGTTGCGCGTTAGCCGCCTCCAAACGCGCCACCTCCTCCGTCACTGTGAGGGCCCTTAGATCCGCCACCGCACCTTTGATGGTGTCGGCGGCAGTCTTCAGGGCCCGAACGAACGTGCCCTTCAGGTTGCCCGACTTATCGGCAACCTGCAGGACCACGTCGAGCGCCTCCTGCACCGCCGCGTCCAATGCGGCAGACGTCTGCGGTACGTCCTCGGTCGCGCCGCCGGGTTGGCGCTTCCGAACACGGGCCGTCCTCTCTTCAGTGGCCACCTTGGCCGCCGCACTGTACGCGGCCAGTGCATCTTCCGCCTCGAAGCGCCGCTCTTTGGCCTTAGCGGCCTTCAGCTCCTCCCGGGAGCGCCCGAGGCCGACATACTGGCCCGTCGTGGGCGGTCGGCCACGCCCCCTTTTTGGGGAAGGCTTAAGCCATTTGGCGACGGCCGATTCAGAGTCTCCGCTTTGCGCGTCACTCTCGGAGCCCGAGCAACTCTCCCCAGGACGGGGCCGCTTCTCCACTTTCCGCCGTAGTCCGGAAGATTCTCTTGACGAGACCGTCACCATGCTGGTGACCGACGAGTCCGACTCTGAGAGCCGTTCCAGCCGGACCACCAGCTCCTTTTTCGCGCCGAGGTCGTTGGTTTTAGCGCGCGCCATCGGGGCGCCCGCCTCCACCGCCATTTCGTCAGTTTCCCTTTGATCGCCTGTAGTCGGTATGGTATTTTTATTTATATTCTTTTTCATATTTGTTCCCACGAGTATGGGGGAAATAAACAGTCCACCAAGGCAGTGCCCCCTGTACCTTGGTAACCCTATATACACCGTGAGGTCGGGTGGTATCACGGGATCTAATACTAATGTTTTTTATTGAGGTTGTCTCCTCTTGACCCGGCCGGTTAAGGCAAGGCCCTCGGTCCCACCACGGGCTGCGAGACGTGTCCACAACACCCGGATGGGGAAACGAGTTTGAGAAGCGGTGACCGTAGTCTGTCCGCCCAGCATCGATACCGATACTGAGCGAACCCGCCTCTCCCACCTCTTTTCTCCGGCAGCCCAAAAAGACCCCGGAGACCTGACAATTACTGTCGCCGTAAAAATCGCGAGACCTCAGAGTCGGGAGGCCCGCCCATAAAATAAATAAAAGAAAACAAAACACAGCAAGACAAAATAAAAAGAGAGCAACCCGCCAGCGGCCGTCGCTATGGGTTAGCGACCCACCGGGTGTTTTTTATTGAGGTTGTCTCCTCTTGGCCCAGCCGGTGAGGGCCAGACCCTCGGTCCCACCGCAGGCTGACACCTGGATGGGGAAACGAGTTTGAGAGGCGGTGACTTTTGACGGTCTGTCCACCCAGCAACGACACCGAAACTGGGCGAACCCGCCTCTCCCTCCTCCTTCTACTCTACTCCTGTCTCCGGCTGCCCCAAAGGACACCGGAGACCAACTCCTCCTCCCTCCGGCAGTCCAAAGGACCCCGGAGTCCACCTACTTGCCACGAAGACGCTCGCTAGTCCACTCTGCTGCAACAGAGAAGTACCAGGAGCGGCCCGTGACACTTCCGCCGCGTCAGTCTCAGCCGCGGTCGACAAGCATTCCGGAAAAACGTCGGATTGCTGGTCGACCCCGTTGCCCAGGGTGCACCACGTGGAGGTGACTGACATGCACCCCAACCTAACCTAACCTTTTTTTTTTTTTTTTTTTTTTTTTTTTTTTTTTTTTTTTTTTCGAGGAGGAAAGACATTTACGCCTACCGCCCGGTCCACGACCGGGACGGTTATGTGGGACTCACGGGGCAGAAGGCCACCGTCCTACCCACTAAAACCTCCCCGTTTCCGTCTCACCGCAGGCGGCGGGGTTACGGGAACGCGTTAGCTCACCACCGCGACCCCGCCAGCGGCCGTCGCTATGGGTTAGCGACCCACCGGGTGTTTTTTATTGAGGTTGTCTCCTCTTGGCCCAGCCGGTGAAGGCCAGACCCTCGGTCCCACCGCAGGCTGACGCCTGGATGGGGAAACGAGTTTGAGAGGCGGTGACTTTTGACGGTCTGTCCACCCAGCAACGACACCGAAACTGGGCGAACCCGCCTCTCCCTACTCCTTCTACTCTACTCCTGTCTCCGGCTGCCCCAAAGGACACCGGAGACCAACTCCTCCTCCCTCCGGCAGTCCAAAGGACCCCGGAGTCCACCTACTTGCCACGAAGCCGCTCGCTAGTCCACTCTGCTGCGACAGAGAAGTACCAGGAGCGGCCAGTGACACTTCCGCCGCGTCAGTCTCAGCCGCGGTCGACAAGCATTCCGGAAAAAACGTCGGATTGCTGGTCGACCCCGTTGCCCAGGGTGCACCACGTGGAGGTGACTGACATGCACCCCAACCTAACCTAACCTTTTTTTTTTTTTTTTTTTGTCGAGGAGGAAAGGCATTTACGCCTACCGCCCGGTCCACGACCGGGACGGTTATGTGGGACTCACGGGGCAGAAGGCCACCGTCCTACCCACTAAAACCTCCCCGTTTCCGTCTCACCGCAGGCGGCGGGGTTACGGGAACGCGTTAGCTCACCACCGCGACCCCGCCAGCGGCCGTCGCTATGGGTTAGCGACCCACCGGGTGTTTTTTATTGAGGTTGTCTCCTCTTGGCCCAGCCGGTGAAGGCCAGACCCTCGGTCCCACCGCAGGCTGACGCCTGGATGGGGAAACGAGTTTGAGAGGCGGTGACTTTTGACGGTCTGTCCACCCAGCAACGACACCGAAACTGGGCGAACCCGCCTCTCCCTCCTCCTTCTACTCTACTCCTGTCTCCGGCTGCCCGAAAGGACACCGGAGACCAACTCCTCCTCGCTCCGGCAGTCCAAAGGACCCCGGAGTCCACCTTATTGCCACGAAGCCGCTCGCTAGTCCACTCTGCTGCGACAGAGAAGTACCAGGAGCGGCCCGTGACACTTCCGCCGCGTCAGTCTCAGCCGCGGTCGACAAGCATTCCGGAAAAAACGTCGGATTGCTGGTCGACCCCGTTGCCCAGGGTGCACCACGTGGAGGTGACTGACATGCACCCCAACCTAACCTAACCTTTTTTTTTTTTTTTTTTTTTTTTTTTTTTTGTTTTCGGGGAGGAAAGGCATTTACGCCTGCCGCCCGGTCGGGGGACCGGGACGGGTATGTGGGACTCACGGGGCAAAAGGCCCCGTCCTACCCACTAAAACCTCCCCGGAATTCCGCCTCTCCGCAAGGCGGCGGGGTCACGGGAACGCTGTGGCTTACAACCGCAACCCCGCCAGCGGTCGTCGCTATTCGAGCGACCCACCTAGAGAGCGCGCCGTGGTGTTAGGGCGCGCCTCCCTCCTCTCTGCCTCCGTCCCGTACCGTGACGGACTCCCCCGAGCCCGCCACTGGAGGCTGGGCGTCAGGGCTCGACGCCCCGCGGCGGATCAAGATTTTACTGGCTCCGCCGCCGACCACACCTCAGCTCTGCGGCAGCGTCCGGCCTGCGAAGGCACGTCGCCGCCGACCCGGTCTCCTCCTACGTTGCGGGAGCGAGTCCACGTCGTCCTCCCGCTCCCGCTCCGCCGCCTCCTTTTGCGACATTACGCATGCGCTGAACCGGGACACTGCCGCCCAGATCTCTTCGCTTCCGGCCATCTTTTCGACGAGGGCCGGAAGCGACAGATCCCCTCCTACAGCCGTGGATAGGACTGCGCGAGGCTCCGCCCAAGCCGGGCACTCTGCGCGCGTGTGTTCGGCCGTATCCACGGCTCCTCCGCCACAATGGTGGCAAACCGCCGAAGGCTCCCTTTCGACCACCTCACACAGGTACCGGCCAAAGCAACCGTGGCCGGTCAAAAGCTGTGTGAGGTGAAACGTGGGTGGGCCGTGCTTGCGCTCGACCCACTCCCTCAACACCGGCCGAATGGCCGCAGCGAGGTCTCGGCTAGCCCCCCCCGGAACACCTAGTCGCTCCGCCCATTCGGCGAAGAGTCTTTCTCGGGCCTCCGCCCGCCACTGTCGAACCTCACGTGGGTGAGGCCGGTTTTCGTCCTCCGCTTTCGCCGCCTTGATCCGCCAATAGACCCTCGAGTTAGCCTCGGCCTCGAGGTCCCATGGCGGACTTCCGGCGAGCAGGCACGCCGCGGTGTGGGACACCGTGCGGTACGCTCGAGCCGCCCTGAGCGCCATCGCTCGCTGCGGACGTCGCAGCGACGCGACGTTACGAGCGCTCAGAGCGTCCGCCCATATCGGCGCCCCGTAGAGCGCCATCGAGCGCACGACGCCGGTGTACAGGCGCCTGCAGGAGCCTCCTGGCCCACCCACGTTCGGGAGGATCCTCCCTAGCACTCCGGCTGCAGCCACCAGCTTTGGGGCCAAGCGCCGGAAGTGCTCTTCGAACTTCCACCTGCCGTCGAGGACGAGTCCCAGGTACTTCATCGTCGACCCGACGGTGATGGAAGTTCCCCCCACCGTGATGGACGCCCCCGGTGGTGGCGCGTTCCGAGGCCCGTGAAAAACGAGGGCCTCGGATTTGTGTAGGGCCACCTCTAGGCCCAGCGCGCGGATGCGGTGGACCACGTGCGCGACCCCAGCCGTCGCGCGATAGGCCGCCTCCCGGTAGGTGCTGCCGCGGGCCGACACGAGAGTGTCGTCAGCGTAGCACGTGACGCTGACCCCCCGCAACGTGGCCCCGCGCAGCACCCAGTCGTAGCCGATGCTCCACAGGAGCGGTCCTAGTACCGACCCCTGCGGAACACCGCACGACAGCGTCTTCCGGCTCCAGCCCTCCCGCGTCGGGTAGGCTACCGCTCGGCCAGCGAAGTAATCGGCCACTGTTCGCCTCAGGTAGCCCGGCACGTTGTGGTACCGCAGGGCCTCCATCACGGTCGCCCAGGGCAGGGTGTTGAAGGCATTCGAAATGTCCAGCGAGACTGCCAACACCACCCCACCCCGAGACACCTCCTCCTCGGCCAGGGCCCTCACCCTGGCGATCGCGTCGAGCGTCGAGCGGCCGGGGCGAAACCCGTACTGCCGCTCGTCCAGTCCCGGCTCCATGCTGCCGACGAGACGGGCAGCGAGCACCCGCTCGAAGAGCTTGCTCACCTCGTCGAGCAGCACGATCGGGCGGTAGGCCGACGGCTGATCGGGCGGACGCCCGTCCTTGCGGATCAGGACGAGCGTGCCCGTTTTCCACCGCTGCGGGAACTTGCCCTGAGCCAGGCATGCGGTAAAGAGGCGCCGCATGCTCTCGCCCAGCTCCTCCGACGCGATCTTCAGGGCTCGACCGGGGATTCCGTCCGGCCCAGGGGCTGTCTTTTTCGACCCTTGTCTGATGACAGCCGCCTGTAGTTCCGCCTCGGTGATGGGAATCACCGGACCCTCTTCCTCGTCGAGCCCGCTCGCCGGCACCATGGTCGGTGGCACGAACTCTCCCCGCTCGGGGAAGAGCGTGTCCACCACCCTCGCCAGGAGCTGCGGCTGGAGACTGCTGGTCAGCGGAGGAGCCCAGGGTCGGAGCTTTTGTCTCACGACCCGATAAGGCCTCCCCCACGGATCGCTGTTGAGCGTCTCCAGCCACTCCTCCCACGCCGCCTCTTTGGCCTGCACTATAGCCTTTTGTAGGCCCTGGCAGGCGGACCTGTATGCGGTGTAGAAGACGTCCTCCGCGTCGTGATCCCGGACTCTTCGTCTCCTACACCGAACGTAACGGCGCCGTGCCGCCACGCACGCCTTGCGCAGCCGACGGAGCTCCGGACGCCACCAGTACACCCGCCGACGTGGCAGGTGCAGTTTCGCCCTCGGCATCGCCGCGTCACAGACGCGTGACAGGGCATCTCCCATCCGGTCCGCCCCCTCATCGATCCGAAGGACCGGGTCGGAACCGGCCCCCCAGGCTTCGACGATGGCCGCCTCCTTCGCCAACTGACCGTCGAGGCGACCCAGACGCCAACGCGGACCTTCCGTTCTCCCAACAGCGGGTCGGACGTCCAGAAGAACCGACGTAGAGACATCGAACCGAATATATCGATGGTCCGACAGAGTCTCCACGCCGGTCTCCACCCTCCAATTTTGAGCACGGCGGGCCAGGGCGTTGGACGCGAACGTGACGTCGACGATCGATTCGCCCTGCCGCCGCACGCACGTGCTCTCCGACCCGCTGTTGAGGACCGCCAGCCCCAGCGAGACCGCCCACTCCTCCAGCACCTCACCCCGGGCATTAGTCACGGGAGAACCCCAAGCCGTCGATTTGGCGTTGAAGTCCCCCGCGACCAAAACAGGTGCGGGCGCTGTTTGCCCGATCAGAGCCCCGACCTCCACCAGCAACTGCTCAAACTCGGCGAGACTCCGACTGGGCGAGGCGTAGACGGCGACGACCTTTATACCGCCGACGACGGCCAGCACGCACCCCCTGCCCCTGGCCACACCCTCGATGGCTGGAGCGCCAGCGACCGCAGGGGCGACGACGGCCACGACCCGTTCGTGGTCGGAGACCCAGTCGTCCCGCGAGGGAACGAAGTAGGGCTCCGATACCACCGCCACATTGATCTGCCACTCTGCCATGCTTTGGACTAGGAGGTCCTGAGCCCTGGCAGAGTGGTTGATATTGGCCTGGAGACAGCGCAGGGCCATCACTGCGCGGTCTCCATCGGCTCCGCCTCGGTGCGCGACGACGCGGCTACCGGGCCTTTCGTCGTCGCTTTTCCGTCTTTCTGCTTCTTCTTCGGGGGTGCAGCGCCCTTCCCTCCCTGGCACGACTTGCTGCAGGCGGCGTGGGCAGCTGGCTTGCCGGCCGCCGTGCAGACCACGCAGCTCGCCTCGGTTGCGGAGCAATCTCGAGCCCTGTGACCGGGCTGACCGCAGCGGAAGCACAGACGGCTTCGGTCGACGCCCCGGTCACATTTCGCACCCATGTGCCCCCGCTCGAGGCACCTGAAGCAGTGCAAGGGTCTGGGGTCGAGCAGCACCACTCGTGCCGACACCCACCCGACCCTTATGCGGCCTGCCTCGACGACCTTCTTCGCGGCCGTTATCGGGCAGCTCAGCCAGAGCGAGCCAGAGCCACTCGAGCCCCGAGCGATGACTCCGGACTTTATCGCTCCGACCGAGCACTCTCCCTGTTCCGCGACCGCCGCCGCGGCTTCCTCCGCCGTCACAGAGTCGTCCAGGTCTAAAAGCCTCAACTCCACGCACTTCGTGGGTCGATGGACCTGGACGATCTCCGGGCTCAATACCTCGCGGAGCTTGTCCGCCAGGGCATCCGCCGCCTTCTCGGCCTCGTTGGTGCCCGGCGGCACCTCGAGCATCCTCGCGCCCGTGGCCGCGGTCCGGAACCGCACCGACGTTAAGCCGACCTCCCTCAGGCTGATCCGGCTCTTGGCCAGGGCCAGAGCCTTTTCATAGCTCCACCCTTTTTCCTCGGCACCGGGTTTCAGCGTTATCGTTAACGCTGCGGTGCGAGGGGGGCGGAGTTTCCTCGTAGCCGGGGCCTTCTTGGGGGCCCCGGAGGAAGTCGGCTTCGCCGCCGCCGGCTTGGCGCTCGGCTTCTCGGTCTTCTTAGGTTTCGGCTTCGACTTTCTTCCGACCACGGCGCTCCAGGTGGTCGGAGTGGCGGCCGGCTCCGCGGACGGCTGAGGAGCCTCCCTTCTGGCTGCCGCCTCTTGAGCAGCCATACTGTTCTTCGGCCGTTTCGGGGTTTTCGGGGGTGCACGAGGGGCGGCAGGAGCCTCCGCTGCCTGCGCAGTCCTACGGTCAGCGGCCAGTGGAGGCCGCAGCCGAGGCTCCGGAAGGAGGCGGCCCTCGATTCCTTCGAGGCGAGCGTTCAGCATCGTGCTGAACTGCTCGCGGTTCGCGCGCAGCGCCTCCTCCATTATGTGCTGGAGGTTCGCCTCCGTCGCCGCCGCTGGCTGCTTGCGCATTTCCGCGACTTCCCGGCGCAACTCAGCCAATTGGCCGGAAAGTTGCGCGTTAGCCGCCTCCAAACGCGCCACCTCCTCCGTCACTGTGAGGGCCCTTAGATCCGCCACCGCACCTTTGATGGTGTCGGCGGCAGTCTTCAGGGCCCGAACGAACGTGCCCTTCAGGTTGCCCGACTTATCGGCAACCTGCAGGACCACGTCGAGCGCCTCCTGCACCGCCGCGTCCAGTGCGGCAGACGTCTGCGGTACGTCCTCGGTCCCGCCACCGGGTTGGCGCTTCCGAACACGGGCCGCCCTCTCTTCAGTGGCCACCTTGGCCGCCGCACTGTACGCGGCCAGTGCATCTTCCGCCTCGAAGCTCCGCTCTTTGGCCTTAGCGGCCTTCAGCTCCTCCCGGGAGCGCCCGAGGCCGACATACTGGCCCGTCGTGGGCGGTCGGCCACGCCCCCTTTTTGGGGAAGGCTTAAGCCATTTGGCGACGGCCGACTCAGAGTTTCCGCTTTGCGCGTCGCTCTCGGAGCCCGAGCAGCTCTCCCCAGGACGGGGCCGCTTCTCCAATTTCCGCCGTAGTCCGGCAGATACTTTTGACGAGACCGTCACCATGCTGGTGACCGACGAGTCCGACTCTGAGAGCCGTTCCAGCCGGACCACCAGCTCCTTTTTCGCGCCGAGGTCGTTGGTTTTAGCGCGCGCCATCGGGGCGCCCGCCTCCACCGCCATTTCGTCAGTTTCCCCTTGATCGCCTGTAGTCGGTATGGTATTTTTATTTGTATTCTTTTTCATATTTGTTCCCACGAGTATGGGGGAAATAAACAGTCCACCAAGGCAGTGCCCCCTGTACCTTGGTAACCCTATATACACCGTGAGGTCGGGTGGTATCACGGGATCTAATACTAATGTTTTTTATTGAGGTTGTCTCCTCTTGGCCCGGCCGGTTAAGGCAAGACCCTCGGTCCCACCACGGGCTGCGAGACGTGTCCACAACACCCGGATGGGGAAACGAGTTTGAGAGGCGGTGACTTTTTACGGTCTGTCCACCCAGCATCGATACCGACACTGAGCGAACCCGCCTCTCCCACCTCTTTTCTCCGGCAGCCCAAAAAGACCCCGGAGACCTGACAACTAATGTCGCCGAAACGATCGCGAGACCTCAGAGTCGGGAGGCCCGCCCATAAAATAAATAAAAGAAAACAAAACAAAGCAAGACAAAATAAAAAGAGAGCAAAATAAAACGATAACAACATTAGACAATAAACCAAAAGAAGCAAAAACCAAAAGAAGGAAAGAAAAGGAAAAGAAAAGAAAAGAAAACAAAAGGAAGAAAGCTACGAAGACACTTTCTTCTTCCCACCTATTACTTGCCACGAAGCCGCTCCACAGTCCACTCTGCTGATCAGAGAAGTACCCGGAACGGCCCGTGGCACTACCGTCGCGTCAGTCTCAGCCGCGGTCGACAGGCACTCCGAGAAAACGTCAGATTGCTTGTCGACCCCGTTGCCCAGGGTGCACCACGTGGAGGTGACTGACATGCACCCCAACCTAACCTAACCTAACCTAACCTAACCTAACCTACCCTAACCCAGTACTCGCCTATACAGCAACTAAAGAACATCGGCTCCGCGAAAAAAAATTCATAAAAAAAAAAATCGAAAACCGGGCCGATTATAATAAAACCAAGTTCGCGTGAAACATAAACGTGTGATTCACCGGGATAAGTGTTTGTGGCGCTCTATTCCAAGTAGTTCCTGAGGGAGAACCCATCAAACTCCCAAGCAAATAGCTCCAAGGAAGTGTGTGTGTCATTGAAGTTTTTTAAATAGTCGAAGAGAGCGAAAGAAGACCTATCCGCAGACACCCGTCACGACGAGATCGGATAACAACAGGCGGAGATATTAAGGTTAATAAAACAACCAAATAACCTTATAAACCACGCGGTCTGCACGCGGCAACGTAAAAAACACGTGTTTGAGGTTATAAACGTAGGACGCCGCTGCGGACGCGACTCAAACGAAGACTCCGCCCCCAGTCGTCGTATTCTGAGGAGCATATACAAGCTGATCATCATCACAGCCAGGTGAGGATCCAGGGAACCCACCCTTCCCTTGAACAAAACCCTCCTTGCGACGGCTCAATTAAACCGTCTCAGGGAGATCCTACCAAAAACCACCCCAATTTAAAACTACCCCTTACACAACCAAAAAAAAAAAACCACCCCCCGCGTGAAGTCGAAGCACCCACTCCGGGAAACTCCCCCGATACTGTGCTCACGAAACGCCTCACCTCAACCATCCCCTCTTAGTGACTCCCCCCCAAAAAACTACCCCCCCCCCCAAAAAAACTACCCCCCCCTCCCACAAAAATCTTAGATACCATAAATCAACTCCCCACGAAACTCGATTCCCCCCCCCCCCCCTCCGACTTGGATCACCTCACCCCCGCGAGCCATATCTCGGGAACGGAACATCGGAAATACCCCGAGTTTGGGCTCGTTGGATTCAGGAAGAGCAGCCGAGTCATCTGGCCCCAACGGAATCCCAGTAAAGTCACATTGCACCACGCGGACTTCGGCGAAGATATTTCTGGCGTACTCAGCAGCGGGACTTCACAGCACTTCGTAGCACACCAGCGACAGGTGAGCCCGTATTGACCAAAAAAAAAAAAAAACAGATACAGATAATATATACACAGCAAAATATACAAAAAAAAAAAAACAATGTCTTCTACTACTGGCAGATCATCCACATCACAAGGGTCGGCAGAAACTGCTCCTAAACATAAATCCTTGAGGACACGCGTACTCAAAAAGTTAACACCCAAACAATCATCCCAATACACTATTGCACCCCCACCAGCTGTAACAGCCGAGGAAATACCGCCTTGCACGCCACCGCCAAACGTGGCAGTCATCAGTATTACGCACGGACATCCAGAGGAAAGACCGGAACATCGTGCGTCTGACCTGGAGGATGTAGAAACATCGTCCATAGGGTCCAGTGCATCTGCCCTAAAAAGGAGGGTAAGCCTCCTATACACAACGCCAGGAAGAGGCACTGGGGTCGAGATGGACAGGGTTACGGGGGTTGCAAACAGCTACCTGCAAAAAGGCAAGGAGGCTTTGGAAGCCGCAACGACCATGAAGCGGGAGTACAAGGCCACTTGTCATGAGTGCCTGCAGGGGCTGTACGAAACCGTCCTCTCCCTCTCGGATTCTAGAAATAGGCACAGAGTCAACCTGGAGAAGGAGCGCTCCCGTCATGCACAAGAATTAGTGCGAGTCGAGAGGGCCCACATAGCAGACCTCCAGGAGACTAGAAGAACAGTGGTCGAACAACTAGACCTAGCCCGCAATGACATCAGCGGGACTCTGAAGGAGGCTCAGGCGGTCCGCAGTTGGCTAGGCTACGAGACCGGAGAACCCTTCAGAGCAATATACGAAGTCCGAGAGGCCCAAAAAAGGATGGAGGTCAAGATAAAAACCACAACCCACACCACGTCCGAACTAGAAAAGGACAAGGAAAAATGGGAGAAGATGGAAGCAGGAATCACAGGGCTGCAGTCGAATATAATCAGCCTTGGCAACCAACTGGACACCCTGCGACAAGAGGTCGAAAAGATAAAGACCCTTGTCAAAGAAATACCATATCCCTCCCAACACACTAACCTCCCGACCTCCACCGAAAGCATCGACGACCTCAAAAAAGTGCTTGTTAGGATAGAGTCTGGCATATTAAACCTCAACAAAACCAATAAACACACAACACAAATTCAGCCGACGACAAAAGACCCGTCTCCATATATAGAGACAATGTCAGAAAAACTGGACATCTTGTCCTCTGAGGTACGTGCGCTGAGGGACGCTAAGTCCAAGGCCACCTCACCCCCAAGACCGTCCTTAGAGACAGAAGTGGCGGTCCAGGAGGTGAAAGAGACCCTTAACTCAATAAAAAAGGGAGTAAAGGAGCTCAGTAAGGGAGAAAAACCCTCAATGGGCCCACTTACGTTCGCACAGACAGCGGCGAAACCAAAAGCTCCTCAGCCCCCCAACCACACCCTGATCATCTCCTCTAAAGACCCAGGAGAGACGAGTGAAAAGGTCATCACAAGGATCAGGACCGCCCTGGACCTAAAAACCACCGGGGCGAGAGTGGATAGGGTCCGAAAGGCCAGGGATCAAAAGGTGGTCCTGAGGTTTTTTTTTTTTTTTTTTTATATTTGCCGGGTGGGCAAATGCGGTTGGTGCGCGTCCAAGGAGGATATGAATCTCATAAAGAGTCGGGTCGAAGCAAATAAAGATTTAAATATCAGGGAGCCAGCAAATAGGAACCCCCTCGTCTGCGTGCGGGGCGTCCTGGCCTGCTTCACCAACGACGAGATCGTTGACTACACAAAATCGCAGAACAAACACCTTCTGCACGGCGTTGGTGAAGCAGACCTAAGAATGAGGGTTCGCTACAGAAAGCGAGCCCGAAACCCGCACGAATGCCACCCCGTCCTCGAGTTGTCCCCGGAGGCGTGGAAACGGTTCACGCAAGCGGGGAAAATATACGTGGGCTTTGGCAGATGCTCAGTGGAGGATCAGTCACCCCTCATCCAATGCGCCAAGTGCCTCGGTTACGGGCACACTAAACAGTTATGCAGGGCGAAAGGTGACACCTGTAGCTACTGCAGTGGCGACCACATGGTACAGGACTGCCCCACTAAGAGAAAAGCCGAGAACCCCCGCTGCGCGAACTGCGCACGCGCAAAAAGGGACCCCTCAGACCTGGCACATTCGGCCTACAGTGCGGAGTGTCAGAAAAGACAAAAATGGGACCACATAACGAGGTCTAGGGTCCAATATTGCTAAAGGCTCCCTGGAAACCGATACATCGGTCCCACCTCGGAGGTCGGACGGAAGGGCGGGCAGGATCTTGTTTTTACAAGCAAACCTGCAACGCTCAAAACTGGCCACGGCTGAACTGCTCCAGACGGCTCAGGAAAAGGGAATAACCGTCGCACTTGTCCAAGAACCCTATGTAGGAAGGACAGGTGTGATGAAGCACTATCCCGGCACGCAAGTCATCCAGTGCACCCTGAACCGTCATAAACCCGTGAAGGCGGCCATAATAGTTTTCGGTGATAGATTGGAGGTCATCCACGACCCGCAGATCGTCACTGAGAACGTAGCAGCTGTCTTCCTGAGAGCGGGTCAGCTAAAGCTAGGCCTCCTGTCCGTCTACTTCGAGGGGGACCAAGACTTGCACCCATATCTTACCTAAATAAGGGCTGCCACAAACAAAGTTCCAACCAAGAACCTGCTTGTGGCAGGGGACGTGAACGCTTGGAGCCACTGGTGGGGCAGCAGCTCCGAAGACCATCGCGGAGCGGAATACCACGCCTTCATCACCGAGATGGACCTCCATATTCTAAACACGGGAAATGTACCAACCTTCGAAACCTATCGAGGAGAGAGGTTGTACACCAGCTGCGTGGACATGACACTGACCAGCCAATCCCTGTTAGGCAGAATGGAAGACTGGAGAGTGGATAGAAGCCTTATAACATCAGACCACAACGCCATTACCTTCGCGCCTAGAGAAGGCCCTAGAACCCTTGCGGCCTATCTCAACACGCAAATATAACACCAAGAAGGCAAAGTGGTCAGACTTCTCCACCGACTTCAAGACCAACCTCGCCAACAGTGGAATCACTCTGGGACGTGTCTCGGAGCTCACAAGACCGGAAGAATTGGAGGAGATGTTTACAACATATACATCAATAATCCACGGGTCATGCGAAAGCACGATCCCAAAAGCGAAGGCGTGGAAAGGCGATCCTAGACCCCCATGGTGGTCCGCCACCCTTGAAGATCTAAAAAGGGATGTCTTAAGGAAGAAACGCCGCATCCGCAATGCTGCACCCAGCCGGAAGCAATTCACTGTCCAAGAATACATACAGGCAAGGGAAGACTACAAAGAGAGAGTGATCCAAGCAGTCACAAAAAGCTGGAAGGAGTTCTGTTCGACCCAGGACCGCGAAAGTGTCTGGGACGGCGTATACAGAGTCATAAGGAAGACGTCAAAACAACGGGACGATATGCTTTTAAGGGATACAGCTGGCGAAACACTGTCGCCCGACCAGTCAGCTGAACTCTTAGCAGAAACGTTCTATCCAGATGACTCTGTAGACACCGAAAATGAAAAACAGAGGTCCATAAGAACGACCACTGAGAACAAAACTCCCGAGGAGATTCAAGATCTGTCGGCCGACGATCCACCATTCACCACCGCGGAGCTGGAGACGGTACTATCGGGCCTCAACCCGAAGAAAGCTCCAGGCCCGGACGGCTTGACGGCTGACATATGCACTGCGGCCATTAACTGTGACAGGGAGGTATTCCTGGCGCTGGCAAACAAATGCCTTAAGCTAGCATACTTCCCAAAGCAGTGGAAGGTCGCCCACGTGTGCATCCTCCGAAAACCCGGCAAAGATGACTACACCCACCCAAAATCCTACAGGCCGATTGGGCTGCTGTCAGTCCTCGGCAAGATTGTAGAGAAACTTATGGTGGGTAGGATCCAATGGCACCTACTCCCATCCTTACACCCGAGCCAGTATGGATTCATGCCACAGCGTGGAACAGAAGACGCCCTCTACGACCTAATCGGACATATCCAGGAGGAAATTAAATCGAAGAAAATCGTACTTCTGGTATCGCTCGATATAGAGTGCGCCTTTGACAACGCATGGTGGCCAGCCCTTAAAAAGCGGATGGTACAAAAACACTGCCCGCGGAACTTATACGCCTTGGTGGCCTCATATTTACAAGACAGGAGGATCGTAGTAAACTACGCCAGAGCGACCAGTGAATAGGGAACCACGAAGGGCTGTGTCCAGGGCTCTATCGGCGGACCGACCTTCTGGAACCTCATCCTGGATTCGCTACTACAAAAGATGGCATCCATGGGAGTTTACTGTCAGGCATTTGCGGATGACGTGGTCCTCGTTTTCTCCAACCATCGAACGAGCGGGTTACAGACTACAGCGGAAACCACCCTAGCGGCCGTACAAGAATGGGGCATAGAAAACAAGTTGAGTTTCGCACCACATAAAACAAATGCAATGGTGATCACCAAGAAACTCAAATACGATGACCCTGTGATTCATATGTGCGGCACCCAGCTGAGTCTAGTAACCGAGATCAAACTGCTGGGCCTCATCATAGACTCCAAGCTCACATTCAACGCGCATGTGGCAGCCACCTGCAAGAAAGCTGCAGACATATATAAACAACTTGCATGCGCGGCAAAGGTGACTTGGGGCCTAAACGGAGAAATAATAAGGACCATATATGTGGCGGTGATAGAGCCCATAGTCCTCTACGCAGCAAGCGTTTGGTCTCCTGCAGCCGAGAAGATTATGATAAGAAACAAGCTAGACTCGCTGCAGAGAGGCTTCGCCCAGAAGATCTGCAGGGCGTACAGGACTGTGTCTCTAACATCGGCACTCATCCTATCAGGCCAGCTCCCCCTCGACCTCCGCGTCAAAGAGGCCGCCACCTTATTTAAGATCAAAAAAGGCTACTGCGTGGACCTCATACCGCCAGGACGAGAAATCGAGCGTAGAGTGGGACCCCTACAGAACCCCCACCCATCGCAACTCAAAACAACTGAGTACGTGCGCTTAGAGAGTCTGGACCCACAAACCCTTGAAGAACACCATATAGTCGGCCCCCTAATATTCACCGACGGCAGCAAGATTGAGGGGAAAGTCGGAGCTGCCCTAACATGGTGGAATCAGGGAACGGAATCCAGAAACTCCACGTTCCGTCTTGAACCGCACAATACTGTCTTCCAATCAGAGATGTACGCACTCCTAAGAGCAATTAAAATGGTGAGGGAATCGACGCTCTGCAAACATCTTGAGTGATTCGAGATCCTCGCTCGATCTACTTAGGTGCCCATCGGTGACTCACCCGCTGGCCCTAGAGATGAAGGAGTGCTTACGAGAAATCGAGGAAGAGGGCAGGAGTGTGCGATTCTTTTGGCTCAGGGCCCACGTAGGTACACCGGGCAATGAAAGAGCGGACGAGCTAGCCAAAAAAGCGGCCCTAACTAAAAAAACGGCACCTGACTACGATAGAGTCCCAATATCGTATGTCAGAAGGCGAATACGAGAAGAGACCATCGCGAGGTGGCAGGCGCGCTACGACTCCTCAGAGACAGGGTCAGTAACCAGGGTATTCTTACCAGACGTCAAGGTCGCAAGCAAAGTGGTAAGAACGGTGGCACTAACTCCCACCGACACCCAGTTGATGACCGGTCACGGGGGATTCGCGGCGTACCTTCACCGCTTCAAACTTAAAGACAGTCCTTCTTGTGTCTGCGACCCCGAATGCGAGGAAACAGTCCTCCACCTAATCTTGGACTGCCCAAGATTCGGTCAAGGTAGACAGGCGCTAGAAACTCAAATAAGCGTTACCCTGGACCAGTCTACACTCCACACCATCATGGAGAGAGAGGAACTAAGAAAACCCTGCCTCGCATTCGCAAGAAAAACCATTCAAGTGGCCGCCAAAAGGAACAGCTCGACCGCGATACATTCCGCGACACACATAAATTCACAATCACAACAATCTTCGAGCACCACAACCACATACATAACACAATCAAGTCCACACACTCATACTCATACTGGCTACAGGCTCTACCCAACACGTTGCAGGGACCGCTCATGAGGAGAAACCAGCCCACCATGCCCTTGCAACCCACACACTACGCCGCGTTTAAAGAGCTGATAAAAGACGTAGGAGCACACGGCGTTCCGGGTATTGCGGTTAAAGGTGTGGCTCTTTTCATGAGTAACGAAATGGAAAGGCTGGGCATCAGCTTCTGTCGCCCAGACGGCTCGGATCGCGTGACGGTGTCGCCTGGACTAGCCTTGCTAATTAAAGGGAGCACTTCACAAGTGAGCATCAAGCGCGCTACCATCGACGCGCTCACCACGCAAATGCCGGGTGCCTTGACCTGCCGATTGGTGCGGCCACAAAACAAAGTGATCGCACTCTTCAAGTGGGGAGGGGATACCCCCTTTGCATTGGCATGCACACAGCTCTCGAAACTCGGCGAGGAGGACCGGGACGGCACACCACGCCGGATAAGCGTGGATGCCATGAAAGTCGGCGCCGAAAAAGGTGACGTAGCAGATCGCTACGGGTGCCTGATGGCCTCGCAAGCACACGAGGTCATCGTATACGAAGACAGGGGTGAGGACCTAGGTTCCTTGAAACCAGAGGCCAAAACACCTCTCCCCCCTGCGGCGCCGACTAGCATGGAACCCCTTCTAAGTGGATCTGAGCGTCTACAAATAAAAATGGCGGCGAAGCGAACTGCCCAAGCCTCACAGCTCCCGTGGGGAGCCTAGAACCAGAAAACCAAAAATGGCTCTGTCTAAAATGATCCGAGATCTGGTCTCCCCGAGAAACAAAGAGTCCAAATCGCTTCAACTTACCCCAGGATCGTCGGCCTCCGCGGACCAGTTCCAGGCTATAGTGTCAGCAACCCGTGAGGTTCACTTAGCCACCTGCAAAAAAATCATGCAGACCTACCAGCGAGGCAACGAAAAGCTGCTGGAGGTGGAACTCAATGAAGCCGAGGCGGCCATATACAACAACGACACATCCCAAGTCATGAAAGGGAAAATGTCGGGGTGGTACATGGCTGCTTATAGCACTGTGGGAGGTTTTGTGGGCCCAGTTGAAGCGAAAGGGCGAGAAGACTCACACCAAAAATTTCTCGCTCCAAAGGGAGACCCTGTAGTGGTGGTTGCCAGATGCACGAGAATAATGCTGGACGACAGAATCCTGGAGTTGGCTAAGTCCATCTCAGGTGGTCCAGATGACGACACACCTCTCGTGGACTGGACACCTCCCGTGAGTCCCACATAACCGTCCCGGTCGTGGACCGGGCGGTAGGCGTAAATGCCTTTCCTCCTCGACAAAAAAAAAAAAAAAGGATAGGTTAGGTTTTTTTTTTTTTAAATTAAACTACATCCACGGGCTCATAGTTGCCCGTGCCTTTTTTTAATATTGCAATTTATTTTATTACTAAGCGAACATTATTTCTGACGTTTTATGGCGACCCACCGGGTGTTTTTTATTGAGGTTGTCTCCTCTTGGCCCAGCCGGTGAAGGCCAGACCCTCGGTCCCACCGCAGGCTGACGCCTAGATGGGGAAACGAGTTTGAGAGGCGGTGACTTTTTACGGTCTGTCCACCCAGCAACGACACCGAAACTGGGCGAACCCGCCTCTCCCTCCTCCTTCTACTCTACTCCTGCCTCCGGCTGCCCGAAAGGACACCGGAGACCAACTCCTCCTCCCTCCGGCAGTCCAAAGGATACCGGAGTCCACCTATTTGCCAAGAAGCCGCTTGCTAGTCCACTCTGCTGCGACAGAGAAGTACCAGGAGCGGCCCGTGACAATTCCGCCGCGTCAGTCTCAGCCGCGGTCGACAAGCATTCCGGAAAAAACGTCGGATTGCTGGTCGACCCCGTTGCCCAGGGTGCACCACGTGGAGGTGACTGACATGCACCCCATGCACCCCACCCCTAACCTAAACTAACCTTTTTTTTTTTTTTTTTTTTTTTTTTTTTTTTTCTCGGGGAGGAAAGGCATTTACGCCTGCCGCCCGGTCGGGGGACCGGGACGGGTATGTGGGACTCACGGGCTCACTACCCACTAAAACCTCCCCGGAATTCCGCCTCTCCGCAAGGCGGCGGGGTCACGGGAACGCTGTCGCTTACAACCGCAACCCCTCCAGCGGTCGTCGCTATTCGAGCGACCCACCTAGAGAGCGCGCCATGATGTTAGGGCGCGCCTCCCTCCTCTCTGCCTCCGTCCCGTACCGTGACGGACTCCCCCGAGTCCGCCACTGGAGGCTGGGCGTCAGGGCTCGACGCCCCGCGGCGGATCAAGATTTTACTGGCTCCACCGCCGACCACACCTCAGCTCTGCGGCAGCTTCCGGCCTGCGAAGGCACGTCGCCGCCGACCCGGTCTCCTCCTTCTTTGCGGGAGCGAGTCCACGTCGTCCTCCCGCTCCCGCTCGGCCGCCTCCTTTTGCGACATGACGCATGCGCTGAACCGGGACACTGCCGCCCAGATCTCTTCGCTTCCGGCCATCTTTTCGACGAGGGCCGGAAGCGACAGATCCCCTCCTACAGCCGTGGATAGGACTGCGCGAGGCTCCGCCCAAGCCGGGCACTCTGCGCGCGTGTGTTCGGCCGTATCCACGGCTCCTCCGCCACAATGGTGGCAAGCCGCCGAAGGCTCCCTTTCGACCACCTCACACAGGTACCGGCCAAAGCAACCGTGGCCGGTCAAAAGCTGTGTGAGGTGAAACGTGGGTGGGCCTTGCTTGCGCTCGACCCACTCCTTCAACACCGGCCGAATGGCCGCAGCGAGGTCTCGGCTAGCCCCCTCCGGAACGCCTAGTCTCTCCGCCCATTCGGCGAAGAGTCTTTCTCGGGCTTCCGCCCGCCACTGTCGAACCTCACGTGGGTGAGGCCGGTTTTCGTCCTCCGCTTTCGCCGCCTTGATCCGCCAATAGACCCTCGAGTTAGCCTCGGCCTCGAGGTCCCAATGCGGACTCCCGGCGAGCAGGCACGCCGCGGTGTACGACACCGTGCGGTACGCTCGAGCCGCCCTGAGCGCCATCGCTCGCTGCGGACGTCGCAGCGACGCGACGTTACGAGCGCTCAGAGCGTCCGCCCATATCGGCGCCCCGTAGAGCGCCATCGAGCGCACGACGCCGGTGTACAGGCGCCTGCAGGAGCCTCCTGGCCCACCCACGTTCGGGAGGATCCTCCCTAGCACTCCGGCTGCAGCCACCAACTTTGGGGCCAAGCGCCGGAAGTGCTCTTCGAACTTCCACCTGCCGGCAGGTACTTCATCGTCGACCCGACGGTGATGGAAGTTCCCCCCACCGTGATGGACGCCCCCGGTGGTGGCGCGTTCCGAGGCCCGTGAAAAACGAGGGCCTCGGATTTGTGTAGAGCCACCTCTAGGCCCAACGCGCGGATGCGGTGGACCACGTGCGCGACCCCAGCCGTCGCGCGATAGGCCGCCTCCCGGTAGGTGCTGCCGCGGGCCGACACGAGAGTGTCGTCAGCGTAGCACGTGACGCTGACCCCCCGCAACGTGGCCCCGCGCAGCACCCAGTCGTAGCCGATGCTCCACAGGAGCGGTCCTAGTACCGACCCCTGCGGAACACCGCACGACAGCGTCTTCCGGCTCCAGCCCTCCCGCGTCGGGTAGGCTACCGCTCGGCCAGCGAAATAATCGGCCACTGTTCGCCTCAGGTAGCCCGACACGTTGTGGTACCGCAGGCCTCCATCACGGTCGCCCAGGGCAGGGTGTTGAAGGCATTGGAAATGTCCAGCGAGACTGCCAACACCACCCCACCCCGAGACACCTCCTCCTCGGCCAGGGCCCTCACCCTGGCGATCGCGTCGAGCGTTGTGCGGCCGGGACGAAACCCGTACTGCCGCTCGTCCAGTCCCGGCTCCATGCTGCCGACGAGACGGGCAGCGAGCACCCGCTCGAAGAGCTTGCTCACCTCGTCGAGCAGCACGATCGGGCGGTAGGCCGACGGCTGATCGGGCGGACGCCCGTCCTTGCGGATCAGGACGAGCGTGCCCGTTTTCCACCGCCTCGGGAACCTACCCTGAGCCAGACACGCGGTAAAGAGGCGCCGCATGCTCTCGCCCAGCTCCTCCGACGCGATCTTCAGGGCTCGACCGGGGATTCCGGGAAACGAGTGAAATATTTTGGTATTTTTGCCTGTTCTAAGCCAGGTTTAAAGTATGAAGGGGGATTGGATCATGCTTGTTTATCAAAGGTAGCCTGCTACCCTGTTAACACGCGGCGGCGTTTGGACGTAGGTAAAGTACCGCGCGATAACTAAATGTACCTAACTGTGTTGTGTCGTCAGCGCAGCTAGGGTGTCCACATGACGCGTAATTAATAACATAACTTTTGGTTAACTTTACTTAGAAGTTTATTAATATTTATGTTATATGTATTTTTTTTTGGTCATATATGGTCGTCAAATATCACGTCCTTAAATATTGATACTAATTCACCAGTCACCCTGTATACTACGAATATTTTGACAAAATATCTTAAGATAACCAGCAGAACCTATATTTAATAAGTTGCAAGTTTGTGTATCACATAAATACGCAGATGCTACATTAATGTTATCTATATCCGTTGAGATAATATCATTTGAATCAATCATTGTAAATGACAGGTATTAATTTGGTACAAAATAGAATGTTAAAGAAATACATGCTTTGTAAGAACTAGGAATCCTAATTGTAATAAATCTGTATTTGTTTTGATTGTTGAGATTGCTATTTGTGAAACATGATATTGTGTATATGTGTATAAAAGTTAGTCGAGGTACATGTGAGTGAAATATGTGTACTAATACTTTGTGCAACAGTATATATAAAATAAAAACAGAGGGTTTGTTACAGTGATATAATATGATGAGAAAATTAAGCTTAACATTAAAAAGGCATATCAAAAGTAAGAGATAATTAATTGCAAAGGGCAAACAAACAGTATAAATACAAATTACCGCTAGTCATTTTTCTTGACGTAGTCTGTGAAGGTCCTCTTCATTTTTAATATGGATTTGCTTGTGGCCGTCCATTCTTCGGAGGAACACATTCCCGAAAGCAGTCCAACAGTACTTGTATTCATTTTCTCTCGCAAAGTTGAATGCCAGATAGTATATACGATAGGTATTCGGCGTCAACTTTTCAGAAAGGAAGACTGGTTTGGCAGGTCCATCTAATTTCTGGTGGGTCTTGTTGAGTTTATTTTCCTTGTGCCTATTATTAAACTGTCGAGCGCCTTTAATCATATTTTCTTTAACATAAGCACTGTTGAAGTCGACTAGTATCGTTGGCGCATCCTTTTTTCCCGTGCGGAATACATCCCTGATATCATGCCGTTCAATTGGAGTTTTAAGTACCTTAGATATTTCCTTCACGATCTCGCAGATGTCTTCCTTGGTTTCTTCTAATTTTTTTGGCACATTTTTAATTTCAAGCTTTGTTGAGTACAGCTGACGTTCCAAAGTATCAACTTTTTCTTCAAGATATTGAATATGACAGTGGTCCGCTTTACGTTCCGACTCCAAGTTATCCAGTTTAACAATCATGTCGTCGTACTGCTTGGAAATGAATGAAATATTTTTGTTTAATTCAATATTTTGAGCAAGAATTTCCGATATCGATGCCTGGAGGGCTACAAACTTAGCCTCGGTTTGTGCGGCGGACGTTGACAACAGTAAGCGGATCTCGTCAAAACAGGCATCTTCGCGTTTTCGTTTGAAGCGAGAGGTAATGTTTTCACTATCAATGGCTGTTAAGTTCGGAGTAGAACCAGATTGTGGTATCGACCGGGCACTTAAGTTCATATTACTATCTTCAGTCAGGGTACTCGATGTTTTAGGTGGTGTACGATTAAGCGGCATTTCAAATTTAAGTGTAGAATAAACGTAAGACAGTGTTATTAACAACGCAAACTATAATTAACGAAGTCCAGTTTACTCAATCGACGGCCGTCTGTCGAGTTCGCGAGAAGAACGTCGTAAGTGATCGATATAGGCCGTCGCTTACGCGTATTATTGTGTTACTTTAATATATCACAAAGCGACGGTATTTTTGATGATGTAGGATTTTGTTTTATTAAAAAGTCAATTGTTTATGCACATTCTAGTCACCAATGTTATTTAATTAGACTGTCATTGAGTACACTTTATTAATTATCGCCAAATAACACTTCACAATACACTTTTTACAGCGAATTATATTTATAAATGACGGAGCTAATTTACAAAGATGTTTACTGTGCGGTAGCTTGAGAGAGGGGTTAGGGAAAGTTAATCTGTTAATGTCAATTTCAATCTGTAAAAAACAATCTGTCAGTGTCAATCTGTCAAACTGACAATATCCACTAACACCAACCATGCCACCACCACCACCAACAACAGCCACAACAACAACGATTATAACACAAGCAACAACAACAACCACCACTACAACCACTTCTTCCACCAAGACTACCACCACAGCCACCACCAACAACAACCACAACAACAACCACAACAACAACCACAACAACAACCACCAATATTAAAACCACTACTGCCACTACTTCTAACACTAAAAACAATAACAACAACAACCAGCACTGCTAGCACCACAACTACCAACACTACTACCACCACTACCATCACCATTACTAACACCACTACAACTACAACCATTACTAACACCACTTCTACTACCAACAACATCAACAACAACAACTACCACCTCTACCACCAACAACAACAACAACAACGACCGCTACCACCACCACTACTACCACCGACAACAACAATGTCAATGTGTCAAAGTCGATCTGTCAATGTCATCCGTCAAAGTCGATCTGTCAAACTGTCAATTTCAATCTGTCAAATTCAATGTTTTAAAGTCTATTCGTCAAAGTCAATGTGTCAAAATAAATCTGTCAATGTCAATTTCAATCTATCAAAGTCGAACTGGCATTGTCAATCTGTCAAAGTCAATGTGTCAAAGTCAATCTATCAAGGTATATCTGTCAAAGTCAATGTGTCAATGTCAATTTCAATTTGTAAAAGTCGATCTGTCAGTACCAATCTGTCAATATCCACCACCACCACCACCATCATATATAGGCCTCTGAATCTATGACAGATGATACAAGCAGCACGAAGGCACTTGCGTTCATGACTAAAGAGTCCAATGCGAGAGAGGATCCTTCGGCCGCACTCCCGACAAGTGTATGCGCCCCCAGGTGGGCGGGGGTTTGAAGCCCGCTCATGACGCCTAACGCGTTTTTCCTTTAGTACTTCAAACCAGGCATCGTCATGCTTTGATTGACCTTCGTGAATAAGGCGTCGCCACTTGGCACGGTCCTCGGCCAGTTCCTCCCATCGGCTGCTAGGGATGTTAAACGCAACCATATCACGCTTAGCGCAATCTTTGTAACGGAGCCTAGGCCGCCCAACAGACCTTTTCGCATCCGCAACCTATCCTATTATAGTATTTGCCTTGGCAGACGAGTCTGCTCCATTCGATGCACGTGTCCCAGCCACCGTAACCGTTTTTTTTTAGAATGGCCGTGATGCTAGGCAGTTGTGCATCGCCTAGAACAGTTTGTCACTCGTTTGTCACTCGATCCTTCCACGTGATGCCCAGAATGTTTCGAAGACAGCGCAAGTGAAATGTGTTCAGTCGGCGTTCTTGTTTTGCGTACGTTGTCCACGTTTCTGCTCCATACAAGAGTGTGCTTAGGACACATGATTGGTAAACAAGCATTTTCGTTTTTACCGTAAGGAGTCTGTTGTCCCAAGCCCTTGAACAGAGCCTCCCGAACGTGGAGGCTGCTTTGCCGATGCGGGAGTCGATCTCTGCATCAAGCGAGAGATTGCTCGACAATTGCGACCCAAGGTAGCAAAATTTGTTAATCACCTGCAAAGGTTCGCCGTTAAGCAAGATGACTGGTTGTTCTAAACATCCTTGCGCTAAAATAACGGTCTTCTTGCAATTTATGGACATTGAAAAAAGGTGGCAAGCTCTGGCAAATTTGTCTATTAGATTCTGGAGTTGAGCCTGGTCATGAGCAACAAAGGCAGCGTCGTCAGCGAAGAGAAGACTATCTACAAATAGGTCCTCCCTGCAGCGTTTGGACTTGAGCATTGAGATGTTGTACAGCCTACCATCAGTTCGCGTGTGTAAGTGGACGCCCTGCTGTTCATCTCCAAAAGCAACCTTCAGAAGCACCGAGAAGAATAATCCGAACAAGGTAGGGGCCAGTACCCAACCTTGACGAACACCGCGGCGTACGTCAAATGGCGTAGATGTGTTGCCATTGTGCAGGACTGTGACTTCCATACCTTCGTGGAACGATTGCACTATCCTTAGGAGTTTCGGGAGGCATCCAATTCTGACAAGAACCGAGTATAACCCCTCTCTGCTCACGGAGTCAAAAGCCTTATTTAGGTCCACAAATGCAACGACTAGGGGGGTATGTTGCTCCCTACACTTTTCTTGTAGCTGTCTGAGTGAAAATATCATGTCGACAGTTGACCGTTGGTACCTAAAACCACATTGTGCCTCAGGGTATACGCGATCGACGAGCCTTTGTAGTTTGCCTAAAATGGCCCTAGCAAAGGTCTTACCGACGATGCTAAGAAGAGATATTCCGCGGTAACAGTTGCAGTCGCCGCGGTCGCCTTTGCCTTTATAAAGAGTGACAATGTTAGCATCTCGCATATCCTGAGGGACGTAGTTTTCTTCCCAACACTTAGCCAGGTGGTTGTGGAGAATGGGCAAGAGGCACTCAAGCTTGACGACTTCGGTGACAACATCGTCTTTACCAGGACTCTTTCCGCATTTGAGCTGCTTGACGGCCAGATAAAGTTCCTCTACGGTAGGTGCGGCGTCTAGCTCGTGCCAAGTTACCAGTTTCGGGACAAGCTCCACTGCATCTGGCTGAATATCCACTGGGCACGAGTAGAGCCCCTTGTAGTGTTCTACCCCTCTTGCCATCTGACGGGTGCTGTCTGTTATAACAGAACCGTCGATTTCTTTGAGAGGTGCCGTCTTTTTTGGAGTAGGTCCAAGAGCTCTTTTGATGCCTGCGTAAACCCCGCCAATATCCCCCGCGCTTGCGCACGCTTGGATGCTTTGGCAAAGCTCCGTCCAATACGCATTTGCAAAAAAGCGCGTGCTGCGCTGGAGTGAGGCTTTTGCCTTCGTGAGATCTTCACGCGTCGCATCGCAAGGGTTGAGGCAAAAATTTAAAGCGGCTTGGCGTTTTGAGTCAATCAAGGGAAGTAAGTGCTTTTCGTTTTCTAGAAACCAGTCGTAAAATTTTACCTTTTGATACCCAAACACTTTTCCTGCAGTGTCAGTCAGAAGAGACTTCACTTTTTCCCATTCGACTTGCGCTGATGCCGTACTGTCCCAAGTTGCAACTTCTTCACGGACAAGTTCCCCAAAAGAATCCACTACCTCCATGTCACGAGTCTTAAAAAGATTTATCTTTTTTCGACCGAGTGGCTTGGAAGAATGGACTCTCCTAGGGACAAGTCGAACTTTAGTAGCAACGAGACTGTGATCGGTGTCGCAATCGGCACTGTGAAACGCCAGCGTGTGGAGCGTTTCCCGCAGGTCTGTCCTTCTTGCCAGAGCAAGGTCTAATTGGTGCCAATGTTTAGATCGGGGATGCATCCACGAGACTTTCCGCATCATTTTGTATTTAAAAAAGGTGTTGGTAACACACAGCTGGTGCTTTGAGCAAAACTCCAACAATCGTTGCCCGTTGTCGTTTAGCTTACCTATGCCGTGTGCACCGACGCATTCAGGCCAGGCTGATGTGTCCTGACCGACGCGAGCATTAAAATCCCTACGTACTGTCTCTTCGAGCTGGTCATAGAATAGGTCCTTGGTCTCTGGTTTTGAATTAAGCGTTGGTGCGTAAGCGGAAATTAAAGTGACAAAGCCGCTTTTTGTGTTTTGACGCAAGAACATAATCCGCTCGGAAACGCCTACAGGTGTCTCTATGGCGTTGATGAGTTGGTTTCGAACCGCGAAACCTACACCATGCTCTCGTGTTTCTGAGGAACTCTTGCCCTTCCAGTAGAAAGTGTAGTTAGCTTCACGCAAAGACCCTTCGTCTTCGGTTCTGGTCTCTTGTAAGGTTACAATATCAATATTGAGCCTTTTGAGCTCCACGTCGATACTGTAAGTTTTGCGCAGTTCTTGGGCGCAATCGGAGCTTCCGTAGGTGTTCAGGAAGCCTGTCCTCATAGTTCGGACATTCCATGTCGCAAAGCACATGTAAGCAGAGTTGGAATGGGCTTTGAGATTTTTCCTTTGAGTGGGTGGTTAATGTCACAGCGTCAACGTCCAGCTGTTCACCCAGACGGAACGAGTTAACGCTGAGGCGGATCAGTACCTTATTGATTGGGGGCTGCCCGACTTAGAGCAGGCGGTAGCTGATCAATGGATCTACGATGGATCCTCCTACTGTCAAGAGTGACCCCTGGCGCCCGCACTTACGCCTATTCGTGCTGACTTATAACCGATGACTGCCTCTCTCCGTGTTGTTTTCCACCTGCAAGACAGGTGAGCGAAGTGTCCTGTTCGCGGATGCTGCTACGCCTGGGTCAGGCGACTTTATGGCAGCACGGGCTTACCCAGTACCCATGCCACCCTCTCCTCCTCCCCAGCAGGATCCACAGGAATGACGGGTCAATACGTGTGGTGCTGGTTTGGCCGCAGGCACCTGGCTTACGCCTAAACGGTGGCGCCACTCCGGGTTTAATGTTAGTTTTCCTTCTTTTTTGACAAGGTGTTGACGTCTGTGTCGGTGTGGGGTCACAGCCCTCCCCTCATCAGGTTTTATTTCACGAGCCGACGTGAGGAAGAAGAACGTAGCCGCTGCGATGTTATTACAGCTTCTTATAGCTACTGATGAGAGTTTGTAGAGAACAACGATTTAAACGACAATCTGTTACTTTCAAAATAGAAAGTCGGCTAGCAGAGAGCGACGCTGTTACTCTACTACGTCCAATATGCTGGAATGCAAGGAAACAAAGGAAGGGAATGACATGGGAACAAGGGCGTGACGCAGCGATAATTTTTAGAGACAGAGAATCCAGGTGAGGGGTAAGGATACTGTAATCACGGAGGATACTGGAATGTGACACTAGTAGCTAGAGCAGTCCGGGGTCGCGTACCGGTAGTGATTCCAACCAACTATCGGACAGATACCTGGTAGATCCACCCTCTGAACAACACCACCACCAACAACATTCAAAACAACAACAAAAACGAATACAATACAGGCAACAATAACAACCACCACTACCACCACGACTACCACCACCAACAACAACAACAACAACCATCACGACTACCACCACAACCACTACTACTAAGTCGATCTGTCGAAGTGTCAATCTGTAAAAGTCAATGTGTCAAATTCAAACTGTCAATGTCGATCTGTCAAAGTCAATCTGTCAATGTCAATTTCAATCTGTCAGTGTCAATCTGTCAAAGTCGATCTTTCAATGTCAATCTGTCAAATTCAATGTTTTAAAGTCTATCCATCAAAGTCAATGTGTCAAAATCGATGTCAATGACAAATTCAATCTGTCAAAGTCGATCTGTCACACTGTCAATGTCAAACTCGATCTGTTAAGGTCAATCTGTCAAACTCGGTCTGTTAAAGTCAATCTTTCAAACTGTGATTGTTAATTTCAATACGTCAAAGTCAATCTGTCAATGTCAATGTGTCAAAGTTGATCTTTCAATGAAAATCTGTCAAATTCAATGTTTCAAAGTCTATCCGTCAAAGTAATGTGTCTAAATAAATTTGTCAATGTCAATTTCAATCTGTCAAAGTCGAACTGTCAGTGTTAATCTGTCAATGTGTCAAAGTCGATCTGTCACTGTCATCCGTCAAAGTCGATCTTTCAATGTCAATCTGTCAAATTCTATGTTTTAAAGTCTATCCATCAAAGTCAATGTGTCAAAATCGATGTCAATGACAAATTCAATCTGTCAAAGTCGATCTGTCCCACTGTCAATGTCAAACTCGATCTGTTAAAGTAAATCTTTCAAATTGGGATTGTTAATTTCAATACGTCAAAGTCAATCTGTCAATGTCAATGTGTCAAAGTCGATCTTGCAATGTAAATCTGTCAAATTCAATGTTTCGGAGTCTATCCGTCAAATCAATGTGTCAAAATAAATCTGTCAATGTCAATTTAAATCTGTCAAAGTCGATTTGTCAGTGTCAATCTGTCAAAGTCGATCTGTCAAACCGTTTATATCAATTTCAATCTGCCAAAGTTGATCTGTCAGTGTCAATCTGTCAAACTGTCAATATCCACCACCACCAACAACAACAACCACCACTACCACCACTACTACTAACACCAACAACATCAAAAACAACTACAACAACCACCACTAACACCAACTACCACCACTACTACTACCACGACTACCACCAACAACAACACCAATACATAAAATTATAAAACATAAAATTATAACTGCTGGTGGACACCAGTATTAAACAACGTTATTGTGTGCGCGAAGCGAAACGGCTTAATGGATTGGGGGGTGGGCTGTTTGTAAATAACTTTGTCACGAATACATTTTTTTCTTATTGTTTTGGTAAATATATACATAGTCGGTTAGTTGATAATAAGTATTGCATACGGATTGCATATTTAAATTTCAATGCCAAAGTACTACCACGAATGGTTTATTAATTAACTCTTTTTGTTTTTATTTATTTATTTATTTTTCCTTTTCGTATTTACATATACATGTATACATGCGTATATATGTTGTATATATACAGGGTGACTGGTGAATTAGTATCAATACTTAAGGACGTGATATTTGACGACCATATATGACCAAAAAAAATACATATAACATAAATATTAATAAACTTCTAAGTAAAGTTAACCAAAAGTTATGTAATTAATTACGCGTCATGTGGACACCCTAGCTGCGCTGACGACACAACACAGTTAGGTACATTTAGTTATCGCGCGGTACTTTACCTACGTCCAAACGCCGCCGCGTGTTAACAGGGTAGCAGGCTAGCTTTGATAAACAAGCATGATCCAATCCCCCTTCATACTTTAAACCTGGCTTAGAACAGGCAAAAATACCAAAATATTTCACTCGTTTAAGCAACAAATTTGTTGACTAGGTAAATGATATGAACTTGGGACAAAAATTAACTGTTTACCTATCTTGGTATTTCCGGCGTATTTAAAAATGGAATCATACTTATTTACAACGATTGTCAATCATTTAACTACCTATTTACCTACATAACTACACTAACCTTAACAAATGTTCAAAGTGAGCTCCTGCTCGTGTGATACACAGTTCGGCACGTTTACGCATATTGTCTTTCACACGCTTTAACACGAATGGGTCACTTTACTACTCACAGTACTCACAGTATTCTGCATTTGTGTATTGATAAGCCATACCTAATTACTAATGACGGGTCACACTCACACACGAAAGATTAGGTATACGCGTAAGATCGATCGCTAGGGGCGCGCGCGCGGGAAGATGGACGAACCTTACGGCGGCGCTCGCCCGACTAATCAGCCGCGGGGCAGGGGTTGCGGGTGGCAAACACCACGCCGCACGCGCCGCGGAAGTATGTCCACACTTTATTTATTTAAAGTAAAATTTTTGTAAAATTTGGTCAAAAATTAAGTACCTATTTTTTTACATAATTCGAATGAGAATCATGTACCGATTATGCTCCTAAAATATTGATACTAATTCACCAGTCACCCTGTATATTGCCTGCCTATTGACAAGCGTTTGAATAAATCATGTTCTGATAAGTTTTCTAGCTACCATTATCATAATTAATTATTCAATGAACATATCGCATACAAACAATGTGAACCGATGTTCGCAACTGACGCTCTGACTAATTGTGTATTTCCTTTTTTCTTAAAAAAAAAACAAAAGTTATCTTCTATTAAAAGTCCTTGTATAATACAATGTAACTTCATTATAAAAAAAATATTTTTAAATGATAAATAAATATTCTAATCTAAATTATCGTTATTAAATATCTTATATTCAAATTATAGTTTTATATAAATACAAATAAATATTAAAAATATTTACTGTGCAAATCGTGACTATGTGGAATGGTGGCAATAATGCCAGCAGCATTTCTTTATTAAATAATCATAAAAATAATGGATCAATAAACTAAATTTAAAAAATGTTGAACTTATTACAACATAAATATAGATATAATAACTTGTTTTTATGCTTAACATTAATTTACTATTAATTTAAAGGTTACGAAATAAAATCTAAAACTTTAAAACTCTAGCTTTCGATAAGTATTCAGTAGTTATTTAAAAATGAATACTGAGATCCATATATTTGATCGTTTAGCGAGGGAACGTCTGGTTATGCGCACATAAATCTCTGAGTTTACGCCTGCTTCGCCGTTCTAGCCAGTAGTACTCTCCTCTCGAGCCCAATGCCGCGGTATAGCACATCAAACGCTCTGAGATACGGCGCTGGTTGTATAGTTGAAGCTTGTTCATTACATTTAAAATCCATTACCAATGAAGTGTTCAAGCGATATACAATGTATTTGAACACGGTGTGGCTGTTGAAAGTTATGGTTTATGGCTTAAGAATTTATTTTTTTTTAAAAAGAATACAAGTCGCTTTAAATATTTGATAAAACAAGACTAACATACTTAAATATTATATATACAACATACGGGCGGTACACAAAAATAAAGAACAACAAATTAGACTCTTCACTTAAAATAATGTGGGCATGACAGAGTTGAAAAGAACAGGTATGACAAAAACAAAGCAATGTTAACTTTTTAACATCTACTAATATTATAAATACAAAAGTTTTCGTTGATTTGTTCGTACGTACCAACGGAGCTGGAGGGCGATATTTTTTTTGCATAAGTAGAGATAGTTTCTGAACCGAAGAATGCATGAAAATGTACAAGAACGAAACCACGTAAAACTACTAAGTATTCAATACGTTCGAAAACCTTGTATACAATTGTATAAACCTGTTAATATGCGGTTTTAATATTTTTCGACATATTAATAAACATAAAGATAAGTGTGTTAATAGCTTTAGTTAATGATAATAACGGCCACATATATAATGTTATTAATAATTTAATCAATTCTATTCAATCTTTACATACTTGAGAAATATACTAACTTAAGAAATATAATATTTTTAATTACAACATTAATTGCCTCACTAATACGCTTGCTGAGGTGTTTGTGTGAAAGCAGCATTATAAAATGATTTATTTTATTTGTTTTGTGAATTATATTAAAATAATCATCGTATGTTAATTAATAATCTAATATATAATGAATAAAAGCATAAATAAAAATCTAATTTTATATTAATAAGCAAATCTAGCCAATCTAATATAACAGAAATACCTATGTTTACTGTTAGTCACATTTATTCTTAAAACATTATATATGAATTTAGCAAAGACCATATTTCATTTATAATTGACGTATTTAAGTAAGATTATTTATTAATATTAAAAGAAACATAACGATACAAAAGTATTTTGGCTAATGGGGCCACGATAAATAATTGATTGCCCTAATAGATAAAATGATGGTTGCAGCGGAGACGTGAGTCGGTTACTAGGAAATGTTCAGCGGTTCGTTCGACAGATATGAGCGGAGCAGCCGGTTATATTTTATCGGAAGTAACGGCGCCTAACATACAGCCAATTTCATAATGCCTTGCCTGCCCCCGCCCGCCCCGCTGCCTTCCGCCCGCCTCGAATGTGGCTCACTTATCAATTTGATATCCCGATCTAAGAAAATAATGCACCGGCGATGAATGTGCTATCGACAACATATATATGATGTTGGACTTCCTCCCTGACGCAGTAACTATTGTAAAAGCAATGTCTGCATTATTTTCATTTTATTTTGAAAAACTTATACGTAGCTAGGTGTACGCTTTGCACTAGTAAAATAAGAGTCTAATTAAAATTACATTGAAAAACCAGACACAGAACAATTCACCAAATTTTCATCACAATCTTATATAGGCTTAGGGTCGCATAGATGACAAGAATTAATTTTTATCTATTTAAACAATAATTGGATTATTATATTTTATCCAACTCAAAAATATACTTAATTTCTAGCAATTTTTTCATTTCGTTTTCATTATCAATCATTTCACACAGAAAAGTATATTCCACGATTAAAAAACTTAAAAAATAAAAATAAAAAATCCCTCAAACTTGTTCGAAACACGAAAACATAATTAAATCACATTATAAATTAAAGCATTAACTCTCTACAAATATTATGACGTGATCCATAACGGAAGACGTCGACGTTGATATGGAATAGTAAAACACGTCAAATAAGTCATCAGCGTGTCAGTTAACTCAATTACATCGAGATCAACACACGACTACCGTGCATGATTAACGCCCTTTATATATACACAAAAATGAATCTAATCCTAACGATAATAACCGCTAAAATTGACTGAACTACGTCTCTCACTGTAATCCTTCTCCATAAATCATTTAATAACACAAATGTGCAGCCACACACTAAGCTATTCCTTCCGTTGTAAAAGTATGACTCCAACATTGAAGTTAAAAACTACCTTATGCTACAAAGAATAAAGCTGAATTTCCTTTGATTATAAATTTTGCAAAGGACGTTTTAGAATTAATAACACAGATAATTTGTTTTCAAAAAAGTAACATGTATTGAGATGAATTTGTAGGATAACGTACAAAACTGCTCAGTCATTTGGAGTGATTTTCGGATGTGATGTATGAGTGATGTGATTATAAGTGGGTTATCCTCAGGTAAAGCGGATAGCACGCACCGTTGTCAACCCTTGACATAGGGATGAGTTTGACAGATCACGTACGAAAATGATGTGTAAGTGTTAAGTTGCTCGTAACATATTATCTAACAACGCGTCGATTAAAATGGAAAATAGTACAAAACAACAGTAAAAATAAGTTGGTAAACATTCCTATATAGATATGATATAGTCCATGAAAACGTCAATAATGCCTTTGGATCAAAAGTTCAAACCCGTTACCATTCGCTAACTGATTATTTAGGCATTATCTCAATATTTTTAGATATATAATATCATAATGCTCGTTCGAGCTAATATTATCACGGGAGTCAGAACCTACAAACCTTAGTTTCACACACGTTGGACACCATCGACTTTAATTTACAGCAGTGTTTGACAGAAACAATACAATCAATTAACCATTAAAATAATACAACAAGATATAAATAACATTAAAAACAAAACGAATAGTAAGAATCAATTTTGTAAAACGAGAATACAATCCATTTCTATTTTAATATTTTTAGTATATTATTTAAATCAATATAAAGTAAGTTATTAATTATAAGCCATTAAGACTTATTAAAACAAAATTGTTTTACCTTAATTAGTTAAAATGTTTATAAAATAAATATTTATGTATAACCGGAAAGTGGTCGTTAAACTGGATTGAATCGAACTATAAAATTATTAATATCGTGTCACGTCACACATGCCAACAACGATTGTTGGCACGTGTATCTAAAATTAAATAAGTGTCAGAATGTCTTTAATTTTATAGACACATTTAGAACATTTACAGCTGATCATTCAGTTAACTGTTCGATATAAGAAATTAAAGTATTAAAGTATTAGTAAATTATTACAATTAATAGTTTGTGTCAATATTGAATCCGAAATAACTCGACTTGGAATTTAATATTAATAATTAGTGGCAGGAGTTTAACAATCCATTAAGAACATATCCATTTACACCACACAGTTAACTGAAGCGTCTCGTTGTTCTCGCGACTGCAGCCACTGTGACGATGAATCTTTATGACTTTAATCATTATATACATATTTTAACGAAATATAGAATAAACGATAAAATCGTCGAGTAGTATTTTACAATACGCTTATAAAGCACTATTGTATTAATGACTGACATAAATAACGAACTAAAAAAAAATGGCGCTACGCTTCAGCGCATATCTAAAGCCCAAAACTATAACAAAAAGATACTCGTAATCAACGAGGTGATCTATTTCCCAATCGAAATATTAAATGTTGTAAAAAAGATAGTTAATAATTTTAAGTAACGATTGCTTTCATCGAGGCCGCGAGCAGGTGCAGCAAGCATGCGCCAACAAGAGAACGACGACGACGAGCTACCAAAAAAACTATAAGAACCGTCACATTTAACATAAAAACAAATTATCGGAGAAGAAATACAGATTTATTACGGAAGTTGTTACAGTTGGCTGTTCATACAGATCATCTACAGTTTCAACGATAAGAAATAGAGAACCAATGATTTCTAATTTTTGTAAACGATTTTTTATAAATATTATTTCCAATAAAAACATCGGAAGTAGAACGCTTTAATCGATTCTAAACCTCGTGGTGACGCGGCGTTTGATTAACTGAAATTATATGGCGAAACGAATCGCGACAACTTTGTTTTGTGTATTGTTTAAGTGGCCTTCGATTGCAGCGAAAAATAAAAACTAATAGCTCCAACATTATTGTCTTAAACTCGTCGTTATTATCAATGCCTACAAGGAAGTTGATTCAGCTTCAAGGTGAACAATAGTTGGTTTGTATTTAATGTTATCTCTACACTCCATATTAGCCAAACGTAAACGAATAAACCATATTAACTTACGCGTACATTAGGACGGTCGTTTAGAAATTAAAAACTAAAAGCTTTATATGATGTACACAAATGGCATTAGACACGCCACGTATGAGGTACTGAAAAAGCGTGTTCTCATTAAAAATTAATGTCAAACGAAAAGATGGGGCCACTCTGCAAAATTTATCTCACATCTCCACTCTACCAATGACAAGAAAACTGTTACGGTTTGCAACGGTCTGAGTGTAACATTAAAAATTCAAGTCGTCTTACCCACTTGTGTGAGGGATTGCCGCATGCTCGCCTTTGGACAGCATTTATATTTTCTTTGATTTGAACGATACTTTTATCAAGGGGAATTTTTGAATTTCTCATTTGATCTAAAGAAAGCGTGACCATCGAAATAAGCTTACGATATTCGTCACTCTAACTTTATCATTCGTGGGCTGCCTTCAATGCATTTCTTATCAATAAGGTTCAACTAAAACATGATACGTAATACCCTCGTTCGAAATTAATGAAACTTCCTTGAATAATATAAACGATGTGACCTTTGTTGTATGAATATAATGGCGTTGACGAACCCGATATTTCCGTTTGATATTAGCTGTTTATTATTCGTTCAGTACAGTCGTTAACAAAATTGTTAAATAGCTATCTGCCTACCGCGATTGGAAGGTGAAATATAAACATCAGTTACTAGCTTATTTTCGATAGGCCTCCAGAGCATGTAAGGCGTGTTTTACGTGCTTATTCAGTTTCAATTAACCTAGATTACGACCGTATAGAGTCGTAAAATGACACTAGCTCTGCATTACGTACTAAGTTTAATAGTATTATTTTAATAGCAAACCTACGACTTTACTTTATAATTGTAATGATTCAACTATAATATATATCGTAAAGAAATTCCTCTGTATAAGAATAATTTATGGTAATTATCTTATGTATGGATATTATCATATAAAGCCTTTGTATCCCTTATTACAACCCAGAGAAGCGAGGTGGCCTGAAGGCAGTCTACCTGCCCAGTGGTCAGTTGCATTTAGAAAAATGGCAGGTGCTTGATGGATGCGCTTAGCACAGAATCGTGAGAATTGACACACAATAGAAGAAACCTATATCGAGCAGAGGATTAACGTGGGCAGAATATGATGACGACGATGATCCCTCATTACAATGATTCATTCACTCTTCATAATGGAATACAATAAAATAAAACTATGCTATTTTTTAATTTATTTTAGAAACAAATGAAGTACCTGATGCCATCTTCCCCCATAAAAACTTGCACAATAAGAAATGTCAATGTTGACCATGTTAACCACAAGATGTAAAATGTTATGTCCAATTTGCTTGTAATTACCCTGGGTCACTTAAAGTTGAAACTAGACCCCAATTACATAATATTTAAAGTTGGTGGTTGAATTAACTACCGAGTGAGTGGTACCCATTAGGCAGACAAAAGGTCCAGTATACAATATTACTGCTGCAAATGCACCAATATTTCTTTCAAGGCATGCTTCTTTACGGTGTTTCCTTTCACTATCATAAAGTAGATGCACTATGAAAACACAAGTTCATACTAAATTCATAAAAGAAAATAAAATTTTAATAATGTAAATTATGTGTGTTGGTGCGGCGAACAGTATTATCAACAGTATAATTAACAGTATTATATATACTAGTACTCGTCAGAGGCTCTTTTTTATTAATGATAGCCCCGTGTCATGGACAAAAATCTGTGTAAAATAAAGCTTAAAAAATATATATAATAAATGAAAGTGATATCCAGTGTACAGCGATGAGCAAATACCGCAGTGTCCGGCGGACACAACGTCACGACTCTTTGCATTTCACAAACCGCGGTACCTTAAACTTCAACATAATAACAACACACGATACATCCGTACAACGAGACAATATCGATATTAAATACGTATGGATTATATTACTTGCGCAAGATGTGGACATAATGTTAAGAGCCTTAGTTATAAGTCAAATTATTTTTTGATTAGAAACAAAAATCACAGAAAGAATATAAGAAAACGGTTAAAAAAATTAAAGAAATAAGCTGATATTTCATTTCAAAATTAAAGGTAAATTTTCATTAAACATTAAAAAAAATAAGGAATCCGTAAATGTTCTACTACTGAGCAAAGGCTTCACCTGCTCTTCTAAGGAGAAGTTTGCGAACTGATTCAACCGGGTTGCTCCACGGGTTCTATATAAATATGCAGCAAAAATTCATCCCACACTTCTTTACGGTCAAGATTCATCCATTCAACATGACATAATTATACACTTTTAACTAAAAAATTATCTAAAAATCTTAAAAAGAAAGACATCTGTCATAAATATTTACTCAGTAATGGAAATACAATATTGTTAATAGATACTGATTTAATTTAAATAAGCGATGTGTTAAAGTAAGCAACACTTAGCGATGAACAAATACGAGCCATGCCTGTGGCACCGTGATTAGTGTTGAAAATTACATTTTGTAGCATATGATATAAGGGTTAGATTTGATTTCATGAGAGACATGGGTTCAGACAGCAGGTCTGCGCACTGCGCACGCGTCGATCGGTTGTTATTGACAAATCGAAGGACAGGCTGCCGCACATGTCGGTAGAGTTGACGGCTTCCGTTTCATAAACTTTAACGGCGTGGTTGACCCAGCCGTGTTTACTTTAGCCGAGTTCACAACTGCACCATTCATAGCCATTCTGGTTAACTATTAATTGCTTAGCTGCAATTACTGCTCGTCCGTTGTTTAAAGAAGAGCTGAGTTCGGTTCGGAGTTATTTTGGATATACACATTACTACTACTAAATCTTTGTCTTATTCAAACGTGAATTGCTGTAAGTAATTAAACTAGAACAACGTCAGGTGAAAAAATGAGTCTTAACAATATAGCTGGTTAGTGCAATCGATCTATGAATACATATACATAATGTAGTATTTCAATATACAGTTCTTGTATACATATATATTATTGCATCTACAGCTACACACCTACTACTTTTCGTGAACGTTATGAGGTTGGGTATTAGAAACCAATGACTTTTTCGATAATAGCACACCTTGGGAAATTAAACGATCCCCTCCAGGTCATTTGAAACAAAAGAAAAAATCTATTATTGTGTATAACTTATAATTGTAAAACATGAGATTAAAATAATTCCCGCTAGGTTTCTTTGGCCGGTTCATCTCAGGTCTGAGGTGTTTATTTCCAAGCTAACGGTAGATTTTTGGCAATCAATAATTAAATATGACGCAAAGATTTTTCACTTTTGACTTTTGAGATAATGCATTACCGCCTTTAATTTTTTCGTACAATATAGTAATAAGTAAGTATTGTAGCGTAACGTGATATCAATATTATTACTAGGTTATAAAAATATAGTCTGAGTAATGGTGAGCTACTGATTAACACACTCAGTCGCTCTCGCTCTGAGTTTAACTTAATTTAATATTATTACTAGGTTATAAAAATATAGTCTGAGTAATGGTGAGCTACTGATTAACACACTCATTCGCTCTCGCTCTGAGTTTAACTTAATTTAATATTATTACTAGGATATCAAAATTTAGTCTAGGAAATGGTGAGCTATTGATTTACTCGCTCATTCGTTCTTGCTCTGAGTTTAACTTAATTTAATATTATTACTAGGATATGAATATTTAGTCTAGGAAATGGTGAGCTACTGATTTACTCGCTCATTCGCTCTCGTTTTGAGTTTAAATTAATTTAATATTATTACTAGGATATCAAAATTTAGTCTAGGAAATGGTGAGCTACTGATTTACTCGCTCATTCGCTCTCGCTCTGAGTTTAACTTAATTTAATATTATTACTAGGTTATAAAAATATAGTCTGAGTAATGGTGAGCTACTGATTAACACACTCAGTCGCTCTCGCTCTGAGTTTAACTTAATTTAATATTATTAATAGGATATGAATATTTAGTCTGAGTAATGGTGAGCTACTGATTAACACACTCATTCGATCTCGCTCTTAGTTTAACTTAATTTAATATTATTAATAGGATATGAATATTTAGTCTAGGAAATGGTGAGCTACTGATTTACTCGCTCATTCGCTCTCGTTTTGAGTTTAAATTAATTTAATATTATTACTAGGATATCAAAATTTAGTCTAGGAAATGGTGAGCTACTGATTTACTCGCTCATTCGTTCTTGCTCTGAGTTTAACTTAATTTAATATTATTACTAGGTTAAAAAATATAGTTAAGGAAATGGTGAGCTACTGATTTTCTCACTAATTCGCTCTCGCTCTGAGTTTAACTTAATTAAATCTTATTACTAGGATATCAAAATTTAGTCTAGGAAATGGTGAGCTACTGATTTACTCGCTCATTCGTTCTTGCTCTGAGTTTAACTTAATTTAATATTATTACTAGGATATGAATATTTAGTCTAGGAAATGGTGAGCTACTGATTTACTCGCTCATTCGCTCTCGGTTTGAGTTTAAATTAATTAAATATTATTACTAGGTTATAAAAATAAAGTCTAGGAAATGGCGATCTACTGATTTTCTCACTCATTCGCTCTCGCTCTGAGTTTAACTTAATTTAATATTATTACCAGGATATCAAAATTTAGTCTAGAAAACGGTGAGCTACTGATTTACTCGCTCATTCGCTCTCGCTCTGAGTTTAACTTAATTTAATATTATTACTAGGATATCAAAATTTAGTCTAGGAAATGGTGAGCTACTGATTTACTCGCTTATTCGCTCTCGCTCTGAGTTTAACTTAATTTAATATTATTACTAGGATATCAAAATTTAGTCTAGGAAATGGTGAGCTACTGATTTACTAGCTCATTCGCTCTCGCTCTGAGTTTAACTTAATTTAATATTATTACTAGGATATCAAAATTTAGTCTAGGAAATGGTGAGCTACTGATTTACTAGCTCATTCGCTCTCGCTCTGAGTTTAACTTAATTTAATATTATTACTAGGTTATAAAAATATAGTCTGAGTAATGGTGAGCTACTGATTAACACACTCAGTCGCTGTCGCTCTGAGTTTAACTTAATTTAATATTATTACTAGGTTATAAAAATATAGTCTGAGTAATGGTGAGCTACTGATTAACACACTCATTCGCTCTCGCTCTGAGTTTAACTTAATTTAATATTATTACCAGGATATGAATATTTAGTCTAGGAAATGGTGAGCTATTGACTTACTCGCTCATTGGCTCTCGTTTTGAGTTTAACTTAATTAAATATTATTACAAGGTTATAAAAAATATAGTCTAGGAAATGGTGAGCTACTGATTTACTCACTCATTCGCTCTCGCTCTGAGTTTAACTTAATTTAATATTATTACTAGTTTATAAAAATATAGTCTAGGAAATGGCGAGCTACTGATTTACTCATAATTCGCTCTTGCTCTGAGTTTAACTTAATTTAATATTATTACTAGGATATCAAAATTTAGTCTAGGAAATGGTGAGCTACTGATTTACTCGCTCATTCGATCTCGCTCTGAGTTTAACTTAATTTAATATTATTAATAGGATATGAATATTTAGTCTAGGAAATGGTGAGCTACTGATTTACTCGCTCATTCGCTCTCGTTTTGAGTTTAAATTAATTAAATATTATTACTAGGTTATAAAAATATAGTCTAGAAAATGGTGATCTACTGATTTTCTCACTCATTCGCTCTCGCTCTGAGTTTAACTTAATTTAATATTATTACTAGGATATCAAAATTTAGTCTAGGAAATGGTGAGCTACTGATTTACTCGCTCATTCGTTCTTGCTCTGAGTTTAACTTAATTTAATATTATTACTAGGTTAAAAAATATAGTTAAGGAAATGGTGAGCTACTGATTTTCTCACTAATTCGCTCTCGCTCTGAGTTTAACTTAATTAAATCTTATTACTAGGATATCAAAATTTAGTCTAGGAAATGGTGAGCTACTGATTTACTCGCTCATTCGTTCTTGCTCTGAGTTTAACTTAATTTAATATTATTACTAGGATATGAATATTTAGTCTAGGAAATGGTGAGCTACTGATTTACTCGCTCATTCGCTCTCGGTTTGAGTTTAAATTAATTAAATATTATTACTAGGTTATAAAAATAAAGTCTAGGAAATGGCGATCTACTGATTTTCTCACTCATTCGCTCTCGCTCTGAGTTTAACTTAATTTAATATTATTACCAGGATATCAAAATTTAGTCTAGAAAACGGTGAGCTACTGATTTACTCGCTCATTCGCTCTCGCTCTGAGTTTAACTTAATTTAATATTATTACTAGGATATCAAAATTTAGTCTAGGAAATGGTGAGCTACTGATTTACTCGCTTATTCGCTCTCGCTCTGAGTTTAACTTAATTTAATATTATTACTAGGATATCAAAATTTAGTCTAGGAAATGGTGAGCTACTGATTTACTAGCTCATTCGCTCTCGCTCTGAGTTTAACTTAATTTAATATTATTACTAGGTTATAAAAATATAGTCTGAGTAATGGTGAGCTACTGATTAACACACTCAGTCGCTCTCGCTCTAAGTTTAACTTAATTTAATATTATTACTAGGTTATAAAAATATAGTCTGAGTAATGGTGAGCTACTGATTAACACACTCATTCGCTCTCGCTCTGAGTTTAACTTAATTTAATATTATTACTAGGATATCAAAATTTAGTCTAGGAAATGGTGAGCTATTGATTTACTCGCTCATTCGTTCTTGCTCTGAGTTTAACTTAATTTAATATTATTACTAGTATATGAATATTTAGTCTAGGAAATGGTGAGCTACTGATTTACTCGCTCATTCGCTCTCGTTTTGAGTTTAAATTAATTAAATAATATTACTAGGTTATAAAAAATATAGTCTAGGAAATGGTGAGCTACTGATTTACTCACTCATTCGCTCTCGCTCTGAGTTTAACTTAATTTAATATTATTACTAGTTTATAAAAATATAGTCTAGGAAATGGCGAGCTACTGATTTACTCATCATTCGCTCTTGCTCTGAGTTTAACTTAATTTAATATTATTACTAGGATATCAAAATTTAGTCTAGGAAATGGTGAGCTACTGATTTACTCGCTCATTCGATCTCGCTCTGAGTTTAACTTAATTTAATATTATTAATAGGATATGAATATATAGTCTAGGAAATGGTGAGCTACTGATTTACTCGCTCATTCGCTCTCGTTTTGAGTTTAAATTAATTAAATATTATTACCAGGTTATAAAAATATAGTCTAGAAAATGGTGATCTACTGATTTTCTCACTCATTCGCTCTCGCTCTGAGTTTAACTTAATTTAATATTATTACTAGGATATCAAAATTTAGTCTAGGAAATGGTGAGCTACTGATTTACTCGCTCATTCGTTCTTGCTCTGAGTTTAACTTAATTTAATATTATTACTAGGTTAAAAAATATAGTTAAGGAAATGGTGAGCTACTGATTTTCTCACTAATTCGCTCTCGCTCTGAGTTTAACTTAATTAAATCTTATTACTAGGATATCAAAATTTAGTCTAGGAAATGGTGAGCTACTGATTTACTCGCTCATTCGTTCTTGCTCTGAGTTTAACTTAATTTAATATTATTACTAGGATATGAATATTTAGTCTAGGAAATGGTGAGCTACTGATTTACTCGCTCATTCGCTCTCGGTTTGAGTTTAAATTAATTAAATATTATTACTAGGTTATAAAAATAAAGTCTAGGAAATGGCGATCTACTGATTTTCTCACTCATTCGCTCTCGCTCTGAGTTTAACTTAATTTAATATTATTACCAGGATATCAAAATTTAGTCTAGAAAACGGTGAGCTACTGATTTACTCGCTCATTCGCTCTCGCTCTGAGTTTAACTTAATTTAATATTATTACTAGGATATCAAAATTTAGTCTAGGAAATGGTGAGCTACTGATTTACTCGCTTATTCGCTCTCGCTCTGAGTTTAACTTAATTTAATATTATTACTAGGATATCAAAATTTAGTCTAGGAAATGGTGAGCTACTGATTTACTAGCTCATTCGCTCTCGCTCTGAGTTTAACTTAATTTAATATTATTACTAGGTTATAAAAATATAGTCTGAGTAATGGTGAGCTACTGATTAACACACTCAGTCGCTCTCGCTCTGAGTTTAACTTAATTTAATATTATTACTAGGTTATAAAAATATAGTCTGAGTAATGGTGAGCTACTGATTAACACACTCATTCGCTCTCGCTCTGAGTTTAACTTAATTTAATATTATTACTAGGATATCAAAATTTAGTCTAGGAAATGGTGAGCTATTGATTTACTCGCTCATTCGTTCTTGCTCTGAGTTTAACTTAATTTAATATTATTACTAGGATATGAATATTTAGTCTAGGAAATGGTGAGCTACTGATTTACTCGCTCATTCGCTCTCGTTTTGAGTTTAAATTAATTAAATATTATTACTAGGTTATAAAAATATAGTCTAGGAAATGGTGATCTACTGATTTTCTCACTAATTCGCTCTCGCTCTGAGTTTAACTTAATTTAATATTATTACTAGGATATCAAAATTTAGTCTAGGAAACGGTGAGGTACTGATATACTCGCTTATTCGCTCTCGCTCTGAGTTTAATTTAATTTAATATTATTACTAGGATATCAAAATTTAGTCTAGGAAATGGTGAGCTATTGATTTACTCGCTCATTCGCTCTTGCTCTGAGTTTAACTTAATTAAATCTTATTACTAGGATATCAAAATTAAGTCTAGGAAATGGTGAGCTATTGATTTACTCGCTCATTCGCTCTCGCTCTGAGTTTAACTTAATTTAATATTATTACTAGGTTAAAAAATATAGTTAAGGAAATGGTGAGCTACTGATTTTCTCACTAATTCGCTCTCGCTCTGAGTTTAACTTAATTTAATATTATTACCAGGATATGAATATTTAGTCTAGGGAATGGTGAGCTATTGACTTACTCGCTCATTGGCTCTCGTTTTGAGTTTAACTTAATTAAATATTATTACTAGGTTATAAAAAATATAGTCTAGGAAATGGCGAGCTACTGATTTACTCATCATTCGCTCTTGCTCTGAGTTTAACTTAATTTAATATTATTACTAGGATATCAAAATTTAGTCTAGGAAATGGTGAGCTACTGATTTACTCGCTCATTCGATCTCGCTCTGAGTTTAACTTAATTTAATATTATTAATAGGATATGAATATTTAGTCTAGGAAATGGTGAGCTACTGATTTACTCGCTTATTCGCTCTCGCTCTGAGTTTAACTTAATTTAATATTATTACTAGGATATCAAAATTTAGTCTAGGAAATGGTGAGCTACTGATTTACTAGCTCATTCGCTCTCGCTCTGAGTTTAACTTAATTTAATATTATTACTAGGTTATAAAAATATAGTCTGAGTAATGGTGAGCTACTGATTAACACACTCAGTCGCTCTCGCTCTGAGTTTAACTTAATTTAATATTATTACTAGGTTATAAAAATATAGTCTGAGTAATGGTGAGCTACTGATTAACACACTCATTCGCTCTCGCTCTGAGTTTAACTTAATTTAATATTATTACTAGGATATCAAAATTTAGTCTAGGAAATGGTGAGCTATTGATTTACTCGCTCATTCGTTCTTGCTCTGAGTTTAACTTAATTTAATATTATTACTAGGATATGAATATTTAGTCTAGGAAATGGTGAGCTACTGATTTACTCGCTCATTCGCTCTCGTTTTGAGTTTAAATTAATTAAATATTATTACTAGGTTATAAAAATATAGTCTAGGAAATGGTGATCTACTGATTTTCTCACTAATTCGCTCTCGCTCTGAGTTTAACTTAATTTAATATTATTACTAGGATATCAAAATTTAGTCTAGGAAACGGTGAGGTACTGATATACTCGCTTATTCGCTCTCGCTCTGAGTTTAATTTAATTTAATATTATTACTAGGATATCAAAATTTAGTCTAGGAAATGGTGAGCTATTGATTTACTCGCTCATTCGCTCTTGCTCTGAGTTTAACTTAATTAAATCTTATTACTAGGATATCAAAATTAAGTCTAGGAAATGGTGAGCTATTGATTTACTCGCTCATTCGCTCTCGCTCTGAGTTTAACTTAATTTAATATTATTACTAGGTTAAAAAATATAGTTAAGGAAATGGTGAGCTACTGATTTTCTCACTAATTCGCTCTCGCTCTGAGTTTAACTTAATTTAATATTATTACCAGGATATGAATATTTAGTCTAGGGAATGGTGAGCTATTGACTTACTCGCTCATTGGCTCTCGTTTTGAGTTTAACTTAATTAAATATTATTACTAGGTTATAAAAAATATAGTCTAGGAAATGGCGAGCTACTGATTTACTCATCATTCGCTCTTGCTCTGAGTTTAACTTAATTTAATATTATTAATAGGATATGAATATTTAGTCTAGGAAATGGTGAGCTACTGATTTACTCGCTCATTCGCTCTCGTTTTGAGTTTAACTTAATTAAATATTATTACTAGGTTATAAAAATATAGTCTATGTAATGGTGAGCTACTGATTTACTCACTAATTCGCTCTCGCTCTGAGTTTAACTTAATTTAATATTATTACTAGGATATCAAAATTTAGTCTAGGAAACGGTGAGGTACTGATATACTCGCTCATTCGCTCTTGCTCTGAGTTTAACTTAATTAAGTCTTATTACTAGGATATCAAAATTAAGTCTAGGAAATGGTGAGCTATTGATTTACTCGCTCATTCGCTCTCGCTCTGAGTTTAACTTAATTTAATATTAGTACTAGGTTAAAAAATATAGTTAAGGAAATGGTGAGCTACTGATTTTCTCACTAATTCGCTCTCGCTCTGAGTTTAACTTAATTAAATCTTATTACTAGGATATCAAAATTTAGTCTAGGAAATGGTGAGCTACTGATTTACTCGCTCATTCGTTCTTGCTCTGAGTTTAACTTAATTTAATATTATTACTAGGATATGAATATTTAGTCTAGGAAATGGTGAGCTACTGATTTACTCGCTCATTCGCTCTCGGTTTGAGTTTAATTTAATTAAATATTATTACTAGGTTATAAAAATAAAGTCTAGGAAATGGCGATCTACTGATTTTCTCACTCATTCGCTCTCGCTCTGAGTTTAACTTAATTTAATATTATTACCAGGATATCAAAATTTAGTCTAGAAAACGGTGAGCTACTGATTTACTCGCTCGGAAATACGAAAATTTTTGACCATTGTAAGTACACGGCGGACAATTGCAAGCATAATGGTGAAGAATTGAATAGCAAGAACGAGCCGAGTGTAAAAAAGATCGTAATTCACTTTTTAAGGGTCCTGTATATTACGACAGACGACTGAATTTTATTCATTCAACCAATACATTGAAAATTTACAGTAATTCGTGTATTGCATCATTTACAGCACAAATTACCCGCTTTTTTGTTATGAAATGTTAATAAAAGTCGAATATTAAAATATGATTTTATTCAACACTTTTAGTGTTCATAATTTTAATAATTATCAACTTTAATTTATCTCGTCCTAACATTACATTATTTCCACCAACGCAGTCGAGCTGTTATGAGCTGTATTGAGGAACCATTTAGCCATTAGAGATCATTTACAGGCTGTTCCTGAACTTAAGACAGAAATCATCTATTTTAATTATTAAAATTATTATTTTTAGCCTTTTACGCCAAAGTATGTGGGTTTGATTCCCACCCAGGACAGACGTTTGTGTGGGTGTAATTATCTATATAAGTATGAATTTACAAAAAGAAAAGTAGTATATATAGTATATCAGTTGTCTGGTTTCCATAGTACATGCTCTGCTTAGTTTGGGATCAGATGGCCGTGTGAGAATAATGTCCCAGGATATTATTATCTTTGGTTTTTTGTGTTAAGAATAAATATGACGCAATAACAAAAATTGATGTATCAATACGAGATTCATTTATTTGCAGTGCTTTTACGTATTGAGGTATCTAAATCTAAAATTGAGGTATCTAAAAAGTCCTTGAACAAGGGTTGTATGCCACAGGAGTGGAAGAAATCTTTAATCACACCTATTTTTAAACAAGGTGATAAAAATAATGTTAAAAACTACCGTGGCATTTCAAAATTGTCTGTGATTCATGTTGTGAAAAAAATATTTTTGATACCTTGTTTCCGTTATTAAGGCTTTTACTTATACCAAATCAACAACATTTACTTATACTTACTGCCTTTACTTATACCAAATCAAATAACATGGATTCATCAATAAACGCTCAACTGAGTCAAATCTTTGCGAATTTCTTGATATAGTATTGAAAGTTATGGAAGATGGTCACCAGGTGGATGCCGTGTACACCGATTATTCGAAAGCTTTTGATAAAATTTCTCATAATCTGTTGCAAAAAAAACTAGAAAACATTGGTGTACACGGCGATCTTTTGCGATGGTTGACATCCTACCTTCGTGATCATACTCAAGCTGTCGCAGTTAAAGGGTTTACTTCTACTTTTGTACCTATAACATCCGGTGTGCCTCAGGGTTCCCACCTTGGTCCCTTATTATTTAAGGTCTTTATTAATGACTTAACATGCTGCTTCTTAAACTCACAGTTTTTACTCTATGCCGATGATACAAAAATTTTCAAAGTTATAAGAGATAACCAGGATTGTATCGAACTCCAAAATGATCTAAATAGGTTAGGACAGTACAGCAAATCAAATGGTTTACAACTAAATTTGGCTAAATGTTGTATTATAACTTTTTCAAGAAAAAAAAATGCAACATTCTTTCAGTTATTCAATGTTTGGTGTTAAATTGCGAAGAGTAACTGAGGTACGGGATCTTGGTGTACACCTTGATAGCCAACTCGTGTTCGATAAGCATATTGAAAAAATTACTTTAAAATCTTACCAAATGTTGGGCTTCATCTCAAGGCAAGGTACTGACTTTAGGAACCCTAATACACACATTATACTTTATAATGCTTACGTTCGGTCACACTTGGAATATGCATCGACTGTATGGAATCCATGTTATGCTAAGTATATTCAAGCAATCGAAACAATTCAAAATAAATTTCTTAAAAAATTAAAATATAAATTTGGTCATGATTTGCCTACTCTACTGTCCTTGAAAACTGGACGAGAACATAGAGACCAATTGTTTCTATTTAAAATTATTAACAGCCTTATAGATTCGCCTTATCTCCTAAATAAAATATTATTTAACTGTCCTCGCTTAAGTGCTCGGTACAAAGCCACTTTCGCAACTCCAAATCATAAAACAAATTATTACAAAAATAGTTTTATAGTAAGATCGTGTATCAACTATAACGATAAATATAACCACATAGACTTGTTCAGCAGCGGTCTCAGTAAGTTTAACTCGATACTTAAAAATAATTAGATTAAGATTTGTTATTAACTTTTTTTTTCCTTTTTCATATTTCACATGATATAAGTTTGGTTTATATACATTTTTACACTTGTTAGTTTTTTTTTTTTAATTACCATACATTTAATTTTACTGTTTTATCTCTATTATATATATGTTCACTTCCAGATTAATTATTTGTGGAAACTGTATTGGCATGTGTGTTATTTAAGGTTTATAAGTTTTATGTAATATAAAATATGCTGTTTGTTTCACTTACTTACAAATAAATAAATAAATAAATAAATAAATAAATAAATTATTATTAACTATTCTGATATTACTTGTTAATACTAGCAAAACTCAGTGATGCATTTATATACAAATTTCCATGTAGACCATCTGAATAGTATAGAAATTGTTGTTCTGCAGTGAGATCTAGTGGCGTGTTATCGATTTAAATATATGCATATGGCTCAGAAGCTGATGACTTGCGGAGAGACTTGATCTTTTTTTATATTATTGATAGACGGGCAGGCAAAAGGGAAACCTGATGGTAAGTGGTCACCACCGCCAAATGGCGATGTAAGAAATGTTCATCATTCCACACATCACCAATCTTGGGAATTAAGAGATTATTGCCCTTGTGCCTGGTTACACTGGCTCACTCACCCTCCAAACCGGAATGGAACATTACTAATATTGCTGTTTACCAGTATATTATTTAATAATGGATGGCTATCTATATGCTCCCACTGTTATTTATCGAGGAATACTCGACATATCCCAAGAAGACTACGGTTCTTCAAAATCTTCAAGCGAACACGTCAAATTAAGTCACTATCTAAATATCAATGCTACCATGAAAGGAACACTAAATTTGGCTGCCCCAGAACAATTTTAGTCAAATTCAGTAGCAAATTTTCTTAGTATTCACAAAAGCAGAGGCAGAGAAATAAAAATGTACTTTAATTGGTTTGAAACCGTAATACTTTGCTGTTTGCAATTCAAAATAACAAGGTAACAAAATATTCTCTTATAAAATAAGTTATCCTTACTTAAATAAAGTTAAATAACTTGTTACAGCTTAGATTTATCTCAAGATACTACAAGTTTTTAAATAAGACACGTTCTCAAATAAAACTGAAAATGTTGATAACTAACTGAGAAACGGCAAACGAGACCGATTTTGGGGAGTGCCGTCCACTGATATGCTTTGCTATAAATTTGGTTATGCTGTATAGTCAATCAATTTTAACACGTTTTGGTGCAAAATTTTATGTTTTCAGAATATTATATATATTAATATTATATTATATCCTGAATTAGCTCTGGAATGATCAATTTTGGATTGTTATAAGCAATTACTTAGGAATACATACAACATCGCTACAATACCTTTATTCATCATAGCTTTAAAAAATATAAAATTACGCCACTGCATGTGGCAATAAAGTAACATACTATTATAGTTTCATATTTTTACGTCAAATTCAGATTTCATACTAGTGATATTTACGGAGAATTTAGAATAATTTTAGTATTAATATATTTAATGTAAGGAAATTTACAAATTTACAGTAATGTCGATAAACGAAAGTATCGTTGCAGATGAATACTATATATGCATGCTATGTTGTTGTGGTTGGTGCGAAATGTGAATTTCTCTATTATTTTTATTTTCATAATTTATGGTAAGTATAATCGCTACCAGCAACTAATAGGAACTAGGAACACTGTACATATTTAATAGTCTTTCCAGTAAAATAAATAATCCAAGTTTTTGGTCACTGCGTTCATTTATATAAATATGTCAATTCGTTATAAATATCCTTTGTTTTATTTAAAATAATATTAAAAAAATGTGCTATTACTTATTTAAGTTGAACATATTCGTCCAAGACAAGTCCAGGCAGAGGAATGATATAAATCAAAAATCAAAATCAAAATTATTTATTCAATATTCGAGGATTGCACTTGCTTATTGATAGTCAGTCCAGAAACTACCACTGGTTTGGAAAAGAAACACCCAGCCCTGAGAAGAACCGGCGAAAGAAACTCAACGGTTTTTTTTACATGTGTCAAGTTACCTTTACAAAAAAAAGAGAGAAAAATAACCATGCGGCGATCGTCTCATTCCCAAGGTGTGCTATCACCCATAAATTCATTAATTGTATAATAACCTTTAGCACACAAGCGTTCCTTTACATTTTTTTTCATATTTAGCAACTGAGGCATTTTTAACGCTTTCTGGGATACTGTTGTAGAACCGTATATACCCCACAAAAGAGTTACTGACTCTATGCAGTCGAGTAACGGGAGTAATTAATTTGTGTTTGTTCCTTGTACCAATGTTATGAGTTTTACATTTTCTCACGAAATCATTAATATTTTTCCGTACATACATAACATTACATAATATGTATTGAGAAGCAACAGTTAATATTTTAATTTATTTAAGTTTCTGGCTTGTAGATTCTTTAGCTCCTAGGTTATAGATTGCTCGAATATCCTTCTTTTGCAGCACAAATATCGTATTGATTGCGGCAGCGGCATCACAGTACAATGCTGTAAGACATGATACTGTGAAAATGCCTAAAATATACAAGGCAGGCCGTATCAACGTCGGTGAAAAAATTTATTTTTTTAACCACAAAAGCCGCTGAGCTTAGTCTCCTCGCCAATCCGTCAATATGGTGGGCCCACTGCAACTTGGCATCAACAGTAAGGCCAAGGAAGGTAGTAGACTCAACCAAGTAGATCAATTGACTCCCCATTGATAAGTACATCAGTTTTTACATTTTTTACATTCGGTACACTAAATTTTACAATTTTTGTTTTCTTATTATTTAACGTAAGATTATTGACACTAAACCAATGTACTATATCAGAGATAGCATTGTTTACATCGTCATACTGTACTTGTTTTCTTTTAATTTTAAAAACTAAAGAGATATCATCAGCAAACAACACTATGTCATGTTTATTGCCTACAAGAAAAGGCAGGACAATTATATATATGAGGATTAGAAAAGGTCCGAGGATTGATCCCTGAGGGACCCCCATACTGACTGAAATCCCAGGAGATCTTTTCCCATTAACTTCGACCTTCTGAATTCTATTGTTAAGATAAGAAGTCAAAAGCTCGAGCGCACCCAATTAGAGATAATTCCATAGTGATTTAATTTCCTGACCAGAGTAACATGTTGAACACAATCAAAGGTTTGGATAAGTCACTGAAAATCCCTAAGGCGTCCTGCGACTCCTCTCATAGATATTTTTGATAAGTTCGATACCTGCGTCAGTAGTTGAGCGACCCCTTATGAATCCGAACTGTTTTCTGTAAAGCAGATTGTGTCTGTTAAAGTGAGCAAGTAATTGATTTAAAATCTTTTTTTCAAATATTTTACTGAGGGTTGGTAGTATTGAAATTGGCCTAAAGTTATTGGGGTCTGAAGAACTACCAGATTTTAATATTGATATAACATTGCTATGTTTCATCAGGTCAGTAAATATACCATATTGAACACAATTATTAAATATTGTAGCAAGGTAAGGTGCAATTACATCAATAATTGAATTGATCACCTTCACAGATATACTCCATAGATCAGCAGTTTTTTAAATCTCTAATGATTTAAATGTACTTAATATATCATTAATGCTTATATTAATGAAATTAAAGTTAGCATTACATTCTCTTACATTTTCTTTAATTATACTTCTCATTTACAAAATATACTAGTTTCTGCACACTGCTTCATTCGCTTATTAGTGCTAGGTAGTTATAAAAATATAGTCTGAGTAATGGTGAGCTACTGATTAACACACTCATTCGCTCTCGCTCTGAGTTTAACTTAATTTAATATTATTACTAGGATATCAAAATTTAGTCTAGGAAATGGTGAGCCATTGATTTACTCGCTCATTCGTTCTTGCTCTGAATTTAACTTAATTTAATATTATTACTAGGATATGAATATTTAGTCTAGGACATGGTGAGCTATTGACTTATTCGCTCATTGGCTCTCGTTTTGAGTTTAACTTAATTAAACATTATTACTAGGTTATAAAAATATAGTCTAGGAAATGGTGAGCTACTGATTTACTCACTCATTCGCTCTCGCTCTGAGTTTAACTTAATTTAATCTCATTACTAGGATATGAATATTTAGTCTAGGAAATGGTGAGCTATTGACTTACTCGCTCATTGGCTCTCGTTTTGAGTTTAACTTAATTAAACATTATTACTAGGTTATAAAAATATAGTCTAGGAAATGGTGAGCTACTGATTTACTCACTCATTCGCTCTCGCTCTGAGTTTAACTTAATTTAATCTCATTACTAGGATATGAATATTTAGTCTAGGACATGGTGAGCTATTGACTTACTCGCTCATTGGCTCTCGTTTTGAGTTTAACTTAATTAAATATTATTTCTAGGATATAAAAATATAGTCTAGGAAATGGTAAGCTATTGACTTACTCGCTCATTGGCTCCCGTTTCGAGTTTAACTTAATTAAATATTATTACTAGGTTATAAAAATATAGTCTAGGAAATGGTGAGCTACTGATTTACTCACTCATTCGCTCTCGCTCTGAGTTTAACTTAATTTAATATTATTACTAGGATATGAATATTTAGTCTAGGAAATGGTGAGCTACTGATTTACTCGCTCATTCGCTCTCGTTTTGAGTTTAAATTAATTAAATATTATTACTAGGTTATAAAAATATAGTCTATGTAATGGTGAGCTACTGATTTACTCACTCATTCGCTCTCGCTCTGAGTTTAACTTAATTTAATATTATTACTAGGATATGAATATTTAGTCTAGGAAATGGTGAGCTACTGATTTACTCGCTCATTCGCTCTCATTTTGAGTTTAAATTAATTAAATATTATTACTAGGTTATAAAAATATAGTCTAGGAAATGGTGATCTACTGATTTTCTCACTAATTCGCTCTCGCTCTGAGTTTAACTTAATTTAATATTATTACTAGGATATCAAAATTTAGTCTAGGAAACGGTGAGGTACTGATATACTCGCTCATTCGCTCTTGCTCTGAGTTTAACTTAAATAAATCTTATTACTAGGATATCAAAATTTAGTCTAGGAAATGGTGAGCTATTGATTTACTCGCTCATTCGCTCTTGCTCTGAGTTTAACTTAATTAAATCTTATTACTAGGATATCAAAATTAAGTCTAGGAAATGGTGAGCTATTGATTTACTCGCTCATTCGCTCTCGCTCTGAGTTTAACTTAATTTAATATTATTACTAGGTTAAAAAATATAGTTAAGGAAATGGTGAGCTACTGATTTTCTCACTAATTCGCTCTCGCTCTGAGTTTAACTTAATTAAATCTTATTACTAGGATATCAAAATTTAGTCTAGGAAATGGTGAGCTATTGATTTACTCGCTCATTCGTTCTTGCTCTGAGTTTAACTTAATTTAATATTATTACTAGGATATGAATATTTAGTCTAGGAAATGGTGAGCTATTGACTAACTCACTCATTGGCTCTCGTTTTGAGTTTAACTTAATTAAATATTATTTCTAGGTTATAAAAATATAGTCTAGGAAATGGTGAGCTACTGATTTACTCGCTCATTTTTTCTCATTTTGAGCTTAACTTAATTAAATATTATTACTAGGTTATAAAAATATAGTCTATGAAATGGTGAGCTACTGATTTACTCACGCATTCGCTCTCGCTCTGAGTTTAACTTAATTTAATCTCATTACTAGGATATGAATATTTAGTCTAGGAAATGGTGAGCTACTGATTTACTCACTCATTCGCTCTCGCTCTGAGTTTAACTTAATTTAATCTCATTACTAGGATATGAATATTTAGTCTAGGAAATGGTGAGCTATTGACTAACTCGCTCATTGGCTCTCGTTTTGAGTTTAAATTAATTAAATATTATTACTAGGTTATAAAAATATAGTCTATGTAATGGTGAGCTACTGATTTACTCACTCATTCGCTCTCGCTCTGAGTTTAACTTAATTTAATATTATTACTAGGATATGAATATTTAGTCTAGGAAATGGTGAGCTACTGATTTACTCGCTCATTCGCTCTCATTTTGAGTTTAAATTAATTAAATATTATTACTAGGTTATAAAAATATAGTCTAGGAAATGGTGATCTACTGATTTTCTCACTAATTCGCTCTCGCTCTGAGTTTAACTTAATTTAATATTATTACTAGGATATCAAAATTTAGTCTAGGAAACGGTGAGGTACTGATATACTCGCTCATTCGCTCCTGCTCTGAGTTTAACTTAATTTAATCTCATTACTAGGATATGAATATTTAGTCTAGGAAATGGTGAGCTATTGACTAACTCACTCATTGGCTCTCGTTTTGAGTTTAACTTAATTAAATATTATTTCTAGGTTATAAAAATATAGTCTAGGAAATGGTGAGCTACTGATTTACTCGCTCATTTTTTCTCATTTTGAGTTTAACTTAATTAAATATTATTACTAGGTTATAAAAATATAGTCTATGAAATGGTGAGCTACTGATTTACTCACGCATTCGCTCTCGCTCTGAGTTTAACTTAATTTAATCTCATTACTAGGATATGAATATTTAGTCTAGGAAATGGTGAGCTACTGATTTACTCACTCATTCGCTCTCGCTCTGAGTTTAACTTAATTTAATCTCATTACTAGGATATGAATATTTAGTCTAGGAAATGGTGAGCTATTGACTTACTCGCTCATTGGCTCTCGTTTTGAGTTTAACTTAATTAAATATTATTACTAGGTTATAAAAATATAGTCTAGGAAATGGTGAGCTACTGATTTACTCGCTCATTTTTTCTCGTTTTGAGTTTAAATTAATTAAATATTATTACTAGGTTATAAAAATATAGTCTATGAAATGGTGAGCTATTGATTTACTAACTCATTCGCTCTCGCTCTGAGTTTAACTTAATTTAATATTATTACTAGGATATGAATATTTAGTCTAGGAAATGGTGAGCTATTGACTTACTCGCTCTTTGGCTCTCGTTTTGAGTTTAACTTAATTAAATATTATTACTAGGTTATAAAAATATAGTCTAGTAAATGGTGAGCTACTGATTTACTCACTCATTCGCTCTCGCTCTGAGATTAACTTAATTTAATATTATTACTAGGATTTGAATATTTAGTCTAGGAAATGGTGAGCTACTGATTTACTCACTCATTCGCTTTTGCTCTGAGTTTAACTTAATTTAATATTATTACTAGGATATGAATATTTAGTCTAGGAAATGGTGAGCTATTGACTAACTCACTCATTGGCTCTCGTTTTGAGTTTAACTTAATTAAATATTATTTCTAGGTTATAAAAATATAGTCTAGGAAATGGTGAGCTACTGATTTACTCGCTCATTTTTTCTCATTTTGAGTTTAACTTAATTAAATATTATTACTAGGTTATAAAAATATAGTCTATGAAATGGTGAGCTACTGATTTACTCACTCATTCGCTCTCGCTCTGAGTTTAATTTAATTTAATCTCATTACTAGGATATGAATATTTAGTCTAGGAAATGGTGAGCTACTGATTTACTCACTCATTCGCTCTCGCTCTGAGTTTAACTTAATTTAATCTTATTACTAGGATATGAATATTTAGTCTAGGAAATGGTGAGCTATTGACTAACTCGCTCATTGGCCCTCGTTTTGAGTTTAACTTAATTAAATATTATTACTAGGTTATAAAAATATAGTCTAGGAAATGGTGAGCTACTGATTTACTCGCTCATTTTTCCTCGATTTGAGTTTAAATTAATTAAATATTATTACTAGGTTATAAAAATATAGTATATGAAATGGTGAGCTATTGATTAACTAACTCATTCGCTCTCGCTCTGAGTTTAACTTAATTTAATATTATTACTAGGTTATGAATATTTAGTCTAGGAAATGGTGAGCTTTTGACTTACTCGCTCTTTGGCTCTCGTTTTGAGTTTAACTTAATTAAATATTATTACTAGGTTATAAAAATATAGTCTATGAAATGGTGAGCTACTGATTTACTCACTCATTCGCTCTCGCTCTGAGTTTAATTTAATTTAATCTCATTACTAGGATATGAATATTAAGTCTAGGAAATGGTGAGCTACTGATTTACTCACTCATTCGCTCTCGCTCTGAGTTTAACTTAATTTAATCTCATTACTAGGATATGAATATTTAGTCTAGGAAATGGTGAGCTACTGATTTACTCACTCATTCGCTCTCGCTCTGAGTTTAACTTAATTTAATCTCATTACTAGGATATGAATATTTAGTCTAGGGAATGGTGAGCTATTGACTTACTCGCTCATTGGCTCTCGTTTTGAGTTTAACTTAATTAAATATTATTACTAGGTTATAAAAAATATAGTCTAGTAAATGGTGAGCTACTGATTTACTCACTCATTCGCTCTCGCTCTGAGATTAACTTAATTTAATATTATTACTAGGATTTGAATATTTAGTCTAGGAAATGGTGAGCTACTGATTTACTCACTCATTCGCTTTTGCTCTGAGTTTAACTTAATTTAATATTATTACTAGGATATGAATATTTAGTCTAGGAAATGGTGAGCTATTTAAATTTTGATATCCTAGTAATAATATTAAATTAAGTTAAACTCAGAGCAAGAACGAATGAGCGAGTAAATCAGTAGCTCACCATTTCCTAGACTAAATTTTGATATCCTAGTAATAATATTAAATTAAGTTAAGCTCAGAGCGAGAGCGAATGAGTGAGTAAATCAATAGCTCACCATTTCCTAGGCTATATTTTGATAACCTAGTAATAATATTTAATTAAGTTAAACTCAAAACGGGAGCCAATGAGCGAGAAAGTCAATAGCTCACCATTTCCTAGACTAAATATTCATATCCTAGTAATAATATTAAATTAAGTTAAACTCAAAACGAGAAAAAATGACCGAGTAAATCAGTAGCTCACCATTTCCTAGACTATATTTTTATAACCTAGTAATAATATTTAATTAAGTTAAACTCAAAACGAGAGCCAATGAGCGAGTAAGTCAATAGCTCACCATTTCCTAGACTAAATATTCATATCCTAGTAATAATATTAAATTAAGTTAAACTCAGAGCAAGAACGAATGAGCGAGTAAATCAGTAGCTCACCATTTCCTAGACTAAATTTTGATATCCTAGTAATAATATTAAATTAAGTTAAGCTCAGAGCGAGAGCGAATGAGTGAGTAAATCAGTAGCTCACCAATTCCTAGGCTATATTTTGATAACCTAGTAATAATATTTAATTAAGTTAAACTCAAAACGGGAGCCAATGAGCGAGAAAGTCAATAGCTCACCACTTCCTAGACTAAATATTCATATCCTAGTAATAATATTAAATTAAGTTAAACTCAGAGCGAGAGCGAATGAGTGAGTAAATCAGTAGCTCACCATTTCCTAGACTATATTTTTATATCCTAGAATTAATATTTAATTAATTTAAACTCAAAACGAGAGCGAATGAGTGAGTAAATCAGTAGCTCACCATTTCCTAGACTAAATATTCATATCCTAGAAATAATATTAAATTAAGTTAAACTAAGAGCAAGAACGAATGAGCGAGTAAATCAGCAGCTCACCATTTCCTAGACTAAATTTTGATATCCTAGTAATAAGATTTAATTAAGTTAAACTCAGAGCAAAAATGAATGAGCGAGTAAATCAGTAGCTCACCATTTCCTAGACTATATTTTTATATCATATTATAAATCAGTCGCTCACCATTTCCTAGACTAAATTTTGATATCCTAGTAATAAGATTTAATTAAGTTAAACTCAGAGCAAGAATGAATGAGCGAGTAAATCAGTAGCTCACCATTTCCTAGACTAAATTTTGATATCCTAGTAATAAGATTTAATTAAGTTAAACTCAGAGCGAGAGCGAATTAGTGAGAAAATCAGTAGCTTACCATTTCCTTAACTATATTTTTTAACCTAGTAATAATATTAAATTAAGTTAAACTCAGAGCGAGAGCGAATGAGTGTGTTAATCAGTAGCTCACCATTACTCAGACTATATTTTTATAACCTGGTAATAATATTAAATTTAGTTAAACTCAGAGCGAGAGCGAATGAGCGAGTAAATCAGTAGCTCACCATTTCCTAGACTAAATTTTGATATCCTAGTGATAATATTAAATTAAGTTAAACTCAGAGCGAGAGCAAATGAGTGAGTAAATCAGTAGCTTACCATTTCCTAGGCTATATTTTGATAACCTAGTGATAATATTTAATTAAGTTAAACTCAAAACGGGAGCCAATGAGCGAGAAAGTCAAAAGCTTACCATTTCCTAGACTATATTTTTATATCCTAGTAATAATATTTAATTAATTTAAACTCAAAACGAGAAAAAATGACCGAGTAAATCAGTAGCTCACCATTTCCCAGACTATATTTTTATAACCTAGTAATAATATTTAATTAAGTTAAACTCAAAACGAGAGCCAATGAGCGAGTAAGTCAATAGCTCACCATTTCCTAGACTAAATATTCATATCCTAGAAATAATATTAAATTAAGTTAAACTCAGAGCAAGAACGAATGAGCGAGTAAATCAGTAGCTCACCATTTCCTAGACTAAATTTTGATATCCTAGTAATAATATTAAATTAAGTTAAGCTCAGAGCGAGAGTGAATGAGTGAGTAAATCAGTAGCTCACCATTTCCTAGGCTATATTTTGATAACCTAGTAATAATATTTAATTAAGTTAAACTCAAAACGAGAAAAAATGACCGAGTAAATCAGTAGCTCACCATTTCCTAGACTATATTTTTATAACCTAGTAATAATATTTAATTAAGTTAAACTCAAAACCAGAGCCAATGAGCGAGTAAGTCAATAGCTCACCATTTCCTAGACTAAATATTCATATCCTAGTAATAATATTAAATTAAGTTAAACTCAGAGCAAGAACGAATGAGCGAGTAAATCAGTAGCTCACCATTTCCTAGACTAAATTTTGATATCCTAGTAATAATATTAAATTAAGTTAAGCTCAGAGCGAGAGCGAATGAGTGAGTAAATCAGTAGCTCACCAATTCCTAGGCTATATTTTGATAACCTAGTAATAATATTTAATTAAGTTAAACTCAAAACGGGAGCCAATGAGCGAGAAAGTCAATAGCTCACCACTTCCTAGACTAAATATTCATATCCTAGTAATAATATTAAATTAAGTTAAACTCAGAGCGAGAGCGAATGAGTGAGTAAATCAGTAGCTCACCATTTCCTAGACTATATTTTTATATCCTAGAATTAATATTTAATTAATTTAAACTCAAAACGAGAGCGAATGAGTGAGTAAATCAGTAGCTCACCATTTCCTAGACTAAATATTCATATCCTAGAAATAATATTAAATTAAGTTAAACTAAGAGCAAGAACGAATGAGCGAGTAAATCAGCAGCTCACCATTTCCTAGACTAAATTTTGATATCCTAGTAATAAGATTTAATTAAGTTAAACTCAGAGCAAAAATGAATGAGCGAGTAAATCAGTAGCTCACCATTTCCTAGACTATATTTTTATATCATATTATAAATCAGTCGCTCACCATTTCCTAGACTAAATTTTGATATCCTAGTAATAAGATTTAATTAAGTTAAACTCAGAGCAAGAATGAATGAGCGAGTAAATCAGTAGCTCACCATTTCCTAGACTAAATTTTGATATCCGAGTAATAAGATTTAATTAAGTTAAACTCAGAGCGAGAGCGAATTAGTGAGAAAATCAGTAGCTTACCATTTCCTTAACTATATTTTTTAACCTAGTAATAATATTAAATTAAGTTAAACTCAGAGCGAGAGCGAATGAGTGTGTTAATCAGTAGCTCACCATTACTCAGACTATATTTTTATAACCTGGTAATAATATTAAATTTAGTTAAACTCAGAGCGAGAGCGAATGAGCGAGTAAATCAGTAGCTCACCATTTCCTAGACTAAATTTTGATATCCTAGTAATAATATTAAATTAAGTTAAACTCAGAGCGAGAGCAAATGAGTGAGTAAATCAGTAGCTCACCATTTCCTAGGCTATATTTTGATAACCTAGTGATAATATTTAATTAAGTTAAACTCAAAACGGGAGCCAATGAGCGAGAAAGTCAAAAGCTTACCATTTCCTAGACTATATTTTTATATCCTAGTAATAATATTTAATTAATTTAAACTCAAAACGAGAAAAAATGACCGAGTAAATCAGTAGCTCACCATTTCCCAGACTATATTTTTATAACCTAGTAATAATATTTAATTAAGTTAAACTCAAAACGAGAGCCAATGAGCGAGTAAGTCAATAGCTCACCATTTCCTAGACTAAATATTCATATCCTAGTAATAATATTAAATTAAGTTAAACTCAGAGCAAGAACGAATGAGCGAGTAAATCAGTAGCTCACCATTTCCTAGACTAAATTTTGATATCCTAGTAATAATATTAAATTAAGTTAAGCTCAGAGCGAGAGTGAATGAGTGAGTAAATCAGTAGCTCACCATTTCCTAGGCTATATTTTGATAACCTAGTAATAATATTTAATTAAGTTAAACTCAAAACGAGAAAAAATGACCGAGTAAATCAGTAGCTCACCATTTCCTAGACTATATTTTTATAACCTAGTAATAATATTTAATTAAGTTAAACTCAAAACCAGAGCCAATGAGCGAGTAAGTCAATAGCTCACCATTTCCTAGACTAAATATTCATATCCTAGTAATAATATTAAATTAAGTTAAACTCAGAGCAAGAACGAATGAGCGAGTAAATCAGTAGCTCACCATTTCCTAGACTAAATTTTGATATCCTAGTAATAATATTAAATTAAGTTAAGCTCAGAGCGAGAGCGAATGAGGGAGTAAATCAGTAGCTCACCATTTCCTAGGCTATATTTTGATAACCTAGTAATAATATTTAATTAAGTTAAACTCAAAACGGGAGCCAATGAGCGAGAAAGTAAATAGCTCACCATTTCCTAGACTAAATATTCATATCCTAGTAATAATATTAAATTAAGTTAAACTCAAAACGAGAAAAAATGACCGAGTAAATCAGTAGCTCACCATTTCCTAGACTATATTTTTATAACCTAGTAATAATATTTAATTAAGTTAAACTCAAAACCAGAGCCAATGAGCGAGTAAGTCAATAGCTCACCATTTCCTAGACTAAATATTCATATCCTAGTAATAATATTAAATTAAGTTAAACTCAGAGCAAGAACGAATGAGCGAGTAAATCAGTAGCTCACCATTTCCTAGACTAAATTTTGATATCCTAGTAATAATATTAAATTAAGTTAAGCTCAGAGCGAGAGCGAATGAGTGAGTAAATCAGTAGCTCACCATTTCCTAGGCTATATTTTGATAACCTAGTAATAATATTTAATTAAGTTAAACTCAAAACGGGAGCCAATGAGCGAGAAAGTAAATAGCTCACCATTTCCTAGACTAAATATTCATATCCTAGTAATAATATTAAATTAAGTTAAACTCAAAACGAGAAAAAATGACCGAGTAAATCAGTAGCTCACCATTTCCTAGACTATATTTTTATAACCTAGTAATAATATTTAATTAAGTTAAACTCAAAACCAGAGCCAATGAGCGAGTAAGTCAATAGCTCACCATTTCCTAGACTAAATATTCATATCCTAGTAATAATATTAAATTAAGTTAAACTCAGAGCAAGAACGAATGAGCGAGTAAATCAGTAGCTCACCATTTCCTAGACTAAATTTTGATATCCTAGTAATAATATTAAATTAAGTTAAGCTCAGAGCGAGAGCGAATGAGTGAGTAAATCAGTAGCTCACCATTTCCTAGGCTATATTTTGATAACCTAGTAATAATATTTAATTAAGTTAAACTCAAAACGGGAGCCAATGAGCGAGAAAGTCAATAGCTCACCATTTCCTAGACTAAATATTCATATCCTAGTAATAATATTAAATTAAGTTAAACTCAAAACGAGAAAAAATGACCGAGTAAATCAGTAGCTCACCATTTCCTAGACTATATTTTTATAACCTAGTAATAATATTTAATTAAGTTAAACTCAAAACCAGAGCTAATGAGCGAGTAAGTCAATAGCTTACCATTTCCTAGACTAAATATTCATATCCTAGTAATAATATTAAATTAAGTTAAGCTCAGAGCGAGAGCGAATGAGTGAGTAAATCAATAGCTCACCATTTCCTAGGCTATATTTTGATAACCTAGTAATAATATTTAATTAAGTTAAACTCAAAACGGGAGCCAATGAGCGAGAAAGTCAATAGCTCACCATTTCCTAGACTAAATATTCATATCCTAGTAATAATATTAAATTAAGTTAAACTCAGAGCAAGAACGAATGAGCGAGTAAATCAGTAGCTCACCATTTCCTAGACTAAATTTTGATATCCTAGTAATAATATTAAATTAAGTTAAGCTCAGAGCGAGAGCGAATGAGTGAGTAAATCAGTAGCTCACCATTTCCTAGGCTATATTTTGATAACCTAGTAATAATATTTAATTAAGTTAAACTCAAAACGGGAGCCAATGAGCGAGAAAGTCAAAAGCTTACCATTTCCTAGATTATATTTTTATATCCTAGTAATAATATTTAATTAATTTAAACTCAAAACGAGAAAAAAATGACCGAGTAAATCAGTAGCTCACCATTTCCTAGACTATATTTTTATAACCTAGTAATAATATTTAATTAAGTTAAACTCAAAACGAGAGCCAATGAGCGAGTAAGTCAATAGCTCACCATTTCCTAGACTAAATATTCATATCCTAGTAATAATATTAAATTAAGTTAAACTCAGAGCAAGAACGAATGAGCGAGTAAATCAGTAGCTCACCATTTCTTAGACTATATTTTTATAACCTAGTAATAATATTTAATTAAGTTAAACTCAAAACGAGAGCCAATGAGCGAGTAAGTCAATAGCTCACCATTTCCTAGACTAAATATTCATATCCTAGTAATAATATTAAATTAAGTTAAACTCAGAGCAAGAACGAATGAGCGAGTAAATCAGTAGCTCACCATTTCCTAGACTAAATTTTGATATCCTAGTAATAATATTAAATTAAGTTAAGCTCAGAGCGAGAGCGAATGAGTGAGTAAATCAGTAGCTCACCATTTCCTAGGCTATATTTTGATAACCTAGTAATAATATTTAATTAAGTTAAACTCAAAACGGGAGCCAATGAGCGAGAAAGTAAATAGCTCACCATTTCCTAGACTAAATATTCATATCCTAGTAATAATATTAAATTATGTTAAACTCAAAACGAGAAAAAATGACCGAGTAAATCAGTAGCTCACCATTTCCTAGACTATATTTTTATAACCTAGTAATAATATTTAATTAAGTTAAACTCAAAACCAGAGCCAATGAGCGAGTAAGTCAATAGCTCACCATTTCCTAGACTAAATATTCATATCCTAGTAATAATATTAAATTAAGTTAAACTCAGAGCAAGAACGAATGAGCGAGTAAATCAGTAGCTCACCATTTCCTAGACTAAATTTTGATATCCTAGTAATAATATTAAATTAAGTTAAACTCAAAACGAGAAAAAATGACCGAGTAAATCAGTAGCTCACCATTTCCTAGACTATATTTTTATAACCTAGTAATAATATTTAATTAAGTTAAACTCAAAACCAGAGCCAATGAGCGAGTAAGTCAATAGCTCACCATTTCCTAGACTAAATATTCATATCCTAGTAATAATATTAAATTAAGTTAAACTCAGAGCAAGAACGAATGAGCGAGTAAATCAGTAGCTCACCATTTCCTAGACTAAATTTTGATATCCTAGTAATAATATTTAATTAAGTTAAACTCAAAACGGGAGCCAATGAGCGAGAAAGTCAATAGCTCACCATTTCCTAGACTAAATATTCATATCCTAGTAATAATATTATATTAAGTTAAACATAAACGAGAAAAAATGACCGAGTAAATCAGTAGCTCACCATTTCCTAGACTATATTTTTATAACCTAGTAATAATATTTAATTAAGTTAAACTCAAAACCAGAGCCAATGAGCGAGTAAGTCAATAGCTCACCATTTCCTAGACTAAATATTCATATCCTAGTAATAATATTAAATTAAGTTAAACTCAGAGCAAGAACGAATGAGCGAGTAAATCAGTAGCTCACCATTTCCTAGACTAAATTTTGATATCCTAGTAATAATATTAAATTAAGTTAAGCTCAGAGCGAGAGCGAATGAGTGAGTAAATCAGTAGCTCACCATTTCCTAGGCTATATTTTGATAACCTAGTAATAATATTTAATTAAGTTAAACTCAAAACGGGAGCCAATGAGCGAGAAAGTAAATAGCTCACCATTTCCTAGACTAAATATTCATATCCTAGTAATAATATTAAATTAAGTTAAACTCAAAACGAGAAAAAATGACCGAGTAAATCAGTAGCTCACCATTTCCTAGACTATATTTTTATAACCTAGTAATAATATTTAATTAAGTTAAACTCAAAACCAGAGCCAATGAGCGAGTAAGTCAATAGCTCACCATTTCCTAGACTAAATATTCATATCCTAGTAATAATATTAAATTAAGTTAAACTCAGAGCAAGAACGAATGAGCGAGTAAATCAGTAGCTCCCCATTTCCTAGACTAAATTTTGATATCCTAGTAATAATATTAAATTAAGTTAAGCTCAGAGCGAGAGCGAATGAGTGAGTAAATCAGTAGCTCACCATTTCCTAGGCTATATTTTGATAACCTAGTAATAATATTTAATTAAGTTAAACTCAAAACGGGAGCCAATGAGCGAGAAAGTCAATAGCTCACCATTTCCTAGACTAAATATTCATATCCTAGTAATAATATTAAATTAAGTTAAACTCAAAACGAGAAAAAATGACCGAGTAAATCAGTAGCTCACCATTTCCTAGACTATATTTTTATAACCTAGTAATAATATTTAATTAAGTTAAACTCAAAACCAGAGCCAATGAGCGAGTAAGTCAATAGCTCACCATTTCCTAGACTAAATATTCATATCCTAGTAATAATATTAAATTAAGTTAAACTCAGAGCAAGAACGAATGAGCGAGTAAATCAGTAGCTCACCATTTCCTAGACTAAATTTTGATATCCTAGTAATAATATTAAATTAAGTTAAGCTCAGAGCGAGAGCGAATGAGTGAGTAAATCAGTAGCTCACCATTTCCTAGGCTATATTTTGATAACCTAGTAATAATATTTAATTAAGTTAAACTCAAAACGGGAGCCAATGAGCGAGAAAGTAAATAGCTCACCATTTCCTAGACTAAATATTCATATCCTAGTGATAATATTAAATTAAGTTAAACTCAAAACGAGAAAAAATGACCGAGTAAATCAGTAGCTCACCATTTCCTAGACTATATTTTTATAACCTAGTAATAATATTTAATTAAGTTAAACTCAAAACCAGAGCCAATGAGCGAGTAAGTCAATAGCTCACCATTTCCTAGACTAAATATTCATATCCTAGTAATAATATTAAATTAAGTTAAACTCAGAGCAAGAACGAATGAGCGAGTAAATCAGTAGCTCCCCATTTCCTAGACTAAATTTTGATATCCTAGTAATAATATTAAATTAAGTTAAGCTCAGAGCGAGAGCGAATGAGTGAGTAAATCAGTAGCTCACCATTTCCTAGGCTATATTTTGATAACCTAGTAATAATATTTAATTAAGTTAAACTCAAAACGGGAGCCAATGAGCGAGAAAGTCAATAGCTCACCATTTCCTAGACTAAATATTCATATCCTAGTAATAATATTAAATTAAGTTAAACTCAAAACGAGAAAAAATGACCGAGTAAATCAGTAGCTCACCATTTCCTAGACTATATTTTTATAACCTAGTAATAATATTTAATTAAGTTAAACTCAAAACCAGAGCCAATGAGCGAGTAAGTCAATAGCTCACCATTTCCTAGACTAAATATTCATATCCTAGTAATAATATTAAATTAAGTTAAACTCAGAGCAAGAACGAATGAGCGAGTAAATCAGTAGCTCACCATTTCCTAGACTAAAATTTGATATCCTAGTAATAATATTAAATTAAGTTAAGCTCAGAGCGAGAGCGAATGAGTGAGTAAATCAGTAGCTCACCATTTCCTAGGCTATATTTTGATAACCTAGTAATAATATTTAATTAAGTTAAACTCAAAACGAGAGCCAATGAGCGAGAAAGTCAATAGCTCACCATTTCCTAGACTAAATATTCATATCCTAGTAATAATATTAAATTAAGTTAAACTCAAAACGAGAAAAAATTACCGAGTAAATCAGTAGCTCACCATTTCCTAGACTATATTTTGATAACCTAGTAATAATATTTAATTAAGTTAAACTCAAAACGGGAGCCAATGAGCGAGAAAGTCAATAGCTCACCATTTCCTAGACTAAATATTCATATCCTAGTAATAATATTAAATTAGGTTAAACTCAAAACGAGAAAAAATGACCGAGTAAATCAGTAGCTCACCATTTCCTAGACTATATTTTTATTACTTAGTAATAATATTTAATTAAGTTAAACTCAAAACCAGAGCCAATGAGCGAGTAAGTCAATAGCTCACCATTTCCTAGACTAAATATTCATATCCTAGTAATAATATTAAATTAAGTTAAACTCAGAGCAAGAACGAATGAGCGAGTAAATCAGTAGCTCACCATTTCCTAGACTAAATTTTGATATCCTAGTAATAATATTAAATTAAGTTAAGCTCAGAGCGAGAGCGAATGAGTGAGTAAATCAGTAGCTCACCATTTCCTAGGCTATATTTTGATAACCTAGTAATAATATTTAATTAAGTTAAACTCAAAACGAGAGCCAATGAGCGAGTAAGTCAATAGCTCACCATTTCCTAGACTAAATATTCATATCCTAGTAATAATATTAAATTAAGTTAAACTCAGAGCGAGAGCAAATGAGTGAGTAAATCAGTAGCTCACCATTTCCTAGGCTATATTTTGATAACCTAGTATTAATATTTAATTAAGTTAAACTCAAAACGGGAGCCAATGAGCGAGAAAGTCAAAAGCTTACCATTTCCTAGATTATATTTTTATATCCTAGTAATAATATTTAATTAATTTAAACTCAAAACGAGAAAAAAATGACCGAGTAAATCAGTAGCTCACCATTTCCTAGACTATATTTTTATAACCTAGTAATAATATTTAATTAAGTTAAACTCAAAACGAGAGCCAATGAGCGAGTAAGTCAATAGCTCACCATTTCCTAGACTAAATATTCATATCCTAGTAATAATATTAAATTAAGTTAAACTCAGAGCAAGAACGAATGAGCGAGTAAATCAGTAGCTCACCATTTCCTAGACTAAATTTTGATATCCTAGTAATAATATTAAATTAAGTTAAGCTGAGAGCGAGAGCGAATGAGTGAGTAAATCAGTAGCTCACCATTTCCTAGGCTATATTTTGATAACCTAGTAATAATATTTAATTAAGTTAAACTCAAAACGGGAGCCAATGAGCGAGAAAGTCAATAGCTCACCATTTCCTAGACTAAATATTCATATCCTAGTAATAATATTAAATTAAGTTAAACTCAAAACGAGAAAAAATGACCGAGTAAATCAGTAGCTCACCATTTCCTAGACTATATTTTTATAACCTAGTAATAATATTTAATTAAGTTAAACTCAAAACCAGAGCCAATGAGCGAGTAAGTCAATAGCTCACCATTTCCTAGACTAAATATTCATATCCTAGTAATAATATTAAATTAAGTTAAACTCAGAGCAAGAATGAATGAGCGAGTAAATCAGTAGCTCACCATTTCCTAGACTAAATTTTGATATCCTAGTAATAATATTAAATTAAGTTAAGCTCAGAGCGAGAGCGAATGAGTGAGTAAATCAGTAGCTCACCATTTCCTAGGCTATATTTTGATAACCTAGTAATAATATTTAATTAAGTTAAACTCAAAACGGGAGCCAATGAGCGAGAAAGTCAATAGCTCACCATTTCCTAGACTAAATATTCATATCCTAGTAATAATATTAAATTAAGTTAAACTCAAAACGAGAAAAAATGACCGAGTAAATCAGTAGCTCACCATTTCCTAGACTATATTTTTATAACCTAGTAATAATATTTAATTAAGTTAAACTCAAAACGAGAGCCAATGAGCGAGTAAGTCAATAGCTCACCATTTCCTAGACTAAATATTCATATCCTAGTAATAATATTTAATTAAGTTAAACTCAAAACGGGAGCCAATGAGCGAGAAAGTCAATAGCTCACCATTTCCTAGACTAAATATTCATATCCTAGTAATAATATTAAATTAAGTTAAACTCAAAACGAGAAAAAATGACCGAGTAAATCAGTAGCTCACCATTTCCTAGACTATATTTTTATAACCTAGTAATAATATTTAATTAAGTTAAACTCAAAACGAGAGCCAATGAGCGAGTAAGTCAATAGCTCACCATTTCCTAGACTAAATATTCATATCCTAGTAATAATATTAAATTAAGTTAAACTCAGAGCAGGAGCGAAAGAGCGAGTATATCAGTACCTCACCGTTTCCTAGACTAAATTTTGATATCCTAGTAATAATATTAAATTGAGTTAAACTCAGAGCGAGAGCGAATGAGTGAGAAAATCAGTAGGTCACCATTTCCTAGACTATATTTTTATAACCTAGTAATAATATTTAATTAATTTAAACTCAAAACGAGAGCGAATGTGCGAGTAAATCAGTAGCTCACCATTTCCTAGACTAAATATTCATATCCTAGAAATAATATTAAATTAAGTTAAACTCAGAGCAAGAACGAATGAGCGAGTAAATCAGTAGCTCACCATTTCCTAGACTATATTTTTATAGCCTAGTAATATTTTTTAATTAATTTAAACGCAAAACGAGAAAAATGAGCGAGTAAATCAGTCGTTCACCATTTCCTAGGCTATATTTTGATAACCTAGTAATAATATTTAATTAAGTTAAACTCAAAACGGGAGCCAATGAGCGTGAAAGTCGATAGCTCACCATTTCCTAGACTAAATATTCATATCCTAGTAATAATATTAAATTAAGTTAAACTCAGAGCAAGAATGAATGAGCGAGTAAATCAGTAGCTCACCATTTCCTAGACTAAATTTTGATATCCTAGTAATAATATTAAATTAAGTTAAGCTCAGAGCGAGAGCGAATGAGTGAGTAAATCAGTAGCTCACCATTTCCTAGGCTATATTTTGATAACCTAGTAATAATATTTAATTAAGTTAAACTCAAAACGGGAGCCAATGAGCGAGAAAGTAAATAGCTCACCATTTCCTAGACTAAATATTCATATCCTAGTAATAATATTAAATTAAGTTAAACTCAAAACGAGAAAAAATGACCGAGTAAATCAGTAGCTCACCATTTCCTAGACTATATTTTTATAACCTAGTAATAATATTTAATTAAGTTAAACTCAAAACCAGAGCCAATGAGCGAGTAAGTCAATAGCTCACCATTTCCTAGACTAAATATTCATATCCTAGTAATAATATTAAATTAAGTTAAACTCAGAGCAAGAACGAATGAGCGAGTAAATCAGTAGCTCCCCATTTCCTAGACTAAATTTTGATATCCTAGTAATAATATTAAATTAAGTTAAGCTCAGAGCGAGAGCGAATGAGTGAGTAAATCAGTAGCTTACCATTTCCTAGGCTATATTTTGATAACCTAGTAATAATATTTAATTAAGTTAAACTCAAAACGGGAGCCAATGAGCGAGAAAGTCAGTAGCTCACCATTTCCTAGACTAAATATTCATATCCTAGTAATAATATTAAATTAAGTTAAACTCAAAACGAGAAAAAATGACCGAGTAAATCAGTAGCTCACCATTTCCTAGACTATATTTTTATAACCTAGTAATAATATTTAATTAAGTTAAACTCAAAACCAGAGCCAATGAGCGAGTAAGTCAATAGCTCACCATTTCCTAGACTAAATATTCATATCCTAGTAATAATATTAAATTAAGTTAAACTCAGAGCAAGAACGAATGAGCGAGTAAATCAGTAGCTCACCATTTCCTAGACTAAATTTTGATATCCTAGTAATAATATTAAATTAAGTTAAGCTCAGAGCGAGAGCGAATGAGTGAGTAAATCAGTAGCTCACCATTTCCTAGGCTATATTTTGATAACCTAGTAATAATATTTAATTAAGTTAAACTCAAAACGGGAGCCAATGAGCGAGAAAGTAAATAGCTCACCATTTCCTAGACTAAATATTCATATCCTAGTAATAATATTAAATTAAGTTAAACTCAAAACGAGAAAAAATGACCGAGTAAATCAGTAGCTCACCATTTCCTAGACTATATTTTTATAACCTAGTAATAATATTTAATTAAGTTAAACTCAAAACCAGAGCCAATGAGCGAGTAAGTCAATAGCTCACCATTTCCTAGACTAAATATTCATATCCTAGTAATAATATTAAATTAAGTTAAACTCAGAGCAAGAACGAATGAGCGAGTAAATCAGTAGCTCCCCATTTCCTAGACTAAATTTTGATATCCTAGTAATAATATTAAATTAAGTTAAGCTCAGAGCGAGAGCGAATGAGTGAGTAAATCAGTAGCTCACCATTTCCTAGGCTATATTTTGATAACCTAGTAATAATATTTAATTAAGTTAAACTCAAAACGGGAGCCAATGAGCGAGAAAGTCAATAGCTCACCATTTCCTAGACTAAATATTCATATCCTAGTAATAATATTAAATTAAGTTAAACTCAAAACGAGAAAAAATGACCGAGTAAATCAGTAGCTCACCATTTCCTAGACTATATTTTTATAACCTAGTAATAATATTTAATTAAGTTAAACTCAAAACCAGAGCCAATGAGCGAGTAAGTCAATAGCTCACCATTTCCTAGACTAAATATTCATATCCTAGTAATAATATTAAATTAAGTTAAACTCAGAGCAAGAACGAATGAGCGAGTAAATCAGTAGCTCACCATTTCCTAGACTAAAATTTGATATCCTAGTAATAATATTAAATTAAGTTAAGCTCAGAGCGAGAGCGAATGAGTGAGTAAATCAGTAGCTCACCATTTCCTAGGCTATATTTTGATAACCTAGTAATAATATTTAATTAAGTTAAACTCAAAACGAGAGCCAATGAGCGAGAAAGTCAATAGCTCACCATTTCCTAGACTAAATATTCATATCCTAGTAATAATATTAAATTAAGTTAAACTCAAAACGAGAAAAAATTACCGAGTAAATCAGTAGCTCACCATTTCCTAGACTATATTTTGATAACCTAGTAATAATATTTAATTAAGTTAAACTCAAAACGGGAGCCAATGAGCGAGAAAGTCAATAGCTCACCATTTCCTAGACTAAATATTCATATCCTAGTAATAATATTAAATTAGGTTAAACTCAAAACGAGAAAAAATGACCGAGTAAATCAGTAGCTCACCATTTCCTAGACTATATTTTTATTACTTAGTAATAATATTTAATTAAGTTAAACTCAAAACCAGAGCCAATGAGCGAGTAAGTCAATAGCTCACCATTTCCTAGACTAAATATTCATATCCTAGTAATAATATTAAATTAAGTTAAACTCAGAGCAAGAACGAATGAGCGAGTAAATCAGTAGCTCACCATTTCCTAGACTAAATTTTGATATCCTAGTAATAATATTAAATTAAGTTAAGCTCAGAGCGAGAGCGAATGAGTGAGTAAATCAGTAGCTCACCATTTCCTAGGCTATATTTTGATAACCTAGTAATAATATTTAATTAAGTTAAACTCAAAACGAGAGCCAATGAGCGAGTAAGTCAATAGCTCACCATTTCCTAGACTAAATATTCATATCCTAGTAATAATATTAAATTAAGTTAAACTCAGAGCGAGAGCAAATGAGTGAGTAAATCAGTAGCTCACCATTTCCTAGGCTATATTTTGATAACCTAGTATTAATATTTAATTAAGTTAAACTCAAAACGGGAGCCAATGAGCGAGAAAGTCAAAAGCTTACCATTTCCTAGATTATATTTTTATATCCTAGTAATAATATTTAATTAATTTAAACTCAAAACGAGAAAAAAATGACCGAGTAAATCAGTAGCTCACCATTTCCTAGACTATATTTTTATAACCTAGTAATAATATTTAATTAAGTTAAACTCAAAACGAGAGCCAATGAGCGAGTAAGTCAATAGCTCACCATTTCCTAGACTAAATATTCATATCCTAGTAATAATATTAAATTAAGTTAAACTCAGAGCAAGAACGAATGAGCGAGTAAATCAGTAGCTCACCATTTCCTAGACTAAATTTTGATATCCTAGTAATAATATTAAATTAAGTTAAGCTGAGAGCGAGAGCGAATGAGTGAGTAAATCAGTAGCTCACCATTTCCTAGGCTATATTTTGATAACCTAGTAATAATATTTAATTAAGTTAAACTCAAAACGGGAGCCAATGAGCGAGAAAGTCAATAGCTCACCATTTCCTAGACTAAATATTCATATCCTAGTAATAATATTAAATTAAGTTAAACTCAAAACGAGAAAAAATGACCGAGTAAATCAGTAGCTCACCATTTCCTAGACTATATTTTTATAACCTAGTAATAATATTTAATTAAGTTAAACTCAAAACCAGAGCCAATGAGCGAGTAAGTCAATAGCTCACCATTTCCTAGACTAAATATTCATATCCTAGTAATAATATTAAATTAAGTTAAACTCAGAGCAAGAATGAATGAGCGAGTAAATCAGTAGCTCACCATTTCCTAGACTAAATTTTGATATCCTAGTAATAATATTAAATTAAGTTAAGCTCAGAGCGAGAGCGAATGAGTGAGTAAATCAGTAGCTCACCATTTCCTAGGCTATATTTTGATAACCTAGTAATAATATTTAATTAAGTTAAACTCAAAACGGGAGCCAATGAGCGAGAAAGTCAATAGCTCACCATTTCCTAGACTAAATATTCATATCCTAGTAATAATATTAAATTAAGTTAAACTCAAAACGAGAAAAAATGACCGAGTAAATCAGTAGCTCACCATTTCCTAGACTATATTTTTATAACCTAGTAATAATATTTAATTAAGTTAAACTCAAAACGAGAGCCAATGAGCGAGTAAGTCAATAGCTCACCATTTCCTAGACTAAATATTCATATCCTAGTAATAATATTTAATTAAGTTAAACTCAAAACGGGAGCCAATGAGCGAGAAAGTCAATAGCTCACCATTTCCTAGACTAAATATTCATATCCTAGTAATAATATTAAATTAAGTTAAACTCAAAACGAGAAAAAATGACCGAGTAAATCAGTAGCTCACCATTTCCTAGACTATATTTTTATAACCTAGTAATAATATTTAATTAAGTTAAACTCAAAACGAGAGCCAATGAGCGAGTAAGTCAATAGCTCACCATTTCCTAGACTAAATATTCATATCCTAGTAATAATATTAAATTAAGTTAAACTCAGAGCAGGAGCGAAAGAGCGAGTATATCAGTACCTCACCGTTTCCTAGACTAAATTTTGATATCCTAGTAATAATATTAAATTGAGTTAAACTCAGAGCGAGAGCGAATGAGTGAGAAAATCAGTAGGTCACCATTTCCTAGACTATATTTTTATAACCTAGTAATAATATTTAATTAATTTAAACTCAAAACGAGAGCGAATGTGCGAGTAAATCAGTAGCTCACCATTTCCTAGACTAAATATTCATATCCTAGAAATAATATTAAATTAAGTTAAACTCAGAGCAAGAACGAATGAGCGAGTAAATCAGTAGCTCACCATTTCCTAGACTATATTTTTATAGCCTAGTAATATTTTTTAATTAATTTAAACGCAAAACGAGAAAAATGAGCGAGTAAATCAGTCGTTCACCATTTCCTAGACTAAATTTTGATATCCTAGTAATAATATTAAATTAAGTTAAGCTCAGAGCGAGAGCGAATGAGTGAGTAAATCAGTAGCTCACCATTTCCTAGGCTATATTTTGATAACCTAGTAATAATATTTAATTAAGTTAAACTCAAAACGGGAGCCAATGAGCGAGTAAGTCAATAGCTCACCATTTCCTAGACTAAATATTCATATCCTAGTAATAATATTAAATTAAGTTAAATTCAGAGCAGGAGCGAATGAGCGAGTATATCAGTACCTCACCGTTTCCTAGACTAAATTTTGATATCCTAGTAATAATATTAAATTGAGTTAAACTCAGAGCGAGAGCGAATGAGTAAGAAAATCAGTAGGTCACCATTTCCTAGACTATATTTTTATAACCTAGTAATAATATTTTATTAATTTAAACTCAAAACGAGAGCGAATGTGCGAGTAAATCAGTAGCTCACCATTTCCTAGACTAAATATTCATATCCTAGAAATAATATTAAATTAAGTTAAACTCAGAGCAAGAACGAATGAGCGAGTAAATCAGTAGCTCACCATTTCCTAGACTATATTTTTATATCGTAGTAATATTTTTTAATTAATTTAAACGCAAAACGAGAAAAATGAGCGAGTAAATCAGTCGCTCACCATTTCCTAGACTAAATTTTGATATCCTAGTAATAATATTAAATTAAGTTAAACTCAGAGCGAGAGCAAATGAGTGAGTAAATCAGTATCTCACCATTTCCTAGACTATATTTTTATATCCTAGTAATAATATTTAATTAATTTAAACTCAAAACGAGAAAAAATGAGCGAATAAATCAGTCGCTCACCATTTCCTAGACTAAATTTTGATATCCTAGTAATAAGATTTAATTAAGTTAAACTCAGAGCAAGAATGAATGAGCGAGTAAATCAGTAGCTCACCATTTCCTAGACTAAATTTTGATATACTAGTAATAAGATTTAATTAAGTTAAACTCAGAGCGAGAGCGAATTAGTGAGAAAATCAGTAGCTCACCATTTCCTTATCTATATTTTTTAACCTAGTAATATTATTGAATTAAGTTAAACTCAGAGCGAGAGCGAATGAGTGTGTTAATCAGTAGCTCACCATTACTCAGACTATATTTTTATAAACTAGTAATAATATTAAATTAAGTTAAACTCAGAGCGAGAGCGAATGAGCGAGTAAATCAGTAGCTCACCATTTCCTAGACTAAATTTTGATATCCTAGTAATAATATTAAATTAAGTTAAGCTCAGAGCGAGAGCGAATGAGTGAGTAAATCAGTAGCTCACCATTTCCTAGACTAAATTTTGATATCCTAGTAATAATATTAAATTAAGTTAAGCTCAGAGCGAGAGCGAATGAGTGAGTAAATCAGTAGCTCACCATTTCCTAGGCTATATTTTGATAACCTAGTAATAATATTTAATTAAGTTAAACTCAAAACGGGAGCCAATGAGCGAGAAAGTCAATAGCTCACCATTTCCTAGGCTAAATTTTGATAACCTAGTAATAATATTTAATTAAGTTAAACTCAAAACGGGAGCCAATGAGCGAGAAAGTCAAAAGCTTACCATTTCCTAGACTATATTTTTATATCCTAGTAATAATATTTAATTAATTTAAAATCAAAACGAGAAAAAATGACCGAGTAAATCAGTAGCTCACCATTTCCTAGACTATATTTTTATAACCTAGTAATAATATTTAATTAAGTTAAACTCAAAATGGGAGCCAATGAGCGAGAAAGTCAATAGCTCATCATTTCCTAGACTAAATATTCATATCCTAGTAATAATATTAAATTAAGTTAAACTCAAAACGAGAAAAAATGACCGAGTAAATCAGTAGCTCACCATTTCCTAGACTATATTTTTATAGCCTAGTAATAATATTTAATTAAGTTAAACTCAAAACGAGAGCCAATGAGCGAGTAAGTCAATAGCTCACCATTTCCTAGACTAAATATTCATATCCTAGTAATAATATTAAATTAAGTTAAACTCAGAGCAAGAGCGAATGAGCGAGTAAATCAGTAGCTCACCATTTCCTAGACTAAATTTTGATATCCTAGTAATAATATTAAATTAAGTTAAACTCAAAACGAGAGCCAATGAGCGAGTAAGTCAATAGCTCACCATTTCCTAGACTAAATATTCATATCCTAGTAATAATATTAAATTAAGTTAAACTCAGAGCAAGAGCGAATGAGCGAGTAAATCAGTAGCTCACCATTTCCTAGACTAAATTTTGATATCCTAGTAATAATATTAAATTAAGTTAAACTCAAAACGAGAGCGAATGAGCGAGTAAGTCAATAGCTCACCATTTCCTAGACTAAATATTCATATCCTAGTAATAATATTAAATTAAGTTAAACTCAGAGCAAGAGCGAATGAGCGAGTAAACCAGTAGCTCACCATTTCCTAGACTAAATTTTGATATCCTAGTAATAATATTTAATTAAGTTAAACTCAAAACGGGAGCCAATGAGCGAGAAAGTCAAAAGCTTACCATTTCCTAGACTATATTTTTATATCCTAGTAATAATATTTAATTAATTTAAACTCAAAACGAGAAAAAATGACCGAGTAAATCAGTAGCTCACCATTTCCTAGACTATATTTTTATAACCTAGTAATAATATTTAATTAAGTTAAACTCAAAACGGGAGCCAATGAGCGAGAAAGTCAATAGCTCATCATTTCCTAGACTAAATATTCATATCCTAGTAATAATATTAAATTAAGTTAAACTCAAAACGAGAAAAAATGACCGAGTAAATCAGTAGCTCACCATTTCCTAGACTATATTTTTATAGCCTAGTAATAATATTTAATTAAGTTAAACTCAAAACGAGAGCCAATGAGCGAGTAAGTCAATAGCTCACCATTTCCTAGACTAAATATTCATATCCTAGTAATAATATTAAATTAAGTTAAACTCAGAGCAAGAGCGAATGAGCGAGTAAATCAGTAGCTCACCATTTCCTAGACTAAATTTTGATATCCTAGTAATAATATTAAATTAAGTTAAACTCAAAACGAGAGCCAATGAGCGAGTAAGTCAATAGCTCACCATTTCCTAGACTAAATATTCATATCCTAGTAATAATATTAAATTAAGTTAAACTCAAAACGAGAGCCAATGAGCGAGTAAGTCAATAGCTCACAATTTCCTAGACTAAATATTCATATCCTAGTAATAATATTAAATTAAGTTAAACTCAGAGCAAGAGCGAATGAGCGAGTAAATCAGTAGCTCACCATTTCCTTGACTAAATTTTGATATCCTAGTAATAATATTAAATTAAGTTAAACTCAGAGCGAGAGCAAATGAGTGAGTAAATCAGTAGCTCACCATTTCCTAGGCTAAATTTTAATAACCTAGTAATAATATTTAATTAAGTTAAACTCAAAACGGGAGCCAATGAGCGAGTAAGTCAATAGCTCACCATTTCCTAGACTAAATATTCATATCCTAGTAATAATATTAAATTAAGTTAAACTCAGAGCAAGAGCGAATGAGCGAGTAAACCAGTAGTTCACCATTTCCTAGACTAAATTTTGATATCCTAGTAATAATATTTAATTAAGTTAAACTCAAAACGGGAGCCAATGAGCGAGAAAGTCAAAAGCTTACCATTTCCTAGACTATATTTTTATATCCTAGTAATAATATTTAATTAATTTAAAATCAAAACGAGAAAAAATGACCGAGTAAATCAGTAGCTCACCATTTCCTAGACTATATTTTTATAACCTAGTAATAATATTTAATTAAGTTAAACTCAAAACGGGAGCCAATGAGCGAGAAAGTCAATAGCTCATCATTTCCTAGACTAAATATTCATATCCTAGTAATAATATTAAATTAAGTTAAACTCAAAACGAGAAAAAATGACCGAGTAAATCAGTAGCTCACCATTTCCTAGACTATATTTTTATAGCCTAGTAATAATATTTAATTAAGTTAAACTCAAAACGAGAGCCAATGAGCGAGTAAGTCAATAGCTCACCATTTCCTAGACTAAATATTCATATCCTAGTAATAATATTAAATTAAGTTAAACTCAGAGCAAGAGCGAATGAGCGAGTAAATCAGTAGCTCACCATTTCCTAGACTAAATTTTGATATCCTAGTAATAATATTAAATTAAGTTAAACTCAAAACGAGAGCCAATGAGCGAGTAAGTCAATAGCTCACCATTTCCTAGACTATATTTTTATATCCTAGTAATAATATTTAATTAATTTAAAATCAAAACAAGAAAAAATGACCGAGTAAATCAGTAGCTCACCATTTCCTAGACTATATTTTTATAACCTAGTAATAATATTTAATTAAGTTAAACTCAAAATGGGAGCCAATGAGCGAGAAAGTCAATAGCTCATCATTTCCTAGACTAAATATTCATATCCTAGTAATAATATTAAATTAAGTTAAACTCAAAACGAGAAAAAATGACCGAGTAAATCAGTAGCTCACCATTTCCTAGACTATATTTTTATAGCCTAGTAATAATATTTAATTAAGTTAAACTCAAAACGAGAGCCAATGAGCGAGTAAGTCAATAGCTCACCATTTCCTAGACTAAATATTCATATCCTAGTAATAATATTAAATTAAGTTAAACTCAGAGCAAGAGCGAATGAGCGAGTAAATCAGTAGCTCACCATTTCCTAGACTAAATTTTGATATCCTAGTAATAATATTAAATTAAGTTAAACTCAAAACGAGAGCCAATGAGCGAGTAAGTCAATAGCTCACCATTTCCTAGACTAAATTTTCATATCCTAGTAATAATATTAAATTAAGTTAAACTCAGAGCAAGAGCGAATGAGCGAGTAAATCAGTAGCTCACCATTTCCTAGACTAAATTTTGATATCCTAGTAATAATATTAAATTAAGTTAAACTCAAAACGAGAGCCAATGAGCGAGTAAGTCAATAGCTCACCATTTCCTAGACTAAATATTCATATCCTAGTAATAATATTAAATTAAGTTAAACTCAGAGCAAGAGCGAATGAGCGAGTAAACCAGTAGCTCACCATTTCCTAGACTAAATTTTGATATCCTAGTAATAATATTTAATTAAGTTAAACTCAAAACGGGAGCCAATGAGCGAGAAAGTCAAAAGCTTACCATTTCCTAGACTATATTTTTATATCCTAGTAATAATATTTAATTAATTTTAAATCAAAACGAGAAAAAATGACCGAGTAAATCAGTAGCTCACCATTTCCTAGACTATATTTTTATAACCTAGTAATAATATTTAATTAAGTTAAACTCAAAACGGGAGCCAATGAGCGAGAAAGTCAATAGCTCATCATTTCCTAGACTAAATATTCATATCCTAGTAATAATATTAAATTAAGTTAAACTCAAAACGAGAAAAAATGACCGAGTAAATCAGTAGCTCACCATTTCCTAGACTATATTTTTATAGCCTAGTAATAATATTTAATTAAGTTAAACTCAAAACGAGAGCCAATGAGCGAGTAAGTCAATAGCTCACCATTTCCTAGACTAAATATTCATATCCTAGTAATAATATTAAATTAAGTTAAACTCAGAGCAAGAGCGAATGAGCGAGTAAATCAGTAGCTCACCATTTCCTAGACTAAATTTTGATATCCTAGTAATAATATTAAATTAAGTTAAACTCAAAACGAGAGCCAATGAGCGAGTAAGTCAATAGCTCACCATTTCCTAGACTAAATATTCATATCCTAGTAATAATATTAAATTAAGTTAAACTCAAAACGAGAGCCAATGAGCGAGTAAGTCAATAGCTCACAATTTCCTAGACTAAATATTCATATCCTAGTAATAATATTAAATTAAGTTAAACTCAGAGCAAGAGCGAATGAGCGAGTAAATCAGTAGCTCACCATTTCCTTGACTAAATTTTGATATCCTAGTAATAATATTAAATTAAGTTAAACTCAGAGCGAGAGCAAATGAGTGAGTAAATCAGTAGCTCACCATTTCCTAGGCTAAATTTTAATAACCTAGTAATAATATTTAATTAAGTTAAACTCAAAACGGGAGCCAATGAGCGAGTAAGTCAATAGCTCACCATTTCCTAGACTAAATATTCATATCCTAGTAATAATATTAAATTAAGTTAAACTCAGAGCAAGAGCGAATGAGCGAGTAAATCAGTAGCTCACCATTTCCTAGACTAAATTTTGATATCCTAGTAATAATATTTAATTAAGTTAAACTCAAAACGGGAGCCAATGAGCGAGAAAGTCAAAAGCTTACCATTTCCTAGACTATATTTTTATATCCTAGTAATAATATTTAATTAATTTAAAATCAAAACGAGAAAAAATGACCGAGTAAATCAGTAGCTCACCATTTCCTAGACTATATTTTTATAACCTAGTAATAATATTTAATTAAGTTAAACTCAAAACGGGAGCCAATGAGCGAGAAAGTCAATAGCTCATCATTTCCTAGACTAAATATTCATATCCTAGTAATAATATTAAATTAAGTTAAACTCAAAACGAGAAAAAATGACCGAGTAAATCAGTAGCTCACCATTTCCTAGACTATATTTTTATAGCCTAGTAATAATATTTAATTAAGTTAAACTCAAAACGAGAGCCAATGAGCGAGTAAGTCAATAGCTCACCATTTCCTAGACTAAATATTCATATCCTAGTAATAATATTAAATTAAGTTAAACTCAGAGCAAGAGCGAATGAGCGAGTAAATCAGTAGCTCACCATTTCCTAGACTAAATTTTGATATCCTAGTAATAATATTAAATTAAGTTAAACTCAAAACGAGAGCCAATGAGCGAGTAAGTCAATAGCTCACCATTTCCTAGACTATATTTTTATATCCTAGTAATAATATTTAATTAATTTAAAATCAAAACGAGAAAAAATGACCGAGTAAATCAGTAGCTCACCATTTCCTAGACTATATTTTTATAACCTAGTAATAATATTTAATTAAGTTAAACTCAAAACGGGAGCCAATGAGCGAGAAAGTCAATAGCTCATCATTTCCTAGACTAAATATTCATATCCTAGTAATAATATTAAATTAAGTTAAACTCAAAACGAGAAAAAATGACCGAGTAAATCAGTAGCTCACCATTTCCTAGACTATATTTTTATAGCCTAGTAATAATATTTAATTAAGTTAAACTCAAAACGAGAGCCAATGAGCGAGTAAGTCAATAGCTCACCATTTCCTAGACTAAATATTCATATCCTAGTAATAATATTAAATTAAGTTAAACTCAGAGCAAGAGCGAATGAGCGAGTAAATCAGTAGCTCACCATTTCCTAGACTAAATTTTGATATCCTAGTAATAATATTAAATTAAGTTAAACTCAAAACGAGAGCCAATGAGCGAGTAAGTCAATAGCTCACCATTTCCTAGACTAAATATTCATATCCTAGTAATAATATTAAATTAAGTTAAACTCAAAACGAGAGCCAATGAGCGAGTAAGTCAATAGCTCACAATTTCCTAGACTAAATATTCATATCCTAGTAATAATATTAAATTAAGTTAAACTCAGAGCGAGAGCAAATGAGTGAGTAAATCAGTAGCTCACCATTTCCTAGGCTAAATTTTAATAACCTAGTAATAATATTTAATTAAGTTAAACTCAAAACGGGAGCCAATGAGCGAGAAAGTCAAAAGCTTACCATTTCCTAGACTAAATATTCATATCCTAGTAATAATATTAAATTAAGTTAAACTCAGAGCAAGAACGAATGAGCGAGTAAATCAGTAGCTCACCATTTCCTAGACTAAATATTCATATCCTAGTAATAATATTAAATAAAGTTAAACTCAGAGCGAGAGCAAATGAGTGAGTAAATCAGTAGCTCACCATTTCCTAGGCTATACTTTGATAACCTAGTAATAATATTTAATTAAGTTAAACTCAAAACGGGAGCCAATGAGCGAGAAAGTCAAAAGCTTACAATTTCCTAGACTATATTTTTATATCCTAGTAATAATATTTAATTAATTTAAACTCAAAACGAGAAAAAATGACCGAGTAAATCAGTAGCTCACCATTTCCTAGACTATATTTTTATAACCTAGTAATAATATTTAATTAAGTTAAACTCAAAACGAGAGCCAATGAGCGAGTAAGTCAATAGCTCACCATTTCCTAGACTAAATATTCATATCCTAGTAATAATATTAAATTAAGTTAAACTCAGAGCAAGAACGAATGAGCGAGTAAATCAGTAGCTCACCATTTCCTAGACTAAATTTTGATATCCTAGTAATAATATTAAATTAAGTTAAACTCAAAACGAGAAAAAATGACCGAGTAAATCAGTAGCTCACCATTTCCTAGACTATATTTTTATAGCCTAGTAATAATATTTAATTAAGTTAAACTCAAAACGAGAGCCAATGAGCGAGTAAGTCAATAGCTCACCATTTCCTAGACTAAATATTCATATCCTAGTAATAATATTAAATTAAGTTAAACTCAGAGCAAGAGCGAATGAGCGAGTAAATCAGTAGCTCACCATTTCCTAGACTAAATTTTGATATCCTAGTAATAATATTAAATTAAGTTAAACTCAAAACGAGAGCCAATGAGCGAGTAAGTCAATAGCTCACCATTTCCTAGACTAAATATTCATATCCTAGTAATAATATTAAATTAAGTTAAACTCAGAGCAAGAGCGAATGAGCGAGTAAATCAGTAGCTCACCATTTCCTAGACTAAATTTTGATATCCTAGTAATAATATTAAATTAAGTTAAACTCAAAACGAGAGCCAATGAGCGAGTAAGTCAATAGCTCACCATTTCCTAGACTAAATATTCATATCCTAGTAATAATATTAAATTAAGTTAAACTCAGAGCAAGAGCGAATGAGCGAGTAAACCAGTAGCTCACCATTTCCTAGACTAAATTTTGATATCCTAGTAATAATATTAAATTAAGTTAAACTCAAAACGGGAGCCAATGAGCGAGAAAGTCAAAAGCTTACCATTTCCTAGACTATATTTTTATATCCTAGTAATAATATTTAATTAATTTAAAATCAAAACGAGAAAAAATGACCGAGTAAATCAGTAGCTCACCATTTCCTAGACTATATTTTTATAACCTAGTAATAATATTTAATTAAGTTAAACTCAAAACGGGAGCCAATGAGCGAGAAAGTCAATAGCTCATCATTTCCTAGACTAAATATTCATATCCTAGTAATAATATTAAATTAAGTTAAACTCAAAACGAGAAAAAATGACCGAGTAAATCAGTAGCTCACCATTTCCTAGACTATATTTTTATATCCTAGTAATAATATTTAATTAAGTTAAACTCAAAACGAGAGCCAATGAGCGAGTAAGTCAATAGCTCACCATTTCCTAGACTAAATATTCATATCCTAGTAATAATATTAAATTAAGTTAAACTCAGAGCAAGAGCGAATGAGCGAGTAAATCAGTAGCTCACCATTTCCTAGACTAAATTTTGATATCCTAGTAATAATATTAAATTAAGTTAAACTCAAAACGAGAGCCAATGAGCGAGTAAGTCAATAGCTCACCATTTCCTAGACTAAATATTCATATCCTAGTAATAATATTAAATTAAGTTAAACTCAAAACGAGAGCCAATGAGCGAGTAAGTCAATAGCTCACAATTTCCTAGACTAAATATTCATATCCTAGTAATAATATTAAATTAAGTTAAACTCAGAGCAAGAGCGAATGAGCGAGTAAATCAGTAGCTCACCATTTCCTTGACTAAATTTTGATATCCTAGTAATAATATTAAATTAAGTTAAACTCAGAGCGAGAGCAAATGAGTGAGTAAATCAGTAGCTCACCATTTCCTAGGCTAAATTTTAATAACCTAGTAATAATATTTAATTAAGTTAAACTCAAAACGGGAGCCAATGAGCGAGTAAGTCAATAGCTCACCATTTCCTAGACTAAATATTCATATCCTAGTAATAATATTAAATTAAGTTAAACTCAGAGCAAGAGCGAATGAGCGAGTAAACCAGTAGCTCACCATTTCCTAGACTAAATTTTGATATCCTAGTAATAATATTTAATTAAGTTAAACTCAAAACGGGAGCCAATGAGCGAGAAAGTCAAAAGCTTACCATTTCCTAGACTATATTTTTATATCCTAGTAATAATATTTAATTAATTTAAAATCAAAACGAGAAAAAATGACCGAGTAAATCAGTAGCTCACCATTTCCTAGACTATATTTTTATAACCTAGTAATAATATTTAATTAAGTTAAACTCAAAACGGGAGCCAATGAGCGAGAAAGTCAATAGCTCATCATTTCCTAGACTAAATATTCATATCCTAGTAATAATATTAAATTAAGTTAAACTCAAAACGAGAAAAAATGACCGAGTAAATCAGTAGCTCACCATTTCCTAGACTATATTTTTATAGCCTAGTAATAATATTTAATTAAGTTAAACTCAAAACGAGAGCCAATGAGCGAGTAAGTCAATAGCTCACCATTTCCTAGACTAAATATTCATATCCTAGTAATAATATTAAATTAAGTTAAACTCAGAGCAAGAGCGAATGAGCGAGTAAATCAGTAGCTCACCATTTCCTAGACTAAATTTTGATATCCTAGTAATAATATTAAATTAAGTTAAACTCAAAACGAGAGCCAATGAGCGAGTAAGTCAATAGCTCACCATTTCCTAGACTATATTTTTATATCCTAGTAATAATATTTAATTAATTTAAAATCAAAACAAGAAAAAATGACCGAGTAAATCAGTAGCTCACCATTTCCTAGACTATATTTTTATAACCTAGTAATAATATTTAATTAAGTTAAACTCAAAATGGGAGCCAATGAGCGAGAAAGTCAATAGCTCATCATTTCCTAGACTAAATATTCATATCCTAGTAATAATATTAAATTAAGTTAAACTCAAAACGAGAAAAAATGACCGAGTAAATCAGTAGCTCACCATTTCCTAGACTATATTTTTATAGCCTAGTAATAATATTTAATTAAGTTAAACTCAAAACGAGAGCCAATGAGCGAGTAAGTCAATAGCTCACCATTTCCTAGACTAAATATTCATATCCTAGTAATAATATTAAATTAAGTTAAACTCAGAGCAAGAGCGAATGAGCGAGTAAATCAGTAGCTCACCATTTCCTAGACTAAATTTTGATATCCTAGTAATAATATTAAATTAAGTTAAACTCAAAACGAGAGCCAATGAGCGAGTAAGTCAATAGCTCACCATTTCCTAGACTAAATATTCATATCCTAGTAATAATATTAAATTAAGTTAAACTCAGAGCAAGAGCGAATGAGCGAGTAAATCAGTAGCTCACCATTTCCTAGACTAAATTTTGATATCCTAGTAATAATATTAAATTAAGTTAAACTCAAAACGAGAGCCAATGAGCGAGTAAGTCAATAGCTCACCATTTCCTAGACTAAATATTCATATCCTAGTAATAATATTAAATTAAGTTAAACTCAGAGCAAGAGCGAATGAGCGAGTAAACCAGTAGCTCACCATTTCCTAGACTAAATTTTGATATCCTAGTAATAATATTTAATTAAGTTAAACTCAAAACGGGAGCCAATGAGCGAGAAAGTCAAAAGCTTACCATTTCCTAGACTATATTTTTATATCCTAGTAATAATATTTAATTAATTTAAAATCAAAACGAGAAAAAATGACCGAGTAAATCAGTAGCTCACCATTTCCTAGACTATATTTTTATAACCTAGTAATAATATTTAATTAAGTTAAACTCAAAACGGGAGCCAATGAGCGAGAAAGTCAATAGCTCATCATTTCCTAGACTAAATATTCATATCCTAGTAATAATATTAAATTAAGTTAAACTCAAAACGAGAAAAAATGACCGAGTAAATCAGTAGCTCACCATTTCCTAGACTATATTTTTATAGCCTAGTAATAATATTAAATTAAGTTAAACTCAGAGCGAGAGCAAATGAGTGAGTAAATCAGTAGCTCACCATTTCCTAGGCTAAATTTTGATAACCTAGTAATAATATTTAATTAAGTTAAACTCAAAACGGGAGCCAATGAGCGAGAAAGTCAAAAGCTTACCATTTCCTAGACTATATTTTTATATCCTATTAATAATATTTAATTAATTTAAACTCAAAACGAGAAAAAATGACCGAGTAAATCAGTAGCTCACCATTTCCTAGACTATATTTTTATAACCTAGTAATAATATTTAATTAAGTTAAACTCAAAACGAGAGCCAATGAGCGAGTAAGTCAATAGCTCACCATTTCCTAGACTAAATATTCATATCCTAGTAATAATATTAAATTAAGTTAAACTTAGAGCAAGAGCGAATGAGCGAGTAAATCAGTAGCTCACCATTTCCTAGACTAAATTTTGATATCCTAGTAATAATATTAAATTAAGTTAAACTCAGAGCGAGAGCAAATGAGTGAGTAAATCAGTAGCTCACCATTTCCTAGGCTATACTTTGATAACCTAGTAATAATATTTAATTAAGTTAAACTCAAAACGGGAGCCAATGAGCGAGAAAGTCAAAAGCTTACCATTTCCTAGACTATATTTTTATATCCTAGTAATAATATTTAATTAATTTAAACTCAAAACGAGAAAAAATGACCGAGTAAATCAGTAGCTCACCATTTCCTAGACTATATTTTTATAACCTAGTAATAATATTTAATTAAGTTAAACGCAAAACGAGAGCCAATGAGCGAGTAAGTCAATAGCTCACCATTTCCTAGACTAAATATTCATATCCTAGTAATAATATTAAATTAAGTTAAGCTCAGAGCGAGAGCGAATGAGTGAGTAAATCAGTAGCTCACCATTTCCTAGGCTATATTTTGATAACCTAGTAATAATATTTAATTAAGTTAAACTCAAAACGGGAGCCAATGAGCGAGAAAGTCAAAAGCTCACCATTTCCTAGACTAAATATTCATATCCTAGTAATAATATTAAATTAAGTTAAACTCAGAGCAAGAGCGAATGAGCGAGTAAATCAGTAGCTCACCATTTCCTTGACTAAATTTTGATATCCTAGTAATAATATTAAATTAAGTTAAACTCAAAACGGGAGCCAATGAGCGAGAAAGTCAAAAGCTTACCATTTCCTAGACTATATTTTTATATCCTAGTAATAATATTTAATTAATTTAAAATCAAAACGAGAAAAAATGACCGAGTAAATCAGTAGCTCACCATTTCCTAGACTATATTTTTATAACCTAGTAATAATATTTAATTAAGTTAAACTCAAAACGGGAGCCAATGAGCGAGAAAGTCAATAGCTCATCATTTCCTAGACTAAATATTCATATCCTAGTAATAATATTAAATTAAGTTAAACTCAAAACGAGAAAAAATGACCGAGTAAATCAGTAGCTCACCATTTCCTAGACTATATTTTTATAGCCTAGTAATAATATTAAATTAAGTTAAGCTCAGAGCGAGAGCGAATGAGTGAGTAAATCAGTAGCTCACCATTTCCTAGGCTATATTTTGATAACCTAGTAATAATATTTGATTAAGTTAAACTCAAAACGGGAGCCAATGAGCGAGAAAGTCAATAGCTCACCATTTCCTAGACTAAATATTCATATCCTAGTAATAATATTAAATTAAGTTAAACTCAAAACGAGAAAAAATTACCGAGTAAATCAGTAGCTCACCATTTCCTAGACTATATTTTTATAACCTAGTAATAATATTTAATTAAGTTAAACTCAGAGCAAGAGCGAATGAGCGAGTAAATCAGTAGCTCACCATTTCCTTGACTAAATTTTGATATCCTAGTAATAATATTAAATTAAGTTAAACTCAGAGCGAGAGCAAATGAGTGAGTAAATCAGTAGCTCACCATTTCCTAGGCTAAATTTTGATAACCTAGTAATAATATTTAATTAAGTTAAACTCAAAACGGGAGCCAATGAGCGAGAAAGTCAAAAGCTTACCATTTCCTAGACTATATTTTTATATCCTAGTAATAATATTTAATTAATTTAAACTCAAAACGAGAAAAAATGACCGAGTAAATCAGTAGCTCACCATTTCCTAGACTATATTTTTATAACCTAGTAATAATATTTAATTAAGTTAAACTCAAAACGAGAGCCAATGAGCGAGTAAGTCAATAGCTCACCATTTCCTAGACTAAATATTCATATCCTAGTAATAATATTAAATTAAGTTAAACTTAGAGCAAGAGCGAATGAGCGAGTAAATCAGTAGCTCACCATTTCCTAGACTAAATTTTGATATCCTAGTAATAATATTAAATTAAGTTAAACTCAGAGCGAGAGCAAATGAGTGAGTAAATCAGTAGCTCACCATTTCCTAGGCTATACTTTGATAACCTAGTAATAATATTTAATTAAGTTAAACTCAAAACGGGAGCCAATGAGCGAGAAAGTCAAAAGCTTACCATTTCCTAGACTATATTTTTATATCCTAGTAATAATATTTAATTAATTTAAACTCAAAACGAGAAAAAATGACCGAGTAAATCAGTAGCTCACCATTTCCTAGACTATATTTTTATAACCTAGTAATAATATTTAATTAAGTTAAACGCAAAACGAGAGCCAATGAGCGAGTAAGTCAATAGCTCACCATTTCCTAGACTAAATATTCATATCCTAGTAATAATATTAAATTAAGTTAAGCTCAGAGCGAGAGCGAATGAGTGAGTAAATCAGTAGCTCACCATTTCCTAGGCTATATTTTGATAACCTAGTAATAATATTTAATTAAGTTAAACTCAAAACGGGAGCCAATGAGCGAGAAAGTCAAAAGCTTACCATTTCCTAGACTATATTTTTATATCCTAGTAATAATATTTAATTAATTTAAACTCAAAACGAGAAAAAATGACCTAGTAAATCAGTAGCTCACCATTTCCTAGACTATATTTTTATAACCTAGTAATAATATTTAATTAAGTTAAACTCAAAACGAGAGCCAATGAGCGAGTAAGTCAATAGCTCACCATTTCCTAGACTAAATATTCATATCCTAGTAATAATATTAAATTAAGTTAAACTCAGAGCAAGAGCGAATGAGCGAGTAAATCAGTAGCTCACCATTTCCTAGACTAAATTTTGATATCCTAGTAATAATATTAAATTAATTTAAACTCAAAACGAGAAAAAATTACCGAGTAAATCAGTAGCTCACCATTTCCTAGACTATATTTTTATAACCTAGTAATTATATTTAATTAATTTAAACTCAAAACGGGAGCCAATGAGCGAGAAAGTCAATAGCTCATCATTTCCTAGACTAAATATTCATATCCTAGTAATAATATTAAATTAAGTTAAACTCAAAACGAGAAAAAATGACCGAGTAAATCAGTAGCTCACCATTTCCTAGACTATATTTTTATAGCCTAGTAATAATATTTAATTAAGTTAAACTCAAAACGAGAGCCATTGAGCGAGTAAGTCAATAGCTCACCATTTCCTAGACTAAATATTCATATCCTAGTAATAATATTAAATTAAGTTAAACTCAGAGCAAGAGCGAATGAGCGAGTAAATCAGTAGCTCACCATTTCCTAGACTAAATTTTGATATCCTAGTAATAATATTAAATTAACTTAAACTCAAAACGAGAGCCAATGAGCGAGTAAGTCAATAGCTCACCATTTCCTAGACTAAATATTCATATCCTAGTAATAATATTAAATTAAGTTAAACTCAAAACGAGAGCCAATGAGCGAGTAAGTCAATAGCTCACCATTTCCTAGACTAAATATTCATATCCTAGTAATAATATTAAATTAAGTTAAACTCAGAGCAAGAGCGAATGAGCGAGTAAATCAGTAGCTCACCATTTCCTTGACTAAATTTTGATATCCTAGTAATAATATTAAATTAAGTTAAACTCAGAGCGAGAGCAAATGAGTGAGTAAATCAGTAGCTCACCATTTCCTAGGCTAAATTTTGATAACCTAGTAATAATATTTAATTAAGTTAAACTCAATACGGGAGCCAATGAGCGAGAAAGTCAAAAGCTTACCATTTCCTAGACTATATTTTTATATCCTAGTAATAATATTTAATTAATTTAAAATCAAAACGAGAAAAAATGACCGAGTAAATCAGTAGCTCACCATTTCCTAGACTATATTTTTATAACCTAGTAATAATATTTAATTAAGTTAAACTCAAAACGGGAGCCAATGAGCGAGAAAGTCAATAGCTCATCATTTCCTAGACTAAATATTCATATCCTAGTAATAATATTAAATTAAGTTAAACTCAAAACGAGAAAAAATGACCGAGTAAATCAGTAGCTCACCATTTCCTAGACTATATTTTTATAGCCTAGTAATAATATTTAATTAAGTTAAACTCAAAACGAGAGCCAATGAGCGAGTAAGTCAATAGCTCACCATTTCCTAGACTAAATATTCATATCCTAGTAATAATATTAAATTAAGTTAAACTCAGAGCAAGAGCGAATGAGCGAGTAAATCAGTAGCTCACCATTTCCTAGACTAAATTTTGATATCCTAGTAATAATATTAAAATAAGTTAAACTCAAAACGAGAGCCAATGAGCGAGTAAGTCAATAGCTCACCATTTCCTACACTAAATATTCATATCCTAGTAATAATATTAAATTGAGTTAAACTCAAAACGAGAGCCAATGAGCGAGTAAGTCAATAGCTCACCATTTCCTAGACTAAATATTCATATCCTAGTAATAATATTAAATTAAGTTAAACTCAGAGCAAGAACGAATGAGCGAGTAAATCAGTAGCTCACCATTTCCTAGACTAAATTTTGATATCCTAATAATAATATTAAATTAAGTTAAGCTCAGAGCGAGAGCGAATGAGTGAGTAAATCAGTAGCTCACCATTTCCTAGGCTATATTTTGATAACCTAGTAATAATATTTAATTAAGTTAAACTCAAAACGGGAGCCAATGAGCGAGAAAGTCAATAGCTCACCATTTCCTAGACTAAATATTCATATCCTAGTAATAATATTAAATTAAGTTAAACTCAGAGCAAGAGCGAATGAGCGAGTAAATCAGTAGCTCACCATTTCCTAGACTAAATTTTGATATCCTAGTAATAATATTAAATTAAGTTAAACTCAGAGCGAGAGCAAATGAGTGAGTAAATCAGTAGCTCACCATTTCCTAGGCTATACTTTGATAACCTAGTAATAATATTTAATTAAGTTAAACTCAAAACGGGAGCCAATGAGCGAGAAAGTCAAAAGCTTACCATTTCCTAGACTATATTTTTATATCCTAGTAATAATATTTAATTAATTTAAACTCAAAACGAGAAAAAATGACCGAGTAAATCAGTAGCTCACCATTTCCTAGACTATATTTTTATAGCCTAGTAATAATATTTAATTAAGTTAAACTCAAAACGAGAGCCAATGAGCGAGTAAGTCAATAGCTCACCATTTCCTAGACTAAATATTCATATCCTAGTAATAATATTAAATTAAGTTAAACTCAGAGCAAGAGCGAATGAGCGAGTTAATCAGTAGCTCACCATTTCCTAGACTAAATTTTGATATCCTAGTAATAATATTAAATTAAGTTAAACTCAGAGCGAGTGCAAATGAGTGAGTAAATCAGTAGCTCACCATTTCCTAGGCTATACTTTGATAACCTAGTAATAATATTTAATTAAGTTAAACTCAAAACGGGAGCCAATGAGCGAGAAAGTCAAAAGCTTACCATTTCCTAGACTATATTTTTATATCCTAGTAATAATATTTAATTAATTTAAACTCAAAACGAGAAAAAATGACCGAGTAAATCAGTAGCTCACCATTTCCTAGACTATATTTTTATAACCTAGTAATAATATTTAATTAAGTTAAACTCAAAACGAGAGCCAATGAGCGAGTAAGTCAATAGCTCACCATTTCCTAGACTAAATATTCATATCCTAGTAATAATATTAAATTAAGTTAAACTCAGAGCAAGAACGAATGAGCGAGTAAATCAGTAGCTCACCATTTCCTAGACTAAATTTTGATATCCTTGTAATAATATTAAATTAAGTTAAGCTCAGAGCGAGAGCGAATGAGTGAGTAAATCAGTAGCTCACCATTTCCTAGGCTATATTTTGATAACCTAGTAATAATATTTAATTAAGTTAAACTCAAAACGGGAGCCAATGAGCGAGAAAGTCAACAGCTCATCATTTCCTAGACTAAATATTCATATCCTAGTAATAATATTAAATTAAGTTAAACTCAAAACGAGAAAAAATGACCGAGTAAATCAGTAGCTCACCATTTCCTAGACTATATTTTTATAGCCTAGTAATAATATTTAATTAAGTTAAACTCAAAACGAGAGCCAATGAGCGAGTAAGTCAATAGCTCACCATTTCCTAGACTAAATATTCATATCCTAGTAATAATATTAAATTAAGTTAAACTCAGAGCAAGAGCGAATGAGCGAGTAAATCAGTAGCTCACCATTTCCTAGACTAAATTTTGATATCCTAGTAATAATATTAAATTAATTTAAACTCAAAACGAGAAAAAATTACCGAGTAAATCAGTAGCTCACCATTTCCTAGACTATATTTTTATAACCTAGTAATAATATTTAATTAATTTAAACTCAAAACGGGAGCCAATGAGCGAGAAAGTCAATAGCTCATCATTTCCTAGACTAAATATTCATATCCTAGTAATAATATTAAATTAAGTTAAACTCAAAACGAGAAAAAATGACCGAGTAAATCAGTAGCTCACCATTTCCTAGACTATATTTTTATAGCCTAGTAATAATATTTAATTAAGTTAAACTCAAAACGAGAGCCATTGAGCGAGTAAGTCAATAGCTCACCATTTCCTAGACTAAATATTCATATCCTAGTAATAATATTAAATTAAGTTAAACTCAGAGCAAGAGCGAATGAGCGAGTAAATCAGTAGCTCACCATTTCCTAGACTAAATTTTGATATCCTAGTAATAATATTAAATTAACTTAAACTCAAAACGAGAGCCAATGAGCGAGTAAGTCAATAGCTCACCATTTCCTAGACTAAATATTCATATCCTAGTAATAATATTAAATTAAGTTAAACTCAAAACGAGAGCCAATGAGCGAGTAAGTCAATAGCTCACCATTTCCTAGACTAAATATTCATATCCTAGTAATAATATTAAATTAAGTTAAACTCAGAGCAAGAGCGAATGAGCGAGTAAATCAGTAGCTCACCATTTCCTTGACTAAATTTTGATATCCTAGTAATAATATTAAATTAAGTTAAACTCAGAGCGAGAGCAAATGAGTGAGTAAATCAGTAGCTCACCATTTCCTAGGCTAAATTTTGATAACCTAGTAATAATATTTAATTAAGTTAAACTCAATACGGGAGCCAATGAGCGAGAAAGTCAAAAGCTTACCATTTCCTAGACTATATTTTTATATCCTAGTAATAATATTTAATTAATTTAAAATCAAAACGAGAAAAAATGACCGAGTAAATCAGTAGCTCACCATTTCCTAGACTATATTTTTATAACCTAGTAATAATATTTAATTAAGTTAAACTCAAAACGGGAGCCAATGAGCGAGAAAGTCAATAGCTCATCATTTCCTAGACTAAATATTCATATCCTAGTAATAATATTAAATTAAGTTAAACTCAAAACGAGAAAAAATGACCGAGTAAATCAGTAGCTCACCATTTCCTAGACTATATTTTTATAGCCTAGTAATAATATTTAATTAAGTTAAACTCAAAACGAGAGCCAATGAGCGAGTAAGTCAATAGCTCACCATTTCCTAGACTAAATATTCATATCCTAGTAATAATATTAAATTAAGTTAAACTCAGAGCAAGAGCGAATGAGCGAGTAAATCAGTAGCTCACCATTTCCTAGACTAAATTTTGATATCCTAGTAATAATATTAAAATAAGTTAAACTCAAAACGAGAGCCAATGAGCGAGTAAGTCAATAGCTCACCATTTCCTACACTAAATATTCATATCCTAGTAATAATATTAAATTGAGTTAAACTCAAAACGAGAGCCAATGAGCGAGTAAGTCAATAGCTCACCATTTCCTAGACTAAATATTCATATCCTAGTAATAATATTAAATTAAGTTAAACTCAGAGCAAGAACGAATGAGCGAGTAAATCAGTAGCTCACCATTTCCTAGACTAAATTTTGATATCCTAATAATAATATTAAATTAAGTTAAGCTCAGAGCGAGAGCGAATGAGTGAGTAAATCAGTAGCTCACCATTTCCTAGGCTATATTTTGATAACCTAGTAATAATATTTAATTAAGTTAAACTCAAAACGGGAGCCAATGAGCGAGAAAGTCAATAGCTCACCATTTCCTAGACTAAATATTCATATCCTAGTAATAATATTAAATTAAGTTAAACTCAGAGCAAGAGCGAATGAGCGAGTAAATCAGTAGCTCACCATTTCCTAGACTAAATTTTGATATCCTAGTAATAATATTAAATTAAGTTAAACTCAGAGCGAGAGCAAATGAGTGAGTAAATCAATAGCTCACCATTTCCTAGGCTATACTTTGATAACCTAGTAATAATATTTAATTAAGTTAAACTCAAAACGGGAGCCAATGAGCGAGAAAGTCAAAAGCTTACCATTTCCTAGACTATATTTTTATATCCTAGTAATAATATTTAATTAATTTAAACTCAAAACGAGAAAAAATGACCGAGTAAATCAGTAGCTCACCATTTCCTAGACTATATTTTTATAGCCTAGTAATAATATTTAATTAAGTTAAACTCAAAACGAGAGCCAATGAGCGAGTAAGTCAATAGCTCACCATTTCCTAGACTAAATATTCATATCCTAGTAATAATATTAAATTAAGTTAAACTCAGAGCAAGAGCGAATGAGCGAGTTAATCAGTAGCTCACCATTTCCTAGACTAAATTTTGATATCCTAGTAATAATATTAAATTAAGTTAAACTCAGAGCGAGAGCAAATGAGTGAGTAAATCAGTAGCTCACCATTTCCTAGGCTATACTTTGATAACCTAGTAATAATATTTAATTAAGTTAAACTCAAAACGGGAGCCAATGAGCGAGAAAGTCAAAAGCTTACCATTTCCTAGACTATATTTTTATATCCTAGTAATAATATTTAATTAATTTAAACTCAAAACGAGAAAAAATGACCGAGTAAATCAGTAGCTCACCATTTCCTAGACTATATTTTTATAACCTAGTAATAATATTTAATTAAGTTAAACTCAAAACGAGAGCCAATGAGCGAGTAAGTCAATAGCTCACCATTTCCTAGACTAAATATTCATATCCTAGTAATAATATTAAATTAAGTTAAACTCAGAGCAAGAACGAATGAGCGAGTAAATCAGTAGCTCACCATTTCCTAGACTAAATTTTGATATCCTTGTAATAATATTAAATTAAGTTAAGCTCAGAGCGAGAGCGAATGAGTGAGTAAATCAGTAGCTCACCATTTCCTAGGCTATATTTTGATAACCTAGTAATAATATTTAATTAAGTTAAACTCAAAACGGGAGCCAATGAGCGAGAAAGTCAACAGCTCATCATTTCCTAGACTAAATATTCATATCCTAGTAATAATATTAAATTAAGTTAAACTCAAAACGAGAAAAAATGACCGAGTAAATCAGTAGCTCACCATTTCCTAGACTATATTTTTATAGCCTAGTAATAATATTTAATTAAGTTAAACTCAAAACGAGAGCCAATGAGCGAGTAAGTCAATAGCTCACCATTTCCTAGACTAAATATTCATATCCTAGTAATAATATTAAATTAAGTTAAACTCAGAGCGAGAGCAAATGAGTGAGTAAATCAGTAGCTCACCATTTCCTAGGCTATACTTTGATAACCTAGTAATAATATTTAATTAAGTTAAACTCAAAACGGGAGCCAATGAGCGAGAAAGTCAAAAGCTTACCATTTCCTAGACTATATTTTTATATCCTAGTAATAATATTTAATTAATTTAAACTCAAAACGAGAAAAAATGACCGAGTAAATCAGTAGCTCACCATTTCCTAGACTATATTTTTATAGCCTAGTAATAATATTTAATTAAGTTAAACTCAAAACGAGAGCCAATGAGCGAGTAAGTCAATAGCTCACCATTTCCTAGACTAAATATTCATATCCTAGTAATAATATTAAATTAAGTTAAACTCAGAGCAAGAGCGAATGAGCGAGTTAATCAGTAGCTCACCATTTCCTAGACTAAATTTTGATATCCTAGTAATAATATTAAATTAAGTTAAACTCAGAGCGAGAGCAAATGAGTGAGTAAATCAGTAGCTCACCATTTCCTAGGCTATACTTTGATAACCTAGTAATAATATTTAATTAAGTTAAACTCAAAACGGGAGCCAATGAGCGAGAAAGTCAAAAGCTTACCATTTCCTAGACTATATTTTTATATCCTAGTAATAATATTTAATTAATTTAAACTCAAAACGAGAAAAAATGACCGAGTAAATCAGTAGCTCACCATTTCCTAGACTATATTTTTATAACCTAGTAATAATATTTAATTAAGTTAAACTCAAAACGAGAGCCAATGAGCGAGTAAGTCAATAGCTCACCATTTCCTAGACTAAATATTCATATCCTAGTAATAATATTAAATTAAGTTAAACTCAGAGCAAGAACGAATGAGCGAGTAAATCAGTAGCTCACCATTTCCTAGACTAAATTTTGATATCCTTGTAATAATATTAAATTAAGTTAAGCTCAGAGCGAGAGCGAATGAGTGAGTAAATCAGTAGCTCACCATTTCCTAGGCTATATTTTGATAACCTAGTAATAATATTTAATTAAGTTAAACTCAAAACGGGAGCCAATGAGCGAGAAAGTCAACAGCTCATCATTTCCTAGACTAAATATTCATATCCTAGTAATAATATTAAATTAAGTTAAACTCAAAACGAGAAAAAATGACCGAGTAAATCAGTAGCTCACCATTTCCTAGACTATATTTTTATAGCCTAGTAATAATATTTAATTAAGTTAAACTCAAAACGAGAGCCAATGAGCGAGTAAGTCAATAGCTCACCATTTCCTAGACTAAATATTCATATCCTAGTAATAATATTAAATTAAGTTAAACTCAGAGCGAGAGCAAATGAGTGAGTAAATCAGTAGCTCACCATTTCCTAGGCTATACTTTGATAACCTAGTAATAATATTTAATTAAGTTAAACTCAAAACGGGAGCCAATGAGCGAGAAAGTCAAAAGCTTACCATTTCCTAGACTATATTTTTATATCCTAGTAATAATATTTAATTAATTTAAACTCAAAACGAGAAAAAATGACCGAGTAAATCAGTAGCTCACCATTTCCTAGACTATATTTTTATAGCCTAGTAATAATATTTAATTAAGTTAAACTCAAAACGAGAGCCAATGAGCGAGTAAGTCAATAGCTCACCATTTCCGAGACTAAATATTCATATCCTAGTAATAATATTAAATTAAGTTAAACTCAGAGCAAGAGCGAATGAGCGAGTAAATCAGTAGCTCACCATTTCCTAGACTAAATTTTGATATCCTAGTAATAATATTAAATTAAGTTAAACTCAAAACGAGAGCCAATGAGCGAGTAAGTCAATAGCTCACCATTTCCTAGACTAAATATTCATATCCTAGTAATAATATTAAATTAAGTTAAACTCAAAACGAGAGCCAATGAGCGAGTAAGTCAATAGCTCACCATTTCCTAGACTAAATATTCATATCCTAGTAATAATATTAAATTAAGTTAAACTCAAAACGAGAGCCAATGAGCGAGTAAGTCAATAGCTCACCATTTCCTAGACTAAATATTCATATCCTAGTAATAATATTAAATTAAGTTAAACTCAGAGCAAGAGCGAATGAGCGAGTAAATCAGTAGCTCACCATTTCCTTGACTAAATTTTGATATCCTAGTAATAATATTAAATTAAGTTAAACTCAGAGCGAGAGCAAATGAGTGAGTAAATCAGTAGCTCACCATTTCCTAGGCTAAATTTTGATAACCTAGTAATAATATTTAATTAAGTTAAACTCAAAACGGGAGCCAATGAGCGAGAAAGTCAAAAGCTTACCATTTCCTAGACTATATTTTTATATCCTAGTAATAATATTTAATTAATTTAAACTCAAAACGAGAAAAAATGACCGAGTAAATCAGTAGCTCACCATTTCCTAGACTATATTTTTATAACCTAGTAATAATATTTAATTAAGTTAAACTCAAAACGAGAGCCAATTAGCGAGTAAGTCAATAGCTCACCATTTCCTAGACTAAATATTCATATCCTAGTAATAATATTAAATTAAGTTAAACTCAGAGCAAGAACGAATGAGCGAGTAAATCAGTAGCTCACCATTTCCTAGACTAAATTTTGATATCCTAGTAATAATATTAAATTAAGTTAAGCTCAGAGCGAGAGCGAATGAGTGAGTAAATCAGTAGCTCACCATTTCCTAGGCTATACTTTGATAACCTAGTAATAATATTTAATTAAGTTAAACTCAAAACGGGAGCCAATGAGCGAGAAAGTCAAAAGCTTACCATTTCCTAGACTATATTTTTATATCCTAGTAATAATATTTAATTAATTTAAACTCAAAACGAGAAAAAATGACCGAGTAAATCAGTAGCTCACCATTTCCTAGACTATATTTTTATAACCTAGTAATAATATTTAATTAAGTTAAACTCAAAACGAGAGCCAATTAGCGAGTAAGTCAATAGCTCACCATTTCCTAGACTAAATATTCATATCCTAGTAATAATATTAAATTAAGTTAAACTCAGAGCAAGAACGAATGAGCGAGTAAATCAGTAGCTCACCATTTCCTAGACTAAATTTTGATATCCTAGTAATAATATTAAATTAAGTTAAGCTCAGAGCGAGAGCGAATGAGTGAGTAAATCAGTAGCTCACCATTTCCTAGGCTATACTTTGATAACCTAGTAATAATATTTAATTAAGTTAAACTCAAAACGGGAGCCAATGAGCGAGAAAGTCAAAAGCTTACCATTTCCTAGACTATATTTTTATATCATAGTAATAATATTTAATTAATTTAAACTCAAAACGAGAAAAAATGACCGAGTAAATCAGTAGCTCACCATTTCCTAGACTATATTTTTATAACCTAGTAATAATATTTAATTAAGTTAAACTCAAAACGAGAGCCAATGAGCGAGTAAGTCAATAGCTCACCATTTCCTAGACTAAATATTCATATCCTAGTAATAATATTAAATTAAGTTAAACTCAGAGCAAGAACGAATGAGCGAGTAAATCAGTAGCTCACCATTTCCTAGACTAAATTTTGATATCCTAGTAATAATATTAAATTAAGTTAAGCTCAGAGCGAGAGCGAATGAGTGAGTAAATCAGTAGCTCACCATTTCCTAGGCTATATTTTGATAACCTAGTAATAATATTTAATTAAGTTAAACTCAAAACGGGAGCCAATGAGCGAGAAAGTCAGTAGCTCACCATTTCCTAGACTAAATATTCATATCCTAGTAATAATATTAAATTAAGTTAAACTCAGAGCAAGAGCGAATGAGCGAGTAAATCAGTAGCTCACCATTTCCTAGACTAAATTTTGATATCCTAGTAATAATATTAAATTAAGTTAAACTCAGTGCGAGAGCGAATGAGTGAGTAAATCAGTAGCTCACCATTTCCTAGGCTATATTTTGATAACCTAGTAATAATATTTAATTAAGTTAAACTCAAAACGGGAGCCAATGAGCGAGAAAGTCAATAGCTCACCATTTCCTAGACTAAATATTCATATCCTAGTAATAATATTAAATTAAGTTAAACTCAGAGCAAGAACGAATGAGCGAGTAAATCAGTAGCTCACCATTTCCTAGACTAAATTTTGATATCCTAGTAATAATATTAAATTAAGTTAAGCTCAGAGCGAGAGCGAATGAGTGAGTAAATCAGTAGCTCACCATTTCCTAGGCTATATTTTGATAACCTAGTAATAATATTTAATTAAGTTAAACTCAAAACGGGAGCCAATGAGCGAGAAAGTCAATAGCTCACCATTTCCTAGACTAAATATTCATATCCTAGTAATAATATTAAATTAAGTTAAACTCAGAGCAAGAGCGAATGAGCGAGTAAATCAGTAGCTCACCATTTCCTAGACTAAATTTTGATATCCTAGTAATAATATTAAATTAAGTTAAACTCAGAGCGAGAGCAAATGAGTGAGTAAATCAGTAGCTCACCATTTCCTAGGCTATACTTTGATAACCTAGTAATAATATTTAATTAAGTTAAACTCAAAACGGGAGCCAATGAGCGAGAAAGTCAAAAGCTTACCATTTCCTAGACTATATTTTTATATCCTAGTAATAATATTTAATTAATTTAAACTCAAAACGAGAAAAAATGACCGAGTAAATCAGTAGCTCACCATTTCCTAGACTATATTTTTATAGCCTAGTAATAATATTTAATTAAGTTAAACTCAAAACGAGAGCCAATGAGCGAGTAAGTCAATAGCTCACCATTTCCTAGACTAAATATTCATATCCTAGTAATAATATTAAATTAAGTTAAACTCAGAGCAAGAACGAATGAGCGAGTAAATCAGTAGCTCACCATTTCCTAGACTAAATTTTGATATCCTAGTAATAATATTAAATTAAGTTAAGCTCAGTGCGAGAGCGAATGAGTGAGTAAATCAGTAGCTCACCATTTCCTAGGCTATATTTTGATAACCTAGTAATAATATTTAATTAAGTTAAACTCAAAACGGGAGCCAATGAGCGAGAAAGTCAATAGCTCACCATTTCCTAGACTAAATATTCATATCCTAGTAATAATATTAAATTAAGTTAAACTCAGAGCAAGAACGAATGAGCGAGTAAATCAGTAGCTCACCATTTCCTAGACTAAATTTTGATATCCTAGTAATAATATTAAATTAAGTTAAGCTCAGAGCGAGAGCGAATGAGTGAGTAAATCAGTAGCTCACCATTTCCTAGGCTATATTTTGATAACCTAGTAATAATATTTAATTAAGTTAAACTCAAAACGGGAGCCAATGAGCGAGAAAGTCAATAGCTCATCATTTCCTAGACTAAATATTCATATCCTAGTAATAATATTAAATTAAGTTAAACTCAAAACGAGAAAAAATGACCGAGTAAATCAGTAGCTCACCATTTCCTAGACTATATTTTTATAGCCTAGTAATAATATTTAATTAAGTTAAACTCAAAACGAGAGCCAATGAGCGAGTAAGTCAATAGCTCACCATTTCCTAGACTAAATATTCATATCCTAGTAATAATATTAAATTAAGTTAAACTCAGAGCAAGAGCGAATGAGCGAGTAAATCAGTAGCTCACCATTTCCTAGACTAAATTTTGATATCCTAGTAATAATATTAAATTAAGTTAAACTCAAAACGAGAGTCAATGAGCGAGTAAGTCAATAGCTCACCATTTCCTAGACTAAATATTCATATCCTAGTAATAATATTAAATTAAGTTAAACTCAAAACGAGAGCCAATGAGCGAGTAAGTCAATAGCTCACCATTTCCTAGACTAAATTTTGATATCCTAGTAATAATATTAAATTAAGTTAAGCTCAGTGCGAGAGCGAATGAGTGAGTAAATCAGTAGCTCACCATTTCCTAGGCTATATTTTGATAACCTAGTAATAATATTTAATTAAGTTAAACTCAAAACGGGAGCCAATGAGCGAGAAAGTCAATAGCTCACCATTTCCTAGACTAAATATTCATATCCTAGTAATAATATTAAATTAAGTTAAACTCAGAGCAAGAACGAATGAGCGAGTAAATCAGTAGCTCACCATTTCCTAGACTAAATTTTGATATCCTAGTAATAATATTAAATTAAGTTAAGCTCAGAGCGAGAGCGAATGAGTGAGTAAATCAGTAGCTCACCATTTCCTAGGCTATATTTTGATAACCTAGTAATAATATTTAATTAAGTTAAACTCAAAACGGGAGCCAATGAGCGAGAAAGTCAATAGCTCATCATTTCCTAGACTAAATATTCATATCCTAGTAATAATATTAAATTAAGTTAAACTCAAAACGAGAAAAAATGACCGAGTAAATCAGTAGCTCACCATTTCCTAGACTATATTTTTATAGCCTAGTAATAATATTTAATTAAGTTAAACTCAAAACGAGAGCCAATGAGCGAGTAAGTCAATAGCTCACCATTTCCTAGACTAAATATTCATATCCTAGTAATAATATTAAATTAAGTTAAACTCAGAGCAAGAGCGAATGAGCGAGTAAATCAGTAGCTCACCATTTCCTAGACTAAATTTTGATATCCTAGTAATAATATTAAATTAAGTTAAACTCAAAACGAGAGTCAATGAGCGAGTAAGTCAATAGCTCACCATTTCCTAGACTAAATATTCATATCCTAGTAATAATATTAAATTAAGTTAAACTCAAAACGAGAGCCAATGAGCGAGTAAGTCAATAGCTCACCATTTCCTAGACTAAATATTCATATCCTAGTAATAATATTAAATTAAGTTAATCTCAGAGCAAGAGCGAATGAGCGAGTAAATCAGTAGCTCACCATTTCCTTGACTAAATTTTGATATCCTAGTAATAATATTAAATTAAGTTAAACTCAGAGCGAGAGCAAATGAGTGAGTAAATCAGTAGCTCACCATTTCCTAGGCTATACTTTGATAACCTAGTAATAATATTTAATTAAGTTAAACTCAAAACGGGAGCCAATGAGCGAGAAAGTCAAAAGCTTACCATTTCCTAGACTATATTTTTATATCCTAGTAATAATATTTAATTAATTTAAACTCAAAACGAGAAAAAATGACCGAGTAAATCAGTAGCTCACCATTTCCTAGACTATATTTTTATAACCTAGTAATAATATTTAATTAAGTTAAACTCAAAACGAGAGCCAATGAGCGAGTAAGTCAATAGCTCACCATTTCCTAGACTAAATATTCATATCCTAGTAATAATATTAAATTAAGTTAAACTCAGAGCAAGAACGAATGAGCGAGTAAATCAGTAGCTCACCATTTCCTAGACTAAATTTTGATATCCTTGTAATAATATTAAATTAAGTTAAGCTCAGAGCGAGAGCGAATGAGTGAGTAAATCAGTAGCTCACCATTTCCTAGGCTATATTTTGATAACCTAGTAATAATATTTAATTAAGTTAAACTCAAAACGGGAGCCAATGAGCGAGAAAGTCAACAGCTCATCATTTCCTAGACTAAATATTCATATCCTAGTAATAATATTAAATTAAGTTAAACTCAAAACGAGAAAAAATGACCGAGTAAATCAGTAGCTCACCATTTCCTAGACTATATTTTTATAGCCTAGTAATAATATTTAATTAAGTTAAACTCAAAACGAGAGCCAATGAGCGAGTAAGTCAATAGCTCACCATTTCCTAGACTAAATATTCATATCCTAGTAATAATATTAAATTAAGTTAAACTCAGAGCGAGAGCAAATGAGTGAGTAAATCAGTAGCTCACCATTTCCTAGGCTATACTTTGATAACCTAGTAATAATATTTAATTAAGTTAAACTCAAAACGGGAGCCAATGAGCGAGAAAAACAAAAGCTTACCATTTCCTAGACTATATTTTTATATCCTAGTAATAATATTTAATTAATTTAAACTCAAAACGAGAAAAAATGACCGAGTAAATCAGTAGCTCACCATTTCCTAGACTATATTTTTATAGCCTAGTAATAATATTTAATTAAGTTAAACTCAAAACGAGAGCCAATGAGCGAGTAAGTCAATAGCTCACCATTTCCTAGACTAAATATTCATATCCTAGTAATAATATTAAATTAAGTTAAACTCAGAGCAAGAGCGAATGAGCGAGTAAATCAGTAGCTCACCATTTCCTAGACTAAATTTTGATATCCTAGTAATAATATTAAATTAAGTTAAACTCAAAACGAGAGCCAATGAGCGAGTAAGTCAATAGCTCACCATTTCCTAGACTAAATATTCATATCCTAGTAATAATATTAAATTAAGTTAAACTCAAAACGAGAGCCAATGAGCGAGTAAGTCAATAGCTCACCATTTCCTAGACTAAATTTTGATATCCTAGTAATAATATTAAATTAAGTTAAACTCAAAACGAGAGTCAATGAGCGAGTAAGTCAATAGCTCACCATTTCCTAGACTAAATATTCATATCCTAGTAATAATATTAAATTAAGTTAAACTCAAAACGAGAGCCAATGAGCGAGTAAGTCAATAGCTCACCATTTCCTAGACTAAATATTCATATCCTAGTAATAATATTAAATTAAGTTAATCTCAGAGCAAGAGCGAATGAGCGAGTAAATCAGTAGCTCACCATTTCCTTGACTAAATTTTGATATCCTAGTAATAATATTAAATTAAGTTAAACTCAGAGCGAGAGCAAATGAGTGAGTAAATCAGTAGCTCACCATTTCCTAGGCTAAATTTTGATAACCTAGTAATAATATTTAATTAAATTAAACTCAAAACGGGAGCCAATGAGCGAGAAAGTCAAAAGCTTACCATTTCCTAGACTATATTTTTATATCCTAGTAATAATATTTAATTAATTTAAACTCAAAACGAGAAAAAATGACCGAGTAAATCAGTAGCTCACCATTTCCTAGACTATATTTTTATAACCTAGTAATAATATTTAATTAAGTTAAACTCAAAACGAGAGCCAATGAGCGAGTAAGTCAATAGCTCACCATTTCCTAGACTAAATATTCATATCCTAGTAATAATATTAAATTAAGTTAAACTCAGAGCAAGAACGAATGAGCGAGTAAATCAGTAGCTCACCATTTCCTAGACTAAATTTTGATATCCTAATAATAATATTAAATTAAGTTAAGCTCAGAGCGAGAGCGAATGAGTGAGTAAATCAGTAGCTCACCATTTCCTAGGCTATATTTTGATAACCTAGTAATAATATTTAATTAAGTTAAACTCAAAACGGGAGCCAATGAGCGAGAAAGTCAATAGCTCACCATTTCCTAGACTAAATATTCATATCCTAGTAATAATATTAAATTAAGTTAAACTCAGAGCAAGAGCGAATGAGCGAGTAAATCAGTAGCTCACCATTTCCTAGACTAAATTTTGATATCCTAGTAATAATATTAAATTAAGTTAAACTCAGAGCGAGAGCAAATGAGTGAGTAAATCAGTAGCTCACCATTTCCTAGGCTATACTTTGATAACCTAGTAATAATATTTAATTAAGTTAAACTCAAAACGGGAGCCAATGAGCGAGAAAGTCAAAAGCTTACCATTTCCTAGACTATATTTTTATATCCTAGTAATAATATTTAATTAATTTAAACTCAAAACGAGAAAAAATGACCGAGTAAATCAGTAGCTCACCATTTCCTAGACTATATTTTTATAGCCTAGTAATAATATTTAATTAAGTTAAACTCAAAACGAGAGCCAATGAGCGAGTAAGTCAATAGCTCACCATTTCCTAGACTAAATATTCATATCCTAGTAATAATATTAAATTAAGTTAAACTCAGAGCAAGAACGAATGAGCGAGTAAATCAGTAGCTCACCATTTCCTAGACTAAATTTTGATATCCTAGTAATAATATTAAATTAAGTTAAGCTCAGTGCGAGAGCGAATGAGTGAGTAAATCAGTAGCTCACCATTTCCTAGGCTATATTTTGATAACCTAGTAATAATATTTAATTAAGTTAAACTCAAAACGGGAGCCAATGAGCGAGAAAGTCAATAGCTCACCATTTCCTAGACTAAATATTCATATCCTAGTAATAATATTAAATTAAGTTAAACTCAGAGCAAGAACGAATGAGCGAGTAAATCAGTAGCTCACCATTTCCTAGACTAAATTTTGATATCCTAGTAATAATATTAAATTAAGTTAAGCTCAGAGCGAGAGCGAATGAGTGAGTAAATCAGTAGCTCACCATTTCCTAGGCTATATTTTGATAACCTAGTAATAATATTTAATTAAGTTAAACTCAAAACGGGAGCCAATGAGCGAGAAAGTCAATAGCTCACCATTTCCTAGACTAAATATTCATATCCTAGTAATAATATTAAATTAAGTTAAACTCAGAGCAAGAACGAATGAGCGAGTAAATCAGTAGCTCACCATTTCCTAGACTAAATTTTGATATCCTAGTAATAATATTAAATTAAGTTAAGCTCAGTGCGAGAGCGAATGAGTGAGTAAATCAGTAGCTCACCATTTCCTAGGCTATATTTTGATAACCTAGTAATAATATTTAATTAAGTTAAACTCAAAACGGGAGCCAATGAGCGAGAAAGTCAATAGCTCACCATTTCCTAGACTAAATATTCATATCCTAGTAATAATATTAAATTAAATTAAACTCAGAGCAAGAACGAATGAGCGAGTAAATCAGTAGCTCACCATTTCCTAGACTAAATTTTGATATCCTAGTAATAATATTAAATTAAGTTAAGCTCAGAGCGAGAGCGAATGAGTGAGTAAATCAGTAGCTCACCATTTCCTAGGCTATATTTTGATAACCTAGTAATAATATTTAATTAAGTTAAACTCAAAACGGGAGCCAATGAGCGAGAAAGTCAATAGCTCACCATTTCCTAGACTAAATATTCATATCCTAGTAATAATATTAAATTAAGTTAAACTCAAAACGAGAAAAAATGACCGAGTAAATCAGTAGCTCACCATTTCCAAGACTATATTTTGATAACCTAGTAATAATATTTAATTAAGTTAAACTCAAAACGGGAGCCAATGAGCGTGAAAGTCGATAGCTCACCATTTCCTAGACTAAATATTCATATCCTAGTAATAATATTAAATTAAGTTAAACTCAGAGCAAGAACGAATGAGCGAGTAAATCAGTAGCTCACCATTTCCTAGACTAAATTTTGATATCCTAGTAATAATATTAAATTAAGTTAAGCTCAGTGCGAGAGCGAATGAGTGAGTAAATCAGTAGCTCACCATTTCCTAGGCTATATTTTGATAACCTAGTAATAATATTTAATTAAGTTAAACTCAAAACGGGAGCCAATGAGCGAGAAAGTCAATAGCTCACCATTTCCTAGACTAAATATTCATATCCTAGTAATAATATTAAATTAAGTTAAACTCAAAACGAGAAAAAATGACCGAGTAAATCAGTAGCTCACCATTTTCAAGACTATATTTTTATAACCTAGTAATAATATTTAATTAAGTTAAACTCAAAACCAGAGCCAATGAGCGAGTAAGTCAATAGCTCACCATTTCCTAGACTAAATATTCATATCCTAGTAATAATATTAAATTAAGTTAAACTCAGAGCAAGAATGAATGAGCGAGTAAATCAGTAGCTCACCATTTCCTAGACTAAATTTTGATATCCTAGTAATAATATTAAATTAAGTTAAGCTCAGAGCGAGAGCGAATGAGTGAGTAAGTCAATAGCTCACCATTTCCTAGACTAAATATTCATATCCTAGGAATAATATTAAATTAAGTTAAACTCAGAGCAAGAGCGAATGAGCGAGTAAATCAGTAGCTCACCATTTCCTAGACTAAATATTCATATCCTAGTAATAATATTAAATTAAGTTAAACTCAAAACGAGAGCCAATGAGCGAGTAAGTCAATAGCTCACCATTTCCTAGACTAAATATTCATATCCTAGTAATAATATTAAATTAAGTTAATCTCAGAGCAAGAGCGAATGAGCGAGTAAATCAGTAGCTCACCATTTCCTAGGCTATATTTTGATAACCTAGTAATAATATTTAATTAAGTTAAACTCAAAACGGGAGCCAATGAGCGAGAAAGTCAATAGCTCACCATTTCCTAGACTAAATATTCATATCCTAGTAATAATATTAAATTAAGTTAAACTCAGAGCAAGAGCGAATGAGCGAGTAAATCAGTAGCTCACCATTTCCTAGACTAAATTTTGATATCCTAGTAATAATATTAAATTAAGTTAAACTCAGAGCGAGAGCAAATGAGTGAGTAAATCAGTAGCTCACCATTTCCTAGGCTATACTTTGATAACCTAGTAATAATATTTAATTAAGTTAAACTCAAAACGGGAGCCAATGAGCGAGAAAGTCAAAAGCTTACCATTTCCTAGACTATATTTTTATATCCTAGTAATAATATTTAATTAATTTAAACTCAAAACGAGTAAAAAGGACCGAGTAAATCAGTAGCTCACCATTTCCTAGACTATATTTTTATAGCCTAGTAATAATATTTAATTAAGTTAAACTCAAAACGAGAGCCAATGAGCGAGTAAGTCAATAGCTCACCATTTCCTAGACTAAATATTCATATCCTAGTAATAATATTAAATTAAGTTAAACTCAGAGCAAGAACGAATGAGCGAGTAAATCAGTAGCTCACCATTTCCTAGACTAAATTTTGATATCCTAGTAATAATATTAAATTAAGTTAAGCTCAGTGCGAGAGCGAATGAGTGAGTAAATCAGTAGCTCACCATTTCCTAGGCTATATTTTGATAACCTAGTAATAATATTTAATTAAGTTTAACTCAAAACGGGAGCCAATGAGCGAGAAAGTCAATAGCTCACCATTTCCTAGACTAAATATTCATATCCTAGTAATAATATTAAATTAAGTTAAACTCAGAGCAAGAACGAATGAGCGAGTAAATCAGTAGCTCACCATTTCCTAGACTAAATTTTGATATCCTAGTAATAATATTAAATTAAGTTAAGCTCAGAGCGAGAGCGAATGAGTGAGTAAATCAGTAGCTCACCATTTCCTAGGCTATATTTTGATAACCTAGTAATAATATTTAATTAAGTTAAACTCAAAACGGGAGCCAATGAGCGAGAAAGTCAATAGCTCACCATTTCCTAGACTAAATATTCATATCCTAGTAATAATATTAAATTAAGTTAAACTCAAAACGAGAAAAAATGACCGAGTAAATCAGTAGCTCACCATTTCCAAGACTATATTTTGATAACCTAGTAATAATATTTAATTAAGTTAAACTCAAAACGGGAGCCAATGAGCGTGAAAGTCGATAGCTCACCATTTCCTAGACTAAATATTCATATCCTAGTAATAATATTAAATTAAGTTAAACTCAGAGCAAGAACGAATGAGCGAGTAAATCAGTAGCTCACCATTTCCTAGACTAAATTTTGATATCCTAGTAATAATATTAAATTAAGTTAAGCTCAGTGCGAGAGCGAATGAGTGAGTAAATCAGTAGCTCACCATTTCCTAGGCTATATTTTGATAACCTAGTAATAATATTTAATTAAGTTAAACTCAAAACGGGAGCCAATGAGCGAGAAAGTCAATAGCTCACCATTTCCTAGACTAAATATTCATATCCTAGTAATAATATTAAATTAAATTAAACTCAGAGCAAGAACGAATGAGCGAGTAAATCAGTAGCTCACCATTTCCTAGACTAAATTTTGATATCCTAGTAATAATATTAAATTAAGTTAAGCTCAGAGCGAGAGCGAATGAGTGAGTAAATCAGTAGCTCACCATTTCCTAGGCTATATTTTGATAACCTAGTAATAATATTTAATTAAGTTAAACTCAAAACGGGAGCCAATGAGCGAGAAAGTCAATAGCTCACCATTTCCTAGACTAAATATTCATATCCTAGTAATAATATTAAATTAAGTTAAACTCAAAACGAGAAAAAATGACCGAGTAAATCAGTAGCTCACCATTTCCAAGACTATATTTTGATAACCTAGTAATAATATTTAATTAAGTTAAACTCAAAACGGGAGCCAATGAGCGTGAAAGTCGATAGCTCACCATTTCCTAGACTAAATATTCATATCCTAGTAATAATATTAAATTAAGTTAAACTCAGAGCAAGAACGAATGAGCGAGTAAATCAGTAGCTCACCATTTCCTAGACTAAATTTTGATATCCTAGTAATAATATTAAATTAAGTTAAGCTCAGTGCGAGAGCGAATGAGTGAGTAAATCAGTAGCTCACCATTTCCTAGGCTATATTTTGATAACCTAGTAATAATATTTAATTAAGTTAAACTCAAAACGGGAGCCAATGAGCGAGAAAGTCAATAGCTCACCATTTCCTAGACTAAATATTCATATCCTAGTAATAATATTAAATTAAGTTAAACTCAAAACGAGAAAAAATGACCGAGTAAATCAGTAGCTCACCATTTCCAAGACTATATTTTTATAACCTAGTAATAATATTTAATTAAGTTAAACTCAAAACCAGAGCCAATGAGCGAGTAAGTCAATAGCTCACCATTTCCTAGACTAAATATTCATATCCTAGTAATAATATTAAATTAAGTTAAACTCAGAGCAAGAATGAATGAGCGAGTAAATCAGTAGCTCACCATTTCCTAGACTAAATTTTGATATCCTAGTAATAATATTAAATTAAGTTAAGCTCAGAGCGAGAGCGAATGAGTGAGTAAGTCAATAGCTCACCATTTCCTAGACTAAATATTCATATCCTAGGAATAATATTAAATTAAGTTAAACTCAGAGCAAGAGCGAATGAGCGAGTAAATCAGAAGCTCACCATTTCCTAGACTAAATTTTGATATCCTAGTAATAATATTAAATTAAGTTAAGCTCAGAGCGAGAGCGAATGAGTGAGTAAATCAGTAGCTCACCATTTCCTAGGCTATACTTTGATAACCTAGTAATAATATTTAATTAAGTTAAACTCAAAACGGGAGCCAATGAGTGAGAAAGTCAAAAGCTTACCATTTCCTAGACTATATTTTTATATCCTAGTAATAATATTTAATTAATTTAAACTCAAAACGAGAAAAAATGACCGAGTAAATCAGTAGCTCACCATTTCCTAGACTATATTTTTATAACCTAGTAATAATATTTAATTAAGTTAAACTCAAAACGAGAGCCAATGAGCGAGTAAGTCAATAGCTCACCATTTCCTAGACTAAATATTCATATCCTAGTAATAATATTAAATTAAGTTAAACTCAGAGCAAGAACGAATGAGCGAGTAAATCAGTAGCTCACCATTTCCTAGACTAAATTTTGATATCCTAGTAATAATATTAAATTAAGTTAAGCTCAGAGCGAGAGCGAATGAGTGAGTAAATCAGTAGCTTACCATTTCCTAGGCTATATTTTGATAACCTAGTAATAATATTTAATTAAGTTAAACTCAAAACGGGAGCCAATGAGCGAGAAAGCTCACCATTTCCTAGACTAAATATTCATATCCTAGTAATAATATTAAATTAAGTTAAACTCAAAACGAGAAAAAATGACCGAGTAAATCAGTAGCTCACCATTTCCTAGACTATATTTTTATAACCTAGTAATAATATTTAATTAAGTTAAACTCAAAACCAGAGCCAATGAGCGAGTAAGTCAATAGCTCACCATTTCCTAGACTAAATATTCATATCCTAGTAATAATATTAAATTAAGTTAAACTCAGAGCAAGAACGAATGAGCGAGTAAATCAGTAGCTCACCATTTCCTAGACTAAATTTTGATATCCTAGTAATAATATTAAATTAAGTTAAGCTCAGAGCGAGAGCGAATGAGTGAGTAAATCAGTAGCTCACCATTTCCTAGGCTATATTTTGATAACCTAGTAATAATATTTAATTAAGTTAATTTCAAAACGGGAGCCAATGAGCGAGAAAGTCAATAGCTCATCATTTCCTAGACTAAATATACATATCCTAGTAATAATATTAAATTAAGTTAAACTCAAAACGAGAAAAAATGACCGAGTAAATCAGTAGCTCACCATTTCCTAGACTATATTTTTATAGCCTAGTAATAATATTTAATTAAGTTAAACTCAAAACGAGAGCCAATGAGCGAGTAAGTCAATAGCTCACCATTTCCTAGACTAAATATTCATATCCTAGTAATAATATTAAATTAAGTTAAACTCAGAGCAAGAACGAATGAGCGAGTAAATCAGTAGCTCACCATTTCCTAGACTAAATTTTGATATCCTAGTAATAATATTAAATTAAGTTAAGCTCAGAGCGAGAGCGAATGAGTGAGTAAATCAGTAGCTCACCATTTCCTAGGCTATATTTTGATAACCTAGTAATAATATTTAATTAAGTTAAACTCAAAACGGGAGCCAATGAGCGAGAAAGTCAATAGCTCACCATTTCCTAGACTAAATATTCATATCCTAGTAATAATATTAAATTAAGTTAAACTCAAAACGAGAAAAAATGACCGAGTAAATCAGTAGCTCACCATTTCCAAGACTATATTTTTATAACCTAGTAATAATATTTAATTAAGTTAAACTCAAAACCAGAGCCAATGAGCGAGTAAGTCAATAGCTCACCATTTCCTAGACTAAATATTCATATCCTAGTAATAATATTAAATTAAGTTTAACTCAAAACGAGAAAAAATGACCGAGTAAATCAGTAGCTCACCATTTCCTAGACTATATTTTTATAACCTAGTAATAATATTTAATTAAGTTAAACTCAAAACCAGAGCCAATGAGCGAGTAAGTCAATAGCTCACCATTTCCTAGACTAAATATTCATATCCTAGTAATAATATTAAATTAAGTTAAACTCAGAGCAAGAACGAATGAGCGAGTAAATCAGTAGCTCACCATTTCCTAGACTAAATTTTGATATCCTAGTAATAATATTAAATTAAGTTAAGCTCAGTGCGAGAGCGAATGAGTGAGTAAATCAGTAGCTCACCATTTCCTAGGCTATATTTTGATAACCTAGTAATAATATTTAATTAAGTTAAACTCAAAACGGGAGCCAATGAGCGAGAAAGTCAATAGCTCACCATTTCCTAGACTAAATATTCATATCCTAGTAATAATATTAAATTAAATTAAACTCAGAGCAAGAACGAATGAGCGAGTAAATCAGTAGCTCACCATTTCCTAGACTAAATTTTGATATCCTAGTAATAATATTAAATTAAGTTAAGCTCAGAGCGAGAGCGAATGAGTGAGTAAATCAGTAGCTCACCATTTCCTAGGCTATATTTTGATAACCTAGTAATAATATTTAATTAAGTTAAACTCAAAACGGGAGCCAATGAGCGAGAAAGTCAATAGCTCACCATTTCCTAGACTAAATATTCATATCCTAGAAATAATATTAAATTAAGTTAAACTCAAAACGAGAAAAAATGACCGAGTAAATCAGTAGCTCACCATTTCCAAGACTATATTTTGATAACCTAGTAATAATATTTAATTAAGTTAAACTCAAAACGGGAGCCAATGAGCGTGAAAGTCGATAGCTCACCATTTCCTAGACTAAATATTCATATCCTAGTAATAATATTAAATTAAGTTAAACTCAGAGCAAGAACGAATGAGCGAGTAAATCAGTAGCTCACCATTTCCTAGACTAAATTTTGATATCCTAGTAATAATATTAAATTAAGTTAAGCTCAGAGCGAGAGCGAATGAGTGAGTAAATCAGTAGCTCACCATTTCCTAGGCTATATTTTGATAACCTAGTAATAATATTTAATTAAGTTAAACTCAAAACGGGAGCCAATGAGCGTGAAAGTCGATAGCTCACCATTTCCTAGACTAAATATTCATATCCTAGTAATAATATTAAATTAAGTTAAACTCAGAGCAAGAACGAATGAGCGAGTAAATCAGTAGCTCACCATTTCCTAGACTAAATTTTGATATCCTAGTAATAATATTAAATTAAGTTAAGCTCAGTGCGAGAGCGAATGAGTGAGTAAATCAGTAGCTCACCATTTCCTAGGCTATATTTTGATAACCTAGTAATAATATTTAATTAAGTTAAACTCAAAACGGGAGCCAATGAGCGAGAAAGTCAATAGCTCACCATTTCCTAGACTAAATATTCATATCCTAGTAATAATATTAAATTAAGTTAAACTCAAAACGAGAAAAAATGACCGAGTAAATCAGTAGCTCACCATTTCCAAGACTATATTTTTATAACCTAGTAATAATATTTAATTAAGTTAAACTCAAAACCAGAGCCAATGAGCGAGTAAGTCAATAGCTCACCATTTCCTAGACTAAATATTCATATCCTAGTAATAATATTAAATTAAGTTTAACTCAAAACGAGAAAAAATGACCGAGTAAATCAGTAGCTCACCATTTCCTAGACTATATTTTTATAACCTAGTAATAATATTTAATTAAGTTAAACTCAAAACCAGAGCCAATGAGCGAGTAAGTCAATAGCTCACCATTTCCTAGACTAAATATTCATATCCTAGTAATAATATTAAATTAAGTTAAACTCAGAGCAAGAACGAATGAGCGAGTAAATCAGTAGCTCACCATTTCCTAGACTAAATTTTGATATCCTAGTAATAATATTAAATTAAGTTAAGCTCAGTGCGAGAGCGAATGAGTGAGTAAATCAGTAGCTCACCATTTCCTAGGCTATATTTTGATAACCTAGTAATAATATTTAATTAAGTTAAACTCAAAACGGGAGCCAATGAGCGAGAAAGTCAATAGCTCACCATTTCCTAGACTAAATATTCATATCCTAGTAATAATATTAAATTAAATTAAACTCAGAGCAAGAACGAATGAGCGAGTAAATCAGTAGCTCACCATTTCCTAGACTAAATTTTGATATCCTAGTAATAATATTAAATTAAGTTAAGCTCAGAGCGAGAGCGAATGAGTGAGTAAATCAGTAGCTCACCATTTCCTAGGCTATATTTTGATAACCTAGTAATAATATTTAATTAAGTTAAACTCAAAACGGGAGCCAATGAGCGAGAAAGTCAATAGCTCACCATTTCCTAGACTAAATATTCATATCCTAGAAATAATATTAAATTAAGTTAAACTCAAAACGAGAAAAAATGACCGAGTAAATCAGTAGCTCACCATTTCCAAGACTATATTTTGATAACCTAGTAATAATATTTAATTAAGTTAAACTCAAAACGGGAGCCAATGAGCGTGAAAGTCGATAGCTCACCATTTCCTAGACTAAATATTCATATCCTAGTAATAATATTAAATTAAGTTAAACTCAGAGCAAGAACGAATGAGCGAGTAAATCAGTAGCTCACCATTTCCTAGACTAAATTTTGATATCCTAGTAATAATATTAAATTAAGTTAAGCTCAGTGCGAGAGCGAATGAGTGAGTAAATCAGTAGCTCACCATTTCCTAGGCTATATTTTGATAACCTAGTAATAATATTTAATTAAGTTAAACTCAAAACGGGAGCCAATGAGCGTGAAAGTCGATAGCTCACCATTTCCTAGACTAAATATTCATATCCTAGTAATAATATTAAATTAAGTTAAACTCAGAGCAAGAACGAATGAGCGAGTAAATCAGTAGCTCACCATTTCCTAGACTAAATTTTGATATCCTAGTAATAATATTAAATTAAGTTAAGCTCAGTGCGAGAGCGAATGAGTGAGTAAATCAGTAGCTCACCATTTCCTAGGCTATATTTTGATAACCTAGTAATAATATTTAATTAAGTTAAACTCAAAACGGGAGCCAATGAGCGAGAAAGTCAATAGCTCACCATTTCCTAGACTAAATATTCATATCCTAGTAATAATATTAAATTAAGTTAAACTCAAAACGAGAAAAAATGACCGAGTAAATCAGTAGCTCACCATTTCCAAGACTATATTTTTATAACCTAGTAATAATATTTAATTAAGTTAAACTCAAAACCAGAGCCAATGAGCGAGTAAGTCAATAGCTCACCATTTCCTAGACTAAATATTCATATCCTAGTAATAATATTAAATTAAGTTAAACTCAGAGCAAGAATGAATGAGCGAGTAAATCAGTAGCTCACCATTTCCTAGACTAAATTTTGATATCCTAGTAATAATATTAAATTAAGTTAAGCTCAGAGCGAGAGCGAATGAGCGAGTAAGTCAATAGCTCACCATTTCCTAGACTAAATATTCATATCCTAGGAATAATATTAAATTAAGTTAAACTCAGAGCAAGAGCGAATGAGCGAGTAAATCAGTAGCTCACCATTTCCTAGACTAAATTTTGATATCCTAGTAATAATATTAAATTAAGTTAAGCTCAGAGCGAGAGCGAATGAGTGAGTAAATCAGTAGCTTACCATTTCCTAGGCTATATTTTGATAACCTAGTAATAATATTTAATTAAGTTAAACTCAAAACGGGAGCCAATGAGCGAGAAAGCTCACCATTTCCTAGACTAAATATTCATATCCTAGTAATAATATTAAATTAAGTTAAACTCAAAACGAGAAAAAATGACCGAGTAAATCAGTAGCTCACCATTTCCTAGACTATATTTTTATAACCTAGTAATAATATTTAATTAAGTTAAACTCAAAACCAGAGCCAATGAGCGAGTAAGTCAATAGCTCACCATTTCCTAGACTAAATATTCATATCCTAGTAATAATATTAAATTAAGTTGAACTCAGAGCAAGAACGAATGAGCGAGTAAATCAGTAGCTCACCATTTCCTAGACTAAATTTTGATATCCTAGTAATAATATTAAATTAAGTTAAGCTCAGAGCGAGAGCGAATGAGTGAGTAAATCAGTAGCTCACCATTTCCTAGGCTATATTTTGATAACCTAGTAATAATATTTAATTAAGTTAATTTCAAAACGGGAGCCAATGAGCGAGAAAGTCAATAGCTCATCATTTCCTAGACTAAATATACATATCCTAGTAATAATATTAAATTAAGTTTAACTCAAAACGAGAAAAAATGACCGAGTAAATCAGTAGCTCACCATTTCCTAGACTATATTTTTATAGCCTAGTAATAATATTTAATTAAGTTAAACTCAAAACGAGAGCCAATGAGCGAGTAAGTCAATAGCTCACCATTTCCTAGACTAAATATTCATATCCTAGTAATAATATTAAATTAAGTTAAACTCAGAGCAAGAACGAATGAGCGAGTAAATCAGTAGCTCACCATTTCCTAGACTAAATTTTGATATCCTAGTAATAATATTAAATTAAGTTAAGCTCAGAGCGAGAGCGAATGAGTGAGTAAATCAGTAGCTCACCATTTCCTAGGCTATATTTTGATAACCTAGTAATAATATTTAATTAAGTTAAACTCAAAACGGGAGCCAATGAGCGAGAAAGTCAATAGCTCACCATTTCCTAGACTAAATATTCATATCCTAGTAATAATATTAAATTAAGTTAAACTCAAAACGAGAAAAAATGACCGAGTAAATCAGTAGCTCACCATTTCCTAGACTATATTTTTATAACCTAGTAATAATATTTAATTAAGTTAAACTCAAAACGAGAGCCAATGAGCGAGAAAGTCAATAGCTCACCATTTCCTAGACTAAATATTCATATCCTAGTAATAATATTAAATTAAGTTAAACTCAAAACGAGAAAAAATGACCGAGTAAATCAGTAGCTCACCATTTCCAAGACTATATTTTTATAACCTAGTAATAATATTTAATTAAGTTAAACTCAAAACCATAGCCAATGAGCGAGTAAGTCAATAGCTCACCATTTCCTAGACTAAATATTCATATCCTAGTAATAATATCAAATTAAGTTAAACTCAAAACGAGAAAAAATTACCGAGTAAATCAGTAGCTCACCATTTCCTAGACTATATTTTTATAACCTAGTAATAATATTTAATTAAGTTAAACTCAAAACCAGAGCCAATGAGCGAGTAAGTCAATAGCTCACCATTTCCTAGACTAAATATTCATATCCTAGTAATAATATTAAATTAAGTTTAACTCAAAACGAGAAAAAATGACCGAGTAAATCAGTAGCTCACCATTTCCTAGACTATATTTTTATAACCTAGTAATAATATTTAATTAAGTTAAACTCAAAACCAGAGCCAATGAGCGAGTAAGTCAATAGCTCACCATTTCCTAGACTAAATATTCATATCCTAGTAATAATATTAAATTAAGTTAAACTCAGAGCAAGAACGAATGAGCGAGTAAATCAGTAGCTCACCATTTCCTAGACTAAATTTTGATATCCTAGTAATAATATTAAATTAAGTTAAGCTCAGAGCGAGAGCGAATGAGTGAGTAAATCAGTAGCTCACCATTTCCTAGGCTACATTTTGATAACCTAGTAATAATATTTAATTAAGTTAAACTCAAAACGGGAGCCAATGAGCGAGAAAGTCAATAGCTCATCATTTCCTAGACTAAATATACATATCCTAGTAATAATATTAAATTAAGTTAAACTCAAAACGAGAAAAAATGACCGAGTAAATCAGTAGCTCACCATTTCCTAGACTATATTTTTATAGCCTAGTAATAATATTTAATTAAGTTAAACTCAAAACGAGAGCCAATGAGCGAGTAAGTCAATAGCTCACCATTTCCTAGACTAAATATTCATATCCTAGTAATAATATTAAATTAAGTTAAACTCAGAGCAAGAACGAATGAGCGAGTAAATCAGTAGCTCACCATTTCCTAGACTAAATTTTGATATCCTAGTAATAATATTAAATTAAGTTAAGCTCAGAGCGAGAGCGAATGAGTGAGTAAATCAGTAGCTCACCATTTCCTAGGCTATATTTTGATAACCTAGTAATAATATTTAATTAAGTTAAACTCAAAACGGGAGCCAATGAGCGAGAAAGTCAATAGCTCACCATTTCCTAGACTAAATATTCATATCCTAGTAATAATATTAAATTAAGTTAAACTCAAAACGAGAAAAAATGACCGAGTAAATCAGTAGCTCACCATTTCCTAGACTATATTTTTATAACCTAGTAATAATATTTAATTAAGTTAAACTCAAAACGGGAGCCAATGAGCGAGAAAGTCAATAGCTCACCATTTCCTAGACTAAATATTCATATCCTAGTAATAATATTAAATTAAGTTAAACTCAAAACGAGAAAAAATGACCGAGTAAATCAGTAGCTCACCATTTCCAAGACTATATTTTTATAACCTAGTAATAATATTTAATTAAGTTAAACTCAAAACCATAGCCAATGAGCGAGTAAGTCAATAGCTCACCATTTCCTAGACTAAATATTCATATCCTAGTAATAATATTAAATTAAGTTAAACTCAAAACGAGAAAAAATGACCGAGTAAATCAGTAGCTCACCATTTCCTAGACTATATTTTTATAACCTAGTAATAATATTTAATTAAGTTAAACTCAAAACCAGAGCCAATGAGCGAGTAAGTCAATAGCTCACCATTTCCTAGACTAAATATTCATATCCTAGTAATAATATTAAATTAAGTTTAACTCAGAGCAAGAACGAATGAGCGAGTAAATCAGTAGCTCACCATTTCCTAGACTAAATTTTGATATCCTAGTAATAATATTAAATTAAGTTAAGCTCAGAGCGAGAGCGAATGAGTGAGTAAATCAGTAGCTCACCATTTCCTAGGCTATATTTTGATAACCTAGTAATAATATTTAATTAAGTTAAACTCAAAACGGGAGCCAATGAGCGAGAAAGTCAATAGCTCATCATTTCCTAGACTAAATATACATATCCTAGTAATAATATTAAATTAAGTTAAACTCAAAACGAGAAAAAATGACCGAGTAAATCAGTAGCTCACCATTTCCTAGACTAAATTTTGATATCCTAGTAATAATATTAAATTAAGTTAAGCTCAGAGCGAGAGCGAATGAGTGAGTAAATCAGTAGCTCACCATTTCCTAGGCTATATTTTGATAACCTAGTAATAATATTTAATTAAGTTAAACTCAAAACGGGAGCCAATGAGCGAGAAAGTCAATAGCTCATCATTTCCTAGACTAAATATACATATCCTAGTAATAATATTAAATTAAGTTTAACTCAAAACGAGAAAAAATGACCGAGTAAATCAGTAGCTCACCATTTCCTAGACTATATTTTTATAGCCTAGTAATAATATTTAATTAAGTTAAACTCAAAACGAGAGCCAATGAGCGAGTAAGTCAATAGCTCACCATTTCCTAGACTAAATATTCATATCCTAGTAATAATATTAAATTAAGTTAAACTCAGAGCAAGAACGAATGAGCGAGTAAATCAGTAGCTCACCATTTCCTAGACTAAATTTTGATATCCTAGTAATAATATTAAATTAAGTTAAGCTCAGTGCGAGAGCGAATGAGTGAGTAAATCAGTAGCTCACCATTTCCTAGGCTATATTTTGATAACCTAGTAATAATATTTAATTAAGTTAAACTCAAAACGGGAGCCAATGAGCGAGAAAGTCAATAGCTCACCATTTCCTAGACTAAATATTCATATCCTAGTAATAATATTAAATTAAGTTAAACTCAAAACGAGAAAAAATGACCGAGTAAATCAGTAGCTCACCATTTCCTAGACTATATTTTTATAACCTAGTAATAATATTTAATTAAGTTAAACTCAAAACGGGAGCCAATGAGCGAGAAAGTCAATAGCTCACCATTTCCTAGACTAAATATTCATATCCTAGTAATAATATTAAATTAAGTTAAACTCAAAACGAGAAAAAATGACCGAGTAAATCAGTAGCTCACCATTTCCAAGACTATATTTTTATAACCTAGTAATAATATTTAATTAAGTTAAACTCAAAACCATAGCCAATGAGCGAGTAAGTCAATAGCTCACCATTTCCTAGACTAAATATTCATATCCTAGTAATAATATCAAATTAAGTTAAACTCAAAACGAGAAAAAATTACCGAGTAAATCAGTAGCTCACCATTTCCTAGACTATATTTTTATAACCTAGTAATAATATTTAATTAAGTTAAACTCAAAACCAGAGCCAATGAGCGAGTAAGTCAATAGCTCACCATTTCCTAGACTAAATATTCATATCCTAGTAATAATATTAAATTAAGTTTAACTCAAAACGAGAAAAAATGACCGAGTAAATCAGTAGCTCACCATTTCCTAGACTATATTTTTATAACCTAGTAATAATATTTAATTAAGTTAAACTCAAAACCAGAGCCAATGAGCGAGTAAGTCAATAGCTCACCATTTCCTAGACTAAATATTCATATCCTAGTAATAATATTAAATTAAGTTAAACTCAGAGCAAGAACGAATGAGCGAGTAAATCAGTAGCTCACCATTTCCTAGACTAAATTTTGATATCCTAGTAATAATATTAAATTAAGTTAAGCTCAGAGCGAGAGCGAATGAGTGAGTAAATCAGTAGCTCACCATTTCCTAGGCTACATTTTGATAACCTAGTAATAATATTTAATTAAGTTAAACTCAAAACGGGAGCCAATGAGCGAGAAAGTCAATAGCTCATCATTTCCTAGACTAAATATACATATCCTAGTAATAATATTAAATTAAGTTAAACTCAAAACGAGAAAAAATGACCGAGTAAATCAGTAGCTCACCATTTCCTAGACTATATTTTTATAGCCTAGTAATAATATTTAATTAAGTTAAACTCAAAACGAGAGCCAATGAGCGAGTAAGTCAATAGCTCACCATTTCCTAGACTAAATATTCATATCCTAGTAATAATATTAAATTAAGTTAAACTCAGAGCAAGAACGAATGAGCGAGTAAATCAGTAGCTCACCATTTCCTAGACTAAATTTTGATATCCTAGTAATAATATTAAATTAAGTTAAGCTCAGAGCGAGAGCGAATGAGTGAGTAAATCAGTAGCTCACCATTTCCTAGGCTATATTTTGATAACCTAGTAATAATATTTAATTAAGTTAAACTCAAAACGGGAGCCAATGAGCGAGAAAGTCAATAGCTCACCATTTCCTAGACTAAATATTCATATCCTAGTAATAATATTAAATTAAGTTAAACTCAAAACGAGAAAAAATGACCGAGTAAATCAGTAGCTCACCATTTCCTAGACTATATTTTTATAACCTAGTAATAATATTTAATTAAGTTAAACTCAAAACGGGAGCCAATGAGCGAGAAAGTCAATAGCTCACCATTTCCTAGACTAAATATTCATATCCTAGTAATAATATTAAATTAAGTTAAACTCAAAACGAGAAAAAATGACCGAGTAAATCAGTAGCTCACCATTTCCAAAACTATATTTTTATAACCTAGTAATAATATTTAATTAAGTTAAACTCAAAACCATAGCCAATGAGCGAGTAAGTCAATAGCTCACCATTTCCTAGACTAAATATTCATATCCTAGTAATAATATTAAATTAAGTTAAACTCAAAACGAGAAAAAATGACCGAGTAAATCAGTAGCTCACCATTTCCTAGACTATATTTTTATAACCTAGTAATAATATTTAATTAAGTTAAACTCAAAACCAGAGCCAATGAGCGAGTAAGTCAATAGCTCACCATTTCCTAGACTAAATATTCATATCCTAGTAATAATATTAAATTAAGTTAAACTCAGAGCAAGAACGAATGAGCGAGTAAATCAGTAGCTCACCATTTCCTAGACTAAATTTTGATATCCTAGTAATAATATTAAATTAAGTTAAGCTCAGAGCGAGAGCGAATGAGTGAGTAAATCAGTAGCTCACCATTTCCTAGGCTATATTTTGATAACCTAGTAATAATATTTAATTAAGTTAAACTCAAAACGGGAGCCAATGAGCGAGAAAGTCAATAGCTCATCATTTCCTAGACTAAATATACATATCCTAGTAATAATATTAAATTAAGTTAAACTCAAAACGAGAAAAAATGACCGAGTAAATCAGTAGCTCACCATTTCCTAGACTAAATTTTGATATCCTAGTAATAATATTAAATTAAGTTAAGCTCAGAGCGAGAGCGAATGAGTGAGTAAATCAGTAGCTCACCATTTCCTAGGCTATATTTTGATAACCTAGTAATAATATTTAATTAAGTTAAACTCAAAACGGGAGCCAATGAGCGAGAAAGTCAATAGCTCATCATTTCCTAGACTAAATATACATATCCTAGTAATAATATTAAATTAAGTTAAACTCAAAACGAGAAAAAATGACCGAGTAAATCAGTAGCTCACCATTTCCTAGACTATATTTTTATAGCCTAGTAATAATATTTAATTAAGTTAAACTCAAAACGAGAGCCAATGAGCGAGTAAGTCAATAGCTCACCATTTCCTAGACTAAATATTCATATCCTAGTAATAATATTAAATTAAGTTAAACTCAGAGCAAGAACGAATGAGCGAGTAAATCAGTAGCTCACCATTTCCTAGACTAAATTTTGATATCCTAGTAATAATATTAAATTAAGTTAAGCTCAGTGCGAGAGCGAATGAGTGAGTAAATCAGTAGCTCACCATTTCCTAGGCTATATTTTGATAACCTAGTAATAATATTTAATTAAGTTAAACTCAAAACGGGAGCCAATGAGCGAGAAAGTCAATAGCTCACCATTTCCTAGACTAAATATTCATATCCTAGTAATAATATTAAATTAAGTTAAACTCAGAGCAAGAACGAATGAGCGAGTAAATCAGTAGCTCACCATTTCCTAGACTAAATTTTGATATCCTAGTAATAATATTAAATTAAGTTAAGCTCAGAGCGAGAGCGAATGAGTGAGTAAATCAGTAGCTCACCATTTCCTAGGCTATATTTTGATAACCTAGTAATAATATTTAATTAAGTTAAACTCAAAACGGGAGCCAATGAGCGAGAAAGTCAATAGCTCACCATTTCCTAGACTAAATATTCATATCCTAGTAATAATATTAAATTAAGTTTAACTCAAAACGAGAAAAAATGACCGAGTAAATCAGTAGCTCACCATTTCCTAGACTATATTTTTATAACCTAGTAATAATATTTAATTAAGTTAAACTCAAAACCAGAGCCAATGAGCGAGTAAGTCAATAGCTCACCATTTCCTAGACTAAATATTCATATCCTAGTAATAATATTAAATTAAGTTAAACTCAGAGCAAGAACGAATGAGCGAGTAAATCAGTAGCTCACCATTTCCTAGACTAAATTTTGATATCCTAGTAATAATATTAAATTAAGTTAAGCTCAGAGCGAGAGCGAATGAGTGAGTAAATCAGTAGCTCACCATTTCCTAGGCTACATTTTGATAACCTAGTAATAATATTTAATTAAGTTAAACTCAAAACGGGAGCCAATGAGCGAGAAAGTCAATAGCTCATCATTTCCTAGACTAAATATACATATCCTAGTAATAATATTAAATTAAGTTAAACTCAAAACGAGAAAAAATGACCGAGTAAATCAGTAGCTCACCATTTCCTAGACTATATTTTTATAGCCTAGTAATAATATTTAATTAAGTTAAACTCAAAACGAGAGCCAATGAGCGAGTAAGTCAATAGCTCACCATTTCCTAGACTAAATATTCATATCCTAGTAATAATATTAAATTAAGTTAAACTCAGAGCAAGAACGAATGAGCGAGTAAATCAGTAGCTCACCATTTCCTAGACTAAATTTTGATATCCTAGTAATAATATTAAATTAAGTTAAGCTCAGAGCGAGAGCGAATGAGTGAGTAAATCAGTAGCTCACCATTTCCTAGGCTATATTTTGATAACCTAGTAATAATATTTAATTAAGTTAAACTCAAAACGGGAGCCAATGAGCGAGAAAGTCAATAGCTCACCATTTCCTAGACTAAATATTCATATCCTAGTAATAATATTAAATTAAGTTTAACTCAAAACGAGAAAAAATGACCGAGTAAATCAGTAGCTCACCATTTCCTAGACTATATTTTTATAACCTAGTAATAATATTTAATTAAGTTAAACTCAAAACCAGAGCCAATGAGCGAGTAAGTCAATAGCTCAACATTTCCTAGACTAAATATTCATATCCTAGTAATAATATTAAATTAAGTTAAACTCAGAGCAAGAACGAATGAGCGAGTAAATCAGTAGCTCACCATTTCCTAGACTAAATTTTTATAGCCTAGTAATAATATTTAATTAAGTTAAACTCAAAACGAGAGCCAATGAGCGAGTAAGTCAATAGCTCACCATTTCCTAGACTAAATATTCATATCCTAGTAATAATATTAAATTAAGTTAAACTCAGAGCAAGAACGAACGAGCGAGTAAATCAGTAGCTCACCATTTCCTAGACTAAATTTTGATATCCTAGTAATAATATTAAATTAAGTTAAGCTCAGAGCGAGAGCGAATGAGTGAGTAAATCAGTAGCTCACCATTTCCTAGGCTACATTTTGATAACCTAGTAATAATATTTAATTAAGTTAAACTCAAAACGGGAGCCAATGAGCGAGAAAGTCAATAGCTCATCATTTCCTAGACTAAATATACATATCCTAGTAATAATATTAAATTAAGTTAAACTCAAAACGAGAAAAAATGACCGAGTAAATCAGTAGCTCACCATTTCCTAGACTATATTTTTATAGCCTAGTAATAATATTTAATTAAGTTAAACTCAAAACGAGAGCCAATGAGCGAGTAAGTCAATAGCTCACCATTTCCTAGACTAAATATTCATATCCTAGTAATAATATTAAATTAAGTTAAACTCAGAGCAAGAACGAACGAGCGAGTAAATCAGTAGCTCACCATTTCCTAGACTAAATTTTGATATCCTAGTAATAATATTAAATTAAGTTAAGCTCAGAGCGAGAGCGAATGAGTGAGTAAATCAGTAGCTCACCATTTCCTAGGCTATATTTTGATAACCTAGTAATAATATTTAATTAAGTTAAACTCAAAACGGGAGCCAATGAGCGAGAAAGTCAATAGCTCACCATTTCCTAGACTAAATATTCATATCCTAGTAATAATATTAAATTAAGTTAAACTCAAAACGAGAAAAAATGACCGAGTAAATCAGTAGCTCACCATTTCCTAGACTATATTTTTATAACCTAGTAATAATATTGAATTAAGTTAAACTCAAAACGGGAGCCAATGAGCGAGAAAGTCAATAGCTCACCATTTCCTAGACTAAATATTCATATCCTAGTAATAATATTAAATTAAGTTAAACTCAAAACGAGAAAAAATGACCGAGTAAATCAGTAGCTCACCATTTCCAAGACTATATTTTTATAACCTAGTAATAATATTTAATTAAGTTAAACTCAAAACCATAGCCAATGAGCGAGTAAGTCAATAGCTCACCATTTCCTAGACTAAATATTCATATCCTAGTAATAATATTAAATTAAGTTAAACTCAAAACGAGAAAAAATGACCGAGTAAATCAGTAGCTCACCATTTCCTAGACTATATTTTTATAACCTAGTAATAATATTTAATTAAGTTAAACTCAAAACCAGAGCCAATGAGCGAGTAAGTCAATAGCTCACCATTTCCTAGACTAAATATTCATATCCTAGTAATAATATTAAATTAAGTTTAACTCAGAGCAAGAACGAATGAGCGAGTAAATCAGTAGCTCACCATTTCCTAGACTAAATTTTGATATCCTAGTAATAATATTAAATTAAGTTAAGCTCAGAGCGAGAGCGAATGAGTGAGTAAATCAGTAGCTCACCATTTCCTAGGCTATATTTTGATAACCTAGTAATAATATTTAATTAAGTTAAACTCAAAACGGGAGCCAATGAGCGAGAAAGTCAATAGCTCATCATTTCCTAGACTAAATATACATATCCTAGTAATAATATTAAATTAAGTTAAACTCAAAACGAGAAAAAATGACCGAGTAAATCAGTAGCTCACCATTTCCTAGACTATATTTTTATAGCCTAGTAATAATATTTAATTAAGTTAAACTCAAAACGAGAGCCAATGAGCGAGTAAGTCAATAGCTCACCATTTCCTAGACTAAATATTCATATCCTAGTAATAATATTAAATTAAGTTAAACTCAGAGCAAGAACGAATGAGCGAGTAAATCAGTAGCTCACCATTTCCTAGACTAAATTTTGATATCCTAGTAATAATATTAAATTAAGTTAAGCTCAGTGCGAGAGCGAATGAGTGAGTAAATCAGTAGCTCACCATTTCCTAGGCTATATTTTGATAACCTAGTAATAATATTTAATTAAGTTAAACTCAAAACGGGAGCCAATGAGCGAGAAAGTCAATAGCTCACCATTTCCTAGACTAAATATTCATATCCTAGTAATAATATTAAATTAAGTTAAACTCAGAGCAAGAACGAATGAGCGAGTAAATCAGTAGCTCACCATTTCCTAGACTAAATTTTGATATCCTAGTAATAATATTAAATTAAGTTAAGCTCAGAGCGAGAGCGAATGAGTGAGTAAATCAGTAGCTCACCATTTCCTAGGCTATATTTTGATAACCTAGTAATAATATTTAATTAAGTTAAACTCAAAACGGGAGCCAATGAGCGAGAAAGTCAATAGCTCACCATTTCCTAGACTAAATATTCATATCCTAGTAATAATATTAAATTAAGTTAAACTCAAAACGAGAAAAAATGACCGAGTAAATCAGTAGCTCACCATTTCCTAGACTATATTTTTATAACCTAGTAATAATATTTAATTAAGTTAAACTCAAAACGGGAGCCAATGAGCGAGAAAGTCAATAGCTCACCATTTCCTAGACTAAATATTCATATCCTAGTAATAATATTAAATTAAGTTAAACTCAAAACGAGAAAAAATGACCGAGTAAATCAGTAGCTCACCATTTCCTAGGCTATATTTTGATAACCTAGTAATAATATTTAATTAAGTTAAACTCAAAACGGGAGCCAATGAGCGAGAAAGTCAATAGCTCATCATTTCCTAGACTAAATATACATATCCTAGTAATAATATTAAATTAAGTTAAACTCAAAACGAGAAAAAATGACCGAGTAAATCAGTAGCTCACCATTTCCTAGACTAAATTTTGATATCCTAGTAATAATATTAAATTAAGTTAAGCTCAGAGCGAGAGCGAATGAGTGAGTAAATCAGTAGCTCACCATTTCCTAGGCTATATTTTGATAACCTAGTAATAATATTTAATTAAGTTAAACTCAAAACGGGAGCCAATGAGCGAGAAAGTCAATAGCTCATCATTTCCTAGACTAAATATACATATCCTAGTAATAATATTAAATTAAGTTAAACTCAAAACGAGAAAAAATGACCGAGTAAATCAGTAGCTCACCATTTCCTAGACTATATTTTTATAGCCTAGTAATAATATTTAATTAAGTTAAACTCAAAACGAGAGCCAATGAGCGAGTAAGTCAATAGCTCACCATTTCCTAGACTAAATATTCATATCCTAGTAATAATATTAAATTAAGTTAAACTCAGAGCAAGAACGAATGAGCGAGTAAATCAGTAGCTCACCATTTCCTAGACTAAATTTTGATATCCTAGTAATAATATTAAATTAAGTTAAGCTCAGTGCGAGAGCGAATGAGTGAGTAAATCAGTAGCTCACCATTTCCTAGGCTATATTTTGATAACCTAGTAATAATATTTAATTAAGTTAAACTCAAAACGGGAGCCAATGAGCGAGAAAGTCAATAGCTCACCATTTCCTAGACTAAATATTCATATCCTAGTAATAATATTAAATTAAGTTAAACTCAGAGCAAGAACGAATGAGCGAGTAAATCAGTAGCTCACCATTTCCTAGACTAAATTTTGATATCCTAGTAATAATATTAAATTAAGTTAAGCTCAGAGCGAGAGCGAATGAGTGAGTAAATCAGTAGCTCACCATTTCCTAGGCTATATTTTGATAACCTAGTAATAATATTTAATTAAGTTAAACTCAAAACGGGAGCCAATGAGCGAGAAAGTCAATAGCTCACCATTTCCTAGACTAAATATTCATATCCTAGTAATAATATTAAATTAAGTTTAACTCAAAACGAGAAAAAATGACCGAGTAAATCAGTAGCTCACCATTTCCTAGACTATATTTTTATAACCTAGTAATAATATTTAATTAAGTTAAACTCAAAACCAGAGCCAATGAGCGAGTAAGTCAATAGCTCACCATTTCCTAGACTAAATATTCATATCCTAGTAATAATATTAAATTAAGTTAAACTCAGAGCAAGAACGAATGAGCGAGTAAATCAGTAGCTCACCATTTCCTAGACTAAATTTTGATATCCTAGTAATAATATTAAATTAAGTTAAGCTCAGAGCGAGAGCGAATGAGTGAGTAAATCAGTAGCTCACCATTTCCTAGGCTACATTTTGATAACCTAGTAATAATATTTAATTAAGTTAAACTCAAAACGGGAGCCAATGAGCGAGAAAGTCAATAGCTCATCATTTCCTAGACTAAATATACATATCCTAGTAATAATATTAAATTAAGTTAAACTCAAAACGAGAAAAAATGACCGAGTAAATCAGTAGCTCACCATTTCCTAGACTATATTTTTATAGCCTAGTAATAATATTTAATTAAGTTAAACTCAAAACGAGAGCCAATGAGCGAGTAAGTCAATAGCTCACCATTTCCTAGACTAAATATTCATATCCTAGTAATAATATTAAATTAAGTTAAACTCAGAGCAAGAACGAATGAGCGAGTAAATCAGTAGCTCACCATTTCCTAGACTAAATTTTGATATCCTAGTAATAATATTAAATTAAGTTAAGCTCAGAGCGAGAGCGAATGAGTGAGTAAATCAGTAGCTCACCATTTCCTAGGCTATATTTTGATAACCTAGTAATAATATTTAATTAAGTTAAACTCAAAACGGGAGCCAATGAGCGAGAAAGTCAATAGCTCACCATTTCCTAGACTAAATATTCATATCCTAGTAATAATATTAAATTAAGTTTAACTCAAAACGAGAAAAAATGACCGAGTAAATCAGTAGCTCACCATTTCCTAGACTATATTTTTATAACCTAGTAATAATATTTAATTAAGTTAAACTCAAAACCAGAGCCAATGAGCGAGTAAGTCAATAGCTCAACATTTCCTAGACTAAATATTCATATCCTAGTAATAATATTAAATTAAGTTAAACTCAGAGCAAGAACGAATGAGCGAGTAAATCAGTAGCTCACCATTTCCTAGACTAAATTTTTATAGCCTAGTAATAATATTTAATTAAGTTAAACTCAAAACGAGAGCCAATGAGCGAGTAAGTCAATAGCTCACCATTTCCTAGACTAAATATTCATATCCTAGTAATAATATTAAATTAAGTTAAACTCAGAGCAAGAACGAACGAGCGAGTAAATCAGTAGCTCACCATTTCCTAGACTAAATTTTGATATCCTAGTAATAATATTAAATTAAGTTAAGCTCAGAGCGAGAGCGAATGAGTGAGTAAATCAGTAGCTCACCATTTCCTAGGCTACATTTTGATAACCTAGTAATAATATTTAATTAAGTTAAACTCAAAACGGGAGCCAATGAGCGAGAAAGTCAATAGCTCATCATTTCCTAGACTAAATATACATATCCTAGTAATAATATTAAATTAAGTTAAACTCAAAACGAGAAAAAATGACCGAGTAAATCAGTAGCTCACCATTTCCTAGACTATATTTTTATAGCCTAGTAATAATATTTAATTAAGTTAAACTCAAAACGAGAGCCAATGAGCGAGTAAGTCAATAGCTCACCATTTCCTAGACTAAATATTCATATCCTAGTAATAATATTAAATTAAGTTAAACTCAGAGCAAGAACGAACGAGCGAGTAAATCAGTAGCTCACCATTTCCTAGACTAAATTTTGATATCCTAGTAATAATATTAAATTAAGTTAAGCTCAGAGCGAGAGCGAATGAGTGAGTAAATCAGTAGCTCACCATTTCCTAGGCTATATTTTGATAACCTAGTAATAATATTTAATTAAGTTAAACTCAAAACGGGAGCCAATGAGCGAGAAAGTCAATAGCTCACCATTTCCTAGACTAAATATTCATATCCTAGTAATAATATTAAATTAAGTTAAACTCAAAACGAGAAAAAATGACCGAGTAAATCAGTAGCTCACCATTTCCTAGACTATATTTTTATAACCTAGTAATAATATTGAATTAAGTTAAACTCAAAACGGGAGCCAATGAGCGAGAAAGTCAATAGCTCACCATTTCCTAGACTAAATATTCATATCCTAGTAATAATATTAAATTAAGTTAAACTCAAAACGAGAAAAAATGACCGAGTAAATCAGTAGCTCACCATTTCCAAGACTATATTTTTATAACCTAGTAATAATATTTAATTAAGTTAAACTCAAAACCATAGCCAATGAGCGAGTAAGTCAATAGCTCACCATTTCCTAGACTAAATATTCATATCCTAGTAATAATATTAAATTAAGTTAAACTCAAAACGAGAAAAAATGACCGAGTAAATCAGTAGCTCACCATTTCCTAGACTATATTTTTATAACCTAGTAATAATATTTAATTAAGTTAAACTCAAAACCAGAGCCAATGAGCGAGTAAGTCAATAGCTCACCATTTCCTAGACTAAATATTCATATCCTAGTAATAATATTAAATTAAGTTTAACTCAGAGCAAGAACGAATGAGCGAGTAAATCAGTAGCTCACCATTTCCTAGACTAAATTTTGATATCCTAGTAATAATATTAAATTAAGTTAAGCTCAGAGCGAGAGCGAATGAGTGAGTAAATCAGTAGCTCACCATTTCCTAGGCTATATTTTGATAACCTAGTAATAATATTTAATTAAGTTAAACTCAAAACGGGAGCCAATGAGCGAGAAAGTCAATAGCTCATCATTTCCTAGACTAAATATACATATCCTAGTAATAATATTAAATTAAGTTAAACTCAAAACGAGAAAAAATGACCGAGTAAATCAGTAGCTCACCATTTCCTAGACTATATTTTTATAGCCTAGTAATAATATTTAATTAAGTTAAACTCAAAACGAGAGCCAATGAGCGAGTAAGTCAATAGCTCACCATTTCCTAGACTAAATATTCATATCCTAGTAATAATATTAAATTAAGTTAAACTCAGAGCAAGAACGAATGAGCGAGTAAATCAGTAGCTCACCATTTCCTAGACTAAATTTTGATATCCTAGTAATAATATTAAATTAAGTTAAGCTCAGTGCGAGAGCGAATGAGTGAGTAAATCAGTAGCTCACCATTTCCTAGGCTATATTTTGATAACCTAGTAATAATATTTAATTAAGTTAAACTCAAAACGGGAGCCAATGAGCGAGAAAGTCAATAGCTCACCATTTCCTAGACTAAATATTCATATCCTAGTAATAATATTAAATTAAGTTAAACTCAGAGCAAGAACGAATGAGCGAGTAAATCAGTAGCTCACCATTTCCTAGACTAAATTTTGATAACCTAGTAATAATATTAAATTAAGTTAAGCTCAGAGCGAGAGCGAATGAGTGAGTAAATCAGTAGCTCACCATTTCCTAGGCTATATTTTGATAACCTAGTAATAATATTTAATTAAGTTAAACTCAAAACGGGAGCCAATGAGCGAGAAAGTCAATAGCTCACCATTTCCTAGACTAAATATTCATATCCTAGTAATAATATTAAATTAAGTTAAACTCAAAACGAGAAAAAATGACCGAGTAAATCAGTAGCTCACCATTTCCAAGACTATATTTTGATAACCTAGTAATAATATTTAATTAAGTTAAACTCAAAACGGGAGCCAATGAGCGTGAAAGTCGATAGCTCACCATTTCCTAGACTAAATATTCATATCCTAGTAATAATATTAAATTAAGTTAAACTCAGAGCAAGAACGAATGAGCGAGTAAATCAGTAGCTCACCATTTCCTAGACTAAATTTTGATATCCTAGTAATAATATTAAATTAAGTTAAGCTCAGTGCGAGAGCGAATGAGTGAGTAAATCAGTAGCTCACCATTTCCTAGGCTATATTTTGATAACCTAGTAATAATATTTAATTAAGTTAAACTCAAAACGGGAGCCAATGAGCGAGAAAGTCAATAGCTCACCATTTCCTAGACTAAATATTCATATCCTAGTAATAATATTAAATTAAGTTAAACTCAAAACGAGAAAAAATGACCGAGTAAATCAGTAGCTCACCATTTCCAAGACTATATTTTTATAACCTAGTAATAATATTTAATTAAGTTAAACTCAAAACCAGAGCCAATGAGCGAGTAAGTCAATAGCTCACCATTTCCTAGACTAAATATTCATATCCTAGTAATAATATTAAATTAAGTTAAACTCAGAGCAAGAATGAATGAGCGAGTAAATCAGTAGCTCACCATTTCCTAGACTAAATTTTGATATCCTAGTAATAATATTAAATTAAGTTAAGCTCAGAGCGAGAGCGAATGAGTGAGTAAGTCAATAGCTCACCATTTCCTAGACTAAATATTCATATCCTAGTAATAATATTAAATTAAGTTAAACTCAGAGCAAGAGCGAATGAGCGAGTAAATCAGTAGCTCACCATTTCCTAGACTAAATTTTGATATCCTAGTAATAATATTAAATTAAGTTAAGCTCAGAGCGAGAGCGAATGAGTGAGTAAATCAGTAGCTCACCATTTCCTAGGCTATACTTTGATAACCTAGTAATAATATTTAATTAAGTTAAACTCAAAACGGGAGCCAATGAGTGAGAAAGTCAAAAGCTTACCATTTCCTAGACTATATTTTTATATCCTAGTAATAATATTTAATTAATTTAAACTCAAAACGAGAAAAAATGACCGAGTAAATCAGTAGCTCACCATTTCCTAGACTATATTTTTATAACCTAGTAATAATATTTAATTAAGTTAAACTCAAAACGAGAGCCAATGAGCGAGTAAGTCAATAGCTCACCATTTCCTAGACTAAATATTCATATCCTAGTAATAATATTAAATTAAGTTAAACTCAGAGCAAGAACGAATGAGCGAGTAAATCAGTAGCTCACCATTTCCTAGACTAAATTTTGATATCCTAGTAATAATATTAAATTAAGTTAAGCTCAGAGCGAGAGCGAATGAGTGAGTAAATCAGTAGCTCACCATTTCCTAGGCTATATTTTGATAACCTAGTAATAATATTTAATTAAGTTAAACTCAAAACGGGAGCCAATGAGCGAGAAAGCTCACCATTTCCTAGACTAAATATTCATATCCTAGTAATAATATTAAATTAAGTTAAACTCAAAACGAGAAAAAATGACCGAGTAAATCAGTAGCTAACCATTTCCTAGACTATATTTTTATAACCTAGTAATAATATTTAATTAAGTTAAACTCAAAACCAGAGCCAATGAGCGAGTAAGTCAATAGCTCACCATTTCCTAGACTAAATATTCATATCCTAGTAATAATATTAAATTAAGTTAAACTCAGAGCAAGAACGAATGAGCGAGTAAATCAGTAGCTCACCATTTCCTAGACTAAATTTTGATATCCTAGTAATAATATTAAATTAAGTTAAGCTCAGAGCGAGAGCGAATGAGTGAGTAAATCAGTAGCTCACCATTTCCTAGGCTATATTTTGATAACCTAGTAATAATATTTAATTAAGTTAAACTCAAAACGGGAGCCAATGAGCGAGAAGGTCAATAGCTCATCATTTCCTAGACTAAATATACATATCCTAGTAATAATATTAAATTAAGTTAAACTCAAAACGAGAAAAAATGACCGAGTAAATCAGTAGCTCACCATTTCCTAGACTATATTTTTATAGCCTAGTAATAATATTTAATTAAGTTAAACTCAAAACGAGAGCCAATGAGCGAGTAAGTCAATAGCTCACCATTTCCTAGACTAAATATTCATATCCTAGTAATAATATTAAATTAAGTTAAACTCAGAGCAAGAACGAATGAGCGAGTAAATCAGTAGCTCACCATTTCCTAGACTAAATTTTGATATCCTAGTAATAATATTAAATTAAGTTAAGCTCAGAGCGAGAGCGAATGAGTGAGTAAATCAGTAGCTCACCATTTCCTAGGCTATATTTTGATAACCTAGTAATAATATTTAATTAAGTTAAACTCAAAACGGGAGCCAATGAGCGAGAAAGTCAATAGCTCACCATTTCCTAGACTAAATATTCATATCCTAGTAATAATATTAAATTAAGTTAAACTCAAAACGAGAAAAAATGACCGAGTAAATCAGTAGCTCACCATTTCCTAGACTATATTTTTATAACCTAGTAATAATATTTAATTAAGTTAAACTCAAAACGGGAGCCAATGAGCGAGAAAGTCAATAGCTCACCATTTCCTAGACTAAATATTCATATCCTAGTAATAATATTAAATTAAGTTAAACTCAAAACGAGAAAAAATGACCGAGTAAATCAGTAGCTCACCATTTCCAAGACTATATTTTTATAACCTAGTAATAATATTTAATTAAGTTAAACTCAAAACCATAGCCAATGAGCGAGTAAGTCAATAGCTCACCATTTCCTAGACTAAATATTCATATCCTAGTAATAATATTAAATTAAGTTAAACTCAAAACGAGAAAAAATGACCGAGTAAATCAGTAGCTCACCATTTCCTAGACTATATTTTTATAACCTAGTAATAATATTTAATTAAGTTAAACTCAAAACCAGAGCCAATGAGCGAGTAAGTCAATAGCTCACCATTTCCTAGACTAAATATTCATATCCTAGTAATAATATTAAATTAAGTTTAACTCAGAGCAAGAACGAATGAGCGAGTAAATCAGTAGCTCACCATTTCCTAGACTAAATTTTGATATCCTAGTAATAATATTAAATTAAGTTAAGCTCAGAGCGAGAGCGAATGAGTGAGTAAATCAGTAGCTCACCATTTCCTAGGCTATATTTTGATAACCTAGTAATAATATTTAATTAAGTTAAACTCAAAACGGGAGCCAATGAGCGAGAAAGTCAATAGCTCATCATTTCCTAGACTAAATATACATATCCTAGTAATAATATTAAATTAAGTTAAACTCAAAACGAGAAAAAATGACCGAGTAAATCAGTAGCTCACCATTTCCTAGACTATATTTTTATAGCCTAGTAATAATATTTAATTAAGTTAAACTCAAAACGAGAGCCAATGAGCGAGTAAGTCAATAGCTCACCATTTCCTAGACTAAATATTCATATCCTAGTAATAATATTAAATTAAGTTAAACTCAGAGCAAGAACGAATGAGCGAGTAAATCAGTAGCTCACCATTTCCTAGACTAAATTTTGATATCCTAGTAATAATATTAAATTAAGTTAAGCTCAGAGCGAGAGCGAATGAGTGAGTAAATCAGTAGCTCACCATTTCCTAGGCTATATTTTGATAACCTAGTAATAATATTTAATTAAGTTAAACTCAAAACGGGAGCCAATGAGCGAGAAAGTCAATAGCTCACCATTTCCTAGACTAAATATTCATATCCTAGTGATAATATTAAATTAAGTTAAACTCAAAACGAGAAAAAATGACCGAGTAAATCAGTAGCTCACCATTTCCTAGACTATATTTTTATAACCTAGTAATAATATTTAATTAAGTTAAACTCAAAACGGGAGCCAATGAGCGAGAAAGTCAATAGCTCACCATTTCCTAGACTAAATATTCATATCCTAGTAATAATATTTAATTAAGTTAAACTCAAAACGAGAAAAAATGACCGAGTAAATCAGTAGCTCACCATTTCCTAGACTATATTTTTATAACCTAGTAATAATATTTAATTAAGTTAAACTCAAAACCAGAGCCAATGAGCGAGTAAATCAGTAGCTCACCATTTCCTAGACTAAATTTTGATATCCTAGTAATAATATTAAATTAAGTTAAGCTCAGAGCGAGAGCAAATGAGTGAGTAAATCAGTAGCTCACCATTTCCTAGGCTGTACTTTGATAACCTAGTAATAATATTTAATTAAGTTAAACACTGAGCAAGAATGAATGAGCGAGTAAATCAGTAGCTCACCATTTCCTAGACTAAATTTTGATATCCTAGTAATAATATTAAATTAAGTTAAGCTCAGAGCGAGAGCGAATGAGTGAGTAAGTCAATAGCTCACCATTTCCTAGACTAAATTTTGATATCCTAGTAATAATATTAAATTAAGTTAAGCTCAGAGCAAGAGCGAATGAGCGAGTAAATCAGTAGCTCACCATTTCCTAGACTAAATTTTGATATCCTAGTAATAATATTAAATTAAGTTAAACTCAGAGCGAGAGCAAATAAGTGAGTAAATCAGTAGCTCACCATTTCCTAGGCTATACTTTGATAACCTAGTAATAATATTTAATTAAGTTAAACTCAAAACGAGAGCCAATGAGCGAGTAAGTCAATAGCTCACCATTTCCTAGACTAAATATTCATATCCTAGTAATAATATTAAATTAAGTTAAACTCAAAACGAGAAAAAATGACCGAGTAAATCAGTAGCTCACCATTTCCAAGACTATATTTTTATAACCTAGTAATAATATTTAATTAAGTTAAACTCAAAACCATAGCCAATGAGCGAGTAAGTCAATAGCTCACCATTTCCTAGACTAAATATTCATATCCTAGTAATAATATTAAATTAAGTTAAACTCAAAACGAGAAAAAATGACCGAGTAAATCAGTAGCTCACCATTTCCTAGACTATATTTTTATAACCTAGTAATAATATTTAATTAAGTTAAACTCAAAACCAGAGCCAATGAGCGAGTAAGTCAATAGCTCACCATTTCCTAGACTAAATATTCATATCCTAGTAAAAATATTAAATTAAGTTTAACTCAGAGCAAGAACGAATGAGCGAGTAAATCAGTAGCTCACCATTTCCTAGACTAAATTTTGATATCCTAGTAATAATATTAAATTAAGTTAAGCTCAGAGCGAGAGCGAATGAGTGAGTAAATCAGTAGCTCACCATTTCCTAGGCTATATTTTGATAACCTAGTAATAATATTTAATTAAGTTAAACTCAAAACGGGAGCCAATGAGCGAGAAAGTCAATAGCTCATCATTTCCTAGACTAAATATACATATCCTAGTAATAATATTAAATTAAGTTAAACTCAAAACGAGAAAAAATGACCGAGTAAATCAGTAGCTCACCATTTCCTAGACTATATTTTTATAGCCTAGTAATAATATTTAATTAAGTTAAACTCAAAACGGGAGCCAATGAGCGAGAAAGTCAATAGCTCATCCTTTTCTAGACTAAATATACATATCCTAGTAATAATATTTAATTAAGTTAAACTCAAAACGAGAAAAAATGACCGAGTAAATCAGTAGCTCACCATTTCCTAGACTATATTTTTATAACCTAGTAATAATATTTAATTAAGTTAAACTCAAAACCAGAGCCAATGAGCGAGTAAATCAGTAGCTCACCATTTCCTAGACTAAATTTTGATATCCTAGTAATAATATTAAATTAAGTTAAGCTCAGAGCGAGAGCAAATGAGTGAGTAAATCAGTAGCTCACCATTTCCTAGGCTGTACTTTGATAACCTAGTAATAATATTTAATTAAGTTAAACTCTGAGCAAGAATGAATGAGCGAGTAAATCAGTAGCTCACCATTTCCTAGACTAAATTTTGATATCCTAGTAATAATATTAAATTAAGTTAAGCTCAGAGCGAGAGCGAATGAGTGAGTAAGTCAATAGCTCACCATTTCCTAGACTAAATTTTGATATCCTAGTAATAATATTAAATTAAGTTAAGCTCAGAGCAAGAGCGAATGAGCGAGTAAATCAGTAGCTCACCATTTCCTAGACTAAATTTTGATATCCTAGTAATAATATTAAATTAAGTTAAACTCAGAGCGAGAGCAAATAAGTGAGTAAATCAGTAGCTCACCATTTCCTAGGCTATACTTTGATAACCTAGTAATAATATTTAATTAAGTTAAACTCAAAACGAGAGCCAATGAGCGAGTAAGTCAATAGCTCACCATTTCCTAGACTAAATATTCATATCCTAGTAATAATATTAAATTAAGTTAAACTCAAAACGAGAAAAAATGACCGAGTAAATCAGTAGCTCACCATTTCCAAGACTATATTTTTATAACCTAGTAATAATATTTAATTAAGTTAAACTCAAAACCATAGCCAATGAGCGAGTAAGTCAATAGCTCACCATTTCCTAGACTAAATATTCATATCCTAGTAATAATATTAAATTAAGTTAAACTCAAAACGAGAAAAAATGACCGAGTAAATCAGTAGCTCACCATTTCCTAGACTATATTTTTATAACCTAGTAATAATATTTAATTAAGTTAAACTCAAAACTAGAGCCAATGAGCGAGTAAGTCAATAGCTCACCATTTCCTAGACTAAATATTCATATCCTAGTAAAAATATTAAATTAAGTTTAACTCAGAGCAAGAACGAATGAGCGAGTAAATCAGTAGCTCACCATTTCCTAGACTAAATTTTGATATCCTAGTAATAATATTAAATTAAGTTAAGCTCAGAGCGAGAGCGAATGAGTGAGTAAATCAGTAGCTCACCATTTCCTAGGCTATATTTTGATAACCTAGTAATAATATTTAATTAAGTTAAACTCAAAACGGGAGCCAATGAGCGAGAAAGTCAATAGCTCATCATTTCCTAGACTAAATATACATATCCTAGTAATAATATTAAATTAAGTTAAACTCAAAACGAGAAAAAATGACCGAGTAAATCAGTAGCTCACCATTTCCTAGACTAAATATTCATATCCTAGTAATGAGATTAAATTAAGTTAAACTCAGAGCGAGAGCGAATGAGTGAGTAAATCAGTAGCTCACCATTTCCTAGACTAAATATTCATATCCTAGTAATAATATTAAATTAAGTTAAACTCAGAGCAAGAACGAATGAGCGAGTAAATCAGTAGCTCACCATTTCCTAGACTAAATTTTGATATCCTAGTAATAATATTAAATTAAGTTAAGCTCAGAGCGAGAGCGAATGACCGAGTAAATCAGTAGCTCACCATTTCCTAGACTACATTTTTATAGCCTAGTAATAATATTTAATTAAGTTAAACTCAAAACGGGAGCCAATGAGCGAGAAAGTCAATAGCTCATCATTTCCTAGACTAAATATACATATCCTAGTAATAATATTTAATTAAGTTAAACTCAAAACGAGAAAAAATGACCGAGTAAATCAGTAGCTCACCATTTCCTAGACTATATTTTTATAACCTACTAATAATATTTAATTAAGTTAAACTCAAAACCAGAGCCAATGAGCGAGTAAATCAGTAGCTCACCCTTTCCTAGACTAAATTTTGATATCCTAGTAATAATATTAAATTAAGTTAAGCTCAGAGCGAGAGCAAATGAGTGAGTAAATCAGTAGCTCACCATTTCCTAGGCTGTACTTTGATAACCTAGTAATAATATTTAATTAAGTTAAACTCTGAGCAAGAATGAATGAGCGAGTAAATCAGTAGCTCACCATTTCCTCGACTAAATTTTGATATCCTAGTAATAATATTAAATTAAGTTAAGCTCAGAGCGAGAGCGAATGAGTGAGTAAGTCAATAGCTCACCATTTCCTAGACTAAATTTTGATATCCTAGTAATAATATTAAATTAAGTTAAGCTCAGAGCAAGAGCGAATGAGCGAGTAAATCAGTAGCTCACCATTTCCTAGACTAAATTTTGATATCCTAGTAATAATATTAAATTAAGTTAAACTCAGAGCGAGAGCAAATAAGTGAGTAAATCAGTAGCTCACCATTTCCTAGGCTATACTTTGATAACCTAGTAATAATATTTAATTAAGTTAAACTCAAAACGAGAGCCAATGAGCGAGTAAGTCAATAGCTCACCATTTCCTAGACTAAATATTCATATCCTAGTAATAATATTAAATTAAGTTAAACTCAAAACGAGAAAAAATGACCGAGTAAATCAGTAGCTCACCATTTCCAAGACTATATTTTTATAACCTAGTAATAATATTTAATTAAGTTAAACTCAAAACCATAGCCAATGAGCGAGTAAGTCAATAGCTCACCATTTCCTAGACTAAATATTCATATCCTAGTAATAATATTAAATTAAGTTAAACTCAAAACGAGAAAAAATGACCGAGTAAATCAGTAGCTCACCATTTCCTAGACTATATTTTTATAACCTAGTAATAATATTTAATTAAGTTAAACTCAAAACCAGAGCCAATGAGCGAGTAAGTCAATAGCTCACCATTTCCTAGACTAAATATTCATATCCTAGTAAAAATATTAAATTAAGTTTAACTCAGAGCAAGAACGAATGAGCGAGTAAATCAGTAGCTCACCATTTCCTAGACTAAATTTTGATATCCTAGTAATAATATTAAATTAAGTTAAGCTCAGAGCGAGAGCGAATGAGTGAGTAAATCAGTAGCTCACCATTTCCTAGGCTATATTTTGATAACCTAGTAATAATATTTAATTAAGTTAAACTCAAAACGGGAGCCAATGAGCGAGAAAGTCAATAGCTCATCATTTCCTAGACTAAATATACATATCCTAGTAATAATATTAAATTAAGTTAAACTCAAAACGAGAAAAAATGACCGAGTAAATCAGTAGCTCACCATTTCCTAGACTATATTTTTATAGCCTAGTAATAATATTTAATTAAGTTAAACTCAAAACGAGAGCCAATGAGCGAGTAAGTCAATAGCTCACCATTTCCTAGACTAAATATTCATATCCTAGTAATAATATTAAATTAAGTTAAACTCAGAGCAAGAACGAATGAGCGAGTAAATCAGTAGCTCACCATTTCCTAGACTAAATTTTGATATCCTAGTAATAATATTAAATTAAGTTAAGCTCAGAGCGAGAGCGAATGAGTGAGTAAATCAGTAGCTCACCATTTCCTAGGCTATATTTTGATAACCTAGTAATAATATTTAATTAAGTTAAACTCAAAACGGGAGCCAATGAGCGAGAAAGTCAATAGCTCACCATTTCCTAGACTAAATATTCATATCCTAGTGATAATATTAAATTAAGTTAAACTCAAAACGAGAAAAAATGACCGAGTAAATCAGTAGCTCACCATTTCCTAGACTATATTTTTATAACCTAGTAATAATATTTAATTAAGTTAAACTCAAAACGGGAGCCAATGAGCGAGAAAGTCAATAGCTCACCATTTCCTAGACTAAATATTCATATCCTAGTAATAATATTTAATTAAGTTAAACTCAAAACCATAGCCAATGAGCGAGTAAGTCAATAGCTCACTGTAGTGTTTGTATTTAAATAATAACTATGGTAATAGTTATTAACATTGTCTCGTGCTCACGGTGTGGTGGGGCGAACGTCATTCGGGCGAGAGCCATTGGCGAGAGCTGACGTGTCGCTTGCGCATACCGTGTGTTGTCGAGCCAGTGAACCGTTTAACATAGTGTACACTACAAGTGGCGACGAGGACAAAGGTCTGTTTGCACATATGTACATATAAAATTAATAAATATATAAAATAAAAGGGAGCAATGTGTCGAACTTTACTGGAAAAATAATAATATTATTTTAATGAAACATCGTATAACATAGTTATAAATATTGCTATTAAAGATATTTTTATTAATAGTTATTACGTAAAGATAACTTATAGGACAGTAAGGAAATGTTCAATATAATAACACTAATAATTTCAATTATATATATAATTGTTTGATAGTATCATATTAATGATGAACGCCTACACGAAAAATATTGCAATTTTATTTACCTACGTATTGCTTATCAAAATTAATATCCTTTTTATTATCTACATATTATTTCTTTTTTAATCAGGCGTATTAATTACCATTTTATCTGATAGTGGTCATTAGACTTAAGAAATCTTAAAAGTATTAAACCTACGTGGTGGGTGTACGTTGTAAATACAAATAATAAAGTGTTAAATAAAAGCTAGCAATATTAGTAGATTATTTAATATTTGCTGAAGGTAAAGATAAAATAATATATCTTGTTGATTCAGTTATTGAGTCCGACACATTGACTGCTCTGTATGTAAAATATGTGTAAATAATTCACTTAAGTAATGGTAATAAGTTACCTCCATTAAATTGGAAAGTTGGTGCAAATGTACCCCCATTAAATTGGAAAACATTGGTGCAAATGTACCCCCATTAAATTGGAAAACATTGGTACAAAGATACCTCCATTAAATTGGGAATCGATGGTACTAAGATACCTCCATTAAATTGGGAATCGATGGTACTAAGATACCTCCATTAAATTGGGAAATTATGGTACTAAGATACCTCCATTAAATTGGGAAATTATGGTACTAAGATACCTCCATTAAATTGGGAAATTATGGTACTAAGTTACCTCCATTAAATTGGAAATTATGGTATTAAAATACTTCCATTAAATTGGAAATATCCGGTATAATATACCAACAAAAAAAAAAAAGAGAAAAACATCATATTATTTCAGATCGCCCCAAACAACTCGTCACTATGTCATACGCAACAAACAACGCGCTGTCATTGGAGAAATTGGATTTAGAGGGAGACGGTGTTTCCTTAGGCCAGCGCTGGGAGAAGTGGAAGCGGTCTTTAAATATCTACCTGGAAGCAACAGAAATTACATCTCCGATAAAGAAGAGGGCAACTCTTTTATTACTTGGAGGTTCAGGTCTACAGGAGATATTCTATAATTTGCCTGGTGCGAATGCTGAAGCTAACGAGAATAATGATGTGTTTGGAATAGCGATAAGTAAATTAGATGAGTATTTTACTCCAAAACAGAGTAAAGTGTATGAACGACATGTGTTCCGTTTAATAAAACAAGAAGAAGGGGAAAAATTTGATAAGTTTTTAATAAGATTAAGAAATCAAGCCGAGAAATGTAAATTTGACAATCCAGAAGATCATTTGATAGATCAAATCGTAGAGAAGTGTTTATCAGTTGATTTACGTAAGAAAATTTTGACAATAGGTGACAGCATAACACTAGATAAAATAATTACAGAAGCTAATACATTAGAGGTTGTAAATCGACAAATGGAGGAATACGGAAAGCAGGATAAACAATCGGATGTAAACTCTATAGCTTTTAAAAGAAATGAAAATGAAACTAAAAATGAAAAGAAAAACACAATCTTCGTAAATAGGAATAAAGGATGCAGTAGATGTGGGAATTCCAAACATTTTGCGAACGACGCAAAATGTCCGGCGAAAGGAAAACAATGTCACAGTTGCGGAAAATTAGGACATTTTAGACAATATTGCAAGAGTGGTAGAGAAGGAACTAGGAAAAGGAAAATAGATGAGATAAATAGGCAAGAAGAAGAGCGATCGAGTAAGCAGCCTCGAAGAAGGAAGGAGGTTGATAATATAATTGATAAAGAAGTTGATTATGTCTTCAACGTTAATAATGAAGCCAACATAGAATGTGTCATTGGAGGGATAAGAACGAATATGTTAATTGACTCCGGATCTAAATATAACCTTATTACGGACAAGACGTGGAATACATTAAAAAACAAGGGGTTTTTATATTTCAATCAAGATGAGAAGCCAAACAAAACACTTTTTGCATACGGTAGCAGAACACCACTAGAAATCGTAGCATCCTTCGAGACTACTATTAAGATTAATGGAAAAGAACAACGCGCAAACATTTATGTTATTGCGGGAGGATCAAGAAATTTACTAGGCAAAGATAGTGCTATTCACCTTGGTGTACTGAAACTTGGAACCAGTGTAGATCAGATTGCAAATGAACCATTTCCGAAATTTAAAGATGTTATGGTAGAGATACCTATTGATAACTCTATAAAGCCTATTTCTCAACCATACCGCCGGGTTCCAATACCACTTGAAGAAAAAATAGAGATAAAAATTAAAGAATTACTGGACAACGATATTATAGAGGAAGTTCGAGAACCATCAAAGTGGATATCTCCAATAGTACCCATATTGAAGGACAATGGGGAACTGCGTCTCTGTGTAGACATGCGACGTGCTAATGCAGCAATAATGCGGGAGAACCACCCATTACCATCCATGGATCATATTTTGCCAAAGATAAGGAAAGCTCAATATTTTAGCAAGTTGGACATAAAGAACGCATTTCATCAAGTGGAATTGCATCCAAACTCAAGGCACATTACGACATTCATTAGTTCGAAGGGCCTTTATCGTTATAAACGTTTAATGTTTGGCATTACTTGTGCACCTGAGTTGTTCCAGAAAATACTGGAAAATATACTTCTCAAATGTGATGGAGCTGTAAACTTTATTGACGACATTTTGATATTCGGTCGTACTGAACAAGAACATGATTCGCGTTTAGAAAAAGTATTACAGGTTCTAAAACAAAATGGCGTTTTGCTGAACAAAGGCAAATGTTTGTACAAAGTGCAAAAAGTAAACTTTTTGGGACATGAGTTAAGCCCTGAGGGAGTTAGACCCTTAACTAAGTATATTGAAAGCGTAGCCAAATTCAGAATTCCAAAAACGATTGAGGAATTACAAAGTTTTTTAGGGTTAGTAAATTATATAAACAAATGGATACCTAACCTAGCTACACTGACAGAACCATTAAAGTATTTATTGCGATTTAAATTTGGAAAACATACAAATATTGAAAAGTTTTGGAAAAATGAACAAGATCAAGCTTTTGTGCAATTGAAAGACAAACTTACGAAAATTCAAACACTTGGGTACTACGACGTTAATGATAAAATTCAAGTGATTACTGATGCTAGTCCTTTCGGATTAGGAGCAGTCTTGGTACAAATAGATTCTAGTGGACCTAGAATAATTGCTTATGGAAATCGCACATTAACTGATTGTGAACGCAGGTACAGTCAAACCGAGAAGGAGGCTCTAGCGTTAGTTTGGGCTATAGAACATTTTAATGTTTTTCTTTTCGGAAAAGAATTTGATTTGATTACCGATCACAAACCTTTGGAGGTGTTGTTTGGAATAAAATCGAAACCGTGTGCCAGGATCGAACGATGGGTGTTACGGTTGCAAGCATACCGATATAATATAAAATATAAGCCTGGGAAAACAAATATAGCCGATTCATTGTCTCGATTGTGTAAATACTCAGATTTCCAAAAAATTAATAGCGATAAACATATACACCATATTGTTGAGAATGCGAGACCTCGTGCAGTATCCATGGCAGAAATTGAAGCACACTCTGAAGGTGATCCTGAAATAGCTAAAGTAAGAGAAGGCATTTACAATAACAAATGGGACGAGACTATCAGAGGTTATAAAATTTTTGCGAATGAATTATGCTTCTTTGGAAATGTGCTTCTAAGAGGGACTAGACTAGTGATACCTTTAAAACTTCGTAAGATCGTTCTAGATGCGGCACACGAAGGACACCCAGGGATAGTAGGAATGAAAGGACGTTTAAGGTGTAAAGTATGGTGGCCAAAGATCGATAAAGATGCCGAAAATATCGTGAAGTGCTGCAAAGGATGTACTTTGGTTGGATTGCCGCATGCACCTGCTCCAATGAAGCGTCGTGAACTTCCGATGGCTCCCTGGGTAGATATAGCAATAGATCTGCTAGGTCCATTGCCTAGTAATGACTACTTATTAGTCGTTGTTGACTTTTACAGCCGTTACAAAGAAATAAAAATAATAAAAACTATTACTAGTGCTCAAATTATAAAATCATTAAAAGAAATATTTAGTCGATTAGGTTACCCTTCATCAATAACGGCAGACAATGGTCGACAATTTGTAAGTGATGAAATTAAGAGATTCTGCAAAGAGTGCAACATAATATTGTTTAATACGATTCCTTACAACCCGCAACAGAATGGCGAAGTTGAGAGACAGAATCGCGACATATTGAAACGTTTGAAAATTGGTAAAATTGAGAAAAAGGATTTACAAGAAAGTTTGTGGGAATACCTCATGATGTACAATTCTACCCCTCACTCAGTTACAGGGAAAACACCAACCGAATTATTTTTTAAAAGACAGAATAAAGATAAAATTCCAACTCTACAAGACTTTAATAATAAAGAAGATGACACTGAGGTTAGGGACAGGGATAAAGAACAAAAGGAAAAAGGGAAGGAGTATGGAGACAAGAGACGGAATGCACAGGATCCAGATTTGAATGAAGGAGACAAAGTATATGTAAAAGAAATGGATAAAGCAAATAAACTTGTACCAAATTATAACCCAACACCACACACTATAGAGAAAGCAAAAGAGGGAGATATAACCCTGAGAAACGAAGAAACAGGACAATCATTAAGACGGAATATATTACATCTGAAAAGAGTTGAAGGCGAATGGAAATCAATTCAAGAAAAGGAAGCTAGGAATCATGATTTGGAGCAAGAGTAATTGTAAAAGAGTAATTATAAAATATTACATAGAATATGAATAAGTATAAATTACTGTATTGCAATGATTATTAAATTTTCAATAAGAAAGGGATGTAGTGTTTGTATTTAAATAATAACTATGGTAATAGTTATTAACATTGTCTCGTGCTCACGGTGTGGTGGGGCGAACGTCATTCGGGCGAGAGCCATTGGCGAGAGCTGACGTGTCGCTTGCGCATACCGTGTGTTGTCGAGCCAGTGAACCGTTTAACATAGTGTACACTACACTCACCATTTCCTAGACTAAATATTCATATCCTAGTAATAATATTAAATTAAGTTAAACTCAGAGCAAGAATGAATGAGCGAGTAAATCAGTAGCTCACCATTTCCTAGACTAAATTTTGATATCCTAGTAATAATATTAAATTAAGTTAAGCTCAGAGCGAGAGCGAATGAGTGAGTAAGTCAATAGCTCACCATTTCCTAGACTAAATATTCATATCCTAGTAATAATATTAAATTAAGTTAAACTCAGAGCAAGAGCGAATGAGCGAGTAAATCAGTAGCTCACCATTTCCTAGACTAAATTTTGATTTCCTAGTAATAATATTAAATTAAGTTAAACTCAGAGCGAGAGCAAATGAGTGAGTAAATCAGTAGCTCACCATTTCCTAGGCTGTACTTTGATAACCTAGTAATAATATTTAATTAAGTTAAACTCAAAACGGGAGCCAATGAGCGAGAAAGTCGAAAGCTTACCATTTCCTAGACTAAATATTCATATCCTAGTAATAATATTAAATTAAGTTAAACTCAAAACGAGAAAAAATGAGCGAGTAAATCAGTAGCTCACCATTTCCAAGACTATATTTTTATAACCTAGTAATAATATTTAATTAAGTTAAACTCAAAACCAGAGCCAATGAGCGAGTAAGTCAATAGCTCACCATTTCCTAGACTAAATATTCATATCCTAGTAATAATATTAAATTAAGTTAAACTCTGAGCAAGAATGAATGAGCGAGTAAATCAGTAGCTCACCATTTCCTAGACTAAATTTTGATATCCTAGTAATAATATTAAATTAAGTTAAGCTCAGAGCGAGAGCGAATGAGTGAGTAAGTCAATAGCTCACCATTTCCTAGACTAAATTTTGATATCCTAGTAATAATATTAAATTAAGTTAAGCTCAGAGCAAGAGCGAATGAGCGAGTAAATCAGTAGCTCACTATTTCCTAGACTAAATTTTGATATCCTAGTAATAATATTAAATTAAGTTAAACTCAGAGCGAGAGCAAATAAGTGAGTAAATCAGTAGCTCACCATTTCCTAGGCTATACTTTGATAACCTAGTAATAATATTTAATTAAGTTAAACTCAAAACGAGAGCCAATGAGCGAGTAAGTCAATAGCTCACCATTTCCTAGACTAAATATTCATATCCTAGTAATAATATTAAATTAAGTTAAACTCAGAGCAAGAACGAATGAGCGAGTAAATCAGTAGCTCACCATTTCCTAGACTAAATTTTGATATCCTAGTAATAATATTAAATTAAGTTAAGCTCAGAGCGAGAGCGAATGAGTGAGTAAATCAGTAGCTCACCATTTCCTAGGCTATATTTTGATAACCTAGTAATAATATTTAATTAAGTTAAACTCAAAACGGGAGCCAATGAGCGAGAAAGTCAATAGCTCACCATTTCCTAGACTAAATATTCATATCCTAGTAATAATATTAAATTAAGTTAAACTCAAAACGAGAAAAAATGACCGAGTAAATCAGTAGCTCACCATTTCCTAGACTATATTTTTATAACCTAGTAATAATATTTAATTAAGTTAAACTCAAAACGGGAGCCAATGAGCGAGAAAGTCAATAGCTCACCATTTCCTAGACTAAATATTCATATCCTAGTAATAATATTAAATTAAGTTAAACTCAAAACGAGAAAAAATGACCGAGTAAATCAGTAGCTCACCATTTCCAAGACTATATTTTTATAACCTAGTAATAATATTTAATTAAGTTAAACTCAAAACCATAGCCAATGAGCGAGTAAGTCAATAGCTCACCATTTCCTAGACTAAATATTCATATCCTAGTAATAATATTAAATTAAGTTAAGCTCAGAGCGAGAGCGAATGAGTGAGTAAGTCAATAGCTCACCCTTCCTAGACTAAATATTCATATCCTAGTAATAATATTAAATTAAGTTAAACTCAGAGCAAGAGCGAATGAGCGAGTAAATCAGTAGCTCACCATTTCCTAGACTAAATTTTGATATCCTAGTAATAATATTAAATTAAGTTAAACTCAGAGCGAGAGCAAATGAGTGAGTAAATCAGTAGCTCACCATTTCCTAGGCTGTACTTTGATAACCTAGTAATAATATTTAATTAAGTTAAACTCAAAACGGGAGCCAATGAGCGAGAAAGTCAAAAGCTTACCATTTCCTAGACTAAATATTCATATCCTAGTAATAATATTAAATTAAGTTAAACTCAAAACGAGAAAAAATGAGCGAGTAAATCAGTAGCTCACCATTTCCAAGACTATATTTTTATAACCTAGTAATAATATTTAATTAAGTTAAACTCAAAACGAGAGCCAATGAGCGAGTAAGTCAATAGCTCACCATTTCCTAGACTAAATATTCATATCCTAGTAATAATATTAAATTAAGTTAAACTCAGAGCAAGAACGAATGAGCGAGTAAATCAGTAGCTCACCATTTCCTAGACTAAATTTTGATATCCTAGTAATAATATTAAATTAAGTTAAGCTCAGAGCGAGAGCGAATGAGTGAGTAAATCAGTAGCTCACCATTTCCTAGGCTATATTTTGATAACCTAGTAATAATATTTAATTAAGTTAAACTCAAAACGGGAGCCAATGAGCGAGAAAGTCAATAGCTCACCATTTCCTAGACTAAATATTCATATCCTAGTAATAATATTAAATTAAGTTAAACTCAAAACGAGAAAAAATGACCGAGTAAATCAGTAGCTCACCATTTCCTAGACTATATTTTTATAACCTAGTAATAATATTTAATTAAGTTAAACTCAAAACGGGAGCCAATGAGCGAGAAAGTCAATAGCTCACCATTTCCTAGACTAAATATTCATATCCTAGTAATAATATTAAATTAAGTTAAACTCAAAACGAGAAAAAATGACCGAGTAAATCAGTAGCTCACCATTTCCAAGACTATATTTTTATAACCTAGTAATAATATTTAATTAAGTTAAACTCAAAACCATAGCCAATGAGCGAGTAAGTCAATAGCTCACCATTTCCTAGACTAAATATTCATATCCTAGTAATAATATTAAATTAAGTTAAGCTCAGAGCGAGAGCGAATGAGTGAGTAAGTCAATAGCTCACCATTTCCTAGACTAAATATTCATATCCTAGTAATAATATTAAATTAAGTTAAACTCAGAGCAAGAGCGAATGAGCGAGTAAATCAGTAGCTCACCATTTCCTAGACTAAATTTTGATATCCTAGTAATAATATTAAATTAAGTTAAACTCAGAGCGAGAGCAAATGAGTGAGTAAATCAGTAGCTCACCATTTCCTAGGCTGTACTTTGATAACCTAGTAATAATATTTAATTAAGTTAAACTCAAAACGGGAGCCAATGAGCGAGAAAGTCAAAAGCTTACCATTTCCTAGACTAAATATTCATATCCTAGTAATAATATTAAATTAAGTTAAACTCAAAACGAGAAAAAATGAGCGAGTAAATCAGTAGCTCACCATTTCCAAGACTATATTTTTATAACCTAGTAATAATATTTAATTAAGTTAAACTCAAAACCAGAGCCAATGAGCGAGTAAGTCAATAGCTCACCATTTCCTAGACTAAATATTCATATCCTAGTAATAATATTAAATTAAGTTAAGCTCAGAGCAAGAGCGAATGAGCGAGTAAATCAGTAGCTCACCATTTCCTAGACTAAATTTTGATATCCTAGTAATAATATTAAATTAAGTTAAACTCAGAGTGAGAGCAAATGAGTGAGTAAATCAGTAGCTCACCATTTCCTAGGCTGTACTTTGATAACCTAGTAATAATATTTAATTAAGTTAAACTCAAAACGGGAGCCAATGAGCGAGAAAGTCAAAAGCTTACCATTTCCTAGACTAAATATTCATATCCTAGTAATAATATTAAATTAAGTTAAACTCAAAACGAGAAAAAATGAGCGAGTAAATCAGTAGCTCACCATTTCCAAGACTATATTTTTATAACCTAGTAATAATATTTAATTAAGTTAAACTCAAAACCAGAGCCAATGAGCGAGTAAGTCAATAGCTCACCATTTCCTAGACTAAATATTCATATCCTAGTAATAATATTAAATTAAGTTAAACTCAGAGCAAGAACGAATGAGCGAGTAAATCAGTAGCGCACCATTTCCTAGACTAAATTTTGATATCCTAGTAATAATATTAAATTAAGTTAAGCTCAGAGCGAGAGCGAATGAGTGAGTAAATCAGTAGCTCACCATTTCCTAGGCTATATTTTGATAACCTAGTAATAATATTTAATTAAGTTAAACTCAAAACGGGAGCCAATGAGCGAGAAAGTCAATAGCTCACCATTTCCTAGACTAAATATTCATATCCTAGTAATAATATTAAATTAAGTTAAACTCAAAACGAGAAAAAATGACCGAGTAAATCAGTAGCTCACCATTTCCTAGACTATATTTTTATAACCTAGTAATAATATTTAATTAAGTTAAACTCAAAACGAGAGCCAATGAGCGAGAAAGTCAATAGCTCACCATTTCCTAGACTAAATATTCATATCCTAGTAATAATATTAAATTAAGTTAAACTCAAAACGAGAAAAAATGACCGAGTAAATCAGTAGCTCACCATTTCCAAGACTATATTTTTATAACCTAGTAATAATATTTAATTAAGTTAAACTCAAAACCATAGCCAATGAGCGAGTAAGTCAATAGCTCACCATTTCCTAGACTAAATATTCATATCCTAGTAATAATATTAAATTAAGTTAAGCTCAGAGCGAGAGCGAATGAGTGAGTAAGTCAATAGCTCACCATTTCCTAGACTAAATATTCATATCCTAGTAATAATATTAAATTAAGTTAAACTCAGAGCAAGAGCGAATGAGCGAGTAAATCAGTAGCTCACCATTTCCTAGACTAAATTTTGATATCCTAGTAATAATATTAAATTAAGTTAAACTCAGAGCGAGAGCAAATGAGTGAGTAAATCAGTAGCTCACCATTTCCTAGGCTGTACTTTGATAACCTAGTAATAATATTTAATTAAGTTAAACTCAAAACGGGAGCCAATGAGCGAGAAAGTCAAAAGCTTACCATTTCCTAGACTAAATATTCATATCCTAGTAATAATATTAAATTAAGTTAAACTCAAAACGAGAAAAAATGAGCGAGTAAATCAGTAGCTCACCATTTCCAAGACTATATTTTTATAACCTAGTAATAATATTTAATTAAGTTAAACTCAAAACCAGAGCCAATGAGCGAGTAAGTCAATAGCTCACCATTTCCTAGACTAAATATTCATATCCTAGTAATAATATTAAATTAAGTTAAACTCTGAGCAAGAATGAATGAGCGAGTAAATCAGTAGCTCACCATTTCCTAGACTAAATTTTGATATCCTAGTAATAATATTAAATTAAGTTAAGCTCAGAGCGAGAGCGAATGAGTGAGTAAGTCAATAGCTCACCATTTCCTAGACTAAATTTTGATATCCTAGTAATAATATTAAATTAAGTTAAGCTCAGAGCAAGAGCGAATGAGCGAGTAAATCAGTAGCTCACCATTTCCTAGACTAAATTTTGATATCCTAGTAATAATATTAAATTAAGTTAAACTCAGAGCGAGAGCAAATGAGTGAGTAAATCAGTAGCTCACCATTTCCTAGGCTGTACTTTGATAACCTAGTAATAATATTTAATTAAGTTAAACTCAAAACGGGAGCCAATGAGCGAGAAAGTCAAAAGCTTACCATTTCCTAGACTAAATATTCATATTCTAGTAATAATATTAAATTAAGTTAAACTCAAAACGAGAAAAAATGAGCGAGTAAATCAGTAGCTCACCATTTCCAAGACTATATTTTTATAACCTAGTAATAATATTTAATTAAGTTAAACTCAAAACCAGAGCCAATGAGCGAGTAAGTCAATAGCTCACCATTTCCTAGACTAAATATTCATATCCTAGTAATAATATTAAATTAAGTTAAACTCTGAGCAAGAATGAATGAGCGAGTAAATCAGTAGCTCACCATTTCCTAGACTAAATTTTGATATCCTAGTAATAATATTAAATTAAGTTAAGCTCAGAGCGAGAGCGAATGAGTGAGTAAGTCAATAGCTCACCATTTCCTAGACTAAATATTCATATCCTAGTAATAATATTAAATTAAGTTAAACTCAGAGCAAGAGCGAATGAGCGAGTAAATCAGTAGCTCACCATTTCCTAGACTAAATTTTGATTTCCTAGTAATAATATTAAATTAAGTTAAACTCAGAGCGAGAGCAAATGAGTGAGTAAATCAGTAGCTCACCATTTCCTAGGCTGTACTTTGATAACCTAGTAATAATATTTAATTAAGTTAAACTCAAAACGGGAGCCAATGAGCGAGAAAGTCAAAAGCTTACCATTTCCTAGACTAAATATTCATATCCTAGTAATAATATTAAATTAAGTTAAACTCAAAACGAGAAAAAATGAGCGAGTAAATCAGTAGCTCACCATTTCCAAGACTATATTTTTATAACCTAGTAATAATATTTAATTAAGTTAAACTCAAAACCAGAGCCAATGAGCGAGTAAGTCAATAGCTCACCATTTCCTAGACTAAATATTCATATCCTAGTAATAATATTAAATTAAGTTAAACTCTGAGCAAGAATGAATGAGCGAGTAAATCAGTAGCTCACCATTTCCTAGACTAAATTTTGATATCCTAGTAATAATATTAAATTAAGTTAAACTCAGAGCAAGAGCGAATGAGCGAGTAAATCAGTAGCTCACCATTTCCTAGACTAAATTTTGATATCCTAGTAATAATATTAAATTAAGTTAAACTCAGAGCGAGAGCAAATGAGTGAGTAAATCAGTAGCTCACCATTTCCTAGGCTGTACTTTGATAACCTAGTAATAATATTTAATTAAGTTAAACTCAAAACGGGAGCCAATGAGCGAGAAAGTCAAAAGCTTACCATTTCCTAGACTAAATATTCATATCCTAGTAATAATATTAAATTAAGTTAAACTCAAAACGAGAAAAAATGAGCGAGTAAATCAGTAGCTCACCATTTCCAAGACTATATTTTTATAACCTAGTAATAATATTTAATTAAGTTAAACTCAAAACCAGAGCCAATGAGCGAGTAAGTCAATAGCTCACCATTTCCTAGACTAAATATTCATATCCTAGTAATAATATTAAATTAAGTTAAGCTCAGAGCAAGAGCGAATGAGCGAGTAAATCAGTAGCTCACCATTTCCTAGACTAAATTTTGATATCCTAGTAATAATATTAAATTAAGTTAAACTCAGAGTGAGAGCAAATGAGTGAGTAAATCAGTAGCTCACCATTTCCTAGGCTGTACTTTGATAACCTAGTAATAATATTTAATTAAGTTAAACTCAAAACGGGAGCCAATGAGCGAGAAAGTCAAAAGCTTACCATTTCCTAGACTAAATATTCATATCCTAGTAATAATATTAAATTAAGTTAAACTCAAAACGAGAAAAAATGAGCGAGTAAATCAGTAGCTCACCATTTCCAAGACTATATTTTTATAACCTAGTAATAATATTTAATTAAGTTAAACTCAAAACCAGAGCCAATGAGCGAGTAAGTCAATAGCTCACCATTTCCTAGACTAAATATTCATATCCTAGTAATAATATTAAATTAAGTTAAACTCAGAGCAAGAACGAATGAGCGAGTAAATCAGTAGCGCACCATTTCCTAGACTAAATTTTGATATCCTAGTAATAATATTAAATTAAGTTAAGCTCAGAGCGAGAGCGAATGAGTGAGTAAATCAGTAGCTCACCATTTCCTAGGCTATATTTTGATAACCTAGTAATAATATTTAATTAAGTTAAACTCAAAACGGGAGCCAATGAGCGAGAAAGTCAATAGCTCACCATTTCCTAGACTAAATATTCATATCCTAGTAATAATATTAAATTAAGTTAAACTCAAAACGAGAAAAAATGACCGAGTAAATCAGTAGCTCACCATTTCCTAGACTATATTTTTATAACCTAGTAATAATATTTAATTAAGTTAAACTCAAAACGGGAGCCAATGAGCGAGAAAGTCAATAGCTCACCATTTCCTAGACTAAATATTCATATCCTAGTAATAATATTAAATTAAGTTAAACTCAAAACGAGAAAAAATGACCGAGTAAATCAGTAGCTCACCATTTCCAAGACTATATTTTTATAACCTAGTAATAATATTTAATTAAGTTAAACTCAAAACCATAGCCAATGAGCGAGTAAGTCAATAGCTCACCATTTCCTAGACTAAATATTCATATCCTAGTAATAATATTAAATTAAGTTAAGCTCAGAGCGAGAGCGAATGAGTGAGTAAGTCAATAGCTCACCATTTCCTAGACTAAATATTCATATCCTAGTAATAATATTAAATTAAGTTAAACTCAGAGCAAGAGCGAATGAGCGAGTAAATCAGTAGCTCACCATTTCCTAGACTAAATTTTGATATCCTAGTAATAATATTAAATTAAGTTAAACTCAGAGCGAGAGCAAATGAGTGAGTAAATCAGTAGCTCACCATTTCCTAGGCTGTACTTTGATAACCTAGTAATAATATTTAATTAAGTTAAACTCAAAACGGGAGCCAATGAGCGAGAAAGTCAAAAGCTTACCATTTCCTAGACTAAATATTCATATCCTAGTAATAATATTAAATTAAGTTAAACTCAAAACGAGAAAAAATGAGCGAGTAAATCAGTAGCTCACCATTTCCAAGACTATATTTTTATAACCTAGTAATAATATTTAATTAAGTTAAACTCAAAACCAGAGCCAATGAGCGAGTAAGTCAATAGCTCACCATTTCCTAGACTAAATATTCATATCCTAGTAATAATATTAAATTAAGTTAAACTCTGAGCAAGAATGAATGAGCGAGTAAATCAGTAGCTCACCATTTCCTAGACTAAATTTTGATATCCTAGTAATAATATTAAATTAAGTTAAGCTCAGAGCGAGAGCGAATGAGTGAGTAAGTCAATAGCTCACCATTTCCTAGACTAAATTTTGATATCCTAGTAATAATATTAAATTAAGTTAAGCTCAGAGCAAGAGCGAATGAGCGAGTAAATCAGTAGCTCACCATTTCCTAGACTAAATTTTGATATCCTAGTAATAATATTAAATTAAGTTAAACTCAGAGCGAGAGCAAATGAGTGAGTAAATCAGTAGCTCACCATTTCCTAGGCTGTACTTTGATAACCTAGTAATAATATTTAATTAAGTTAAACTCAAAACGGGAGCCAATGAGCGAGAAAGTCAAAAGCTTACCATTTCCTAGACTAAATATTCATATTCTAGTAATAATATTAAATTAAGTTAAACTCAAAACGAGAAAAAATGAGCGAGTAAATCAGTAGCTCACCATTTCCAAGACTATATTTTTATAACCTAGTAATAATATTTAATTAAGTTAAACTCAAAACCAGAGCCAATGAGCGAGTAAGTCAATAGCTCACCATTTCCTAGACTAAATATTCATATCCTAGTAATAATATTAAATTAAGTTAAACTCTGAGCAAGAATGAATGAGCGAGTAAATCAGTAGCTCACCATTTCCTAGACTAAATTTTGATATCCTAGTAATAATATTAAATTAAGTTAAGCTCAGAGCGAGAGCGAATGAGTGAGTAAGTCAATAGCTCACCATTTCCTAGACTAAATATTCATATCCTAGTAATAATATTAAATTAAGTTAAACTCAGAGCAAGAGCGAATGAGCGAGTAAATCAGTAGCTCACCATTTCCTAGACTAAATTTTGATTTCCTAGTAATAATATTAAATTAAGTTAAACTCAGAGCGAGAGCAAATGAGTGAGTAAATCAGTAGCTCACCATTTCCTAGGCTGTACTTTGATAACCTAGTAATAATATTTAATTAAGTTAAACTCAAAACGGGAGCCAATGAGCGAGAAAGTCAAAAGCTTACCATTTCCTAGACTAAATATTCATATCCTAGTAATAATATTAAATTAAGTTAAACTCAAAACGAGAAAAAATGAGCGAGTAAATCAGTAGCTCACCATTTCCAAGACTATATTTTTATAACCTAGTAATAATATTTAATTAAGTTAAACTCAAAACCAGAGCCAATGAGCGAGTAAGTCAATAGCTCACCATTTCCTAGACTAAATATTCATATCCTAGTAATAATATTAAATTAAGTTAAACTCTGAGCAAGAATGAATGAGCGAGTAAATCAGTAGCTCACCATTTCCTAGACTAAATTTTGATATCCTAGTAATAATATTAAATTAAGTTAAGCTCAGAGCGAGAGCGAATGAGTGAGTAAGTCAATAGCTCACCATTTCCTAGACTAAATTTTGATATCCTAGTAATAATATTAAATTAAGTTAAGCTCAGAGCAAGAGCGAATGAGCGAGTAAATCAGTAGCTCACTATTTCCTAGACTAAATTTTGATATCCTAGTAATAATATTAAATTAAGTTAAACTCAGAGCGAGAGCAAATAAGTGAGTAAATCAGTAGCTCACCATTTCCTAGGCTATACTTTGATAACCTAGTAATAATATTTAATTAAGTTAAACTCAAAACGAGAGCCAATGAGCGAGTAAGTCAATAGCTCACCATTTCCTAGACTAAATATTCATATCCTAGTAATAATATTAAATTAAGTTAAACTCAGAGCAAGAACGAATGAGCGAGTAAATCAGTAGCTCACCATTTCCTAGACTAAATTTTGATATCCTAGTAATAATATTAAATTAAGTTAAGCTCAGAGCGAGAGCGAATGAGTGAGTAAATCAGTAGCTCACCATTTCCTAGGCTATATTTTGATAACCTAGTAATAATATTTAATTAAGTTAAACTCAAAACGGGAGCCAATGAGCGAGAAAGTCAATAGCTCACCATTTCCTAGACTAAATATTCATATCCTAGTAATAATATTAAATTAAGTTAAACTCAAAACGAGAAAAAATGACCGAGTAAATCAGTAGCTCACCATTTCCTAGACTATATTTTTATAACCTAGTAATAATATTTAATTAAGTTAAACTCAAAACGGGAGCCAATGAGCGAGAAAGTCAATAGCTCACCATTTCCTAGACTAAATATTCATATCCTAGTAATAATATTAAATTAAGTTAAACTCAAAACGAGAAAAAATGACCGAGTAAATCAGTAGCTCACCATTTCCAAGACTATATTTTTATAACCTAGTAATAATATTTAATTAAGTTAAACTCAAAACCATAGCCAATGAGCGAGTAAGTCAATAGCTCACCATTTCCTAGACTAAATATTCATATCCTAGTAATAATATTAAATTAAGTTAAGCTCAGAGCGAGAGCGAATGAGTGAGTAAGTCAATAGCTCACCATTTCCTAGACTAAATATTCATATCCTAGTAATAATATTAAATTAAGTTAAACTCAGAGCAAGAGCGAATGAGCGAGTAAATCAGTAGCTCACCATTTCCTAGGCTATACTTTGATAACCTAGTAATAATATTTAATTAAGTTAAACTCAAAACGGGAGCCAATGAGCGAGAAAGTCAAAAGCTTACCATTTCCTAGACTAAATATTCATATCCTAGTAATAATATTAAATTAAGTTAAACTCAAAACGAGAAAAAATGAGCGAGTAAATCAGTAGCTCACCATTTCCAAGACTATATTTTTATAACCTAGTAATAATATTTAATTAAGTTAAACTCAAAACGAGAGCCAATGAGCGAGTAAGTCAATAGCTCACCATTTCCTAGACTAAATATTCATATCCTAGTAATAATATTAAATTAAGTTAAACTCAGAGCAAGAACGAATGAGCGAGTAAATCAGTAGCTCACCATTTCCTAGACTAAATTTTGATATCCTAGTAATAATATTAAATTAAGTTAAGCTCAGAGCGAGAGCGAATGAGTGAGTAAATCAGTAGCTCACCATTTCCTAGGCTATATTTTGATAACCTAGTAATAATATTTAATTAAGTTAAACTCAAAACGAGAAAAAATGACCGAGTAAATCAGTAGCTCACCATTTCCTAGACTATATTTTTATAACCTAGTAATAATATTTAATTAAGTTAAACTCAAAACGGGAGCCAATGAGCGAGAAAGTCAATAGCTCACCATTTCCTAGACTAAATATTCATATCCTAGTAATAATATTAAATTAAGTTAAACTCAAAACGAGAAAAAATGACCGAGTAAATCAGTAGCTCACCATTTCCAAGACTATATTTTTATAACCTAGTAATAATATTTAATTAAGTTAAACTCAAAACCATAGCCAATGAGCGAGTAAGTCAATAGCTCACCATTTCCTAGACTAAATATTCATATCCTAGTAATAATATTAAATTAAGTTAAGCTCAGAGCGAGAGCGAATGAGTGAGTAAGTCAATAGCTCACCATTTCCTAGACTAAATATTCATATCCTAGTAATAATATTAAATTAAGTTAAACTCAGAGCAAGAGCGAATGAGCGAGTAAATCAGTAGCTCACCATTTCCTAGACTAAATTTTGATATCCTAGTAATAATATTAAATTAAGTTAAACTCAGAGCGAGAGCAAATGAGTGAGTAAATCAGTAGCTCACCATTTCCTAGGCTGTACTTTGATAACCTAGTAATAATATTTAATTAAGTTAAACTCAAAACGGGAGCCAATGAGCGAGAAAGTCAAAAGCTTACCATTTCCTAGACTAAATATTCATATCCTAGTAATAATATTAAATTAAGTTAAACTCAAAACGAGAAAAAATGAGCGAGTAAATCAGTAGCTCACCATTTCCAAGACTATATTTTTATAACCTAGTAATAATATTTAATTAAGTTAAACTCAAAACCAGAGCCAATGAGCGAGTAAGTCAATAGCTCACCATTTCCTAGACTAAATATTCATATCCTAGTAATAATATTAAATTAAGTTAAACTCTGAGCAAGAATGAATGAGCGAGTAAATCAGTAGCTCACCATTTCCTAGACTAAATTTTGATATCCTAGTAATAATATTAAATTAAGTTAAGCTCAGAGCGAGAGCGAATGAGTGAGTAAGTCAATAGCTCACCATTTCCTAGACTAAATATTCATATCCTAGTAATAATATTAAATTAAGTTAAACTCAAAACGAGAAAAAATGACCGAGTAAATCAGTAGCTCACCATTTCCAAGACTATATTTTTATAACCTAGTAATAATATTTAATTAAGTTAAACTCAAAACCATAGCCAATGAGCGAGTAAGTCAATAGCTCACCATTTCCTAGACTAAATATTCATATCCTAGTAATAATATTAAATTAAGTTAAGCTCAGAGCGAGAGCGAATGAGTGAGTAAGTCAATAGCTCACCATTTCCTAGACTAAATATTCATATCCTAGTAATAATATTAAATTAAGTTAAACTCAGAGCAAGAGCGAATGAGCGAGTAAATCAGTAGCTCACCATTTCCTAGACTAAATTTTGATATCCTAGTAATAATATTAAATTAAGTTAAACTCAGAGCGAGAGCAAATGAGTGAGTAAATCAGTAGCTCACCATTTCCTAGGCTGTACTTTGATAACCTAGTAATAATATTTAATTAAGTTAAACTCAAAACGGGAGCCAATGAGCGAGAAAGTCAAAAGCTTACCATTTCCTAGACTAAATATTCATATCCTAGTAATAATATTAAATTAAGTTAAACTCAAAACGAGAAAAAATGAGCGAGTAAATCAGTAGCTCACCATTTCCAAGACTATATTTTTATAACCTAGTAATAATATTTAATTAAGTTAAACTCAAAACGAGAGCCAATGAGCGAGTAAGTCAATAGCTCACCATTTCCTAGACTAAATATTCATATCCTAGTAATAATATTAAATTAAGTTAAACTCAGAGCAAGAACGAATGAGCGAGTAAATCAGTAGCTCACCATTTCCTAGACTAAATTTTGATATCCTAGTAATAATATTAAATTAAGTTAAGCTCAGAGCGAGAGCGAATGAGTGAGTAAATCAGTAGCTCACCATTTCCTAGGCTATATTTTGATAACCTAGTAATAATATTTAATTAAGTTAAACTCAAAACGAGAAAAAATGACCGAGTAAATCAGTAGCTCACCATTTCCTAGACTATATTTTTATAACCTAGTAATAATATTTAATTAAGTTAAACTCAAAACGGGAGCCAATGAGCGAGAAAGTCAATAGCTCACCATTTCCTAGACTAAATATTCATATCCTAGTAATAATATTAAATTAAGTTAAACTCAAAACGAGAAAAAATGACCGAGTAAATCAGTAGCTCACCATTTCCAAGACTATATTTTTATAACCTAGTAATAATATTTAATTAAGTTAAACTCAAAACCATAGCCAATGAGCGAGTAAGTCAATAGCTCACCATTTCCTAGACTAAATATTCATATCCTAGTAATAATATTAAATTAAGTTAAGCTCAGAGCGAGAGCGAATGAGTGAGTAAGTCAATAGCTCACCATTTCCTAGACTAAATATTCATATCCTAGTAATAATATTAAATTAAGTTAAACTCAGAGCAAGAGCGAATGAGCGAGTAAATCAGTAGCTCACCATTTCCTAGACTAAATTTTGATATCCTAGTAATAATATTAAATTAAGTTAAACTCAGAGCGAGAGCAAATGAGTGAGTAAATCAGTAGCTCACCATTTCCTAGGCTGTACTTTGATAACCTAGTAATAATATTTAATTAAGTTAAACTCAAAACGGGAGCCAATGAGCGAGAAAGTCAAAAGCTTACCATTTCCTAGACTAAATATTCATATCCTAGTAATAATATTAAATTAAGTTAAACTCAAAACGAGAAAAAATGAGCGAGTAAATCAGTAGCTCACCATTTCCAAGACTATATTTTTATAACCTAGTAATAATATTTAATTAAGTTAAACTCAAAACCAGAGCCAATGAGCGAGTAAGTCAATAGCTCACCATTTCCTAGACTAAATATTCATATCCTAGTAATAATATTAAATTAAGTTAAACTCTGAGCAAGAATGAATGAGCGAGTAAATCAGTAGCTCACCATTTCCTAGACTAAATTTTGATATCCTAGTAATAATATTAAATTAAGTTAAGCTCAGAGCGAGAGCGAATGAGTGAGTAAGTCAATAGCTCACCATTTCCTAGACTAAATTTTGATATCCTAGTAATAATATTAAATTAAGTTAAGCTCAGAGCAAGAGCGAATGAGCGAGTAAATCAGTAGCTCACCATTTCCTAGACTAAATTTTGATATCCTAGTAATAATATTAAATTAAGTTAAACTCAGAGCGAGAGCAAATGAGTGAGTAAATCAGTAGCTCACCATTTCCTAGGCTGTACTTTGATAACCTAGTAATAATATTTAATTAAGTTAAACTCAAAACGGGAGCCAATGAGCGAGAAAGTCAAAAGCTTACCATTTCCTAGACTAAATATTCATATCCTAGTAATAATATTAAATTAAGTTAAACTCAAAACGAGAAAAAATGAGCGAGTAAATCAGTAGCTCACCATTTCCAAGACTATATTTTTATAACCTAGTAATAATATTTAATTAAGTTAAACTCAAAACCAGAGCCAATGAGCGAGTAAGTCAATAGCTCACCATTTCCTAGACTAAATATTCATATCCTAGTAATAATATTAAATTAAGTTAAACTCTGAGCAAGAATGAATGAGCGAGTAAATCAGTAGCTCACCATTTCCTAGACTAAATTTTGATATCCTAGTAATAATATTAAATTAAGTTAAGCTCAGAGCGAGAGCGAATGAGTGAGTAAGTCAATAGCTCACCATTTCCTAGACTAAATATTCATATCCTAGTAATAATATTAAATTAAGTTAAACTCAGAGCAAGAGCGAATGAGCGAGTAAATCAGTAGCTCACCATTTCCTAGACTAAATTTTGATATCCTAGTAATAATATTAAATTAAGTTAAACTCAGAGCGAGAGCAAATGAGTGAGTAAATCAGTAGCTCACCATTTCCTAGGCTGTACTTTGATAACCTAGTAATAATATTTAATTAAGTTAAACTCAAAACGGGAGCCAATGAGCGAGAAAGTCAAAAGCTTACCATTTCCTAGACTAAATATTCATATCCTAGTAATAATATTAAATTAAGTTAAACTCAAAACGAGAAAAAATGACCGAGTAAATCAGTAGCTCACCATTTCCAAGACTATATTTTTATAACCTAGTAATAATATTTAATTAAGTTAAACTCAAAACGAGAGCCAATGAGCGAGTAAGTCAATAGCTCACCATTTCCTAGACTAAATATTCATATCCTAGTAATAATATTAAATTAAGTTAAACTCAGAGCAAGAACGAATGAGCGAGTAAATCAGTAGCTCACCATTTCCTAGACTAAATTTTGATATCCTAGTAATAATATTAAATTAAGTTAAGCTCAGAGCGAGAGCGAATGAGTGAGTAAATCAGTAGCTCACCATTTCCAAGACTATATTTTTATAACCTAGTAATAATATTTAATTAAGTTAAACTCAAAACCATAGCCAATGAGCGAGTAAGTCAATAGCTCACCATTTCCTAGACTAAATTTTGATATCCTAGTAATAATATTAAATTAAGTTAAGCTCAGAGCGAGAGCGAATGAGTGAGTAAATCAGTAGCTCACCATTTCCTAGACTAAATATTCATATCCTAGTAATAATATTAAATTAAGTTAAACTCAGAGCAAGAGCGAATGAGCGAGTAAATCAGTAGCTCACCATTTCCTAGACTAAATTTTGATATCCTAGTAATAATATTAAATTAAGTTAAACTCAGAGCGAGAGCAAATGAGTGAGTAAATCAGTAGCTCACCATTTCCTAGGCTGTACTTTGATAACCTAGTAATAATATTTAATTAAGTTAAACTCAAAACGGGAGCCAATGAGCGAGAAAGTCAAAAGCTTACCATTTCCTAGACTAAATATTCATATCCTAGTAATAATATTAAATTAAGTTAAACTCAAAACGAGAAAAAATGAGCGAGTAAATCAGTAGCTCACCATTTCCAAGACTATATTTTTATAACCTAGTAATAATATTTAATTAAGTTAAACTCAAAACCAGAGCCAATGAGCGAGTAAGTCAATAGCTCACCATTTCCTAGACTAAATATTCATATCCTAGTAATAATATTAAATTAAGTTAAACTCTGAGCAAGAATGAATGAGCGAGTAAATCAGTAGCTCACCATTTCCTAGACTAAATTTTGATATCCTAGTAATAATATTAAATTAAGTTAAGCTCAGAGCGAGAGCGAATGAGTGAGTAAGTCAATAGCTCACCATTTCCTAGACTAAATTTTGATATCCTAGTAATAATATTAAATTAAGTTAAGCTCAGAGCAAGAGCGAATGAGCGAGTAAATCAGTAGCTCACCATTTCCTAGACTAAATTTTGATATCCTAGTAATAATATTAAATTAAGTTAAACTCAGAGCGAGAGCAAATGAGTGAGTAAATCAGTAGCTCACCATTTCCTAGGCTGTACTTTGATAACCTAGTAATAATATTTAATTAAGTTAAACTCAAAACGGGAGCCAATGAGCGAGAAAGTCAAAAGCTTACCATTTCCTAGACTAAATATTCATATCCTAGTAATAATATTAAATTAAGTTAAACTCAAAACGAGAAAAAATGAGCGAGTAAATCAGTAGCTCACCATTTCCAAGACTATATTTTTATAACCTAGTAATAATATTTAATTAAGTTAAACTCAAAACCAGAGCCAATGAGCGAGTAAGTCAATAGCTCACCATTTCCTAGACTAAATATTCATATCCTAGTAATAATATTAAATTAAGTTAAACTCTGAGCAAGAATGAATGAGCGAGTAAATCAGTAGCTCACCATTTCCTAGACTAAATTTTGATATCCTAGTAATAATATTAAATTAAGTTAAGCTCAGAGCGAGAGCGAATGAGTGAGTAAGTCAATAGCTCACCATTTCCTAGACTAAATATTCATATCCTAGTAATAATATTAAATTAAGTTAAACTCAGAGCAAGAGCGAATGAGCGAGTAAATCAGTAGCTCACCATTTCCTAGACTAAATTTTGATATCCTAGTAATAATATTAAATTAAGTTAAACTCAGAGCGAGAGCAAATGAGTGAGTAAATCAGTAGCTCACCATTTCCTAGGCTGTACTTTGATAACCTAGTAATAATATTTAATTAAGTTAAACTCAAAACGGGAGCCAATGAGCGAGAAAGTCAAAAGCTTACCATTTCCTAGACTAAATATTCATATCCTAGTAATAATATTAAATTAAGTTAAACTCAAAACGAGAAAAAATGAGCGAGTAAATCAGTAGCTCACCATTTCCAAGACTATATTTTTATAACCTAGTAATAATATTTAATTAAGTTAAACTCAAAACGAGAGCCAATGAGCGAGTAAGTCAATAGCTCACCATTTCCTAGACTAAATATTCATATCCTAGTAATAATATTAAATTAAGTTAAACTCAGAGCAAGAACGAATGAGCGAGTAAATCAGTAGCTCACCATTTCCTAGACTAAATTTTGATATCCTAGTAATAATATTAAATTAAGTTAAGCTCAGAGCGAGAGCGAATGAGTGAGTAAATCAGTAGCTCACCATTTCCAAGACTATATTTTTATAACCTAGTAATAATATTTAATTAAGTTAAACTCAAAACCATAGCCAATGAGCGAGTAAGTCAATAGCTCACCATTTCCTAGACTAAATTTTGATATCCTAGTAATAATATTAAATTAAGTTAAGCTCAGAGCGAGAGCGAATGAGTGAGTAAGTCAATAGCTCACCATTTCCTAGACTAAATATTCATATCCTAGTAATAATATTAAATTAAGTTAAACTCAGAGCAAGAGCGAATGAGCGAGTAAATCAGTAGCTCACCATTTCCTAGACTAAATTTTGATATCCTAGTAATAATATTAAATTAAGTTAAACTCAGAGCGAGAGCAAATGAGTGAGTAAATCAGTAGCTCACCATTTCCTAGGCTGTACTTTGATAACCTAGTAATAATATTTAATTAAGTTAAACTCAAAACGGGAGCCAATGAGCGAGAAAGTCAAAAGCTTACCATTTCCTAGACTAAATATTCATATCCTAGTAATAATATTAAATTAAGTTAAACTCAAAACGAGAAAAAATGAGCGAGTAAATCAGTAGCTCACCATTTCCAAGACTATATTTTTATAACCTAGTAATAATATTTAATTAAGTTAAACTCAAAACGAGAGCCAATGAGCGAGTAAGTCAATAGCTCACCATTTCCTAGACTAAATATTCATATCCTAGTAATAATATTAAATTAAGTTAAACTCAGAGCAAGAACGAATGAGCGAGTAAATCAGTAGCTCACCATTTCCTAGACTAAATTTTGATATCCTAGTAATAATATTAAATTAAGTTAAGCTCAGAGCGAGAGCGAATGAGTGAGTAAATCAGTAGCTCACCATTTCCTAGGCTATATTTTGATAACCTAGTAATAATATTTAATTAAGTTAAACTCAAAACGGGAGCCAATGAGCGAGAAAGTCAATAGCTCACCATTTCCTAGACTAAATATTCATATCCTAGTAATAATATTAAATTAAGTTAAACTCAAAACGAGAAAAAATGACCGAGTAAATCAGTAGCTCACCATTTCCTAGACTATATTTTTATAACCTAGTAATAATATTTAATTAAGTTAAACTCAAAACGGGAGCCAATGAGCGAGAAAGTCAATAGCTCACCATTTCCTAGACTAAATATTCATATCCTAGTAATAATATTAAATTAAGTTAAACTCTGAGCAAGAATGAATGAGCGAGTAAATCAGTAGCTCACCATTTCCTAGACTAAATTTTGATATCCTAGTAATAATATTAAATTAAGTTAAGCTCAGAGCGAGAGCGAATGAGTGAGTAAGTCAATAGCTCACCATTTCCTAGACTAAATTTTGATATCCTAGTAATAATATTAAATTAAGTTAAGCTCAGAGCAAGAGCGAATGAGCGAGTAAATCAGTAGCTCACCATTTCCTAGACTAAATTTTGATATCCTAGTAATAATATTAAATTAAGTTAAACTCAGAGCGAGAGCAAATGAGTGAGTAAATCAGTAGCTCACCATTTCCTAGGCTGTACTTTGATAACCTAGTAATAATATTTAATTAAGTTAAACTCAAAACGGGAGCCAATGAGCGAGAAAGTCAAAAGCTTACCATTTCCTAGACTAAATATTCATATCCTAGTAATAATATTAAATTAAGTTAAACTCAAAACGAGAAAAAATGAGCGAGTAAATCAGTAGCTCACCATTTCCAAGACTATATTTTTATAACCTAGTAATAATATTTAATTAAGTTAAACTCAAAACCAGAGCCAATGAGCGAGTAAGTCAATAGCTCACCATTTCCTAGACTAAATATTCATATCCTAGTAATAATATTAAATTAAGTTAAACTCTGAGCAAGAATGAATGAGCGAGTAAATCAGTAGCTCACCATTTCCTAGACTAAATTTTGATATCCTAGTAATAATATTAAATTAAGTTAAGCTCAGAGCGAGAGCGAATGAGTGAGTAAGTCAATAGCTCACCATTTCCTAGACTAAATATTCATATCCTAGTAATAATATTAAATTAAGTTAAACTCAGAGCAAGAGCGAATGAGCGAGTAAATCAGTAGCTCACCATTTCCTAGACTAAATTTTGATATCCTAGTAATAATATTAAATTAAGTTAAACTCAGAGCGAGAGCAAATGAGTGAGTAAATCAGTAGCTCACCATTTCCTAGGCTGTACTTTGATAACCTAGTAATAATATTTAATTAAGTTAAACTCAAAACGGGAGCCAATGAGCGAGAAAGTCAAAAGCTTACCATTTCCTAGACTAAATATTCATATCCTAGTAATAATATTAAATTAAGTTAAACTCAAAACGAGAAAAAATGAGCGAGTAAATCAGTAGCTCACCATTTCCAAGACTATATTTTTATAACCTAGTAATAATATTTAATTAAGTTAAACTCAAAACGAGAGCCAATGAGCGAGTAAGTCAATAGCTCACCATTTCCTAGACTAAATATTCATATCCTAGTAATAATATTAAATTAAGTTAAACTCAGAGCAAGAACGAATGAGCGAGTAAATCAGTAGCTCACCATTTCCTAGACTAAATTTTGATATCCTAGTAATAATATTAAATTAAGTTAAGCTCAGAGCGAGAGCGAATGAGTGAGTAAATCAGTAGCTCACCATTTCCAAGACTATATTTTTATAACCTAGTAATAATATTTAATTAAGTTAAACTCAAAACCATAGCCAATGAGCGAGTAAGTCAATAGCTCACCATTTCCTAGACTAAATTTTGATATCCTAGTAATAATATTAAATTAAGTTAAGCTCAGAGCGAGAGCGAATGAGTGAGTAAGTCAATAGCTCACCATTTCCTAGACTAAATATTCATATCCTAGTAATAATATTAAATTAAGTTAAACTCAGAGCAAGAGCGAATGAGCGAGTAAATCAGTAGCTCACCATTTCCTAGACTAAATTTTGATATCCTAGTAATAATATTAAATTAAGTTAAACTCAGAGTGAGAGCAAATGAGTGAGTAAATCAGTAGCTCACCATTTCCTAGGCTGTACTTTGATAACCTAGTAATAATATTTAATTAAGTTAAACTCAAAACGGGAGCCAATGAGCGAGTAAGTCAATAGCTCACCATTTCCTAGACTAAATATTCATATCCTAGTAATAATATTAAATTAAGTTAAACTCAAAACGAGAAAAAATGAGCGAGTAAATCAGTAGCTCACCATTTCCAAGACTATATTTTTATAACCTAGTAATAATATTTAATTAAGTTAAACTCAAAACGAGAGCCAATGAGCGAGTAAGTCAATAGCTCACCATTTCCTAGACTAAATATTCATATCCTAGTAATAATATTAAATTAAGTTAAACTCAGAGCAAGAACGAATGAGCGAGTAAATCAGTAGCTCACCATTTCCTAGACTAAATTTTGATATCCTAGTAATAATATTAAATTAAGTTAAGCTCAGAGCGAGAGCGAATGAGTGAGTAAATCAGTAGCTCACCATTTCCAAGACTATATTTTTATAACCTAGTAATAATATTTAATTAAGTTAAACTCAAAACCATAGCCAATGAGCGAGTAAGTCAATAGCTCACCATTTCCTAGACTAAATTTTGATATCCTAGTAATAATATTAAATTAAGTTAAGCTCAGAGCGAGAGCGAATGAGTGAGTAAGTCAATAGCTCACCATTTCCTAGACTAAATATTCATATCCTAGTAATAATATTAAATTAAGTTAAACTCAGAGCAAGAGCGAATGAGCGAGTAAATCAGTAGCTCACCATTTCCTAGACTAAATTTTGATATCCTAGTAATAATATTAAATTAAGTTAAACTCAGAGCGAGAGCAAATGAGTGAGTAAATCAGTAGCTCACCATTTCCTAGGCTGTACTTTGATAACCTAGTAATAATATTTAATTAAGTTAAACTCAAAACGGGAGCCAATGAGCGAGAAAGTCAAAAGCTTACCATTTCCTAGACTAAATATTCATATCCTAGTAATAATATTAAATTAAGTTAAACTCAAAACGAGAAAAAATGAGCGAGTAAATCAGTAGCTCACCATTTCCAAGACTATATTTTTATAACCTAGTAATAATATTTAATTAAGTTAAACTCAAAACCAGAGCCAATGAGCGAGTAAGTCAATAGCTCACCATTTCCTAGACTAAATATTCATATCCTAGTAATAATATTAAATTAAGTTAAACTCTGAGCAAGAATGAATGAGCGAGTAAATCAGTAGCTCACCATTTCCTAGACTAAATTTTGATATCCTAGTAATAATATTAAATTAAGTTAAGCTCAGAGCGAGAGCGAATGAGTGAGTAAGTCAATAGCTCACCATTTCCTAGACTAAATTTTGATATCCTAGTAATAATATTAAATTAAGTTAAGCTCAGAGCAAGAGCGAATGAGCGAGTAAATCAGTAGCTCACCATTTCCTAGACTAAATTTTGATATCCTAGTAATAATATTAAATTAAGTTAAACTCAGAGCGAGAGCAAATGAGTGAGTAAATCAGTAGCTCACCATTTCCTAGGCTGTACTTTGATAACCTAGTAATAATATTTAATTAAGTTAAACTCAAAACGGGAGCCAATGAGCGAGAAAGTCAAAAGCTTACCATTTCCTAGACTAAATATTCATATCCTAGTAATAATATTAAATTAAGTTAAACTCAAAACGAGAAAAAATGAGCGAGTAAATCAGTAGCTCACCATTTCCAAGACTATATTTTTATAACCTAGTAATAATATTTAATTAAGTTAAACTCAAAACCAGAGCCAATGAGCGAGTAAGTCAATAGCTCACCATTTCCTAGACTAAATATTCATATCCTAGTAATAATATTAAATTAAGTTAAACTCTGAGCAAGAATGAATGAGCGAGTAAATCAGTAGCTCACCATTTCCTAGACTAAATTTTGATATCCTAGTAATAATATTAAATTAAGTTAAGCTCAGAGCGAGAGCGAATGAGTGAGTAAGTCAATAGCTCACCATTTCCTAGACTAAATTTTGATATCCTAGTAATAATATTAAATTAAGTAAAGCTCAGAGCAAGAGCGAATGAGCGAGTAAATCAGTAGCTCACTATTTCCTAGACTAAATTTTGATATCCTAGTAATAATATTAAATTAAGTTAAACTCAGAGCGAGAGCAAATAAGTGAGTAAATCAGTAGCTCACCATTTCCTAGGCTATACTTTGATAACCTAGTAATAATATTTAATTAAGTTAAACTCAAAACGAGAGCCAATGAGCGAGTAAGTCAATAGCTCACCATTTCCTAGACTAAATATTCATATCCTAGTAATAATATTAAATTAAGTTAAACTCAGAGCAAGAACGAATGAGCGAGTAAATCAGTAGCTCACCATTTCCTAGACTAAATTTTGATATCCTAGTAATAATATTAAATTAAGTTAAGCTCAGAGCGAGAGCGAATGAGCGAGTAAATCAGTAGCTCACCATTTCCTAGGCTATATTTTGATAACCTAGTAATAATATTTAATTAAGTTAAACTCAAAACGGGAGCCAATGAGCGAGAAAGTCAATAGCTCACCATTTCCTAGACTAAATATTCATATCCTAGTAATAATATTAAATTAAGTTAAACTCAAAACGAGAAAAAATGACCGAGTAAATCAGTAGCTCACCATTTCCTAGACTATATTTTTATAACCTAGTAATAATATTTAATTAAGTTAAACTCAAAACGGGAGCCAATGAGCGAGAAAGTCAATAGCTCACCATTTCCTAGACTAAATATTCATATCCTAGTAATAATATTAAATTAAGTTAAACTCAAAACGAGAAAAAATGACCGAGTAAATCAGTAGCTCACCATTTCCAAGACTATATTTTTATAACCTAGTAATAATATTTAATTAAGTTAAACTCAAAACCATAGCCAATGAGCGAGTAAGTCAATAGCTCACCATTTCCTAGACTAAATATTCATATCCTAGTAATAATATTAAATTAAGTTAAGCTCAGAGCGAGAGCGAATGAGTGAGTAAGTCAATAGCTCACCATTTCCTAGACTAAATATTCATATCCTAGTAATAATATTAAATTAAGTTAAACTCAGAGCAAGAGCGAATGAGCGAGTAAATCAGTAGCTCACCATTTCCTAGACTAAATTTTGATATCCTAGTAATAATATTAAATTAAGTTAAACTCAGAGCGAGAGCAAATGAGTGAGTAAATCAGTAGCTCACCATTTCCTAGGCTGTACTTTGATAACCTAGTAATAATATTTAATTAAGTTAAACTCAAAACGGGAGCCAATGAGCGAGAAAGTCAAAAGCTTACCATTTCCTAGACTAAATATTCATATCCTAGTAATAATATTAAATTAAGTTAAACTCAAAACGAGAAAAAATGAGCGAGTAAATCAGTAGCTCACCATTTCCAAGACTATATTTTTATAACCTAGTAATAATATTTAATTAAGTTAAACTCAAAACCAGAGCCAATGAGCGAGTAAGTCAATAGCTCACCATTTCCTAGACTAAATATTCATATCCTAGTAATAATATTAAATTAAGTTAAACTCTGAGCAAGAATGAATGAGCGAGTAAATCAGTAGCTCACCATTTCCTAGACTAAATTTTGATATCCTAGTAATAATATTAAATTAAGTTAAGCTCAGAGCGAGAGCGAATGAGTGAGTAAGTCAATAGCTCACCATTTCCTAGACTAAATTTTGATATCCTAGTAATAATATTAAATTAAGTTAAGCTCAGAGCAAGAGCGAATGAGCGAGTAAATCAGTAGCTCACCATTTCCTAGACTAAATTTTGATATCCTAGTAATAATATTAAATTAAGTTAAACTCAGAGCGAGAGCAAATGAGTGAGTAAATCAGTAGCTCACCATTTCCTAGGCTGTACTTTGATAACCTAGTAATAATATTTAATTAAGTTAAACTCAAAACGGGAGCCAATGAGCGAGAAAGTCAAAAGCTTACCATTTCCTAGACTAAATATTCATATCCTAGTAATAATATTAAATTAAGTTAAACTCAAAACGAGAAAAAATGAGCGAGTAAATCAGTAGCTCACCATTTCCAAGACTATATTTTTATAACCTAGTAATAATATTTAATTAAGTTAAACTCAAAACCAGAGCCAATGAGCGAGTAAGTCAATAGCTCACCATTTCCTAGACTAAATATTCATATCCTAGTAATAATATTAAATTAAGTTAAACTCTGAGCAAGAATGAATGAGCGAGTAAATCAGTAGCTCACCATTTCCTAGACTAAATTTTGATATCCTAGTAATAATATTAAATTAAGTTAAGCTCAGAGCGAGAGCGAATGAGTGAGTAAGTCAATAGCTCACCATTTCCTAGACTAAATTTTGATATCCTAGTAATAATATTAAATTAAGTAAAGCTCAGAGCAAGAGCGAATGAGCGAGTAAATCAGTAGCTCACTATTTCCTAGACTAAATTTTGATATCCTAGTAATAATATTAAATTAAGTTAAACTCAGAGCGAGAGCAAATAAGTGAGTAAATCAGTAGCTCACCATTTCCTAGGCTATACTTTGATAACCTAGTAATAATATTTAATTAAGTTAAACTCAAAACGAGAGCCAATGAGCGAGTAAGTCAATAGCTCACCATTTCCTAGACTAAATATTCATATCCTAGTAATAATATTAAATTAAGTTAAACTCAGAGCAAGAACGAATGAGCGAGTAAATCAGTAGCTCACCATTTCCTAGACTAAATTTTGATATCCTAGTAATAATATTAAATTAAGTTAAGCTCAGAGCGAGAGCGAATGAGTGAGTAAATCAGTAGCTCACCATTTCCTAGGCTATATTTTGATAACCTAGTAATAATATTTAATTAAGTTAAACTCAAAACGGGAGCCAATGAGCGAGAAAGTCAATAGCTCACCATTTCCTAGACTAAATATTCATATCCTAGTAATAATATTAAATTAAGTTAAACTCAAAACGAGAAAAATGACCGAGTAAATCAGTAGCTCACCATTTCCTAGACTATATTTTTATAACCTAGTAATAATATTTAATTAAGTTAAACTCAAAACGGGAGCCAATGAGCGAGAAAGTCAATAGCTCACCATTTCCTAGACTAAATATTCATATCCTAGTAATAATATTAAATTAAGTTAAACTCAAAACGAGAAAAAATGACCGAGTAAATCAGTAGCTCACCATTTCCAAGACTATATTTTTATAACCTAGTAATAATATTTAATTAAGTTAAACTCAAAACCATAGCCAATGAGCGAGTAAGTCAATAGCTCACCATTTCCTAGACTAAATATTCATATCCTAGTAATAATATTAAATTAAGTTAAGCTCAGAGCGAGAGCGAATGAGTGAGTAAGTCAATAGCTCACCATTTCCTAGACTAAATATTCATATCCTAGTAATAATATTAAATTAAGTTAAACTCAGAGCAAGAGCGAATGAGCGAGTAAATCAGTAGCTCACCATTTCCTAGACTAAATTTTGATATCCTAGTAATAATATTAAATTAAGTTAAACTCAGAGCGAGAGCAAATGAGTGAGTAAATCAGTAGCTCACCATTTCCTAGACTAAATTTTGATATCCTAGTAATAATATTAAATTAAGTTAAGCTCAGAGCGAGAGCGAATGAGTGAGTAAATCAGTAGCTCACCATTTCCTAGGCTATATTTTGATAACCTAGTAATAATATTTAATTAAGTTAAACTCAAAACGGGAGCCAATGAGCGAGAAAGTCAATAGCTCACCATTTCCTAGACTAAATATTCATATCCTAGTAATAATATTAAATTAAGTTAAACTCAAAACGAGAAAAAATGACCGAGTAAATCAGTAGCTCACCATTTCCAAGACTATATTTTTATAACCTAGTAATAATATTTAATTAAGTTAAACTCAAAACCATAGCCAATGAGCGAGTAAGTCAATAGCTCACCATTTCCTAGACTAAATATTCATATCCTAGTAATAATATTAAATTAAGTTAAGCTCAGAGCGAGAGCGAATGAGTGAGTAAGTCAATAGCTCACCATTTCCTAGACTAAATATTCATATCCTAGTAATAATATTAAATTAAGTTAAACTCAGAGCGAGAGCAAATGAGTGAGTAAATCAGTAGCTCACCATTTCCTAGGCTGTACTTTGATAACCTAGTAATAATATTTAATTAAGTTAAACTCAAAACGGGAGCCAATGAGCGAGAAAGTCAAAAGCTTACCATTTCCTAGACTAAATATTCATATCCTAGTAATAATATTAAATTAAGTTAAACTCAAAACGAGAAAAAATGAGCGAGTAAATCAGTAGCTCACCATTTCCAAGACTATATTTTTATAACCTAGTAATAATATTTAATTAAGTTAAACTCAAAACCAGAGCCAATGAGCGAGTAAGTCAATAGCTCACCATTTCCTAGACTAAATATTCATATCCTAGTAATAATATTAAATTAAGTTAAACTCTGAGCAAGAATGAATGAGCGAGTAAATCAGTAGCTCACCATTTCCTAGGCTATACTTTGATAACCTAGTAATAATATTTAATTAAGTTAAACTCAAAACGAGAGCCAATGAGCGAGTAAGTCAATAGCTCACCATTTCCTAGACTAAATTTTGATATCCTAGTAATAATATTAAATTAAGTTAAGCTCAGAGCGAGAGCGAATGAGTGAGTAAATCAGTAGCTCACCATTTCCTAGGCTATATTTTGATAACCTAGTAATAATATTTAATTAAGTTAAACTCAAAACCATAGCCAATGAGCGAGTAAGTCAATAGCTCACCATTTCCTAGACTAAATATTCATATCCTAGTAATAATATTAAATTAAGTTAAGCTCAGAGCGAGAGCGAATGAGTGAGTAAGTCAATAGCTCACCATTTCCTAGACTAAATATTCATATCCTAGTAATAATATTAAATTAAGTTAAACTCAGAGCAAGAGCGAATGAGCGAGTAAATCAGTAGCTCACCATTTCCTAGACTAAATTTTGATATCCTAGTAATAATATTAAATTAAGTTAAACTCAGAGCGAGAGCAAATGAGTGAGTAAATCAGTAGCTCACCATTTCCTAGGCTGTACTTTGATAACCTAGTAATAATATTTAATTAAGTTAAACTCAAAACGGGAGCCAATGAGCGAGAAAGTCAAAAGCTTACCATTTCCTAGACTAAATATTCATATCCTAGTAATAATATTAAATTAAGTTAAACTCAAAACGAGAAAAAATGAGCGAGTAAATCAGTAGCTCACCATTTCCAAGACTATATTTTTATAACCTAGTAATAATATTTAATTAAGTTAAACTCAAAACCAGAGCCAATGAGCGAGTAAGTCAATAGCTCACCATTTCCTAGACTAAATATTCATATCCTAGTAATAATATTAAATTAAGTTAAACTCTGAGCAAGAATGAATGAGCGAGTAAATCAGTAGCTCACCATTTCCTAGACTAAATTTTGATATCCTAGTAATAATATTAAATTAAGTTAAGCTCAGAGCGAGAGCGAATGAGTGAGTAAGTCAATAGCTCACCATTTCCTAGACTAAATTTTGATATCCTAGTAATAATATTAAATTAAGTTAAGCTCAGAGCAAGAGCGAATGAGCGAGTAAATCAGTAGCTCACCATTTCCTAGACTAAATTTTGATATCCTAGTAATAATATTAAATTAAGTTAAACTCAGAGCGAGAGCAAATGAGTGAGTAAATCAGTAGCTCACCATTTCCTAGGCTATACTTTGATAACCTAGTAATAATATTTAATTAAGTTAAACTCAAAACGGTAGCCAATGAGCGAGAAAGTCAAAAGCTTACCATTTCCTAGACTATATTTTTATATCCTAGTAATAATATTTAATTAATTTAAACTCAAAACGAGAAAAAATGACCGAGTAAATCAGTAGCTCACCATTTCCTAGACTATATTTTTATAACCTAGTAATAATATTTAATTAAGTTAAACTCAAAACGAGAGCCAATGAGCGAGTAAGTCAATAGCTCACCATTTCCTAGACTAAATATTCATATCCTAGTAATAATATTAAATTAAGTTAAACTCAGAGCAAGAACGAATGAGCGAGTAAATCAGTAGCTCACCATTTCCTAGACTAAATTTTGATATCCTAGTAATAATATTAAATTAAGTTAAACTCAAAACGAGAAAAAATGACCGAGTAAATCAGTAGCTCACCATTTCCTAGGCTATATTTTGATAACCTAGTAATAATATTTAATTAAGTTAAACTCAAAACGGGAGCCAATGAGCGAGAAAGTCAATAGCTCATCATTTCCTAGACTAAATATACATATCCTAGTAATAATATTAAATTAAGTTAAACTCAAAACGAGAAAAAATGACCGAGTAAATCAGTAGCTCACCATTTCCTAGACTATATTTTTATAGCCTAGTAATAATATTTAATTAAGTTAAACTCAAAACGAGAGCCAATGAGCGAGTAAGTCAATAGCTCACCATTTCCTAGACTAAATATTCATATCCTAGTAATAATATTAAATTAAGTTAAACTCAGAGCAAGAACGAATGAGCGAGTAAATCAGTAGCTCACCATTTCCTAGACTAAATTTTGATATCCTAGTAATAATATTAAATTAAGTTAAGCTCAGAGCGAGAGCGAATGAGTGAGTAAATCAGTAGCTCACCATTTCCTAGGCTATATTTTGATAACCTAGTAATAATATTTAATTAAGTTAAACTCAAAACGGGAGCCAATGAGCGAGAAAGTCAATAGCTCACCATTTCCTAGACTAAATATTCATATCCTAGTAATAATATTAAATTAAGTTAAACTCAAAACGAGAAAAAATGACCGAGTAAATCAGTAGCTCACCATTTCCTAGGCTATATTTTGATAACCTAGTAATAATATTTAATTAAGTTAAACTCAAAACGGGAGCCAATGAGCGAGAAAGTCAATAGCTCATCATTTCCTAGACTAAATATACATATCCTAGTAATAATATTAAATTAAGTTAAACTCAAAACGAGAAAAAATGACCGAGTAAATCAGTAGCTCACCATTTCCTAGACTATATTTTTATAGCCTAGTAATAATATTTAATTAAGTTAAACTCAAAACGAGAGCCAATGAGCGAGTAAGTCAATAGCTCACCATTTCCTAGACTAAATATTCATATCCTAGTAATAATATTAAATTAAGTTAAACTCAGAGCAAGAACGAATGAGCGAGTAAATCAGTAGCTCACCATTTCCTAGACTAAATTTTGATATCCTAGTAATAATATTAAATTAAGTTAAGCTCAGAGCGAGAGCGAATGAGTGAGTAAATCAGTAGCTCACCATTTCCTAGGCTATATTTTGATAACCTAGTAATAATATTTAATTAAGTTAAACTCAAAACGGGAGCCAATGAGCGAGAAAGTCAATAGCTCACCATTTCCTAGACTAAATATTCATATCCTAGTAATAATATTAAATTAAGTTAAACTCAAAACGAGAAAAAATGACCGAGTAAATCAGTAGCTCACCATTTCCTAGACTATATTTTTATAACCTAGTAATAATATTTAATTAAGTTAAACTCAAAACGGGAGCCAATGAGCGAGAAAGTCAATAGCTCACCATTTCCTAGACTAAATATTCATATCCTAGTAATAATATTAAATTAAGTTAAACTCAGAGCAAGAACGAATGAGCGAGTAAATCAGTAGCTCACCATTTCCTAGACTAAATTTTGATATCCTAGTAATAATATTAAATTAAGTTAAACTCAAAACGAGAAAAAATGACCGAGTAAATCAGTAGCTCACCATTTCCTAGACTATATTTTTATAACCTAGTAATAATATTTAATTAAGTTAAACTCAAAACGGGAGCCAATGAGCGAGAAAGTCAATAGCTCACCATTTCCTAGACTAAATATTCATATCCTAGTAATAATATTAAATTAAGTTAAACTCAAAACGAGAAAAAATGACCGAGTAAATCAGTAGCTCACCATTTCCTAGGCTATATTTTGATAACCTAGTAATAATATTTAATTAAGTTAAACTCAAAACGGGAGCCAATGAGCGAGAAAGTCAATAGCTCATCATTTCCTAGACTAAATATACATATCCTAGTAATAATATTAAATTAAGTTAAACTCAAAACGAGAAAAAATGACCGAGTAAATCAGTAGCTCACCATTTCCTAGACTATATTTTTATAGCCTAGTAATAATATTTAATTAAGTTAAACTCAAAACGAGAGCCAATGAGCGAGTAAGTCAATAGCTCACCATTTCCTAGACTAAATATTCATATCCTAGTAATAATATTAAATTAAGTTAAACTCAGAGCAAGAACGAATGAGCGAGTAAATCAGTAGCTCACCATTTCCTAGACTAAATTTTGATATCCTAGTAATAATATTAAATTAAGTTAAGCTCAGAGCGAGAGCGAATGAGTGAGTAAATCAGTAGCTCACCATTTCCTAGGCTATATTTTGATAACCTAGTAATAATATTTAATTAAGTTAAACTCAAAACGGGAGCCAATGAGCGAGAAAGTCAATAGCTCACCACTTCCTAGACTAAATATTCATATCCTAGTAATAATATTAAATTAAGTTAAACTCAAAACGAGAAAAAATGACCGAGTAAATCAGTAGCTCACCATTTCCAAGACTATATTTTTATAACCTAGTAATAATATTTAATTAAGTTAAACTCAAAACCATAGCCAATGAGCGAGTAAGTCAATAGCTCACCATTTCCTAGACTAAATATTCATATCCTAGTAATAATATTAAATTAAGTTAAGCTCAGAGCGAGAGCGAATGAGTGAGTAAGTCAATAGCTCACCATTTCCTAGACTAAATATTCATATCCTAGTAATAATATTAAATTAAGTTAAACTCAGAGCAAGAGCGAATGAGCGAGTAAATCAGTAGCTCACCATTTCCTAGACTAAATTTTGATATCCTAGTAATAATATTAAATTAAGTTAAACTCAGAGCGAGAGCAAATGAGTGAGTAAATCAGTAGCTCACCATTTCCTAGGCTGTACTTTGATAACCTAGTAATAATATTTAATTAAGTTAAACTCAAAACGGGAGCCAATGAGCGAGAAAGTCAAAAGCTTACCATTTCCTAGACTAAATATTCATATCCTAGTAATAATATTAAATTAAGTTAAACTCAAAACGAGAAAAAATGAGCGAGTAAATCAGTAGCTCACCATTTCCAAGACTATATTTTTATAACCTAGTAATAATATTTAATTAAGTTAAACTCAAAACCAGAGCCAATGAGCGAGTAAGTCAATAGCTCACCATTTCCTAGACTAAATATTCATATCCTAGTAATAATATTAAATTAAGTTAAACTCTGAGCAAGAATGAATGAGCGAGTAAATCAGTAGCTCACCATTTCCTAGACTAAATTTTGATATCCTAGTAATAATATTAAATTAAGTTAAGCTCAGAGCGAGAGCGAATGAGTGAGTAAGTCAATAGCTCACCATTTCCTAGACTAAATTTTGATATCCTAGTAATAATATTAAATTAAGTTAAGCTCAGAGCAAGAGCGAATGAGCGAGTAAATCAGTAGCTCACCATTTCCTAGACTAAATTTTGATATCCTAGTAATAATATTAAATTAAGTTAAACTCAGAGCGAGAGCAAATGAGTGAGTAAATCAGTAGCTCACCATTTCCTAGGCTATACTTTGATAACCTAGTAATAATATTTAATTAAGTTAAACTCAAAACGGTAGCCAATGAGCGAGAAAGTCAAAAGCTTACCATTTCCTAGACTATATTTTTATATCCTAGTAATAATATTTAATTAATTTAAACTCAAAACGAGAAAAAATGACCGAGTAAATCAGTAGCTCACCATTTCCTAGACTATATTTTTATAACCTAGTAATAATATTTAATTAAGTTAAACTCAAAACGAGAGCCAATGAGCGAGTAAGTCAATAGCTCACCATTTCCTAGACTAAATATTCATATCCTAGTAATAATATTAAATTAAGTTAAACTCAGAGCAAGAACGAATGAGCGAGTAAATCAGTAGCTCACCATTTCCTAGACTAAATTTTGATATCCTAGTAATAATATTAAATTAAGTTAAACTCAAAACGAGAAAAAATGACCGAGTAAATCAGTAGCTCACCATTTCCTAGACTATATTTTTATAACCTAGTAATAATATTTAATTAAGTTAAACTCAAAACGGGAGCCAATGAGCGAGAAAGTCAATAGCTCACCATTTCCTAGACTAAATATTCATATCCTAGTAATAATATTAAATTAAGTTAAACTCAAAACGAGAAAAAATGACCGAGTAAATCAGTAGCTCACCATTTCCTAGGCTATATTTTGATAACCTAGTAATAATATTTAATTAAGTTAAACTCAAAACGGGAGCCAATGAGCGAGAAAGTCAATAGCTCATCATTTCCTAGACTAAATATACATATCCTAGTAATAATATTAAATTAAGTTAAACTCAAAACGAGAAAAAATGACCGAGTAAATCAGTAGCTCACCATTTCCTAGACTATATTTTTATAGCCTAGTAATAATATTTAATTAAGTTAAACTCAAAACGAGAGCCAATGAGCGAGTAAGTCAATAGCTCACCATTTCCTAGACTAAATATTCATATCCTAGTAATAATATTAAATTAAGTTAAACTCAGAGCAAGAGCGAATGAGCGAGTAAATCAGTAGCTCACCATTTCCTAGACTAAATTTTGATATCCTAGTAATAATATTAAATTAAGTTAAACTCAGAGCGAGAGCAAATGAGTGAGTAAATCAGTAGCTCACCATTTCCTAGGCTATATTTTGATAACCTAGTAATAATATTTAATTAAGTTAAACTCAAAACGGGAGCCAATGAGCGAGAAAGTTAATAGCTCATCATTTCCTAGACTAAATATACATATCCTAGTAATAATATTAAATTAAGTTAAACTCAAAACGAGAAAAAATGACCGAGTAAATCAGTAGCTCACCATTTCCTAGACTATATTTTTATAGCCTAGTAATAATATTTAATTAAGTTAAACTCAAAACGAGAGCCAATGAGCGAGTAAGTCAATAGCTCACCATTTCCTAGACTAAATATTCATATCCTAGTAATAATATTAAATTAAGTTAAACTCAGAGCAAGAACGAATGAGCGAGTAAATCAGTAGCTCACCATTTCCTAGACTAAATTTTGATATCCTAGTAATAATATTAAATTAAGTTAAGCTCAGAGCGAGAGCGAATGAGTGAGTAAATCAGTAGCTCACCATTTCCTAGGCTATATTTTGATAACCTAGTAATAATATTTAATTAAGTTAAACTCAAAACGGGAGCCAATGAGCGAGAAAGTCAATAGCTCACCACTTCCTAGACTAAATATTCATATCCTAGTAATAATATTAAATTAAGTTAAACTCAAAACGAGAAAAAATGACCGAGTAAATCAGTAGCTCACCATTTCCAAGACTATATTTTTATAACCTAGTAATAATATTTAATTAAGTTAAACTCAAAACCATAGCCAATGAGCGAGTAAGTCAATAGCTCACCATTTCCTAGACTAAATATTCATATCCTAGTAATAATATTAAATTAAGTTAAGCTCAGAGCGAGAGCGAATGAGTGAGTAAGTCAATAGCTCACCATTTCCTAGACTAAATATTCATATCCTAGTAATAATATTAAATTAAGTTAAACTCAGAGCAAGAGCGAATGAGCGAGTAAATCAGTAGCTCACCATTTCCTAGACTAAATTTTGATATCCTAGTAATAATATTAAATTAAGTTAAACTCAGAGCGAGAGCAAATGAGTGAGTAAATCAGTAGCTCACCATTTCCTAGGCTGTACTTTGATAACCTAGTAATAATATTTAATTAAGTTAAACTCAAAACGGGAGCCAATGAGCGAGAAAGTCAAAAGCTTACCATTTCCTAGACTAAATATTCATATCCTAGTAATAATATTAAATTAAGTTAAACTCAAAACGAGAAAAAATGAGCGAGTAAATCAGTAGCTCACCATTTCCAAGACTATATTTTTATAACCTAGTAATAATATTTAATTAAGTTAAACTCAAAACCAGAGCCAATGAGCGAGTAAGTCAATAGCTCACCATTTCCTAGACTAAATATTCATATCCTAGTAATAATATTAAATTAAGTTAAACTCTGAGCAAGAATGAATGAGCGAGTAAATCAGTAGCTCACCATTTCCTAGACTAAATTTTGATATCCTAGTAATAATATTAAATTAAGTTAAGCTCAGAGCGAGAGCGAATGAGTGAGTAAGTCAATAGCTCACCATTTCCTAGACTAAATTTTGATATCCTAGTAATAATATTAAATTAAGTTAAACTCAGAGCAAGAGCGAATGAGCGAGTAAATCAGTAGCTCACCATTTCCTAGACTAAATTTTGATATCCTAGTAATAATATTAAATTAAGTTAAACTCAGAGCGAGAGCAAATGAGTGAGTAAATCAGTAGCTCACCATTTCCTAGGCTATACTTTGATAACCTAGTAATAATATTTAATTAAGTTAAACTCAAAACGGTAGCCAATGAGCGAGAAAGTCAAAAGCTTACCATTTCCTAGACTATATTTTTATATCCTAGTAATAATATTTAATTAATTTAAACTCAAAACGAGAAAAAATGACCGAGTAAATCAGTAGCTCACCATTTCCTAGACTATATTTTTATAACCTAGTAATAATATTTAATTAAGTTAAACTCAAAACGAGAGCCAATGAGCGAGTAAGTCAATAGCTCACCATTTCCTAGACTAAATATTCATATCCTAGTAATAATATTAAATTAAGTTAAACTCAGAGCAAGAACGAATGAGCGAGTAAATCAGTAGCTCACCATTTCCTAGACTAAATTTTGATATCCTAGTAATAATATTAAATTAAGTTAAACTCAAAACGAGAAAAAATGACCGAGTAAATCAGTAGCTCACCATTTCCTAGACTATATTTTTATAACCTAGTAATAATATTTAATTAAGTTAAACTCAAAACGGGAGCCAATGAGCGAGAAAGTCAATAGCTCACCATTTCCTAGACTAAATATTCATATCCTAGTAATAATATTAAATTAAGTTAAACTCAAAACGAGAAAAAATGACCGAGTAAATCAGTAGCTCACCATTTCCTAGGCTATATTTTGATAACCTAGTAATAATATTTAATTAAGTTAAACTCAAAACGGGAGCCAATGAGCGAGAAAGTCAATAGCTCACCATTTCCTAGACTAAATATACATATCCTAGTAATAATATTAAATTAAGTTAAACTCAAAACGAGAAAAAATGACCGAGTAAATCAGTAGCTCACCATTTCCTAGACTATATTTTTATAGCCTAGTAATAATATTTAATTAAGTTAAACTCAAAACGAGAGCCAATGAGCGAGTAAGTCAATAGCTCACCATTTCCTAGACTAAATATTCATATCCTAGTAATAATATTAAATTAAGTTAAACTCAGAGCAAGAGCGAATGAGCGAGTAAATCAGTAGCTCACCATTTCCTAGACTAAATTTTGATATCCTAGTAATAATATTAAATTAAGTTAAACTCAGAGCGAGAGCAAATGAGTGAGTAAATCAGTAGCTCACCATTTCCTAGGCTATACTTTGATAACCTAGTAATAATATTTAATTAAGTTAAACTCAAAACGGTAGCCAATGAGCGAGAAAGTCAAAAGCTTACCATTTCCTAGACTATATTTTTATATCCTAGTAATAATATTTAATTAATTTAAACTCAAAACGAGAAAAAATGACCGAGTAAATCAGTAGCTCACCATTTCCTAGACTATATTTTTATAACCTAGTAATAATATTTAATTAAGTTAAACTCAAAACGAGAGCCAATGAGCGAGTAAGTCAATAGCTCACCATTTCCTAGACTAAATATTCATATCCTAGTAATAATATTAAATTAAGTTAAACTCAGAGCAAGAACGAATGAGCGAGTAAATCAGTAGCTCACCATTTCCTAGACTAAATTTTGATATCCTAGTAATAATATTAAATTAAGTTAAACTCAAAACGAGAAAAAATGACCGAGTAAATCAGTAGCTCACCATTTCCTAGACTATATTTTTATAACCTAGTAATAATATTTAATTAAGTTAAACTCAAAACGGGAGCCAATGAGCGAGAAAGTCAATAGCTCACCATTTCCTAGACTAAATATTCATATCCTAGTAATAATATTAAATTAAGTTAAACTCAAAACGAGAAAAAATGACCGAGTAAATCAGTAGCTCACCATTTCCTAGGCTATATTTTGATAACCTAGTAATAATATTTAATTAAGTTAAACTCAAAACGGGAGCCAATGAGCGAGAAAGTCAATAGCTCATCATTTCCTAGACTAAATATACATATCCTAGTAATAATATTAAATTAAGTTAAACTCAAAACGAGAAAAAATGACCGAGTAAATCAGTAGCTCACCATTTCCTAGACTATATTTTTATAGCCTAGTAATAATATTTAATTAAGTTAAACTCAAAACGAGAGCCAATGAGCGAGTAAGTCAATAGCTCACCATTTCCTAGACTAAATATTCATATCCTAGTAATAATATTAAATTAAGTTAAACTCAGAGCAAGAACGAATGAGCGAGTAAATCAGTAGCTCACCATTTCCTAGACTAAATTTTGATATCCTAGTAATAATATTAAATTAAGTTAAGCTCAGAGCGAGAGCGAATGAGTGAGTAAATCAGTAGCTCACCATTTCCTAGGCTATATTTTGATAACCTAGTAATAATATTTAATTAAGTTAAACTCAAAACGGGAGCCAATGAGCGAGAAAGTCAATAGCTCACCATTTCCTAGACTAAATATTCATATCCTAGTAATAATATTAAATTAAGTTAAACTCAAAACGAGAAAAAATGACCGAGTAAATCAGTAGCTCACCATTTCCTAGACTATATTTTTATAACCTAGTAATAATATTTAATTAAGTTAAACTCAAAACGGGAGCCAATGAGCGAGAAAGTCAATAGCTCACCATTTCCTAGACTAAATATTCATATCCTAGTAATAATATTAAATTAAGTTAAACTCAAAACGAGAAAAAATGACCGAGTAAATCAGTAGCTCACCATTTCCAAGACTATATTTTTATAACCTAGTAATAATATTTAATTAAGTTAAACTCAAAACCATAGCCAATGAGCGATTAAGTCAATAGCTCACCATTTCCTAGACTAAATATTCATATCCTAGTAATAATATTAAATTAAGTTAAACTCAAAACGAGAAAAAATGACCGAGTAAATCAGTAGCTCAACATTTCCTAGACTATATTTTTATAGCCTAGTAATAATATTTAATTAAGTTAAACTCAAAACGAGAGCCAATGAGCGAGTAAGTCAATAGCTCACCATTTCCTAGACTAAATATTCATATCCTAGTAATAATATTAAATTAAGTTAAACTCAGAGCAAGAACGAATGAGCGAGTAAATCAGTAGCTCACCATTTCCTAGACTAAATTTTGATATCCTAGTAATAATATCAAATTAAGTTAAGCTCAGAGCGAGAGCGAATGAGTGAGTAAATCAGTAGCTCACCATTTCCTAGGCTATATTTTGATAACCTAGTAATAATATTTAATTAAGTTAAACTCAAAACGGGAGCCAATGAGCGAGAAAGTCAATAGCTCACCATTTCCTAGACTAAATATTCATATCCTAGTAATAATATTAAATTAAGTTAAACTCAAAACGAGAAAAAATGACCGAGTAAATCAGTAGCTCACCATTTCCTAGACTATATTTTTATAGCCTAGTAATAATATTTAATTAAGTTAAACTCAAAACGAGAGCCAATGAGCGAGTAAGTCAATAGCTCACCATTTCCTAGACTAAATATTCATATCCTAGTAATAATATTAAATTAAGTTAAACTCAGAGCAAGAACGAATGAGCGAGTAAATCAGTAGCTCACCATTTCCTAGACTAAATTTTGATATCCTAGTAATAATATCAAATTAAGTTAAGCTCAGAGCGAGAGCGAATGAGTGAGTAAATCAGTAGCTCACCATTTCCTAGGCTATATTTTGATAACCTAGTAATAATATTTAATTAAGTTAAACTCAAAACGGGAGCCAATGAGCGAGAAAGTCAATAGCTCACCATTTCCTAGACTAAATATTCATATCCTAGTAATAATATTAAATTAAGTTAAACTCAAAACGAGAAAAAATGACCGAGTAAATCAGTAGCTCAACATTTCCTAGACTATATTTTTATAGCCTAGTAATAATATTTAATTAAGTTAAACTCAAAACGAGAGCCAATGAGCGAGTAAGTCAATAGCTCACCATTTCCTAGACTAAATATTCATATCCTAGTAATAATATTAAATTAAGTTAAACTCAGAGCAAGAACGAATGAGCGAGTAAATCAGTAGCTCACCATTTCCTAGACTAAATTTTGATATCCTAGTAATAATATCAAATTAAGTTAAGCTCAGAGCGAGAGCGAATGAGTGAGTAAATCAGTAGCTCACCATTTCCTAGGCTATATTTTGATAACCTAGTAATAATATTTAATTAAGTTAAACTCAAAACGGGAGCCAATGAGCGAGAAAGTCAATAGCTCACCATTTCCTAGACTAAATATTCATATCCTAGTAATAATATTAAATTAAGTTAAACTCAAAACGAGAAAAAATGACCGAGTAAATCAGTAGCTCACCATTTCCTAGACTATATTTTTATAGCCTAGTAATAATATTTAATTAAGTTAAACTCAAAACGAGAGCCAATGAGCGAGTAAGTCAATAGCTCACCATTTCCTAGACTAAATATTCATATCCTAGTAATAATATTAAATTAAGTTAAACTCAGAGCAAGAACGAATGAGCGAGTAAATCAGTAGCTCACCATTTCCTAGACTAAATTTTGATATCCTAGTAATAATATCAAATTAAGTTAAGCTCAGAGCGAGAGCGAATGAGTGAGTAAATCAGTAGCTCACCATTTCCTAGGCTATATTTTGATAACCTAGTAATAATATTTAATTAAGTTAAACTCAAAACGGGAGCCAATGAGCGAGAAAGTCAATAGCTCACCATTTCCTAGACTAAATATTCATATCCTAGTAATAATATTAAATTAAGTTAAACTCAAAACGAGAAAAAATGACCGAGTAAATCAGTAGCTCACCATTTCCTAGACTATATTTTTATAACCTAGTAATAATATTTAATTAAGTTAAACTCAAAACGGGAGCCAATGAGCGAGAAAGTCAATAGCTCACCATTTCCTAGACTAAATATTCATATCCTAGTAATAATATTAAATTAAGTTAAACTCAAAACGAGAAAAAATGACCGAGTAAATCAGTAGCTCACCATTTCCAAGACTATATTTTTATAACCTAGTAATAATATTTAATTAAGTTAAACTCAAAACGAGAGCCAATGAGCGAGTAAGTCAATAGCTCACCATTTCCTAGATTAAATATTCATATCCTAGTAATAATATTAAATTAAGTTAAACTCAGAGCAAGAACGAATGAGCGAGTAAATCAGTAGCTCACCATTTCCTAGACTAAATTTTGATATCCTAGTAATAATATTAAATTAAGTTAAGCTCAGAGCGAGAGCGAATGAGTGAGTAAATCAGTAGCTCACCATTTCCTAGGCTATATTTTGATAACCTAGTAATAATATTTAATTAAGTTAAACTCAAAACGGGAGCCAATGAGCGAGAAAGTCAATAGCTCACCATTTCCTAGACTAAATATTCATATCCTAGTAATAATATTAAATTAGGTTAAACTCAAAACGAGAAAAAATGACCGAGTAAATCAGTAGCTCACCATTTCCTAAACTATATTTTTATAACCTAGTAATAATATTTAATTAAGTTAAACTCAAAACGGGAGCCAATGAGCGAGAAAGTCAATAGCTCACCATTTCCTAGACTAAATATTCATATCCTAGTAATAATATTAAATTAAGTTAAACTCAAAACGAGAAAAAATGACCGAGTAAATCAGTAGCTCACCATTTCCAAGACTATATTTTTATAACCTAGTAATAATATTTAATTAAGTTAAACTCAAAACCATAGCCAATGAGCGAGTAAGTCAATAGCTCACCATTTCCTAGACTAAATATTCATATCCTAGTAATAATATTAAATTAAGTTAAACTCAGAGCAAGAATGAATGAGCGAGTAAATCAGTAGCTCACCATTTCCTAGACTAAATTTTGATATCCTAGTAATAATATTAAATTAAGTTAAGCTCAGAGCGAGAGCGAATGAGTGAGTAAGTCAATAGCTCACCATTTCCTAGACTAAATATTCATATCCTAGTAATAATATTAAATTAAGTTAAACTCAGAGCAAGAGCGAATGAGCGAGTAAATCAGTAGCTCACCATTTCCTAGACTAAATTTGATATCCTAGTAATAATATTAAATTAAGTTAAACTCAGAGCGAGAGCAAATGAGTGAGTAAATCAGTAGCTCACCATTTCCTAGGCTATACTTTGATAACCTAGTAATAATATTTAATTAAGTTAAACTCAAAACGGGAGCCAATGAGCGAGAAAGTCAAAAGCTTACCATTTCCTAGACTAAATATTCATATCCTAGTAATAATATTAAATTAAGTTAAACTCAAAACGAGAAAAAATGAGCGAGTAAATCAGTAGCTCACCATTTCCAAGACTATATTTTTATAACCTAGTAATAATATTTAATTAAGTTAAACTCAAAACGGGAGCCAATGAGCGAGAAAGTCAATAGCTCACCATTTCCTAGACTAAATATTCATATCCTAGTAATAATATTAAATTAAGTTAAACTCAAAACGAGAAAAAATGACCGAGTAAATCAGTAGCTCACCATTTCCTAGACTATATTTTTATATCCTAGTAATAATATTTAATTAATTTAAACTCAAAACGAGAAAAAATGAGCGAGTAAATCAGTCGCTCACCATTTCCTAGACTAAATATTCATATCCTAGTAATAATATTAAATTAAGTTAAACTCAGAGCAAGAACGAATGAGCGAGTAAATCAGTAGCTCACCATTTCCTAGACTAAATTTTGATATCCTAGTAATAATATTAAATTAAGTTAAGCTCAGAGCGAGAGCGAATGAGTGAGTAAATCAGTAGCTCACCATTTCCTAGGCTATATTTTGATAACCTAGTAATAATATTTAATTAAGTTAAACTCAAAACGGGAGCCAATGAGCGAGAAAGTCAATAGCTCATCATTTCCTAGACTAAATATTCATATCCTAGTAATAATATTAAATTAAGTTAAACTCAAAACGAGAAAAAATGACCGAGTAAATCAATAGCTCACCATTTCCTAGACTAAATATTCATATCCTAGTAATAATATTAAATTAAGTTAAGCTCAGAGCGAGAGCGAATGAGCGAGTAAGTCAATAGCTCACCATTTCCTAGACTAAATATTCATATCCTAGTAATAATATTAAATTAAGTTAAACTCAGAGCAAGAGCGAATGAGCGAGTAAATCAGTAGCTCACCATTTCCTAGACTAAATTTTGATATCCTAGTAATAATATTAAATTAAGTTAAACTCAGAGCGAGAGCAAATGAGTGAGTAAATCAGTAGCTCACCATTTCCTAGGCTATACTTTGATAACCTAGTAATAATATTTAATTAAGTTAAACTCAAAACGGGAGCCAATGAGCGAGAAAGTCAAAAGCTTACCATTTCCTAGACTAAATATTCATATCCTAGTAATAATATTAAATTAAGTTAAACTCAAAACGAGAAAAAATGACCGAGTAAATCAGTAGCTCACCATTTCCAAGACTATATTTTTATAACCTAGTAATAATATTTAATTAAGTTAAACTCAAAACCAGAGCCAATGAGCGAGTAAGTCAATAGCTCACCATTTCCTAGACTAAATATTCATATCCTAGTAATAATATTAAATTAAGTTAAGCTCAGAGCGAGAGCGAATGAGTGAGTAAGTCAATAGCTCACCATTTCCTAGACGAAATATTCATATCCTAGTAATAATATTAAATTAAGTTAAACTCAGAGCAAGAGCGAATGAGCGAGTAAATCAGTAGCTCACCATTTCCTAGACTAAATTTTGATATCCTAGTAATAATATTAAATTAAGTTAAACTCAGAGCGAGAGCGAATGAGTGAGTAAAACAGTAGCTCACCATTTCCTAGACTATATATTTATATCCTAGTAATAATATTTAATTAATTTAAACTCAAAACGAGAAAAAAAGAGCGAGTAAATCAGTCGCTCACCATTTCCTAGACTAAATTTTGATATCCTAGTAATAAGATTTAATTAAGTTAAACTCAGAGCAAGAATGAATGAGCGAGTAAATCAGTAGCTCACCATTTCCTAGGCTATATTTTGATAACCTAGTAATAATATTTAATTAAGTTAAACTCAAAACCATAGCCAATGAGCGAGTAAGTCAATAGCTCACCATTTCCTAGACTAAATATTCATATCCTAGTAATAATATTAAATTAAGTTAAACTCAAAACGAGAAAAAATGACCGAATAAATCAGTAGCTCACCATTTCCAAGACTATATTTTTATAACCTAGTAATAATATTTAATTAAGTTAAACTCAAAACCAGAGCCAATGAGCGAGTAAGTCAATAGCTCACCATTTCCTAGACTAAATATTCATATCCTAGTAATAATATTAAATTAAGTTAAGCTCAGAGCGAGAGCGAATGAGTGAGTAAGTCAATAGCTCACCATTTCCTAGACTAAATATTCATATCCTAGTAATAATATTAAATTAAGTTAAACTCAGAGCAAGAGCGAATGAGCGAGTAAATCAGTAGCTCACCATTTCCTAGACTAAATTTTGATATCCTAGTAATAATATTAAATTAAGTTAAACTCAGAGCGAGAGCAAATGAGTGAGTAAATCAGTAGCTCACCATTTCCTAGGCTATACTTTGATAACCTAGTAATAATATTTAATTAAGTTAAACTCAAAACGGGAGCCAATGAGCGAGAAAGTCAAAAGCTTACCATTTCCTAGACTATATTTTTATATACTAGTAATAATATTAAATTAAGTTAAACTCAGAGCGAGAGCGAATGAGCGAGTAAATCAGTAGCTCACCATTTCCTAGACTAAATTTTGATATCCTAGTAATAATATTAAATTAAGTTAAACTCAGAGCGAGAGCGAATGAGTGAGTAAAACAGTAGCTCACCATTTCCTAGACTATATATTTATATCCTAGTAATAATATTTAATTAATTTAAACTCAAAACGAGAAAAAAAGAGCGAGTAAATCAGTCGCTCACCATTTCCTAGACTAAATTTTGATATCCTAGTAATAAGATTTAATTAAGTTAAACTCAGAGCAAGAATGAATGAGCGAGTAAATCAGTAGCTCACCATTTCCTAGGCTATATTTTGATAACCTAGTAATAATATTTAATTAAGTTAAACTCAAAACGGGAGCCAATGAGCGAGAAAGTCAAAAGCTTACCATTTCCTAGACTATATTTTTATATCCTAGTAATAATATTTAATTAATTTAAACTCAAAACGAGAAAAAATGACCGAGTAAATCAGTAGCTCACCATTTCCTAGACTATATTTTTATAACCTAGTAATAATATTTAATTAAGTTAAACTCAAAACGAGAGCCAATGAGCGAGTAAGTCAATAGCTCACCATTTCCTAGACTAAATATTCATATCCTAGTAATAATATTAAATTAAGTTAAACTCAGAGCAAGAACGAATGAGCGAGTAAATCAGTAGCTCACCATTTCCTAGACTAAATTTTGATATCCTAGTAATAATATTAAATTAAGTTAAGCTCAGAGCGAGAGCGAATGAGTGAGTAAATCAGTAGCTCACCATTTCCTAGGCTATATTTTGATAACCTCGTAATAATATTTAATTAAGTTAAACTCAAAACGGGAGCCAATGAGCGAGAAAGTCAATAGCTTATCATTTCCTAGACTAAATATTCATATCCTAGTAATAATATTAAATTAAGTTAAACTCAGAGCAAGAGCGAATGAGCGAGTAAATCAGTAGCTCACCATTTCCTAGACTAAATTTTGATATCCTAGTAATAATATTAAATTAAGTTAAACTCAAAACGAGAGCCAATGAGCGAGTAAGTCAATAGCTCACCATTTCCTAGACTAAATATTCATATCCTAGTAATAATATTAAATTAAGTTAAACTCAGAGCAAGAGCGAATGAGCGAGTAAATCAGTAGCTCACCATTTCCTTGACTAAATTTTGATATCCTAGTAATAATATTAAATTAAGTTAAACTTAGAGCGAGAGCAAATGAGTGAGTAAATCAGTAGCTCACCATTTCCTAGGCTAAATTTTGATAACCTAGTAATAATATTTAATTAAGTTAAACTCAAAACGGGAGCCAATGAGCGAGAAAGTCAAAAGCTTACTATTTCCTAGACTATATTTTTATATCCTAGTAATAATATTTAATTAATTTAAACTCAAAACGAGAAAAAATGACCGAGTAAATCAGTAGCTCACCATTTCCTAGACTATATTTTTATAACCTAGTAATAATATTTAATTAAGTTAAACTCAAAACGAGAGCCAATGAGCGAGTAAGTCAATAGCTCACCATTTCCTAGACTAAATATTCATATCCTAGTAATAATATTAAATTAAGTTAAACTCAGAGCAAGAACGAATGAGCGAGTAAATCAGTAGCTCACCATTTCCTAGACTAAATTTTGATATCCTAGTAATAATATTAAATTAAGTTAAGCTCAGAGCGAGAGCGAATGAGTGAGTAAATCAGTAGCTCACCATTTCCTAGACTATATTTTTATATCCTAGTAATAATATTTAATTAATTTAAACTCAAAACGAGAAAAAATGAGCGAGTAAATCAGTCGCTCACCATTTCCTAGACTAAATTTTGATATGCTAGTAATAAGATTTAATTAAGTTAAACTCAGAGCAAGAATGAATGAGCGAGTAAATCAGTAGCTCACCATTTCCTAGGCTATATTTTGATAACCTAGTAATAATATTTAATTAAGTTAAACTCAAAACGGGAGCCAATGAGCGAGAAAGTCAATAGCTCACCATTTCCTAGACTAAATATTCATATCCTAGTAATAATATTAAATTAAGTTAAACTCAAAACGAGAAAAAATGACCGAGTAAATCAGTAGCTCACCATTTCCTAGACTATATTTTTATATCCTAGTAATAATATTTAATTAATTTAAACTCAAAACGAGAAAAAATGAGCGAGTAAATCAGTCGCTCACCATTTCCTAGACTAAATATTCATATCCTAGTAATAATATTAAATTAAGTTAAACTCAGAGCAAGAACGAATGAGCGAGTAAATCAGTAGCTCACCATTTCCTAGACTAAATTTTGATATCCTAGTAATAATATTAAATTAAGTTAAGCTCAGAGCGAGAGCGAATGAGTGAGTAAATCAGTAGCTCACCATTTCCTAGGCTATATTTTGATAACCTCGTAATAATATTTAATTAAGTTAAACTCAAAACGGGAGCCAATGAGCGAGAAAGTCAATAGCTTATCATTTCCTAGACTAAATATTCATATCCTAGTAATAATATTAAATTAAGTTAAACTCAGAGCAAGAGCGAATGAGCGAGTAAATCAGTAGCTCACCATTTCCTAGACTAAATTTTGATATCCTAGTAATAATATTAAATTAAGTTAAGCTCAGAGCGAGAGCGAATGAGTGAGTAAATCAGTAGCTCACCATTTCCTAGACTATATTTTTATATCCTAGTAATAATATTTAATTAATTTAAACTCAAAACGAGAAAAAATGAGCGAGTAAATCAGTCGCTCACCATTTCCTAGACTAAATTTTGATATGCTAGTAATAATATTTAATTAAGTTAAACTCAAAACCAGAGCCAATGAGCGAGTAAGTCAATAGCTCACCATTTCCTAGACTAAATATTCATATCCTAGTAATAATATTAAATTAAGTTAAACTCTGAGCAAGAATGAATGAGCGAGTAAATCAGTAGCTCACCATTTCCTAGGCTATACTTTGATAACCTAGTAATAATATTTAATTAAGTTAAACTCAAAACGAGAGCCAATGAGCGAGTAAGTCAATAGCTCACCATTTCCTAGACTAAATTTTGATATCCTAGTAATAATATTAAATTAAGTTAAGCTCAGAGCGAGAGCGAATGAGTGAGTAAATCAGTAGCTCACCATTTCCTAGGCTATATTTTGATAACCTAGTAATAATATTTAATTAAGTTAAACTCAAAACCATAGCCAATGAGCGAGTAAGTCAATAGCTCACCATTTCCTAGACTAAATATTCATATCCTAGTAATAATATTAAATTAAGTTAAGCTCAGAGCGAGAGCGAATGAGTGAGTAAGTCAATAGCTCACCATTTCCTAGACTAAATATTCATATCCTAGTAATAATATTAAATTAAGTTAAACTCAGAGCAAGAGCGAATGAGCGAGTAAATCAGTAGCTCACCATTTCCTAGACTAAATTTTGATATCCTAGTAATAATATTAAATTAAGTTAAACTCAGAGCGAGAGCAAATGAGTGAGTAAATCAGTAGCTCACCATTTCCTAGGCTGTACTTTGATAACCTAGTAATAATATTTAATTAAGTTAAACTCAAAACGGGAGCCAATGAGCGAGAAAGTCAAAAGCTTACCATTTCCTAGACTAAATATTCATATCCTAGTAATAATATTAAATTAAGTTAAACTCAAAACGAGAAAAAATGAGCGAGTAAATCAGTAGCTCACCATTTCCAAGACTATATTTTTATAACCTAGTAATAATATTTAATTAAGTTAAACTCAAAACCAGAGCCAATGAGCGAGTAAGTCAATAGCTCACCATTTCCTAGACTAAATATTCATATCCTAGTAATAATATTAAATTAAGTTAAACTCTGAGCAAGAATGAATGAGCGAGTAAATCAGTAGCTCACCATTTCCTAGACTAAATTTTGATATCCTAGTAATAATATTAAATTAAGTTAAGCTCAGAGCGAGAGCGAATGAGTGAGTAAGTCAATAGCTCACCATTTCCTAGACTAAATTTTGATATCCTAGTAATAATATTAAATTAAGTTAAGCTCAGAGCAAGAGCGAATGAGCGAGTAAATCAGTAGCTCACCATTTCCTAGACTAAATTTTGATATCCTAGTAATAATATTAAATTAAGTTAAACTCAGAGCGAGAGCAAATGAGTGAGTAAATCAGTAGCTCACCATTTCCTAGGCTATACTTTGATAACCTAGTAATAATATTTAATTAAGTTAAACTCAAAACGGTAGCCAATGAGCGAGAAAGTCAAAAGCTTACCATTTCCTAGACTATATTTTTATATCCTAGTAATAATATTTAATTAATTTAAACTCAAAACGAGAAAAAATGACCGAGTAAATCAGTAGCTCACCATTTCCTAGACTATATTTTTATAACCTAGTAATAATATTTAATTAAGTTAAACTCAAAACGAGAGCCAATGAGCGAGTAAGTCAATAGCTCACCATTTCCTAGACTAAATATTCATATCCTAGTAATAATATTAAATTAAGTTAAACTCAGAGCAAGAACGAATGAGCGAGTAAATCAGTAGCTCACCATTTCCTAGACTAAATTTTGATATCCTAGTAATAATATTAAATTAAGTTAAACTCAAAACGAGAAAAAATGACCGAGTAAATCAGTAGCTCACCATTTCCTAGACTATATTTTTATAACCTAGTAATAATATTTAATTAAGTTAAACTCAAAACGGGAGCCAATGAGCGAGAAAGTCAATAGCTCACCATTTCCTAGACTAAATATTCATATCCTAGTAATAATATTAAATTAAGTTAAACTCAAAACGAGAAAAAATGACCGAGTAAATCAGTAGCTCACCATTTCCTAGGCTATATTTTGATATTCTAGTAATAATATTTAATTAAGTTAAACTCAAAACGGGAGCCAATGAGCGAGAAAGTCAATAGCTCATCATTTCCTAGACTAAATATACATATCCTAGTAATAATATTAAATTAAGTTAAACTCAAAACGAGAAAAAATGACCGAGTAAATCAGTAGCTCACCATTTCCTAGACTATATTTTTATAGCCTAGTAATAATATTTAATTAAGTTAAACTCAAAACGAGAGCCAATGAGCGAGTAAGTCAATAGCTCACCATTTCCTAGACTAAATATTCATATCCTAGTAATAATATTAAATTAAGTTAAACTCAGAGCAAGAACGAATGAGCGAGTAAATCAGTAGCTCACCATTTCCTAGACTAAATTTTGATATCCTAGTAATAATATTAAATTAAGTTAAGCTCAGAGCGAGAGCGAATGAGTGAGTAAATCAGTAGCTCACCATTTCCTAGGCTATATTTTGATAACCTAGTAATAATATTTAATTAAGTTAAACTCAAAACGGGAGCCAATGAGCGAGAAAGTCAATAGCTCACCATTTCCTAGACTAAATATTCATATCCTAGTAATAATATTAAATTAAGTTAAACTCAAAACGAGAAAAAATGACCGAGTAAATCAGTAGCTCACCATTTCCTAGGCTATATTTTGATAACCTAGTAATAATATTTAATTAAGTTAAACTCAAAACGGGAGCCAATGAGCGAGAAAGTCAATAGCTCATCATTTCCTAGACTAAATATACATATCCTAGTAATAATATTAAATTAAGTTAAACTCAAAACGAGAAAAAATGACCGAGTAAATCAGTAGCTCACCATTTCCTAGACTATATTTTTATAGCCTAGTAATAATATTTAATTAAGTTAAACTCAAAACGAGAGCCAATGAGCGAGTAAGTCAATAGCTCACCATTTCCTAGACTAAATATTCATATCCTAGTAATAATATTAAATTAAGTTAAACTCAGAGCAAGAACGAATGAGCGAGTAAATCAGTAGCTCACCATTTCCTAGACTAAATTTTGATATCCTAGTAATAATATTAAATTAAGTTAAGCTCAGAGCGAGAGCGAATGAGTGAGTAAATCAGTAGCTCACCATTTCCTAGGCTATATTTTGATAACCTAGTAATAATATTTAATTAAGTTAAACTCAAAACGGGAGCCAATGAGCGAGAAAGTCAATAGCTCACCACTTCCTAGACTAAATATTCATATCCTAGTAATAATATTAAATTAAGTTAAACTCAAAACGAGAAAAAATGACCGAGTAAATCAGTAGCTCACCATTTCCAAGACTATATTTTTATAACCTAGTAATAATATTTAATTAAGTTAAACTCAAAACCATAGCCAATGAGCGAGTAAGTCAATAGCTCACCATTTCCTAGACTAAATATTCATATCCTAGTAATAATATTAAATTAAGTTAAGCTCAGAGCGAGAGCGAATGAGTGAGTAAGTCAATAGCTCACCATTTCCTAGACTAAATATTCATATCCTAGTAATAATATTAAATTAAGTTAAACTCAGAGCAAGAGCGAATGAGCGAGTAAATCAGTAGCTCACCATTTCCTAGACTAAATTTTGATATCCTAGTAATAATATTAAATTAAGTTAAACTCAAAACGGGAGCCAATGAGCGAGAAAGTCAATAGCTCACCATTTCCTAGACTAAATATTCATATCCTAGTAATAATATTAAATTAAGTTAAACTCAAAACGAGAAAAAATGACCGAGTAAATCAGTAGCTCACCATTTCCTAGGCTATATTTTGATAACCTAGTAATAATATTTAATTAAGTTAAACTCAAAACGGGAGCCAATGAGCGAGAAAGTCAATAGCTCATCATTTCCTAGACTAAATATACATATCCTAGTAATAATATTAAATTAAGTTAAACTCAAAACGAGAAAAAATGACCGAGTAAATCAGTAGCTCACCATTTCCTAGACTATATTTTTATAGCCTAGTAATAATATTTAATTAAGTTAAACTCAAAACGAGAGCCAATGAGCGAGTAAGTCAATAGCTCACCATTTCCTAGACTAAATATTCATATCCTAGTAATAATATTAAATTAAGTTAAACTCAGAGCAAGAACGAATGAGCGAGTAAATCAGTAGCTCACCATTTCCTAGACTAAATTTTGATATCCTAGTAATAATATTAAATTAAGTTAAGCTCAGAGCGAGAGCGAATGAGTGAGTAAATCAGTAGCTCACCATTTCCTAGGCTATATTTTGATAACCTAGTAATAATATTTAATTAAGTTAAACTCAAAACGGGAGCCAATGAGCGAGAAAGTCAATAGCTCACCATTTCCTAGACTAAATATTCATATCCTAGTAATAATATTAAATTAAGTTAAACTCAAAACGAGAAAAAATGACCGAGTAAATCAGTAGCTCACCATTTCCAAGACTATATTTTTATAACCTAGTAATAATATTTAATTAAGTTAAACTCAAAACCAGAGCCAATGAGCGAGTAAGTCAATAGCTCACCATTTCCTAGACTAAATATTCATATCCTAGTAATAATATTAAATTAAGTTAAGCTCAGAGCGAGAGCGAATGAGTGAGTAAGTCAATAGCTCACCATTTCCTAGACTAAATATTCATATCCTAGTAATAATATTAAATTAAGTTAAACTCAGAGCAAGAGCGAATGAGCGAGTAAATCAGTAGCTCACCATTTCCTAGACTAAATTTTGATATCCTAGTAATAATATTAAATTAAGTTAAACTCAGAGTGAGAGCAAATGAGTGAGTAAATCAGTAGCTCACCATTTCCTAGGCTGTACTTTGATAACCTAGTAATAATATTTAATTAAGTTAAACTCAAAACGGGAGCCAATGAGCGAGAAAGTCAAAAGCTCACCATTTCCTAGACTAAATATTCATATCCTAGTAATAATATTAAATTAAGTTAAACTCAAAACGAGAAAAAATGAGCGAGTAAATCAGTAGCTCACCATTTCCAAGACTATATTTTTATAACCTAGTAATAATATTTAATTAAGTTAAACTCAAAACCAGAGCCAATGAGCGAGTAAGTCAATAGCTCACCATTTCCTAGACTAAATATTCATATCCTAGTAATAATATTAAATTAAGTTAAACTCTGAGCAAGAATGAATGAGCGAGTAAATCAGTAGCTCACCATTTCCTAGACTAAATTTTGATATCCTAGTAATAATATTAAATTAAGTTAAGCTCAGAGCGAGAGCGAATGAGTGAGTAAGTCAATAGCTCACCATTTCCTAGACTAAATTTTGATATCCTAGTAATAATATTAAATTAAGTTAAGCTCAGAGCAAGAGCGAATGAGCGAGTAAATCAGTAGCTCACCATTTCCTAGACTAAATTTTCATATCCTAGTAATAATATTAAATTAAGTTAAACTCAGAGCGAGAGCAAATGAGTGAGTAAATCAGTAGCTCACCATTTCCTAGGCTATACTTTGATAACCTAGTAATAATATTTAATTAAGTTAAACTCAAAACGGTAGCCAATGAGCGAGAAAGTCAAAAGCTTACCATTTCCTAGACTATATTTTTATATCCTAGTAATAATATTTAATTAATTTAAAATCAAAACGAGAAAAAATGACCGAGTAAATCAGTAGCTCACCATTTCCTAGACTATATTTTTATAACCTAGTAATAATATTTAATTAAGTTAAACTCAAAACGAGAGCCAATGAGCGAGTAAGTCAATAGCTCACCATTTCCTAGACTAAATATTCATATCCTAGTAATAATATTAAATTAAGTTAAACTCAGAGCAAGAACGAATGAGCGAGTAAATCAGTAGCTCACCATTTCCTAGACTAAATATTCATATCCTAGTAATAATATTAAATTAAGTTAAACTCAAAACGAGAAAAAATGACCGAGTAAATCAGTAGCTCACCATTTCCTAGACTATATTTTTATAACCTAGTAATAATATTTAATTAAGTTAAACTCAAAACGGGAGCCAATGAGCGAGAAAGTCAATAGCTCACCATTTCCTAGACTAAATATTCATATCCTAGTAATAATATTAAATTAAGTTAAACTCAAAACGAGAAAAAATGACCGAGTAAATCAGTAGCTCACCATTTCCTAGGCTATATTTTGATAACCTAGTAATAATATTTAATTAAGTTAAACTCAAAACGGGAGCCAATGAGCGAGAAAGTCAATAGCTCATCATTTCCTAGACTAAATATACATATCCTAGTAATAATATTAAATTAAGTTAAACTCAAAACGAGAAAAAATGACCGAGTAAATCAGTAGCTCACCATTTCCTAGACTATATTTTTATAGCCTAGTAATAATATTTAATTAAGTTAAACTCAAAACGAGAGCCAATGAGCGAGTAAGTCAATAGCTCACCATTTCCTAGACTAAATATTCATATCCTAGTAATAATATTAAATTAAGTTAAACTCAGAGCAAGAGCGAATGAGCGAGTAAATCAGTAGCTCACCATTTCCTAGACTAAATTTTGATATCCTAGTAATAATATTAAATTAAGTTAAACTCAGAGCGAGAGCAAATGAGTGAGTAAATCAGTAGCTCACCATTTCCTAGGCTATACTTTGATAACCTAGTAATAATATTTAATTAAGTTAAACTCAAAACGGTAGCCAATGAGCGAGAAAGTCAAAAGCTTACCATTTCCTAGACTATATTTTTATATCCTAGTAATAATATTTAATTAATTTAAACTCAAAACGAGAAAAAATGACCGAGTAAATCAGTAGCTCACCATTTCCTAGACTATATTTTTATAACCTAGTAATAATATTTAATTAAGTTAAACTCAAAACGAGAGCCAATGAGCGAGTAAGTCAATAGCTCACCATTTCCTAGACTAAATATTCATATCCTAGTAATAATATTAAATTAAGTTAAACTCAGAGCAAGAACGAATGAGCGAGTAAATCAGTAGCTCACCATTTCCTAGACTAAATTTTGATATCCTAGTAATAATATTAAATTAAGTTAAACTCAAAACGAGAAAAAATGACCGAGTAAATCAGTAGCTCACCATTTCCTAGACTATATTTTTATAACCTAGTAATAATATTTAATTAAGTTAAACTCAAAACGGGAGCCAATGAGCGAGAAAGTCAATAGCTCACCATTTCCTAGACTAAATATTCATATCCTAGTAATAATATTAAATTAAGTTAAACTCAAAACGAGAAAAAATGACCGAGTAAATCAGTAGCTCACCATTTCCTAGGCTATATTTTGATAACCTAGTAATAATATTTAATTAAGTTAAACTCAAAACGGGAGCCAATGAGCGAGAAAGTCAATAGCTCACCATTTCCTAGACTAAATATACATATCCTAGTAATAATATTAAATTAAGTTAAACTCAAAACGAGAAAAAATGACCGAGTAAATCAGTAGCTCACCATTTCCTAGACTATATTTTTATAGCCTAGTAATAATATTTAATTAAGTTAAACTCAAAACGAGAGCCAATGAGCGAGTAAGTCAATAGCTCACCATTTCCTAGACTAAATATTCATATCCTAGTAATAATATTAAATTAAGTTAAACTCAGAGCAAGAACGAATGAGCGAGTAAATCAGTAGCTCACCATTTCCTAGACTAAATATTCATATCCTAGTAATAATATTAAATTAAGTTAAGCTCAGAGCGAGAGCGAATGAGTGAGTAAATCAGTAGCTCACCATTTCCTAGGCTATATTTTGATAACCTAGTAATAATATTTAATTAAGTTAAACTCAAAACGGGAGCCAATGAGCGAGAAAGTCAATAGCTCACCATTTCCTAGACTAAATATTCATATCCTAGTAATAATATTAAATTAAGTTAAACTCAAAACGAGAAAAAATGACCGAGTAAATCAGTAGCTCACCATTTCCTAGACTATATTTTTATAACCTAGTAATAATATTTAATTAAGTTAAACTCAAAACGGGAGCCAATGAGCGAGAAAGTCAATAGCTCACCATTTCCTAGACTAAATATTCATATCCTAGTAATAATATTAAATTAAGTTAAACTCAAAACGAGAAAAAATGACCGAGTAAATCAGTAGCTCACCATTTCCAAGACTATATTTTTATAACCTAGTAATAATATTTAATTAAGTTAAACTCAAAACCATAGCCAATGAGCGATTAAGTCAATAGCTCACCATTTCCTAGACTAAATATTCATATCCTAGTAATAATATTAAATTAAGTTAAACTCAAAACGAGAAAAAATGACCGAGTAAATCAGTAGCTCAACATTTCCTAGACTATATTTTTATAGCCTAGTAATAATATTTAATTAAGTTAAACTCAAAACGAGAGCCAATGAGCGAGTAAGTCAATAGCTCACCATTTCCTAGACTAAATATTCATATCCTAGTAATAATATTAAATTAAGTTAAACTCAGAGCAAGAACGAATGAGCGAGTAAATCAGTAGCTCACCATTTCCTAGACTAAATTTTGATATCCTAGTAATAATATCAAATTAAGTTAAGCTCAGAGCGAGAGCGAATGAGTGAGTAAATCAGTAGCTCACCATTTCCTAGGCTATATTTTGATAACCTAGTAATAATATTTAATTAAGTTAAACTCAAAACGGGAGCCAATGAGCGAGAAAGTCAATAGCTCACCATTTCCTAGACTAAATATTCATATCCTAGTAATAATATTAAATTAAGTTAAACTCAAAACGAGAAAAAATGACCGAGTAAATCAGTAGCTCACCATTTCCTAGACTATATTTTTATAGCCTAGTAATAATATTTAATTAAGTTAAACTCAAAACGAGAGCCAATGAGCGAGTAAGTCAATAGCTCACCATTTCCTAGACTAAATATTCATATCCTAGTAATAATATTAAATTAAGTTAAACTCAGAGCAAGAACGAATGAGCGAGTAAATCAGTAGCTCACCATTTCCTAGACTAAATTTTGATATCCTAGTAATAATATCAAATTAAGTTAAGCTCAGAGCGAGAGCGAATGAGTGAGTAAATCAGTAGCTCACCATTTCCTAGGCTATATTTTGATAACCTAGTAATAATATTTAATTAAGTTAAACTCAAAACGGGAGCCAATGAGCGAGAAAGTCAATAGCTCACCATTTCCTAGACTAAATATTCATATCCTAGTAATAATATTAAATTAAGTTAAACTCAAAACGAGAAAAAATGACCGAGTAAATCAGTAGCTCACCATTTCCTAGACTATATTTTTATAACCTAGTAATAATATTTAATTAAGTTAAACTCAAAACGGGAGCCAATGAGCGAGAAAGTCAATAGCTCACCATTTCCTAGACTAAATATTCATATCCTAGTAATAATATTAAATTAAGTTAAACTCAAAACGAGAAAAAATGACCGAGTAAATCAGTAGCTCACCATTTCCAAGACTATATTTTTATAACCTAGTAATAATATTTAATTAAGTTAAACTCAAAACGAGAGCCAATGAGCGAGTAAGTCAATAGCTCACCATTTCCTAGATTAAATATTCATATCCTAGTAATAATATTAAATTAAGTTAAACTCAGAGCAAGAACGAATGAGCGAGTAAATCAGTAGCTCACCATTTCCTAGACTAAATTTTGATATCCTAGTAATAATATTAAATTAAGTTAAGCTCAGAGCGAGAGCGAATGAGTGAGTAAATCAGTAGCTCACCATTTCCTAGGCTATATTTTGATAACCTAGTAATAATATTTAATTAAGTTAAACTCAAAACGGGAGCCAATGAGCGAGAAAGTCAATAGCTCACCATTTCCTAGACTAAATATTCATATCCTAGTAATAATATTAAATTAGGTTAAACTCAAAACGAGAAAAAATGACCGAGTAAATCAGTAGCTCACCATTTCCTAAACTATATTTTTATAACCTAGTAATAATATTTAATTAAGTTAAACTCAAAACGGGAGCCAATGAGCGAGAAAGTCAATAGCTCACCATTTCCTAGACTAAATATTCATATCCTAGTAATAATATTAAATTAAGTTAAACTCAAAACGAGAAAAAATGACCGAGTAAATCAGTAGCTCACCATTTCCAAGACTATATTTTTATAACCTAGTAATAATATTTAATTAAGTTAAACTCAAAACCATAGCCAATGAGCGAGTAAGTCAATAGCTCACCATTTCCTAGACTAAATATTCATATCCTAGTAATAATATTAAATTAAGTTAAACTCAGAGCAAGAATGAATGAGCGAGTAAATCAGTAGCTCACCATTTCCTAGACTAAATTTTGATATCCTAGTAATAATATTAAATTAAGTTAAGCTCAGAGCGAGAGCGAATGAGTGAGTAAGTCAATAGCTCACCATTTCCTAGACTAAATATTCATATCCTAGTAATAATATTAAATAAGTTAAACTCAGAGCAAGAGCGAATGAGCGAGTAAATCAGTAGCTCACCATTTCCTAGACTAAATTTGATATCCTAGTAATAATATTAAATTAAGTTAAACTCAGAGCGAGAGCAAATGAGTGAGTAAATCAGTAGCTCACCATTTCCTAGGCTATACTTTGATAACCTAGTAATAATATTTAATTAAGTTAAACTCAAAACGGGAGCCAATGAGCGAGAAAGTCAAAAGCTTACCATTTTCCTAGACTAAATATTCATATCCTAGTAATAATATTAAATTAAGTTAAACTCAAAACGAGAAAAAATGAGCGAGTAAATCAGTAGCTCACCATTTCCAAGACTATATTTTTATAACCTAGTAATAATATTTAATTAAGTTAAACTCAAAACGGGAGCCAATGAGCGAGAAAGTCAATAGCTCACCATTTCCTAGACTAAATATTCATATCCTAGTAATAATATTAAATTAAGTTAAACTCAAAACGAGAAAAAATGACCGAGTAAATCAGTAGCTCACCATTTCCTAGACTATATTTTTATATCCTAGTAATAATATTTAATTAATTTAAACTCAAAACGAGAAAAAATGAGCGAGTAAATCAGTCGCTCACCATTTCCTAGACTAAATATTCATATCCTAGTAATAATATTAAATTAAGTTAAACTCAGAGCAAGAACGAATGAGCGAGTAAATCAGTAGCTCACCATTTCCTAGACTAAATTTTGATATCCTAGTAATAATATTAAATTAAGTTAAGCTCAGAGCGAGAGCGAATGAGTGAGTAAATCAGTAGCTCACCATTTCCTAGGCTATATTTTGATAACCTAGTAATAATATTTAATTAAGTTAAACTCAAAACGGGAGCCAATGAGCGAGAAAGTCAATAGCTCATCATTTCCTAGACTAAATATTCATATCCTAGTAATAATATTAAATTAAGTTAAACTCAAAACGAGAAAAAATGACCGAGTAAATCAATAGCTCACCATTTCCTAGACTAAATATTCATATCCTAGTAATAATATTAAATTAAGTTAAGCTCAGAGCGAGAGCGAATGAGCGAGTAAGTCAATAGCTCACCATTTCCTAGACTAAATATTCATATCCTAGTAATAATATTAAATTAAGTTAAACTCAGAGCAAGAGCGAATGAGCGAGTAAATCAGTAGCTCACCATTTCCTAGACTAAATTTTGATATCCTAGTAATAATATTAAATTAAGTTAAACTCAGAGCGAGAGCAAATGAGTGAGTAAATCAGTAGCTCACCATTTCCTAGGCTATACTTTGATAACCTAGTAATAATATTTAATTAAGTTAAACTCAAAACGGGAGCCAATGAGCGAGAAAGTCAAAAGCTTACCATTTCCTAGACTAAATATTCATATCCTAGTAATAATATTAAATTAAGTTAAACTCAAAACGAGAAAAAATGACCGAGTAAATCAGTAGCTCACCATTTCCAAGACTATATTTTTATAACCTAGTAATAATATTTAATTAAGTTAAACTCAAAACCAGAGCCAATGAGCGAGTAAGTCAATAGCTCACCATTTCCTAGACTAAATATTCATATCCTAGTAATAATATTAAATTAAGTTAAGCTCAGAGCGAGAGCGAATGAGTGAGTAAGTCAATAGCTCACCATTTCCTAGACGAAATATTCATATCCTAGTAATAATATTAAATTAAGTTAAACTCAGAGCAAGAGCGAATGAGCGAGTAAATCAGTAGCTCACCATTTCCTAGACTAAATTTTGATATCCTAGTAATAATATTAAATTAAGTTAAACTCAGAGCGAGAGCGAATGAGTGAGTAAAACAGTAGCTCACCATTTCCTAGACTATATATTTATATCCTAGTAATAATATTTAATTAATTTAAACTCAAAACGAGAAAAAAAGAGCGAGTAAATCAGTCGCTCACCATTTCCTAGACTAAATTTTGATATCCTAGTAATAAGATTTAATTAAGTTAAACTCAGAGCAAGAATGAATGAGCGAGTAAATCAGTAGCTCACCATTTCCTAGGCTATATTTTGATAACCTAGTAATAATATTTAATTAAGTTAAACTCAAAACGGGAGCCAATGAGCGAGAAAGTCAAAAGCTTACCATTTCCTAGACTAAATATTCATATCCTAGTAATAATATTAAATTAAGTTAAACTCAAAACGAGAAAAAATGACCGAATAAATCAGTAGCTCACCATTTCCAAGACTATATTTTTATAACCTAGTAATAATATTTAATTAAGTTAAACTCAAAACCAGAGCCAATGAGCGAGTAAGTCAATAGCTCACCATTTCCTAGACTAAATATTCATATCCTAGTAATAATATTAAATTAAGTTAAGCTCAGAGCGAGAGCGAATGAGTGAGTAAGTCAATAGCTCACCATTTCCTAGACTAAATATTCATATCCTAGTAATAATATTAAATTAAGTTAAACTCAGAGCAAGAGCGAATGAGCGAGTAAATCAGTAGCTCACCATTTCCTAGACTAAATTTTGATATCCTAGTAATAATATTAAATTAAGTTAAACTCAGAGCGAGAGCAAATGAGTGAGTAAATCAGTAGCTCACCATTTCCTAGGCTATACTTTGATAACCTAGTAATAATATTTAATTAAGTTAAACTCAAAACGGGAGCCAATGAGCGAGAAAGTCAAAAGCTTACCATTTCCTAGACTATATTTTTATATACTAGTAATAATATTAAATTAAGTTAAACTCAGAGCGAGAGCGAATGAGCGAGTAAATCAGTAGCTCACCATTTCCTAGACTAAATTTTGATATCCTAGTAATAATATTAAATTAAGTTAAACTCAGAGCGAGAGCGAATGAGTGAGTAAAACAGTAGCTCACCATTTCCTAGACTATATATTTATATCCTAGTAATAATATTTAATTAATTTAAACTCAAAACGAGAAAAAAAGAGCGAGTAAATCAGTCGCTCACCATTTCCTAGACTAAATTTTGATATCCTAGTAATAAGATTTAATTAAGTTAAACTCAGAGCAAGAATGAATGAGCGAGTAAATCAGTAGCTCACCATTTCCTAGGCTATATTTTGATAACCTAGTAATAATATTTAATTAAGTTAAACTCAAAACGGGAGCCAATGAGCGAGAAAGTCAAAAGCTTACCATTTCCTAGACTATATTTTTATATCCTAGTAATAATATTTAATTAATTTAAACTCAAAACGAGAAAAAATGACCGAGTAAATCAGTAGCTCACCATTTCCTAGACTATATTTTTATAACCTAGTAATAATATTTAATTAAGTTAAACTCAAAACGAGAGCCAATGAGCGAGTAAGTCAATAGCTCACCATTTCCTAGACTAAATATTCATATCCTAGTAATAATATTAAATTAAGTTAAACTCAGAGCAAGAACGAATGAGCGAGTAAATCAGTAGCTCACCATTTCCTAGACTAAATTTTGATATCCTAGTAATAATATTAAATTAAGTTAAGCTCAGAGCGAGAGCGAATGAGTGAGTAAATCAGTAGCTCACCATTTCCTAGGCTATATTTTGATAACCTCGTAATAATATTTAATTAAGTTAAACTCAAAACGGGAGCCAATGAGCGAGAAAGTCAATAGCTTATCATTTCCTAGACTAAATATTCATATCCTAGTAATAATATTAAATTAAGTTAAACTCAGAGCAAGAGCGAATGAGCGAGTAAATCAGTAGCTCACCATTTCCTAGACTAAATTTTGATATCCTAGTAATAATATTAAATTAAGTTAAACTCAAAACGAGAGCCAATGAGCGAGTAAGTCAATAGCTCACCATTTCCTAGACTAAATATTCATATCCTAGTAATAATATTAAATTAAGTTAAACTCAGAGCAAGAGCGAATGAGCGAGTAAATCAGTAGCTCACCATTTCCTTGACTAAATTTTGATATCCTAGTAATAATATTAAATTAAGTTAAACTTAGAGCGAGAGCAAATGAGTGAGTAAATCAGTAGCTCACCATTTCCTAGGCTAAATTTTGATAACCTAGTAATAATATTTAATTAAGTTAAACTCAAAACGGGAGCCAATGAGCGAGAAAGTCAAAAGCTTACTATTTCCTAGACTATATTTTTATATCCTAGTAATAATATTTAATTAATTTAAACTCAAAACGAGAAAAAATGACCGAGTAAATCAGTAGCTCACCATTTCCTAGACTATATTTTTATAACCTAGTAATAATATTTAATTAAGTTAAACTCAAAACGAGAGCCAATGAGCGAGTAAGTCAATAGCTCACCATTTCCTAGACTAAATATTCATATCCTAGTAATAATATTAAATTAAGTTAAACTCAGAGCAAGAACGAATGAGCGAGTAAATCAGTAGCTCACCATTTCCTAGACTAAATTTTGATATCCTAGTAATAATATTAAATTAAGTTAAGCTCAGAGCGAGAGCGAATGAGTGAGTAAATCAGTAGCTCACCATTTCCTAGACTATATTTTTATATCCTAGTAATAATATTTAATTAATTTAAACTCAAAACGAGAAAAAATGAGCGAGTAAATCAGTCGCTCACCATTTCCTAGACTAAATTTTGATATGCTAGTAATAAGATTTAATTAAGTTAAACTCAGAGCAAGAATGAATGAGCGAGTAAATCAGTAGCTCACCATTTCCTAGGCTATATTTTGATAACCTAGTAATAATATTTAATTAAGTTAAACTCAAAACGGGAGCCAATGAGCGAGAAAGTCAATAGCTCACCATTTCCTAGACTAAATATTCATATCCTAGTAATAATATTAAATTAAGTTAAACTCAAAACGAGAAAAAATGACCGAGTAAATCAGTAGCTCACCATTTCCTAGACTATATTTTTATATCCTAGTAATAATATTTAATTAATTTAAACTCAAAACGAGAAAAAATGAGCGAGTAAATCAGTCGCTCACCATTTCCTAGACTAAATATTCATATCCTAGTAATAATATTAAATTAAGTTAAACTCAGAGCAAGAACGAATGAGCGAGTAAATCAGTAGCTCACCATTTCCTAGACTAAATTTTGATATCCTAGTAATAATATTAAATTAAGTTAAGCTCAGAGCGAGAGCGAATGAGTGAGTAAATCAGTAGCTCACCATTTCCTAGGCTATATTTTGATAACCTCGTAATAATATTTAATTAAGTTAAACTCAAAACGGGAGCCAATGAGCGAGAAAGTCAATAGCTTATCATTTCCTAGACTAAATATTCATATCCTAGTAATAATATTAAATTAAGTTAAACTCAGAGCAAGAGCGAATGAGCGAGTAAATCAGTAGCTCACCATTTCCTAGACTAAATTTTGATATCCTAGTAATAATATTAAATTAAGTTAAACTCAAAACGAGAGCCAATGAGCGAGTAAGTCAATAGCTCACCATTTCCTAGACTAAATATTCATATCCTAGTAATAATATTAAATTAAGTTAAACTCAGAGCAAGAGCGAATGAGCGAGTAAATCAGTAGCTCACCATTTCCTTGACTAAATTTTGATATCCTAGTAATAATATTAAATTAAGTTAAACTTAGAGCGAGAGCAAATGAGTGAGTAAATCAGTAGCTCACCATTTCCTAGGCTAAATTTTGATAACCTAGTAATAATATTTAATTAAGTTAAACTCAAAACGGGAGCCAATGAGCGAGAAAGTCAAAAGCTTACTATTTCCTAGACTATATTTTTATATCCTAGTAATAATATTTAATTAATTTAAACTCAAAACGAGAAAAAATGACCGAGTAAATCAGTAGCTCACCATTTCCTAGACTATATTTTTATAACCTAGTAATAATATTTAATTAAGTTAAACTCAAAACGAGAGCCAATGAGCGAGTAAGTCAATAGCTCACCATTTCCTAGACTAAATATTCATATCCTAGTAATAATATTAAATTAAGTTAAACTCAGAGCAAGAACGAATGAGCGAGTAAATCAGTAGCTCACCATTTCCTAGACTAAATTTTGATATCCTAGTAATAATATTAAATTAAGTTAAGCTCAGAGCGAGAGCGAATGAGTGAGTAAATCAGTAGCTCACCATTTCCTAGACTATATTTTTATATCCTAGTAATAATATTTAATTAATTTAAACTCAAAACGAGAAAAAATGAGCGAGTAAATCAGTCGCTCACCATTTCCTAGACTAAATTTTGATATGCTAGTAATAAGATTTAATTAAGTTAAACTCAGAGCAAGAATGAATGAGCGAGTAAATCAGTAGCTCACCATTTCCTAGGCTATATTTTGATAACCTAGTAATAATATTTAATTAAGTTAAACTCAAAACGGGAGCCAATGAGCGAGAAAGTCAATAGCTCACCATTTCCTAGACTAAATATTCATATCCTAGTAATAATATTAAATTAAGTTAAACTCAAAACGAGAAAAAATGACCGAGTAAATCAGTAGCTCACCATTTCCTAGACTATATTTTTATATCCTAGTAATAATATTTAATTAATTTAAACTCAAAACGAGAAAAAATGAGCGAGTAAATCAGTCGCTCACCATTTCCTAGACTAAATATTCATATCCTAGTAATAATATTAAATTAAGTTAAACTCAGAGCAAGAACGAATGAGCGAGTAAATCAGTAGCTCACCATTTCCTAGACTAAATTTTGATATCCTAGTAATAATATTAAATTAAGTTAAGCTCAGAGCGAGAGCGAATGAGTGAGTAAATCAGTAGCTCACCATTTCCTAGGCTACATTTTGATAACCTAGTAATAATATTTAATTAAGTTAAACTCAAAACGGGAGCCAATGAGCGAGAAAGTCAATAGCTCACCATTTCCTAGACTAAATATTCATATCCTAGTAATAATATTAAATTAAGTTAAACTCAAAACGAGAAAAAATGACCGAGTAAATCAGTAGCTCACCATTTCCTAGACTATATTTTTATATCCTAGTAATAATATTTAATTAATTTAAACTCAAAACGAGAAAAAATGAGCGAGTAAATCAGTCGCTCACCATTTCCTAGACTAAATATTCATATCCTAGTAATAATATTAAATTAAGTTAAACTCAGAGCAAGAACGAATGAGCGAGTAAATCAGTAGCTCACCATTTCCTAGACTAAATTTTGATATCCTAGTAATAATATTAAATTAAGTTAAGCTCAGAGCGAGAGCGAATGAGTGAGTAAATCAGTAGCTCACCATTTCCTAGGCTATATTTTGATAACCTAGTAATAATATTTAATTAAGTTAAACTCAAAACGGGAGCCAATGAGCGAGAAAGTCAATAGCTCACCATTTCCTAGACTAAATATTCATATCCTAGTAATAATATTAAATTAAGTTAAACTCAAAACGAGAGCCAATGAGCGAGTAAGTCAATAGCTCACCATTTCCTAGACTAAATATTCATATCCTAGTAATAATATTAAATTAAGTTAAACTCAGAGCGAGAGCGAATGAGTGAGTAAATCAGTAGCTCACCATTTCCTAGACTATATTTTTATAACCTAGTAATAATATTTAATTAAGTTAAACTCAAAACGAGAGCCAATGAGCGAGTAAGTCAATAGCTCACCATTTCCTAGACTAAATATTCATATCCTAGTAATAATATTAAATTAAGTTAAACTCAGAGCAAGAGCGAATGAGCGAGTAAATCAGTAGCTCACCATTTCCTAGGCTATATTTTGATAACCTAGTAATAATATTTAATTAAGTTAAACTCAAAACGGGAGCCAATGAGCGAGAAAGTCAATAGCTCATCATTTCCTAGACTAAATATTCATATCCTAGTAATAATATTAAATTAAGTTAAACTCAAAACGAGAAAAAATGACCGAGTAAATCAGTAGCTCACCATTTCCTAGACTATATTTTTATAGCCTAGTAATAATATTTAATTAAGTTAAACTCAAAACGAGAGCCAATGAGCGAGTAAGTCAATAGCTCACCATTTCCTAGACTAAATATTCATATCCTAGTAATAATATTAAATTAAGTTAAACTCAGAGCAAGAACGAATGAGCGAGTAAATCAGTAGCTCACCATTTCCTAGACTAAATTTTGATATCCTAGTAATAATATTAAATTAAGTTAAGCTCAGAGCGAGAGCGAATGAGTGAGTAAATCAGTAGCTCACCATTTCCTAGGCTATATTTTGATAACCTAGTAATAATATTTAATTAAGTTAAACTCAAAACGGGAGCCAATGAGCGAGAAAGTCAATAGCTCACCATTTCCTAGACTAAATATTCATATCCTAGTAATAATATTAAATTAAGTTAAACTCAAAACGAGAGCCAATGAGCGAGTAAGTCAATAGCTCACCATTTCCTAGACTAAATATTCATATCCTAGTAATAATATTAAATTAAGTTAAACTCAGAGCGAGAGCGAATGAGTGAGTAAATCAGTAGCTCACCATTTCCTAGACTATATTTTTATAACCTAGTAATAATATTTAATTAAGTTAAACTCAAAACGAGAGCCAATGAGCGAGTAAGTCAATAGCTCACCATTTCCTAGACTAAATATTCATATCCTAGTAATAATATTAAATTAAGTTAAACTCAGAGCAAGAGCGAATGAGCGAGTAAATCAGTAGCTCACCATTTCCTAGGCTATATTTTGATAACCTAGTAATAATATTTAATTAAGTTAAACTCAAAACGGGAGCCAATGAGCGAGAAAGTCAATAGCTCATCATTTCCTAGACTAAATATTCATATCCTAGTAATAATATTAAATTAAGTTAAACTCAAAACGAGAAAAAATGACCGAGTAAATCAGTAGCTCACCATTTCCTAGACTATATTTTTATAGCCTAGTAATAATATTTAATTAAGTTAAACTCAAAACGAGAGCCAATGAGCGAGTAAGTCAATAGCTCACCATTTCCTAGACTAAATATTCATATCCTAGTAATAATATTAAATTAAGTTAAACTCAGAGCAAGAGCGAATGAGCGAGTAAATCAGTAGCTCACCATTTCCTAGACTAAATTTTGATATCCTAGTAATAATATTAAATTAAGTTAAACTCAGAGCGAGAGCGAATGAGTGAGTAAATCAGTAGCTCACCATTTCCTAGACTATATTTTTATAACCTAGTAATAATATTTAATTAAGTTAAACTCAAAACGAGAGCCAATGAGCGAGTAAGTCAATAGCTCACCATTTCCTAGACTAAATATTCATATCCTAGTAATAATATTAAATTAAGTTAAACTCAGAGCAAGAGCGAATGAGCGAGTAAATCAGTAGCTCACCATTTCCTAGACTAAATTTTGATATCCTAGTAATAATATTAAATTAAGTTAAGCTCAGAGCGAGAGCGAATGAGTGAGTAAATCAGTAGCTCACCATTTCCTAGGCTATATTTTGATAACCTAGTAATAATATTTAATTAAGTTAAACTCAAAACGGGAGCCAATGAGCGAGAAAGTCAATAGCTCACCATTTCCTAGACTAAATATTCATATCCTAGTAATAATATTAAATTAAGTTAAACTCAAAACGAGAGCCAATGAGCGAGTAAGTCAATAGCTCACCATTTCCTAGACTAAATATTCATATCCTAGTAATAATATTAAATTAAGTTAAACTCAGAGCGAGAGCGAATGAGTGAGTAAATCAGTAGCTCACCATTTCCTAGACTATATTTTTATAACCTAGTAATAATATTTAATTAAGTTAAACTCAAAACGAGAGCCAATGAGCGAGTAAGTCAATAGCTCACCATTTCCTAGATTAAATATTCATATCCTAGTAATAATATTAAATTAAGTTAAACTCAGAGCAAGAGCGAATGAGCGAGTAAATCAGTAGCTCACCATTTCCTAGGCTATATTTTGATAACCTAGTAATAATATTTAATTAAGTTAAACTCAAAACGGGAGCCAATGAGCGAGAAAGTCAATAGCTCATCATTTCCTAGACTAAATATTCATATCCTAGTAATAATATTAAATTAAGTTAAACTCAAAACGAGAAAAAATGACCGAGTAAATCAGTAGCTCACCATTTCCTAGACTATATTTTTATAGCCTAGTAATAATATTTAATTAAGTTAAACTCAAAACGAGAGCCAATGAGCGAGTAAGTCAATAGCTCACCATTTCCTAGACTAAATATTCATATCCTAGTAATAATATTAAATTAAGTTAAACTCAGAGCAAGAGCGAATGAGCGAGTAAATCAGTAGCTCACCATTTCCTAGACTAAATTTTGATATCCTAGTAATAATATTAAATTAAGTTAAACTCAGAGCGAGAGCGAATGAGTGAGTAAATCAGTAGCTCACCATTTCCTAGACTATATTTTTATAACCTAGTAATAATATTTATTTAAGTTAAACTCAAAACGAGAGCCAATGAGCGAGTAAGTCAATAGCTCACCATTTCCTAGACTAAATATTCATATCCTAGTAATAATATTAAATTAAGTTAAACTCAGAGCAAGAGCGAATGAGCGAGTAAATCAGTAGCTCACCATTTCCTAGGCTATATTTTGATAACCTAGTAATAATATTTAATTAAGTTAAACTCAGAGCGAGAGCGAATGAGTGAGTAAATCAGTAGCTCACCATTTCCTAGACTATATTTTTATATCCTAGTAATAATATTTAATTAATTTAAACTCAAAACGAGAAAAAATGAGCGAGTAAATCAGTAGCTCACCATTTCCTAGACTAAATATTCATATCCTAGTAATAATATTAAATTAAGTTAAGCTCAGAGCGAGAGCGAATGAGTGAGTAAATCAGTAGCTCACCATTTCCTAGGCTATATTTTGATAACCTAGTGATAATATTTAATTAAGTTAATCTCAAAACGGGAGCCAATGAGCGAGAAAGTCAATAGCTCACCATTTCCTAGACTAAATATTCATATCCTAGTAATAATATTAAATTAAGTTAAACTCAGAGCAAGAACGAATGAGCGAGTAAATCAGTAGCTCACCATTTCCTAGACTAAATTTTGATATCCTAGTAATAATATTAAATTAAGTTAAGCTCAGAGCGAGAGCGAATGAGTGAGTAAATCAGTAGCTCACCATTTCCTAGGCTATATTTTGATAACCTAGTAATAATATTTAATTAAGTTAAACTCAAAACGGGAGCCAATGAGCGAGAAAGTCAATAGCTCACCATTTCCTAGACTAAATATTCATATCCTAGTAATAATATTAAATTAAGTTAAACTCAAAACGAGAGCCAATGAGCGAGTAAGTCAATAGCTCACCATTTCCTAGACTAAATATTCATATCCTAGTAATAATATTAAATTAAGTTAAACTCAGAGCGAGAGCGAATGAGTGAGTAAATCAGTAGCTCACCATTTCCTAGACTATATTTTTATAACCTAGTAATAATATTTAATTAAGTTAAACTCAAAACGGGAGCCAATGAGCGAGAAAGTCAATAGCTCATCATTTCCTAGACTAAATATTCATATCCTAGTAATAATATTAAATTAAGTTAAACTCAAAACGAGAAAAAATGACCGAGTAAATCAGTAGCTCACCATTTCCTAGACTATATTTTTATAGCCTAGTAATAATATTTAATTAAGTTAAACTCAAAACGAGAGCCAATGAGCGAGTAAGTCAATAGCTCACCATTTCCTAGACTAAATATTCATATCCTAGTAATAATATTAAATTAAGTTAAACTCAGAGCAAGAGCGAATGAGCGAGTAAATCAGTAGCTCACCATTTCCTAGACTAAATTTTGATATCCTAGTAATAATATTAAATTAAGTTAAACTCAGAGCGAGAGCGAATGAGTGAGTAAATCAGTAGCTCACCATTTCCTAGACTATATTTGTATAACCTAGTAATAATATTTAATTAAGTTAAACTCAAAACGAGAGCCAATGAGCGAGTAAGTCAATAGCTCACCATTTCCTAGACTAAATATTCATATCCTAGTAATAATATTAAATTAAGTTAAACTCAGAGCAAGAGCGAATGAGCGAGTAAATCAGTAGCTCACCATTTCCTAGGCTATATTTTGATAACCTAGTAATAATATTTAATTAAGTTAAACTCAGAGCGAGAGCGAATGAGTGAGTAAATCAGTAGCTCACCATTTCCTAGACTATATTTTTATATCCTAGTAATAATATTTAATTAATTTAAACTCAAAACGAGAAAAAATGAGCGAGTAAATCAGTAGCTCACCATTTCCTAGACTAAATATTCATATCCTAGTAATAATATTAAATTAAGTTAAGCTCAGAGCGAGAGCGAATGAGTGAGTAAATCAGTAGCTCACCATTTCCTAGGCTATATTTTGATAACCTAGTGATAATATTTAATTAAGTTAATCTCAAAACGGGAGCCAATGAGCGAGAAAGTCAATAGCTCACCATTTCCTAGACTAAATATTCATATCCTAGTAATAATATTAAATTAAGTTAAACTCAGAGCAAGAACGAATGAGCGAGTAAATCAGTAGCTCACCATTTCCTAGACTAAATTTTGATATCCTAGTAATAATATTAAATTAAGTTAAGCTCAGAGCGAGAGCGAATGAGTGAGTAAATCAGTAGCTCACCATTTCCTAGGCTATATTTTGATAACCTAGTAATAATATTTAATTAAGTTAAACTCAAAACGGGAGCCAATGAGCGAGAAAGTCATTAGCTCACCATTTCCTAGACTAAATATTCATATCCTAGTAATAATATTAAATTAAGTTAAACTCAAAACGAGAAAAAATGACCGAGTAAATCAGTAGCTCACCATTTCCTAGACTAAATATTCATATCCTAGTAATGAGATTAAATTAAGTTAAACTCAGAGCGAGAGCGAATGAGTGAGTAAATCAGTAGCTCACCATTTCCTAGACTATATTTTTATAACCTAGTAATAATGTTTAATTAAGTTAAACTCAAAACGAGAGCCAATGAGCGAGTAAGTCAATAGCTCACCATTTCCTAGACTAAATATTCATATCCTAGTAATAATATTAAATTAAGTTAAACTCAGAGCGAGAGCGAATGAGTGAGTAAATCAGTAGCTCACCATTTCCTAGACTATATTTTTATAACCTAGTAATAATATTTAATTAAGTTAAACTCAAAACGAGAGCCAATGAGCGAGTAAGTCAATAGCTCACCATTTCCTAGACTAAATATTCATATCCTAGTAATAATATTAAATTAAGTTAAACTCAGAGCAAGAGCGAATGAGCGAGTAAATCAGTAGCTCACCATTTCCTAGGCTATATTTTGATAACCTAGTAATAATATTTAATTAAGTTTAACTCAGAGCGAGAGCGAATGCGTGAGTAAATCAGTAGCTCACCATTTCCTAGACTATATTTTTATATCCTAGTAATAATATTAAATTAAGTTAAACTCAAAACGAGAAAAAATGACCGAGTAAATCAGTAGCTCACCATTTCCTAGACTAAATATTCATATCCTAGTAATGAGATTAAATTAAGTTAAACTCAGAGCGAGAGCGAATGAGTGAGTAAATCAGTAGCTCACCATTTCCTAGACTATATTTTTATAACCTAGTAATAATGTTTAATTAAGTTAAACTCAAAACGAGAGCCAATGAGCGAGTAAGTCAATAGCTCACCATTTCCTAGACTAAATATTCATATCCTAGTAATAATATTAAATTAAGTTAAACTCAGAGCGAGAGCGAATGAGTGAGTAAATCAGTAGCTCACCATTTCATAGACTATATTTTTATAACCTAGTAATAATATTTAATCAAGTTAAACTCAAAATGAGAAAAAATGAGCGAGTGAATCAGTAGCTCACCATTTCCTGGACTATATTTTTATAACCTAGTAATAATATTTAATTAATTTAAACTCAAAACGAGAGCGAATGAACGAGTAAATCAGTAGCTCACCAGTTCCTAGACTAAATATTCATATCCTAGTAATAATATTAAATTAAGTTAAACTCAGAGCAAGAGCGAATGAGTGAGTAAATCAGTAGCTCACCATTTCCTAGACTATATTTTTATAAACTAGTTATAATATTAAATTAAGTTAAACTCAGAGCAAGAACGAATGAGCGAGTAAATCAGTAGCTCACCATTACCTAGACTAAATTTTGATATCCTAGTAATAATATTAAATTAAGTTAAGCTCAGAGCGAGAGCGAATGAGTGAGTAAATCAGTAGCTCACCATTTCCTAGGCTATATTTTGATAACCTAGTAATAATATTTAATTAAGTTAAACTCAAAACGGGAGCCAATGAGCGAGAAAGTCAATAGCTCATCATTTCCTAGACTAAATATTCATATCCTAGTAATAATATTAAATTAAGTTAAACTCAAAACGAGAAAAAATGACCGAGTAAATCAGTAGCTCACCATTTCCTAGACTATATTTTTATAGCCTAGTAATAATATTTAATTAAGTTAAACTCAAAACGAGATCCAATGAGCGAGTAAGTCAATAGCTCACCATTTCCTAGACTAAATATTCATATCCTAGTAATAATATTAAATTAAGTTAAACTCAGAGCAAGAGCGAATGAGCGAGTAAATCAGTAGCTCACCATTTCCTAGACTAAATTTTGATATCCTAGTAATAATATTAAATTAAGTTAAACTCAGAGCGAGAGCGAATGAGTGAGTAAATCAGTAGCTCACCATTTCCTAGACTATATTTTTATAACCTAGTAATAATATTTAATTAAGTTAAACTCAAAACGAGAGCCAATGAGCGAGTAAGTCAATAGCTCACCATTTCCTAGACTAAATATTCATATCCTAGTAATAATATTAAATTAAGTTAAGCTCAGAGCGAGAGCGAATGAGTGAGTAAATCAGTAGCTCACCATTTCCTAGGCTATATTTTGATAACCTAGTGATAATATTTAATTAAGTTAATCTCAAAACGGGAGCCAATGAGCGAGAAAGTCAATAGCTCACCATTTCCTAGACTAAATATTCATATCCTAGTAATAATATTAAATTAAGTTAAACTCAGAGCAAGAACGAATGAGCGAGTAAATCAGTAGCTCACCATTTCCTAGACTAAATTTTGATATCCTAGTAATAATATTAAATTAAGTTAAGCTCAGAGCGAGAGCGAATGAGTGAGTAAATCAGTAGCTCACCATTTCCTAGGCTATATTTTGATAACCTAGTAATAATATTTAATTAAGTTAAACTCAAAACGGGAGCCAATGAGCGAGAAAGTCAATAGCTCACCATTTCCTAGACTAAATATTCATATCCTAGTAATAATATTAAATTAAGTTAAACTCAAAACGAGAAAAAATGACCGAGTAAATCAGTAGCTCACCATTTCCTAGACTAAATATTCATATCCTAGTAATGAGATTAAATTTAGTTAAACTCAGAGCGAGAGCGAATGAGTGAGTAAATCAGTAGCTCACCATTTCCTAGACTATATTTTTATAACCTAGTAATAATGTTTAATTAAGTTAAACTCAAAACGAGAGCCAATGAGCGAGTAAGTCAATAGCTCACCATTTCCTAGACTAAATATTCATATCCTAGTAATAATATTAAATTAAGTTAAACTCAGAGCGAGAGCGAATGAGTGAGTAAATCAGTAGCTCACCATTTCCTAGACTATATTTTTATAACCTAGTAATAATATTTAATTAAGTTAAACTCAAAACGAGAGCCAATGAGCGAGTAAGTCAATAGCTCACCATTTCCTAGACTAAATATTCATATCCTAGTAATAATATTAAATTAAGTTAAACTCAGAGCAAGAGCGAATGAGCGAGTAAATCAGTAGCTCACCATTTCCTAGGCTATATTTTGATAACCTAGTAATAATATTTAATTAAGTTTAACTCAGAGCGAGAGCGAATGAGTGAGTAAATCAGTAGCTCACCATTTCCTAGACTATATTTTTATATCCTAGTAATAATATTAAATTAAGTTAAACTCAAAACGAGAAAAAATGACCGAGTAAATCAGTAGCTCACCATTTCCTAGACTAAATATTCATATCCTAGTAATGAGATTAAATTAAGTTAAACTCAGAGCGAGAGCGAATGAGTGAGTAAATCAGTAGCTCACCATTTCCTAGACTATATTTTTATAACCTAGTAATAATGTTTAATTAAGTTAAACTCAAAACGAGAGCCAATGAGCGAGTAAGTCAATAGCTCACCATTTCCTAGACTAAATATTCATATCCTAGTAATAATATTAAATTAAGTTAAACTCAGAGCGAGAGCGAATGAGTGAGTAAATCAGTAGCTCACCATTTCATAGACTATATTTTTATAACCTAGTAATAATATTTAATCAAGTTAAACTCAAAATGAGAAAAAATGAGCGAGTAAATCAGTAGCTCACCATTTCATAGACTATATTTTTATAACCTAGTAATAATATTTAATCAAGTTAAACTCAAAATGAGAAAAAATGAGCGAGTGAATCAGTAGCTCACCATTTCCTGGACTATATTTTTATAACCTAGTAATAATATTTAATTAATTTAAACTCAAAACGAGAGCGAATGAACGAGTAAATCAGTAGCTCACCAGTTCCTAGACTAAATATTCATATCCTAGTAATAATATTAAATTAAGTTAAACTCAGAGCAAGAGCGAATGAGTGAGTAAATCAGTAGCTCACCATTTCCTAGACTATATTTTTATAAACTAGTTATAATATTAAATTAAGTTAAACTCAGAGCAAGAACGAATGAGCGAGTAAATCAGTAGCTCACCATTACCTAGACTAAATTTTGATATCCTAGTAATAATATTAAATTAAGTTAAGCTCAGAGCGAGAGCGAATGAGTGAGTAAATCAGTAGCTCACCATTTCCTAGGCTATATTTTGATAACCTAGTAATAATATTTAATTAAGTTAAACTCAAAACGGGAGCCAATGAGCGAGAAAGTCAATAGCTCATCATTTCCTAGACTAAATATTCATATCCTAGTAATAATATTAAATTAAGTTAAACTCAAAACGAGAAAAAATGACCGAGTAAATCAGTAGCTCACCATTTCCTAGACTATATTTTTATAGCCTAGTAATAATATTTAATTAAGTTAAACTCAAAACGAGAGCCAATGAGCGAGTAAGTCAATAGCTCACCATTTCCTAGACTAAATATTCATATCCTAGTAATAATATTAAATTAAGTTAAACTCAGAGCAAGAGCGAATGAGCGAGTAAATCAGTAGCTCACCATTTCCTAGACTAAATTTTGATATCCTAGTAATAATATTAAATTAAGTTAAACTCAGAGCGAGAGCGAATGAGTGAGTAAATCAGTAGCTCACCATTTCCTAGACTATATTTTTATAACCTAGTAATAATATTTAATTAAGTTAAACTCAAAACGAGAGCCAATGAGCGAGTAAGTCAATAGCTCACCATTTCCTAGACTAAATATTCATATCCTAGTAATAATATTAAATTAAGTTAAACTCAGAGCAAGAGCGAATGAGCGAGTAAATCAGTAGCTCACCATTTCCTAGGCTATATTTTGATAACCTAGTAATAATATTTAATTAAGTTAAACTCAGAGCGAGAGCGAATGAGTGAGTAAATCAGTAGCTCACCATTTCCTAGACTATATTTTTATATCCTAGTAATAATATTTAATTAATTTAAACTCAAAACGAGAAAAAATGAGCGAGTAAATCAGTAGCTCACCATTTCCTAGACTAAATATTCATATCCTAGTAATAATATTAAATTAAGTTAAGCTCAGAGCGAGAGCGAATGAGTGAGTAAATCAGTAGCTCACCATTTCCTAGGCTATATTTTGATAACCTAGTGATAATATTTAATTAAGTTAATCTCAAAACGGGAGCCAATGAGCGAGAAAGTCAATAGCTCACCATTTCCTAGACTAAATATTCATATCCTAGTAATAATATTAAATTAAGTTAAACTCAGAACGAGAACGAATGAGCGAGTAAATCAGTAGCTCACCATTTCCTAGACTAAATTTTGATATCCTAGTAATAATATTAAATTAAGTTAAGCTCAGAGCGAGAGCGAATGAGTGAGTAAATCAGTAGCTCACCATTTCCTAGGCTATATTTTGATAACCTAGTAATAATATTTAATTAAGTTAAACTCAAAACGGGAGCCAATGAGCGAGAAAGTCAATAGCTCACCATTTCCTAGACTAAATATTCATATCCTAGTAATAATATTAAATTAAGTTAAACTCAAAACGAGAAAAAATGACCGAGTAAATCAGTAGCTCACCATTTCCTAGACTAAATATTCATATCCTAGTAATGAGATTAAATTTAGTTAAACTCAGAGCGAGAGCGAATGAGTGAGTAAATCAGTAGCTCACCATTTCCTAGACTATATTTTTATAACCTAGTAATAATGTTTAATTAAGTTAAACTCAAAACGAGAGCCAATGAGCGAGTAAGTCAATAGCTCACCATTTCCTAGACTAAATATTCATATCCTAGTAATAATATTAAATTAAGTTAAACTCAGAGCGAGAGCGAATGAGTGAGTAAATCAGTAGCTCACCATTTCCTAGACTATATTTTTATAACCTAGTAATAATATTTAATTAAGTTAAACTCAAAACGAGAGCCAATGAGCGAGTAAGTCAATAGCTCACCATTTCCTAGACTAAATATTCATATCCTAGTAATAATATTAAATTAAGTTAAACTCAGAGCAAGAGCGAATGAGCGAGTAAATCAGTAGCTCACCATTTCCTAGGCTATATTTTGATAACCTAGTAATAATATTTAATTAAGTTTAACTCAGAGCGAGAGCGAATGAGTGAGTAAATCAGTAGCTCACCATTTCCTAGACTATATTTTTATATCCTAGTAATAATATTAAATTAAGTTAAACTCAAAACGAGAAAAAATGACCGAGTAAATCAGTAGCTCACCATTTCCTAGACTAAATATTCATATCCTAGTAATGAGATTAAATTAAGTTAAACTCAGAGCGAGAGCGAATGAGTGAGTAAATCAGTAGCTCACCATTTCCTAGACTATATTTTTATAACCTAGTAATAATGTTTAATTAAGTTAAACTCAAAACGAGAGCCAATGAGCGAGTAAGTCAATAGCTCACCATTTCCTAGACTAAATATTCATATCCTAGTAATAATATTAAATTAAGTTAAACTCAGAGCGAGAGCGAATGAGTGAGTAAATCAGTAGCTCACCATTTCATAGACTATATTTTTATAACCTAGTAATAATATTTAATCAAGTTAAACTCAAAATGAGAAAAAATGAGCGAGTAAATCAGTAGCTCACCATTTCCTGGACTATATTTTTATAACCTAGTAATAATATTTAATTAATTTAAACTCAAAACGAGAGCGAATGAACGAGTAAATCAGTAGCTCACCAGTTCCTAGACTAAATATTCATATCCTAGTAATAATATTAAATTAAGTTAAACTCAGAGCAAGAGCGAATGAGTGAGTAAATCAGTAGCTCACCATTTCCTAGACTATATTTTTATAAACTAGTTATAATATTAAATTAAGTTAAACTCAGAGCAAGAGCGAATGAGTGAGTAAATCAGTAGCTCACCATTTCCTAGACTATATTTTTATAACCTAGTAATAATATTTAATTAAGTTAAACTCCTCGCCCTGTCTTCGGATTTCTGATAGACCTACTATATCCCAGTTAATACGACTTAACTCTACTTCCAATTCTGTCAGGTGTTCGTCCAGCCGCAGATAGCGTCCATTATACGTGGCCAGAAACATTCGCTGTTTATGGTACCCTGCCGTAGCCCGGGGATTCTTAGCACCCCCCATCGCACCGTTACCATGTCCGGTACCGTGGCCAGGAATAGTGCGATTACCGGGAATTGGGGGCCGTGAATTTGTAACGTCGCTCATAGGGGGGTTTTTGCCTTAGTCACCGCGCTTGGCAGGCGGGTTGGTGACCGCAGTGGCTGGAATCTTTCACTAATAGCGCTGCTGCCCGCTATCAGGATTAGCATTTTCGGATTCCAGCATTTGTGTGGTTATACCGCCACGATTTCGGTCGCCAGAGCCTCGTTCGTTGATTAGCAGGATGCACCACGAGCAGGTGAGGTTGACGGTAGGGAGCCTAGGTTGTCGTCGACTCCCCTTACACGATGACACTAGATTCCGGTCACTTACTCTACTTCCGAGAAGGACACCAACCATCCCAAGGTGGCGTCGGCTTTTTGATCCACAAGTCACTCAGAAGCAATGTCGTGGAGGTTGGCAGTGTGTCGGCAAGGGTGGCATACCTTGTCTTAAAGATAACCGAGAGGAATGCCTTGAAGGTTATACAAGTGTATCCCCCAACATCTACATACACTGACGAAGAGGTCGAAGCCATGTACGAAGACATAGTGAAAGCTATGTCTCGTACCAGTACCTTCTACACAATTGTTATGGGTGACTTCAACGCCAAAGTGGGAGTACAAGAAGATGGTGAATCGAGGGTAGGAAAATTCGGCTATAGGCGCAGGAATCATCGGGGGCAAATGCTGGTAAACTTCCTTGAGGCTCAGGGATTATTTCTGATGAATTCATTTTTCCAGAAAAAGCCCCAAAGGAAGTGGACCTGGCGAAGCCCCGATAACACAGCGATGAATGAGATCGACTTCATTTTATCCAATAAGCGCCAAATATTCAGGGATGTCTCCGTGATCAACAGGGTAAACACTGGAAGTGATCACCGCCTGGTAAGAGGCACCCTGAATATTAACACTAAAATCGAACGATCGCGGTTAATGAAGTCGACTCTTAGACCAACTCTGCCCCAAGTCGAAGCTGGTTGCGAAAGCTTCCATTTGGAACTACAGAACCGATTTGCCATGTTGGAAACCAGGCAGGACATTGACGACGCCACCAATAGTCTGGTGCGTGTCATCCGCGAAATATGCCAAAATTACTTTCGACAAAAGAGCAATGGACGTAAGTCGAAGCTCTCAGGCGAGACTCTGAACGAGATGACGAGGAGACGAGAACAGCAGAATATGACGCCATCTGAGTGTCAGGCACTTAACAGGAAGGTTAAAAAACTAATAAGGCGTGACACAAGACGAGCTAATACCCGGAATATTGAAGATGCCATAGCACTCAATAGGGGCTCAAAGGTTCTTGCAAAGTCACATACCTCCTGTTGTCACCTGACAAAACTCAGAACCACACAAGGCACAACCGTCACCTCAAAACCAGAGATTCTCGCTGAAGTCGAAAAGTACTATGGCGATTTATACTCATCACGAGTACCTCCACCTGAGTCCCACAGTGCGGATGACCCACGAGCCAGACTGGCACGCCACCTATCAGACGATCTTCCCGACATCGATTTGGGCGAGATTAGGATTGCTCTCGGACAACTTTGAAACAACAAGGCTCCAGGAGATGACGGAATTACCTCAGAGCTTCTTAAAGCAGGAGGCACACCAGTTTTGAGAGAGCTGGCTAACATCTTCAATTCCGTCCTCCATAATGGTACTACACCGAAGACATGGAGCAGAAGTGTGGTGGTTCTGTTTTTCAAGCAGGGTGATAAAGCTCTTCTGAAGAACTACCGCCCCATTTCACTTTTAAGCCATGTTTACAAGTTGTTTTCGAGGGTAATCACGAATCGTCTTGCCCGGAAATTCGATGACTTCCAAACCGTTGAGCAGGCTGGGTTTCGAAAAGGCTTCAGTACCGTAGACCACATACACACACTTAGGCAAATAATACAGAAGACCGAGGAATATAATCAGCCTCTATGCCTAGCGTTTGTGGACTACGAAAAAGCCTTCGATACCATTGAGACCTGGGCTGTTCTGGAATCCATGCAGAGATGCCTAATTGACTATCGGTATATCCAGGTGTTGAAATGTTTGTACGAAGCCGCAACCATGACCGTCCAAGTACAGGCTCAGAGCACAAGACCAATCCAATTGCATCGCGGGGTAAGACAGGGGGATGTAATCTCCCTGAAACTTTTTACCAATGCATTGGAGGACGTCTTCAAGACGCTCGATTGGAACGGACGCGGCATTAATATCAATGGCCAACACATTACACATCTGCGATTTGCCGACGACATTGTCATCATGGCGGAGACTCTGCAGGATTTGTAAGAGATGCTAAACAGCCTGAGCGATTCTTCAAGACGAGTAGGTCTCAGGATGAACATTGAAAAGACCAAAATCATGTCAAACCAACATGTATCCCCGGGACCAGTGGTCGTAAATGGCTCTCCACTTGAAGTTGTGCAGGAATACTATATATACCTGGGCCAAACTATACAGCTTGGCCGGCACAAATTTGAGAAGGATGCTAAAAGAAGAATACGTTTGGGCTGGGCGGCATTCGGGAAATTGCGTCATATTTTTGAATCGTCGATCCCACAGTCGCTTAAGACCAGAGTCTTTAATCAGTGCGTCCTACCTGTAATGACTTACGGTGCCGAAACGTGGACACTCACCGTAGGACTGGTCCACAAATTTAAGGTCGCTCAGCGAGCGATGGAACGAGCGATGCTTGGGGTTTCTCTGGGCGATAGAATCCAAAATGAGGACATTCGCCAGAGAACTAAAGTCTCTGACATCGTACGTAGAATTAGCTCGCTGTAGTGGAAGTGGGCTGGTCATGTCTCCAGGCGCATTGATGGCCGATGGAGCCGACACGTGTTAGAGTGGAGACCACGCTTAGGCAAACGTAGTGTAGGACGCCCTATGACAAGATGGACCGACGATTTAAAAAAGGTGGCAGGTACGGGATGGATGCGGACTGCCCAAGATCGGGATGGTTGGCAATCTATGGGGGAGGCTTTCGTCCAGCAGTGAACGGCAAAAGGCTGAATGAAGTAAAACTCAAAACGAGAGCCAATGAGCGAGTAAGTCAATAGCTCACCATTTCCTAGACTATATTTTTATATCCTAGTAATAATATTTAATTAATTTAAACTCAAAACGAGAGCGAATGAGCGAGTAAATCAGTAGCTCACCATTTCCTAGACTAAATATTCATATCCTAGTAATAATATTAAATTAAGTTAAACTCAGAGCGAGAGCGAATGAGTGAGTAAATCAGTAGCTCACCATTTCCTAGACTATATTCTTATAACCTAGTAATAATATTAAATTAATTTAAACTCAAAACGAGAAAAAATGAGCGAGTAAATCAGTAGCTCACCATTTCCTAGACTAAATTTTGATATCCTATTAATAAGATTTAATTAAGTTAAACTCAAAAAGAGAAAAAATGAGCGAGTAAGTCAATAGCTCACCATTTCCTAGACTAAATATTCATATCCTTGTAATAATATTAAATTAAGTTAAACTCAGAGCGAGAGCGAATGAGTGAGTAAATCAGTAGCTCACCATTTCCTAGGCTATATTTTGATAACCTAGTAATAATATTTAATTAAGTTAAACTCAAAACGGGAGCCAATGAGCGAGAAAGTCAATAGCTTACCATTTCCTAGACTATATTTTTATATCCTAGTAATAATATTTAATTAATTTAAACTCAAAACGAGAAAAAATGACCGAGTAAATCAGTAGCTCACCATTTCCTAGACTATATTTTTATAACCTAGTAATAATATTTAATTAAGTTAAACTCAAAACGAGAGCCAATGAGCGAGTAAGTCAATAGCTCACCATTCCCTAGACTAAATTTTCATATCCTAGTAATAATATTAAATTAAGTTAAACTCAGAACGAGAGCGAATGAGTGAGTAAATCAGTAGCTCACCATTTCCTAGACTATGGCCCGTATTACAGAATGACACTCAGTCGTGAATCTAGTTTTAAAACTAATTTTAAGTACAGCTTTTATTTTAGAATGACATTTAAAACGAGATTCATTAATCAGCACTCAGCTGAGTAGTTTCTAATTTTTGAATCATTCTTGATATCAGATCATGACTCAAGCAACGATTTGATCTGAGTTTACGTAAAAGCTGTCAAGAGCACTCTTGAGAATAGATTACAGAAAGTGACTCGTTAATGTCAAACGTAATAATGAATATTTTCGAAGATATCGAATACTATGACAATTTATTTTTAAATAGAAGAGACGATATCCCACTAAAATACTTACGAGATGCTCAAGATCCATACGCAGTAGACATAAGAAAGTTTAAAGTGAGATATCGATTTTCGCAAGAAACAGTAAAAAAAATTATTTTACCGTTGATTCTTGCCGATCTTCAGAAATTAAACAGACGCGGGCTACCGTTAGCACCAGAATTGCAAATTTTGGTATGTCTTCGGTTTTATGCTACAGCATCTTACCAGGTAACTATCCAGGTAGCTCGTAGGTAGCTGTTCTATTGTTAATATAGATCCGAAATTCAAGCCATGCAATCGGTGATGTTTATTTTTGTTGCGTTTTCGTCTAACAGAACTGTATATTTTTACAGATCGTATGTGGTGACCTATTAAATGTTAGCCAACCCGCAGTGTCAAATATTGTTACCAACATATCAAAGCTATTAGCCCTGAGACACCGCCAATTTATCAAATATCCTGATAACTTGACCTCGCATAGGCAACACTTTTCTCAGCTAGGTCAATATAATCAGTACCCAGGATTGCTAAATATTGATGGTGCAATTGACTGCACTCATGTTAAGATAGTTAATACGCCGGGAGTACAGCAACACGAAGCATACAGAAACAGAAAATCCTATTTTTCTATAAATGTTCAAGTGAGTAGAATAGTTTTGATAAGATACAGTCAGGAAAGTGTATAAGCCTAAAAAATGACATGCAGTAGAAAACATTTTTATATTAATTGGTTTAAAATTAATTTTAGGCAGTGGTTGGACCATCGGGAAATTTTTTGGATGTGGTGGCACGGTGGGCTGGCAGCACTCATGATAGCCGCATATTTCAAATGAGTCGCCTTAATATAAAATATACTCAAGGGCTCTATAACGGGAAGCTTGTTGGTGATGGAGGTTATCCATGCCTTCCCTTTTTGTTGACACCTGTGAATCCTACAACCAGGCGTTCTGATAAAATTTATAATAAGGTGCATGCCAGAACCAGAAATGTTGTGGAGAGAACATTTGGACAATGGAAGCGGAGGTTTCCTTGCTTACGTAGAGGCCTGGGAAATAAACTCACTACAGTCTCCAATATTATAGTGGCATGTGCCTTATTATTTAATATAGCACATGAAGTTAATGACGAGACACCAACATAAGACGAAGGTCTCACGGAGGAGACTTATGAGCCTGAAATCTTGGAGTCCCAAGAGAATTTACAAAACAATATTGGTGGCTCAGCTGATGGATTTGCAATTCGAGAATCCATTATACTCAATCAATATTCACCATAAAAGCTTAAAGACCCACCCAATCTACTGACTGATTACTACTACCACCTATCTATATGTTGCATATTTCTATTTCTTGTAAACTTTTTACCTTTTTTTCCTTTGTTAATTATTTAATATCTTGATTTCAATTTGTATGTAGGTGTGCCGCCTTTTCTCAAAGGGGGATGCTATGTGCCGTGAGCACATCGCCTTTTTAGTTGTACTTCATAATTGTTATGATCTCGTCGTCGAAGTACAACCAAAAAGGCGATGTGCTGACGCGACACATAAGCAATAAAAATATTTTTTACTTATAATATGTATTTAATTTTACCTTACAAATAAAAAATTACAAACATTAAAAAATAAGTGCCGACTGCATGACTGGACTGAAATATCAGAGAGATTATTTTTTTCTCCTACTGAAAATACCAATATAAAAATTTACTGGTCTTTGTGTACGGACTCTGCCCTGGCTTTGGCCTCCTTCAGTTTTTCTTTTAAAATATTTTTCTCTAGTTCGTGGATTTCTTTTTTATGTTTTAATGAAATTGCATGGATCTCATCTGCTCTCCTTTCTCTGTTAATGTGCTCTTGTTTTAAAATTTGGACTCTTAGTTTTTTTTCATTGGATGAATATTCGAAGGATGTGGAAGACTGTGGTTGGTTAGGCTGCATTATATGATTTTCGGCATCTTGATTTGTGGATGGTGGAGGCTGGACTATTATTGACGGTGATGCATTTGATTGTAAAATGATAGAAGGGCTTGCAGATTCAATATTGATTGGAGGTAAATTTGTAGAAGCAGGGATATCTGTTAATAGATAATAAAGAAAAAAAAATCAAACAAACTGGCACTAAGGAATTATAAAATAAAACTATATTGAGCATCAAATTTAATAGGCACATGTCGAGTCAGAGTCAATAGCATTTTGTATTTCCAATAGGAGAGTTGGTACTATTTCTGAAATGTTTTGATCAATTTCGGCATCAGGACAAGGACCACCACCACCAGTGGCCAATCGGTATTGTCTTTCCCTTGTCAAAGCATCTCTCTGACGAGTTTTGAGATTGGTCCAAAGGCGGCGCAATTGTTCGCCTGATGCCTGAAATACAGTAATTTCATATAATATTCAAACCTATTTATTCTTTGTTGCACGCTTTCATATTTTAAGAAATAGCTTGTCGTTTCTACACATAAGCAGTTTTTTTTTTAATTTTTCAAGTCAGTGTTTTAATCCAACAACATGAGCAACATAAATACTTTATTCTCTACGTAATATTTATTTTGCTTAGACATGTCGCATAGGTTTCGAAAATTAATACAATATTATATTCATTAGGCACCTGACATTAATCGTGATGTAAAAAAGCAATTTAATTTCTTACCGGTTCCGAAATAATTGCAGATGTGTTATATCTCTCTGCAATTTCAGTCCAGGTCTGTTTTTTAATGGCCGCGCTTACATTATCAGTTTTTTTTATTTTCAATTATATGTTTAAATTCTTTTAAAATTTCAAGAAGTAAGCTTCTCTCCTGCAAAATATTAGGTACATGTACACTATAGATAATAGTTTAGGTAGACCCAAGATTGACGCCCAAAATCCCTGCTTTGTCAAAACTGAAAACATATACAAAATAAAAATAAAATATTAATTTAATTTTCATGTCTTCTGTGTGGACTAGACATGAAAATACAACGTCTTTAACGTTACGTTTAACGTAATTATTATTTAATTAGTAATACTAGTACGTACCTGCAACGTAAAATTTTTCTTTTTTCCACTTCGCGACATTTTTTATTACTAAAAATGCAAATAAAGTTCAAATGCAACTCAAACTCCGCGAATTTTTGAATGAACAAGAAAACGTTGACTTTTGGCGAGTATGACATTAGACATTCCTATTTTCCTTTAGTGCAATATTAGATTGAGGTATTATATATAATATTTTTATGTAATCAGCTATTATTTCTTAATATTTTAGACATATTCTTGTAAATTACCTTAAGTTTATCGTTATTTGTATTTTTTATTTCTGTTTTTTACAGCGAAATTTCATCATTTTTAACTAGATCTTGCGAGAAACGGAGTAAATTTGAAATTATTAAAAAATCGTAAATAAGAACGGATTTCAATCAAAGACAATTTAATCAGATATCAAATCTATACTTGAGTCTAGTTTCAACGGAGTAATACTTAAAACTCGTTCTAAAATAAGATTCACGCTTGAGCTTTGATCTGTACCTGAAACTAGTTTTGGATGATTAGAGTTTAAACGCTACTTGAGTCACTTTCTGTAATACGGGCCTATATTTTTATAACCTAGTACCGTAACCGTAACAGCCTGTGAATATCCCACTGCTGGGCTAAAGGCCTCCTCTCCTCTTTTTGAGGAGAAGGTTTGGAGCTTATTCCACCACGCTGCTCCAATGCGGGTTGGTGGAATACACATGTGGCAGAATTTCAGTGAAATTAGACACATGCAGGTTTCCTCACGATGTTTTCCTTCACCGTAAAGCACGAGATGAATTATAATCACAAATTAAGCACATGAAAATTCAGTGGTGCTTGCCCGGGTTTGAACCCACGATCATCGGTTAAGATTCACGCGTTCTTACCACTGGGCCATCTCGGCTATTATATAACCTAGTAATAATATTTAATTAAGTTAAACTCAAAACGAGAGCCAATGAGCGAGTAAGTCAATAGCTCACCATTTCCTAGACTAAATATTCATATCCTAGTAATAATATTAAATTAAGTTAAACTCAGAGCGAGAGCGAATGAGTGAGTAAATCAGTAGCTCGCCATTTCCTAGGCTATATTTTGATAACCTAGTAATAATATTTAATTAAGTTAAACTCAAAACGGGAGCCAATGAGCGAGAAAGTCAATAGCTTACCATTTCCTAGACTATATTTTTATATCCTAGTAATAATATTTAATTAATTTAAACTCAAAACGAGAAAAAATGACCGAGTAAATCAGTAGCTCACCATTTCCTAGACTATATTTTTATAACCTAGTAATAATATTTAATTAAGTTAAACTCAAAACGAGAGCCAATGAGCGAGTAAGTCAATAGCTCACCATTTCCTAGACTAAATACTCATATCCTAGTAATAATATTAAATTAAGTTAAACTCAGAGCAAGAACGAATGAGCGAGTAAATCAGTATCTCACCATTTCCTAGACTAAATTTTGATATCCTAGTAATAAGATTTAATTAAGTTAAACTCAGAGCGAGAGCGAATGAGTGAGTAAATCAGTAGCTCACCATTTCCTAGTCTATATTTTGATAACCTAGTAATAATATTTAATTAAGTTAAACTCAAAACGGGAGCCAATGAGCGAGAAAGTCAATAGCTTACCATTTCCTAGACTATATTTTTATATCCTAGTAATAATATTTAATTAATTTAAACTCAAAACGAGAAAAAATGACCGAGTAAATCAGTAGCTCACCATTTCCTAGACTAAATTTTGATATCCTAGTAATAAGATTTAATTAAGTTAAACTCAGAGCAAGAACGAATGAGCGAGTAAATCAGTAGCTCACCATTTCCTAGACTAAATTTTGATATCCTAGTAATAAGATTTAATTAAGTTAAACTCAGAGCGAGAGCGAATGAGTGAGAAAATCAGTAGCTCACCATTTCCTTAACTATATTTTTTAACTTAGTAATAATATTTAATTAAGTTAAACTCAAAACGGGAGCCAATGAGCGAGTAAGTCAATAGCTTACCATTTCCTAGAATATATTTTTATAACCTAGTAAAAATATTAAATTAAGTTAAACTCAGAGCGAGAGCGAATGAGCGAGTAAATCAGTAGCTCACCATTTCCTAGACTTTTTTTTTTATTTTTATATATTAGCCGGGAGGGCAAATGACTCTACTCCACCTGATGTTAAGTGGTAGTAGAGTCCAAACGCGAGGACGGCCAGTACAGTCGGGAAGAAGGTTCTGCACTAGCCGCCCTCGCCTTGCCGGCCCGCAAGATGCCTCTTCACGCCTCGTTTGAAGGAACCCGGGTCGTAAGAGGAGGGGAATACGTGAGCTGGTAAGGAATTCCATTTCTTGGAAGTGCGACAAAGAAAGGAGTTGCCAAATTTCTTTGTGCGCGATGGAATTGATGTCACAGTTAGTCGGTGACATTAAAGAGTTTCGTAGCTTAGCCACCAATTAAAAACTCCGGCAGACTTTTAGAATTATTTATTGCGACAAGTCAACAATGTTTTGTATTAGAGCGTACACTAAAAATAATTGAAATAATTAAATAATTAAAAATTAACAATAACAACAGCGCTTATATAGGCATTCCCCTCTTCCGATGACCACCACGCGTGCTTGCCATTTTTGGGACCTCCTCCTAGACGAAAACAAAAGCGATGCATGCGGCCATCTTGCTGGAGGTGTGGTCAAGCGTGTGACGTCGCTGCGAGGACAATAGATGCGCATGCGACCATATTGCCGAAGGGGTGTGTCCATCCGTGTGACGACATACATCAGACCACTGCAACATCACCTGATCAATGACGTAGTTGATCAGGTGATGTTTGTGCTGCGTTTAGACGCATTGTGCACTCGCCACACTACTCCCCCGCCGAGACCGTGACTACGGGCGATAGTAGTTTGGGAATCTGACCACTCTACCACTCCTGGTTTTACTGGCAGGGATGGCATCAGACTTCTCCTGAACTTTGATATTCTGGTCTGTCTGGTCCTCAGCGAGTATGTAAGCTGGTTTCAGTCTGTCTATGCTGATTCGCTGCGTTTTGCCTTGTACGTCGATGTCAAAGGTTTTTTTCCTCGCGTCGCAGCACCCTGTATGGACCTGAATAAGGTGCTTGAAGGGGTTTCCGATGGGGACCCTGCCGGATAAATACGTGCGAGGTAAGCATAAGGTCTTTTGGTATGTAAAAAGTTTGATTAGAACTTGTGTGCCAAGATGATGGTTGTGGCCTTAATTTATTGACATGTGTTCGGATTCTACCAACGAATTCGGTGATGTCCACGATGGTTGGGGGTGCTGATGAGAAGAACTGTCCAGGTAACCGCAGTGGTTCCCCGTAGACAAGTTCGGCAGTTGAAGCTTTAATGTCATCTTTGTATGCGCTGCGTATACCTAGTAATACCCAAGGTAACACTTCTACCCAGTTCGGGGTAGAATGACAGGCAATTGCGGCTTTTAATTGACGGTGTAGTCTTTCTACCATACCATTAGCTGCCGGATGATATGCCGTTGTGGTATGATGGTTGGCACCGATGAGCTTGACCAGTTCTTTGAAAGCGCCCGACTCAAACTGCCGTCCACGGTCAGTGGTGATGTGTTCGGGGCACCCGAACCGTGATATCCAACCACTGGAAAGGGCAGCAATGCAGCTTTCGGCGGTGATGTCCTGTATTGGGTAGACTTCTGGCCACCTTGTATAGCGGTCCACGATGGTCAGGCAGTACCTGTAACCTAAACATAAAGGTAAAGGACCTATCAAATCCAAGTGGATGTGTCGAAAACGTGCGGAAGGGCTTTCGAAGGATTGTAGCGGAGCTTGAGTGTGTCTGGTCACTTTGCTTTGCTGACATTGTTGACACTCCTTTACCCATTGTCGACAGTCTTTGCGGATACCAGGCCAAATGTAGCGCTCTGTAACTAACTTGACCGTAGGCTTGGCTCCTGGATGGCTTAAATTGTGGAGAGAATCGAATACCTGCTTGCGATATGAGGGTGTGATGAATGGTCGAGGATTACTTTGAGAGACATCGCAGTATACCAGGAGAACTGGCTCTGACTCTAATCGTATTTTCTTCAACCTAAGGGAAGACCCATTTTTCAGCAGGTCCTGTAGCTCGCTGTCCGCCTCTTGTGCTTTGACCAGGGAGTGGTAATCTAAGGGTATAGAAACTGCCTCGATACGCGAAAGGGCATCTGCAACAATATTGTCTTTACCAGCTACATATCTGAAGTCTGTGGTGAATTGGCTTATAAAGTCCAAGTAGCGAAACTGGCGTGGCGAACAGTTCTCACGGTTATTAGCAAAGGCAAACGTAAGTGGTTTATGGTCCGTGATGATACAAAATGTCCGAGCTTCCACCATAAATCTGAAATGTCTAATTGCGTCATACACTGCCAATAACTCTCGGTCATATGGGCTGTACTTTTTCTGTGATGGACTTAGCTTCCTCGAAAAGAATGCTAAGGGTTGCCATTCATTGTTCTTGAACTGTTGCAGCACAGCACCTATTGCTGTATCTGAAGCGTCCGTCTGTATGGACAGTTCTGCTTGAGGATCTGGGTGGACCAAAAGCGTGGCTTCTGAAAGTTGCTTTTTAGACAGTTCGAAAGACTCTAATAGGGCAGGCGTCATGTTAATAGACTGCGATCCCTTCGTTTTAGGTCCAACGAGGAGTTGGTTGAGCGGTGCCTGAACTTTTGCAGCATTAGGTATAAAACGGCGATAAAAATTGATCATACCTAAAAATCTTCGTAAATCTTTTAGCGTCTTGGGTACCGGGAAGTTCTGAATGGCTTCAACCTTCGATTCTAACGGCTGTATTCCTGCTGCTGACACGTTGTGGCCCAGGAACTGGACTTGCGTTTTGCCGAAAGTACATTTGTTGGTATTTATTAGAACTCCATATTCTGCTAGTCTTTGGAACAACAACTTGAGATGCTCCTGATGAAGGGTAGTGCTGCTGCTGAAGACTAGAATGTCATCCAGGTACCCGTAACAAAAATCTAAGCCCCGCAGTACCTCGTCCATGAATCTTTGGAAGGTCTGTGCGGCGTTACGAAGACCGAACGTCATGAACGGGAATTCGTAAAGCCCGAAAGGAGTGGCGATAGCGGTTTTCGGAATGTCGTCTTCGTATACTGGTATCTGATGATAAGCTTTAACCAGGTCTATGGTTGAAAAGACCGTACTGCCTGTCAACTGGCACGTAAAATCATGCAAGTGCCTGATAGGGTACTTATCGGGAATTGTACGGGCGTTTAGGGCTCTGTAATCGCCGCACGGTCGCCACCCGTCGTTCTTCTTTTTAGTTAAATGTAACGGTGATGACCATGGGCTGTCAGATCTTCTTGCTGTGCCACTCTGTAACATTTCATCGAACTCTTGCTTAGCAATTTTTAGTCTTTCCGGGTCTAACCGTCGCGGGCGGCTAGATACCGGTGGTCCATCGGTGGTCCGGATATGGTGCACCGTAGAGTGTTTGGTGATGTGCGGCTTTCCAGCAGGACGAGTGATTTCTGGAAATTCTCTAAGCAGGCGATGATAAGATGTATCCTCTAAAGTCGTACGTACTGAGGAAATTGTTTCCGTAGAACGTTGTTTCGGGAGTGCAACAGCAAGTGTGGTAACACCGTCAACGAGGCGCTGGTTGCGACAGTCGACTAGCAGGTTGTAGTAACTTAAAAAGTCGACGCCGATGATGGGCTTTGAGACGTCTGCTACGACGAAACGCCACGTGAAAGCGCGCCTAAGTCCTAGATCCAGCGTTAAGGGGAGGAAGCCATATGTGCAAATGATAGTCCCATTTGCAGCGAACAATTCGTATCCCGTTTTGTTTCTAGGTTCCCGAACAGCGGATCTTGGAAAGACACAGAGGTCTGAACCGGTGTCAACTAAATATTGCACTTTGGTCTTGCGATCCGTGATGAACAGGCGGCCCGAAATTGTAAGGCAGTCGTTTACCGCCACTACTGGCTGCCTTGAGCGTTTCCCGTCTTCTTGTAGCTACACGGTTGGATACATTTGCGTGCGCGCTCGCCGAATCTATAATGGTACCAACAGTACGGGTAGTTATTTGTTTGTGAGCGGGAACGTGCGCGGGAATGTCGTCGCGATCTGTCTCTGGCGAATCGTGAACGGGATCGTGGCTGTCTTCGGTTAAGTTGCATGCTAAGTATCTCCATCTGCTTGCTCAGCTCAGCTACGGTCTGGTTCAGGCTTTCGAAACTAGTACTTGGTACTCCTAGAGTGGAACTAGATGTACTAGCTACTTGCCCGGCTACTCGACCGGCTACTGGCACGGCTACTTGCTCGGACACTTGCGATGTTGCTGGAACGATTTCGTTGATACGGTCGGCAAGCTCTGCCATGTCTTCAAGGCTCATCTTCGTATGCTGCGCTGCTATACACGTCTGCAAATGCGTTGGGAGTCGACTTGACCAGATGGTACGGATAAAATCGGTTGGAACAGTTGGCCCTGCTAGGTGTTGTAGATGCCGTAAAAATTGTGTGGGCTTTCTATCACCGAGTTCCTCGTGCATTAGCAGTTGTTTTATTTTACGCTCTTGTGAAGCTGACAGCCTCCGTATTAATTCGGCTTTTAATTTGTCGTACCTGCCGGTGGAAGGTGGAGCTACGACCAGGTCCCTTATTTCCGCCGTGTGCTGTGGTTCCAGTTGCGCTAGTACGTAATAGAACTTCGTGGAGTCCTCTCGGATGCCGGACAGGATGAATTGGCCTTCGAGCTGTGCGAACCATAATTCTGGATCATCTGGGTTGAATACAGGCACTCTCACTCCAACTCGCATCGTTTCTCCAGTGGCCGGAAGGGCGGTAACAGCTGTGGCGTCACGTGATAATGGAGCGTCCGGCATTGACATCTTGAAAGGTCTTCTTCTTCTTCGTGCTTCAAACGTCGGGGTCACCAGTAATGAGTTTCGTAGCTTAGCCACCAATTAAAAACTCCGGCAGACTTTTAGAATTATTTATTGCGACAAGTCAACAATGTTTTGTATTAGAGCGTACACTAAAAATAATTGAAATAATTAAATAATTAAAAATTAACAATAACAACAGCGCTTATATAGGCATTCCCCTCTTCCGATGACCACCACGCGTGCTTGCCATTTTTGGGACCTCCTCCTAGACGAAAACAAAAGCGATGCATGCGGCCATCTTGCTGGAGGTGTGGTCAAGCGTGTGACGTCGCTGCGAGGACAATAGATGCGCATGCGACCATATTGCCGAAGGGGTGTGTCCATCCGTGTGACGACATACATCAGACCACTGCAACATCACCTGATCAATGACGTAGTTGATCAGGTGATGTTTGTGCTGCGTTTAGACGCATTGTGCACTCGCCACAACATCGAGAGCCAGCACGCGTAGACTTGTGAAGGAAGGGGGAAGCAGGAATTAGGGAAAATAATTACTCGGAACACTCGCCGTGATACAGTCGATAGAAAGCGCTCAGCGCAGCTATCTCTCGACGCAATTGTAAAGGCTCGAGGGTGTTAGTGACCTTTACGTCGCCAATAATGCGGACCGCACGTCGCTGCAACCGGTCCAAGGCCTCAAGTAGGTACTTAGCGGAGCCATCCCAAAGGTGCGAGCAATATTCAACGCAAGACCGTACCTGTGTTTTGTACAGCAGGCACAGTTGTTGTGCACAAAACGCCGCACCTTGTTCAGAACTCCGAGTTTCCGTGAAGCTGTTTTTATCACAGCTTCGATGTAATCCCTTGGACTAAGGTCGCAGCGAACGTCCATCCCCAGCATGGCGATTTTGCTTTGTATCACCAGCGGAGTGCCACAGAGGGAGGGAAGAGGGGAAAATGGTGACTTTTTTGCTGTGAGAGCGCATACCTGTGTTTTCTTGGCATTAAACTCAACAAGATTATCTGAGCCCCATTTGGCGATAAGCTCTAACGTCCTATTGAGTTCAATGACAAGATCCTCCCGCCTCTCCTGAATTTCCGCTCGCCCAGCCACTGCACGTCCGTGGTATCCACTATGCACTGTACTATCGTCTGCATAGCAATGAATGTTCCCGAGAGAGAGCATATCATTGATATGCAAAAGAAACAGAGTGGGAGATAGCACAGACCCCTGGGGGACCCCAGCATTCACTACATAGAATTGTGAAGCGCAACCATCAACTAAAACACGAAGGCTGCGCTTGTGTAGGAAGCTGGCAATCCAGGTGCAAAGCTGAGCAGGCAGACCATATGCCGGCAGCTTGGAGAGAAGACTTCTGTGCCAGACCCTGTCGAAAGCCTTGGAGATATCGAGGCTGACAGCCAACGATTCCCCATGCTTGTCGATAGCTTCACCCCAGAGGTGTGTTACGTACGCTAGAAGATGACCTGTAGACCGTTTTGGTCGAAATCCGTACTGACGATCATTAATCAAACAGTGATCTTCTAGGTAATGGATCAGTTGGTTGTTAAGAATCCGTTCCATCACCTTACAAAGTACTGAGGTGATAGCTATTGGGCGATAATTTGCCGGGTCAGACCGATCCCCTTTTTTGGGAACCGCTTGCACATTAGCTCTTCTCCAAGCCTCCGGCACACATCCCGAAGAAAGAGAAAGTTGGAACAGGCGCGTTAACACGGGAGACAGCTCCGCCGCGCACTTCTTCAGCACTATGGCTGGTATTCCATCGGGACCGCTAGCTTTCCGTACATCAAGTGATTGCAGCTCCTCTCGCACATCACGCTGCCTGATTTTGATGTCAGGCATCGTGTGGCCACAAGAAGGTATTACTGGTGGCAGAGCACTACAATCATCGATGACGGAGTTGTCGGCAAAGAGTTTAGCCAGGAGATCAGCTTTCTCTTGCGGACTGTGAGTTAGCGATCCGTCCGGACTTCTGAGCGGTGGCAGCGAAGGTTGGCAGAAATTGTTTTGCACAGACTTGGTCAGACGCCAGAAGCTACGGGAGCCCCGAGGATGTGAAATAAGGTCATGACCAATCTGTACAATGCGCTGTGCGTCCGCTCTCGTGTAAGCCTTCCTACAGGACTTGGAGTTTTTATTGTAGATTGCTTTCAGTGAGTCAATGTTAGATGCCCCGCTAATGCAGCCGTTGATCCACTCGCGATATGCCGCCTGCTTAGATGATACAGCGTCGACACATTCGCGAGTGAACCAACAAGAACCAAGTGGAGCTTGAACCACAACCTGATATTCCACCGGGTGAGAAGTCAGCAGAAGGTCCAGTAGAGAAGGCGCTTGCCCATCAATGTCTGGGATCCTGCTGGGCTGATCAACCAGTTGGGTCAAGTCATGTGTGAGAGCAAAAGCATGAGCAGTCCTCCCAGCATGGTCAGTTTTGAGGGATTTCAACCATGATTCGTGGTGAGCATTAAAATCCCCCAAAAACACCAATTCCGCGTTAGGAAACTGCTCTTGCGCAGCATCTGCCACCCGACTAAGGTGGTCGAATAATCGGCTTGTCTCCAAGTCACCATTGTGGGATCTGTAGAGGCACACGTAGACCCGACTCTGACGAACCAGATCCACACGTACCACCAACATGGAGAAGGAGGGGTCCTCCAAGCAGCGCAGTCGGTGACAGCAAACATCCGTCCTGACGAACAAGCATACTCCGGCTTTCGCTTTGAAGGATTCTTCAAGCATGTAGCCGGGATAATTAAGGTAGCTGGTATCGGCAGGACGGAGTATTTGTGTCTCCGTTAGAAACAACATTGCTGGCCGTGCTGTCTCGAGATGGTGGTGGACAGCGTTGAGGTTAGCGTGGAGTCCACGGATGTTAGTGAACTCGACCTCAAACAGCGTGGGTATGGTGGGGGTGTGCACCGCTGTACGACCGTCATTCCTGCTTTGATGCGCTACCATATGGGAAAAAAGAGTGGAAAAGAGACGTGAAGCGAGCGACGTATTGCCACGATAGGGATGGGCAAAGTGTGGAGGCGTGTTTCCCCAAGTGGTTGCCAAAAGGGAAACTACACTGACCCACCGGACGGAAGGGCCCCCGAACCCCCCCGGAAGTGGCCGCCGGGACCCCACCTTCCGGTCACCAACCGGCACGACGGTCCACCCCGAGATTATGCGAGGCCTGGTGGGGCAGCCTCGCGTGCTGGTTAGGCACGCTTGGGCCCCTGTACTATGCCACGGGCGGCCAGCGGAATAGCCGTTTGTTCGGGTCTCCCTGTCCGGCAGGGCAATACAATTCCCCCGGCATTGGTTCAGCAGCCGTCTCCACTGGACCAACACCCATCGCGGCAATGCTCGCTCGGGCACTGGCTGTACGCTGGCTGACCTCGAAACGCGGCTGCAAGCCACTTCACGAGATTTTCACCATGCGTACGGTGGTAACAAGCCAGGCGGATGTTTATCATCCTACCACCAGATGAGCAGATGGTCGCTCAGATATCCCTTAGTCGCCTCTTACGACACCCATGGGAAAGGCGCCGTGAAATGTATTCTTTCTCCGTCACTGCACGGATAAAATCCTAATTTTAAATCCTAATCGAACTGCTTCACTCGTTAACCAGTCCGATTCGCCATTTCTCCTCATCAATCGTTTTACAGATCGATATCTTCTTCGCTTAACTCAATTTCTACATTCATGATGACACCGTATGATATTCCTACTTCATATCTATTGTGCATTCTCCATCCCTTTTCTATTGATAAATGACATTCTATTTTATAAATTCTTAAACAATAAAAATAAAACTAAAAATTGGTTGTCGTGGAATGGAACTTGAAGGAAATAATGATGTAAAATTCCTTTTCCAATCATAACGATGATCCAATTAAACACTACAACTGGATCATAATTGTGTTTGGAAACTGCATATAAGTAATTTTACTTCTAGAATATTAAGTTTGTTTATGCTCTTCTTATGCAAACTACAACGTACTATTGGCAAAGATGCTGCTTATACTGCATATTACGGATATGTTGTTTCTTTATTAAATTATGGCCTAATTCTAATTATATTAATTAAATTAAAATTAATTAAAATTAATTAATAATTTTAATAATCGTGACCGGATGGAAAGTGAATCCTTCGAGAAATGTCAAAGAGCATCTCAAAGATAATAAATTAAAATTAGTTCGATGGTTATTACATTTAAATAATCCAAACGCTTAACGCGCTGGGCTGCTCGTATATCTCCATTTACATTTAATATAATTCATAAAAAGGTATCTTACATTTTGTGCCTGATACATTGTCTCGTATTCAAATTAATGCTATTGATATTGCATTGGAAATAACTTATACTGATGCAGAAATTGATAATCCTTGGTATCATAAAATATTTTTAGGTTGTCAAAAATATCCTTTAAGTATTAAAAACCATAGAGTTTAAAACAATGTTCTTTATAGATTTTGTAAGCCTAAATTTCAATTTTATAATAATTTAGCTTGGAAAATAGTTATTCCAAAAGAAAATGTTATTAATACTATTCATAATAATCATGATTATTATGAATAGTATCCCTAGATTCAAGTGTTTTAGGTATTCATAAAGCATTAAATGCATGTGATTGGAAACTGCATGTAAGTAATCTTACTTCTAGAATAAATAAGTTTTTATATGCTCTTCGCAAACTACAACGTACTGTTGGCAAAGATGCTGCTCTAACTGCATATTGTTGTTACTTTATTGAATTATGGCTTAATTTTCTACTAATTTTAATAATGCTTCTATCTGTCAGAAAAAGTTAGATAATAGAAACTTTTACAGAATATCTTTAACATGATAACGACCACTATTGGTCGTTATCATGTTAAAGATATCATGATAAGTCGTTAGTTAATAGTACTTTTCACTACATCTTTCAAAATATAAACATTATTAGAAATCTTTTCTATTATTTGAGATTTAATAAACTTAGGAGCAAGTTTTGCCGAAAAATATTGTGAAGCATTCGACAAGACAAAATTTCTTCTCCAAACTATATCACCTGACCAATAAGAAATGACTTTCCTTTATTATAAAAGAAAACATTCTTTTTATAAGCTTCTAAATTATTATGTAATTAAAATTTATGCTTAAACAATCTATAAAGAACAATGTTTTCAATTCTATAATTTTTATATCTTAAAGGATATTTTTGACAACCTACAAATATTTTATGATACCAAGGATCATCAATTTCTTCATCAGTATTTCCAATGCAATATAGCATTAATTTGAATACGAGACAATGTATTAGGCACAACATGTAAGATACCTTTTTTATGAATTATATTAAAAGTAAATGGAGATATACGAGCAGCCCAGCGCGCTAAGCGTCCGCTTGGATTATTTAAATGTAATAACCACTTTAAGCTAGCATGATCTGTTATCAGAGTAAATTCCATACCTTCAATATAGGGTCTAAAATGTTCGATTGAATCTAATATAGCAAGAAGTTCTTTTTCAGTAGGACTGTATCTTTTAATTTATGATAAATTTTAAATAAAAGAGTTAAATGAGTTTGAAAATCACTAGAAATTGCTAAATATACAAATACATTAGAATCGAATTCTACACCAAAAAAATTATCTACTAATGTTTGTAGTTCTGTAGGAGCATAAACAAACAAATTCGAACAATCCCTTGCCAGGAATTACGAAGGTAGTCTTGACTGGAAGTTTCTTCTTAAGGAATTTGTAGAAAATTTTTAGACAAATCTATCGCTGCGATAAACTTAGCACCTCGCATATTATCTAAAATACACGATGTTTAAGGAAAAGGATATGAATCTTTAATAGTAACACAATTTAATTTTCTTGAATCTAAACAAAGTCTTATACCACCATCGTTTTAGTGACAGCTAAAACTGGAGAACACCAATCAGATTTAGAAGATTGAATAATACCATCTCTAAGCAAAACTTGAACTTCATCATAAAGTTCCTTTTGTTTAGCGGGTCTAATAGGCCAATAACGTCGTTTTATAGGATCATCAACAGTTATAATTTTATGTTTAGTTAAATGTGTTAAGCCTAGACCTTTCTTTTCATAATAATTTTTTTCAAAAAGTTTTATAATATTATTTAATTGTTCTTTTTCAGAAGAAGAAAGTTGAACAGCAGAAGTTACAGAATATCTAATTATAGAATTATTGTTTTTAATATAATTATATTTTATTTATATATTAAATATAATAATTATCATACGTTATATTTTTAAATAATTCATGAGCTAAATTAAATGAAAGCCCAAAATGAAATCCTAGAATAATATCTGGATTTAGTGATGGAACCACCTTGAATTCTACAATTCCAATTGAAAAAAATAATTCTTGGTAAAATATTTTAAAATTTGACAATTCATTACAAAGTATGGCTTGGTCGGAGGTTTTTGAAGCAGGAGATAATGTGAACTTATATTTTAACAATTTCCATTAAAATGGATAACAAAGGGTATTAGGAATTCTTGTACATATAAAAGAAAGTTAAGATTCGTATCCTATAAACAAAAATCAGCAGATCTAAAAAAAGACATAATATGATAGTTTTTCTAAAATACTAAAAGCATGCATCAATTGTCTAAAACTAAAATTAATAATAAATATATACAAACTGCAAATAACAAAAGTAAGGCGACATGGGACATAATAAAAAAGATTGTACAAAATATATGCAATGAATTTACCGACATTATCTTTAATAACAAGAAAATTGATGATGCATTGGAAATCGCAAAAATATTCAATGAGCACTTTATAGGTATCACAAAAAAAAGAAATTTAGCAAATAATAAACCAAAGTATTCTTTTGCAATAAACGATGTTAGTTCTAGCATATTCTTGTATCCAACATCAAATGTAGAAATAGTGAATATAACCGTGCAGTGACGGAGAAAGAATACATTTCACTGCCCCTCTCTTTCCCATGGGTGTCGTAAGAGGCGACTAAAGGATATCTGAGCGACCATCTGCTCATCTGGTGGTAGGATGTTAAACATCCTCCTGACTTGTGACCACCGTACGCATGGTATAAATCTCGTCAAGTGGCTTGCAGCCACGTTTCGAGGTCAGCCAGCGTACAGCCAGTGCCCGAGCGGGCATTGTCGCGATGGGTGTTGGTCCAGTGGAGACAGCTGTTGAAACCTGTTGTGCCGGGGGAAACTGTATTGACCTGTCGGACAGGGAGACCCAAAGAAACGGCTGCTCCTTTGGCCGCCCGTAGCATAGTACAGGGTCCCGAGCGTGCCTAACCAGCTCGCGAGGCTGCCCCACCAGGCCACGCATAATCTCGGGGTGGACCGTCGTGCTGGTTGGTGACCGGAAGGTGTGGTCCTGGTGGCCACTTCTGGGGGGGTTCGGGGGCCCTTCCGTCCGGCGGTTCAGAGTATTTTTCCTTTTGGCAACTACTTGGGGAAACACGCCTCCACACTTTGCCCATCCATATCGTGGCAATTCGTCGCTCGCTTCGTCTCTTTTCCATTCTTTTTTCCCAAATGGTAGCGCAACAAAGTAGGAATAACGGTCGTACAGCGATGCACATCCCCACCATACCCACGCTGTTTGAGGTCGACTTCTCTAACATCCGTGGACTCCACGCTAACCTCAACGCTGTCCACCACCATCTCGAGACAGCACGACCAGCAATGTTGTTTCTCACGGAGACGTAAATACTCCGTCTTGCCAATACCAGCTACCTTAATTATCCCGGCTACATGCTTGAAGAATCCTTCAAAGCGAAAGTCGGAGTATGCTTGTTCGTCAGGATGGATGTTTGCTGTCACCGACTGCGCTGCTTGGAGGACCCCTCCTTCTCCATGTTGGTGGTTAGTGTGGATTTGGTTCGTCAGAATCGCGTCTAAGTGTGCCTCTACAGATCCCACAATGTTGACTTGGAGACAAGCCGATTATTTGAAAATTTTAGTCGGGTGGCAGATGCTGCGCAAGAGCAGTTTCCTAACGCGGAACTGTTGTTTTTGGGGGAATTTATTGCTCACCATGAATCATGGTTGAAATCCCTCAAAACTGAACATACTGGAAGGACTGTATTATTGACAATCTACAAATATTTTATGATACCATGGATCATCAATTTCTTCATCAGTATAAGTTATTTCCAATGCAATATCAGTAGCATTAATTTGAATACGAGACAATGTATCAGCCACAATCTGTAAGCTACCTTTTTTATGAATTATATTAAAAGTAAATGGAGATATACGAGCAGCCCAGCGCGCTAAGCGTTCGCTTGGATTATTTAAATGTAATAACCACTTTAAACTAGCATGATCTGTTATCACAGTAAATTCCATACCTTCAATATAGGGTCTAAAATGTTCGATTGAATCTAATATAGCAAGAAGTTCTTTTTCAGTAGGACTGTAATCAATTTCACTTTTATTAAATATTCTCGAATAAAATGCAACCGGATGTTGATTGTCATTTTCATCTTTCTTACACAATACACTACCAATAGCATAAGAGCTAGCATTACAATGCAGAAAAATGTTTTATTAAAATCTGGACAAATTAATATAGGAGCAGTTAATAAAGCTTGCTAAAGTTTTATAAAAGTATTTTCACAGTCTGAATTCCGTTCAACGGCACGTTTACTATTACCATCATCCTCAAAGGCGACGTTAGTTTTAGTATTAGGTATAGCTAACGCTATGTCATTGGCAAATAAAACACATTGATATTTTATAACATTGGGTAAATCGTTAATTTACAATATAAATAACAGTGGACCCACAACGCTACCTTGTGGGACGCCAGAGTTGTTTTGTAGATTGGGAGATTTATAAGTAGTTAATTCGGATTTGTTGTTTATTTTGATATTTCTGCATGTTGTGTACGGTCTTTTAAATAGCCATATATCCAACTTAGAGCTGATCCTCTAATGCCGTACTTTTCACATTTCATGAGCAGTATATTATGATTCACAAAATGCCTTTGACGTATCAAAGAAAATACCTACTATTTTAACTTTTTTGTTAATATGATCTATTATAGTTTTTACAAGGGAAAAAACCGCTAACGTCATTGATTTGTATTTTTTTAAATCTTTGTTCTTCTTTTATTGTTTTATTTCTATTTAAAAAATCTATTGTGCATGACTTTTTCAAAAAAAATCGACAACACTGGAATTAATGTAATCAGCCTATAATTATTAATATCTTGCCGCCTTGCCGGCCCGCAAGATGCCTCTTCACACCTCGTTTGTAGGAACGGGTAAGAGGGGTTGTAAGAGGAGGGGAACACGTGAGCTGGTAAGGAATTCCATTTTTTTAAAAAAAATCGACAACACTGGAATTAATGTAATCAGCCTATAATTATTAATATCTTATTCTAGTCTTTTTTATTATGTCCCATGTCACTTTACTTTTGTTATTTTTTTTTATGTTTCCCGGGCGGGTAAATGACTCTAATCCACCTGATGGTAAGTGGTAGTAGAGTCCAAACGCGACGACGGCCAGTACAGTCGGGAAGAAGGTTCTGCACTAGCCGCCTTCGCCTTGCCGGCCCGCAAGATGCCTCTTCACACCTCGTTTGTAGGAACGGGTAAGAGGGGTTGTAAGAGGAGGGGAACACGTGAGCTGGTAAGGAATTCCATTTTTTGGAAGTGCGACAAAGAAAGGAGTTGCCGAATTTCTTTGCACGCGATGGAACTGATGCCACAGTTAGGCGGTGACATCGAGAGCCAGCACGCGTAGACTTGTGAAGGAAGGGGGAAGCAGGAATTAGGGAGAATAATTCCTCGGAACACTCGCCGTGATACAGTGGATAGAAAGCGCTCAGCGCTGCGCTTAGCGATGAGCTCTAACGTCCTATTGAGTTCAATGACAAGATCCTCCCGCCTCTCTTCAATTTCCGCTCGCCCAGCCACTGCGCGTCCGTGGTATCCACCATATACTGTACTATCGTCTGCATAGCAATGAATGTTCCCGAGAGAGAGCATATCATTGATATGCAAAAGAAAGAGTGTGGGAGATAGCACAGATCCCTGGAGCACACCAGCATTCACTACATAGAACTGAGAAGCGCAACCATCAACTAAATCACGAAGGCTGCGCTTGTGTAAGAAGCTGGTAATCCAGGTGCAAAGCTGAGCAGGCAGACCATATGCCGGCAGCTTGGAGAGAAGACTTCTGTGCCAGACCCTGTCGAAAGCCTTGAAGATATCGAGGCTGATAGCCAACGAATCCCCATGCTTGTCGATAGCTTCACCCCAGAGGTGTGTTACGTACGCTAGAAGATCACCTGTAGACCGTTTTGGTCGAAACCCGTACTGACGATCATTAATTAGACAGTGATCTTCTAGGTAATGGATCAGTTGGTTGTTTAAAATTCGTTCCATCACCTTACAAAGTACTGAGGTGATAGCTATTGGCCGATAATTTGCCGGGTCAGACCAATCCCCTTTTTTGGGAACCGCTTGCACATTAGCTCTTCTCCAAGCCTCCGGCACACATCCCGAAGAAAGAGAAAGTTGGAACAGGCGCGTTAATACGGAAGACAGCTCCGCCGTGCACTTCTTCAGCACTATGGCTGGTATTCCATCGGGACCGCTAGCTTTCCGTACAACAAGTGATTGCAGCTCCGCACGCACGTCACGTTGCCTGATTTTGATGTCAGGCATCGTATGGCCACATGAAGGTATTATTGGTGGCAGCGCACTACAATCATCGATGACGGAGTTATCGGCAAAGAATTTAGCCAGGAGATCAGCTTTCTCTTACGGACTGTGAGCTAGCGATCCGTCCGGATTTCTGAGCGGTGGCAGCGAAGGTTGGCAGAAATTGTTTTGCACAGACTTGGTCAGACGCCAGAAGCTACGGGAGCTTCTAGGATGTGAAATAAGGATGACCTTATTATGGTCATGAGACCAATCTGTACAATGCGCTGTCCATCCGCTCTCGTGTAAGCCTTCCTCTAGGACTTGGAGTTTTTATTGTAGTTTGCTTTCAGTGAGTCAATGTTAGATGCCCCGCTAATGCAGCCATTGATCCACTCGCGATATGCCGCCTGCTTAGATGATTATTATTTGCAGTTTGTATATATTTATTATTAATTTTAGTTTTTCAACAATTGATGCATGATTTTAGTATTTTAGAATAAATATCATAATGTCTTTTTTTAGATTTAATTCAAGATCTGCTTATTTTTGTTTATAGGATTCGAATCTTAACTTTCTTTTATTTATACAAGAATTCCTAATACCCTTTGTTATCCATTTTAATTTTGCAACGTTAGAATTAATTTTAATTTTTTGTAAGGGAAAACACTAAAAGTAAAACATGCTAAATATCTCATGGAAATTGTTAAAAGCTAAGTTCACATTATCACCTGCTTCGAAAACCTCCGGCTAAGCCATACTTTGTAATTACCGTAATCATAACAACCTGTGAATGTCCCACTGCTGGGCTAAAGGCCACCTCTCCTCTTTTTGAGGGGAAGGTTTGGAGCTTGTTCCACCTCGCTGCTCCAATGCGGGTTGGTGGAATACACATGTGGCAGAATTTCAGTGAAATTAGACACATGCAGGTTTCCTCACGATGTTTTCCTTCACCGTAAAGCACGAGGTGAATTATAATCAGAAATTAAGCACATGAAAATTCAGTGGTGCTTGCTCGGGTTTGAACCCACGATCGTCGGTTAAGATTCACGCGTTCTTACCACTAGGCCATCTCGGCTTATATACTTTGTAATGAATTTTCAAATTTTAGAATATTTTTATCAATTTTTTTTTTAAATTAGAATTGTAAAATTCAAGGTGGTTCCATCACTAAATCCAGATATTATTCTAGGATTTCATTTTTGACTCGCATTTAATTTCATGAATTATTTAAAAATATAACTTATTAAAATTAAATTAAAAACCTTCTGCTGTTCAATTTCCTTCTTCTGAAAAATTAAATAATATTATAAAACATTTTGAAGAAATTTCCTATGAAAAGAAAGGTCTAGGTTTAACACATTTAACTAAACATAAAATTATAACTGTTGGTAATCCCATTAAACGAAGTTATTGGCCTATTAGTCCTGCTAAACAAAAGAAACTTTATGATGAAGTTCAAGTTTTGCTTAGCGATGGTATTATTCAATCTTCTAAATCTCATTGGTGTTCTCCAGTTTTAGCTGTCACTAAAACAGATGGTGGTATAGGACTTTGTTTAGATTCAAGAAAATTAAATTCTGTTACTATTAAAGATTCATATCCCTTACCTTACACATCGTGAACTTCAGATAATTTGCGAGGTGCTAAGTTTATCACAGCGATAGATTTCTCTAAAGCTTTTCTACAAATTCCTTTATAAGAAACTTCCAGAGAGAAGAGTGCCTTTGTAATTCCTGGCAAGGGCTTGTTCAAATTTTTTCGTATTTTGTTTGGTTTAACTAATGCTCTTGCAAACTACAAGGATTAGTAGATAATTTTTTTGGTGTACAATTGGATTCTAATATATTTGTATATTTAGCAATTTCTAGTGATGTTCAAATTCATTTAACTCTTTTATGTAAAATTTATCATAAATTTAAAGATGCTGGTTTAACTATTAATTTGAATAGTGTGAATTTTGTAAAGAAGTAATAGAAAATTTTCCTCATTCTACAACTGTTAAACAACTACGTAGTTTTCTTGGTATGTTATCATATTATCGTAGATTTATAGAAAAAATTGCTGATATTGCTAATCCATTAACTAATCTTACTCGTGGTAGTAGAAATAGTAAACGTGCCGTTGAACAGAATTCAGGCTGTGAAAACTCCTTTATAAAACTTTAACAAGCTTTATTAACTGCTCCTATATTAATTTGTCCAGATTAATAAAACATTTTTTCTGTATTGTGATGCTAGCTCTTATGCTATTAGTAGTGTATTGTGTCAGAAAGATGATAATGACAATCAACATCCGGTTGCATTTTATTCTAGAACATTGAATAAATGTGAAATTAACTACAGTCCTACTGAAAAAGAACTTCTTGCTATATTAGATTCAATCGAACATTTTAGACCCTATATTGAAGGTATGGAATTTACTCTGATAACAGATCATGCTAGTTTAAAGTGGTTATTACATTTAAATAATCCAAGCGGACGCTTAGCGCGCTGGGCTGCTCGTATATCTCAATTTACTTTTAATATAATTCACAAAAAAGGTAGCTTACATTTTGTGCCTGACACATTGTCTCGTATTCAAATTTAATAATAATAACTTATACTGATGAAGAAATTGATGATCCTTGGTATTATAAAATATTTGTAGGTTGTCAAAAATATTCTTTAAGATATAAAAATTATAGAGTTGAAAACAATGTTCCTTATAGATTTCGTAAGCCTCAATTTCAATTACATAATAATTCAGCTTGGAAAATACTTATTCCAAAGAAAAATGTTATTGATACTATTCATAATAATCATGATTCCCTAGATTCAAGTGATTTAGGTATTCATAAAGCATTAAATGCGTGTGATTGGAAACTGCATGTAAACAATATTAGCTGTCACGCGTCAATTGACTTTGACAGGTGCAACTAAGATTATGTTTATACAACATTTGCAAATTACGCTAAATTTGACGTCTCGTCATAAAGCAAATTTTTATGCATTATGCATTTTCGAACCAATTTAATTTATTATATTCGTATCGTTCGTCAATGTCAATTTCGATCTGTCAAAGTAGATCTGTTCAATGTCAATTTAAATCTGTTCTGTCAGTTTCAATCTGTTAAAGTCGTCAACAACTCACAACAACAACAACAACAACAACGATTACAACACCACAACAACAACAACCACCACTACTACCACTTCTACTAACACCAACAACATCATCAACAACAACAACCACCACTACTACCACCACTACCACCGTCACTACTACGACCAACAACATCAACAACTACAACAACAACCACCGCTACCACAACCACTACTACCATCAACAACAACATCAATCAATCAAAGTAAATCTATCAATGTCGATCTGTCAAAGTCAATCTGTCACTGTCAATTTCAATCTGTCAAAGTCGATCTGTCAGTGTCAATCTGTCAATGTCATCCGTTAAAGTCAATTTGTCAAACTATAAATGTCAATTTCAATCTGTCAAAAGTCGATCTGTAAATGTCATTTGTAATGTCGATCTGACAAACTGTCAATGTCAACTTGTCAATGTCAATTTCAATTTGTCATAAGTCGATCTGTCAATGTCAATCTGTCTAAGACAATGTGTCAAAGTCAATCTGTCGAAGACGATTTGTCAATGTCAATCTGTCAATGTCAATCCGTTAATGTCAAAGTCGATCTGTCAGTGTCAATCTGTCAAAGTCGATCTGTCAATGTCATCCGTCAAAGTTGATCTGTCGAACTGTCAATGTCAATTTTAATCTGTCAAACATCGATCTGTCACTATACATCTGTCAAAAATGTCAATTTTGGTCTGTCTAAGTCGATCTTTTCAATGTCAATCTGTCACTGTCAATTTCAATCTGTCAATTTCATCCGTCAAAGTCGATCTATCAAACCGTCAATGTCAATTTCGATCTGTCAAAGTCGATCTTTTCGATGTCAATCTGTCAATATCAATTTCAATATGTCAAAGTCGATCTGTCAGTTTCAATCTGTAAAAGTGTCAATGTCCACCACCACCAATAACTAAACAATGATGTGTTGTTTTTTTATAAATTCAGATAATAGTTTTACAGTTGAACTTTTAATTTAAAGATTAACTTTTTAACAAATAAGGAGTAATTGTTCGTCTCATAAAAGAATAGTAGTAGTAGTAGTGGTTGACCATTACACCTTCTTTTTAATATTACCTAGTCAAATCATGCATTTTAATCATAACATTACTTAGTAAAATAAACTTGTAAATTAATTTAGTAATAATCAACATAATTAAGATTTAGGAAAGAATTTTATGAATTTACGTCGACATATATATAAAGATAATTTCATTTCATAAAACTGTTTAATTACGTTAAGCGCTCTTTAATGGTTAACATATTAAGAAAAAACATCCTTCAATTAGGATGTTCTGTCTGTCTTTTAATTAAGTTGGACAATATTCTTGTTTAGAACTATTTATATTCTAAAATATATGTATATAACGCCATGCAAATATATATAATACTTTATGTATTTTAAGCTGGCCGATGACGTGTAAACCAATAACAATCGTTATTTATACCAAGTAGGTTTGTTACCCTTTATTTTCCATGTGTTGTCTGTTGGTATGTTTTAAAGATAATTAACAATTAATAGAATATAAGCTACTTATATATATTTTAATTCTAAATGAACAATAAGCAAATAAAATACTTAGGTTTTCAAAATATTAAGATAAATAAATATTCTGATTTGATCAATGTTGCTTATGGTCAAAAAGGTTAATTAAAAATGGTCTGACTCTTACAATGTATATTTATGTAGCTTATGAATTGTTTTTTGATTGCGTTCCCCGACACGCTCTCCGTGCTACCCGGAAGAAACGCAGAACGCTCTGTATGTCGCCAACTACCCACAGGTATTGCTATCTTATACCGGATTTGATTTCGTCGTCTGGAAATTGTAATCTTAACAAATTAAATGCCTATAACTCTTTCGATAATACGTCGCCCTTCGCTTGTCTTTATTCGATATATTTAAAGTTGGCACCATGGTATGGTAAATTATTATATCAAAGGATAAACGTTTCGTAATAAATAATATAAAAATTTTACCTCCCAATAAAATTTGTATTACATATGGTTCCTAAGACGTCCGAAGTTCATTATGAGAGAGTACATCGTCTAATTTCCGCTGCAGGTCGCTAAATTCGCTACTTCCGTTTCCTAACTCGCGCCTACAGCGCCCCCTATACTCCTTTCTGGAACTAAACTGACAAGCACATACGAGCTACCAAATTTGTCATTGTGGCGTCGTCTTTCCACAAGAGCAGTCGTTAAAAGTTTAAAATAAAAATAGTTTTAATTATTATAATCAACTTTCGAATTTAAAGTAGAAATTTGATTTTAAAAAAAGTAGTGTTTGTCTTCCGTTCTTGAATCCTCAAACGTTCAACAATGAGTGAAGAGGTTATTGCGCCTAATACTTTAAGTAATAATAAACTATCCTTAGTTCGAGTTCTTCGGATATTTCATCGGATTCTTTTGGAAATAAATACGAAGGACATGCAAGGAAACGCCAAAGGCGTGAATGTTCGCGGGATCTGGATAAAAGGTTTGACTTATTGTCACAACAATTGGTAAGTCATGTTAATAATATTTTAACTTCGAATCGTGCTATTACTGGTGTACAACCGACGGCACACACTCAACTTATAATAAGTATCCAATCTATCTTCAATTACCATTCAAAGACCGACAAAAACTGACGAACAGTTTTTACGACCGCCAGTAATAGCAGCGGGTAGATTTAAGCAGTAACGTAAAATAACCCACTGTAATTCAATTCAAGCATTTTCGAGAGTAATTCAAACAATTTGACAAAATTCAAGATGCGAAGATTTGACTCGCCGGATTGAAACGCGGTGCGCTATACAGATGTTTGGTAAAGTATGTAGAGTTTCCAGATTTTATTGAACTAAGGGTCAATGAGGAGCTGCGACATCTGGAGGACCCCTTTAGTCTAGTCATCAAGATTTATAGTAATCCACGTTCGGTGTGACCAACTCACCAAGATTTATAGTAATCCGCGTTCGATGTGACCAACTCACTGTGTATGATCGATCTCCTGGTACAAAAGACACTCGCTGCATACCAAGATTTATAGAAATCCGCGTTCGGTGAGACCAACACACTGTATATTATCTCCTGGTACAAGAGACACTCGCTGCATACCAAGATCTATAGTTATCCGCGTTCGGTGTGACCAACTCACTGTAAATTATCTCCCGGTACAAGAGACACTCGCTGCATACCAAGATCTATAGTTATCCGCGTTCGGTGTGACCAACTCACTGTAAATTATCTCCCGGTACAAGAGACACTCGCTGCATACCAAGATCTATAGTTATCCGCGTTCGGTGTGATCAACTCACTGTAAATTATCTCCTGGTACAAGAGACACTCGCTGCATACCAAGATTTATAGTTATCCGCATTCGGTGTGACCAACTCACTGTAAATTATCTCCTGGTACAAGAGACACTCGCTGCATACAAAGATTTATAGTTATCCGCGTTGGGTGAGATCAACTCACCAAGATTTATAGTTATCCGCGTTCGGTGAGACCAACTCACCAAGATTTATAGTAATCCGCATTAGGTGAGACCAAATCAGTGTATATTATCTCCTGGTACAAAAGACAGTCGCTGCATACCAAGATTTATAGTTGACCGCGTTCGGTGTGCCCAACTCACCAAAATTTATAGTTATCCGAGTTCGGTGTCACCAACTCACTGTATATTATCTCCTGGTACAAGAGACACTCGCTGCATACCAAGATTTATAGTTATCCGCGTTCCGTGTGACCAACTCACCAAGATTTATAGTTAGTTATCCGCGTTCGGTGAGACCAACTCACCAAGATTTATAGTAATCCGAATTAGGTGAGACCAACTCAGTGTATATTATCTCCTGGTACAAAAGACAGTCGCTGCATACCAAGATTTATAGTTGACCGCGTTCGGTGTGCCCAACTCACCAAAATTTATAGTTATCCGCGTTCGGTGTGACCAAATCACTCTATATTATCTCCTGGTACAAGAGACACTCGCTGCATACCAAGATTAATAGTTATCCGCGTTCGGTGTGACCAACTCACTGTAAATTATCTCCTGGTACAAGAGACACTCGCTGCATACAAAGATTTATAGTTATCCGCGTTCGTTGATACAAACTCACCAAGATTTATAGTTATCCGCGTTCGGTGTGACCAACTCACTGTATATTATCTCCTGGTACAAGAGACACTCGCTGCACACCAAGATTTATAGTTATCCGCGTTCGGTGTGACCAACTCACCAAGATTTATAGTTATCCGCGTTCGGTGTGACCAACTCACTGTATATTATCTCCTGGTACAAGAGACACTCGCTGCACACCAAGATTTATAGTTATCCGCGTTCGGTGTGACCAACTCTCTATATATTATCACCTGGTACAAGACACACTCGCTGCATACAAAGATTTATAGTTATCCGCGTTCGTTGATACAAACTCACCAAGATTTATAGTTATCCGCGTTGGGTGAGATCAACTCACCAAGATTTATAGTTATCCGCGTTCGGTGTGACCAACTCACTGTATATTATCTCCTGGTACAAGAGACACTCGCTGCATACCAAGATTTATAGTTATCCGCGTTCGGTGTAACCAACTCACTGTAAATTATCTCCTGGTACAAGAGACACTCGCTGCATACCAAGATTTATAGTTATCCGCGTTCGGTGTGACCAACTCACTGTATATTATCTCCTGGTACAAAAGACACTCGCTGCATACCAAGATTTATAGTTAACCGCGTTCGGTGTGGCCAACTCACCAAGATTTATAGTTATCCGCGTTCGGTGTGACCAAGTCACTGTATATTATCTCCTGGTACAAGAGACACTCGCTGCATACCAAGATTTATAGTTATCCGCGTTCGGTGAGACCAACTCACCAAGATTTATAGTTATCCGCGTTCGGTGAGACCAACTCACCAAGATTTATAGTAATCCGCATTAGGTGAGACCAAAACACTGTATATTATCTCCTGGTACATGAGACACTCGCTGCATACCAAGATTTATAGTTATCCGCGTTCGGTGTGACCAACTCACTGTATATTATCTCCTGGTACAAAAGACACTCGCTGCATACCAAGATTTATAGTTGACCGCGTTCGGTGTGGCCAACTCACCAAAATTTATAGTTATCCGCGTTCGGTGTGACCAAGTCACTGTATATTATCTCCTGGTACAAGAGACACTCGCTGCATACCAAGATTTATAGTTATCCGCGTTCGGTGAGACCAACTCACCAAGATTTATAGTAATCCGCATAAGGTGAGACCAACTCAGTGTATATTATCTCCTGGTACAAAAGACAGTCGCTGCATACCAAGATTTATAGTTGACCGCGTTCGGTGTGCCCAACTCACCAAAATTTATAGTTATCCGCGTTCGGTGTGACCAAATCACTGTATATTATCTCCTGGTACAAGAGACACTCGCTGCATACAAAGATTTATAGTTATCCGCGTTCGTTGATACAAACTCACCAAGATTTATAGTTACCCGCGTTGGGTGAGATCAACTCACCAAGATTTATAGTTATCCGCGTTCGGTGTGACCAACTCACTGTATATTATCTCCTGGTACAAGAGACACTCGCTGCACACCAAGATTTATAGTTATCCGCGTTCGGTGTGACCAACTCTCTGTATATTATCTCCTGGTACAAGACACACTCGCTGCATACCAAGATTTATAGTTATCCTTGTTCGGTGTGACCAACTCACTGTAAATTATCTCCTGGTACTAGAGACACTAGTAATCGGCGTTCGATCCACGTCAGATCAAGATTTACAGTAATCCGCGTTCGGTGTGACCAACACACTGTATATTATCTCCTGGTACAAGAGACACTCGCTGCATACCAAGATTTATAGTTATCCGCGTTGGGTGAGATCAACTCACCAAGATTTATAGTTATCCGCGTTCGGTGAGACCAACTTACCAAGATTTATAGTTATCCGCGTTGGGTGAGATCAACTCACCAAGATTTATAGTTATCCGCGTTCGGTGAGACCAACTTACCAAGATTTATAGTTATCCGCGTTCGGTGAGACCAACTCACCAAGATTTATAGTTATCCGCGTGCGGTGTGACTAACTCACCAAGATTTATAGTAATCAGCATTCGGTGAGACCAACTCACCAAGATTTTTAGTTATCCGCGTTCGGTGTGACCAACACACTGTATATTATCTTTTGGTACAAGAGACACTCGCTGCAAACCAAGATTTATAGTTATCCGCGTTCGGTGTAACCAACTCACTGTAAATTATCTCCTGGTACAAGAGACACTCGCTGCATACCAAGATTTATAGTTATCCGCGTTCGGTGTGACCAACTCACTGTATATTATCTCCTGGTACAAAAGACACTCGCTGCATACCAAGATTTATAGTTAACCGCGTTCGGTGTGGCCAACTCACCAAGATTTATAGTTATCCGCGTTCGGTGTGACCAAGTCACTGTATATTATCTCCTGGTACAAGAGACACTCGCTGCATACCAAGATTTATAGTTATCCGCGTTCGGTGAGACCAACTCACCAAGATTTATAGTTATCCGCGTTCGGTGAGACCAACTCACCAAGATTTATAGTAATCCGCATTAGGTGAGACCAACACACTGTATATTATCTCCTGGTACATGAGACACTCGCTGCATACCAAGATTTATAGTTACCCGCTTTCGGTGTGACCAACTCACTGTAAATTATCTCCTGGTACAAGAGACACTCGCTGCATACAAAGATTTATAGTTATCCGCGTTCGTTGATACAAACTCACCAAGATTTATAGTTATCCGCGTTCGGTGTGACCAACTCACTGTATATTATCTCCTGGTACAAGAGACACTCGCTGCACACCAAGATTTATAGTTATCCGCGTTCGGTGTGACCAACTCACCAAGATTTATAGTTATCCGCGTTCGGTGTGACCAACTCACTGTATATTATCTCCTGGTACAAGAGACACTCGCTGCACACCAAGATTTATAGTTATCCGCGTTCGGTGTGACCAACTCTCTGTATATTATCTCCTGGTACAAGACACACTCGCTGCATACCAAGATTTATAGTTATCCTTGTTCGGTGTGACCAACTCACTGTATATTATTATCTCCTGGTACTAGAGACACTAGTAATCGGCGTTCGATCCGCGTCACATCAAGATTTACAGTAATCCGCGTTCGGTGTGACCAACACACTGTATATTATCTCTTGGTACAAGAGACACTCGCTGCATACCAAGATTTATAGTTATCCGCGTTGGGTGAGAGATCAACTCACCAAGATTTATAGTTATCCGCGTTCGGTGTGACCAACTCACTGTATATTATCTCCTGGTACAAAAGACACTCGCTGCATACCAAGATTTATAGTTGACCGCGTTCGGTGTGGCCAACTCACCAAGATTTATAGTTATCCGCGTTCGGTGTGACCAAGTCACTGTATATTATCTCCTGGTACAAGAGACACTCGCTGCATACCAAGATTTATAGTTATCCGCGTTCGGTGAGACCAACTCACCAAGATTTCGTTATCCGTGCAGTGACGGAGAAAGAATACATTTCACTGCCCCTTTCCCATGGGTGTCGTAAGAGGCGACTAAGGGATATCATCTGGTGGTAGGATGATAAACATCCGCCTGGCTTGTTACCACCGTACGCATGGTGAAAATCTCGTGAAGTGGCTTGCAGCCGCGTTTCTAGGTCAGCCAGCGTACAGCCAGTGCCCAAGCGAGCATTGCCGCGATGGGTGTTGGTCCAGTGGAGACGGCTGCTGAACCAATGCCGGGGGAAACTGTATTTCCCTGCCGGACTGGGAGACCCGAAGAAACGGCTATTCCGCTGGCCGCCCGTGGCATAGTACAGGGGCCCGAGCGTGCCTAACCAGCACGCGAGGCAGCCCCACCAGGCCACGCATAATCTCGGGGTGAACCGTCGTGCCGGTTGGTGACCGGAAGGTGGGGTCCCGGCGGCCACTTCCGGGGGGGTTCGGGGGCCCTTCCGTCCGGCGGGTCAGTGTAGTTTCCCTTTTGGCAACCACTTGGGGAAACACGCCTCCACACTTTGCCCATCCCTATCGTGGCAATGCGTCGCTCGCTTCACGTCTCTTTACGAGGCGTGAAGAGGCATCATGCGGGCCGGCAAGGCGAGGGCGGCTAGTGCAGAATCTTCTTCCCGACTGTACTGGCCGTCCTCGCGTTTGGACTCTACTACCACTTAACATCAGGTGGAGTAGAGTCATTTGCCCACCCGGAAAATATAAAAAAAAAAAAAAAAAAAAAAATTTATAGTAATCCGCATTAGGTGAGACCAACTCAGTGTATATTATCTCCTGGTACAAAAGACAGTCGCTGCATACCAAGATTTATAGTTGACCACGTTCGGTGTGCCCAACTCACCAAAATTTATAGTTATCCGCGTTCGGTGTGACCAAATCACTGTATATTATCTCCTGGTACAAGAGACACTCGCTGCATACAAAGATTTATAGTTATCCGCGTTCGTTGATACAAACTCACCAAGATTTATAGTTATCCGCGTTGGGTGAGATCAACTCACCAAGATTTATAGTTATCCGCGTTCGGTGTGACCAACTCACTGTATATTATCTCCTGGTACAAGAGACACTCGCTGCATACCAAGATTTATAGTTATCCGCGTTCGGTGTGACCAACTCAATGTAAATTATCTCCTGGTACAAGAGACACTCGCTGCATACCAAGATTTATAGTTATCCGCGTTGGGTGAAATCAACTCACCAAGATTTATAGTTATCCGCGTTCGGTGTGACCAACTCACTGTATTTTATCTCCTGGTATAAGAGACACTCGCTGCATACCAAGATTTATAGTTATCCGCGTTCGGTGAGACCACCTCAACAAGATTTATAGTTATCCGCGTGCGGTGTGACTAACTCACCAAGATTTATAGTAATCAGCATTCGGTGAGACCAACTCACCAAGATTTGTAGTTATCCGCGTTCGGTGTGACCAACTCACTGTAAATTATCTCCTGGTGCAAGAGACACTCGCTGCATACCAAGATTTATAGTTATCCTCGTTCAGTGTGACCAACTCACTGTAAATTATCTCCTGGTACAAGAGACACTCGCTGCAAACCAAGATTTATAGTTATCCGCGTTCGGTGTGACCAACACACTGTATATTATCTCCTGGTACAAGAGACACTCGCTGCATAACAAGATTTATAGTTATCCGCGTTCGGTGTGACCAACTCACTGTAAATTATCTCCTGGTACTAGAGACACTAGTAATCGACGTTCGATCCGCGTCAGATCAAGATTTACAGTAATCCGCGTTCGATGTGACCAACTCACTGTGTATGATCGATCTCCTGGTACAAAAGACACTCGCTGCATACCAAGATTAATAGAAATCCGCGTTCGGTGAGACCAACACACTGTATATTATCTCCTGGTACAAGAGACACTCGCTGCATACCAAGATTTATAGTTATCCGCGTTCGGTGTGACCAACTCACTGTAAATTATCTCCTGGTACAAGAGACACTCGTTGCATACCAAGATTTATAGTTATCCGCGTTCGGTGTGACCAACTCACTGTAAATTATCTCCTGGTACAAGACACACTCGCTGCATACCAAGATTTATAGTTATCCGCGTTCGGTGTGACCAACTCACTGTAAATTATCTCCTGGTACAAGAGACACTCGCTGCATACCAAGATTTATAGTTAACCGCGTTCGGTGTGACCAACTCACTGTAAATTATCTCCTGGTACAAGAGACACTCGCTGCAAACCAAGATTTATAGTTATCCGCGTTCGGTGTGACCAACTCACTGTTAATTATCTCCTGGTACAAGACACACTCGCTGCATACCAAGATTTATAGTTATCCGCGTTCGGTGTGACCAACTCACTGTAAATTATCTCCTGGTACAAGAGACACTCGCTGCATACCAAGATTTATAGTTATCCGCGTTCGGTGTGACCAACTCACTGTAAATTATCTCCTGGTACAAGACACACTCGCTGCATACCAAGATTTATAGTTATCCGCGTTCGGTGAGGCCAACTCTGTATATGATCTCCTGGTACAAGAGACACTAGTAATCGGCGTTCGATCCGCGCGAGATCAAGATTTACAGTAATCCGCGTTCGATGTGACCAACTCACTGTGTATGATCGATCTCCTGGTACAAAAGACACTCGCTGCATACCAAGATTTATAGAAATCCGCGTTCGGTGAGACCAACACACTGTATATTATCTCCTGGTACAAGACACACTCGCTGCATACAAAGATCTATAGTTATCCGCGTTCGGTGTGACGAACTCACCAAGATTTATAGTTATCCGCGTTCGGTGTGACCAACTCACTGTATATTATCTCCTGGTATAAGAGACACTCGCTGCATACCAAGATTTATAGTAATCCGCGTTCGGTGAGACCAACTTACCAAGATTTATAGTTATCCGCGTTCGGTGAGACCAACTCACCAAGATTTATAGTTATCCGCGTGCGGTGTGACTAACTCACCAAGATTTATAGTAATCAGCATTCGGTGAGACCAACTCACCAAGATTTTTAGTTATCCGCGTTCGGTGTGACCAACACACTGTATATTATCTTTTGGTACAAGAGACACTCGCTGCAAACCAAGATTTATAGTTATCCGCGTTCGGTGTAACCAACTCACTGTAAATTATCTCCTGGTACAAGAGACACTCGCTGCATACAAAGATTTATAGTTATCCGCGTTCGTTGATACAAACTCACCAAGATTTATAGTTATCCGCGTTGGGTGAGATCAACTCACCAAGATTTATAGTTATCCGCGTTCGGTGTGACCAACTCACTGTATATTATCTCCTGGTACTAGAGACACTAGTAATCGACGTTCGATCCGCGTCAGATCAAGATTTACAGTAATCCGCGTTCGATGTGACCAACTCACTGTGTATGATCGATTTCCTGGTACAAAAGACACTCGCTGCATACCAAGATTTATAGAAATCCGCGTTCGGTGAGACCAACACACTGTATATTATCTCCTGAGGCCCTAGCCAAGTTACATTCGTTTCATATCGACTCTCTTTCTACAATCGTTAACGCCTCGGCGTAAGCGATTTTAGAAAACGATAAGTTGGTAGCCAATTTGACACGACTGAGTCGAACGCTCATTCTACAATGTACTTAGAAAAAACCTACACTTTAGTCTATGGTGAGCGTTCTTACAAACGTCAAAGTCGCAGTTGTGTATTTGTACGCGAGTTGAACTCTTGTTTGAATTGAAGTTCAAAGAATATTTGTTTTAAGTGTTAAAAAAGTAAGTGAATGAAATAGGATGGGTATATGTTCTTCTTGCGAAATGTAAATTTAAACATTACTGTGACTCGAAATTTTATGTTATTATCCTAATTAACGATGAAAGATACCTTAAATTATGTGATAACTTTTATCGAATGGAATATAAATCTCGACCAAGCCCAGAACAATTTGCAGCTTTATTGGAATTCATGGAAAGGTACGTAAATTATTAGTTATTTCTTAAATATCTTCCTTTGTTATTTGAAAATTTATCATACTCTGGCACTTGAAAGTTTGAAACATAAACAATGACGTGATACGCGACACGAACTAATATTACTACTTACGAAAAAAACAATACAATGATTGTGTTGGATTCCTTACTTAATCAATAGACCCTTTGTTTCTCTGAAATAGTTTTAACTTGTTCTAGTTATGGCGGTATAACGAGGCCCCAGCAAGGGCTTCAAGGGCGAATTAAAGCTGACTGACTGTGGCGGGAATTAGAAGATTTGTTAAACTCCATTGGTGGAGGAGTAATAAAGGCAAGAGACAAATGGAAAAATGAAAGGCTACAATTGGAATCGAGAATAATTCAAATAGAAGAAAACCATAATCAAATTTTAAGTCATTTAGTTAATACTGTAGACAAATTGATAGAAATTTTACCACAGTTGAGACCATCATCACTACCTTCAACAAATATTATTCCATAAAATGTTTAATGTAGTAATAGTGGTCTCAGCTGTGGGCTATGAACATCTCAAATTGCCTACAATATCAGTTTTTTTTTTAATTTATCTTTTTAATTCTTCTAATTAGTATAATTGATCTTTTTGTTGTAGTATTAAACAAACCCTATTTTAATTTAGACTTTAAATGTGATAATTGAAAGCAATATTTATGTACAGTTAGCTTCATATATAATGTAATAGACTAGCCTATCTAATATAAGAACCAGTGTACAATATGTTTAATATACACTATTTTACCTTTGTCATTTTTTTATCTTCATTCTTACCTATGGTGCACACCACCACCAAATTATAAATGTTAGTATTTTAAGAAAAATAATAATAAATTTAGTTGTAATAACAAATCTGTTTTATTATTTATTTAATATCTTAGTACATTACATTCATTACACCACAAAATATTTAAAGTATGCATTTTAAAATAAAATATTAGTCCAACATTATGTTTAATAAACAAAACACTTCTCGGTCGTCATATGAGACGCCATTTTTTTAGCGTTAACTCTTGAGTCTCCGAGATCGCTTAGTTATCGTTCATAAACTTCGATAACTTTCGTTAGCGCTTGTCAAAACTGTAACTTGGCTACCATTTATATGGAGTTAGCGATTATCGTTGTAGAAACGATTACATTCCATTCTATCACTTTGAACGATTGTCAACTTGTCTACGACTTTTCTATTCGTTTGTTTTGACCACGTGACTTAACGTTGAGATGACGTCATGCCCATACATTTGATCAGTTTTCTATTAGCGATTACGATTGTAGAATGTCAACTTGGCTAAGGCCACTGGTACAAAAGACAATCGCTGCATACCAAGATTTATAGTTGACGGCGTTCGGTGTGGCCAACTCACCAAGATTTATAGTTATCCGCGTTCGGTGTGACCAAGTCACTGTATATTATCTCCTGGTACAAGAGACACTCGCTGCATACCAAGATTTATAGTTATCCGCGTTCGGTGAGACCAACTCACCAAGATTTATAGTAATCCGCATTAGGTGAGACCAACTCAGTGTATATTATCTCCTGGTACAAAAGACAGTCGCTGCATACCAAGATTTATAGTTGACCGCGTTCGGTGTGCCCAACTCACCAAAATTTATAGTTATCCGCGTTCGGTGTGACCAAATCACTGTATATTATCTCCTGGTACAAGAGACACTCGCTGCATACAAAGATTTATAGTTATCCGCGTTCGTTGATACAAACTCACCAAGATTTATAGTTACCCGCGTTGGGTGAGATCAACTCACCAAGATTTATAGTTATCCGCGTTCGGTGTGACCAACTCACTGTATATTATCTCCTGGTACAAGAGACACTCGCTGCACACCAAGATTTATAGTTATCCGCGTTCGGTGTGACCAACTCTCTGTATATTATCTCCTGGTACAAGACACACTCGCTGCATACCAAGATTTATAGTTATCCTTGTTCGGTGTGACCAACTCACTGTAAATTATCTCCTGGTACTAGAGACACTAGTAATCGGCGTTCGATCCACGTCAGATCAAGATTTACAGTAATCCGCGTTCGGTGTGACCAACACACTGTATATTATCTCCTGGTACAAGAGACACTCGCTGCATACCAAGATTTATAGTTATCCGCGTTGGGTGAGATCAACTCACCAAGATTTATAGTTATCCGCGTTCGGTGAGACCAACTTACCAAGATTTATAGTTATCCGCGTTCGGTGAGACCAACTCACCAAGATTTATAGTTATCCGCGTGCGGTGTGACTAACTCACCAAGATTTATAGTAATCAGCATTCGGTGAGACCAACTCACCAAGATTTTTAGTTATCCGCGTTCGGTGTGACCAACACACTGTATATTATCTTTTGGTACAAGAGACACTCGCTGCAAACCAAGATTTATAGTTATCCGCGTTCGGTGTAACCAACTCACTGTAAATTATCTCCTGGTACAAGAGACACTCGCTGCATACCAAGATTTATAGTTATCCGCGTTCGGTGTGACCAACTCACTGTATATTATCTCCTGGTACAAAAGACACTCGCTGCATACCAAGATTTATAGTTAACCGCGTTCGGTGTGGCCAACTCACCAAGATTTATAGTTATCCGCGTTCGGTGTGACCAAGTCACTGTATATTATCTCCTGGTACAAGAGACACTCGCTGCATACCAAGATTTATAGTTATCCGCGTTCGGTGAGACCAACTCACCAAGATTTATAGTTATCCGCGTTCGGTGAGACCAACTCACCAAGATTTATAGTAATCCGCATTAGGTGAGACCAACACACTGTATATTATCTCCTGGTACATGAGACACTCGCTGCATACCAAGATTTATAGTTACCCGCTTTCGGTGTGACCAACTCACTGTATATTATCTCCTGGTACAAAAGACACTCGCTGCATACCAAGATTTATAGTTATCCGCGTTGGGTGAAATCAACTCACCAAGATTTATAGTTATCCGCGTTCGGTGTGACCAACTCACTGTATATTATCTCCTGGTACAAGAGACACTCGCTGTACACCAAGATTTATAGTTATCCGCGTTCGGTGTGACCAACTCACCAAGATTTATAGTTATCCGCGTTCGGTGTGACCAACTCACTGTATATTATCTCCTGGTATAAGAGACACTTGCTGCATACCAAGATTTATAGTTATCCGCGTTCGGTGAGACCAACTTACCAAGATTTATAGTTATCCGCGTTCGGTGAGACCAACTCAACAAGATTTATAGTTATCCGCGTGCGGTGTGACTAACTCACCAAGATTTATAGTAATCAGCATTCGGTGAGACCTACTCACCAAGATTTGTAGTTATTTATTTATTTATTTATTTATTTATTTATTTGGGAAACAAACAATTATGATTACACTTAATAGTAAAAAAAAAACAAATATAAGAAAAACATAAATCAATCAAGTTTCCACTAAAAATTAATACAAACAAATCACATATTATATTAAGAATAAAAACAAAAACAGAAAGCATAAGATGCAAGTGAAACTTCTATTATTTAAATATATGACGTAAACTAAATTTAAATTTGATAATTTTTGAGTTAAATATATCTAATTTTGTACAATGTTTGTTATAACTTTTACATGCACGTAACAAGAACATATTCTTTGAATAGTCACAGTTACAAAGGGGTACAAAAAATAAAGTATGGTTTCTCGAGTTAAGGCGAGGACATTTAAAAAGTATATTATTAAAGAGACTCTTAGAATCAACAATGTTATGAACAATTTTGTATAAAAATATTTGGTCTCTTATACTTCTACGCATATTTAACGGAATGATACCCGAGATATTATTATTGTCAGTATTATCAGAAAGGCCACCTCTAAATCGCAAATGTTTCAAAAATTTTGACTGAATTTTTTCTATTTTGTTTACATACGTTTTATAATAAGGGTTCCAAACTGTAGAGCAATATTCCAAGATAGATCTAACATAAGCATTGAAAAGTAGAATTAAGGTAAAGCTATTTTTAAATTCCTTAGTCAATCTAAGAATAAATCCCAGCATTTGATACGCTTTAGCTATTACATAATTAATATGATAGGTAAAAGTTAGCTTCTGGTCTAAGTAAACACCCAAATCTTTAATCTCGGAAACTCTAATCAGACAGGTATTCTGCAATTTATAATCAAATAATATTGGCCTCAGTTTCCTAGTAAATGTTAGAATGTTACATTTTTTTAAATTTAAGCGTAAGAGGTTTTTATCACAGTAATTATCTAAGCTATTGAGATCATTTTGAAGTTTTAAACAATCTTGGGGCGACTTAATTATTTTGAAAATTTTCATGTCATCCGCATAAAGTAATATGTTACAATTATGAATAGATCGACTAATGTCGTTAATAAAAATATTAAATAATAATGGCCCAAGATGAGAACCCTGAGGAACACCAGAGGTAACGGGCACAAACGATGAACAAAAACCTTTAATAGAAACAGCTTGGCTACGATCCCTCAAATAAGATTCGAGCCAACGAAGCAAGTCACCGTGAATACCAACGGCAGCAAGTTTTTTTACCAACAGAGAATGAGAGATCTTATCAAAGGCTTTTGATTAGTCCGTGTACACAACATCTACCTGACCACCGCTATCCATCACTGCTGCGAGTTGATGAGTAAACTCACAAAGATTCGTTTCAGTAGATCTACCATTGACGAATCCGTGTTGCTGGTCGATGATCAGCGGTCTTAGAACGAAATATAACTGATCATATATAATTTTTTCAAATAATTTAGCTATAGTATTTAGTTTAGATATAGGTCGATAATTTTGAATGTAATGCTTATCTCCGGTCTTATAAATGGGTACAACAAATGATTGTTTCCATGCTTTGGGTATTATACCTGTACGAAGAGATAATTTAAATAAGATAAATAAAGGTAAATCTAAATTACTCCAGCAAGATTTAAGAAAAATGGGAGGAATGCCATCTGGGCCACTTCCCTTACCAATATCTAAATCCTTTAAATATTTTCTAACGGTTTCAATAGAGAGATCAATCGAACCAACAGAAGCAGCAAGAGAGCCATGACAATTATCCACTGGAAAAGAATCGTCAATACAGGTGGATTGTAAACCTGGTTCAAAAGCGGACTGAAAATAGGTATTAAACATCTGACCGATTTCATTACCGTTGGATGATCGGTCACCATTAAATAACATTACATCCGGGATATCGGCTGAAGCTTTTTTGGATTTAACAAACGACCAGAAGAACTTACTATTACGTTTAATATCATTTTCAGCACTCTCGATATATTTATTATAGCACTCCATCTGAACACGCTTTTGGCGATCCCGCAGGAGATCAAATTTATCATAGTCACTGTCTCTCGCATAAATTTTCCACTTCTTATGAAATTTTAGTTTTTCATTAGTTATTTTTATTAAAGCCCTAGTATACCAGGGAGGATACCTTAGACCATAACATTTTCTGGTAGGAACGTACTTTTTAATAATAACGCTAATAACTTGGTAGAAATTATTTAGTGCTGCTTCTATGTCATTCGTATCTATAACTTCAGACCAATCAATCTGAGCCAACTCTAAATTTATGGCATCATAATCAGCAGCACGAAAGACAGATACGATCTGAATAGGAGGGCACAGTGTAAGGGAGGCTGATGTGCGAGTCTTTATAAGTAAAGCAGGGTGATGACAGTCCTCGCTTATCAACGGTTCTTTGACTGACGTTACAGTCGACATCACTGATAACCAAATCAAGAAATCTGTTATTAATATTGGGAACAACATTAAATTGATTAAAACTTGTAAATTGAAGAAAGCTATATAATGACTGAACACAAGTATCGTTAGTATTAGCATTTAAAGTATTATAAGAACTAGGTTTAGAATGGTTCCATGTAGCGGCACTAATGTTAAAATCGCCTAATATCAAAAAGTGATCATGAGGCTTATTAACATAAGCATTTGAAACAGATTCAAAGAAGTCATCAAGGACATTAGACTGATATCGGCAATGAGGAAAATAGCAACAAAGGAGTTGTAGGACACTGGCAGTAGGGCGTTTGTTTATCTGCAAAGTAACCTGTATCACATCTGCCACAGCACCAGGGAATGCAATGGGCTTAGATTCAATTACTACCAAACCACGTCTAACTGCTATAAGCACGCCTCCACCCATCCGATCACCTCTTAATGCATAGTCACGGTCGTATCTGTATACATTGTAACGATTATCGAATAGTTCAGCGTCAAAGATTCCAGGAGTCAACCATGTTTCACTTAAACAAATAATATCATAATCATTATCCGCGTTCGTTGTGACCAACTCACTGTAAATTATCTCCTGGTACAAGAGACACTCGCTGCAAACCAAGATTTATAGTTATCCGCGTTCGGTGTGACCAACACACTGTATATTATCTCCTGGTACAAGAGACACTCGCTGCATACCAAGATTTATAGTTATCCGCGTTCGGTGTGACCAACTCACTGTAAATTATCTCCTGGTACTAGAGACACTAGTAATCGGCGTTCGATCCGCGTGAGATCAAGATTTACAGTAATCCGCGTTCGATGTGACCAACTCACTGTGTATGATCGAACTCCTGGTACAAAAGACACTCGCTGCATACCAAGATTTATAGAAATCCGCGTTCGGTGAGACCAACACGCTGTATACTATCTCCTGGTACAAGAGACACTCGCTGCATACCAAGATTTATAGTTATCCGCGTTCGGTGTGACCAACTCACCAAGATTTATAGTTATCCGCGTTCGGTGTGACCAACTCACCAAGATTTATAGTTATCCGCGTTCGGTGAGACCAACTCACCAAGATTTATAGTAATCCGCATTAGGTGAGACCAACTCACTGTATATTATCTCCTGGTACAAAAGACACTCGCTGCATACCAAGATTTATAGTTATCCGCGTTGGGTGAGATCAACTCACCAAGATTTATAGTTATCCGCGTTCGGTGTGACCAACTCACTGTATATTATCTCCTGGTACAAGAGACACTCGCTGCATACCAAGATTTATAGTTATCCGCGTTCGGTGTGACCAACTCACTGTAAATTATCTCCGGGTACAAGAGACACTCGCTGCATACCAAGATTTATAGTTATCCGCGTTGGGTGAAATCAACTCACCAAGATTTATAGTTATCCGCGTTCGGTGTGACCAACTCACTGTATATTATCTCCTGGTACAAGAGACACTCGCTGCACACCAAGATTTATAGTTATCCGCGTTCGTTGATACAAACTCACCAAGATTTATAGTTATCCGCGTTGGGTGAGATCAACTCACCAAGATTTATAGTTATCCGCGTTCGGTGTGACCAACTCACTGTAAATTATCTCCGGGTACAAGAGACACTCGCTGCATACCAAGATTTATAGTTATCCGCGTTGGGTGAAATCAATTCACCAAGATTTATAGTTATCCGCGTTCGGTGTGACCAACTCACTGTATATTATCTCCTGGTACAAGAGACACTCGCTGCACACCAAGATTTATAGTTATCCGCGTTCGGTGTGACCAACTCACCAAGATTTATAGTTATCCGCGTTCGGTGTGACCAACTCACTGTATATTATCTCCTGGTATAAGAGACACTCGCTGCATACCAAGATTTATAGTTATCCGCGTTCGGTGAGACCAACTTACCAAGATTTATAGTTATCCGCGTTCGGTGAGACCAACTCAACAAGATTTATAGTTATCCGCGTGCGGTGTGACTAACTCACCGAGATTTATAGTAATCAGCATTCGGTGAGACCAACTCACCAAGATTTATAGTAATCCGCATTAGGTCAGACCAACTCACTGTATATTATCTCCTGGTACAAAAGACACTCGCTGCATACCAAGATTTATAGTTATCCGCGTTGGGTGAAATCAACTCACCAAGATTTATAGTTATCCGCGTTCGGTGTGACCAACTCACTGTATATTATCTCCTGGTACAAGAGACACTCGTTGCACACCAAGATTTATAGTTATCCGCGTTCGGTGTGACCAACTCACCAAGATTTATAGTTATCCGCGTTCGGTGTGACCAACTCACTGTATATTATCTCCTGGTATAAGAGACACTTGCTGCATACCAAGATTTATAGTTATCCGCGTTCGGTGAGACCAACTTACCAAGATTTATAGTTATCCGCGTTCGGTGAGACCAACTCAACAAGATTTATAGTTATCCGCGTGCGGTGTGACTAACTCACCAAGATTTATAGTAATCAGCATTCGATGAGACCAACTCACCAAGATTTGTAGTTATCCGCGTTCGGTGTGACCAACTCACTGTAAATTATCTCCTGGTGCAAGAGACACTCGCTGCATACCAAGATTTATAGTTATCCTCGTTCAGTGTGACCAACTCACTGTAAATTATCTCCTGGTACAAGAGACACTCGCTGCAAACCAAGATTTATAGTTATCCGCGTTCGGTGTGACCAACACACTGTATATTATCTCCTGGTACAAGAGACACTCGCTGCATACCAAGATTTATAGTTATCCGCGTTCGGTGTGACCAACTCACTGTAAATTATCTCCTGGTACTAGAGACACTAGTAATCGGCGTTCGATCCGCGTGAGATCAAGATTTACAGTAATCCGCGTTCGATGTGACCAACTCACTGTGTATGATCGATCTCCTGGTACAAAAGACACTCGCTGCATACCAAGATTTATAGAAATCCGCGTTCGGTGAGACCAACACGCTGTATACTATCTCCTGGTACAAGAGACACTCGCTGCATACCAAGATTTATAGTTATACGCGTTCGGTGTGACCAACTCACCAAGATTTATAGTTATCCGCGTTCGGTGAGACCAACTCACCAAGATTTATAGTAATCCGCATTAGGTGAGACCAACTCACTGTATATTATCTCCTGGTACAAAAGACACTCGCTGCATACCAAGATTTATAGTTATCCGCGTTCGTTGATACAAACTCACCAAGATTTATAGTTATCCGCGTTGGGTGAGATCAACTCACCAAGATTTATAGTTATCCGCGTTCGGTGTGACCAACTCACTGTATATTATCTCCTGGTACAAGAGACACTCGCTGCATACCAAGATTTATAGTTATCCGCGTTCGGTGTGACCAACTCACTGTAAATTATCTCCGGGTACAAGAGACACTCGCTGCATACCAAGATTTATAGTTATCCGCGTTGGGTGAAATCAACTCACCAAGATTTATAGTTATCCGCGTTCGGTGTGACCAACTCACTGTATATTATCTCCTGGTACAAGAGACACTCGCTGCACACCAAGATTTATAGTTATCCGCGTTCGTTGATACAAACTCACCAAGATTTATAGTTATCCGCGTTGGGTGAGATCGACTCACCAAGATTTATAGTTATCCGCGTTCGGTGTGACCAACTCACTGTATATTATCTCCTGGTACAAGAGACACTCGCTGCATACCAAGATTTATAGTTATCCGCGTTCGGTGTGACCAACTCACTGTAAATTATCTCCGGGTACAAGAGACACTCGCTGCATACCAAGATTTATAGTTATCCGCGTTGGGTGAAATCAACTCACCAAGATTTATAGTTATCCGCGTTCGGTGTGACCAACTCACTGTATATTATCTCCTGGTACAAGAGACACTCGCTGCACACCAAGATTTATAGTTATCCGCGTTCGGTGTGACCAACTCACCAAGATTTATAGTTATCCGCGTTCGGTGTGACCAACTCACTGTATATTATCTCCTGGTATAAGAGACACTCGCTGCATACCAAGATTTATAGTTATCCGCGTTCGGTGAGACCAACTTACCAAGATTTATAGTTATCCGCGTTCGGTGAGACCAACTCAACAAGATTTATAGTTATCCGCGTGCGGTGTGACTAACTCACCAAGATTTATAGTAATCAGCATTCGGTGAGACCAACTCACCAAGATTTATAGTAATCCGCATTAGGTCAGACCAACTCACTGTATATTATCTCCTGGTACAAAAGACACTCGCTGCATACCAAGATTTATAGTTGACCGCGTTCGGTGTGGCCAACTCACCAAGATTTATAGTTATCCGCGTTCGGTGTGACCAAGTCACTGTAAATTATCTCCTGGTACAAGACACACTCGCTGCATACCAAGATTTATAGTTATCCGCGTTCGGTGTGACCAACTCACTGTATATTATCTCCTGGTACTAGAGACAATAGTAATCGACGTTCGATCCGCGTCAGATCAAGATTTACAGTAAATCGCGTTCGATGTGACCAACTCACTGTGTATGATCGATCTCCTGGTACAAAAGACACTCGCTGCATACCAAGATTTATAGAAATCCGCGTTCGGTGAGACCAACACACTCTATATTAACTCCTAGTACAAGAGACACTCGCTGCATACCAAGATTTATAGTTATCCGCGTTCGGTGTGACCAACTCACTGTAAATTATCTCCTGGTACAAGAGACACTCGCTGCATACCAAGATTTATAGTTATACGCGTTGGGTGAAATCAACTCACCAAGATTTATAGTTATCCGCGTTCGGTGTGACCAACTCACTGTATATTATATCCTGGTACAAGAGACACTCGCTGCATACCAAGATTTATAGTTATCCGCGTTCAGTGAGACCAACTCACCAAGATTTATAGTTATCCGCGTTCGGTGTGACCAACTCACTGTATATTATATCCTGGTACAAAAGACACTCGCTGCATACCAAGATTTATAGTTGACCGCGTTCGGTGTGGCCAACTCACCAAGATTTATAGTTATCCGCGTTCGGTGTGACCAAGTCACTGTATATTAACTCCTGGTACAAGAGACACTCGCTGCATACCAAGATTTATAGTTATCCGCGTTCGGTGTGACCAACTCTCTGTAAATTATCTCCTGGTACAAGACACACTCGCTGCATACCAAGATTTATAGTTATCCGCGTTCGGTGTGACCAACTCACTGTATATTATCTCCTGGTACTAGAGACACTAGTATTCGGCGTTCGATCCGCGTGAGATCAAGATTTACAGTAATCCGCGTTCGATGAGACCAACTCACTGTGTATGATCGATCTCCTGGTACAAAAGACACTCGCTGCATACCAAGTTTTATAGTTAGCCGCGTTCGGTGTGACCAACTCACTGGATATTATCTCCTGGTACAAGAGACACTCGCTGCATACAAAGATTTATATTTATCCGCGTTCGGTGAGACCAACACACCAAGATTTATAGTTATCCGCGTTCGGTGTGACCAACTCACTGTATATTATATCCTGGTACAAGAGACACTCGCTGCATACCAAGATTTATAGTTATCCGCGTTCGGTGAGACCAACTCACCAAGATTTATAGTTATCCGCGTTCGGTGAGACCAACTCACCAAGATTTATAGTTATCCACGTTCTGTGAGGGCAACTCACCAAGATTTATAGTAATCCGCGTTCGGTGTGACCAACTCACCAAGATTTATAGTAATCAGCATTCGGTGTGACCAACTCACCAAGATTTGTAGTTATCCGCGTTCGGTGTGACCAACACACTGTATATTGTGTAACACACACACTGTAATTAAAGTAGGTGGCGCTGACGGAGATTGACGTGTTTCTTTTGAGCTCTGTACATTTTATTCGAATAATAATAGTAAAAGTTATAGTATAATTGTAAAAGCTATTTGATTGACTGTACTAATCAGCAAGTTAAGTTATAAGTGGCAAAACTCAGTGTGATACAAACAAAAAGTGATGAAAATTGCTAAATATAAGCTCACTATAAAGGGATTATCATAATGTATGTAGTGTAAAATCTAAGAAAGTACGCTGCTATACCCTCCTTTTATTTATTTATTTGTTAAAATCGCTAATGACTGTATAGTAGGACAAATTCACCGTTCTAGTTATCAAACGATTGGTCCTACGGTGCGAAAGTTAGGTGACAACTCGAAGAATCAGTGTTCAAACCCTGGCGTAATCTCAACTTTTTCTTTGTTTTAAAGTATTCGCCATATCGAATTTAAATAGTGGATCTTTGTAGCAATTATTGAAACATGGCTGACAAACGTATAAATTGTGGATGTTGTAGTTCAAGTTCAGACGAAGATGAACACATCCTATGCCCAACATGCAATGTAGCATATCACTGTGGTTGCTTGGGTGTTAAATTAAGTACTGGCAATTGTAATAATTGGATTTGTCCAAAATGCAGTGGATCAACACCTAAAGGAGTCAGACATGATGAAACGCCTGTGCGACTAAGCAATAACCTTACTAAGGCAAGTGATTGTAATGTCACCAAAAGACCACACAAAAGACAGGCCCTTAGTTCTCCAACGTCTATGAATGTAACTGCAGCCGTAACCCAGGAACAAGTACGTGTTATCGTGAGTGAAGTTATTGAAAGGGAGATGACTACTCTAATAGAAAACATCTACAAAACAATTGTATTCACTGTCAGTACTCACTTAAAAAACAAGGAAACTAAAATCTACAGGAATCTGTGTCATTTATGAGTAATCAGTATGATGACATGGAAAAACAAGTCGGTACATACTCTGAGCTGACTATAAAATTACAACAGGAAAACCAATATCTTCAATCTACTGTTTTAAATCTTACAAACAGAATAAATCAGATTGAACAAAGATCACGAGCCACCAACATCGAAATCCAGTGTGTACCTGAGTCGAAAAACGAAAACTTAATCAAAATCCTCGCCTTAACTCGAGAAACCAAACTTTATTTTTTGTACCCCTTTGTAACTGTGACTATTCAAAGAATATGTTCTTGTTACGTGCATGTAAAAGTTATAACAAACATTGTACAGAATTAGATATATTTAACTCAAAACTTAGCGAATTTAAATTTAGTTTACGTCATATAGTTAAATTATAGCAGTTTCACTTGCATTTTGTGCTTTCTGTTTTTGTTTTTATTTTTAATATATGTCATTTGTTTGTATTAATTTTAAGTGGAAACTTGATTGATTTATGTTTTTCTTATATTTGTTTTTTACTATTAAGTGTAATTATAATTGTTTGTTTCCCAAATAAATATATAAATAAATAAAATCGCAAAAAAGCTGTCAAACGCCGTTGGTTTTGACATTGACGACGGCAAAATTCAGAATTGTACCCGCATCGCAAAAATTGATTCTAGTTCAAAGCGACCAAGATCTATTATTCTACAGCTGAGCACACCGTTAGTTCGAGATCAGCTTTTAGCAGCCGTTATTAAATTCAATAAAAAGAATCCCTCAGGAAAATTAAACAGTTCTCACCTTGGTATTGGAGGAAATATAGTACCTGTATATGTATGTGAACATTTATAAATGCTCAGCCAATAAATTACTTCATGCTGCTGCAAGGCGCAAGTCTAAGGAACTGAATTACAGGCATGTTTGGGTACGGAGTGGGCGCATATATATGCGAAAAACGGACAATTCAGACTACAAACTTATAAGCAATATGGACTGCCTTGATAAGTTAAATTAATTATTCTTACCTATTTTAATAGCACGCATATTGGTTCAAATTATTTTAAAATTCAACCAACTAAATATATATTACCAAAATGTTAAAGGCTTGCGGACAAAAACTCATGATCTGTATAGAAATGTTTGTTACAATAAATATGACATCATTGTATTGACTGAATCGTGGTTAAGTAATAGTATTTTGGACTCTGAAATGTTTAGCGCTGATTATAATGTTTACAGAAGGGATAGAGATAAGTTTAACTCTAAGAAAAAAGACGGAGGAGGGGTATTGGTTGCTGTATCAAATAGACTAAACTCTCGCAGAATGGGCCTTTGGGAAAGTACATATGAAGACTTATGGATTGTTCTTGATATAAGCAAATCTATTAAATTAGCAATTTGTGCAGCCTACATTCCTCCTCCTGTCAATAAATTGGTCTTAGATAATTTTATGGATAATTATAATTGTATCTCTGAATTAATTGACTATAGAACACTTATTATAGGAGATTTTAACTTAAGTTGTATCGATTGGAACTTGGCTGAAAGTCCCCTCGGTGGATACCACACTACCATCTTAGCTCAATCTTTAATAGATTTCTCTCACACAAACTGTTTCCGTCAATTTAATCGTGTAAAAAACCATATGAATAAAATCTTGGACTTAGTTCTCTTTAATGATGAATTAATGACTCTCACAGTTGACCCTTCAACAAAAGAATTAAGTCGTGTGGATCCACTACATCCACCTCTTAACATCAATATTGATCTAGAACATAATTCGCAGAAAAACCTGAATAAAAATCTTAACACAAAGAAATATAATTATTTTAAAGCAAATTTCAATGCAATAAATGAATTCCTTAGCAACGTAAATTGGGTCGAAACGTTTGCAGAGATTAATGATGTAGATGAAATGGTGAACTGCTTCTACGCTATTATACAAAATTCCATAGAACTTCATACGCCTAACATAACTGTTAAAAACACTTTTAAGTACCCCCCATGGTTCAACAAAACTCTTATTATTATTATTATTATTTTTTTTTCATATTAGCCGGGAGGGCAAATGACTCTACTCCACCTGATGTTAAGTGGTAGTAGAGTCCAAACGCGAGGACGGCCAGTACAGTCGGGAAGAAGGTTCTGCTCTAGCCGCCCTCGCCTTGCCGGCCCGCAAGATGCCTCTTCACGCCTCGTTTGAAGGAACCCGGGTCGTAAGAGGAGGGGAATACGTGAGCTGGTAAGGAATTCCATTTCTTGGAAGTGCGACAAAGAAAGGAGTTGCCAAATTTCTTTGTGCGCGATGGAATTGATGTCACAGTTAGTCGGTGACATCGAGAGCCAGCACGCGTAGACTTGTGAAGGAAGGGGGAAGCAGGAATTAGGGAAAATAATTCCTCGGAATACTCGCCGTGATACAGTCGATATAAAGCGCTCAGCGCAGCTATCTCTCGACGCAATTGTAAAGGCTCGAGGGTGTTAGTGACCTTTACGTCGCCAATAATGCGGACCGCACGTCGCTGCAACCGGTCCAAGGCCTCAAGTAGGTACTTAGCGGAGCCATCCCAAAGGTGCGAGCAATATTCAACGCAAGACCGTACCTGTGTTTTGTACAGCAGGCACAGTTGTTGTGGCGTGAAAAAACGCCGCACCTTGTTCAGAACTCCGAGTTTCCGTGAAGCTGTTTTTATCACAGCCTCGATGTAATCCCTTGGACTAAGGTCGCAGCGAACGTCCATCCCCAGCATGGCGATTTTGCTTTGTATCACCAGCGGAGTGCCACAGAGGGAGGGAAGAGGGGAAAATGGTGACTTTTTTGCTGTGAGAGCGCATACCTGTGTTTTCTTGGCATTAAACTCAACAAGATTATCTGAGCCCCATTTGGCGATAAGCTCTAACGTCCTATTGAGTTCAATGACAAGATCCTCAACCCTCTCCTGAATTTCCGCTCGCCCAGCCACTGCGCGTCCGTGGTATCCACCATGCACTGTACTATCGTCTGCATAGCAATGAATGTTCCCGAGAGAGAGCATATCATTGATATGCAAAAGAAACAGAGTGGGAGATAGCACAGATCCCTGGGGGACCCCAGCATTCACTACATAGAATTGTGAAGCGCAACCATCAACTAAAACACGTAGGCTGCGCTTGTGTAGGAAGCTGGCAATCCAGGTGCAAAGCTGAGCAGGCAGACCATATGCCGGCAGCTTGGAGAGAAGACTTCTGTGCCAGACCCTGTCGAAAGCCTTGGAGATATCGAGGCTGACAGCCAACGATTCCCCATGCTTGTCGATAGCTTCACCCCAGAGGTGTGTTACGTACGCTAAAAGATCACCTGTAGACCGTTTTGGTCGAAATCCGTACTGACGATCATTAATCAAACAGTGATCTTCTAGGTAATGGATCAGTTGGTTGTTAAGAATCCGTTCCATCACCTTACAAAGTACTGAGGTGATAGCTATTGGCCGATAATTTGCCGGGTCAGACCGATCCCCTTTTTTAGGAACCGCTTGCACATTAGCTCTTCTCCAAGCCTCCGGCACACATTTCGAAGAAAGAGAAAGTTGGAACAGGCGCGTTAACACGGGAGACAGCTCCGCCGCGCAACTTCTTCAGCACTATGGCTGGTATTCCATCGGGACCGCTAGCTTTCCGTACATCAAGTGATTGCAGCTCCGCTCGCACATCACGCTGCCTGATTTTGATGTCAGGCATCGTGTGGCCACAAGAAGGTATTACTGGTGGCAGAGCACTACAATCATCGATGACGGAGTTGTCGGCAAAGTTTAGCCAGGAGATCAGCTTTCTCTTGCGGACTGTGAGCTAGCGATCCGTCCGGACTTCTGAGCGGTGGCAGCGAAGGTTGGCAGAAATTGTTTTGCACAGACTTGGTCAGACGCCAGAAGCTACGGGAGCCCCGAGGATGTCAAATAAGGTCATGACCAATCTGTACAATGCGCTGTGCGTCCGCTCTCATGTAAGCCTTCCTACGGGACTTGGAGTTTTTATTGTAGATTGCTTTCAGTGAGTCAATGTTAGATGCCCCGCTAATGCAGCCGTTGATCCACTCGCGATATGCCGCCTGCTTAGATGATACAGCGTCGACACATTCGCGAGTGAACCAACGGTTACGCGCACCCCTACTGTCGAGATCTGAGCTAGGAATGTAGTATTTCATTCCCAACATGATCTCGTCAGCAACAGCAGCAGCACTAGCTGTCGGGTCATTCCCACTGAAGCAACGTTCCTTCCAAGGGACTGACGCATAGTAATCGCGCATACCGTCCCAATCTGCCGACTTGTAGTGCCAAACGCGACGTTTGCATACCGCTGGTGGCGGCAGCTTGGCCTGTGGCACTTTGGTAGATATGAGGCTGTGATCCGAAGAACCAAGTGGAGCTTGAACCACAACCTGATATTCCACCGGGTGAGAAGTCAGCAGAAGGTCCAGTAGAGAAGGCGCTTGCCCATCAATGTCTGGGATCCTGGTGGGCTGATCAACCAGTTGGGTCAAGTCATGTGTGAGAGCAAAAGCATGAGCAGTCCTCCCAGCATGGTCAGTTTTGAGGGATTTCAACCATGATTCGTGGTGAGCATTAAAATCCCCCAAAAACACCAATTCCGCGTTAGGAAACTGCTCTTGCGCAGCATCTGCCACCCGACTAAGATGGTCGAATAATCGGCTTGTCTCAAGTCACCATTGTGGGATCTGTAGAGGCACACGTAGACCCGACTCTGACGAACCAGATCCACACGTACCACCAACATGGAGAAGGAGGGGTCCTCCAAGCAGCGCAGTCGGTGACAGCAAACATCCGTCCTGACGAACAAGCATACTCCGGCTTTCGCTTTGAAGGATTCTTCAAGCATGTAGCCGGGATAATTAAGGTAGTTGGTATCGGCAGGACGGAGTATTTGTGTCTCCGTTAGAAACAACATTGCTGGCCGTGCTGTCTCGAGATGGTGGTGGACAGCGTTGAGGTTAGCGTGGAGTCCACGGATGTTAGTGAACTCGACCTCAAACAGCGTGGGTATGGTGGGGGTGTGCACCGCTGTACGACCGTCATTCCTGCTTTGATGCGCTACCATATGGGAAAAAAGAGTGGAAAAGAGACGTGAAGCGAGCGACGCATTGCCACGATAGGGATGGGCAAAGTGTGGAGGCGTGTTTCCCCAAGTGGTTGCCAAAAGGGAAACTACACTGACCCACCGGACGGAAGGGCCCCCGAACCCCCCCGGAAGTGGCCGCCGGGACCCCACCTTCCGGTCACCAACCGGCACGACGGTCCACCCCGAGATTATGCGTGGCCTGGTGGGGCAGCCTCGCGTGCTGGTTAGGCACGCTTGGGCCCCTGTACTATGCCACGGGCGGCCAGCGGAATAGCCGTTTCTTCGGGTCTCCCTGTCCGGCAGGGCAATACAGTTTCCCCCGGCATTGGTTCAGCAGCCGTCTCCACTGGACCAACACCCATCGCGGCAATGCTCGCTCGGGCACTGGCTGTACGCTGGCTGACCTCGAAACGCGGCTGCAAGCCACTTCACGAGATTTTCACCATGCGTACGGTGGTAACAAGCCAGGCGGATGTTTATCATCCTACCACCAGATGAGCAGATGGTCGCTCAGATATCCCTTAGTCGCCTCTTACGACACCCATGGGAAAGGGGCAGTGAAATGTATTCTTTCTCCGTCACTGCACGGATTAAATTAATTATTAAAAGAATAAAAGAAAAAGAAAAGATAAGAATAAGATTTAAGAAATATAAAAACCCTTTGGATGGGGTGTCACTGTCCATTTTAGAGAAAAGATGCGACAAGCTATCACTGGAGTGCTATATTTCGTATCATAAATTCGCGGAAGAGAAAATTAAATCTGATACTAAGTATTTTTGGTCGTATATAAAAAGAAAGAAAAACAACAAAGCTAGCACTTATCCAGCAACTGTGAGGCGAAATGAAGTTATAGCGAGTGATGGCCCAAGTATTTGTGATTTATTTGCATCACAATTCTCATCAGTTTATGAAGAAAATAAAGTACCTTCCTATAATATTGATAATATTCTTAAAACCTTGGACAGTAGAATCAATAGCAGTTTAGCGATAATTCAATTGAAAGAATCCGACATTCTAGAAAAAATAAAGTGCTTGGATAGCAATAAAGGTTCTGGACCTGATAACATTCCCCCAATTTACATAGTAAAATGCTCATCAAATCTTGCTCTGCCCCTCACAATTATATTCAACACTTCGCTACGATTGGGGATATTTCCTTCGAAATGGAAGACTGCAAAAGTAGTTCCCATTTTCAAAAGTGGTGAGAAAAATAATGTGAAAAACTACAAGCCCATTTCAATTCTCTCGATATTTGGAAAAGTGTTTGAGTCATTAATTTACCCATATATTTACAACCATGTTAGATGCTTGTTCAGTAATCATCAGTATGGCTTTGTTGCTGGGCGGTCTACATGTACGAACTTAGTAAATTTCTCAGAAATTTTATTTGAATCTGTCGATAGAAATAAAAGAGTAGATGTTATTTATACTGACCTAAGTAAGGCTTTTGACCTTGTGCCATTTTCTGCTCTTATTTTAAAACTGTCCGTTTGTGGTCTCACAGGGCCACTGTTAGGATTGCTTGAGTCTTATCTTACTAGCAGACATTTTTATGTTGTTGCCAGCGGTTTTCAATCTAGTAAACGCAAAGTAATATCTGGAGTTCCACAGGGCTCACACTTAGGCCCGTTATTATTCAATATATTCATAAACGACCTAACTAGTTCTCTTAAATATTCTACCCCATATTTGTACGCTGATGATGTAAAACTTCTTAAAATCATTAGGAATTCAAATGATACAATCCTTTTACAAGATGATTTTACACAATTGTATAACTGGTGTCAAAATAATGGTATGAAACTCAACCCAGATAAATGTTCGTGGATATCTTTCACTAGAAATTATAATGAGATTAGTACGCATTATAATATAGCTGGCAATCATATCCATTCCGTGGATACGATTAGGGATCTTGGGGTGATCTTTGATAAAAAATTAACTTTTATATCACATATGGACAACATAATTAGCAGGGCATCTAAAATGTTAGGTTTCGTTATCAGAAACGGTAAACTGTTTCGAAATCCAAAAACTAAGATCATATTGTTCAACAGTTTTGTCAGGAGCATTTTGGAATATGCAAGTGTTGTTTAGAGGCCACATTACGCGACTCACTGTTTAAGACTAGAGAGAATTCAAAAACGTTTTCTTTACCATCTTACATTTTCTTTAGGTAAAGCCAAATTACTTCCTACCTACAATGAAAGACCAAAGTACTTCAAAATTATTTCCTTAAGTCAACGGCGTGACATGCTAGATTTAACGTTTTTATATAAAGCTCTAAATAGTTTATATGATAATTCTTTTCTAGTTTCTAGAATAAATTTAAATGTTCCTGCTAGATACCCACGAAAACCGATAGCGCCATTAGTAAGACCTTTTCGTAAAACCGTTTTAGGAAGTAACTCACCTGTGGCACGTTTTTGTAAAATCTTAAACGAGCACAGTGCCTCCCTAGATCCTTTTGGTGACTCTTTATCTAAGTTCCGTAAGAAAATGTCAGAATTATTAGCCATTTGATTGTTATTGTTTCGTTATCTATTTTTTTTTAACTCTATTTTTTTTGCTTATTGTTTTTTATTAAGTATATTCTTTTTTGTAACTTTTCAATTAGCATAATATGTTTAAACTAGTAAATGTACATATTTTTATCGTGTAAGCTCCTTTTATATCCACTATCATTGCATGAAATATTCTCCTTTATAGGTAATGCATTTAGTTTTAAGCTAAATGTTGTTATTGTTACAAATATTGTGTTGATGTATTTACTCCTGGAGGATCTTAATAATAAATATTATCTCCTGGTACAAGAGACACTCGCTGCATACCAAGATTTATAGTTATCCGCGTTCGGTGTGACCAACTCACTGTAAATTATCTCCTGGTACAAGAGACACTCGCTGCATACCAAGATTTATAGTTATCCGCGTTCGATGTGACCAACTCACTGTAAATTATCTCCTGGTACAAGAGACACTCGCTGCATACAAAGATTTATAGTTACCCGCGTTGGGTGAGATCAACTCACTAAGATTTATAGTTATCCGCGTTCGGTGTGACCAACTTAATGTAAATTATCTCATGGTACAAGACACACTCGCTGCATACCAAGATTTATAGTTATCCGCGTTCGGTGTGACCAACTCACTGTATATTATCTTCTGGTACAAGAGACACTCGCTGCATACAAAGATTTATATTTATCCGCGTTAGGTGAGACCAACTCACCAAGATTTATTTATAGTTATCCGCGTTCGGTGAGGCCAACTCACGAAGATTTATAGTAATCCGCATTCGGTGAGACCAACTCACCAAGATTTATAGTTATACGCGTTCGGTGAGGCCAACTCAGTATATGATCTCCTGGTACTAGAGACACTAGTAATCGGCGATGGATCCGCGTGAGATCAAGATTTATAGTAATCCGCGTTCGGTGAGACAAACTCACTGTTAATGATCGATCTCCTGGTACAAGAGACACTACCTCAATACCAAGATTTATAGTAATCCGCATTCGAATAGACCAACTCACTGTGTATGATGGATCTAATGCTACAAGAGACACTAGTTATTTTATTCGAACATTCATATGTCATTGAACTTGTTTCTCATTGGATAATCCGCCACTAATACAACTCAATTTAGCAACTGTTAAATAATTTCAAAAAGTCTTCGAAGTGCATCGTTAGTCTAGTGGTGTCGATACCTGTTCTAGTCTCCTCTTGCGCACGAGCGACCCGAGTTCAATCCCGAGGCGAACTCGATCGAGTTTTATTTATTTGATGTTACATGTTCAAGATTATTATTTGCAATTTTAAAAGATACATTCTATAAAAATGAAGTTCGCGTGCTGTAAATCGGGAGAGGGAGCTACGGGTATGATGACATGTTCCAGTTGCAAAAACAATTATCACATCGCTTGTATGTATCCCACAGACAAGAAAAAAATATTACCCGACCTTAAAACCAAGTGGGTCTGTCCTGAATGTTCTCTTAGCAAACCGAGGCAATATAATAACGACAATACACCTTTAAGAAAAAATGATCGCGGTTCTCCTGAGAATGTAACAATGAGGTGTGGTGCTTCTTACAAATCACCGGAATGCTCAATGGAGACGTCGATTTCATATGAACAAGTTCGTGAAATTGTTTCTTTGGAATTTGAGAAATTTTGTTCTAAAATGAAGACAACCATTGCAGATATTATATCAACTGAATTGATGCCCATTAGGAAGGAAATTGCTTCTTTTCAAGACAGTATAGCATTTATTAATGAGCAGTACGAAAACTTGAATAAAAAAATTGAATTTATTGAAAATGATTTGAAAACTTTGAAAGCGACAAAAAAAGAAATTGGTGAAATCAAAGTAACTTAAATAGGTTTGAACAAGAACACAACAACCGAACACAAGACGTTCGAATATAGAAATTTATGGAATAACTGAAAAGAAAGGCGAAAACTTAATTGATATACTTAAGAGTATTGCGCAACGGATGGATTTCCTAATATTATGATTTGGATTTTATAACTCGGGTAGCCCCAAAGAATAATACTGCTAAAAAACCTAAACCGATTGTTGTTCGTTTTTTAGCCCGCTATAGAAAGGATGATTTTTTGAGTAAAGCAAGAAATTTAAAATTAAAAGCTAGTGACCTGGGATTTAACAATAATAATTCGCCAATATTTTTTAACGATCACCTGACTAGTGAAAACAAGTCTCTTCTACAGCGGGTTAAGACGAAAGCGAAAGAAAACAAATATTTGTATACATGGGTTAAGAACTGTGCTATTATGGTTCGTCGCACGGATACTAGTCCCATTATACATATATCGAATGAGACTGATTTAAAGAAAAAAAAGGAAGAATTTTTTCGCTTCTGTTGTACGCTTACTACTCGATAATTTTCTATCTCATTCTTTTGTTTTGTTTAATTGTATTAATAATTCTAAATGTTACATGCTTGGGTACAACTTTAACAATTTATTATATACAGTTAACATTAAATAATTTGATTTTCTATATAATAATTTACAATGTTTTTAAATTTTTTGAGAAATTATTTTCCAATAGTGTATTAAGATTATTATCTTTATTTGTAATTTGGTACATATGTTTGTTTTTCATATATAAATTCGTTATGGTGTATTATGTTATCAGAATAACCACTCATTCCATAACCGTATCACTAAATGTGTCAAATTGGTTACCATCAGTTGTGGATTCATCTAATCTTTCTATATATTATCAGAATGTTCGAGGTCTTCGAACAAAAACTAATACATTTTTCAGAAACTTATTCATTAATGACTATGATGTTATATGTTTGAGTGAAACCTGGCTCGCTCCAGGTATCTTCGATGCTGAGTTATTTGATTGCCGTTACAATGTATATAGATGTGACCGTGATTATGTCTCAAGAGGTGATCGATTTGGAGGCGGTGTGCTTATAGCAGTTAAACGCGGTTTGATGGTTAAAGAAACGAAAAATTACCAATTCCCGAGTGCTGTCGCTGACGTTTTGATGCTTTCTATAGAATTAAATAAACAGCCAATTTATAGGGTTCTGCATCTGTTCTGTTGTTATTTTCCTCACTGTCGTAATCAGTTAGATTGTCTTAATGATTTTTTTGAGACCGTTTCAAATTGCCACGTAAATAAACCTGATGACTGCTTTTTAATTATAGGTGATTTTAACATCAGTTCGGCTGGATGGAGCTCTAGTAACTCTTATACCAATAATTTAATGATTAGTAACGATGTATTAGTCCAATCATTGTACTGTTTTCTTCAATTTACAAAATTTAATCAATTCAATACTGTATCAAATATAAATGAAAGATTTCTTGATCTAGTCATCAGTGGAGTTACTTGCTGCGTGAATCGATGTAATGAACCTTTGGTCTTTGAAGATTCTCATCACCCAGCTTTGATTATTCATCCTAAAATATCATGGAGTCCTTCACTGCGGTCGCCAGTGCGTTTTATACCTAACTTTCGGATTGCAGATTATGATGCAATAAACTCAGAATTATCTCAGGTAGATTGGACTGACTTAATTGATGATAATGACATAGATGTATCCCTTGACTGTTTTTATGAGGTTATTAACAACATAATTAGAAAATATGTTCCAACAAAGAAATCTTTTAATACACGCTATCCTCCATGGTATTCCAAAGCTTTAATAAAAATTATCAATGAAAAACTGAAGTTTCATAAAAAGTGGAAAATATATGAGAGATCGAGTGACTATGATCAATTTGACTATCTTCGTGATCGCCAAAAACGTGTGCAGCTAGACTGTTACAATAGATATATTAGAAATGCTTAAAATAACATTAAACGTAACAGTAAGATCTTCTGGTCTTTCGTAAAATCTAAGAATGCTACATCTGATATACCTGATTTGATGTTTTATAATACCATTCAATCATCGGACGGCAATGAAATTTGTCACCTCTTCAACACTCACTTTCAGTCTGCTTTCGAACCAGATACTAGCAATGTATGTTCATTGCCTTTGGACCATTCTTTAAATTCTGTGTCTGTGTCTATAGGTACAATGTATATTGATGTATCTGTTGATCTAGTCAGGAAATATTTGAAAAATATTGACATTAGCAAATGTAGTGGTACTGATAAAATTGTAAAATCCCTCCGATTTTTTTGAAATCCTGCTATAATAGCTTAGCACTACCCCTTTGCATGCTATTTAACATATCTCTTCGTAGTGGAAGAATTCACTCCACATCGTATTCTTTGCCAGGGTACCATCTCATTCGTAATGATCGTAACAGCAGGACTGGTGGTGGTGTGGCGATCTATCTTAGATCCTACATTCCTTTTAAAATTGTAAGTTCGTCATGTCAACCACCTCCTGTTGATTCTGCTGAACACTTACTGGTTGAAGTTTCTCTAAACCAAACAAAAATTTTGCTTGGGGTTTTCTATAGTCCCTCTCTATTAACGAATTATTTTTTATCTTTTGAAGCCCTTGTAGAAACGTTTGTCCCAAATTATAGTCACACCATATTAATGGGCGACTTTAATACATGTTTACTAGAGGATGACAATAGGGCTAATAAGCTTGTTTCTATATGCGAAGCGTGTAATATGCATATTCTACCCCTTACGGCGACCCACAGATTTCCAAATTCCACCCCTTCTCTTCTTGACCTTATAATTGTGTCTTCTCCTGATCTTGTTTCCAAGCACGGTCAGTGTCCTGCCGATGCTTTTTCCTACCACGATTTAATTTTTCTCTCGTATAAATTACGCCCTCCCAAATTTAAACCTAAGACACTTCTGCGGCGTAATTTTGCTGGAATGGATGTCGAACGACTATGTGCTGATGCCCGCAATATTGATTGGTCAGCAGTGGAGTCGGCGTCTGGTATTGAACATAAGGTTGATGTTTTTTGTTCGTTGCTCACTCAACTTTATGATGTTCATGCACCGATTCACCCAGTCAAATTGAAACACCTTCCTGCTCCCTGGCTAACTAAAGACATCAAAAATAGTATACACAGGAAAAACGTTGCTAAAACAAAATATAAATTAAACAACTCAGAAGAAAATCGAAGGAAGTATCATAAAGCTAGGAATCGCTGCAATACATTATGTAGGGATGCACAACGACGCCATATTCATAATTCAGTCGAGAACGGCAACTCTCACAGAGTTTGGAAATTTCTTGAGACTGTTGGAGTTGGTAAAGGTTCTCAGAACTCATCTGTTCTTAATATTAACACAGAACTCTTAAATCAGTATTTCTCTACTCCTTCGAACTCATTTGATAGTTCAGCTAAATCTTCTTCACTTCAACTCCTCTTTATCCTCCGTTCGTATTAAGTCAGTTTACTGTGTGTGATGTTAAGAAGAACATACTGTCCGTCTCATCTAATGCCATCGGCAGCGATAATGTAAGTCGTACTATGATCATTCCTCTTCTTGATATTATCGCTCCCGTGATCACATATATTCTAAATGAATGTGTCTCATGCTGTATATTTCCTGAAGCTTGGAAGAGCGCTAATGTTATACCTCTTCCAAAGAAAGCCAATCCTATTTCCTTTTCTGATTTTCGTCCTATCTCTATTTTACCTTTCCTGTCAAAAGTTCTTGAAAAACTAATTCACTTTCAGTTAAATCTCTTCCTAAACAAGAACAACCTGCTCAATCCCTGCCAATCTGGCTTTCGCCCTGGACATAGTACGGTTACTGCCCTTATAAAAGTTACTGATGACATCCGATGGGCTATGGACAATAAGCAACTCACTATTATGACTTTGTTGGATTTCAGCAATGCTTTTAATAGTGTTGATTTTGATGTCCTACTTAGTCAGCTGCGTTCTCTTAACATATCCCCTGCAGTCATTGAATTGTTTCACAGCTATCTTCGCGGTCGTCGGCAACGAATTCGCACTGATGACACTTACTCATCATGGTGCGATATTTCTGCTGGCGTACCGCAAGGCGGCGTCTTGTCACCATTACTTTTCTCTATTTTCATCAATTCAATAACTCATAACCTATCTTCTCTCTACCACATGTATGCAGACGATGTCCAGATTTACACCCAGTCGACTTTGGAGAATCTTCCGTTGGCTATCGCAAGAATGAATAACGACCTCAATATCATTCTTGAATGGAGTAAATCGTTTGGTCTTAATGTTAACCCTAGCAAATCTCAATCCATAATTATTGGCAGCCGGAAACAATTGTCAAAAGTCGACTGGTCTTCCTTGCCATCAATAATGTTTGACAATATTGTCATCCCTTATTGCGACTGCGTTAAAAACTTGGGGGTTGTCCTTGACAATACTCTTAGCTGGACTCGCCATGTAAATGAAATCAGCAGGAAGGTGTTTGTTGCGCTGAGGTCTTTGCGTCGTCTTCGACATTTTCTTCCAATTCCTACCAAAATTATGCTCGCACAGTCTCTACTCCTTCCTATCCTTGATTATGCAGACGCAAGCTTTGTTGACTTAACCGAAGACCACTTAAATAAGCTTGAGAGACTACAAAACACATTTATTCGGTTTATATTTGGATTACGCAAATATGACCACGTTTCACAATTTCGTTCTCGTCTTAATTGGTTACCCATTCGACTTCGCCGGAATATGCACATCTTATCTATATTGTACTGTGTGTTGTTTCACGCTGGTACTCCCCCTTACTTGAAGGAGAAGTTTTTATTTTTAGGGAGTCCTGGAGAAGTTCTTCGTTCTGCGAAGAGATGGATCTTAAGGGTGCCTGAACATAACTCATCTTTCTATAATAATTCTTTCACAGTTCAGGCTATTAAGCTCTGGAATGACCTTCCTTTAAATATTCGGGAGGCTAAATCCATATACATTTTTAAAAAACTTGTGAAAGATCACTTTTTGTCTCAAATGCCTTATCACCATTAATTAATTAAATATTTTATTTTATTATTATTAAATTTTTTTTCTGCTATGTTTGAGGACTTATCGTTTTTATTCGCTCTTATTGTTTATAGTATGTATTTATATTGTATACTTGTAATTATATATGTATTTATAATATAATTTATTTATTGATATATATTATATGTATTTTATATTTACATTTATTTTTTTAGTTTGTTTAATCATATATTAATATTATTTTATGTATTATTAGAGCACCACCTACCTCATATCCTATGAGTTATTCTCTTAATCCGTTGGTTGCCTGGAAGAGATCGCTATGTAGCGATAAGGTCGCCAATTTGTATACTACTTTTATTATATATGTATCCTTGTTTTGTATTCTTCTTCTCCTTGTGGTGTACAATAAAGTATAAAGTGTAAGTGTAAAGAATTCCTAAAATGTGGAAACAATCGTATGTGGTACCCATTCATAAGTCTGGTGATAAGCATAATATACAAAATTATAGGCCTATCTCTAAATTGAATACTATTGCTAAGTTGTTCGAGAAAATTGTTTATGACCATTTATACCCTATTTTAAGACCGGTTATTATTGACCAACAACATGGGTTTATTGATGGTAGGTCGACTGAATCTAATTTATGTGAATTTACTCATCAACTTGTAGCTGTGTTGGATAGTGGTGGTTAGGTGGATGTAGTGTACACGGACTACTCAAAAGCGTTTGATAAGATTTCACATTCCTTATTAATCAGAAAGCTTCATTTATTAGGTATACACGGTGATCTGCTTCGCTGGCTTGAATCATATTTAAGAGGCCGTAGTCAAGCTGTTGCTGTTAAAGGGTTTTCTTCATCATTTGTGCCCGTCACGTCGGGTGTACCACAAGGGTCTCATCTTGGGCCTTTATTATTCAATATTTTTATTAATGAATTTACCCAAATCATTTCTAATTGCAATATTTTACTCTATGCGAATGACATGAAATTTTTTAAAACTATAAACTTGACTCAAGACTGTGTATCACTCCAATCTGACCTTAATAACTTAAGCAACTATTGCGTTAAAAATCTCTTATATCTAAATATAAATAAATGTAACATAATAACGTTCACAAGGAAAAAGAAACCTATAGTATATAATTACTCACTGCAGGATACCTTATCAGCCAGAATATCAGAGGTTAGGGATCTGGGTGTACTTTTAGACCACAAGTTATCGTTTACTTGTCATATCGAGTATATTACTTCTAAGGCTTATCGTATGTTTGGGTTCATCTTAAGATTGAGTAAAGAATTTACACATTGCTCCACCCTTATTCTTTTATTCAACGCATATGTTAGGTCCATACTTGAATATTGTTCCACAGTTTGGAATCCCAATTATAACATCTACGTAGATAAAATAGAAAGATTACAAAATAAGTTCTTAAAAAATTTGCGATTTAGAGCTGGTTTATCTGATAACAAAGATATCTCTAGAATAGTCCCATTAACTGTGCGTAGACAATTAAGAGACCAAATATATTTGTATAAAATAATTAATAACATGGTTGACTCTAAATATCTTCTAAGTAACATATTATTTAAATGTCCTCGTCTTAGTGCTAGAAATAATTCTTTGTTCTTTGTGCCCTCATGTAAAAATAAATTTACAAAGAATGTGTTTTTGTACCGTTCTTGCCTGTATTATAATAATAACCTCCAAAACTTAGATATTTTTTGCCCAAAAATTGGTGTTTATAAAAGAGCAGTTCGTGATATCCTAAAATGCTAATTGTTTTTAACTCTTTTACCTAAAGTGACAATGTATTTGCAGTTTCTATTTTTGTTTTACTTTCAATTTTAATTTAATTTAATTCAATTTGTTTTTTTTTGTGTATTAGCTTGAAGTGGAAACTTGATTGATTTGTGATTTTTGTTATTTTTGTTTTATATTACAGTGTTTTTAAAATTGTTTGTTTCCTAAATAAATAAATAAATAAATAAATAAATAAATAAATAAATATTATCTCCTGGTACAAGAGACACTCGCTGCATACCAAGATTTATAGTAATCCGTGTTCTGTGACACCAACTCACCAAGATTTATAGTAATCCGCGTTCGGTGTGACCAACTCACCAAGATTTATAATAATCCGCATTAGGTGAGACCAACTCACCAAGATTTATAGTTATCCGCGTTGGGTGAGATCAACTCACCAAGATTTATAGTTATCCGCGTTAGGTGTGACCAACTCACTGTAAATTATCTCCTGGTACAAGAGACACTCGCTGCATACCAAGATTTATAGTTATCCGCGTTCGGTGTGACCAACTCACTGTAAATTATCTCCTGGTACAAGACACACTCGCTCAATACCAAGATTTATAGTAATCCGCGTTCGGTGTGACCAACTCAGTATATGTTCTCCTTGTACAAGAGACACTAGTAATCGGCGTTCGATCCGCGTGAGATTAAGATTTACAGTAATCCGCGTTCGGTGTGACCAACTCACTGTATATTATCTCCTGGTACAAGAGACACTCGCTGCATACCAAGATTTATAGTTATCCGCGTTCGGTGAGACCAACTCACCAAGATTTATAGTTATCCGCTTTCGGTGAGACCAACTCACCAAGATTTATAGTTATCCGCGTTTGGTGTGACCAACTCACTGTAAATTATCTCCTGGTACAAGAGACACTCGCTGCATACAAAGATTTATAGTTATCCGCGTTGGGTGAGATCAACTCACCAAGATTTATAGTTATCCGCGTTTGGTGTGACCAACTCACTGTAAATTATCTCCTGGTGCAGGAGACACTCGCTGCATACCAAGATTTATAGTTATCCGCGTTCGGTGTGACCAACTCACTGTAAATTATCTCCTGGTACAAGACACACTCGCTCAATACCAAGATTTATAGTAATCCGCGTTCGGTGTGACCAACTCAGTATATGTTCTCCTGGTACAAGAGACACTAGTAATCGGCGTTCGATCCGCGTGAGATCAAGATTTACAGTAATCCGCGTTCGGTGTGACCAACTCACTGTATATTATCTCCTGGTACAAGAGACACTCGCTGCATACCAAGATTTATAGTTATCCGCGTTCGGTGAGACCAACTCACCAAGATTTATAGTAATCAGCATTCGGTGAGACCAACTCACCAAGATTTGTAGTTATCCGCGTTCGGTGTTACCAATACACTGTATATTATCTCCTGGTACAAGAGACACTCGCTGCATACCAAGATTTATATTTATCCGCGTTCGGTGTGACCAACTCACTGTAAATTATCTCCTGGTACAAGAGACACTCGCTGCATACCAAGATTTATAGTTATCCGCGTTCGGTGTGACCAACTCACTGTAAATTATCTCCTGGTACAAGAGACACTCGCTGCACACAAAGATTTATAGTTATCCGCGTTGGGTGAGATCAACTCACCAAAATTTATAGTTATCCGCGTTTGGTGTGACCAACTCACTGTAAATTATCTCCTGGTACAAGAGACACTCGCTGCATACCAAGATTTATAGTTATCCGCGTTCGGTATGACCAACTCACTGTAAATTATCTCCTGGTACAAGAGACACTCGCTGCATACAAAGATTTATAGTTATCCGCGTTGGGTGAGATCAACTCACCAAAATTTATAGTTATCCGCGTTTGGTGTGACCAACACACTGTAAATTATCTCCTGGTACAAGAGACACTCGCTGCATACCAAGATTTATAGTTATCCGCGTTCGGTGTGACCAACTCACTGTAAATTATCTCCTGGTACAAGACACACTCGCTCAATACCAAGATTTATAGAAATCAGCGTTCGGTGTGACCAACTCAGTATATGTTCTCCTGGTACAAGAGACACTAGTTTAAGCTGGTCCGAAATAAGACATCGTTGTCAATACAATGTTATGTATTCTTCGATATAATCTTATTCCAAAAATAATTAATTTCTTAGATCCTCCATTTTTTAAAAACCGCTACCATGACAGTTGTCTTCCTCCGTAAATGACAGCTAATGGCCAGATGTAATTTTATTATCCGTCATATCCAACCGACCGATACAGGCAATCAATAAAATGCTAACAATCGGCCTTTCCTGACATTTTCACGTCTCGTGAAATTATGACATATGAAACAGAAAATAAAAAAAAATTAACTGAGTAATATGCTGCTGATTTACAAGAATTATTATTATTATATTTGTTGAAAATGAATACTACAATAATAAAAATTAACAATATTCATAGGTAACCATACCTTCACATATGCACAGCTGGCAAACAAGTTGAAGCCCCTTCGTGTCTTCAACTTGATCATTATAAAACTCATTTTTACCATTGTGACCTCTACATATCCACAGCTGGTAATATAAAACTTATTTTTACCATTGTGGCCTCTACATATCCACAGCTGGTAATATAAAACTTATTTTTACCATTGTAGCCTCTACATATCCACAGCTGGTAAAATAAAACTTATTTTTACCATTGTGGCCTCTACATATCCACAGCTGGTAATATAAAACTCATTTTTACCATTGTTGCCTCTACATATCTACAGCTGGTAATATAAAACTTATTTTTACCATTGTGGCCTCTACATATCCACAGCTGGTAAACACCACCCACCAATTTCCTTCATCGGTCTTTCTAGACAGTAAGCTCTTTTAATAGGAAAATTACTTTCAATCTCTACATCATTTTCTGAGTCCTTATCTTTCAAAATGCTAAATTCGCTCAAGTTCGGGGTCGTTTTGTTGGACCATAATTATCCAATTTAAGTCAATATTTCTAACATCAATGTTGGTTTTGTTCATTACATATGGGATTTCTATCGAAAGCGTTCACATGAAACATGATTAGTCCAGGCTTGTACTGAATAGTAAAGTCATATTCTTTCATTATATTCCACAAACGTGCAACCCGGGTAGTATATCTTTCTTTTCAAAACTGGCTCTAAGAGAGTTACAATCAGGAATTACCGTAAAAGAAATGCCTAACAATACCATGCCTCGAACTAGTTCTCGCTCTTTTTCAGGCATCCTATAGGGACGGTAAGCAACGGGAGTATTATTGTTTAATTTAATATCCATCTCAGCTCCATCCCAAACAAACCCAATTTTTTTTTTTTGAAAACGGAACGAAACTTAACGGAAAAGGAGATGTTCTACATCTCCACATCATGTTGGTAACAATGTGCAAAATATTTCATATTCTATTCATAGGCTAAGACATAGGCTCTTTAATTGTATCCCCGTTATAAATGAAATCAGAACGGACGCAAACTTCTGGGTAACATTAATAAAAATGGATTCAGCTGTAAAAAAAACAACAATAAACTACACAATTTGGACTTCTTTTGGGCAATTATTAATTTAGTTCCTGTTTTTAAGACAACAATGTGTTGTTCCGTTAAAGTCTGACCAACCATCAATGCAACTGTTAATATAAATCTAACACTATCAACGCTTCTACAACAGCTTTGGCTCTATCGACAGCTAGACTTATTTTGCACTTTCCTATACAGGATACGGTAGAAAACCTAAACCCTCTTAACACTGGTAAATTTAAATATAAATTATCATGGGAGCGCTTCGAGGGATAGTTCGATGTTTACCGACATCTGTTAGATACATAATATACAACCCTATGGTAAAAATCCATCTAAAATACCTAATAGAAATATGGGGTACTGCAGCTTAAACACACTTAAAACAAATTGAAACGTGTCAAGATAAAAGTCAAACGATTATTCCATTCCACTACCTAACTCCGATGGAGAAGATCTACAAGGAAACTAAATTAATGACACTATCACAAATATTTAAATATAAAACATGCATACTAGTTACGCAAACCTGCTCCAGGAAGATAGCTGACGTAGATTTCCCTCGAACTAAACAATAATGAGCATTTATCGGGAATGCTAACTTGCAGTTTAGAAATAAGTTTCTTTATTAATATTTTTCTCACGTTCAATATATTGTAAAGCTTACATCGAGTAGGTTGTACATTAAGTTAGATTGTAAAATTAGTTTTAATTAATTAAAGTAGTTTTAAAATAGTTTTTGGTTTTTTTTCGGCCTTCCGACTGTAGCTAACGTAACTGGCGCAGTCGGTAGGATACTAGAATAGGGACTGTTAGGTCATCGCTAGTATCCTGAACCTACGGACCAGCTGCAGCACCGGAAGGAGAATCCAAACTTCGATTCACGAGGAGAAACCAGAAATGAATTATATGTGAGTACATTTGAACTATTCTCGTGTTGCTCCTATCCTAGTTGTAATCCTACTCCAAAATTTATTATCCTAGAGTTTATAGATATCGGGAATCTGCATCGCAGCTGGCCCGTCATCGTAGCTTAGATAGTAATAGGATTTTAGAAAATAAATTAGAGTTAACAAATTTAAATAATTATATAAATTCAAATATGGCTCAGGATCCGGACACTATTTACAAAATCCTTAGGATTGTGCCCGAATTCGATGGTAACCCTAACGTACTTACGAGATTTATTAATATTTGTGACCAAATAGTAACAGATTATTTAAATAGTGCGCCCGGTAGTGAATTAACTAACTTATGTTTATTAAACGGGATACTAAATAAAATCACGGGAACTGCCGCTGCTACTATTAATTCTAATGGTATACCGGACAGTTGGCTCGGTATAAGGACTTCTCTAATAAATAATTTCTCTGATCAAAGAGACGAAACAGCCTTATACAACCTTTCGCTAGCCGTACAAGGAAATAGGACACCCCAAGAATTTTATAGCCATTGTCAGACACTTTTCAGTACGATAATGACATATGTTACGTTACATGAGAATATACAGACGACTATAGAAGCTAAACGCGATCTTTATAAGAAAGTAACTAAGCAGGCATTTGTTCGCGGCCTAAAAGAACCTTTAGGGTCACGAATTCGATGCATGCGCCCCGAAACAATAGAAAAAGCCCTTGAATATGTACAAGAAGAATTAAACGTTACATATTTACAACAACGCACGGACGGACTAAAACATCAATCAACTCCTAAAATTAATCCCTTACCATTTTCACATATTCGAGCACAAGGATTTCAACCCCCAATAATTAATTGGCCAGCCCCTGTAGCACAACGCCCTATACAAACCCCACAGCCTTTTAAATTTAATTTTAATCATAATCAACCCCAATACAATAGGCCGATGCAAACGAGAACTAGACAGATATTTAGTGCACAACCCCCTAATTATAACCCGCGTAGTAATGTCTTTCGTTTACCACCTAGGAATAATCCATCCTATAATTCTAAGCCAGAACATATGAGTGGAGTGCAAAGTTTTAACACTAAACCCTTGCCACATACCTTAATGACGACTGGACATGACTGGCGTAAATCGGGTAATCCACCCCCTACGAATTATTTGAAAGCACGTGAAATGAACATGAACGAATGTATGTCTTATGAGGACATGTACTGTAATTACCCTGACTATTATTACGACCAAGACTATAACTATAACAGTGAATATAAAGACTATAACATTAATTACAGACCCGACTTTTACAGTAATAATTCTATTACCTTTTACGAAACAAACGATGATCGTTCGATTAATGAAATTGAACCGCAATCCGACCCTTGTAGTCCTGATCAGAATTTTCAGTTGGATCCGAAATTACCCAAACCAAAATAGAATTAAACTTACAGACACAAAGGCAACTCCCATATATACAGATTAAAAATCCTCCACTAAAATTATTGATCGACACTGGTGCAAACCAATCTTTCATTAGCCCTGATGCTGTTATGAAATATTTTTCCAATCATCCCCTCAATTACGACCCATTTGAAGTCACGAACGTTTACACGACAAGTAGAAATGAATATTCTATAACTCTACCCTGTTTTGAAGAATTTATGGACCCCGAGAACATAAAATTATTTATCTATAAATTTCATAACTATTTTGAGGGATTAATAGAACTAGACTTATTAACAAAATGGGAAGCCAAAATTGATTTAAAAAACGGGAACTTAATTACTCGTACCGCTTCAAATCCGATCAGTATGTATAATTCATGTAATCTTAATCTCTACGAGGACATAATACCGGCTGGAACTTCAAAATTAATTCGTATTCCTATAAATTCGCAGGACGGAGATGTTTTTATTAACGAACAATTAATTTGCAATTGCATTATCCATGAATGTATTACTAATGTAACTAACAATCGCGGCTACGTAGAAGTCGAGAACCCGACACCTAATGACATAATCTTATCGCTTGACCGACCGGCGAAAGCTGATTTATTTAATATCGAGTACACGTCCACTGGATATAATGAACGCGTACAAGACGTCGTATCGCGATTACGTTTGAATCATTTAAATGACGAAGAAAAGGCTAATCTTATTACTCTTTGTTCTAAATATGCGGATGTTTTTTATATCGAAGGCGAAGCATTAACCTTTAATAATAAAATTAAACATAGAATTAAGACCACTGACGAAGTGCCCGTACATGCAAAAAACTATCGTTACCCCTTCGTACATCGACAAGAGGTTAGGGAACAAATAACAAAAATGTTAGATCAAGGTATAATTAGACCATCAGACTCCGCTTGGAGCTCCCCGATATGGGTAGTACCGAAAAAACCAGATGCTTCTGGCAAACAAAAATGGCGTCTGGTAGTTGACTTTAGAAAATTAAATGAGAAGACTATAGACGACAAATACCCAAATCCTAACATCAACGACGTTCTTGACAAGTTAGGGAAATGTCATTACTTTACCACACTTGACTTGGCAAGTGGGTTTTATCAAGTAGAGATGGACCCTCAAGATATTTCTAAAACAGCTTTTAACGTTGAACATGGCCATTTCGAGTTTCTACGAATGCCCATGGGTCTAAAAAACTCACCCTCTACTTTTCAGAGAGTGATGGATAATGTGCTTCGAGGCTTACAAAATGAAATATGTCTCGTATACTTAGATGATATTATAGTTTTCAGCACATCCTTACAAGAGCATATTAATAACTTAGAAAAGGTTTTTCAAAGGCTCCGTGAGTCTAATTTTAAGATCCAGTTAGACAAGTCTGAGTTCCTCAAACTCGAAACAGCTTACCTCGGACATATTATTAGTAGAGATGGCATAAAGCCAAACCCAGATAAAATTTCAGCGATTAAAAAATATCCTATTCCAAAGACAGCTAAAGAAATAAAACAGTTTTTAGGACTCCTAGGTTATTATCGTAAATTTATCCCAGACTTTGCCCGTATAACCAAACCCCTCACACAATGTTTGAAGAAAGGTAAAAAGATTATACTTGATTCCGAATATACTAGTTGCTTTGAAAAATGTAAAACACTGTTAACTAATGATCCTATCTTACAATATCCCGACTTTACAAAAGAATTTAATTTGACAACTGACGCTTCTAACTTAGCAATTGGGGCCATATTATCACAAGGTCCAATAGGAGCTGACAGACCCATATGTTATGCATCCCGAACATTAAATGAGAGTGAAATAAATTATAGCACGATAGAGAAGGAACTTCTTGCCATAGTTTGGGCAACTAAATATTTTAGACCTTACTTATTTGGACGAAAATTTAAAATACTGACAGACCACAAGCCTTTACAGTGGATGATGAATTTAAAGGAACCAAGTTCACGTCTGACAAGATGGAGACTAAGACTAAGCGAATATGACTTTACAGTTATCTATAAAAAAGGTAGAGCAAATACCAATGCTGATGCCCTCTCGCGAGTCGAAATCCATATGGAGGAAACTAAAACTTTAATTGAGGAAATTGACGAATTAAATTCTCTATTAGGTAACCCCTCTGAAAATGTACCACCCCGATCAACCTCTTCGACCGACACCGTACATACTGACCAAGAAAATCCCATATTAGATATACCAATTACAGACGACCCTCTCAATAAATTTAGCAGGCAAATATGTTTTACAGTTGTTAGTGACGTGAAGCGAAAACCCACGGTAACTAAGCCATTTGACAATCATACACGAACATCCATACAATTATTAGAATCTAACCTAGAAGAAGACGTTGTTAACGCAATAAAGGAGTATGTTAATCCAAAAATAAAAACCGGTATTCTCATAAATCCACCCCTCGCAATGTATTCAATAATCCCCATAATACAAGATAAATATATGACATTGATGATGCCATCGCAAGACTCAATAAGGACCTGCTTAATATCTCCAATTGGTGCAAGGCGTATGGACTCCATGTTAATCCTGCCAAGTCCCAAGCCATTATAATCGGTAGCACCTTTCAACTCTCCAAACTTAATCGTAGTAAATTACCTGCTATTCTTTATGACAATGTTTCCTTAACCCTCTGTTCCCATGTAAAAAACCTTGGTCTCCTTATAGATAGTAACCTCTCCTGGTCCGTGCAAGTTGCAGAAGTGAGTAGAAAGATTTTTGCCACTATTAGCTCTTTTAATCGTTTGAAGCACCTATTACCGGTTAAAACTAAAATTTGCCTGGCTCGATCACTACTGCTCCCAATACTGGACTACGCTGATTGTAGTTATACAGACTTAACAGAAGAACAGCTAAACAAGCTTGAACGACTACAAAACGTCTGTATCAAATTTATTTTTGCGCTACGTAAATTCGATCATGTCAGCGAATACCGTGACCAACTGAAGTGGCTTACAATTAGACATCGCCGCAACTTGCATATACTCTCCCTTCTCTATTCTATCCTTTATAATCCTTACTCTCCTAATTACCTAAAAACTCGTTTCTCTTTATTAGGCACTGACACTGATTGTCATCTTGATCTGCGGTCAAGAAGTGACAATCGCTTAAAGATGCCAACAGCTCATACTCGCTTTTACAGTGAATCTTTTACTGTTAAAGCTGTGAAGCTATGGAATATGCTTCCCCCGGAAATTCGTCGCTCTGATTCTATTTATATATTTAAACGTCGTGTGAAAACTCACTATCTTTCCTTACAATAAGTAATGTATGTACGTTTATTGAATATGTATTATATATAAAAATGTTATATGTGTGTATGTATTTATATTTATATGTATCTATGTATGTACGTATATACATATATATTTATATGTAACGTATGTAGGTTATATATATTTTACATTAGTATGTATATTATAAGTCATTATTTTCTTTTATCTTGAATATTATTTTATTTTTATTTTTTGCACTATCCTGTTTCTGCTTTTGCAAATCCTTTCACCAAAGGTTGTCTGTTAGAGATTGCTTTAGCAATAAGACCGCCTTTGCACGCTCTTATTTTCTTGTCTTTGTTGTAATTGTTCTCTTTATTTGTATGTCCTTTCATTGTGTGTGCAATAAAGTATTAAATAAATAAATAAATAAATAAATTTAGGAGTTCATCTATGAATCTCGTTTTAGCTAAATTTGAAATTGAAAATATAAAGGAATATTTACGACAGCAGGAGATCATTTCTAATTATCACAATGGAAAAACAAACCATCGCGGTATAAACGAATGCTACCTAGCGCTATCTCGGAAATATTACTGGCCTAAAATGAAAGAATTAATAACGAAATTTATTGCCGAATGCACAATATGTGGTCAAGCTAAATACGATAGAAATCCAATAAGACCACAATTTAATATCGTACCTCCAGCCAATAAACCATTTGAGATTATTCACGTAGACTTATTCTCAGTTCATAGTGAAAAATATAGTTATCCGCGTTCTGTGAGGGCAACTCACCAAAATTTATAGTTATCCGCGTTCGGTGTGACCAACTCACTGTAAATTATCTCCTGGTACAAGACACACTCGCTCAATACCAAGATTTATAGTAATCCGCGTTCGGTGTGACCATCTCAGTATATGTTCTCCTGGTACAAGAGACAATAGTAATCGGCGTTCGATCCGCGTGAGATCAAGATTTACAGTAATCCGCGTTCGGTTTGACCAATTCACTGTAAATTATCTCCTGGCACAAGAGACACTCGCTGCATACCAAGATTTATAGTAATCCGCGTTCGGTGTGACCAACTCACCAAGATTTATAGTAATCAGCATTCGGTGAGACCAACTCACCAAGATTTGTAGTTATCCGCGTTCGGTGTGACCAACACACTGTACATTACCTCCTGGTACAAGAAACACTCGCTGCATACCAAGATTTATATTTATCCGCGTTCGGTGTGACCAACTCACTGTAAATTATCTCCTGGTACAAGAGACACTCGCTGCATACCAAGATTTATAGTTATCCGCGTTCGGTGTGACCAACTCACTGTAAATTATCTCCTGGTACAAGACACACTCGCAGCATACCAAGATTTATAGTTATCCGCGTTCGGTGTGATCATCTCACCAACATTTATAGTTATCCGCGTTCTGTGAGGGCAACTCACCAAGATTTATAATAATCCGCGTTCGGTGTGACCGACTCACCAAGATTTATAGTAATCAGCATTCGGTGAGACCAACTCACCAAGATTTGTAGTTATCCGCGGTCGGTGTAACCAACACACTGTATATTATCTCCTGGTACAAGAGACACTCGCTGCATACCAAGATTTATATTTATCCGCGTTCAGTGTGACCAACTCACTGTAAATTATCTCCTGGTACAAGACACACTCGCTCAATACCAAGATTTATTGTAATCCGCGTTCGGTGTGACCAACTCAGTATATGTTCTCCTGGTACAAGAGACACTAGTAATCGGCGTTCGATCCGCGTGAGATCAAGATTTACAGTAATCCGCGTTCGGTTTGACTAATTCACTGTAAATTATCTCCTGGTACAAGAGACACTCGCTGCATACCAAGATTTATAGTAATCCGCGTTCGGTGTGACCAACTCAGTATATGTTCTCCTGGTACAAGAGACACTAGTAATCGGCGTTCGATCCGCGTGAGATCAAGATTTACAGTAATCCGCGTTCGGTTTGACTAATTCACTGTAAATTATCTCCTGGTACAAGAGACACTCGCTGCATACCAAGATTTATAGTAATCCGCGTTCGGTGTGACCAACTCACCAAGATTTATAGTAATCAGCATTCGGTGAGACCAACTCACCAAGATTTGTAGTTATCCGCGTTCGGTGTGACCAACACACTGTATATTATCTCCTGGTACAAGAGACACTCGCTGCATACCAAGATTTATATTTATCCGCGTTCGGTGTGACCAACTCACTGTAAATTATCTCCTGGTACAAGAGACACACGCTGCATACCAAGATTTATAGTTATCCGCGTTCGGTGTGACCAACTCACTGTAAATTATCTCCTGGTACAAGAGACACTCGCTGCATACAAAGATTAATAGTTGACCGCGTTCGGTGTGGCCAACTCACCAAGATTTATAGTTATCCGCGTTCGGTGTGACCAACTCACTGTATATTATCTCCTGGTACAAGAGACACTTGCTGCATACCAAGATTTATAGTTATCCGCGTTCGGTGAGACCAACTCACCAAGATTTATAGTTATCCGCGTTCGGTGAGACCAACTCACCAAGATTTATAGTTATCCGCGTTCTGTGAGGGCAACTCACCAAGATTTATAGTTATCCGCGTTCGGTGTGACCAACTCACTGTATATTATCTCCTGGTAAAAGAGACACTTGCTGCATACCAAGATTTATAGTTATCCGCGTTCGGTGAGACCAACTCACTGTATATTATCTCCTGGTAAAAGAGACACTTGCTGCATACCAAGATTTATAGTTATCCGCGTTCGGTGAGACCAACTCACCAAGATTTATAGTTATCCGCGTTCAGTGTGACCAACTCACTGTAAATTATCTCCTGGTACAAGACACACTCGCTCAATACCAAGATTTATTGTAATCCGCGTTCGGTGTGACCAACTCAGTATATGTTCTCCTGGTACAAGAGACACTAGTAATCGGCGTTCGATCCGCGTGAGATCAAGATTTACAGTAATCCGCGTTCGGTTTGACTAATTCACTGTAAATTATCTCCTGGTACAAGAGACACTCGCTGCATACCAAGATTTATAGTAATCCGCGTTCGGTGTGACCAACTCAGTATATGTTCTCCTGGTACAAGAGACACTAGTAATCGGCGTTCGATCCGCGTGAGATCAAGATTTACAGTAATCCGCGTTCGGTTTGACTAATTCACTGTAAATTATCTCCTGGTACAAGAGACACTCGCTGCATACCAAGATTTATAGTAATCCGCGTTCGGTGTGACCAACTCACCAAGATTTATAGTAATCATCATTCGGTGAGACCAACTCACCAAGATTTGTAGTTATCCGCGTTCGGTGTGACCAACACACTGTATATTATCTCCTGGTACAAGAGACACTCGCTGCATACCAAGATTTATATTTATCCGCGTTCGGTGTGACCAACTCACTGTAAATTATCTCCTGGTACAAGAGACACTCGCTGCATACCAAGTGTTGTAGTTAAGTCAGTCTATACCTGGCTGGTTATAAAGAAATAAAGTTAGTTGTCAAAGAGGTGATGTCTATAATTTACAACATGGTGGCAGCGGATTTGTTAAATATTAATTATTAATATTTAAAATGTAAGAAGTGCGCTAAATTTATAAAAGAAACATGAAAAAAGAATTACTTATTTTCGAGGAAATGTGATTGAGTAATATAAGGCAAGATATATTAATTTGATTCAAAATGGAACACGCGCGACCGCCATCTGAACTAAAAATGGACGCCGGAGGTCCTGTCAGCCGGGCTAATGCATGGAAAAAATGGAAGCAACAATTTTTATTATTTTTGAAAACTTCAGGAGTACATGCAGAATCAATGATTGTTCAAGCCAGTCTATTGGTAAATCTTATAGGCCCAGACGGATTTGACATATATCAAACTTTTACATTTAATCAAGAAAATGATCGTGATGATGTAAATGTATTATTAAAAAAGTTTGATAACCATTTTAATGTTAAACCGAATGTTACATTGATGAGATATAAATTTTTCTCACGAAACCAAGAGATCGGCGAGTCAATTCAAGAGTACGTTACAGCGCTGCGCCTTCTAAGTAAAAATTGTGAATTCTTGACATTAGAAGAGGATTTGATCAAAGATCGAATTGTATGCGGTGTTCATCAAATTACGGTCAGGGATCGTTTACTGAGATTCGATGAGTTAAATTTAGAAAAGGCGATAAAGATTTGTCAGGCAGAAGAAATATCAAAGGAAAGTGAACGTCAAATAAGCAGTAAGAGTGGTGTCGGGAGCACCGCGTACGTCGATAGCGTCAAAGTGAGAGGTCGCAGTCAAGGTGCAGTTCCGGATTGGAGGGCTCGAGCGCAGACTAGTAACACTGCTAGCACTTCAGCTTCGGGACGCCAAAGTTTACGTAACATTAATGCGGGTAAAAGGCCTTGTTCAGGGTGTGGTTATATACAATGTGATATAAACGGTGAGTGTCCGGCACGATATATTCGGTGTTTTTCTTGCGGTAATCAAGGACACGTTGCGCGTATGTGTAAGTTGTATCGTTTTAGAAACAGTGCTCATAATAAAGTCAAGCATGTATATGAAATTGAAGATGACAATAATGCTAGTAATATCAAATCTACCGATGATAATTTTTTAGTTTCTGTTATAGCAGGTAAAAGAAATACTTCAGATAACTGGAGTCAGGAACTTATTTCTATATACGAAAAGGAAAATTTTAAATTGGATACAGGAGCTGATTACAACGTTATGTCTTATCGTAGATTTAAAGTTAGGTTTTAATGATAATATTATAATTAAAAAAGAAATACCTTTAGTATCGTATACACAAAACACGATACCAATTAAAGGAATTTGCTTTATGCCTTGGTCATATAAAAATGTGACATATACATTAAAATTTGCAATAGCTGATATGGAATGTAATAGCGTGCTGGGTCAGAAATCATGTGAGACTTTAGGCTTAGTGAAGCGTATCAGAGCAATTGAAATATCGAATTATAATGATGTTTTTGAAGGATTAGGATGTTTACCGGGGAAGTATCATATAGTTGTTGATCAATCCGTTTCGCCTGTCATATCGGCATCGAGAAAAATTCCTCATGGCTTACAAGATCGTTTAAGAAAGGAGTTGGAAAAAATGACTCAGTTAGGTGTTATTAGGAAAGTTTCATACCCCACTCAATGGGTTCATCCGTTGGTACTTGTAGCAAAGAAAAATAATGGTATTCGTATTTGCTTAGATCCACGTGAACTGAACAAAGCAGTGCAGCGTTCTTATTTCCAACTTCCGACTGTATCCGAACTGGCGTCGAAGTTGCACGGGGCTAGGTTTTATTCCGTGCTAGACGCCACCTCTGGTTTTTGGAATGTGGAGTTGGACGATGAGAGTGCAGATTTGTGCACATTTAGCACTCCTTTCGGTAGATACCAATTTCTTCGTCTTCCGTTTGGTATCAATTGTGCATCAGAAGTTTTTCATGGTAAGTTGAGACAATTTTTAGAAGATCTAGATGGAGTAGAAAGTTATATTGATGATGTTATTGTTTGGGGTGAAACAAGAGAGATTCACGATAGGCGTTTAAAAGCACTATTAGAGAGAGCTAGGGAAATTAATTTAAAGTTTAATAAGATAAATGTAGATTTTGTGTGGACGAAGTTAAATATTTAGGACACGTTTTTAATGCCACTGGCATAAGTCCGGATAGTGATAAAATCAAAGCGATTAAGGAGATGCAAATACCGAAAGATAGAAAAGATTTAGAAAGATTTTTAGGAGCAGTTAATTATTTATCTAAATTTATTCCCAATCACTCGGAGTTAGCCATTCCTCTGACAAATCTTTTAAAAAAAGATAACCAGTGGCGTTGGGAAGAAAGCGAACGTTTTGCATTTGATCGATTAAAAGAGGTAGTCACGGGTGCTGGTGTTTTGGCGCTTTATGACCCATGTCAGCCCGTTGTAATGTCAGTAGACGCATCATGTAATGCCTTAGGAGCTGTACTGCTGCAGGGTGGTCGCCCTGTAGAATATGCCTCTCGAACGCTTACTGAAGCACAAAAAAGATATGCACAAATCGAAAAAGAAATGTTGGCAATCGTTTTCGCATGTGAGCGTTTTCATCAATATGTTTATGGTCAAAAGGACGTAGTTGTGGAATCTGATCATAAACCATTAGAAAGTATTTTTAAAAAACCTTTAATGTCTGTCCCAGCAAGATTGCAGCGTATGATGTTAAGAATACAGGGCTATGATTTAGTTGTTACGTACGTTCCTGGAAAGTATATGCATATTGCTGACATGTTGTCCCGAGCAGCACTTCCAGAACGTTATAGTGATGAGGTTCATGATAATATTGTATATCAATTACAAATGATAATTGGAAATATACAGATGTCTAATGACAAGTTAAGTTTAGTAAAAAGGGAAACTAAAAATGATCCAGTATTGCAAATATTATTAAATTACATTAATTCGGGATGGCCAAGTCATAAATATAATGTTTCTAATGAAGTTAAATCGTATTGGTCTTTGAAAGATGAATTATATGTTGTAGATGGAGTCTTGTTTAGAGGTAACGTTGTATTAGTACCGAGTGCATTGAGGAATGACATGTTAAAGATTGTCCACGAAGGACATTTAGGCATCGATCGTTGTAAAAGACGAGCGAGGCAAGTTATTTTTTGGCCTAGTATGTCCCGTGATATTGAGGAGTATGTAAGGCGTTGCCGTACCTGTCAAGAATACACAAACGCACCTTCAAAAGAACCAATGCTACCGATAGATATTCCTGAACTCCCTTGGGCTAAAATAGGGTCCGACATTTTTGAATTTCGTAAGAAATATTACCTGATAGTCATAGATTATTATTCCAACTTTGTAGAAGTTTGTAAATTGAATAATATTACATCTGTTACCGTTATAGAAAATATGAAAGAAATATTTTCGAGACATGGTATTCCTAGCGTTTTGATAACTGATAATGGCACGCAGTATTGTAGTAGAGAATTTAAAAAGTTTGCTTTTGAATGGGGATTTGATCACGTAACTTCTTCTCCGAACTATGCACAATCGAATGGGAAAAGCGAACGCACGGTGCAAACTATTAAAAACATCTTAAAGAAATCACTCTTAAGTAACGGAGATTTTTTTTTAGCCCTTCTTAATTACAGAAATACTCCTAGAGATGGTTTGAGTTCTCCAGCTCAGTTACTAATGGGTCGAACATTACGTTGTCAGCTACCTGTACATCCTAATATATTAAAACCTAAGCCTGTTGATCCATTAGAGTATAATACTATGATTAATAAACAAAACAAAGCTAAAATGTATTATGATCAACATTGTAAAACTCTACCGATTTTAAACAAGGGTGACCCTGTTATTTGTATTGATGGAAAATATAGGAGTAGAGCTAAAGTGGTTGGACATGCTAATGCTCCTAGATCATACATTGTGCAAACTGATATAGGCCGTAAGTTTAGACGAAATCGTCGTCATTTAATAAAATGTAAATCTAATATAAACCCTGTTAACGACAACAGTTTTGAAGTGTTTAGTGACGCCAACGAGGATGTAACTTCATCAGAAAATTTGCCTGTGCCTGAAGATTTAAATATTTCAAATGATAATTGCATTGAAAAACATATATCCCCTAGACCTTTTCGTAGAGCAAAAGAAATTGCTAAGCAACGTCTGGCTCAGAAAGTATTTAAATAAATTATCGGTTTAGGTCAAGAAATGTGTCGATATTTTTCTCTTCAACTATTGTTATATTAATTTTAATTTAGTTAAGTACTTAAGTTTTTGTTTAGTTTATTAATAATTTTAATTTACTTTAAAAGGGGAAGGTGTTGCAGTTGAGTTTTTTTGGTTATAGTTATATTAATTAGTTATATTTTTATTTTAGTCCTTAAGTTTTTGTTATGTTTAGTTTTAATTTTAATTTACTTAAAAGGGGGAAGATGTTGTAGTTAAGTCAGTCTATACCTGGCTGGTTATAAAGAAATAAAGTTAGTTGTCAAAGAGGTGATGTCTATAATTTACAACACCAAGATTTATAGTTATCCGCGTTCGGTGTGACCAACTCACTGTAAATTATCTCCTGGTACAAGACACACTCGCAGCATACAAAGATTTATAGTTACCTGCGTTGGGTGAGATCAACTCACTAAGATTTATAGTTATCCGCGTTCGGTGTGACCAACTCACTGTATATTATCACCTGCTACAAGAGACACTCGCTGCATTCCAAGATTTATAGTTACCCGCGTTTGGTGTGACCAACTCATTGTAAATTATCTCCTGGTACAAGAGAAACTCGCTGCATACAAAGATTTAGTTATCCGCGTTGGGTGAGATCAACTCACCAAGATTTATAGTTATCCGCGTTCGGTGTGACCAACTCACTGTATATTATCCCCTGCTACAAGAGACACTCGCTGCATACCAAGATTTATAGTTATCCGCGTTCGGTGTGACCAACTCATTGTAAATTATCTCCTGGTACAAGAGAAACTCGCTGCATACAAAGATTTAGTTATCCGCGTTGGGTGAGATCAACTCACCAAGATTTATAGTTATCCGCGTTCGGTGTGACCAACTCACTGTATATTATCCCCTGCTACAAGAGACACTCGCTGCATACCAAGATTTATAGTTATCCGCGTTCGGTGTGACCAACTCACTGTAAATTATCTCCTGGTACAAGAGACACTCGCTGCATACAAAGATTTATAGTTGACCGCGTTCGGTGTGGCCAACTCACCAAGATTTATAGTTATCCGCGTTCGGTGTGACCAACTCACTGTATATTATCTCCTGGTACAAGAAACACTTGCTGCATACCAAGATTTATAGTTATCCGCGTTCGGCGTGACCAACTCACTGTAAATTATCTCCTGGTACAAGAGACACTCGCTGCATACAAAGATTTATAGTTGACCGCGTTCGGTGTGGCCAACTCACCAAGATTTATAGTTATCCGCGTTCGGTGTGACCAACTCACTGTATATTATCTCCTGGTACAAGAAACACTTGCTGCATACCAAGATTTATAGTTATCCGCGTTCGGTGAGACCAACTCACCAAGATTTATAGTTATCCGCGTTCGGTGAGACCAACTCCCCATGATTTATAGTTATCCGCGTTCGGTGAGACCAACTCACCAAGATTTATAGTTATCCGCGTTCTGTGAGGGCAACTCACCAAGATTTATAGTTATCCGCGTTCGGTGTGACCAACTCACTGTATATTATCTCCTGGTAAAAGAGACACTTGCTGCATACCAAGATTTATAGTTATCCGCGTTCGGTGAGACCAACTCACTGTATATTATCTCCTGGTAAAAGAGACACTTGCTGCATACCAAGATTTATAGTTATCCGCGTTCGGTGAGACCAACTCACCAAGATTTATAGTTATCCGCGTTCAGTGTGACCAACTCACTGTAAATTATCTCCTGGTACAAGACACACTCGCTCAATACCAAGATTTATTGTAATCCGCGTTCGGTGTGACCAACTCAGTATATGTTCTCCTGGTACAAGAGACTAGTAATCGGCGTTCGAACCGCGTGAGATCAAGATTTACAGTAATCCGCGTTCGGTTTGACTAATTCACTGTAAATTATCTCCTGGTACAAGAGACACTCGCTGCATACCAAGATTTATAGTAATCCGCGTTCGGTGTGACCAACTCACAAAGATTTATAGTAATCAGCATTCGGTGAGACCAACTCACCAAGATTTGTAGTTATCCGCGTTCGGTGTGACCAACACACTGTATATTATCTCCTGGTACAAGAGACACTCGCTGCATACCAAGATTTATATTTATCCGCGTTCGGTGTGACCAACTCACTGTAAATTATCTCCTGGTACAAGAGACACTCGCTGCATACCAAGATTTATAGTTATCCGCGTTCGGTGTGACCAACTCACTGTAAATTATCTCCTGGTACAAGACACACTCGCAGCATACAAAGATTTATAGTTACCCGCGTTGGGTGAGATCAACTCACTAAGATTTATAGTTATCCGCGTTTGGTGTGACCAACTCACTGTATATTATCACCTGCTACAAGAGACACTCGCTGCATTCCAAGATTTATAGTTACCCGCGTTTGGTGTGACCAACTCATTGTAAATTATCTCCTGGTACAAGAGAAACTCGCTGCATACAAAGATTTAGTTATCCGCGTTGGGTGAGATCAACTCACCAAGATTTATAGTTATCCGCGTTAGGTGTGACCAACTCACTGTATATTATCCCCTGCTACAAGAGACACTCGCTGCATACCAAGATTTATAGTTATCCGCGTTCGGTGTGACCAACTCACTGTAAATTATCTCCTGGTACAAGAGACCTTCGCTGCATACCAAGATTTATAGTTATCTTCGTTCGGTTTGACCAACTCACAGTAAATTATCTCCTGGTACAAGAGACACTCGCTGCATACCAAGATTTATAGTTATCCGCGTTCGGTGAGACCAACTCACTGTAAATTATCTCCTGGTACAAGAGACACTCGCTGCATACCAAGATTTATAGTTATCCGCGTTCGGTGAGACCAACTCACCAAGATTTATAGTTATCCGCGTTCTGTGAGGGCAACTCACCAAGATTTATAATAATCCGCGTTCGGTGTGACCAACTCACTAAGATTTATAGTAATCAGCATTCGGTGAGACCAACTCACCAAGATTTGTAGTTATCCGCGGTCGGTGTAACCAACACACTGTATATTATCTCCTGGTACAAGAGACACTCGCTGCATACCAAGATTTATATTTATCCGCGTTCAGTGTGACCAACTCACTGTAATTTATCTCCTGGTACAAGAGACACTCGCTGCATACCAAGATTTATAGTTATCCGCGTTCGGTGTGACCAACTCACTGTAAATTATCCCCTGGTACAAGAGACACTCGCTGCATACAAAGATTTATAGTTGACCGCGTTCGGTGTGACCAACACACTGTAAATTATCTCCTGGTACAAGAGACACTTGCTGCATACCAAGATTTATAGTTATCCGCGTTCGGTGAGACCAACTCACCAAGATTTATAGTTATCCGCGTTCTGTGAGGGCAACTCACCAAGATTTATAGTAACTGCGTTCGGTGTGACCAACTCACCAAGATTTATAGTAATCAGCATTCCGTGAGACCAACTCACCAAGATTTGTAGTTATCCGTGTTCGGTGTGACCAACACACTGTAAATTATCTCCTGGTACAAGAGACACTCGCTGCATACAAAGATTTATAGTTATCCGCGTTGGGTGAGATCAACTCACCAAGATTTATAGTTATCCGCGTTCTGTGAGGGCAACTCACCAAGTTTTTTTTTTTTTTTTTAAATGTATAGGCTAGCGCTTGACTGTATCACACCTGATGGAAAGTGAGATACAGTCTAAGATGGAGCGCGCTTGCCTAGAAGGTGCCTATTCACTCGGAACTTGAAGGTACCCATATTGTAGGTGGTGGGGAAAACGGAGGTCGGGAGGGTATTCCAGACCTTGGCGGTGCGTATCAGAAACGAGGAAGCAAAACGTTTCGTACGTGTCTTAAATACGTCAACGTCAACCACGTACGGGTGCAGATCCTTTCATTTCAGATGCCTCGCAGTTCTTTGGTAAAAAGGTGACGGGGGAACCAAATCAAAAAGTTCCTGAGCACACTCGCCGAAATACATCTTGTAGAATACCGACAGACAGGCAACCTTACGACGATGTTCTAAGGTCTGGAGTTTTGTAACCAGTGTCTGGTCGCCAATGAGTCTTCTAGCACGACGATCCACTGAATCCAAAGTATCAAGCTGGTACTTAGCAGAGCCGTCCCATAAATGGCTGCAGTACTCCATGCACGATCTGACTTGGGCTTGATAAAGAGTCAGAAGCTGTTCTGGTGTGAAGTACTGTTTGACCTTATTGAGGATGCTAAGTTTTTTACCAGCAGTTTTAGCTTTGGATTCAATGTATTGTCCAAAGTTGAGTTTGGATGTTAATGTAACTCCTAGAAGCTCAATACTGTCGGTGATGGGTACAGATACATTCCGGAAAGTCGGAGTCAGGTGGAATGGACTCCTCTTGGCAGTAAACAAACACGCTTGAGTCTTGGCAGGATTAAATTTGACTTTGTTATCATCGCCCCAATTCGAAACCTCTTCCAATCTCAAATTGATGCGTTCTACCAAGGCCTCCCTGTGCTCTCGAGTTTCTGTTGTACTAGCTCGGGGACCGGATATGTATCTCTCCGTGACAGTGCTGTCGTCTGCGTACCCAAAGATACCGGGTTTCAGCAGATCGTTTATATGCAGCAGGAAGAGTGTGGCGGAGAGAATTGAACCCTGAGGAACACCGGCATTAATCGCTATTAGATCAGACGAGAAGCCATCTAGGACAACTCGAAACGATCGTCCACTCAGGAAATCTGATATCCAGTTGCAAAGGCCAACAGGTATCCCGTAGCTAGGAAGCTTGCTAAGAAGGCCCGCATGCCAGACCCGGTCGAAAGCCTTTCGCTCGACTCAGCGTTGTACCACCTAGGGATCTTGCCATCCAGTGATACGTCAGCATATGGAATAAAGAACTCCATAGCCTGACATATCACTTCAGATATGGCTTGTTCGCAGCTCGACGGATCAGTGGAAGAGAAGCATATCTGCCGCCAAGGGTAGGATGCAAAAAAGTGTCGCATCTCGTCCCAGTCTGCCGACTTGTATCGCCACACCCGTCTGGTTCCAGTGGGACCGGAGTCCAGAGGGTGGAAGTTGAAGACCGACCTGATCACACAATGATCAGAAGTGCCCAAGGGAGCTGCAACTGACACTGAAAACCGGTCAGGGTCGGTAGTCAGCAGAAGGTCCAGACAATTAGGTGTATGACCGTCCACGTCCGGTACCCGAGTTGCTTCATGTACCAGCTGAGAGAGGTTTAGGGATATTGCGAATTTGAGCGCCTCTCTCCCGGCATGGTCGGTGTTCTGGTATGGGAACAGCCAATCTTGGTGGTGAGCGTTGAAATCCCCCAGAAATACCATTTGAGCAGTCGGGTAACGACTTTGGACGGCATCAGCCGTCACGCTGAGATACTCAAACATCCGAGTTGTCTCCTGGTCACCTTTGTGCGACCTATAGACGCAGGCGTATACAATCTGCTCCAAACCTGTATCCGATACGCACCACATTACCGAAAAATCGGGTACCTCCAAGTTTCGGAGACGCCGGCAGCAGACGTCATTACGAGCGTACATACAGACCCCAGCACGAGGTTTGAAGTTGTGCTCGAGAGAATATCAGGGATACTGTAAGTACGCTACATCCGCCGGACTGGTGATTTGTGTCTCCGTGAGAAAGAGCAAGTGCAGCTTGGCGGTCTCAAGGTGGTGGTGGACCGCAAAGAGATTGGAGTGCTAACCTCGTATATTAGAGAGATGCACTGAAAATGAGAGGTGGTGCAGCCGCTGTGAAACATTCTTCTTGCTTTTTTTATAACTCATTGATTGTGGGCGTGAATAGGTATGGGGAAATGGAAGTTGTACGAGGTGCCGCATTTTGGACACCGTGACTTTTACCGCAGAGACGGAGATGGTAGACTCAACTGGAGACCGCGGGGACGCCCGAACCCCCCTGGGAATCGCCACCGGGACCTCTCTCTGGTCGCCAACCAGCACGGTGGAAACCATCCCAGGATTTTTCGCAAGTTGGCGGGGCAGCCTTTCGTAAATGGCGAACTAATTGGGCCCCCTACTAACTGCGGTCGGCCAGCGGTGCACCGTGCTCCGGATCCCGCTGCCCTCCAGATTGAGCCGCCCGGCGTCACTGTGACTACGGTCAGAACCTGTCACCAAATGCAGAGCACAACTATACAGACCCAATCCCCCATGGTAAGCTGCTGCAAACTTCGCACCGGAACATGAAATGCTGCGCGACAATGTGAATTAAGCCACTTGACAAATCGCTATGGCGGTGCGGCTTTGTTCGCAGGGTGGTAATGCTAGCTACGGCCGGAGCCTCCCACCTAGAATATGTTGCTCAATTAGCACCACCCAGGGGCCACGTGTAGGGTAATGAGGGATGAAACCTGTCTTTGGTGAGACCTACGGACGTGAGCAACTTTGACCCCCAATTTATAATAATCCGCGTTCGGTGTGACCAACTCAACAAGATTTATAGTAATCAGCACTCGGTGAGACCAACTCACCAAGATTTGTAGTTATCCGCGGTCGGTGTAACCAACACACTGTATATTATCTCCTGGTACAAGAGACACTCGCTGCATACCAAGATTTATATTTATCCGCGTTCGGTGTGACCAACTCACTGTAAATTATCTCCTGGTACAAGAGACACTCGCTGCATACCAAGATTTATAGTTATCCGCGTTCGGTGTGACCAACTCACTGTATATTATCTCCTGGTACAAGAGACACTTGCTGCATACCAAGATTTATAGTTATCCGCGTTCGGTGAGACCAACTCACCAAGATTTATAGTTATCCGTGTTCGGTGAGACCAACTCACCATGATTTATAGTTATCCGCGTTCGGTGAGACCAACTCACCAAGATTTATAGTAAGTGCGTTCGGTGTGACCAACTCACCAAGATTTATAGTAATCAGCATTCGGTGAGACCAACTCACCAAGATTTGTAGTTATCCGTGTTCGGTGTGACCAACACACTGTAAATTATCTCCTGGTACAAGAGACACACGCTGCATACAAAGATTTATAGTTATCCGCGTTGGGTGAGATCAACTCACCAAGATTTATAGTTATCCGCGTTCGGTGTGACCAACTCATTGTATATTATCCCCTGCTACAAGAGACACACGCTGCGTACCAAGATTTATATTTATCCGCGTTCGGTGTGACCAACTCACTGTAAATTATCTCCTGGTACAAGAGACACTCGCTGCATACCAAGATTTATAGTTATCCGCGTTCGGTGTGACCAACTCACTGTATATTATCTCCTGGTACAAGAGACACTTGCTGCATACCAAGATTTATAGTTATCTGCGTTCGGTGAGACCAACTCACCAAGATTTATAGTTATCCGTGTTCGGTGAGACCAACTCACCATGATTTATAGTTATCCGCGTTCGGTGAGACCAACTCACCAAGATTTATAGTAAGTGCGTTCGGTGTGACCAACTCACCAAGATTTATAGTAATCAGCATTCGGTGAGACCAACTCACCAAGATTTATAGAAATCCGCGTTTGGTGTGACCAACTCATTGTAAATTATCTCCTGGTACAAGAGAAACTCGCTGCATACAAAGATTTAGTTATCCGCGTTGGGTGAGATCAACTCACGAAGATTTATAGTTATCCGCGTTCGGTGTGACCAACTCACTGTAAATTATCTCCTGGTACAAGAGACCTTCGCTGCATACCAAGATTTATAGTTATCTTCGTTCGGTGTGACCAACTCACTGTAAATTATCTCCTGGTACAAGAGACACTCGCTGCATACCAAGATTTATAGTTATCCGCGTTCGGTGTGTTCAACTTACTGTGTATCATCGATCTCCTGGTACAAGAAACACTCGCTCAATACCAAGATTTATAGTAATCCGCGTTCGGTGTGACCAACTCAATATATGTTCTCCTAGTACAAGAGACACTAGTAATCGACGTTCGGTCCGCGTGAGATCAAGATTTACAATAATCCGCGTTCGGTGTGACCAACTCACTGTATATTATCTCCTGGTACAAGAGACACTCGCTGCATGCCAAGATTTATAGTTATCCGCGTTCGGTGTGTTCAACTTACTGTGTATCATCAATCTCCTGGTACAAGAAACACTCGCTCAATACCAAGATTTATAGTTATCCGCGTTCGGTGAGACCAACTCACCAAGATTTGTAGTTATCCGCGTTCGGTGTAACCAACACACTGTATATTATCTCCTGGTACAAGAGACCTTCGCTGCATACCAAGATTTATAGTTATCTTCGTTCGGTGTGACCAACTCACTGTAAATTATCTCCTGGTACAAGAAACACTCGCTGCATACCAAGATTTATAGTTATCCGCGTTCGGTGTGTTCAACTTACTGTGTATCATCAATCTCTGGTACAAGAAACACTCGCTCAATACCAAGATTTATAGTTATCCGCGTTCGGTGAGACCAACTCACCAAGATTTATAGTTATCCGCGTTCTGTGAGGGCAACTCACCAAGATTTATAATAATCCGCGTTCGGTGTGACCAACTCACCAAGATTTATAGTAATCAGCATTCGGTGAGACCAACTCACCAAGATTTGTAGTTATCCGCGTTCGGTGTAACCAACACACTGTATATTATCTCCTGGTACAAGAGACACTCGCTGCATACCAAGATTTATAGTTATCCGCGTTCGGTGAGACCAACTCACCAAGATTTATAGTTATCTGCGTTCGGTGTGACCAACTCACTGTAAATTATCTCCTGGTACAAGAGACCTTCGCTGCATACCAAGATTTATAGTTATCTTCGTTCGGTGTGACCAACTCACTGTAAATTATCTCCTGGTACAAGAGACACTCGCTGCATACTAAGATTTATAGTTATCCGCGTTCGGTGTGATCAACTTACTGTGTATCATCAATCTCCTGGTACAAGAAACACTCGCTCAATACCAAGATTTATAGTAATCCGCGTTCGGTGTGACCAACTCAGTATATGTTCTCCTAGTACAAGAAATACTAGTAATCGGCGTTCGATCCGCGTGAGATCAAGATTTACAGTAATCCGCGTTCGGTGTGACCAACTCACTGTATATTATCTCCTGGTACAAGAGACACTTGCTGCATACCAAGATTTATAGTTATCCGCGTTCGGTGAGACCAACTCTCCAAGATTTATAGTTATCCGTGTTCGGTGAGACCAACTCACCATGATTTATAGTTATTCGCGTTCGGTGAGACCAACTCACCAAGATTTATAGTAAGTGCGTTCGGTGTGACCAACTCACCAAGATTTATAGTAATCAGCATTCGGTGAGACCAACTCACCAAGATTTGTAGTTATCCGTGTTCGGTGTGACCAACACACTGTAAATTATCTCCTGGTACAAGAGACACACGCTGCATGCAAAGATTTATAGTTATCCGCGTTGGGTGAGATCAACTCACCAAGATTTATAGTTATCCGCGTTCGGTGTGACCAACTCACTGTATATTATCCCCTGCTACAAGAGACACACGCTGCGTACCAAGATTTATATTTATCCGCGTTCGTTGAGACCAACTCACCAAGATTTATAGTAATCCGCGTTCGGTGTGACAAACTCACCAAGAATTATAGTAATCCGCGTTCGGTGAAGCCAACTCTGTATATGATCTCCTGGTGCTAGAGACACTAGTAATCGGCGTTCGATCCGCGTGAGATCAAGATTTACAGTAAACCGCGTTCGATGTGACCAACTCACTGTGTGTGATCGATCTCCTGGTACAAAAGATACTCGCTGCATACCAAGATTTATAGAAATCCGCGTTTGGTGTGACCAACTCATTGTAAATTATCTCCTGGTACAAGAGAAACTCGCTGCATACAAAGATTTAGTTATCCGCGTTGGGTGAGATCAACTCACGAAGATTCATAGTTATCCGCGTTCGGTGTGACCAACTCACTGTATATTATCCCCTGCTACAAGAGACACTCGCTGCATACCAAGATTTATAGTAATCCGCGTTCGGTGTGACCAACTCAGTATATGTTCTCCTAGTACAAGAAATACTAGTAATCGGCGTTCGATCCGCGTGAGATCAAGATTTACAGTAATCCGCGTTCGGTGTGACCAACTCACTGTATATTATCTCCTGGTACAAGAGACACTTGCTGCATACCAAGATTTATAGTTATCCGCGTTCGGTGAGACCAACTCACCAAGATTTATAGTAATCAGCATTCGGTGAGACCAACTCACCAAGATTTGTAGTTATCCGCGTTCGGTGTAACCAACACACTGTATATTATCTCCTGGTACAAGAGACACTCGCTGCATACCAAGATTTATAGTTATCCGCGTTCGGTGAGACCAACTCACCAAGATTTATAGTTATCTGCGTTCGGTGTGACCAACTCACTGTAAATTATCTCCTGGTACAAGAGACCTTCGCTGCATACCAAGATTTATAGTTATCTTCGTTCGGTGTGACCAACTCACTGTAAATTATCTCCTGGTACAAGAGACACTCGCTGCATACCAAGATTTATAATAATCCGCGTTCGGTGTGACCAACTCACTAAGATTTATAGTAATCAGCATTCGGTGAGACCAACTCACCAAGATTTGTAGTTATCCGCGGTCGGTGTAACCAACACACTGTATATTATCTCCTGGTACAAGAGACACTCGCTGCATACCAAGATTTATATTTATCCGCGTTCAGTGTGACCAACTCACTGTAATTTATCTCCTGGTACAAGAGACACTCGCTGCATACCAAGATTTATATTTATCCGCGTTCAGTGTGACCAACTCACTGTAATTTATCTCCTGGTACAAGAGACACTCGCTGCATACCAAGATTTATAGTTATCCGCGTTCGGTGTGACCAACTCACTGTAAATTATCCCCTGGTACAAGAGACACTCGCTGCATACAAAGATTTATAGTTGACCGCGTTCGGTGTGACCAACACACTGTAAATTATCTCCTGGTACAAGAGACACTTGCTGCATACCAAGATTTATAGTTATCCGCGTTCGGTGAGACCAACTCACCAAGATTTATAGTTATCCGCGTTCTGTGAGGGCAACTCACCAAGATTTATAGTAACTGCGTTCGGTGTGACCAACTCACCAAGATTTATAGTAATCAGCATTCCGTGAGACCAACTCACCAAGATTTGTAGTTATCCGTGTTCGGTGTGACCAACACACTGTAAATTATCTCCTGGTACAAGAGACACTCGCTGCATACAAAGATTTATAGTTATCCGCGTTGGGTGAGATCAACTCACCAAGATTTATAGTTATCCGCGTTCTGTGAGGGCAACTCACCAAGTTTTTTTTTTTTTTTTAAATGTATAGGCTAGCGCTTGACTGTATCACACCTGATGGAAAGTGAGATACAGTCTAAGATGGAGCGCGCTTGCCTAGAAGGTGCCTATTCACTCGGAACTTGAAGGTACCCATATTGTAGGTGGTGGGGAAAACGGAGGTCGGGAGGGTATTCCAGACCTTGGCGGTGCGTATCAGAAACGAGGAAGCAAAACGTTTCGTACGTGTCTTAAATACGTCAACGTCAACCACGTACGGGTGCAGATCCTTTCGATGCCTCGCAGTTCTTTGGTAAAAAGGTGACGGGGGAACCAAATCAAAAAGTTCCTGAGCACACTCGCCGAAATACATCTTGTAGAATACCGACAGACAGGCAACCTTACGACGATGTTCTAAGGTCTGGAGTTTTGTAACCAGTGTCTGGTCGCCAATGAGTCTTCTAGCACGACGATCCACTGAATCCAAAGTATCAAGCTGGTACTTAGCAGAGCCGTCCCATAAATGGCTGCAGTACTCCATGCACGATCTGACTTGGGCTTGATAAAGAGTCAGAAGCTGTTCTGGTGTGAAGTACTGTTTGACCTTATTGAGGATGCTAAGTTTTTTACCAGCAGTTTTAGCTTTGGATTCAATGTATTGTCCAAAGTTGAGTTTGGATGTTAATGTAACTCCTAGAAGCTCAATACTGTCGGTGATGGGTACAGATACATTCCGGAAAGTCGGAGTCAGGTGGAATGGACTCCTCTTGGCAGTAAACAAACACGCTTGAGTCTTGGCAGGATTAAATTTGACTTTGTTATCATCGCCCCAATTCGAAACCTCTTCCAATCTCAAATTGATGCGTTCTACCAAGGCCTCCCTGTGCTCTCGAGTTTCTGTTGTACTAGCTCGGGGACCGGATATGTATCTCTCCGTGACAGTGCTGTCGTCTGCGTACCCAAAGATACCGGGTTTCAGCAGATCGTTTATATGCAGCAGGAAGAGTGTGGCGGAGAGAATTGAACCCTGAGGAACACCGGCATTAATCGCTATTAGATCAGACGAGAAGCCATCTAGGACAACTCGAAACGATCGTCCACTCAGGAAATCTGATATCCAGTTGCAAAGGCCAACAGGTATCCCGTAGCTAGGAAGCTTGCTAAGAAGGCCCGCATGCCAGACCCGGTCGAAAGCCTTTCGCTCGACTCAGCGTTGTACCACCTAGGGATCTTGCCATCCAGTGATACGTCAGCATATGGAATAAAGAACTCCATAGCCTGACATATCACTTCAGATATGGCTTGTTCGCAGCTCGACGGATCAGTGGAAGAGAAGCATATCTGCCGCCAAGGGTAGGATGCAAAAAAGTGTCGCATCTCGTCCCAGTCTGCCGACTTGTATCGCCACACCCGTCTGGTTCCAGTGGGACCGGAGTCCAGAGGGAGGAAGTTGAAGACCGACCTGATCACACAATGATCAGAAGTGCCCAAGGGAGCTGCAACTGACACTGAAAACCGGTCAGGGTCGGTAGTCAGCAGAAGGTCCAGACAATTAGGTGTATGACCGTCCACGTCCGGTACCCGAGTTGCTTCATGTACCAGCTGAGAGAGGTTTAGGGATATTGCGAATTTGAGCGCCTCTCTCCCGGCATGGTCGGTGTTCTGGTATGGGAACAGCCAATCTTGGTGGTGAGCGTTGAAATCCCCCAGAAATACCATTTGAGCAGTCGGGTAACGACTTTGGACGGCATCAGCCGTCACGCTGAGATACTCAAACATCCGAGTTGTCTCCTGGTCACCTTTGTGCGACCTATAGACGCAGGCGTATACAATCTGCTCCAAACCTGTATCCGATACGCACCACATTACCGAAAAATCGGGTACCTCCAAGTTTCGGAGACGCCGGCAGCAGACGTCATTACGAGCGTACATACAGACCCCAGCACGAGGTTTGAAGTTGTGCTCGAGAGAATATCCGGGATACTGTAAGTACGCTACATCCGCTGGACTGGTGATTTGTGTCTCCGTGAGAAAGAGCAAGTGCGGCATGGCGGTCTCAAGGTGGTGGTGGATCGCAAAGAGATTGGAGTGCAAACCTCGTATATTAGAGAGATGCACTGAAAATGAGAGGTGGTGCAGCCGCTGTGAAACATTCTTCTTGCTTTTTTTATAACTCATTAATTGTGGGCGTGAATAGGTATGGGGAAATGGAAGTTGTACGAGGTGCCGCATTTTGGACATCGTGACTTTTACCGCAGAGACGGAGATGGTAGACTCAACTGGAGACCGCGGGGACGCCCGAACCCCCCTGGGAATCGCCACCGGGACCTCTCTCTGGTCGCCAACCAGCACGGTGGAAACCATCCCAGGATTTTTCGCAAGTTGGCGGGGCAGCCTTTCGTAGATGGCGAACCTACTAATTGGGCCCCCTACTAACTGCGGTCGGCCAGCGGTGCACCGTGCTCCGGATCCCGCTGCCCTCCAGATTGAGCCGCCCGGCGTCACTGTGACTACGGTCAGAACCTGTCACCAAATGCAGAGCACAACTATACAGACCCAATCCCCCATGGTAAGCTGCTGCAAACTTCGCACCGGAACACGAAATGCTGCGCGACAATGTGAATTAAGCCACTTGACAAATCGCTATGGCGGTGCGGCTTTGTTCGCAGGGTGGTAATGCTAGCTACGGCCGGAGCCTCCCACCTAGAATATGTTGCTCAATTAGCACCACCCAGGGGCCACGTGTAGGGTAATGAGGGATGAAACCTGTCTTTGGTGAGATCTACGGACGTGAGCAACTTTGACCCCCAATTTATAATAATCCGCGTTCGGTGTGACCAACTCAACAAGATTTATAGTAATCAGCATTCGGTGAGACCAACTCACCAAGATTTGTAGTTATCCGCGGTCGGTGTAACCAACAAACTGTATATTATCTCCTGGTACAAGAGACACTCGCTGCATACCAAGATTTATATTTATCCGCGTTCGGTGTGACCAACTCACTGTAAATTATCTCCTGGTACAAGAGACACTCGCTGCATACCAAGATTTATAGTTATCCGCGTTCGGTGTGACCAACTCACTGTATATTATCTCCTGGTACAAGAGACACTTGCTGCATACCAAGATTTATAGTTATCCGCGTTCGGTGAGACCAACTCACCAAGATTTATAGTTATCCGTGTTCGGTGAGACCAACTCACCATGATTTATAGTTATCCGCGTTCGGTGAGACCAACTCACCAAGATTTATAGTAAGTGCGTTCGGTGTGACCAACTCACCAAGATTTATAGTAATCAGCATTCGGTGAGACCAACTCACCAAGATTTGTAGTTATCCGTGTTCGGTGTGACCAACACACTGTAAATTATCTCCTGGTACAAGAGACACACGCTGCATACAAAGATTTATAGTTATCCGCGTTGGGTGAGATCAAATCACCAAGATTTATAGTTATCCGCGTTCGGTGTGACCAACTCACTGTATATTATCCCCTGCTACAAGAGACACACGCTGCGTACCAAGATTTATATTTATCCGCGTTCGTTGAGACCAACTCACCAAGATTTATAGTAATCCGCGTTCGGTGTGACAAACTCACCAAGAATTATAGTAATCCGCGTTCGGTGAAGCCAACTCTGTATATGATCTCCTGGTGCTAGAGACACTAGTAATCGGCGTTCGATCCGCGTGAGATCAAGATTTACAGTAAACCGCGTTCGATGTGACCAACTCACTGTGTGTGATCGATCTCCTGGTACAAAAGATACTCGCTGCATACCAAGATTTATAGAAATCCGCGTTTGGTGTGACCAACTCATTGTAAATTATCTCCTGGTACAAGAGAAACTCGCTGCATACAAAGATTTAGTTATCCGCGTTGGGTGAGATCAACTCACGAAGATTCATAGTTATCCGCGTTCGGTGTGACCAACTCACTGTATATTATCCCCTGCTACAAGAGACACTCGCTGCATACCAAGATTTATAGTAATCCGCGTTCGGTGTGACCAACTCAGTATATGTTCTCCTAGTACAAGAAATACTAGTAATCGGCGTTCGATCCGCGTGAGATCAAGATTTACAGTAATCCGCGTTCGGTGTGACCAACTCACTGTATATTATCTCCTGGTACAAGAGACACTTGCTGCATACCAAGATTTATAGTTATCCGCGTTCGGTGAGACCAACTCACCAAGATTTATAGTAATCAGCATTCGGTGAGACCAACTCACCAAGATTTGTAGTTATCCGCGTTCGGTGTAACCAACACACTGTATATTATCTCCTGGTACAAGAGACACTCGCTGCATACCAAGATTTATAGTAATCCGCGTTCGGTGAGACCAACTCACCAAGATTTATAGTTATCTGCGTTCGGTGTGACCAACTCACTGTAAATTATCTCCTGGTACAAGAGACCTTCGCTGCATACCAAGATTTATAGTTATCTTCGTTCGGTGTGACCAACTCACTGTAAATTATCTCCTGATACAAGAGACACTCGCTGCATACCAAGATTTATAGTTATCCGCGTTCGGTGTGATCAACTTACTGTGTATCATCAATCTCCTGGTACAAGAAACACTCGCTCAATACCAAGATTTATAGTAATCCGCGTTCGGTGTGACCAACTCAGTATATGTTCTCCTAGTACAAGAAATACTAGTAATCGGCGTTCGATCCGCGTGAGATCAAGATTTACAGTAATCCGCGTTCGGTGTGACCAACTCACTGTATATTATCTCCTGGTACAAGAGACACTTGCTGCATACCAAGATTTATAGTTATCCGCGTTCGGTGAGACCAACTCACCAAGATTTATAGTTATCCGTGTTCGGTGAGACCAACTCACCATGATTTATAGTTATCCGCGTTCGGTGAGACCAACTCACCAAGATTTATAGTAAGTGCGTTCGGTGTGACCAACTCACCAAGATTTATAGTAATCAGCATTCGGTGAGACCAACTCACCAAGATTTGTAGTTATCCGTGTTCGGTGTGACCAACACACTGTAAATTATCTCCTGGTACAAGAGACACGCTGCATACAAAGATTTATAGTTATCCGCGTTGGGTGAGATCAACTCACCAAGATTTATAGTTATCCGCGTTCGGTGTGACCAACTCACTGTATATTATCCCCTGCTACAAGAGACACACGCTGCGTACCAAGATTTATATTTATCCGCGTTCGTTGAGACCAACTCACCAAGATTTATAGTAATCCGCGTTCGGTGTGACAAACTCACCAAGAATTATAGTAATCCGCGTTCGGTGAAGCCAACTCTGTATATGATCTCCTGGTGCTAGAGACACTAGTAATCGGCGTTCGATCCGCGTGAGATCAAGATTTACAGTAAACCGCGTTCGATGTGACCAACTCACTGTGTGTGATCGATCTCCTGGTACAAAAGATACTCGCTGCATACCAAGATTTATAGAAATCCGCGTTTGGTGTGACCAACTCATTGTAAATTATCTCCTGGTACAAGAGAAACTCGCTGCATACAAAGATTTAGTTATCCGCGTTGGGTGAGATCAACTCACGAAGATTTATAGTTATCCGCGTTCGGTGTGACCAACTCACTGTATATTATCCCCTGCTACAAGAGACACTCGCTGCATACCAAGAGTTATAGTTATCCGCGTTCGGTGTGACCAACTCACTGTAAATTATCTCCTGGTACAAGAGACCTTCGCTGCATACCAAGATTTATAGTTATCTTCGTTCGGTGTGACCAACTCACTGTAAATTATCTCCTGGTACAAGAGACACTCGCTGCATACCAAGATTTATAGTTATCCGCGTTCGGTGTGATCAACTTACTGTGTATCATCAATCTCCTGGTACAAGAAACACTCGCTCAATACCAAGATTTATAGTAATCCGCGTTCGGTGTGACCAACTCAGTATATGTTCTCCTAGTACAAGAAATACTAGTAATCGGCGTTCGATCCGCGTGAGATCAAGATTTACAGTAATCCGCGTTCGGTGTGACCAACTCACTGTATATTATCTCCTGGTACAAGAGACACTTGCTGCATACCAAGATTTATAGTTATCCGCGTTCGGTGAGACCAACTCACCAAGATTTATAGTTATCCGTGTTCGGTGAGACCAACTCACCATGAATTATAGTTATCCGCGTTCGGTGAGACCAACTCACCAAGATTTATAGTAAGTGCGTTCGGTGTGACCAACTCACCAAGATTTATAGTAATCAGCATTCGGTGAGACCAACTCACCAAGATTTGTAGTTATCCGTGTTCGGTGTGACCAACACACTGTAAATTATCTCCTGGTACAAGAGACACACGCTGCATACAAAGATTTATAGTTATCCGCGTTGGGTGAGATCAACTCACCAAGATTTATAGTTATCCGCGTTCGGTGTGACCAACTCACTGTATATTATCCCCTGCTACAAGAGACACACGCTGCGTACCAAGATTTATATTTATCCGCGTTCGTTGAGACCAACTCACCAAGATTTATAGTAATCCGCGTTCGGTGTGACCAACACACTGTAAATTATCTCCTGGTACAAGAGACACACGCTGCATACAAAGATTTATAGTTATCCGCGTTGGGTGAGATCAACTCACCAAGATTTATAGTTATCCGCGTTCGGTGTGACCAACTCACTGTATATTATCCCCTGCTACAAGAGAAACACGCTGCGTACCAAGATTTATATTTATCCGCGTTCGTTGAGACCAACTCACCAAGATTTATAGTAATCCGCGTTCGGTGTGACAAACTCACCAAGAATTATAGTAATCCGCGTTCGGTGAAGCCAACTCTGTATATGATCTCCTGGTGCTAGAGACACTAGTAATCGGCGTTCGATCCGCGTGAGATCAAGATTTACAGTAAACCGCGTTCGATGTGACCAACTCACTGTGTGTGATCGATCTCCTGGTACAAAAGATACTCGCTGCATACCAAGATTTATAGAAATCCGCGTTTGGTGTGACCAACTCATTGTAAATTATCTCCTGGTACAAGAGAAACTCGCTGCATACAAAGATTTAGTTATCCGCGTTGGGTGAGATCAACTCACGAAGATTTATAGTTATCCGCGTTCGGTGTGACCAACTCACTGTATATTATCCCCTGCTACAAGAGACACTCGCTGCATACCAAGAGTTATAGTTATCCGCGTTCGGTGTGACCAACTCACTGTAAATTATCTCCTGGTACAAGAGACCTTCGCTGCATACCAAGATTTATAGTTATCTTCGTTCGGTGTGACCAACTCACTGTAAATTATCTCCTGGTACAAGAGACACTCGCTGCATACCAAGATTTATAGTTATCCGCGTTCGGTGTGATCAACTTACTGTGTATCATCAATCTCCTGGTACAAGAAACACTCGCTCAATACCAAGATTTATAGTAATCCGCGTTCGGTGTGACCAACTCAGTATATGTTCTCCTAGTACAAGAAATACTAGTAATCGGCGTTCGATCCGCGTGAGATCAAGATTTACAGTAATCCGCGTTCGGTGTGACCAACTCACTGTATATTATCTCCTGGTACAAGAGACACTTGCTGCATACCAAGATTTATAGTTATCCGCGTTCGGTGAGACCAACTCACCAAGATTTATAGTTATCCGTGTTCGGTGAGACCAACTCACCATGATTTATAGTTATCCGCGTTCGGTGAGACCAACTCACCAAGATTTATAGTAAGTGCGTTCGGTGTGACCAACTCACCAAGATTTATAGTAATCAGCATTCGGTGAGACCAACTCACCAAGATTTGTAGTTATCCGTGTTCGGTGTGACCAACACACTGTAAATTATCTCCTGGTACAAGAGACACACGCTGCATACAAAGATTTATAGTTATCCGCGTTGGGTGAGATCAACTCACCAAGATTTATAGTTATCCGCGTTCGGTGTGACCAACTCACTGTATATTATCCCCTGCTACAAGAGACACACGCTGCGTACCAAGATTTATATTTATCCGCGTTCGTTGAGACCAACTCACCAAGATTTATAGTAATCCGCGTTCGGTGTGACCAACACACTGTAAATTATCTCCTGGTACAAGAGACACACGCTGCATACAAAGATTTATAGTTATCCGCGTTGGGTGAGATCAACTCACCAAGATTTATAGTTATCCGCGTTCGGTGTGACCAACTCACTGTATATTATCCCCTGCTACAAGAGACACACGCTGCGTACCAAGATTTATATTTATCCGCGTTCGTTGAGTCCAACTCACCAAGATTTATAGTAATCCGCGTTCGGTGTGACAAACTCACCAAGAATTATAGTAATCCGCGTTCGGTGAAGCCAACTCTGTATATGATCTCCTGGTGCTAGAGACACTAGTAATCGGCGTTCGATCCGCGTGAGATCAAGATTTACAGTAAACCGCGTTCGATGTGACCAACTCACTGTGTGTGATCGATCTCCTGGTACAAAAGATACTCGCTGCATACCAAGATTTATAGAAATCCGCGTTTGGTGTGACCAACTCATTGTAAATTATCTCCTGGTACAAGAGAAACTCGCTGCATACAAAGATTTAGTTATCCGCGTTGGGTGAGATCAACTCACGAAGATTTATAGTTATCCGCGTTCGGTGTGACCAACTCACTGTATATTATCCCCTGCTACAAGAGACACTCGCTGCATACCAAGAGTTATAGTTATCCGCGTTCGGTGTGACCAACTCACTGTAAATTATCTCCTGGTACAAGAGACCTTCGCTGCATACCAAGATTTATAGTTATCTTCGTTCGGTGTGACCAACTCACTGTAAATTATCTCCTGGTACAAGAGACACTCGCTGCATACCAAGATTTATAGTTATCCGCGTTCGGTGTGTTCAACTTACTGTGTATCATCGATCTCCTGGTACAAGAAACACTCGCTCAATACCAAGATTTATAGTTATCCGCGTTCGGTGAGACCAACTCACCAAGATTTATAGTTATCCGCGTTCTGTGAGGGCAACTCACCAAGATTTATAATAATCCGCGTTCGGTGTGACCAACTCACCAAGATTTATAGTAATCCGCGTTCGGTGAGGCCAACTCTGTTTATGATCTCCTGGTACTAGAGACACTAGTAATCGGCGTCCGATCCGCGTGAGATCAAGATTTACAGTAATCCGCGTTCGATATGACCAACTCACTGTGTATGATCGATCTCCTGGTACAAAAGATACTCGCTGCATACCAAGATTTATAGTAAGCCGCGTTCGGTGTGACCAACTCAGTATATGTTCTCCTGGTACAAGAGACACTAGTAATCGGCGTTCGATCCGCGTGAGATCAAGATTTACAGTAATCCGCGTTCGGTGTGACCAACTCACTGTAAATTATCTCCTGGTACAAGAGACATTCGCTGCATACCAAGATTTATAGTTATCCGCGTTCGGTGAGACCAACTCACCAAGATTTACAGTTATCCGCGTTCGGTGTGACCAACTCACTGTAAATTATCTCCTGGTACAAGAGACCTTCGCTGCATACCAAGATTTATAGTTATCTTCGTTCGGTGTGACCAACTCACTTTAAATTATCTCCTCGCTGCATACCTTCATACTTCATACTTCATCACCTTCCTACTCTTCTCCAGTAGATAATGCAGGTCAACCATTAGTCACTCCAGAAAAAAACAGTCCATCTGAATTTTTGGTACACTGCGAATCAATTATTGAGGAGCGTTTGAAGCCAATGGTACAAACAATTGTGAATCAGCTAAAGCAATCGCTTATGGAAGAAATACGAAAGGAATTAACCGTCGAGTTTAAAAGCTTAGAAGATTCACAAAATAAATTGCGTATGGAATACGATATATTAGAGAAAAAATATAATGAACTAGAATCATTGGCGCTTAAATCAGAGAGCGAACTCTCAGACTTGAAAGCACAAATAAATAAACAACAGCAGTGGTCACGAATGACAAATATAGAAGTAATGGGCCTGCCAGAAACGAAAGGAGAATCGCCGATTAATATCATTGTAAATATTGCAAAGCATGCCGGAGTCAATGTCAAACCTGAAGAGATTGAGTTCGCAAATCGAGTGCAGCCGGTGCAGCAAAAATCGGGTAGACCCAAATCACTCGTGGCCAAATTAAAAAGTCGCGACTTAAAGGATTCGATTCTATCAGGATTGAGAAAATGCAGGGGTATCAATACGAGTCACATAGGATTGAATGGCCCACCTCGAAACTTTGTCGTCAACGAACACCTAACGCCCATGAACAAAGAGCTGTTCAGAAAAACAAAAATACGCGCATCAGAAAAGGCTTATAAATTCGTCTGGATAAGAAATTGCAATATTTTTTTAAGAAAAAACGAAGAAGCCCCTGCAATAAACATAAACTCCGAAAAGGATCTAAGGAAAATTATGTAGATTTTAATTATAATAACTTAATATTGAAATCTTCTTATTGTGTGGATATTGTAAACTTTATACTAAATTTTCAAAGTTATGAACTTAGACTTCTTATTTTAGTTGATGTGGCGAGGTGGGATTCAATACAAAAAATACATGTCATACTTACACTTACTTACAATTTACTAAGCTACACTACACTAAAACAATCTACACAATTACTTATTTATTTACTTTTAATCAAATCAATTGTATAGCTGGACAACTTTTATTAAAATCACAACAAATACGAGTAATATGTCTAGAGAAAACTTTTAATTTACATTTACAAATTGATAATACTATTTCCTATTTTATCACATTTTTAGAATCATGCAACAATATTTTAAATTTAAACGTCACCATTAATATTAATTTCAATTATAATTTATTCATATACTTAAGCTTTCCTTTAAATTGCCTATATAAATGATTAATGCTTTACAACTATTTTATCAGAATGTCCGTGGATTGCGAACCAAAACTGAAGAACTTCGTTCAAATATATTAATCAACGATTACGACATCATTCTAATAACCGAAACTTGGCTTACTGATGGCTTTTATGTCAGAGAACTGTGCGATGACAGGTATGACGTTTTTCGTACGGATCGAAATACTAGCACATCAACCAAAAATACTGGAGGTGGAGTTATGATATGCGCCAAATCCATATTACAGCCTCAAGGAAGACCAGAGTGGAGTTCGCCCGGTGTTGAATCAGTTTGGATAACAATCCCTAAAAACGTCATGAAGCATAATCAAAGTTTACATATCGGAGTATTTTATATACCACCAGATATTGATCAAGTTAAACGTATTGAGACAGTAACTACTTTTTTGTCATCCATGTTAATACACTTACCTGAAGATTACTTTATAATAGTGGGTGATTTTAATCTTGGGGGTCAAAGTTGCTCACGTCCGTAGGTCTCACCAAAGACAGGTTTCATCCCTCATTACCCTACACGTGGCCCCTGGGTGGTGCTAATTGAGCAACATATTCTAGGTGGGAGGCTCCGGCCGTAGCTAGCATTACCACCCTGCGAACAAAGCCGCACCGCCATAGCGATTTGTCAAGTGGCTTAATTCACATTGTCGCGCAGCATTTCGTGTTCCGGTACGAAGTTTGCAGCAGCTTACCATGGGGGACTGGGTCTGTATAGTTGTGCTCTGCATTTGGTGACAGGTTCTGACCGTAGTCACAGTGACGCCGGGCGGCTCAATCTGGAGGGCAGCGGGATCCGGAGCACGGTGCACCGCTGGCCGACCGCAGTTAGTAGGGGGCCCAATTAGTAGGTTCGCCATCTACGAAAGGCTGCCCCGCCAACTTGCGAAAAATCCTGGGATGGTTTCCACCGTGCTGGTTGGCGACCAGAGAGAGGTCCCGGTGGCGATTCCCAGGGGGGTTCGGGCGTCCCCGCGGTCTCCAGTTGAGTCTACCATCTCCGTCTCTGCGGTAAAAGTCACGATGTCCAAAATGCGGCACCTCGTACAACTTCCATTTCCCCATACCTATTCACGCCCACAATTAATGAGTTATAAAAAAAGCAAGAAGAATGTTTCACAGCGGCTGCACCACCTCTCATTTTCAGTGCATCTCTCTAATATACGAGGTTTGCACTCCAATCTCTTTGCGGTCCACCACCACCTTGAGACCGCCATGCCGCACTTGCTCTTTCTCACGGAGACACAAATCACCAGTCCAGCGGATGTAGCGTACTTACAGTATCCCGGATATTCTCTCGAGCACAACTTCAAACCTCGTGCTGGGGTCTGTATGTACGCTCGTAATGACGTCTGCTGCCGGCGTCTCCGAAACTTGGAGGTACCCGATTTTTCGGTAATGTGGTGCGTATCGGATACAGGTTTGGAGCAGATTGTATACGCCTGCGTCTATAGGTCGCACAAAGGTGACCAGGAGACAACTCGGATGTTTGAGTATCTCAGCGTGACGGCTGATGCCGTCCAAAGTCGTTACCCGACTGCTCAAATGGTATTTCTGGGGGATTTCAACGCTCACCACCAAGATTGGCTGTTCCCATACCAGAACACCGACCATGCCGGGAGAGAGGCGCTCAAATTCGCAATATCCCTAAACCTCTCTCAGCTGGTACATGAAGCAACTCGGGTACCGGACGTGGACGGTCATACACCTAATTGTCTGGACCTTCTGCTGACTACCGACCCTGACCGGTTTTCAGTGTCAGTTGCAGCTCCCTTGGGCACTTCTGATCATTGTGTGATCAGGTCGGTCTTCAACTTCCTCCCTCTGGACTCCGGTCCCACTGGAACCAGACGGGTGTGGCGATACAAGTCGGCAGACTGGGACGAGATGCGACACTTTTTTGCATCCTACCCTTGGCGGCAGATATGCTTCTCTTCCACTGATCCGTCGAGCTGCGAACAAGCTATATCTGAAGTGATATGTCAGGCTATGGAGTTCTTTATTCCATATGCTGACGTATCACTGGATGGCAAGATCCCTAGGTGGTACAACGCTGAGTGCGCCGCAGCTGAGGCCCGCAAAAACTCAGCGTTTGTAGCGTGGGCAGCAGCCCGCACCACCAAAGCTCCGGACATTGCGACTAAGAAGAGAGCCTTTAACTCTGCTGCCAAGTCCTACAAGAAGGTTCTCAAGAAGGCTCGTTCAACCGAACTAGACGTCTTGGAGCCAAATTAGCTTCCTACCCCCGTGGTAGTAAAGCATTCTGGTCTCTGTCCAAGTCGGTTGAGACAAACTTCTGTCGTCCATCGCTGCCTCCACTGCTGAAGCCTGACGGATCCTTGGCCTTTACGGCAACAGAAAAGGCTAACTTATTAGCGGCCCTGTTTGCCGAAAATTCGCGTCTCGATGCAGGAAGTGCCTCACCGCCAAATATACCACCTTGCGACTCAATGATGCCAGAGATACGAATTCGCCAAAGAGAGGTCCTAAAAATTCTGCGCACCTTGAACGTGAATAAGGCCAGTGGCCCTGATGGGATTCCAGCAATAGTCCTGAGGAATTGTGCACCTGAGTTGTCCCCTGTTTTAACACGCTTGTACCGCCTCTCTCTTAAATCCGCTCAAGTCCCTAAAGCCTGGAAGATTGCCAACGTACAACCAGTACCTAAGAAGAGTAGCCGTACCGACCCGGCCAACTACCGACCCATAGCAATCACCTCCATACTTTGCAAAGGTTTGGAGCGTGTATAGAATAACAAACTCCTGGCGTACCTCGAAGAAAACGATCTCCTATCGGACCAGCAGTACGGCTTTCGTCGGAATCGATCAACAGGAGATCTCTTAGTGTACGCTACTCACATCTGGGGCGAGGCCATGGACAAGTATGGTGAAGCGTTAGCCGTTTCACTTGACGTGTCCAAGGCTTTCGACCGGGTCTGGCATGCGGGCCTTCTTAGCAAGCTTCCTAGCTACGGGATACCTGTTGGCCTTTGCAACTGAGTGGACGATCGTTTCGAGTTGTCCTAGATGGCTTCTCGTCTGATCTAATGGCGATTAATGCCGGTGTTCCTCAGGGTTCAATTCTCTCCGCCACACTCTTCCTGCTGCATATAAACGATCTGCTGAAACCCGGTATCTTTGGGTACGCAGACGACAGCACTGTCACGGAGAGATACATATCCGGTCCCCGAGCTAGTACAACAGAAACTCGAGAGCACAGGGAGGCCTTGGTAGAACGCATCAATTTGAGATTGGAAGAGGTTTCGAATTGGGGCGATGATAATAAAGTCAAATTTAATCCTGCCAAGACTCATGCGTGTTTGTTTACTGCCAAGAGGAGTCCATTCCACCTGACTCCGACTTTCCGGAATGTATCTGTACCCATCACCGACAGTATTGAGCTTCTAGGAGTTACATTAACATCCAAACTCAACTTTGGACAATACATTGAATCCAAAGCTAAAACTGCTGGTAAAAAACTTAGCATCCTCAATAAGGTCAAACAGTACTTCACACCAGAACAGCTTCTGACTCTTTATCAAGCCCAAGTCAGATCGTGCATGGAGTACTGCAGCCATTTATGGGACGGCTCTGCTAAGTACCAGCTTGATACTTTGGATTCAGTGGATCGTCGTGCTAGAAGACTCATTGGCGACCAGACACTGGTTACAAAACTCCAGACCTTAGAACATCGTCGTAAGGTTGCCTGTCTGTCGGTATTCTACAAGATATATTTCGGCGAGTGTGCTCAGGAACTTTTTGATTTGGTTCCCCCGTCACCTTTTTACCAAAGAACTGCGAGGCATCGAAAGGATCTGCACCCGTACGTGGTTGACGTTGACGTATTTAGGACACGTACGAAGCGTTTCGCTTCCTCGTTTCTGATACGCACCGCCAAGGTCTGGAATACCCTCCCGACCTCCGTTTTCCCCACCACCTACAATATGGGTACCTTCAAGTTCCGAGTGAATAGGCACCTTCTAGGCAAGCGCGCTCCATCTTAGACTGTATCTCACTTTCCATCAGGTGTGATACAGTCAAGCGCTAGCCTATACATTTAAAAAAAAAAAAAAAAATCTTCCCCACATTGACTGGAAGGGAACAGGGCCATTGCACCTTAATCGTGGATCATCATTGTTACAGACCGTATCAACTAATTTTATTGAAACCTGCAGCGGTTTGAACTTGACACAATTTAACAAAATATCAAATTGTAGTAACAACATTTTGGACTTAGTTTTTGGAAATACTTATCTAGATGTTCAAAGGTCGAATCAAAACTTAGTTGCTGAAGATAAATATCACCCCAGTCTCGAAATTGATGCCTCAGATTTTCTATTAAGAGAACTTAAAGTACCTCCTTTAAGTAAATTAAATTTCCAAAAAGCTGATTTTAATGCTATTAATGATACTCTCATTAAGTTAGACTGGCAATCCATTCTAAACGGAAATTCTATTGATGACATAGTTAACAACTTCTATACCATTATCAACAAAATAATAGAGGAACATGTACCAAATACCAAATATCTTAACCACTACCCCATTTGGTATAGCAAATCCCTAATACATATAATTCGAGACAAACTTAAAGCTCATGCACGTTGGAAATCATCTAAAAATCCACGTGATTATGATGAATTTTCGCTATTACGATTCAGACAAAAGAAAGCTCAAAATAAGTATTACAAACAATTTCAAACAAAAATGCAGGAGAACATCAAAAAGGATCCAACACGATTATGGTGGTACCAAAAATACTTACGAAACTGTAAGAACGGCTATCCGAGCTCTCTTTCCTTAGGAGATCGTCAATTCAATAGTCCTACAGAAATATGCACGGGATTCTGTGAGTTCTTCGAAAGTGTTTTCGCCAAGCGTAATGGTAATGCTTACAGCACACATATCCAAGATCCTAATACAAATGATACTATTTGTAACCTCAACATTGACAAAGAATTAGTTTATAAAATACTTAAAGACCTGGATATAAAAAAAGGAGCAGGAAGTGACAGAATCCCAGCCATATTCTACAGTAAATGTGCTAAAGCATTGGCAGAGCCACTGTCAATAATATATAATAAGTCTGTCAATGTATTTAGCGCTTTTCCATCGAAATGGAAGGAAGCACTAATCATACCAATCCATAAATCAGGACCAAGGAATAAAATAGAAAATTATAGACCCAGTTCCATATTGAATACACTAAGTAAAATCTTTGAAAGAATTGTTTATAAGGCGATCGTACCTATTATCCATAACTCAATACCCGTACAACAACATGGCTTTATGGAAAAACGATCAACGGTAACAAACATATCACTATTTACTAATTTTGTTTACATGGCAATGGACAATAGAGAGCAAGTAGATGTAATATATACCGACTTTCAAAAGGCGTTTGACAGAGTAGACCATGATATACTAACGCAAAAGTTTCAAGAACTTGGAGTCAAAGGTGACTTGCATAGGTGGTTTTGTTCCTATATATCAAAAAGGCAGCAAGCAGTTGTTATAGGTAGTGCTCGTAGTGACTTCATATACGCAACTTCAGGGGTCCCACAGGGATCACTATTAGGTCCGTTACTGTATAACGTATACTTGTATGATATATTTAATTGTTTTAAGCACTCCCGTTTTTTACTATTCGCAGATGATAAAAAAATTTATAAAGTAATAAGTAGCACATCTGACTGCATTGAATTGCAACGTGACCTTGATAATCTTTCACATTACTACGAAAAAAATAAAATAACGATTAATATTAAGAAAAACAGTTAAAATAACATTTTCTAGGAAGTATAAAAATATTGAATATAACTATAATATTGATAACAAGCCGATACAAAAAGTTAAATCAGTGCGTGACCTTGGAATTCAATTAGACTCTAAATTATTGATGGCAGAGCATATAGAACTCATTACTGATAAGGCATATAAGCAATTAGGCTATATTAAACGTATATGTCAATCTTTTAATAATATTGAATGCATAAAAATTTTATATTTTACTTATGTACGTTGTATTCTAGAATACGGTTGTAGTATATGGTCTCCGAATTATATAACTTACAAAGAAAAACTGGAGAGAATACAAAAAAAGTTCATAAAATTTCTTTGCTTCAAGGACTTTAAAGAATTTAACGATTATGTTGATATATGTAAACAATATAATATTGAAACATTAGAAACGAGACGACGACATTACGATATGTATATGCTACATGAAATAATAACCGGAGATATAGATTGCAACGATTTATTGAGCGTTTTGTATTTAAGAGTTCCTAATCGCCGCACACGTCACACAGCACTATTCCACACGCCTGAGCTAAACACTAATTATGCACACAACTCTATCCTTAATCGCATGGTCCACACATATAATTCAAAATACTCAGAAATAGATCTGTCCAGCATGTCAAAACTAGCTTTTAAAAAAGCTATAATTAAAAAAGATAAAAATTCATTATAACACACACACACACACACACACACACACCACACACACTCACACACATACACGCACATATTGGATTCCCACCCGTAAACAGTTTTACTTTTACTACCGTCTTCTAGTTATTAATATGTTTAATTTACCTGTGTAAACCTATTTTGATTTTAATTATATGTTATATAATAGTCAATATATCAACTTATGTATAAAAACTGTTGGATTACCAAATAAATAAATAAATAAATAAATAAATAAATAAATACCAAGATTTATAGTTATCCGCGTTCGGTGTGACCAACTCACCAAGAATTATAGTAATCCGCGTTCGGTGAGGCCAACTCTGTATATGATCTCCTGGTACTAGAGACATTAGTAATCGGCGTCCGATCCGCGTGAGATCAAGATTTACAGTAATCCAAATTACAAAAGATACTCGCTGCATACCAAGATTTATAGAAATCCGCGTTCGGTGTGACCAACTCAGTATATGTTCTCCTGGTACAAGAGACACTAGTAATCGGCGTTCGATCCGCGTGAGATCAAGATTTACAGTAATCCGCGTTCGGTGTGACCAACACACTGTAAATTATCTCCTGGTACAAGAGACATTCGCTGCATACCAAGATTTATAGTTATCCGCGTTCGATGTGACCAACTCACTGTAAATTATCTCCTGGTACAAGAGACACTCGCAGCATACAAAGATTTATAGTTACCCGCGTTGGGTGAGATCAACTCACTAAGATTTATAGATATCCGCGTTCGGTGTGACCAACTCACTGTATATTATCCCCTGCTACAAGAGACACTCGCTGCATTCCAAGATTTAAAGTTATCCGCGTTTGGTGTGACCAACTCATTGTAAATTATCTCCTGGTACAAGAGAAACTCGCTGCTTACAAAGATTTAGTTATCCGCGTTGGGTGAGATCAACTCACCAAGATTTATAGTTATCCGCGTTCGGTGTGACCAACTCACTGTATATTATCCCCTGCTACAAGAGACAATCGCTGCATACCAAGATTTATAGTTATCCGCGTTCGGTGTGACCAACTCACTGTAAATTATCTCCTGGTACAAGAGACCTTCGCTGCATACCAAGATTTATAGTTATCTTCGTTCGGTGTGACCAACTCACTGTAAATTATCTCCTGGTACAAGAGACACTCGCTGCATACCAAGATTTATAGTTATCCGCATTCGGTGTGATCAACTTACTGTGTATCATCGATCTCCTGGTACAAGAAACACTCGCTCAATACCAAGATTTATAGTAATCCGCGTTCGGTGTGACCAACTTAGTATATGTTCTCCTAGTACAAGAAACACTAGTAATCGGCGTTCGATCCGCGTGAGATCAAGATTTACAGTAATCCGCGTTCGGTGTGACCAACTCACTGTATATTATCTCCTGGTACAAGAGACACTCGCTGCATACCAAGATTTATAGTTATCCGCGTTCGGTGAGACCAACTCACCAAGATTTATAGTTATCCTTGTTCTGTGAGGGCAACTCACCAAGATTCATAATAATCCGCGTTCGGTGTAACCAACTCACCAAGATTTATAGTAATCAGCATTCGGTGAGACCAACTCACCAAGATTTGTAGCTATCCGCGTTCGGTGTAACCAACACACTGTATATTATCTCCTGGTACAAGAGACACTCGCTGCATACCAAGATTTATATTTATCCGCGTTCGGTGTGACCAACTCACTGTAAATTATCTCCTGGTACAAGAGACACTCGCTGCATACCAAGATTTATAGTTATCCGCGTTCGGTGTGAACAACTCACTGTAAATTATCTCCTGGTACAAGACACACTCGCTCAATACCAAGATTTATAGAAATCCGCGTTCGGTGAGACCAACACACTGTATATTATTTCCTGGTACAAGAGACACTCGCTGCATACCAAGATTTATAGTTGACCGCGTTCGGTGTGGCCAACTCACCAAGATTTATAGTTATCCGCGTTCGGTGTGACCAACTCACTGTATATTATCTCCAGGTAAAAGAGACACTTGCTGCATACCAAGATTTATAGTTATCCGCGTTCGGTGAGACCAACTCACCAAGATTTATAGTTATCCGCGTTCGGTGTGACCAACTCACTGTAAATTATCTCCTGGTACAAGAGACACTCGCTGCATACCAAGATTTATAGTTATCCGCGTTCGGTGAGACCAACTCACCAAGATTTATAGTTATCCGCGTTCGGTGTGACCAACACACTGTAAATTATCTCCTGGTTAAGACACACTCGCTCATTACCAAGATTTATAGTTATCTACGTTCGGTGTGAACAACTCACTGTAAATTATCTCCTGGTACAAGAGACACTCGCTGCATACAAAGATTTATAGTTGACCGCGTTCGGTGTGGCCAACTCACCAAGATTTATAGTTATCCGCGTTCGGTGTGACCAACTCACTGTATATTATCTCCAGGTAAAAGAGACACTTGCTGCATACCAAGATTTATAGTTATCCGCGTTCGGTGAGACCAACTCACCAAGATTTATAGTTATCCGCGTTCTGTGAGGGCAACTCACCAAGATTTATAGTTATCCGCGTTCGGTGTGACCAACTCACTGTAAATTATCTCCTGGTACAAGAGGCACTCGCTGCATACCAAGATTTATAGTTATCCGCGTTCGGTGTGACCAACACACTGTAAATTATCTCCTGGTCAAGACACACTCGCTCATTACCAAGATTTATAGTTATCTACGTTCGGTGTGAACAACTCACTGTAAATTATCTCCTGGTACAAGAGACACTCGCTGCATACAAAGATTTATAGTTGACCGCGTTCGGTGTGGCCAACTCACCAAGATTTATAGTTATCCGCGTTCGGTGTGACCAACTCACTGTATATTATCTCCAGGTAAAAGAGACACTTGCTGCATACCAAGATTTATAGTTATCCGCGTTCGGTGTGACCAACACACTGTAAATTATCTCCTGGTCAAGACACACTCGCTCATTACCAAGATTTATAGTTATCTACGTTCGGTGCGAACAACTCACTGTAAATTATCTCCTGGTACAAGAGACACTCGCTGCATACAAAGATTTATAGTTGACCGCGTTCGGTGTGGCCAACTCACCAAGATTTATAGTTATCCGCGTTCGGTGTGACCAACTCACTGTATATTATCTCCAGGTAAAAGAGACACTTGCTGCATACAAAGATTTATAGTTGACCGCGTTCGGTGAGACCAACTCACCAAGATTTATAGTTATCCGCGTTCGGTGAGACCAACTCACCAAGATTTATAGTTATCCGCGTTCGGTGTGACCAACTCACTGTATATTATCTCCAGGTAAAAGAGACACTTGCTGCATACCAAGATTTATAGTTATCCGCGTTCGGTGAGACCAACTCACCAAGATTTATAGTTATCCGCGTTCGGTGAGACCAACTCACCAAGATTTATAGTTATCCGCGTTCTGTGAGGGCAACTCACCAAGATTTATAGTAACTGCGTTCGGTGTGACCAACTCACCAAGATTTATAGTAATCAGCATTCGGTGAGACCAACTCACCAAGATTTATAGTTATCCGCGTTCGGTGTGACCAACACACTGTAAATTATCTCCTGGTCAAGACACACTCGCTCATTACCAAGATTTATAGTTATCCACGTTCGGTGTGAACAACTCACTGTAAATTATCTCCTGGTACAAGAGACACTCGCTGCATACCAAGATTTATAGTTATCCGCGTTCGGTGTGACCAACTCACTGTATATTATCTCCAGGTAAAAGAGACACTTGCTGCATACCAAGATTTATAGTTATCCGCGTTCGGTGAGACCAACTCACCAAGATTTATAGTTATCCGCGTTCTGTGAGGGCAACTCACCAAGATTTATAGTTATCCGCGTTCGGTGTGACCAACTCACTGTAAATTATCTCCTGGTACAAGAGGCACTCGCTGCATACCAAGATTTATAGTTATCCACGTTCGGTGTGAACAACTCACTGTAAATTATCTCCTGGTACAAGAGACACTCGCTGCATACCAAGATTTATAGTTATCCACGTTCGGTGTGAACAACTCACTGTAAATTATCTCCTGGTACAAGACATACTCGCTCAATACCAAGATTTATAGAAATCCGCGTTCGGTGAGACCAACTCACTGTAAATTATCTCCTGGTACAAGAGACACTCGCTGCATACAAAGATTTATAGTTGACCGCGTTCGGTGTGGCCAACTCACCAAGATTATAGTTATCCGCGTTCGGTGTGACCAACACACTGTAAATTATCTCCTGGTGCAAGAGACACTCGCTGCATACCAAGATTTATAGTTATCCACGTTCGGTGAGACCAACTCACTGTATATTATCTCCAGGTAAAAGAGACACTTGCTGCATACCAAGATTTATAGTTATCCGCGTTCGGTGAGACCAACTCACCAAGATTTATAGTTATCCGCGTTCGGTGTAACCAACTCACTGTAAATTATCTCCTGGTACAAGAGACACTCGCTGCATACCAAGATTTATAGTTATCCGCGTTCGGTGAGACCAACTCACCAAGATTTATAGTTATCCGCGTTCGGTGTGACCAACACACTGTAAATTATCTCCTGGTTAAGACACACTCGCTCATTACCAAGATTTATAGTTATCTACGTTCGGTGTGAACAACTCACTGTAAATTATCTCCTGGTACAAGAGACACTCGCTGCATACAAAGATTTATAGTTGACCGCGTTCGGTGTGGCCAACTCACCAAGATTTATAGTTATCCGCGTTCGGTGTGACCAACTCACTGTATATTATCTCCAGGTAAAAGAGACACTTGCTGCATACCAAGATTTATAGTTATCCGCGTTCGGTGAGACCAACTCACCAAGATTTATAGTTATCCGCGTTCTGTGAGGGCAACTCACCAAGATTTATAGTTATCCGCGTTCGGTGTGACCAACTCACTGTAAATTATCTCCTGGTACAAGAGGCACTCGCTGCATACCAAGATTTATAGTTATCCACGTTCGGTGTGAACAACTCACTGTAAATTATCTCCTGGTACAAGAGATACTCGCTGCATACCAAGATTTATAGTTATCCACGTTCGGTGTGAACAACTCACTGTAAATTATCTCCTGGTACAAGACACACTCGCTCAATACCAAGATTTATAGAAATCCGCGTTCGGTGAGACCAACTCACTGTAAATTATCTCCTGGTACAAGAGACACTCGCTGCATACAAAGATTTATAGTTGACCGCGTTCGGTGTGGCCAACTCACCAAGATTATAGTTATCCGCGTTCGGTGTGACCAACACACTGTAAATTATCTCCTGGTGCAAGAGACACTCGCTGCATACCAAGATTTATAGTTATCCACGTTCGGTGAGACCAACTCACCAAGATTTATAGTTATCCGCGTTCGGTGAGACCAACTCACCAAGATTTATAGTTATCCGCGTTCTGTGAGGGCAACTCACCAAGATTTATAGTAACTGCGTTCGGTGTGACCAACTCACCAAGATTTATAGTAATCAGCATTCGGTGAGACCAACTCACCAAGATTTCTAGTTATCCGTGTTCGGTGTGACCAACACACTGTAAATTATCTCCTGGTACAAGAGACACTCGCTCAATACCAAGATTTATAGAAATCCGCGTTCGGTGAGACCAACTCACTGTAAATTATCTCCTGGTACAAGAGACACTCGCTGCATACAAAGATTTATAGAAATCCGCGTTCGGTGAGACCAACTCACTGTAAATTATCTCCTGGTACAAGAGGCACTCGCTGCATACCAAGATTTATAGAAATCCGCGTTCGGTGAGACCAACACACTGTATATTATTTCCTGGTACAAGAGACACTCGCTGCATACCAAGATTTATAGTTGACCGCGTTCGGTGTGGCCAACTCACCAAGATTTATAGTTATCCGCGTTCGGTGTGACCAACTCACTGTATATTATCTCCAGGTAAAAGAGACACTTGCTGCATACCAAGATTTATAGTTATCCGCGTTCGGTGAGACCAACTCACCAAGATTTATAGTTATCCGCGTTCGGTGTAACCAACTCACTGTAAATTATCTCCTGGTACAAGAGACACTCGCTGCATACCAAGATTTATAGTTATCCGCGTTCGGTGAGACCAACTCACCAAGATTTATAGTTATCCGCGTTCGGTGTGACCAACACACTGTAAATTATCTCCTGGTTAAGACACACTCGCTCATTACCAAGATTTATAGTTATCTACGTTCGGTGTGAACAACTCACTGTAAATTATCTCCTGGTACAAGAGACACTCGCTGCATACAAAGATTTATAGTTGACCGCGTTCGGTGTGGCCAACTCACCAAGATTTATAGTTATCCGCGTTCGGTGTGACCAACTCACTGTATATTATCTCCAGGTAAAAGAGACACTTGCTGCATACCAAGATTTATAGTTATCCGCGTTCGGTGAGACCAACTCACCAAGATTTATAGTTATCCGCGTTCTGTGAGGGCAACTCACCAAGATTTATAGTTATCCGCGTTCGGTGTGACCAACTCACTGTAAATTATCTCCTGGTACAAGAGGCACTCGCTGCATACCAAGATTTATAGTTATCCGCGTTCGGTGTGACCAACACACTGTAAATTATCTCCTGGTCAAGACACACTCGCTCATTACCAAGATTTATAGTTATCTACGTTCGGTGTGAACAACTCACTGTAAATTATCTCCTGGTACAAGAGACACTCGCTGCATACAAAGATTTATAGTTGACCGCGTTCGGTGTGGCCAACTCACCAAGATTTATAGTTATCCGCGTTCGGTGTGACCAACTCACTGTATATTATCTCCAGGTAAAAGAGACACTTGCTGCATACCAAGATTTATAGTTATCCGCGTTCGGTGTGACCAACACACTGTAAATTATCTCCTGGTCAAGACACACTCGCTCATTACCAAGATTTATAGTTATCTACGTTCGGTGCGAACAACTCACTGTAAATTATCTCCTGGTACAAGAGACACTCGCTGCATACAAAGATTTATAGTTGACCGCGTTCGGTGTGGCCAACTCACCAAGATTTATAGTTATCCGCGTTCGGTGTGACCAACTCACTGTATATTATCTCCAGGTAAAAGAGACACTTGCTGCATACAAAGATTTATAGTTGACCGCGTTCGGTGAGACCAACTCACCAAGATTTATAGTTATCCGCGTTCGGTGAGACCAACTCACCAAGATTTATAGTTATCCGCGTTCGGTGTGACCAACTCACTGTATATTATCTTATGGTAAAAGAGACACTTGCTGCATACCAAGATTTATAGTTATCCGCGTTCGGTGAGACCAACTCACCAAGATTTATAGTTATCCGCGTTCGGTGAGACCAACTCACCAAGATTTATAGTTATCCGCGTTCTGTGAGGGCAACTCACCAAGATTTATAGTAACTGCGTTCGGTGTGACCAACTCACCAAGATTTATAGTAATCAGCATTCGGTGAGACCAACTCACCAAGATTTATAGTTATCCGCGTTCGGTGTGACCAACACACTGTAAATTATCTCCTGGTCAAGACACACTCGCTCATTACCAAGATTTATAGTTATCCACGTTCGGTGTGAACAACTCACTGTAAATTATCTCCTGGTACAAGAGACACTCGCTGCATACCAAGATTTATAGTTATCCGCGTTCGGTGTGACCAACTCACTGTATATTATCTCCAGGTAAAAGAGACACTTGCTGCATACCAAGATTTATAGTTATCCGCGTTCGGTGAGACCAACTCACCAAGATTTATAGTTATCCGCGTTCTGTGAGGGCAACTCACCAAGATTTATAGTTATCCGCGTTCGGTGTGACCAACTCACTGTAAATTATCTCCTGGTACAAGAGGCACTCGCTGCATACCAAGATTTATAGTTATCCACGTTCGGTGTGAACAACTCACTGTAAATTATCTCCTGGTACAAGAGACACTCGCTGCATACCAAGATTTATAGTTATCCACGTTCGGTGTGAACAACTCACTGTAAATTATCTCCTGGTACAAGACATACTCGCTCAATACCAAGATTTATAGAAATCCGCGTTCGGTGAGACCAACTCACTGTAAATTATCTCCTGGTACAAGAGACACTCGCTGCATACAAAGATTTATAGTTGACCGCGTTCGGTGTGGCCAACTCACCAAGATTATAGTTATCCGCGTTCGGTGTGACCAACACACTGTAAATTATCTCCTGGTGCAAGAGACACTCGCTGCATACCAAGATTTATAGTTATCCACGTTCGGTGAGACCAACTCACTGTATATTATCTCCAGGTAAAAGAGACACTTGCTGCATACCAAGATTTATAGTTATCCGCGTTCGGTGAGACCAACTCACCAAGATTTATAGTTATCCGCGTTCGGTGTAACCAACTCACTGTAAATTATCTCCTGGTACAAGAGACACTCGCTGCATACCAAGATTTATAGTTATCCGCGTTCGGTGAGACCAACTCACCAAGATTTATAGTTATCCGCGTTCGGTGTGACCAACACACTGTAAATTATCTCCTGGTTAAGACACACTCGCTCATTACCAAGATTTATAGTTATCTACGTTCGGTGTGAACAACTCACTGTAAATTATCTCCTGGTACAAGAGACACTCGCTGCATACAAAGATTTATAGTTGACCGCGTTCGGTGTGGCCAACTCACCAAGATTTATAGTTATCCGCGTTCGGTGTGACCAACTCACTGTATATTATCTCCAGGTAAAAGAGACACTTGCTGCATACCAAGATTTATAGTTATCCGCGTTCGGTGAGACCAACTCACCAAGATTTATAGTTATCCGCGTTCTGTGAGGGCAACTCACCAAGATTTATAGTTATCCGCGTTCGGTGTGACCAACTCACTGTAAATTATCTCCTGGTACAAGAGGCACTCGCTGCATACCAAGATTTATAGTTATCCACGTTCGGTGTGAACAACTCACTGTAAATTATCTCCTGGTACAAGAGATACTCGCTGCATACCAAGATTTATAGTTATCCACGTTCGGTGTGAACAACTCACTGTAAATTATCTCCTGGTACAAGACACACTCGCTCAATACCAAGATTTATAGAAATCCGCGTTCGGTGAGACCAACTCACTGTAAATTATCTCCTGGTACAAGAGACACTCGCTGCATACAAAGATTTATAGTTGACCGCGTTCGGTGTGGCCAACTCACCAAGATTATAGTTATCCGCGTTCGGTGTGACCAACACACTGTAAATTATCTCCTGGTGCAAGAGACACTCGCTGCATACCAAGATTTATAGTTATCCACGTTCGGTGAGACCAACTCACCAAGATTTATAGTTATCCGCGTTCGGTGAGACCAACTCACCAAGATTTATAGTTATCCGCGTTCTGTGAGGGCAACTCACCAAGATTTATAGTAACTGCGTTCGGTGTGACCAACTCACCAAGATTTATAGTAATCAGCATTCGGTGAGACCAACTCACCAAGATTTCTAGTTATCCGTGTTCGGTGTGACCAACACACTGTAAATTATCTCCTGGTACAAGAGACACTCGCTCAATACCAAGATTTATAGAAATCCGCGTTCGGTGAGACCAACTCACTGTAAATTATCTCCTGGTACAAGAGACACTCGCTGCATACAAAGATTTATAGAAATCCGCGTTCGGTGAGACCAACTCACTGTAAATTATCTCCTGGTACAAGAGGCACTCGCTGCATACCAAGATTTATAGTTGACCGCGTTCGGTGTGGCCAACTCACCAAGATTTATAGTTATCTACGTTCGGTGTGAACAACTCACTGTAAATTATCTCCTGGTACAAGAGACACTCGCTGCATACAAAGATTTATAGTTGACCGCGTTCGGTGTGGCCAACTCACCAAGAATTATAGTAATCCGCGTTCGGTGAAGCCAACTCTGTATATGATCTCCTGGTACTAGAGACACTAGTAATCGGCGTCCGATCCGCGTGAGATCAAGATTTACAGTAATCCGCGTTCGATGTGACCAACTCACTGTGTATGATCGATCTCCTGGTACAAAAGATACTCGCTGCATACCAAGATTTATAGAAATCCGCGTTCGGTGTGACCAACTCAGTATATGTTCTCCTGGTACAAGAGACACTAGTAATCGGCGTTCGATCCGCGTGAGATCAAGATTTACAGTAATCCGCGTTCGGTGTGACCAACACACTGTAAATTATCTCCTGGTACAAGAGACATTCGCTGCATACCAAGATTTATAGTTATCCGCGTTCGATGTGACCAACTCACTGTAAATTATCTCCTGGTACAAGAGACACTCGCAGCATACAAAGATTTATAGTTGACCGCGTTCGGTGTGGCCAACTCACCAAGATTTATAGTTATCCGCGTTCGGTGTGACCAACTCACTGTATATTATCTCCAGGTAAAAGAGACACTTGCTGCATACCAAGATTTATAGTTATCCGCGTTCGGTGAGACCAACTCACCAAGATTTATAGTTATCCGCGTTCTGTGAGGGCAACTCACCAAGATTTATAGTTATCCGCGTTCGGTGTGACCAACTCACTGTAAATTATCTCCTGGTACAAGAGGCACTCGCTGCATACCAAGATTTATAGTTATCCACGTTCGGTGTGAACAACTCACTGTAAATTATCTCCTGGTACAAGAGACACTCGCTGCATACCAAGATTTATAGTTATCCACGTTCGGTGTGAACAACTCACTGTAAATTATCTCCTGGTACAAGACATACTCGCTCAATACCAAGATTTATAGAAATCCGCGTTCGGTGAGACCAACTCACTGTAAATTATCTCCTGGTACAAGAGACACTCGCTGCATACAAAGATTTATAGTTGACCGCGTTCGGTGTGGCCAACTCACCAAGATTATAGTTATCCGCGTTCGGTGTGACCAACACACTGTAAATTATCTCCTGGTGCAAGAGACACTCGCTGCATACCAAGATTTATAGTTATCCACGTTCGGTGAGACCAACTCACCAAGATTTATAGTTATCCGCGTTCGGTGAGACCAACTCACCAAGATTTATAGTTATCCGCGTTCTGTGAGGGCAACTCACCAAGATTTATAGTAACTGCGTTCGGTGTGACCAACTCACCAAGATTTATAGTAATCAGCATTCGGTGAGACCAACTCACCAAGATTTCTAGTTATCCGTGTTCGGTGTGACCAACACACTGTAAATTATCTCCTGGTACAAGAGACACTCGCTCAATACCAAGATTTATAGAAATCCGCGTTCGGTGAGACCAACTCACTGTAAATTATCTCCTGGTACAAGAGACACTCGCTGCATACAAAGATTTATAGAAATCCGCGTTCGGTGAGACCAACTCACTGTAAATTATCTCCTATTACAAGAGGCACTCGCTGCATACCAAGATTTATAGTTGACCGCGTTCGGTGTGGCCAACTCACCAAGATTTATAGTTATCCGCGTTCGGTGAGACCAACTCACTGTAAATTATCTCCTGGTACAAGAGGCACTCGCTGCATACCAAGATTTATAGTTATCCGCGTTCGGTGTGACCAACACACTGTAAATTATCTCCTGGTCAAGACACACTCGCTCATTACCAAGATTTATAGTTATCTACGTTCGGTGTGAACAACTCACTGTAAATTATCTCCTGGTACAAGAGACACTCGCTGCATACAAAGATTTATAGTTGACCGCGTTCGGTGTGGCCAACTCACCAAGAATTATAGTAATCCGCGTTCGGTGAAGCCAACTCTGTATATGATCTCCTGGTACTAGAGACACTAGTAATCGGCGTCCGATCCGCGTGAGATCAAGATTTACAGTAATCCGCGTTCGATGTGACCAACTCACTGTGTATGATCGATCTCCTGGTACAAAAGATACTCGCTGCATACCAAGATTTATAGAAATCCGCGTTCGGTGTGACCAACTCAGTATATGTTCTCCTGGTACAAGAGACACTAGTAATCGGCGTTCGATCCGCGTGAGATCAAGATTTACAGTAATCCGCGTTCGGTGTGACCAACACACTGTAAATTATCTCCTGGTACAAGAGACATTCGCTGCATACCAAGATTTATAGTTATCCGCGTTCGATGTGACCAACTCACTGTAAATTATCTCCTGGTACAAGAGACACTCGCAGCATACAAAGATTTATAGTTACCCGCGTTGGGTGAGATCAACTCACTAAGATTTATAGATATCCGCGTTCGGTGTGACCAACTCACTGTATATTATCCCCTGCTACAAGAGACACTCGCTGCATTCCAAGATTTAAAGTTATCCGCGTTTGGTGTGACCAACTCATTGTAAATTATCTCCTGGTACAAGAGAAACTCGCTGCTTACAAAGATTTAGTTATCCGCGTTGGGTGAGATCAACTCACCAAGATTTATAGTTATCCGCGTTCGGTGTGACCAACTCACTGTATATTATCCCCTGCTACAAGAGACAATCGCTGCATACCAAGATTTATAGTTATCCGCGTTCGGTGTGACCAACTCACTGTAAATTATCTCCTGGTACAAGAGACCTTCGCTGCATACCAAGATTTATAGTTATCTTCGTTCGGTGTGACCAACTCACTGTAAATTATCTCCTGGTACAAGAGACACTCGCTGCATACCAAGATTTATAGTTATCCGCATTCGGTGTGATCAACTTACTGTGTATCATCGATCTCCTGGTACAAGAAACACTCGCTCAATACCAAGATTTATAGTAATCCGCGTTCGGTGTGACCAACTTAGTATATGTTCTCCTAGTACAAGAAACACTAGTAATCGGCGTTCGATCCGCGTGAGATCAAGATTTACAGTAATCCGCGTTCGGTGTGACCAACTCACTGTATATTATCTCCTGGTACAAGAGACACTCGCTGCATACCAAGATTTATAGTTATCCGCGTTCGGTGAGACCAACTCACCAAGATTTATAGTTATCCTTGTTCTGTGAGGGCAACTCACCAAGATTCATAATAATCCGCGTTCGGTGTAACCAACTCACCAAGATTTATAGTAATCAGCATTCGGTGAGACCAACTCACCAAGATTTGTAGCTATCCGCGTTCGGTGTAACCAACACACTGTATATTATCTCCTGGTACAAGAGACACTCGCTGCATACCAAGATTTATATTTATCCGCGTTCGGTGTGACCAACTCACTGTAAATTATCTCCTGGTACAAGAGACACTCGCTGCATACCAAGATTTATAGTTATCCGCGTTCGGTGTGAACAACTCACTGTAAATTATCTCCTGGTACAAGACACACTCGCTCAATACCAAGATTTATAGAAATCCGCGTTCGGTGAGACCAACACACTGTATATTATTTCCTGGTACAAGAGACACTCGCTGCATACCAAGATTTATAGTTGACCGCGTTCGGTGTGGCCAACTCACCAAGATTTATAGTTATCCGCGTTCGGTGTGACCAACTCACTGTATATTATCTCCAGGTAAAAGAGACACTTGCTGCATACCAAGATTTATAGTTATCCGCGTTCGGTGAGACCAACTCACCAAGATTTATAGTTATCCGCGTTCGGTGTAACCAACTCACTGTAAATTATCTCCTGGTACAAGAGACACTCGCTGCATACCAAGATTTATAGTTATCCGCGTTCGGTGAGACCAACTCACCAAGATTTATAGTTATCCGCGTTCGGTGTGACCAACACACTGTAAATTATCTCCTGGTTAAGACACACTCGCTCATTACCAAGATTTATAGTTATCTACGTTCGGTGTGAACAACTCACTGTAAATTATCTCCTGGTACAAGAGACACTCGCTGCATACAAAGATTTATAGTTGACCGCGTTCGGTGTGGCCAACTCACCAAGATTTATAGTTATCCGCGTTCGGTGTGACCAACTCACTGTATATTATCTCCAGGTAAAAGAGACACTTGCTGCATACCAAGATTTATAGTTATCCGCGTTCGGTGAGACCAACTCACCAAGATTTATAGTTATCCGCGTTCTGTGAGGGCAACTCACCAAGATTTATAGTTATCCGCGTTCGGTGTGACCAACTCACTGTAAATTATCTCCTGGTACAAGAGGCACTCGCTGCATACCAAGATTTATAGTTATCCGCGTTCGGTGTGACCAACACACTGTAAATTATCTCCTGGTCAAGACACACTCGCTCATTACCAAGATTTATAGTTATCTACGTTCGGTGTGAACAACTCACTGTAAATTATCTCCTGGTACAAGAGACACTCGCTGCATACAAAGATTTATAGTTGACCGCGTTCGGTGTGGCCAACTCACCAAGATTTATAGTTATCCGCGTTCGGTGTGACCAACTCACTGTATATTATCTCCAGGTAAAAGAGACACTTGCTGCATACCAAGATTTATAGTTATCCGCGTTCGGTGTGACCAACACACTGTAAATTATCTCCTGGTCAAGACACACTCGCTCATTACCAAGATTTATAGTTATCTACGTTCGGTGTGAACAACTCACTGTAAATTATCTCCTGGTACAAGAGACACTCGCTGCATACAAAGATTTATAGTTGACCGCGTTCGGTGTGGCCAACTCACCAAGATTTATAGTTATCCGCGTTCGGTGTGACCAACTCACTGTATATTATCTCCAGGTAAAAGAGACACTTGCTGCATACAAAGATTTATAGTTGACCGCGTTCGGTGAGACCAACTCACCAAGATTTATAGTTATCCGCGTTCGGTGAGACCAACTCACCAAGATTTATAGTTATCCGCGTTCGGTGTGACCAACTCACTGTATATTATCTCCAGGTAAAAGAGACACTTGCTGCATACCAAGATTTATAGTTATCCGCGTTCGGTGAGACCAACTCACCAAGATTTATAGTTATCCGCGTTCGGTGAGACCAACTCACCAAGATTTATAGTTATCCGCGTTCTGTGAGGGCAACTCACCAAGATTTATAGTAACTGCGTTCGGTGTGACCAACTCACCAAGATTTATAGTAATCAGCATTCGGTGAGACCAACTCACCAAGATTTATAGTTATCCGCGTTCGGTGTGACCAACACACTGTAAATTATCTCCTGGTCAAGACACACTCGCTCATTACCAAGATTTATAGTTATCCACGTTCGGTGTGAACAACTCACTGTAAATTATCTCCTGGTACAAGAGACACTCGCTGCATACCAAGATTTATAGTTATCCACGTTCGGTGTGAACAACTCACTGTAAATTATCTCCTGGTACAAGACACACTCGCTCAATACCAAGATTTATAGAAATCCGCGTTCGGTGAGACCAACTCACTGTAAATTATCTCCTGGTACAAGAGACACTCGCTGCATACAAAGATTTATAGTTGACCGCGTTCGGTGTGGCCAACTCACCAAGATTATAGTTATTCGCGTTCGGTGTGACCAACACACTGTAAATTATCTCCTGGTGCAAGAGACACTCGCTGCATACCAAGATTTATAGTTATCCACGTTCGGTGAGACCAACTCACCAAGATTTATAGTTATCCGCGTTCGGTGAGACCAACTCACCAAGATTTATAGTTATCCGCGTTCTGTGAGGGCAACTCACCAAGATTTATAGTAACTGCGTTCGGTGTGACCAACTCACCAAGATTTATAGTAATCAGCATTCGGTGAGACCAACTCACCAAGATTTCTAGTTATCCGTGTTCGGTGTGACCAACACACTGTAAATTATCTCCTGGTACAAGAGACACTCGCTCAATACCAAGATTTATAGAAATCCGCGTTCGGTGAGACCAACTCACTGTAAATTATCTCCTGGTACAAGAGACACTCGCTGCATACAAAGATTTATAGAAATCCGCGTTCGGTGTAACCAACTCACTGTAAATTATCTCCTGGTACAAGAGGCACTCGCTGCATACCAAGATTTATAGTTGACCGCGTTCGGTGTGGCCAACTCACCAAGATTTATAGTTATCCGCGTTCGGTGAGACCAACTCACTGTAAATTATCTCCTGGTACAAGAGGCACTCGCTGCATACCAAGATTTATAGTTATCCGCGTTCGGTGTGACCAACACACTGTAAATTATCTCCTGGTCAAGACACACTCGCTCATTACCAAGATTTATAGTTATCTACGTTCGGTGTGAACAACTCACTGTAAATTATCTCCTGGTACAAGAGACACTCGCTGCATACAAAGATTTATAGTTGACCGCGTTCGGTGTGGCCAACTCACCAAGATTTATAGTTATCCGCGTTCGGTGTGACCAACTCACTGTATATTAAAAGGTAAAAGAGACACTTGCTGCATACCAAGATTTATAGTTATCCGCGTTCGGTGAGACCAACTCACCAAGATTTATAGTTATCCGCGTTCTGTGAGGGCAACTCACCAAGATTTATAGTTATCCGCGTTCGGTGTGACCAACTCACTGTAAATTATCTCCTGGTACAAGAGACACTCGCTGCATACAAAGATTTATAGTTGACCGCGTTCGGTGAGACCAACTCACCAAGATTTATAGTTATCCGCGTTCGGTGAGACCAACTCACCAAGATTTATAGTTATCCGCGTTCTGTGAGGGCAACTCACCAAGATTTATAGTAACTGCGTTCGGTGTGACCAACTCACCAAGATTTATAGTAATCAGCATTCGGTGAGACCAACTCACCAAGATTTATAGTTATCCGCGTTCGGTGTGACCAACACACTGTAAATTATCTCCTGGTCAAGACACACTCGCTCATTACCAAGATTTATAGTTATCCACGTTCGGTGTGAACAACTCACTGTAAATTATCTCCTGGTACAAGAGACACTCGCTGCATACCAAGATTTATAGTTATCCACGTTCGGTGTGAACAACTCACTGTAAATTATCTCCTGGTACAAGACACACTCGCTCAATACCAAGATTTATAGAAATCCGCGTTCGGTGTGGCCAACTCACCAAGATTATAGTTATCCGCGTTCGGTGTGACCAACTCACTGTACATTATCTCCTGGTAAAAGAGACACTTGCTGCATACCAAGATTTATAGTTATCCGCGTTCTGTGAGGGCAACTCACCAAGATTTATAGTAACTGCGTTCGGTGTGACCAACTCACCAAGATTTATAGTTATCCGCGTTCGGTGTGACCAACACACTGTAAATTATCTCCTGGTACAAGAGACACTCGCTGCATACCAAGATTTATAGAAATCCGCGTTCGGTGAGACCAACTCACCAAGATTTCTAGTTATCCGCGTTCGGTGTGACCAACACACTGTAAATTATCTCCTACTACAAGACACACTCGCTCATTACCAAGATTTATAGTTATCCACGTTCGGTGTGAACAACTCACTGTAAATTATCTCCTGGTACAAGAGACACTCGCTGCATACAAAGATTTATAGTTATCCGCGTTGGGTGAGATCAAGTCACCAAGATTTATTGTTATCCGCGTTCGGTGTGACCAACTCACTGTATATTATATCCCCTGCTACAAGAGACACTCGCTGCGTACCAAGATTTATATTTATCCGCGTTCGGTGTGAACAACTCACTGTAAATTATCTCCTGGTACAAGACACACTCGCTCAATACCAAGATTTATAGAAATCCGCGTTCGGTGAGACCAACTCACTGTAAATTATCTCCTGGTACAAGAGACACTCGCTGCATACAAAGATTTATAGTTGACCGCGTTCGGTGTGGCCAACTCACCAAGATTATAGTTATCCGCGTTCGGTGTGACCAACTCACTGTACATTATCTCCTGGTAAAAGAGACACTTGCTGCATACCAAGATTTATAGTTATCCGCGTTCTGTGAGGGCAACTCACCAAGATTTATAGTAACTGCGTTCGGTGTGACCAACTCACCAAGATTTATAGTAATCAGCATTCGGTGTGACCAACTCACCAAGATTTATAGTAATCAGCATTCGGTGAGACCAACTCACCAAGATTTGTAGTTATCCGTGTTCGGTGTGACCAACACACTGTAAATTATCTCCTGGTACAAGAGACACTCGCTGCATACAAAGATTTATAGTTATCCGCGTTGGGTGAGATCAAGTCACCAAGATTTATTGTTATCCGCGTTCGGTGTGACCAACTCACTGTATATTATATCCCCTGCTACAAGAGACACTCGCTGCGTACCAAGATTTATATTTATCCGCGTTCGTTGAGACCAACTCACCAAGATTTATAGTAATCCGCGTTCGGTGTGACCAACTCACCAAGAATTATAGTAATCCGCGTTCGGTGAAGCCAACTCTGTATATGATCTCCTGGTACTAGAGACACTAGTAATCGGCGTCCGATCCGCGTGAGATCAAGATTTACAGTAATCCGCGTTCGATGTGACCAACTCACTGTGTATGATCGATCTCCTGGTACAAAAGATACTCGCTGCATACCAAGATTTATAGAAATCCGCGTTCGGTGTGACCAACTCAGTATATGTTCTCCTGGTACAAGAGACACTAGTAATCGGCGTTCGATCCGCGTGAGATCAAGATTTACAGTAATCCGCGTTTGGTGTGACCAACTCACTGTAAATTATCTCCTGGTACAAGAGACATTCGCTGCATACCAAGATTTATAGTTATCCGCGTTCGGTGAGACCAACTCACCAAGATTTATAGTTATCCGCGTTCTGTGAGGGCAACTCACCAAGATTTATAGTAATCCGCGTTCGGTGTGACCAACTCACTGTAAATTATCTCCTGGTACAAGAGACACTCGCTGCATACCAAGATTTATAGTTATCGCGTTCGGTGAGACCAACTCATTGTAAATTATCTCCTGGTACAAGAGAAACTCGCTGCTTACAAAGATTTAGTTATCCGCGTTGGGTGAGGTCAACTCACCAAGATTTATAGTTATCCGCGTTCGGTGTGACCAACTCACTGTATATTATCCCCTGCTACAAGAGACAATCGCTGCATACCAAGATTTATATTTATCCGCGTTCGGTGTGACCAACTCACTGTAAATTATCTCCTGGTACAAGAGACCTTCGCTGCATACCAAGATTTATAGTTATCTTCGTTCGGTGTGACCAACTCACTGTAAATTATCTCCTGGTACAAGACACTCGCTGCATACCAAGATTTATAGTTATCCGCATTCGGTGTGATCAACTTACTGTGTATCATCGATCTCCTGGTACAAGAAACACTCGCTCAATACCAAGATTTATAGTAATCCGCGTTCGGTGTGACCAACTTAGTATATGTTCACCTAGTACAAGAAACACTAGTAATCGGCGTTCGATCCGCGTGAGATCAAGATTTACAGTAATCCGCGTTCGGTGTGACCAACTCACTGTATATTACCTCCTGGTACAAGAGACACTCGCTGCATACCAAGATTTATAGTTATCCGCGTTCGGTGAGACCAACTCACCAAGATTTATAGTTATCCTTGTTCTGTGAGGGCAACTCACCAAGATTCATAATAATCCGCGTTCGGTGTAACCAACTCACCAAGATTTATAGTAATCAGCATTCGGTGAGACCAACTCACCAAGATTTGTAGCTATCCGCGTTCGGTGTAACCAACACACTGTAAATTATCTCCTGGTACAAGAGACACTCGCTGCATACCAAGATTTATAGTTATCCGCGTTCGGTGAGACCAACTCACCAAGATTTATAGTTATCCTTGTTCTGTGAGAGCAACTCACCAAGATTCATAATAATCCGCGTTCGGTGTAACCAACTCACCAAGATTTATAGTAATCAGCATTCGGTGAGACCAACTCACCAAGATTTATAGTTATCTTCGTTCGTTGTGACCAACACACTGTAAATTATCTCCTGGTACAAAAGACACTCGCTGCATACCAAGATTTATAGTTATTCGCGTTCGGTGTGAACAACTCACTGTAAATTATCTCCTGGTACAAGACACACTCGCTCAATACCAAGATTTATAGAAATCCGCGTTCGGTGAGACCAACACACTGTATATTATTTCCTGGTACAAAAGACACTCGCTGCATACCAAGATTTATAGTTGACCGCGTTCGGTGTGGCCAACTCACCAAGATTTATAGTTATCCGCGTTCGGTGTGACCAACTCACTGTATATTATCTCCTGGTACAAGACACACTCGCTGCATACCAAGATTTATAGTTATCCGCGTTCGGTGTGACCAACACACTGTAAATTATCTCCTGGTACAAGAGACACTCGCTGCATAACAAGATTTATAGTTATCCGCGTTCGGTGTGACCAACTCACTGTAAATTATCTCCTGGTACAAGAGACACTCGCTGCATACAAAGATTTATAGTTGACCGCGTTCGGTGTGCCCAACTCACCAAGATTTATAGTTATCCGCGTTCGGTGTGACCAACTCACTGTATATTATCTCCAGGTAAAAGAGACACTCGCTGCATACCAAGATTTATAGTTATCCGCGTTCGGTGAGACCAACTCACCAAGATTTATAGTTATCCGCGTTCGGTGAGACCAACTCACCAAGATTTATAGTTATCCGCGTTCGATGAGACCAACTCACCAAGATTTATAGTTATCCGCGTTCTGTGAGGGCAACTTACCAAGATTTATAGTAACTGCGTTCGGTGTGACCAACTCACCAAGATTTATAGTAATCAGCATTCGGTGAGACCAACTCACCAAGATTTGTAGTTATCCGTGTTCGGTGTGACCAACACACTGTAAATTATCTCCTGGTACAAGACACACTCGCTGCATACAAAGATTTATAGTTATCCACGTTCGGTGTGGACAACTCACTGTAAATTATCTCCTGGTACAAGACACACTCGCTCAATACCAAGATTTATAGAAATCCGCGTTCGGTGAGACCAACACACTGTATATTATTTCCTAGTACAAGAGACACTCGCTGCATACCAAGATTTATAGTTATCCGCGTTCGGTGTGACCAACTCACTGTAAATTATCTCCTGGTACAAGAGACACTCGCTGCATACAAAGATTTATAGTTGACCGCGTTCGGTGTGGCCAACTCACCAAGATTTATAGTTATCCGCGTTCGGTGTGACCAACTCACTGTATATTATCTCCAGGTAAAAGAGACACTTGCTGCATACCAAGATTTATAGTTATCCGCGTTCGGTGAGACCAACTCACCAAGATTTATAGTTATCCGCGTTCGGTGAGACCAACTCACCAAGATTTATAGTTAACCGCGTTCTGTGAGGGCAACTCACCAAGATTTATAGTAACTGCGTTCGGTGTGACCAACTCACCAAGATTTATAGTAATCAGCATTCGGTGAGACCAACTCACCAAGATTTATAGTTATCCGCGTTCGGTGTGACCAACACACTGTAAATTATCTCCTGGTACAAGAGACACTCGCTGCATACCAAGATTTATAGTTATCCGCGTTCGGTGAGACCAACTCACCAAGATTTATAGTTATCCGCGTTCTGTGAGGGCAACTCACCAAGACTTATAGTAACTGCGTTCGGTGTGACCAACTAACCAAGATTTATAGTAATCAGCATTCGGTGTGACCAACTCACCAAGATTTATAGTAATCAGCATTCGGTGAGACCAACTCACCAAGATTTGTAGTTATCCGTGTTCGGTGTGACCAACACACTGTAAATTATCTCCTGGTACAAGAGACACTCGCTGCATACAAAGATTTATAGTTATCCGCGTTGGGTGAGATCAAGTCACCAAGATTTATTGTTATCCGCGTTCGGTGTGACCAACTCACTGTATATTATATCCCCTGCTACAAGAGACACTCGCTGCGTACCAAGATTTATATTTATCCGCGTTCGTTGAGAACAACTCACCAAGATTTATAGTAATCCGCGTTCGGTGTGACCAACTCACCAAGAATTATAGTAATCCGCGTTCGGTGAAGCCAACTCTGTATATGATCTCCTGGTACAAGAGACACTAGTAATCGGCGTTCGATCCGCATGAGATCAAGATTTACAGTAATCCGCGTTCGATGTGACAAACTCACTGTAAATTATCTCCTGGTACAAGAGACACTCGCTGCATACCAAGATTTATAGTTATCCACGTTCGATGTGGACAACTCACTGTAAATTATCTCCTGGTACAAGACACACTCGCTCAATACCAAGATTTATAGAAATCCGCGTTCGGTGAGACCAACACACTGTATATTATTTCCTAGTACAAGAGACACTCGCTGCATACAAAGATTTATAGTTATCCGCGTTCGGTGAGACCAACTCACTGTATATTATCTCCTGGTACAAGAGACACTCGCTGCATACCAAGATTTATAGTTATCTTCGTTCGTTGTGACCAACACACTGTAAATTATCTCCTGGTACAAGAGACACTCGCTGCATACCAAGATTTATAGTTATCCACTTTCGGTGAGACCAACTCACCAAGATTTATAGTTATCCGCGTTCTGTGAGGGCAACTCACCAAGATTTATAGTAACTGCGTTCGGTGTGACCAACTCACCAAGATTTATAGTAATCAGCATTCGGTGTGACCAACTCACCAAGATTTATAGTAATCAGCATTCGGTGAGACCAACTCACCAAGATTTCTAGTTATCCGTGTTCGGTGTGACCAACACACTGTAAATTATCTCCTGGTACAAGAGACACTCGCTGCATACCAAGATTTATAGTTATCCGCGTTCGGTGAGACCAACTCACCAAGATTTATAGTTATCCGCGTTCTGTGAGGGCAACTCACCAAGATTTATAGTAACTGCGTTCGGTGTGACCAACTCACCAAGATTTATAGTAATCAGCATTCGGTGTGACCAACTCACCAAGATTTATAGTAATCAGCATTCGGTGAGACCAACTCACCAAGATTTCTAGTTATTCGTGTTCGGTGTGACCAACACACTGTAAATTATCTCCTGGTACAAGAGAAACTCGCTGCATACCAAGATTTATAGTTATCCGCGTTCGGTGAGACCAACTCACCAAGATTTATAGTTATCCGCGTTCTGTGAGGGCAACCCACCAAGATTTATAGTTATCCGCGTTCGGTGTGACCAACTCACTGTAAATTATCTCCTGGTACAAGAGACACTCGCTGCATACAAAGATTTATAGTTGACCGCGTTCGGTGAGACCAACTCACCAAGATTTATAGTTATCCGCGTTCTGTGAGGGCAACTCACCAAGATTTATAGTAACTGCGTTCGGTGTGACCAACTCACCAAGATTTATAGTAATCAGCATTCGGTGAGACCAACTCACCAAGATTTCTAGTTATCCGCGTTCGGTGTGACCAACACACTGTAAATTATCTCCTGGTACAAGAGACACTCGCTGCATACCAAGATTTCTAGTTATCCGCGTTCGGTGTGACCAACTCACCAAGATTTATAGTTATCCGCGTTCGGTGAGACCAACTCACCAAGATTTATAGTTATCCGCGTTCTGTGAGGGCAACTCACCAAGATTTATAGTAACTGCGTTCGGTGTGACCAACTCACCAAGATTTATAGTAATCAGCATTCGGTGAGACCAACTCACCAAGATTTCTAGTTATCCGTGTTCGGTGTGACCAACTCACTGTAAATTATCTCCTGGTACAAGAGAAACTCGCTGCATACAAAGATTTATAGTTATCCGCGTTGGGTGAGATCAAGTCACCAAGATTTATTGATATCCGCGTTCGGTGTGACCAACTCACTGTATATTATATCCCCTGCTACAAGAGACACTCGCTGCGTACCAAGATCTATATTTATCCGCGTTCGTTGAGACCAACTCACCAAGATTTATAGTAATCCGCGTTCGGTGTGACCAACTCACCAAGAATTATAGTAATCCGCGTTCGGTGAAGCCAACTCTGTATATGATCTCCTGGTACAAGAGACACTAGTAATCGGCGTTCGATCCGCGTGAGATCAAGATTTACAGTAATCCGCGTTCGATGTGACAAACTCACTGTAAATTATCTCCTGGTACAAGAGACACTCGCTGCATACCAAGATTTATAGTAAGCCGCGTTCGGTGAGTCCAACTCACTGTGTATGATCGATCTCCTAGTACAAGAGACACTCGCTGCATACCAAGATTTATTATAGTACTCCGCGTTCGGTGAGACCAACTCACTGTTTATAAATATCCTGGTACAAGAGACACTCGCTGCATACCAAGATTTATAGTAATCCGCGTTCGGTGTGACCAACTCACTCACAAGTAAAAATGTCATTTGTAAAAATGCAATTTTGGCCACGGCGGCCAATCTCAAGAGAGATTAGCTACCTGCGCAGGAGATATTATACTGCACAAATGTGTGCGCAAACACATGTGCACTCTGTATTCCCTCCCTAACTCTCACTATCCGATGGGACGGCAATCCGACACAACCGGAGAAAGTCCAGGTGCAGGATCAATGTGTTTACGTGCTTTTTGAGGTACGGAAATGTATACAGATTACCATTTTCCAGACTCCGGGCTGCTATTGAGAATTTTCGACTCGATTTTTTTTAAATCTAGCCACTAGACTAAAAAGGCAGTCAATTTTACAATACTATACTATAGTACTACAGCGCTGTAGTGAGGAGGACCCACATTTAGGGGATATCGGATATGTACATTCGGGCAACACCTTAAAAACTTATGTTTATAGTTTTTTTAAGGTGATTGTGTCCAGCTGTGGGACTTATGTCTACACGTTATAATTACTAATTTATTATTTAATAAATAACTTTTACTGGTGGTAGAGCTTTGTGCAAGCTCGTCTGGGTAGGTACCACCCACTCATCAGATATTCTACCGCAAAACAGCAGTACTTGGTATTGTTGTGTTCCGGTTTAAAGGATGAGTGAACCAGTGTAATTACAGGCACAAGGGACATAAAATCTTAGGTCCCAAGGTTGGTGGCGCATAGCGATGTAAGCGATGGTTAACATTTCTTACAGTGCCAATGTCTAAGGGCGTTTGGTGACCACTTACCATCAGGTGGCCCATATGCTCCTCCGCCTTCATGATCTATAAAAAAAAATAAGGAGCAAAAAGAAATAGCTCAGATAATATTGTTTATTTAATGACACCTTTTTCACGTGTTAATAGTTACAGAGTCTATTCAAATATTTTTAAGATTAGACCATAGATAATTTAGTAATTTTTAATGTTTTGAAATATTTCTAATGTCAGACAGTTTTCAAATTCCGTTAATTGTTTTAACAGGGATGGTACAACGAGTAAGCCAGGTGGCAAGATTCTGAACACGGGATCAACTCAACACAGAGAATGTAACCAACTATGCATAAAAGCCTATGAATAGTAAGGCCATTTTATCTTATTACGAACATCTTGTTATATATATATGACGGCGCGCTGATTTTTGATTAGTTTTAATGATAAAATTTACGAAGTTATATTATGATTTAATGTTAATCAAAATTAGATTTTTCAATATTGTTTTAGTCGATTGTGTTATTGTTAGTTTTTTTTATGAGCGGGTAACTCCGAATAGAGTAGTGGGTGTCGCCTCGATGAATAGCGGTTGTCATGGAGTTGTTGACAGCGGCGGTACGAGGTGTACACATGCTAACCTATTGGCTCGTAAATTTATCATCCAGTGTTAATTGTGTGTATCTTGTGTGTTAAATTAAAGAACAATAAAATAATAAGACTGGACGATACTAGTGTGCCTTTTTTCTTATTTTCAAAATACCTACCGTTACAACGCCCACCATGGATAACGACAGCCAAGATCGCTATGAGGCCCCTTTTGACGCTCCTTTATATATATACTTATTACGAACATCTTATTATATATATATATATATATATATAATAAGACGTTCGTAATAAGATAAAATAACCTTACTATTCACAGGCTTTTATGCATATATATATATATATATATATATATATATATATATATATATATATATATATATATATATATATATATATATATATATATATATATATGCATAAAAGCGAAATACGCATAATTATATATATATATAATAACAATATATTTTATTCTCCGTCGTATTTTTATTACATACAAATTATTAAAAGTAACGCATCTTTTACATTTTCTAGCTACGGAAATGTTTGTGGCATGAGGCTTGTAAATCTTTAGTATATCATTAATGTAATAAAAAGTAATTTTTTAGTATATCATTAATGAAAATGTTAAACAATTTATTATTTTATAGTAGATAGTGTGTGTATATGTTAGTATATAGTAATAGTGGTGACTATTTATCATCAGGCATTTGCTCGTCCGCCTACATATAAAATAAAATAAAATATTCATTGATAATTTAAATAATTAGTCAGTCCGCACGACACCTCTTAGAAGTGCAGTCGTGTTTTTTGTAGTTGTTTACTAATTGCGATCGTAATTCTAAGAAAGACGCGCACGGTCTTATCTAAGATTGGTTGGTAAGGTGCGTTACTATGGAAAGCGATAACATTATTTACACCGAGTCTAATAGCGTAAACACATCGAGGGAACAAATACAATAAAAAATTAATGTCATGTAATAACTCAATAGAAAAGGGATGGAGAATGCACAATAGATATGAAGTAGGAATATCATACGGTGTCACCTAGAATGTAGAAATACAAGCGAACATATCAAAAAAAATATTACTAGTGACAGAGATTTGACGAATTGATTCAAACGATTGATGCGGAGAAATGGCGAGTCGAACTGGTTAACGAGTAAAGCAGTTCGATTAGGATTTAAAGGTTCATCTTTACCCCCATATATATATGTATATATATATATATATATATATATATATATATATATATATATATATATATATATGAATATATATTCATATATATATATATATATGTCAGAGATAATAGATTTAAGCGGATATACGACTATACTTATTAGAATAGAACGTACTGGCCGGTTGTCAGAGGTCAAGTTGTGAAAATACAAGACGGCTGCCTATTTTATTGTACAGCCGAATAATCGAAATATAAAATATAATGGTGTATCTGTCAGTAACACCGCCTCACAACACAACACCGCATCCTTGTCATGAACATGCTGGTAGTACCAAGTAAAAAAGCGCTTGAACGAAGCAGACCTAAAACTAAATGGTGGCTGTTGAATGGACCAAAACAGCATGAATTCTGCAAATTCGTAGCTAGCTCTAAGTTAAGCACAGACACAGAGAAATCAGTATAGTCAATGGTCTAGGATCCAGTCAACAGTGAACACCATTGGAAAACAGGTGCTTGGCACTTCGAAGGGAGGCCGCGTCATCGACAAGGGGACGTGGTGGTGAAATGGCTCAGTACAGGAGACAGTTCGAGAGAAAAAGATACAGTTTAAGAAGTGGCAAGAGACCAAATCTCCTGAAGACCTGGACGCGTATAAAGCAGCTAAATGTGCCACCAAACGAGCAGTTGCCAAAGCCCGTTACCAGACGTTGTCACCTCTGTATGACACGCTCGAGACAAACGAGGGCCAAAAGACTATCTTCCGTTTGGCAAAGGCTCGGGAGAAAGCGACACAAGACATAACAAAATGTCTGTGTCAAAGACTCTAATGACACTTTGGTTTGCGATGCAATTAAGGTGAAGAAGAGGTGGCGCGGCTACTTTAACGTGTTGCTTAACACACAACACGCTAATGTGTCTCCTCCAGAACCGCCTCCTAATCTCGGACTTGTTACACCGGTAACATCTGACGAACTCAAATGTCTTCGTACAATGAAGAACCGAAAAGCCGTAGGCCCTGACGACTTGCCGATTGAAGCGTGGAAAGCGATGGGTTCTCATGGTGTGAACCTACTTACTGACCTTTTTAACCGAATACTTACTAGCCGGAAGATGCCCAACTCTTGGAGATTGAGTATCATTACTCTAGTATATAAAGGCAAAGGTAGTGTACAGGACTGCGAAAGCTACCGCGGTATTAAGGTTATGTGCCACACCCTGAAACTCTTGGAACGCGTAATCGATTCAAGGCTTCGGCAAGAATGTACCGTCTCGGAATGTCAATATGGGTTTCACCAAGGCTGTGGAACCATAGACCCCATCTTCGCCCTAAGAATACTGACCGAGGCCCACAGAGAAAAGAAGAAGCCGCTTTACATGGATTTCTAGACCTGCAGAAGGCATTTGACTGCGTCCCTCGCCAAATTATCTGGTGGGCTTCGAAGATGAAGAATATGCCACAAATCTATATTGACATTATCCGAGACATGTACCATAATTCGGAATCAATAGTAAGGACCGCCGTTGGCGACACGCACCCTTTCCCGATCACAGTTGGTGTCCACCAAGGCTCGGCCCTGAGTCCTTTTCTGTTCAGTGTAGTACTTGACGTTGTCACAGCGAAAGCCCATGAGCCGTCTCCCTGGCTCATGATGTATGCTGATGACATTGCACTGGTAGATGAGGACAAGCAGATATTGGAGCAAAAGGTGAACCTGTGGAAGGGTGTGCTAGCGAGGGGTGGTCTGATGCTAAATGTTGCGAAGACCGAGTATATGGCCTGTGGCAGTACGGACCCCGAACCCATAAAGATAGGCGGAGAATCCGTTATCAAGACGGAAAACTTTAAATACCTCGGGTCCGTACTGCACGAGTCTGGTACGATCGACCACGACGTCAGAGCTCGAATAAACACAGCTTGGGCCAAATGGCGGGAAGTCACCGGGGTAATCTGTGATCGCAGGATACCGGTGAAATTAAAGGGCCTGGTGTACAAGTGCATCATCCAACCAGTATTATTGTACGGCAGCGAGACGTGGCCAGCTCTCGCGAGACATGTTCAGCAACTTCACGTCGCGGAAATGAAGATGCTGCGGTGAATGTGTGGCGTTACGCGACTAGATCGTATTCGTAACGAGCACATCCGTGGTAGCCTTGGCGTTTGCGATGTAGCGAATAAGTTGCAGGAAAGCCGTCTCCGTTGGTTTGGTCACATTAGCCGCAGGCCGCCAGACTATGTTGGGAACCGATGCCTGGACTTTGTTGTCGAAGGCCCTAGATCCCGCGGCAGGCCCAAGAAGCGCTGGCTCGATGTTGTGAGGGACGGTATGAGAGAGCACGATCTCACAAAAAACGACGCTTTCGATCGGGCAAAGTGGAGGCAAAGATGTAGGAAAGCGGACCCTGACATTTCTAGGCCGGGAAAACGCTAGGAAGAAGAAGAAGAAGAAATTGTATCTGTCAGTAGCGCGTGTGATCCTTTGTCTAGCGACTCCCTTGGTCTCTTGCTCTCAGGACACCGCCAGCGCCGGACGTGCGCACTGACTGATTTAATAAAATCAACATATTGGACGACAATGGCGGCCATTAAAATGGCAATCCATTTGAATCCGCGATATATATATAAAGTTCTGTATATAATATAAATATATTGATAGACAGACAAATTGAGTAATTACTCTAAGTTTACGACATTGATATATGAATGGAGACATAAAATGTTTTTTAAAAAATATTTATTTTAAGAAAAATGATTTTCTTAAATTTACGGAAAATATGAATAACTTTTTATCCCAATGTAATTCAAATTTAATTTAGTTATTCATAGAATATTTTAATTATTATTTCCGTAACTCAGCGCAAAGTTATCGCTTTCCTTTTATTTTTCAATAGTATTCCAGTTCAAGTTTAATAATATTTTTTTGTGTATGGCATGCTTTCATGTTTAAATATTCACATTATTAAAAAAAAAAACAATAATGCTTAGCGACTCAGTGAGATTTTTAAGCACTGTTTATATATTTGAAAAAAACTGATGATTAATTATTTCTAAACGGCAACACTGAGTTTAAAGCTTTAGAGATTGACGTTTTACCATTGATGATATCAATTATCAATTTATCATCCCTGTTGAATCAAGTTGAATGTTGATAAACGTAGCATACGATGTTGAGTGCCGGTAACTAAGGATTAAAACCAAATATATGTATTCCACAATAATAATTAATAACGAATTACACGCCATTTAAAACACAAGATATAATTAAAATTATTGATGCCATTTGGTGAGTGTTAAAATATAATAACGTAATTAATATTACACAATGTTTTTTTTTAGGCACTTAGTTGGTATAATTTATAAAAAACCTAATTTGTTTGAAAAATATAATAAGTAGCGGTCAGAACAGAATGCGTTTTATACACCTATATATTTTGCATTTAAAAATGGGCGTCCAAAAAATCTGGCTTAGTGATATTTATACGTGTAACATTATAGTTGAGAGCATACCGATTATATTCTGCCATACGTGAAGTGTAAATACTTTATATTACCTACTTCTCTGATCGCGGAAAGGAAACCACGCCTAGAATTTCGAAATATATCTGTACTAGTGTGATTGTACTGGGCACCTATTTTTAGGATTCCGTATAATGCGAGTTTATCTTGCGCCATAGCTGATATATTTAAAGATCTGTAAAGCATTGCGTTAAGTTTCAAAATAACATCGAAAAATCCTTAAGTCTATTTTATTACAAAAGAAAAAGTAGAATCATATTTCGCTTAGTATCTATCCAAATAGTGATAAGATAAAGTGATAAAAGTGATAACAATATATTATCTAAAATCAATTAATACAATGCTATTATTAAAGTCGATTTATCTATGCAATTTAACATTATAAAATATAATTTAATGTATACAAGCCTTAAATTCTATTGCATCATATATAATATTTAAAAAAACAATTAAAATGTTCTTTGTTGAAGTATTCTCATATGAGCACTTTTGGTTTGTCAAGTTTATAGTGTAGATTTCTACCGTGATAAAGCCTCAACAATTCTGTAATATTCTTTACTACCAGTGTGCGGTGTGTTAATTGAACTTGTTGATCTATAACATTGCAATATCCTTTATTTTGGGGTGAAATAAATAATTCACTGTTTAGGTACACATTTAGGCAATAGATTATTAAAATTTAAATGTTAATTTTACATGAAGCTGATTTAAAATTTATCTAAAATTCACTTATGAACATAATTATATATATCTGTTAATGTGTATAGTACAGTACAGTAACAGCCTGTTAATGTCGCACTGCTGGGCTAAGGCCTCCTTCCCCTTTTGAGGAGAAGGTTTGGAGTTTATTCCACGAGGCTGCTCCAATGCGGTTTGGTAGAACACACATGTGGCAGAATTTCAATGAAATTAGACACATGCAGGTTTCCTCACGATGATTCCTTCACCGTCAAGCATTATGTTATTGAGTAAAAACAGATAATTTGATTTTATACCAGACGATGTTAAAAATAAGGTTATATGTAGCTCTTTACACAATTAAATTGTAAAGTTTTTATTGATATTTTAAATATTAAAGATATATTTGACATTAAACTAAATAAGAAATGACCAAAAAAACAACAGACTGAATATAATTTATTTATATTAAATTCACTTTTATGTTGAATGACATTTTTATTGACTGATTTATTTAATTAAGAATAATTACTACTTCTAAAAAGAAAGAGCTACATATGTAAATTCTAAAATGTATGCATTGAACTATATACAAAAAGTAATCTAATTACTTCAGTGGTACTTAATGCCATACAAATAATTTACTATCTATTAAAGATATAACAGATGTCTGTGTTTTCTCCAATATCTTTTAATCACAATTTGAGTTGGTAATGGTATTCATTGTGATATAAAATATTAAATAAACTAACAAATACACTTGATTAATACTTCATTTTATATGCAAAACAAATATCTAAGCATTCGTGTTATTATGTAATACAATGTATTCAGGTTTTCTCAATGAAACAAATGAATTCAGTTGCCGATATGAAAGGAATTATATATTTCTTAATATAAAGACAATTAAAGTTTTAGATTATGGAAATTGTCATACATTATATTATTTTTTTATGTACTGTAACTGATTATGACACGGATGAAATAAAGACTGCAAAATTTTGTTTGTCTTTAATGAGAGTCAATTCAGTCCAAATAATAAAGGCACATGGGACACAACATTCTATATGCCTTGTTTGGTAACACATTGACAATGATCGGGCTGAAATCTACTTACAGTGTGAGAGTCTTCGGGGCCCACTTAACATCAGGTGGAAGATTTGTCATTACCTTCTAAAAAAGCAGTCCATTTAACGCAAATCTTAGAAATGTGTACCAAATTCTGTAATTTAAATAAGATTGATGTATATGTTTTTTTCAGAAAACATGGCGCCATTACAGATAGAAGGCAACACTTTAGGGCAAAAACATAAGAACTACAACAAACTAGTAAAAGAAACGAAACAAGAACAAATTGCAGACATTGATTACGATGAACCTGATTTGAGTAACCTCTTAAAAATCGACATAGCCATCAAGAACAGGAATGTTGACTACATTCTCAAAGTGTTTCAATGTGACGACATGCTCTACGTGTCGCGAGCTATCAAGCGATCCACGTGGCTCGTGACCGATCCACAATATGCTCACATCATCAACCCCACTTACCTGTACGACGAGCTGTCTCCGAACATGACGGCGAGGGGTTTCAACAAACTCATTCTTCACATAAGAATTCACCTGAAAGATGAGAAGCGCGTCGAAGAATTCTTCAACTATTATATAGAAAGAGATTTAAAAGTGGCTTTCAAGTGGTTGCCGAATTGTTCCATACAATTAATAGAGAACATTATACAGAAACATGCGGACGACATTCCGAGGCGTCTGCTCGTGAGGCTATGTGAGAGGTCTATAACGTGTCTGTATAAGTACATGCACAGCGTGACGTCTTATTACAAACGCGACACGCTGGCGTCGACGATGTTCCTCTTGAAAAACAACTTGGAGAAATACTTGGACATCGTCGAAGCGTGCGAGAGCTATGACGTCCCCAGGTTTGGACACAAGTCGACGAAGATGATCATGAAGAGATGTAACGAGAGAGTTATGAAGAACCTCGATAAGTACGCTGCGTACGTCCACATACCGACGTTCGCGAAGTTTATTAAACCGGAGGACATCAAGGATTTCATAATGAAGAATGTCAAAAATGAAAAGATGCGTTCGTGGTTCTCATATAACAAAATTAAACCCTTCGTTCAACGTCTACCCGTAGAGACTAGATTCGAGTTTGTTAAAGAAATATTTATTGACAAAAAACAGAAAGACTTGGAAGACGATATCGTCGCGTACTGTGGTGAAAATTTCAAATGTAAGGACTCCTCGTCGCAGCATATATACCGCTGGTACACGTACGCGCCCTTCAACACTGCCTTCGCGGATTTGAAGAAAGTAATCCGAACCGAATCGAACCCTACGGAGAGAACGGCCATGTATGGAGTGATGCTGACATGCGCTGGAAAGGATATGAAGAACATTCACACGCTGCTGAAACACTATCGCGAGAATCACATCAATGAGCCGTTTAAATTCAAAATACAATTTGTGAATCTCGTAATCAGTTACACGAACACGCACAACTTCGATAAGGAGACTTGGGGATACTTAAACGACTTGTTCAGTAGCATGGAAGTGTACAGCGAGTCCGATAAGCTCGTTCAGAACTGCGTCAGGTCCATAATACTGTACAGAGTCACCCACGACGAGAGCGTTCCTGATATCATCGAGAAGAAGTTTATGTTCGACACTTTCAAGAGCCATCAGGAGAAGTTAACGGGAGAACAAAAAGAAAAGGTTTTTCTATATTTATATAATTATTTGGAATCAAAGATCGATAATTGCAAAATAAAAAACAAAAAGGAACTCACTGAGACGGTGGAACTCTTGACAAATATTTTAAATCTTCTCGTCGATTGGAAGAAGGAACTTAAAGAATTTCCGACGATTTTGAATAAAATAAAAGAAATAATTCAAATCAACAAAACGAATAAATGGGATGTAGATATATCGGTGTTGTACAACGTTAAAAAAACGTGGAAGAAACTTTTATTTGCAGAGTCGATTATTTTGAGTCCTTCTCAAGAAGCGTGCATTAACGCGCTGAAGCACGGCCCAGAGCTATTGGAGTCGTACAAGGCGGAAGTGGAATCCCTTTGTCTGAACGACAACATACTGGTAGATCAATTCCTTAAAAAAGTTCGCATTTTTTGGTCTCATTCTCTAGCTAACAGCTATAAAGAGTTGTTTGTGGACAAATTGGACCAAAAAAATACACACAAGGCCGTGGTCATTGGACTATGTATCTTACTTCCGAAAAACGAACTCTCGAAATTAATTCAAAAACATGTGCCGAGCGACACTAAAATTGACTGGACTCAACCTGACGACTTTGAGCTCAGCCTTCGCAAGCACATTGCATCCAACCTGCATAAGGCGAGGCCTCAACCGTCACCTGCCGCGATTCTATTGTATGCCAAAGGAGATTACCTTCAGTTTTCTCTGCCCTCATTAAATGCGATCTTCCACAACATGAGTTCCAAACACACTCGCGACCATCTGCCCGAGCTCCTCAATTCGCCGGTGTCTTTACAGAAACACGGTATCCGCGTGGCGTTCGCGAAACTCAAACACGACGAACTGAAGAAATTGTTTTCTGATATTTGGAAAACTAATAAAAATAGCAGCATTCGGGCGGCCATCTTTAACCAGACCTTAGACTTTCTTTGTAAAGAAAAAGATCCGACGGCTATCAGAGAGATATGGGAACTACTGAGTCTGTTCATCGACAACTTGACGGCGGAAGAGAGTAAAAGTATATACACGAAGCTCAGCAAAGTCGAAAGAGTACCGATGAGCGTGAGACCGGAATTTTGGATGAAGAGCTACAGGTTCCTGAAATCGTTGCCTCCGAAGGACAACTGCGACGGCCTCCTGAAATATTTAAGAAACAAAATGAGCGACGTCATGGAGTTTCTCGACGACGACTTGGTCGCTGAAATATTTCTCGAGTCGTTCGATGAAAACTTCAGCACAAAACAATATGAATTTCAATTTTTGGTCGCCGTATTCTTACTCTCCACGAGAACAGAGGAGGCACAAATCGCGCGCTATCGCAAAGTGTTTGTTCCAATATTGGAACGATCGCTTGCAATGTGGAACAAAACTCACGAAGGTGTTTACAACGTCAAGTGCAATCTAAAAGAAATATTAATGAATCTGGATAACCAATTCGAGGATTTAGTTGGACGTAAGAAAATGTTCCTGCCCACTTCAATATACGCGGATATATTCGAACGACTTCGTAAGAATTTATCGATTGCAGAAAATTATGTTATGATAACGACGCGCAAACTGGCATTAGACTATGTCAAACTATATGACGAGCAGATGAAATTAGCTGAGACATTAATACCAAATGAAGGAGACGGCGATGACCAGGACGATGGTGCTAAAATCAAATTAGTTAACAAGGCAATCGCACAGAAACTGGGCGCGCTCTGTGTAAATTACTTAAATGAAGATATTTTAAAAAATTTCCCATCGATTTATATACTTTTCGCTGAAGCGTTTCAAAATATATTTAACAATTTTAATTTCAATGATACAAACAAAATGAATGCTCTAAAAGTTTTTCTAGACTTCAAAGATTTCATTCCGGGCCACCTGTTCGTGCTCCAATCTCTACCGAAGTACATTTACGATGACGACGAGAAAGCCTTGAAATCTGAATTACTGAAGGTCATCGAAAACCACAAATGTGTGGAAATTAAAATGCTTTACTGGTACAAGCAGTGATAACTTTGAGAGAGTGAACAATATTTGGGCTGATCCCAGTCCCAATAATCTGTTACCTCTGAACGAAATGTTTTTAATAAAAATAAACGCTTTATACTGCAAAAGGTACACTCAAACATTATTTTGTTTATATTTATTAAACTGTACATTATTTACTACCGTTACTGTATTGTTTTTATATTTATTATTTTTTTAAATATGACAACAGCATTTTTTTACAAATAAAGCCAGAGAATTATGTTTTATCATCTATTTTTTAACAAATGAGAGTCGGTATATGTTATTAATGATTAGTGATATCGGTAATTGGTTTGACTTAACAGTTTTTATACATATGTACATGTCAAATTTGTTGAGCCAATGTAACAAATTAATGTAAAATCCTACGTATTATTACTACATACTTATTTTTTTATTTTATTTTTAGCTGCTTCTAAGGAAAATAAACACTAAGTTTTTTAAAAATATGAGTCAACATATATTATTTACCCGCCCGCACCCCTCCCACCTCCTTCAAAATAAGGAATTTGATTTAAACAAAGTATTATAAATACAATTAACTTTATTGTAATCTCAAATCACAATACATTTTTTAAAATCTCACAGAATTAAAATCTCAGTGTTGCCCGTGTAAAAATAATCTAAAATACAAAAAATCAATAAAAATGTTATAATAATATATATGTATATATAACGATTATTATGGTACAATAATTGGTTCATTCAAATCGTTCAAGAGCTGCGTAACTTGCATTATTTGCCGAATAATTAGAACGATAAAAAAAAAAACAGAATTTTTGATAAATACTACGAAAAAAGAAATGTAATATTGTCGAACAAATAAATATATTTCTATTGATTAAGCTTATCAATTTGACACGAAAGCCAAAATATGTGTCCCACAGAACATAACCTCTAAGTTTGTTTCGACATTTAGCCTTATAAATGTTGCTCAGTTCTTTAGTTGAACACTGATTTCGCTCTTTCTCTCATCATTGATTTGGCATTCGTTAGAAGAAGACAACATTATTGAACTAATCACCCGCTAAACGTTTATAAGGCCGTCTAACTATATTAGATACTTAATCTTAAATGTACAACACCTACAAGAATTAAACTAACATTTCATTGTATACTTATTATTAATATAATTTGTATTCAATACTTAACCCATTATGAATGAAAATATACTCGTGACTAGAACATATAATAAATAAATTACTAAACTGTATGTTGTTATTTTGACGAGCTGGTGGAGGTAGAACAACCTGAAATAGAGTATTCATTCTAATATTAAAACAATCGCATAAATATTATTAATAAGGACTATGTACAACTATGTCGAATTTCGAATAATACAGTCAGGACAACCGAACTGCGTAGGAGATATCATAGAGCACAAACACACACACACTAAGTTTTTCTAAGTACTAAAGTATAATACTGCTAATCCTAACTGGTATACTATTAGGAATTTCGAATTCATTCTGTTTGTCTGACAAGAAATACCTGACAAGTTATTATTGTTAGGAATATGTCAAAACTATAAAAAGTACTAAAAATTGTCTATGATCTCATCCCTCACGTGTAAGTAAGGTCTATGTCAACTAATTTAATAACAATAAATACCTTAATAGTATATAGTTGAACAAACAAAGACCGAATTATATCGATGTCAGTTAGTAATCTTACTCATCGTATGAATGTGAACAATGATAATACCTGTTCCATTTCTTCCGCGCCTCCGGTAACGTCGAGAGATCATCCTTAACCAGGTACACCCTCAAACCTGTCGGGAAAGGCGCACTTTAGTGTATTCAAAAATATTACAAAATTGAAAAATACTAGGCATATACCAGGCACTAAATAATGTCGAAAATATTCATTCTAAAATAAAAATATCATTTTTGACTATATAAATATGTATAACTTATTAATATTATATTTTTAACTTTATAAAAAAAAAAACCTTAACCGATGATCGTGGGTTCAAACCCAGGCAAGCACCACTGAATTTTCATGTGCTTAATTTGTGATTATAATTCATCTCGAGCTTTACGGTGAAGGAAAACATCGTAAGGAAACCTGCATGTGTCTAATTTCACTGAAATTCTGCCACATGTGTATTCCACCAACCCGCATTGGAGCAGCGTGGTGGAATAAGCTCCAAACCTTCTCCTCAAAAAAGAGGAGAGGAGGCCTTTGGCCCAGCAGTGGGACATTCACAGGCTGTTACGGTTACGGTTTTTACTTTAAATAACCTAGTAAGCACTATTGTTTAAATCTTTACATTGGTATGTCGACTGTCTGTTTGTGTAGTGATGTATCACTAGTGCTGATCAACTGACAGACGTTGGGACGCTCTCGGTGGGCGGAGTTTATGTGCGGTAATAGCTCAGCTATGGGGGTAACAAAATACCAAGTATGAACGTCTCCGCCATGTAGTCCCACGACATGTCGCCGAAGTGGAAGGGGAAGACGGCCTGGTCCGAGGGGGAGGTGCGCGCCCACATGCGCTGCACGCCCTCGTCGCTGAACTGCCAGTCTTGTGTCGAGAAGTAGAACAGGATCTTGGCTAACTTCGTCACTTTAGAGTAGAACTTTAACATTCTGAAACAATTTATGAGTTCGTTATTGAATATTTTTAAACGATTTTATATATTTATAGAATAGGAAGGCGGACGAGCATATGGACCATCTGATGTTAAGTGGTCACCAATGCCCATAGACATTAGCATTGTAAGAAATGTTAACCATCGCTTACATCGCCATTGCGCCATCAACCTTAGGAACTAAGATGTTATGTACCTAGTGTCTGTAATTACACTGGCTCACTCACCCTTCAAACTGGAACACAACAATACCAAGTACTGCTGTTTTGCGGTAGAATATCTGATGAGTGGGTGGTACCTACCCAGACGAGCTTGCACAAAGCTCTACTACTAATAAAAATCTGTTGCTAGTTATGTAACACTCACGCTCGCCGTTTCCCGGTGAGCGCGCAATACACGTCGATGAGCAGCGCCGGCAGGTAGTGGAGGAAGAAATTGTAGAATCGAAACATGTAGTAGGAGTTCGTCGGGTTGAGACCGTAGTACCTGAAACATAAAATATATTGTAGAATTCTCCTGAAAAGGCAGGCTTTACAAAAATAAATATCACACAAAAGGTTACTTGCCAGACAGCCTTCGTAGTCGGAGTCTGTATTCCATATTTCCTATTGTATTCGATAAACTGTCCCCAAGTTATGGGGTTTTGGCTTCCTGACACAAAGTTGTACACCGGTATGTCGGACGTTTGACTGAAAATAAATATTTTGTTCTTATAATTTTGAGATACGACTTGCGCGCACGATCAGTTAATACCAACAACAACCATACGAAGATGTCAACATTAGTTGCGCCAGCGCATAGAATACGAACAACAATAACATTAGTACCAAAAGTATTCGTAGCAATAGCAGATTATGTCCTGTGTATATAATACCAATAAATTGAATTGAAATGAATACAGTTTAAATCATTTTATGAATTTATCCTACTGGTATATATAACATGTTATACTACGTTTGACTTACTTTTCTTTGAAAGAGTTCGCGGTGTGATACGTGGACGCGATGATGGCGTTCACTGTGAGGTCTACGGGAACCAGGTCTGCTACTTTGTTGAGGTCCATGTACATCGTTCGTAGAACCTGTTACATAACTATTGTCATTGATATAGGGGGAAATGTCGATTAGGTCACCTTGGAACAGTAGTTGGAGGTGTTCAGCAGAAAATCACTCATAATCGCTTGTAGTTTATAATGGTAATTTTCAGCTGCATTCAGAATATATACGTCAGTAAGCCGAGATGGCTGTGTTTAGAAGATGAAAATCTTGACTAAAGATTTAGATTTTTAGAAGCCGGGCAAGCACCACTGCATTTTCATGTGCTTAATTTGTTTTTGTAATTCATTCGTGCTATGCGGTGAAGATAAACATCGTGAGGAAACCTGCATGTAGTGGATGAAAATCTGTATCTACGTCGAAACGAACGAACGAACGAAAATGATGTATAACGAAGTATTCATCTCTCGATATTTATAATGATAATAACATGAACTCACCCCAGTGCCGATGCCGATGACCAGACCCATGGGTCCATACACACTGTCCGTCCAGCCTCTAACGGGTTCTTCATACGTTGAAATAACTGAAAGAAAAGTTATACTTTAAAATATAATAGAACAACTAAAAAAATTATCTCGTATTTTCTACTCTCACTCACCGATAGAAGGTCTCACGATGCACACCGGCATGCCCTCAGCGTATATCCTGACAGCTTCCTCGGCGACCGCCTTCGTGAGACAGTAGGTGTTAGGCCGCTTGCCCAGAAGCCTAACAAAACAAAAGTATTGAAATTATCTACTATAATAATTTTAAATGAATTCTATTACATTATAATATTACGTCTGACAGACTATTTCAATCTTGACTAACTTTTACAAACTTTTCATTAACTCCAATTATTAATAAACACACTCTATCTACACTGTAAACACTTACAAGTGGAAGAAGTAAATTTCTCTTAATAATAAGCCGAGATGGCCCAGTGGTGAGACCGAGTGAATCTTAACCGATGATCGTGGGTTCAAACCCGGGCAAGCACCACTGAATTTTCATGTGCTTAATTTGTGATTATAATTCATCTCGTGCTTTACGGTGAAGGACAACATCGTGAGGAAACCTGCATGTGTCTAATTTTAATGAAATTCTGCCACATGTGTATTCCACCAACCCGCATTAGAGCAGCGTGGTGGAATAAGCTCCAAACCTTCTCCTCAAAAAGAGGAGAGGAGGCCTTTAGCCCAGCAGTGGTACATTCACAGCCTGTTACGGTACGGTACGGTACGGAATTTCTCTTCTTTTTATAATAGAAGACTGTTTCAAAAGTAATTGAAAATGTATCCCTGTATTTTGTACAAGTAACATAAATAATCGATAAACAGATTCAAATATCGCAACGTTGTAACTTACGTTGGCAAAATGGTCTCAATTAAGTTCTCATCCAGCTGAGCGAGCGCTTCCAACGCTTGCACCGTCATCGGAGGCTCGTAGATTCTGAAAACATCATCATACACTAAGGTACTTATCACCATCACCAGAGCTGTTCGCGTTTGCGCAAACAGGTACACATCTATTCAATCAGGATATCAGGTTCAGCATTATAAGCGGGTCCAGTACGTGGTACTTGTGGTACAGTACGATAAAGACAATCAGTGTTAGCGTTAGCGCTAGTACATGGGCTAATTTGCACAAAAGCCTACCAATTATATTTCTATCATCTCGGTATAAAGTCATAGTCCAACTAACTTTTCTTCAATGTATTTAAGATGTGTGTTCGAGAAAGCCGTGGACACGTGGGTGAACGCCTTGAGATTTCTGCACTCCTTGGCGAGCTTGATGACCTCAACAGTCCCCTTCACGTTGATGGCCGTCGATATCGACAGTTTCTCATCGAACTTTACCGTTGCAGCTGAATTTATAATTATTGTTACCTGGAAATTTAAACAAAAAATAATAATATTATGCTAACTTATATCTGCATGCTTAAAAAGGTCGAGATGGCCCAGTGGTTAGAAAACGTGAGTCCTTACCGATGGTTGTGGGTTGAAATAGGAATTGAGATTTAAAATAAATATTACCTTAGAAATAAGCATTTTCCTATCCTCCTTGCTGAGGCCCATACCCGGCAGCTCCATGTCTCCTACAATCGGTATCACTTTATGGATACCCTTGGGATTTTCATCATGAGCCCTTTGAAATACCTGAAAGATAAGCTTCCATTTAGTTTGCTTTTAAAACATACAAAATGGAGTTTGGGTGATATCAATGTTGCTAAAATCAAAAAAATCAATTATTCTCATCATTTATTATATATTTTTGTCTATAATTGCTGTCGCTGAACCTGAATCAACAATATCTCAGATATATTATTGTTAATATACAAAATTTTGCTGTAAACATATTGTACATTTTAATATTTTCATGTGGAAGGCAGTACGATAATTTAGTATTAGCGTTGTTTGTACTTTTTAAAAATCTTTTATATTCAACTTAGAAATTAATATTGTTTATTACATTCGTAATAATTTATGTATCTACGTTTAAAGTAACTGTTCCTCACAAAGTCATCAAGCATGTCGTGAATCCTCGAGGTTGGATCTTTGCCTTTCTTCGGTCGAACCAACACGTAGATGGCGTCGACGTCGCCGCACGAACGCAACAACTTTTCTATTAAAACTAAAACAACAGGAAACGTGACAAACATTTCACTTTATAAATGTTATGTATGTGTGGGGGTGACATTATATTCGCTGTGTTTATAATCTATATATTAACAACAAATCAGTGCATTGCCAACTGCCGATTGATTCGCTAATTTTAACAAAGAGAAGATATTTTTTTAAGAAAATTCTAATATTAGGGATATTATTTTTCCCCCTGACTGCCTCGTTGGTCTAGTGGTTTGATGTAAGGCCGCTGACGGGGTACTGGTTTCAATTCAGGTAGGTCGGGCCAATAAAAAGTTATTGGGTTGTTCTGTTTGAAAATTCTCAGTAGCAGCCCGGAGTCTGGAAGTTGGAAGTGTGTACACTCCTGTACCTCGGAAAGCACGTAAAGCCGTTGGTCCTGCGCCTAAACTCTTTCCAGTCGTGTCGGATTGCCGTCCCATCGGATTATGAGAGTTAGGTAATAGGGCAATAGAGTAATATTTAGGGCACTGTAAACAGTTATTACGCTTATCTGTCAAGAATTTTGCAGTAGCAGATCGAGGTTCGGAGATTGTGCTTACACTCGAACCAGTTGTTTCGAATTCAAACGACACCAAGACGGCAGCATTGTCAGCTTAAAACCGGAGCCGCTTCCGGTTTTAAATACTTTCCGTACCTACGTGAGACTGATCCAATGTAGGACGCATGTAGCGTCCCACAATGACGACCGTCCGTTTTTTAAACTAAGAGAAGATAATATTATAGTAATATATAATATTGGGTTTCTCAATTAACAATATTTAATAATCACTATCAAATTAAATAATAAGATAATGTTAAATACGAGTTGTTAATAATTCCGTTGACATGTTGACTGATGATAACAATCACAGACACTAACACGGACAATATATTATATTATATTATATAGAGATATTCTGAAAGAACAATCTCGAAAGTCCCGACAGCACACGATCCTAAGATCAGAAAGTGATCTGACATCGAGTATCATAAGTATAGGTAAACATTGGGTCAACACAGTGTATCGCCGGTCGCTTACCATTTCACCAGCTCCACCACCACCGTTGCTTCCGCTCTACGCAAGGACTACCTTTTTTTCATCAAAACCTTGATTCTCTATACGATGTCAGGTCACCTCTCCAGTAGGAATATAAATTCAATCGCTTATCTCAATACCGGGCATAATTTATATTAAGGATATCATAGTTATTCTTATAGTAGTTACTTTTACTGTAACTTACAGTTACTACTGACGATCTAAATGTGCTTGTAAAACTTCCTCGCGTAAAATGTTTCTTCTTAAATATTTGCTTAAACTTGACATACATAAAGTTAATGTTATATTAATTAAAAAAAAAAATTAAAAAAAAAATATATTCATTTAATTACAACAAGGCCAAGAGCATTAATTAGATTGGTATTATATACATTAAAAGTAATAATAAAAGTTATAATAACATTCATTGCGTCAATCTATTTTATAAAAAAATTCCGCAGATATTTTTCAATTTTATATTTAATAAATTTAAAACGCATGATAATAAGTGTAATATATAAGGTATACAATCATTACGATTATTTTGTAACTGTCGTCAACGGTTCCGTGGTGTAGTGGTTATCACATCTGCTTTACACGCAGAAGGCCGCCAGTTCGATCCTGGCCGGAATCACACTTTTTGTTTTGTTTTTATTTTGACTTTTTTCATTGTAAATTTAAATAGATATTTTAAGAATATCTCTCATTCTGACGTCATAAATTAAAAGTAAAAAATGTCAAAATAGATGATACCGACTTACATAACGTTCCTAAGTGGACCGCAAGACGGAACTTATATCGTTATATTAATGTTAAATGTTTTAATTTCACATATATATGTTAGGTATGCAATCGAGGAACATTTGGCATTGTTCGGATAATTATATGGGATTCTTATCGCCATAGTGTCAAATTAATAAATTTTAATTTTCATCAATATGTAATATAAGCTATATAACCTTAATAACGTTATAAATATATCGATGGCAGCAAAGTAGATACGGACATCATAATATTTTTAATATATCTTATTTTTGTAAAAAAAGCTATATCACAAAAATACAGATGTCCGTATCTACTTTGCTGCCATCGACATAATACAGTTTTTTTATAGTATAGGTAGGAGGACGAGCATATGGGCCACTTGATAGTAAGTGGTCACCAACGCTCATAAACATTGCATTGTAATAAATGTTAACCATCGCTTACATCGGCAATACGTCACCAACCTTTGGAGCTAAGATGTTATTTTCCTTGTATCTGTAATTACACTGGCTCACTCACCCTTCAAACCAGAACACAACAATACCAAGTACTGCTGTTCTGCGGTAGAATATCTGAGGAGTGGGTGGTACCTACTCAGACGAGCTTGCACAAAGCCCTACCTATACCGTTTAAATCATGACTGCAAACTAAAGTCACAAACACCGTATATATTTAATTGTCCGCAAACACAAAGTTGGCTAATCTCTCTTGAGATTGACCGCCGTGGCCGAAATCGGTCCTGAGGACATTATTATAACCGACAGATGTCATCCGTCAGCCAGGACAGCTCACTGATGAGCTTGTAATCTTCTATAAATGCCATCGACCACATACAGCGTCAGACCGTTCACCGCGTAACGTGGTTTCTATAGAAATGTACTGCTGTGGTCTCTTTAAAACGTTGTAGGCGGCGCTCAAACTCTTTGGATCACGTCTCTAGTTGTTTCGAACCATTACAGCGGAAACTTCCGTGTCTATCTCCAGTACAAAATGACAAAATAAAAAAGTCACATGAGCGCACTGTTTATCGACTATTATTGAGATTTGTATTGACCGCTGACGCTGTGACTGGGGTGGCAATATCGATCGGGAGTTTGCGATGAAGTCCGATGATACGGATAACATTTTATAGGACAGTCCCTTAATAAAACAAACTTATATGAAACGAATGCTTTTATTGATTATTTATGAATTCTCCAAAGATTAAGCGCTCGTGTCCCTATTTAACTTTACTGCTATTTAATTATATTTTAGTTGCTCACAACTATTTGAAACAAAGTAACAATGAATGTACTTCGCAAGCATTAACTACAATTTCCAATGTGGATAGATTCACTATAGGACGGGGGAGGGGGAGGTTTAGGAGGGGGTGTATCTGAATCATCAACCAAGCACATCCATTGCTGGCCTGTCTCCACCACTTATAATATCTTGTGTCCGTAACGTTGGATACGTATCTTGATAGCGGGTTCCTCTTGCCTTACGGTCGTATATCACGTCCAGTAATATAACATTCATCCGTTTGCATTCACAGCACGTGACGAGATTATCTCAGATACATAGTCTCTACTTTATACCTAATTTACTCAAATACGCTTTATTCAAGTCTCTCAAGCGCTTTCGAATCGCTATTTCACAATATTTATTGAACTTAAAGCAAGAACCGAATGAATCTCAGTAGCTACTCATTATCATCGATATGAACGTGTAACAAACACATACAAATAAATAACGTATTCTAAACATTATAGCTATTACTATCACACACATTCGTTTCACTAGTTCCTCTACTATTTTCAAGATCAAATTACATTGTCAAATATCATTTTCGTTTTTCTTTTCATCAATAGATGGCGTTAGTTGTATTCTACATCGCGCTATAACTGTGTATTTCTTTAAGTACTTAATTAGGCTTGGCCTATTTTAAATGTCCCCTCCGACTACGTCCTGAGCCGAGGTGCGATCTCGCAGGAGACAGCCTCAGGATGGACGTCTAGTAAGAGCCCGTGACGGCTCCAATTCACGGCGGAGTCCAGTACTCGCCACAAAGCCCGGTGACGCTGTAAAGGCCATTAGGGCCAACAGCATAAGTCAATCAGAAAAAAAAAAATTTGAGGAACAATCAAACACCCAACCAGCGGTACATACATATTGTAAAATTAGTACAGTGCTACCGAGTAACCAATCAATCTCAGTTGAACCTTACATTTCATCTGTCACGTGACACCTCAGAATCCAAACAATCGGGTCTATGCATTCAGGCTCTATATTTCAATTTCGAAAAGTATATATAAATAAACATTACATATAAATATTTAATGCGAGTTGAGAACACCTCTTAGGGACCTAGGAGTACTTCTAGATTCTAATTTATTATTTGACGGGCATGTGAATAAAATTATCGCAAAAGCTTAAAGTATGTTGGGTTTCATATTTCGCCAGGGAAGAGGCTTTAAAAAAATCAATACATATAATGTGTTGTATAACTCGAATGTAAGATCTAATTTGGAATTCTCTTCAACGGTTTGAATCCACAATACTCAAAGTATGTTATGGCTGTCGAAAACGTACAGAATAAATTTATTAGAAGATTAACGCGTAAATTTGGGTCCAATGCTATTAATAAACTTAATATTTTGTCGCTCGAGAAACGCAGGGAATACAAAGATCAGGTTTTTCTTTACAAAATTGTAAATAATTTTGTCGATTCAATGTGCTTAGTCAACAATATTAATATCAAGTGTACACATTCCATTGCCCGTTCAAAACGTACCTACTATGTTCCCATGTGTAGAACGAACTACGCTAGAAATAGTTTTTTGGTAAAAACAACTGATAATTATAATAAACGTTACTATAATATAATATTGAAGTTCTTAGAAGCTTTAAAAAACTGTATTTGTCATTAATATTGTTACCGTTTTTTTTTTTGTTATGTTTTTTAAATTACTTTTTAATACTTTACTTTATATATTTTAATAAATTGTTATTTATTTATTATTACGTTCACTCCATGTTTGAATGTAAAAGTGGAAACTTTGTTTGCTTATGTGAGACTTATTTTGTTACCAAATGTTTATGTATTATGCTGTATGTTTCCCAAAATAAATAAATAAATAAAAAATAGATTAAATTAACTATGTCTACAATCGTGGTGTGTCCCAAGCCGCTATCATTACGCTTTCAAGTTGAGTTCCAAAACCAAACACTCGTTTTCAATCGTACCGCGAGATCTCCGCGATTGTGATGACGATTCAAGGTCAACGTAGTTTATTTATTTTCACTCGGTAGGAGTAGAGTTTAGTTCTTCTACACAATAAACAGTCCTACACAACATTCGTCTGTCTACATTATTATCTATAAATGCGAGAGTAGCGCTCTCTCTCTCTCTCTCTCTCTCTGTCTCAGTTACGTTTTCACGACAAAACTGAATGATTTTGATGTAATTTGCTATAAGGCTTCAATCCCAAGGAAGGACATACACCTGGTATCTTCTCCAGCTCGCGGGCGAATGTTAGTTGTCTATATTCCCCAAAACGGACATCGAAACCGCTAACCTTTACTTATAATTAAGGAAAAAACATGTAAGAAAGCTTTGTTGTATCGAGACGTAGAAATGAAAAGTAAACAATATTAATAAAACGTTTATTTAAAATCTAAACAATCACCTTGAATGTGTACAAGAGCAATAAATAAACAAGGTGGAGTAGAAAACGGTCCACTTTTATGGTAATATTATTCAGAGCACGACCTTCTCTATGACGCGACTCGCCTTCAGACTTATCCTGCCATCTGTGGACACACAAACACAACAATGACGTCACACGGTGTGGCTCTCCCTTACGTCACCGCGTCCAGGGGTTAATAGTATATGATGCTGTCGTTGAAAACATAAGACGCTAATGGTCACAGTAACTGTCGCAGCCAGAAGACGTTCAAGGACTTAAAAACCAAAATATAAAATGCTTATTTACAATATGAAATGCTTATTTTTCGTAATAATTTATAATAATTACATTAAAAAAATAGCTCTGGTACAAATCGTGCCCACGTCGAATGCTAATATGGAGAGCATTTCTTCGTCGGTTTCGTTATGATTCCAATTCGTTGACCGCAAAATTAACCAGCCCATTAGGGATATAGATAAAGGGCTGGTAAATTTTGCTCCTAACACAGGCTTTAAGCTTAATTGGAGGGAATTAAAGTAAGAATAATTTCCGGCAAATAGACAGCTATTGCATTATTTAAGAAAATAACTTGACGAAAAAACGACTTGACGAAATTATTTATTTAAATAATAAAAAAAAATTAAATTGCTCAATAAATCGAATTTAATAGCTTTTATTCTGTATAGGGTAAAAAGGCCCAAGCGGATCCGACCTTGAACGTCTTCTGATGACACACTAAGTAGTACGAAATTACCTGTCACGCTCATCTTATTTGCGTTGACGGATTAATGTCTAAGAAGTTACGCAATAGACCATTAAATTAATAAATATAAATAAGGCCTGTGACCTTTAATCTCGTTGAAGAATCGGTGATATGTTTGGTAATATCCAAATCCACTCCGAATAATACACATACGCCCCGCTCCCCTGATAGGTACATATTTTTAAAAATTCGTTATGTTCATGCAATACAAAACATTTCATTCACAGCTAAGCAATAAAAAAAAACACATGTAATACACGTATATTAAATAAATACACAACATACGAGATAAGAAATACAAATAAATAACATATACTTATTATATTCAATGAGAATCACTAGATTTATAAGCACAGTTTTTATTATTTTTCTGTTACAATTACATCATTGGTTACCCGACGTGCAGAACTAAAATGTGAGTTTGTTTGCTACACTTTCACGTGTGGCTTATCAACCGATTATTCAATTTTTGCACATTAATACCTAACTCCTTGATTCTCTCTCACAGCAGGCGAAGCCGCGGCCGGAGCTTCGTAAAGTAATGAACACACACGCATTCTCGGCATTTTAGAATGATATCCTTGTCGGCTTTTTCCGTAGGTTACATTCCGAACCAGTAATTCATTTGTTCTGTATAATTACGATTCAATGTATATACGCGTCTAATAAGAAATATATGTATTATTATTGCTTTTGTATGTTTTCATTGATTTTCGTGCATGATAAATAAATGTAATTGTTACTTAACATACAACAACAATGTATGATTGATGAAAATGCGTAACTACTACAGTTTCTTGCCGGTTAATTGTAGAATCTACGAGTACCTAGGTGGTAACTGTAAATTTAATTTATCTTGTAAATAAATGACCTTTTATAAGTGTTTGCTTGAATGGTGTACTATTGTAGCTTCTTGAATAAGTCAATTATGATTTTGAATTCAAAATACTCATAGCTGACTCTGTCTGCCAACAACATATGCCAGCGATATTAATGGTCGCAATTTATATAATAGTTTATAAAGGTCATTGTTTTTTAGAATCTTAATTAATTTACTTATAATCATGCAACTCACGTGATCGTAAATGATATACATATGTATATGTAGCAAATTATCGATATATATGCAGTTATGTGACCAAGATTCACATCACAACATATAAATATTATCTCTCTGTCCCGTTGGTTTAGTGGGTAACTAATAAGGTTCTTGATCCCGAGATCTTGAGATCAAATCGAGCCAGTAACAATATCAGTGCGAACTATCAAACTCTGAACGATATTTTTAAGCTCAATAACTTTTTGCTGACCCAAATTCGATAAAGTTATCGGCTTTATAAAATAATAATTTAAATAATTAAAACGGATACGACGAATCATAATTAATGTTATTTTTTCTATATTTCAAAAGTTTATTCGTTAAAACAAATATTACGAAATCCTTTCCATTGTTACGCCGACCTAAACTTGAATTAGTTACCCTTAAGAGGTTCAGCCAAGATGCTATTTAAGCATCCGACACAAGATTTTATCATAACAAATTAATGTTATTTTTATGCATTTGTTGTCCCGAGACAGGCGCTCTCGAACATCTACCAAGCCCATTCTAAGCTTTTTAAAGTATTTACAACCGTCGGCTACCATCTATCCCGTTACAAAACTTCCAACGTTCAAAAAGACAAGCTGTTTTTATTGCGATAAGGTAAATAAGAAGTATAAGAATATTTATATGATAGGTGACTCATGATCTCAGACGAGGTTGAGATTCCCGGGTGTGTAGGCGTATTAGATGTTGGATTTATAATAAAATCAAACAAAAACATCAACAAATAACATGTGCGATGGTAACCGCCATATTTAAATGTTTAGTAAAAGTTTTATATATATTTTTAATATTGTCTTTGATATCTGTAACAAGTAGATATATAGTAAATATCTGAACTACTATTGTTAGGATATTTAACAGTATTTAAATCATAACACCCCATCTTATTGTTGAGGGCTGAGGGTTGATCATTTCGCCCAGCCAATCGGATTTATAATTCAAAAGAGAAATGCTGATAGCAATCTTGCTATTTTTAGTGTCCAAATATATTTAAGGTCTCAAAATTAATAATTATTATATGAATATATGTTTTTAATATAATCGTATTATGTAAACGAATTTATTTGACGACCTCACTCTGTATGCATGACAAGCAAACATACCTTCGCCTTACATTTTGTACAAATCGTATTAAATATTCCGATGTTGACGTAATCGCGATTATCTTAAATAAACAACAATGTTCTTCACAAAAGGAAAACTGTAATGTAATGAATATGTAATGAATGTAATAATGGAATTGTTATATATAGCAAACAGTTAAAGGGCTGTCTGTTCATGAGACATCGCATAGCAAGACAAAGGTTACAAAACGAAATATTAAGAATTGTCTTACTAAGGTACTAAAACTTTTTATTGCACCGCAAAAATAAAATTAAAGTAGAAAAAAAACGCTAATTTTATATAAGAAAATATTCGGAGTTACATATGCTATTATTTAAATAAATATGTATCAAAACTTTATCTCAAATGATGATTTATATTAATTAAAAGCTTAAGCTTCGTTTAAAAGCGGTTTGTCAGTGTAATATGTTCGTAAACTGGAGCTGAATCTTTAATCAGTCCGGAGTGTGACACGGACGTGTTCTCGTTTAGAAAACTACATACAAATGAAATAACATTGATCATGGTGTAGGTGTATCGTATGTATTGCATATATATATATATATATTTTTATAAGGAAATCATTGATCATTATCGGTTATGTTAAATGTATACCATGCGGAAATCCTCAGATAAATGAAACTTTACATGATGGTCTTTTCCCTGGAGCGACATATAGCATACTATTATCCCGACACAAATAATCTTGAACGGACAGACAAAACAATTTGACTCATATGAAAAGTACATGCGACCAATGTAAAAACATATCACAAAACAAAAATGTACAAAAAATATTGAAAATAAAACTTACCTCAACCATTCCATGTGCACTTAAAACACACACACACGCGAACACAAAACCATGCAAGCAAAACAAAACACACGAAATCATTTTTCTTATGTACCTTTTTTTAATTTTGGTGTTCGTAGTGAATGAAGTCAGCACGAACGATATTTTGTCACTTCTAATTATATACAGGCACTAAGCATTTTTATTTTAAAGTTACAACCGAAGGTGAAGCAAAGCTTGGAACTTAGGTGCTCATGTGACAGAATTTCATTCGACAACTTCTTTTCATCCTGTTGTGCTTCTTTGGACCCAAGTTTGCTTTATATATTATAAAATTAAGTATGTTATACTATATAAGGGTATTTTTTACACAGTGTAAAGCATTATTTTTTGTAAGTTCAAACATATTATTAGAACAAGGAGTTCGGAGTAATATTTAAATATTTATCTGTAGAATATTTTTATTAAATGAGGAAATGTGTACGAATGAGAGGTCAACAACAAATAAAACGTTGGTTTCAAGGCCGCTGGTGAATAAAGTTCAAGTTCAACGAATCTAATACTCATTATGAATACCAGCATATCCTTCGATCTACATAGAAAAATTAATAATACGTCGTTCTAACCAAATTTTACGGGTCAGTCACGGTCTAGCCAACTGCACAGGAGATAGAATAGCCTTAAGTGTGGAAGCAAATGGGCGGCGACGTAATACGACCGGAGAAGATTAGATACACTACCGGCGTTACGAGCTTTCCGAGGTAATTCATTAAATCCTGGAAAATTCCTAAAACCAGCTTAGCAATAAGAATTTCATGACAGAAAACTTTCTTCTGTTTGTTCCAAAGTGGGACTTAAAAGACGAATTGGTCGGACAGCTGACAGCTGACATCGCGCAAGAAGGTGGATATATAATTTAAAAGTCTTAGAAATATCAACTTAACTCTACCGAAGCTGAAAACCCACCACCGATCCACCAAACACACTCACCTTTCCCCAAGAACCCCGTCCCCCCCGTCAAAAACACACTCTGGTCCTTATAAAACCTCTGGATATCTGTTTTGTTCGCTTTACCCTTCGTGAGTCTTTGCTTTTCGGCTTCCTTCGCGTCTGCTTGGTCTTCTTGCGAGTAGTAATCGTCGAGCTGGTTCGCTGAGACAAACTCGTGTTCCTCGGACGAGTCGAGAATGGGTGCAGTTGGATTCATAGCTTGGTTTTCCACTTCCGCTATGCGAACTGAATTTTCTAATTCCTGGAAATATTAAACATTTGGCATGATTTAATTGCTCACGTTAATCGACAATTGATGAATTAGTTATATAGTTCTGTACAATATTATATAGAGGATAGAGAATTTGGAGCTAGTACTCGTTGATACTTGTACTGTTTACGATTATTACGTGTATGATTGAAGAAGAAGAGTAATGACTGAGCTAACAATCTCTTCTTCCCAATATACTACTTTAAATTTAAATTGATTAAAAGGTGGAATTAAAAAAAAATTGATTAAGAAAAGATTGTTTAACCCGTGCGTTTTGTCCCTTTTTATTTTCTAGTCGAAGGGTTATTGTGTATATATCGAATGTTATGGCATCAAAATTAAAACGTAACACGGCCAGTGACACTACAAGTTGAAACTGATTTCTGTAATACAGGTCTTTGAGCCTAGCTCAGAAATCAGGGACTTCATTATACTCTGTAACTTTTTATGTGAATAAAGATTATTTATTTATTATTTATTTATTAATTAACTGTATAAAGTTGAGGTCAAACTATCCCAAACGGTAAATGGCAGGCGCTATATTAGAAAACTCGTAGGTGCGCGTCAAGTTTGTTCAATTTGCCAAATATATAATGATTATCGATAAAAACTAAATTTCAATGTCGAATCCATATTCGATATCTAATTTAAAAGTATAAACCGAGGCGACCTCGGTTCTCGCTACTGATTCAAAACAAGCGAGACGAGAGCAACGAACGAACAATTATTTATTAACTACCTCATAGGCTCAGTGGTTAGCTTATAAGGAATATTCCCGAGGTCCTGGGTTCACGCTCCGAATCAATAAATATAATAATGTTTTTTTCGTCGATAAATTCTCAGTAGAATCAAAATGGGCCACATGATGGTAAGCGGTCACCACCGCCCATAGACATTCGTATTGGTAACGAAGATATGCCCGTGTTGAGCCTGTAGTTGCTCACTTACCCATCGAAACATAGCAATTGTATTGTTGTGTTTAACAACAATACAATTGCTATGTCGCGATATCTGAGGGTTTGCGCCCGTCTAGGTAGGTACTACCCATGTTACAAAGCCCTTTACCACGTAGCCGTAACCGTAACAGCCTGTGAATGTCCCACTGCTGGGCTAAAGACCTCCTCTCCTCTTTTTGAAGAGAAGGTTTGGAGCTTATTCCAACACGCTGCTCTTATGCGGGTTGGTGGAATACACATGTGGCAGAATGTCAATGAAATTAGACACATGCAGGTTTCCTCACGATGTTTTCCTTCACCGTAAAGCACGAGATGAATTATAATCACAAATTAAGCACATGGAAATTCAGTGGTGCTTGCCCGGGTTTGAACCCACGATCATGAGTTAAGATTCACGCGGTCTTACCACTGGGCCATCTCGGCTTTACCACGTAAGTATATGTATAATACATACAATGGTTGGTCTTAGTTTTTTACTGATTTAATGTAATTCATAAAAGGAGCTTTTAATGAAACTTAAAACACAGCACATTGACCTTGTACGCGCGAATATCCGACTCGTAAATCGTATTTCGAATCGTATTGGACTAACTTTCGACCTTGTAGCTTAAACCATCTACATTATATTTTGATGATCTTGAATTATAAGTTATGTAAACACTTATAGCCAAAGGTTGTTTGTTCTAATATATATATATTTTAACTAGCCGGTGCCCGCGACTTCGTCTACGCAGGATTAGTATTTGGAGTAGCTTATATTAGCGTGTCGTAGAAAAGAACTAACATTTATGGCAGCGCACGCCAGAATAGCTCGCAGAAAGGTAGGTTTTTTCCTAGTTACTTGACATTTAATGTCATATTTTGGACAGCTCACACAATATCTTTATAAACTGTAGCCTATGTGTTATTCTGATGTATAAGCTATATTATTGGAAAGTTTAATTGAAATCCATTCAGTAGTTTTTGCGTGAAAGAGTAACAAACATCCATCCACACATACAAACTTTCACGTTTATAATATTAGTAGGATTATGTGTGTACATACAGAGGTACTTCTATATCTTATATATTATAAAGTGGTAAGGTTTGTGAGTTTGTAAATTTGGTTGTAGCGGTAATTACCGAAGCGAAAGTCATCCGATTTAAATAAAATCCTTTAACCAATATTTAGAACAAGCCTTCAGGATGCCAATTGACTACATAATGTAACATTATAAAAGGTAAACGTAACCAATAAGTTTTCCCCACGAGATGATTAATAAGCACCAATTATGAAAATCCAGTGGTGCATGCCTGGGTTTGAACTCGTTATCATCGGGTAAGATTCTCGTGTTACAACCACTGGGCCATCGCGAATCCGATGCTATTATAATAAAAGTAAAGTCTTAAAGACCAATCTTGGAAGTCTTCTTCTTCTTCTTCCTAGCGTTTTCCCGGCCTAGTAATGCCAGGGTCCGCTTTCCTACATCTTTGCCTCCACTTTGCCCGATCTAAAGCGAGACAGACAGACAGACAGGAGGTGTTTATATCTTTGTACCTGTCCGGTATAAGTGATACAAACATACGGGCACACGACCCCGCCTTCCCCGAGCTACTTATGCTACACCCTGTATCTTCCATGGCATAAGTATCCTTATACCTTAAATTCCCACCAAATTTCCTCAACATCCCTCTATCCTGAACTGGTTCCCTACTCTAGGTTGGGGAGGTCAGACGGCAGTCGCTCCTTATAAAACCAGTACCCGCCATTTACCATGGAAAAGGAAAACAGAATTTTAGGTACAATGGTTAGGGCGTCGCCGCAAAACGACGCGCAGGCACATCGCCCTAAACCTGCGACCAGTGGGAAAGTGCTACCGTGTCAAGTACGGGCACGGCTAAAGAAGCAAGTACCTAAAAAGAAGTTCCGCTTTGCCACCTGTGAGACCAATCTTGGGAGTACTAGAGTGATAAGTTTTTATAGTGAAGCTTAGAGATTCAAAATTCTCTAAAAATCCGCCACACGTATATATTGTTACTAATAATGCAATCGATAAAATATTACTAAAATAAATGTTAATATAATTATTAAAATTCATTTTAAGTATTTTACTAAACCAAGATGGCCTAGTGGTTAGAACGCTTGAATCTTAACCGATGATCGTGGGTTCAAATCCGGGAAAGCACAACTGAATTTTCATGAGCTTAATTTGTGTTTTGTCGCAGCTCTTCCGACAGTCACATTACATAACATATACTATATGATGGCTAATCTCTCTTGAGATTTTTCTCGAAAACCGAAAATTTAATATATTAATTAAATTAAAATACAAACATGTAAATTGTCCTGCAGCTCCTTGCTCAGCTTCCTGACGTTCTCCAGCTCCTGCAGCTGCTTGTCCGAGGGCTTCCCGTAGACATCCAGGTCTATATTTTCCCCTCTGCGCTGCCCTTCCACCCATTTGGAGATTTTGTCCCTGGTGAGGTCGGTGCGCGCCAGCGGCGACTCTTCTAAGGAAAAGTTCATCTTTCTGTAACAAAGTATTATGTTTGTGTAATAAAGCTAATTTCGAAAAATAAAAAAACTTACTCTACATTTAAATGGAAAACTAAGTTTAAATAAAAAATTAATAAAAAGTGATTCATGTTTCGTCGAGGCGGACATTAACATTCGGAAATGACGGTAGGTATACTTTTAATTTAATCTTGTTAAATGACGTTTCTACAGAAACCCAATTGAATTGAGATTATACATTTTTCGAATTCATTTAAACTGGTAATTGTCGCCCCAGTAATGTGTCGTTACGGTAATATAATTCATTTAACGGAAATTAATTTAATATCTTTGTATATTTAATTTTTAAAATAAGTCTGTAAAGATATAATAAAACTTGTTACAATCAACGAGATGGAAATAAATTTTAATAAATCATACGGATATAATCCACACCAATCATATTTAATTAAAATAAAATACAAAGCATTTTTTTCCACGAACAACATATAATGAAATTGATATGACGATAAAAAAAAAATATAGGTTTAATATAAGAAATATATTCTTTATTTATTTAACTAAAGTTACTACTACTAATAATAATACTTAAGTACATTTTACAACAAACATATTCTGTTTCACCGCTAAGGACTTGTAGTTTTTTTTTTTTTTTATAATATCCTGGGACATTATTCACACGCGACCATCTAATCCCAAACTAAGCAGAGCTCGTACTATGGAAACCAGACAACTGATATCAGTTAGTTACAAAAGAAAAGTAGTATATGTAGTATATACTACATATACTACTTTTCTTTTGTAAATACATACTTATATAGATACTTACACCCAGACTCAGGACAAACAGACATACTAATGTCTGTCCTGGGTGGTAATCGAACCCTCAACCTTCGGCGTGAAAAGCAAGTATCCACCAACTACGCCAACCAGCTCGTCATACTTTTCGTTTTTTAGTCAGGCTCACATAGACACAGACACAGAAGGCTCGCGATGGGTTAAACTGTTATGCCTTCTCTACATACGCAGCGCAAAACGCGACTACACATTTACATTAACCGACAAAGTATTAAAACCTTTTCTTAGGATGATATTATTTGTACTCATCATCAGATGAGTTGAGTCTAGCTGACCACGCCGGCCGGTAGAGCACGTGGACCTCAGCCAAGGAGCGTAAAATAAAAATTTGAATAGTCTATAACCCGTCGGACCGGTCCGGTCCGGTCTATTTTGTCAAGTGTTGCTGGCATTGGAACATTGGAAGGTTACGACCTTTTATTGCTATTTCTAAAATACATAATGATTTCCTTGCGGAGCACTATTTATTACATATTACGAATTTTAACTTTCCCCGTTAATACTACATAACTAGCTTCTATAGCAATACAACAAGATATAGATGAAAGTGCAGAGTCCGTATTCATTCATTTTCATGAATTACATTTGAGAAAATGATTTATCCAGGTCTGTCCTGTCGTAACGTGCTTTACGTTCGATTGCATTCTTTAACATCATTTAGCACATATACAAGAGTACTTGAATAAAGAATATTTTGATTATGTTTATTTATTATCTATACCTATATGTAATACATTAGTCATGCAGCCTGTCTCTCTATTTGTACATTGCTTTTTGCTTTTTTAGCAATAACGCGGCGTAGGTACTATTTGTTCAGCTCTTTAAAGATTGCTAACTTTGCGTATTCATTATTCCGCTATTGTGTGCAATAAAGTATTTTATTAACATTATTTATTAAATGTTAATCTTTAGCGATAATAAATATAGACGTGTGTGTGTGTGTGTGTATGGAATGACCTTTGCTGTGCCACGCGTGTATGGACTTAGAGGCCAAAAATATTTGCCGTTATGAGTCTGTTTTATATTACCGAATCATTATTATTTCTCGAAACATCAACAGATTATCATCAGAGATTGCAATTAACGATCTTAATAAACAAAGACACAGTGATCGTTGTAACGTGAACTACGTTTTATTACGCATTTTATCAATATATATATATAATCATGGGAACTATTTATTTTCCTTAAAAACAATATTATATTACAGTATTTTGGGGTGATATCGGAATGGCGGAAACCGGTTAAGCTAATGTTTTAAATCACTGCCAATAGTTTAACGCCATTTCGAAATATACAGTTTCTATTACAATGACTAAGCAAGATGAATTATTTATTTTAACTTGTAATCAACAGCGTTACAGAAATTGTTGTAAAATTATTACTTATTACTAAAGAAAAGCGACATAGGATTACAATTTTATAATTCGAAAAAAAAAACTAAATACATAGTATAAGTATTAATATTAACAGTAAAAAACATTCTTGCTAAATTATTATATTATATATTGGTTATATATATATTATATATTGGTTGTTTAGTAGTTACGTTGAAGGAATTAACAGAGTCTCCCGACTATCTCAGAAACGATCAGAATCTACTGCTCAACGAATCCACTGCCCAGAATATTTTATTTCACCCTATTTTCATACGTGTTGTTTATTGTATAGTTTAAAACGTCTGTTACAGTTACTTCATGTTGGTAGTTCAATGGTAACATTAGTAAAAAATTATTATTATAACTGACAATTTAACAAAATTAAACTTATTTATTCATTAATGTTTTTTGTTAAATACAATCTACTATCTATCAAAAGGTACAATTAAAAATATCTGCTAATCTTATTATAAAAACGAATATCTACAGGAATGATGTATAGACCTACGCCGATAACTTAATGATGTATTAACAATACCTTTCAACTTACTAGGGTTAATACCCTCCGATGAAGAGATTGGACGTTATATCCAAAACATGATCTATAGCCATTAAGCCAAACACAAATTGAAATAACTTACAGGTAACATTGTTTTAGTTATAATGTCTTAATACGACTTGTTTTTATGGTTTTTTTTAATATCTCATAAAAATATCTTAAATATGGTGTTACATTTTTAATTCTACTTTTATCATAATTTTTTAAACATTCAACGAATTATATAATCGTTTTTAATCTGTATGCAAAATAATTATAAAACATATAACACAAAGTTATACAACTTGTGCTGTGCTGTCTAGAGACAACTAGCGACCCGCCCCGACTTCACGCGGGTAATATTAAGGTTTCATCAACAGCAACAAATGCTTGGGTAGCATTACGTGAAAGAAGTGACACGTCCATACATGTATGTATAGCTCTGTTCTCTCTCTTTAACGTCGTATCTTCCTTCTCCCTCATTCAATTTGACGCGTCCTTAAAATTTTACTCTCAATTCTCGCCTATGGTCGATTATCAAATGACAGCCTAAGAAGTTCAGACATCTGACACCCCGTACCGTACCATATCGCCTTAAGAGCTCGTGCTCTACACGTCCCGCGCGGGCTGGTCTCGCTCGAGAATAGCCGCTGGGGCCAAAATCAAACTTCAACATATTTCAATAAATTAGACTATCAAACGCGATGAATACGCGTAGTACAGTACGCCTCTAAAGGGCTCCTCTCCGTTTTTAGAAGAAAGTTTGGAGCTTATTCCACCACGCTGCTCCAATGCGGGTTGGTAGAATTTCAATGAAATTCGACACATGCAGTTTTCCTTCACCGTCAAGCACGAGATGAATTATAAATTCCAATTAAGCACACGAAAATTCAATGGTGCTTGCCCGGGTTTGAACCCACGATCATCGGTTAAGAGTCATGCGTTCTAACCACTAGGCCATTTTGGCTTCCGCTAGGCCATCTCGGACATCTCGCGATGAATAATAATAGAATATATAAGAAATTTCCTCCATCGCTTAACATGCAAGTATCAACTAATAATTTTATCAAATAATTTACAAAAAACAGGCCACAAATACCCCACTGTTGGTCTGAAGCCTCCTCTCCTCTTGAGAAGATGGTGCTCATTCCACGCTGTTCCAATGGGTTAGTGGATATATCCACTAACCTTCATAGGCTTCATACATGAAGCAAAACGAGATGAATCATAGCCATCGAGTTTGAACCAAAAATCACAATTGCCCATAAAATATAATAATGGTAAAATATAATAACCGCGCGCGAAGCCATAAAAGTCAATCGTCACCTTACATTTGCGGCCATTGTGTGTTAATATGTAATTTTTATGTTCTTCGATGTTTTTCTTTGTGTTTCTCAAGAACAAGAGTTTGTTACACTTAACGCAGAGCACGGACGTGAATTGTCAGGAAATGATGCGACGTTGTTTGTAATAATTATTATTATTTATTATCATTTGTTTATGTTTACCCAATAGTCAGGGGCCATCTGAAAATCAGTGCTGTGCATTAGCACAGCTTATACCGAGATGAACCCCTTGCTACCTACACTGTATTCTTTAAATTTAATTTTTTTCTTCTGTATAATCTATGTAATGTATGTGTGTAGCAAAATAAATGGTTTAAATGGTTTTTAAATGGTTTTAATTATAACATTTCAAAAATACACGCACCAAAAAAGTGCGTCACTATAAATCGGTTTCAACAATTGACAGCTGACAATACAAATTAAATCATACACATAAAGCCTGTGTACCTGCAGCTTTGAGAACTGATTTTATTACCTGACATTGACATAGATTGTCCAGATCGTCGGGTCAAAATTATTATCCTTATAATTACAAGTATAAAGCACTAGAAACCAGCTTCGACTGCGCACAACGAGCCTTTAAGTATGTTATTAATAAAATAAAATAAATTAAGCTTAGGGTCTCATTTTGAGGACACGGTTTGAAACTTATTCCACCACGCTGCTCTTTTTTATGTGTGAGGGTGTATACAAGCAGGCGGCTCACCTGATGGAAAGTGACCACTACTGCCCATGGACAACTGCATAACCTGGTTGCTGGCCTTTAAGAACTGAGTACGCTCTTTTCTAGAAGGTTTCTATGTCATGCTGGTCCCACAGAGTGGTTGTACCAGGCAGGTAATCGCCCAATACAATCCAACGTGACTTGGATTTTTGCATATACAATCGTTTTTCGTCACTGCCGACCACATGAAAACTCAGTACTATAGTTCGAACCACTGGGCCATCTCGGAATATGTTATTTCTATAAAATATTGAAATATTATTATCACAAATCGGATTTGATCCCGTTTAGTAGACGACTAGTTTAGTATCTAAGTTGTTATTCTTACAAAGTTTGTAATTAAATAATAAACGTTGAATAATATTCCAGCTAATTGTCTTCATCTCAATTAAATAGTTACAATGTTTATGTAAATATACACAGCGCGGATATTTAAAGAATATTGCAATTAAACCGGTTTTTATTTATATCAAATATAAATCGCTCCAGTTAAAGTCCATCCGCTGAGAGAATGCGTCCTCGGCGGTTGAGGAAAACGTCGAGGAAACCTGCATGTGCCGGGAAATGTGTCACGTGTACATTGCAGCAACGTGGTGAAATAACTCCAACACTTCTCTTTAAGACGAGGGGAACCCTTTGCCTCTTATTTTACAACTAAGCCCGTCTTTTGTACAATATATATTTTGTATTCTTCAAAAAAGGATTAAAAAATAGCTCGATAATAATAGTAATGTCTACCAACCTAAGGAAGTGCAGGAAAGGACGTATTTTCTCACATTTATATACAATACATAAACACAATACATACATATAAATGTTGCTATATGCACTGGAGACAATTATATATGTTTTAAATGTCATAGCAATACGCTGTGCTCATTGTTCTGACAGCGATAACCATAACGACGGCCGCCATTATGCCGACTGCGGACCACACATACTTGTGCATACAAAACGAATGCTACTAAAACGTTAACACTAGTAAGATGCTAGTAAGTACATAACCATTTTATGTACGAATTGTCCGTACTCTAATGGTGATTTGCTATTAATCTTTACGCGATAATATATATCATGTTTTTAAATGTTAGATATTGCTTGCAACATCATACGTGTCACGTTTACTTAGCGTAGCTTATATAGCGTAGTTACCACCTACTCATCTTATATTCTACCGCCATACTGTTGTGTTCCGGTTTAAAGAATGAGTGAGCCAGTGTAATTAAATGCAGATGGAACATAACATCTCAGTTCCCGAAGTTGGTAGCGCATTAACGATGTGATTGATATTTCTTACAATGTCGAAGTCTCGGGCGATGGTGACCACTTACCATTAGGTGTCCTATATGCCAGTCTTGCTATTTAAACGTAACTAATTGGGTCGCTGTAACCCAAAAATAATCAAGTCAATAATTTTTTTCGCAGCGTATTTACGCAGCTCCAGCTAGGCTTTCCATATATACATATTCAAATTATGTTTTAAATCGCCCTTACGATATTTATGTAAATAAATTAAATTACTAAACGTACGAGTGGAATAATGAAGGAGGTCCAAAGTCAAGTTCGTATTCGTTCCGATTGAAGACTTTGACAGAAAATAACAATACAAATACATGTTAATCATTGTGTAATAAATGTTAATTAACTTAAACGTAACATGATTAAGTTGAAACTTAACCGATGTGTTCGATTCAGTAATGTATATAAGTAATAATAATGTTCTCCAGACCGTTATCGGCCACGGCGGCCAATCTCAAGAGAGATTAGCCAACTACGCAGGAGATATTATAGTGCACAAGTGTGTGCGTAAACACAGGTGCACTCTCTATTCCCTAACTCTCATAATCCGATGGGACGGCAATCCGACACGACCGGAAAGAGTTCAGGCGCAGGACCAACGGCTTTACGTGCTTTCCGAGGCACGGGAGTGAACACACTTCCAACTTCCAGACTCCGGGCTGCTACTGAGAATTTTCTGAAAGAAAAACCCAATAACGTTTTATTGGCCCGACCTGGGAATTGAACCCGGGACCTCTGAGTCTGCGGCCTTACATCAAGCCACTAGACCAACGAGGTAGTCAATGTATATAAATAATGTATATAATTATATATTTAATAAAACACGAAACATAAATAAAAATATAAGAACATACCTAATGTAATTGTTTTTATTAAAACAACGTTTTTTTATATATATTTTCTTATTTCATTTAACAACTAATTACCCACGCAATATTGTATAATTATTTTACTTATACGATGAATAATAAAGTGTTTTTTTATTTTAATTTAGAAAAAAGGTCTTTGTGCGTTATGGTAGCAACATCTCAAGGTCAAGTCGAGCGAAACGCTCTTTAGAAGCCGAGATGGTTCTGTGGCTTAGTCACGTGGATTTTAATTAAAGGTTGTGGGTTGAAACTTCAAAATCAAAATGATTTATTCAATATTAAAGCATTACACTTGCTTAGTGATAGTCATAGCAGAAACTACCACCGGTTCGGTAAAGAAACACCCAGCCCTGAGAAGAACCGGCGAAAGAAACTCAGTGGGTTTTTTTTTACATGTGTCATGTTTCCTTTACAAAAAAAGAGAGAGAAATAACCATGCAAGCGACAAACACACTAAATTTTCATGTGCTTTGTTTGTGTCAACACAAAATAATTCATCTCGTGTGAAGAGAAATAAGCTTCAAATCCAGCCCTACAAATGAGAGAACGCCTTACCCCAGCACTGGGACATACAAGCTATTTATTCCTATTTTATATATATTTGAAAGATACGAGCTGTAAATATTTATTTAAAATAGAAACGCCATGATTGTCAAGCATCTGTCACCAACGGAATGAAACACGTCAGATTTCCGGGGTCACGTTGTGAAACCATTTACAATATATATTACTGAACCTGTGTAATCGGGTAACAATACCTGTCCCCGGTATTAATAGTGTGTACATATGTAACACTTTCTAGAAAAATCTTTAATATTTTTTATTTTAATTGATTTAATTTTAATTATTAAGTAAAACTTTACGGCCCAGATATAGCGGGAATAGCCCTTTTCTCTTTGTTGTTTTGATTCTGTAGTAAGCGTACACATCGTCCCACAAGAGAGTTACTGGCCCAATGTAGTCGGGTTACAGACGCAACCAGCGTTATGCTTGTTACTGGTGTTAATAATAAGAACGTCTGACAGTTCTAGAACATTCTTTTATATTTATTCATGACTTGAATATACATACAAGCGACGGTCAGTATATTTCTTAAAAAACCCATCTAGATTCTAAGTAGGTATATATAGGTAGCGCTTTATTTGGTATTTTTTGCGTTTACACGTCTGGCACGTGAGTTAAAGTCAATGTCAGCTGTTGAACCTAAACTCAAAGGCACAAACGTACATACAGGTTCGCGAGCCACATGTTCGTGAAACTATTTTTATCGCTGCACCTATGTAGAACCTATGTATGATAACTGTATATATGTAAACGAAATAGTCCGGTATCTTTGTCAGCTTAGTTTGTCAAATGATTTGCTGTTTGTGTATGTGTATGTGTGTGTGTGTGTGTGTGTGTGTGTGTGTGTGTTTGTGTATATGTGTATACGTGTTTTCGAAACATGCAAAATCATATATGTCATAATTAATTATAATGCTTAGTTCGAAACTAGCGTTCGTTTCGAGAGCTGCACCGCGCGACTCGAGTTATTTATTATAAAGAGTTGGGTTTAGTTTCTTTTGTCATCTCATCGCAAGAATTACGAAGCCAATTTATGTGAAACTTCTTTATTATTTTAGTTTATGGTTACAGTGCGAAGAAAATTATGTATGATAGTTTTGTAAGTATTTAAGTTGCTATGGAAAATACAGCATTTGTAAAAGTAAAGTAAACTAAATGTCACACAGTCGAGCTAAGGTTTCTCCACTGTTCTAGGAGCTTCTTCTACCACACTACTCTAATACGGGTCGGTGATACACATGTTACAGCTTCGGAGCACGAGATGAATTATAAACACAAATTTAGCACATGAAACTTCAATGGAGTTTGTCTGTATTTGAACCAACAGTCTTCGGTTAAGATTAACCACTGGGCCACAACAGTTCTTCCATTTATAAGTGACTAAACTAAAATATTTCCATATCAATCGGATTAGTTTATGCGTAAAACCGGAAAAAACAGATCAACAACCATACCCGTATATAATAACTATGAGTAACCAGTGATTACGTCCGCGAAGTGATTATTCTTTATTTTTAAAGCGTATTTTGTTGAATATTTGTAAATATCGAAGTTTAATCAATATGAATTAATTATAAAAAATAAACATTGGAATCCTTAACGGAATCAGGGGAAATAATTAATTAATTTTTGATATTCCCTCATACTTCGTACAATTTAAATGTGTACAAAGACCTCCCATTTCGTCCCCCAATTAACATTGGAATTCCCAAGAAGTCTCTCTTAGCGATCGCTTACGTTATAAAATAAACTCATATTCTTAATTTCAGATTTCCTTGTACTCCGTAGTTCTGTCAGTACGTTAATAAAATCAGTCAGGCAGAAGATGTATATGTATAGTATTAGATATGTACAACTTTTTATAAGTATAAAAAAACTTTTTTGTTAAATCACAAAATGCTTTCCTATGTATAGTGTCATGGCGGGATGCTTTAAATTATATTTGTTATACTTGAGATGTTCAGCTGTGTCCCGGAAAAGTTGAAAAGAGACCCATAATCCTAAATTTATGTAATATCCTGAATCACTAACATAATTTATTAATAGAACCAGCAGTTTTTATAAAAACGAAATGATCGTAATATCGCCAAAAGTTGTTTGTGAAGTGAAAAGTTACCAAATGAAATAGAATTTAAAACAGAAGAACGCGACATTGAATATAATAATCATAAGATTTAACCGAGACACGAATTAAAACTCGCTTAGACGATATCTGTAGAGGAGGAATTTTATAATTGATTCTGAACTCATTGTTAGACTTGAAAATTTGATTACAACTAAAAAAACATAGTAATAATATATATATTAGTTATTAATAATAATGTCCTCCAGACCGATTTCGGCCACGGCGGCCATCACAAGAACGATTAGCAAACTGCGCAGGAGATATTATAGTGCACAAGTGCACTCTCTATTCCCTAACTCTCACAATCCGATGGTACGGCAATCCGACACGACCGGAAAGAGTTCAGGCGCAGCACCAAGGGCTTTACGTGCTTTCCGAGGCACGGGAGTGTACCCACTTCTAACGTCCAGACTCCGGGCTGCTACTGAGAATATTCTAGCAGAAAAACCTAATAACTTTTTATTGGCCCGACCTGGGAATTGGGACGAGACATGCAGTACTTATTAATGTTGCATTATCAAAGTTAGACAACCAGCGGTATGAACCAATAACCAGAAGCCGTTTATAATTGACATTGATTGTTCTGACGACCGGAAAGTCCGTGAGAATTGGAAAGATTCCTGACTGCAGCCACACTTCTCGATAAACGTAATTATAATTAATTAGCCAGTGGCTTACATCTATTTGTTATACTCAAGGGCTTAACAGTTAATAAAACAGTTTACAAGCGTCACTGAATTTCCATGTACTTAATTTGTATTTGTAAGGAAAACATCGTGAGGAAGTCTGCAAGTGTCGCATGATTTCACATTTGTTAGTAGTGGTGCTATGAGCCAGAATCTTCTACTTTGAAAACGGCTCTTTGCCCACTTTTGTTTAAATGTAAAGTTATCATACATTGTACTTCTAGCAAACATTAGTAAACTAAGCTCTGGATTAATCATTATTATTACTTCTCTCTAAAATAAAAAATATAAAGTAACAGCCTTTAAATGTCCCACTAATGGGCTAAGGTCTCCCTTCCTTTTAAGGTGAAGAATTGGAGTTCATTCCTCCAGAACCTGGAGTTCAACCAACCATATTGTTGCGGCACATTTATTCCTCACAACTTACTGTCAAAATTAAAAATAATATATTTATTTGATCAAATGATTATATGTTACGCCCCATTTGATACACGAGGCAAGAAATTCACTAGGCGGTAGGGCCCTGTGCAAACCCTTCTGGGAATCACACACGATCTAATATTCAACCGCCATACAGCATTAAGTTTTGTTGTTTCCGGTTTGAAGGGCGAGTGAGCCAGTGTAATTACAGATACAAGGGACATAACGTCTTAGCTCCCAAGGTTGGTGGCGCATTGGCGATATAAGGGATGGTTGATATTTCTTCCAGCGCTAATGTCTGTGAGTTGTGGTGGTTATTCACCATCAGGTAGCACTTCCGCCTTCCTATTTACGATACGATGTTCTAGATAAGTAAATAAGTTAATTATAAATCAAGGTTATTAAATAATCTATCCATACTAAAAAAAAAAAATTAAAACAACAAAAACCTTCACAAAAACATTGAACACTATTTATTGTTGATGATACTCTTATTATAATGTTTTGATTTTTTGTAAATTATGTAGAATAAGCAAAAAGCATCACGCTCGACGCTTCGTGGCCGAGGTCGCTTACAGTAATGTTCGCAGTGTTGTATCTATTGTAAAACTATTTCATTATTTATTCTAAGAACATGTTTTTTTATAACATAGGAAGGCGGACGGGCAAATGGATATAATGGAAAACCACCATAGCTCTAAGACATTGGCGATGTAAAAAATATTAACCATTCCTTGCTTCATCATTGCGATACCAGCCTGGGAACTAAGATGTTATGTCCCTTGTGCCTGTAGTTACACACAACAATACTGTTTTGCAGTTGAGTGTATGATGAGCGGATGGTACCCACCTAGACGGGCTAACTAATGGATACATTGATCGTGAAATTATTTTTAGTTAGAAATGTTTTATTTATAATCTTGGAGACTCCCATCGGGGTGTTTTTATCCGAAAATTATTAACCTAAAAAAGCCTACGTATATATTTTGATTATTTTGATAGACCCAATGACAATAATTATATTAATACGAAAACTGAAGTTTCCGAAACCGCAAATTCAATAAATCCTTCAACGCAAGGTATTCGTTTCTAGAATAAATTTATGCAAACATTTAACGTGGCCAATTAATGAATTTAAATATCATGCTAATAACTAAGGCATATAACTCTATATAAGATTATACAGACGATAAAAAGTGTTGAGTTTTTTAATATACAGGCAGGATGTATTATATACATATATACATATTATTGTATTTGTTAACGTATCTATGTTGTTTAATTGGTGGAAATGAGTAACTAAGGAGCTTCTTGTCGGTAGGATCTGCATTGCGATGGTAACGTTAATTTTTTTTTTACTGTTAATATAATCTTTACATTTAATTTAATCGTGTAAAAAACAGTTCAAACAAAAGTAGGAAGAGCCAACTGGCTTTGATTTTAATTTTTGAAAGTAACTAATGTGTCGCTTCGTACCATCAAGTCTACCTTCGGCTGGCCACCCTGAGTAGCTTGAACACGACCTCGGGATATGCGGCCTTATTTTGGCTCCTAAGCCAACGGCAGTCGTTTTTCTTATCTTTATATTTTCACTTAATTATGCTTTAATATTTTAAAGGTGAGTGCTTACAACATTTCAACCGTTTCAGCGACGAGCCAACTCGAGGACGTCCTTATGTACATTATATGTTTAACTATCTTCAAGTCTTATTCCTTCACATGTCACAAAATATTCTGTATGTAGGAGGGACCAAGAATAGAAGATTTTTGCCCCCGTGACATAAGTTTGTAAAGATTTTACCACACCATCAGCTTTAGCAACCCATAATATGTCAGCGGGGAATCACCGTCGGCCTATTCTATAGCTGACATTCCGCGGACTCCGCAAAATGACACATGAGCGTGCGCGTGATTGTCAAAAATACAAAAATGTTCTTTATTCAAGTAGACACTAAAACATTTTTGAATCGTCATTTTACAGGATTAAATAAAATACACTAGTTAAATGTAAACCGTTAGTTAGTTAAATGTAAACCAGTTCAAAAAAATGCCGAGAAGAACCAGCAAGGAGCTACTTTAATTGCCCATAATTAAAGCACGTAGACAAGTTGACTAATGCAAATTAATTATTATTTATCCTGCATGAAAATCAACGATTACTAACTCTACGCTTTTTTATCATATTATTAATAAATCAAGTTAATGCTCTTGCTTGCTAGCTAAAGTTCTTGCTTTAATCAGGGAGATTGGCTATCGCCTTAGAGCGAGCTTAGGATTTGACATGACTGTCAAATGACTCCTATTTGGCGCAGAGGTTGTCCATTGCCGTACAGCGTGGAAATGCGGCCTACAGCAGCTTTGCGTTGGATGGTAACTGGAAAGGACTGTCTTAAATTTGACTTAATTAAAAAAAAAATTGACATTCAAGTTGAGTTATATTTCTGTTTTATAAATAACATATTTTAAATGATGGCCTTTAATTTTCTGTATTTAAAATGATTTAAATTCAAAATGATTTAGATTTAATCTTTAGAAGACCTCATTAATATATTTAACAACTATGCACAGACATGCATTAAAAACAAAGTTATAATTTAATAAGTCTCATTTATCAATGTTTTGTTTAACATAACATTAAAATTTAATGCTAACCAAGAGTCCAGTTTCACATTAAGAAAATTCAGAGTATAATAATTATCACAAGTTGTAATAAATATATTACACATATATTGGTAAAGGTGTGAGAACTGATATTATTTTTGATTTAACTACCGATATTCTACCGCAAAACAGCAGTACTTGGTATTGTTGTGTTCCGGTTTGAAGGGTGAGTGAGCCAGTGTAATTACATGTACAAGGGACGTAACATCTTAGTTCCCAAGGTTGGTGGCGCATTGGCGATGTAAGCGATGGTTGACATTTCGTACAATGCCAATGTCTATGGGCATTGGTGACCACTTACCATCAGGTAGCCAATATGCTCATCAGCCTACCTATACTATAAAAAAAATAGTGTAACATATATAATATAAACGTATATCTTTTGTATATTAATATGTCAAACAAATAAAATTATTCTGCACGTTAAAATTAAACTTAAGATTTTTTCGAAATATCTTTATCCACAAATATGGCAAAAATCGTTATTTTATTACAAAAAAAAATATATTTATGGTATAAATAACTAGAGAGTTCGGTAACCTCTGCATCGACAAAAGTATTGCCACGAAGTATATTTTATAAAAAATTCGATAATGACATCCATTTGTCTATTACCTACCAATATCTTCTTTAAATATAATATATATTATACATAACTACGCAAGGCTACGCATTTACAATTACTTTAATTATTATTATTGTGAAAAAATGTATATATAAGTTTCATTTTAACAGCGCGGTAATAGAATAGCCGATAATTTTTAGTTTGTAAAATCAAAGTTATACAACATGATAGTTATTTTCAATTATAATTAATAAATTTTAGTAAAAACTTAGTTTAAAAAATTTTTGAACATGCAATATTGTTTACGCAAAAAAAAATATTAAGAAAAGTTTTGCCTAATTATTATTAACTATTAAAAATACTCACTTGTTTTATAATATATTCTTCGAAACGATACCAAATATTCGCTGCACGGTATACTGCACCATCAAGTACTGAAACGCGTCCGACACAACGCGTCTTTCTTCTAATACTGACGTGTCGGACACATGCCCGACCCGAGAAACGGTTCAATTTAAATACATATTAATAGTTCGGGGTTGCGTTTACGAGTTTAATATTTATAAAATAAATATCTTACTTTTGATTAATACGAAAATCTATACTAATATTATCCTTCTTTAATTGAATTTTGAATAACGAGACGCGGAATCAAATTAATTATAAAAAAATATTTAAATTTGTTTGATTGAAAATTTAAGTTTTTTTTCATATTATATATGTATATATTAATTCATAAATAGATTAAATATGTTTCGTATATTGTGTCTAAATGAGATTTCAATGCTTCGTTGGTCTAGTGGCTAGATGACATGGCTGCCAACTGCGAGGGGCTAGGTTCGAACTCTGTCAGGCCTAATACTTAATTGGACTTTTCTTTCAAGATATTCTACGTAGCAGTAGAAGGTGACAGTGAAACTCCCGTGTCATAAAAAGTGAAGGTCTTGAACGTCAACTCTATCCAAGCTGGACAGGTTGTTGTCCTAACGGATTTCGAGAGTGGTAATAGAAGGTCGACTGTGACTGTGTGACACAGTGTACTCGAGCCTAAAATATCTCCATCGTAGCTGGCTCTGACATATGCCAGAAGGACATCAATGAGAATCTCATTCGAGACAATTTTACGCAAATCTTGAAAAATGTTGCGATGATAAATGTGTTGAAAATGTCTCTCAATTTTTTTACTCAATAATTCGAACTTAGCCTATTACGACTAAGTTCTAGATAAGTTCAAAATAATCCTTATTTAAATAGAATATATACAAATTAGACTGAAGTTAAATGCTTATACAAATAATAATAATAAATTGTAATCTGCCTTTCACGTCGAAGGTTGTGGGTTCGATTCCCACCTAGGACCTTAGTGACATGAACATGTCTGTTCGTCCTGAGTCTGGGTGTAATTATCTATATAAGTATGTATTTACAAAAGAAAAGTAGTATATGTAGTATATCAGTTGTCTGGTTTCCATAGTACGAGCTCTGCTTAGTTTGGGATCAGATGGCCGTGTGTGAATAATGTCCCAGGATATTATTATATTTATAATATCGGTCCCCGGTCGGTTAAGCATTCCATCGTCAGTACGGCACCAAACTTGTGAACTGATGTTAAGTCATTTAAATCTTATAATCATCACTCTCTGATATTAAATGATCGTGTTCTGAGCTGAATTAGAAATTGTTTTTACAGAAGAGTTCTCCTGTTACCTAGTAACAGTAAAATGTAGCACACAAGCGACGTAAGTCCGAGTAAATAGCTCAAGAATACTCCGACGAAGAATTATTTGTTTATAAAACGTCAAATAAATATTGTCTCGACAAATATTCACGTATATTATGTATTGCTGACGTGTGCATATCTCGTATTTGACGATAAATATACTTATAATTATTTACATTAAAACCTACTACTGCGTACGCTACTACAAATACACAAATTATTTACACATTTATTAAAATATGATATTCATTATTAAATATGCTCATAATTGTGATACATATATATATATTGCTACATATATATATATATATATATATATATATATATATATATTGCTTAATAACAATAATAATGTCCTTCAGACCGATTTCGGCCACGGCGGCCAATCTCAAGAGAGGTTAGCCAACTATCCGGGCCGACAATCCGACACGACCGGAAAGAGTTCAGGCGCAGGACCAACGGCTTTACGTGCTTTCCGAGGCGCGGGAGCTTGCGGCCTTACATCAAGCCACTAGACCAACGAGGCAGTCAATATATAATAAAATATATAAGTATATATAATAATAATAGTCCTCCAGACGGATCTCAAGAGAGATTAGCCAACTTTATTCTCTCTTATGTAGATGATGCAATTCGTTTCAAAAATGCATAACCGATGCACGTTGGCATATCGAAATATTTTGTAATTGATTAATTAAACGCTGGATCATTTTTAGAAGACGATTGTGTAACTCGTAAATCAAATCACAAAATCGTTTAACGTCATTATTAATTTTGAAATATGCCGTTTATTATACATACTTTTTAAATCAACTTTTTTTATTGAAAGGAGACTGGCTGTTATGCCACCCGGGCGACCTATTGCTAGCAATGTAGAGTGTAGGGTATGGAGAAATAACTATTTGTATAAATAGTGCCCTCAAAATGTATGAAACTAAGACGGTGTTGCTGGAGCTAGAGAACGCTACGGAGCTCATTCGTGTAAAACGGAATTAGGGAAGGAAATTTTAACATCCACCATGAGCTGAGCAACTTCCTAACTATTCAGTTAGACAAATTTATAAACACGAATTATGAAACGCATACATGTTTTTATGTAATATGAAGCTACGGGATGGAGAAATGGGCCACCCGTTGGGAAGGTTAACCTGTTCACCAGGTTAGGGCATAAGAGTAGCTTAAGAGTGTCATGGCGATTGCCGACACTACGAGCCGATCGTCTCGCCACCACGCGGTCTACCCTCACGACGCGCCGGTAGATGTTTCCATCAAGTAAATACAAAATGATATAAGTAACTGATAACTATATACATAGCGGCCCGTCGTGTTGTCTCGTCTGGTGACAGCTTGTCTGGTTTTTTGCAGCCGACTTTCGTGTCGTGATTTTTACATTATATATATATATAGAACGCGTGAATCTTAACCATAGCGGGTTCAAACTCACCACCACTCAATTTTCATGTACTTCATTTGTATTTATTATTCGTAAGGAAATATCGTGAGGAAACCTGCGTGTGTCTAATTTCACTGGAATTCGACATGTGTATTCATCGACGCTTATTGAAGCAGCGCGGTGGAATGAGGTCCAAAGTATTTATAGATGTTCGCATTGGTTGTTGATCGGAACAAAATAAAACTACAAGCGATTAATCACATCACGTCATAAATTCAATCCGGTAGTGCAATCATTTATGTTGGACAAGGTCTCAAGTAATATTTGTTAGTTGTATGACCTTAACGACTACTAGTAACGATAAGCTGATCAATATTAGTGAATCGGTGCGAGGCACAACTACCAAACCACTCCGTACACCATTCAGACAGTTACATCCCAAAACGTTGACGATCATACTTATTTTAAATAAAAAAGGCAGGCGGGCTGACAAATGGACTTCCAGATGGGATTCCAACGCGCCTACTAATTTTGGAAACTTTGAAAGTAATCCCTTGTGTCTGTTATTACACTGAGTCACTCACCCTTCAAGCCGGAACACAATAATACTAAATGATGAGCTGTAACACCGAGTGAAACAAGAAATTAAATAAAAAAATTCTCTGTTGGTTATTGAGCCGCGAGGTGAGCATGTCAAGTTCGCGACGTCTTCAGACCTTGAGATTTTCCGCAAAGATTATAGTAAATAATAATCACAATAAAAACTCATTAGAATATCGTAACAAATAACGGTCTGCTTTTACTGGCTGCTTTTTTACTTTAAATTCTACAACCGCTTCCGGGTTACGAAATAAAATAATTTGTTTTTAAATTAAGAAAAAGTCCGTGTCCCCCTCCAAGTCCAAATGACATGGTTACAGGATTTTTTGTGTTCTACTTACAAATATTTCATACGAACTTGTACGAGGTCGTATTTTGTTTTGCCAGTGTGCTCTAGGCGTCCACATACCCTTTACATGAAATTACCTTCTTAAAGCGAACAGTAATAAGGCAAACGGACCTTAACCTAACGCATGTATATATTGCTGGGTGGCCTTGGTTGTACCTACCCAGATGGACTTGCACAAAGCCCTACCACCATGAAGTAGGGCCTCTTAAATTTCACTGAGTTGTTCTTTACAGAACAGATCTACTCAACATGTGTCTACAATTTGGTTTTTAACGAGAACATAAAAATTACATATTAACACACAATGGCCGCAAATGTAAGGTGACGATTGACTTTTATGGCGTCGCGCGCGGTTATTATATTTTACCATTATTATATTTTATGGGCAAAAGCGACTAATAATCGAGACGGACTAGTGGATAGGACCTTAACCGAAGAGTACAGGTTCAAACCCAAGAGAAACATCGTGAAGAAACCTGAATGTGTTCCATAAAGATTCTGCCACAAGTGTCGCTACTAAGCCGCAATAGAGCAGCATGGTGGCATATGCTCCAAAGGGAGAGTAATTAGCTCAGAGGGATATTTATAGATTATATTACTTTTTTTTTAAACAATTATGGTACGGAGTCATAGGAAATATAAACTAGAACGTAAAGCCGGCAAACATAACAAAAATGCAACGCTGCAATAAATAAACTAAAAAAAATAACGAAAATTCAACTTTGAACATTGTTACATTGCAAAAACAATTATAATAAAAAAATGATTAAATAATTATACCACAGATTATAACGATAGTCGCGATTAACCGGTTTCCTAAATTTAATACCTGACCTATGGTCATTTTAATATAATAAATAAAAACCGATATCAATACATCTGATTGGGGTTAATAGACTTCGACTTCGTCCGACACAGCGCCGTGAAAGTTGGCGCATTACATTAGTATTATTGCATAGCAGTTTTTATCTTATCCACAAAAATGTAACTCACCGCTAGATGTCACTGCTATTGCCTTCTTTATAACTTTTTTTTTATGTTCATAGGTCTACAAAACAAAATGACAATCAAAAAATTGAATTGATTACATTTCTCTTGATGTAGACACGACATGCACTTTTGATTAAGTGCAAACAAAAAAGTCTAGTCTGTGACAGCAACAAATATCTAAACTTATAATTTTTTTAATTGCAAAACAATTTAAACTATCGAAACAGTTTTTTTTTTACTTTTTTTCAATGAGTCTATAGAACTGTCGGTAAAAATATCATAATTTTACTGGTTTTACAAAAGATAAATAAACATTACAGGTTGCACCTTAAGCGTTTACTTACTTAATTAATGCAGTTTGTATGTCCACTGCCGTTTTGCGAAATAGCAGGTGATGAGTAGACAAGTCAAAGCTTGGATTTCAGGCCAGGTGGTGTCCTGGGTGTCTTTGAGCAAAGTCTACTTCTATAACAATAAACGTTATATATCAGTCAAGCCATTGCCTTGGCAATTTGTTGAAGTTTTTTTGTTTATTTTCGTTTATGCTTCAACTGCAACCGATCATTGTGTAATTTGTAAGATGGGTAATTTGAAAAACATTTTTTTACCTCAATCAAAACACGTCAATAAAACACTTAACATGAGCAGCATAATTAATAAAACGGATACTCGAGAAGTTATAACCCAAAAAGGTAATTATTTTCTTTTTGTAAGCCCACGTCATTCTAACCGTGCCGAGCCGAGACGGGAATTTCGTCTTAAACTGACATCGACCTTAGGAGGAAAGAAACGAATGTTATCAAGAATCTTGAAACTTAGATTTATTTCATTCTAAATGATACTTTTGTGCCATTAACATTTGAAATACTTGGAAGTGTAAACACTTTCATAACTATTAGTGTGATGGTGGAACACGTATTAGATAACTCATGTCGTTTTCTGACAACGTGTTTACAACATTTCACGAACATCTATTGAGAAATTAAGACATAAAAGCGACCAAACTCACTTTGGCATGCAAGTAATATAAGTTAGGATAACACTGAGACGTCTTTATTTGATTACACTAAGTCCTCAATATAAGTAATTGTTATGTAAATAAAAAAATTAAGTTAAATATATTAAACAGTAGAACATTTATTTACAAAGTGACATTTGGTAAAAGTCCTACCACTGGGCTGAAACCTCTTTTCCTTTATGAAGACAATGTTTGGAGCTCTCCAGCACCGCGCTCCAAAACGGATATACATACATATGGCAGATTTTCGTCCGATACATGCAGGTTTCCTTACGATATATCCTTTCAACGCAGAGTACGAGATGAATTATAAAAACTAATTAATCAAACGAAAATGAACCCACAATCTTGGGTAAATACTCAAGTATTATCACCATATCTCGGCTCTCGTATTATTTTAAACTTTAAATTTCTATTAATTGTAAAATAAACTAAATATTTATTATTAAAAGAATTTCCTGTATTGCAGATTATTTATGAAGAGCGACACAATTAAAACACAATTAAGGTCAGCGATGCGATCGAACCAGCACAGAAAGCGCGTCATTTTTTTAAATTGAATACACGTAATATATTGTTATTTAATAAACGAACAAGATGTTTTACAAAGAACATTGCATTCACGCTTGTCATGTTAATAGTCCAAAGCGCGTGAAATTGCGAAGCGCTGCATCATTTGGTATAAGTTTATGGATTTGTAGTTTTTTCAGTTATTCATTACAAAAATAAGTTTCCTTATGTATATTTATTAAGTATTATTAGTAGTAAGTATTATTTAAGTTTCATACATTAAAGCCTTAAATATATACAAATTGAAAATAACTTCTGTACAAATCATGACCGCGTGGAAAAATATATTCCTTACTTATAAATCCACGTCGAGACAGACTTAGTTTTTACTTTCGATATGGAGAAATGAGGTTGTATAGGGAGTTGACTTTTAGTCAAACATGAATATTAGTGGTACATAAAATCATATATATATCCTTTGATTGAGTAGCATTATAATTGATGTTAAAAATTAATATATAAGTTGTAATATTTGCATAATAATTATTGAATAAGTCAAGGATATGAATGAAGTATATTATTTCATTAAGCGAATAAGAACCAACGCATTAGAAATAAAATGAAACGATGATAACGTTTTCTTGACAGATTTCGACCTTTGTGAAGAGAGACTACTGCAGGATATTCTGTATTTAATATATAATCTTGAAAATGATGATTCAAAAGTGATTCTAAGCGCTCTCGTGAATGAAGTATCGGATTATGAGAGTGAGGGAATAGACAGTGTCTGTGTTTCCACTCACTCTTCAGGTAGACTCTTTTCTTGAAGGTTCCTCAGTCTTATCGGTTCGGAAAACCTCCAGCGAAAGCTGGTTCCACATAGAGCTTGGGTGGCGCAGAAAGGCCTTAATAAAGCTGTTGAAGATTTGGATTTGAATTTGGAATTGTAAAAAGGTGGTAACGGTTTTAATAATAACGAAATCGAAGGAAATGGAAACGAAAACTCTGTTTTAAGTTGTATTTTAATAATTATTATAAAGTTTAATTACATAAAGTTAAGTTACACTTGTTTTTAAGTCAACGCACATTTTTAAATAAATACATAGTTAATATTATACATTCATTTAAATTATATTATGGCTATTGTTTATATACAGTCGGTCAAAGGGCACAGCTGAGGTCTTGAATATTGATTCCAATGAATTCATTAATACTTTGTATAATTTCATGTTTTCTTTGCTCTTTATGCCAAAATATTATTATTAATTAATTTGGAAAGCAAGAACATTATTATTTATTACAGTTATATTATAAGTAGCGAACATAAAATATATTTAGGTAGTCAGATAACCCATTTCCCAGACTGCCTACCAATTTGAATTAGGACAATGTTTGCAAGGAATAATTAATTTTTCCTCTTTAATAACATGCGCAGACAGCTGGTTTAGGATTGGCCGCCATGTTGGAAATTCGTTCAGGATGCCATTAAATAGTCAGAGCAAATTAACCTTATTTTAATCATGCTTTATGAAACAGCCTCAACATTTACCAATTATTAAGCAATATAAGATATATATATATATAATGTCCAAAAAGCGTTGAGTACGTATCCTTTAATTTTCGTTTAGGCATCTAAATTTTATCTTTGTTATTTCATTTAAGAAATAGAATCAATGTAATGTCTGTTTCTTTTAATTTCTTCTCGACATGATCTTCTTCCTGAACCGTTGAGTTGATAGCTTTACATTTAATATTTAATTCTGCAACGTGAGTCTTGACGCGCATTCATCGGCGGTTTTAAGCCTAATTTAATCTGACAGTCGCAATTATTACACGTATTAATTACTTACTTTCCATTTCAAACATTATTCTGTAAAAAAAACAACTTGAACGCTATATCAGATTAGTCCAATGGCGTAACATTAGTTTAATCCATTTCTAAGACGCTAGACTAGTTCATGCCTCACATTGAGGTCAGCCCGCGGTACGTGGTGACCTTGAGGTCGACAGCAAAAACGTTGGCGTTTCAATAGCGACATCCCCAATCTATTTTTCATTATTTAGTGTAATGAAAAACCTTATTTTGTATAAAATATTTAGAGGAACATTCAAACTGGCGCCAGATGGTAAGTGGTCACAACAGCCCATGGACATTATCGATATAAGATATGTTAACCTTACATCGCCAATTCGTCACCAACCTTGGGAACTTAGGTGTTGTCCTCTAGTTACACTGGCTCACTCACCCTTACTTAAGATTATACCACATTAAAGTGTCCGGTAAATATTCGGTAGTTGTTTTTTAATGGTTTGTCCAGTTGAAGAATTGTCGAGTTAATGTTTTAGGTTGATCATAAATCAAACGAATAAGCCCTTCCCTTCGCCACCTTTCATCTCATCTGATCCTCTTGTAGTCATTTATATGTAAATAAAAAATAATATCTTTGTTATTGTAGTTCAACCGCCAAATAATTATATTTTTTACAGACACAAGGGGCGTAGCATTATTTTTTTATTTTTTTATAGAAAATGAAGGCGAACGAACATTTGGGCCACCTGATGGTAAGTGGTCACCAACGTCCTTAGACATTGGTATTGAAAGAAATGTTAACCATCGCTTACATCACCAATGCGCCACCAACATTGGGAACTAAGATGTTATGTCCCTTGTGCCTGTAATTACACCGGCTCACTCGCCCTTCAAACCGAAACACAACAATATCAAGTACTGCTGTTTTGCGGTAGAATATCTGATGAGTGGGTGGAACCTACCCAGACTATTATATTATAGATTTCAGTGAAATTTTATACTAATACAATAAATGCGAAAATAATTTTGTCCGTCTGTTGCTATCACGGCTAAACCACTGAACCAATTTTGATAAAATTTGCTAAGAAGCAAGCTTGGTACCCAAAGGACATAAGCCTTTTTAGTCCTACCCCCCCCTGTTAACACGCGAGCGAAAAACTAAAATTAAACAACACAACGATTTTCCACTTATTTTATTTGAAATGGCCACTGCTGTAAAAAATATATAAACAAAATGTTGTTTCTAGCAATTAACATCTCTTCCTTAAACACTAAAAAATTTGTCGTATTCATTTCTCTTTGTGAAAATTCCAAAAACACGCGCACGCACAATATCGGTTTACAGTACAACACGTTTAAGTACGTGACGTCACGACGATATCTTAACAACTAAATTAGAAACAAACGTTTTTGGGACGTTCACAAAAAAATACACTATAATGCGCGTTCGATCGTATAGTTTCACTTTTGCAATTAAATAATTAATTATATAACAAATTTGTGTTCGCGGGCAAACGTTTATCACGAGCGTGGCTTCTATTATACAATTGTGTAAATATTTAATTTATATGATATTTTTTTAGATATAAGTGTAGCAAGAGGTCATATTTTAAAATAATTTGAGTTGCATGCGACACTCCACTTGGTTATTATATTTATTGTCCGGAGACACTTGTCGGCGTTTTGTTACACATCAAAGGAATGTTTGTGTTGACCGTACACGTTCGAGTCATTTATGTACCAACGTAGTTATTTCGTTGGTCCATGTGTGACTCACTTAGTTATAACATTACAACCAACAAAACGCCCGCGGTTTGCCTACGAACACCATATTTAAGTATTCATTATAAATTTGTATCGCGAATAGAACAATTCCTTCAATCAAGTAAAACTATACAATCGAAGTTCTCTCAACTCCCTTTACATTAATTCACAGCTTTGGTCTAAAAGAGCGCACAGATAAAAAATATAATCTTTTTTTTATAATTACTCTCATATAAATATCCGATTTATACATCACAATTTTGATATCAAAAATCCGAAAAAAAAAAAACAAAAATTGCGCGCGCTCCCCCCCCCCCTTCCTCCCCGCGATCTAATCTTAAATACTAAGTAAATAATTTTTTAACACTAACAAAAAAAATTTCGACATAAAACTAGCGTTTCATCTACGTGTGCGTCACAAATACAAATTATTATTTAAAAAAAAAAAAAAAAAAACAAAATTGTACTCATACGGTCGTATTGAAATGCAAGAACAATTCGGAAAAAATATCATTTAAAAGAGCACCAAAAACGAAAAAAACTAGTTCCTTAATATAACATACAAGAGCCGTCTATTTCATAAATTGTAAAATAAAAAAAAAAACCTACGATTTCGCGCACGAACGAGACGACGACACAGACCGTATAACGTTTGTATATAATAACGTCGAGTTACGAAATTGATTTCCAAATATATATAAATTTTCATACAAAACAGAACAGTGGACGTCGCCTGTCTCGCGCACTCGTCACTACCGAAGGGAATGCTGACATTACAATTTGTATTAGACATTAGAGCACATTCACACAGATTTTCCGTATTTACAGGAACGTTGGTAGACCAGTCTTACAGTCCGCGACCGCTGTGTGAACGTACCCTTACAGTTCGTTCCAATGAGTAAACAAAATCAACAACGAATATGCATTCCACACAAAATCCAAATCATATCATTACACGAGGCGGTCGTTTTACAATTATTTGTTAAATTTGTACAAATTCCAATTAAAACAATGAGTGCTCGAAAACATTTTGACAGTTTCCCAGATTCCGAAGCAACTTTAAAAAAAAAAAAATAACACTCCTCTATACCATAGAGTATGTCTTGTGCAACGTTAAAAAAAAAAAACTTTGGCAAGATCTAAGTCTAGTTTTATCGAAAACATATTAATATCCAATTGTGACGAAAGAAATTAAGACTTACACTACACATTCATTTATTAATAATTGCCACGTAAATTCGATAAAATATCACTTTCCTAACCGTTTACACTTGATTATATAGCTCCATCGAAATCGACACAGCAATCTACAAAAAATTCTCACGCAAACGTAGAGTGCTCTGTCGAAAATGATGTATAAAAATGCGATATCGAAATTAATGGTAACTATATTGTATAAATAAAGTTAAAATTATATAAAATAAAAATAATAAAACAAATCTATACATAATCCTATAAAATAAAAAACAATCAGATTTTTGAAATAAAATATATATATATATGTAAAAAAATAAAATCTTGTAAAACAATGGCAACAATTTTCACATGAAATTATTATTATTATATTATCGCATAAAAAATATATCCGAATTCGATAAACCATTCCACCTTTTTTTTTTATTACTAGCTCAGGTCGAATTCATGCCCACATTATTCAATAGCACATTTGAAAGCACTTACTTCATATATATAAATAAACGAATACAATTACAACTTTTGTACTAAAATATTACAATAAAAATATAAACTGCAAACGTGTGACAATAATGAGCTGCCATAATATTACATGTAATGGCAAATAATACATAAATTAAAAAAGAATCTTTCAACTGTGCTATTAAATAAATAAAATATATGTCAATGTCAAAATTGCCGCCAAAATTAACGTATAACCGTAAAATTTGTTTTGCTTTAAATGTCATATAATACAATATATGATATAAAATAAAATTTATTTACAATTTATACATAATATATATGTATATAAAAATTTAAAAAAAAACTTTTTTTTTTCAAAAAAAAAAAAGAAACACCGAGAGATTATCGTCGCTTACAATATAATAATTTTATTCAATTATATTATTACTTTCTTCATCAACTTTGGAATGTCTCTCATCATTGTAGGATTCTGCTTAAATCCTGAAAAAAAAAAAAAAAACTTCACTTTAGTATACATATATGTATAGCAACTTCAATACTTGTACAAGTACAGCCTATCCCACTAACAGGAGTCCAGGATAGATAAATAATCTTAGATTTAATTATTCCGTGCGAGTCGCTAATAGCTTTGCTATATTATGCACTACAAACAGTTCTTGATATATATATCTCTATTTATTTCACTTAACTACTTATTAAAAAAAAAAATTAAAAGCCGAGATGGCCCAGTGGTAAGAACGCGTTAATCTTAACGATTTTCGATGATCGTAGGTTCAAACCCGGGCAAGAATCACTGAAGTTTTTATGTGCTTAATTTGTGATTATAATTCATCTCGTGCTTTTCGGTGAAGGAAAACATCGTGAGGAAACCTGCATGTGTCTAATTTCACTGAAATTCTGCCACATGTGTATTCCACCAATCCGCATTGGAGCAGCGTGGTGGAATAAGCTCCAAAAACTTCTCCTCAAAAAGGGAGAAGAGGCCTTAGCCCAGCAGTGGGATATTTACAGGCTGTTAACTATTTATATTCACTTTCATTTCACTTCCACAATACCGATAACAACTTCGCCGTCATGCATAACGCCATTTTCTCACGAATCCATAATAAAAACCACACATTTTATTTTATATCTCGACCAATGACGTCATCGTGTCAAGTCAAGGTCAAAGCTCTTTATTTATCTGTACTCCTGCCTGACATCTGCTATATGTAATTTTATTACTTCTTTTAGTGAATCAAACATACATAAGCATAAATAACAACAATAATATTATCCATAAATCCACCTACACACTTTTACAGTAGGCTAGAATTTTAAGTATGTCACGCCTAGTCAGAAAATTCCTAACCTAATATTATAACTAGGTACATAGTATGAAGTAAATCTTTTTACTTAAGAATGAAGAGAAACATTAATGTTAAAAAATTCATAATAATAAAAAGGGAAGTGCCGCTATCAAAGCACCGGAGGGGAATCCCGCTTTTCTCCACACAACACCGCTAGTTGCTATCAAGCGGCCCAGTTATGTAACAGGTGGTATTTATTACGGTATGTACATACATATATACATACACAAGCCCACATTCACAGGTCTTTGCGTTCAATTGTCAGAAATTAATCTTAACTTCAGTGATATAATACATAGTTTTTCAGAACATTAGTGTACTCACATCGTTCCTCACCTCATATCGATGCAGGAGTTGGGATGAGTTGTAATGCGGACTTTCACTGTAAAAGAACGGCCGTTTCATCGTATTTTGCCCTGAAAATAAAACAGACCTATTTAAAAAACATAAAAAAAACAAACTACTTTTACAATTAATATTTTTAACTTTGCCTCCATAAGTCAATTTAATTTTTTTAATAAAAAATAATAATAAGAAACAAGGCTTATTACACAATTACAGATTATATAGGTAACAAAATAGCATGCAGTTGCATATTTTTGAGTTTCTTGGTTCTCTATAGAATCTACATTTAAAACCGGTTGTAGTTCTACATTAAACGAATGCTGTTACATGCCGATTCGATAGTGCGTATACGTGTTTACTTAATATAATAAAGATAAAATATTTTGATAGTGATATTCAAAGTAAGTCCTCCTCACAATCTCACAGACGATACAAGTGCAAGTACACAGTAGTAGCCGCATCCGTCTGTATGTGCGTGTGTGCGTACGTGCGTGTGTGTGTACGTGTGTGCGTACGTGTGTGTGTGTACGTGTGGGTGCACTCACAAAGCCGTGGTTATGTCTGTATGAGTACATCATAGAGCTGCGCCTTTGCGTGTACTTCCGTTACACACTCACAGAGCTGTGTGCGTATGTCTCACAGTTTATGACGTATGCGTGCGTGCACTCACAGAGCTGCGTGTGCGCGGCGAGGGCGTTCTGCTTGGCGATGAGCAGCTCGGGGCCGGGCCGCGCGCTGCCCTCCGCGCCGCCCGCCTCCCCCGCGCCGCCCGCGCCCGCCGCCGGCGAGTAGTACGGGCTGCTCTGCGGCTGCAGCACGTTGTCGCAGCCTGGAATGTAAACGGTTAATGCTTCTATATTAAATAGTCCCCTATTTTTTAGATTATTTTCGATTTTTTAATTGTTGTTATTGAGAATAATGTCCTCGTGATCGATTTCGGCCACGTCTTTCACTCTCGACAGAGACTAGCCGACTGCGGGGACACAAGTGTGTACGCAAACATAGGAGCACTTTCGTAATCCGAGACGACTTTACGTGCTATTCACTGCCAGACTCCTACTGGGAATTCCTCACAATTTACAGAAAAAAAAGACACGATTCAAAAATCTACATCCTTGTAAGGTAGCCAGTAAACCAACGATATAATAATAACTAGTGGATGGTACTACAGACGTCCGTACCGACGCCTCCCACCACCTACCGTCAATACTCACCGCTGGGAGTCTCGGGTTCCTGCTTCACTTGATGCTGTATCTGTTCCAGAATCCTCTGTTGTTCGATGACTCGCCTTTGACTGTCGTACATCGCGTTTTGGTCTAGAAAAGTAAAATTTGGATACAATTAGAAATATACACTTTTTATAATAGAATCGTTATATCGGACATTTGGACATGTCGTAGAAATGCTTAAAATTTGAATTGATATATTTTAAGTACATGATAAATGGACGTGCCTGTGTGAAGTAATCGAACACACACATACACAAGAATATTTATATATTACATAGAGAGGTTACATACCGATTTGCTCTTTATTCTGTTCATATATGAACTTGTCCTCGTCGTTGCCGAAGTCTATTTCCTGCTTTATATGATTCTCGTTGAAGAAGTTCTGATTCTCGTTGATCCTGTGCTGCTCCTGCAACACCTGCAGATTGTGCTGCTGGTTCCGTAGTATCTCGACGCTATCCTGGTACGGGCTCTGGTACACGAAGTCCGGTCGGTTCTGGTACTCCTTCTCCAAGTAGCCGTTGTATACGTCCTGTATCTTAGGGTATCCGTTCTCGAGCACCGATTTCTGGTAATCGATTTTGTCGTAGCTGTTATGGGATTTCCTCTCGAGGGCGTACTTCTCGGCCTCCTTGTTGTACTCCTCGTTCGTCTGCGGGATGTAGTCGTCGGCCAGCTTCGAGAAGTCCTTCGGCATGTCGTATTTGTTCAGCTCGGGGTCGTACGAGTCCTTGAACTGACTGTAGTCCATTTCCTGGTTCAGGGACTTCTCCGACTCGCTGTAGTTCTGCGCGTTGTCGTCTTCCTCGGACAGCACGGGGTCGGTTTGCATTATCGCGTCCTGTTTCTTCGGCTTCATTTGATTCTCCATCGGATTCTGTGGCGTGCCCTGCGGCTGTGTCATGTTGTTCGCTATCGAGTTCAACGCTTGCAGACGATACACTAGCTGGAATTTATAATATTATATTATTATAATTAAATTAAAAAGCCGATATGGTCAAGTGGTAAGAACGCGTGAATCTTAACCGATGATCGTGGGTTCAAACCCGGGCAAGCACCACTGACGTTTTTCATGTGTTTAATTTGTGATTATAATTCATCTCGTGCTTTTCGGTGAAGGAAAACATTGCGAGGAAACCTGCATGTGTCTAATTTCACTGAAATTCTGCCACGTGTGTATTCCACCAATCCGCATTGGAGCAGCGTGGTGGAATAAGTTCCAAAGCCTTCTCCTCAAAAAGGGAGAAGAGACCAGCAGTGGGTCATTTACAGGCTGTTACCGTACCGTGATTATTATAATTAGGTACACAGTAATAACGACAAACTCCCAAGTTACTGTTTAGAAACTGGAATCGCTTGGAGTAGATTTTTACTCTATGGAAAATAGATACGACTGGCAAATAAGCTATCTGATAGTAATTTCCCACCCATAGACATTGGCACCGTAAGAAATATTACCAATCCTGACATCGCCAATGCGCCAAAGCCAAAGGTCAAAGGCCCGATCCGAGCAATCAGTCATGGCTATATCATAAATAAAAGGTGACTAATGAAATATACGTATAAGTTATACATAAGATAAATTCTAATACACTACACAGGCAGGTCGCCTGCTGGGTTTTGCTAGTTAATTATAAAATGAATCCAACGTTGAGATTCGTCCCGAGCGCGCCGGAGCCTTTAAATGGTCGCTTACCTCCGGAGTTGAGAAACAAAAAGCGCAATATAAAAACGCAATTAAAGTGCAAATATATATCTTGAGTGTTATTTATAAATTACGATCGACCTTCAAAGGTATCGTGATATAAGATTTATATTTATCTCGTTTAAGAGACGTTGATGTGAGTAAAAGTTGAATACGTGGATCTGGTCGTGTTTATACAGGGTGTTTACAACTTGACACTGGCTCGCTTACTCAGAGAATTATTTATTTATGTATAGAGCCACATGGCCCCGTGGACCCCGCATTGCATGTGCTTGCGCATTGGACAGCGTGATAAAGTAATCTCCTAAACCGCTCCTCACACGGACTGGAAGCGTTTGCGCAAACACAGGTGCACTCTCTATTTCCTAACTCTCATAATCCGATAGGACGCCAATCCGACACGACCGGAAAGAGTTCAGGCGCAGGACCAACGGCTTTACGTGCTTTCCGAGGCACGGGAGTGAACACACTTCCAACTTCCAGACTCCGGGCTGCTACTGAGAATGTTTTAACAGAAAAAAACCCAATAACTTTTTATTGGCCCGACCTGGGAATTGAACCCAGGACCTCAGGTTCTGCTGCCTTATACCAAGCCACTCGTCAACCTGTGTTATAGTGTTTGCAGTTGTTTTTATAGTTATATTTAATCATGCCTGTTTTATTGGAGCTGTTTACTTATAAAACATATAATAACTTAAACAAGTGTTGGTGTGTCAATGAGTACGTGGTGGACTCACGTTGTTGTCCTGTTGGTCCTGCGGCGGCCCGTCCGCGCTCATCGACAGTGCCGTTTGACTCATACTTGACCATTTCTCGACTTTGTCACTGTAACAATTAAAATTATCAACATGACGTCATCCTGACCGACCGTGGCGGCCGTGGCGGCGAGTCGCAAGAGTTATTAGACAAAGTCGCAGGATATTATAGTGCTCAATGATCTTTTTGATGAAAAGAGTTCAGGCGCAGGGCCAAAGGCGTTACGTGCTTCCCAACGTCCACACTCCGGGTTGTTACTGAGAACCTTCGACGGAAAAACCCAATCATTTTTTCATTAGACCGACCAGGGGATTTGAGCCCAGGACGTTGGGATCCGCGGCCTTATATCTAGCCACTAGACCGAGGCAGTCAAGTCTAGAATAAAAGAACAGCGACGGCACAGTGGCTAAAACACGAGAATCTGAACCAAAGGTTTCGGGTTTCTGTAGCACCACTAAGTTTTCATATGCATTTTTATTTAATGCCACGTGTGTCTCGATCAAGGAGCAATGTGATGGAATAACCTCAAAAACTAAATTACTGGTGGTAGAGCTTTGTGCAAGCTCGTCTGGGTAGGTACCACCCACTTATCAGACATTCTGCCGCAAAACAGCAGTACTTAGTATTGTTGTGTTCCGGTTTGAAGGATGAGTGAGCCAGTGTAATTACAGGCACAAGGGACATAAGATCGTAGTTCCCAAGGTTGGTGGCGCATTGGCGATTTAAGCGATGGGCAACATTTCTTACAATGCCAATGTCTAAGGGCGTTGGTGACCACTTACCATCAGGTGGCCCATACGCTCGTCCACCTTCCTTTTGAATAAAAAAAAAAACTACTCAAGAGGAGAGGCCTTCGATTAACAGTGGGACGTTTACTGTCTGTTTTAGTTTAAAAAGAAGATAAAGGTAAAGCACACCAGTAATACTAGTCTATTTTCAATAATTACTAATATTATATACCCTATTATATGTATTTTGTCATGTAAGAGAGAGCAAACGGCCTGAAGGCTCACATGATGGAAAGTGACTACCACCGTCCATGGACACCTGGAACACCTGGAGGACTTGCATGCGTTGCAGGCCTTAACGACTGAGTTCGCTCTTTTCTTGAAGGGTTTTATGTCATATCGGTTTTTCTTTAAATCGCTGACGAAAGCTGCTACGAAATGCTTTAACAATCGCACTGTTGGGGATATCCAGATATCGAGTTGGTGTGGATGGCGTATAAATAAAGCGTTAAGCTCACATTAGACGAGAAGACGCTACCTGTCCAATAACTCATGACCGGAGTAAGGGCTTTCAAGTTAAGAAATCTTAGCTAGTGATCAAGTTCGAGAGTAACATACCCGATGTGCTCATCCTTTTTGCTCTCCTTGTATTTGACCGTGCGACTCTTCCTTATAACCATCACTGTGCCGTCGGGGTTCAACTTGGGCAGGTTCTGCGACGGAACCGCGTCCTTCGACAATGTTTTCCATTGACCTGAAATAACATCTTCAACAATCAGTAAGCGGACGGCGAGTCAGAACAATGAACTCTATATAGTAAGATTATTATGATTCTCATAAAATTTGACGTTTTCTTCGAATAATATTGGTTGTTCTGGTTTTTCAAAGTGAATACTTTGGAAAAGTAATAATTATTTGTATACATTATTGTAGTATACATAGACAAGCAACCTGTTAGTATGGAGTGTTTTTTTTTTAAATTGTATTAGTAAGGCAGACTGACTAGTGTGCCACTTGATGTTAGGTCACCACCGCTCATAGACATTCTCTCTTCTTCTCCCTGCCCTTATCCCGCTACATGGGGTCGGCACAACATTTATTTCCTGGCAAAATAAGAATAGGACAAATCCATCTCCTCCAGTGCATATCGTAGAAGGTGACTAGGGAAGAAAAACCTTGTGCACACTCCACCAAGCACCTTGAGGTACACGCATGGTGGGGGGGAAATCACCAACAACAGCATCTCAGGGTTGACGTCAGATAGGCGGGCGGCAATAAAACACTAGCCAAAACCTTACAACAACATGGATTTTTAGACATTGGCATTATATAATATTAACTGCATACACCGAGGAGTAAGTGGTCACTATCACCCATAGACACTGACGACCACAGACAACGACAATGCGTTACAAACCTTTGGATAAAAGTTGTTATCTGCCGATATTACCCTGGCTAACTCGACCGCTTGACAATTGTACGCTTGTTTATTTATAAAGGGCGAAATATTTTATAAATAATGTTAGTCTCATCTCCGCATCCTTTACAGATAATAATTATAAACAACTCTACAAACAAAACTGGCCTCATTGCTTTATTCGCTTTGAATTTTGATAATGATATATAGTTCAAAGCCGGGCAAACACCACCGAATTTTTATATGTTTAATTTGTTTCTCTCGTGTTCGGCGGTGAAAGAAACCTGTGTCGGATGAAAATCTGCCATCAAGTTCATGGAGAGGGGCTGCGTAGTGAAATAACCCACGAACCTGCCCTCAAAAACTAGGCAGAGCCTTAAATCAACTGGTTTTTTATAATAAATTTTATTTTTGTAAATAGATGTGTTTATTATTTTTGAATATATATTTTTAAATTTCATAACTTCTAAAATACATGTATATAAAGATATTATCGTGGTGGTCTTAGAATTAAAATATATAAAGTCCAACCGACTTTTATGAAAGAAGTAAAGATAAATAAACAAGTTTGACCTTGAACTGACGCGCCATAACTGGTCGACATCTAAATTATCTGTGGTGATCATTGTGGACTCGTGAAGAAATAGAATTTTGAATGTCGACAAAGTTGTTATCGGAACTTTGAAAGTAAAATTGTATTAACTACATATTGAAATATAATATAGTATACTAGCTGGTGAACGCGACTTTGTCGGCGTGATAGTTAATTACGATAAAAAAAATAAAAAAAAAACATTTTAAAATTGTGTTCAACGGATCAGTTTTCGTGGTTCTCAGTGACGTGATACGAATGCCGACATTTTTGATATTCGAATACTATAGCATTCTTTAAAGAATCGAATCAGAATTCGTGTAAATTACTCTAAATTAGAATTCCAATATCACATAACTCGTATAAATGTAGTATGTAATGCCTGCAAACATCCCACCACTTGAAAGAAAGTCTAAGAGATAGTCCTATCTGTGTCGGTGGAGACGTATGAAAATTCATCTGAAACATTGTAACCGTATTAGTACTCATAACCTTTAGTTAAAATCTACATCTATCCAAGCCGAGATGGCCCAGTGGTAAGAACGCGTGAATCTTAACCGATGATCGTGGGTTCAAACCCGGGCAAGCACCACTGAATTTTCATGTGCTTAATTTGGGATAATAATTCATCTCGTGCTTTACGGTGAAGGGAAACATCGTGAGGAAACCTGCATGTGTCTAATTTCACTGAAATTCTGCCACATGTGTATTTCACCAACCCGCACTGGAGCAGCGTGGTGGAATAAACTCCAAACCTTCTCCTTAAAAAAAAGGGAGAGGAGGCCTTTAGCCCAGCAGTGGGACATTCACAGGCTGTTACGGTTACGGTACATCTATCCACCGAGCTATCACAACTCATATTAATACAAATGTACATAATTTGGAAATTATCAATTCCCGTGAACAATGGCTTGTGGTTTTATATATTTCATTGTTATTATTTTTGTTAAATACATGTGCAATAATAATTTATATTTTTAAACAATTAATGTCTGTGACCATATGTGGTTTATTAGTCATGTGTATTTCTTTATGTATCAATATTTATATAATTATTTTACAGGATATTTATTTAAATATCACAAAACCAATAGAGAACGAAAATGGAGCTACCGAATAAAACGATTAAAAAACTTTTTATATTAAAAATACTTAATGTTAGGGCTTTGTGTAAGATCATCTCGGTATTTACCAGTCATCAGATATTCTGCCGCCATCAGCATTATATAGTATTGTTTTGTTCCAGTTTAAATTGAAAAGGAGTGAACTAGTGTTACTACAGGAACAAGGGTCATCTTAGTTCTTACAGTGACAATGTCTATGGGCAATGACCATTTATCATCCCATGGCCTATTTTCCAGTCCACAAAACAATTCCATTAAAAAATAAATTGCTTATAAACTGTGTCTGTCAATCACTCTAACTGTAGAGGTGGTGGGGCAGATTTCATATTCAATTTTAATGCATTACAAACATATGCAGATAAAGATTAACAATAAGAAAGAGACCTTCGCTCAGCCCTTTTTAATCCTATAATGATAAAAAAAAAAGAAAAATTAAAGTTGGAATAAGTTCCAAACCTTCTTCTAATAAAGAGGAGAGGAGGCCTTTAGCCCAGCAGTGGGACATTCACAGGCTGTTACGGAGAATTTATTTTAACTAAATGTTAAACGATTTTATTATTTCAACAAATTTATTATATGTTTTATTTATTTTTTCCGAGGCATAGCAATGGAACTCTGCCAAATGACAACAACAACATTGAGATATTTTTTTAACTTTTTTTGTCGACAACTGAGATTTTTTTTCCCCAGATTCGAACCCCAGAATTCATGTGCAAACCTTCGACACTTGATCTACCTGACACATCACCACATCCATACTAATATAATAGAGATGATAAGTTATGTTTGAAGGTACTAATCTCTGAAACTACAATAAAATTCTCTACTCTAATCCATATAGTCTGCATCTACACAGTCTATCTTATAGATCATGCTATGGCCCACAGGACGGTATAAGGTAGCTGAAACCACGCAGAGCAGCTATGTTAGAAAACAAAAGATAAAAATATCCAAATAGTTCTTGAATTATTCAAAATGATTGCTTTTAAAGTATATACACTTATTATATGAATGGTTTTAAGTTAACATACAATCATATCCTTATATTATTATTAATTGAATTGCAAAAAAACCCAGATTTTTTTTTAAATAATTGACTCATGCTTACAACATGTCGTTATTATATATTTTTATATATTTTTAACTTTAATTGTTTATATTGTAATATGCATAATCTGTACACAATTAATATTTTATTTATAACAAACTTTAAAAAGATGAAATTATGAAAAATCAATGCAGTAACTTATTGAGCGTAGATGGCCCAGTGGCCCAGAAGTTTGCAGGTTCAAACCTGGAGCAAATGCCATTGAGTATTTGTATGCTTAATTTGATTTTGTAATTCATCTTCTGATGGTGAAATAAAACTGTGAAGAAACTTGCATGAATCAAATGAAATTTTCCGACATCAAAAGTTTTTGATATCCTCAAAGATTATATACTTATATAGGTGTGTAATACATAATCCTATTAAATCATTTTCACATGACAGTACCATTAATGATGCAATCAATTACATTGAGTAATATTTTCAAATGGTAATATTTTCTTGTGTGACCATTTCACTAAACTTTCAAAGAAAGCATGCATTTCACTTGTTGTAATGTTTACACATAAATTTATAGAAAATAAATAAATATTTTTATATTACGCAGTATTAAATTTATGCAACACATTAATTAAAAATATGTGATTTATGTAATAAAAAGCGGAAAAATCACTTCAAAATTAAACTAAAAATCCGTAAATAGAGGAAAAATATATAAAAACGACGATGCTAAAGTTTTACATCGTTTTAACAAAAAACAAGGTTGTTTTAACGAAAATTCTTATTGGAATATAAAAAATAGGACTTATGAATGTCAAACGTTCGAGATAAAGGGCATTCGCGATGTTTTTATACGATTACATGCAGATTCCGGTCTCGAAATGTTTCCGGCGGGCGAGCGTTTTCCCTGACGCAGAGATCGAAACATCACGCTGCTAGTCATTAGAATGAGTCATGCGAGAGTGAAAACTTGTGATAGACTTTATACTATGCTAACCTGACATGGAAAAACCCTTATACCTTTATTCTTACCCATTGTTGTGACGTTGTAGTCAGCTTGGGTGAAGTGTAGACTGCAAACTTTTGAGTATTTCGTGTACGGTTTGCCGCGTTTTAGTATTAAATTCCACTTGTCTGCCATTATCACATCACGAGGAAAACGGTGGAACTTCACGTTCTTCGTCTTGCCGGCGAGCGAGGTGCATTGTGGCACGGTACAATAATAACCCATCTTAATTCCCGATAGACCAACCTTTGTTATGAACTTTCGGCGGTCGATCTTTTCTTGTGCGAACTTATCATTAAAAATGCCGAAAGGACGCACCGTCCAACAGTATGTCAAAATGGTTTATTTGTTGCAATCTTTATCACGTTTATTAAAATTGAAATCATCACACCGCAGCCTTGAAATATTTGACATGTATTCACCTTTTTTTCCCTTCCCCACTTCCCACTTTTTTAGAAAAATGGCCACTCGTATGTATAGACAATAGAGTAAACAAATTGCACAGATTAATGAGCATACTGAGGTAACATTCAGTGTGACCATATATAAATTATTATAATCTGTTTATAAAGCCATATTGTTCGGGGAGAGTCTGGCCGTATTTGGACAATATAATTTTTGTTTTAGATTTACATTTTAGTAAATTTATATAATGGTAAATAATCATTCTTATTAAACTTATTAGTATGTAAGTTTTTCTTAGATGGGAGGAGTAGCTTATATCATTTAAAAACACTAAGACAGTAAAATTAATAGAGTAAACTATAATATAATACAGTAAAATTTTGTGCAATTTGTGCATAGTATTAATCAATTTCATGGTTTTAATTTAAAAAATGTAAGCACTTAAGTATTTTCAAACTACAATAATACGCAAATTTTATAGAAAGTCTTAATAAAATTTATATCTTTCTTATAATGCTGAGTTAATACTAATTTGTTAATTATTTAATTTTACCAATTTATTCTTTGGTATTGTTAGGAACTCTCTTTATACTTATGCTTCGACTTACAAGACTTTTAGAAACTGGCAACCCTAGTATCTATTTTTTTATTTTTAATAGCAAGTATGAAGTAGCAACTAGCAATCATGTCGCTGGCTTGGTGTTTATACGCTTTGTTTTGTTTGTTTTTGTAATTTTCTACAAAATTGAATTTAATAATACAATTTATAGATCATAGATATGATACATAGTGCAGCAAAGTTGGTAATGTGTTAACAAAATGCCTTATTATTGTACGGTACCGCGGTGTACTTCGATGGCCGGCAAAGCTAAAAATGTTTCATTCCACCAATTTCCGAGGGACGACGATCTAGCAAAGCTTTGGAATAAAATACTCAAACGTGGCAAGCCTTACACAAAATATTCGAAAGTGTGTAGTTTACATTTTACGCCAGAAGATTACACGATTACTAGCGGCCAAAAGAATAAAGGTAAACAAGTGGTTTTTTTTTATTGCGCCCGTGTTATTTTTTTTTTCGCGCGGGAAATACATTTTGTCATATATTTGTATATAATGAAACTTGTGAAATATTATTTAGTGATGATGAATTTGCTGTTTTGGACCTTCTTTATATGTTGATATTTCTTTTCTCTTCTATCTTTTTTATCTTGTAAAATGATCGTAGTGTAATAGTGTTTACGAACATTTTATCGTAATGTCTTATACGGTAAATATGTACCACCTAGTAACCTGGTTTATAACTATCAATCAATATGATACAAAGCATGGTATTTGCCAGATAATAAACAGTATTACTGGTAAGTAGATTAGTAGATAGAAAGCTACATATAACATAATAGAAATATACAATATTGTAAATTATAATAACAAACAGTTTACTGAAGTGGCCTTATTTCAACAAAAGTTTAGTCAAATGTAGCATTGAAGGGTACAATATTTATAAGTCAGAATATTACAGATTATATTATTAATATACATATATATATTATGTTCCTTCAAACGAGGCGTGAAGAGGCATCTTGCGGGCCGGCAAGGCGAGGGCGGCTAGTGCAGAACCTTCTTCCCGACTGTACTGGCCGTCCTCGCGTTTGGACTCTACTACCACTTAACATCAGGTGGAGTAGAGTCATTTGCCCTCCCGGGTAATATAAAAAAAAAATAAAAAAATACAAAACATAATTGCCTGTCAGCCATAATATGCCACACACATTATAAATAATTAGTAACATTTGACAATGTTGATGACTAATGCAATATTGAAATATATATTAAATGTTAAATATGATAATATAAAAGTTTTAAATGTTAGTCTATTATTGAAGTAATAAAATATATATGGTGTAAATATTTGTTGGTTGCAACTTAAAACGTAAATAAACAATTAGATACAGTGTAAACCCATTATAACATTGTTCTTTATAATGATAAACTCCTTATCACGTAGAAATAAGCACAATTAGTGAAACGACCATTTGTTGTTTAGTTTTTCAAAAGGCACCGACTAAATCTTTGAGGTGCTGAAATTTCTGAGCTCATAACAGCTCTTGCTTTTGTTCTTGTTAAGGTGGAAAGGTAAATGGGCCATGTGATGGTAAGTGGTAACCACTATGTCGTTTTTAGACATTGGGCTCTGTAAGAAATACTAACTATTTGTTAGACCTTCAATCCGCAGAAGAATATGGTTCTTACCCAGACAAACTTGAAAAAAGCCTACTGGCAAGTAATGAGTGTGCCGTTACTCTTGGATTGCATCGTCTCTAGGAAATTATTGTTTCAGTTAAACACTAGATACCTTTAATAGATTATCAGTAGTAAAGTGACTTTGGAAATGTCAACATGGCCAGTAAAAGAAAAACTATACATGTCAACGAAAATGCTTGTATAATACTCGTAAATAATTAATTTAAAGAAGTCTTGAGGCAAAAAAGTAATTATTTTTAATTAATATAACTTCAGGACAATGGAGAACACTCAGGAAAGATGCTGTACCATCTAGGAACTTGCCGACTGACTCACCCGTACCATACCAGAGAAGGAACTCTGCCTGGACACCACCACCGACTATGATCAATGCCCAGGTATACAAAATATATTTTTATTATTAGATTTATATATAATATTACCAAATTCCCTTGATCCTGCGCCTATCTTTGGTCATGGTGGAATTCCATCCTATCGGTTCATGAGACTGAGGAAATAGTCCGTTTTTTGATTGCACACAATGTAATGTTTAGACCTTATTTCAGTAAAGAGAAACTTATAACAACATCTTGCTACACACTCTATAATCTTCAGCTCTACCATATCAAGAGAAATTAATAATAATGGTTTTTTTTAATGTTGTTTTGTAGTCTCCACAGATGTGTTGTCCTTGCCTTAAGAGTGTATTTCTATCAGAGTTAGAGTTTGGTAGTTTTAATTTTATTAGAAATATGATGTAATGTTTCTTCGGTCTGTAGTTACACTGGCTAACTCATGCTTCAAATTGGAACACGAAAATATTTACTATCGCTTTTGGTGGAATATGTAATCTATATATATGTAATCTAGGTCGTACCTACTCTAACTTCCACACAAAGGTCTACCACCAGGTGAGATACTTGGTGGTGGATCTTGCCCCTAGGTAATGGAAGTTGATTGAACAAACATTTACACATAGACGTACACTTTCCAGATGCAGCAACAAATGGCTCAAGCTATATACGTCCAAACCATGCTGGCGATGCAGGCGGCCAGCATCTCAGCTCTCAGCACAGGTGAGTTTACAGCTCTGTAGTATATTATTTATATGATGACCCAGAAGATTGTGTAGCACCTGGCTACTCTCACTATAAAACCCTTTACTATTATAGTGAAAGTGGCCAGGTGCTGGACCAACAGATAACATGCTTTCCGGGACACGGGAGTGTACCAGTGTCAGACAGTATACAAGCTGGCAAACTTCTTTCTACACACTCAAAATTTGCAAATACTGTCCCGCCCTTAGGAATTATAAAAAGAGATGCTGTGCGGGGGTAGCTGATTGTAGGATTAATATTTAAAATTGAGAGACCGCCCGAAGAGATAAGCAAATATGGGGACTAATTCCATTCACAAGAAAACGATTTTTTTTTTTATTCAAATATCCTTTCACAAGATTTTAAGTAAGTAAAGAGAAGAACCGACAAGGAATTTAGTAGTTACAGATCAATTCCTTAAACGGTCAATGTGACGATCTGCGATATTGACAGGGCCCACCCACACAGTCTTGTACAAAAACCCCGTTACCATAGTATAGTGACGATGATGGTTGGTTATAAAAAGGTTAAATTTAATTAGCATGATTTATATATATTTTTACAGAGAATTCATCACCGACTGAAGAAACCGACGCTGAAATGTCATCACCCATCCCTATCACGCCATCTCTCGAACATAATGAAATTTATAATAACACACACATAGACAACGAACCTACAAATCTCGAACACTGCAACACACATAAAGATATGTCACACACAGACACATTTAAATGCGAACAATGCTCAAAGTGCTTCAAAGATCCCGACGTTTATCTATTACACAAAAGAAGTCACACAAAGAGCCATACGGACAACGAAACTGGCAACACTGAAGAAATGTTAAAAGCGAATCCTATATTAGCAAACCTACTCAGGTCGAACGCTCCGCAGACTTCAAAAAGGAACGAAACGAACGGTGTTTTCGACGTGAAAAATGTTAGGAGCATAGAAAATCAAATCATGTCAGCGTTGACGGCTAACATGGAGAACTATTTGAGGAATCTCTCGACGATCATGACGAATGGCAACACCGACGACGTGGAAAACGGAACCGATACAGACTCAAAAGGAGATTTAATTTCTAACTGTGATAAACAAGACTTGTACGACTCAAATTTAGTTATAGATGAAGATTCTTAGACTAAGCTCAATTATATAAAAAATAATTAGTTTCTAAGAGATCACGACTGAGTTCTTTCAACTATTTTGTAATTTAGATTAAATAGATGATTTTTTTACCCACCTTTAGTTGTAGTACTAAGATGTATATTTTTCTAAGATAATGATGAGTGTGAATGAAACAGCTGTTTCCTACTATTTGGTTGTTTTATGAATTTAGAAAGATCGGAGCATAAATCATGTGTCCAGTGTAAAGTGTAAACAATGTCAGTTATAAATTTTGTGTAGATCTATATAAGCCTAGAAGAGGCCTTAGCCCAGCTGTGGGTTATTTGTTACAGCTTACCACTATATATAAAAATCCTGAGCCGAGACTCCGGCTCCAGGTTATGAACATCTCTTGACTAAAGGTCAAGTTGATATTAATTTTACTGAAGTTGCAGGTTCAAATTGAACTAGTAAGCTTTCTATTCTTATAACAGGAGATATTTACAAAGTAGAAGTAAAATGAGCTCTATGTTCTATGTTATAAGAAGCTAAGTGAGCCAGTGTAATTACCCTTCCAGGGGACATATGTAACGTTATGTGGTAGTTTTCTTAGGTTTATATATTCCATGCAGTTAGTTATAATAAAATACTACTTATAAACACTTCAATACAGATCAAAAGCTGATATAACAATTTCGCTGACATTCAAGATGCCATTTTTTTTTCGAATACCACAGATAATATAGAGCTTGACCAAAGTTGCTTATTTATCTTTACTCCTGCTATTAGAAGTGCCGTTGTGAACAATGATGGCCATTTATTATGAAAAGGCTTCAAGCGCTGTATTGCTTACACTTTATACAGTTAGGTTATATTCCCACCATTGAAATTATCTCCCTATATATGGATCTCGGTATTTAGAAATTTAGATAGAAACATAGTGCCTTAGAACTTCTAGTATGTGTATGTGATTGTACTAAGGACTTACTCGAAATTTGATAAAATGTTTTTAATATTAGCATATAAGTAATGAGATATATATATATAACATTTGTATGAACTTGAGTATGTATTGAACAGACCAATTATACAATTTACTTGTATTAACTTGTATGACTTTATTTGATGCTGTATAATAAAATGTGCGAATATCTTGGGTTTTAATTTTAATATTGTGTTAGGAAATATTAATATAAATGGCAATTAATAAGTTTAAAAGGTGGTAGGGCTTTGTGCAAGCCCGTCTCGGTACCATCAGATATTCTACTCCCAACAGTATTGTTGCGTTCCGATTTAACCGGCAAGTGAGCCAGTGGAAGGCACAAGGAACATAAGGATAATACTCCAAATATGTAATCATCCCAAAACCCATCCGACAAATCATTTATATTAATGAAATTCGTTTAGATCTTCGTTGTCTTTCTAACGCTTCATCTCTATCTTTATTTTTTTTCCTCTCCAATAGAAGAGACAAACATTTATATACACGAATTATATTTTCTATAACAGCTACCGTAGCCTCGTGTCCAAATTAAAAAGTCGACATAAATTGTCAGCCATTTTTATGAACACGAGTGAACTAAGAGATAGTAACGTGCGGTAACAATAAATAAACTTAAAAAAGCAATGAATTAATATAATTAGGTAGAAAAAATGATAAACAAGACGGCATGACACTAGTAGCGTTTGACGCTTATGCGAAAGTTTGAATCACTCGCTAATTGTACGTCATCCCCAGCTGTTAGTAGTCAAAATGGCGGACACTCGCGCTAGCGACTTGTAATGTAACATTCAAAGGTATTCGCCAAAAAACCGACATCTGGGTGGAGCGAGCTCGTCATCGAGCTGCTCGGCTCGCTGTACAAGCATGCCGAATATTAGACTCGTAACTTGCTCACACCGAGCGAATAGTCATTTCAGTCGCCACCTTTATATTTTGACAAACTTTGCCTGTACATACATGAACACGATAATAAAGACTATATTAATTCATTTTATCCTACACGATGCAAATATAGCATTCATGAATATAAAAGTAACAAAGTATTATTGTATGTTTAATGTAACAAGTTAGATTATTATTTATTAGTTTACCTTAGGGATTTGACACACTGGCATTTGGCACTGATTTGGGAGCATGTTCAAAGCAAGGTCCCACCTTAATCCACGCCACGCCACTCATCGGGATTAATAGCGAGTTTATAAACACATTACAAGTTCTTTTTTCTGTTTAATTAAAATTTTACATAAAAAGGAAATCATCTTTTGTCCATTTAAATTGAAAAAATATTAGTTTGGTTGAAGCTTGGATAATGAGGGGAATTGCTTATTTTAGAAAGTGGGTTATGCATTTGTTAATTCTACCTGCGAGAAATTTAGGTTATCAAGGAGTTATTAGGGTTTTGTGTAGAAGAACATCGGATAGACTTATTTACTTATAGTATCTACCATTATGGATGTCGTATTTATATTTTACGCGGTAGCTTTAAGTAAATAAAATGAAAGTTAACTTTGAAACTATAAAATAAATGAATACTAATAGCTAAACACTAGAGTTAAATTTACTAATTTTATGTGACCTTTTGTACTGACAATACGAAAGGTTGAACAATATAATAAGAAATTTTATTTAAGAAAACGAAATGAAACTAATATATTTTCTAGAACAAACAAATTATATGACTGATGATATCGTATTTTAAGAATGTTATACTTTTTCTTTGTCCTATTTAAACATTATGCAATTCTACAACGTCAATGTCAAGCTAGGAACATAAATATTGCATCTCGCTCTGTTTCGATGTTATTGTTGTCGCTTTCTCTGTCTTCAGGTATATTCCGGGAGATCACCGTACTGTAGACATTCAGTAATACTAGTACAAAAAATGATTTAACACCAAGTTTTTTTTTTTGAAATGTTTATGTAATCACTACTTATAGCTTATGAGGTTGTTTACGCTTACGTTTGTATTACGCTTCTTTACGAGGGAAAATTAAACTCATTACACAATTATGAAATTTGAAATAGATGACTATTTCGTATTATTTATCAATTACTTACATAAACTACAAACTAATTATTAATGTGTGGAAATCAACGAATACTTACACCACACTTTTTATCAAATATTATCTACGTTTTTTTTAAGGTAAACAAAGGCTTGACACATTGCCTAATCACATCTATTCTTAATAAGACCATTCACTAATTTGTACAAAATTTGTGCTGGTTCTGATGTAGTGTCAGCGAGGACACTGTTACATGCCCTCACCTCCCCACAATAATTAATTAAACGTATTTTTTTTATTATCAGCTTCATTTCAAGCACATCCATTATTACATGATACGTGTGTTCTGTGATATTAGATATACTGCAATTAAGTGAGGGTGTTTTACCCATAAGAAAACGAAAGTTATTTACTGGAATGTGTCCAAAACGAAGTCGAAGAGCTGTATCAATTGAGGACCTGCACATATCGGCACCATCAAACCAAAGAGTTTTCCACAGTCCAGGCTGCATTGATCTACCAAACACCCATAGTAAGCGATCGCTCAATAAAATACTCACTTCAAAATTTGTAAAATCTGTGTTTAACCAGATGTAATATCTCCGAATTATATGGTAGATAATGGTTATTATTATAGCGGTATAGTTTACGCATTTGTAGTATTAGTTATGTAGTTTCATACAGACGTAATCGAGACTCTTATACATAAACATACACAGCTTCGAACGACACAGAATATTGTTATCCGCATTATTGGCGACGTCAAGATCACAAACACCCTCGAGCCTTTACAATTGCGTCGAGAGATAGCAGTGCTGAGCGCTTTCTATCGACTGTATCACGGCTAGTGCTCCGAGGAATTATTCTCTCTAATTCCTGCTTCCCCCTTCCTTCATAAGTCTACGCTTGCTAGCTCTCGATGTCTGTGACTGTGACATCAATTCCATCGCGCACAAAGAAATTTGACAACTCCTTTCTTTGTCGCACTTCCAAAAATGGAATTCCTTACCAGTTCACGTGTTCCCCTCCTCTTACAACCCGGGTTCATTCAAACGAGGCGTGAAGAGGCTTCTTGCGGGCGGGCAAGGCGGGGGCGGCTAGTGCAGAACATTCTTCCCGACTGTACTGGCCGTCGTCGCGCTTAGACTCTACTACCACTTACCATCAGGTGGACTAGAGTCATTTGCCGTCCCGGCAAATTTAAAAAAAATAAATAATAATACATAAGTACATAGACATTACGTTATATTATAAATAATTGTAATATTTAAAATGTTAAACAATAAAGTAATATTAATACATAAGGAGCAATTCTTGTGTATATATATTTATATATAATTTATTTCGTGCATCTCGGCAACGTCTTAACGTTTTGGCTTAAGCTTTGTACGTATTTGTGCTTTTTAAGCATGAAAAGTTGTGTTTTAATCCATACAGACTAACAAATTAAAGTTTCTTTAACGAAACCATCCAATTCTACTAACAAACCGTCACTTTATCGCAGTCCAATCGTAGCTAATCCTTGCCGTTTAGGCGTTATTTTATTCTTTAATTTAGTTATTCTTTAATGAAATAAGATTTAACAAATAAGTTTAATAATTATTATGGTATAACCATATTGTTATGGTGAAAAATAAGGTGATTCTCGATTACAACCTAAAAATGGTGATCTATAAAAAAAAGATCCCAATAGTGGGATCTTTTTTCAGTCCATAGGGACTGTCTGGCCGAAAACCATAATCTTAGAATTGCAAATTAATGACAACTTAGTACTTACCTATTCATATCGACTACGTTGGAATCTTATTAAATATAAAATAGCTTAAGTTGAATTGGAATTGAATTGGGAACTCTAAAAACAAAATTTTAACGTAATTAAGACACAAGTTTATATTCAGCTAGCTAGTCCCACTTCATACAGGTGAGATAAGGATTTCATCCCGTTGTATTTTTTATTAATGAGGTATTACAGTTTACAGCAACCGATTTGAACATACACGGTAACCGATTTGGACATAGCGCATAAGGCTAAAGCATCATACAACACGCCCTGCATATTTTTTTCACGCTTTCGTTTAAATATATCGTAATATTTGCAAAATTACTGGTTCAAATTGAAGTGTTCGGAAACAATATTTATCAACATGAATCGTTTAATATTAACATGTTTATTTATTTTAATAAGAACTTATACTTTGTGATAATTTAACTGAACTACAATTGTCATTATCGTTAAAAATGTTTAGTGAGTGATCTATAATACTTAACTTCACTTTATACTTTATTGTACACCACAAAGAGAAAAAAATATTTACAAAACATGGATACAGCCAAAATAGCAAACAATTTTAGCGACCTTGTCACTACATAGCGATCTCTTCCAGGCAACCAACGTTGTAAGAAAAAACTCATAGGATAGAATATAGAATATGCTATATATACTACTTTTTTACAGCTGCTTACTTGTAATAATACAGGTATTATTAACGTGCTTCTTGAATTCACGCAGCGCATTATTTCATGGTGCAAGACCTTTTCAGACTTAGTTGGCGAATAGCATTATGTTTTTAGCTAATTTGTAAATATTTACATAAGATATAGTATGTCTATCTGGAATAATGTACCTTTCGACTGGTGAAGTATTTTTTCAAATAGGTGCCGTGTTTCCCGAGATTACTTTCCGCATAAACACAAAGTCAAAAAACACAAAATTCCTTTTTTTTAATCTTATAGGCAGGCGGACGAACATATGGGTCACCTGATGGTAAGTGGTCACCACCGCCCATAGACAATGGCGAGGTAAGAAATAATAATCGTTCCTTACCTTGCGAATGCGCCACCAACCTTGGAAACTAAGATGTTATGTCCCTTGTAACTGTAGTTACACTGGCCCACTGACACAGATAAATTATCGCTTATGTAAAACATACAACAAGAGAGATTTGGCCGTGCTTTGTTAGTAATTACGTATTAGAATTTTATTACGCAGAGTTGCAAAACTCGGGTGAGGTCCTCCAGCCTGTATAATGCAAATATAACATTTTTATATAAATAACTTCATCGTTAACTGCTAAGCAACCTTAGTTTAAAGATATTAGACAATTATCCACGTAAACCAATCTATTATATAAAACCATCTTTATCCAACATAGAATTCCCCTATTACAAGATCGTGTACCTCAATTATAATAGCAAGTTTTGACGCATTGTATACGTTTTGAAAAAAGTTATGCAAATCATGGACGCCAGTAGCGTCCTGCTTGGTAGCTCTTCATGAAGAAGTAACGAAAACCAAACGTTCCTAACGTTTTTCGTCGACTTGGTTGCAAAATTGACCTCCGCGAAAATTTAAACAGGATATTATACGTATATACAGACTATGGCCACTCTAAAGGTATATTCTAAATATGAATTTTTTTTGATCGCATGAAGTTTCAAACATTACCCACATTAAATCCTTTAAACTTTATTTGTTTTAATTATAGAAAACTAGTTTTCACCTGCGACATCATCCGCGTTTTAGGGGGTGCTTATATGGTAGAGAGGAGTAGCCTAATTCTCCTCATAGTCAAAATTTGCAAAAACCAAATTTCATCAAAAACGGTTCAGTGTTCTAGCCGTGAAACTGAGTAACAGATTAACCCACACATTTATAATATTAGTATAGAAGAAGACATATGATATATAAGTATGTAAGACTACAAAGTACATACATCAACTTTGTAAACTTATCAATTTCGCAGAAACACAAATATGTAAGTAAGGAACATGGAATGCCATTTTAAAACAACAATCGATTTTGATGTTACATTTAGTGCGCCCGGCTACTTGCATCGTAAAGAACTGTTAAGTGATTGTCTCGCAACTCTTACTTCCTGTTTCCTATTTCAAACTCAACTCCACGCAAACACACTTCATTAAAAGCTCGATGCTTTGAGAACAACTTTAATAAATACGGAAACGTCTAAATAATTGTACGTGTACTCGTACCTTACCTTACCTAACCTAACCTAACCTTCTCCTCAAAAAAAAAAAAAAAAAGAGGAGAGGAGGCCTTTAGCCCAGCAGTGGGACATTCACAGGCTGTCACGGTACTCGTAAGACTCAGTACGTCATTTAGGTAGAAGGTACGTCTCATCTCTACCCAGGAGATTAAAATGAGTTTAAACATCAAATAGTTTGTCTAAAATCGAGAATGTGTTATGTTCAACGAAACATTCAACTATACACTATTTGCGTAGTCATTGACACTAAGTTAACTGACATAGACCTTAGCCATACTCACGCGATGAAATCATAGACAATTTACAATTTTTTAAAGATTTGACATATTTCCAACATGTTACTATTTCATTAGGTATCTTAATTATATAAATTAAAATCGATTTCCGAATGTATCGCTACTTTGGAGAATTTAGCACTGTTTTTTTTTTCCTATAAGGATATCCACATCCTCATACTTTTATATTGTTTAGAATGTACAGGAAAAAATAGTCAACATCCAGCATTGCATAATAACGAACTTAATGTATTGCCATTATAGAGACATTAAGTAATTTGTAAACAGATAATTAACAAGCCTAAATTAAGTGTAAAGCTACCGGTTTAGAGTTTCGATCCCATTGTGGAGCAAATTATCGGCAAGCGTAATTAGCTAATTAAAAGGACTTAAATAACAATAAGCCATTCAAGCAATATTTAATTTAATAAGTAAATTTCTTACGCCTGTGCTTTAAATATTGAATATAAAGTACAATAAATTTTTTTTGCCGCCCCTTAAGTCTTAAAACAAAATAGATACCTACGTCCCACTTTAACAGTTGCTTAATGTTGCTTACTTAGAAATTGTTTATAATTATTGTCAATTGTTAGACTGCCTCGTTGGCTTAGTGGCTATATATAAGGTATCTAATCCTGAGGTCCTATGTTCAAACCCCAGGCCGGGCTGATAAAAAAATATTGGGATTTTCTGTTGAAAATTTTTCAATAGCAGTCCGTAGTCTGGAAGTTGAAAATGTGTGCGCTCCCATGCCTCAGAAAGCATGAAAAGATTTGCCATCCCATCGGATTATGAGAGGGAGGGAGTAGAGAGTCCACTTGTACTTGCAACAAGTATGTGCTTGTTCACTTAAACATGACTTGCGCAGTTAGCTTTTATCGAGAAAGTGACTGATTCAAAAAAATCTTTTTTATAATTGTTTTGGTAACTGCTTATTTTACTGACGCTTGCGCAAAAAATAATGAGGCAAAATTAGTTTTCATTTTTATATTATATTTTCATTGTAAGTAATTGTTTCTTAGGACAGATTGTCTCTATGTTCTATGGTTTCGGATTTCCCTTTACCGTACCTATTAAAAAAAGAAAAAGTAGGTATGTAATATATATAAATATTACTCTAATATACGCCTATTAAATAATATAAACATCTTATATTTATGAATGGATTTGGAACAGCTTAGACAACTGACAGATATCGATACTGCCCGATTAGTACCCGATTAATAGTAGTATACATTTTTTATATAGTATCGAATCACAAGTCACCTAGCTTTTCTTTGATTTGACTATTGAACATTCAAATTTTACTACTGCGATTGTATAAAGGCTTAAAATATGAGGCGCAATCTGTCAGCAACATGATCGATTTGTTCGTAAGAAATGGTCAAGTTCAATGGCACTTAGAATAATCTATTTATTTGTTTCTTTGTCACTATAATCTGTTTTTCATATTCATATAAAATGGACAGATATAAACTTTTAATCAGCTTAACTGATTTAATTGAGTTTACATATTCAGTTACCAATGCACATTAATAATAATTACATTTATTACTTGACAGCTGAGCAGTCAAATCATAAAAAAAGGGGAATAAATCAAAATATAGCCATGTAAAGAGGCGAGTATATAACATCCATCTGTATCATCAAAAAATAACCTGTAAATTTAGTCCATCCCAAATAAATTTATATTTAATAAAAAGTTAATTGTTTTAATATTACCACAATACAGTAGCGACTCCACCGGCATTTGCGTGGTAAATTTTTTTGTGAAGATGGAAATTAAAAATCGAAATTGTTTTTAATCTGTTGTGTAAATATGTCAATGCCTTCAAATCTTGTATATATAATCTGTAGTCTTCAATCTTCTAGCATGTTGGATATTTTATGGGGATGCCCCAGATATATTTTAGTATTTATTTGGTTGTTGGTACCTAGTGTACGTTTGCGTTGTTTTAAGTTAAGCAATGAATTGATTAGGTTGACATAAGTCAGTGGTTTTTATTGAAATAATGTATTAAAATTAAAAGTATTAGTTATTATGCACTAATTTAACTTGGTGAAACAATATGTCTGACACGGTACCACCAAAAACTGTTAAGATACATACTTTACCTGTTCTTATTAAAAAAAACGCTATAACGTCTTGTGATGAATTAAAATCGAACTATAATTTATTGTTTCGATGTGTTAAAAATGCAAACCAGCAGTTGTACAAGGAAGACATAATATACAAAACAAGTGAACAAGATTTATTTAACGGGAAATACCCTAACTTAATAATTACCAATCGACTAAATATATTAAAAAACAGCAGTCGAACTGTTGCTACCTATACGGGTGAAGACTCTACCACCGTCGAGTTGAGCTCGGACGCCGTAACGAGGCTCATTGGGCAAAACAACTATGATATAGTTTTTAGTGCTTTGTGCTCAGTTATAAGTCAGGATTTAAAAGTAAAAGGGATCCTATCATTATTGAGCTTAGATACTGACGTCAGTGCAAAGACTGGGCGCGCTGACCGGTCTACTCAGACGTATCAGTCAAGTCGGGAAATACTTATGCGCGAGAAACAACGTAAATCTATAAAAAAGAAACCGGTACGATCTTACATCGTGCAAGATGACATGCTACCAGAGAAACTGACGAAGAAAATTGTCATTCATCCGAAAAACCTCATCGAACCAGATCAAATCAAAACAGAGAAAGTAGACAAGTCCGAGGAACAGACACTTGAGGAAGAAAACTGTATGATTAATAATAGTACAGAAGACGTAAAGAGTAATCAATTGCCAGATATAAGACTCCTGCTTGATGAGGACAGCAACATATCTGATATAAGCAGTGGTAATGTATCAATAGGCAGTTACAACATACCAGACATATTGGAAAACCCAAAATCCCTGTTGATGAATATAGATAAACATACTAAAGAAACTGTTCCTGAATACTCGACAATTGTTACAATGGACGGTTCGTTAGTAAAAATAAAAGGTAATCCTGATATATTTCACTTGGCCACACCGGAGATTTTAACACATTTGGAGCCGAGCGATCAAAAGAAAATAGTTTTACATCAAGGTTATATCGATTGGAAGTACTGCCTGCAAGAAGACAACAACCAGAATCTGTAAGTATCCTTATTTAATATATACTTTTACCTATAAATAAATAAACTTTGAGTTATTAAAGAAATATTAATAAATATAATGTGGACATGATTTCATACATGATAAAAGAGCTTTGAGTTTGTTATCATAAATGTTTTATACAGGGTACAAAATTGAATATGATTGATCAAAGGTCAAAATCTTGAATGTTCTATGAAATTCATTACAGATTTGCTAAAAAATTTAGTGAGTGTCAGCAAAGTTTTTTGGAACTTTGGAAGTAAAATTAAGATATATAAATAGTTAAGTAAAATAGTGTTTTATTATAAACAAAGATATATTAATCAAGAACTGTTTGTAATGTATATTACAGCAGAGTTATAAGATAATTTCTTGGAACTTAAAAACCTAAGAAGAATCTACTGCTTCGATTGGAATAGTTTATAAAATTGGGCGAATTACCGGTCATCTTGGTACAATCAATTTTGAACTGATTAAAGCTTTATGTTAAATTAACATCAAACAATTCAAACTAAACATTATATTTTTATCTTATGAAATTATTAGAAAAAAAAATTATTTTAGTTATTAAAAATTAGGACACAAGTTAAAATTAAGTAATGTAGGTATATTTAAAAAAAAAACCCATTTTAATGATGTTGCTGGGCTTTGTATAACTTTAAAATTGTGGTAATTTTATGTACATATTCAAGGCATATTTAGTTTTGGTTTAGATTTAACTGGTTCAAACTATAGCAGTATATTTCTAAAGATATGATAAAGTAAATGTTTTCTTTACATTTCGCGGTTGACAAAACCAACAAATTTGAATGATATGGGATGTTTACTTCTTAATATATTATAACATCATGATATATAATCTATACAGAGTTTTTTTTATATTATAATATACTTAGTAAAATCCTTTACTGGTGGTAGCGTTTTGTGCAAGCTCGTCTGGGTAGGTACCACCCACTCATCAGATATTCTGCTGCAAAACAGCAGTACCAATTTAAGTAATTTCAATGAAATTAAACACATGCAGTTTTCCTCACAATGTTTTCCTTCACCAACAAGCACAAGATGAATTATAAACACAAATTAAGCACATGAAAATTCAGTGGTGCTTACCCGGGTTTGAACCCACAATCATCGGTTAAGATTCACATGTTCTAACCACTGGGCCATCTCGGCTCAGATAATATACTGAATATTGAAAATTATTTATAGATAGTTCTCCTCGGAATATAACATTCTGTTTATCACTTTAATACATTATGGCACAAAATTTATATTATTCCTTCAAAATCTCACTGGTATTTGGTGCTCACATAGTTATTTGGTGTCCAGTTTATATGCCTGCAGACCCCGAGGTCCTTGTTTCAAACACTTTTATGATCTCCATGTGTCGGATGAAATTTGCCACAGTGTGGTGAAACAATCTCCTCCTCTTTAAAAGGAGAGGAGGCTTTTGCCCAGCTGTGGGACATGTGTAGGCTGTTATTTTTCTCCACATTAGATAATCTTAATTGATGAATTGCATTATTGATATTTTATAGTGTAATGATAAATTACTTAAATTACATAGTTTATTTCTTATTAATAAATGAAAATGTGTGTTTGTACGTTCATCTTTTATGCTGAACCATTCATCCGACTGACGTGAAGGTTCCTCAACCAAATAATACAATGTGCTTGTTCGTCAATAACCGTTTAGTATACACCTTCATTATTTCCTTGCGAACCCGCGACAGTAGCTAGTATTTTATACATTAATCACTTCAACTGTAACATTGGAGAGCAGTGTAAATATAATATTAATATGATAGTGAACACTCGGCGTCGTATTCAGCCCCTCTCGGGAATTCCTCGATTGCTGAGAATGTAAAACTGCATATCTTGCTATATATACCCAGGGTGGTCCGGACACGTGCGTCTAAACCGAAGATTGTCGTCTCCAACCTGGTCAAGCACCACTGATTTTTCATGAGCTTATTTTGTGTATAATTCACCTCATGCGCGGCGGTAAAGGATAACATCGTGAGGAAGCTTGCCTGTATTAAATATTAAAATATGTTTAAAAGTCAATTTGTAAGTGTTTAAAGATATTTTTGAGTTTAAATTTAAGTCGCGTTACTTTTAATTAAAACGATTCGAATTTGAACCTACTATTAAACGCTGCCGGTCCGGAACGACGACTGTTATTAATCAGAGTTCAAAAACTCAATAAGTCCTCTTTACGTAATAATTAACTTATATTTAATGTACCCAGTTATTTAATTTAAAGAAAAAGTTGAAAACATCGTGACGTGACACAAAGTAACAACGAAGTGTGTAATGAATCAATACTCATCGTTTGCTTTCTATATAACATAGAAATTCACTGGTGGTAGAGCTTTGTGCAAGCTCGTCTGGGTAGGTAACACCCCACTCATCAGATATTCTGCCGCAAAACAGCAGTACTTGGTATTGTTGTGTTCCGGTTTGAAGGGTGAGTGAGCCAGTGTAATTACAGGCACAAGGGACATAAGATCGTAGTCCCCAAGGTTGGTGGCGCATTGGCGATTTAAGCGATGGACAACATTTCTTACAATGCCAATGTCTAAGGGCGTTGGTGTCCACTTACCATCAGGTGGCCCATATGCTCGTCCACCTTCCTTTTCTATAAAAAAAAAACAACTCTTTATCATCGATGGGCGGTCCACACGAGGCGACGAAGGAATGGGTTCAATCCCAAACCAAAGGGAATCACCAAACTGACAAGAAAGCGACACAGAATAAGCAGAACGAATCGAGCTTCCGAAGGGGGGGGGGGTCGTTTGAGGCGAGGGGAAACTCGATTCCCACTTATAAACCTATAGTTATTTATTTATTTATTTAATCTTAGGAAGACAAACAGTGATGACGTATACAAAAAAAATTATCAAATTAAGAATACATCATGTACCAATTAAGTCTTCACAAATAACAAATAATAATTAAAATTAAAGATTAAATTTAAATTTTTACGGAAGATTTTAAATTAATTAATAATTTAAAAAATTATAAATATATATAAAATATTTCGTATTAAATAGGACTTGCACTTATTCCTAGTAGTATAAAGCCATACATCACCTTTATTACGGTAACAGCCTGTAAATGTCCCACTGCTGGGCTAAGGCCTCTTCTCCCTTTTTGAGGTGAAGGCTTTGGAGCTTATTCCACCACGCTGCTCCAATGCGGATTGGTGGAATACACATGTGGCAGAATTTCAGCGAAATAAGACACATGCAGGTTTCCTCACGATGTTTACCTTCACCGAAAAGCACGAGATGAATTATAATCACAAATTAAGCACATGAAAATTCAGTGGTGCCTGCCCGGGTTTGAACCCACGATCATCGGTTAAGATTCACGCGTTCTTACCACTGGGCCATCTCGGCTTCATAATGTAATCACCTTTATAATGTGGTGTAAATTCCGTATGTGTTTAGTAATGGCAATGCAATATTTAAATACAGATGAGGCGGGAAAAGAAACATCGTCACCATAACTGCCGGTTAAATTATCAATATCGCGCGCTTACATTTTTCCAAATTCCTCTTTCACTCTCTTCTTTACTCAAATCCAAGTTTGACGTCGACTTATGTTCAGTAGCTCGTATTTATTTATTTAGATACACAAACAGAGTATAATCAGGACATACATTAAAATTACGAATTGATACAATTTTAAGCAAGATTACACCCTAAAACAAGTGCACACGACATGCTCACGAAAAGAATATGAATGCACTCAGTTGTTTATATAATATTTAATTAAATTGAATAAATTACTAAATTATGATTTATCCATTTAAATTAATAGATTAAGAAAATAAATTAAATTTAAATTAAAAAATAAGCAAATTAGAATGAAGCAATATAATTGTCGAATTGAAATTAAGTTATAAAGTATAAATACGTCTATAAATAAGTCATTAAGTGCAATAATTATTATCATGCTATTTAATGATAACTGTCGGAATCGATCTCGATACCCAAGAGAGTTTATCTATAATTAAATAACTGGTAAACAAAATTTCAAGTTTCGAAGTTAACGCGTTCAAGAGTTATAGGCTTATTGGCCAAGATCATCAGACAGACCGCGTCAATTTTCTGCGCCTTATTTTTGTGTTCACTGCCACTTTTAGGTGTCTTAAGTCAGCGCGTTAAAACGTTATATAAGCTACAAAGTAGTTCAGTCTCGTAGAAGAGTGTAGGCTCAGGAATGTCATCTGTCGGCCAGTTTCAGCGACGTGTTTCATAAATATTTGCGGTGTAACAAACGCAAGGTGTAATAAGGTGTAGCGATCGTTATACGGCAGGTAACCGACGATGACACCTTGAGCGTCAATTGACGTCAGAATAAGATTTGTTATGTACACATAAAATGTCACCATTTAAAAAAAAATTAAGTGTTTTGAAAGATCTTTCTTTAAAACACTTAATTTTTTTTTAAATATTTAGTAAGAAAGCCGAGATGGCCCAGTGGTAAGACCGCGTGAATCTTAACCGATGATCGTGGGTTCAAACCCGGGCAAGCACCACTGAATTTTCATGTGCTTAATTTGTGATTATAATTCATCTCGTGCTTTACGGTGAAGGAAAACATCGTGAGGAAACCTGCATGTGTCTAATTTCACTGAAATTCTGCCACATGTGAATTCCACCAACCCGCATTGGAGCAGCGTGGTGGAATAAGCTCCAAACCTTCTCCTCAAAAAAGAGGAGAGGAGGCCTATAGCCCAGCAGTGGGACTTACACAGGCTGTTACAGGTTACAGGAAAGATCTTTCATGTGTCGCAGAAATGACAGGAATTGTGGGAAAGTGCCGTACACGCTTCCGTTACATTGTGGCGCGTCAAATTTCGTTGGTATTATGTATTATATGTTATGTATAATATAACGATTGTAAAAATACTCCAGTAAATCAATCCTTCACAATTACTTTTAACATATTATTCTCTTTCACACGTAACTTGTTATATAATTTAATACCAATTAATATTTTACAAAGGCCGAGTCAACACCTGCCGTTGGCGTGTTTCTGCTATAAATTTCTAATGTGTATTTTGTTTTTTCATTTTAATTTTACATATTATAATAAAGACTGTACCTAGTTTACTGCTATAGGTTGAGATGATTTTACAAATTTCATTGGAATTTCTGCAATCGCCCTGACAACCATCAACCGAGTCAATTTTTCCGTATTTGGTTTTTTTTTTATATCGCGTAGGTTTTTTTTTCGCTCAATAATTTCCAACCAGTGTTAATTTAGTTAAAAACATTACCATTATTATCTAAAAAAATATTAAAAATCAGTAAAACCTTGAACGATATAAACCTATTATGCAGATCCTAAGTCTACCCGCGCGCATCTGGTTCGGGTAGCTTGTTTCTTAACGAATTATACACAAAATAAATAATATAAAAATATCCTAGGACATTATTCACACACCGCCATCTGATCCCAAACTAAGCAGAGCTTGTACTATGGAAACCAGACAACTGATATACTACATATACTACTTGTAAATACATATATATATATAATTACTGGGTGTAATTCAGGACAAACAGACATGTTCATGCACACAAATGTCTCCCCTGGGAGGGAATCGAACCCACAACCTTCGGCGTGAAAGGCAAGTATCTCCAACCACGCCAACCATCTGAGATAAAATATAAAATAAATTAATATTAACATTGTCCGTCTTAATTTTAGCCCGATCCACTGGGCCGTGCTCAGAAACGACGTGCAGTTACTGAAGCGACAGTGCCTGGTGTTGAAGAGTCGACATGAATCAGTTGACGTCACATCCGGGAATAACATGGTAAGACGATACGCTTCCCTCTTTGAATTAACGATGAGAGCGTGGTTGATTGGCTGCGTCTGTTCTCTATTAAATTGTCTATGATCACATATGAACGAAGGATAATGCATTCTGATTCGTGTTAACATCACAGTGTATCTCACGATTTCAATGTGGAACGGAAGTTACGTCAAAAATGAAACTATAAAGCTGTCGAGTGTTAAATATGTATTTGTTACATACAACTCCTAATAGTTAACTTAAAAAAATAAATATAAAAACTGTTTAATATTATTTGTGACTTCTTACAGACAATATAATACCGTAATAATTTAATAAAATAATATACAGGGTGACTGGTGAATTACTATCAATATTTAAGGAGAATACTCGGTACATGTTTCTCATTCGAATTATGTAAAAAAAGTACCTATTGTACTTAATTTTTGACCGAATTTACACAAATTTAAATAAATGAAGTGTGGACACAATGATAGCTTGCCGGGTGCTATCAATTTGTACCGGGAGATGTTCCCCAATCGCAGAATACCTACTGCCAGCGTAATCTTAAACGCTGATCAAAGACTACGAGACTTCGAACAGTTCCGTATTCCAACCCATGCTCAAGGACGATGAGGAGCGGCATACCCTGTCTCCCTACAAGAAGAAATTCTTGAGTATTTCGGGAACAACCCAAAAGCGAGTGCCCGAAAGGCTGCTAGAAGATTTGGTGTATCTCAGTGGACTGTGTGGAGTCTACTTCATTGGATTGGATCATGCTTGTTTATCAAAAGGTAGCCTGCTACCCTGTTAACACGTGGCGTTTGGACGTAGGTAAAGTACCGCGCGATAACTAAATGTACCTACCTGTGTTGTGTCGACAGCGCAGCTAGGGTGTCCACATGACGGGTAATTAATTACATAATTGTTTGGTTAACTTTACTTAGAAGTTTATTAATATTTATGTTATATGTATTTTTTTTGTCATATATGATCGTCATATATGTCGATATTACGTCTTTAAGAATCGATAGTATTCAAACAGTTATGCTGTATATTGTCATGCGTAATTAATATAGTCACATACTATCGCATATGTATTCGCTGTAGTAAATAAGAGAGATGACACGTCACGACGTCGTGACGTCATGACGCGGTACGGCGCATTACTTCTGGCGCGCATAAATACATGCACCTTTTATTCAGATATGGAAATTTCCATGAAAATTTTAATTTGTTATCGAAACGCGATAAACTAAAGCTGTGTACATAATCAGTTATGATACGAATATTCATTCATAAATTCCATATCGTTAGGACATGTACCAAACCTTTGTTGTGCTATCTTTGTATATTATTTATTTGGTGGTAGTAGTGGCTCTGGTCTGAGTAGGTACCACCCACTCATCGTGTATGCTATATATGCTAAGTAATACTAAATGACCGAGCCAGACGTCCGTGTGACTACAGGCATACGAGGCATGACATGCTGACGGTGTCAGGAATGGTTGTTATTTCTTGCATTGCCAATGTCTATGTAAGTTGGTGATTTTTTATCTGCCTTGTTGGTCTATTGGATATATATTTAATTATTTATTTATCCGAATTACAACTTAGATTATTTCAAATACAAAATATACAATATTAAGTTTATAATGTACAATGCAGTAAAAAGGTAACTAAGTAATTTGTAGTAATAATGTTGAGCAACCCAGGTTCGATTCATATTACCTACAACGTACTACCGTACTGGGTGAGCTGTACGATATAAGCCCCTAGATCCCGAGGCGGGTTCAAACCCGGTCGATGCTCGTACAATTCGTAATCGTACGATTATTTTAGTGATTTTATTTATAATTAGTAGAGAGACAGGTAATCTTTTGGTAAACGCAATAACATGAAACAATTCCAGCAGTTAAACATACTTATATTTACTATTTCTGATAGATACAATGTTGGGTTTAAACGGGTTCGAGTTCTGGGCAGGCGCGCTCTATCATAGACCGCGACTATGCTTAAGATCAGGCAAGTAAACGGTCAAGCGCTTGCCTATTAACTGTAAAAAAACCATACAAACACTCAACACACATATGTGCCTACATAGACATGATCTGCTACAACCACAGCTCTCTCTGCGCTTTGCTACAGTCGGATAGTTACTGTTCAAAAGCTCATTGCTAACGCTCCATGGTTCAACCCCCCCCCTCCCACTCTACAATAGGACAACGGTACACGGGCCGGGGATTCGACTCAGTCCCACGAGATTTTCACTTAACCGGAGGTTGCCCCCGTGTCGGCAGACGGCGCTGCAGATGGCGCTGTTCCAGGACAGCGCGGAGTGCGTGAGCGAGCTGCTGCGCCACGGCGCCGACCCGCTGGCGGCCGACGGGGACGCGCGCGCCGCCGCGCACCGCGCCGCCGCCGCCGCGCCCGCCGCGCTCCACGCGCTGCTCCGCGCCGCCGCGCGCCGCGCCAGGTGCGCCGCTTGCTCACTCGCTCCCTCACTCGCTCCCTCACTCGCTCCCTCACTCGCTCCCTCACTCCCTCACTCACTCGCTCCCTCGCTCCCTCACTCACTCACTCCCTCACTCTCTCGCAATCTCACTCAATTTCACTCACTCTCACTAACACACTCACTCACACTCACACACGCACACTCTCACTCATAATCTCACTCACACTCACACACTCTCACACACACTGACTCACGCTCACTCACACACACTCACGCTCAATCACACGCACTCAATCACTCACTCACGCTCACACACTCACTCACTCACACTCACTCACTTACTAGCTCCCTCCCTCCCTCCATGGACAATTCGCCTGGGAACATTATTAGGAGCTGCGAGTGTGTCGTAATGATTATTTTGTACGTTTCAGAGAAATTTTGAAACAGCACGCCGACCTGTGGAGGCCGCACTTCGAGAGGAAGACCGACAAGGAGTTAGCTGATCATCTGTTGTACAAGATGTGCGTGATGTGCGACGACCAGGGTGAGCAGGGGCGCTTCGTCGTCGTGTCCCCCCCGCTGTCGGGGTACCCGGAGGTGGTGCTGGTTCACTTGAGGGCTCGCAGTTCGTTAGTGCACCTCTTGTGAGGCCTGTAGTTAGGACGTCGACGGCGGACGGGAGGAGCACGTTGACTTGAAATTAGTTTATATTTCTAAATACATGCGACTAGACAGCGAAACCCCGTGCAGTAGTCGTTCGTACTTGTGTTTCGTGTGACGTCGTGATAGTTTTTTTTTTAATTTTAAAATATGAAGGCAGTAATAATCCACCACGATGTCAAATCCCCACTGCCCGTGGACATTAGCACTGTACTATAAAGTCTGTGCTGCTACCTGCTATAGCGTGTAATGGCATGTAATTTATAATATTTTATAATATAATCGGAATTGCGATTCAAAAACGAAATGCTGCTGGTATTCTTACCATCATTCCACGTGGTCACAACTTGTACAGTTGCTTTTTTCAATTTAAAAATTTATATTTTATTTTTATTAAAAAATTATAATTCAATTTTGTATAGTACGGCAACAGCCTGTGAATGTCCCACTGCTGGGCTAAGACCTCCTTTCCTTTTTTGAGTAGAAGGGTTGGAGCTTCCACCACACTGCTCCATTGCGAGTTGGTGGAATTTCAGTGAAATCTCAGGTTTCCTCACTATGTTTTTCTTCATCGTCAAGCATGAGATGAAATATAAAAACAAATGTGATCGCCCAGTGGTTAGAACGCATGAATCTTAACAGATGATCGAGGATCAAACTTGGGCAAGCACCACTGAATTTTCATGTGCTTAATTTTTGTGATTCTTTAATAAAAAAAGTTTTAGTAAATAATAATTATAATGTCTAATAATAATTTATTAGTCACTAACTCTCACTAAATAGCTTTGGTAAAATTAGTTTCTATGTAAAACATACCTATAACCGTTCCCCAGGTTACACCCCGCTGATGTTGGCCAGCAAGGAAGGGAAGAGTGAGAACGTTAAGCTACTGATAGAAGCGGCTCCGAGTACCATCAACATGAGGATGCCCAACTGTGGGAACACCGCCTTGTACTTAGCGGTGACCGCCGCCAGTCTGGATTGTTACAGTAAGTACTGTTGTGCGCCTTGGAAAAATACACACTTGGAAGTAAACAGTTCGAGCCACTGCTGGGCTAAGGCTGTTCAAGTCTTGGAACTTATACAGGCTGCTCCAATGCGGATTGGTGATACACATGTGGCAGATTTTTATTCGAGACTTGCAGGTTTCTGGTGATCCTTCCCGCCACTGCTCGCTTAGAGTATAGTTTTGATTCTGTTCATATGCCGATGTCCTTATAGATCAAATTTTTAGTTTTTTATCCGTAGTTTCGTAGTAGTTTAATTTTCTTGCGCTTTAGTGGCTTAACCATGACCAGATAATAAACGACAACGTTACTTTCGCAATAAGTCAGAAAATTAGGGAATTTTTTGAAATGATAAGATGTCCTTACTGTCGCAGATCGTGGGAACAAGACAGAAGTTTCGCCGAACTTCTACGCGACCATCGACGCGCTGGTGGAGGGGGGCGCCGACCCCACCATCGACAACGACTCGGGCAGCAACGTCAACCTGATGCTCACCGAGTTCTCCATCGGCAAACTGTCCATGTTGATCGCCAACAAGCTCACGTCCTCCAAGTTCTTCGACGGGAACGAAGCGAAGGACTTCAACTCGTACATGCTGGTCAAGGACTCGGAGGGTAAGGTCAACCTGCAGGAACTGAAGTCAGCCAAGCCGGCGCCCCCGGAGCCGAAGGAGAAGGTGACGGCGCACATCGTAACGCTGGACGCCAACAATGAGTCGCGGCCGCTGGTCGAGACGGCGAGGAGGGGAACGAAAGGACAGACTGACACGGCGATCGACAAACCGAAGAAAAGGATAAAGAAGCAGAAACCGGTCATTCTGCAGAATATACCGGTCGTGACGCAGCTCGTGTCGCTCGCGCAGCCACGGAACCGGCCGCTGATACTGAAGAAGTTCAACGGACCCAGGGACGCGGCTGAGACGCGCAAGGTCGTAACGCTGGCGCAGAACTTCATACCGGGACAGGCGCCAGTGCCGATGAAGTTCGTGAAAATCTTGCCCAAAGCCGACGTGCAGCCCCCCCCGGCCCCGCTCGCCGCTACCCCCCCGACGCCCCCCGGCGTCACCAAGCGAGCTAAATCGGAGTTAAACAGGAGCTCTAAGAAAATGAAACTCTAACGGCGAACTGAATCGATAACCACACTTCCGAAGACGGGGGTGTCGGGGGGGGGGGCGCGTCATATTCATGGGCGAGACGAGCCGACCATTCACCAGACGATTACGTGTAACGGATAGTTTACTGACCTTAAGTGTATGAAGGTGAAGGTTACTAGGGCGGCTGCTATTACTATCCGTAAGCAAAACGAATCGTTTATTTTTTTATAAATAGAAATCGATCTTTAATGAAACGTTTGCATTCAAAATGAATCTGTCGACACGTTTCCACAACACTACGGTTATATCGTCGTGGAAAATGTCGTCTACCCTCAATGTCATATAGGAAGGGTTGCCAGGAACTAACTTTAAGATTTGCCAATCAAGAACATATCTAATGGTAGTTTATAAATTTCACATTTTAGTATAAACATCGTTATTATATTTAAAGTCCGTCCTGGGAATGCGTCCCTGGCGTCTGTCTGTCGGTCACGACCAGTGCTAGCCTGGAAACCAAACGTTGGCATAGCGCAATGTGGATTATAATAATTATTGGTTTTTTTTTTATTTATTAACAACAAGAGCATGAAATTCACCACGTCTTATATAACAATATAATATACGAAATGATTTCTCCTTTCTTCTGGTTTGAGTTTAATGTGTATTGGTTCAGTCGATTGATATTATTTAGTCATGGGCGTTTTCGGTTTTTAACGTCAACTGATATTTATCCGATTTCAAAATCCGATTTTAGGTATCCGATTTCGGTAACGCCTAGCCTCGCTTGCGCTCAGGCAAATAGTTTTTAAGTACTTAATCAGATATTCTACCGCAAAACAGCAGTACTTGATATTGTTGTGTTCCGGTTTGAAGGTTGAGTGAGCCAGTGTAATTACAGGCACAAGGGACATAACATCTTAGTTTCCAAGGGTGGTGGCGCATTGGCGATGTAAGCGATGGGTAACATTTCTCGCAGAGCCAATGTCTAAGAGCGTTTGGTGACCACTTACCATCAGGTGGCCCATATGATCGTCCGACTTCCTATTCTATAAAAAAAAATAGTAAGGTCGATGATCGTGTAAGAGATTTCCGTAGCAGAACCAACGAACCGAAATCCGAATCGTAAAATTCGCGCTATCCTTTTTATTCCGCTTTACTCCAATTGGTTAGAAAGAGAGAAAGCGAATTTCATAGTACGCAACGATCGGTTTGCGTTTGGATACGATACACAATCCGTTTGGTGATATCCAGTGGGTTTATTTGTTGATTCGAAATCTTTCAGTGGTATTGATTATAGATTGTTGGCGTTTCGTTCGGCAAGATTCGGCAAGATTCGGCAAGATTCGGCAAGATTCGGCTGTATTCGGCTAGATTCGGCCCGATTTTTGCAATAGGATGTTTAGTTCGTGAAATCGATACGAATCGATTTGTATTTGAAATCGGATTTTGAATTCGTTTTTATATATCGGACGCATGACTAATATTGTTAGTATAGATTGAATTGTGTTCGTAATTATAACACTTTGTATGTTTGTATATTTGAAGACATAAGCGGCTGGAAGAGTTTCGTAACATTTTTGTTATTTACAATGAAAACATTTGATAAATAATTCAACTATCAGGTTGAGAGCGAGTCGTGACGGTGAATGTTTTTGTACACGAGTAAGTGATCAACTAATAATTTTACTATTTATAATTTTTTCGATTCATGACATTTTGTTTCTACTTCTTTTGTCATGAATTCTTCGCTATGCTTCGCTTTCTTAAAGCTCGTCGTCCATTCAATCCGGGACCGGTTAGGGACGCATTCTCTTCGGCCGGATTAGCGACGCTCCGGCGATGCGAGCCGGACATTGTCATGACCTTGAACGTATACAGCGAGGTCGGTTCGTAAATCTTACGGCGTCATCCTGTATTTAAAAATAAAATTTAAAAATAATTGTATCAATTGAGTGAATTGTTCATGTGTATACTATGCATGAACTCTTTAACCCTAAAATGCGCTTCGGGCCATTCGCATACAGATGTGTTACGATGAAAAATACTTTGTTCGTAAAAGTAATGTTTATAACCCTCATTCTCAGAACGTCTATTGCAATTTTTTTTAATGGGGTGTAAAGTACCGCATGTGGTAAGGGTTAACGCATCTGAAACGTAACTTATTTGTAGGAGAATATAAAAGGGTCCCCAATCGTCATTTCAGGGTTGAAGTGAATCAAAAGATCACATAAAATCCACTATGGTGTAATTGAAAACGGGTATTTTTTATGTTAATTATGTATTAAGTTAATGTTATAGTTATGTTTATACGAACGTGTCCGTTCAGTTGTCAGGACTCACTTCGTAAGTCACTCGTCAAATGTGACCTTGGGGTGATACGCTGTCACGCGAGCCCGTCGGGGTATGTACCGCCCGCTGGTCTCAATAAGTATTTTTGGGATCCGCTTTGAAGGGTGAGCCAGCCAGTGTAAGAACAGGCACAAGGGACATCTCAGTTCCCATGGTTGATACTGACGATGCACGGCTAATATGTATTTCATTGATAATGTCAATGTGCGGCGGTGACCACTTACCATCCATTGGCTCACCTGCCAGTCTGCCTACCTATTCAAATAATCATTTTAGTCAATTTCGCGTATCACTCTCTGACATTTCACGATCGTGTTCTGCGTTGAGTTACGAAGTTTGTTCGTAAGGAATATCCCCACCCAGTGTTATCGTAAACATTGTTAGATTCTGAAATATTTAAACGGTCGCTCTTTTTACACCGCTTTACAACTTTACTACTTAATTTTACTTAAAATATTTCCAAAATAGTGAGCGAATCCATTATTAGACCAGTAAACTGTTTGTGGAGGGGCTGAATCGCCACTAAAAGATAAAAAAGTGGGGATAGAACACCCTTTACTAGATGAGAACTATTGTACTTGATTATTTATTAATTCTCGGTTAAATAGCTAGTTTTGTCAGAAAATACTTTGGAAAAATCTCCGATGATGAGAAAAATGGGAGTGTATTCTACCGCGCGGCACCGCTGCGGGTTAGGGAGTGCAATAATAATAATAATAAGATAGTTCACTCAACATTCAGAGAAATATATTTTTGTAAGAAACGGATATACTTAGCTTATAAGGAACCTAAGGAAGGAAAGGGCTTAATGTTGTTCAGCTTTTCCGAAGTCGTCCGTCACCGGGACGGGCCGACTTTTTAAACGTTTGACGTGACGTTTGAACGGGACAACGTGACGTCATACACTAATTACAAATTAACGCTCAAACAAATTCACATAATATGATATTTTTGTTTCGAAGTAATTCAATTTTAATGATACAGCAACGAAAGATACAAATATAAATTAAATGAAATAGTGATAAATATCAATTAATTAACCTTTTTATTAAATTATTATTTTTATAATAAAATTGCAATAATAATAAAAATAATTGAGCCACTGCGTTTGTTTATTAAAAATTCATCCTTCTCTATTAAAATGGAAGGAAATTAGTAAATTAAAGATATTATTTAATTTAAAAAAGTAACATGTCGTGGCCGGAACGAAGTCACTTTCGCTGTATATTATTTATTAAGACAACTTTTTGTTTGTGATTACAACGAACTGATCTTTTTATAATTTTCGCTAATAAATAAATAAATTTTCACTGCTTGTCATGTTTACCAAATGTATATTTTTGTTTTTCTTTTTTGAAATAAATAAGAGATAAATTGATAACATTTTCGAGTAATCAAATGATAAAAAAAAGACTCCATGGTAATAAATTTGTATTGAATTGTTTTTTATGTGTGCGTACGCTGCACACTTGTACCGTAGTTATATACCTCCACTGTGTGGACCCGTGTAAACATACAAACACGCACACACGCACTATGAATGTGTCGACACGGTCGAAGTGCTACGGTTGAGAGAAAACGAACATATTGAAACATTCGTTTATATTTTTGTACATAATCTTTGAATGTTGTCAGCACTCAAAATATCTCTCTCTATTGTTTGAGGTTTATAGAGATAGCAACACTTTTTAGATCTGTCAAAGTGAACAAGGAATTAAACACTTCTTTGCTCGTTTTGAGAACCATGAACTTGTCTGTAAGTTAGGATAAAAAAATAAATAACTACACTAACAGTATATCTCTTTCTCTAGTATGAGATTAGAAGAGTTAGCAACTTTTAACTTAGTTCTGTTGATTTAAATTTATTAATTATCGATATTTTTTTTTTCATATTTACGTTACATTTCATTATAATTACTCGCAGGAACTCATGAATATATAATAATTAACTTTTAGCTGTAATTTTTTTTATAATACATAATATATATACTGGAGTAAGTTCTCATAATATCGATGTGTAGTTTAGTTTTAATAATTATATTCTTTACAAAGGGCTTGTGTTAATATATTTTTGTTGCCTTGTACAAAACACTTTAGTTTAATTAATATAAATTTATTCTCTTATTGTCTTATATATATTTAAGGCGTAACATTGCAGGAAGCATGTCGTGTTCCTGTTGATATATTGAGGATTTATTTGTTATAATTCCTTTCAACATGTCAAGTATTGTGTTTTTTATTTTATTTTTCAAATACTTGCCTCTGTTATATAGTTGTTTGTATATAAATAAGATTTGAAATATTATTAAAAAATTTAACACATAGTTGGTGTTTAATTTATTATTATTAATTATTATACTGTGGACGTTCTTAATTCTTATAACCGATTTCCGTTGCGGCGGCCAGTCTTAAGGCCTGTTGTTCACGGCACGGTTTTTTAACGGTCGGGTGTGCCAGCCACACCATAGAAAAAACGTGCGTGCTTGTACATTACACGGGAAACCATATTATATAAGATTCAACTGATTTTTGATGAAGTAAAAGACTAAATGGTGACATAAATTCTTCTTATATTTCGTATATTCAGTTATTTCAATATGCAGATTTTAGCAGTTTATTTATACACGCGGTTGCGTGTCAAGCTAAGTTAAAGCTAACAGAACTGCCGAGCCGACACCGTGTGTTTGGAGCACACGCACACGAACCATTTGGAGCCACTTTTGACCCCGTCATAACTCAAAAACTATTTCACATAAACGTGTCAAATTTGGCTCATATATTGAGACTTGCGAGATACATATATGCTCCAAATTTCATAAACACGCCTCAAACGGTTATTTAGATATTAAAATCCAAAAATCGTCATTTTTATCACTGACTAACAATATAGATCAAAACTTACCCAGTTCCAGATGACCTAGAAAGTTCTAATTTGGCAACCAGATAGGTAGATGGTTGAAACAAAGGAATAAATCTGAAACTAGTATTTATATCATTTTATTAAAAATTTTCAATTAAGTGATTCTATTACGAACACTTATAGTGCCGGTAATGTAAGATTTTATTTCAGTTTTAGTACTTATAACTAAGAGTATAGTCGACTTTCGTATTTATTACGTTATTAATAATTATTTAAAAGTAATGATCTTATAATATTCATGTGCGCTTAATATTGAAATAATAATTAATACTAAGTCCCAGTTAATAAGTATATTATAGCCTTCGCAAGTTCTAAAGCTGTGTGTTCTTATTTAACTCTTCCGAAAATTTGGCTTGCTGCTAGAAACTAGCCGTCGAACATAGGATTCTTCCATTACTGTTTTAGTAGGTACTTAATAATAATTCGTATATGAGAGCCAAGTCAGATTTTAGGCTTCAATATATTATCCTAAGTTATAAGAAGAAATGATATTTTAAGTTGTTATAAAATATTTTATGTTATTATAAATAAATTTCAGGACTGACCATTGAACTTGGCACCCATTTAGATCCCACTTCTTTTGTCATTGAAGGCATATATCATAATATTGAACTTGGCTATCATTTCACATTTATGTTTTTTATGGGTGAGATTATTCCGGACAAACAGACAGACAATTTTTTTTTTGTTTTGGCAAATAGTCATATTAACTTTAAAAGTGACAGTTATTTTGATATCACAGAGAGACACTGAGTCTTCTTTTATTTGTATAGATAAAAAAAACAACAATAATATAACTTACACCTTTATTCATTTATTTACATTACGCACAATTTAACATTCACAAAGTAAACATGCGTTGACATTTAGTCCCGAATTTGAGCAAATTGTAGGTGATGTGGCAACACTAGCAGCGAGCGAGCGAGCGAGACGGAGATACACAAAGAAAATGACAAAATAAAAATATTATTTGAGGTAAATATTAAAGATCGCCAGCTGTTTCTGACTGACTTCGATCTGTCGAATAGGAAGATATATATTTTTTTAATATTGTACAGTCAGCAGAGTTTACTGAACTCGTAAGGAATGAAAATAAGGTACACTCGTCGCCCTCCGGACCTCGATCTATCAAATGATCGGTTTCAGAGATATCGCCACGGTGTTGCCACTACTTACATTAAAACAATTAATACAAATACATCTTTACAATTTTTATAACTTCGCTTTTTACATTATTTTTGATAATATAATTAAAATTTAAAACATCTCCCAAGTGTAATCAAATACCAGCTAAACATGTGGTGACCGAAATACAATAAACTATAATCATAAACTCAAATTTAAAATAAAAATACACTTGTAACATGAAAAGTATTTTGTCGTTCATTTAATTTAATTGTAAAGAAAACAACTTTAAAAAATCCTCTTGTAATTTAAACTGTCAGCAAATATTTTTGTTCAAATGTAAAACACTTCAAAGATATTTCATTAAAATCATAATTACAAATTAATCAATAATATTTATTTAAGATTTAAACTTTCAAATAGAGAATTCATTCAAAAATATTCTGGCTGTTACAAAATGTTTTTTTTTTTGTTAGATTTATTTGTCTCGTCCATCTAGTTTAATTACGACAATGTGTAAACAAAAACTCAATATAAAATCAATGAATTATTTTAGAAAATAATTCAACTGTAACCTGTAAGCTTGACCTTGGAGCTTTTGACGTTTCTGTTCACATGTCGCACAAATGTCAAATGTCAGTTACACGTCACAATCGAGTCACTTATGACGTCACAACCTCCCGCCTTGCATCACGTCAGTTGCGGCGCATGATTAATTTTTGTATAACAGATAATAAAGTCAGGAAGCCGCATTTTAATGTCCCACCGCTGGGCAAAGGAAACATCAATTATGTATATGAAATATAATCGTTTACTGTATGATGAATGGACATACATATATTAGAATTACTTCTTATGTATGTACGTTTCCTTTCACCGTAGCGTGAAGAAATATTTTTCATTTGTTTCAATTTCATAAATAAAAGAAAATCTACAAATTCTATTCTACTGAGAATTTATTAATCTCTAACGAGTTATTCAAACGTTGTTTCCATCGATCAATCAATACATAACTTGTGCCCCACTGAGGGCCCGCTCCCATTTTATAACTTAGGTAATTGCGCACTCTAAGTTTGCCGATCGGAAGTTAGTCACACAGCGGAGACTGCGAGCGGTAACTTACAAAATCTTTATTACAATATCATGCCCTTCCTACAGAAGTGTCTGTGCGTTGTGTCTCAATTAGATTTTTTTTTATATTATATATATGGACAGTTGAGTAGTTAAACGGCAAAACGTCGTAACTACCAAATACGACTTAAATAAGAGCGTATAATTAAAAAAAATAAAACGTATGTCTTCTGTAAAATGAGTCAATAATATTTGTCTAATTATTTCGGAATTTAGTAGTTTGATCATTAAACCGACAATTGTTACAACAATTTTAAACACATATAGTTATTTAATAACTCTAAAGTCGTGATGTAAAATATATATAACGAAGAATAAAAATCATTTTAAATATGACTAATAATATTTTAACACCATACCTTGATAGGTTTAAGATAAAAAAAGTTAATTGGTAAAAAAATATGTAAAGTACACCTTAACCTAAGGACGGATATAGACTAGTCTATCGGTACGTTAATATTTTACAAAGGACACGCGGAGCGGAGCGCGCGACCTTCGGCCCTCGACCTTCGACCTTCGACGTCTCTCTAAACTGCTCGGAAAAAAAAATCTTGAACAAATTATTTGCTGGATTTTTGACCAATCGTTCCGCCGTGTTCCTGCGATTTTGTTCATCATCTCTATACTAATACGGTCTATATTATATATATTGGTCGCCTGATTTGAATGTAGTAACGAAAAACTGCGTGTTTGATTAAATTGTAAATCGTAATAAACTCTACATATCGAATTGGAGACGAATATTCGTCGCAAATACAGTAAGTGGGTTTTATATGTAAACTTGTGCCATCTTTGCAATTGTAAAACTGTTCTCAAAAGACCTTTATATATTACGAGATGTTTCTGATACCGAACAAGTCTCTATCTGAGCGAGCCGACAGCGCGCCCCCCCCCCAATGTCTATGTGTTACCTGCCTTAAAACCGAAGAGATTTTCTATAATGGCAACCCGAAGCCCGATTGAAGATATAAAATATTTACAGATTAAAAATAGTCATAATTTTCCGAATGTCAATTTTAAAACTAAAAAAACATAAATTTGTTCGAATCTTAAATTTGAATTATCACATTCGTTGGAAGTTAACTTAAAAAAAAAGCTAATAATATTTATGTTAAAAGGTGGTTTCTTAACGAGTAAAAATGCTAAAATTAAACAAATATGTCATTTTTCCCGCCGATTTTAAATCGCTTTCAGTTTTAAAGTCCTATTAAAAAAAAGTCGTTACACATCAAAATTAACGATAATATTTTTATACATAGAATTTGATATATTTTTTAATCTATAGTTTTAATGCTACTGACGTATGTATGTAACTGTTTTGTTGCCTTAAAGTTGTGCCATTTGTATGTGAAAGTTGTAGTTTTTTTATGAAATGGTAGAAGTAGCGTCGCCAAAACAGTTACACACAAGTTTATACATACGATGCGCGGTTCCCTACACGTTATCTTCTATTGTTCAACTCGTAGCCGTTCTCTTTGCTCGGAGTCTTCGCCGGAGGCGGCTTGGCGACCGCGTGACCCTCCAGTCTCAGGGTGCTCTGACGATGGGACGACCTGTTACACAGAAAACGTTCAAAGAAAACGCTCAGACAGCACCCAGGACCTGTCCCGGCTCGCGCACTGACCGGATGAGGCACGTGACGGCCAGCAGGATGAGCAGCAGGCCGAGCGCCGACAGCCCCCAGCCCAGCGCCGCGCGCGCCACGGGCGGCAGCGCCGTCGCCAGGCGCAGCATGGCCGACACCGCCTCGGGCAGCTCGTCGATGCCCTGCGGGGTCGCGGTACTCGGTCATGTCGTGTGCACTTACTATACATGTGCACTTAATACCCGACATAGTGATGAAACTTCTTCAAAGTATATCGCTACCGACATTTCTCGAGCGAAGGAACGTTCCACAAGGCCGCGTCCCATTCTGATCGCGCGCAGATCGTTATCGACACAGTAACATTTTTGAATGAGAATAAATTGCAGTTCCTCGCGTGAGAATATAGTCGATAAAGACCTTACTGCGGGCGGGGTTTGTACCATTCACAAAATGATGAGCTAGCCATTGTAATTACAGGCACACCTTTAGATCTCTGGGTAATATAGAGGAATAGTTATTTCAACCAGCTGCCCTGCCATAAACGGAGTATAGAAAGGAGCTGCCACCCACCTCCTCGAACCACAGGATGGGGAACACGATGTCCGGGAAGTTGGCGACCTGCTTGATGTCGACGACCTGCGACACGGCCAGGTTGATCTGGATGCGCGCGCGCGCTCGCAGCGCCGTGCCCATCTCCTGGGGAAGGGGGGGGGAGGGTTAAAGCTTAAAACAATTTGAATAAAATATACTGTATACGATCATGTAGCTGATACCTTGGAGTTTTTCATAGACAATATATGTGTATGTGATTGATCGAAAAGACTAAATAAAAATATGATTGCAAATGGAAATAAATGAGCGATAAGCTGGTCATGCCTCTGACCATCTTAGTCTTTCCGTCCTTGTCTCGTGAATACAACCAGACCGTACAGAAGTGACAACTGGCGGCGACTGGAACTTCTTAGTAAGACGTCATCTTTGGTAAAATCGCGTCGTGTTTAGACGATAACTGTTTACTAATACTAATAATGGGTTGTAGTGGATGTGTGTCGCTTATACTCACGGGTTGTACGTCGATGTAGAGACGATGAGCTTCAGGGTCCGGGGGGGAGACGCCCTCCACCGCGTCCCGCAGGCGAGGGTCGGCGAGGTAGAAGTGAGGGAACGAGAGCATTATAGGGGAATCTGTAAATAACCCAAATAGCCAAGATCAGTTAGTTACCTGATTCACTAAGATACTTTCCGAAACACAAGCGACTCTTTTATTTATTATACTTCCGTATTGTATTTATACTTTCGTCTTTAGTAAAATCTTTGAAATAATTATATTAAGCCAACTTCCACCACAGTTAACAGCAATTCGGGCTTACAACAATGGCGCTCCTTAGACTTACAACGTCTAAGATACATGGAAGAAATTACAAAATGGTTTTGGCGTATTCTGTAAGAGACAGTGAGGTGTGAGGTGAGGTGTAGAGCACAAAGAGCATTTGCTTAAACATTACGGTGTTGCCAGTAAAGCTCATATCATTACTTCATTCAAAAATAGAATTAAGCGTTTGAATCTGTACTGAGATTAGGCGTTCCACGAGGAACGGTTTTGGGTATTTTTCGTATTATTAACTACCAATACTGGGCTAAGGCCTCCTCTCCCTTTTTGAGGGGAAGATATGGAGCTAATTCCACCATGCTGCTCCAATGCGGGTTAGTGGCATACAAATGTCGCATAATTTCAGTGAAATTTGACACATGCAGGTTTCCTCACGATGTTTTCCTTCACCGTCAAGCACGAGATGAATTATAATCACAAATTAAGCACATGAAAACTCAGCGGTGCTTGCGCGGGTTTGAACCCACGATCATCGATTTAGATTCACGCGTCCTTACCACTTATTATTATGTTTACGGATAATACATATTGTTTTTTTTAAGATATGCAAGTCTTTATAACATTCCATTATGATTGATACGAAGTTGAAATCATAAAAACGATGTATGATGATGGTATTATATATATATATATATATATATATATATATATATATATATATATATATATATATATATATATATATATATATATATATATATAGATAAGTAGGACATACAGTATAAACATTATATTTACTGAGTAGAAAAGAAAACAGTGGCCGTTGATATGGATACCACTTACCGTATTGACAGAGGGACACGTTGAAGAGCCCGTTGGGCGCGCACGGCGGGCCCGCGGGGCAGAAGCACTTGTTGTGCTCGTCGTTCGCGAACACGTCTTCGGGCGGAGTGAACCGGAAGCCCTGCACGCCCGCCGCCGACTCCACGTCCTTCAGGTATCTGAGAACATCATATACCCAGTCTTATTATTACGGATATGAAACATCCATTAGGAACAAGTCTATGTCGTATGCTGTCACGCCGTCCGCCACAAGTTGCTGCTCCATACGAATACTATGTACTTCGTTGCTATATATTATAATAATAATATTAAGGAAACTATGTTTTATCTTTGTTTTACTCTACATGTATTTCTTGGTTGATTTTTTAAACGGGACATGCTGTGTGAAAAAATATCGTTTTGAATGTCGGCGAAGTAATTATCGGAAATCCGGAAGTAAAATTAAGTGCATATAAGTAGGTAAGTGAAATAGTGTTGTATTATAAATAAAGATCGAGATCGAGACAAGAACAGTTTTTCGTTTATAATATAGCGGATCTATTAGCAAATCGCAAGAAATATGTAAATTTAAGGTTTACTGTTGTTGATACTTTTTCGATTAGAACAGACTCTTGTCTTCTTCCTTCCCCTTCTCTCTGTCACTCGCCATCTCAGCACTTACCCCTTTCATACACATATCCTTTCTTACGCAACCCATCCACACTTTCTTCGGCCTCCCTCGTCGCCTATATATCAACATTCATACTCACCACACTTCTAGCAACATTCTTTTTATCCTTCCTCATCACATGCCCATACCACTCTTACCTATTTGTCTTCAAAATCGGTTGGAATAGATTATATCATTAAAATTCAGTGTTGTTTGCTCAGGTCTGACAATATCTCTTATAAAGTAAAAATAAAATAATTCGCTAAATAAACTGCCACGTAGTTCGCCTTCACCTCCCGCATCCTCAGTCAGACCACGAACACTGCATCATTGATAAAACTCATTAGAAGAACGGCGAGACGTTATCCCGACATTACGATCAGTAATTGCATAATTTATTTATAAATGCTTCGTCATTATAATATCGTTAGAGTTGTTAACGATGTTATATATTAACCTAAAAAACTAAGATATAAACGCTAAGTCAACAAGACCACGGATTACGTAACAGAAACGATTAAACGATCGTATTTCTAGAATTTACACCTTGGTCACGTGACGAAGTTTTGATGAATGTGAAATAAATAAGAAATCTCGAAATTACATCTCAAATATATTATATACAATTAGGTAATCAATTAAATCTGTTATATATTCGATAGCTTATTTATTTATTGTATTACAAGAACGTGATATTTAAGCTCGTCACGTACATAGCTCGTCAGGTACGTCACCATCACAAATTTATAAGTAGATTAAAGCACTAATCATGCCCTAAGAAATATTTAATATAAACAAAAATAGTGTTACACAAACCAAGCTTAACTTTAATTTAAGATTTTAAAGTTTTATTAGAACACGCCTTCGAACGTTGAGCGTATTAAATTTTGTAACCAAGGTCAAGGCAGTTTTTACTGGACTTATAGCCTATAGTGAAGTCTGTGCGCAAACACAGATGCACTCTCGTAAACCAAGTCAGAAGAGGCTTCAGCAAGAGTTGAATAATTAATATTTCGCGACATGAAAACAGAATAGCTTTAATTGGGCCGATCCGGAATTGTATCCCCGGACCGAGGGTCTGCAGCCTCATGAACTAGCCATTAGGCAGACGAGACAGGTTTGTATTACTTATATCCTGTATCATAGCCCAAAGAAGTACATCTATTGTTTATAGTAAATGTCCCACTGCTGGGCTAAGGCCTCTTCTCCCTTTTTGAGGAGAAGGTTTAGAGATTATTTCACCACGTTGTTCCAATGCGGGTTGGTGGAATACACATGTGGCAGAATTTCGATGAAATTTACCTTAACCGAAAAGTACGAGATGGATTATAACAGAAATTAAGCACATGAAAATTTAGAGGTGTTCGGGTTTGAACCCACGTTCATCGGTTAAGTTTCACGCGTGTTTACCACTGGGCCGTCTCGACATATGTATACACATAATATATGGTTTGTCGATGTTTCGTTGATCAAACTGTTTACGGAACGGCCATTGTTTGATATTATTTTGTAAACACGAGAACGTATCGTTTGTTGAAATATCGGATTGCTTTCTGCGGACCGTTGGACGTATGTTATCAATCACACGTAACAACTTGGATGACGTGAATGGTGTTTTAAGGTTACTGATATAATGTGCATGTCCGAAAATAATATTCGACATCGACAATAATTAATAAATTTAAAGAACCTAAGGCCAACACTGATATTAGCTTACTGGTGGTAGAGCTTTGTGCAAGCTCGTCTGGGTAGGTACCATCCACTCATCAGATATTCTACCGCAAAACAGTAGTACTTGGTATTGTTGTATTCCGGTTTGAAGGATGAGTGAGCCAGTGTAATTACAGGCACAAGGGACATAAAATCTGAGGTCCCAAGGTTGGTGGCGCATTGGCGATATAAGCGATGGTTAACATTTCTTACAATGCCAATGTCTAAGAGCGTTTGGGGACCACTTACCATCAGGTAGCCCATATGTTCGTCCACCTTTCTGTTCTATAAAAAAAAAATAGCACTAAGATATGTAAAATATTCTTACAACGCCAACGCATGTCCCCTATGGCTGTAATTACACTGACTCATTCCTTTTTAAAACATAATATAACTTTAAATAAATGAAACTGACCTGAATATTCCCATAAATATTAATTTACTTACATATGTACTTGTGATATGTTATAAAGATATCTAAAGTTCACCGTACTCGTACTTTGTAATTGTTGTTAATATACGAGTGTCCCAAATGTTTTATTTAGGATTCGGCACGAACTTTCTGTATTACATAAGTTACTGTTTGTTATCTGTGGGGGGGGGGTCGTTTATCATAATTAAATGCAGTGATTTAATTGGACGTGCCCGTGCCCGAGCAGCCTACAGACGATAGCTTTGTAAAGATGGGCGTTGGAAGAAATATCTTCAAGGAATTAGCGTACCTTTTGTATTTAAGTTTCCTTTCGATATCTTTTATTTCTGGTACAAGTAATGAGGTGTTGGTATATCCTGAGAGCTTATTCTCTCAGCACTCAGGAATGGAAATGGAATGATAGAATAAGCTCCAAAACTTCTCCTCAAAAAAAGAAGAGGAGTTGTTACCTGAGAGGTAAAAGCCTGCACAGGTCCTTGTCGTAGACCGCCAGGCTGTCGTTTCTCGTGATGTGTGGAGGGAAGATGGACCCGTCGGACCCGGCGATGCTGTTACACTCGTCCGTGGTCCAGTGAGGAAGGCGCTCCCTGTAGTTGTAGCGCTCGAAGATCCCGTACTTGGTGATGTCTGATGCGCCACTGAACATGGTCACTTCATCGGGTGACGTTCCGTTTTTCTGGAATGAAACAAATTAATGTTTATAAGTAATTTTCTTATAGTTTCTTCTTATATATAAAGGACAGGGAGCTTTGGCGCACCTTGGGAGAGGCCTATGTTCAGCAGTGGACAATGATTGGCTGTTGATATATGATATGATATTATGTTACGTAACTGCAGTATGAAACAGAACGATTATGATTGAGTTGGTTATACATGGTGTTGTCCTACACACTGCGTGACATCGAAACATCTAGAATGACGTAAAGAATGAAGATTCGATATTGTTAAAAGGGTATTTAAAGGAGAATTTTAAACGAAACAATATCTTTTCTATTTAGAACATCAGTTATGATCTAAAAATTAAATATCTTAAGCCGGAAAGGCTCACGAATTAAAATAACGGAACCGCCCACTACAAACAGTAATGGATTCGCGTTTACAGCGGATTTAAAAGTTGTTACGACAAATCTTATATCTTTATTTATTATAACATAAAGTCGTTCGCCGCGTCTATCTATTTGTGTGCGCTAATCTCAGAAACCACAGTAGATATTAACGTACCGTCTTTGCTGTTAAACAGATTGACGTCTGGTTAAGGATTTAGTATATAATTTGGGCAATATTATATATATATATAATATAATATTGCCCAAATTATAGATTAGCGTTTAAAACTATGCTCGTAAATTCTCTAGTGCTTGTCCGCGTAATTTCTGTAACCTTTGGTACAATCGACAAGTAGAGCGAAAGCAGGTTGTTAGAAATAAAACTCACTCGCCGCAGAACATATGATCATAAAAAATGAATAAGTGATACGCGACTTTGGCTATAATAATTATAACATTCAATGGATACACGCGTCAAAATAGCGTGTCACCGTCAGTCGTAAACAATTCTCGAGTGAGATACGAAACGATTTCTTACCGATTAGAAATATTTATAAACTTACCCCGTAGAAGAGACCGAACTCCTCGTACGGTAGCTTCTGTTCCTTCGGCACGACGTCCTTGGCCAGTTTCAGGAGCGGATCCTCGTACCCCCAGAGCAATTGCCCCACCGACACCTCAACGAATGGTTTGATCTTGAGGATGTCCATGATGGAAGCCATCGCGAGGCGGAGGAAACGTGCCGCGTTTTTGGATTGGGAGGTTGCACTCTGTTGACAAACACATTATTTTAATTTTATTATAATTAAGTAACATTAGGAAATCTTCCATTGAGTTTAAGAACTTATTCCTGTAGCAAGTTTATGCCGTCACACGCAGATTTCGTTTCTGGATTGTAAAGATGTATTGAGCACATGAAAACTTATCTGGATTTGACCCGTAGACTTCAGGTCAAGAGTCGTTACCTGCGCTGGACAATCTCAGCTCTAATTACTATCCGAAATGATCTATTTTTATTACAATTTCGTTTTGAACTCAAAACAAAATGTATAAAATTCCTTATTCGAAACATAAGATGTGTAAAAGCGAATATACATTCGTTGCAGATAAGGGCTGTTCTACGTAGCCTGAACCATAAAGCTTTACTACGCAGTGATTTTAAGATATACATCAAATCCAGAGTGAACAGGCTCCTTCTAGGCAAGCGTGCCACATCCTAGACCGTGACAATGCTTAACATCAGACAAGTCAACGGTCAAACGCTTGACTATTAAGTGGAAAAAACATATTTCACTGTAAGTTATTTTATAATTACTGAATAAATTGTAAGTTGCTAACGAAGCATTGAATTAAGGTTTAAGGTTTAAGAAGTTTATTTCTCATCAAGAACCAAAGTTCACAGACGAGAAACTAATCAGATAATTGTCTTATATATATATATATATATATATATATACAGGGTGACTGGTGAATTAGTATCAATACTTAAGGACGTGATATTTGACGACCATATATGACCAAAAAAAAATACATATAACATAAATATTAATAAACTTCTAAGTAAAGTTAACCAAAAGTTATGTAATTAATTACGCGTCATGTGGACGCCCTAGCTGCGCTGACGACACAACACCGTTATGTACATTTAGTTATCGCGCGGTACTTTCCCTACGTCCAAACGCCGCCGCGTGTTAACAGGGTAGCAGGCTACCTTTGATAAACAAGCATGATCCAATCCCCCTTCATACTTTAAACCTGGCTTAGAACAGGCAAAAATACCAAAATATTTCACTCGTTTAAGCAACAAATTTGTTGACTAGGTAAATGATATGAACTTGGGACAAAAATTAACTGTTTACCTATCTTGGTATTTCCGGCGTATTTAAAAATTGAATCATACTTATTTACAACGATTGTCAATCATTTAACTACCTATTTACCTACATAACTACACTAACCTTAACAAATGTTCAAAGTGAGCTCCTGCTCGTGTGATACACAGTTCGGCACGTTTACGCATATTGTCTTTCACACGCTTTAACACGAATGGGTCACTTTACTACTCACAGTACTCACATTATTCTGCATTTGTGTATTGATAAGCCATACCTAATTACTAATTACGGGTCACACTCACACACGAAACATTAGGTATACGCGTAAGATCGATCGCTAGGGGCGCGCGCGCGGGAAGATGGACGAACCTTACGGCGGCGCTCGCCCGACTAACCTACTAACCTACTAATACTAATAAGCCGCGGGGCAGGGGTTGCGGGGGGCAAACACCACGCCGCACGCGCCGCGGAAATATGTCCACACTTTATTTATTTAAAGTAAAATTTTTGTAAATTTGGTCAAAAATTAAGTGCCTATTTTTTTTACATAATTCGAATGAGAATCATGTACCGATTATGCTCCTAAAATATTGATCCTAATTCACCAGTCACCCTGTATATATATATATATATATATATATATATATATATATATATATATATATATATATATATAGTGCCTTTATACAAAATAAAAGAGATTATATATATTTTCTAAAATCAAACTGCAAGTGTTTTATTAGTTTTAAATTTTACAAAAGATTTTTCATTAATCAGTCCTCGAAGAAATCTACATACGCGTAATATTTTTGCTTTATATGTACATTTAATATCAGTAAAGCGTTATTTCAATATCTCGTGAGATATATAAACTATCACGAATAACAACCGTCAGTGTCGAACTATCTGGAGTTATTTCTTGTTTTAAGAAAAATACGTTAATTACAGGTCGTCAAGGTTCAAGATTTATTATTCACATTATATTTAACAACTTTGAAACCAGACCTGTTTCGAAGGTGACATGAGGCAAATATATCTAAAGCGTCACGAGTTTATGACATTATATGAACTTATACTAGTATGAGTACTACTGAATTGACATTATAAATAGGATTGACTGCCTTCGTGGGTCGACTGGATAAATAATAGTAAGGCCATAGACCCGGAGGTCCTTGGGTCAATTTCCAGGTCAGGTAATAAAAAACTTATTGAGTTTTTCTGTCAGAAAATTCTCAGTACCAATCCGGAGTCTGGAAGTTTGCATACTCCTGCGCCTTATCTCTTTCCGGTCGTGTCGGATTGCCGGCCCATCGGATTATGAGAACAAGGGAATAGAGAGTGCAATATAGTATAGGACATAGTCCTATCCGCAGTTGGCTAATCTCTCTTGAGATTGGCCGCCGTGGCCGAAATCGGTCTGGAGGATATTATTGATTATTATTACTTATTATATAAGATTGATTTTAAACTTATATCCGGTTTATATGTACATAGTAGTCGAGAAAAATATTTGGTTCTTACTTATTTCCTTAACAAGGCGTTATTTATACTATTTATTTATGTTTTTTAACATAAGATTTATATTTATTAAGTGTATGATTTATATCTTCTGCTCTATTTCGGTAACGGCGGCCATTTTCAACGAATAATGGCCAATTACGCGGGATATATCTTTTATTTTATATGATATGTAGGACTAATGGGCCACCGATGGTAAATGGTCACTACGTATTGCTCGAGTATGTGAGTTAAATGTTGTAATATTTTTAATTCATTTTTTTTTAATTTAAAAGAGAGAGAGTACATAGATATATAACTAGTGTAACGTAAGCTTGTGACGTGTATTCCAATTTAATAAAATAATCATATATAATAATATCCTGGGACATTATTCACACGCGGCCATCTGATCCCAAACTAAGCAGAGCTCGTACTATGGAAACCAGACAACTGATATACTACTTACATATACTACTTTTCTTTTGTTAATACATACTTATATAGATAATTACACCCAGACTCAGGACAAACAGACATGTTCATGCAAACAAATGTCTGTCCTGGGTGGGATTTGAACCCACACCTTCGGCGTGAAAGGCAATCTACCAACCACGCCTGCCGGCCCAAACATATCTCATTATCCGATGGCGCGGCAAATCCGACACGACCGGCTTTCCGAGGCACGGGATTATCAATTATTTCACCACCAGACTCCAAGATGTGACCGAGAATTTGAATACAGATGGTTCGAACCCAGGACCTCTAGTGGCTTGACAAGCTAGCCTTCTATTTATATTATTATTACTATGTTGGTAGTGAGAAATATATATTTTCAAAGTGGGTTATATTTGTAAAGTGAGTTTACTCAGCATAAATATATTTACATTTAGGTAACCTCTAATGAAATAAACTTCACAAACAGGATTGAGAAACATTTGATCATTACAAACATTCTTATTAACGAATTACTACTATTTTTACGAAACAAAATGAACCTTACCTCTTTAGCTATAAATCACATATTTCTAAATGACATCTAAATATTTAACTATACGAAGGATTTTCGACTCTATTTCCTTAATACTACTATTTATTTCTCTTTATACTATTGTGAATTATTATTTATAATGAATGCATTATATACAGTTGCGATAATATGCCTTAATCGTATATGTATAGAAGTGGTTTTAGCGTGTTATTATTGAGTTCATTGCACTAAGCGTGATTAGGTCCTTGATCACGTATGTGCTAGGTAAAGAAATTTTGTAAGGTAGCCATGATTTCGATTTGTTAAGGGAAATTATTATTGTTTTGGTGATGGCGAAGAATAGGAAGAGGGCCATGTCCAGCAGTAGCCTACGATTGGCTGGAAGAACTGCACGTAAATGCCCCAATGTTGGATCTTTAAAAATAATACCGTAACCGTAACAGCCTGTGAATGTCCCACTGCCGGGCTAAAGGCCTCCTCTCCCTTTTTGAGGAGAAGGTTTGGAGCTTATTCCACCACGCTGCTCCAATGTGGGTTGGTGGAATACACATGTGGCAGAATTTCAGTGAAATTAGACACATGCAGGTTTCCTCACGATGTTTTCCTTCACCGTAAAGCACGTGATGAATTATAATCACAAATTAAGCACATGAAAATTCAGTGGTGCTTGTCCGGGTTGAACCCACGATCATCGGTTAAGATTCACGCGTTCTTACCACTGGGCCATCTCGGCTTTTAAAAATAATGTTTGAGGATTATTCCACCAAGGTGGCGCACGAGGGTTGGTAGAACACACATCTGGTAGATTTTTGTGGTACATACAAGTTTCCTTACGTTGTTTTCTTCACACCAAACACGAAATTAAGTAAAAACGCATTTTTTTTTTAATATTAATCTCATTAAGAATTCTAACCACTCAGCGGTAGAGACCGCTTATTAAACGAAATACAAACGCAGAGGCGTTTGTATTTCGTTTAAAATGTCATGTTGAAGTTTTATTTCGACTTATTTCATTATTTTACTTTTATAATATAACACACTCGGCACACAGAAAACTTTAGTTTTAATACCGACTTAGCTAGCACGTCTGGGCCACTCATAGTACATACATATTCTACCGTCGAACAGCAATACTTAGTATTGTTGGGCTCCGGTTTGAGGGGTGAGTGAGCCAGACTTTAGCGTTCATACAGTAACAAGGGACGTAACATCTTAGTTCCCAAGGTTAGGTGCGCATTGGCGATGTTGTTATTTTTCACAGAGCCAATGTGTGGGCAGTGAGGTGCTGTTACCATGAGGTGGTCCATATGCCCACCATCCTACCTATTTAAAAATTCGTTATTGATCGTGTATATGTCCGTGTAAATATACAAACCCGTGGCTACCCGCGACACGACTCGGTATTTGTGCGTGAACTAACCGTATGAATTAACAATGACTTAAAGCGTGATCACCACGATATTAACATACCAGTTATTCCGTTCGATGCGAACGTTATAGGTCGCGGGTTCGATCCGGGTCATTCACTATATTATTTGTTATATGTCTATTCATTGACCTGGTGCAAGCACGCCTGGGTAGGTATCACCCACTCAGACAATTTAAAAGAAAGACATTTAAAGCATGCTCTCCCTTTTTGAGGAGAAGCTTTGGAGCATGTGGCAAAATTTCTGTGAAATTAGACACATGCAGGTTTCCTCACGATGTTTTCCTTCACCGTAAAGCACGAGATGAATTATAATCACAAATTAAGCACATGAAAATTCAGTGGTGCTTGCCCGGGTTTGAACCCACGATCGTCGGTTAAGATTCACGCGTTCTTACCACTGGGCCATCTCGGCTTTTTCTCGACAGACGTGCGTACAAATTATATAGTGCGTAATGTTCGGTCACACTCTGCTTACGTCGCGTATTGATTAGTGCTCTTCGAGAAAGTTCATTTAAGGTATTATTAACGACACGCGGAAATTGTGTTTATATACACTCGATGTGTATGTAATGACCGAGATGGCCCAGTGGTTAGAGCACGTGAACCTTGAACGGTAATTACGGGTTCAAACGTCGGCTCGAACTATTTAATTAATCGTGCTTTTAGGAAGCAATCCTAAGGATGTCTGTCTGGGTTGCGGATGAAATCATGGACGCTACCACATTCGTCTCCACAAATAAGAGTGGAGTAGCGTGGTGGAATAAGTTTCTAAAGGTGAGCAGTATATACACAATATATTTTTTTAATGATTACTATTAATTTATTACATTTCCGTAGACAAGTTTTTTTTTCTAAGCTTGTGCAAGATAACGTTGCTCTAGCAATCGTTATTATCAAAGTATGACATTAAAAATTCGATGATCGGGGTCAACTTCGGTATTCGGTCATCGGTTTGCGCGTCGCAATTAGGCAACGCGCGTTAACCAGCCATTATTGCGTATTGTTGATGTCATAACGAGTATGGGGCGAGCGACCATTGGGACGGAGAGATATTCCGTTTTCTTATTATTCTATTTAAATTATATTCATATTCTGCTCAAATGACGGCCTGGACAGTTTGAGGAGTCCGGGACTGAAAGGGCCAATACCAATACTCTTACTTTGGTAATAAGAAAAGAAATAATGAACAAAATTAACTTATATTTTAAATTATTTAAATAATAAAACGAATATGTTATTTAAATAATAAAAAATTATTATCTTATTGTAAAAATACTTAGAATAATTACTCTTGAATTGTATAAGTCGTTACTACTGTACTAAATTGTCGGTTAAATTATTATGTAAAAAAATATCTCATTTAAGTGAACATTGTATGTTCTTTATGAGAAAATAAATTCTTAAACCACAATATGTCTTTGTTTATTGGTCTAACAAATTAGACAAAGATTAACATTGTCAACCAATCCTCGAGTTAAACAGATAAATTATAAATTAAGATATAGAATAAATACAGATGCAAATAATACAAAAGAAAAAAAAAAACATCTGCAACAATTAAAGAGGAAATTTCCACAGATAATAAAACACAAACATAAATATACGACAAAAGTCGAGACTCGTATTTGTTATAGCAGGAAAACTTAATCACTCGGATAATTAAAACAAGGGAAGGAAATTCGTATAAAAACAGAGCAATTATAGCATTACACACACAAGAAAACGTAGATCTGATGGCTGTATAAATCAATACCTTGTTCTCAATAACATAAAAACTCATTACCGCGTTTATATTATTTTTTTCACTAAAGTGTCTAAAATCGAAAGCGCGCAAGTCCTCGGTCGAAGTGAAAGGTATCGACCCACATACGTACGTGGGCTAGTTTTTATCGAGAGAATCCAATGAAGATAATAGTGTGTTTTTGCTATAAATATCATCTGAAAGGCATTTAAGAATATTTATTATTTTATCATCAATTCTAAACTTATAGACAATATACTTTGTATATAATCACACAAACATAAGAGATTGCTTATATAAAAAAAGGAAAAAGTATCATTCTGTTAAAGTCCAACAGCCGAGATAAGATTTAAGTTCAGGAAACGGTTTGGAGTTTGTTCTACCAAGCTGATCCAATGACGTCATAAAAAACGCCATAAAAAATGCAACCTTATTTAACCTATCCGGCGATAGGCTCGTGTGTTACTGTGTGTGTATCTGTGTCACGTCATATCATACCCACTCGCGGTATATAATCGTAATATCGCGCCACTTACGATCTTTTAGCGATATAAAAAATATATAGAGTCGTTTTGAAGTCGAGCCGTATTTACTGAAGTTTGACTTTAAACCATATATGTGTGGTGTTAGCGAGGTTCAAAAGCTCTTGAACTTACGGCGCGTTATTGACAAACACCGCTTCCGTATTCAGAGACACGAATATTAAACTTTTAAGTTACTCTACACGGAGGTCGATATCAAGGATTACAAGTAAATTAAGATAAAAAAAAACATATGTATCTGTGATCACTGACAATATTATTTTTTTATAAATATAGTATAATTATATAATTATATACAAGGCGAGGACAGCGCAATGATTAGAGTACGTAAATCTTAAGCGAAGATAGCGGGTTAGAGTCCGACCAAGCACCTATTTAATAAACAATATCCTGGGACACTATTCACACACGGCCATCAGATCCCAAACTAAGCAGAGATTGTATTATAGAAACCAGACAACTGGTATACTACATATACTACCAATTTTACTTTTGTAAATACATACTTATATAATTATCTAATTACACCCAGACTCAGGACAAGCAGACATGTTCATGCACACAAATGTCTGTCCTGGATGGGAATCGAACCCACAACCTTCGGCGTGAAATGTAAGTATCTATCAACCATGCCAACCGGCTCGTCAATTATTTTCACGTATTTAATTTGAGTACATAATTCAACGTCTACTCAAGGATGAAGGTAAGTAGCATCGTGGTAGAAACTCCGACCACTCTCCAATATTGAGGAAACTGTTGGACATTAACAGAATGTCACAAACTTACTTTCAGTTCTTTTGAATATTTATTAGTCAATCATTTTCAAACGACATAGATAAGCTTATTAAATATCATTGTCATGTGACAGGGCACTCGAAGAAAAAATTAAACAAAAAACATAAGAAAAAAATATACCGACTAAAATTAATTAACGCCAACGATGCGGATGGACAAAGACTTGTTTGATTACATATATATATATATACTATAATGACTGATATGTTATATCTTCAATTATAATAAATAGTTAATTGCGAAACAATTATATAAAAGTCGTAATTAATTAATCCGTGTACAATCGATATATACATATGTACAATATAATATATCCTCTATATTTATGTAATAAGAATAAACATGGCTCGTAATTATATGAATCACGTTCGGTTAATTACATATCTGACATGTTATATATAAAAGGGGGCTTTTAAGTTATATAATGAATATTTTTACTATAATATCATAATAACAGGGTCAGACTTTACGTGTTTACTCGACTTCAACGTGAGTTGTTCGATACACGTGTGGCGTGTTCTCATTTGACACGTGAAGGTTTCCTAACGATGTTTTCTTCGAGATGAATTATAAACCTTTTTTTTGTAATATATATTTGCCGGGAAATGATTCTACTCCACCTGATGGTAAGTGGTAGTAGAGTCCAAATGCGACGACAGCCAGTATAGTCGGGAAGAATGCACTAGCTGCCCCCGCCTTGCCGGCCCGCAAGATGCCTCTTCACGCCTCGTTTGAAGGAACCCGGGTTGTAAGAGGAGGGGAACACGTGAGAACCATGTAAATTGTGGCACTGTGATTCGGCTGCATTGAGTCAGTTACTTTTTCGTGGGGCAGTGTACACGTTAGTTATTACTTTAATTATATTGAATATATAAATTTGAGTTTGAGTTTAGTAGTTCTGGCCCTTCAAATTTTAGTCAAGGTTCACGTGTATATCCCTATATATGTAATTAAATAAGCTTTTACCTACTCGTATCCTAAAAAATCCTCTAAATATCTATAAAATACATTATCATCGTACATATTAGTCTGTCATCAGACATGATTCTATTGATGTTCCGGCACCAGGTCAAAGATCAGCTCAGGTACTCACCAACATGGGTATGTTCGGCACGACGACGGAGTCATCGTCGGGTCCGGCGCTGAGTTCAGGCATGAAGGTGTACGTTCGCTTGTAGTGGAACGACAGGGTTCCATTCTCGTTGTCCGTTATATTCACCTTCTCCCATTCCTCGCTGTGGACAAATAGGTAACAGGTATAATCAAATCTTTGCTTAAAACATCGTTTGACATGCCTAGCAAAGCTGTCATACCAGGTAGCCTTTCTTCAAAGTAATTAAATAATTATGAGAAACTGTTTTGTAACCAAACACGTTTTCATAATTGGGTTCGTATTGTAAGGTGATGGAAACCATGGGAAACCCTCAGTCGAGTGAGAGATCAATACAGCGGAAATATAAATCTAAATCTGTCTCCTTAGGAAACATCATTGCCCAGCATTGGGATATAATTGAAGAAGAATACATGTCAAGGGTGATGGAAATGTTGGATGTTGTTGTCTTTATGCATGGCCACTTATGCTGAGATTACGGCCGAACACGCGATGTGTCGTGACACGATATATAAGCAAATATATATGCATATAAGATTTTGTCGACGTTTCGTTTATACATTTATGTGATTATAAAATTAAAATATACTTTACTCAAATAGGCTCCTGCAAATAATTTCGAATCATTATTTGCGAGATCGAATCCTGTGCTGTCCTTGAGGGCTGGTATGTTTGTTATCAATCACCAGATCATAAACTAATATATTCTAAATTTACGCCAATTTGTATTGTAAGGAATGTTTCGCCCAGACTAATGACAAATTCTTAATTAAATAGCGGAACGATCTTCTAATAATGAAGTTATAATTAAAAGTTATTTCGGATCGACGATTATATAATCGTATTTTAATTTAATCAAATTTAGATCAACTGGTTTTGTTTTGTTTCACAATTTTTTTCTAATAGTATAGGAAGGCGGACGAGCACATGGGCCACCTGATGGTAAGTGGTCAGCAACGCCCATAGACATTGACACTGTAAATGTTAACCCTCGCCCATATCGCCAATGCGCCACCAACCTTGGGACCTAAGATTTTATGTCCCTTGTGCCTGTAATTACACTGGCTCACTCACCCTTCAAACCGGAACACAACAAGAACTAAGTACTGTTGTTTCGCAGTAGAATATCTGATGAGCAGGTGGTACCTACCCAGACGAGTTTGTACAAAGCCCTACCACCAGTAAAATTCAAAGTTCAAGTAAATATACCTTACTTATTGGCTGTTGTCTGTATACTTAGCTGCTATTCATTAAGTACTTATTTCATATTATTAGTTGTAGATATTGTGCAGCATGGGCTACGCGAGTTATGTATATATATATTTTAAATCTACATTATTTTCAGAGACTTGATCATTTGGGCATCATACATAGCCTTGCAATAAAATATACATCTTTTCATTATTTCTCATCAACGACAAGTCTGTATGTTGTCTGTATAATGAATATTGTTAACAATGAAACAAATGAGAATACAAACCCACTGAGTTATTTTCGCGGGGTTTTCAAGTCAGGGTATTTACTTTGACTATCAAAGACAGTGTAAATCTTCTATATTGAATCAGGGATTTCAATTTGACTATCACAGCCGGTAAAGTTGGATATAATAATTTAGGGACAGTAATTAAATATGGCCTCCATCACGTTACATCATATTATATTTCAAGATACTTACGAGTAAACATAAGGTCCCAGCTCGTCCAGCACCGGCTTGGAGCCATTGTTGAGGAACTCGTCAGCGTTCGTCACGTTGTAGACGTAGACGCGGACGAACGGTCGCACGGGCGGTCGCGCCCACCACTCGAACGTCATCGAGCCAGGGCGGAGCACCAGCTCCTGAAATACGACAACACGTTAAGCCTTCGATATATCTGTACGATACATGATCATATTCGTCGAATCCCAGCTTCCAGTGAAGATGTATTTCATCAAAATCTTTTATACATAATTCATGTAGGCTCTTATACAATTGTATATCTTAAAGGTTAGATTTAATATCTGTCTACCGCTGGTTCGGAATGTAGTTTCTATCGAGAAGAACCGGCACAAAAAATTCTTAGGTTAGACATTTTAAACAAATCATAAACCAAATACATTTAATAATACTATATAAATATCTGTATAGTCTTGTACGACTGTTGTTGACTGCTTCGTTGGTCTAGTAACTTGATGCAAGGCCGCAGACCCGGAGGCCGATAACAAGTTATTGGGTTTTTCTGTTAGAAAATTCTCAATAGCAGCCCGGAGTCTGGAAGTTTGCGTTTTTTTCATCTGTGTTTGCGCACACACTTATGCACTATAATATCTCCTGCGTAGATGGCTAATCTCTCTTGAGATTGGCCGCCGTGGCCGAAATCGGTCTGGAGGACATTCTAATTATGTCTTGTACGGTACAATATATCTGATTTTTTAATTTCTTAAGATGAACCTTAAAGTTATTCGTGGGTAAACTTTAAATAAACTGCGAGATTCTATTCTTTTAATCAAAACCATAATTACAATAGACACCAATTATATTAATTCTTGTTTAAAATACGAATTAACATTAAAAAATAGATATTAAAATTATATTAGACATTGTAATATTTGTATGTTTGTGTGTACATATTGAAAATGACACACAGACGAACATTGACATAGATACTGGACAAGTGTTGGCGCTATAAATATGACGGTGCAGTTGGTTAGCCTCTTGGATACCGTCGTCACCGAAATCTGACAGGGGAACGTCATATACAATTTCTCCACATAGGTTTTCAGATTTACGAGATCACCACTCTCCACAGATACATTGTAAGAAATATTAATCACCTCTTATATACTCAATGCGTCACCAATTTTGGGAGCTAAAATGTTATATCATTCAAACCAGAACACAATAATAAAAATCCTGTTTAAGTGGGTGGTACCTACTCAGACCAACAATTGTTACCTGCACTCTAGTTTGAACTGCCGTTTTGTATGTTACAAGTGAAACCATATGCAAAAACTAGTGTAACGAACACGATCAAGGATCATCTCACGCTGTTCTAGCAATTGTTTTAGTTTTGAAAGCGCGTGAGAGAGATCGCGCTGATAGCGGATCACCTTAACACGGATACATAAACCCTTATATGGGCTTGTTTTGAAGCCTTAAACTTTTTTTAACTTTAAATTGCAAAGTATAATACTAAACATTTAGTCCTCGTGACAGTTTGGTCTACATCAGCCAGTCTTACATCTGTGCCTGGTTATACAGTTTCTATACCTTAATTCTTATCATAGGATTACCAACAACACAGTTGCTAAAAAGAACTTCATGACCGAAAAACCAAATAACTTATTACTGACCGATCCGGAGATCGAATCCTGGACCTCGGGGTCTGCAGCCTTAAGCAATGACCCAGTGGTTAGAACTCTTTAGGTTCCTTAACTGATGATCGCAGGTCCGAACATGGATAAGCACCATGAATTTACATGTGTTTAATTCGTGTTTTTAAGATAAAACTGTGATTACCCGAGTTTGAGTGCTATCATGGATTAAACTACACACTTCATCTCAACCGTAACTTCAAATTAAATGCAGAAAACAAACAGTATAACAGCACCATAAATTATTGAACACAACGCCATACATAAAGCAATAAATTTTCCAATTATAGATAATATATTATATATAAAAAAGCAAAAAAGCACACATTAATAAAAGTATTTTAAAATACAATAAATAATAATATTACAACAACATAAAAAATGACAAGTTATATTAAGATTCTTACAATTAATTATGCAAACGACAGACATACAATTATTAAATAATGAAATAAATTTGATAGCAACGCATTTTGCAAACCAACGTCTATCTTTATGGTTTTATGAATGTTTTAATGGCGAAGTTATTGTTTCAATACGCTCGGCCTTGAGAGACAGTTAAGGGGGGGAATGGTATTGCTTCACGCGAAAAAAATATCAGCTATCTGTGCCAAGGATTGAGTTACGAAACGAGAAATATTTAATTGAGTTTATTGATTATTGTATAACTATGTATTATTGTTTAAACGAACGGTTAAAATTATACTTTCAAGTGTTCCATTGCAGAAATTGTTTGGTTTCTACCATCAGCCCTTTACCACCACCAGTCCCATGCGCATAACTTTGACACTCAAAATAAAATTCAATATAATCTTTACAGAGTTTTTTAACTTTCGAGTCCCCAAGAAACTCAGTATTTACTATTTTGTCAAATGAATCACAAAACCAACAATACACAATTAAATTTAGTTAGAATTCGTGTTAAGTACAAGCGATCTTAAAAGAGTCGAGATGGCCTAGTGGTTAGAACGCGTGAATCTTAACCGATGATTGTGGGTTCAAACCCGGGCAAGCACCACTGAATTTTCATGTGCTTAATTTGTGTTTATAATTTATTTCTTGCTTGACGGTGAAGGAAAACACCGTGAGGAAACCTGCATGTGTCTAATTTCATTAAAATTATGCCACATGTGTATTCTACCAATCCGCATTTGAGCAGCGTGGTGGAATAAGCTCCAAGCCTTCTCCTCAAAAGGGAGAGGAGGCCTGAGCTCAGCAGTGGGACATTAACAGGATATTATTGAGTAACAAACATTCAAACATTCACGTGTCTATCAATGTTTTTTTATATTATTATAATGCAGACTCCAATAATAAAAAATATTTACTTTACTTTCTAAATTATTATTCTATATTTACTATTATAGAATAAAAATAAAAAGTTTGTTTTCGAGATAATTAGATCATATATACACACAATAGATTGTTTTTTATTAGTATAAAGATTATATTTGTGTTGCATATAAGATTGGTCGCGACGCACCCTAACGGCACATCGTCGGTAACAATTTCAACAACGCCTAAAAAGGTGTCTCATGAATATGGAACGATGCTACGGTAGATTATGTTTGTCCATAAATCAAGTTTTATTGATGCTTATAAAAAAAAACTTTTTTTTTAGTAAAGGAAGGCGGGCAAGCATACGGGCCACCTGATGATAAGTGGTCACCAAACGCCCTTAGACATTGGCACTGTAAGAAATGTTGACCATCGCTTACATCCCCAATGCGCCACCAACCTTGGGACCTACGATTTTATGCCCTTGTGCCTGTAATCACACTGGCTCACTCACCATTCAAACCGGAACACAACAATACCAAGTACTGCTGTTTTGCGGTAGAATATCTGATGAGTGGATGGTACCTACCCAGAAGAGCTTGCACAAAGCCCTACCAAAACTTCATTATTGAAAATTGATTTAGTATAGCATTACATATATTCATATTAGTCCAACATCACCTGTTAATTTGAGTGAATCCATGACACAAGCGATTGTTATGAGATGGATGAGATAATAAAACTGTAAAGTATAGTAACAATTCGCAAATATCACATTGATTATCAAAAGCCACCTCTGGTTGATGAGATATTAGTGCACTAATAAATGCAATTAAGTTATTATTTTTGTATAATTAATAATTCTTATATATAAATAAAAACCATTAACTGTGTGTGTGTGTGAAGGGGTGTGTGTGTATACGATCAGAATACTTACAATTACAATTTTGAGACAGAATTTCGTTTAGTAAATAATAAAATGGCACACACATTACTAACTAAAGATCACAATTAATAAGATAATGAATAGAGAAGATTAAGTCAAGACATCCTGCCTGGAGCAAGGTATTCGTTTCTATAATACACGATCGAGAAATAGATCAGCGAAAGGGCAAATGTTATTTATTAATTGGTGTCTGGTATTTATCCAGACGAGCCGAACCAACAAGAAAAAAGTAAAAATATATAAATAATATAAAAACAATGGAATTCGTATTTATTTCCTAACAAGATATAATTTTTTTTTTATTTGAAAAAAAAGTAACTACCGATTGTCATTCTGATTCTTTTCAACCTTTATGAATAAAGTATACTTTGATTGATTTCAGTTAAACATAAGCGAGTGGTACCCACCAGCTGGTCTCCACAACTACCACTGGCTCTACTGACCGTTAAACCGAATAGGTATCTCTCTGGAGCAATAACAATGACCCCATTATACTGACGTCATAAAAATCCATTCAGTATTACTCAACATAAACCTATTCTATGTTAAACGCTATGTAATAAAAGTAACTTGAGCAATGAGACGATAATATACAAAACATTTTGAATTTAAGATGTAATTATATACATATTGCTTCACTATAATGGTGTACTTGCAACGATTATTATAAAGTACTGTCGACAAAAAACATCGATTAAGGCACTTTATATTATAACTACGTATTATAAAATAAAGTGCCACCGTCGCGTCTGTCTGTGTAAACGCTATACACTCAAAAACTAACGAAAACATTTCCACACGACTTTCAACAATCGACGGAGTGATTCATGAGGAATGTTTTGATGTATAATCCATTAATGTTTTGTATAAATTAGCTGAAATATGATGATGTTTTTGAAGATAAATTCATGCCGACTGGGAGATGGGACTATTTAATCGATCATCAAGAAATTGTGCATACACGTTGTTATAGGGTACAATAACAACGACGTCGACGAAAGGGGACCCCCACACGCGGTCGAAGATGTGGGTGCCAAATAAATATATACGAGGATAAATAATTATTTCAATATAAACTTACTTACACAGAGAAGATTGTGTTTTCCGATATATTTAACACTTTTCCCATGCGGTTTTTCCCGGTAAAATTTACAAACCGGCTCCGGCTTGTTAACATTATGACGAGTGTATAAATACACACAGACAGAATCTCAGTAAAATTAAACACATGCAGGTTTCCTCACGATTTTTTCCTTCACCGATCACGAGATGAGTTATAAACACAAATTAAGCACATGGCAATTCAATGGTGCTCGCTTGGATTTCAAACCACGACCCCGATGATCGTAAGATTTAGGCGTTCGACCAAATTTTCTTTATTTTTTTTTTTATTAAGTGTCACCAAAAAATATTATCTAAAAATAATTAACGTATTATTATAATATTGTCAACGCTACATAGTCGTGTGGTTTCAGAATGTCCACCACGGCCTCACGGCGACACAACGGGTCGAGGGTAAGTGCGGTCTGCGTGAAATAAACCATGAAATACACTTTACACGCCGCGAACTATCGTAATTCATTTTTTACGATTAACGACGATTATATACGGTTTTATTATTATTAACATTAAAATCACTAACTAATAAATAGTTAATTTATTCTAGAGGTTTATGATATTAACTTTGATTCGTGTTTGAAATTGATCTCGCTTTGAGAGAGATGCGTAAAATATATGATATACATAGTCGCTATCATAGTAAATCATCGGTCTAGTGGCTAGATATATATATATTTTTTTTTATGTTCATAGGTCTACAAAACAAAATGACAATCAAAAAATTGAATTGATTACATTTCTCTTGATGTAGACGCGACATGCGCTTTTGATTAAGTGCAAACAAAAAAGTCTAGTCTATGACAGCAACAAATATCTAAGCTTATAATTTTTTTAATTGCAAAACAATTTAAACTATCGAAACAGTTTTTTAAACTTTTTTTTAATGAGGCTATAGAACTATCGGTAAAAATATCATAATTAAAACGAATACTATTATAAGAGGAACACATGCGGTATAAAGGCGAGTGGCTAAGTACATTTGTTCTAGAAGTAGGAAGACAAAAGGTCGTACAATATCGCATGCGACAATTTGGATGAGGAATGGAAAACTGTATGCATTGCAGGACATCGGACGAGTCAATAAGCCCATGAATTATCTTGTATAGAAATATGATATCATTTATTTTTCTCCGAGTGTAAAGTGAGCTTGCTCTGTAAAAATTCAGTCTCTGTGCATACGATTTAAGTTCGAGACATTTATTATCTGTGTAAGAAACGTGATATAAAAACCTCTATTGAACACATTAAATATATAAGGCAGTAGTCGAGGTCTTGGATTCAAATCCCAGGTGGGGAAGTGAAAAGATATTCGGTAAATATATTGGAGATGGTAGCCACGTTCGAACTTCTTTTCGTAACGTTCTGACTTATATTTTATTACGAAACCTACCAACCTTATAAACAACTATCTCTAATAAATATTTTAATAATAATGAATTTTGTTATATATTTATATATATATATATATATATATATATATATATATATATATATATATATATATATATATATATATATAATACAACCACGTGTACTTGATGACAAGGAAACGATGATGACAAGGATAATATATAATAACATTCAAGTTAATAAATGATTTCAAAACGAGATTACAAAAATCTAATACAAAGTGGGTTTTTCAACCACTCAATGTTTTGTCTTGGTTTATAAGCTTAAACTGGTAATATATATACGGATATGTTTTTTCCTAACACGTGTTACTAACATCTGTTTTCTTCTTGTTTACAGTAGTTACTCTTTCATACGGATAATAATAATAATAATTAATTGTAAACAAATATTGATGGTAAAAAAATATATATTCCCGCTGTTTCTTTCGCCAGTTCTTTTCAGGTCTGCAGTGTTTCTTACAGAACTAGTTAATATCAGCTTACCGCCGTCCACGGCTGGACGAAAGCCTCCCCCATAGAACGTCAACCATCCCGATCTTGGGCAGCCCGCATCCATCCCATACCTGCCACCTTTTTCAAATCGTCGGTCCACCTTGCCGCAGGGCGTCCTACACTACGTTTGCCTAAGCGTGGTCTCCACTCTAACATGTGGTCGATGTCGTGTGTCGATGCGTCTGGAGACATGACCAGCCTACTTCCACTTCAGCGTGCTAATTCTACGCGCGATGTCGGTGACTTTAGTTCTCTGGCGAATGTCTTCATTTCGGATTCTATCTGCCAGAGAAACCCCAAGCATCGCACGTTCCATAGCTCGCTGAGCGACCTTGAACTTGTGGACCAGTCCTACAGTGAGTGTCCACGTTTCGGCGCCGTAAGTCATAACAGGCAGGACGCACTGATTATATACCCTGGTCTTAAGTGACTGTGGGATCGACGATTCAAAAATATGACGCAACCTCCCGAATGCTGCCGAGCCCAAACGTATTCTTCTTTTGAGCTCCTTCTCAAAATTGTGCCGGCCAAGTTGTATAGTTTGGCCCAGGTAGATGTATTCCTGCACAACCTCGAGTGGAGAGCCATTTACGACAACCGGTAAGATAAACAACCTCTCGGAGATAAACATATATCTCCGAGATCTCCGAGACAGAACCAGTTGTAGATGATAATGATTAAGCAAGAAACGCTTCTCAATTGAATAAAGATTTTAATTTCTATAGTGACCGTCGTATCTGTACGACTCTGTCAAAACGTAACGGTATAGAGTTAGGAAACAGTAAAGGTTTCTCTGTTTTAGAGGAGAAGGCTTTAAGGGAATTCCATAACTCTGTAGAACAGCGTCATATGTAAAGTAAAAGTTAATGTAAATACACCACCACGCTGATCCAATGTGGTTTGGTGGATGTGGCAAATTGCAATAAAATTAGACATCACCATTAAACGCAAGATGAATTATGTATAAACACAAATTAAGTATATGAAAATTCATTAGTGCAAGCCTGAGTTTGACCACGTGATCATCGATAACATTAACACTTTCTAACCACTGGGCCACCTCGACTTAAAGTACCACCGAAAGTTTAAGATATATGTCTCAATTACAATCTCCAATTTTTAATGGTAAATATTAATACAGAGTAAGATTTAACGACGCATAGAAGATGCAAGCCTTCTTAGTGCACCCACCAGTCCACGTTATAGTGGATGTATGAATAACTATTTGTGAAAATAATAATTATTCATTAGATAACTGAAAGCGGGTATTGGTTTCTTAAGCCATCTTTGTTAATATCTAAAATGAATATATCATATTTTAATTATTACAATAGTAATATTGTTTTATTCTTCAAATAATACATTTTAATTGTATATACTTGTATTTACTTACATGGTCAATGAACATCCGGACCCAGGTACCGAAGAATATCGCGCATATTATACCGAGGAGGAGCAGCACCACCGCGGACGCCAGCACGAACCCTGGAGACAAGTATATATGTTATAAATAAGTATTATACGTGTTATGTAGATAAAAATCGAAGGTAATAATGACGTTGGGATAAGAATGAATATTGATACGCAAAAATATATACATATAAAATTGTATTAATTGTATGGTAATATAATCTATTTGCCCCCCTTACCTTACGGGGCCGGGTGCACCCCACCGCCTTGCCCTATGATAGCTACTTCTGGATAATATCCTTAATTTAAAAAATTAAATAAAAGTAAAATTGCTTATTAAATATTAGTTTTAATATTTAAAGTAATTATCTTAACAATATGCAGTAAAATATAAAATTTAATATCCGCAAGTTTATCATTAACGACATTTATAACGTCCATATCAATTCAATCTCCTTTTTATTATAAGTTTTTGTGTACAAAAACATCACGACATATCATTAACATATTATATATAATTTATTACAGCACTTGAGAGTTTGTATAGTTGTACGTGTGTTGAAAAATATCGCTATTGTGTATGAAGAAGCAGCCTGTAAATGTCCTACAGCTAGACAGACGCTCCCCTCCTCTCGAGGAAAAGGTTTTTCGAGCCGTGATCCCGTGAATCCCGTGATTCAATGCGAATTGGTGAAAACACGTGTCAGAATTTCATTCGAGGATCGAAACATGCTCACGACGTTTTCTGTCACCACACTAATTAAATACACGAAAACACATTACGATTGGCTCAATTATATTAATATCCTGGGACACTATTCACACACGGCCATCTGATCCCAAATTAAGCGGAGCTTGTACTATGGAAACCCGACAACGGATATACTACATATAATACTTTTCTTTTGTAAATACATACTTATATAGATAATTATACCCAGACTCAGGACAAACAGACATGTTCATGAACACAAATGTCTGTCCTGGGTGGGAATAGAACCCACAACCTTCGGCGTGAAAGGCAAGTATCTTAACATAGTTACTCTATGTCAACGAGCTCAGATTCTTGGGGGGAGAAACCGGGATCATGGGTTTTTTTGCCCGTCTTTGACTTGGACCGGAGAGGCTACGGCATCGTGTCAATAATACCGTGCTGTGTTCCGTTTGTAAATTGACGAAGCTCTTCGAAGAGGCGAAGATGATTTGCCCCCCAGGTCTCGCCCTCCCGGCTCGATAATTATATACAAAACAAAATATCCCAAGAATGCCAGCCGTATATCCCCATTTCAAACGAAAATCCGTTTATCTGAGCCATGTTTAAATAAGATTTATTATATGATATAACCGCGAGTCATAACTAGTGTATGAATAAAAATCTGATTGTTTGCTTTTATTTGTCTATTGTTAATTAAGCAAACAATGGCGTGAAGGGTAATGTGATCACAGGCCATGTTGACGTCACCGCATATTTTTGATTTACGAGATACGACTTTTATCATTTTGGACGTCAGATGGTAAGTATACAGCAGCTGTTCTGTATAGAACAAACTCAGTAACCGCTGACCACGGTCGTGACATGTTACAGAGGGATATGCAACATTGACTATAAAAATTACAACATCTTTTAAAGTACCTCCCATACAAGTGGACCGATTTTGATGCGATTTTTCCATTTTAAAACCGAATGTAATCTAAATGTTTGATGATCATTAGCTCATTGCCTATTTGCAAAAAGGTAAATCAACTTTCACTAGTTCGATTGATTTTAAACTGCGTTCTCTTTAAGCGACACAAGAATTGAATTTTGCTCTTAAAGGTTTTTTTTTGTCGGGGGTCATTGCATTTTTTAATTCTAATGGCTAATAATCTGTACGACTATTAAAATGCGAAAGTAACTTTGTCCGTCCTGTACGCTTTCAGGGCTAAACCACTAAACCGATTTTGATAAAACTTGGTATGAAGCAAGTTTGATCTCTAAGAACGGATATAGGTAATTGTTTTATCTTCTATCCTACCTAATATCCGCTCTTCACCGACTATTACCCGACAAGGGCAAATACTAGTATTACATATGTTCAACTAATGTTCGATTGTGCCACATCCCCGCGGAACCCCAAACCGTCAAGAGAGCGCGTTCGTAATTCAGCATTATTATGTCAAATCGTTGACGCGTGTGCGCTTGCGCAAAGAGGAAACGACTTACGTCACTTCTGCTCTGTAGATCACCGCACTCTTCTTTGTAGTATTATACAAATATTACTTAACGAACATCTCTTACTGGGATTACAAGCGAGTAGAATTCAGTTACATACGATAATCGTTATTGAATAATTTTTTTTAGAATCTAACCTAAGTATTTGTTTCTACAATAAGACATAGTAAGTTCACAGTCTGTAAATGTTTTGAGGAGTATGTTTGGAGCTTGCGGAGTATGTGTGGATGCGGGTGGGTGGATACACGTGACAGATTCTCATCCGACACATCCAGGTATCCCAGCAATGTTACCTTCACTGCCGAGCGTGAGATGAATCATAACACAAATTAAACTCATGAAAATTCAGTCGGTTTGACTCTGAATCATCGTTTAAGTATTTAAGTTTCACGTCTTCTAACCGCCAACAATAAATTTTCCCAGTTATTTTTTATCTTTGTGCATTAATAAATTGAATTATGACATTAAAAGATATTCATTTATAAGATATTTTATACTGTACAAGGTTAATACTAATTAGTATTCTTTTGATTTCTATACAGAAGATTTTAACGTTACATTCCGTGAATCAAAATTGTGATATAACAATTCAAAAGACTAAGAACTAAATGATATTTTGTTTTTTTATTATGTATATTATAATATATTACATTATGTAATAAACTTTTCTTAGCATGAACAATTCAAGGAATAAACATAATTTATGGTAAATACTCGCGTCACGTGAGAGCGTTGATTACGAAATGAACTGTTAGGTATTTTGCAATGATTCAGCGAGCGATAAAGATTTACTTTACTTTAAAATTTTATTGTAGAGAAAAATGTAAGACATGGATACAGCCTAAATAAAAGTAGCGTACAATTATGGCGACCTTATCGCTACATAGCGATCTCTTCCAGACAACCAACGGTGTAAGTAATAGGATATATTGGTGGTATTAATAATAATAAATAAAATAACATTAATCTATAATTAATTCAAACATAAAAAAAAACAAATTATGTATCAATAAATAAATTATATTATCAATACATATAAAATTACAAGTATATAATATAAATACATACTATATGCAGTAACAACGAATAAAACGATAAGTCCTCAAACATAACAAGAAAGAAAAAAGAAAAAAAATGGAAAATACAAAAAATTCTAAAATAAAATAAATTATTGGTATATATATAAAGACTCAATAGATACGTACTAAGAATTTTATTTATACTCTTCATTGCACACCGCATTACATGTAGCCCATTAACGGCTGGAGACAAAATAAATAAACAACAATGACCTTGAATTGGTGTGACGTAATTGGTCGAGATCTAAATAATCTGTGGTATTCATTGTGGATTTTTGAAAGATGGCGGATCGAATGTTCGAGAGTTGTTATCGGATTTTTTGTTAAATTAAAGAGGATATCGCGGTATTTATATAAAGTATTATAAATAAAGATATATTTATTAAAAACTATTTATAGTGCAGGATATAGGCGAGTTATTAGCTAATTTTATGGAATATGTTAATATAAGGTTCGTGAATCTTCACTACTGCTGCTATTGGAATGGACTTTAAGTTAAAATTAAGAAGAAAAAAATATATATATATATATATATGTGCACTATACAAGTTGGTACTCTCTTTATTTCTATATATATCTTTCGGTTAGGGCACTTGTAGATTGATATCAGAGTAGGTATTGTATTTATATATTCACTCAGGACAAACATTTGTGTGTACAAAAATGTCTGTTTGTCCTGAGTTTCGGTGTAATTATATCTATATAAGTATGTATTTACAAAAGAAAAGTAGTATATGTAGTATATCAGGTGTCCGGTTTCCATAGCACAAACTCTGCTTAGTTTGGGATTAGATGGCCGTGTGTGAATAATGTCCCGGGATATTATTGTCATATACATTTGAAAGAAGAAGAGAGCATCGTTTAATTAAATTTAGTTACACTTTTACGTAAATCGAAGTACGTGTTAATTTCATTGTAATATAGCAATTGTAATTGAGTGTTTAATAATTAGCCTGCAAAGTTCGTCAAGTCGAAGTGTCCGTAAATACGGTGGTGGTGAGTTAATTAATCAATAGGCCTTAAGCCTTTAAGGTGTAAGTCCTTCTTGCAAAACCTTCGTATATGCGGAGACTCATAAGGTATTAATTAAAAAAAACAACAATGAAACAGCAATGACGATCAGACGCAATGCGTAACGTTTTATCGTTTATCTAATAATAATTATTTATTTGAATAAATAATTTTTCTATTAAATTATTTTCCATTTGAGTCTTCGAAGATGTTACTTACCGTGAGGTATGCGCTACTTCGAATGCTTTATTAAAATAAATTACCACCTTACCACACCACCATAAACATTGGTGCCGTAAGAAATATTAACCACTTAACACCGTCAATGCGCCACCGACCTTGAGAACTGAGATATGATGACCTTTGAGCTTGTAGCTACAAAGGATTAACCCACCCTTGAAACTTGAACACAGCATGTGATGTGATGAGTAGGTAGCCAGACGGGCTCGCACAAGTCGCGACGCTTTCATTGTAACAGGAGCAAAGCTCTTTAACCAGAAATAGGATGTATATACGAGAACTACTAGTATTTTTCCAGGTGAAGGCACAAATGTCATTACGCAAGTACCACGCGCTCGGCTGCCTTAACGTCGAGTTCTTGGAACCGGTTCAATTCAGTCAAGGGAATATTTATTAGCAAATGAATCGGAAATTTATTCGATACAGACATTTATACTAATGTGCAGAATTTAGTGTAATATTACACTGAAAACTATATTCGATTGCTTATAAGCGATTATGTCCGAAATTGGAGAATCGATTTTAATAATTCTTTCACTAATAAAGCTACTTTAAGTAGACTATATTTTAATTCAGTATGTATGTATGTACTCCTATAGTCGCTAACTGAATTCCACGTGGATGCAGCTTAGTGAACTGGCTAGGCTACGAATGCCACAATCAAATCCTCTGAAATATTAACAATTGTGAATAGAATTATAAGGCGGTGCAGTTAGAAATGTATCATTTTATATGGATATAGTTTTTACAGTTTAGTGTAAAATTTTATTGAATAGTAACTAATCATCCCGGCTTAGAGTATATGAGAAAAAAGTTTTTTGAATAGGATTTGCATAAAATCCGTTCTTAGTTAGCGTCTACGTCGGGGAAGGAGTGACTGTGACAAATTTCAAGCCAATCTCGTGATGAGTGGTATTTCACTTATATAAATATATAGACTAAGATAAACGTATAAGGTCAGTGTACATAAGACCTCTATAATATTTATTTAGTATTTGAAATTTTAAAATGAGAGCAATCATTTAATACAAATTATGATAAAATGAAAATGAATGAATGAATGAATGAAATGAAAGATAAATTATTTCTTATTTATATGTATAATATACTATTCATAATAATTACCTAATAAATATCAAATAAATACATCGTCGATATTTTTTTTAAAAAGCTCGTTGGCCTTGTACTATGAGCTTCCATTTATAAGTTCGTTAAACTTAATTAATAACGTGAACCGGTACCCGGAAACCGGTAGGTTTTACTAATAAACGTATTTATCTCAAACATTCGCGGAAATGGTCAAACACATACGAATAAAAACACGCAAAATACCATATTTTTGGGCCGCTTGAAAAAAAAAGGTAATTAAAAAATTAATGTAAAACCTTTTTTGTTGTTTAGTTTAAATTTCGAACATAAAACGTAAATTATAGCCATATTGGCTTTTGAATCTGGTCTGCGTCAATAGACCGTTACTAGGCTGCACTGTCCAGTTACCTTTGCCTGAAGAATGAACAAACAACAAACGATTGTCGGGAAAGCCAACACTATTTTTATAGAATTTTAGTTGTTCCGATGCGTTGATTATATGGTATATTATATATGTAGAATTCCCCCAACTGTGGACCAATATTGCAGAACAGACCTGATAAATATTATATAATACATGTAGCCGAAATGGCGCAGTGGTCGGAATATGGGAAGACATCGAATGCTCAGCGGTGGCTGAAAACATAGTAAGAAGACCTGCACGTTTATTTTTCATTCCGTCACATGTGCATCTTACATGCATTGGGGAAGCGTCGTGGAATACGCTCCAAGTTGTATTTTCTGGGTGCTGATTTACTTTTAATAACAAAATATATTTAACGACTGTCTCAACACTTATGTAGATCACAATTGTTACCACTCTCCACATCCATCGTGTTCTGAGAGCGGAACTCATACTTTAATGCAATGAACAAGTAAAGAGCCAATAATATACATTATTATATAGGCTGGCTAGTTCCTAGAGGGTTTTGATAGCTGGACACAATTAAAAAAATGGTTTTTTGTATATAATTTTTTGCTTATATAGACATATATATGGCATTTGCATACCATATTATGGTTGTTATAGCGGCATTGTAACCATTGTAACATCAAAAATGAATCTACAACTTTGCAAATAAATAATTTGAATTTGGAGATCTTGGCGGGTTCGAACCGAATCGGGCCAGCGAAAATTCGTCGTTCCATCGTATCATGGGAGTGAGAAAATATTATATATTTGATATAGTTAGTTAGTATTCGTTGAGAATTACAGAAATTATTTATGGTGTCTGATTAAAAAATACTAATACATCAACTCCTAAGGTGATCGATCAAACGATGTCAAATACAATTAATCTTAAACACACATACATTCATTTTTATATTCTAATATAATCACGGAAGTCGGAATTCGACTCAAAAACCGACATGTTTCGTACATTATTTCTCATATTTCCATTTTTTTTAATATTAACATTGTAGTTCGTCTAATACAGGCAAAGGAGAAAAAACTGTTTTGTCTTTGTCTATTTATAAATATATACGTGAGATAGATACAAGGGAAACATCACATAAAACCACATGGTCACAGCGCATTGACAATGCAAGGCACGGTCAATTCTGTTGTAGCGTCAATGTCTAAGACCAAAGGGCTTTTACAATAAACCTCATTTGCCAGTTTACCTGCCTACCTGTCCGCTATCATTACAACCGTACCGTAACAGCCTGTGAATGTCCCACTGCTGGGCTAAAGGCCTCCTCTCCCATTTGAGGAGAAGGTTTTGGAGCTTATTCCGCCACGCTGCTCCAATGCGTGTTGGTGGAATACACATGTGGCAGAATTTCAGTGAAATTAGACACATGCAGGTTTCCTCACGATGTTTTCCTTCACCGTAAAGCACGAGATGAATTATAATCACAAATTAAGCACATGAAAATTCAGTGGTGCTTGCCCGGGTTTGAAACCACGATCATTGGCTAAGATTCACGCGTTCTTGCCACTGGGCCATCTCGGCTTTCATTACAAGAGATAAATCAATTAAGCGATCGTTAATTAACTGAACCAATGAAGAATATAGGAAATAAACTTAATCAGGTCAATCTGTTTACGTTCAGTTTCATCTGCGGCAATTTTATTGTATAACTAATTAATAATCGATCAATAATCACTTAATATATGTTATACATTTTTGTGTATAACATATGTAAGTGGTGGACTGACAAATGGGTTCATTTGATGGTACCAGCCAGACATTGGCACTGTATGATATATTAACCATTGCTTACATTGTCAATGCGCCACCAACCTTGGCAACAAAGGTGTGTATTTATCTAAACTAATATAACAAAGCTGGAAAATTTATTTGTTTAAACGCGTTAATCTCTGGAACTAATAGACAGATTTAATTTTTTTCATTTGATAGCCCCATTCTTAAATTAACGCTATGGTCCATAATGGCAGAGCAGGAACATTTAACGCGGGTGAAACCGCGTGGGACATATATTATTTTATATCTTAGTAACTTAACGAAAGCACTATTTCATTTGTCTGGTAACTTATACGTTTGCAGACTCCGGAGACTTAAACCTGGGTTTGACTTATAAAAGAAAATATAGTTTTGCCGTCAATAAATCAAAATACAAGTTTACAAAATACATTTATGAAGACGGTAATAATGAGAGCTTAGTAAATGTACCTCGAGATTCGTTTCTTTTTTAACCACTAGATGTCACGCCGTGCATGCGGCAGACCTTTATAGATCTTACGTTATTATTTTAGAATCAATCAATAAAAACATACTCGACCTTACTTATAAACTTTGCTCAGCCAGCCGCTGTAGTCAAGCGTTTATTTCGCTCTATCTTTTCTTGTCATTATTGTTTTGACATTTGAAAGAAGGGGACACAGCATTGCTTAACGAATCACCCGCTAAACACCGTTTATAAGTAAAGCTGTGTTACAGTAACCGCGAGCAGTAAGACCTTAAGATAATAAATTAAAAAAAAAAAAGTATATAACTCCGTTGTTTATTAATGCTTGAAAACCAAGTTATTTATTTACTGTTTTTTTTTTTAATTAGATTAATTACGGAAACATTAAATATTTGAAAATCATGTAAACGTAACTAAAAGCATCAAAACTGGGTCACGATACACACATACACAGTAAGAGATCTCGTCCAAGGCGTTTTACCGATTAAACTATTCGTTTGAGTAACAGCAGCGATAAGGTGTGTGCACACGATAGAATAATTCAAACCAAAGATATCGCACTCTCTAACGCTCAACGTAAGCAAAGTGTATTGTAGATAAACCAATATCATTATACGTTTTTTTACCGAGTGCTTTAAATAAAAACATTATTCTTTATCAAATAATAGTCTCTCGATTATTTCTACCTAAGGAGAGAAGACTAATAATCCTTGACACAGATTATTGAATAAGCCTAGCTAGGGTTTAATTTCGTTTGATGATAATAATATAAATACATTCAGTCTTATATTATCAGTATCATTCATCCTTTGAAATAAATAAAAATAAAATTAATTAACATACATATTGTAAGATGATTCAAATTCGCTTGAAAGATCCGCCTGGAACGAGGAATATTTTCGATGTTGATTTTATGGTATAAGGATTTAGTATTATGTGCAAAATTTCAGGTCAATCGCTTGTCTGGAACTAGTTTAAAGATTCAGTCGCAAGACGTATACGAATATAAATAAAAATATTTCATGTACGCCATAAAGTATGGGCGAAGACAGTCATTAATCTAATTAAATTATATTTTTAATTGACTTTTTCACAATTTAACTAGAATTAAGGTAATTTATATAATCATTATGTGTAATTAGTTTATTTCGTATCATTTAGGGAAAGTCGGTTTTGCGCAATTTTAATATTAAATCACTTTGAGACTAATTAAATTATATATAAGCGTATTTCTTACATTTACATAAATACATACATCTAGACATATTGCTATATATAGAAATAAAAATATACCAAGGCCGGGTTTTTGTACGTCGTCATGGATAATTTGTAAAGGTTAATTAAAAAAAAAACCACACAAGTTATTAGCGCTAAATCTTCACTTCGCGCAAATTAAATTTTAATCATGATTTTTCTATGACTTAATAAAAAATATAAAAGCCCATAAACACGACACAATCGACTTCTCTGTAATATTTAACGAGAATCTGTCCAGCTTTTCGAGATTGAGAATATACACAAACGAACACACAAACTTACGGAAATGTAACATTAGTAAGACAATATGGACGACAGACAAAACGAAAAACAAAACAAAATGTCTATCATACGAACATTTAAGCTTAAATACTTACTTTAGAAATAAAAAAATAGTTGAACTTCTGTATTATTACAATTTATAACGCCGACGTCAGCAAAGAGACCCATATAAAAATTAAAAAAAAAACGAGAAATTGTACAAAGTGCTTTTAAATATATTAATATAAACGCAGAGGAGTAGCGTGGTGGAATAATCTTAATACCTTATCCCTAACCGAAGTCTATCCCCAGTAGTGGACTAATTCTAAACTATTCGCTGTTATTGATAAAATATTAACTATCAACAAAAAACTTCAACGAGCCTGCAGCTTGCATTTAACATTTATATTTTTTATATTGAACTAAAATTAATTCAAGATTAGTTTTGAGTCTTATTACATTTAAATGCCATTTATAAATAAGTATATAAAATGTTAGTTACAATCTAAACGGCAGACAAGCACAAAAATGTTATACAGTTGACGTGCTTATGAAAATGAGCAAAGTAAACGAACGAAATGACACGTACAGCAACGTCAAGCTGTTTCCTTCTTACGTTATGATCTGAAGGCCGAATATTTTGCACCGTCAACATATAAAATATAATTAAATATAATAATAATAAAATGAAATAATAATCGTTTAAAAATTATAAAAAATAGTCTGTCATGCTGACCGTTAACTTATTTCGATTATAATTATAAAAAACAAAATTTAAAAAAGATAACATAATAAATAGATAATATTATAAACATATTATTTATATACAGTCACACCACTACGTTCCATGTTCCAGCTGACGAAATAACTAACGTAAATAAACTTATAATACTTAAGACTTGTTTGCAATGAAATTTCAAAATTGGAATCACGACCAAAAATTCCAGATTAATTCAAATGATAGAACCGATAGTTTGAACCGCCTTTCGAAATTAAGCAATATCCAACAAAAACCGCGTCGGTTTTCTTTATTTTAACTAATTCACTACGAAGGCCGAATTACATTATATTTTGATTAACACAATATTACGAAAACAAAAACACTCACTTATCCCTCTGTGATCCTTGACGTATTCGAAAAAGCGGGAAAATGTAAACGCCATTTTGGAAATTCGAAATTAGAATGTCGTAACGCGGTCTCGATTGGATGAAATTAGAGCGCCATTATGCTTCGCCGGCGCGAGAGTGACTGGCCAGTTACCGCGATGCAAGTAGGTTTTACTTGCAAATTGTTTTTTTTTCGTGGAATGCCTATGTTATCTGTTGCAATCAATGGGACATTATGGGCAGCGGAGTGTAAACAAAAATTTACTTTACATAATTGAAACAGAGTGCAATATTAAATTAATACTTTGTTTGTATGGCTATTACGTTTTCGATATTTATTAGTAATTATGGTTTAAAATATCGTTAGTAAAAGTTACGTGTTGTTTTTTTTTTAACTTTTATCAGAGCTAAGTGTGTGCCTTTTGGTAGATAGCTCTATCTTATTTTCTCTACTGGCAAAAGGAAATAATTTGCAGTTCTTTATTGTAGAATAATCTAAAACTTTTATATAAACAAATAAATAAATTTACACAAAACAAAATGACTGTACAACATCATATCGGATGTATGTCGGTCACGTTGCATTAATTACTAAACATATATTACGAATAGAGTTATACGACGTACATTTGGTGATAAATAACAAAAGTAATGGTTACCGTTTTGATATTAAATCATTTTTATTACTGCTCTCAACAACGTGCTGGAATAAATAGACGGACCTACGTACATACTTGTAGACATACTTATAACTAGTTATGAATTGTTATGTTAGAGGATTAAATTTAATGTAAATGTAGCTGAGAACTGGTAAGAAACTAAGTAGTAACTCTTTTACAAATGAAATACATAGTCAACTGTACAGTTAGGTGGTAGGGCTTTGTGCAAGTTCGTCTGGGTAGGTACCACCCACTCATCAGACATTCTACCGCAAAACAGCAGTACTTGGTATTGTTGTGTTCCGGTTTGATGGATCCAGTAACTACAGGCACAAGGGACATAACATCTTAGTTCCCATGGTTGGTGGCGCAATGGCGACGTAAGCGATGGTTAACATTTCTTACAAAGTCACTGACCACTTACCATCCGGTGGTCCATAAGATCGTCCACCTACCTATACTATAAAAAATATATAATTAAGTTGATATGTCCTGTTTGGAAATCATTGAATACGAATTCCACGTCAATGAAGTTATGTTCTGTATGCGCTGTTCTAATGAGAGTTGGTGTATACACGTGGCTGATATTCAACCAGCACATGCAGGTTTCCTCACGATATAGTCTATCAAAGTTGAGCACGAGAAATCTAAATAAAAATCAATGGATATTCATATATGGAATTCGAACCCCCCATAACCTAACCTCGGTTCTCTAACCACTCGGCTAGCTTGACTGTAAAGATAAATATTTAAATCGGAAAATATTTTTATTTCGTTATTATCAATAAACGAGACGGAAGGAAATCAAATCCGCTACCCTTGACGCACGTTCCGGCTAATTAACGATTAATTTCACTGCCATTGAGTTATATTAATAACGTTGTAACGATCGAATTTCGTCATAGTTCATTTCAGATATTTAAAACATTAAACATGAAATTATTAATTATATATTTCTTATTATTACAAAAATATATAGCAACTAAGTATATAGTATACCCGCTACGCTCGTACAAGGGTGTAGAGAGGGCGTGACGTCATAAGATAACGTCCCGTCGTTTTCCGTCACGTCGTACGAGTCGGTTTTATCCCCGAGGTGTTTGTAATAGATCTTTCAAATCGAAAAAACTTAGTGTACTAAGTTGACTGTCTCAACTAAGTTAACAAAGCTGTACGTAGGATGATACCGGATGGTATAATTAATAAAAATTAAACATTCATTATTATTATTTCGAAACAGTAATTAACTATAGTGCATCGCTTAAATTAATGAAAATTATCCGAGATTAGTCATAATTATGAATATGTTTATTGTAATCAGCTATAATAGTAAAGACTATTATACGTTAGGGTGGCCATAAGTGACTACATGAAACAGGACAAGACTCAGAATTTATTAGATATATAAAAATCGCACCGACATACAGACAAAACAGTTGAAATGTTAAATCTAATATTATAAATGCCAAAGAACTCTTGTCTGTCTGTCTGATACGATTTAACGGCTAAAAGACTGAACTGATTTTGATGAAATTTGGTACGCAGCAAGCTTGCATCCCAAGAACGGACATAGCCAACATTTAAGTAACACCTGACTACATCTCACTAGCGAGTGAAGCGACAGCCGTAAACTAATCTTTTATAGAAATGTATGTCGGTGTGTCCGTTTAAGATTAATAGACTCCAACACCGTTTGACCGAGCACGATGAAATTTGGAACATATATTAGTATCACAGTACTTTAAATAAATATGTTTTTTATGCAATACACATTTTTGCGACTGTACTGTACTGTACTGATCGTGACTATTACTAGGTATTCGTATAGACAGGAAAAAGTCTGGTAGATTGTTTTTTTTTATGTAAGATACTGTATGTTAAATATTCTGCTAGTACTATAAAAACTTGATATTTAACTTATATAAGAAAAAAATGTACTCTTCTAAATAACACCATTAGACTTAAATAATTATAGTATATTCTAATAGGCCGGACTTGTCCTGAGGATACAAGATAATTGGTGACCCTACACGGTATGACTAAGTATAATTAGGTAATTACTTAAAATTTTCGAGGAAATATTTATATATAATCTGTGACTTAAACGTATAATTGACGTGTTATGTGTCCAGCTAAACTCAAAGCAGGATTCGTAGCATTATTTACTGATTTATATGATAAATTATAACGTAATCACAGTCAAAATCTTTGTTTAAATGTATATTTATAATACTTTATTTATTCCTGTAATCAGATGGGACAGAAAACCGACACAATCAGAGACAGCTTAAGCCAACGGCCTTACTTGATTGCAGGCACAGTAGTGTAACTTACTCACGCCGGATTTCTACTGAGAATTTCTCGAAAAATCCAATATTTCTTTTTGGTCCGATCGGGATAAAATATAACTTATTATAGGACGCACTTACATCTGTCGTAACCTCAGTTATGATTCACATGTTATTAAAGTCAAATACCAATGATAATTTACAACAGCCTCATGACGAATGAAATTAAGTAACAATTTTACTTAAAAACTATTTAAATTCACGCAGGCGTTTCGTTCATGAATTTTAAGAGTATAATAAAACCGGACTGAACTGAAACAAAACAAGCGCGCTGTTATTAAGGCTTCGCGTGGATGTAAAAGTGGAGGCCGCAAAGTATAAAGTTAAAATCTTTATTTAATAAAAACATTACACTTAAACGAAATATAGTTAGAACACTAGTGGTTAGAACGCGTGAATCTTAACCGATGATCGTGGGTTCAAACCCGGGCAAGCACCACTGAATTTTCATGTGCTTAATTTGTGTTTATAATTCATCTCGTGCTTGACGGTGAAGGAAAACATCATGAGGAAATCTGCATGTGTCTAATTTCATTGAAATTCTGCCACAGGTGTATTCTACCAGTGGAATAAGCTCCAAACCTTCTCCTCAATAGGGAGAGAGACCTTAGCCCAGCAGTGGGGGCATTAACAGGCTGTTACTGAACTTTACACGAATTCAAGATTCGTACAAATAATATACTAAATAGAATTGTCACTAGCATAAGTTGTATGGAACTATTTAACCAACCCATTATAATACCTAAAGTTTAATAATTACTCGTATAAAACTCTATTCTTGATGGGTGGTTAAAATACGTAAATTTTAACCGAAGCTCCACAGCATTTTCATGCGCTTAATTTGTATAATTACATCTTGTCCGGCGGTGAACGAAAACACCGTTAGAACTTGTACCTGTGGCGTCTTCCACCCGTAAAGTATTTCGTGCAAGAAAATGTTATTAACCATAGTACACAATACCATCATAACAAGCAGCTATATAGCAACAATATTTACATATATTGTTAATTTTAATATATTTATTTGGGAAACAAACAGTACATTCATTATTAAAACTATAATATTAACATTAGCACACATACCAGTCAAGTTAGATTTCAATCGGTCAAACGGTTAAAAAATTATACGAACGCTTTAAGATTCACAAATTATTGTACACATATATAACTTATACAAATTAATGTATGTAGGACGTAATGTAATTAAATATTATACATACGTTTTTGAAATTAACGCATTACAATAATATACCTCTACCTAAGGTTATAATTGTGAAAGTGTTCGCTCGTCCTACTTTTCCACGACAATCTATCGTCATGTTCGGCAAATTGTTTGAGAAGGCGGCTACCTTAACGAGCACGTCTGTATTTATTTTTATTTATTAATCCTTTATTGCACACAATTTACAAACATATAATAACAAGTAGAACATATAGTATGCAAATTCAGCCTTATCACTTATAGTGATCTTTTCCAGGCCATCTCTGTAAAGAGAAATTTTTGTTTTTTTTTTTAGCCAGGATCACTAATCGGGCATAGTGTGCGAACAACGTTTACTTAAAATTTATTGAAAGCTTTATACAAATATATAATATAACAACATACATACTCTTATATATATATACATATACACTTATTCATGTACTGTATATACTGCATGTAAAATATAAAGTAATATATACTACAATGGATGCGCCGAACCGTTATTTAATTTTAAAAAATCACTATATATTATAAAACCAAGAGTCACCCGGCATTATTCTTTCTGTCTGAACGTCATTAACTCAAGAACTACTGAGCGAATTTTCATATAGCTTTCACTAATGGACGGAGTTTGTTCATGGTGAAGGTTTAGTTTAGTCATTTATGAATATTAGCGGAAATATGACGATGATTGTTAAAGATGTCGGAAAATACTAGCGGCCGGCAGCACTACTTGCGTGCGCCACGTAAATTAATAGTTGTATGTATTACCTTTTACATTATTTACCTTTTTATGCAGACGGGTAGCTAGTACTTTATATAATTGATTTTATCTATTAAGTGAAATATATATGGTCGAGATGACCTTGTGGTTAGAACGCGTGAATCTTAACCGATGATCGTGGGTTCAAACCCACATAATTTCATTGAAATTCTGCCACATGTGTATTCTACCAGCCCGCATTGGAGCAGCGTGTTGGAATAAGCTCCAAACCTTCTCCTCAAAAGGGAGAGGAGGCCTTCGCCCAGCAGTGGGACATTAACAGGCTGTTACTCTACTGTATTAAATGAAATAAGGTCCTAATCTCATTGACTTCACACCTAAATTATACTCAAAATACATTTTTGGCGTGAAGTTTTCTCAATCTATACTAAGAATTGGTATTCCAATTGGCTAAAAAAGTTATATATAGGTCCTATTTTATATCTGATGTACATAAATGATCTTCTATTCTTGCTAATATTAATTCAAACATTTAATTTTTCTTACATAAAACCTCCTCTGTTTCATTTAAAATAATATTAAACAGAAAATCGCCGAGTAAAGCTATATAAAACAAAATAAACAAAGTATAAACCGCTTTCATTAAATAGGTGGAAATAACTGAGTTAATAAGCAAATACAATTCCCATTACAAACGCCGGATTTGGTTGCCATTACAAATATTAACTACCTGAAGGCTTAAGCAATAAAATACATGATACATAGATGTTGCATTTTTAATTTGAAAATAACGAGATACCGAGTCATAAAACGATTCAAACGCCACGCATGTGATTGATGGCATTTTTATTTAAATATTACGCTGTGGTATTTCTCAGAAGTGAGACGTGTTTGATATGCGATTCGTTTTTTTTTACGATAATGAAATATGTAGAAGACATAGCATTTTATTTTTAACTCATGTTGAATAAATAACAAGGCAACCGTTGTTTCGTATTCGTTACATTCAGACAGTGGGATATTTTATCATGAGGAATAATACACCCGAGCAATCAAGCGGAGCAGCTGCTGATTAGCAAACATTTGCAATTGGAATCACATTAACAACTATATCGATCGCTATACCGACTTACTCGTCGAGACCTACATACGAATGAAACACGTAGAATTTTAATTAAGACTATTCTCTTCTTTTAATTATCTTCGAGATTTATACTAGATAATTGACTTAATTAGCGACAGTAACGAGTTTTGAACTGATATGGTGGTTATGGTATAATGAGAGATAGTGTCACACCACAAGGGACATTAAAAATTATTGTGTGCACTGCATTGATGGTTTATGATATCTTACCAGTATTAAAACAAAAACTTTGACAATTACTATAACACTAACCGCTTGGGTTTTTTTTTGTATTTCTGAGCCCGCATAATCGACCGATTATCGTTATACGTTACACTTGGAAACGATATACTTAAAGCTGCGGTCACATAGACGCGACACGGCAATTGTTATGTCCGTACTATGTATTGTCTCGCTTGATTGTACAGATGTAACGGTAGACTTACAAGGATACTGCGTCGAGTTCTATTAATTATTAATAGTCGATAAATAAACACACGTCATGCCTGACATCACACGCCTCGCTGCTCCAGCGATTATATTATAAAGCTGGACTCCTGACGTCAGGCAGTAATATTTTTTTTCTGTTAAGTATCTCTTTTATTTACAGTTTCGAAGTAGTCAATATGTAAGTCATACGTTGGTCCTGCGTCTGATTTCTTAAGTCGTATGAGATTGCCGTCCCATTTCACTACAATACGGATCGAATAGGGAGTGCACCAAATGCTCGCGCATAAAACTATGCAATATAATATCTTCTAGTATAAATATGAAAGATAAACTATTCCGCACGATATGATCAGCGTTAAACGTGACCTTATATAATCTGTAACATAATTTTTTGTTATAAATAAGCCGATAAGCAAATAGGCCACCTGATGGTAAGTAGTCACTACTGCCTTTACACATTGGCGTAAAAAATATTAACCATTCCTTACATTGCCAATGCACCACTAACGTTGGGAACGAAGATGTTATGTCCCTTGTGCCTGTAGGTACACTGGCTCACACACCCTTCAAATCGGAACGCAACAATACTAAGTATTGCTGTTTAGCGGTAGAATATCTGATGAGTGGTTGGTACCCACCCAGACGGACCTGCACAAAGCCCTACCATCAGTAAACATATGTCATAAGCCTAACTAGTAAAATATCTTTGACAATCGAATTTCTGGATTCTAGATTCTTTACTGAAACACTTCAGCTTTATAATATACTAATATGAAGGTAAACATTTCGTAATAACTAAAAACAATAATCGTCTTGATAATGTCGATCTATAACGGTGACAAATATTTACGGGTTGGCGACTGCTGTACAAATATACATAATACAATACAATATTACCAATAATCAATTGTCTCATTAGTCTAGCGGCTTACAAAACTGCAGTAGTTACAGGCATAAGGGACATAACATCTTAGTTCCCAAGGTTGGTGGCGCATTGGCGATGTAAGCGATGGGTAACATTTCTTACAATGCCAATATGTATGGGCGTTGGTGACCATTTACTATCAGGCATTTGCCAATAAAAAGTTATTGGTTTCTTTAATATATTCTCAATTGTAGCCCAAAGTACGTTCCTGCGTTTCAGAAAGGTCGTAAAGCAGTTATCTTTGCGTCTGAACGGTTTCCGGTCAGATTAGTTTATCGGATCGGATTGTGAGAGAGGGAAAGGGAACAACTACGCCATGAAACTTTTAAACCATGGTTTCAAGGTTTTAAACCATGGTTTCATCTCATTCATTACGCTTGTTGTCGCTTGATCAAGGTTTTCATATCAGCTTGAGGTTCAATTTTCTCCATTATGGAAATTGCCTTCTAAATACACTTGTTTGTAATCACTTAAAACAATGAGTTACCAATCACGATGGTGATGATCTTCTATTTCTTGGCATTTTGGTTTCAGTCGCCTATAAATCGTCGAAGAGTTCTCTGTTCAGTCTGTATATATAATAAGACAAATTCCAAATTCCAATTTTTTGTTTGTGTCAAATTTTTTAAAGATAGTAAAAAAACAAAGATCGACTCGCAGTCCCGAACTCGCTTTAAAACTTAAACGGTATGCAATTTAAAATAATACAAAAACGCATTACATAAATTGTTTTTAGCGAAATAAAACGACGTTCGCAAAACGTACAGTATACTGTTTTGTTTCATAATAAAACACTAAGATTCGTTTGAATTTAATTTTGCCTTTTTTATTCGAGGCTTAAAATATGTTTTTAAAATTTTTTTTAGTCATTTTATATCCACATAACGACCACTTATGTTTTATTTCGGACATCCTTTTATTTTAATACAAGACAGCGCATTCTAAGTTGGCTCTCTGAGATATAAGTTTTGATTGATCTCCGACATGGCGTTTTTTTTATTAAGTAGGGCGGACTGGCAAATGGGTTAGTCGTAAGTATTCACGATATTAAGACGCAATCCCTTAACATCGTCAACGCGCCATCAACCTTGGGAACTAAGATGTTATGTCCCTTGTGCCTGTAATTACACTGGCTCACTCACCCTTCAAACCGGAATAAACTTATACTGAATGGTGCTGTATACCGGTAGAATATGTAAGTGCGTTGTACCTACCCAGGTTTGTACTACCACAAAGTATAGCCTAATAAAGATATTTTACTATTTACAATTGGTTCGGAGGCACAAATGTAAATATATAAGTCTAAGTTTTCATTGGTGTTAACAAGTTAACACAAATCCCATTTTTAAGTAAATAACAGCCCGTTAATGTCCCACGGCTAGTTATTTATCAACAAGTGTTATCATCTAAGACGTCATTACTATTAAGAAACCCATTAGTATCCAAAAAAACAACAAGTAAGTATATTTTAAAGCGTCTGTTATATCATGAACATTAGGCGGGTTTTACTATTTACATAAATTAAACATAGTAAGTAGAAGTCATAAATATCCCATCGCTGGACAAATGTCTCCTGTACTCTTGAAAATCTTAAACCTTATTCCACCTCATTATTCAGGATTCCTTACGGTTATTTTTCTTACCACCGAGTGGTGCTCGCCTGGGTTTGAGCAAGCAATCGTCGCCCAATATTCACCTGTTAAGCATTTCAACTTACTTGTTCCCCCTAATTACCATAACCAAGGAACTCAATTATCTATGTACAATTAGAGTTATCAACTCTGACCTTATTAAACCGTATTTTAGATTCGATGAGCGTTATGTGACGGACTGAGAGACGACCAAAATGATATATTTCTTTATATAGAAGCCAGAAAATAAAATAAATACTGAATAATTAAACAGTTCGCTTCAAGTTGATAACGGTGTGCAAATAGAAGGCGTTTGTCACGGTGAGATTGGTAAGATATAATAATGTAATAGAATTGGCATCGAGCATATAAGGTACAGCTTGCATTTGTGTGTACGGATAAAATATTTAGATATTTATTAATTATTTCTTAATTTATACAGGCCAAGATGGCTCCGTGGTCAGAATATATGAATTTTGACTGAAGATTGCGGGCAATTGTTTTTATCTGTTTAATTTATTGGTATACCATATAGTGCTCTTCGAGAAAAACATGGAAATACTGTGTCGAGAATATGTCCAAATCCTCTCCTCAAGAGGAAAGGAGCCTTTGCCCAAGAGTGGGACGTTTAGGACCCCATCGGATTAGGTATAAGGGTGCACCTCCACCCAGGTTAGTCATTCACAAACGGTCAGTCATTTAGTCAGTATTTGTCAAGTCAGTCATAATATAATGCGAATGTCATCAGAGGCACGACTAGAAGGTACCACTTCTACTCAACACAGTAGTCTGTGATCGTTGTAATATCTCAAAACGAGTTTAAACGACATTCGTCAGAATCAATAAAGTATACAATGCGAGTAGACATGTACATACAAACATTCACTTAAATTAAAGTATCCATTCAAACGAAATGATATTTTGTCGAAGCATTTATTACAAATACATATTTACTTTATACTAAATTATAACTCGGCGTGAGTTATAAGAAAAAAACATAATGTATATATAAAAATGTATGTCAGTATATCTGTTTGAGATTCATAGATCGATAACTTTGATTGATCACCACGAAAATTGTTATATATTCTTTCATAGAGATTTTTTTATTGAAAGTAGGTTGTAAATGTACTGTAAGAAATGTTAACGTACATTATATCACCCATGCGCCACCTTGGGAGGTAAGATGACCGTTGTACCTGTAGTTACACCTTGTGGCTCTGGTGGCTCCAATTTGACAGATACTCAAGACGTAAAGGTTTTACTTTACAAACGTGCTGAATGTTAAAGTTTATTGATTCTAAACTAAACAATTAATAAATCAAATTTATCAAATTATATTTTATGTAAGGATAACTTGTCTGGTTTTTTATTATTCATCAAGTACTTTTGTTTAAAGATATGTTTTTATCAAATGACATTTTCCTGTGCTTCTTTGTTTATCTTAAGATTCATCTCGGATTGGACGAATATTAATTAAGCGGTTGATGTGTTTTTTAATGATAATTGACAATTTTGGACGCTTCTATAGATAATCTTTCCTCTCGTCTCTTAGCAAAATTTCCAGTTATCTTAATTGATATTCTTATCGTATAAATTATAACGAAGCAAATATAAAATATATTGGGATTTTCCGTTGATAAATTCTCAGTAGCAGACCGAAGCCTGGAACTGTCTGGTCTCGGAGAGCACGTCAGTTATATGATCGTGCGTTTAAGCTATTTCCTATGGTACCGAATTGGCCGACCCATTAGATTATGAGAGTGAAAGAATGGAAAGCGCGCTTTTAATGAAATGCTTGACCACTTTGGGTAGTCTCCTTTGAGAACAATCTTCGTGGACGAAATCTTTAGGATCTTACTCTCAAATAATCAAAGTGCCCACGGAACTTTATTCCGGATGCTTTAATTGAGGATAATAAAAAGTTAATGTAAAGTTTTATAATGCAATTAAATAATCAAACATTGAATGTGATCTTTTATTTTTATTATTGTATATAATTTGTCTGAAACATGACGTATTGATGCCAATAAGTTTTATTTTCTTTCAAAAATCAGTTGGATTACGCATCTCTTGAGCGATAATTATTGCAAATTACTTACAAAGATAGCACTTATTTTATATTTAAACAAAACCTTGGGCGGGACCTGTTTTACAAATATTTTGAAACAAAGAGAATAAACATTTAAATTTAAATATATTATAAAACAAAGTACCTACCTATCCAACACAGCCGGTTTTTTATTAATTAATGAAAATCTTTTAAAATATTCTCAGGTATCAACAGGCACTTAACTACGACAAAGTTTGATGATCGCAAATATTCCCTACAGCATTTGAAATTTTTGTTTCCAATACAAATATTTGTTCCGTTTCGTTGTCTTTGATGTCACCATGTTAAAGGACCGTAGTATTTGCTCATTCCGGTTACATTTAATATAAGTTATATTTTCGCATAAGCCACTCAAAAAATGTTTTGTTCCCCGTTCCTACATTGAAATTTATGTTATTTTGGTCTGTCCCCATGTTTGATTACCAGTCAGCAGCACAATCTGAATTTAAGTATTATTGATGACTATAAACATTTTAATTAGAATCTATGACAACGACGAATTAATTGAGGTGTTGTGCATCAATTGTTTTCTCGTGATTCTTGATTCCTTAAATTGTCTAAATGATCTGAATGACCATGATCGGGTCATCTTTATTCGTCTTCCTATCCTTTTCCTACTACGTAGGGTCGGCGCAACATGTATTGTAGTCTTCCATTCCTTTCTATCACTTGTCATCTTCGATATATGTATGATTTGAATGAAAGAATCTTTATTATGGCTCAGATGTGGTCACATTTGAGATTGTGGTAGAAAACGCCACATTGACGACGAGATGAAACTAATTTTTATCCTATTATCGAAATGGATTCTGTTGAAATGTGTAGGTATAACGTATATCAATAAAAAATGAATAATCTGACCGTTGATCGAGCACCACAACCCCGATTATTGAAATAACTAGTCGTGACCGTAATTCTAATAATTTACATGATAATACAACAGAATGGAATAATGCAATTAACACTATTAAAGCAAAAAAAAACTATTGAGGAAAAACATCAACAGAACGATTTCCTTATAATATTCTTATTAAATAATTTGATATATAAACATAACACGACATGATGTCTTTATTTTAACATCTAAAGTTTTACACAAAGTATATTTTAATTAAGCTACCGAGCAGGTACCATTCACTTATCACTCATTCTACCGCCAAACGGCTATACTTATACTTATTGTTGTGTTTCAGTTTAAAGAGTGAGTGAGCTAGTGTAAATACAAGATAACCACTTAGTTCCGAAGTTTGGTGGAGCATTGACGATGTAAGGGATGGGTAATTTTTGTCGCAGTGTCATTTTCAAACGGCGGCGGTAACTTACCATTAGGTGGCTGATTTGCCAGTCGATGTACAAAGTTTAGAAAATTTAAAAATTACATTTCATTCTTAAACATTTTTTGACAGGACTTTAATGGAAGAACAAATTGTGATAGTTAGTCCTAAGAGTAAAATCATCCATCTTTTGTCTTTCTACTTCGGGTAAAAAGTAGTCTATAAATGTTCCACAACTCTATACGAGAAGAAGGTTTAGGTGTTGATTCATCGTTGTATCATTGCACCGCCGAGCCCGAGATGAACTACGGACACACATGAATATTCAGAGGTGATTGTCCCGCAGTCTCCGCTTAAGATTCACGTGTGACACAGCCATCTCTGCATGCGATTCCCTTAAAGTATTATAGATGCTTATGGACGAGGGTTGTGTTATAAATAGACACCATCAGCGCACCTCTCGCGAGTACCGCGGGACCGGTCCGTCGAGTTTTTATCAAACGTAGATATAAGATACCGTTCGCTGTACGTTTGCTAACAACGTTTGAATGGAGACGAGTTTTTTTAATTATTCTTTATGGTCTAGAAGCGACTTTTCGTTAGATTCATAATTTAGTTTTATCTTTATAAATAACGATGTATTGGAAGTTTTTGTTATATGGATTGGAAATAGCAAAAGTATTTCAATTTATAGAACGAAAGAAAGAACTTTACCATTTACAGCTCAACGGTAATATGGCTGTCTAGAGATTTGCAAGTCATAGATTCAATCCTGACGTTTATCGGAAAGAATTCAGGCGCAAGACAAACGGCAGTACTTGCTTTTCGAGGCACTGAACTATAAACACTTCCAAATACCAGGCTGCTATTGAGAATTTATCACGGCCCGATCCGGGGTTTGAACCCAAGACCGAAACCCAGAATCAGTACACAGTACATCACTAATAAAAACGAGTATTCGTATGAACAATATAATTTAGCATTATCAATATAAACGAATGCTTTAAATGTTTTTCGTGTATAAATTGTTCGCACATACTCTTTATATATTTATTTAACATATTATATTATGTACCAAAAACAAGAGAGATACAAGAATATGTGAAACAGTACTAAATATATAAGTCATGCTTATTTATCACTAGAAGAGATCTCTTCCAGCACATTAGCAAAGTGTAGTCACGTAGAATAAAAAAAAATCAGAATTAAAATATACAGTGCAAACTCATTTACCTTCTCAGTTATATAGCAAGAGTATCACATAAGACCATTGTCGAATGGCAAATACATTTACACGAAAATAAGAAAAATACTAGAATATAATAAATTCCTATCTTTTATACGTAGGTAAATAGTTTATCTTAATAAATAGGCTATAATAATAAAACCTAAGATTCATTCTTCTACAATCATTTTTCTCTGAAGGCACGACTCTTATCATTACCACACGAATGAGATACAAAATAACATATTCAAGGATAAAGTATAATATTATTTACTATTTTGTAAATATATAGACACACATTTCGTTTTCTTTTAAAAATATAGTAATATAATTTTATTTGCTTTCGTAACAATCAGGTTTATTTGTAATAAATATGAATAAAATTTAAATGTCTTGTCTTTCAAAATAACTGCATTTTTGGAGTTATTATATTTAACTTTATTTTTTGTTGCCTGTTTTTAATATAATCTTCCAAATAAGTAAATATTACAAATTGGAATATTATAAGGAATATTCCAAGGTACTAAGTAGGTTTCGATTTTATTTCATTAAAATATGATGATTCTAAGGTGTCCCAGTTCCGCCGGAGGAAAAATCGATGCATCCACTAACCAGCAAACTCTCCTATTACGTGAGAGACTTTAGCCCAGCAGTGGGATATTCAAAGGCTGTTGCGTTACTTTATCGTGTTTGTCATTTCTATCATACTCTGTTCTTAGTATAAAACTTATCTTACAGTTGGGGACGCTAAACATACATACGATTTCTCATTTGCAAAGTCAATAATGAAATGCCAATGAAATGAAAAATTTAAGATTTTTAGAAATGAATTATATTAAAACTACCGCAAAAAATACCACAAAAACCAATCTGTTTTTATAACCATACCCGTATATATAGTACCGTCAAAAAAATATACATACAGCAAAAAAGTTGTAGTTACTTTTGTATTCATGTAAATATTAATATACATATGTACATTAATTCAATTGTATGTTTAATTTATTATGTAAATTCGTTCTATATATAATAATTTATAGTCATAAAGGACATAATTTCTCTCTCTCAAGCTCAATCAAGCTTTCACTTGCAATAATTTCAATTTTAAGTTAATTTGTAATAAGTAATACTTACACCACTTTCTGAGGAATGCGCTCGTGAGCTTAGCACACAACTTGTCACGGCCCTGCATATTGACTGTCAATCACAATTATTTAATGATCACAATATCACACAACACCACACACACACTAAATCCGTTCCATTTAGTTGTTATTCAATTTATATATCAATATCCACCGGGCGCGACGTCCTCCTTCACCGGCGGTCGGTCGCGAACTGACTTCGGTGACTTTTATGACGTTACGCGATGTGCGTACGCGCAGAAAACCTGCAATATAAGGAAAAAAATATGTTTAAAAAACATGGCCTGGCTATCAAAGATCATGGCTGAGGACCGTCTCCGAAGGCTGGTTAAAGGTGAGTATAATTTTCACCAACATTTTAAAACATTTTTGACGTCAATTAAGTTACCTTTAGTTTAAAGAGTAAAATTTAAAAGTGCTGGTACAAATTAATTAAAATTTAATTTACAATAATGGTTCCAGTGTTTTTTTAAACAGTAATTGTAAAGCTGTACTCGATTATAATTATAGGTTTAATTATCATGCTATCATTGATGTTGACGTCTGAAATGAAAGAGGGTGCGAATACTAAGATAGTAGGTATACTCCTCGTCCAAAATTCAAGATTAATTGATATTTTGTTAAAATATTTTTATACATGCAATAACAAATGTTTTTCACTGGTGGTAGAGCTTTGTGCAAGCTCGTCTGGGTAGGTACCACCCACTCATCATACATTCTACCGCAAAACAGCAGTACTTGGTATTGTTGTGTTCCGGTTTGAAGGGTGAGTGAGCCAGTTTCATTACAGGCACAAGGGACATAAAATCTTAGGTCCCAAGGTTGGTGGCGCATTGGCTATATAAGCGATGGTTAACATTTCTTACAGTGCCAATGTCCAAGAGCGTTTGGTTACCACTTACCATCAGGTGGCCAATATGCTCGTCGGCCTTCCTGTTCTATATAAAAAGATATATATATATATATATATATATATATAACGTTGGCTTCCTATTTGATAAATAAATAAACTAATAAGAAATCTCAGTAAGTTTGAGCCCTACTCAGGGCCTTCTCAGCCTTTAGATAAATCGGCGCCTTTGCTTAATGTGTTAATCACCCGTCTAAGTATTCTATGCGGAGATCACTTAGATTTATTTTTCACATATCATCAGATATGTGAAATATCCGATCAACCGATCTGCCGAAATTATAATCAGACTCATTACAATCACAGTCAATCTAATTGATTTGCGTTCCGATTTGAAGGGTGAGTGAGCCAATATAACTACACTAATATGACAGGCACAAGGGACATAACAATTAGTTCCCAAGATGTCTATGGGCGTCGGTGACCACGAATAGGATCTTCAAAGAAAATCTTCAACTAGAACTATAGTAGAAAATGTGCGACAAGAAGAAATAAGTGTCAACTTTTGTTTCTTGGTTATGAATGTTTTCGTACGATCTTCAGCTGCGCATAAGACTGAGAATACAATGGTCGCCGTGTTGACGGCAATTGATCATGATTTGATTGAATTGGCAATTCAATGTTGACATGTGTTCAGCCAATTTGATAACACAATTTACTCACAATCGGCAATCAAATGCACTCGCGTGGAATGATGAAGGTGTTCTCGTGACCGATTTTTTGGATAATTTTGATGGAAAATAGATGAATGCGCTAAAGATCAGCAGAACTTGATATTGTATACCTCTTTTTTTGTACTCTCAGAACGGCAATCTGACCAGGTAGATTTATACGCTGAAATGCTAAATTCCACGAAAACGAATCGTAACGAAACACGACACTTACGCCTATTTGGCTTAAATTAATAAATACTTATAACCTCGTTTATCGGGTGATTAGTTAATCAATGCTGTGTTTTATTATCTCCAATATTTTATACTAGAATATAGCCCATTTTGAAAGAAACAACGACAATAATTGTATAAAGATTTAAATAAAAAATATCATGTCAAAAAATCTTTGATAAATAAGGCATTTTAATCAACACAAGATTATATAAATGATAAAAAATCGTGTAGTTAGTATTAGTTGATTTCTAAGCAGAATATACATACATAAATTTAATCGTATTTGATTCTGATACTCTGTAATAAAAAAAGTGTAAAAACTGAGTATCTTCTCGGTAAAAAGGCCTTTATAGCCTACTTGAATAAAGATTTATTTGACACGATTTGATGTGATTTGAATCTCAAACAATAAGAATAGAAAGAGATAAATAATTGGTTAACTAAACATCCACTAAGCGACGAAGTTACGCATTAAAACCAGTTACGTTTGACCCGTACCGAAAAAACCGTTAAGACTTGTAGTGGGCACGCGTAGAACATTCTTGTATAAGAATATAAGTATTACGTTTTATTTCGAAATCAGAAACTTGAAATATATAATATCTTATGAGGTTTTATTAAAAGTATTAGAACGTTTTTATCTCACGATAAGACCACCAATCCGCATTGGAGCAGCGTGCTGGAATAAGCTCCAAACATATCCTCAAAAGGAGAGAAGGCCTTAGCCCAGCAGTAGGACATTAACAGGCTGTTACTGTACTGTTGCTATACTATATGAATACTGTATGAATCATATCATACAGTACAGTAACATGATAGGATTTTGCTTTAAGGTTTCTCAAACGAAATTCACACAAAGCTACAAGACACCGCTCGTCGTATTTCATCCATCAGTGACCTCACTTTTCTGGTTCTGAATGTAAATACCACCGAAATGAAGCGACAATAGCGCAATGGTTAACGGGTCGCCTAGCGATGTAAATATCACACGTTCGATCTTGACCCCTTAGACCATTTTTTATACTGTATTGAAATTAAAATATTATATAATTGTGAGTCCCATGAAATATTAGAATAATCTAATTAAACACAATTAATTAGTGGTCAGATATTGATACATATTCCGATCATGTGCTTATATATTAGGTCACGGCGATACATTAACGATTTTATAATTGGTTTCAAATATGTATACGATGACCTTGAATGACCGTCAACAGCCCTGCGCGACTCAAGTATCTGGAGGTTGTCGGCGCACGTTTTAAAATTTATGCAAAGATTTAAGTGTCGCAGCAATTATAAATTCAATTATCATAATTACCCGTTTTTTCGTAGGTCTCGCTGACCTGCTGAATAAGGTTATATTACAAGGCTGATGAGTGTGGAAAGGGCGTGTCAGGTACGTTACGAACATCGCAGGGTATCACTGAGGACAGCAGAAAACCAAAGAATCGATGCCGTCTTCATTCATATTGAATTTTGTAAACGATTACAAAAATTGTCAACAAAAAAAATCTTCTTCGTTTCTGACGCCTATTATCAGGTCAGGGTATTTTCTTTTCGGAACCGATGGTCGTTTTAGCTTAGACTATAAATAAGTCAGTGTTATGCTTCTAATGTTTAATTTCAATTTGAATAATCATTTCAAGAAAACAGTAACTCTTGTCTTAAAAACGACATGCAAAACAATTTATATAAATATATATTATAAAATTACGCCTCCTGCTGCGTTTATATATAACCCTGGCAAAATCCAGCGGTCGTTAGCCTGCATGTAAGCACCGGCAGGTTATAAAAATACTACGAGCAGTTCCCGCCCGCGACTTCCCCGCGCGTACCGAGCGGGAGGCAGGCAATATCTACCCTATGTCCTCTTTTGTACCCCTGAGAACGTGTATATAAAGGATCGGTTGAGTACTTAAGTAAAAAAGCAAATTCCCTTTCGCATTACAGGCACAAGGGATATAACATCTTAGGCAAAAAACCCAAGGTGGTGGCGCATTGGCTATGTAAGCGATGGTTAACATTTCTTACAATGCCAATATATATGGGCGTCGGTGACCACTTACCATCGGGTGGTTCATATGCTCATCCGCCTTCCTATTCTATAAAAAAACACAATATTATTGATGACAAGCGGTTTGTATATTGTCGAAAAATTGTGAACCGAGCGTTCAATTCATTCAATTTGCGGTAATAAAACCCTCTACAATTATCGGGTATCATATATGTATGCGAAAGTAACTGTTTTTCTGTCTGTTATGTGTTTACATCTAAACCACTGAAGCGATTTTGATGAAAATTAGTGTGAAGCTTGTAACCCAAGGAATTACACAGTAATCCTTTTCTTATACCCAACACCTGATTCACAATATAACACGTGGGCTATCTGGTAAGAAATATTACAGTATGAAAACCTTCTCCAAGACAAAATACATGCTTTAACATTCAAATTGGTCGGTACAACGGTATCGAAGTGTATTAATCTCAAACAAATATAAGACCCTTTTTATATAAGATTATACGATAAGTTCAACTGTTATAAAAAGTGCAAGGTCAGTTACTACTGCAGTTTTCTAGATGAAAAACTAGTTGTACCTTGATATTTTTATGTCAAGGCCACTCTGAGGAATCGATTGTTTTTATATAAAATTATTTGTATTCAAAACATTTCTAGACAACTGTTTAAATAAAATGAAAAAATAAATATATATATGTAAATGCAGTCAGACATTTTATAAATACACTCAAACTTAATTGGTGGTAGGATTGTTTGCAAGCCCTTCTGGGTCGGTACCACCCACTCTTCAGATGTTTTACCGCTAAACAGCAGTACTCAATATTGTTGCCAATCTACATGCAGGCACAAGGGACATAACATCTCAGTTCATGGGGTCGGTGGCGCATTGGTGATGCGAGGAATGTTTCATATTTCTTTCATATTTCTAACAGCGCTTTCAATATCTATGGATAGTGGTGGCCTATTTGCTCATCAGCCTACCTATTTTATAAAAGAATATGCCACGAGGTGCATGCAAAACCAAAGAGGTTACAACATGTGAATCCTAACCGAAGTTCAGGCTCCTCTGAAGCGTGCCGTAATAACCTCTAAACTGTCTCTTCAATACGAGGAAAAATATCTCATCACCATCAATTCTCAAAGGCAACACGAATGATAAACTTATACGGTTTCCTTATCCGCCAACGGAAACCTGAATACTATTCCGATTAAGAATTACCAATTACGGGACAAGCATCAAGTTTTGCATAATATTACGCAAATGTGAAAGTGGCTCACGAGATCACGAGAACACGACACTCGACGAACGAAATTTAACTTTATTACTATTCAAAATTAAATCAACAACACATTTGAACTGGTTCGGTAACAACATTATGTGCTAATTATATATTTATATATTATAAATATTTCGTATTGTGTGAACGTTCGCCTCGAACAAAGACTCAAATCGAAATATACTTTATCCAAGTAGGCTCAATAACAACTTCATCGTTTACAAGATACACATTTCTATCTACCACAGGTTTGGTGTATGTAGATTCCACCGAAGGCAACCAGAAAATCAGTATATTATGTGCGCAAATGCAAATGTATTCTCTATTCCCTAAATCTCCTAAACAAATGAGACGGCAATCTGGCATGACCGGAATTAGTTCAGGCACCAATAGCTTTACAACATGTTTTCCGAGGCTTGGGGTTCTTTCAACTCCGGGCTTCGTCTGAGAATTTCTTGATTAAAAACACCAATAACTTTTTTAATGGTCCGACGGTTTTTTAATGATCCGACTTTTTAACGGCTTAACCACCCCCGGTGTTTGAACCAATGAAATCGGGGTCTGCGCACTAATAAAATAAAAAATATCCACATACATACACTTAGTTTTACAACCTTAGTATCTTGTATCGAGTGTGTTGTACGAACTGAAATAACGAAGTATTTTACATATCGTAATTACTTTATTGTTAATTTGCGATGACTAAACATCGAACCTTGAACCCCGCATTATCTTGCCCTCGTCGACATTGTCTCATCAGGCATTGTCAGCCGAGGGTGAGTCACGTCTGTCTGTATACCTATTATAGTTAAAAATCGTGACAGAAATCGCCAATAATATTCGTAATGTTTTCCTTTATCTTAACCGCACTTTATAACTATCGTGGTAATTAGCTGATGCTTATGCCAAGAGATGCCATACCATGCCATACAAGAATTTATGATTTGTGTAGCTTTGTGCGAGCCCGTTTGGGTTAATATGTCTTATCGCACAATGGTATACCAAATTTAGTGAACCAGTGATATAACTGAGATTCCACGACTGGCACCGTAATGAATCAAACAGTGCCTGTAGTTACACTGGCAAACTCACACTTCCATTCGGAACACAAGGCGGTCACTCAGTCGGGCACGCTAGCTACAGCGAAATAATAGCTAAAGTTAGTAATATTGATTACAACTCAATATATATTACAAAATATAGCTGAGAACCTACGGAAGTGATTGTTTCGGCAATACTGTGTGTGTTGTTTGGCAACGTCCTCGGTGCGGTTTCGACACTCATCGATTTGTCTTCCGTTAGCGAACGCATTCAACAGCTGATAACACGCAGTAATAATAATCCGGTGTCAGGATTTTCATGTAACTCCAAACATTTAATACTTTCTTGCAGTTCAATCAAAATCAACAAGCCTCGTCTTGACAAGAGTATGGAGTATATCCTCACGTCTAGCAAAAGACATTCTATTAGACACACAACATTTGCCTTCACCACGGAGGACGAGATGACTTATAGACACGAATAAAATACAAACATTTTCGATTAAAGTTCACGTGTCCAAACCGCTGGGCCATTTCAGCCATATTTAACATATATTTATAAAGTTTATATTATGTAATAAAAATTATCGATTACAATTTCATCTTTATAAACGAGATAGTGAATAATAGTAAAAATAAAGATTGTTTGTAATAAACTTAAAATTGATATATTAGTGAAAATCATCGAAAATTTACTCCATAAAAAAATAAAATCGCATCTACGATTACATCCACAGGGCAATGTATGTTCTGATAAATTTTCCCAATAAAATTAGATCAAACGCATGACCCAATTCCGTGCAAGGCGGTGTAAAAAGGCGGCTAACGTTTATCGCAATGCACCTCAGACTTGCCGCTTGAATAACAATAGCCCATGTGCTCAATGTGAGTCGTGAACGAAATTACTTCTACAGTTCCGTATATATATAAGACAAATACCACTCATCACGAGATTTTCTAAACTATCTGGTCGATTGTTTCCCAACCTAGACGCTCATTAAAAACAGATTTTACGCAAATCCTATCCAAAATATACTTTTCTTCTTAACCACCCGTGCGAAACCGGACGATTAGCTAGTATGATATACATATTATACTAAATAATCTATCGGAACCAGACGGAGGACGGCTAAATATATGAAGATAACATATACTAGTGGTTCAATAAAGTGAACAAAAAGTGTCTTGGTCGTATAGTAGCTATGTAATTTGCAATAACAAGGTACTCCAAGGTTCACATTAAAGTGCCGGACCGCAGGTCGGTGACAGTGCTCTATAGTCTGATCCTCATCATCATCATCCGATCATCCGACGATCCGACGATCATCCGACGCCCCCTTGTAAAACATTTCGAGTAAGGTCCAAACGGACTCAGACCAGCAGCACGTAGAGGACGTCACCAAAATGAAACAATAGTAGATATCTGTTCTGTTATATAGATGTAGTTTTCCAGATTCTAGAATTTAGTCAAAAATTACATACTAATGTATGAGGTTAGTAATGTACATGAATACGATATAATAGTTATTTAGTCTTTGTAATTTTAAACGAACATTTAATACCGAAATTGTAGTATTATAATTAAAAACAAAACATAGGTTATTAAGTTAGCCTATGTATGATAACCAGGTCACGGTGGCAGGCACAAGCGATCCCGTCGCGCGTCTCGTTAAGACGTAAAGGGTATCGCTGGTTTTTTGGTGGGTATTCCGATGTTCGGGGCGCACTCGGCGCCTTGGACACCGGTGAGCCCCACATACCCCCCACTGTTCCCGTATGGGGAACGCCTGATGCGTTTTTCAAGCGTTAATAAAAAAAAGTTATGATAACCAGTACCTGAAGCTCACTTTGTTTAATGGGCATGTCATTATACACTACCGATAAGTTCCATATTGTCCTATCACCATTTCATAGTAATAAATTTTAAATAAATTTTAAAATATATATTTGAATTTAAATTACAAGTTCACTAGAGGATAGTTAACTGGTGTGAATATTCACATGACCTTGAAGCGTCTGAGATGACTCCATCACAGTATTTGCTATAGGAAACCGTTCTCTCTTACTTTTCATGTTTAAAATACTACTCTTTATATATATGATAATAAAAATGTCTGGAGTTAGTATCCGTTGATTTCCATGCAGGATAAATAATAATTAAATTGTATTTCATTACCTATTTATTTTGATTTAAGTCGGTGGTCAGAATGGCAGTCAGAGTTTAATGCTACAAATTTAATGTAATCTTGTAAAATGACGATTCAAGAAATTATTTTTCCTATCCGAATCACACACGAAGGATGACAATAAAATTATTTAATAATAGTAATAATTCCATAATGCATGCCTCTTAAATGACAAAGCAAGAAATATTCTCCAGGGATTTTTTTAAGTTATTTATTTTATATGTTGAATTCAGTCAACTGCAGGGCAACGTCTGTATCTTAATAAATAAGAGTGTTTGATTGTCTATTTGCATTTATGATAATTACAACCGATTATTGTGTAGTTTTGAACCAAATTTTTACCTCAATCAATACGCATACACAGAAAAATTATTTCAACATTGCCAATATGTGTATTATAATTCATTAAACTGTACCGGAAATAACGTAATACGATTTTCACAACTGTCCACGTAACTCCAAAACAAGTGGACCAATGGCGGTGGCGCGTTCGAATTTGGAACGAGCGTACTCGACCGAGACGGCGCGCGCGCATCTTTATATTGTTACCAACTTGAATCTATTCATAATGAATAAATCACGCTTCGCTTTTTACTATAAAAACAGAACGCGAACTAATGGACCACCTACCTGTAAATAGGTCTAACTTTGACATTGAATAATACAACCGACTTGCTATCAAAAATGTCAAGTTTTTGGTGGAAAAAGTTTATCTGTGACGTCACATTACTCTGTAATTACCCTGGCTCACCTCGATAAGCCGATATAAGTGTTTTAAGTGTCCACATAGACAAATAACCCTACCAACTTACTATTGGTAAAATAAACTGTAAAATTTTCTTATTATCCGTTCAAATTTCGTGCGGACTAAACTTGTGTTTTTTCTCCTCTTATCCATTTTGAAAGTGTGTTTGGTTGTTACGCTTCCACGTATAAACTACTCAAACGATCATCATCACCTCACTTCGCCACTCACACTCAGGCAAAGCCTCGGGCGGATACTAGTATTATTATAATCACATTTTAATTTCTTGATTACAAAACATTAAAAAAAAACTCAACACATATTCAATTTGATATAAATTAAATATATATGTATATATATATATATATGCCTTTCAGAAAGAATTACCTAAATTATTATGTAAACTGAAAATAAATCAACGGACAGAAGCGACAAGCGTCTATATACATATTTAAAGAAGCCTTAGACTTACGAACTTACATATCATTGAGCAAAGACCTAATTTCCTCTTAAGGAAAATAATAGCGTGCTTAACACGCCACGCAGCTCCGTTTCAGATTGGTGTTTAGATATACGAGCATGATTCAGAATTCCTTCCAAAAATAAAACAAGATTCCTTACAATCTCCTCCTTTACGGACAAGCATGAATGTTGTAACAGTAGCAAATAAAAGGTGTTTTTCTTTATATATTTGCAGGGAAGACAAATGACTACTCCACCTGACGGTAAGCGGTAGTAGAGTCCAAACGCGACGACGGCCAGTACAGTCGGGAAGAATGTTCTGCACTTCACGCCTCGTTTGAAGGAAAAAGTTTGTCTTCTATTCATTCATTCGATTTTGGTAAAACTCTATTTATGCCAGCGGAGGCTTAACAAAGTACTGACTAAAGATCGAAATTCTTTGTACTCATATGTATGTCTGAGGTCCCTTGATATAATAAATCATGCAATATTCTATTCTATGTGCGAAGCAGTAATGGGTGGCTTTTTATATAATAATAATAATAATAATAATATCCTGGGACATTATTCACACACGGCCGTCTGATTTCAAATTAAGCAGAGCTCGTGCTATGGAAACCAGACAACTTATATACTACAAACACTATTTTTCTTTTGTAAATACATACTTATACAGATAATTACACACAGACTCAGGACAAACAGACATGTTCGTGCAAACAAATGTCTGTCCTGGGTGGGAATCGGACCCACAACCTTCAGCGTGAAAGGCAAGTATCTACCAACCACGCCAACCGGCTCGTCGTATAAAAACGAATGTTAATTTGATTGATAATATACAAAGAGCAACTGACTGTTTTAATATTATTCTAATGACGTGTACACACGTATATATATTTAATATTTCTAAATAAATTTCAAAGTGTAGCGTTTCTTTACATTTCTATTTTTGGTTCGTATCAAGTGCCAAGCGTCGAGTTTTTACTTTCAATCGACGTATTAAGGACATTATGCAATCACAAATTGAAACCTGGAACCGGTGTGTGTTTAATTACGATTCACTTAACCGTTGAAATACAAGTGCGTAATTTAACGGTATACACGTACGTAATTTTACCGCGGCGGACCTACGGATCGTCGTTGGCAAAAACGTAAAAATATAAAAAAATGTGTATTTCAAATGTATTTAAGAATAAGACTAATGTTAAATGTAATTATATATGTAAATTTATATAATGTATTGGAATTTAAATGAGCAATTAGCAGAGCGAATCAAAGAGATTAACTTGAAATGTGACACGGAGATGATTAATAATAAGCAATTATATCATCCGAGATGGCCCAGTGGTTAGAACGCGTGAATCTTAACCGATGATCGTGGGTTCAAGTCCGGGCAAGCACCACTGAATTTTCGTGTGCCTAATTTGTGTTTTATATGTATCTCGTGCTTGACGATGAAGGAAAACATCGTGAGAAAATCTGCGTGTGTTTAATTTCATTGAAATTCTACAACATGTGTATTCTACCAACCCGCATTGAGCAGCGTGGTGGAATAAGCCAAACCTTCTCCTCAAAACGGAGAGGAGGCCCAGAAGTAGGACATTAACAGGTTGTTGTACTGTATGATATCATCCATGATAAGATTTTGCTTTAAGGCGTCCCAAACGAAATCCACGCAAAGCTACAAGACACCGCTAGTCGTATTTATATGTAAATCATTATTTCTATTTATAATCGCAGACAGGGAGCCGTGAGAGTGCGTGTATGAATGGTTGCCTAATGCTTTGTGCGATACGTTCCCACATTACTCCGCAACTAATTGTATACAGGCTGCTCTGTTTAAATTAAATATATTTGGAAATTAAAATTATATTAAAACATGATCAACAGTTGATTTTTATTCTATAAATGAATCTTTAAAATATAAGAATGTACTAAATGAATGAATAATTATTTACTTGGCTGTTTTTTTGACAGTGAGTTTGATATTTTGAATTTTAATCAGTAACATATTATGGATTGCTTAGTAACTATGCACCAACCTACCATTGTGTAGTAATATTAAACCAAATTTTATTTTATATACCTATCATTTCATATATATAAATTAATATAATTATTACAGTATATAGGCCACCTGATGGTAAGTGATCACCAACGCCCATAGACATTTGCAATGTAAGAAATTTTAACCATCGCTTACATCGCCAATGCGCCACCGACCTAGGGAACTAAGATGTTATGTCCCTTGTACCTGTAATTACACTGGCTCACTCACCCTTCAAACCACAACATTACCAAGTACTGCTGTTTTAAGGAAGAAATATATTTGCTTGCCTATCGTAGGCGAAATGTATAAGATAAATACTACTATACTTATAAATAACTCATAACATCTTTAAAATTACATCTCATGCAAATAAATGATTATCATTGATGTGTCGTGGGTTGACAAACGAGGACTGTGGGTTCAAACCTCTGAATATTCATGTGTTTTATTTCATGTTGTACTTGGCAGCGACGGGAAACATCGTGAAGAATGTGTGAGTCGGATGATAATCTGACACACGTGTATCCAATCCGCAGTCTAGAAGCATGCTGGACAAGCGTTTAACCTCCTTAAAAAAGAGATATGGCCTTAACCAACAGTGGGACACTTACTGTGTACACTTATTTAATCTCCGAGTTAAACATAAATCGTACCGTAATCACATCGCATTGTGCAATTGTGTCAATCGTTGCCGTATATAATAAGCGAACACTAAACTGTAGCACGCTGTATACAGACGAGGCCTTCAAGAAACGAAAGCGAATATAGTTAGCTATCGTTCTTTGTCTTACGTTGTTTATATTTAACTGGCGACCCGCGCAGTTCGACACGAATTTCTTTTTTAATTGGACGACACTAATATATGTTAATGAGCTCTGTGATGAGACTGAGGGGGTATCACCCAATTATCTCATATTCTACCGCCAAACGGCAATAATTAGTACTGGTAGTAGTAGTACTTAGTAGTAGTAATAGTTTTTTTTTATAGAAAAGGAAGGTGGACGAGCATATGGGCCACCTGATGGTAAGTGGTCACCAACGCCCATAGACATTGGCATTATAAGAAATGTTGCCCATCGCTTAAATCGCCAATGCGCCACCAACCTTGGGAACTACGATCTTATGTCCCTTGTGCCTGTAATTACACTGGCTCACTCACCCTTCAAACCGGAACACAACAATACCAAGTACTGCTGTTTTGCGGCAGAATGTCTGATGAGTGGGTAGTACCCACCCAGACGAACTTGCACAAAGCTCTACCACCAGTAATTGCCGTTTATACGATTTCTTATTCTTTAATTTAATTATCGACTATTGGCATAAACTTTGACAATTAAGTTTGCTTTTGACATAACGGTATATGTTAACATCATATCGATTCGAATCCGATTTGAATAAATATAGAATAGTCAAAGTTGGGTCGGAATTGAATCGGGAACGTATCGTAATCGTTATAGTTTAGTAGAATTCGGACCCTGTTGGGTTCCAGATTGAAGGGCGAGTGATCCAGTGTAAATACAGGCACAAGGGACATATAATCGTAGTTTGTGGCGGGGACACAAGGCAGAACCACCAAGTACATTATTCTGTAAGCAGACCTAGTATAATATGTCTTTTTCTCGTCTACTTGCCGACTGATTTTATTATATATTTTTTTATTAGATAGCTATTGACGAGCTTTAGTGTTGCCAATAAAAATAAAAAACAGAAATAAGAGTGGAGAAAAATTCAAAATATTCTTGTAAACATTAAAAAAAATTATAATGATTTAGTTCGAGTTCTGTGTTGAATAAAAACGCAATGATCTTCAAGGTAATCTTATAGAGGAAATTAAGCCGCAGGACAGAACTAGCTTACATGTACACATATTACGCGACAAACCGGAAACACTTTCGATGTATTAACGAAAAACTGCGGAAACAACGAGGTCATAACATTAATATATGAACATATAGACGAACTTATAAAAGCTCGGCCTTAAAGTTACATTCAACTCTGCATTAACAGTTACTTTAAGAGAATATTTCAAGATTACGGCGCGTAGTAAAGTAGGATTAAAATGATTATATTGTATTGTCATATTGTCATGAGGTCTTATTTATCTTATATTTTAATATTATATATTTTACGTATGTATATATAAATATATAATCGATATTTTATCACAGATCATTTATTGTTTAGTATTTGTCGGTATAAAGGGCGGGTGACATTTTTTTTGAACAGTTACGAGCGTTCGTAGTTGAACTTCTTAAGGTTCGCTTGTAGAGAATGATTTTAGCATTAAGCCTGTCTCTTGTTTTGCAAATACATATAGAAGCTTATTAGCTGTACAAAAAAATAACGCACATTTTAATATGTCACTTATTTTTTACTTATACATGCATATAATATGTATTTATATAAAGAATAGAAGTTTCACCTTATGCGCAAAAAGAAAACAAGTGTACTCTATTCCCTCGCTTCCATATATATTTTTTTTTTTTAAATGTATAGGCTAGCGCTTGACTGTATCACACCTGATGGAAAGTGAGATACAGTTTAAGATGGAGCGCGCTTGCCTAGAAGGTGCCTATTCACTCGCAACTTGAAGGTACCCATATTATAGGTGGTGGGGAAAACGGAGGTCGGGAGGGTATTCCAGACCTTGGCGGTGCGTATCAGAAACGAGGAAGCGAAACGTTTCGTATAAATGAGTCTTCTAGCACGACGATCCACTGAATCCAAAGTATCAAGCTGGTACTTAGCAGAGCCGTCCCATAAATGGCTGCAGTACTCCATGCACGATCTGACTTGGGCTTGATAAAGAGTCAGAAGCTGTTCTGGTGTGAAGTACTGTTTGACCTTATTGAGGATGCTATGTTTTTTACCAGCAGTTTTAGCTTTGGATTCAATGTATTGTCCAAAGTTGAGTTTGGATGTTAATGTAACTCCTAGAAGCTCAATACTGTCGGTGATGGGTACAGATATATTCCGGAAAGTCGGAGTCAGGTGGAATGGACTCCTCTTGGCAGTAAACAAACACGCTTGAGTCTTGGCAGGATTAAATTTGACTTTGTTAACATCGCCCCAATTCGAAACCTCTTCCAATCTCAAATTGATGCGTTCTACCAAGGCCTCCCTGTGCTCTTGAGTTTCTGTTGTACTAGCTCGGGGACCGAATATGTATCTCTCCGTGACAGTGCTGTCGTCTGCGTACCCAAAGATACCGGGTTTCAGCAGATCGTTTATATGCAGCAGGAAGAGTGTGGCGGAGAGAATTGAACCCTGAGGAACACCGGCATTAATCGCCATTAGATCAGACGAGAAGCCATCTAGGACAACTCGAAACGATCGTCCACTCAGGAAATCTGATATCCAGTTGCAAAGGCCAACAGGTATCCCGTAGCTAGGAAGCTTGCTAAGAAGGCCCGCATGCCAGACCCGGTCAAGACCCGGTGCCAGACACGTCAAGTGAAACGGCTAACGCTTCACCATACTTGTCCATGGCCTCGCCCCAGATGTGAGTAGCGTACACTAAGAGATCTCCTGTTGATCGATTCCGACGAAAGCCGTACTGCTGGTCCGATAGGAGATCGTTTTCTTCGAGGTACGCCTGGAGTTTGTTATTCAATACACGCTCCAAACCTTTGCAAAGTATGGAGGTGATTGCTATGGGTCGGTAGTTGGCCGGGACGGTACGGCTACTCTTCTTAGGTACTGGTTGTACGTTGGCAATCTTCCAGGCTTTAGGGACTTGAGCGGATTTAAGAGAGAGGCGGTACAAGCGTGTTAAAACAGGGGACAACTCAGGTGCACAATTCCTCAGGAATAGGAATATACCCGATGTTAGGGCAACCCGACACAACCAGAACGAGCTTGGGTGTAAGATCGGCTTACGTGTTTTCGGAGGCACGGCAGTATTATTAAATTATTAATTAAAAACAAAACTTCAAACGCTGGGCTGCTATTAAGAGGGATTTCTTGACAATAACCTTTAACTGACTCGAGAGAGAATTGTTATATAGCCAAGATGACTGTCATATATAATATATAAGTTACATACGTATGTATATATATTATTTAGATATATACAATGTTGACTTATTACTACTAGCTAGTAACATCAATTAAAACTACAAAATTAGCCACCGACCGTTCTACGTGTGTCCACATGATATTGGCAGAATATTTTGTGCTCAAACCAAAGATACAAGTAAAATAAAATAAAATAAAATACATTGCTAAGCTAGACAACTCATAATAAATATTTATATTATAATTTGCATAAACCACTAATACACGAAAAACTAGATAATACAAAATAAGTACAGTAACAACCAGTTAATATCCCAGTGCCTGGCTAAGGCCTCCTTTCCCTTTTGAGGAGAAGGTTTGGAGCTTATTCCACAACGCTGCTCAATCCGGGTTGGTAGAATACACATGTGGCGGAATTTCAATGAAATTAGATACATGCAGGTTTCCTCACGATGGTTTTCCTGCACCGTCAAGCACGAGATGAATTATAAATACAAATTAAGCAAATGAAAATTCAGTGGTGCTTGCCCGGGTTTGAACCCACAATCATCGGTTAAGATTCACGCCTTCTAACCACTAGGCCATCTCGGCTAGCTCGTAGGTACGTCATGAGGTGAATTCGACTTTGACCAACAAAATAAATATGCATTTTATAATATACAAAAATTATATAATTTCGTCTTTATATAACTTGAAAAAACCCAGTTTCACTCAACACAATAAATATTGTGTGCGAACTCACTTATCGTATCTCACTCGTGAAATGTTGATATCCGACTTTCGATGACACGTTTTCTGATACGTGTGTTCTTTAAATGTTATAATTATAAAGATCAATGTCGCATATCACCTACTGACATTTGACCTATTCTACCGTGAGTACTAACTTCCTTATTGAACAGCTCTACACGGTCATGGTGGTTCGGTTCATTCGTTAAATATCTATCCATTTTGAGAAAGCAAAAAAGTCAAAAATCTTTATTAAATATAGAAGCATTACGCATACTAATTGATTGTCATAAATATATCACCGGTTCGGAAATAAACACCTCAGACCCGAGATCTGCGAATGCAACTCAGCGGGATTTTTATTTTAAAATTATTGGTACCTATTATACAATAATTCAGAGCCTATTGACTGCCTCGTCGGTCTAGTGGTTTGATGTAAGGCCGCAGACCAGGAGGTCCTGGGTTCAATTCCCAGGTTGGGCTAATAAAAAATGCCAACACGAAGAGTTTTTCGAAGGGCTACCAGATTTTCAGTAAATACTATTAGTCGATGATGCTAAGTAATAATCGGCATATAGCCTCTAAACGAATTAGAATACAAATATAATAATATTATTTAGTAACAATCGTAGACAGAGAAACAAATAGAACAAGGGGTCGTGAAACCGCGATTGAGACAGAGATAGTTTGTCAATTCCCAAGTCGGGCCATTAAAAAGTTATCGGGTTTTTCTGTCTGAAAATTCTCATAGCAGCCCGGAGTCTGGAACTTGGAAGTGTGTACACTCCCGTGCCTCGGAAAGCATGTAAAGTCGTTGGGCCTGCGCCTAACCTATTTCCGGTCGTGTCGGATTTCCATCCCATCGGATTATGAGAGTTAGGGAATAGAGAATTTACCTGTGTTTGCGCACACACTTGTGCACTGTAGTATCTCCTGCGTAGTTGGCTAATCTCTGTTAAGATTAGCAAACATTCTATTCTTAAAAAAATATAGTTCTATTATTATACAATAATAGTATAAAACTTTATTTAAAATGCCATGAAGGCGATCGTTTCATTCCCAAGGTGTGCAATAATATAAATAGTTATCAGTTCTGTTATATCCTTAAGAGAGTTTTAAACAAATATATACTATAATAGTTATACACTTCTTCAATAAATTGACTATCTAAAGCAATACAAACTATTCAATTCGTATTGCTATCACTCGAGATAATTCGTTCATAGCGTTCATTCATAGAAACTACACCTATAGTGTTTTTTTTAATATTATTGGTAGGCGGACGAGCTTATGGGCTACCTGATGGTAAGTGGTCACCAACGCCCATAGACATTGACATTGTGAGAAATGTTAACCATCGCTTACATCGCCAATGCGCCACCAACCTTGAGAACTGAGATGTTATGTCCCTTGTGCCTGTAATTACACTGGCTTAATCACCCTTCAAACCGGAACACAACAATAAGTACTGGTGTTTTGCGGTAGAATATCTAATGAGTCAGTGGTACTTGCACCAGACGAGCTTGCACAAAGCCCTACCACCAGCAAATGTATATTTAGATATAGATTTATTAGTGATTGCTCGCAGCATTTTGGGAGGGAGGGGAGGTGTTAGGAAGCTAAACCTAAAGCTATTTAAAAAATAGCCCATGTCCTATGTCAAGCTGGCTTCATACCAAATTTCATCCTACTCAGTTAAATACCTTAGCCGTGAAAGCGTAACAGACAAACAGAGATAATTTATTTATTATATTAATATATATTTAAAATATAAACAATTATGTGAACTAAGTCATAGTCTATGACGTCATAGCCTTGGGAACGTTATACAGTGACAAAAACGTAAGCACGTAAGCTATTAAACTTGACTATTTTTAGAATTATTAACGTGTAAAAAATTTACTTCATAGATAATGTACGTACATATGTTTGTATATTCTTAATCGAAGTCACGTTTAGCATCTGTCCGTTTGTTCGCTTATTTATTCTAACCATTTATAAATAACGATAGATTCGGATTTGATTTGAAACATAATATAAGTAATAATTTCCTTTGAAAGTTTCTAACATATATAGCATTCGAAAATAGACTAAATGTGTCCAACTGTGTAACCAACAACACGCAATGTAGCAGCGTGGTGAAATATGCCGCAATACCTCCTCAACGGGAGAGTTATGTACTAAATCCTAATTGTAACAGTAACAAGACGAAGTCAGGCCGATTGGTTAGTGCACTGTAATTTTAATACACAGTCTTGATCAGATGTTCGATATAAACGTGTGATAATTATCAAGGTAATCTGCACAGGAACTCAGTTACAAGGTCTAAGGTCCTCGATCACTGCAATGGAGGGATTAGTAAAACCAAATGGCTTAGTCTTCCGGTATTCACGGTCCAAACGAGCCGTGGACCGGTACTCCGCTGGCTTTGGACATGGACAGGGGCGGATTAAGGGGATCTTAGGCCATATCCGGGGCCTCCATAATAGAAAACTTTTAAAACCGATTTCGATTATTATACATAAAATATTACATATAAATGTAGAATACTATGAAGATATAATAAAACACAATAATCCTTGTATTATAGTATTTCTCCATATGTTCCATTTTACTGGTGTTACGGCTTTGAGTAAACTCGTCTGGATAGGTACCACCCAATCATCATATATTATACCGAAAATCAGCAAGCAGTACTTGGTATTGTTGTGTTCCGGTTTGAAGGGTTAGTGCGCCAGTGAGTCAGTGGCGCATTGGCGAGGTAAGCGACGGTTAACATTTCTTACAATGCCAATGTCTATGGGCGTTGGTGACCACTTACCATCAGGTGGTCCATATACTCGTTGCTATAGAAAATGTAACCCTATAAAAAAATGGTTGTTGAAAGCGTTTAATTTGTAAATAAATTATGACTGAAACGATATATGACGATGTGGTAACCTGGACATGATGTGGTGTCTTCCTGACCAAATATCGAACACGGCAGCTAATCTAAGACACAAGGACCGGGAGAACACCACCAAACTCCAAGATTCTCCTGCGTCACGATTCGAATATGAACCAATGACCTTGGGATCTTTACCGTAAAAATCTAATCACCGACGCAGCTTGAATATATAAACAAAGAATATATATTTATTATATTTAAATTGTATTTAAAATGTTTAAATACAATAACTATTACGATAAAACAAAAGAATTGTTAAGGAAAATTAATATGTAGACGATTTTAATAGAAGACTATTGTATGTTAATGAAACCACAGCGAACAGACAAGATGAGACTTAATTTTGCACAACAATGAAGTCTTTTGGCGTTTGTTCATTAATTAAATAATTAATATTTAAACGCCCTTGCTTATTAGCTTAAACAATGATTTCTTTCATCCTATCAGCAATGATATTCGAAAGAAGATACTGCATTGCTAACCTAAGACAATTATAGGTTTTTTTTTTTTTTAATAGCAGTCTCCCAAAGTCTCAATCTCTCCGAATAAGCGTAAACCGTATGGGTATGACAACAGCCCATTTGGTTTTGTGACCGCGACGTTTACCTCGCTAGTAGACAAACCATTGCGCCATTTGTAAAACCGCTAATTACTAAATTTGTTCAAGATCCGTCTAACGATCACATTAGATTAATAATCAACAATATCCTAGCTAAGCTCTCCTACTATTCTAAAGTTAATAAACCAAAGAAAAAGAAAATTGGTTTTTGAGACGTTTTAGTGAATCCGAGTCATTGGGAATAGCTTACCAGTATACGGATGGAAATTGAGAGTAGAAGGTCGAACTCAGTGGTGTGCCATTCAAGAGGCATGTTCAACAGTGGGATGACAATGATGATACGATACTATAGATTATGTACAAGATTACGTTTAATTGAAAAGAGAAATTGGTAAGTGTGTCAGAAATTTGACGAAACCTTTTTGTCTGCCTGAATAAAAATCTATAAAAAGATAGAATATCGTTATCGAATTAAATCGAATTTAATGAATTTTTACTCCTTTTTTATGGTCTTACGCTTAACCACAACAACACGTGATGGTTAGTACTGATGCAGCTTAAGATGGAACGTGCTTGTCAGGATGCTGATTCATTTTTGTCTTTAAATTCACTTACCAAACTATAATAAAAAATTTCACGTCAGAGCCATTGTATCCATCAACCCGCATTGGAGCAGCGTGGTGCATTACGCTTCAAACCTTCTCCAAAGAGAACCTTAACTCAATAATAGGTTAGTTTTTTATAATTAAATATGAGGATAAAGTCCATTTCAAATCTCTGCAACACGCCAACGAAAATAACTCCTATAAAAATACCAAAAAACGACAGAAAGTTAGCGTTCAGGAAATCGCGTGACAGCATCAACTTAGTAATGGCCAGACGTTACGAGAATAATACGTTGTGAAAATAACTCAGTGGAAACGGATGTGACGTAAGGTACAAGCGATGACCGACTTATAATTATATATATTTAATTTTGACCTTGGAACCCTGTCCCTGGTTATGTTTCGCGTAACTTTAGGGAACGGAGCATATATTTTACATGACTATTTTAATTGCATTAAACAATACTGTAACATGAGGATTCAAAACTGTCCTTATAAGCCAACTTGACCAAGCCTAATCGTAGACGGGTTGTAATGTAAAGTATTTGAGTATTTATTTCTCTATTTCATCTACTAACATGACCTGTACTTTTCGAGTTTCGCTGGTAGATAATCCATTTAGCATTTAGCTCGCCTTTTGTATAATATAATATAATTAATGGTGTACAATCAATTGCTATATACATAAACAATTCAATGAATACTACAAGCTCTTTTATCATCTAATTTCTTATATATCATGTATATAATCGCGACTATAATATTTATAAAATATAAATGGAACTCGTATCATCGATTTTTCAACCTATACTAATATAAAAAATGCGAAAGTAACTCTGTCTCTCTTTTACGCTTTGGCTTAGCCAGCCATGAACCGATTTTGATAAAATTTAGTATAATTTTAAGCCCCAAGGAAGGACAGTCATAAAACTTTTTTAGACTTAACATCTAGTATCTTGTCAGTTTCTATTTGTTAACCGATTTAGTTTGGGAGCTATAGAAAAACTTTAATATTTTCAATAAAAATAAAAACATTGAAAAAACAAAAAAATATATGAAAAATTCAAAATTATATATCATATAAATATTCATAAAATGATGACTGTCGCACTTCGACCACCGTGGACACATCTAAAAGGCCACGAACAAAGCACAACGATACAAACGCTTAAGAGTCAAAACCATTTTCATACAAGCTTAAATGATACCTCTATTACAGGCGCCGTTAACGCTGTGACCTTGAAAATAAACATGACAATTAAGCGACTACAAAATAAAGCTCGAATAATGCTTTTATATTATGACTTACCTTCGAATTTATACTTAAAATACCTAAGAAATTATTATTATCTTACGGCCTTAATTATAAATGCTTAACGACTGTTTAGTGAAACAGTGATTTCAGTTCTCATTCTGTCATTATTCTTTCGACATTGGATAGAAGGAGACACAGCATTGTTTGACTAACCACCAGCCTGGCCTTTAACAATAAAAGAAAAATTATCGAATAGTTTTCTTAAATTTAAACGACCGTGCTTCACCTTGGGTCACACAATCTTATTATTTTTATTATTTTCCAGAAAGACGCCTATATAATTAAAATCAAAAACTTATATGAACACAAAATTTGAGCCAGATCGTTTCCGAAATACATAAGGGAATTGCTAATTTCATGTCGTTATATACACATTTATATATATAATATATATAGACTATGATGTGGAATGACGTTACAAGTGCGAGGAAGATAAAATATATAACTCGCATCTCTTCCAACTTACGCCACGCATACCAGGGAATCAGCTTTCACCGAATGTAATATTTTCAATGATTCACTTTCCGACCCGACTGAGATTCTACAATATTGTACGGAAAAAAATCCATTGAATTATTTAACCGACTTTGAATATGTGAGGTTCTAACATGAGTTTATTTCTTATTGTTACTTGTTATAGGATTTAATGCAACAGTTTAAGACTCCTACTAAACAAAATCGTTATGATTGTAAGTGGTCAACGCCAATGACATTGGCATTGTTGGAAATATTAACCACTCCGTACATCAAAAATGCGCCAACAACCCTTGAAACCAAGAACTTGAGATCCTTGTGCCAATACTAAATATTGCTCTTTGTTTTGGACTGTCTGATAAGTAGGTGGTACCTTCATAAATGGGCTTACACAGAGCCCTACCACCAAGTAAATACTGAGATTAGCGTGTTAGACCAAACATTTCTTTCAGCTTTATATATTCGTATAGGCGGTAACTATAAAGAATGTTTATTATTTAGTTATTAGAGATCTCCAACAAAGGTACATACTTACGAGTACATGACATCGTGTAATAATATTTTAAAATATATTATGTACAGGGAATACAATTAAAAGAGACCACATAAAGCGCATTATATAATTAGTTTACTGGTGGTAGGGCTTTGTGCAAGCTCGTCTGGGTAGGTACAACCCACTCATCAGATATTCTACCGCAAAACAGCAGTACTTGGTATTGTTGTATTCCGATGTGAAGGGTGAGGAGCCAGTGTAATTACAGGTACAAGGAACATAAAATCTTAGGTCCCAAGGTTGGTGGCGCATTGGTGATGTAAGCGATGGTTAACATTTCTTACAGTGCCAATGTCTATGGGCGTTTGGTGACCACTTACCATCAGGTGGCCCATATGCTCGTCCGCCTTCCTATTTTATAAAAAAAAATTAATAGACAGAATTAAAGATGTTACATAACGGTACACAATAAAAAAGTAAACAACAAATATTAAGACAATGTTAAGCAAATGTGAATTTAAGTATAAAATCAAAATATAAAATTTAAAATAATCAAATTTAAAAAAATACAAAAGAAATAGAGGTCAGTGACCTTCGTGAGTTTGAAATAATATGTAATATAAAGCGAAAAACGTTAGAGAGACGATCGTTAAATACAAATAATAAATAACAAAATCGACTCCCAAGAATTTGTTTGAATGTACGTACGCTTCAAGTAAAAAAAATCCTAGGACCATGACCTTGGAACTGTACTAAGCTTAACGCAAAAATAATAATTTAAAATGGTTAATGGAATTGAGAATCTCGTTTATTTAAATCGTTTAAAAAATCTATTTTTCTCAACGAATAACATTTTACATTTGAAATTGCAGCATTAAAATAAATAATATATACTGTATTTATAATTATAGATAATAGCTCACTAAACAACAAAATGGCGGACTATTAATAGTTTTTAAAACATAACCACTCGACACAAGAGCCGTAATTAAAAGCATTTTATTTACATACGAACATACTAAATAATAATACAGTGAAAATCTATTTACATACATAAATTTGACTGTCACGTTGGTCTATTAAATAGAAATAAGTCCGCAGATCCCGAGGTCCAAACTCCAGGTCGGGTTATTGGGTTATTGGGTTTTAATAAAGAGTTATTGGGTTTTTCGTCGAATATTCTCAATAGCCTGCAGTTTGGAACTTGGAAGTGAGTCCACTCCTGTGCCTCGGAAAACACGTAAAGCTGCGTTTACTTTTCTGGTCTTATCGATTTAATGTCCCATAAAATAATAGAACTTAGGAATAGAGAGTGCACTGGTGTTTGGGCACAAACTTGTGCTCTAAAAATGCCCCACACAGTTTAGTACACTCCCTTGTGAATGGCCGACGTGGCCGAAATTGGTAAGGCGGATATCATCACCACTTTCAAAACAATTTGTACCCTCATAGCGTTTCAACTCGGCCTTTGTTTTATTGTCTTTCAAATTACAATATGTAATTGAGGGATTTCCCTTTCAAATTTGCAATTTGCTATGTTAGATATTCGAATTATTTTATGTTAATATATGTTGCCATCTGACGGTATATGATCATATCACCTAGCAGCATTGTCATTGCAATCGGAGATAATTCCTTGTATCTTTGTCTGTGCATTGTGTCATGTGATCTAAGAGCCTTCGTGTCTGAATTTACACTGGCTCATTCGCCCAAACCAGAACATATAAATACTAAGAATTTCTATTTAAACGCAGAATTATATGAGAAAGGAGTCAAGAGAGTAAGGCAGTTCCGTGGATAAAAAATAATTGACTTTTTACTGAGCCAAAGTCCAACCTAGCGATATAAACCTTACATGAGTTTTACAGTAAGTATATTATTATGTCGTGTTTGAGGGGTGGGCTATGTCTATGATCCTTGGGTGCAAATTTTACCAAAATCGGTTCAGTTCACTTTCACATTTATAATATTTATATAGATTTCGGTGACTCTGCAACAAAGCGTTTATCTATCTATTTATTTTGAATCAATTTACCGTTTATCTATGTGAATATTAAAAGTCTTTCACGTGTTTACTATTCGCTGCGCGTGAAGAGTCCATTATTTGCGTGACCTTCATCACTAAACAGGAGAGTACCTATTACTTAACGCTCTATCGGGTTAAGGACGCGACGTCTCCGAAATGAGATGTCACGATAGAAGTCAACAAGCAGTCGTTACTAGAGCTGCGTTGTTGATGCTTATAAATGAATAACTTTAAGGCTTATGTTTAAATACATACAATATTATGTATTCAATATAATTTTCAAATAGTTGAAAAGTTGAAGAGTAATAGATTATCTTAGTATGGGCATGTGATGAGGAGAATGAAAGGCATGTTACCAAAAGGGTGATGAGTATGAATGTTGATGGATATAGGGGACGGGAGAGGCCGAAGAAAATGTGGATGGATTGCGTAAGAAAGGATATGTATATGAAAGGGGTAAGTACTGCTATGACGAGTGACAGAGAGAAGTGGAAGGAAAAAACATGTTGTGCCGACCTCACGTAGTGGGATAAGGGCAGGAAGAAGAAGAAGATTATGTATTCAATATATATTACTTGAATATATATTTGAGCTCTAGAAGTGCTTTGAATTCCGAACAAACGTTTCGAAGAATGTTGAATACCAAAAAACTAATTTGTTATTTTTTTAATTCTACACGAGATCCAACTAATTCTAGAATTTTAATAATTGAAAACTAGTTTACGCCCGCGACTTCGGTCGCGTATTGTGCGGGGTCAAGTCATATTAAAAAGTAGCCCTTGTAGTTGAGGTTCAAATTTGCTTCATATCAGTTTTCATCAAAATCGGTCAGTGGTTGAACCGTGAAAGCGTAACAGACTGACAGACAAAGTTATTTTCGCATTTATCACATTAAGTGTTGACATCGAAGATAAAATCTTTAAGCACCGTGCACACAAATTTCCAGAGTTTGCAGTGTTTTTTTCTGAATATACTGTTATTTTCACAAATCCAATAATGAATATAATAATTTAGTAAAGAGATCGAGATATGTTTAAAAAATACTCTGACTTTAACACTTCTTAACAATTTTTTTTTATATAGAATAGGAAAGCGGACGAGCATATGGGCCACCTGATGGTAAGTGGTCACCAAACGCCCTTAGACATTGGCACTGTAAGAAATGTTAGCCATCGCTTACATCGCCAATGCGCCACCAACCTTGGGACCTAAGATTTTATGTTCCTTGTGTCGTTATTACACTGGCTCATTCACCTTTCAAACCGGAACGCAACAATACCAAGTACTGCTGTTTTGCGGTAGAATATCTGTTGAGTGTGTGGTACCTACCCAGACGAGCTTGCACAAAGTCCTACCACAAGTAAAAGAAGGCACTGTTATAGGAAATTCATTCAAAATAAATGATCTATTTAATCAAGATTATAAAATCGTACAAAACTTGTTACTTTCGTTTTTAAAACAACTTTACGTAAAAGATTATTTCTAGCAACTTTAAATTTGATATAAATGTTACAACAAGGCTATCAATAGCATTGAATTTTCATTACATAAACATACTTGAACTACACTTTCAATTAAAACAACGTTAGGTACTATAATGTAGCAATTAAAATCTACTAAAATGTACCAATAAAATATTATGAATGAAGTAGTATAAAACAATTCTAGTCATGTACAGGCGTTTGAGTTTTATCTTTAAGGAATTTCGTGTCAAGGTAATGTCCTCGGGCGAGTTATTTAAACAGCAGGAAGGTTTACTACACTAATGAAAACCCATTTACCTATTCGCCAGTAGCACTTCTCTTCCTCATCATCTGTATCGATATTCTCATCCGATACGAAATTATATCCAATAAGGGAAGTACATAGAACTTATTTTACAATATCAACTGCATGTTTCAACTAAATCAGATGAATCGAATGGAAACATCCAGACTGGTCTTAGATATCAGAATCCCATAGAGGAATATCACTTTTCAAGGATGTAATTGGCAACATTTATTTTTTTGAATTGGGAGTTATGCGGTATAATACCTTGACACAATTTTTTGACATACTGTTAAGATAGACATGAGATAGATAGGAATCACATGAAGCACCATTTATATATATAAACATAACTTAAGGCGCATTGCTCACCTTTATAATGGTTTTAAAAGGTGATCAACCGCCCCAAAACGTCCGCCATTTTTATAATTGTAAGATTCAAATTATCTAGCCCTAGTAACCATCTCCCCAAGGTCCAATCACCAAGCCACGTATCGCCATCCGGTCGTGCAACATCCTCGTGTCACGCCTAACCTCGTGTCGTAAGACGACCTCAGTACGTGTGTGCATCGTGAATTATGCTTGACTGTTAGATAAATTGACTTCATTTTGGGGAATTCGACTTTTTTTGAGGATAAAATACTGAATAGTTCTCTACAGTTTAATAACTCCAAGTTGTACACTTATAAATTTATTCTATGAACGTCAACAATTATATTAACAAAATAACAACAGCCTATAAATGTGTCCGGACCAGTCATCGCAGTGTTTTTATTGGGTAAGAAGTGACCAAGGGCCGGGTATTTATCTAAAGGTTTCCACTGCTTGAAAGAAAGGGCTTATTGCACTACGCTGCTTTAATGTACTTTAATAGATAGAGAGAGATATGTAACTTTCAAGAGACATAAGATGCGCTGACAGAATGCGTTCCTGGCACGTTCGTGATCGACTGGACGACATCATTATGAAGCGGCGAAGTCTTTTATTTTTCTTACTAAATACTCGTAATAATTTACTACTTTTATAAAAACTATATATTTATGACAACGTACAATATATATTAAATAAATAAGAAAGATTTATTCTTATAATCCATTCAGTGCTATTATAATCTGCAAGTTTTTGTCAACGGTTTATTTGTGTAGTGTCATGACACGCCAGGAACGCATTGAGTGAGGTGGAAATTCGGTCAAGAGGACGTCATAATGAAAACCTATTTAATATGAATACGATGAATGTATATAATGTGGAATGACGTAATTAAAAGTTACGATTAGTAAACTAAACACAGTTCTCTAATTATTCAAACATCCATTATCGTTAAGAAAAAACTGAACAAACAAGTAGAGGATAAGTATTTCTTTAATTACTAAGAAGAGGTAATATTATCTTGAATTATTAAAGCTGTGATTGTTACGGAGAATTGTATTGTTTGTATAATAAATTTAATTAGTTTTAGAGTTTAACACAAACTAAAACTATAATGAGCATGTTTCGCGTCTATAATAGCTCTTTTTTTTTCATGTATAGGCTATCGCTTGACTGTTATCACACATGATGGAAAGTGAGATACAGTCTAAGGTGGAGCGCGCTTGCCTAGAAGGTGCCTCTTCACTCTGGACTTGAAGGTACCCATATTGTAGGTGGTGGGGAAAACGGAGGTCGGGAGGGTATTCCAGACCTTGGCGGTGCGTATCAGAAACGTGGAAGCAAAGCTCGAATACAATTCAGGTTTTGGGGAATTTTTAAAACATGCGACGTTTTCCTGAGCTATTTATATCTAAGTGTAAACTTGTCAGGATATGTTATATTGGACAAGTGTGTACGCAAACACGAGTACACTCTTTATTATCTCACTCTCATAATCATCTCTCTTAATTGGATATTACAGATGCTGGATGTTCTTTCCAGCTGCCTAATTCCGAGCTGCTATTGAAAGTTGTTTGGTAGAAAAACCCAATAACATTTTGTTCGTCCGAACTTGGATTTGCATGACTTAAGACTTCACCAGAAGAAACTCTATACGTAACACGTTTCTCATTCCTAAAACGATAATGACCATATTTATTGCTCCCTATAGCGTGTCACTTTAAAAGGATCGGATAAAGTTGAAAACTTAAGTTACATTAAACATTACTTAATACGTCTCTAAATAAAAAAAAGCTCTAAGTTTTAAGTTGCTTTGTCTAATAGCTAAATCTGTAAGCTGATATTCAGTAAGACTGAGGGGACTTACTCCAACATCTATACTTAGTGCAATACATACTTATTACAATAATTTTACATGGAAACATAATATGATTGATGAAACAAAGTAATTTCTGACCTATTTTATTCGGTAGGATAACATATCAGTCTATTATATGCTTGAGTGACCCAGTGTAAACAGGTACAAGAGATATAACACTGTAAATCCGGGAGCACATAGGCTTTAAATAATTATAAATAATTATTTTGTTTTAAGTCAAACGTTATCCTTTTACATAAAAAAATAATGAATCATATGAGATACATTTTTTTTCAATTTTAATCGAATTCAAAAAAGGAGGAAAGTCGTTCTCAATCCGCCTATATACATATGTCAGTACAGTACAGTATCAGCCTGTGAATGTCCCACTGCTGGGCTAAGGTCTTCCTTTTGAGGAGAAGGTTTGGAGCTTATTCCACCACGCTGCTCCAATGCGGGTTGGAACACACTACACAATACACATGTGCCATAATTTCAATGACATTAGACACATGCAGGTTTCCTCACGATGTTTTCCTTCATCGTCAAGCACGAGATGAATTATAAACACAAATTAACCACATAAAAATTAAGTTGTTCTTGCCCGGGTTTGAACCCTCGATCATCGGTTAAGATTCACGCGTTCTAACCTCTAGGCCATCTCGGCATTTTTAGGAGCGCATAGTCTTTAAATAATTATACACTTTTTACAATATCTATGGGGAAGATGATCACTTACCTGGGGGCATGTTTTCTCTTGTTTTTGTTTTAAGTCAAACGTAGCCATAACCTCAATATAAACAATAATAAATCATTTGAGATTTTTTTTCAATTGAATCCGCCTATATACATATATTTTTTGCATGTTTGCGTATATATGTGAATCCTTTTGCCTTATTTCAGTATAAGTCAAATAGTGAAGTTAAGTTTCAATTACAATTCTGCACTTAGGTAACATCTTAGAGAATGTAATCCGTTTTAAAAATATATTATATCTTAAATTACCAAACACTTGCTAGTATGTACATATGTAGTTTGATAAGTAATACATATTTGTAAATTTATACTCAAATAAGATATTCGCATGCCACATGCGGTTTTGGTTTTGTGACATTCGATACGAAATCCATTGTTAGAATGGATCTCACGGTTACAAAACGACCTATTTATCTTTCTATGATAGATAAATTTAAATACGTTAATTAATCCAAGAGATATTACACTGATTATTACGCGCAATAACAATTATTAACACGTACGCTAAAAAAAACATTAATATGCATAGTATAATATTAATGTTTATTTTAGTATAGTCATCAAACTTATTAAAAGCTTTCTAAAAATATCCACGAAATCTTATTACAGAAACGAATAACTTGCCCCAGGGTGTATCAATGACGTCGTCAATGACGTCACGGGGTCGAAAACTTGGGACCAATTCTACTAACAAATTGTCACTTTATCGCAATCTAATCGAAGCGTCATCATTGCCGTTTATCCGATTTCCTATTCTTTAATTTAACTATCGACTATTGGCATTAATGCAAATGCCAATGACAAAATAACATTACATCGGTTTCTCAGAAGAAAATGGGTCCTTTGTCCAGCATTGGGACATTTGCGAGCTCTTGCTTTCTTATAATATAAACATAGAAATTTATTTTGGCATCGTCATTAGGTAATCCTTCCCTTTAAACCCTTATCAAGCCTAAAGTTATCCTAAAGACTGGCTCAGTAAAGGCCGGGAAATAGAATGGCAATATAACACTCCTATCCAGTCGTATCTCCCGTCCCATCAGATAATAGAGGTATGAATAGAGTAGCAGAGCTTACACACATGCCTGAACAATGAAATCTTCTGAATTAGGCATTCAGCTGAAGACCAAAGCGGTCAGTATATGATTCGGTAACAGCCTGTAAATGTCCCACTGCTGAGCTAAGGCCTCTTCTCCCTTTTTGAGGAGGCGGCTTTGGAGCTTATTCCACCACGCTGCTCCAATGGATTGGTAGAATACACATGTGGCAGAATTTCAGTGAAATTAGACACATGCAGGTTTCCTCACGATGTTTTCCTTCACCGAAAAGCACGAGATGAATTATAATCACAAATTAAGCACATGAAAAACTTCAGTGGTGCTTGCCCGGTTTTGAACCCACGATCATCGGTTAAGATTCACGCGTTCTTACCACTGGGCCATCTCGGCTTCTCAGTATATGATTATCATTAACGAATTTTCCGTCCCTTATATCACCGAACAGTTACCATAAGATCATTATTTCCCTTCAGTACTATTACAATTAAGGAAATACTAACCTCAAAAAAAAAATGCAAACTTAAGCAATCTCCGGATATTTTCAAATCTATTCGATATTATATTACGACTATGAATTATGTACTATCCGAGCTATTAGCGTTTCTCGTTGTGACACACTCACGTAATGCATACGTAATATCTATGCAACAAAACTGGTATTCATCATAAAAGTGGCATTTAAAACTTGTCGAAACCAGTCGAGTAATGCTTCGAATGCAAAAGGAATTGTATACATTGCGTGTTTGTATTTTTTTTTTAAATTTAAAATAGGTAGGCAGATTCGTGGCGCCTGATGTAGACCAATCACTCACCCTTCAAACCGGAACACCACAATAATATATTCTTACAAACCAGAAGTGAAGACGACTATTTTAAAAAGAATTCATAAATAATTATTTGATTTTATAATAAGAAATACACAAATAACAAACAAAACAATCATTAATTACTTTAAATGCTAACAAAATACTTTAAAAATGATTGTTCAAGTTATTGTATATTCGAAGCATCCAAACTTCGCGCCAAAAATGGATATTCTTCCTCTATGACGGGCGCTGACGCACTTTTTTTTAATATATTCCGGCACAAGCAACTGATACATTTGATTGAAGATTGATAAGAATATATTAATGTTTGGCTTTAGAATAATAAGTGCCAGGCTTGCAGAAAGCTCTACAACTGAGTTTTATATAGTATAGGCGGACGAGCATATGGGCCACCTGATGGTAAGTGGTCACCAACGCCCATAGACATTGGCATTGTACGAAATGTTAACCATCGCTTACATAGCCAATGCGCAACCAAACTTGGGTACCATGTTACGTCCCTTGTGCCTGTAATTACACTGGGTCACTCATCCTTCAAATTTTGTTACAATTAGTATTATGAAATACTGGTTATAAGGAGATATAAATGCTACAACACTTTAGTAAATAGATAAATTAAAAATGTACATGTTTTAAATTTCAAATAACACTTATAGAAAGATAGTTCATAACCATTTTCTTCGTTAACATAATATATTTATTTATAAACTAGGTATTCAGTACCGGTTGATCGTATCGTATAAACTAGGTATTCAATACCGGTCGATCGAATATATAACGTAATTATTCTCTCGCAATTCCTAGTTTATATAACTAGGTCCTTGTCAAGGTCACAATTCAAATTTCCTTGCAATAATATTCATCGTCATTGGTTTCGTCGTAATTACGTAACAAAACGACACGCAGGGTTACATCAGTATTCAAAAGATTAGTCTAATTAAACCGATGTCCACTTCGAATTAATTCTCATGGTGTGTTTTCAATATTAATTAATAATAACTTACTTTTATTTGTAACTTCAGCTATATACGTCTAAATTATTTTTTTATTTTACATATTATGATTAATTTTATTAATAAATGTTAAAAATTTGGTATAGCCCACAAAATAGCAACACTTAGTAATATTGTGTTCCGGTTTGAAAAGTGAGCAAGCCACTTTAAGCAGGCACAATACCTCACGTCTTAGTTCCCAAGGTTTATCGCGCATTGGCGATGTAAAGGATTGTTTATATTTTTTACAGTGCTTAATGGTAATGTCTACGGATGTTAACCACTTACCATCAGGTCAGTCGAATTACCAGTCCGCAAAGCACTCTCCTAATAAGGAGAAGAGTTGTGAGATAATCGTATCCCACTCCGGATTAATGTTTATATTAATTATATAAATATATTATATAATACAGATGCAGCAGAAAACAAATATGTAACACATACTCTTTAAAAATATACATATAGTGTATGATTGAATCAGCGCACATCGCACTAACTGCACCAAACGAATCATTTACACTTTCAATCGCATCAATATTTTGATACGGAACAATACCGGTTTATCTTTCACGATAGAATATTTTGGTCGTTGTGCAATAACCGTCGTCGAATATCGAAAGCGTAACGTTAATTACAAAACGTTGCGATTAAAAAAAAAAAGTTGATTACAGATAATATCATTTACCATGAAACAATTAACCAGAAATGATACAAGATTATGAGATACTTTAGTAGATTTAGTAGATACATTAGTAGATCAATTGCGTATTCTTACTTAAGAACAACGATTATAATCCGGATATGTACCATTTTATGTGTTTAATGTAAAATTACACGATTGAGAAATTGTTTAGTAGCCGAGATGGCCCAGTGGTAAGAACGCGTGAATCTTAACCGATGATCGTGAGTTCAAATCCGTGCAAGCAGTACTGAATTTTCATGTGATTTATTTGTGATTATAATTCATCTCGTGCTTACGGTGAAGGAAAACGTCGTGAAACCTGCACGTGTCTAATTTCTCTGAAATTCTGCCACATGTGTATTCCATCAACCCGTATTGGACCAGCGTAGTGGAATAACCTCAAAAAAGGGAGAGGAGGCCTTAGCGCCGCAGTGGGACATTCACAGGCTGTTATTATTAGGTCGTGCCTAATTAATCAAGGTTGTCTTCTTCTTTCGAATGTCAAATCAATGATGATAGAGAGAGCGAAGACAGAGTCTAACTAACCACCCGGTAGACGGCGTTTATATAAGGCGGTTAGGGAATAAAAGGGTTGATGTTTACTCGAGAACGAGGATTCAACTCCGGAGCAGCATTATAATCTGTGGTTTGTTTGGACATAAAACATTTTTTTTAAACACACACACTTGTTTTTATTACCGTCTATTTTTTAATGGAAATATATTTTTAAGGGAAGTATTTCAAGTATTTATCAACGCTGTGTGTGTAGATTGTAAGAAACACATAATTTTATTCCAAAAATCTGACACTAAGTGATGCTGACCCAGAAACGAACAAGTAATTTTTGATTAAGATCCACGAGTTATTATCCACAGAATCATCTCGGCTTCATAAATAACATATACAAACGTTAAAACTACTTAAATAATACTTAGTTATCACGCGTCCTTACATATAAACATTCTTTAGCTGGTCAGTTACACAGTGTTTTCTCTCTATCTAACATTATTGCTTTGACATTTGAAAGAAGAAGACGCAACACTTATCACCTCTTAAAAACATTCATAAGTATAGCCGGTAATGACCGAAAAAATAATGTTGCCAGATAATTAAACGCGTTCTCACAAAACATTGCCGAAGTCGTTACCAATAATTTACATTGAAAATATGTTTAACTTTTTAAAAGTCGATGAAGAAATACAGCGATAGTCTTACTCCAAGAATTATCGTAGAAAGCTTTTAGTATATGAACCGTACATAATGTTAGCTACTATGTTTGAATTGAAATGACCTGAAGACACACAGACATACTTCAGGTTTCCCTTTCATTTTAGAGAGTTCTCTGTTCCCTCACATGATCCGATGGATCGGAGGCAACGAGACCGAGAATTCAGGCGCAGGACCAACTGCTTTACGGACCTTTTGGGATGGAGTGTAATCAATGCCAAATTGACAATGGCAACTTTTGGATGTTACTGGCCATTTCTAGACAGAAAAATCTAAAAACTTTTTAGTAGCACAAACCGGAGTTTATTGTAGGTCGAGTCTCGACGACATTATTTGGTCATCATACTACTCCCGAGTGAAGCATAAACCTTGTGTTACTAGTGGGGATGACAACAGCCCACGGGATCAGAATTGAACCTGGTACTTTCAAGTTTCACATCTACGCTGATATACTATAGCGGATATATAGTCCGTAAATAAATTGTAAGGTTAGATATTAGACATAAAATATATTTTAAAATGAAATCACGTATTTTCTTTGTCATGACCGTAAACCGGGATATGGAACGAGGTCACCAGGTTATTGCGTGTTTGTATGTTTTCAGAGGATGACCAGAACCTTTCTATCCTCGATTCTCGTATTCAGGCTCGTATCTACCGAATCCTGTAATTCGGTGTGTCCTAGGACACCATACTTGGACAAATAAACAGATTATGAACACAAACCCGTGGTGCGTAAGAATTTGTCATGTCGTCATAAGCGGAATGTGTGTCGACATGATTTAACAAGCACCTACTACTGTTACTATGTTGTTAACGCTCGTCTATATGCGAAATTAAAATATATACATTTCAAAATTATTCGATTTATATATTGATAAATATTTTTTTCAAGTATTTCGATACTCAGTCAAGTTTTAAAACAAGTGTTATTTTTTAAGTCCATGCAGAAGATAATCACGAAATTACGTGTGGGTACTATAATATAAAATGTCAACATTCCAGCATAATATCACTTGTCAATAAAAAAGCTAGCATAACGAGTTTCATCGACTAAGGAACTCGCTAAAACAAAATGAGATGGCGTCTCACTTACCTCAGTAAACGACCGACTTGTTCAGGCTTTTATTTCGAAAATATTTATGTAACAATGTCACGCATTTAAACTTAGACACATCACAAATATATTGTCACACCGTCGGCTGTTAACGAGAGTTTTGACAGCTGCCAAATATTCCCGCCGCTTCGTTTAAAATCGGCCAAGACAGTAGTACTTTTTTAATTGGAACTTTTTCGAGCAACGATAATACGCGCGACGTACTTTACGTCGCTCCACTGACTAACTGCTTGACTACTTTCGAATCTTGCGCCGGACAAATGCTGGCTACAATTAACTTCAGAAAGCGTGTAAATAATTTATATCTATGAACATAAAGTTTAGAATCGCTTGCGTTCTAAGATCAATGTGTAAAAGTATTTAAATTTAGTTTTAAAATGACTTACGGTTCGATCTTAAAAAAAAGACGTATTAGCACTCGGCGTAAAATACATTTTTAAGTGACATATTATGTAGTCGCGTACAAGATGATTGTTCGAAGAAGTATTTGCGTTACGCATACCTTATATGCCAAGCTAGTTCCATGGATTGTGTGGTAATTTTTACTATAATTACTTAAGACTATACAGCTCTTAATAGTACCAGTATAACGTACATGTGCAAAACAAGTTTTTATATTTATACAGTATGTATAAATATAACATAAATTAGGTTAAATATACATTCATCTGTATTCAAAGATAACTAGAAGTAGATCAGGAAGAAAAATACGAAGCACATCATTTCATTCATAGTATATTTTAAGAGATAAGGGGAGAAATACGGAAATTAAAAAATGGTTTCTGATTCATATAACTAATAATTTCCCTGAACAGATAAAATGATAAGGCATCGCCGGTTTCCCAGAGAAAACAAAGCTAATGGTTATCACACGTATATATATATATAGGTATTTATTCTGGAAAAAAAATCTCTCTGAAAAGACTTATATAACAACCAACGTCCAAGATCTAATAGTAGGTTTGACCAAATAACAATAAGTGGCTCCTAACGAAATTTCGGCTATTGCGGACAATCTGCGAACTGCGCCAGAGTCTTCTGATATTCTCTCCTCTCGCCATGATCGCAGATTGGGCACAGTAACTACGGCATCTCGTACGCTTTTTTTGTGGGCCAACATGCATATATATTGAAGCTATAAGTAATATTAACCATTCCTTACATCACAAATGCGCCAGCAACCTTGGTTACTAAGATATTATGGGTATCCCTTGCCAGTAGTTTCACTGGCTCACTCACACTTCAAACCGGAACACAGATATTTTATGTATTGCTGTTTGGCGGAATATGTGCTGAGTGTGTCGTGGTGGGTTTGCACAAAGCACTTCCAGTAAAAAATCTCCGAGGCAAGGGAGTGTGACGTAATCTGAGAATTTCTTTACAGAAAATACCTTTGCTATGTGACACGACCGGAGAGAGTGCAAGAGGTTCAACGGTTGAACCTAGGCCCGCGGGATCTGCAACCTTATAAGCTGGCCAATAGACCAACGAGGCTGTCATACATAACAAACTACTAAAGAATAACTATATTTAATAATTTATATAAAAGTATAATACATAATTATGTATAAAGTAAGTCGTTCGTTTAAACTGATTCATTCGTGGCTCAGGCGCTGCGTTCAAAATAAAACAATGATATAATGCCATTACATCATTTTATTCGGTGATTGGTTTTGTAATTATAAAAGTATAATCCAAGCGTTATTATTATTATATTCCGCTGTTTGACAAATGTCTCATTTTAGGGGAAGAGATGAAGCTTAATCACCGCGCTGCTCCAGTTAGGGTGTGGTGGTCACGTTGTTTTCCTTCATCGCAGAAGACAAGATGAATTATAAAACAAATTAGTAGGCTAAATAAATTGGCTATGGAATAGATTAAATAAAAATTTACGCGTAAAACATTCATTCTATGCATGTTCGTTAAATCAAATAATATACATATATGTAACAACTCTTAGAAAAATACATTATATGTTTACACACATAATAATAACATATATCACACTACCAAATATTTGTATATTGGAAAGCGACAATCTTATTGTGATATAGAGTAAAAAAGCACCGCTCGAGAGAACTCAACATATTTCAAATTATATATAAACGAAATAGAAACGCAAATTGAACCACTTAAAAATCCATGTTGCTTCTATGGATTTGAAACCACAATCATTGGTTAAAGTCCACGTATTGAAACGACTGAGTCACCTCGATTCTTTCTGCTTCGTAATTATTATAATTATCTATTATTAAATAGATACTCCCACTCATTTAACTTCCCACCCATCGGTTATTCAACCGCTAAACTTTGTATATCTGTGTTCCGGTTGGAAGATTGGTTGATTAAGTACAATTAAAAGCACAAAGAATTATACACTTAGTAACCAATAGTAACTGGCAGCCGCCATTTGGTATTGGATTTCAAATGAACAAGAAATAATTAAAACTATTGAACAGAATTATTTTAAAAATATATATCTCATATCTAAATTAAAAAAACCGGCTGCAAACAACTTTTTGAAATGATAAATATATATATATCAGCCTCGTTGGTCTAGTGCAGAGTTCCCCAAACTTTTTTGTGTCATAGACCCCTTGCCATGTTTTTCCGTGTTGGGTAGACACCCCCCACACCCCTACTTACCTGATATTGATTTTCTGTAAATTTCTAACTGTAGTGAAGTTTAGTGTTAAAAACTTAAAGTAAAAACACATGTTAATTTATATTTTTATTAATTGAATTTAAATTAAAACTACTCAAAATAAAATTTTGTATCTGTTATGTAAAATATACGTAACATTAAATAAACATAAAATAAACTATAAATAAAATAACATAAGCAATAAGTCAATATTTTTAGTGAGAAGGATGAACCTGATGCTTTAATAATAAATTGTATATGATGTAAGTAAATAGGTACTATCAGTGTATGTGTTGAGATCCACTATCGTGAACCCCCATTTTCATTTCATGGACCCCCAAATTTTTTTTCGCTGACGTAGACCCCTTGCAGGTTGTCATAGACCTCTAAGGGTCGATATAGACCACTTTGGGAATCACTGGTCTAGTGGCTTGATGTAAGGCCGCAGACCCGGTAGTTCTGGGTTCAATTCCTAGGTCGGGCTAATAAAAAATGCCAACACGAAGAGTTTTTCGAAGGGCTACCAGCTTTTCAGTAAATACTATTAGTCGATGATGCTAAGTAATAATCGGCATATAGCCTCCAAACGAATTAGAATACATATATAATAATATTATTTAGTAACAATATACCAATGATATTTAAAAAGCAAATAAACTTTTAATATTAAGTTCGTTTTTATTCATTATGTTTTTATCGCTCATTATTTTAATGTTTATTCCTGCAAAATATACTTTAATTCCACTACACGGAATCAGACTTTATTATTATTATTTTCCTCTTATACAAAACAAAAATATACATATTATAAGCAACTTTTGATAAGACCTTAATATTCTAGTATTCAAGGCGAAACTAATTTTGGTAATTGACATTTGACACAATCTTAACATTGACTAGACATATTTTTTTTCTAATAAGAAATTAATAGCGAAGCAGTACCTTTGGCAGAATATTTTACGCTCAAATAGCGTAGATACACGCCAGAAAAAAAAGCAGTACAGTAGCTGTCAGCTTTCAGTTTCGGATCAGTAATGAAACAAAAAGTTGTCATTGTTTTTATATTTAATAGTAACTCGATTTAAGATGAGTGAAATTTGGAATTTAAACGCATTGTGCAGATGTTGTCATACTGACGGCAACTTTATAGATTTAAATTCAACTTGCAACGTAATGGGTTCTGTTGAATTATGTACGGATTTGTTGAAAGATACATTTGGGATAAATGTAAGTAAGAGGTTTCAATAATAAATTAAATAAATGTTTCAGCAGCGTCCTTTTTTTTAAAATTCATAACAAATTATATTTTTATTTATAAAAAACTAATAAACCGAAACATTTCAACATTTTTTTTTATATTATTACTAAATGATAACTAGATTTTTATATAAGTGTAACGAAAATTAAGAAATAACAATGCAACATTTAAAACTTTAATAATAGATTATTTTCATGTTGAGTTGCATTAAGCATTTTAAATAAATATAAATTATATGAATAATCACAATATTATTTTTCAAATGATAACCATGTTTTTTTTTATATTATTTTATTAGAACCTCCAATAGTATTATATATATTATGATGTACAATTATGTTTAGTTTAGGTGCTAAATATTAAGTTGTTATAAATTTAAAAACACCAAAATATAGCAAGTACAACTAATGTTATAAATTAAAAGCCATTTTGAAAATTTATTATCTTATTAATAATATGTTTCCTTTGTACATTTTATTTGTAGTTACCAACACCGTCTATTGAAGTCAGTAACACTATATGTGATGAATGTATACATGAATTGCAAAATGCTACAAAATTCAAGAGACAGGTGATGCACTGCGAGCAAAAGTTTCAGGAGTACTGTAAAAGTGAGTCGTATGTGTATTAACCAATATATACTTCACTAGCTGTGTCTGACACCTCACTCGTGTGTAATTCATTTTGTAAGTTTGTTTGTCATTTTGTAAGTACATATATGTATTGACTTTTGCGAGCACTGAAGCAGAAGCTACAACGAGAATGAGGACTTTTTTTTTTTTTTTTTTTTTTTTTTTTTTTATTACCCGGGAGGGCAAATGACTCTACTCCACCTGATGTTAAGTGGTAGTAGAGTCCAAACGCGAGGACGGCCAGTACAGTCGGGAAGAAGGTTCTGCACTAGCCGCCCTCGCCTTGCCGGCCCGCAAGATGCCTCTTCACGCCTCGTTTGAAGGAACCCGGGTCGTAAGAGGAGGGGAATACGTGTGCTGGTAAGGAATTCCATTTCTTGGAAGTGCGACAAAGAAAGGAGTTGCCAAATTTCTTTGTGCGTGATGGAATTGATGTCACAGTTAGTCGGTGACATCGAGAGCCAGCACGCGTAGACTTGTGAAGGAAGGGGGAAGCAGGAATTAGGGAAAATAATTCCTCGATTCCTCGACTTCCTCGACTTGAACTTGACACTGCTGTAACTTGTGAACCATTTATCTGATTCAAATATGTTTCCTACATAGTAACAGGAAATTTGACACTATATAATTTTTTACAACAAAAATATTGATGTAAATGTATTGGAATAAAAACTTGTGGCACATATTTTACACATTTACCAAATTTCTCTCTTCTTGATCTTTAGTGAACTTATATCTTTAATGCCTGGAATATATGATCAATAAATGTATGAGATATTGTTGAATTAAATAAGGTTTTTTTATTCATACTTTTATTCTTTACAGATGAATTATTGCAAAATATAAATATTAAATTAGAGAATGAAGACGGTAAGTCAGATATAATATAACGGTAAGTCATAAATCAATGTCTAGAAATGTCTCATATAATATCTTGTCTTATTAAAAAAAAAAAATCGATTCTATCAGCTTGTTAATGGTAATGCAAAAACGAACTAATTTGTAACAATTACGATAAATTCCCGATACTATTGAGCCGGTTGGCGTGGTTGGTAGGTTGCCTTTCACGCCGTTGGTTGTGGGTTCGATTCCCACCCAGGACAGACATTTGTGTGCATGAACATGTCTTTTTGTCCTGAGTCTGGGTGTAATTATCTATAATAGTATGTATTTACAAAAGAAAAGTAGTATATGTAGTATATCAGTTGTCTGGTTTCCATAGTACGAGCTCTGCTTAGTTTGGGATCAGATGGCCGTGTGTGAATAATGTCCCAGGATATTAATATTATTCTATTCTGATCTAACTTCGACCGAACCTTGACTGGGTCGGATTACGTTTCGATTTGATTGTGGTAAACTGACAATTTGTTAATAGAATGTCTCTGAATATAATCACATTTTAAAATTTCCTTTTCCAGATTACCATGTTATAGTGAAAACTGAAATAGCTTTGAAAGATGAAGGTATTTATGAAACTAGATAAAATGTCTTTATGTAATTGCAAAGCCAATCAAAGTTGGCTTCAATCTTTAAAATGTTTATATTGGGATCGACGGTCACATTAGCCAATGGAATGAGCTACTGGGCATACTCTGCTTCAGTCAACAGCATGAAACATCAAATCATTTTATCATCAATGAAAATTTTATTTCCTGATATTTAGCATACATTGCAATGCCAATATCCGTTCAAAATTTACTCTAGTTACCAATTCTTACCATAGAATTAAATCATTTTATAACAGACAACGAAGAATATTTGTTTACATATTTTTTTTCTCTACAAGATAATGATCACGCTTATGAATTAAAACGAGAAACGACAACAATCGATATAGAATACAACCCTCGAGATATCAGACCAGAGGATGAACAAAAGATAGAAGAAAGAACCACTACACAACACGGAAAGCAAGGTAGTGAGTTGGTTTTTCATAATATTTTATAACATGTAAATATATGTATGTGTTTTTATAATATATGATGTTTACCTGGTGGTAGGGTTTCATGAAGGTCCGTCTAGGTGGATGTCACCCACCATCAGTATCTGCCGCTAAGGCACAAGGGCCATAACATCTCAGTTCTCAAAGTTGGTGGCGCATTGGCGATGTAAGGAATGGCTATTATTTCTTATATTGCCAATGTCTGTGGGCTGTGGTGGCCACTTACCATCAGGTGTCCCTGCTCGTCCGCTGCCTATAACATAAAAAAAATGCGAGCAATATTTCCTTTTTCATTGCATGAGGTTTATCCTTAATATGTAATGAATCCAATAATTACTCCTGGAGTCTTAATAAAAAAAATGCGATCAGCTTCTAGATCAAATAGAAAGTACTATTGCTTTTTAAGTTAAATAATGAAAGTTCAAAGTGTACCGCTGCTAGACTTCCTGCCCTCGACGTCTGGATGTTATTCCACCGTGCTGCTCAAATGCAGTTCAATACATGCTGATTAGAGAAACACTCTTAACATATCACATATATATAAATGAAGTTATGAAAAAACAAACATATGGCACCAAATTGCAATGAAGTGTTTTTTAAATAGGACTAATAACTTTCAGACAAATATAAAAAAGCAAAAGACCTCACGTGCAATATCTGTGATATCCATTTCAAAAGACTCGAGACATACGAAAAACACGTGTACAACCATTCTATATGCGTGAATCCCACGATTCCTCTATCAGACATCGAGAAGTTTGACTGCAAAATGTGCAGCAAAACTTGTCGTACGATAAACGACTTGCGCGCGCACTTTAACAAACACACTCGAGAGTTTGTATACATTTGTGATGTGTGTAAATCGGAGTTCCTCAACAAGAGCTCGTTGAGGAGGCACTTGCTCTCGCACTTGGGGCTCAGTAAGAAATACATGTGCCACACGTGCGGGAATTCGTTCAACGATATAACGAATCTGAATAAACACATAACGACCGTTCACGATAAGCTGAAACTCCACAAGTGCACGCTCTGCCCGAAGGAATTCGCTGCGAACAAAACGCTGAAGGTCCACATGCGCGTCCACACGGGAGAGAGGCCGTACAAATGCAAAACGTGCGATAAGGCATTCATTTCGTACTCGTACCTCGCTAAGCACGAGACTTATCACGAGAGAAAGAGAAAATTCGGCGGTGTATACATTTGCAAGTTTTGCCAAGACGTCTTCGATCATCGTGGAGTTTATGTTTCACATTTGAGATCTCACGTCGCAGCGAGGCAGTATAATTGTATAAAATGCGGTGAAAATTTCGCGAATGGCTACACGCTGAAACGTCACGTGGAAACGCACGGCGACATTCCGAAATACGACTGCGATAAATGCGATCGCAAGTTCATGACGAAAGCCAACCTGCGCAAACATAAAGTACATCACGATGCAGATAAATTGAACATAAAAGTGAAGATTGAGAAAGTAAAGTGTAAGGTCTGCAAGAAGTCGGTTACAAATATAGATAAACATCTGAATACACATTACAACAGACGACACCAATGCGATCGCTGCGATAAAACGTACGCCGAGAGGAACGCGCTGAACCGACACGTGAAACAGTTCCACGATGGAGTTCGCCAGGAGTGCGACGTGTGCGGAAAGAGATTTTTAAAAACAAGTACCTTGAAGGCACATCAGAAGAAAGTTCATAATTTAACCGTAAATAAAAGTGAAGAGGAATGATGAATCTGAACGCGTTTTCTATATGGCGTGGTAATGCAGTAATTGTTATGGCGGTCGGTTGAACGATATAAGTTGTTGTAACTCGCCGCCATCAGGTCAGATGACAACCAAGTTGGTAGCATCAAAAATCCCCATGAGAAATTACAAATACGTGCAAACTTTCATGTAGATTGGTCAAGCGATGTCGAAGACTATTAATCTCAAGCCAATCATAAAAATCGGTGTTGGTTAACAATAATTTTTATGCATATGAGGATATCACGTAGGTTACCATGAGTATCCTACGTGATACTTAAATAGTCCTTGTTAACTGTACGATGCTATATGAGGACTGATATAACTAAGGGTGGAATCCTTGGTAATAGATATTGGTACAACAATATTGAATAATAAAATATGGATACTTAAATAAAATCTTTTATTTCGTTCCAAGTTCATAGGATTTTTGGAAGATCCAGTCAACTCAGAGGAAGGCTTGTGTATTATGTATGTGAGTATTGCTGGCGTTGGTAATTAATAAAGAAGATTTACTTGGTGGTAGCTTGATACGAGCGCGTTGGGTAGGTACCAACCACTCATCAGATACCCTACAGCTAAACAGCAACACTTATTATTGATGTGTTCCGGGTTGAAGGCTGAGTGACCCAGTGTAACTGCAGGTACAAGGGACATAACATCTCGTTCCCAATGTTGGTGGCGCATTGGCGATGTAAGGAATGGTTAATATTTATTACACTCCCAATGTCTATAGGCGGTGGTGATCACTTACCATCAGGGGGCCCATTTGCCCTTCCGCTCACCTTTTACATAAAGATCTCGAGGTCCTGGATTCAAACCCCTAGATGGAGCCCATGAAAAGTTATTGGATTTTTCTGTTGAGGATTCTCAATATCTCAGGCCGGAGTCTGGGAGTTAGAAGTGTGTACACAGCCGGACACACGTGCAGCTGTTGGTCCTGCGCCTCAACTATTTCCGGTCGTGTCTAATTGCCGTCCCATTGGAGTATGAGAGTAAGAGAACGGAGAGTGAATCTGTGTTTTCGCACACACTTCAGCACTGTAACATGTCCTGTGCAGATGGCTAATCTCTATTGGATTGGCCGCTAAGGCCGTAAGCGGTGAACCATCAGTCTAGAAATTTTCAAATAAAAGACAAAAACAGAAAATATATTAATTATTATTTACATAAATCTTCGTACATCATTGCCACATATAAAAATCATATAATTTAGTAAAAATATTTTTAAGTACAATATTATATTTGAGCGATTGTTAAAACTAAAAATGTTAATTATTCCATACTTCCTCAATAGAGGAAGTGGATCTTAACAGAAGATTTTGTATTTGTTTTTAAAATTCTTATCGTGTTCGGTGGTGAAGGGGAACATCGTGAGGTAGTATTGTCTGATAATAGTCCTATGTGTATCCATGCTTTGGAGTGACGGAATAACCTTCGAAACTTCCCCTTAAGAGGAGAGACCTTACCCTAACAGTGAAACATTCACAGGCTGCCACTAAATACCTTGACCTTGATAAATTAAACACCTAGTACTTCCTCCATTACTCACTTATCACTCCTACCATTGGTGAAAACCGAGTTTGCTTTATAAGTTATAATCCCTACTTAACCTTTACCAAGGTAATAAAGTATAAAATTTTAGGAACATTTAATTTTGTTTTAATTTTGCTGCTTATATTGTTTTTGATGTATTTACATAAATTAATACCTCGTGAACTAAACGGTAAGCTCTTCGTCTTCCACCAAATCATTAGAATTAATTTAAAAAATCAGCTAACACGATGGACCGATATGGATGAAGCACACCCATAGAATACGAAAGTCAAATATATATATATTTCATGTTATATAAACACAAATATATAAATAAATAAAATTATATCGATGATAAAAAAAGTGTGTAATAAACACGCCAACAGTTTATTCTAATGGCAGAAGTAAATATAATGTTTGACCTTGAACTGACGTGACGTAACTGGTCGAGGTCTTAATTATCTGTGGTATTCATTGTGGATCTGGTTCCTAAGTTGCTATCGGGTCATTGGAAGTAAAATTAAAGTGGATATGAGTAGCTATGTTGAATAGTGTTATGTTATAAATAAATATATATTAATGAAAAACTGTTTGTAGGACGTAATACAGCAGAGCTATTGGCGAATCGTTGGAATATACTGCGTGCCGGCTACCGGACACCGCATGTCACACGACACTGACGATTCGTGTACATTAGTTATTTATTATTTATCATTCAAATATATAACATTGTTTTATTATTTACTCGGGTTTTGATGGCTGAACAAAATATTCTTATACCTTTTTTCTTAATTATTCGAACCTTTTGTAATAGGAAAAGGCATGTTACCATACAGCCTTATGTACTTTTTATAAAATTTAGGAACTTATGTTATATTTTTTTGTTTAAATGTTTAACGAATAAAGCTTTTTTTCATTTACAAATCTACTTTAGTATTGCTTAAATATGAAATTCTGTTTCCAGCTAGTTAATAATCTCAATCAATTTTGCCGATATGAACACACTTATGCCTTTTCAGACCACTGCTCTGTGTGAAGTGACTGTTACACACGTCACAGCTGAACGGCCGCTCCCCGGTGTGCACGCGCATGTGCAACTTCAAATTACCATTTATAGAAAACTGTTTGTTGCATATATTACAGTTAAACGGTTTCTCGTCCGAATGGACGCGCATGTGTTTCGACAAGTTACCGATTTGTTTATTACACACTTTACACGTGTACGGCTTAACGCCCGTGTGTACACGCATGTGGCGTTTCAGCTGACCCGTCTCACGGAACGAGCGCTTGCACACGTCGCAGTTGAAGGGTTTCTCGCCCGTGTGTACGCGCATGTGTATCTTCAAGTAGCCGTTGTCCGAAAAGGCCTTCTTGCAGACTTTGCACGCGAACGGCCGCTCGCCCGTGTGCGTGCGTTCGTGGAGTTTGAAACTCGCCATCTGTGCGAACTGCCGGTCGCAGAACGAACATATATACGGCTTGAGGCCGGTGTGCACGCGCATGTGGACCTTCAGGGTGGTGTACGCCGTGAAGTCCTTCTTACACACCTCGCACGCGAACGGCCTCTCGCCCGTGTGCTGCCGCTGGTGTATCGACAAGTAGCTTTTACTCGAAAACTGTTTGTTGCACACTTTACACCTGTGCGGTTTGATTCCCGTGTGAATTATGAATATATGTCGCTTCAAATGCGTGCGTTGGGGGAACCTCCTGCCGCATACGTCACACACGTAGGGCCTCTCCCCCGTGTGGGTCAGTATGTGGGACTTTAAGGTCTGATTGTGCCCGAACGACTTATTACAAATGGTGCACGTGAAGTTCTTCTCGCCCGTGTGTATCTTCATGTGTTCCTTCAGCCCCTTCTTCCTCTGGAACTCCTTCTCGCACTGGCTGCATTTGAACTTCTCGTCGCCGAAGTGCACGGATAGGTGGTTCTTCAGAAGGCGCGCTTTCTCGAAGACCTTTGCGCAAACCGTGCACGGGAACGAGCCGTTTAGCGAGTGCGTCGTGCTTATGTGCTTAATGAGTTCTTTATTGAGAGTGTACCTCGTGTTGCAGATGCGACAGAGGTAGCTCTTCTCGCCGCTGTGTATCCGTTTGTGAACTTCCAGCGAACCGTTGTACGAGAATTTCTTGTCACAAATCTCACAGCTGAACTTTTTCGATATCGTCCGCTGAAGGGTTTTGCTGTCTCTGTCTGAAAATCGGATTAAAAACATATTGGTCTATATGGAAACGAATTGTACCTGACTACGATATTAGTTTTGCTGAAGGTCAGTACAATTTTCCACGAGTCGTAATTCAGATTCATTGACACACTACTCACGGGTCAGTAGGTTCTATAAGAACTAACACGAAACTCACTGCAGATATGCGATATTGACCTTAATAATCATAACATTACAAGAATTACACGCGTCAAAATAGTATATCACCGAAGTCGGTTGTCAACATTTCACGGGTGAGTAATGAAGTGAGGTCTTACAGAATCGCACTACTGACGAGGGTAACTGGTATTAGGATATGAAGATGACAAATAACAGTGTTGCAATAAAATAAAATAGACATGTAGAAGGGCTATGTTTACGCTGGGATAACATCGGGGTATCAAATGGTAAATAAATCAAAGAAAATAGTATCCATTATGAGTGTTTTCTTTTGGGCTACTGGCCTTTACAGCGTCACCGGGCATTGGGGCGAGTTGCGACTCTTTGAAATTTGAGCCTCAAGCGAGTGACGTCCATCCTGAAGGTTACATCGCTAATGCGCCACCAACCTTGGGAACTAAGATGTTATGTCCCTATTACCTGACTCACTCATCCTTTAAACCGGAAGATAACGATACTAAGTATTGGTCGCACCCAGAGTAACCGCAGCCTTAAAGGGAGAACATACACGGATCTTCTTGCTCAGTGTTGGTACACTGACAGTTGTAATCGTACTATACAGTTACCTTGTAGCGGCACCCAGCTCGCGTCTTGACCAGAATGACTTCTAAGGGTGGATAGGGGCTGATCATCCACGTCCCCTCTATCGCTAAAATCGTCTATAACAATATGATTTTACATTTATTTAAATATATAATTAAAATGCTAACGTAATAAGGGTTTAATTGTATTAACTACCCGTCCCGGCTGTTAGGAATATGTTAAAATTATAAAAAGTATTAAAAATTTATCTCATCTTGATATCCTTCATAAGATAGTATTGTCAGTCCGGCTCAAGGCCGCGTGTGCGCGACCTCTATATCAGTTAAGTCGGTGACAATTAATACGTTAATAGTACATAGGTGTATAAACATAAAGACTAAATAATCAAAAAATAAATAAATAAAATAAGCCAATGCGTTGAGTGGGTAACTACTAAAGACGAATAATAATAATGTCCTCCAGACCGATTTCGGCCACGGCGGCCAATCTCAAGAGAGATTAGCCAACTGCGCAGGGGATATTATAGTGCACAAGTGTGTGCGCAAACACAGGTGCACTCTCTATTCCCTCACTCTCATGACACGAACGGAAAGAGTACAGGCGCAGACCAACGGCTTTACGTGCTTTCCGAGTCACGGGAGTATACACACATCCAACTTCCAGACCCCGGTCTGCTACTGAGAATTTTCTGACAGTAAAACCCAATAACTTTCTATTGGCCCGGCCTAGGAATTGAACCCAGGACCTCCAGGTCTGCGGCCTTACATCAAGACCAGAGTCAGTTAGTTAAGATGGTAAGTAAAAACGAATTTGAATGCTATATTACTCTATACGTGTATTCTCATAAGCGACTTGTCTTTTTTGAGAATAAATGTCTAAACTTAAAGGCCAATAACAACAATAATACACCGGCTTAGAAACCCCAAGCCTTTATACTGAAGGACCAACAAACAAAAGAAAATGTTTTTGCGAGTGTCCGTATAACTCAACCAGATTGTCATCACCATTAGATGGATTGGATTGAGAACGCATAGAGTGTACACAAACAAATATTAATTTTAATTTATACAGAAGAAGAAGGTAATACAATAATCTCATAATATATAAATAAATTATATAAGCACGCGACCTTAGCACTTGTTGGTATTCATATATAATATAATTAATCACATTTCAATTAAAATTTCAACTAAATCGGTGGTGTGGAACTGGTTTAAAATTTATTTGTAAAATTACTCACACCTGTATAAAAATATAAATACATGTAAAACAAGAACTTGTATTTACCATCATCTGACTTTCGGTTGGGTCTGTCATCATTTAGATCAAATTGCGATTCCTCCTTTACTTCTGGAAATGAAAACAATTTCAAGTTACATCTGTAACTCTTTGGCTTTGTATCTGTGCCCTGTCTGTCTAATTATACAATAGTAATGGAAGCAAAACAATTCTCACTTTACACTACTCTGGGAAATTTTCCAAATTGTATCAACCTGTGAATGTCCCACTGCTGGGATAAAAACCTCTCTCTTTTTTGAGGAGAAGGTTTGGAGCTTATACCACCACGCTGGTCCAGTGCGGGTTGGTGGTGCAAGTTTCCTCACGACGTTTTCTTACACCGTGAAGCACGAGATGAATTATTATCACAAATTAAGCACATGAAAATTCAGTGGTGCTTGCTCGGGTTTGAACCGACAATCATCGGTTAAGGTTAACGCGTTCTTACCACTGGGCCATCTCGGCTCGGAATTTTCCAAAATTTTTAAATAATTATGTACTTAACATTTAAAATAGCGGTATAGCAGCAGCATAATAATGGTTGTTTTTGTAACTTGTAAATTGCCATATAAACTTAAAAAAGGGCGATTATTTTGAAATTACAGACATAGTCATTTTATTTATTGCATAGATTGTGGAGTTTTTTCACCATCTGGTAAATATATATGATATGCATATGAATAATTTAAATAATAAAAAAAGCCGAGATGGCCCAGTGGTAAGACCGCGTGAATCTTAACCGATGATCGTGGGTTCAAACCCGGGCAAGCACCACTGAATTTTCATGTGCTTAATTTGTGATTATAATTCATCTCGTGCTTCACGGTGTAAGAAAACATCGTGAGGAAACTTGCACCACCAACCCGCACTGGACCAGCGTGGTGGAATAAGCTCCAAACCTTCTCCTCAAAAAGGAGGAGAGGAGGCCTATAGCCCAGCAGTGGGACTTTCACAGGCTGTTACAAGTACATGAATAATTTACTGAAATGTTAAAATTGTTCAAAGTTGTTTTATTCTAATGAAAAAAAAAACTGCAAAATCTTTACACCAATAAAAAAGTTAATTAGATATTATTTTGTTTAAAGAATATAATTTTAATTCGTTTATTTATGAGCCCCGATATCTCAGTGGATTGAAAAGGAGAATCTAAACCAATGATTTCTCTCATGCAATATGAACTTCAAAAGTTTTCCAATAAGAAATATTTTCAATACTCACCAGGTGCTTGTTCTATAACCTCATCTTTGATTTCTTTATCACAGAATGTAGCTGAAATCAAATTACTTCTATTAATAAGGTCCTCCAGACCGGTTTCGGCCATAGCGGCCAATCTCAAGATAGTATAGCCAACTACGCAGGAGATATTATAGTGCACAATTATGTATGCAAACACAGTTGCACTCTCTATTCCCTAACTCATAATCCGATGGGACAACAATCCAACACGACCGGAAAAAGTTCAGGCGCAGGACCAACAGCTTTACATGCTTTACGAGGCACGGGAGTATACACACTTCCAACTTCCAGACTCCAGACTACTACTGAGAAATTTCTGACAGAAAACCCAATAACTTTTTATTGGCGCAACCTGGGAAATGAACCCAGGACCTCCGAGTCCGCGGCCTTACATATAGCGACTAGACCAACGAGACAGTTCAAGGCACTACCACCACCAATAAGACAGGACTACTATAAGCAATATTTACCTTTGTAATGTGTGTTATAATACTGGTAGAATGATTGTTCACAGGACAACACTTGTTGGTGGAAGAGATATGCATCACATAACCGGGGAGCACAGACATCACAAATAGAAAATGCTGCGGATATTTCTGGTGTTGGTTTGATCTGCAATATAATTTGATAGAATCAACTTAATTTGATATTTAATGTGTGAAGTGTGCAGAAGAGTCATATTTTAAAATTCAATAATTTTTTATTGTCACATTATTAACATGTTACGAAAAAATATTGATAGAAAATATGATATTTTAGAAATAAAAATCAAATTGATTTATATTGTTCTTATAAAGACTTGATTCAAATAAAATGACACAGTATTGTTTTATAATTTCAATAATTTTGTTTGTTATTGTATTTTGCAGTTAAATAGAGAACATTCATAATAATCCTATAATCCAATTGTAACGTTTTGTTCTGATTATGCCACTATGATTGGCTTAATTACAAATTATATAAATTGCGGTTCAGTATTGTTTTATATAACAACAAAAGATTAAGTTAAAAAATATGTTTATAGCATTAAATTATACGTACGTCTATATTAAAAGCTTGTTGTAACATATTTAAATAGATCTCCTCACGTCCCTCGTAAAGGCAAGAATCGCTTAAACTTTTGAATGTACCCTGAGTGTGACAACAACGGCAGATACCGCTTATGTTATGGAATTCAGTCATTTTTTCATATTTTTTTAGTATTACTTAAGCATACGACACATCTAATAAAGTTCTATGTTTTCATGTTATAGGATAACATACACAAACTTTGATTCATTATAGAACCAAATTGACAATTTCATTTGGCAATGACAGTTATTTATTATCCATTTTTACGCCGAGAAATATTTCTCTTTGCTTAATCGTTTTCAAAAAGATTGAATGTTCCGTCACCAAATCGCGAACACAATAATAATCTAAATCTTAAAATCATTAAAAGATGTCTAATAGTTACATGCATAATTTATCGCATTAATTACGTGGATGTTTGCGTGAAATTGGTGGTTAATACTGTTTTATACACTTCTTGTGGAGAGACATAAGTATTTTAGTGGTTTATTTTGACATTGTTGATGAATACTCCGTTTACTTAAAATTTTTTCCTCATACTTTTCTTATAAATAAGGCTTTTGGTGCTTGTAGTACTGTCGTTTTAGCAAGTTACAGATAATATATAAACAATTAATGTGACACTGACATCTACGGGCTGACAGCGTAGATTTAAAAACACAGTCGTGTCACTACTGTCAATGTCACTGTCATGGCGCTCAATGAAAAATTAGCGCGCAAGTCCTTTCATCGATCGCGAATTTTTCTATTTTTATGTAGATAAAATGCCTGAAACAATAATTCAAAGTGCTATTTCGGGAGAGTTAGATTGGGATTTATTATTTAAATGGTTAAATAATGAGTCAATTGAGGTAAATAACCTAGTAAAGTTTAAAATTTGTTACTTGTTAGTACTGTGTTTATATTTTTTGTTTAATATTTCAGGCTGCACCGGAAGACTGTATCTTATTTTGTTCTAATAGAAACGAATTTGTTGGGTTTTTTCTGTCGTACCTCAGGAATCAGACTGAGAGGTGAGTTAGAATTTTATTTAAATGTATAATCAATTTACTATAGTCACAATGAATGCTATTTGCCTCTAACTTCATTCATATTATCTAAATAGAAATATGTATATCTGATCGTAACTGACGTAGGTCAGTAATGTTATTGAATAATTTATAAGTGTTTTATAAATAGAAAACTTCATGTTTAGCAATTATAAACGTAGTGATTATTATCAATTAAATTAGAAAGATATGGTATTATTAATTCTAAGTTACATTGAATGAATAAATAAATGATAAATACTAATAGAACTAAGTTAATTGTGTCTTATACATGATAAAATTATTTTATTTTATAGTGTCTTAGAAGTATTTTAATTACATTATCCAAGCGACAAAGTCAACTCAACGTCAAATGTTCAGCACTTTCTAACCTTATTTTTTTTACCTTTTATGCCAACCACTTAACTAACTTATCAAGAAAGTCTTTGCTTCTGCTACCTTAATAATATATATATATATATATATATATATTATTAAGGTAGCAGAAGCAAAGACTTATTATATATACTTAAATATATATATATATATATATATATATATATATATATATATATATATATATATGGATATCTCATATAAATTAATAAATATTACAAAAGCTTTTATAGATTATGTTAAGAATAATTTGTAGTTGTCTCTAGTTTTGATAAACAGCAAAAAATGTTTACGAGAACATTGTTTTTAGTAATATATTCGTTATATTGACCATAATCTCAGGCCACAGCTGCATGCTTTATAAAGGTCTTATAAAGGACTCTTAAAAATATGCATAAACCAACCTCATATAACTAATATTTATAGTCTTCTTTCTTTTTAATCACCAGCTGTTTTTTTAAGGTATACTAAAAAAGTAAATAATTATAAAATATAAAACTAAATAATTATATGAAAGTTGTACAATGTTAATTACAAAGGTGAAGTATAATTTTACAAAATTAATATTAATGCATCGGCATGGTTCGATCATACAATGGAACAAAGCTTGTTAAAATGACAGTTTCCACGGTGCCGCTGCGGTAGGTTTTAGGGTTGCATGGTACAAATGATCAACACATAAACTACAAAATTTATACACACAACATTGATTTTCTTAACAGACTAAAGTTACATAGAATAAAAATTAAACAATGATATTACTTAATGATAAGTAGTCACCAAACGCCCTAAGACATTGGCACTGTAAGAAGTGTTAACCATTGCTTATATCGCCAATGCACCACCAAACTTGGGACCTAAGATGTTATGTCCCTTGTGCCTGTAATTACACTGGCTCACTCACCCTTGAAACCGGAACACAACAATACCAAGTACTGCTGTTTTGCGGTTGAATATCTGATGATTAGGTGGTACCTACCCAGACAAGCTTGCAAAAAGCCCTACCACCAGTAATTGCGTTGCGTGCATGTTCCGAATTACATACATATATGTTTTATGTGAAATAAACAAAAGGTGTATTTTTATACGCAAATATATTATCTACTGACTTATTATGAGGCGACTTTGTAACATATAAACATGAGTGCTTGTGAATCATGACTATAGACCTCTTGTATTGGATTATGACATTTTATTGTATATATTTAATGGAGTTTTTTAATGTTAAAAGTAATTTGATTTAGTACTTATGTCCTGTGTTATTCACAAATTGAGTTAAAATTATTATTAATTATACATATTTACAGCGTACTACAGACAAACAGCAATGCTTTGCCGATCCCACAACACCAAGGTACACCCGAAAAATCCCTCGGTCAACGCAAACACCACAGATCAGCTAGTGAACCGACGTGTGACAATGACAATGACAGTCTCACAGTGAAATCTGACAGAAAAACACAGGAATCCCCGAATAGGGAGCGAAAGAAACCTGGTCGACGAGTCAAAACGAAGCTGTTCCCGGAGGACAAAAAAGAACATAATGCATCTTTATCGTCTGATGAATCAAGACTCAGCACTGGGGTTGAGACACTCGTCATATCGAGTACTCCGTTGAAAAATACCTTCAAACCAGATTACTCCAATTTACCTTCGAGCAGCCCTGTCACACCTCACTCAAGATCGTTCAAAGAATTCGAAAGATGTGACACACCACGCATCAGTAGGCATTCCAGGTCCCAGGAGAAGAGCGTCAGCTTAGCGGATTACTTAGTCAATGTCCAATCGAAAAGTTCGAAAAAGAGACGCTCGAAAAATACGTCGAACGACGACAGCGAAACGAAAATGGACCTGGATTTGAGCAATTCGGAAATATTTCCCGAAATCGGTACAAGGAAGTCCAGTTCGCTGAAGTCCGAACGACGCAGAATCAAACCGACGAATATCGATAGAAGCCAAAAAAGCTACTCGCTAAGCAGTTTCACACCAGAGGCGTTCCAGCAGCCATCGCCTCTAGCGCTCGAGGAAAACTTGGCCTTCAAACCGAAATTGCAGCCCAAGGAACTGTCGAACGGTATCGAGGTCGAGCGTAATATTTTAAAGCAGGAAAGACAAAAGTTGATGGAGAAATTCAACGTTCTAAACACATCACTGTCACCGAAAGTTACAACGCCACAGATAAAAATAACCCAAAAAGATTCGTCTGACAGAAATTTAAGTTATGTCGAGGCTGATCTGAGCAAAATCGCATTTATTGAAAAGATCGATCTATTAATTGATATTTATAATGTTTTATTGAAGAATAATCTAATATTAAGCATAAATACGGAAATATATTTCTTGATAACGATCCTGTTGTCGAAACAGTTGGACGAAGATTATAAGATTTCTGAATCTCAATTACAAAATAATTTGTATGAATCGATTTTAAAACCAATTCACAACAGCACGTACTTCGCCGTGAAATCGTTATGGCATCAACGGGCGACGTTGGAAGTTATACTGGACAAGAATTCATTGAAAACCCTCGGCGAAAATAAGAAAGTACGAAGTTTCTACCCGGATTTGGCGAAGTTTCTCCTAAACTCGTACGGATTGAAGTGCGAGGCGGAGTCCAACAGCGACAGATCCAAGTCGAGCGAGAGCGCGGGCGCGGGCTCGAACGGCATCGTTTGCTTCAACCACGAGACGGACAACTCAGAAAACTTCCCGTCGATCCTAAGTTTCCAAAATTTCAAAAAGCAAAGGGACATGTTTTACGAAATACTGAGGTGAGTCCGACTAATATCATAAATGTCACATCGAACGGAAGATTGTCTTTATATAATAAAAATAATAAATAAACTAAAATTGCTCCTCGTGGACCACCCATTCCTAATAGAGTCGATCGAAACCCCTCGATAACTCGCAATACGCCAGTCGCATGTAGAGGTGTCCGTGCGCAGGTGGTACCCGTCGGGCGGCGCTGGTGGTGGTGGTGGCGGCGGCGGCGCGGCGCTGCGCACGCGCACGCGCGCGCTGCTGGCGCTGGCGGCGCGCGCGCACAACCACGCACACCTCGCCGCGCTGCTCACGCGCCTGCTGCTCGACGCGCCCGCGCCGGTCAGTGCCCCCCCACCCCCCACCGGACGAGCCGGGTGTGAGCCGACGTTACTACAATGCTTGCTCTTGCAGGAGTCGAAGCTGAGCAAACTCCAGCGCCGGCTGACGTGTCCGTCGGCGACCGAATCTCATCGCTTCCCACGTTTCTCCGATAAAGAAATGTTTTACAAGTAAGTCGCGTCGTCAAATATCGAGCAATGCTGTTCTTCATTCCGAGGAAAGCCCAGATTATTCCCCTTATGAAGTACTGTTTTCATTTTTGCCCTGATGCTTCCCAACACCTGCCCCCTTGATTCAGTTAAGCTCCCAGAGAGACTTTGGCTCTCTGTGTGTTCGCCGCTGAAGTGAATTTCCACAGAATGTAAATGCTCATCCTGTTAATTTACATGCGTCAGGTCATTCAGCTTGCAGGTTGAGGAATGATCTTCGTCCAAATATTTTATCAAAGTGCTAAAATTATGGCGTTTTCAAACTTCGAATGTACAGGTTTGTTACTTCAAGGTCGGCTACGCTACAGTTACTCCACACTTTGACGATAAAAACAATCATTAAACTTCCTTATTGATACTTAAAAAAGTCCTTCCTTCACAAGTCTACGCATGCTGGCTCTCGATGTCATCGCCTAACTGTGACATCAATTCCATCGGACACAAAGAAATTTAGCAACTCCTTTCTTTGTTGCACTTCCAAAAAATGGAAATCCTTACCAGCTCACGTGTTCCCCTCCTCTTACAACCCGGGTTCCTTTAAACGAGGCGTGAAGAGGCTTCTTGCAGGCCGGCAAGGCGAAGGCGGCTAGTGCAGAACCTTCTTTCCGCCTGTTCTGGCCGTCGTCGCGTTCCAAACGCGACTCTACTACCGCTTACCATCAGGTGGAAGAGAGTCATTTGCCCTCCCGACAAATATATATAAAAAAAAAGTTAAAAATGTACCAAAAATTCTCAAGAAATACCTCAGATATAAGAAGAATCGACGAACAAAACTCTAAGTTTTTTTTGATAATGGTAATGAGTGAAATGAATCAAATCAAAGTATAAAATGTTCCTTATTCAAGTAGTCCTATAAGAACTTTTGAATCATCATGTAATGATATGATATGATAATCAACTAGGTTTTTTTTTCTATATATAATTTTTCCAGAGAATTTATAATGTACGCAGAGAACGAGAGCTTCAGGGTGCATTTGAAAGACGCGCTGGCTTCGGAAATATTGGCCCTGGATACGACGGGCATTAGCAACGAGTCTTGTAAGTTTATCATCAGCCCCTGTTCGTCCACGGTTGGACATGCACAAATAGCTAATGAAAGATTTGTAATTCCTTTTTCAGCAAATAGGGCTGATCTTGCGAGAGAATATCTTGTTTTATCTAAAAAGTTATGTCTCCTGTCCAAATTCCTTGGATACCTAACATCGCTGCCCTACGTACAGACGTCCGTAGATATTCTATTGAAAAGTGGAACTCAGTGCGGTTATAATTACAAGGACGATATATTTGCGGCGCCGAAGGAGAAAGTTTTGGAAAATGGCATCGCGTTACGGAATTACGTAAGTTTTAAATTTAAATAGAAGATATTTAAGTAGGGTTCTACTGAGAGTACTCCTTTTGGAGTACCGCTTTTGCTTAAGGTAGTTTCCAAGTAGTAATCGGGCAATGCAAACACTGCAATTGATCTTTAAAGAAGAATAATGACTTGTTTTAATGTTTTCTTTGATAATACTAAACAGATAGATTATGTCCTGTTACAGAGCCAACCTACCATAGATTTGAATGGAATTTTAAGAACGGCCATAGAGAATGGCAGAATGACAATAACTGTACCCTGGATAGTCCATTATTTGTCGATGCTCGACTACACAACGCTGCGAATAAAATACTATCAAAACCTTCTCAGCCTACTCTTCTACATTTACGAAAAAATATTAAAAAGCAACGAATTTATGAAGAAGAACACCGTCATATACTTGAAATCGATCCTCGGCTGGCTATTCGACTTGCCGCATTTCCCCCAGGAGTTCTTTAGCCAAAAACGAGACATCACGTTCAGCGTCGCGAGGGACGGGCTCGACTCGTGCGACTCGATCGACGAATCGATTCTACTCGAGCTCTGCCCGTTCCTGAGGGACGTCAACGTGCTGCTCTCCACGTCGCGAGTCAATCCCGAGAAGGAGAGCTTCAGACACATAACGCCCGTCAGCCTCACCCTGAACACGGAGGACAGGATACGGAACAGGGAGAAGGAGCTGCAGGTACGTCGCGCCCGAAGCGGGCGGGTCGCCCGCCTCGACACTCGTCGGCGACGCATTCGATGTCAAACGAAGCCAGGCACGTCGGCCGGGCGGAGGCGACCGGTATAACCACCAGCGCCCGTTCGGTTGCAGGCCCGCCTGGAGGAGCAGCTGGTGCGCAGCCAGCCGTCGTCCAGCCGGCGCGTGCTGGAGCTGGTGGTGGAGCGCGTGTGCGCGGCCGCCGTGCGCGAGCTGGCCGCCGCGCTGGCCGCCGCGCGCCGCGCCGCGCGCGCCGCCGCCGCCGCGCTCGTCGCGCAGCACGCCGCCACGGTGAGCGGGGGCTGCTGTGACCTTCACGAGTGAACCGCTACTCGGGTCGTCAACTCGGCGTCGTTTTCCTCCAGGCCACCCTCATTCCCGCGCTGCAAGCGATGTACGCCGAGCATCTGGACCGGCTCCGCTCTGAGGCCCTGGAGTCCTGCAAGGCCCTCGCCCGCGGTCGGATCTCGTCCGCGCTGACGGCGCTGCTGCCCATGTCGCCGGCGCCGCTGCACGCCGTGGCCACCAGGACCTGCTACAACAGGCTGAGCAAGTGGATCAATGACCACTGGACCACCACGGGTGAGTGGATAGAATTAAATGATAGACATAGTAATGAAACGAGGATTAAAGTATAAAATAAAAAAAAAGAATTCAAGGAAGAATCTCTTTTTTATTCTTATTTGAGTCTCTCTATTTTTAAATATCATGAGGAACTTATCGACCCGGTCAATAATTAGCCTATCAAACCGCAGCCGTGCTGTGCAAGGACATAGAGCAGGAGGCGTGGTCGCTGCGCGTGTCGCCCGAGGCCCCCCCCGCGCCGGCCGCGCCCCCCGCCGACCTGCGCGCCCTGTGCAGCCCCGCCGCCGCGCTCATCGCACTCAAGGTACTTATCCTATTTATTAGTCGACCGGCGTCTTCTTAATTATAATGTACTTTCAGGGACCAGAAATGGATTTTAAAATAACGGAAATTAAAAGTTAAATAAAGAAACAAAGGAATTAAATTAGTAACGGAAAATGACTGTTTAACATTAATAGAGAAATATACGACTACGACACAGCTTAGGCGGGTGAAATTAGAGTGCCAATCTTCAGGAGCAAAAAGAGGCCCATCATGGCGAGAGGGGTTCTTTTATAGCCCGGTGCCCCTGTGTTGCTAGGCTTTTCGACTGACTCCTTACACGGCCTCTCCTGACAGGGCTACTCAGGCTTTCATCTCGCAATCAACAATTTGTATTTCACTTTTTAAGTGATTCACTCGATATAACATTCACCATCAGATACGAACGTAAACGTGATGTGTACAGTGTGTTACACGAGTTTAGAAATACTGAACCATATGGATAGATTTATCTACACACTGCCACAGGCCTTACAGGATTAACTTGCCTCAGTGTGTCGGATTGATCCAGTAGCATCTACATCGGATCATGAAACGGCAGGCTCAGTACCATCTACATCGAGTCACCAGAAAAATAGACCCAGTACCATCTACATCGAGTCATCAATTAAAATAGACTCAGTACCATCTACATCGAGTCTCCAGAAAAATAGACTCAGTACCATCTATATCGAGTCACCAGATAAAATAGACTCAGAACCACCTACATCGAGTCACCAGATAAAATAGACTCAGTACCATCTACATCGAGTCACCAGATAAAATAGACTCAGTACCATCTACATCGAGTCACCAGATAAAATAGACTCAGTACCATCTACATTGAGTCACCAGATAAAATAGACTCAGTACCATCTACATCGAGTCACCAGATAAAATAGACTCAGTACCATCTACATCGAGTCACCAGATAAAATAGACTCAGTACCATCTACATCGAGTCATCAGATAAAATAGACCCAGTACCATCTACATCGAGTCACCAGATAAAATAGACTCAGTACCATCTACATTGAGTCACCAGATAAAATAGACTCAGTACCATCTACATCGAGTCACCAGATAAAATAGACTCAGTACCATCTACATCGAGTCACCAGATAAAATAGATCCAGTACCATCTACATCGGGTCAAACAAAAACGGTAAAACACATTGTATTTTAGTCAGACTGAAGCAAACAATCAATAAAAGTGGCCAACTACTCAATTTCAAAGAATGCTGCACACGTCAGGACACCACTCTCCCCGCCAAGGTACCATATACTGGGCCGCTGCTAGAGTCGTTTTCCCAAATGCGCCGCTTAGCAGCTTGAGTTCGTAACGTCCACCAGGCAGTGTTTTGAGAACACGGTAAGGCCCACGCATGCCTGGGTCCAGTTTCCCTGTAGACTGAGAATACTTTAATACGAAGACAAGGTCACTGACCTTGAAAACACGAGGTGGATGGCTGATGCTGATTGGCCCGCCGGTCTTGTTGCTTCTGGTTCTGTTTCAGGAGTTCGCTGGCCCTGGTTCTACAAATCTCACGCAACGCATCGCGGTTTGGCGGCGTTCCTTGGAAAGCTATGTCGCGAATCAGTGACTGAATTACAGGTGTGGTTGCGTTAGTACCAACAAGAAGATTCAGAGCTGAGGATTGTGTGGTCTTTTGTGATGTGTTTGCGGTGTTGTGTGATGTTTAGCACCAGTTGCATCTTCCACAAAGTCTCTGACCATGCCGCGTTTCTGTGATTGACTTCTATTCTTACCATGTTGAGAACTGTTCGTATATAGCGTTCCACTTTTCCATTGGACTGGTGCATTTCTGCTGTGATATGATGCAAATCTGACTCCAACTCTTTGATCCAGTTAAAAAACTCACCAGACTCGAACATGCGTCCGCGATCTGTTAAGATGAGTCCGGGCCGTGTGGTGACGGCAACGAATATCACCACCCCATTTCATCCCGTGGGAGGTGTAAAAGTCGACCCGAGGGAATATACACCAGAGAACGGGCAGCAGCGTCTCTCTAAGTACCAACTTACTGCGATCGCCAAACCGTCTGCTAAGCGTGGCGATTATAGCATATCCCCCCAATGATAGTTACAACCAAACCTCGGCGCCTAGTCCCCGGCAGCCCTGCTATTCCCAGCCTTGGTAACAGCTGTGGTAACGGCGGGGCAGGGGATGCTAAGAATCCCCGGCAGATTTCGTGTTACCAACACCGACGACCTCTGGTCCTGGCAACATATAACACGCGTACACTGCGGACTGACGACAAGGTTATCGAAGTAGAGGAAGAACTGAACAGGTTACACTGGAATATCATCGGATTATCCGAAGTCCGAAGACAGGGGGAGGATACGATAATCCTGAAATTTGGTAACCTTCTCTATTTCCGGGAGGGTGATCAACTGTCCCAAGGTGGTGTCGGGTTCATAGTCCACAAGTCCCTCGTTAACTACGTTGTGAAAATCGAGAGCGTGTCGACTAGGGTGGCGTACCTTATACTCAGAATTACCAAACGGTATTCTTTGAAGGTCATACAGACATACGCGCCGACTTCGACACACTCCGACGATGAAATTGAGGTCATGTATGAGGATTTATCTAGAGCTATACATACCAATAAGACTCATTTCACTGTCGTAATGGGGGACTTTAACATTACACCGAAGATTTCCAGGACGTCAGTCTTTCTGAGATTAGAATGGCTCTCGAGCAACTCAAAAACAACAAGGCACCTAGTGAAGATGGTATTACAACTGAGCTTCTGAAGGCGGGTAGTACACCGATCCTCAGGGCCCTTCAGAGGCTATTTAACTTCGTCATAGCCAAAGGTCAAACGCCAAATTTACGTAGTCCAGGGAACCAAAAATGTTTGGGAACCAAAAATATTAGATCCATCGTCATCTCTGCGCTTATGTGTTCATGCTCGTCATGAAAAACCCTCAACAGGCTCAATCGGTGTCTTCTCGATATGCAGCACAATACGCGAGATGCTTCACCTATCGGATTATAACAATAGTACAGAAGATCATTTTGATAGACATATCGCTTAGGATCCAAGTCTCCACTTTCTAGCTGTTGGATTAGTTCTCGAGTTTCGTTGTCAGCAGGTTGGGCAATTTGGGTCCAATTGCGAGGCTTCATGACAGAATACACTAGAGTTTTAGGTGGGTTGCGGCTTAAATCATCAGCGTGGGACATTTTAACGCCTTTTCTGTATTCTATGGAGAAGGTAAAGTCCCGCAAATATACCTAACAACGAGCCACGCGATGTAACAGATCCTTTTTACGATCGGTAGCTTTCAGGAGTTGCAATCAGTGAATATTTTGAATTGCAATCCAATCAAGTAGTGTCGGAAGTGTTGAAGAGCCTTGACCACCGTGTAGTGTAGTGTAGTGTAGTCTGCTAAAGTAGTCGACGACCAATTTCTTGTCTTCTGTTAAGGTCTGCATTAGCACGGCACCGTAACCTGCACTGCTCGCGTCGGTGTGTGCTTTTGTAGCTAGATTGTAATCAAATATTACCAGTATTGGCTCACTCGTCAGGCGGTGGATTATCTCCGGTCCTTTCTAGTGAGTTTTGCTATACAGGCTGTCTTGACAGCAAAACTATGTATCGCCTAAAATAACCAGCAAGTCCTAGGAATTGCTGAGCTTGCTTGATGTTTTGCGGCACGCGGCTATTCACCAGAGCCTCCACTTTGCGGGGACTCGGCTTCACCTGACCTTGGCTAACTATTCGACCAAAGTATTCGACCTCAGTTGTGATAAACGAGCACTTACGTAGATTAATTGAAAAACCTGACGTAGTTAGGGTGTGTGAAGTACCTTCTTAAGAAGATCAAGACCCTCTTCAATTGTATGACTCAGGAGGAGTACGTCATCTGCATATACCAACACGTTACCCGCTTCTATAAAAATAATCAGGGTTTTGTTGATAATTCGCTATTATACAATAGGGGGTTTGTTAGACCATATGGCATTTTGACGAACTCGTAATGACCTTCTGGGGTAACAAAACCGGCCTTATGTATTGAGGACTCATGAATTCGTATTTGATGGAACCCTGGCCATGTCTAATGATCTAAAGTATTTAAAAGTATCTAATCTATCGATGTGATCATCAATCAATCATAGGGTAACTATCCTGGATTGTGATTTGATTCTGGATTTGTGAAATAATCCCCTTATCAAGCAAATCTTTAATAATATCGCGAACCTTTAGTTTCACCGATACGACAGTTTATAAAGACGATAAACCACTGGCGTTTCACTTGTCAAATTGATATGCATTTCCCAGTAACATTTAAGTAGTAACAGTGGAACTCGCAGTGCCGGATATCAAATAATGTGAAAATTCGTTGATTATGGATAAAAGTGAATCTTTATGATTGCCCGTGAGGGGTGTATCCATTGCAGCGTTGGCGCCAATAGTATTAATTAAACATACGAGGAGCTTTTTCCCGTCTGATAGCGTTACGTACTGCTTATCCTTTGTGCGTACATAGGTCACACCGTCACGATTAAGTATATCGGTTCCTACTATTATTGGAGTAACCATACAAGAAGAAGGAACTACCACAAAATCAGCTTCGATTGAAACATCAGGGAATTCAATGGACAAAGTAACATAAGACGTTGAAACTATTTCTTTCTCGCCAAGCCCTTTTAGAACAAAACGTCTAGATTGTCGACGGCAAATAAAATGTTTTAAAACATCTAGAACATTTAGAACTATTAATAACATCGGCTAATATGTTAGCGAAGTCGAGTTTACTGGGACAAAGAGGTATAAATTCCCGTTTAAAGTTTGACCAATGCCGATAAAAAAAAACGATAACAATATTAATGACAAATACAGTTTTTTAAAGCTTCTAAGAACTTCAATAAATTTTCGTTAAAGATATCTATATTAGTGTAGCGTTTATTGTAATCCTCACATGCTCTTACCAAAAAGCGATTTTTAGCATAGTTCAACGGGCAATGGAATGTGAGCACTTGATATAAATGTAGTTGACAATGTACTTAACATTGAATCGACAAAATTATTTACAATTTTGTAAAGAAAAACTTGATCTTTGCATTCCCTGCGTTTCTCGAGCGACAAAATATTATTATTAATAGCATTGGACCCAAACTTACGCGTTAATCTTCTAATAAATTTATTCTGTACGTTTTCGACAGCCATAACATACTTTGAGTATTGTGGATTCCAAACCGTTGAAGCGAATTCCAAATTAGATCTAACATACGAGTTATACAACACATTATATGTATTGATGTTTTTAAAGTCTCTTCCCTTGCGAAATATGAAACCCAACATACTATAAGCTTTTACGATAATTTTATTCACAGGCCCGTCAAATAATAAATTAGAATCTAGAAGCACTCCTAGGTCTCTAACCTCGGTTACTCTCTTAAATAAATGATTGGAAATTGTGTAATCAAATAAAATTGGATTTTTTTCTAGAAAATGTTATTATATTGTACTTATCAAAATTAAGATGTGGGCCATTAGATGAACAATATTGCACTAAAACATCCAAAACATATTGCAAATTTGAGCAGTCATCACTTTTTTTATGGTTTTAAATAGTTTTGTTTCATCGGCATATACAAGTATGTTAGGATTTTTAAAATTCTAACATTTCTAATCAAAGGAATTTTTCAAATTTCCGGGAACTGTGCTGAATATTATCTTCAGCCCTAGCAATAAAGACATTATAACACTCTCTTTCCATCCATTTAGTTCTGTGTCGAAGGTCAGCAAATTTGTCATAGTCACTATTATGACCATAAATTTTCCATCGTTTATGCACTTTTAATTTCTTTTTAATCAATTTAATTAAAAACTTGCTAAACCATACAGGATATTTATTGATATCGTATACTGTTTTAGATGGTACAAAGCGATCCATAATATTATTAACTATTAAATAAAACTTATCTACTGCGTTAATTACATCACATGTTTCGAATTGTTCCACCCAATCAATATTGATTTACTTATTGTTATTTGCCTTGTAGTCAGCAACATGAAAGCGACGAACAATTCGAGGAGCATAACGTAAATTTGAATCATTCAACATAATATCCGTCAACATAAAAAAAGTCGGATGATGAGCGTCTACAGGCAAAGATAATGGTGTAGTTCTATCGACCGAACAACTACAGTTAGACAGAACAAGATCCAATAGTCTATTATTACCATTAAAAATCCCATTATACTGACACCAGCCAGAGAAGCACATGAAAGCAAATAGTTGCATAATTAAATTATTTTCGGATGGGTTTTGGATAGCTAGTGTATTTTCAGTTTTGTGACCATACAATATCTCCTATGTAGAATTCTCCTACAACAATAATAATAAAAAGGGTTATTTAAATTTAAATCTGATAAGAACTCAAAAAATGTGCCTTCAGAATCGCACTGGTGTTGTTTTTGAGGGAAATAACAACAGAAAAGCCGTAGTTTTTGTTTACTTGAACCCTGTCCGACCACTATATTAACAAAAGTTATATCAGCACCTGGAAGAAATTTTTGATTTTTCATTGGTGTCCTCGAGTGTTGCATGTCGACATAGATGCCACGACGTAATGCTATAAGTGTACCACCACCCTTATTTACCCCTAGAAGTGCATAGTCACGATCATTCCGGTACACGTTATAGCAGGAATCGAAGAGTTCTTCATCAAAGATATTAGGAAGTAACTAGGTCTCACTGAGACAAATTACGTCATAATTGGAATTTAACAAATTAGAAAAGAACTGTGAAGTTTTAGTGCGCAATCCTCTAACATTTTGATAATAAATATTTAAGTACGTAGTATATATATTTTAGATTATAATTATTCTGAGTAATAATATTAAAGAGATATAGCTTTTCAATGCACCTAGATGCCAGATAAGAATTAAAACATACCTAGATACCATCTATAAAACAATACCATATCAGCCTAATTTTCTTAATAAATATAATTAAAATATTAACGAAAACAAGTAAAAATATGAAACTACAAAAAATCTTCTTAAAAAACTGACCAAAGTTACATACTTTAATATAATAAACCAACAAATTAATAACGCTACTAAAATTTTGTTTAAACACTCCTTGGAAGTAATGTGAATAACTGGTGAGTTGTTGGTCTTACGAACCATAACAGTGCAATTTCGAACCCAGCAGAATAAGTAATTTTTCTCTTTGCATTTTCGTCGTGCGTGTGTCGTCGTATTATAATTATCTTTTCTTCATTCTAACAGGAACAGATCTGCCTGCTGCTCGACGGCGAGGACCCCCCGCCCCCCCACGGCGTGCTGCGCGCCTGCGCCGCGTGCTGCGCGCCCGACAACGTGTTCAGCCGCCCGCCCACGCAGAGAGCCATCCTGCAGATGTCCATCGACTTCTGTGTTGTCTATGGTGAGCCTTTCGAAGATTGTCTGTCGGCCATTTTCGACGGCAAACAATCGACGCAGTAGACGCAGACATATCCGACGTGACATGGAGAAAGTGAAAGCACAGGATTACGGCTTTTGAGAGTTTTAAAAATCATATTCACAAAGTTTTCAATTCAATTTCGTGAAATTACACCGATATATTTATAATTAGTACGATTGTGAAAAATGTCGCCAGTGAGCAGGAAGGCGATGAAAATAATGGAGGTGCTGCCCGACCTGCACGAGCTGTGGAACACGTGCTGTCCGGACCGGCCCCAACACGACGAGGGGCCCGAGTCCCCCGAGCGACGACCGGACCTCTCGCCCACGGACGACGACAGGGCCCCCACCCCGCAGTCCGATGAAGACGGGAAGACTGCAGAAGTTATCGGTAGGTGCTGGTCGAAAATTGAATCTTAGTCGGTGGGAGAGGTTTGTGCGCTCTTTACATATTCTATCCTATATTCCCCAGCTGTAGCGCCGGCCGGGCCCGCCCCCCCGCGGCCGGAGCCCCGCTCGGAGCGCGAGGCGCAGCTGGCGCCGTTCGCGCGCGTGGTGTGCGCGCGCAACGTGCGCGTGCTGTGCGCGGGCGGCGCGGGCGGCGCGGCGTGGGCGGCGCTGGCGCGCGTGCTGCTGTTCCTGCTGGCGGAGCGCTACCTGCCGCCCGGCGCGCTGGCCGAGACCTGCCTGGCGCTCTACTCGCAGGACTGGCCGCAGGTGCGCCGCCTACTTCTACTCTGTATTCATTGAAGCAAATATCCTCCTTTCGTGTCTAGAGTTAAACATGAAAGATACAAAATAATAGTAATGATTAATTTCGACACTGCCTGCCGTGAAAAGATGGATTATTGCATTTTTTTTATTCGTTTACACAGTTTAAGATGTAAACTAATCTATATGTATTCCTTATACTTCCAGGATGTGCTGACGAATCTGTCGACGTGCATGAAGACGGTCTCGGCGGGCTGGTCGAGCTCGTCGGGGGGCAAGTTCACGCTGTTCCTCGACTTCCTGGCCGACTACTGTAACGACATGGACTTCGAGATGATCGAATAGTGAACTGAAATCGATTCGGTACGTTTTAAAATCGATTTGACTAAATTAACGTTTAGAAGTTTAGTATAAATATCTAACAAATAAATGTTGAAATATATTTCTTTTATAATAATTAAATGTATCGTTTGAAATTTTTGCTTGTCTTTCATATAATCATTTTACATCAAATGACTTTTATTGTTTATTTCAAAGTCAGAAGTAAATGTAAACAAAGTAGATTTACATATTGAAACGATTGGCTCACTAACATAATACATGTAGAATAGCTCGCTATATTATGTACTACAAACAGTTTTTGATTAATATTCGAGGTATTTCAACAATGAGAATTATAATGCTGTTGAGTATGTAAGGTACATTTTGAAATATGTGGGATGTCTTTCCTACCTTTAAAGATGAAATTTCGTAAAATCATTTCTTAGCGAATGCTATCGTTATAAAATAAGCATTTGTCCAAAATGTCAGCTTTCTAGACCCAGTAGTTTTGGCTGCGCTGCGTATGCTTTTTTTTACCTACAAAGGACTTAATACATTTTAGTAGAAAATCTAGTTATTTAGAAAATTGCTCATAATAATTTTGGGAAGTTTTAAATATTTTGCTTAAGTAAACAAAATGTGAGAAATGTGTAATGTGTAATTTTGTAGGATTTTTAGAAGTTTTTAAATATATTTAGGGAATAAATTGATAAACTAATAGCAACACCAATTCGGATGTCTTATAGTTATTTAATGGGTAGGTAATTAAAATGGACACCCGATAGTGTGTGGACACCTTTTATTGTGAACGAATTTTAAACTAGATTATCTACTAGATTATCATTCCTACGGTAGCTATTTAAATCTAGTATGCTATATATATTATGTATAAATGAGTATTATTCATCATTGAATGCCAAAAGTATAATCACGTTTAAAAACCTGAATGGAATAACTATTTTGCAAGAACAAACTCGAAACTCACCGCAAAAAACGGTCGTGAAATGTCAGAGAGAGAGAGAGAGAGAGAGAGACATTTCAAGGTCACACGCGTCAAAATGGCGTATAAACAATCATCTCAGGCCGGAGAGGCTGCGGGATCGTGGCGATGTAACGCACCCCCTCCCGTGTCGGCGTAACCCTCACGCCAACTCCACCCAACTTAAGGGTAGACGAGAAATACTAATTACTAATAAAAAACACGAAAAATAATTGAAAACTTATGTTATACTGCCATTTTTTTGTAGTTGAATTGTAGAATTTGAAATATACATATATAATAAGAAAAAAAAATCAAATAAATGTATAGAAATAGGTAGAATGAATCTTTATAGTCTAGAGAGGAATCAAATCAAAGTATACTTTATTCAAGTGGGATGTAGTGAGGACTTTTGAATGGTAATTGTACAAGATTCAATTAAAGTTAAAGCTAACGCCGGCTCGCAATGTAGATTTCACTGAGACGAACCGGCAAGAAACTCCTGATGACTTACTGTTTTCTGACAATCGTGTCACATAGATAATTAAATACAATTGAATTATAATTTATCCTGGAAATCAATTATTTTTTATGTACTATGCCTTATTAATAACATTTTCTTAATTAAAAATATGTAACGAATTTTATTATAGAATATAACTTCCCCAAGGTATTAAAACAGTTCTCCCCTCCCTTCCCACTTCACTCCTCTAACCCTCTTTTTTCACTTTACACGATTACACAAATATTTTGCACAATCTTAAACTAATTTGACAATACTGAAAATGTTGCCATCTCTCTCATGTTTGCAATATTTTACTTATATCAAGGTCATTCAGTTTTACCTCATCTTATTTATATATAATATCACTTGTAACATAATATTTAATTCTTACTTCCTATGTTGTTAACTATGAATAGCTCTAATTATTTATAATACTTTCAAAACTTGAATGATGTATAACCTTTAATGGTGATCGGTTGAACGGTTCAGAAGTTGATGTGCTGTGTCGCCATCTAGCGGAGAGTTAAACCGTTTCCATGAATAAATACATATGGTCCTCACATTTGAGTCTGGTGTAATAAATTTCTCATCACCTCAAAACAAGAGACCTTCACCTAGCACTCTGACGGTTTTTGTTTTTCATTTAAATTATTCTTTCGACATGAGCATCCGTAGTTTTTAGTTTCTTAAAGTCTTAAGTTTTTGGATTGGACATTTTGAACGGATTGCATAAGGTTGAGGATATCGTCCCGGTTTGAGGCGTCCCGAATTATAAAAACATTACAGTTGTTGCCTGTACCTCTCTATATTAGTGTAGTTAAACTGTTTTTTTTATTTAATAAATATGTTGCTATGTTAAAAATATCACATTTTAATATAGAAACACATTTGACGAGCCAGTTGGCGTAGTTGGTAGATACTTGCCTTTCTGTTTGTCCTGAGTCTGGTTGTAATTATCTATATAAGTATGTATTTACAAAAGAGAAGTAGTATATGTAGTATATCAGTTGTCTGGTTTCCATAGTACGAGCTCTGCTTAGTTTGGGATCAGATGGCCGTGAGTGAATAATGTCCCAGGATATTATTATAATATTATCTTTCATATTCATACATTCGCCATACTATCCGGGTTATAAGTAGCTTTTTGTTTCTTAAGTATGAGTGATAGAGATATATATATAATGGAATTTATTTTAGACTGTCCCCATATATATTATTACTACATTTAGATATATAGAAAATATGACAAATAAAAATAAATATTATAATATTAGAAGGTACTTATTAACATAATAGTAAATATATATGCTGTTTACTTTTATTGTATACTATGAGTTATGTACAACTAAATACATTAAGTGATGTATATTGATTGAAAAATGATAATTTTGAATAAAACGAACTATAGTAAAATTTTAATGTTACAATATTAAATAAATAAGGAATTTTTTTTTTTTTTTGGTTAAATTTTAATTTCATAGATAATAAATTAGGCTACGGTTAATTTATGTTCATTTATTAGGAATAAGTGTATTTTTTTGTGTATTTATACAATTGACATTTCTTCTTTAGTCAATTTAAAATTAAAAAAAAATATAAGCGCCTTATGTTTGGATTTTACCGACGCGATGATGTGTCTTGTATTGAATGGCAATTTATCTTAAATTTTAAATTGTTATAACTAAGATATCTGGGTTTGTAATGACACTGGCTCACTGCGTGAGTCTATATGCAGAGCCGAGATTCTGTGGTGAGAACCCAAGTTTGTGGGTTCACCCGGAGAATACCACTATATTTTAATGTGCCTGTTTTTTTTAATCATGTAATAGCCAGTATGTGTGTAAATCCATAATCACTCTTCAAATTGAGAGGAGGCTGTCCAGCTGTGAATTTGAAGGCTGTTTATTTATATATGCTTTAATTACAAAGCATTGCTTGTTTTAATAGTGGTAAGTATCATAGCTAGAGCCGGCAACAGCCTGTTTGTACAATAGTCATGGCGTTTCGTTGAACGGTAGGTAAGTTGATGTGTTGCAGCGCCATCTAGCGACGAGTAGTAATACATATGATATGTATATACGAACGATATATTAAACAGCTGAACAATATCAATAAATGATGACCCAATTCCAGTTTCCCCTATGTCCTCTCCAGCGTTGAAGAATATATGATATTTAATTAATTATCTATGTTATTTTAAAACAATTCATAGAAATAGTGTTGCCAGTGACAAAAATGATGTTACAAGTACACAAAATTATGACATTATTATTTGTTCTTATATAATAACAAAGTACAAGCGTCTAAATAATGTCGCGATTTTATCTTTTGTTTTGTGTCGCAGTCCTGGGGATTTTAATTAACCTACGAATATTATTTGTATATAGCAATAGTGTGTATGTGTGATATATCACTTAAGTAATATTACAACACTGTCTTTTTTTTTCATAATTAATATTGTTATCAGGTTTGATTGCTGTAAAATATTTTAAATCTTAAATTGTTAATAATAAGAGCGGTTTTTGTTTATATATACAATATGTTTTCTACTTTCAATTGCATTATACATATATTGATTAACTTTAATAGACAATACTTTGATGTACGCATTTTGTACTATTTATTTTATGTAATTATATGTGTATATAATTGTGTGAAGTTTTATTTACATAACCTTGAATATGCACGGGTATATGTGCGTAGTGCTGATGATTACCCCGTGACTTGAGTCACAATGCCAGGACCTGCTTAGGACTTTATGGTGCACTCTATTCCCTCACCTAAATCCGATAGGGTGGCAAACATGACCGAAGAGTTCTTTCAGGGGAACCCCCATCGAACACTGCCAGCTAGCCAGACACACACTGCCAGACCGGACTGCTGCATAGAATTTCTCGTCACCCAACAAGTTATTTTTGTCCCGAACTTAAAACTGAACCTCGGGATCTGATGTCTTATAAGCCAATAGAACAATTAGGCAGTTAAAAGAAACATGTGACCTGATGATGAGCCTCTTAATAGTCACAGTGATATTGCTTAAAGTATACTATATCTAATGGGCTCTTAGAAGCCTTTATGCATTAGTTACGTAGAAACTGCAGAGAATTAACTAGAAACTGGCAGTACAATGCACTAAATTTCCGTATTACGATATTAGGCAATCGAATCAAGATTTATCTCAAAAGGCTAATTACTTCTCGGGGCTCCTTGATACAGGAGTTCCACTAGGACAAATTCTATGACTAATACATATAAGATGGATATCCTTATATGTAATTATTAGTACTAAACAATTTTAATTTATAAATAAAAATATTAACAATTATTAAAGTTAATGTCCTACTGCCGGGTTAAGTACTTTTTTGAGAGATGGCTTAGAGCTCACCACACCACGCAGCTCCAAATCAGACTGGTGGCAGATTTTCGTAGACCACTTGGGCAGGATATCTCACGATGTTTTCTTTCACCGCCGAGCAGGAAATGAATTATAAACACAAATTAAATACATGAAAATTCAATCGCTTGCCTGGGTTTGAACTCTGAATCATCGGTTACATTCTCATCTTCCAGCCACTGGGCCGTCGCGCTCGATGTACACATAATAAACATTAAGGTTGTCGAAGGATTGTGAATAAAAAACTCTTATTAGAAAACCTTAAAGATGTTTTTAAAATTGTTAACCCTTTCATCCCACATAATTTTCCGGGACACGATATCCGGCGGGGCGGTTGGATACTTTGTGATATTCACGACGCATTTTCCTTTTTTTACAGGAAACCAATCTTAAACATAAACATAACACCTTACTTGTAAACGTTTAGCGGACGTTACACACTCCTGTTATTGGAATTGGCTAATTATATAAAGACGTAATCTATTAAGATAAAAGCATTTACAGATACAAATACTGAATCGTTACAGAAACGAAATATTAACTTAGCAGAGCCATTTTTAAAATTATTTATACTTACAGAGTCCTGAAATTAAAAGTAAAAATGTTAGAAATATTTATTTTAGAGGTAGGCGGACGAGCAAATAAGCCTGATGATAAATAGTCACCACCCCCGTATAATACTACACATTGGCGATGTAAGAAATATTAACCATTATTTACTGTTAGGGATATGTCAAAACTACTAAAAATTGTCTATGATCTCATCCCGCCATCTTGAGTAACTTGAGTATTGACATTCTGCCTCAAGGATACGTGTAAGGTCTATGTCAGGTAGCTCACTGACAATTGATACGTTATTAGTGTATAGTTGAATGAACATAATACACTTACATCGCCCATGCGACACCAACCTTGGGAACGAACATTTATGTCACTTGTGCCTGTAGTTACACTGGCTCATTCGCCATTCAAACCGAAACACGGCAATACTAAGTATTGCTGCTTTTTGGTAAAATATCTGACGAGTGGGTGGTACCTATCGATATAGACGGGATCGCATTAAGCGCTATTAAATAGTGGTAATTAGTAATTCACTCTGTATCATTCAGGCTCGACTCATAATTGATTGAAAGTAATTGTTAACATACGTTTCGTCTTCGATACACAGTTGGCGAGCTCCAAGTGACACAAGTCTTCGAAAAGCTTCAGTTCGTACACGAATTTTCCGTTACTACCTTTGTTTACAAGCCTCATGCCACAAACACTTCCGTAGCTAGAAAATGTAAGAGATGCGTTACTTTTAATGTAAACGCCGATAAATGTAGGTTTATCTTTGTGTTGAAAAATAAAAAAATATTCTAAAGAGCGTAAAATAATCATTCTAAGGAGTTCTTATACTAAATACATTATATATGCCATAAGTTGATTATCTCAAAATAGAGATCTATAATTTGACACGCGGACGTTTGTCCAGTGGGGGTACAACTAGTTTTGTTTAGATTCCTTTTGGACAACTAATTGTAGATCTATTTTATATAAAAGCTCATGTGTATCCGAAAGAATTCGCCGATCGCATAATTAGAACACACAAACGACACATATCAAAATAACATGTTACTAGAAGTCGCTTCTCAATAGTCCACTTAAGCGCGCAGGATAAGGCTGTTTTGACGTCGACGTCGGTAACCCTCGGCGTTATAACCGTCAAGATGTTCGTAATAAGATAAGATGACCTTACTATTCATAGGCTTTTATGCATAGTTGGTTACATTCTCTGTGTTGAGTTGATCCCGTGTTCAGAATCTTGCCTCCTGGCTTACTCGTTGTACCATCCCTGTTAAAACAATTAACGGAATTTGAAAACTGTCTGACATTAGAAATATTTAAAAAAATAAACTAATTTATCTATGGTCTAATCTTAAAATATTTGATTGGACTCTGTAATTATTAACACGTGAATAGTATGGCATTAAATAAACAATATTATCTGAGCAATTTCTTTTTGCTGCTTAATTATTAAATAATAAATTAGTAATTATAACGTGCAGACATATGTCCCACAGCTGGGCACAATCCTCTTAAAATAAACTATAAACATAAGTTTTCAAGGTGTTTCCCGAATATACATATCCGATATCCCCTAAATTTGGGTCCTCCCCACTACAGCGCTGTAGTACTATAGTATTGTAAAATTGACTGCCTTGTCAGTCTAGTGGTTAGATGTAAAAAAAATCGAGTCGAAAATCCTCAATAGCAGCCCGGAGTCTGGAAAATAGTAATCTGTATACATTCCCGTACCTCAAAAAGCACGTAAACTTGTTGATCCTGCGCCTGGACTTTTCCGGTTGTGTCGGATTGCCGTCCCATCGGATAGTGAAATTACGGAGGACATAAAGAGTGCACATGTGTTTGCGCACACACTTGTGCACTATAATATCTCCTGCGCAGATGGCTAATCTCTCTTGAGATTGGCCGCCGTGGCCGAAATCGTAACCAATTTGTAAAACTACTTTATTTACAATCTGTAATATTCTATTCATGGCTTTTATCAGGTTACGTTAGTCGTTCTATGGCCATATATCTTAGTTTTCAAGTGTATTCATAAGATTTTAAGTACCTACAAATTACAAACAATTTACAAAATTTCTTTACGTTAATTTATATATAGAACTGAATGCAAATAGTTTATTTATTACTTACTAGCTGACCCGTGCCCACTTCATTGAGCGGTAAACATTTTTACTTGTGAGTGAGAAGGTCTCACCGAACGCTCTTGTTTGGAACGAGTGTCTCCTGTACCAGGAGATCGATCATACACAGTGAGTTGGTCTCACCGAACGCGGATTACTATAAATCTTGGTATGCAGCGAGTGTCTCTTGTACCAGGAGATAATATGCAGTGAGTTAGTCGCACCGAACGCGGATTACTATAAATATTGATACAAACGAGTTATATTATGATTTTAAAATGAAAACTTCTATGATTTCTAACAAAATGACCTCTATTGTAGGTGTAGTGTTGGTCTCACCGAACGCGGATTACTATAAGTCTTGGTATGCAGCGAGTGTCTCTTGTACCAGGAGATAATTTACAGTGAGTTGGTCTCACCGAATGCGGATTACTATAAATCTTGGTGAGTTGGTATCACCGAACGCGGATTACTATAAATAATGTCTCTTGTAAGAGACACTCGCTGCATACCACGACACGAGAATAGAATAGAAATAAGAAGACACGTACACGAGAAGATAATGTACAATGTTTACAATAAATCTTTATACAAACGAGTTATATAATAATTTTAAAACGAACCTTTCAACTTACTTTACCTTTAAAATCTACATCAATTTATGTGTACAGGTATTTTTTATAAAATACAAAATTAAAATAAAAAGAACATTAACATACAAATTTAAAGAAAAAGCACGCCGTCTAAAAGATTGTCCTGTGGCATTGAACCCAAGACGCTGGCACTATTGCCTCTCTGCACCGCTAGACTCAGCCTTTCGGCTAAATAAGCGCCAGCTCTTGTGTCACCAGAAGTGTGGACCAGTTTGTGACAAATATATTTTATGATCCTTTTTGTATCGGACGACCATGGACCCAATGTTTCAAAACCCAGCCCCGCAAATTCATATTCGTTGGATAAAAGTGAATATTTGCGGTGCTTGAGTATTTGAGCAGCTTCAGCGGCTGCACTGGCCTTACGAGACGTATTCTTGATATGATATACTGCCAGCGTATCTACGCAAGTTGCATCCCACACAAGGACACGTCCCATCGACCATGGCACTAATGTCGCTCCATCGGGTCTCTTGCCATCATCTCTGCATAAACCATTCGGTTCCAGTGTAGCAGGAATCGATGCTGTGGCAAAAGCCCGACGAAGTATGTCATTAAGAGACCCATGGCGATATGCACGGCCAGCGCTTTTGCGGCAGCTAAGTCCATGGCGTCCGAAATAATCCACCTGGGTACCACAGGGACATGTGTGAGGCTCGCACACCTTTAAACCTAAGCGAAGGCATACGGCGATGCGTATCGTTGCCCGATCAAGTACTGTCCCTAGATTTTTAGAAGGGTGGGCCTGAAGCCAGTGGCCTGACTCTCTTTCAGATACAGCTAGCAGTCTTGCATGGTCTGTATCTGAAGTACACTGGGACAGGAGCAAATTGTGTGTAAGTTTAATACGGGGTGAATCCCAGTGCTTCTGACAAGCCATATCTGAGGGAAATACTTCATCAGGGCAAGAAACACTCCAAGCTGTCTTAGCCTCAGCAAGATCCTTCACTACAACATCAGTCGAACTTGGAAAGCTTAATATCCGATTGACGAGAGTGATAGAACCATTAGCGGAGGCCAAGAAAGCTGGGAGCGCCAAAGATGACGTAGACCGTATACCTAAGCCACCATATTTGACTGGGAGAGTTGCTTGTGACCAAGAAAGTGTATCGAATTGTAAATTTAGAATTTTGGCTACGGTGTCTTTAAGCAAGGCATCAATAGCGGCTGTAATAGAAGGAAATTTCCAAAAGGGGCTACTGCGTAATAAATACATAAACTTTGGGGCAAATAAACATGTCCGAAGAATGAAAATGGCTATGTGTGGCTGAATGTCTAATAAACGTTTCGAAATGAGGTTAAACTTTTCTAATTTTGAATTTATTAAGGGAAGAAATGCATCATCAAATATTGGAGCGCCTAGTAAAGTTAAAGAATGCTTAGGGACCATAATAATATTTGGGATTAAAAGATTTAAATCATTTCAAATTTTGTTTTTCTTTTCTTGTGAAAGAGAAAAATTGGTTCTGAAAAATATACTTCGCATTTACTGCAATTTAAATTAAGTTCTATGCTTTCAATTTTTTTTTAAATTATTTTTAAGTTGCTAATGATTGTTGTTACATCTCCTCCCAAAGAGCCATCATCGAGGTACCATAAATTAAATTTGGAATTTAATAATGAAATTATTGGATGTATAACCAAACTAAATATGGCGGGGCCAAGTGGGTCACCTTGCTGACAACCTACTGATGAATTAATTTCGTGCTCGCCAAACAATAATTTTGTGGGAGAACCATAACATTGCCACATATAGTCGAATATTTCTGGAATTTCTTTAAACATAGCTCCTCGATCAACCGAGTTGAACGCATTCCGAACATCAATTTTGACGAAAATTTCATAATTTTCGGATTCACTTAAAAAGGTTCTAGCAGAATGGACTGCCGCTTCACATCCTCCCTGTATACCAAAACCCATTTGTTGACGCATGAATTTATTTTTTAATTTGCATTTTAATAAATTGCAACATATCTTAGAGGCTAGTCGCCGAATAGTGCTGCCAACTGCAATGGGACGTACTCCTCCATCTTTTTTTAATAAAGCTACTAAATTTGCACCATAAAGGACCGGTATAATTGTTTCTGGAACTCGACCAGACAGCATTAAATTAACTAAATTTGTTAATTCCCGAATTAATTTTTCCTTGTCTTCATTAAGAACTGAGGAACTTAACAAGTCTTTTAGGTGCTGTGGAGTAAGACCGTCCAAACCTCCAGCAGAACCATTCGTTGAAAGGTTCTCTTTACAAAATACATTTGTTTTAATTTCAAAAAAAAAAAAATTAATATGATAACTTCTAATATTTCTGACAAAATGACCTCTATTGTAGGTGTAGACTGGTAGTGTGGGTGTAGTGTTGGTCTCAACGAACGCGAATTACTATAAATCTTGGTATGCAGCGAATGTCTCATGTACCAGGAGATAATATACAGTGACTTGGTCTCAACGACAGCGGATTACTATAAATCTTGGTATGCAGCGAGTGTCTCTTGTACCAGGTGATCGATCATACACAGTGAGTTGGTCACACCTAACGCGGATAACTATAAATCTTGGTATGCAGTGAATGTCTCTTGTACCAGGAGATAATTTACAGTGAGTAGGTCTCACCGATCGCGGATTAATGTAAATCTTGGTATTCAGGGAGTGTCTCTTGTACCAGGAGATCGGTCATACACAGTGAGTTGGTCACACCGGACGCGGATTACTCTAAATCTTGGTATGCAGTGAGTGTCTCTTGTACCAGGAGATAATTTACAGTGAGTTGGTCTCACCGAATGCGGATTAATGTAAATCTTGGTATTCAGGGAGTGTCTCTTGTACCAGGAGATCGGTCATACACAGTGAGTTGGTCACACCGGACGCGGATTACTCTAAATCTTGGTATGCAGTGAGTGTCTCTTGTACCAGGAGATAATTTACAGTGAGTTGGTCTCACCGAATGCGGATAACTATAAATCTTGGTATGCAGCGAGTGTCTCTTGTACCAGGAGATAATTTACAGTGAGTAGGTCTCACCGATCGCGGATTAATGTAAATCTTGGTATTCAGGGAGTGTCTCTTGTACCAGGAGATCGGTCATACACAGTGAGTTGGTCACACCGGACGCGGATTACTCTAAATCTTGGTATGCAGTGAGTGTCTCTTGTACCAGGAGATAATTTACAGTGAGTTGGTCTCACCGAATGCGGATAACTATAAATCTTGGTATGCAGCGAGTGTCTCTTGTACCAGGAGATAATTTACAGTGAGTTGGTCACACCGAACGCAGATTACTATAAATCTTGGTATGCAGCGAGTGTCTCTTGTACCAGGAGATCGATCATATACAGTGAGTAGGTCTCACCGAACGCGGATTAATATATATCTTGGTATTCAGGGAGTGTCTCTTGTACCAGGAGATCGATCATACACAGTGAGTTGGTCACACCGAACGCGGATTACTATAAATCTTGGTCTCAAGCGGATCAAACGCGGATCACTAGTGTCTCTTGTACCAGGAGATCATACACAGTAAGTTTGTTGGTCTCATCGAACGCGGATTACTATAAATCTTGGTATGCAGCGAGTGTCTCTTGTACGAGAAGATAATGTACAGTGAGTTGGTCTCACCGAACACGGATTAGAATAACCGAACGCGGACTAATATATATCTTGGTATTCAGGGAGTGTCCCTTGTACCAGGAGATCGATCATACGCAGTGAGTTGGTCAAACCGAACGCGGATTACTATAAATCTTGGTATGCAGCGAGTGTCTCTTGTACCAGGAGATCGATCATACGCAGTGAGTTGGTCAAACCGAACGCGGATTACTATAAATCTTGATACAAACCAGTTATTTTATAATTTTAATATAAAAACATCTAAGATTTCTAACAAAATTACCTCTATTATAGGTGTAGTGTTGGTCTCACCGAACGCGGATTACTATAAATCTTGGTCTCAAGCGGATCAAACGCGGATCACTAGTGTCTCTTGTACCAGGATATCATACACAGTAAGTTTGTTGGTCTCACCGAACGCGGATTACTATAAATCTTGGTATGCAGCGAGTGTCTCTTGTACCAGGAGATAATGTACAGTGAGTTGGTCTCACCGAACACGGATTACAATAACCAAACGCGGTTTAATATATATTTTGGTATTCAGGGAGTGTCTCTTGTACCAGGAGATCGATCATACACAGTGAGTTGGTCTCACCGAACGCGGATTACTATAAATCTTGGTCTCAAGCAGATCAAACGCGGATCAATAGTGTCTCTTGTACCAGGAGATCATACACAGTAAGTTTGTTGGTCTCACCGAACGCGGATTACTATAAATCTTGGTATGCAGCGAGTGTCTCTTGTACCAGGAGATAATTTACAGTGAGTTGGTCACACCGAACGCGGATAACTATAAATCTTGACTATGCAGCGAGTGTCTCTTGTACGAGGCGAACGATCATACACATTGAGTTGGTCACACCGAAAGCAGATTACTATAAATCTTTATCTCACGCGGATCGAACGCCGATTACTAGTGTCTCTTATACCAGGAGATCATATACTGAGTTGGTCTCACCGAACGCGGATTTCTATAAATCTTGGTCTCAAGCGGATCAAACGCGGATCACTAGTGTCTCTTGTACCAGGAGATCATACACAGTAAATTTGTTGGTCTCACCGAACGCGGATTACTATAAATCTTTGTATGCAGCGAGTGTCTCTTGTACCAGGAGATAATTTACAGTGAGTTGGTCTCACCGAACGCGGATTACTATAAATCTTGGTCTCAAGCAGATCAAACGCGGATCAATAGTGTCTCTTGTACCAGGAGATCATACACAGTAAGTTTGTTGGTCTCACCGAACGCGGATTACTATAAATCTTGGTATGCAGCGAGTGTCTCTTGTACCAGGAGATAATTTACAGTGAGTTGGTCACACCGAACGCGGATAACTATAAATCTTGACTATGCAGCGAGTGTCTCTTGTACGAGGCGAACGATCATACACATTGAGTTGGTCACACCGAAAGCAGATTACTATAAATCTTTATCTCACGCGGATCGAACGCCGATTACTAGTGTCTCTTATACCAGGAGATCATATACTGAGTTGGTCACACCGAACGCGGATTTCTATAAATCTTGGTCTCAAGCGGATCAAACGCGGATCACTAGTATCTCTTGTACCAGGAGATCGATCATACACAGTGAGTTGGTCACACCGAACGCTGATTACTATAAAACTTGGCCTCAAGCGGATCAAACGCGGATCACTAGTGTCTCTTGTACCAGGAGATCATAGACAGTAAGTTTGTTGGTCTCACCGAACGCGGATTACTATAAATCTTGGGATGCAACGAGTGTCTCTTGTACCAGGAGATAATGTACAGTGAGTTGGTCTCACCGAACACGGATTACAATAACCAAACGCGGTTTAATATATATTTTGGTATTCAGGGAGTGTCTCTTGTACCAGGAGATCGATCATACACAGTGAGTTGGTCTCACCGAACGTGGATTACTATAAATCTTGGTCTCAAGCAGATCAAACGCGGATCAATAGTGTCTCTTGTACCAGGAGATCATACACAGTAAGTTTGTTGGTCTCACCGAACGCGGATTACTATAAATCTTGGTATGCAGCGAGTGTCTCTTGTACCAGGAGATAATTTACAGTGAGTTGGTCTCACCGAACGCGGATTACTATAAATCTTGGTATGCAGCGAGTGTCTCTTGTACGAGAAGATAATGTACAGTGAGTTGGTCTCACCGAACACGGATTACAATAACCAAACGCGGTTTAATATATATTTTGGTATTCAGGGAGTGTCTCTTGTACGAGAAGATAATGTACAGTGAGTTGGTCTCACCGAACGCGGATAACTATAAATCTTGGTATGCAGCGAGTGTCTCTTGTACGAGGCGAACGATCATACACATTGAGTTGGTCACACCGAAAGCAGATTACTATAAATCTTTATCTCACGCGGATCGAACGCCGATTACTAGTGTCTCTTATACCAGGAGATCATATACTGAGTTGGTCTCACCGAACGCGGATTTCTATAAATTTTGATATGCAGCGAGTGTCTTTTGTACCAGGAGATAATATACAGTGAGTTGGTCTCACCGAATGCGGATAACTATAAATCTTGGTATGCAGCGAGTGTCTCTTGTACCAGGAGATAATTTACAGTGAGTTGGTCTCACCGAACGCGGATTACTATAAATCTTGGTATGCAGCGAGTGTCTCTTGTACGAGGCGAACGATCATACACATTGAGTTGGTCACACCGAAAGCAGATTACTATAAATCTTTATCTCACGCGGATCGAACGCCGATTACTAGTGTCTCTTATACCAGGAGATCATATACTGAGTTGGTCTCACCAATCGCGGATTTCTATAAATTTTGGTATGCAGCGAGTGTCTTTTGTACCAGGAGATAATATACAGTGAGTTGGTCTCACCGAATGCGGATAACTATAAATCTTGGTATGCAGCGAGTGTCTCTTGTACCAGGAGATAATTTACAGTGAGTTGGTCTCACCGAACGCGGATTACTATAAATCTTGGTATGCAGCGAGTGTCTCTTGTACGAGAAGATAATGTACAGTGAGTTGGTCTCACCGAACACGGATTACAATAACCGAACGCGGTTTAATATATATTTTGGTATTCAGGGAGTGTCTCTTGTACCAGGAGATCGATCATTCACAGTGAGTTGGTCTCACCGAACGCGGATGACTATAAATCTTGGTATGCAGCGAGTGTCTCTTGTACCAGGAGATAATATACAGTGAGTTGGTCTCACCGAACGCGGATTACTATAAATCTTGGTATGCAGCGAGTGTCTCTTGTATCAGGAGATAATGTACAGTGAGTTGGTCTCACCGAACACGGATTACAATAACCGAACGCGGATTAATATATATCTTGGTATTCAGGGAGTGTCTCTTGTACCAGGAGATCGATCATACACAGTGAGTTGGTCACACCGAACGCGGATTACTATAAATCTTGGTCTCAAGCGGATCAAACGCGGATCACTAGTGTCTCTTGTACCAGGAGATCATACACAGTAAATTTGTTGGTCTCACCGAACGCGGATTACTATAAATCTTGGTATGCAGCGAGTGTCTCTTGTACGAGAAGATAATGTACAGTGAGTTGGTCTCACCGAACACGGATTACAATAACCAAACGCGGTTTAATATATATTTTGGTATTCAGGGAGTGTCTCTTGTACGAGAAGATAATGTACAGTGAGTTGGTCTCACCGAACGCGGATAACTATAAATCTTGGTATGCAGCGAGTGTCTCTTGTACGAGGCGAACGATCATACACATTGAGTTGGTCACACCGAAAGCAGATTACTATAAATCTTTATCTCACGCGGATCGAACGCCGATTACTAGTGTCTCTTATACCAGGAGATCATATACTGAGTTGGTCTCACCGAACGCGGATTTCTATAAATTTTGATATGCAGCGAGTGTCTTTTGTACCAGGAGATAATATACAGTGAGTTGGTCTCACCGAATGCGGATAACTATAAATCTTGGTATGCAGCGAGTGTCTCTTGTACCAGGAGATAATTTACAGTGAGTTGGTCTCACCGAACGCGGATTACTATAAATCTTGGTATGCAGCGAGTGTCTCTTGTACGAGGCGAACGATCATACACATTGAGTTGGTCACACCGAAAGCAGATTACTATAAATCTTTATCTCACGCGGATCGAACGCCGATTACTAGTGTCTCTTATACCAGGAGATCATATACTGAGTTGGTCTCACCAAACGCGGATTTCTATAAATTTTGGTATGCAGCGAGTGTCTTTTGTACCAGGAGATAATATACAGTGAGTTGGTCTCACCGAATGCGGATAACTATAAATCTTGGTATGCAGCGAGTGTCTCTTGTACCAGGAGATAATTTACAGTGAGTTGGTCTCACCGAACGCGGATTACTATAAATCTTGGTATGCAGCGAGTGTCTCTTGTACGAGAAGATAATGTACAGTGAGTTGGTCTCACCGAACACGGATTACAATAACCGAACGCGGTTTAATATATATTTTGGTATTCAGGGAGTGTCTCTTGTACCAGGAGATCGATCATTCACAGTGAGTTGGTCTCACCGAACGCGGATGACTATAAATCTTGGTATGCAGCGAGTGTCTCTTGTACCAGGAGATAATATACAGTGAGTTGGTCTCACCGAACGCGGATTACTATAAATCTTGGTATGCAGCGAGTGTCTCTTGTATCAGGAGATAATGTACAGTGAGTTGGTCTCACCGAACACGGATTACAATAACCGAACGCGGATTAATATATATCTTGGTATTCAGGGAGTGTCTCTTGTACCAGGAGATCGATCATACACAGTGAGTTGGTCACACCGAACGCGGATTACTATAAATCTTGGTCTCAAGCGGATCAAACGCGGATCACTAGTGTCTCTTGTACCAGGAGATCATACACAGTAAATTTGTTGGTCTCACCGAACGCGGATTACTATAAATCTTGGTATGCAGCGAGTGTCTCTTGTACCAGGAGATAATTTACAGTGAGTTGGTCTCACCGAACGCGGATTACTATAAATCTTGGTATGCAGCGAGTGTCTCTTGTATCAGGATATAATGTACAGTGAGTTGGTCTCACCGAACACGGATTACAATAACCGAACGCGGATTAATATATATCTTGGTATTCAGGGAGTGTCTCTTGTACCAGGAGATCGATCATACACAGTGAGTTGGTCACACCGAACGCGAATTACTATAAATCTTGGCCTCAAGCGGATCAAACGCGGATCACTAGTGTCTCTTGTACCAGGAGATCATACACAGTAAGTTTGTTGGTCTCACCGAACGTGGATTACTATAAATCTTGGGATGCAACGAGTGTCTCTTGTACCAGGAGATAATGTACAGTGAGTTGGTCTCACCGAACATGGATTACAATAACCGAACGCGGATTAATATATATCTTGGTATTCAGGGAGTGTCTCTTGTACCAGGAGATCGATCATACACAGTGAGTTGGTCACACCAAACGCGGATTACTATAAATCTTGGTCTCAAGCGGATCAAACGCGGATCACTAGTGTCTCTTGTACCAGGAGATCATACACAGTAAATTTGTTGGTCTCACCGAACGCGGATTACTATAAATCTTGGTATGCAGCGAGTGTCTCTTGTACCAGGAGATAATTTACAGTGAGTTGGTCACACCGAACGCGGATTACTATAAATCTTGGTATGCAGCGAGTGTCTCTTGTATCAGGAGATAATGTACAGTGAGTTGGTCTCACCGAACACGGATTACAATAACCGAACGCGGATTAATATATATCTTGGTATTCAGGGAGTGTCTCTTGTACCAGGAGATCGATCATACACAGTGAGTTGGTCACACCGAACGCGGATTACTATAAAACTTGGCCTCAAGCGGATCAAACGCGGATCACTAGTGTCTCTTGTACCAGGAGATCATACACAGTAAGTTTGTTGGTCTCACCGAACGCGGATTACTATAAATCTTGGGATGCAACGAGTGTCTCTTGTACCAGGAGATAATGTACAGTGAGTTGGTCTCACCGAACACGGATTACAATAACCAAACGCGGTTTAATATATATTTTGGTATTCAGGGAGTGTCTCTTGTACCAGGAGATCGATCATACACAGTGAGTTGGTCTCACCGAACGTGGATTACTATAAATCTTGGTCTCAAGCAGATCAAACGCGGATCAATAGTGTCTCTTGTACCAGGAGATCATACACAGTAAGTTTGTTGGTCTCACCGAACGCGGATTACTATAAATCTTGGTATGCAGCGAGTGTCTCTTGTACCAGGAGATAATTTACAGTGAGTTGGTCTCACCGAACGCGGATTACTATAAATCTTGGTATGCAGCGAGTGTCTCTTGTACGAGAAGATAATGTACAGTGAGTTGGTCTCACCGAACACGGATTACAATAACCAAACGCGGTTTAATATATATTTTGGTATTCAGGGAGTGTCTCTTGTACGAGAAGATAATGTACAGTGAGTTGGTCTCACCGAACGCGGATAACTATAAATCTTGGTATGCAGCGAGTGTCTCTTGTACGAGGCGAACGATCATACACATTGAGTTGGTCACACCGAAAGCAGATTACTATAAATCTTTATCTCACGCGGATCGAACGCCGATTACTAGTGTCTCTTATACCAGGAGATCATATACTGAGTTGGTCTCACCGAACGCGGATTTCTATAAATTTTGGTATGCAGCGAGTGTCTTTTGTACCAGGAGATAATATACAGTGAGTTGGTCTCACCGAATGCGGATAACTATAAATCTTGGTATGCAGCGAGTGTCTCTTGTACCAGGAGATCATTTACAGTGAGTTGGTCTCACCGAACGCGGATTACTATAAATCTTGGTATGCAGCGAGTGTCTCTTGTACGAGGCGAACGATCATACACATTGCGTTGGTCACACCAAAAGCAGATTACTATAAATCTTTATCTCACGCGGATCGAACGCCGATTACTAGTGTCTCTTATACCAGGAGATCATATACTGATTTGGTCTCACCGAACGCGGATTTCTATAAATTTTGGTATGCAGCGAGTGTCTTTTGTACCAGGAGATAATATACAGTGAGTTGGTTTCACCGAATGCGGATAACTATAAATCTTGGTATGCAGCGAGTGTCTCTTGTACCAGGAGATAATTTACAGTGAGTTGGTCTCACCGAACGCGGATTACTATAAATCTTGGTATGCAGCGAGTGTCTCTTGTACGAGAAGATAATGTACAGTGAGTTGGTCTCACCGAACACGGATTACAATAACCGAACGCGGTTTAATATATATTTTGGTATTCAGGGAGTGTCTCTTGTACCAGGAGATCGATCATTCACAGTGAGTTGGTCTCACCGAACGCGGATGACTATAAATCTTGGTATGCAGCGAGTGTCTCTTGTACCAGGAGATAATATACAGTGAGTTGGTCTCACCGAACGCGGATTACTATAAATCTTGGTATGCAGCGAGTGTCTCTTGTATCAGGAGATAATGTACAGTGAGTTGGTCTCACCGAACACGGATTACAATAACCGAACGCGGATTAATATATATCTTGGTATTCAGGGAGTGTCTCTTGTACCAGGAGATCGATCATACACAGTGAGTTGGTCACACCGAACGCGGATTACTATAAATCTTGGCCTCAAGCGGATCAAACGCGGATCACTAGTGTCTCTTGTACCAGGAGATCATACACAGTAAGTTTGTTGGTCTCACCGAACGCGGATTACTATAAATCTTGGTCTCAAGCAGATCAAACGCGGATCAATAGTGTCTCTTGTACCAGGAGATCATACACAGTAAGTTTGTTGGTCTCACCGAACGCGGATTACTATAAATCTTGGTATGCAGCGAGTGTCTCTTGTACCAGGAGATAATTTACAGTGAGTTGGTCTCACCGAACGCGGATTACTATAAATCTTGGTATGCAGCGAGTGTCTCTTGTACCAGGAGATAATATACAGTGAGTTGGTCTCACCGAAAGTAGATTACTATAAATCTTGGTGAGTTGGTCTCACCGAATGCGGATTACTATAAATCTTGGTGAATTGGTCACACCGAACGCGGATTACTATAAATCTTAGTGAGTTGGTCTTACCGAACGCGGATTACTATAAATCTTGGTGAGTTGGTCTTACCGAACGCGGATTACTATAAATCTTGGTATGCAGCGAGTGTCTCTTGAACCGGGAGATAATATACAGTGAGTTGGTCACACCGAACGCGGATAACTATAAATCTTAGTATGCAGCGAGTATCTCTTGTACCAGGAGATAATTTACAGTGAGTTGGTCACACCGGGTCTCAATGGTATCGAAGGCTTTTTCGTAGTCCACAAACGCTAGGCATAGAGGCTGATTATATTCCTCGGTCTTCTGTATTATTTGCCTAAGTTTGTGTATGTGGTCTACGGTACTGAAGCCTTTTAGAAACCCAACCTGCTCAAAGGGTTGGAAGTCATCGAATTTCCGGGCAAGACGATTCGTGATTACCCTCGAAAACAACTTGTAAACGTGGCTTACAAGTGAAATGAGGCGGTAGTTCTTCAGAAGAGCTTTATCACCCTTCTTGAAAAACAGAACCACCACAGCAGAACTCCATTTCTTCGGTGTAATACCATTATGGAGGACGGAATTGAAGATGTTAGCCAGCTCTCTCAGAACTGGTGTGCCTCCTGCTTTAAGAAGCTCTGAGGTAATTCCGTCATCTTCTGGAGCCTTGTTGTTTCCAAGTTGTCCGAGAGCAATCCTAATCTCGCCCAAATCGATGTCGGGAAGATCGTCTGATAGGTGGCGTGTCAGTCTGGCTCGTGGTTCATCCGCACTGTGGGACTCAGGTGGAGGTACTCGTGATGAGTAAAAATCGCCATAGTACTTTTCGACTTCAGCGAGAATCTCTGGTTTTGAGGTGACGGTTGTGCCTTGTGTGGTTCTGAGTTTTGTCAGGTGACAACAGGAGGTATGTGACTTTGCAAGAACCTTTGAGCATCTATTGAGTGCTATGGCATCTTCAATATTCCGGGTATTAGCTCGTCTTGTGTCACGCCTTATTAGTTTTTTAACCTTCCTGTTAAGTGCCTGACACTCAGATGGCGTCATATTCTGCTGTTCTCGTCTCCTCGTCATCTCGTTCAGAGTCTCGCCTGAGAGCTTCGACTTACGTCCATTGCTCTTTTGTCGAACTTAATTTTGGCCCACTTCGCGGATGACACGCACCAGACTATTGGTGGCGTCGTCAATGTCCTGCCTGGTTTCCAACATGGCAAATCGGTTCTGTAGTTCCAACTGGAAGCTTTCGCAACCAGCTTCGACTTGGGGCAGAGTTGGTCTAAGAGTCGACTTCATTAACCGCGATCGTTCGATTTTAGTGTTAATATTCAGGGTGCCTCTTACCAGGCGGTGATCACTTCCAGTGTTTACCCTGTTGATCACGGAGACATCCCTGAATATTTGGCGCTTATTGGATAAAATGAAGTCGATCTCGTTCATCGCTGTGTTATCGGGGCTTCGCCAGGTCCACTTCCTTTGGGGCTTTTTCTGGAAAAATGAATTCATCAGAAATAATCCCTGAGCCTCAAGGAAGTTTACCAGCATTTGCCCCCGATGATTCCTGCGCCCATAGCCGAATTTTCCTACCCTCGATTCACCATCTTCTTGTACTCCCACTTTGGCATTGAAGTCACCCATAACAATTGTGTAGAAGGTACTGGTACGAGACATAGCTTTCACTATGTCTTCGTACATGGCTTCGACCTCTTCGTCAGTGTATGTAGACGTTGGGGCATACACTTGTATAACCTTCAAGGCATACCTCTCGGTTATCTTTAAGACAAGGTATGCCACCCTTGCCGACACACTGCCAACCTCCACGACATTGCTTCTGAGTGAGATCAAAAAGCCGACGCCACCTTGGGATGGTTGGTGTCCTTCTCGGAAGTAGAGTAAGTGACCGGAATCTAGTGTCATCGTGTCCTCGCCCTGTCTTCGGATTTCTGATAGACCTACTATATCCCAGTTAATACGACTTAACTCTACTTCCAATTCTGTCAGGTGTTCGTCCAGCCGCAGAGAGCGTCCATTATACGTGACCAGAAACAGTCGCCGTTTGTGGTACCCTGCCGTAGCCCGGGGATTCTTAGCACCCCCCATCGCACCGTTACCATGGCCGGTACCGTGGCCAGGAATAGTGCGATTACCGGGAATTGGGGGCCGTGAATTTGTATCGTCGCTCATAGGGGGTTTTTGCCTTAGTCACCGCGCTTGGCAGGCGGGTTGGTGACCGCAGTGGCTGGAATCTTTCACTAATAGCGCTGCTGCCCGCTATCAGGATTAGCATTTTCGGATTCCAGCATTTGTGTGGTTATACCGCCAAGTACAGGATCAGAGCACAAGACCAATCCAATTGCATCGCGGGGTAAGACAGGGGGATGTAATCTCCCCGAAACTTTTTACCAATGCATTGGAGGACGTCTTCAAGACGCTCGATTGGAACGGACGCGGCATTAATATCAATGGCCAACACATTACACATCTGCGATTTGCCGACGACATTGTCATCATGGCGGAGACTCTGCAGGATTTGGAAGAGATGCTAAACAGCCTGAGCGATTCTTCAAGACGAGTAGGTCTCGGGATGAACATTGAAAAGACCAAAATCATGTCAAACCAATATGTATCCCCGGGACCAGTGGTCGTAAATGGCTCTCCACTTGAAGTTGTGCAGGAATATATATACCTGGGCCAAACTACACAACTTGGCCGGCACAACTTTGAGAAGGAGGCTAAAAGAAGAATACGTTTGGGCTGGGCGGAATTCGGGAAATTGCGTCATATTTTTGAATCGTCGATCCCACAGTCGCTTAAGACCAGAGTCTTTAATCAGTGCGTCCTACCTGTAATGACTTACGGTGCCGAAACGTGGACACTCACCGTAGGACTGGTCCACAAATTTAAGGTCGCTCAGCGAGCGATGGAACGCGCGATGCTTGGGGTTTCTCTGGGCGATAGAATCCGAAATGACGACATTCGCCAGAGAACTAAAGTCTCTGACATCGTGCGTAGAATTAGCTCGCTGAAGTGGAAGTGGGCTGGTCATGTCTCCAGGCGCATTGACGGCCGATGGAGCCGACACGTGTTAGAGTGGAGACCACGCTTAGGCAAACGTAGTGTAGGTGACAAGATGGACCGACGATTTAAAAAAGGTGGCAGGTACGGGATGGATGCGGACTGCCCAAGATCGGGATGGTTGGCGTTCTATGGGGGAGGCTTTCGTCCAGCAGTGGACGGCAAAAGGATGAATGAAATGAAAAAAAAAATGAAATGGTCACACCGATCGCGGATAACTATAAATCTTGGTATGCAGCGAGTGTCTCTTGTACCAGGAGTAGTATACAGTGAGTTGGTCACACTGAACGCGGATAACTATAAATCTTGGTATGCAGCGAGTGTCTCTTGTACCAGGAGATAATATACAGTAAGTTGGTCACACCGAACGCGGATAACTATAAATCTTGGTGAGTTGGTCTCACTGAATGCGGATTACTATAAATCTTGGCGAGTGAGTCACACCGAACGCGGATTACTATAAATCTTGGTGAGTTGGTCTCACCGAACGCGGACTATAAATCTTGGTATGCAGCGAGTGTCCCTTGTACCAGGAGATCGATCATATACAGTGAGTAGGTATCACCGAACGCGGATTAATATAAATCTTGGTATTCAGGGAGTGTCTCTTGTACCAGGAGATCGATCATACACAGTGAGTTGGTCACACCGAACGCGGATTACTATAAATCTTGGTCTCAAGCGGATCAAACGCGGATCACTAGTGTCTCTTGTACCAGGATATCATACACAGTAAGTTTGTTGGTCTCACCGAACGCGGATTACTATAAATCTTGGTATGCAGCGAGTGTCTCTTGTACCAGGAGATAATATACAGTGAGTTGGTCTCACCGAACGCGGATTAATATATATCTTGGTATTCAAGGAGTGTCTCTTGTACCAGGAGATCGATCATACACAGTGAGTTGGTCACACCGAACGTGGATTACTATAAATCTTAGTATGCAGCAAGTATCTTTTGTACCAGGAGATAATTTACAGTGAGTTGGTCACACCGAACGCGGATAACTATAAATCTTGGTATGCAGCGAGTGTCTTTTGTACCAGTAGATAATATACAGTGAGTTGGTCTCACCGAACGCGGATTAATATATATCTTGGTATTCAAGGAGTGTCTCTTGTACCAGGAGATCGATCATACACAGTGAGTTGGTCACACCGAACGTGGATTACTATAAATCTTAGTATGCAGCAAGTATCTTTTGTACCAGGAGATAATTTACAGTGAGTTGGTCTCACCGAACGCGGATTACTATAAATCTTGGTATGCAGCGAGTGTCTCTTGTACCAGGAGATAATTTACAGTGAGTTGGTCACACCGAACGCGGATAACTATAAATCTTGGTATGCAGCGAGTGTGTCTTGTACCAGGCGATCGATCATATACAGTGAGTAGGTCTCACCGAACGCGGATTAATATATATCTTGGTATTCAGGGAGTGTCTCTTGTACCAGGAGATCGATCATACACAGTGAGTTGGTCACACCGAACGCGGATTACTATAAATCTTGGTCTCAAGCGGATCAAACGCGGATCACTAGTGTCTCTTGTACCAGGAGATCATACACAGTAAATTTGTTGGTCTCACCGAACGCGGATAACTATAAATCTTGGTATGCAGCGAGTGTCTCTTGTACGAGGCGAACGATCATACACATTGATGTATGTATACACATGTGCGGAGCTGCAATCACTTCATGTACGGAAAGCTAGCGGTCCCGATGGAATACCAGCCATAGTGCTGAAGAAGTGCGCGGCGGAGCTGTCTCCCGTGTTAACGCGCCTGTTCCAACTTTCTCTTTCTTCGGGATGTGTGCCGGAGGCTTGGAGAAGAGCTAATGTGCAAGCGGTTCCTAAAAAAGGGGATCGGTCTGACCCGGCAAATTATCGGCCAATAGCTATCACCTCAGTACTTTGTAAGGTGATGGAACGGATTCTTAACAACCAACTGATCCATTACCTAGAAGATCACTGTTTAATTAATGATCGTCAGTACGGATTTCGACCAAAACGGTCTACAGGTGATCTTCTAGCGTTCGTAACACACCTCTGGGGTGAAGCTATCGACAAACACGGGGAATCGTTGGCTGTCAGCCTCGATATCTCCAAGGCTTTCGACAGGGTCTGGCACAGAAGTCTTCTCTCCAAGCTGCCGGCATATGGTCTGCCTGCTCAGCTTTGCACCTGGATTGCCAGCTTCCTACACAAGCGCAGCCTTCGTGTTTTAGTTGATGGTTGCGCTTCACAATTCTATGTAGTGAATGCTGGGGTCCCCCAGGGATCTGTGCTATCTCCCACTCTGTTTCTTTTGCATATCAATGATATGCTCTCTCTCGGGAACATTCATTGCTATGCAGACGACAGTACAGTGCATGGTGGATACCACGGACGCGCGGTGGCTGGGCGAGCGGAAATTAAGGAGAGGCGGGAGGATCTTGTCATTGAACTCAATAGGACGTTAGAGATTATCGCCAAATGGGGCTCAGATAATCTTGTTGAGTTTAATGCCAAGAAAACACAGGTTTGCGCTCTCACAGCAAATAAGTCACCATTTTCCCCTCTTCCCTCCCTCTGTGGCTCTCCGCTGGTGATACAAAGCAAAATCGCCATGCTGGGGATGGACGTTCGCTGCGACCTTAGTCCAAGGGATTACATCGAGGCTGTGATAAAAACAGCATCACGGAAACTCGGAGTTCTGAACAAGGTGCGGCGTTTTTTCACGCCACAACAACTGTGCCTGCTGTACAAAACACAGGTACGGTCTTGCGTTGAATATTGCTCGCACCTTTGGGATGGCTCCGCTAAATACCTACTTCAGGCCTTGGATCGGTTGCAGCGACGTGCGGTCCGCATTATTGGCGACGTAAAGGTCACTAACACCCTCGAGCCTTTACAATTGCGTCGAGAGATAGCAGCGCTGAGCGCTTTCTATCGACTGTATCACGGCGAGTGTTCCGAGGAATTATTCTCCCTAATTCCTGCTTCCCCCTTTCTTCACAAGTCTACGCGTGCTGGCTCTCGATGTCACCGACTAACTGTGACATCAATTCTATCGCGCACAAAGAAATTTGGCAACTCCTTTCTTTGTCGCACTTCCAAGAAATGGAATTACTTACCAGCTCACGTATTCCCCTCCTCTTACGACCCGGGTTCCTTCAAACGAGGCGTGAAGAGGCATCTTGCGGGCCGGCAAGGCGAGGGCGGCTAGTGCAGAACCTTCTTCCCGACTGTACTGGCCGTCCTCGCGTTTGGACTCTACTACCACTTAACATCAGGTGGAGTAGAGTCATTTGCCCTCCTGGCTAATATATATAAAAAAAAAAAAATTGAGTTGGTCACACCGAAAGCAGATTACTATAAATCTTTATCTCACGCGGATCGAACGCCGATTACTAGTGTCTCTTATACCAGGAGATGATATACTGAGTTGGTCTCACCGAACGCGGATTTCTATAAATCTTGGTATGCAGCGAGTGTCTTTTGTACCAGGAGATAATATACAGTGAGTTGGTCTCACCGAATGCGGATTAATATAAATCTTGGTCTCAAGCAGATCAAACGCGGATCACTAGTGTCTCTTGTACCAGGAGATCATACACAGTAAATTTGTTGGTCTCACCGAACGCGGATAACTATAAATCTTGGTATGCAACGAGTGTCTCTTGAACCAGGAGATAATATACAGTGAGTTGGTCTCACCGAACGCGGATTAATATATATCTTGGTATTCAGGGAGTGTCTCTTGTACCAGGAGATCGATCATACACAGTGAGTTGGTCACACCGAACGCGGATTACTATAAATCTTGGTCTCAAGCGGATCAAACGCGGATCACTAGTGTCTCTTGTACCAGGAGATCATACACAGTAAATTTGTTGGTCTCACCGAACGCGGATTACTATAAATCTTGGTATGCAGCGAGTGTCTCTTGTACCAGGAGATAATTTACAGTGAGTTGGTCTCACCGAACGCGGATTACTATAAATCTTGGTCTCAAGCAGATCAAACGCGGATCACTAGTGTCTCTTGTACCAGGAGATCATACACAGTAAATTTGTTGGTCTCACCGAACGCGGATTACTATAAAATATTGGTATGCAGCGAGTGTCTCTTGAACCAGGAGATAATATACAGTGAGTTGGTCTCACCGAATGCGGATAACTATAAATCTTGGTGAGTTGGTCTAACCGAACGCGGATTACTATAAATCTTGGTATGCAGTGAGTGTCTCTTGAACCAGGAGATAATATACAGTGAGTTGGTCACACCGAACGCGGATAACTATAAATCTTAGTATGCAGCGAGTATCTCTTGTACCAGGAGATAATTTACAGTGAGTTGGTCACACCGAACGCGGATAACTATAAATCTTGGTATGCAGCGAGTGTCTCTTGTACCAGGAGATAATTTACAGTGAGTTGGTCACACCGAACGCGGATAACTATAAATCTTGGTATGCAGCGAGTGTCTCTTGTACCAGGAGTAGTATACAGTGAGTTGGTCACACCGAACGCGGATTACTATAAATCTTGGTGAGTTGGTCTCACCGAATGCGGATTACTATAAATCTTGGTATGGAGCGAGTGTCTCATGTACCAGGAAATCATTCACAGATAGTTGGTCTCACCGAAAAGTCTTTTGTTTTAACACTTGAGGCGATAAGTTTACTTAATTTGATAAGAATTTATAATTGTTGATAATATAACTAATAAACATGACCTAACGATTTAAATTATTATTTTATATAAAAAACTACTTTTTGTGACTTAAATATAAAACTTAGACATATGCTGTCGCTGACTTTTTTGTGTGCATTATCAAGTTCTACAACTTTTCTATAGAACTCAATCATATATCTCTCATCGTTAAGGCAGCGTTCGTAAGACCGTTTTCGTGCGACCGTTTTTTCTCCGACTAACTTTGCAAATCCTACTATTTATATACAAGGTTAATATATAGCCTATGACACTCACAATTGATGTGGCTTTCGATTGGTAAAATAATTTTCAAAATCGGTTCAGTAGATCCAGAGATTACCTCCTACAACCTCACAAACTTTACCTCTTTATAACATTACTATAGATTAATAATATTGTTAAAAACTTTACCTATTAAAAACCCAGTCGCCATTTTCCCAGTACGGTTCGTAATAATCTATCTTGCTTTTCTTTTTACCTAAGGGTCTCGGTGTTGAGATCCTACGCAAGAGATTAATTCCTTTTATTTAAAATTCAATATGTAATAACTTTAAGATTGTCATAGATAGTCTGTTATTTCATAAATTCCCAACAAAGGGATGGTTGAATGAATCAGTTTATTTTATTTATTTCAACTTATGCAATGAACTTACGATTCATTTTATCGACGGGGACATCTGAACAGCAAAGCAATCAGTTTGATGCATTCTACCGTTTGATCAAGAAACTTTTTTTTTTATAGAATAGGAAGGCGGACGAGCATATGGGTCACCTGATGGTAAGTGGTCACCAAGCGCCCTTAGACATTGGTACTGTAAGAAATGTTAACCATCGCTTACATCGCCAATGCGCCACCAACCTTGGGACCTAAGATTTTATGTCCCTTGTGCCTGTAATTACACTGGCTCACTCACCCTTCAAACCGAAACACAACAATACCAAATACTGCTGTTTTGCGGTAGAATATCTGATGAGTGGGTGGTACGTACCCAGACGAGCTTGCACAAAGTCCTACCACCAGTATAGAAAGAAACTTACCACCACCACTTAGAAAGGCCACAGTAATAATTATATTATTAAATTATCACCTGTACCGTTCGAGGTCTCTTTCCTTATTCGCCTGAATTGAATTTGTTCTGAACACCGAAAACAATGCCATCGCTATAGAAACAAATTGAACAAACCATTTCACAGTCATGATTAGTGCAGCCGCTATTTCCTCAGTAAAAAGAAGTATTTTATCAATATGTCATTATAATGGTAAAAAATATATAAAATCAAAGTTTAGGGATTAAGTCAAAAGTGTATGTCTTCAAATTATTCTGCTGCGTGACTCGATGATAGAATACTTTTTAAATATTGCATAAAGTTGTGCGAGATAGTTTGAGATATTTACTAAAAAATGACTTCTTGGAGTCTTAACAATTAAAATACACTAAAACCTTACCAAGAAATAAATTTTTCGCCAACATATTTCACATTGTCAAATGATTTAATTACAATCTGTGTAATTGAATTGCAAACTTAACGGACGATAAAAAATATTATTAACTTTTTATACATAAAAAATGCATATATTTTTTTATCTCGAACGGCCATAACAGGCCTATGAATATATGGGAGAAATTTCAGGTACATGACTAATGGCTTTTCAAGGCAAGGGAAAAGAATCACTCATTCAACCACACATTCTAGGGATTATCTAGGTGTCTAGAAATATAGACTTCGGGCTGCTACTAAGAGTTTCACGACAGAAAAACAAAACAACTTATTACCCAGCTACTCCGCTACTAAACTGAACGATACACTCATATCAAACAAATAAAAAATAAATATTATAATATTAGAAGGTACTTATTAACATAATAGTAAATATATATGCTGTCTACTTTTATTATATACTATGAGTTATGTACAACTAAATACATTAAGTGATGTATATTGATTAAAAAATGATAATTTTGAATAAAACGAACTATAGTAAAATTTTAATGTTACAATATTAAATAAGGAAAATTACTATTTTTTTGATGGCCGATGGAGCCGACACGTGTTAGAGTGGAGACCACGCTTAGGCAAACGTAGTGTAGGACGCCCTGTGACAAGATGGACCGACGATTTAAAAAAGGTGGCAGGTACGGGATGGATGCGGACTGCCCAAGATCGGGATGGTTGGCGTTCTATGGGGGTGGCTTTCGTCCAGCAGTGGACGGCAAAAGGCTGAAAAAAAAAAAAAAAAAACTATTTTTTTTGGTTAAATTTTAATTTCATAGATAATAAATTAGGCTACGGTTAATTTATGTTCATTTATTAGGAATAAGTGTATTTTTTTGTGTATTTATACAATTGACATTTCTTCTTTAGTCAATTTAAAATTAAAAAAATATAAGCGCCTTATGTTTGGATTTTACCGACGCGATGATGTGTCTTGTATTGAATGGTAATTTATCTTAAATTTTAAATTGTTATAACTAAGATATCTGGGTTTGTAATAACACTGGCTCACTGCGTGAGTCTATATGCAGAGCCGAGATCCTGTGGTGAGAACCCAAGTTTGTGGGTTCACCCGGAGAATACCACTATATTTTAATATGCTTGTTTTTTTAAATCATGTAATAGCCGGTATGTGTGTGAACAGAAATCCATAATCACTCTTCAAATTGAGAGGAGTCTGTCCAGCTATGAATTTGAAGGCTGTTTATTTATATATGCTTTAATTACAAAGCATTGCTTGTTTTAATAGTGGTAAGTATCATAGCTAGAGCCGGCAACAGCCTGTTTGTACAATAGTCATGGCGTTTCGTTGAACGGTAGGTAAGTTGATGTGCTGCAGCGCCATCTAGCGATGTATACACGTACAATAGATGCCTCAATTTAAAAAAAGTAAACCTACGTGTTTTATACGAACGATATATTAAACAGCTGAACAATATCAATAAATGTTGACCCAATTCCAGTTTCCCCTATGTCCTCTCCAGCGTTGAAGAATATCTGATATTTAATTAATTATCTGTGTTATTTTAAAACAATTCATGGAAATAGTGTTGCCAGTGACAAAAATGATGTTACAAGTACACAAAATTATGACATTTTTATTTGTTCTTATATAATAACAAAGTACAAGCGTCTAAATAATGTCGCAATTTTATCTTTTGTTTTGTGTCGCAGTCCTGGGGATTTTAATTAACCTACGAATATTATTTGTATATAGCAATAGTGGGTATGTGTGATATATCACTTAAATAATATTACAACACTGTCTTTTTTTTCATAATTAATATTGTTATCAGGTTTGATTGCTGTAAAATATTTTAAATCTTAAATTGTTAATAATAAGAGCGGTTTTTGTTTATACATACAATATGTTTTCTACTTTCAATTACATTATACACATATTGATTAACTTTAATAGACAATACTTTGATGTACGCATTTTGTACTATTTATTTTATGTAATTATATGTGTATATAATTGTGTGAAGTTTTATTTACATAACCTTGAATATGCACAGGTATATGTGCGTGGTGCTGATGATTTCCCCGTGACTTGAGTCACAATGCCAGGACCTGCTTAGGATATTATGGTGCACTCAATTCCCTCACTTAAATCCGATAGAGCGGCAAAGATGACCGAAGAGTTCTTTCAGGGGAACCCCCATCGAACACTGCCAGCTAGCCAGACACTCACTGCCAGACCGGACTGCTGCATAGAATTTCTCGACACCCAACAACTTATTATTGTCCCGGACTTAAAACCAGACCTCGAGATTGGATGTTTGGCGGGTGGACTAACTTGAGATACTGAGGCATATAATATTCAGAGACGGATCCAGGTATGAGGCTAGCCAATACTCAAAGACCGAAGGAATAATATATTTATATTTACGACACGTCACATTGTTTGAATACCCTGTACTGATTGATTAATGTATTATAATAATCTAATAATAAATTGTTATGATTTCGTCATGCCAAATATGGAGTACAACTAAAAAGGCGATGTGCTGACGGCACAGATGTCTTACTAGCTAGCCAATAGACCAATGAGGCAGTTAAAAGAAACATGTGACCTGATGATGAGCCTCTTAATAGACACTGTGATATTGCTTAAAGTATAGTATATCTAATGGGCTCTTAGAAGCCTTTATGCATTAGTTACGTAGAATCTGCAGAGAACAGACTAGAAACTGGCAGTACAATGCACTAAATTTCCTTATTATGATATTAGGCAATCGAATCAAGATTTACCTCAAAAGGCAAATTACTTCCCGGGGCTCCTTGATACAGGAGTTCCACTAGGACAAATTCTATGACTAATACATATAAGATGGAATCCTTATATGTAATTATTAGTACTAAACAATTTTAATTTATAAATAAAATTATTAATAATTATTAAAGTTAATGTCCTACTGCCGGGTTAAGTACTTTTTTGGGAGATGGCTTAGAGCTCACCACACCACGCAGCTCCAAATCAGACTGGTGGCAGATTTTCGTAGACCACTGGGGCAGGATATCTCACGATGTTTTCTTTCACCGCCGAGCAGGAAATGAATTATAAACACAAATTAAATACATGAAAATTCAATTGCTTGCCTGGGTTTGAACTCTGAATCATCGGTTACATTCTCATCTTCCAGCCACTGGGCCGTCGCGCTCGATGTACATATAATAAACATTAAGGTTGTCGAAGGATTATAAATAAAAAAACTCTTATTAGAAAACCTTAAATATGTTTTTAAAATTATTAACCCTTTCATCCCACATAATTTTCCGGGACACGATATCCGTGGGGGCGGTTGGATACTTTGTGATATTCACGACGCATTTTCCTTTTTTTACAGGAAACCAATCTTTAACATAAACATAACACCTTACTTGTAAACGTTTAGCTGACGTTACATTCTCCTGTTATTGGAATAGGCTAATTATATAAAGACGTAATCTATTAAGATAAAAGCATTTACAGATACAAATATTGAATCGTTACAGAAACGAAATATTAACTTAGCAGAGCCATTTATAAAATTATTTATACTTACAGAGTCCTGAAATTAAAAATAAAAATGTTATTAATATCTCAAATCATTTAAAAGCACTAACTTGTCTATGATTTCATATTAGTTAATATTAATTATTGTCAGTACGGCACAAGCATACGTGTGAGTAGGGTCTGATTCCGTTGTTACTTAAATAAATAACATATACACTATTATAACATAATTTGTGATCTAGTTAAGATTGCCAAGTTTTAAAAACACGTGAATCTTAGTCGAAGATTACGGGTTCAAACCCGGGCAAGCAACAATGGGCTTCCAATTTTCCATTAACTTATAATTCATTTCGTGACCTGCATATAACATTTAACTATTAGGAATATGTCTAAAAATATTTAATGAAGGTATTAATTGTCTCTGGTCTTCAATCAATGTCCTTGATGTAACGTACGAAGAAGGTTATGTGTGAGCTAGGCTTATGTTGGATACCCCGGGGCGCATAATGGGAATACGGGAAGCTGTCCCGACTAAGTATTTAAATTATCAATGAATATTGTTTTATTTTAGAGGTAGGCGGACGAGCAAATAAGCCTGATAATAAATAGTCACCACCCCCGTATAATACTACACATTGGCGATGTAAGAAATATTAACCATTATTTATTGTTAGGGATATGTCAAAACTATAAACATTGTCTATGATCTCATCCCGCCATCTTTCATTAGATAAAAGAATCACATATTGAGTATTGACAGTCCGCCTCAAGGATACGTGTAAGGTCTATGTCAGGTAGCTCAGTGACAATTGATACGTTATTAGTGTATAGTTGAATGAACCATAATACACTTACATCGCCAATGCGACACCAACCTTGGAAACGAACATTTATGTCACTTGTGCCTGTAGTTACACTGGCTCATTCGCCATTCAAACCGAAACACGGCATTACTAAATATTGCTGCTTTGTGATAAATTATCTGACGAGTGGGTTGTACCTACATAGACGGGATTGCATTAAGCGCTATTAAATAGTGGTAATTAGTAATTCACTCTGTATCATTCAGGCTCGACTCATAATTGATTGAAAGTAATCGTTAACATACGTTTCGTCTTCGATACACAGTTGGCGAGCTCCAAGTGACACAAGTCTTCGAAAAGCTTCAGTTCGTACACGAATTTTCCGTTACTACCTTTGTTCTTTACTAGCCTCATGCCACAAACACTTCCGTAGCTAGAAAATGTAAGAGATGCGTTACTTTTACTGTAAACACCGATAAATGTAGGTTTATCTTTGTGTTGAAAAATAAAAAATTATTCTAAGGAGCGTAAAATAATTATTCTAAGGAGTTCTTATACATTATATATGCCATAAGTTGATTATCTCAAAATAGAGATCTATAATTTCACACGCGGAAGTTTGTCCAGTGGGGGTACAACTGGTTTTGTTTAGATTCCTTTTTGACAACTAATTGTAGATCTATTTTATATAAAAGCTCATGTGTATCCGAAAGAATTCGCCGATCGCATAATTAGAACACACAAACGACACATATCAAAATAACATGTTACTAGAAGTCGCTTCTCAACAGTTCACTTAAGCGCGCAGGATAAGGCTGTTGTGACGTCGACGTCGGTAACCCTCGGCGTTACAACCGTCAAGATGTTCGTAATAAGATAAAATGACCTTACTATTCATAGGCTTTTATGCATAGTTGGTTACATTCTCTGTGTTGAGTTGATCCCGTGTTCAGAATCTTGCCACCTGGCTTACTCGTTGTACCATCCCTGTTAAAACAATTAACGGAATTTGAAAACTGTCTGACATTAGAAATATTTAAAAAAATAAACTAAATTATCTATGGTCTAATCTTAAAATATTTGATTGGACTCTGTGATTATTTCATATACGTGAATAGTATGGCATTAAATATACAATATTATCTGAGCTATTTCTTTTTTCTATTTATTAAATAATAAATTAGTATAATTACTATTATTTTAAGAGGATTGTGTCCACGTCACATTAATTATAACGTGTAGATATATGTCCCACAGCTGGACACAATCCTCTTAAAATAAACTATAAACATAAGTTTTCAAGGTGTTGCCCGAATATACATATCCGATATCCCCTAAATGTGGGTCCTCCCCACTACAGCGCTGTAGTACTATAGTATAGTATTGTAAAATTGACTGCCTTGTTAGTCTAGTGGCTAGATGTAAAAAAATCGAGTCGAAAATTCTCAATAGCAGCCCGGAGTCTGGAAAATGGTAATCTGTATACATTCCCGTACCTCAAAAAGCACGTAAACACGTTGATCCTGCACCTGGACTTTTTCCGGTTGTGTCGGATTGCCGTCCCATCGGATAGTGAGAGTTAGGGAGGACATACATAGTGCACATGTGTTTGCGCACACACTTGTGCACTATAATATCTCCTGCGCAGATGGCTAATCTCTCTGGAGATTGGCCGCCGTGGCCGAAATCGTAACCAATTTGTAAAACTACTTTATTTACAATCTGTAATATTCTATTCATGGCTTTTATCAGGTTACGTTAGTCGTTCTATGGCCATATATCTTAGTTTTCAAGTGTAATAATAAGATTTTAGGTACCTACAAATTACAAACAATTTACAAAATTTCGTTACGCTAATTTATATATAGAACTGAATGCAAATAGTTTATATATTACTTACTAGCTGACCCGTGCCCACTTCGTTGAGCGGTAAACATTTTTACTTGTGAGTGAGAAGGTCTCACCGAACGCTCTTGTTTGGAACGAGTGTCTCCTGTACCAGGAGATCGCTCATACACAGTGAGTTAGTCTCACCGAACGCGGATTACAATAAATCTTGGTATGCAGCGAGTGTCTCTTGTACCAGGAGATAATATGCAGTGAATTAGTCGCACCGAACGCGGATTACTATAAATCTTGATACAAACGAGTTATATTATGATTTTAATATGAAAACTTCTAAGATTTCTAATAAAATGACCTCTATTGTACGTGTAGTGTTGGTCTCACCGAACGCGGATTACTATAAATCTTTGTATGGAGCGAGTGTCTCTTGTAACAGGAGATCGATCATTAACAGTGAGTTTGTCTCACCGAACGCGGATCACTATGATTCTTGATCTCTCGCGGAACCAACGGCGATTACTAGTGTCTCTTGTACCAGAAAATCATATACTGAGTTGGCCTCACCGAACGCGAATTACTATAAATCTTGGTATGTACTAGTGTCTCTTGTACCAGGAGATCATTCACAGTGAGTTGGTCTCACCGAACGCGGATTACTATAAATCTTGGTATGCAGCGAGTGTCTCTTGTACCAGGAGATAATTTACAGTGAGTTGGTCTCACCGAATGCGGATTACTATAAATCTTGGTGAGTTGGTCTCAACGAACGCGGATTACTATAAATCTTGGTGAGTTGGTCTCACCGAACGCGGATTTCAATAAATCTTGGTATGCAGCGAGTGTCTCATGTACCAGGAGATAATATACAGTGACTTGGTCTCACCGAATGCGGATTAATATAAATCTTGGTGAGTTGGTCTCAACGAACGCGGATTAATATAAATCTTGGTGAGTTGGTCTCACCGAACGCGGATTACTATAAATCTTGGTATGCAGCGAGTGTCTCTTGTACCAGTAGATAATATACAGTGAGTTGGTCTCACCGAACGCGGATTACTATAAATCTTGGTATGCAGCGAGTGTCTCTTGTACCAGTAGATAATATACAGTGAGTTGGTCTCACCGAACGCGGATTACTATAAATCTTGGTATGCAGCGAGTGTCTCTTGTACCAGTAGATAATATACAGTGAGTTGGTCTCACCGAACGCGGATTACTATAAATCTTGGTATGCAGCGAGTGTCTCTTGTACCAGTAGATAATATACAGTGAGTTGGTCTCACCGAACGCGGATTACTATAAATCTTGGTATGCGGCGAGTGTCTCTTGTACGAGAAGATAATGTACAGTGAGTTGGTATCAACGAACGTGGTTTACAATAAATCGTTATACAAACGAGTTATATAATAATTTTAAAAAGAACCTTTCAACTTACTTTACCTTTAAAATCTACATCAATTTATGTGTACAGGTATTTTTTATAAAATACAAAATTAAAATAAAAAGAACATACACATACAAATTTACAAAAAAAACACGCCGTCTAAAAGATTGTCCTGTGGCATTGTACCCAAGACGCTGGCACTATTGCCTCTCTGCACCGCTAGACTAAGGCTTTCGGCTAAATAAGCGCCAGCTCTTGGGTCACCAGAAGTGTGGACCAGTTTGTGACAATTATATTTTATGATCCTTTTTGTATCGGACGACCATGGACCCAATGTTTCAAAACCCAGCCCCGCAAATTCACATTCGTTGGATAAAAGTGAATATTTGCGGTGCTTGAGTATTTGAGCAGCTTTAGCGGCTGCACTGGCCTTACGAGACGTATTCTTGATATGATATACTGCCAGCGTATATACGCAAGTTGCATCCCACACAAGGACACGTCCCATCGACCATGGCACTAATGTCGCTCCATCGGGTCTCTTGCCATCATCTCTGCATAAACCATTCGGTTCCAGTGTAGCAGGAATCGATGCTGTGGCAAAAGCCCGACGAAGTATGTCATTAAGAGACCCATGGCGATATGCATGGCCAGCGCTTTTGCGGCAGCTAAGTCCATGGCGTCCGAAATAATCCACCTGGGTACCACAGGGACATGTGTGAGGCTCGCACACCTTTAAACCTAAGCGAAGGCATACGGCGATGCGTATCGTTGCCCGATCAAGTACTGTCCCTAGATTTTTAGAAGGGAGGGCCTTAAGCCAGTGGCCTGACTCTTTCAGATACAGCTAGCAGTCTTGCATGGTCTGTATCTGAAGTACACTGGGACAGGAGCAAATTGTGTGTAAGTTTAATACGGGGTGAATCCCAGTGCTTCTGACAAGCCATATCTGAGGGAAATACTTCATCAGGGCAAGAAACACTCCAAGCTGTCTTAGCCTCAGCAAGATCCTTCACTACAACATCAGTCGAACTTGGAAAGCTTAATATCCGATTGACGAGAGTGATAGAACCATTAGCGGAGGCCAAGAAAGCTGGGAGCGCCAAAGATGACGTAGACCGTATACCTAAGCCACCATATTTGACTGGGAGAGTTGCTTGTGACCAAGAAAGTGTATCGAATTGTAAATTTAGAATTTTGGCTACGGTGTCTTTAAGCAAGGCATCAATAGCGGCTGTAATAGAAGGAAATTTCCAAAAGGGGCTACTGCGTAATAAATACATAAACTTTGGGGCAAATAAACATGTCCGAAGAATGAAAATGGCTATGTGTGGTTGAATGTCTAATAAACGTTTCGAAATGAGGTTAAACTTTTCTAATTTTGAATTTATTAAGGGAAGAAATGCATCATCAAAAATTGGAGCGCCTAGTAAAGTTAAAGAATGCTTAGGGACCGTAATAATATTTGGGATTAAAAGATTTAAATCATTTCAAATTTTGTTTTTCTTTTCTTGTGAAAGAGAAATAGGTTCTGAAAAATATACTTTGCATTTACTGCAATTTAAATTAAATTCTATGCTTTCAAATTTTTTTTAAATTATTTTTAAGTTGCTAATGATTGTTGTTACATCTCCTGCCAAAGAGCCATCATCGAGGTACCATAAATTAAATTTGGAATTTAATAATGAAATTATTGGATGTATAACCAAACTAAATATGGCGGGGCCAAGTGGGTCACCTTGCTGACAACCTACTCATGAATTCATTTCGTGCTCGCCAAACAATAATTTTGTGGGAGAACCATAACATTGCCACATATAGTCGAATATTTCTGGAATTTCTTTAAACATAGCTCCTCGATCAACCGAGTTGAACGCATTCCGAACATCAATTTTGACGAAAATTTCATAATTTTCGGATTCACTTAAAAAGGTTCTAGCAGAATGGACTGCCGCTTCACATCCTCCCTGTATACCAAAACCCAGTTGTTGACGCATGAATTTATTTTTTAATTTGCATTTTAATAAATTGCAACATATCTTAGAGGCTAGTCGCCAAATAGTGCTGCCAACAGCAATGGGACGTACTCCTCCATCTTTTTTTAATAAGCTACTAAATTTGCACCATAAAGGACCGGTGTAATTGTTTCTGGAACTCGACCAGACAGCATTAAATTAACTAAATTTGTTAATTCCCGAATTAATTTTTCCTTGTCTTCATTAAGAACTGAGGAACTTAACAAGTCTTTTAGGTGCTGTGGAGTAAGACCGTCCAAACCTCCAGCAGAACCATTCGTTGAAAGGTTCTCTTTACAAAATACATTTGTTTTAATTTCAAAAAAAAATAAACAATTAATATGAAAACTTCTAAGATTTCTGACAAAATGACCTCTATTGTAGGTGTAGACTGGTAGTGTGGGTGTAGTGTTGGTCTCAACGAACGCGAATTACTATAAATCTTGGTATGCAGCGAGTGTCTCTTGTACCAGGTGATCGATCATACACAGTGAGTTGGTCACACCTAACGCGGATAACTATAAATCTTGGTATGCAGTGAGTGTCTCTTGTACCAGGAGATAATTTACAGTGAGTAGGTCTCACCGAACGCGGATTAATGTAAATCTTGGTATTCAGGGAGTGTCTCTTGTACCAGGAGATCGGTCATACACAGTGAGTTGGTCACACCGAACGCGGATAACTATAAATCTTGGTATGCAGCGAGTGTATTTTGTACCAGGAGATAATATACAGTGAGTTGGTCTAACCGAACGCGGATTACTATAAATCTTGGTGAGTTGGTCTCATCGAACGCGGATAACTATAAATCTTGGTATGCAGCGAGTGTCTCTTGTACCAGGAGATAATTTACAGTGAGTTGGTCTCACCGAATGCGGATTACTATAAATCTTGGTGAGTTGGTCTCAACGAACGCGGATTACTATAAATCTTGATACAAACGAGTTATATTATAATTTTAATATAAAAACATCTAAGATTTCTAACAAAATTACCTCTATTATAGGTGTAGTGTTGGTCTCACCGAACGCGGATTACTATAAATCTTGATACAAACGAGTTATATTATAATTTTAATATAAAAACATCTAAGATTTCTAACAAAATTACCTCTATTATAGGCGTAGTGTTGTTCTCACCGAACGCGGATTACTATAAATCTTGGTATGCAGCGAGTGTCTCTTGCACCAGGAGATAATATACAGTGACTTGGTCTCACCGAACGCGGATTACTTTAAATCTTGGTATTCAGGGAGTGTCTCTTGTACCAGGAGATCGATCCTACACAGTGAGTTGGTCATACCGAACGCGGATAACTATAAATCTTGGTCTCAAGCGGATCAAACGCGGATCACTAGTGTCTCTTGTACCAGGAGATCATACACAGTAAGTTTGTTGGTCTCACCGAACGCGGATTACTATAAATCTTGATACAAACGAGTTATATTATAATTTTAATATAAAAACATCTAAGATTTCTAACAAAATTACCTCTATTATAGGTGTAGTGTTGGTCTCACCGAACGCGGATTAGTATAAAGCTTGATACAAACGAGTTATATTATAATTTTAATATAAAAACATCTAAGATTTCTAACAAAATTACCTCTATTATAGGTGTAGTGTTAGTCTCACCGAACGCGGATTACTATAAATCTTGATACAAACGAGTTATATTATAATTTTAATATAAAAACATCTAAGATTTCTAACAAAATTACCTCTATTATAGGCGTAGTGTTGTTCTCACCGAACGCGGATTACTATAAATCTTGATACAAACGAGTTATATTATAATTTTAATAAAAAAACATCGAAGATTTCTAACAAAATTGCCTCTATTATAGGCGTAGTGTTGTTCTCACCGAACGCGGATTACTATAAATCTTGGTGAGTTGGTCTTACCGAACGCGGATTACTATAAATCTTGGTATGCAGCGAGTGTCTCTTGCACCAGGAGATAATATACAGTGACTTGGTCTCACCGAACGCGGATTACTTTAAATCTTGGTATTCAGGGAGTGTCTCTTGTACCAGGAGATCGATCCTACACAGTGAGTTGGTCATACCGAACGCGGATAACTATAAATCTTGGTCTCAAGCGGATCAAACGCGGATCACTAGTGTCTCTTGCACCAGGAGATCATACACAGTAAGTTTGTTGGTCTCACCGAACGCGGATTACTATAAATCTTGATACAAACGAGTTATATTATAATTTTAATATAAAAACATCTAAGATTTCTAACAAAATTACCTCTATTATAGGTGTAGTGTTGGTCTCACCGAACGCGGATTAGTATAAAGCTTGATACAAACGAGTTATATTATAATTTTAATATAAAAACATCTAAGATTTCTAACAAAATTACCTCTATTATAGGTGTAGTGTTGGTCTCACCGAACGCGGATTACTATAAATCTTGATATAAACGAGTTATATTATAATTTTAATATAAAAACATCTAAGATTTTTAACTAAATTACCTCTATTATAGGCGTAGTGTTGTTCTCACCGAACGCGGATTACTATAAATCTTGGTCTCAAGCGGATCAAACGCGGATCACAAGTGTCTCTTGTACCAGGAGATAATTTACAGTGAGTTGGTCTCACCGAACGCGGATAACTATAAATCTTGGTATGCAGCGAGTGTCTCTTGTACCAGGAAATAATTTACAGTGAGTTGGTCTCACCAAACGCGGATAACTATATATCTTGGTATGCAGCGAGTGTCTCTTGTACGAGAAGATAATGTACAGTGAGTTGGTCTCACCGAACGCGGATTACAATAACCGAACGCGGATTAATATATATCTTGGTATTCAGGGAGTGTCTCTTGTACCAGGAGATCGATCATACACAGTGAGTTGGTCACACCGAACGCGGATTACTATAAATCTTGGTCTCAAGCAGATCAAACGCGGATCACTAGTGTCTCTTGTACCAGGAGATAATTTACAGTGAGTTGGTCTCACCGAACGCGGATAACTATAAATCTTGGTATGCAGCGAGTGTCTCTTGTACCAGGAAATAATTTACAGTGAGTTGGTCTCACCAAACGCGGATAACTATATATCTTGGTAGGCAGCGAGTGTCTCTTGTACGAGAAGATAATGTACAGTGAGTTGGTCTCACCGAACGCGGATTACAATAAATCTTGGTCTCAGGCGGATCAAACGCGGATCACTAGTGTCTTTTGTACCAGAAGATCATACACAGTAAATTTGTTGGTCTCACCGAACGCGGATTACTATAAATCTTGGTGAGTTGGTCTTACCGAACGAGGATTACTATAAATCTTGGTATGCAGCGAGTGTCTCTTGTACCAGGAGATCGATCATATACATTGAGTAGGTCTCACCGAACGCGGATTACTATAATCTTGATACAAACGAGTTATATTATAATTTTAATATAAAAACATCTAAGATTTCTAACAAAATTACCTCTATTATAGGTGTAGTGTTGGTCTCACCGAACGCGGATTACTATAAATCTTGATACAAACGAGTTATATTATGATTTTAATATAAAAACATCTAAGATTTCTAACAAAATTACCTCTATTATAGGTGTAGTGTTGGTCTCACCGAACGCGGATTACTATAAATCTTGGTCTCAAGCGGATCAAACGCGGATCACTAGTGTCTCTTGTACCAGGAGATCATATGCAGTAAATTTGTTGGTCTCACCGAACACGGATTACAATAACCGAACGCGGATTAATATATATCTTGGTATTCAGGGAGTGTCTCTTGTACCAGGAGATCGATCATATACAGTGAGTTGGTCTCACCGAACACGGATTACAATAACCGAACGCGGATTAATATATATCTTGGTATTCAGGGAGTGTCTCTTGTACCAGGAGATCGATCATACACAGTGAGTTGGTCACACCGAACGCGGATTACTATAAATCTTGGTCTCAAGCGGATCAAACGCGGATCACTAGTGTCTCTTGTACCAGGAGATCATACACAGTAAATTTGTTGGTCTCACCGAACGCGGATTACTATAAAATATTGGTATGCAGCGAGTGTCTCTTGAACCAGGAGATAATATACAGTGAGTTGGTCACACCGAACGCGGATTACTATAAATCTTGGTCTCAAGCGGATCAAACGCGGATCACTAGTGTCTCTTGTACCAGGAGATCATACACAGTAAATTTGTTGGTCTCACCGAACGCGGATTACTATAAAATATTGGTATGCAGCGAGTGTCTCTTGAACCAGGAGATAATATACATTGAGTAGGTCTCACCGAACGCGGATTACTATAATCTTGATACAAACGAGTTATATTATAATTTTAATATAAAAACATCTAAGATTTCTAACAAAATTACCTCTATTATAGGTGTAGTGTTGGTCTCACCGAACGCGGATTACTATAAATCTTGGTCTCAAGCGGATCAAACGCGGATCACTAGTGTCTCTTGTACCAGGAGATAATTTACAGTGAGTTGGTCTCACCGAACGCGGATAACTATAAATCTTGGTATGCAGCGAGTGTCTCTTGTACCAGGAGATAATATACAGTGAGTTGGTCACACCGAACGCGGATTACTATAAATCTTGGTCTCAAGCGGATCAAACGCGGATCACTAGTGTCTCTTGTACCAGGAGATAATTTACAGTGAGTTGGTCTCACCGAACGCGGATAACTATAAATCTTGGTATGCAGCGAGTGTCTCTTGTACCAGGAAATAATTTACAGTGAGTTGGTCTCACCAAACGCGGATAACTATATATCTTGGTATGCAGCGAGTGTCTCTTGTACGAGAAGATAATGTACAGTGAGTTGGTCTCACCGAACACGGATTACAATAACCGAACGCGGATTAATATATATCTTGGTATTCAGGGAGTGTCTCTTGTACCAGGAGATCGATCATATACAGTGAGTTGGTCACACCGAACGCGGATTACTATAAATCTTGTTCTCAAGCGGATCAAACGCGGATCACTAGTGTCTCTTGTACCAGGAGATCATACACAGTAAATTTGTTGGTCTCACCGAACGCGGATTACTATAAATCTTGGTGAGTTGGTCTTACCGAACGCGGATTACTATAAATCTTGATATAAACGAGTTATATTATAATTTTAATATAAAAATATCTAAGATTTTTAACAAAATTACCTCTATTATAGGTGTAGTGTTGGTCTCACCAAACGCGGATTAGTATAAATCTTGATACAAACGAGTTATATTATGATTTTAATATAAAAACATCAAAGATTTCTAACAAAATTACCTCTATTATAGGTGTAGTGTTGGTCTCACCGAACGCGGATTAGTATAAAGCTTGATACAAACGAGTTATATTATAATTTTAATATAAAAATCGCTCCTCGCTACTAGTATGACATTTTTTCCTCGGCGAGGAAAAAATGTCATACTAGTAGGGATTCCCGAAACAAAAAGTCCTAATAGCACAATCAGACGTGATTATGACAAAAATGAAGCTATGAAATTAATTAAGACTATTTATGAGGACTGCCCAAACCCTACTACAGTCTTTAGGCTAGGAAAATACAACCCTAATAAAGATAGATCTCTAAAAGTGTGCTTTGAGAAAAAGGAAACTGCAAAATATATACTTAAAAATAAACGCAAACATAAATTAGACAAAATCCGAATTTACGCTGATCAAACTCAGTGTCAAGAACAACACATGAAAAAACTACAAGATGAACTGGTATCCCGACAAAAAAATGGAGAAAAAGACCTTATTATAAAATATTTAAATGATGTTCCAAAAATAGTAAAGTACAACCCAAAAAACAGTACGCGCCAGGGACCAAAACTGTCAAAATAAATAGTCAATACAACGAAGAACTTAATATTAGCTATCAGAAACTGAATTGTTACGAGGACATCCATAAAACTAAATCATCATTAAAATTTTTATATACAAATATAAGAAGTCTTGTAAAAATTGATAAATTAGATGAAATAAAATGCATACTACACTCAATAAAAAGCACTATACATATAATACTGATTACTGAAACATGGATAAAGTCTGATTTAGATGCAGCATTACTTGAGATTCCAAATTATACGCACATATATAGTTATAGAAAGGGTCGGATTGGGGGTGGAGTATCTATATATATTCATAGTTGTCTTAAGCATGAAAATGTTGAAGTTATTAATAGAGAAGAAAACGAATACATTTGGATATATATAGAAAAATATGCAATTAATATTGGAGCTATATATAAACCACCTAATACAAAAACAAAAGATTTTATAGAAAGCTACAGTCAACAGCTAGAGAAAAAACGTAGATGCTTAATATTTGGAGATTTTAATATCAACCTGCTAAGTGATGACCATAATACAAATAACTACAAGAACATGATAAATGAAGCTGGATATGCAATCCTTAACAATCTCAATGAAGACTTTTGTACAAGAGAAACACACACAACAAAATCTATTATAGACCACGTTTTGACAAATATGGAAGGTGTGAATTTCCACATGGCTCTCCTTGATACCCCCTTGTCTGACCATAAGCAGATTTACCTAGATATCAAACAGATTAAAGTTGATAAGAAAAGAGAGACACATGAATATTTGGCAACTGATTATACTGCTTTATATAAATCAATGGAAATAACTGTGATCCAAAATAAAGACTACGATTATGAAATATTAGAAAATTTAATTAAGACTAAAATTCAAGAAAATAAATGCACAAAAATAAAAATTTTAAATAAACCCAGAGAAGACTGGATAAACAAAGAGGTGTTGAATAGTTTGCGTGATCGAAATATTGCCTGGAACCAACATAGAGCTGGTATTAAAAATACCGAAAGGGAAACAACATTCAAAACCAAAAGGTACGAAGCTTTCAAAACTACACGAAATGCTAAAATTAACTTCTATTCCAACGCCTTTGAAAAATGTAAAAAGCGACCAAGAAAAATGTGGGATTTAATTAACAGTCTCGTCAATAACAAAAATAAGATAAATATCATATCTCCTAATCTTGTTCGAGATTCCAATATAGTAGTAAATGATCCTTATGAGATTTGTCAACTTTTTAATGATTTCTTTTCCACTGTTGGTTCAGATTTAGCAAGTAAAATACCCCAATCATATCATCAAAAACTTACTTCCAGTCTTTCACATTCACAAAATAACACTATTCAGTCATTTGCACCCACCACAAAAAAAGAGGTTAGTGAAATAATCGACAAATTGAACGTAAACACAAGTAAAGGCATCGATAACATCGGAGTAAAAGATATAAAGTGTATAAAATACTTTATTCTAGATAATCTTACTGACTGTTTTAACAAATGTCTTACACAAGGAAAATTCCCCGAAAGTCTAAAGATTGCTAAAGTTACGCCAATTTATAAATCCGGAAGTAAAACAGATCCAGGGAATTATCGGCCGATATCTGTTTTACCAGTTTTGTCAAAAAATTTAGAAAAATTAATATATGTCCGTCTTTATAATTACCTCAATAAACAAAACTTCTTTTTTAGTCAACAATATGGCTTTCGTCCGAAATCTAATACACTTTCAGCAACTGTGGATATTGTCACCAAAATTAAAAACGCGTTGGATAGTAAGCAAATCGTTGTAGGTATCTTTATCGATTTAAAAAAGGCTTTCGACACGGTCAGCCATAATTTATTATTACAAAAACTACATAAAGAAGGTATAACAGGTTCGGCAATCAAAATTTTAGAATCATATTTACATCGTCGCAAGCAAATTGTTAAAATCGGAAAATTTCAAAGTAAGCCCGCAACGTTAACATATGGAGTACCACAAGGCTCTATCTTGGGACCGCTATTATTTTTAATTTATATAAATAGCATTAGTACAATTGATTTGTCTGGAGATGTAACTCTTTATGCGGATGACACATGCTTATTTTACTTTGGTGATAACATTAAAAATATAATTGACGTAGCTCAACGTGATTTAAATGTTATTAGCGAATGGTTTCTGTCTAATTTATTAACTATTAATACCAAAAAGACATCATATATGATCTTCGCGCCTAAAAATAAAAATATACCAAATCATGACCAACTAACAATTTTTAACGAACCTATAAATAAAACTGATCATGAAAAATATTTAGGTCTTATAATGGATAGCAAGTTAACCTGGCAATACCATATTGATCATCTTAAAAATAAAATATCCCCTTTGATAGCAGCACTACGTAAAATTTCCTTATGTATACCTAATAAAATTCGTCCTATTATTTATAATTCTTTAGTAAAACCTCATATAGAATATCTTATTGAAATATGGGGAACTGCTGCGAAGTCTAACATAAAGCCATTACAAACTTTACAAAATAAAATTATCAAAGTTCTTTATAAATATGATTATATGACGCCATCCGCTGAATTATATAAAAAAGCAAAATTTCTTAATATAAATCAATTATACACTTTAAAAACCTGCATGTTGATTAGAAAAATAATAACAAATAAAACACATTCACAATTACACTTTCATAAAAAAACACATACATACCACACTAGAAAACGTAATAAACTAGAACTTCCAAAAACCAGAACCAACTATGGAAAGAAAAACATTTTATTTGAAGGAGTTCAAATTTATAATAAATTATCAGACTTAATCATTAATAGCAAGAGTTTTCCTATATTCAAAAAACGTGTAATGGAATATGTGCAAAATAATTTATAAGTTAATGTAACCCCTACCTAAACATGTTTGTGTAATATAACTACCCGCAACATTTTATCTCACTGTATATAATTCATAAGGCAGACTTTTAAATGTACCCTCAGGCAAAATTATTGTAATTTCTTATTATAAGTGAACTTTTGTGTTCTTTATGAGAAATAAATGTCTTTAAACCGAAAACATCTAAGATTTCTAACAAAATTACCTCTATTATAGGTGTAGTGTTGGTCTCACCGAACGCGGATTACTATAAATCTTGGTCTCAAGCGGATCAAACGCGGATCACTAGTGTCTCTTGTACCAGGAGATCATACACAGTAAGTTTGTTGGTCTCACCGAACGCGGATTACTATAAATCTTGGTGAGTTGGTCTCACCGAACGCGGATTAATATATATCTTGGTATTCAGGGAGTGTCTCTTGTACCAGGAGATAGATCATACACAGTGAGTTGGTCACACCGAACGCAGCTTACTATAAATCTTGGTCTCAAGCGGATCAAACGCGGATCACTAGTGTCTCTTGTACCAGGAGATAATTTACAGTGAGTTGGTCTCACCGAACGCGGATAACTATAAATCTTGGTGAGTTGGTCTAACCGAATGCGGATTACTATAAATATTGGTGAGTTGGTCTCACCGAACGCGGATTACTATAAATCTTGGTCTCAAGCGGATCAAACGCGGATCACTAGTGTCTCTTGTACCAGGAGATAATTTACAGTGAGTTGGTCTCACCGAACGCGGATAACTATAAATCTTGGTGAGTTGGTCTAACCGAATGCGGATTACTATAAATATTGGTGAGTTGGTCTCACCGAACGCGGATTACTATAAATCTTGGTATGCAGCGAGTTTCCCTTGTACCAGGAGATCGATCATATACAGTGACTTGGTCTCACCGAATGCGGATTACTTTAAATCTTGGTATGCAGCGAGTGTCTCTTGTACCTGGTGATCGATCATACATAGTAAGTTTGATGGTCACACCGAACGCGGATAACTATAAATCTTGGTTTGGAGCGAGTGTCTCTTGTACCAGGAGATCATCCACAGTGAGTTATTCTCACCGAACACGGATTACTATAAATCTTGGAATGCAGCGAGTGTCTTTTGTACCAGGAGATAATTTTTTTTTTTTTCCGCGAGGGCAAATGACTCTACTCCACCTGGTGTTAAGTGGTAGTAGAGTCCAAACGTGAGGACGGCCAGTACAGTCGGGAAGGAGGTTCTGCACTAGCCGCCCTCGCCTTGCCGGCCCGCAAGATGCCTCTTCACGCCTCGTTTGAAGGAACCCGGGTCGTAAGAGGAGGGGAATACGTGAGCTGGTAAGGAATTCCATTTTTTGCAAGTGCGACAAAGAAAGGAGTTGCCAAATTTCTTTGTGCGCGATGGAATTGATGTCACTGTTAGTCGGTGACATCGAGAGCCAGCACGCGTAGACTTGTGAAGGAAGGGGGAAGCAGGAATTAGGGAGAATAATTCCTCGGAGCACTCGCCGTGATACAGTCGATAGAAAGCGCTCAGCGCTGCTATCTCTCGACGCAATTGTAAAGGTTCGAGGGTGTTAGTGACCTTTACGTCGCCAATAATGCGAACCGCACGTCGCTGCAACCGGTCCAAGGCCTCAAGTAGGTACTTAGCGGAGCCATCCCAAAGGTGCGAGCAATACTCAACGCAAGACCGTACCTGTGTTTTGTACAGCAGGCACAGTTGTTGTGGCGTGAAAAAACGCCGCACCTTGTTCAGAACTCCGAGTTTCCGTGAAGCTGTTTTTATCACAGCCTCGATGTAATCCCTTGGACTAAGGTCGCAGCAAACGTCCATACCCAGCATGGCGATTTTGCTTTGTATCACTAGCGGAGTGCCACAGAGGGAGGGAAGAGGGGAAAATGGTGACTTTTTTGCTGTGGGAGCACATACCTGTGTTTTCTTGGCATTAAACTCAACAAGATTATCTGAGCCCCATTTGGCGATAAGCTCTAACGTCCTAATGAGTTCAATGACAAGATCCTCCCGCCTCTCCTGAATTTCCGCTCGCCCAGCCACTGCGCGTCCGTGGTATCCACCATGCACTGTACTATCGTCTGCATAGCAATGAATGTTCCCGAGAGAGAGCATATCATTGATATTTAAAAGAAACAGAGTGGAAGATAGCACAGATCCCTAGGGGAACCCAGCATTCACTACATAGAATTGTGAAGCGCAACCATCAACTAAAACACGAAGGCTGCGCTTGTGTAGGAAGCTGGCAATCCAGGTGCAAAGCTGAGCAGGCAGACCATATGCCGGCAGCTTGGAGAGAAGACTTCTGTGCCAGACCCTGTCGAAAGCCTTGGAGATATCGAGGCTGACAGCCAACGATTCCCCATGCTTGTCGATAGCTTCACCCCAGAGGTGTGTTACGTACGCTAGAAGATCACCTGTAAACCGTTTTGGTCGAAATCCGTACTGACGATCATTAATCAAACAGTGATCTTCTAGGTAATGGATCAGTTGGTTGTTAAGAATCCGTTCCATCACCTTACAAAGTACTGAGGTGATAGCTATTGGCCGATAATTTGCCGGCTCAGACCGATCCCCTTTTTTGGGAACCGCTTGCACATTAGCTCCTCTCCAAGCCTCCGGCACACATCCCGAAGAAAGAGAAAGTTGGAACAGGCGCGTTAACACGGGAGACAGCTCCGCCGCGCACTTCTTCAGCACTATGGCTGGTATTCCATCGGGACCGCTAGCTTTCCGTACCAAGTGATTGCAGCTCCGCTCGCACATCACGCTGCCTGATTTTGATGTCAGGCATCGTGTGGCCACAAGAAGGTATTACTGGTGGCAGAGCACTACAATCATCGATGACGGAGTTGTCGGCAAAGAGTTTAGCCAGGAGATCAGCTTTCTCTTGCGGACTGTGAGCTAGCGATCCGTCCGGACTTCTGAGCGGTGGCAGCGAAGGTTGGCAGAAATTGTTTTGCACAGACTTGGTCAGACGCCAGAAGCTACGGGAGCCCCGAGGATGTGAAATAAGATCATGACCAATCTGTACAATGCGCTGTGCGTCCGCTCTCGTGTAAGCCTTCCTACAGGACTTGGAGTTTTTATTGTAGATTGCTTTCAGTGAGTCAATGTTAGATGCCCCGCTAATGCAGCCGTTGATCCACTCGCGATATGCCGCCTGCTTAGATGATACAGCGTCGACACATTCGCGAGTGAACCAACGGTTACGCGCACCCCTACTGTCGAGATCTGACCTAGGAATGTAGTATTTCATTCCCAACATGATCTCGTCAGCAACAGCAGCGGCACTAGCTGTCGGGTCATTCCCAAGCAACGTTCCTTCCAAGGGACTGACGCATAGTAATCGCGCATACCGTCCCAATCTGCCGACTTGTAGTGCCAAACGCGACGTTTGCATACCGCTGGTGGCAGCAGCTTGGCCTGTGGCACTTTGGTAGATATGAGGCTGTGATCCGAAGAACCAAGTGGAGCTTGAACCACAACCTGATATTCCACCGGGTGAGAAGTCAGCAGAAGGTCCAGTAGAGAAGGCGCTTGCCCATCAATGTCTGGGATCCTGGTGGGCTGATCAACCAGTTGGGTCAAGTCATGTGTGAGAGCAAAAGCATGAGCAGTCCTCCCAGCATGGTCAGTTTTGAGGGATTTCAACCATGATTCGTGGTGAGCATTAAAATCCCCCAAAAACACCAATTCCGCGTTAGGAAACTGCTCTCGCAGCATCTGCCACCCGACTAAGGTGGTCGAATAATCGGCTTGTCTCCAAGTCACCATTGTGGGATCTGTAGAGGCACACGTAGACCCGACTCTGACGAACCAGATCCACAAGTACCACCAACATGGAGAAGGAGGGGTCCTCCAAGCAGCGCAGTCGGTGACAGCAAACATCCGTCCTGACGAACAAGCATACTCCGGCTTTCGCTTTGAAGGATTCTTCAAGCAAGTAGCCGGGATAATTAAGGTAGCTGGTATCGGCAGGACGGAGTATTTGTGTCTCCGTTAGAAACAACATTGCTGGCCGTGCTGTCTCGAGATGGTGGTGGACAGCGTTGAGGTTAGCGTGGAGTCCACGGATGTTAGTGAACTCGACCTCAAACAGCTTGGGTATGGTGGGGGTGTGCACCGCTGTACGACCGTCATTTCTGCTTTGATGCGCTACCATATGGGAAAAAAGAGTGGAAAAGAGACGTGAAGCGAGCGACGTATTGCCACGATAGGGATGGGCAAGGTGTGGAGGCGTGTTTCCCCAAGTGGTTGCCAAAAGGGAAACTACACTGACCCACCGGACGGAAGGGCCCCCGAACCCCCCCGGAAGTGGCCGCCGGGATCCCACCTTCCGGTCACCAACCGGCACGACGGTCCACCCCGAGATTATGCGTGGCCTGGTGGGGCAGCCTCACGTGCTGGTATGCAGTGAGTTGGTCTCAGCGAATGCGGATTACTATAAATCTTGATACAAACGAGTTATATTATGATTTTAATATGAAAACTTCTAAGATTTCTGACTAAATGACCTCTATTATAGGTGTAGTGTTGGTCTCACCGAACGCGAATTACTATAAATCTTGGTATGCAGCGAGTGTCTTTTGACCAGTAGACAAAATACAGTGAGTTGGTCTCACCGAATGCGGATAACTATAAATCTTGGTATGCAGCGAGTGTCTCTTGTACCAGGAGATAATTTACAGTGAGTTGGTCTCACCGAACGCGGATTACTATAAATCTTGGTATGCAGCGAGTGTCTCTTGAACCAGGAGATAATATACAGTGAGTTGGTCTCACCGAACGCGGATAACTATAAATCTTGGTGTGTTGGTCTAACCGAATGCGGATTACTATAAATCTTGGTGAATTGGTCACACCGAACGCGGATTACTATAAATCTTGGTGAGTTGGTCTTACCGAACGCGGATTACTATAAATCTTGGTGAGTTGGTCTTACCGAACGCGGATTACTATAAATCTTGGTATGCAGCGAGTGTCTCTTGTACCAGGAGATCGATCATATACAGTGAGTAGGTCTCACCGAACGCGGATTAATATATATCTTGGTATTCAGGGAGTGTCTCTTGTACCAGGAGATCGATCATACACAGTGAGTTGGTCACACCGAACGCGGATTACTATAAATCTTGATACAAACGAGTTATATTATAATTTTAATATAAAAACATCTAAGATTTCTAACAAAATTACCTCTATTATAGGTGTAGTGTTGGTCTCACCGAACGCGGATTACTATAAATCTTGGTCTCAAGCGGATCAAACGCGGATCACTAGTGTCTTTTGTACCAGGAGATCATACACAGTAAGTTTGTTGGTCTCACCGAACGCGGATTACTATAAATCTTGGTATGCAGCGAGTGTCTCTTGTACTAGGAGATAATATACAGTGAGTTGGTCTCACCGAACGCGGATTACTATAAATCTTGGTATGCAACGAGTGTCTCTTGTACGAGAAGATAATGTACAGTGAGTTGGTCTCACCGAACACGGATTACAATAACCGAACGCGGATTAATATATATCTTGGTATTCAGGGAGTGTCTCTTGTACCAGGAGATCGATCATACACAGTGAGTTGGTCACACCGAACGCAGATTACTATAAATCTTGGTCTCAAGTGGATCAAACGCGGATCACTAGTGTCTCTTGTACCAGGAGATCATACACAGTAAGTTTGTTGGTCTCACCGAACGCGGATTACTATAAAATATTGGTATGCAGCGAGTGTCTCTTGAACCAGGAGATAATATACAGTGAGTTGGTCTCAACGAACGCGGATAACTATAAATCTTGGTGAGTTGGTCTAACCGAATGCGGATTACTATTAATCTTGGTGAATTGCTCACACCGAACGCGGATTACTATAAATCTTGGTGAGTTGGTCTTACCGAACGCGGATTACTATAAATCTTGGTGAGTTGGTCTTACCGAACGCGGATTACTATAAATCTTGGTATGCAGCGAGTGTCTCTTGTACCAGGAGATCGATCATATACAGTGAGTAGGTCTCACCGAACGCGGATTAATATATATCTTGGTATTCAGGGAGTGTCTCTTGTACCAGGAGATCGATCATACACAGTGAGTTGGTCACACCGAACGCAGCTTACTATAAATCTTGGTCTCAAGCGGATCAAACGCGGATCACTAGTGTCTCTTGTACCAGGAGATCATACACAGTAAATTTGTTGGTCTCACCGAACGCGGATTACTATAAATCTTGGTATGCAGCGAGTGTCTCTTGAACCAGGAGATAATATACAGTGAGTTGGTCTCACCGAACGCGGATAACTATAAATCTTGGTGAGTTGGTCTAACCGAATGCGGATTACTATAAATCTTGGTGAATTGGTCACACTGAACGCGGATTACTATAAATCTTGGTGAGTTGGTCTCACCGAACGCGGATTACTATAAATCTTGGTATGCAGCGAGTTTCCCTTGTACCAGGAGATCGATCATATACAGTGACTTGGTCTCACCGAACGGGGATCTTGGTATGCAGCGAGTGTCTCTTGTACCTGGTGATCGATCATACACAGTAAGTTTGATGGTCACACCGAACGCGGATAACTATAAATCTTGGTTTGGAGCGAGTGTCTCTTGTACCAGATCATCCACAGTGAGTTATTCTCACCGAACACGGATTACTATAAATCTTGGAATGCAGCGAGTGTCTTTTGTACCAGGAGATAAAATGCAGTGAGTTGGTCTCACCGAATGCGGATTACTATAAATCTTGATACAAACGAGTTATATTATGATTTTAATATGAAAACTTCTAAGATTTCTGACTAAATGACCTCTATTATAGGTGTAGTGTTGGTCTCACCGAACGCGAATTACTATAAATCTTGGTATGCAGCGAGTGTCTCTTGTACCAGGAGATAATTTACAGTGAGTTGGTCTCACCGAACGCGGATTACTATAAATCTTGGTATGCAACGAGTGTCTCTTGTACGAGAAGATAATGTACAGTGAGTTGGTCTCACCGAACACGGATTACAATAACCGAACGCGGATTAATATATATCTTGGTATTCAGGGAGTGTCTCTTGTACCAGGAGATCGATCATACACAGTGAGTTGGTCACACCGAACGCAGATTACTATAAATCTTGGTCTCAAGTGGATCAAACGCGGATCACTAGTGTCTCTTGTACCAGGAGATCATACACAGTAAGTTTGTTGGTCTCACCGAACGCGGATTACTATAAAATATTGGTATGCAGCGAGTGTCTCTTGAACCAGGAGATAATATACAGTGAGTTGGTCTCAACGAACGCGGATAACTATAAATCTTGGTGAGTTGGTCTAACCGAATGCGGATTACTATTAATCTTGGTGAATTGCTCACACCGAACGCGGATTACTATAAATCTTGGTGAGTTGGTCTTACCGAACGCGGATTACTATAAATCTTGGTGAGTTGGTCTTACCGAACGCGGATTACTATAAATCTTGGTATGCAGCGAGTGTCTCTTGTACCAGGAGATCGATCATATACAGTGAGTAGGTCTCACCGAACGCGGATTAATATATATCTTGGTATTCAGGGAGTGTCTCTTGTACCAGGAGATCGATCATACACAGTGAGTTGGTCACACCGAACGCAGCTTACTATAAATCTTGGTCTCAAGCGGATCAAACGCGGATCACTAGTGTCTCTTGTACCAGGAGATCATACACAGTAAATTTGTTGGTCTCACCGAACGCGGATTACTATAAATCTTGGTATGCAGCGAGTGTCTCTTGAACCAGGAGATAATATACAGTGAGTTGGTCTCACCGAACGCGGATAACTATAAATCTTGGTGAGTTGGTCTAACCGAATGCGGATTACTATAAATCTTGGTGAATTGGTCACACTGAACGCGGATTACTATAAATCTTGGTGAGTTGGTCTCACCGAACGCGGATTACTATAAATCTTGGTATGCAGCGAGTTTCCCTTGTACCAGGAGATCGATCATATACAGTGACTTGGTCTCACCGAACGGGGATCTTGGTATGCAGCGAGTGTCTCTTGTACCTGGTGATCGATCATACACAGTAAGTTTGATGGTCACACCGAACGCGGATAACTATAAATCTTGGTTTGGAGCGAGTGTCTCTTGTACCAGATCATCCACAGTGAGTTATTCTCACCGAACACGGATTACTATAAATCTTGGAATGCAGCGAGTGTCTTTTGTACCAGGAGATAAAATGCAGTGAGTTGGTCTCACCGAATGCGGATTACTATAAATCTTGATACAAACGAGTTATATTATGATTTTAATATGAAAACTTCTAAGATTTCTGACTAAATGACCTCTATTATAGGTGTAGTGTTGGTCTCACCGAACGCGAATTACTATAAATCTTGGTATGCAGCGAGTGTCTCTTGTACCAGGAGATAATTTACAGTGAGTTGGTCTCACCGAACGCGGATTACTATAAATATTGGTATGCAGCGAGTGTCTCTTGTACGAGAAGATAATGTACAGTGAGTTGGTCTCACCGAACACGGATTACAATAACCGAACGCGGATTACAATAACCGAACGCGGATTAATATAAATCTTGGTCTCAAGCGGATCAAACGCGGATCACTAGTATCTCTTGTACCAGGAGATAAATTACAGTAAGTTGGTCACACCGAACGCGGATAACTATAAATCTTGGTGAGTTGGTCTCACTGAATGCGGATTACTATAAATCTTGGTGAGTGAGTCACACCGAACGCGGATTACTATAAATCTTGGTGAGTCTGTCTCACTGAACGCGGATTACTATAAATCTTGGTATGCAGCGAGTGTCTCTTGTACCAGGAGATAATATACAGTGACTTGGTCTCACCGAACGCGGATTACTTTAAATCTTGGTATTCAGGGAGTGTCTCTTGTACCAGGAGATCGATCATACACAGTGAGTTGGTCATACCGAACGCGGATTACTATAAATCTTGGTCTCAAGCGGATCAAACGCGGATCACTAGTGTCTCTTGTACCAGGAGATCATACACAGTAAGTTTTTTGGTCTCACCGAACGCGGATTACTATAAATCTTGATACAAACGAGTTATATTATAGTTTTAATATAAAAACATCTAAGATTTCTAACAAAATTACCTCTATTATAGGTGTAGTGTTGGTCTCACCGAACGCGGATTAGTATAAATCTTTATACAAACGAGTTATATTATAATTTTAATATAAAAACATCTAAGATTTCTAACAAAATTACCTCTATTATAGATGTAGTGTTGGTCTCACCGAACGCGGATTACTATAAATCTTGATACAAACGAGTTATATTATAATTTTAATATAAAAACATCTAAGATTTCTAACAAAATTACCTCTATTATAGGTGTAGTGTTGGTCTCACCGAACGCGGATTAGTATAAATCTTGATACAAACGAGTTATATTATAATTTTAATATAAAAACATCTAAGATTTCTAACAAAATTACCTCTATTATAGGTGTAGTGTTGGTCTCACCGAACGCGGATTAGTATAAATCTTGATACAAACGAGTTATATTATAATTTTAATATAAAAACATCTAAGATTTCTAACAAAATTACCTCTATTATAGGCATAGTGTTGTTCTCACCGAACGCGGATTACTATAAATCTTGGTCTCAAGCGGATCAAACGCGGATCACTGGTGTCTCTTGTACCAGGAGATAATTTACAGTGAGTTGGTCTCACCGAACGCGGATAACTATAAATCTTGGTATGCAGCGAGTGTCTCTTGTACCAGGAGATAATTTACAGTGAGTTGGTCTCACCGAACGCGGATTACAATAACCGAACGCGGATTAATATATATCTTGGTATTCAGGGAGTGTCTCTTGTACCAGGAGATCGATCATACACAGTGAGTTGGTCACACCGAACGCGGATTACTATAAATCTTGGTCTAAGGCGGATCAAACGCGGATCACTAGTGTCTCTCGTACCAGGAGATCATACACAGTAAATTTGTTGGTCTCACCGAACGCGGATTACTATAAATCTTGGTATGCAGCGAGTGTCTCTTGAACCAGGAGATAATATACAGTGAGTTGGTCTCACCGAACGCGGATAACTGTAAATCTCGGTGAGTTGGTCTAACCGAATGCGGATTACTATAAATCTTGGTGAATTGGTTACACCGAACGCGGATTACTATAAATCTTGGTGAGTTGGTCTTACCGAATGCGGATTACTATAAATCTTGGTGAGTTGGTCTTACCGAACGCGGATTACTATAAATCTTGGTATGCATCGAGTGTCTCTTGTACCAGGAGATCGATCATATACTGTGAGTAGGTCACACCGAACGCGGATTACTATAAATCTTGGTCTCAAGCGGATCAAACGCGGATCACTAGTGTCTCTTGTACCAGGAGATCATACACAGTAAATTTGTTGGTCTCACCGAACGCGGATTACTATAAATCTTGGTATGCAGCGAGTGTCTCTTGAACCAGGAGATAATATACAGTGAGTTGGTCTCACCGAACGCGGATAACTATAAATCTTGGTGAGTTGGTCTAACCGAATGCGGATTACTATAAATCTTGGTGAATTGGTCTTACCGAACGCGGATTACTATAAATCTTGGAGAGTTGGTCTTACCGAACGCGGATTACTATAAATCTTGGTGAGTTGGTCTTACCGAACGCGGATTACTATAAATCTTGGTGAGTTGGTCTTACCGAACGCGGATTACTATAAATCTTGGTGAGTTGGTCTTACCGAACGCGGATTACTATAAATCTTGGTATGCAGTGAGTGTCTCTTGTAAGAGAAGATAATGTACAGTGAGTTGGTCTCACCGAACACGAATTACTATAAATCTGTATACAAACAAGTTATATAATAATTTTAATATGAAAACTTCTAAGATTTCTCACAAAATGACCTCTATTGTAAGTGTAGACTGTTAGTGTGGGTGTAGTGTTGGTCTCAACGAACGCGGATTACTATAAATCTTGGTATGCAGCGAGTGTCTCTTGTACCAGGAGATAAAATACAGTGAGTTGGTCTCACCGAACGCGGATAACTATAAATCTTGGTATGCAGCGAAAGTCTCTTGTACCAGGAGATAATTTACAGTGAGTTGGTCACACCGAACGCGGATAACTATAAATCTTGGTATGCAGCGAGAGTCTCTTGTACCAGGAGATAATTTACAGTGAGTTGGTCACACCGAACGCGGATAACTATAAATCTTGGTATGCAGCGAGTGTCTCTTGTACCAGGCAATCGATCATATAGAGTAAGTAGGTCTCACCGGAAGCAGATTACTACAAATCTTTATCTCACGCGGATCGAACGCCGATTACTAGTGTCTCTTATACCAGGAGATCATATACTGAGTTGGTCTCACCGAACGCGGATTTCTATAAATCTTGGTGAGTTGGTCACACCGAACGCGGATAACTATAAATCTTGGTATGCAGCGAGTGTCTCTTGTACCAGGAGATAATTTACAGTGGTCACACTGAACGCGGATAACTATAAATCTTGGTATGCAGGAAGTGTCTCTGCGGATTACTATAAATCTTGGTCTCATGCGGATCAAATGCGGATCACTAGTGTCTCTTGTACCAGGAGATAATATACAGTGAGTTGGTCTCACCGAACGCCGATTACTATAAGTCTTGGTATGCAGCGAGTGTCTCATGTACCAGGAGATAATTTACAGTGATTTGGTCTCATCGAACGCGGATTACTATTAATCTTGGTATGCAGCGAGTGTCTCTTGTACCAGGAGATCATACAGTGAGTTGGTCTCACCGAACGCGGATAACTATAAATCTTGGTATGCAGCGAGTGTCTCATCTAGCAGGAGATCATACACAGTGAGTTGGTCTCACCGAACGCGGATTACTATAAGTCTTGGTATGGAGCGAGTGTCTCATGTACCAGGAAATCATTCACAGATAGTTGGTCTCACCGAAAAGTCTTTTGTTTTAACACTTGAGGCGATAAGTGTACTTAATTTGATAAGAATTCATAATTGTTGATAATATGACCAATAAACATGACCTAACGATTTAAATTATTATTTTATATAAAAAAACTACTTTTTGTGACTTAAATATAAAACTTATACATATGCTGTCCCTGACTTTTTTGTAGGCATTATCAAGTTCTACAACTTTTCTATAGAACTGAATCATATATCTCTCATCGTTAAGGCAGTGTTCGTAAGAACGTTTTCGTGCGACCGTTTTTTCTTCGACTAACTTTGCATATCCCTCTAATATGCAAAAGTCTTTTTATTTTTCGGGCTAATATTGTATAGCCTATGACAATCACAATTGATGTGGCTTTTTATTGGTAAAATAATTTTCAAAATCGGTTCAGTAGATCCAGAGATTACCCCCTACAACCTCACAAACTTTACCTCTTTATAATATTAGTATAGATTAATAATATTGTTAAAAACTTTACCTATTAAAAACCCAGTCTCCATTTTCCCAGTACGGTTCGTAATAATCTATCTTGCTTTTCTTTTTACCTAAGGGTCGCGGTGTTGAGATCCTACGCAAGAGATTAATTCCTTTTATTTAAAATTCAATATGTAATAACTTTAAGATTGTCATAGATAGTATGTTATTTCATAAATTCCCAACAAAGGGATGGTTGGATGAATCGGTTTATTTTATTTATTTCAACTTATGCAACGAACTTACGGTTCATTTTATCAACGGGGACATCTGAACAGCAAAGCAATCAGTTTGATGCATTCTACCGTTTGATCAAGAAACTTAGAAAGGCCTCAGTAATAAATATATTATTAAATTATCACCTGTACCGTTCGAGGTCTCTTTCCTTATTCGCCTGAACTGAATTTGTTCTGAACACCGAAAACAATGCCATCGCTATAGAAACAAATTGAACAAACCATTCCACAGTCATGATTAGTGCAGCCGCTATTTCCTCAGTGAATAGAAGTATTTTATCAATATGTCATTATAATGGTAAAAAATATATAAAATCAAAGTTTAGGGATTAAGTCAAAAGTGGATGTCTTCAAATTATTCTGCTGCGTGACTCGATGATAGAATACTTTTTAAAAATTGCATAAAGTTGTGCGAGATAGTTTGAGATATTTACTAAAAAATGCCTTCTTGGAGTCTTAACAATTAAAACCCAGTAAAACCTTACCAAGAAATATAGTTTTCGTCACCATTTTTTTCATTCTCATATGATTTAATTACAATCTGTGTAATTGAATTGAAAACTTAACGGACGATAAAAAATATTATTAACTTTTTATACATAAAAAATGCATATATTTTATCTCGAACGGCCATAACAGGCCTATGAATATATCCTGCATGGAAAACAACGGATACTAATTCCGCACTTTTTTAAAACGGGACCATTGGAAGACCAACATTTTATAGAAAAAGAAAACTTTTGCGAGCTCCTCTGTTACAAGAGGCAACCGCCACCACTAATTTTATGTCGCTGTCGGATTTTCGGATATATTTAGCTTATTTCTAAGCATATAGCGCAGGAACATCAGTTTTGGACAATTATAAGCTTATTTATATTTATGTAAATTATAACAAGCTCTTGATCATTATATGTATAAATACGATGGAAACATTTAGATACTTTTTTCGTACTTCATTTGCAATTATTCTCATACAACTATTGTACTAATTATTTATCGGGATTCATTTCGAGAAGGTGACTTATGTGTACTTCAATATTAATGGCCTTGGTCAACAATGGACATGTTATAAAGCTTAAGTAATAATTGGATTGATTGATCAAAGGGTAAAATCAATCATCCAAGGGCATATTATAATTTTTTTTATAGAATAGGAAGCTGGACAGAAAGGAAAATTACATTAACATTATTACACTGAAATTGGTGCAATTGGTTTAATATATTGTATTTAATATATTGATAATTTTTAATTTCAGTGTAATAATGTTGATGTAATTTTACAATGGATTCCGTCTCATATAGGCATCAATGGTAATGAGATGGCTGACCATTTAGCAGAAGAAGCAATTTTATCAGGAAGGGTAATTAATCTACAACCAGAGTATTCTGAACTTTTAATTAAGTATAAAAAAGAGATTTATGGTAATTGGAAAGAGTATTTCTATGAAATATCTAAAAATGAAAGTATTTGGTATCGAACAATTCAAAGTAAGCCTCCTCATATACCTTGGCTTAACAGATATAACAGAATAAGCTCCAAAGCCTTCTCCTCAAAAAGAGGAGAGGAGGCCTTTAGCCCAGCAGTGGGACATTCACAGGCTGTTACGGTAACAGATATAAAATAAAGAGGTTATATATTAATACAGCTCATCGTCTGAGATCTGGACATATCCCATCAAAAAGCTTTGGTTTCCTTATAAAAAAAATGATTCTCCGAATTGTGATAGATGTGGACGTATTGAAGATCTACATCACTTGTTGATGGAATGTGTCAAGACACAGAATCAGAGGAAGTTACTCTTAAATAATTTAAAAGTATGTTTGTTCGATGTTGGATTAGTTCAGAGTATTCTATCAGATCCTTTATCAGAATCTGCTAGGATGCTCGTGGAATTTTATCTAATAGCAATAAATAATAAGTGATGTTACATAATATAGAAGGGACAATGGGACTGACGTGCCAGTGTAGGACAAAAGTCTACTGCCCAGGACTTATTATAGTGCACAAGTGCGAAAACACAGGTGCACTCTATTCCTTCACTCATAATCCGATAGGACGACAGTCTGACATGACGATGAGTTCAGTCGCAGGACCAATTGTGTTTACGTGTTTTCCGAGGCACGGGACAACAATAATACCAAGTATTGCTTGTATAAAGCCCAACTATGTCGACAAACGAAGTAGTTAATTATTTTTTTTATAAATTAGGAAACGGTCGAGCATATGGGCCACCTGATGGTAAATGGTCACCAACGCCCTTAGACATTGGCATTGTAAGAAATGTTATCCATCGCTTACAAACCAACCTTGGGACCTAAGATTTTATGTCCCTTGTGCCTATAATTACACTGGCTCAATCACCCTTCAAACTGGAACACAACAATACCAAGTACTGCTGTTTTGCGGTAGAATATCTGATGAGTGGGTGGTACCTACCCAGACGAGCTTGCACAAAGCCCTACCACCAGTATAGTGGACAATGTGCGCAATAACAATCCGATGGGAGAAATTTCAGGTACATGACTAATGGCTTTTAAAGGCAAGGGAAAAAAAGAATCACTCAATCAACCACACATTCTAGGGATTATCTAGGTTTCTAGAAATGTAGACTTCGGCTGCTACTAAGAGTTTCACGACAGAAAAACAAAATAACTTATTACCCTAGCTGGGTAATAAGTTGTTTTGTTCCGCTACTAAACTGAACGAGGCACTCATATCAAAATATACTTTATTCAAACAGCCTCTTTATACAAGTATTTTAATTTCAATGATTTTACAGGATTATATTGAAACATTTTCTCTCGATGTAATATACTAAAAGGCAATCCGAATTTGTTTGACATAAATTAATCGATAAAAAAAATTTGATGATAGAAATCGTAATTTTATAGTGAGGTTTAAAATACGAAGATCTATCTTATGAATCTTTCAAAAATTTATAGTGAATATCAAACCTTTATTTATTATGATAAAGTATTATGGCAGCACTGAATTTCTATGTCAAGTGGGCCATCAGACAAGTGAAATTTGAGGTAGCAATAGGTACCTATATAGCGGTTTTCCATAGTAAATTACTCGAAAATGTAATATGAAAGTTGTAAAATAATGAATTTAGTTTTATTTAAATAATACTAACATTAAACATGTCATTCGAGTGTATTAAAATTAAACAAGAACCGAACACCGAGCCGCCATCCTCGTCAAATAATATTGTAAATAATTACGATAAATCGGAACAATGTAAGAAAAATATTAATAACGAACAAGAAATAGTTCAAGATCTATCAAATTCGACGACCGAGTTTGTAAATATAAAGATTGAACCGGAACTGCTAGACATCAGGTGAGTTCTCTGATTAATAAAATCTATATTAATAAAATAAAACTAAGTTACATCAACGTCGTTCATCATAATTTTAGAAAATATTTATTTAGAAATAATCTAATTAGCGAGTAAATATATTGTTTATATAGTATTTAATAAAAATAAAACCTTCATTATGAAATTATTATTATGGTTTTCAAGTTGTAAAATATCCAGTTTTACTTTACTTATACGTTCAATTGTTTCTACAATTTTTCTAATTTGACTTTATAATACTTATAACTACTTTAAAAAGTAGGACATATTTTTTTAATTATTTTAAAAAATCTAAATCTCAATATAAAGTACTTTTAAATTGTTATTTTACAGAAATATACTAAATATCTTGCTTTCACCAGTTCATATTGTAGTTTCTACCAGTAAGAAACGGTAACTCAGTAGTTACACTTTTCCACCAATTAAATTACAAAGTTGTGTTAATTAAATACAATTAAATATATATATATATATATATATATATATATATATATGCTGCCTGAATACAAATGTTACTAACGCTATGTATTTTTGACATATATATAATCTTGTGTTGTGTAATATAACTTATTTATGAGAGTTTATTTTTAAAGTGAATAAGTTCATGTTGATAGCAGGAATTAAAACATACATTACATTTTAATTCGAAAACTCTGATAAGTTATCATGTAATGTCATTCACTATTTATCTATTGACCCAGTCCTAATGTGAAAAATGTTATATAGAGTGTAGTGTATTGTTATTTGTGATTATAATTCATCCCGTGCTTGACGGTGAAGGAAAACATTGTGAGGAAACCTGCATGTGTCTTATTTCATTGAAATTGTGGAACATGTGGCTACCAAACCGCATTGGAGCAGGGTGGTGGAATAAGCTCCAAACCTTCTCATCGAAAGGGAGAGGAGGCCTTAGCCCAGCAGTGGGACATTAACAGGCTGTTACTGTATTGTTATTAGACAATAATTATAATTTAATGAAAATCTCAAAATTTTTAAGCAATGCTAATTATATTTAAAAAAAATTGTATAAGTACTTGTGCAAGAACTCACAATCAAAATCATGTAATACAGACAAAATCATACAAAATTGTTTAATTCGATGATTCTGAACCAACTTGGTGGCTAGTAACGGTCAGCAACGTAGCAGCTGCATGTGAGCCCATTACTGCTATGTCAAAAAATAGCCTTATCACGTACATAATCAGTAATCCTATTATTACATTATAATGGACGTTTGTTTTCAGACATAGTCCTCATAGCATACATACCTAAATACTATTTTTATTAATAATAAATATTATTAACTTATCAAAAAAAGACTGGCTGATGAGAATATACATAGTGTATCATAGTCATATAGTTGGTGATAAAACTTGCATAGCTTATTCCAGCCAGATGAGATAAAGACAAATAAACAATTTTGACATCCAACTGAAGAAATATCATTGGTCGAGAAGTTAATAATCTGTGGTATTCATAATGGATTCGAGAGAAAAAATAAAAATATTGCATTTTAAATGTCAGCGATATTATAATCAGAAATAAAATGGATGTGGATTTTAGTGTATTGGAATGTTTTTTATGTAATAGGTCGGGCAAATGTGCCACCTAATTGTAACTGTCCACCACCCATAGACATTGGCGTTGTAAGAAATATTAACCATTCCTTTCATCCAACCTTGGGAGTGCACCAAACCTTGTTTATAAAAACAATTGATGATGAATAAAAGAATGATGAATTAGTAGTTAAGTAACAGCCCGTTAATGTCCCACAGGTGGGCCTTTATGCTACTACAGTAGAAGTCGGTGATATACGCATTTAATTCACCAGATGCTATTCTCAAGACGTTTTCCTTCAATAGATTAATAAGCAAGAAGTGTGTACATTCCCGTGCCTCGAAAAGCACGTAAAGCCGTTGGTCCTGCGCCTGAAGTCTTTCCGGTCGTGTCGGATTGTCGGCCCATCGGATTATGAGAGTTAGGGAATAGAGAGTGCACCTGTGTTTGCGCACACACTTGTTCCTTATAATATCTCCTGCGCATTTGGCTAATTTCAATTGTGCGAATTTAGATTGAGTCAGCGACCTTCGGTTATGGCTTATCGCCTCCTCTATTCACTGGGTCACCTCGTCTCAGTAGATATTTTTTTAAATAAATAGAAATGTGATAAATAATGAACGCTTTCTAATTTCAGTGAAACCCGAGTTACCTCAACACCGCTAGAGGTCGACACGAGTAAGTGGCACAGTGTACCAATTAAATATGAGCCGTGTGGGCCACCGAGCATCAACGTGGAGGTGGCGATCAAGCAGGAGCCGGAAGAGTCTGAAACTCCAGGGGTCAGTGGTGTCAGAATTATATAATTGGATGAGATTTATTTTAATTTAAATCATTTGAGGTCATTTGGTTCCCGAAATGAACACCTTAAGAATTTACAGTCGTGTTATAAACCGTCGGTTTTTTCCGTAAAGTAATCCACAATAATAGCCCGAAATTTGGAAATTGTCAATGTGCCACTCCAGATCTTTCTCCGGTCGTATCCGATAGGAATATGCTTTAGAATAGAGATCCAGAATATTAATACACTTAAACTATTATTTATTCTCCGCAGTAATTTAATCTTTTACCCGGCTTTCTTAACTTAGTAACTAAACTTAGTTCTTAACTTAACGGTAACTTCCAAAAATTTAGTTTAAATTCAAATTCGAAACGTCAGAAGCGTGGGTTTACGGGTCGCCTAGCGATTTAAAAGTCACAGGTCCATCCTACCCGTTGGGCTGTTGTCGTCCCCACCCCACAACTTGTACACTTCATTGGAGGGGTAAATAGGATTATTAGAAGCTTGATTAAATTTAAATTCAAAATGTACATTAAATATAGATGCACTTACTTATTGATTGTTAAATTAAAAACTAATTAATATAAACATGATAATACATTATTTTTTCAGGAAGACAGTTGTGACTACATCATACCGGACATGTGTCCGCCGAAATCTTCTAATATATACATAAGTGATGGTAAGTAAACTGTCGTCTCCCTGCGGAGATAGACGCTGGTACTTACCAAGAGAACTCTCGTGTGATATAGCACAACAATATGCCAGTGGAATCGTACAGCATTCTGTGAGAACTCGGTATCTCATGAGTGAAATGTGTGCTTAAGATGATACGCCCTTTTTGATGCGTGTCCTTGAAATGTTATACTTATTATAATCAATATATTCTGAAATTCTACATAATGTGTTTTTTTATAGAATAGGTACGCGGACGAGCATATGGGCCACCTGATAGTGAGTGGTAACCAACGCCCATAGACATTGGCATTGTAAGAAATATCAACCATCGCTCACATCGCCAATGCGCCACCAACCTTGAGAACTAAGATGTTATGCCCCTTCAAACCGGAAAGTACAGCTGTTTTGTGGTATTATATCTGATGAGTAGGTGGTACCTACCCAGACGACCTTGCACAAAACCCTACCACCAGTAAGAGTAAAAAGTGTGTTTCATTCTTTAATTGTCAGAAAAGAGTGACTACAGAGTTTGTTGTCGGTTCTTTTAACTAGGATCTACAATCCGAACTGCTGGTCACTTAAATTTAATCTTGCAATATGACGATTCAAAAGTGCTTAAAAAAATCAGTGTGGTAACTTTTGATTTATCCAGATTTTTTTTTGTTTTTAGTGTCAGAGGAAGTCCTCAGTCTGAACTCAACGGTCGATGGCAAATACATGTGCCCGATATGTCACAAACGTTTCGCGAACAAGGGCAATGTGCAGAGGCACATGCTTCTGCACACACGCGAGAAACTCGAATGCAATGTTTGCTTCCGACAGTTCGTGAAGCAGGGCCACTACCAGAAGCACCTCCTGACCCACTCGACGGAGAAGAGATACAAGTGCGACGAGTGCGGGAAGATGTTCAGGACTTCGTCGAACTTGGAGCAACACAAACGGATCCATTTGGCCGTTAAGCCTTACGAATGTGAGACCTGCTTGAGACAGTTCGCAGTTAAGGCGAACCTCGTTAAACATTTGAAGAGCACGAATCGATGCAAGATGCCCAACCACGAACCGATCGTCTGCAAAGTCTGCAATAAAGTTTTCCAAAAGGAGTTCTTGTTGAAGAGTCACCTCCGCAGACACACGACAGAACGGCCGTACGTCTGCGACAGGTGCCAAATGAGCTTCAAGTATAAATCGACGCTGATCCGACACGTGCAGCTACACAACGGCGTGAAACCGTACTCCTGTAAGATATGCCGGAAGAAGTTCACGCACGCGGGCCTGATAAAGCCACACATGAGGAAGCACACGGGAGAGAAGCCGTACACGTGTCCGGTATGCAACAAAAACTTCGCACACAAACACAACATGCAAAGGCACACACTCCGACACACGAAGGTGAAGCACCTGGTCTGCGACGTCTGCAACAAAACCTTCCCAAAGGAGAGCCGGCTCAAGTACCACATGCGCACGCACACTAAGGCGAAGCCGTTCGTGTGCGACGTTTGCGGAAAAAAGTTTTCGCACCGACAGAATATAATAAGGCACTACAGCCGGAAACACCCGAACGACACGTACGACTGCACGGACACGGACGCGAGTGTCGCGAAGGACGTTTGGGAGAAGGTGATCAAGTCGAAGAACATGGAGGTGAAGTTGGAGATCACGGCGGTGAAGGAAGACCTGACGGAAGTCAGTGATAGCGTGTTGGGTTAGTGGCTCGGGACTGTTCTGTGTAGCGGCTTTTGATGATTACCATTTGTCGACCACGTTAGATTTGCTTTGAGATGCCGTTCACCGTTCGCACCGCGAGTGAAAGTGGTGAAAGTTATCGTTTGGTGACTTGGAGCAGTTCGATTGTGTGTCGCGAGGATTCGTTTGAAATAATTTCGATAGGATTTTTTTAACAAACCTGCCAATCTTTGAATCTAGATTCTTGAGTAGGGGGGATAGTGGGGGGTACGTTAATCTGAACCCAATGTTGGGTTTAAATCTGCTGAATTTATTGAAATTTCGTTTTTTAGTAAAGTTATGTCGAAACAATCTAAATAATACATCGGTTGGTTAAGATATTTGTCCAATGATGGGACATTTATACTCTGATAGAGAAAATCCGTTTTATTTTTTCATTTTACATTTAAAAATACATTTTATTTTTCTTACAAGGCACATCCAAACGTACCTTCCTTTAGCATCCGACAGAAAAAATCCACTATAAAATCTGAGTTAGCCAGTATACACCCATAGTTTTATTTTTTTATTTATTCGACGGCAGCCGAGTGACATCTTGCTACTGTCAGTTATTGCGATATTTTGTTATCAGTTGTTTATTATCTTACACAAATGTTTTTACGATTATAATTATTAATTATTTATATTAATTGCGCAATACATTACACGTTTTAGTGTTAAGTGAACAAACATCACTCGCATATCAGCTACAACCAGTAACGAACGTTGTAGGTAGGAACGTTTCATTACTGGTGAAGTTATTTTTTACAGAATGTCGAAAATCTATTAATTATTCGCTTTTCTGTGACACGCTGGTTTTCTAAAACTATACGCCCGGTTGCTATATTCAAGAAACGATTGTTATACTTACTAATATAATATAAAAGCTTATGTTATATAATATATAAGAAGGCTACATTTTTTCATACTTATTATTTACACAAACTTAAATATACACAAAGAAAAATTTAAAATCTTAAAAAAAGGCTATTGTGCAAAACGTGACCGCGTGGAGTGGTGGCGGTATTTTCCCATTGATTTGCAATTTCGATCTTCTGGACGATAAAATAACGGGTGATACGGCAAACGTGTGAAAATGACAAATATTAGTGTTTCTATAAAATAAACGTCAATTAAACAATTCTATTTGAATATAGTAACCGAACTCTATTGTTTTTAACATTCGACCATTGAGGCGCGGGAGCCTTACGATAATATTATCGTAGTATAAAACGCGTTTACGATTTAAATAACACGGTAATAAATAAATAAAAGATCTCTCTTATATATAAATATAATTTATTAGAATTATAAATATGTTCTTTATAAATTCTTCGTTAGTATAAGTACGGGCGTAGGGGACAGTGATATACGAAAAAGCTTGTACGCCGCTCGCTAAGATTGGTAGCGAACGGCATATAATGTTGCGTTTCGCTTCGATTGACGTTAAATAAAATAAAAAAAACGTCGTTTGAAATGTTGTAAACATATTATTATTAAATCCAGACATTTGTGTTTGACCCCCTAACCAATAAAAATTAAAAAAAAAAAACAAATGTCAAATGTCAAGAACAAAATAAGTTATTTCAAAAGATCAATTCGCTTCTGTAAGCAATTTATTAAAAAAAAATAACTAGTCTAATAAGTTAAATAACTTCAATAATGATGAATGTTATTTTATAGAAAATATTACTTGAGAACAGATTATATAAAGTTTTTTTTTTTTTTATACACAAGTCAAAATAATTAGGCTTTGATTTTATTTGTGCTTCCACTGTTCCGTGATCTTCAATGGCGATTTTCCTCGTCTTGATATTTATTTTAAAAAACGTCTTTAATAATAAGAAATAATAAATTTTAATAGATTAAATGCTTTTTTAACGTTTAAATTATAATTGTTTTCTTTTGAACGTTCAAATCGATAAAACACCAAAGGGTGGAGACATGGGGTTCCTTTCGTTAAACGTCGTTTGAAATAACGGCCATAATGACATAAATGAGCGTTGGAGAGTTATTAAATGAAATATTATTAATAATATTGTGTATTTAAAAATTTTAATAAACATCTTATACACACAGACACTACAAACACGAATACCATAGACACAAGCGTGTACGTACTGTAGCCAAAGTGTTGTAGTAATAGACGAAGGCTAGCTCTCTCTCGCTGCGTGTCTAGAGTGTAACGTGCTATAAGGAACTGCGCATGAAAACGTATCTTTCAAAATACGTCGTCGTCACAATTAACAACACAATAATTGTAAGCGAGTGCTTAAAATTTAGATGTATTGTACTTACAATTAAATTGTACGGAAATTAAAATAATGATTTTAATAAACAGTCGTAAGTCAACTCGATTAGTTAATTTTTTAATATTGGTTTTAAGGTTCGACATTAATTGCCAAAAAAATATGTTTATTTATTATGATTATTGCTGGAGCTGTATTGCTTTCTCTTCTTTGTACATATTATATATTTTATAAGCGAGAAGGAATACGAGTGAACTTAGCAGATCAAATGTGACTTGAATGAAATAAGTAAATTTACAAAATGATCTACCAACCTTTTGTAGCAGATCATATTGATGATGCATGAATAAATATGAGTTTCATGATTGAAAAATTGATCATTGAGTTCACTAGAATGAGAGTTCGTTGTTATATGTCCTCAAGGATGATTGGTAGATAATTTTGTCAGCAGACTTATTTCAACTCGTCAGATTTGACAAAACTCACAAGATCCTGGACAATGGTCTGCTTACTTCACTTCATTACGGGAGCGTTTGTTTTTATTTGAATCAATGCAATATCGAATAAGTATTTAATGTATTGTGTATACTTTTATTTTTAAAATATCGGAGATTTTATAAATATTTTTATAAATGAAGGACACGGTTTCTTCACTGGGTTGAGTTGTTGATATTTTCATCCTGTAACGTTATGTAGCTTTAAGTATTGTCTTAGAACGCATATGATGTTATGCATAATAAAGAGCAATAATGTTTTGAAATGTTTTATTTTACTTTTTTTTTTCGGTTAGATTGATATGATATTGACGGGGCGTTGGTGTGGTCGGTAGATACTTGCCTTCCACGCCGAAGGTTGTGGGTTCACAGACATTTGTGTGCATGAACATGTCTGTTTGTCCTGAGTCTGGATGTAATTATCTATATAAGTATGTATTTACAAAAGAAACGTAGTATATGTAGTATATCAGTTGTCTGGTTTCCATAGTACGAGCTTTGCTTAGTTTGGGATCAGATGGCCGTGTGTGAATAATGTCCCAGGATTTTATTATTATTAGAATATTAAACATTTTTTTTTGGCGTTGAAATAAATAAACGTTATCATTCTGACGGTTCAGAATGTTTTTATAAATGGTATGAAGTTCTCCGGGCTTACAATTAGTCCCGTATCAATTGTAAAACAGAAAACAGTTCCATAGTTATCCTTTTTATTATTAAGTTAAATGTGTAATATTTGTAATACCCAATGTTATGTAATGCTCAATTTGAAAACGATTAATATTGACAGAGAAATTCTTAGGTTCAATCTCGGATTCAAAGCTCCAGTGGATCCTTCATTTGTCATCCCTAGCCGGTAGGCGCCGCTCCGGAATGCTACAAGAAAAGTTAGGCAATAATTAACTGTTATCGAAACTGTCAGAATCCTTTATTTCAATTATTTTCACAGTATGTATTGTCTTAACATTCAACCGAGTTTATTCTTACCGAATGTCATCTAGATCAGACTAGGAATCCAGAATTCCACTCAGTTCAATTACAACTGACAATACAACACTAGACGAACGAAAATTGTAATCCTGTAATTTTGACTGTGATGCTCTGCCTGGAAATAAAAACGCACAACGAACTACAAACAGTAGAACGTAGAGACTAGAAAGAAAAAAAATAGTTGTTGCAAAAATATATTAATAATTGAGTAAATATAATTTACTTTTAATAACAAACATCTTCTATATATTATAAACGCGAAAGTTTGGGTGGATGTTTGTTACTCTCACGCAAAAACCACTGAATGGATTTTAACGAAACTTTTCTATAATATAGCTCATACATCAGAATAACATATAGGCTATAATTTATACAGCTATTGATTAAATTGGCCAAAATATAACATGTAAGTCGGAAAAAATTCTATCTGCGAGCCATTCTGGCGTTCGCTGCAAAAACCGTAAGAATATAATGTAAACGAATATAATGTATGGTGGAAATGTATCTCTTAAATAGTTGTACAAAAAAGTCCGCGACACCATATATCTATCTTTTATGTGTAAGCCATTATCGCTAAAACAGTGAATCGAAAATATTTTTATGACATTTATTTCCTAAATGAATATTTTGTACTAACAAATTGATTCTTATCGAAACAAATACTTTTATCACTTCTTTTATTTAAAGAAGATAAACTTTGCCTTTTACACTTTGTCATTTGGACAAATGATTTAAAAGTTAGGACGCTGAAAATGTGAGCGCGCGGCGTGAGGGCAGACGTCGTTGACGGTCGTGTCTGTTTCGCGATATTCAAGGCCCTAACGATTTATTAAAGACGCACTATACCTGTATGTAATGTAATAGGTAGGCATTGGAAGGTTTTTTTTATTGTTAGTTACACTTACAACAAAACAGTTTTTATTACTTTTATAATTTTGACATATTTTTACGACGGGTAGTTGAGTAGGTTGTTTGGAAATACTCATACATACGTTTATTTATTTTCTTGAACAAATACCAATATCCTACGAAAATAAAACTAAAAATTTTGTATATACTGAAATATTATAAGTGTGCTCTTAGGGTTTTTTTAAGTTACACGCAGATGAAACCGCAGGCACCTAGTTTAATAAAAAAGAAAAAAATAGCGCCAAATATTGCCGCCAATTTGTGACATTTCAATGACATAAGGCGAAAGAAATAAAAAACCAGTAATTATGACACAAGATATTTTATTATCTTAATACACATACACAGTATATTTAAGTACCACACAAACAGCAAGCAGATTTTACAACATACAAAAAATATCTAGACCAAGCGCATAGTGATTGAAGTACTTCAAATAATTTCTCCACCATTTTGTTTCAAATTATTTATATGTAAAGATAATATTTAAATATTGATTTCATGTGACAAAGTATAAATATTATATAAAAGTGTACAGTATTTAATATATCTTATTATATAATAAAACTATGTGCGTGATTCAAGCACCTCGTTTTAATATTAATTTCTCAAAACATGATTTTTTTTTTAATCTGGAAAAATAAGACATTAATTTGCATATTTTGAAATATGGTAACATTGGTATGTAAATTATTTTACGTTTTGAAAAAAAAAAAATCTTCATACGTATTAATGGACGGAATTAAAAATGTAAAACGACCCACGAATGGGCCATTTTATTTTAAGGCTAATTAAAATAATTTCATATAAAATAAAAAATATTTGTACCTTAAAAATTACTGAACAGTGTAAATAATGGAAACCTTATATTATAAGCCTCCAATGTAACCCTGTCGTTATTTAAAAATATACATCCTTACATAAACGTTGCTCAGCTCTTTAATAGAACAATAAGTTGTCTCTTTCTGTCATAACTAATTTGACATTTGAAAGAAGAAGACACAAAGTTGTTTCACGCGCTAAACAAAGTTTATAAACAAGGAGGAAAGGAATCAACTTTTATATCGTTTTTTAATTTATTTAGACACAGATTAAGCAAACGAAAATATTTTTAAATTACGTTTCAATGAAATTGATCAAAGAGCATTTTTTATACATACTATAATTATTATAAAATCGCAAGGCAATAATTAAATAATGTTTTAAATCTATAAATTGTATATAATATAATTAAAAGCACACATAACTTAATCTATTAAGGAATAAATGAGATTACTAAGTTACATCATAAGTTGTTAATCGGCTCCGACATATATAATCCAATGTTTAGTTTATTCCAATGATTCAGCATTATTTATTTACATATGAAAATACAATCGGTAAATAAATACTTATTTTTATGTGGGTCGGAATGTGTTATAATTAGTAGATGTGGAACCGACATAACACTTAAACTTCACAATAATTAAAATATATTTTTTTGTAAATAATTTATAATATCTTGTCGGTGGATCCAATTAAATAACGATCGATCGATCGAAGATAAATTTTCGATTATAATATTCAATTTAAATATAAGTTTTGTTTTAAAAGTTTGTGCATAGATGTATATCTATCTCAGTTACTCTTTGTTCTCTTTCATCTGTGGCGACTGCTCTGTGCATACGATTTCTGCGTACTCTGTGGAGGGAGGGGGAGGTTTTTCCGCGTTCTGCTCCCCTAAAGCTAGTTCAGCGTAAATTACTCCCTTCTTGTCATCAGCTATCGCCTGGAATCGTTAACATTAATATTTAATCAAGTGGAAAGAAACCCTAAACCTCATGGATGTTCGTGAGGTACAGAGGATCCTCAGTGTCCAGATAATTAATTTGTCTTAAGGTGTCAATCCAAATTTATAAATGTATATTGAATAGCCGCGCAATCCGTACGTGAGGCCGGACTCACCTCGTCGTCTGCGCGCGCGGGCTCGGCGGCCTGCACGCGGTCGCGGCCGCGCGGCAGGGCGGCGCGCACGCGGGCCGTCAGCGCGCCGAGTCGCGACTTTTGCCCGGCGGCGCTCTCCGTGTCGCTACTGGCGCGGAACATTATAAACATTTACCAACCGTATGTACCGAGTTTGAAACGTGAAATAGAAAATTTATTTATTTCAAACTACCATGTATTAAAATACAATTATAAAAAAGCCAAGAGTATGTGCAAAATTTCAGTCCAATCGGTTGTGTGGAACTGGCTTAACATATTGTTGCCAGGTAGAAGCAATTATGTAATAGAATTTTAACATTCGGTCCAAAAATAGTTAATAGATAAATTTGATAATTTCAAAACTTCCGGCAGTATAAAATGATTAAAAAAATATATGAATATTTACTAACTACTATAAATTGTAAATGCTAAAGTAAGTTTGTATATTTGTTAGTTACGCTTTAACGTCGTAACTACGCAACCGATCATCATGAAATTTTGCTTAATCATTGTTAGGGATACAGAAAAGAACATAGGATACCTAACACCACCCCCACACATGGGCGAAAATTAATAGACACACATAAAGCGAAGCTCTTTTTTTCTTTTTCTTAAGTTTCTGAAACGCTCATCAAAGTAAGATTATTAATTTAACTAATCCGTAATGTAATTAGTGGTCGACAATCGATGACGTAATGATCGACCAATGAGCGTGCAGTATTCGAATTAGGAAATCTGACATTGATCATCAATTCAGAAACTTGATATTACTGTACTTGGCATCAAAGGTTAGTAAGGAGAGGCTTTCGTCTAGCAGTGGACGTAAGCTACTACTGATACTATATCTTCGATCACTTATAAAAACTAGATACACAATCGGCTTCAAAAAACGTCCTCACTGAATGAGCACCCATTTGAACATTTGGGTGCTCTTTTAACTTAGTACCGTTCGGACGCGCCGACAGTAAACATGCCTCAGTGCTCGTTCAAAAATTGCAAAAATCATTCGTCTAGGACGCTGAAAAAGGATGGAGTGTCATATTTTCGGTAAGTATTTATATTACCATTATATAATTGTTATTACTGTATTGTAAAAACTGGTATTTCTTTAGGAAAACATTTTTAAAAACTAAATCGTAATAAGCACTACGTGATATAAAGCATGACAATTATAAAGACTCTTGATAAACGTGTTATTCATATTATCGCGTACCCACTTAAATTGTTCGGGTTACATGGGTTGTGTCAACAACAATGGAACATAGTTGGTGGAGACGCTGGTGTTAGTTTTTGTTTTTTTGTTTTTATGAAAAATATGATTATGCATTCTATTGTTAAATTAACTTCTTTACTGTGTCTATAACTATAGTAGTAAAATATTATTGATTTAAATTTTAACTGACTAAGTAGAAGAAGGTTCTCAATTTGAATCGATTTTTATTTTATGTATGTATACCGATTATTCCGTGATTAATGGACAGTTTTGAATCATTCAAATTTATTTTTGAAAGATTATAATATGCTCTGAAATTAGACTTATATGAACTAAACCGACTATAGCCAAGTTCTTGTTTATACTAGACCATCTAAAGGCTTGGCATCGACTCCAAAGCGAGAATTAAAGATTTATTGCAACATTTTTGCTTAGTCAGTTTTGTTAAAAAAATATTTCGTTGCACGTAAAAGCGTTTCGATATGGTTATGTTTGATATAAACTTAATACTAGTAATTTAATTTAAAATAATATATAAATGTATTATATAGAAATAAAAATAAATAATCATTCCAAGCTTCCGTCTTAATAAAGTTAATCAATCGTTTTTATTAATGTCCTTCCCTATACAAAAACATATTACCTACATTCAAGTAATTATTTTCACCTTTGACTTAATTACAAAAAAAAATCCATTTCAAATTTAAGTATGAAAATAAATATATTGTACAGTTCGGCTCCATTCATGCCTTGTGCTAGCGGCGAGCCTACCTCGTAAAATTTTATTACTATTATTATATTGCTTTTGTTATCGTTTTTAAATTCTACTTTAAATTAACAACATAAGGTTGAATTTGTAATGTATGTGTAGACCAGCTATTGTCGATCTAAATATGTGTGTGTGTAAATATGAGTATGAGTTGTGAATACAACTTTAAGCGATTATCTTAAGATTGAATTTGCATTAATGTGGTTTTGTTTCAACTACAACTACATAAACACATTAAGGGACAGTTTTAAAATGATTTTTGTACGGGAGTGTGTATCTAGTTCTTATAAGTGATCGAAGTACTATATATATAAAAAAGCCGAGATTGCCCAGTGATACGAACGCGTGAATCATAATCGACGATCGTGGGTTCAAACCCGGGTGAGCACCACTGAAGTTTTTCATATGCTTAATTTGTGATTATAATTCATCTCGTGCTTTTCGCTGAAGGAAAACATCGCGAGGAAACCTGCATGTGTCTAATTTCACTGAAATTCTGCCACATGTGTATTCCACCAATCCGCATTAGAGCAGCGTGGTGGAATAATACTCCAAAGCCTTCTCCTCAAAAAGGGAGAAGAGGCCTTAGCCCAGCAGTGGGACATTTACAGGCTGTTACCGTATGATATCTGTATATTTGAATCTATGGTGAATAAATGTTAGAATTCACTTTAACAACCAATACAACTGGATTATGAAATAACTGTTTATTATGACAAATTTAAATAATTCGTTGAAGCCATTTCGCCCGGGACTATGTTATATACATACAGGTTATATATCTACAAACGGACATACGTTTTAGAAGGTAGAACCACGCTCTCTAAAAGCACGTCCCCGGCCGGAGTCCTTACAACAAAATGGCGTATATTTACAAAGCATGTACTTCCAGAACCTAATTAAATTATCAATTCAATAAAAAGCACATATTATGAGTTAGTTTTATTAAATTAGTATTATAAGATTAAAGTTTTTCGGAATTGCAAAAGAAATCGTTATTAATTATATTATTTTTACTCACGGGTATTTAAATCAAAATGGCGATCATTCCATTTGCCGCCATTTTGATTTTACGTGAGAGTTAAGTTTAAATTAATAAGGTTCCATTATTATATTTTTTAATTAGACTTGTATAATATCATGGTAATTTTATGATAAACCGAAACTTTGGGCAAAGTTTTAAAGCAAGTTTTTGCAATTCAAATCCGTTTAATTTGATTAAACCAATAACTATATATAACTAAGAATGGTATTAATATATTTATAGATTATATAAAATTACGACAATTTATGAAATTATAATCTTATATGTTTTACTTTGCGTCATAAGTAAGCTCCAAACCTCAAAATGGAGAGGCCTTAGCCCAGCAGTGGGACATTAACAGGCTGTTACTGTAACTGTACTATTACATAAAAAAAGAGTTGAGCTATTCCGTACGTCAAAATTGCGATACAATACAGAATATCACTGCGGATTTTGTATTTACAGAAATATATAAAGTTATTTACTTATATAGTTTATAATTGAAATAAAAAATATCCCATTCTCGATATCCCGGTTATTTACAAGTGTGATGTATGTTCGTTTGTTATACTTACGATTCTCCGGAACTCTTAGTGTGGTCTCGACTCCTGCCTGTAATGTTTTTAAAAATGTTTGTCTTAAGTAACACATTATACAGCCTCGGTAACTTTTTAATTATGATATATAATTACTATTGATGCGGTGAGAGTCTATTTTAATCGTCGATTTAAGTGCAACGTATTCGTGTAACGTTAGACTGAAACTTTTCTGACGATAGTTTTTATTTAAATTTAATTACGTTAAATAGACAAGTTATGTGAAATTGTGTTAAGATTTGTTAGGGATCTGTTTTTTTATGTGAATAAATAAAACGAACATGTTTCTTATTTAATAAATATTTTTATATTCAATTATAATTCGCAAAATCGGTTAAAAGTCGCAAGTTCACAATTTATAAACATTTTCAACATTTGTTTACCAAATGCTGTATTGGAATTGATAGAAATTTTGATATATGATAAAAAATCTAAATAAATGTTTATATAAAGTTGAATATTTGCTATTTTAATTTTAATTGATTATGAATTATATTTTGACGTTATGGATGCAAAATGGCAGTGCGTTTAATTCGATTTACAATTAAAACACTCGTTAAAACTAAATTGGTACAAAAATAAATTCTTATTAAGTAATTGCGTTTAATAATAAAAAAAAATACTAAAAATCACAATGACGGTGACTTAACGCTAACTTAAACTAAGTGTCATTTTATAAAATTTTGTTTTTACAAAAAAAAAAAATATGGAAAAAAAATACAAAAATATTGTATTCACGACTTTTTTTTCTTAATTGAATAAAATGCGTTTAATTGAGATTTCATTTAATTACAGAGTATCTGCATTTTAACAATTAAAAAAAATATCGTTACAATTTTTTTTTTAAACAACTAACGCATTAAAATTATTTTAAGTAGGTATGGAATTAAATCTACGGCAGATTATATACAAAACATTTAAAAAAAAATGGTGGTTCGAACACATTAGTCCTAAAATTAAGAAATAATTATGTACTTGTGTAATTTATAACCTAAATAAGAATACAAATGGCATTTACAAATACGTCAAAAAAATACAGATTAGCAAACATTTTCAAGTTTTCTTACAACGAAAACTGAGTTTGGCTGAACCACACACCACCTTTGCCGAAGTAAAAATTTAACCAAATAAAAAAAATGATATTTTTATAAATGCTTAAGCAAAACCTTGAAACAACTGTCCCGGGGGGTCGGATTAGATGTTAATTTTTTTAATCAAGTTTATTAACAATACTTAAAATTCTTATCAACTTTTATTGTAAAATTGTTTTGGAGGAAAATTATAGTAAATATGATGAAAACAAAAATTAATAATGAAGACAAAATTATTACAGTGAGGAATTGCTTGTTGGAATTCCTAAAGTTCGAGTTATATCTATATAAACAAACAATGACAGTAATTTCAAAATGGCGTCGTGATCCTTTCAGCCGGATAAGTTAACCTTAAATATTCTGACAGTAATTTTGCAAATAGCCTATTTTAATTTCAATTTGAGTTGTTTTTTTTTTTAATAATATCTTAACTATAATTTGCGATGGGATTCGTTGTTTAACAAATGAGATTCTTAATTTCTATCTAAATATAATTCAAAGAGTTTATAATAGAATGATTTAGGAAGTATTCAATTATATTACCCGACTGCGGTATAACGAATGCGAAATGAGTTTACTTATAATGTGAATATATAATGTAAATTTACTTATATATTTTCATACTTAGTTAATCTACTGTTAATTTGTAGCTCATTAAAATGTTATGATAAAATCTCATTCAAGTAAAGATCGGTGCGATCGGTCGAGATATATGACGTCACTAAAAACAACATGGCGTCCAAACAACACCGATACTAAGTATTAATATGAAAGTTGTTCAATATCATATTAGATTTTGTATTTAATATAAATAAATGTTACTTATATACCGTAATCGGGCTATGATATATTCAAATCAATTTGTTAACAGTTATAGACAATTACGCTTATATAGTATATAAAGGAGGCAGTATATAACAGTCTACAGACGTGTACATTATTTAAAATTGAAAAATTCGTCGTTGCGATTAAATTTTTTATTCTAATAACACATTATATGTAACTGGGAAACGAGTTAAGATGTAGCAGAGCTGTCACTCTTGTCTTTAATAAATTTCATGAATAAAATCCATCATAATATACGTAATTATATAATTTACATAACATTTTATATAATTGATCTAAGTGTATATTGAATTTAATAGTTTTATTTATTATTAAGAAATATTAAAATGTTTTGGTTTCAAAATTACATTTAGCCAATATCAGCTGTGTACATAACGATTGGCCGAGTGTTGACATTACATACAGTGTACATGTAGTCAATTGACACGTTTGACATTTGACATTGACAGTGTACATGTAGTCAATTGACACGTTTGACATTTGACATTGACAGTGTACATGTAGTCAATTGACACGTTTGACATTTGACATTGACAGTGTTATGTAGTCAATTGACACGTTTGACATTTGACATTGACAGTGTTATGTAGTCAATTGACACGAGTCGAACGGGTCGGCTCGAGTGACAGCTCACACTTACGATTTACACGGCCGTGTCCGGTTTCTTCTCGGGGTGTTTAGTGTCACCGTTGCTGATGTAGTCGCCGTGATCATGGGAGGGGTTCTCAGAGCCTTTGACGTCATCGTGAGGGGGGAGGGGGGCCTCGGAATCAGCTCCGTCTGGGATGTCGGTGCGGTGGGACCGCCCTGCCACATACCAATACATTAAGCGATCAAGAGTGATGTTTCGGTTAACGTAGTGTTAACGGTGTTAGTCAAGCTTATCTGCGGGCCGTTTGTGCTTCACACGTGATTGTAATCTGTCTGATCCGTATTGGGATGAATCGAGTTAGGATTATGTGAGATGGAGTATATAATTGGCTAAAATGTTAACTTTATTTGTTCATATAAAAATATTATTAAAAGGAATTATTTTACTTGACTGTCTGAATTTTTTAGACTTAAGTATCGTTAAGTTGCAAATTGGTTTTTTAAAGAATTGTGCTCTATGTAATATAATTTATAATAACATATACATTTTTTAATAATTATTTTGGTAAACTTTAAATTGCCAAAACTAAACTCAAAAGAACACTGTTTTTTCAAGAACACTCTACTTAATGGTGTTATCAGATAAAAAATATGGTAATTATATTTAATTTTCCTTTTATAACAGTAAATAACTGTTTACCTGAATGATGAGATTCATTCAGATGAGAATTTGAAAAGGGTGAAGCCACATTTTATAATTAAATAAAAATAATAATTAATTTTAATACGATAATGAATGTTATTATCAATGATATGAATATGTTGTGAGAACATTTCAACATTATTTATCAAACGTAAATATGTGTAAAGTATGTTATGTAGTACCATCACCAGAGTATATAATACTCAAAATATATAAACCAAACTGAACATCTGCAAACTAAACTAATTATATAATATAATTAACCAATCACCATCAACTGACACAGATAAAAAAATGTATTTAAAAAAAAAACATTCCGTAACGTTTTATACCATGCAATAGAAATATAACCTTTGGACATGCGTCAGAGATATATAAGAGGAAAAGAGATAGAAACAGTCTCATGCTCCGTTTAGTATATAAATCATGCGTATTTATATATAATTTATCAAATCTTGATCGCTTTAAATATTGCTAAGTGACATTACATTGAAATCGAATTATAAATATATAATATAACCTTAATTAAATAAAACGTATGCGATGATAACACTGCCAAATTACAAAGTATCCAAAATGATTGCGTGTGTAATTTAAATATATGTATAAGCGAGTATGTGTGATTAAGAATTTGTTTTTTTTTTGTTGATAAAAATTCAATTTACCTATCGACTCTCCCGCGTGGCTGTCGAAAAATTAACGTAATTATATTTAAACATAATTATACATGCCTATATCTAAGAGATAGTTAAAGCCTCAAAGCGCTATCTAGGATAAAAAAATGCAGACAAATGTTTAGAAATATTGACAAATTTTTGTTTCATTGGAATATTACGATTTATGTAATGACAACACTGGACGTAATCGACATGAACGTGCAATAGCTAAAGCCTATTCCAACCACGGGAGTAAAGACAATTTGACCTTGAATCGACGCGATGTGATTGGTCGAGAATAATCTATGACTCATTATGGATCACAATGGCGTCTTGAATATCCGCGAAGTTGTTATCGATACTTTGAAAGAAATTAAAGTAGATTTAATTGTTGTTGTATTATGATTCAAGAAATATTTGTATTGAATACATAGTAGAGTTAATAGTATGGAATATGTTAATATATATTTGTTTATTTATTACTCCTTCGATTGGAATATGCTCTCGGTATATCTGAATGCATGCAAATAAAAAACTGTCAATATTTTAATAATAAAACTGGGACTATTCGTAACGATTAGACAATGACGTTTTATTTACTTTATAAAGTAATTATTACAATTGAATACAATGATTTGAACTTCTGCAATTCTATTCTGTAAGGACTCTGTTCACTCACCCGTGATATGTTGACAATCGACTTATGGTGATGGTATATTGATGCGTGTATTATTGAAATGTTATGATTATAAAGGTCAAAATCGCATATCACTTTCTAAAATTTACGATTGTTTTCTGCGGTGAGGGTGAGTTTTGAGTATCATAACGTTCTCGGAGAGATAAAATGGTATATATATAATAATATCCAAGTAATAAGTATACATTTCAAGTATTCTTTTTTATCTTTGTGATATTTTGAGAATTAATATTAATCGACACCGATATCATTTAAGATAAATAAAGTATTAGTCTTCTAGAGTCAACATGTAAGAAGAGGGTGGTGGGGGGGGTGAGATATTGCTAACAATTTGTGACTTATTAATGGGTATCTACGGTTATAGTATTTGCTATCACAGCACTACCAGTGTATGTGTTGCACACTTATATTTCTACTAAACTAGCGCCGTCTTTGTCTAATCGTTAAACAGTTAGTTGTGAATGAACAACTCGTTACACGTTCACGACTCATAAAGTATAAATCGTCTAAACAAATATATATATAATTAATATGGTACATAAATCAGAATTATATTTTTTATAGTATAGATAGGCGGATGATAGGCCACCTGATGGTAAGTCACCAAGTCCATAGACATTGGCATTGTAAGTGATGTTAACCATCGCTTACATCGCCAATGCGCCACCAACCTTGGGAACTAAGATGTTATGGCCCTCGTGCCTGTAGTTACACTGGCTCAAGGGACATAACATATTGTAATTATGAAGTATATATATATTTGAATTTAGACGATTTGTATTGTAATGCAATAGTTTAGTGAATGGCCTTACCGGCGAAGCACCAGCGGTCCGTCGCCTTGGCGAACACCACGAGGAACACGGCGATGAGCAGCAGCAGCACCGCCAGCACGATGCCGACGATGGCGCCCGTGTCCAGCTCCACGCCTGCGGGCACAAGGCGGCGTGAGGGAGCGGTAATGCGGTGTTTGGCTTTGGGATACTTCCACTTCAATTTTTTTTTATTATAGCGTGGTTGTGGACTGTCTAAGGCACCTGATGGTGGTCACCAACATCCCTTGATCTCGTCAATGTCTTTCAACTTTCGGAACTAAGATGGTATGTCCCTTGTGTCTGTAGTTACACTGACTCACTCACCCTTCAAACCGCAACAACAATAAGTGCTAATACTAAACATTAAGGCATTTCTATGTTTAACGTTTTTTAAGCGCTACACCTAGAAATGCCTTTAGCCGCTCAACCATATTTTCTGTCAAAAAGGGGTGTGGCCTATGTTTAAATATTTAGCTAAAATATTATTCAAAAATACTAAAAAAGCGGTCGCTTGCGTATATATGACTATGATTATGTTAATATTCTAAAATATCGTGGAATTATAACTATGTTTTTTTTTTTTTTAAATCGCAATATTTTGCTTATTGACTTATAAATCATCTAAAAACAAACTCATGCTTACACACTAAACTAAGTACGTTTATAAACAAAATGCACTTGGAAGTAAAATTTATATCATTTCTTAACTTAACATTATTAATTACACAACTAACATTACAATGAAATCATGCTCTAATCTAGATTTACTATATTCTGTTTAAACATTTAAAAAAAAACTAAAACTAAAGTTGCTATTTAAAAAAATCATTCAAGTAGAAACTTATTTGTCAAGCAATGAAAATAGACGAACTGGCAAGTAGTCACCACCCATAGACACTGGTGGAACTAAGATATTGTATCCGCTGTGACAAGAATACTAAGTATTGGTGTTTGGCGGTAGAATATCTAACGAGTGGTACACACCCAGACTCGCAAAGCCCATCAAGTAAATTATTAGCAATGATCGTAAATACCAAGCAATCGTATTCTGAGTACAATTAAATAATCCAATTCTACTTGATGATACAAATGTATTTTTACAACATATAACACGATTTAAGTAATTTAAATATGATTTTTTGAAATAAATCTATCTATCATACACTAAAGGTCATGCAGAATAAATGCCACTCATATGCGTAGTAGTTTATGGTTCAATTATTTCCTTACCATAGACATCGATTATAAGAAACGATGACTTTGCTTTGCGTGCTGTTGGAAATTAAACATTGTTATGTGACAAGCGGTTATGACGTCACTGTGACGTAGTGGGGGATCAGTCCAAGCGAGATAAGAATTTTGACTCGAAGAAGATCGGGAAGATCTATGTCTAGCAGTGGACTACGAGGGGTTTAGTGATGGATCTTAAGTTAGACTATAGGACTTCAAGAGTATATCAAGTTTTCAAGGTCATTATGATTACCTTACTTGGACTGATATATCAGACAAATAATTAATTAATTAGTGAATAAGTGATATTCATTAGAGACCATAAGATAGTTTCCGGTAAATTAAAGATGAACGATCACGGAAAGCCTTATGGGCCCTAATCTATACTAATGTTATGAAAACGAGAGAAACTCTTGTCTGTTATGTTTCATGGCTAAACCAATTAAATTTTGTATGGTGCATGAACCCAATGATATAGGACACTTTTTTTATATCTAATATCTACTAATATCCCTAATCTAGTCTTATATACAGTTATCGATAAGAAAATATACCATAAGAGTTGTTATGACCTTGAAATTAAGTTTAACTAACCCAATGGTATTTAAACTACTTAATATATATTTGTTTGTAATATAATTTCATTTGCGATTATAAGTGATATATAACAAGTTTTTTTTAATAATTGCGAAGAAATCTTTTAAATGTAATTCTTTATAAGCAAAAGTTAAAGTAATTGTGTTGTTAAACTTAATGTTAGCAAGTTATAATGATAAATATTAATTGCGTATCACAACGGGCTGAAAACCAGTTCTGGTTCGACTCAGCTACACTTTTACGTGGAAAATAGATTATTATTATTCTTTTATAAGTGTGTGCTAATAAAAAAGTTAATTTCTTTCAAACAGTGATTTTGTGCGAATATTTGTGTTGTACAAGAATCTTATTCAGCTACTTATACGCTACTGTACTAATTGGACTAACAAACAATAAACAGTGACTAAATTCCGAGCTCGTAAGTGTCCCACTGCTGGGCTGTCTCATCTAAAAGAGAGGCTGACTATATTACACTACCACGTGAGAAGTGGACACACAAGTGCCAGGATTACAATTCATGCAGGTTCCCTCACAATGTGTCCTTCACCGGTAATTAGAATGAATTATAAACATAAAAACCAAACTCCGATTTGTGGTGCTTGACCAATGAATTTACGATCTTCGATTAAATATTTCGACATTTTTTTTAATGTATTGTCTAGCGCTTCACTGTTATCACACCTGATGGAAATTGATGATACAATCTAAGGTGGAGCGTGCTTGCCTAGAAGATGCCTATTCACTCTTGACTTGGAGGTCGGGAGAGTATTCCAGCCATTGGCGGTGCGTATCAGAAACGAGGAAGCAAATAGTTTCGCACGTGTTTTAAACACGTCAACTACGTGCGGGTGCAGATCTTTTCGATCTCGCAGTTCTGTGGTAAACTAAAATGCTAAAGTAACTAACCTATAACATGTTACTGGTTTACTTGGTTAATGGATACGAAGTGTAACTTTAGTTGCCGAAGTCCTAACAAACGAATCAGTAATCAGACAGTACCGGCCGGCTCGTCCATGGTGCTGAGCCTCAGCGCGAACTCCTCCCTCCCCAGGTCGTTGGTGACCCTCAGGTAGTACGTGCGGTCCACGTCCTCCTTGGCGACTCGCGTCAGCACCAGCGTGATGTTGTAGTAGCCGCCTCCCTGGGGGAAATACGAAAACGATTACCAACATTTTCATTATTTAATCATGACTCCTAAATCTTTTGCTCAACCTCATGTACAATACCCGTAAACAAGCAGATGGTAAAACTTAAATTTTTCAGTGAATTAATTCAATTATCAATTTTTAAGTGAAGTTCTAACCCGCCTGCCGCCACAAAAAACAGTCGGTTAGTTCAGTATGATTGAAACCACTGCAGGATATTGCTGCCAGAAATGCCATATACAGCTAACTTACACGTAATAATTCCATGCGAAACCATGTCGAAAGCCCTACTGAAGTACATGTATACCAGTACATGTGACGTATCAAAGTATGTATCATTACGCATGTGTTGGCATAAACGAAAGCGATTTAAAAAAAAATCTGCCTATGAATAAAGCTAGATGGATGTATCCAGTTTGTAAAATAACCAATAATATAAGTCCCAAATTAAATACAATCTCGGGTAAAATAAATACTAATCAAGCTCAAATCATAGGTGTCAAATCGTTGATTGCACATTTTGAAAATCTTTCATTGCTGACGAATTTAAAAAACTCTCAGAATCTGTTACTACGTCTACAAAAATTAATACGATCGAGTCTTCCATTATTAATTCTGTTGTAGACCGAATAAATGATCTAGATAAGGAAGTTACTAAAATAGACAATTTTGCAACAGAACTCGTAGAGTTGAAACTTATGTGTAGAGAAATAACGGAAAACACTAACAGAAATGAACAGTGGGTGCGTCGCTCTAACATTCAAATGAATGGAATTCCACAAAAGAAGGGTGAAAACTTAGTCCACATTATTAAGACCCTAGCTGAATAAAGTGTTACCCCATCAATTTTAGTACCGATGTTGATTTTGTAAGGGTAGCGGTAAGGAATGATTCGTCTGATAATCAATCTCGTCCTATTATTTTAAAAATGCAAGCACCTGTTTGGAAATAATCCCTTATTGTGCCTTTTTTTTTAAATGGAGATAAGCATAATGTCAAATATTAAAGTGGAATTTCAATGTTGTCAATCATACCTAAATTATTTGAGAAGATTATTTACGATACTTTGTTTCCTTTAGTAAAACCTCAGTTGAGTCTAATCTTGTTGAGTTTCTCGATGTTGTTCTTTTAGCCATGGAGAGAGGACATCAGGTTGACGCTGTGTATACCGATTACTCAAAAGCATTTGATAAAATTCCACATTCGTTATTAATTAAAAATATTGGTATACACGGCGATTTGCTAAGAAGAATAACATCATATCTCCGTGACAGAACTCAAGCATATGTTAAAGGACACGTCTCTAGTTTTGTCCCCATAACATCTGGAATTCCTCAGGGCTCTCACCTCGGTCCTCTATTGTTTAACATTCTCATTAATGATATACTGAAACGTTTTCAAAATCCTAACATACTTCTATATGCCGATGATACAAAACTATTTAAAATCATACAAAAGTGAGTGATGAGTGCTCAAATATTCAAAATGATTTAGATATTTTAGTGAAATATTGTTCATCTAACGGCCTACATCTTAATTTTGATAGGTGCAATATAATAATTTTCTAGAAAAAAAATCCAATTTTGTTTGATTACACAATTTCCAATCATTTAGTTAAGAGGGTGACCGAGGTTAGGGACCTAGGAGTGCTCCTAGATTCTAATTTATTATTTGACAGGCATGTGAATAAAATTATCGCAAAAGCTTACAATATGTTGGGTTTCATATTTCGCCAGGGAAGAGGCTTTAAAAAATCAATACATACATATAATGTCCTGTATAACTCATATGTAAGATCTAATTTGGAATTCGCTTCAACGGTTTGGAATCCACAATACTCTAAGAATGGCTATAGAAAATGTACAGAATAAATTTATTAGAAGATTTACGCGTAAGTTTGGGTCTAATTCTATTAATAAGCTTAATATTTTGTCGCTTGAGAAACGCAGGGAATGCAAAGATCAGGTTTTTCAATGTACTTAGTCAACAATATTAATATCAAGTGTCCACATTCCAATGCCCGTTCAAAACATACCTACTATGTTCCCATGTGTAGAACGAACTACGCTAAAAATCGCTTTTTGGTAAGAGCAACTGACAATTATAAGAAACGTTACACTAATATCTTTCTTTAACGTAAATTTATATAAGTCCTTAGAAGCCTTGAAAAACTGTATTTGTCATTAATATTCTTATCGTATTTTTTGTTGTTGTTCTGCTTTTTAAATTACTTGTTAATGCTTTACTCTATATACTTTAATACTTGCTAAATAATTTGTTCTTGTTAGGTTCACTCCATGTTTCAATATTAAAGTGGAAATTTTGTTGGCTTGTGTGAGACTTATTTTGTTATCAAATGTTTATGTGTATATTATGCTGTGTTTCCCAAATAAAATAAATAAATTTATGAATGTACTTAAATCACTACTGCCTATCTTTTGGCATTATAAACACAAGCAAAAGTGAGTCCCCGGGCTCACCAGGTGCAGCGGCTCGAGCGCGACGGCGGAGCGGCTGTCGTCGGCGGCGGGCGGCGCCAGCACGACGTCGCCCAGCGTCCACTCGGCGGCGGGCGGCGGGTTGGCGCGCACCGACACGTTGAGGCGGCCCTCGGCGCCCAGCTTCAGCCCGAAGATCGTGGTGGGGCCCGCCTCCAGCCGCTTGGGGGGGTCTGGACAGGGTTTTGATTATGCGAAAAGGTAAACCATAAACAAATGTATACGCCTCCGTATAATATTGATCCACATTTTAACCAAATATAATATTAATTTTCGATCGATTAGAAAGGAAACGCCGCCGGGGTCGCTAGTGAGTCAAAATTTTGGATCCAAAAACAATATACAATGCAGCCAAAAAATAATACCTACAAAACAATGGTGTGTCTTCTTTTTTTGAGTGTCAAATCAAATATGATAGAAAGAAAGAAAACGGTGTTTAACTAACCAGTCACTTAACAATGATTATAAGTAAGGCCGTTAATTTTTTAGAATTTTTAGTAATGGTATAATCAAAAACATATTATATTCTTAAAAAAAAAAAAAAACTCTATTTATTAACCTAATACACTTGGGATCGAACCCAGAACACTAAATCCGTAGCTTTATAATCTAGCCAATAGACTAGAGAGGCAATGTTTGTTTAGTATAAATTGTACTCACAGTGAACCACCAACTGTCTTGCAGCTTCCCTGGGACCATCCAGAGCCTCATGTTCAGCTCGACAAACCAGTTTCTTGCCATTGTCATCTGGAGTTAGGGACCTGGAGACATTTTGGCTGATCGTTTGTAAATCACTGCCAGGCTCCTGAGTTATGATGGGCTGGTGTACTCCGGCCAGGAGTTGGACCTCATCTGGAAAAAACATAAATATTTAAATTGTTTTCCCGTAGAATACCAATAAAGTTATGGCTTGAGAAATTGATAACAGGTTTTGTTTTAACTATTAGTTATTTATTGTTGGATATGATGATGACGTTCTCCTGGGCGACTTTAATAAACAGAAACTAACCTGAATATATTACAGTGTAGGCCTCTGTGCCACAAACACACTTGTGAGGTGCACACTTTCCTCCCAGTCATAATCCAATGGAACAAAGAATGCGATACGACTAGAAAGGGTCCAGGATCAATGGCTTTACCAATTTGCCGATTCTAGGCTGTTAATGAGAATTTATTGACAGAAAAGCCTGTTAACTTTTTATTGACATGTCCTAGGATTCAAACCTACGACCTCGGGATCAGTAACTTTATAAACTTAACCATTACATCAACGAATCACCCAAACACCATCACACTTACCCAAATACCACGTAATCTTGGCAGCTGGTCTGCCATCAGGAACTATGCATTGCGCCATGAAGTCATCACCCTCTTTGAAAGTGGGCTGTGGTGGGGAGATGAGTTGGGGGATTCCCGGTGCTCCTTTAAATATATAAATATAAATTAAAAAGTAAAATTTACCTTATTTAATCTAAGTCGATGATATTTGAGATAAAATATCGGCGTTTGTTTTTATTGAACACCAAATTATAGTCGAATAGTCACCGCCCAAAGACACTGGCGCTGTAAAAGATATTAACCACCCCTCGGGGACTAAAATACATGTCCCTTTTGTCTTTATATAATAGATTTTGCATTTATTTTCCTACTGGGCCGCTTATTCGCTTATTCTGTCACGCTCAAATATGCCCAATGATGATTTTCCTCACAATGTTTTTCTTTATACGAACACGAGAAAATTTATAGACATGAAATCTTTGTGTTTGTTAAAATTTAAATCTACGACCCATGGTCAAACTGGGACATATCGGCTTTATATTTATTACTTAATCGTTTATTTCAATTTACTTTGTCATCTATAATAGTTATGATTTAAATTAAAACAAGTATCGAACTCTTTTGAAACTATTTATTACTAAATTGGAAATTCGTTTTCAGTCCCTAACAAGTTAAGCATTAAATTGACCCACAAAGCTAAACGAAAACGAATCGGGGAAAAACAGATTATATTAAAAAAAAACATTGAACCATCACGTTGCATAGAATATACTCGTAGTACGCAGTTGAACAAAATAAAAAACCCTTATCGCAAAATTTAATGTCGGTCGTGATCGCCCATAAAATAAATAAAGCTTAAAAATTTTATGACGTTGTTTTCGCACTGTTTTTTGAGTCGTTTTATATTTAAAACACGTTTTCAAAGTTACTCTTCAGTATAAAATAAACATTGTCCCATGTTGGGCGCCAATTCTTCCTTTTAACTTAAATTAAATAACTTGATTTATGTATTGTTAATATCATTCGTACTATGTAATAGAGGCTCACTGGTAGGGTCTACATTCACATTAGCAAGCTCATAGATTTTATGTTCTTATTATTTAAACTGTATAACCGTAAATTATATAATAATGATGTCTTCAGACCGATTTCGGCCATAACGGCTATTCTCAAGGGAGAATAGCCAACTGCGCAGGACATATAGTGCATAAGTACATGTAGCACAAACACTTATTCACGCTATTTGTTTTCACTCACGATCGGAAAGAAAACAGCTAACGCCTTCGCGTACTTGCATTTAGTTAGCATGTGCATGATATGACGGACTGCATACTAACTTGCAACAAGCAGCCTCATGGCACCAGTGACTTCAATGCTGCCGCTCTTAGGGGGCAACATGCAGGATATGTTACCGTTCCACTCTTCCCTTATATGTTTTATGTGAGCTCCGCATTCGCCAAACTGGAAACATTGAAAAACATCTAAATTTAATTTTAGGCGTATTGACAATGGGCCACCTGATGGTATGTGATAACCATCCATAGACATTGGCACCGTAAGAAATACTAGTAATTATTGTATATTACATTGCCAATACGCCACCAACGTTGGGCTAAGGGTTAAGCTAAGATGTTATGTCCCTTGTGCCTATAATTATACTGGGTCACTTACTCTTCAAACCAGAAGACATGTGTGTACAATTTGTAATTTTTGTGGAAATAAATCTTTCATACTTTATCAGTATGATAAACAGATTATTCATGTGTAAGCCTAAATTAAAATTTTTTAGGGATATAAATCTGGAAACTATGATATCTAGTTCACAATTACTATACCAATGATTTCCAATGACAATATTTAAATTCGTTCACTAAATACAAAGTAAAAGATATAAAACGCGATAGTTTTATTAAAACTAACTCTGATAGCTAAAGAAGATTTAACTCGTGTGCCACTAACTCGACACAAATCCACTAACCCTGATTCACTGCTTTTTGGTGACCCAAGATATTCCAGGATAAGCCCTTCGGTGTCGCAACTTTTACAAGATTATTATAATATATGGAGTTTCAGAAGTAGAATAATGTGGACTTGCCTGACTTAAAAAGTATAATAAGTAAATAAAGTATAGTTACTTACTATTTACTATATTCTAATCTATCCGTAATAGCCTGTGAATGTCCCACTGCTGGGCTAAAGGCCTCCTCTCCCTTTTTGAGGAGAAGGTTTGGAGTTTATTCCACTACGTTGCTATAACACATACAGGTTTCCTCACGATGTTTTTCTTCACCGTAAAGCACGAGATGAATTATAATCACAAATTAAGCACATGAAAATTTAGTGGTGCTTGCCCGGGTTTGAACGCACGATCATCGGTTAAGATTCACGCGTTCTTAGCACTGGGCCATCTCAGCTCTAATCTCTATACTATATATATATTATACTATATATACCTGTAATCCTTGACCCGAGTATACGACTTCTTCATCTTGATTGCTCGGAATGAGTCTGTATGATTTACCTCCGACTGTCATTCTGAAAAACGGACAGAACATATCAGATAAATAACATACAAGTATCTATTTAAATCTTACATAAATGTATATATATATAAATATAATGGTATTATGATGATATCCAACAGGAAATGGTCACCATACTCAACAGAGATTAACTAAACCCGTACGAGATATTTTAGTGCACAGAACATGTGCACTGACAAACAAGATGGGATAGCAATTTAACGCGACCGGAGTCGTCGTTCAGGCACACCAACTAATTTAAATACTAAACCAGGCCCTGAGTAATTCATAATTTAAAGCCCAGGGGCTCTGCAGTATGTAAGAGAAAACAGTCCACTAACCGACAAGAGTCTATTGGATAGGGAACCTTGCAGAGCACTATCAGGTCGTCTCCGGCGCGGCGCACGGCCTCCTTAGGCGAGATGTCAACATTTTGACCTGGAATTAAAGAAAATAGTTTTTAGATATAAAACAATACATACATATTAAAAGCACACGGTAAATTTCAATTAAAAATTTGGAGGATTTTTCGTCAAAATAAAATCGAACGATCAAGTACTAAATGTTCGTATGTAAATGTAAATTAGGCTACAATCGAGTCGCAATGTAGATTCTACCGAGAATAACCGGAAAGAAACAACTAGTCTTTTTTATAGTATACAGAATTAAAAAAAAAAAAAAAAAAAAAACAAAATACACATCACAAATTTATAGCAAACGCCGTCTAAAAGATTGTCCTGTGGCATTGTACCCAAGACGCTGACACTATTGCCTCTCTGCACCGCTGGACTCAGCCTTTGGGCTAAATACGCACCAGCTTTTTGGTCACCTGAAGTGTGGACCAGTTTCTTAGAAAGATCTATTACTATCTTAACTACTACTCTTTTTTAATAATTTATTATTTACTTGAGTATACAACTGTAATAGCATTTATTAAGAAACGATAAAAAATTATAGCATATTTATATTTTATTATTAACATTTATAATGAATAAAAACATTAAATATTTACAGGTATTTGGTGTAATTGTATTTTCTACGTTAATTATATACAGAAATTGTTTTAGTTTACACGTATTGCGAAAACACTTAGCCGTAATAGCCAACCTATTACCTAAAGACATCTGTTTCAAACTGCTCGGAAAATCAGTTCTCGCTATCCGCGTTCATCCGGTTTTAACCGCTTTGAACTGGTTGTAACAGCTTTTAACCGGTTTCAAGCGCTCTGAACGGGATTGCTTATAGAGATTATATTCTACTGTGCGAATTTAAATGAAGTTGGAATTTAAATTTGGAATGTTTAATTGATTTAATGTAAATTATATATAATAATACAATATAATACATTGTATTAATGTGTATGTTAAGAGACCCATCTAACCACTCTAGAGTGGTCGTAAGACGGTTAAGATAATTGCTAAGGTTGTTTTGGACTATTTATTGTCACTTTAAGACTAGTTACAAAATAATTGCGAGTTCGATTAAGCTTTTCCTTGTTTTCATAATTCATCTTAAGTTCGGTGAAGAAAAATATCGTCCGAAAACATACATGACATTACATATTTTTAATACGTTTCTAAGTATTTAATAAATTTTATTTATAAGTTGATTGCTCACTACGCCCGATTAATGTTTATGGCTAACAAACAAAAATATGTTTCTTTTTATAGAGGTTGCCTAGTAGAGCTCACTGTAGGTGAGCTGACCTGAAGGTCTTTGCATACTTTATGTACAACCTGTTCTTTTATATAATGTTTGTAAATCGTGTGCAATAAAAACTTAATAAATAAATAAATGTCTGATGATATTGATCAACGCATTAGAAGCGCCAATGTCCTTTACAAGAAAAGGGGTTCTCGAGACACTTACAAGCTATTCCTTACTGCATTCAGATTTTCCACTAAGTTTAGCTAAGTTAAAGTTAAGTAAGTCGAAGTGCTTTACAAAACTTTTATCATTAAAACATTTGAAAGTACTCGCTCAATATTTTAGTATTTTCTGGTTTCAATTTAATATCAAGTCCCGAATAGAATGTTCAATATTCCGCGCCGAATTGTCTGGAGCGAGGTCGTGTTGTCTATCAAATATTTATTTCAAATGTTGCATCTTATTGCGTTTCCTTGTCACGTGAAATAAAATTTAGAAATCTTATCATGTAACAAAGTAACATTGATATCCGAGTATTTTATATAGGTATATAAGACGAGTATACAACCTGGAGATACGATTATATTTCGAGATTTATTTGTTTTAAAAAAAATTTTGGGCATATGGGAATTGTTTTTAATGATGATTAATACAGATAAAATAAAACTGGCAAATCACTTCTTAAATATAAGTTTAGTAACTTACCTCGTGATTTATAATAGCTATATATAATATTTTTATAATAATATAATATTTCATATATATATAAAGTAACGTTAATCTTTTATGTCTTTCAGATTCATATTACCAATGAAATGAAGTATATATATAATTATATGACTGCAATGTAATTTTTTTTTAATAAATAATACACGTTTGTGTATTATAGATATCTGAGAGTTGTATCTGTTAAAAAAATGTATTTTTTTGTCTGCTTGATAGTAAATCAAACATGAAAACCGCTGGAACTTTAGACACTAATAATAAATTATGTATTTTATTTTTATTTTAGTTTTTTTTTTTCTATTATCCAACGGAACCCTGAAACGAATTCTAATAAGTGTCGCGACAATTGATGATAAAACACCGCCCCTATTACATCAGACAATCAAAAGAGATGACGCGGAACAGCGAGATGAGTGGAGTAGCGATAACATTGCGTTTATTTATAAACACATAATAAACAATAGTTCTAAGTATATTTTATTATAAATTTGAAAGTTTGTATGCCTGGATGTTACTCTTGAAATTTGGAACGGAGATAGCCTACAAATTTACTTTTTTTTATTTTTAGAATAGGAAGGCGGACGAGCATATGGGCCACCTGATGGTAAGTGGTCACCAACCCTTAGACATTGGCACTGTAAGAAATGTTAACCATCACTTACATCGCCAATGCGCCACCAACCTTGGGACTTAAGATTTTATGTCCCTTGTGCCTGTAATTACACTGGCTCACTCACCCTTCAAACCGGAACACAACAATACCAAGCACTGCTGTTTTGCGGTAGAATATCGTATGAGTGGGTAAGTACCAAGACGAGCTTGCACAAAACCCTACCATTAATTACCACAAAAGCTATTTAACAACTACCTAAAACGTGGGCGAAGCTAATACATATGTGTCAACTTTGAACCTTATCGGTCAAATCGAAGTCTATAAATCTCAAAAAGACAAATCAACATACATTTCAACATAAGAATAGAAAAACTACAATATCATTGATTATAAAAAAAAATTACAACAAGTATGAAAAAAGTCTCAAGACAAATCAGTTGAACTATAACAATCAATACATATAAACAGATTCATTTCTCTGTCCTGCTGTCATACGTCGTCAAAATGGCCGTCTCTATTAGGATGAATGAGATCGCTGAAGATCATGTATTAGGAGAGGTCGTCTCTAACGTGATATACAAAATAGCTTTAACTGACTTCGTAAAATATATATTAGGGTTTCCATTGATATTTATTGTCATTAACCGATTGTAGGGCAGTTGAGGTGTTATGTGTTAAACGTATTATGTGGGTTGAAAGATTGAATTGTTCATATATTTAAAAATTAAATGTATAAAGTTTCGGAAAAATTCATAATCATTTACTGTTTTGGTCTATGGGATATCTCATGGGGATGGGATGATAAAAATTTCTTACTTTTTAAATGCCTGTTAATTCAAGTCCCTTGTAGCTGTAGTACACTACTCACTGGCTAAATCAGGTGGTACTACCCCACTAAGAATATGATGATGATAGAACGGAGATCAGGTGCAGAGGCACGATTTAACACTGACTTCGAGACTTCATGCTACCCACTATTTTCTTTATTATACCGACCATAGACCTTGTGATCAACCTAATAAGCTACTAGAACAACGAGACACAATATAAATATATAATATTGTTATATTTCAGTAAATACTCAATAGAATCTGTACAAAGGATTACCATAGTACCAACTATGTGTAGTATAGTCTTCACGGTCTACTACATCTGATAAGGTTAACTTCAGAGCTTAGAGCTTACGCTAAAAGCTTTGGACGCTTTGACTTAGCAGGAGCTTTCATTTAACTATTAAGCAACTGTTTTATTTATGTGAATATGCTCAATACCAAATTGACTTTAGTCAGCCGTCCCGATTTCGCACGGGTAGAATGAAAGTAATACATATAATTATTGGTTTACGCGGCGAACGCCAGTAAACTCCCAGTGATGATTTTTCCGATTCAACAATAGGCATGACGACTGATTTTGAAACAACCTTCTATAATGTAGGTACACGTCTACTATTTCTGAAAATAATTTTATTTCAGTAATAAACTAACTGCTTACGCAAATAATTGCATTTTCATTTACCTATTTTGAATTTCGCTCGAAAACACCCGCAGGTGTCATGGCGCCTGGCGTGACGTCGCGCCTCAGAAAACGACAGTAAACGTTGTATTGTGACTATACTCAACGAAGAAAGGCAGAAAGTATCGCGCATTTCCTAAGGTTAAAAATGAATTCCAAATTCTAACAACGTGCAATACGATGCAAAATTAATTTTGAAATGCGTAAACACAACAACTGTTCAAGAGAGATGGTTATAAATAAAAAGGCGTGACGTCATTCGCTCTGATTAAAGTTTCAAATAAAATGGCCGATTGCAGAATTTTATACTTTTATTTTATTAAAAATCTTATTAATCCCAATGTGTATATTAAAATGGGATCATTTTTAGAACCCTTTTAAAATAGTTTCTTCTCTAAAATCATTTATTTTTTAATTCTTTAATACTGTCATCATGCCTATCATCGTTATATTTCAGCTAATTTACACAAAACTATAATGGATGATACACCAAAACTTTCCCCATGAATCACTCCATCCATTGGTGAAAACCTTTTGAGTAACGATTCGGTAGTTTTGGAGTTTATAGCGGACAGACAGACGAACAGGCGCCGGGTTTTGTTTAACAATATAGTGATTATTATTAGAACCAAAGCTCGGTCACCTAGTTATTGTACTTAATTTGAGAAGGCTTTTATAAGTACTATTGTTGAGGATTCAATTGATCGTAAAGCCATCGCCGCTTCGGAATGTAGATTGAAATAGATGAACCGGCAAGCAACTTAATAGATACCAATTAAATTACACAGCCGAATTAATTAAGATTACATTCTAATATATATAAAAATAGTACGCCGGAAATTCTTATATTTATTAACGATATCAAGAAATATTATTTATAGTGTCAATATCAGTTTGCTTTTTACTTAAATAAATGCCTGTTTGGGAAAAAAATTACATTCGTAATTTTAATAAATAAATATAAATTACCGGTTGCCATCCCCCACCCCTCGGGTGAACGTATAATAGAAACGAATAGTCTAACGCGAATCACAATACCAACGCAAGTGGCTTCGTCCGCGGGGATCTTGCCTTAACTTTGTTATAGAAATCAATCATTATTAAACATAGTGCGCTGTATGTAATTCGAATATCATTGTATTACAAGTATACCAATACTACATTAGTATCATCATATATGTCTTTTTGTTGCCTAAAACGACTAAACTACCTATTGAAACTGGTGGTAGGGCTTTGTGAAAGCTCGTCTGGGTAGGTACCACCCACTCATCAGATATTCTACCGGAAAACAGCAGTAGTTTATATTGTTGTGTTCCGGTTTGAAGGGTAAGTGGGCCAGTGTAATTACAGGCACTAGGGACATAACATTAGTTCCCAAGGTTGGTGGCGCATTGGCGATGTAAGCGACGGTTAACATTTCTTACAATGCCAATGTCCATGGGCGTTGGTGACGACTTACCATCCGGTGGCCCATATGCTCGTCCTCCTAGCTACACTACACTGTAAAAATATATACATATATTGACTGAAGCTATTACGGTGAGTAGCTAGTTACTTGGCCGCACTCTCAAAATGACAGGAATTGTTATTAAAATAAATGTCCACCAATATATATGCTCCTCCTTCTCAAGAGTAAAGGAATTTGCAAAGAAGTGGGGCATTAAGGTTGTTACTTTTTTATGACTATACAGAAGCGAGGGCTAAGACGATCATAATCGATGATTCCAAATTCAAATCCGGGAAAGCACCACTGAATTTTTATCAACTTAACTAAAATTAGTATTATATTTCAAGATAACATAGAAAAATAACTTTATTCGTACTAAATAAAAACAAGGAGAGAACCCACCTTCGAATCTTCGATAGTGAGACAACAGTCCGAGGGGTGATATAATGTTCGCCTTTCCTAAACGTAAGTCCGTGATCCTCATACTTTAAAGCCGTTGAGCTCAACTGGATCCCGACGGATACATCCAGCAATGACACTTTTCAATTTAGCACTTTATAAATATATAGAAAACGAATTAAACGTTGAACAGGAAAAAAATATTTTATTTTAAATTATGTATAGTAATTTTTACATATTATATATATATAAAATCAAAAAAAAAATACGCATCACAAAATTTATGGATAAAACACGCCGTCTAAAAGATTATCGTACTATTTCCTCTCTGTACCGCTAGACTAAGTCTTTGGGCTAAATGTGGCCAGCTCTTGGGTCACCCGAAGTGTGGAAACTGACGTTGTAACGTTGAACTATTACAGTGAATCATTATAAGTGCATGCGTGTGGGGTGCAGATGTTAGGAAGCCTAAGTCTTAAGCGTACGCCTGAACAACGTGAATGCATTTAAAAAGATCAGCTGGGATGTTAAGGTGTGGAAGTGTAACAAACTCGCTTGCACGGTACGGTACGGTAACAGCCTGTAAATGCCCCACTGCTGGGCTAAGGCCTCTTCTCCCTTTTTGAGGATAAGGCTTTGGAGCTTATTCCACCACGCTGCTCCAATGCGGATTGGTGAAATACACATGTGGCAGAATTTCAGTGAAATTAGACACATGCAGGTTTCCTCACGATGTTTTCCTTCACCGAAAAGCACGAGATGAACTATAATCACAAATTAAGCACATGAAAAACTTCAGTGGTGCTTGCCCGGGTTGGAACCCACGATCATCTGTTAAGATTCACACGTTCTTACCACTGGGCCATCTCGGCGTATACTCGCTTGCACGTTTGATATTAATTAGGATTACCAATGGACATCATTAAAGCATACCAGTTAATTATTTAATAAATATATATCTAATAATTAAATCTCATCTTATGTTAGTACAACTTATTATAAATGTAAGTTGACTTGAATAAGTGTATTGAATAGAGTCATTTTTATTTCACTGATTGTTAATAAAAAAAAAAAACAAGTAATGTCCGTTTTTAAGGAATTATAACTATTTCTGTTATATTTTAACTAATATTTTTGTTTACCTCTCTAATTAAGATTACAGCTTGGGTTAGTAGGGCAATATCCCAAGGTGTCGAACCTGCGACTTATAGTTCACTAGGCGACTCGTAAACCATAACGCTATTAGCGCTTCAAGCCCGGATTAACTTGCTGAGTTTTTTTCGCTGGTTCTTCTTATGTTTAATGAAATTTTCTTGAACCGGTGGTAGATTGAAATAAAACTAAAAAGATATATAATAAATAAAACTGTGAAAAGCGCACAACAGAAGACTTGGGTTAACACAAACGTTAGTCTTCAAATCCAGAGTAAACAGGTTTCTTCTAGGCAAGCTACATCCTGGACCGTGTCGATGCTTACACCAGGCAAGTCAACGGTCAAACGACAAAACACCGGTCAAATTTTTGTTTCGTCAGACAATAAGTGAGTGAACGCTTCTATATTGTATAAATATTTGATATTGAATGACAGGTCTTCGGTAAAACGTTAACGGTTCATTGTACACTGGTAATATTGCTTCGAAGCGTCGTTGTTTGTTAACCAAGCGACGCCAGGGGGCCAGCTTATCACACAATAAAGTGTAGCCGCAGGCAATTATGGACACACGCTTGTTATACAGCGATACTGATTTGATTTAGACTATACAGCGTGTTATGCGAATGTATGTTCGAATTTATATATTTATAATAACTTGGTGGTTAGGTAGCATTCACTCTAAATTTTCAACTGCAAGAAATACTTCGTATGGTTGTGTTTCGGTTGAAAGGGCGAGTGTAAGTAGAGGCACAAATGATATGACATCTTAGTTCCCAAGGTTGGTGGCGCATTGGCGATGGAAGGGCTAATTAGTATTTCTTAAGACGCCAATGTCTATGGGGGTAGCTACGTGGCCCATTTGCCCGTCTACTTATGTTACAAAGAAGACTGTTTCAAAAAATTATGATTGCGAGTTTAATAATTGAGATAATTGATCCATGTTATGTATATAGGTATGTATATACAAATTGTCAGTAGATACTAACTTTCACAAATCAAATTAAACAATATAACGAAATTGTCCGGTCACGGCTGATATTCTAACTAATATTATAAACGCGAATGTGCGTCTGTTTGTTACGCTTTCACGTCTTAACTTATCAAGCGAATGTCTTGGAATTTCATACACGTTGTCAGAACGGAAAAGAAAATATGATATATACCGTAATAGCCCGTGAATGTCCCACTGCTGGGCTAAAGGCCTCCTCTCCCTTTTTGAGGAGAAGGTTTGGAGCTTATTCTACCACGCTGCTCCAATGCGGGTTGGTGGAATACACGGGGATGGAATAATGCGGGGTGGAAGAATATAGTGGCAGAATTTCATGCAGGTTTCCTCACGAAGTTTTCCTTCACCGTAAAGCACGAGATGAATTATAATCACAAATTAAGCACATGAAAATTCAGTGGTGCTTGCCCGGGTTTGAACCCACGATCGGTTAAAATTCACGCGTTCTTACTAGGTAGGTACGACGTAGGCTGTAAATATATTTAAATTCCAACAATAAATTAAAGTTATATTACATTTAAATTAAATACAGCTACTCATAGCTGTATAGTCCCCGAAGCAATTTGACACACCCTTTATTACAAAGTCTCCAATTTTATTAAGTAACGATACAGTATTTGCAATTAGGGTTGTGGGGACGAGGGATGAATATATTATTAGGGCTGCTTTGAGGTTTTTTTATATGAATATTTAATGGGGTTGATTGCTCAGACTATGGTATACGCAGTGGACATCGTAAGTGATAACTCGTTGGGTTTGTGGGTTGGGGGTTGAAGTGTATTATTGAGTGTTGATTAATCAAAAGAGGCGAGATGGCCCAGTGATTAGCACTCGTGATTCTTAAACAATGATCGCGGGTTCAAACCAAACAAATACTGAAGTTTCTTGTGCTTAATTTGTGTTTATAATTCATCTCGAAATCGGCGGTGAAGGAAATATCGTGATGAAACCTGCACGTGTCTAATTTCACTGAAATTCTGCTGCATGGGTATCGACCAGCCAGATATGCAGTGGTGAAAGAAACTACAAAACTTCTCCTCAAAAGCCTTAGCCCAACATTAACAGGCTGTTACTTTTAATTAAATAGTTAACCGCCTTAGATTTGGTCAATAAAGTCTATTTTTTGTGTGCAACATTTATGTAACATTTGAGAGAAACGAAAAAAGGTTACCCTTCTATTACGGATAAGCTGCTAACGAATAATTATATTATAGAGATGTAATAAGACAAGGAAAATAATATGTATGTTTCGTCATGTCCTAATGGCTAGTATGCGTTTTAACCGAAGTTTGTAGGTTCAATCTTGGACAAGTACGATTATCATGTGCTTAATATGTGTGTGTGTATAAATTATAAACTGTATAATTAAGATTGTATATGATTTTTGTAACAGTGGAATATATATTTTTCTTATTTAGATTACTTTGGTTTTAATGATATATGTATTTAAATAACAATAAAAATATGTATATGGCTCAAAAACAAAAAATAACTGCTCGGTTTTTTTTTTAATTTAAAATGATAGTGATATTAGTCGAAAATATTCCTTATATTACTATGTTAAGCATGCATTAAGCTCATATAACATAGCTACATAGTATCCAAGCTTCAAGTGTTGGATGAGCTTCGTTACGAGAATAGTTGAAGTTTCATTATATTTCTAAGTAATTAAGGCTAGATAATCTAGGCTGTATAGACAGATAGACTAATATATTCAATTCTGGATGGATGAACCGTGACCAGAGATAATTAAGTACTATGTCCACATACAAAGCATTTTGGAGGATAATTCTCAGTATCTTGTTTTATGTAATGACATGTATATTAATATTCAGAAGTAAGCAGACGTTGTCCTGATTATGAGTCATGGCGTTCGGTTGAATGATGTAGAAGGTGATGTGTTGCAGCGCCATCAAGCAAGTTCCAACAAAGTAAAGTAGTCTTTATGAAATAATACATATTAGTGCCAACTTTTATGTTGGTCTCATAAACTTTTTTATAGAATAGGAAGGCAGACGAGCACATGGGCCACCTGATGGTAAGTGGTCACCAACGCCGTTTGACATTGGCAGTGTATGCAATGTTAACCATCACTTACACTACCAATGCGCCACCAACGTCGGGAACTATGATGTTATGTCCCTTGTGCCTGTAATTACACTGGCTCACTCACTCTATAAACCAAAACACAACAATACCAAGTACTGCTGTTTTGCGGTAGAATATCTGATGAGCGGGTGGTACCTACCCAGACGAGTTTACACAAAGCCCTACCACCAGTTTGAAACAGATATACATACTAACATTTATATTTAATATTATGAACTTTTTTTTAAATCTGCAGACGAAAACAAATCGACGTGAAATTGAATTGTTTTTTTTTTAATCACGAGAAATATATTAATAAATCCACTCAAGTTTATCTATTATATATATTTATTGTACAACCAAAATACTCATATCGTACAAAAGAGGTCCTCAGTGCTTATGTTTCTTGTTGAAACGCTACTGTATTACGCCTCGTAGAAAATTATGGTATCTGATATGTCTTGGACTTAAATGGAGTACACTATCATACATAGCAATGTAAGATGTGTAAACCATTACTTGCACCGTCAGATCACCACAAATCATGGGCTCGAAGATGTACTTGTGTCTGTTATTACATTGAATCACATTTACAAAACCGGAACACAATTATTGAGAAGCAATACGTTGTGTTGATATAGTTGTAGCATATCGCCGACATCAACGCCATTTTTTCACAGATCACTTTAATTAATGCTTATTTATATTTAATTATATTGTACCATGGAAACGACTATGGCGTGTTTGATCAAAGCTCTTCCCTATAATAGAAAGAAAAAAAATAGACATCAAATCAAAATTTTACTGTTAATAAAACAGAAATCTATACCACATCAAACGCGAGCGTCAACCACATTGTGATATCTAAATTTTATAATATATGCACCCCATCAACGTGGCGATGAACTTACCACAAAACGGTAGGGTTGAACGGCGAGTCATGAATGAATAGTTATTGGAGAAATTTGCATCATGTAATTACAAATATTAATTGCAATACATGCACCGCTGTAAGTTATTACTTTTTTAAAGAATACACCAGAGCTGAAGCTGAGCTGAATTCACCCGTGAAATGTTGACGACCGACTTATGGTGTTATAGTATTTTGACGCGTGTGTCCTTGAAATGTTATGATTATTAAGGTCAATGTCACTTATCAGTTTCTGACATTTCACGAGCGTGTTCTGCGATGAGATTGAGAATTGTTCTCACTAATGGACAGACAAATTTGACAACGATTTGTTGAAAATAATATATAGATCGAATTGAGATTGTAAGACTAACGTCAAACAAAAATCTTAACCGAAGATTGCGGTTCGAACCTGCGCGGAATATTAAATATTCTCCTTTTCGCGTTTTCCCAGCAGTGGGACTTTTAACATCTGTTACTTTATTTTTTTTAGTTGTGTCAATGTATTTACGAAACATAATAACATGTACCTAACAAAGATATCCACTGGGTGACAGTGTAATAAAAGTTTAGGACAAAATACAAATAATAATATCACGAGGGATCATAGAGAAACACTAGTATAAATATTAGCCGAGTCTTGCCACTGTCCTGGTCACCCTACATATAATCCCCTCAAACAAGATCCCCACATAGCAAATAATATACGCTTATTTGCTCGGAGATTATCTCTCAAGCGGCGCGTGTCCAATTACTTGTTTTCAAATGATGGTCACCCTCTATTGTCACTTTGACAGGATACTTCAAGTGGCATTTGGTTTTTTTTTTTTTATGTGACGTTGGCGAAATGTTGTATGCCCACTTTGTGCATATAATGCATAGGGAACGTTGAATAAAAATAGAGTTTTGTTGAAGATGGTTTTAAATTTATAAACTATAATACGCGTAAGTAATTTTTTGCGTGTTACGCTTCAACGGTTAAACTATTGACCCAAATTTTTAAGATTTTTTTTAATTCATTGAAAAAAATTATTAATATTGTTTTTTTTTAATACTTCCACCTCTAAAAGAAAATGAATTGTAATAAAATGGTGCTCTAATATTCGTACCGAGTCGAGCCGGCCACGTGGCGCGGTAGAACACTCCTCACAGTTATAGCACTACAAATATTAAATTCACGCTACTATAGTTGAAACTAGGATCCGCCCGCGGCAACACCCGTGTAGCTTACCCGTCTATATGTTAAGTCAGGTTATAAGCTATCTATATTTATCAAATTTCATCCAAATCAGTTCAGTGTTTGCGTGAATGAGTAACAAAGATCCGTCCATCCTCATAAACTTTCGCGTTCATAATATTTCTTATTAGAAAAACGAAATTCGCTGCACATTTTAGTATAAGTTTTATTATTTCATCCAGATAGGCATTACAAAATATTCCAGACTTAATATTAATTTATATAATATACGAACAACGTTAATTTTTGCATGTACTCAAAAACAACCACGTGGTACATCCTCGAACAATACGTACCCCCTTTTATATAATCTGGATAAAAAATAATCCAATACACAAACGCTACCGCGCACCCCGGGTTTGAAGTCTTTGTGATGTCACAACAGATGTGGTTACGGTCGGGTTTCTATATTTTTTATAAGATTAACAAGAGAGATTAGTTTAATTTCGGTATCTATCATTTTGGGGGACGAAAGATTCATATTATATATATATAGTAACAGCCTGTGAATGTCCCACTGCTGGGCTAAAGGCCTCCTCTCCTCTTTTGAGGAGAAGGTTTGGAGCTTATTCCACCACGCTGCTCCAATGCGGGTTGGTGGAATACACATGTGGCAGAATTTCATTGAAATTAGACACATGCAGGTTTCCTCACGATGTTTTCCTTCACCGTAAAGCACGAGAATTATAATCACAAATTAAGCACATGAAAATTCAGTGGTGCTTGCCCGGGTTTGAACCCACAATCATCGGTTAAGATTCACGCGGTCTTACCACTGGGCCATCTCGGCTTTTTTATATTTTATATATGTACAAACAAAACATATAAATATATAAATTCGCATAAATCGAATATTCAAGGAGATATGAATTTCTATTCTATTGTATAATGTGGACAACCGACTTATGACATACTATTTCGATGGGTGTATTCTTGTTATGATTATTACGGTCTGTGTCGCATATTTTTCTTATATTTCACGACCGTTTTCTACGAGTGAGAGTTTGTTCTTGCTAGCTGTTGTGTTATTAGTGTAAGAATTCACTTCGTATGTCACTCGTGAAATATTATAGCGACGTACGGTGATACGCTGTTGTGATACGTGTGTCTTTAAATTGTAATCATTATAGTTATTGTCGCATGTTTGGTGCACTTTCTCATACTTAAGATCGTTTCCTGATATAGCTTCGTAGTTATTTAACTTTTAAACAATTCGATTTAAGCTGACCAAGCAGTTCAACGTGAAAATTAAAAGGAATGGAAACTCAAAATGGATTCAACGAAGCGACGACAGGCTTTTAGTGCTTTTTTTTGTTAAATAAAGAAATTTCAACAGTGTTTACACTTCGATCTTGCAAACTCTTGGTTACTACTGCGAATTTTTCGATAGAAAAACTCAAAAACTTTTTATCGGTCCGACCTGGGATTTGAACCAAGGACGTCGGGCTTTTACTACACCAACGAGGTACTGCGACATACACATGAGCAGCGGAGCATATTTATGGATGAACATAAATAAAGTGAGCGAAGTCGATATAAAAATATTACGTATGACCAGTTTCATATGTTCATTTTACGGCATATTAAGCTGAGTAGAGAATTTCCGTGTAATGTAAATAATAATAAAATGTCCTCTAGACCGATTTCGGCTACGGCTATATCAAGAGAGATCAGCCAACTGCACAGGAGATATTATAGTGCACAAGTGTGTACACAAACACAGGTGCACTCTCTATTCCCTCACTCTCATAATCCGACACGACCGGAAAGAGTTCAGGCGCATGACCAACGGTTTTAAGGTTATTTCGAGACACGGTACACACATGAAATTTTCGGCAGAAGAGCCAATAACTTTAAACTGGCCTGACATGGGATTTGAACCGAGGACCTCTGGGTCTGCGGCCTTATATCTAGCCACTAGACCCACAAGGCAGTCCATGTAATATAACGTTCTTGTGAATGTCGACGATGCGGTACTTTTTCCTACTTGATGGTACCTAGTGGGTGGTACCCAGACGGGCTTGAACGAAGCCCTACCAACAAGTATTTTTAAGTATTTAATTGGTTTATTTATGTTTATATTTATTTCCTTTTCTAATTTTTTATTGTTTTCATATTTTATATATAATATAATGTACTAGATATAATATTATGTAAATTATTTAATTCTCTTGATTTTAACGCTTCCTGTATTTTTTTTATTAAAACCCATACACGACTTTCACGATCAAAGTTTGCGATATCTAGATATGTATGTATGTCTTCCTGTTTTTTATAAAAAGTTAATTACCCGACACATTAAACGAATGTGATCCTTATTGCTTTAGAAATAAATATCAATATTGTATATGTGATAATATTATACGCTTCAAAGACAGGGGGAATGGATTTCCGGAATCAGTGTAGTAGAAGTTATTGGATGTTTATTTTGTATATATTTGTTAGAGTTTTATCATTTTGGGGCGATCTCACTGTCACTTAACATAGGTTGTATATTAAATAAAATTTACTTCTAGCAATTTCGTAAGAGCACTTTAAATGGTCCTTTTACGATATTCTATTAAACATACCACCGTTTCGTAATGGTTCCGAGAAGAACCGTCAAGACTCACACTCGTTACGGATTTACATCCATTCATTCATTCATTACATAAGTATATTAACTAAATACAAGTAAGTTATTATTATAATTATTCCAATAACAATTTGAATTCATAATGTGAAATCATGAATATTAAAATGTATAAAATAATTCTTATTTTAGCTAATCTCTATAAGTGTCCCTTTTGTGAAAATATATATAATAAAATTGTATATCGTTTAAATATTATATGTTTTATAAAAACACCGCTACTCTCAAGCCTTTGTGAAAATTCGAAATCTTTATATTCAAACAATGAAATACTCCGAAGAAATTCGTGAGTCGATTTTCCATTTTCTTGATGGGAGTAAATTTAGCTTCATTGAGCCGTGAGTTCGGGCGCGAGCACACCGAACTGAACCAATCGGAAACTCCTAATATTACACGCGGTAACGGTACGGTAACAGCCTGTAAATATCCCACTGCTGGGCTAAGGCCTCTTCTCCCTTTTTGAGGAGAAGGTTTTGGGGCTTATTCCACCACGCTGCTCCAATGCGGATTGGTGGAATACACATGTGGCAGAATTTCAGTGAAATTAGACACATGCAGGTTTCCTCACGATGTTTTCCTTCACCGAAAAGCTCGAAATGAATTATAATCACAAATTAAGCACATGAAAAACTTCAGTGGTGCTTGCCCGGGTTTGAACCCACGATCATCGGTTAAGATTCACGCGTTCTTATCACTGGGCCATCTCAGCTTCGCGCGAATATTACACGCGAAGTGAGTTTATACGTCTGTTCGCTTCGCGTTCACTTATCTTCTCAGGGGTACAATACGATTTATAATACCTAAGGCTTGCTATTAAGCCTTATCTTTATTTTGAGGCTTCCTTACACGCAAATAAAACGAGCGCGAACTAGTAACAAATGTAATATGTTATTTCTTTGACGATTCTTACGTTTGCTGTATTTCTTCACAACCAGTATATGTTCTTTAATGAGTAAATGTAACGTTTTAATTTGTCAAAGAAGGTTATATATTCAAATTCGATTAAAAGCTATCCTAAAATACAGTAAATACCGATCGTATTATGCAATTGATATAAAATATAAGCGAGCTCAAATATATATATATTTCTTGTTGCTGTTGGCCCAAATGGTGACAGCTTCACCGAGGTTCTGGACAAATATACAGCTTATTCCAATTACATAAGATAGAATTAATATGATATAATTGGTCGAGATCTTTAAAAATCTATTATGTTCTTTATGGATTTGAGAAAAAATGACATTTTGCATCTCTGCAAAGTTGTTATCGGTAAAATTAAAGTAGATATAAGTAGTTAAGTGTTGACATATTAATCGAGAACTGTTTGTAGTGTATATAATATAGCAGAGCTATTAGCGAATCCAATATTTTTTTTATAGAATAGGAAGGAGGACGAGCATATGGCCACCTGATGGTAAGTGGTCAACAAACGCCCTTAGACACTGGCACTGTATGAAATGTTAGCCATCGCTTACATTACCAATGCGCCACCAACCTTGGGACCTAAGATTTTATGTCCCTTGTGATATAATACTAAATCTTTTTGAGTTTCCACGTCGGTGTGATATCACGCCGAAATGTATTATAATAAATTATTCTATCCAAGACAAATAACGATCTATCGATTCCAAATCTTTTAACGATATTCTTCTTAAAACGTTTTCGAGGAAATATTTAACTTGAGAATTTAAGTTAATTTACATTTTACGAGTTTCGATGGACAAATTAACTTAATACTTAATACACATTCTGTATTCAAGCTCATAATAACCATTTTGAATGGTCATGTCACTGTGTTGAATTAATGGTCGATATAACGTCAATTAGCTTCGTCTGATGCAGCATAACATTTGTTTTTTTCACATAATTACTTTGTAAATAATGTATAGTAAAGTTATAACCCGGGTTTGAACCCACGATCATCGGTTAAGATTCACGCGTTCTCACCACTGGGCCATCTCGGCTCTTCAGACTAACAGACTAACGAGGCAAACTATATAAGATTATTAGTATGTAATATATAAGATTGGTGGTGATGGAAACCCCTGAGCGATCAAGCGAAGCAAGAAATACCCTTGCACAGTTACACTCGGACAATAGAGCAAGCTATAATGTAAGTAATATATGAGTCAATGATACTTGAAATAAATATTATTATTATTATTATTATAATAAATACATGTGTTTTTATCTATCTGCATACTAGCCTATATATTTAGCCGATAAGCCGAGGTACAGTGGTAAGAACGCGTGAATCTTAATCGATGATCGTGGGTTTAAACCCGGGCAAGCACCAGTGATTTTCATGTGCTTAATTTTTTATAATTCATCTCGTGCTTGACGGTGAAGGAAAACATCGCGAGGAAACCTTTATGTGTCTAATTTCATTGAAATTCTGCCACATGTGTATTCCAAAATATTGGAGCAGCGTGGTGGAATAAGCTCCTAATCTACTCCTCAAAAAGGGAGAGGAGGCCTTAGCCCAGCAATGGGACATTCACGGGCTGTTACTGATGTATATTTAATCCGATATCTTCTTACACACATTCAGAAATTGTGACCGCGGATTACGGAGTACATAAGATGACAATTTGAAACACTTAAAAACACCCAAAGAGTCGGTCCCGGATTCGTACCCGCTATTACCGAGACTAATGCCCGGCTTAACATCTAAGTAATATTAAGGAAGTCATAAGTACCCTATAGTTCAGTGGTTATTTACGACTTTGTATTGTGTTCGCTTCCTGTTCGGATCGTTTTGTCTACGACGCGAGGGAGCGGTGTCTATCGTTATTTATTGCCACATTTATTTTTTTTATATACATATTGGGGGGGCTATGACCCCACTGTTTTCTTTTTACATACTAGTCTTATTAACTGACTCCGTCTTCATACTGTGAGTAGTGAGAGTAAGAAATCTCTTCTAGAGCCGAGATTTAACATTATTTTCATGTTCAATATTCTTAAGAACATAATAATATAAATAATTAAGTATTTATATACACATATATGTATTAAACAATGTATTTGGAAATCGGTTGAACGGTATAAGGTAATATCCTGTTTGTCCCACTGATGGGCTAAGGCTCTACCTTAGATGGTGGTTTGGAACTTACTCCACCACGCTGGTCCAATGGCATTTCTTCATCATGTTTTCCTTCACCGTAGAGCACAATGAAGACATAGATAAAGCACATAAAAATTCAATAGTGCTTGACTGGATTCGAACCAGCGTTCATCGGTTTGAATTCACGATAAAAGTATACAGTCGTGGACAGTATAGACGCCTTCATGACAAAAAAAAACATATATGGGTCGAATTTCAAATGGTCAAACAGTATGGAAGTCCATTCATCTCAGGCATACCAAAATCCATTTCTATTCTATATATGTCATACATCCGTTTATATATAAGTGATATATATAGTTATGTATAAATGTTTATGACATCGAGGAATCAGCGAATGAATTGTCCGTTTGCATATTTCTCGGAACCGTTTAAATGTACGTAACACAAACACACATACGAGTGTTGAATTCTATGGCGCACATGTGTGTGTCCATTGTGAGAAAGTCTGTCGTAGATCGTGTGACTCCTAAATAAATTGATGGATTTTTTTTAATTACTATTTAATACTTTATATATTTTAATTAATTGTTATTTATTTATCGTTAGGTTCACTCCATGTTTGGATGTAAAAGTGCAAACTTTGTTGGCTTATATTATGCTGTATGTTTCTCGAAATAAATAATTAAATTAATAAATAAGTATTATGTATACTAGCTTCTAGTAGTTAGCCCGCGTGACGGGAGGGACCAGTAAAGACACAAATAATTGAAAAATACTAAGCCGATAAACATAAAACTTTTACCAGAAGATGCAGCTCGTTTCGGAGAAGGGTTCAATATGTAATATATTTAAATTAGTTGCATTAATTAACTATTAACATTAAACATTTTATAAAATTCACAGTATTATACATTTAGAAATCGAAACCATTATGATAAGTTTCATTAAAATTTCATAGAAATTTAAACAATTTCAGTTTTTTAATACTCGTTAAAATACCCATTGCGAACCGACTTCACATGAAAAGCATCTATAAAATAATGATTAAAAAATGTAAATGCATTATTTAACAAAAAAATCTATATTAGGCTAGGCTAGGCTAGACTAGGCTAACTGAGAGCTCGAGCGTTCGATGACGTCAGCGATTCATCAGAAGATCTATTATTGCGTGCGTTAATGTGTGCGTGAGATCGTCACGTGAGCTCACACAACACATTAATTCTTGTGATTACCTTGACACTCACGTATTTATTTTTGACATTATATTACATATATACATCATATATCATCAACCCTTCGTCCACTGCTGGACATAGGCCTCTCCAATGGCACGCCACTGAGCCCGATCCTCAGCTCTCAATCAGTTTATTTATTAGCAAATAAAGATATCCCACAACAGAATATTTGCGAATCTATTAAAATCAGTTCTTGTTTGTATTAACATATGTGCGTAATAAAAAAAAACGGACCAATAGTAACGTACCGTACCGTCGATCAATGCGCACGCGCACTGTAACGGTATAATAACCGTGTCAAATCATTGCTGCAATACATACGTATATGTAATGTTTGTTCGGAGAAAAAATATTCTTATTTGATAAGACGGATCCCGCTGTTTGGGTTTACTCGACTGCGACGATAAAATGAGTAATGCTTTGCTAATACGTTATAAATCCTAAATGTATCCTGGATCTAATCTGGGTAGATGCCACCCCTGTATCAATTATTCACCTTAATAGCAATGAACAGTAATTATATCCCGTTTGAGGGGTGAGTGAGCCAGTGTCACACGGAAGAGGGACTTAAAATATTGATACAAAAGACGGCGCGTGAGAAGCATGGGAGCAGTGGTTAGAACAAGTTTAACGGAAGATTGCGAGATCAAATCCGGGTAAGGACCATTTCGTTTTTATATTGTTCATTTTACATTTGTGTTACCTGACTTCTCATCGAGGGAGATATTTAAGCTGAACGTGGAAAGTTTACACGCTTTTTTTAAATACATAAATTGCTATGTTTATATACTTTATACTTTGTGAAATATTTTCTTTGGTTTATATTTGATAGGGAACTGCATTGCTATTGTATGAATCACTTCATTACTCACCAATAAATGTTGACAACCGACTTATGGTGATGGTATATTGATACGTGTATTATTGAAATGTTATGATTATAAAGGTCAATTTCGCGTATCACATTCTGACATTTCACCAGCGTTTTTTTTTTTTAAGTTAAGTTATTTTTAAACGATTCTAAAATATTAAATAAATATGGTTCATTTAAAGCAATATCGCATTTCAAACCACCAGTTGCAAAGTCAAACCAGGATGGATCGCAAGTATAATATTACAATATATATCATATATGTATAAGATAGTTCAACAGGAAATTAAATGCAAGCGCTTCGCAGTTCGCTGCGTGTCATCTTGTGTTATACGACCAGTTTACGAAGACATGTTCGTACTCTCCGACTTCGGGGGGGTCGGCACCTCTGTATTGTTCACGGTATTCTCGACAAGTTTTACTTAGCGGAGCACTGTGCACCTGGCTAGCTAAGCATCATCTACTCATTGGATATATTACCGCGAAACTGCAATAAAAAAAATTGTGCTAGAGTTTGATAAATTATAAAACAAATTAAAATCTATAATCCGTCAAAATTCACGTTTCCTAACCACTGGACTATATCGGCTCTTAAATATAAACCTTCCTAATTTAAAAACAGATGTCGCGAATTAAAATAAAACAAAGAGTGTAAAGTCATTACACCGCTCGACTCTCCGTTGTCGGTTAAATCGATTATTATAGAAAGTTTGTGGTTTGAAACAGGAAATTAAACGGAGACGATTCTCGTTCAGAGATATTAACGGCATAGTATATATCATACGACTTTACTTGTCTATAGTATATTTGGTGGTAGGGCTTTGTGCGAGCTCGTCTGTGTGGGTACCCATTCATCAGATACTCTACCGCCAGAGAGTTAGTGAGTTAGAGAGTTGGGTGAGTGTGTAAGAATAGGCACAAGGCAGGTAACATCTTCGTTCCCAATGTTGGTGGCGATATGCAATGGGTATGGCGATGTAAGAAGAGGTTAATATTTCCTAAACCGCCAATATCTATAGGCCATTAACCATCACTTGTCCAATTTGCCCGTTTGCCGTTCTATATTAAAAAATATACTAATATTCTGTTTGTTTGTTACTTTAATACGTCTAAACTTAACCGATTGTAATGAAGTTTGAAACTGTGCTTGTCTTTTACCTGTATAAATTCGTATAATATATAAATTGAAGGATTTATGATAATGAAAAATTAATGTGGATAGCGTTTTAGGGAACAAATACGATACGTCGTGTGCGATTTGACCCATATGGTTAGAATGCGTGAATGTGTCGAATTTAACTGAAATTCTGCCACATTGCTTGCATTGGTAAAATACTCATGTGACAGAATTTCAGTGAAATTAGAAACATGCAGGTTTCCTCACGATGTTTTCCATCAAACACGAGATGAATTATAATCACAAATTAAGCGCATGAAAATTCAGTGGTGCTTGCCCGGATTTGAACCCACGATCATAGGTTAAGATTCACGCGTTCTTACCACTGGGTCATCTCGGCTTAACGGACATAACATCTTAATTCCCAAGATAGTGTCGCATTGGCGATTTAAAGAATGGTTACTTACTACTGAAACTATGGGAACAACATACCATTAGGTGGCCCTTTTGCCTGCCTATAATGTATTTTATATATATTATATAAAATATATTTAGACTACTATATAACATCACGTTAGTATATAAGGTCGTCATTATACATCGCACGGTATTCATACATATTACATAAGGGAAGCTCAATTTGAGGGTTTTAATATATAATAACTCGTACTGCTAGTGTTTAGTGTTCATGATTTTATATTATTTATATACTACATACGGACGAACAAATTGGCCAGATGATAAGTCATGTATCAACTCGTTGTTTTAGACCCCCTGTATGCTAAATAATAGTTAATATATCTACTAACATAGTTTTTAAGCTTGTAATTAACACTTTGGATATTTATCAGTAAATAAACATTTAATAATACATTAAAATATATAAGAAGTGTACATCATTCTCGCTCATCTACTTCTGGAGATATCACTGAACACTTGATGATAAATCATCACCATTCTCCATAGACATTGTCACTGTCCTCGTGATTTTGAATGGTCGCCACTTAAGAATTGTAGGTTCAAAAACGGTACAATACCACTGTTTTTTATATTCATCGCGTTCAGAAATCTCCATCAAACCACATTAAAAGTGGAAAAACCTCCAAAGCATCTCAAGGGGGGCCTTACCCAGTAGTAATAGAACTCAAAATCCCCTTCCACATCGCAGTCGGTACACATCTATAGGTCCTAGTTCTCCACCCACTATTTTTACTAAGCAATTAATAACAATTAAGCTTGTAACTGTAATTGCGACTGTCCTCAATTGACAGTTCTCACGGGTCAGTATTTCTGGTGGGATTCCTTAAGCCGTCTCCTTGTTCGTTTGATTGAACTCGTGGTACATGTCTAGGTAGAGCGAGTTCGTTAGTTTAGATAAATTATTGATCACGTGGTATCACATCAAAATATCGTTATTCAAACAGACATATAGAAGAGCTAATTCCCAGTGGCTGGAGAACATGCATCTTATTTATTAATTTATTTAGAAACTTTTTGCCCACCACATTGTGTAGTTTGACAAAAGGCGGACTTAATACCTGAAGGCATTCTCTACCAGTCAACCTTTAGGCTAAGCGGAAATTCGTGAAGGCGGATATAATGAAAATAAAAAACAGATATATAATATATCTATGTGTAATATATATATATATACATATGAACAATATATATATTTATTACATATCTTAATCGAGGACTGTGGGTTCAAACTTACTTATTACTTCTCGTATGCTTAAGTTATTTATAATTGCCGTGCTCAGTGCAAGGAAACATCGTGAAGAAACCTGCAAGATATGTATATATAACCTATATTGGACCAGCATGGTGGGGTGCTCCAAACATTATCCTCTAAAAGAGGTCTTAGCCGTACCACCACCACCAAAATGGTGGGATCAATTACTATTGGTCTGCACAATACTGTGTGTTTATGTTACCCACAGAATCTAATGAAAGTTTATAAGATTTCAACGAGAAAACCATTCCTTAGGGACAGTAGTCAGACAGACAGACCTGTCACATGATATAATGATGTCATATAATTCTATTAAATAATAAAATACATTTCACATAGAAAACATATTTCAAAACATCGGTTTTCTCTTTTAAATCTCAATAGTTTTATTAGTATTTCTATTTGTTGGAACATTTTTGCAAAACACGTTCGAATTGATACGTGACAATAAAAAAATGTTGGTTAAATTTAACAAAAAAACCTCAAAGAAAATCGTTGGCAATGAATGAGACCGGTGCCTCGGAGAGCACGTCATAACGTCTAATTGCCTTGACGCTCCCTAGGATCGTAAAAACAGGACGTCCTGTGACGTCAGATCATTTAAGATAGCGCACATCACTTATACGAAACCGGAAACGCTATCAACTGATGGTAAATAATTACAACTAGTCGATCTATTAAAATACCTCATGAGCGAACAATTGTTGACATCTTGATTGAAATTACCTGAAAATAAAAAAAATAACATTAGTATTATTATTTCAAAGCTATTTCTGTGGTTGATTCTTAACTCAAGAGTGTGCGCGCGCAGTTTCGCCCGCAAGTTGGTTGGGAGATGTTGATGCTGTGGAGGGGGTTGCTAAAAAAATTAGCCTATGTCCGTCCTCGGTTCAGGCTTATTTCATGCCAAATTTAATCAAAATCGGTTCAGTTTTCTAACAGCGAAAGCGTAACAAATAGAGATTTTCATTCGCATTTATAATTTTAGTTAAAGTACTAAAGTCTAAAATCTTTATTAAATATACAAGCATTACATTTATATGCCCATTGTTTAAAGAATATATCACTTTTCGGAAAGAAAAACTTAGCTGAGAAGAAAATAAGGTATATTAAAGTTAAACTAGAGATTGTTAAAATCAATAGTCACAACTACAGGCACAAAGGATATAACGCCTTAGTCCCCAAGGTTGGTGGCGCATTGGCGATTTTAACAATGGTTAGGTTAGATTGTGATTATAATTCATCTCGTGCTTTATGGAGAAGGAAAACATCGGAAAGGAAACCTGCATGTGTCTAATTTCACTGCAATTCTGCCACATGTGTATTCCACCAACCCGCATTGGAGCAGCATGGCGGAATAAGCTCCAGACCTTTTCCTCAAAAAGGGAGAGGAGGCCTTTAGCTCAGCAGTGGGACATTGACAGGCTGTGACGGTTAGGTTAGTTATGTCCATCACCACACTGCCCGAATCGTACAAGACGCTTCGATGGAGAAAGATAATACCTTCACAAAAATATCGGATCACCGTCAGTAGTAAAATGAGATTAAATCGCTTATTGGTCGCCTATTACGTCATCAGCTCTTACCGACCAATTACGATTCAGTTCAAAGTCGAATTAGTTAATCTTACTTTAACGTGACGTTCCAGATACTGAGGAGTTAAAATGGGATTAAAGTATCATTTCTTTTTAAAATGCTGAGATGGAGAGTTTTATGCTTCAGAGCCAATAGTAAGTAGGACTAGTATAGGACATAATATTGGAAAATTAAAAGATGGCGAGGCTCAATGGTTACAACAGGTGGATGTTAACCGAGGATTGCAGATTCCAACCCGGGTAATTAATTTTCAGGCACCTATGAATTAGTTACTCATATTACATCTCCTAGTACTGGGTTCGATCCCCGATTCGAGTTTCTCAAATATAATTGGTCAAGAAATTCTAAGCTATAAGTTTGGGTGTGGCACAAACCCCGGAAAGCGGGACTTTTAGGAGTGAGGTTTTTTTATAGATGGCAGAATAGCAAATGATAAGTGGTCACCCAGACATTGGCTCCATAAAAAATATTAACCATTTCTTATATCGCTAGAGCGAGCGCCTCCAACCTTGACACGACATCCCTTGTGCCTGTACTGACGCTGACTCACTCGCCCTCCCAACCGGAACACAACAGTACTCAATATTGCTGTTTGGCGGATTTTGCACAAATCCCTAGCACAAAGGGAAACGTGTGCAACAATTACCCGTGCAGTTGTTTTTAAGGGCTGGTGGTTGAAATCTGCCAGACAGACTTTAACATATAGCTCTGTATACATAATTTATTTAAGGTTATTATCGGATGCTAAGCCGCAATGAGCTGCTAGTAATAAATAAAACGCGTTAAACGTAAAACTTTCCCAGCACTGATGTAATGCTAAGCGATTATTGATGGTGTTTTTATAGTCTGAGGAGAGCGTAGATTAACGTGTAGGCAATATTACTGACTAGTTACTATTTCAGTTATGTTTGAGTTAATCTCGAAAAATAATTATAGAATACTATCCTGTAACAAACTAAGTGTTGAATTTCACCACGCTGCTCCAATGGAGACATTTGGATTGGGCAGATTATTATCGATGCGATTTCCTTCATCAACAAACACGAAATGAAAAATGAAACTCAAAATTGAATGAAAATTCAACAATACTTCTCCGGGTATGTACCCATCACCGGTTAAGATTCTCGTCCGCTGGAACATTATGGTGACAATTAAAGATTACATATTTATATGTTACGTATAACTTGATATAATGTCGCTCACTATGGATCTCATAAGGCTCAAGGTCACTGAAAGAGCAATGGAGAAGGCTATGCTCGGAGTTTCTCTGCGAAATCGAATCAGAAATGAAATCCGCAGGCGAACTAAAGTAACCAACATAGCCCTAAGAATTGCTAAATTGAAGTGGCAATGGGCGGGGCACATCGCCCGCAGAACTGACGGCCGCTGGGGTAAAAGGGTTTTCGAGTGGCGACGACGAAACGGAAGACGCAGTGTGGACAGGCCCCCAAAAAGGTGGACCAACGACATAAAAAGAGTCGCGGGAAGCCGTTGGATGGACATGGAAATCCTTGAGGAGGCCTTTGTCCAGCAGTGGATGTCTTTCGGCTGAGATGATGATAATGATGAGTATAACTTCAAAACGTTTTCCTTACGAAAATGTGGATTGCCCAGCTGTGGGATATTTATCAGCTTAAATATAATACCAAAGAACATAATAAAATAAATATTGTGTATGTTATTATATGTTATATAAATGTATGTTATGTATAAAATTGTTTCCGCATAATTTTCCGCACGAACATGAAAACGCTTTTAAAACTTTTACAAACACTATCAACTAACGTTTTAACATGAAACACATTTAGTGCTACCTTTTTAATCCGCATGGATACCGGCTGCTGGGTCGCGGGTGCGATTCCCGGTCATGACAAATATTTTGAGGACTAGTAGGTTTTTTTTTATAGAATAGGAAGGCGGACGAGCATATGGGCCACCTGATGGTAAGTGGTCATCAAACGCTCTTAGACATTGACTCTGCGAGAAATTTTACCCATCGCATACATCGCCAATGCGCCACCAACCTTGGGAACTACTTATTTTTTTTTATAGAAAAGGAAGGTGGACGAGCATATGAGCCACCTGATGGTAAGTGGTCATCAAACGCTCTTAGACATTGGCTCTGCGAGAAATGTTACCCATCGCTTACATCGCCAATGCGCCACCAACCTTGGGAACTAAGATGTTATGTCCCTTGTGCCTGTAATTACACTGGCTCACTCACCCTTCAAACCGGAACACAACAATATCAAGTACTGCTATTTTGCGGTACAATATCTGATGAGTGGGTGGTACCTACCCAGACGAGCTTGCACAAAGCTCTACCACCAGTAGGTGATGTATTTTGGGGAACAGATCTCACACGGCTTCTAATTATAACTTCGCAACATTATTCGAAGACATATAACTGAATATGTGTAAATGTATGATATATATAAATCAAATATCTGTTATGTAATCAATCCAATATCTGTTATGTAAAATATATAATATATTTTTATATTTATGTATGAATCATGATCGTGTTCTAGGTAAGTGAGAGTTTGTTCGTAAAGCTCTACAGGTCGCGTTTAATAGAAAATAGCGAACAAAATAATTTCAAAGTTAAATTTTACGGCAACCTTTGATTGAAAACTTTCCTCCGGGAGAAGGTTTCATTAAAATTCATTAAAATTTCATTTATTATGCAGAGAAAAACCTGCAACAAACTCATTATTAAATATATCATTTTACATCAATTTATGTATTTACTACATATATGTATGTATGTATATATAATAAAATTACTATATAATATAATAAAACTCACTCAGTATTTTAATGAGTAATAACTTTTAGTTCAAGAACGTTTTTTAACAAGACATTTTAATGTACTGACAGACCAAGTTATTTAATAAATTTCTATAATTAAACAAGATCTTCACACGACGACGGTACATATCTTTTACATGAAGTAATTAAGTTTAGAATTTAACTTTATGATTAAATTTTAAATATTCAACTCGGCTGTGTGTTTTGAATTATTAAACGTAACAGTCTATAAATGTCCCACAGCTGGGTTAAGGCCTCCTCTCCCTTTTTTGAGAAGGTTTGGAGCTTATTCCACCACATTGTTTTAATGCGGGTTGGTGGAATACGTATGTGGCAGAATTTCAGTGAAATTAGACACATGCAGGTTTCTTCACGATGTTGCACTACCACCAATCGTGTTTTTTAAATTTTAAGATAAATCATTGTTTATTTAATATTGTAAAATACTTTAATTTTGCTTCGTTGGTCTAGTGGATTGTTCGTAAAGCTGTAGAACTCTTGGTGCTGGATTTAAGGACGCCTCGACTGTTTGGCGGTAGGGTATGCGATAAGTGCTACCCAGGAGGCTCGCACAAACGTATACCAACCATATACACATTAAATATAAATACAAAAATTAAAGACGAAATTATGATCTGCGTAAATATTATCTAAGTTGGGTATAATTTTTTCGTTTGTTTTTTGATTTTTGTTTCAGAAATGACAACACAGTTTCTTTATTCAAAACATGTAAATTTATGTGTTAACTTTAAATTTTCAATGATAGGAATGATCCAAATTCGACCGCTGGGCGAACAATGATACACTTAATTATACAGGGTGCAGTTGACAGCTCACGCAAGATGGCCGCCGGTTGACGTTTCATAACGATATAACCGTTAATATGATTAGCACCTAACCCGGTTAGGAAATAATTAACCTTTAATTTGAATAAATGTTTTACTTTATGAGCTATGCTCGCATGCAAATAGTTTTATAATCTTCTAATGGACTGGGGATTGAAGTATTCTAGCAACCGCGATACGTTTAGCACGCAATACTATCTATGTCATGGCTGTGTGGTCGTAAAACTGTTTTATTTTTAAGTTATGTTATTGGACGTAAATCGAAATAGTTCAGTAGTCCGAATTTGTTTTTTTTTTAATTTATTTTTTAATAGAATAGAAAGGCGGACGAGCAAATGGGACACCTGATGGTAAGTCACCAAACGCCCTTAGACATTGGCATTGTAAGAAATGTTAACCATCGCTTACATCGCCAATGCGCCACCAACCTTGGGACCTAAGATATATGTCCCTTGTGCCTGTAATAACACCGGCTCTCTCACCCTTCAAACCGGAACACAACAATACCAAGTACTGCCTACCCAGACGAGCTTACACAAAGCCATACCACCAGTAAAAAAGTGAATCTTAAGCGACGTCACTGGTTCAAAGTTCTATACAATTATATTTACTCATTGTATTTATTACTAACTGCGCCCGTACCCGCGTGGAATTCAGTACCTTTTACAACTAAAAACCTCTAAGTGCTAACCTTCTGCGCAAAAGGAACTCGTATGCAAACTTCCATTGTGTAGCTGTAGCTGGGCTTTGGGCTGTTGACATGTCAGTCAGTTATTTATTTATATATATATATATATATATATATATATATATATATATATATATATATATATATATATAAACGTCTATGTAACGTAACTCCGTCGTAAAAACGTCGTCCGACAGAAGTAATAGATTTCGTATAATTTCGTTGCGGGCGCCGTCCTATTGCAAGCGATCAGAGCTTTAGTATAGCGTGAGATTGAAATACGCGATTTTCTTTTCTTTTTCATCCACCGACACAGAATTTAATAATTGATGTGGATTTATTTAAAAAAAAAAAAAAACATTTTCCTTTAACAAAACGCCTCAAAATAGTATATCACCATAAGTCGGTTGATAACATTTCACGGGTGAGTAATGAAGTGAGTTATTATGATAGCACTGCTGGTTTAAAATTAAGTTGAAAGAATCGACCCGACCATATTTGTCATCAAAAACATGGAAAGCACGTCTATTTAGCAAAAGCTCGTACGATATAGCTTCGCGCTGAACTTACGCCCTAACACGACGGAAGGGTGTGAAGCCTAATGGGACCGCACCTGTCCCCACTCCTCGTAAACACGGACAAGCGTTACCAGTAATTGAATAATATTTTATATTGTCATTATTGTTTAGTGTCTCACAACACAATGAATTAACGCCACGTAACTGTTGGGCGATGGCTGAAGATTTCTCCGATCATAGCAAACGGTCAAAAATATGTTTGTTTTTATCCTGGGACATTATTCACACGCTATCTGATTCCAAACTAAGCAGAACTTGTACTATGGAAACCAGACAACTGATATACTACATATACTACTTACTACTACTACTACTCAGGACAAAAAGACATGTTCATGCACACAGATGAACCCAAGGCGTCGGCGTGAAAGGCAAGTACTACCAACCACGCTAACCGGCCCGCAATTGTTAAACGTTTCTGTATTAAAGGATATAATACAACTAATGACTTAAGATGACAACATACCCTCAGTATGCAACGATCGCCTCCAGGCAGGTGACTATAGAGAAGCTAATATTGAACAAAGATTTCGGCTCTCGATGCGTTTATTGAAAAACACAAAATATATACCAAATAAGTATTTGGCCTTGCCTCGGATTTGACCCTGCAATCTTCGGTAAAAATCTACATGTTCTATCCACCACGCCATCGCGGCGTTTGATTGAAGTTTCAACAATTAGTGGGATTAATGACGTAGAACCTTCGCAGAAAATTTCCCTTGAAGGACTTTCGGAGGACTTTAAAACTTTTAAGTAATTTTCTGTAATCTAAGCGTGGGGCTTTTAGCCTCAAAATGTAGACGTTTTTAAAAAATTAGGTTAATGATTTAGGATTTTTTTTCTATTTTATGTAACTATATGATCTTCGAAGGTTTAAAACCACAGCAAAAAGTAAGGCAAGAATACTTAAATATTATTATTGTTTTTAGGTTGTGTATATACAGACGAAATTTTATCCCATAATCATACGAGCAACAGAAAAAATATACCATCATAAAATTTCTACAGGTTACCTCACGAGAACACTAAACTTTTCTGTGTTGTTCATCTGGATTTGAATCCACGCCAAATACATCATCTATCGACTGGGCTCTCGGCTCTCTGATAATAAATGACGCAATGCCCAGTCATCTTTGGTCATAGACAATTTAAAAGGCATTAGCCACATTTATCATCGCAAACGCTCTCCTGACTCATACGAATACAGCGTCAGTTCTCGAGAGAATATTAGAAGATTTACTGAATCTGATATTCTACCGCAAAACAGCTGTACTTGGTGTTATTGTGTTCCGGTTTGAAGGGTGAGCCAGTGTTATTACAGGCACATCTTATTTCCCACGGTTGGTGGCGCTCTGGTGATGTAAACGATAGTTAACATTTCGTACATTGCCAATGTCTATGGGCGTTGGTAACCACTTACCATCAGGTGGCCCATATGCTCGTCCACCTTCCTTTTCTATAAAAAAAAAAAAAGATTTGGTTTGAATTAACGGTCAAGTCGCTTTTTGGTGACAATTATAATATATGTTACAGTAATATCTTTTACAGAAATCTATTTAAGTACTGGGAATCCTTAAAAAACTGTATTTGTTATTAATATTCTAATTGTTTTTTTTCCTTTTAAATTACTTCTCAATACTTTACTTTATATACTTTAGTTACTTGTTAAATAACTTGTTCTTGTTAGGTTCACTCCATGTTTCAATGTGAAAGTGGAAACTTTGTTGGCTTGTGTGAGACTTATTTTGTTAACAAATGTTAATGTATTGTAATATTAAGCTGTATGTTTCCCAAAAATAAATAAATAAATGGTTAGCTAGTTATACAGTAGAACGAAAAGAGGATGTTTTGGGAATGTCGAAGAAGGAAACCGCAGTAACAAACATGGCTTTAGCGCTGAAGACACGTAGCATTTGAAAGCGAAATGTGACAATATAGAATATTCAATGCTTTTTTTATGTAAAACTATTGGGCAAAAAAAATACTCTTAAAGTCCCACTGGTGGACAAAACCCTCTTGTTCCACCAAACTGTTCCAATGCAAGACATTTGACTGCATTTAATTCGACAGGTTTATGCACGTGCTTAAATATAAACACATGAAAACTCAATGTATTTGAACCGACAATCTAATAAGATTCGAGACTACTGAGTCAGTACCTCCATAGAATATGATAATATTAAATCAATACCAATTTAAAGTACAAATATAACAAAACCTGAGTTCGAATTTTTGTATGATAGAGCTGAAGAGCAATTTTGGTATCTATGTCCATAACCATAAAGCTCATATCTCACCGCGGCGCAGCTTTATGTAAAACATGAGTATGAATATGAGATTTTTATGAATAAGAATTGCAGTTCAGTGTATATTTATAAACGCATATTGTTAAACGTTAATATATTTAGATTATATAAAAGCAGAGGATAAAAGCATTCTCCGTGCAAAAATACATCCTAGGTTATATATTATATATGAGAATGTGTCTGTTTGTTGTTACACTTTCACATCTTAACTACTCCGTACCTTAACAGCCTGTGAATGTCCCACTGCTGGGCTACAAGCCTCCTCTCCCCTTTTGAGGAGAAGGTTTGGAGCTTATTCCACCACGCTGCTCCAATGCGGGTTGATGGAATACACATGTGGCAGAATTTCAGTGGAATTAGACACATGCAAGTTCCTCACGATGTTTTCCTTCACTGTTGAGCACGAGATGAATTATAATCACAAATTAAGCACATGAAAATTCAGTGGTGCTTGCCCGAGTTTGAACCCACGATCATCGGTTAAGATTTACGCGTTCTTACCACTGGGCCATCTCGGCATCTTAACTACTCAACTGATCTTTTTTTTTACACTTAATAGGCAAGCGATTGACCGTTGATCTGCCTGATGTTATGCATCGACACGGTCTAGGGTGTAGCTCGCTTGCCTAAAAGAAACCTGTTCACTCTGGATTTGAAGACACCAACGTTGTACCGATCAGGAAATACGTTACCAAACGCTCTTAGACATTGGCTCTGCAAGAAATGTTACCCATCGCTTACATCGCCAATGCGCCACCAACCTTGGGAACTATGTTATGTCCCTCACTGGCTCACTTACCCTTCAAACCGGAACACAACAATATCAAGTACTGCTATTTTGCGGTAGAATATCTGATGAGTGGGTGGTACCTACCCAGACGAGCTTGCACAAAGCTCTACCACCACCTATGGCGCTTTGGTCGCGTTTGCCTGGCCGTTCGATAGTAAAAGAGGGCTGGAGAAATAAGTTCGTGTAATTCCTAAAATGATCATTAAGAGATTTTGCAAACAAGTTGTTAGGGATACAGAAAAGGACCTAGAGTACATACCACCTACCCCTCTTATACATTACCTTATATATATATATATATATATATATAATTGTATATAAGATAAATCTATATTATTATTAATAAAGTCTGATAGTGTATAAATAAACAAGCCAACAACACATCCACCGTCCGTCTATTGTTGTTGCACGGACAGACGGCGTGTAATTAATAATTATTATTAGTGCTCACACGCAACGCAAACACGCGACAGTTTCGTAACCTAGATTAGTTTTGAGTTTAATTGGAACATTGGACTATGTTTTATACAAATAACCTATTAAATGAAATTGGATGACTTTTTTATGTAAGAAGCACCAGACACCACCGTTCAAGGACATCTGCAACGTCGGAGGACTGGCATGCGAACGGCCTTTAAGGACTGAGTACGCTATTTTCTTGAAAGTTTTTTAGGTCATATGGTTTGGAATAATCGCCGTCGAAAGTTACTATACAGTGAGTGGTGGAGTGGTTGTGCGAGGTGGTAAATGCCTTAAATAACGCACTGTTGAAGATCCAAAATAATATTCCTGTATAAATATACTTGGTGGTAGAGCTCTGTGCAAGCTCGTCTGGGTACCACCGACACGTGTTCAAACAACACATTAAATTGGTAAAATTCATTAATAAATACACAAAAGTTTTCTCGTCCCGACATCTTAATCTGCAGCCTCAGCTGGCCACTGGAAGACGTAATAAGTATCTTCGTGCAACCAGCTCGTTAATCAAGATACTAACTGATATGTAGCCCGAAGGCGATTATTGAAAATAATCTTTTAATACTTGACAGATAACATTTACCTAAGACGATATGTTGTATTATAAAATGAATTGACTAATTGATAGTTTAATAATCGAATTATTTGTTTTAGTTTTAAAGATACTGCACACACACATACATACATAAAAATGTGGTCCTCACATGCCTGGCAAGTGTGAAACACTGAAATTGATGTTTATTAAGAAATATGGAGCAAATTAATAAAAAATGCTTCTTGTCAATGTACTTACGATTTGATGTGCAAATGACAAATATCAAGTTGACGTCTCCTGACGCTCGAATTCTCAGTTCGCCCCTACCGTATACCGATCGTTAAGATGTTAACATATCAATAATCCTTTCTTTATAAATATATTTTCCTAATCATTATAATATAAAGCAACGACGCACAAGGGAGTAGAGTCAGTGGTGGGAGACCTGATGGCGATGAGCCTCATATCTGTCACGGCTTACGAGTCTTACCCCACAACCAAACATCGTCACACAGCTCACTTGTCAGTCTGCCTTTCTAATAATATATAATAACGAAATTTTAAAATATTATACTTATAAATGTAAATTTTCTAAACTATTTTTATGACGTTTTAATATATTTTCTATAAACGAAAATAAGGTAGTCTGATATTGTATGTAATATATTATATTGTAGACATATATATATAACGTTGGCATACCATCTTATGGTTGTTGTGGCGGGATTTTAAGCATTGTAACATCAAAAATACAACCTACAACTTGCAAATAAATAATTTGAATTCAATACAAATACTTAACTTTAACGCGGGTGATAACTAGTAACCGCTTATATAGTACATTATATATTAGATATAATCATAAGTAAATAAATCTATTGTGTATGGATTCTGAATCATTTTATTATTATGATTGTAATTTTAAGATTATGAAGATATTCTCAAAAGCTTGTGCAAGTATAATTACAGTAAAGAGCGAATCGCTTGTTACTCCACGATCGCAGCGCGACGTGGGAACCGATACGACCGTTATGAGCTAGTGATGTGCTCCGTGTAGCTTATATCGATAGCGATGGTAATATTAAACGTCAATAGCACAACGGTTACTAGCCGCTTGGACTATTATCATCCCCCTGACAAGCTGTACGCTTAAGGGTGGTGGTAAATAGGAATAAAAGTAATTCCATTAAAAAGTAAATTGCTATTATTCTTTTTTTAAATACTATAGATTGGTAGATTATCGAAAAGCAATTGTCAAGTGTAATGCGTTTATATTTAATATATATATAATGTTGAATTTATTGACGAACCCTGTTTATTTATCAGATTAATCTATGCATGACAATGTATCACAAACAATTAAATATTAAAATAAATATTTAAATAACCTCTAACCTAAAAACGCATTACGCGTTTTCTCCACGGGAACAGTAGGGGGGGTATGTGGGGCTAACCGGAGTCCAAGGCGGTACATTTTCCGTCTTAACGAGGAACGCCAAGGAATCGCTTGCGCATACTATCGTGACGCTCTGACGGACGGCCCGCCTATGCAGGCTCCAATTCTCTAGGGGGGATTTCCAGGGTACTGAGAACCCCCTAGTTCCAGCGACGCCTTTTGCGGCGGAGGGAGAAGGTGCGCATACTCCAACTTTACCTTCTAAACTGATTCTTACGCAATCTCACCAGTTTATCTATCTGGATAACAACAATGCTTACAAACATCGATGCTTGTCGACAGATAGCACATCACTATCGATTATACTGTCCCATCCTGACGTAGTAATAACTAATAGAAACCTAATGGACACGTTATGGTAATTGATTTAGTTTTAATAACAATAATTAATTCGATATATAATAAAAACGATTTCATAACTTAATTAAAAACTTGAAGTCCAAAAGTTTTTTATGTTATGTATTAATAATTTATCAATAAGTATAATATTTGTAGATATACATCTTATATGTATATAAGATACAGTAATAATGATGTCGTCCAAACCGATTTCGGCCACGGCGGCCAATATCAAGAGAGATTAGCCAACTACGCAGGAGATATTATAGTGCATAAGTGTGCAAACACAGGTTCATTCTATTCCCTAGCTCTCATAATCCGATGAGTTCAGGCGCAGGACCAACGGCTTTACGTGCTTTCCGAGGCACAGTAGTATACACACTTCAAACTTCGATACTCCGGACTGTTACTGAGAATTTTCTGATAGAAAAACCCAAGAACTTTTTACTGGCCCCACCTGGGAATTGATCCCAGGACTTCCGGGTCTGCGGCCTTACATCAAGCCACTAGATCAACGAGGCAGTCAGCTTGTACATTATTATGACTAAATAGCTTGGAGTATGGATTTTCATACTGGATACATTTTAATAATATATTATTTGATTAATGAAAAAGAGTAATTACGGAGTTTCTTGCCGGTAGACCTAACGGATCCGGTGAAAGCTTAGCATTCAGTTTGATCTTGTAAGATTTTGATTCAAAAGAACAAAGTATGAGTAATGAGTAAGCAGTTGTAAGTTAAGGCTTAAGGGACATAACATCTTTGTTCCCAAGGTCGGTGCAGAAATGGCGATATAGGGATGGTTAATATTTCTTGCAATGCCAATGTCTATGGACGGTGGCCACTTACCTTCAAGTGCCCCATTTGTCCCTATTTAACAGTACAGTAACAGTAACAGCCTGTGAATGTCCCACTGCTGGGCTAAAGGCCTCATCTCCTCTTTTTGAGGAGAAGGTTTGGAGCTTATTCCACCACGCTGCTCCAATGCGGGTTGGTGGAATACACATGTGGCAGAATTTCAGTGAAATTAGACGCATGCAGGCTTCCTCACGATGTTTTCCTTCACCGTAAAGCACGAGATGAATTATAATCAAAATTTAAGCACATGAAAATTCAGTGGTACTTGCCCGGGTTTGAACCCACGATCATCGGTTAAGATTTACGTGTTCTTACCACTGGGCCATTTCGGCTTTTTTTGTGCCTATTTATTCTATATAAAATAAAACAAATATATATTAAATTGGCTCGTGTTAGTACCTTAACAGTGAAGGGAAATAAAATAGAAAAACCTGTATGTATACTGTGCATATGATAATCGAATATTTCGAAGTGTTTTTTACTTATTTGTAACAAAAAGACAGCGTAACAGATGTTCCCTGACTAATGACCACGAGATATATTATTAGCTGATACATCGATGCGTGTTTTTGCTTCCCCTTTCACCTCCAACGCGTATAATTAATACATCTTTTGTTTAGAAAGTTGTTATGTATGAATAATTGTGTTCAAACCGCAGACGGTGTGTCCGCAAGGGAATTTGTAGGGAATCTGTGTCAATTATTTCGTGACCGGTTCTTTTGTTTTGGTATGTTTGATTCGAATCAAAATATACTTTATTTCTTTATGATTTTAGAAGCACTTTTGAATCGTCATTTTCTAGAATTATCTTAAATTAGTTTTTTCCCATGTTTTGGGGGTTGGGTAGGTATAAAAAAGTAGCATATGTCCTTCCTCGGGGGTTAAACTTGCTTCATACCAAATTTTATTAAAATCTGTTCAATGGTTTAGCCGTGAAGGCGTTACAGTTACTTTACATTTATTAATTGCTAAAGTCGAAAATATTTCCGGAATTTATCTTAGATGATACCTTGCCCCGTATGGATTTACTAACTTAGTGGAATCGGAAACTATAAGTGATAAAAAATGAACTTCGTTTCAAAACTTTACTTTTAGAAGAAATGCGAAGGTAACTCGGTCTGTCTGTTACGAATTCACGGCTAGAACACTGAACTGATTTCGCTGAAAATTTGTATGAAGCAATCTTGAGCTACAAGGAGGTACAAGTAAGTACGTAGGTTAGTTTTTTTTATGACACACGCTGGACTAAGATTGGACTGCATACTGACAAATGAGTAACCTTATGGTCCCCATCGCTCATAGACTATTTGGGAACTAAGTTATGTCCCTCGTGTTTGTAGTTACACTGGCTAACTCAGCCCTACCACCAAGGAAATGTGGTATTCATTTTATAAAAAAAAAATCAAACAAATATTATGTATTTATTATAGTACATTTTATATATAATTATTAAGGTTAATAACGTCTACTCCGTGATATTTATCTAAATAATCATATATTATACGCATGTGAAGTTAAGCCAAATAGCAATATATAACTTGCATCCATGACTTCGCTACAAGCCACAGAATAATTTACGAGTCGCCAAGTTTTACCTAAATAATGAAGAACTGTTTAATGCCCAAAACATTTAAAATATATTTACGTTATTCGTGAATTCAACGTTGTAAATAATTGAAATTGTCGGCCATTTTTAATTGACAGCTGTCACTCGTTCGCGCCTTTTTTGCTGTCATATCGGTCCTCTCAGGACGCTAAATGAAAATACATTATGATAAAAGTTTTGAATAAATTATGTTTATTCATATTTTTTTAAATAATTAGATTTATACTAGAGTTTAAGTCTAATTTAAAATTTGTCAAGTAGTTTTTTAGGGCAGATAATATAGTAATGTGAATCAAAGCCGCACATAGCAGGTTCAATTTAGGGTAATTACGACTGAATTTTCATACTAAATTTGTATTTGTTATTAGATGAATACGTCAAACATCGTCAGGCAACCTGCATGAGTCGGATAAAAGTCTGCCACATCTGCCACTAATCGACTTTGGGGTAGCGTGGTGGAATGAGCTCCAAACCTCTCCAATTTCCCAATTTGACAGGCTGTTACTTACCATGACGATTTGGCGAGACGAATGATCTAATGACAAACACTGTGCTGGTACAAGGTTATGTCAACTGTCTATATTTGTAGTGCAATGGACAGGCATGCCATCGGAGAGGCCTCAGAGATGTGTTCTATCAGTACTCAACAGGCCTCGTAACAATATATATTTTCATGTGCTTAATTTGTGTTTATAATTCATCTCGTGCTTGACGGTGAAGAAAAACATCGCGAGGAAACCTGCATGTATCTAATTTCATTGAAATTGTGCCACATGTGTATTCTACTGCTGCATTGGAGCAGCGTGGTGGAATAAGCTCCAAAAAACCTTCTCCACAAAAGGGAGAGGACATTTACATATTCGAAGCGATTCGCTAACAGCTCTGCTGTATTAAGCACTACAAACTGTTTAATTAATATATCTTTTTTTATAATACAACACTTATTTCCACTTTAATTTTACTTGCAAATTTTAAACAACTTAGCCGACATTCAATACACCATTTTTCACAAATACACAATTATATCTATAATATTCTTATATTCCAAATCTGAATCGATAATTTGTTTAAATATATAATAGTTGTATATATTCTAAAGCAAATTAAATAAACAAATAGTTTTGTACAAGCTGGCAGCGTTAGTCGAGACGAATACACAGAAATGCAGCGAGGCGCTCCGATTTAATTTCCTGTCACTGTATTCAGATAGCTATCTAGATATGTTCAAGTCTAGAACTATCTAGAAATTAGTGAAGGTATTTCGGGTGGTTTGTTAGACATTTATTGAATTGAAGCAAACGGTAGCTTCGTCATCCATCACGATCAATTCGAGGTGTAGCTGTTTGGAGACGAAGTAGTTAAATTTTTAACGGAGTTTCTCTCCGGTTCTTCTTATCTTCTAAAATACAAAAGAACGTTTTATATTCTCTTGAAGGGATTAGGAATAATTCCATTATCCTGTTCCAATGCAGGTTGCATCGCTATCATATATACAGGTTTGCTAATATCGTAATTTTCGTTTACTGGTCACCACGAGATAAATTATTAAAAATCAGGTATCTGGGCTTCGAAAGAATTTGGATGAAATTTGAAATATATATAGCTTTTACTATGAATTAACACCTGCCCCATCCCATACATATTTTTTAATATTTGTCGCGAGGACAAATGTTAATGATAAGTGGCAGTAGAGCCCAAACGCGACGACGGCCAGTACAGTCGGGAAGAATATTCTGCACTAGCCGCCTTCACCTTGCCGGCCCGCAAGATGCCTCTTCATGCCTCGTTTAAAGGAACTCAAGTTATAGAAGGAGGGGAACACGTGAGCTGGTAAAGAATTCAAATATTTTGAAGTGCGCCAAAGACAGGCCAAATTTATTAGTGCTCGAATGTCATACATGAGCGAAGTCGCGGGCGGAAGCTAGTTTAAACGAAATCGTCTCCGTATTCAATATTAATATAAAACCGTCAGCAAAGTGTGGTTTCGCTCAAACATTCACGATATCAAAGATCGATCCGCACAATGTGTAAGAATTATACCGGTTTTAGATCGCGTTTGCATAAATGGATTTAACCGGTTCTAATAACGAATATTTATTTCAAATCACAGATTTATGATTAAAATGTAGTAAAAACATATTTTTCCGCTCGCGTTAAGTATACAATTTATTCCACGTTCATTCAGTGGCTAGCTTCATCATCATTTTAGTCTGAAGATGTCCATGCCGGACAAAGGTCCATCAAGTATTTTTAAAGGTCTTGTACTACTTGCATCCTCACAAGATCTTTGGTCCATTAAATATAAGTTTTATACGTAAAGCCGATAGTGGCTATATCAAGATTTGAATGAATAATTAAAATTAATTGCTTAATGAAATATTTCAAATTCTGAGTTCATGTGTAACGTTAAAATATTTTTTTCTTCTCAGATACAATGTCGTAAGCTCACGACAATACAACAATGCGTGTGAAATGACAGTTTCAAAATATCATATCATCTTAAATGTTCTTAATTTAAGTACTTATTTGTATATTACATTTTTATTAAATTACTGAACCAATATACTTAAACTTATAACCTACGCGCGAAGCCGAAAGCGGAATATAGTCTTATGTAATGACGCTTATAATGTGCTCCTATGTACTTGAATGAAGTATATTTCGATTTAGCAATAACTGCAAAGTTTTTTGCTCGACGCGATAGAATCTACATTGCATAGCGGTCGCGGTACGTGGCGATTACATTGACTTGCTTTTTAAGGCCCGGGACGTGCAATACTTTTAAAATAAATTAAATAATACTACTACCCAACAACCACTATATGACTTTTTATTCGAAATATTTTTATTTTTTTATAGAAAAGGAAGGCGGACGAGCATATGGGCCACCTGATGGTAAGTGGTCACCAACGCCCTTAGACATTGGTATAGAAAGAAATGTTAACCATCGCTTACATCACCAATGCGCCACCAACCTTGGGAACTGAGATGTTATGTCCCTTGTGCCTGTAATTACACTGGCTCACTCACCCTTCAAACCGGAACACAACAATACCAAGTTGCTGCTGCTGCTGTTTTGCGGTAGAATATCTGATGAGTGAGTGGTACTTACCCAGACGAGCTTGCACAAAGCTCTACCACCCGTACAACATGACTCACTTACTACCTTATAAGCGAGCGTTTGGACTCCACTACCACTTACCATCAGGTGGGGTGAAGCCATTAAAAAAAACCATTAGACCCTCATGCATTTCATATGCAGACAGACAGGTATGTTACCGTTTCACTGTACATTTAGATGTATATCGCATAACATTAACGATAATATTTGTCATAAAACTGTTCTCAACGCAAAAAGCAGTTATACAGATGTCCCCAATAGTTCAGTGGAGCGCTCGAGCGTGACAGGAAGTGATGACCGTTAGATTCGTTTCCGCTTAGTTTTGTTTATAATTTGTTTTTGGAATTTGGGTTATTTAAAGTGAAAATGTATCTGTATAGCATTTAACACTAGCTGCCCATCCCGACTTCGTACGGGGAAAATTCACACAAAGTAACCGCCGTCATTAACGTTATAACAGTATAGTTACGGAGATCTCGTGATGAATAAATGAGTTGTATTTCGAAAAACGAATTGCATTGCAAATATTACTATTAGCCCGACCCGAGTTTGAACCTAGAACTTCCGATCTAAATTATGAGGCAGTCACTAGGGGCAGTCAATTGTAGCATAATATCAAATCAGAACACATCAATACTAAGTATTGCAGTGTATTTGTTTAGAATATGATGTATGGCACGGTGGCTAAGCTTGCACACAGTTTTACGACCAAGTAAATGGTTTTCAATTAATAAAATATTACATGGATTACATAACATAATAACAGCGTTGTAACAAATGATAGTCCATCGGAGATATCAATCAAGAATGCATATTTATATTAAAAAAAAAACATCAATTTACTTTTATTGTTATCGTAAAACCACCTGTACGTGGCGGTCGCCCTCACCCCCAGCTTACCATGATAAGGGGGCCGGCGGATGGATAATTATTAACGATCTATTTTAAAATATTATTAATGATCAACTCGTTGGTTCAGTGGTTGTACATTGTTGTCTAAGGCTGCACGTTGTCCTAGGTTCTATTCAAACTCGAAATGATACACTATTTAGTGGATTGGATAAGATTGTATTTTGAGGATGGTGTCAAAAATGAATTATCCGTTTTTGTATGTTATAGGACGGGTAAATGGTCAATCTGATGTAGTGGTCACCACCATTCCATTCCTTATATCGCCAATTCGCCACCAACGTTGGGAATTAAGATGTTATGTTATTTGTGAATGAAATAACCTGATGGCATGATACTTCCCAAGGTATTCGCAATTATTTTAATATTCTAAAACATGCGATAAAGATTATATATTATAATAGACATAAAATATTTTTTTGACGGGCCGGTTGGCGTGGTTGGTAGGGCGGCCTTTTACGCCAAAGGTTGTGGGTTCGATTCCCACCCAGGACAGACATTAGTGTGCATGAACATGTCTGTTTGTCCTGAGTATGAGTGTACTTATCTATTTAAGGATGTATTTATAAAAGAAAAGCAGTATATGTAGTATATCAGTTGTTTGGTTTCCATAGTACGAGCTCTGCTTAGTTTGGGATCAGATGGCCGTGTTTAAATAATATAATAATATATTAAAAAAATATACATAAACTATGGACACCCGAACAATAAATAAATGATGGTCACCCCGACACGCCATATGCAAAGCGTTAGAAAAAAAATTGTAAAGAATACCAAATGAAACGTAATGAACAATGGATGTATGAAAATTTATTTTAATAGTATTGTTTGTACCGTCGCCTCACGGGCAGACGTACGTTCAATTGGTAACTTTTTGCTATCACACGCGGACCTTGGAGTAATAATGCAATAACCTTACTATACTAGCTGCCCGCCCTGACTTCGTACGGTTACAGCAAAAATTCAAAGGTTCATTTTATAGCTTCAATCACATTCGTTCGCCAACCCTCCAATTTCGCACTCTTAAAGTTGGAATTTCCTAAAACCCTTACTTAGCGATGTTGCAATTGTCGTCTTTCTAGACTCACTAGTTTTGTCTGTCCGTTCATAGTTAGTCAGGACAAAGTATTTTATAAGTGAAGGTTTTACAAGTAATGGCGTCATTTATCACCCAAGGCAATATACGATATAACAGAGAAATTCTGCTTGCATTCCTGCCACCATTTCCCAATCATGATTTGTACAGTTGATGTTCATTTGTGTATACTTTAGTAATTCTTAAGACATATTGCCGATATGGCCCAGTGGTAAGACCGCGTGAATCTTAACCGATGATCGTGGGTTCAAACCCGGGCAAGCACCACTGAATTTTCATGTGCTTAATTAGTGTTTATAATTCATCTCGTGCTTTACGGTGAAGGAAAACATCGTGAGGAAACCTGCATGTGTTTAATTTCACTGAAATTCTGCCACATGTGTATTCCACCAACCCGCATTGGAGCAGCGTGGTGGAATAAGCTCCAAACCTTCTCCTCAAAAAGAGGAGAGGAGGCCTTTAGCCCAGCAGTGGGACATTCACAGGCTGTTACGGTAAGACATATTATAGTTCGCGGAAATGCAATTAATGTAAAGTGCAGTAATAACATCGTACAATAAATTCAACACTGGCTACTTCCCAACCGAAGCACAAGAGCGTGGAAACTACAGTTTCTGCGCCCAAAAAATATCAAAGTTTATAGAAATAATGACTTAGAGAGCTGCTGTAGACTCACATAACGAGTGTCGATTTCGTTTGAAGAAAAGACCAAAAGATATAAAACTTGTCTATTTGATTGATTACGTGACAAACAATTGAGGTACCGTATTGAATAATTTAGACGAAAGCGAAGTTCGGCATATCTTTGCCAATTGCCGCTTGTACTTTATTCAAGACCCCGTACTATAAAGTGAACAAAGTTTTTATTTTTGCTTCTCTCATCACGTACTTTTACGTAAGCGAGTCACTTGAAAATAACAGACATTAGTGTTACAAATCGTGTCTGTATGTAGGTTACGTCGTAGCTGTAAAACGTGCGAAATATACTAGACATTTCTTTGATCATGTTTGTTACCTAGTGCTGTTGTAATATATACAATAATCTGACGGGGTCGTGTCTGTTCGTAAAAAAATATATTTAATATTTAATTTTCAGTACACATGTAAAAAATACGAGTTCACTAAATATGTATATATAACCTATGATACATAGCCTGTAAATGTCCTACCTATGATATTTAATTATTACATTTTAAGTAATCGAGGGTAGTTTTACATTTAATATAATTAAGTAGTGGGGGTGGGGGGAGTTTTCATAATATATATAGATTAGTGCACATGTACACGTATAGTAAGTTCAGTCGTATATTATTAAACAACCATGAGTATCATCACATGTTAAGCCACAATACCATAGATGAGTAATATAATGGCTGATGCGTTTCACGATTGCTCGATAAGTATGACGCATTGACGTGTTTGGGTTACACTTACTCCTTTGTTGAGGTTTGATGACTCGGTTGTTGTGACCGGTCGATCCTTGGTACATAAACACAATATGTAATGCAAGATGAATGATACCTCGGAGGTCTAGTAGCTACCTTACCATGCCGCATATATGGATTTTAGTGTCGGAAATTCTCAGTAACTGCTCCAAGTTTAGATATGATTACAATTCTGTGCCTCGAAAAACACGAAAAGCCGCTGGTTCTGCGTCTAAACTCTTTCCAATTGTGACCCATATATTAATATATGAGGCACTTAATTAATTTCAATTGCTTGTTAACTGATAAGTTATAAATCTAGTCGAAGTTAATAAACGCCATAAACTCATATCTCACAAACTAGAGAGTGGATCATTCAACTGTGAACACCACAAAGTTGTAATAACTACCGGCGCTGCTAAAAGCTTTCCTGTGCTTGAGACCGGCGGCGTTTATAGCTGACGACACGATTTATCGTGACGTGTGTGTATACAATTACAACACCGGATTGTTGTATTCCGATTCCCATGAAGGGCACAACATATTACAATGACGGTATGTCGGTGACATATTATCAGGAGCTCACTTGCCAGTCTGCTTACCTATGTTAAATTTAAAAAAAGCTCGGTAGCCCTTAAGTCGGTACTCAAAAATTGTACTCTATTTTTTAAATTAGTACAATGGGTACGCAAATCGTATCATGGTTTTTAAATAATTGAATGCCGAAGAGAGCAGAGCTGGATGATTTGTGGTTACAATTCATTATCCTCAAGGGTAGAGAAGGTCTTAGCCCAGCAGTGGGACATTAACAGGCTGTTACTATTTTTACTGAAATGAATTAATTGCGACAATAAAACAGTTATTGCTAGCCGACAAGTCGATAGCTAGTTTGTAGTATAATTGGAATGACACAATAAAATGGATAATGAGTATAAAGTGAATGCTTAATATTGCATACAAAAAAGCGTAAAGAGCATCCTTTGAGTCGAGCGAACTAGTTAACAACGGCCGCAACGTTAAAAGCTTTTTCACACTGTGATGTTGAGTACTTTTATACCTCACGATACGATGCATTTTAATTTAGCACGTTTGTCCTGAAATTTACGGTCGTGTCGGATTGCCAACCCATCGGACTGTACTTATTGCGTATTCTTTATTATTATATATATTTGAAGCATATATCAGTTGTTGTTAGGGTTACCCGGTAGTATTGGTACTGTGAGACTGTTTCTTTAGAAAAAACATTCCTATAGCGCGATGTAAAATACATCTAACGCCATCTATTGACGAGATGATAAATTAAATAAATATTTGGCATAATGTCATTTGATCTTGATCAGTTGTCGAGATCTTAATTGACCAATATATTAATATTCATTATGGATTCGCGATTAAATAGTTTCGAATGTCAGCGAATTTACTATCGGAACTTTGAAAGTAAAACTAATTTGATTAAATGGAATTGTGTCGTATAAAGATATATTAATCAAGAACTGTTTGAAGTGCGTAATATAGCAGAGCTGTTAGCAAATCTTATGAAATATGTAAATCTGTTTGTTTATTTTTACTCAGTCTTCGATTGGAATATACTTTAGACGGATATCTCCTGCAGTTATCTAATTATCGTTGAGATCGCAATGAAATCGATAGGAATGAGATCTAACAATTACCAAATATCCTTTGACGATTTCCTTTGACGAACCGGTTGGCGTGGTTGGTAGATACCTGCCTTTCACGCCGAAGGTTGTGGGTTCGATTGCCATCCAGGACAGACATTTTTGTGCATGAACATGTCTATTTGTCCTGAGTCCGGGTGTAATTATCTATATGAGTATGTATTTACAAAAGAAAAGTAGTATATGCAGTATATCAGTTGTCTGGTTTCCATAGCACAAGCTCTGCTTAGTTTGGGATCAGATGGCCGTGTGTGAATAATGTCCCAGGATATTATTAATATTATTATTATGAAACCTCTTGTCAACAATAAAATGTACTTCATTCACTAGTAATCGAGTTTAAACTAAAGATTCGTTTTACAAGATTAAATCAAACATTAAGAAAGTTAATCGTTACCGCTATTTAATAAAAACAGATATATGTATTTATTTACAAATTATATATCATTCGTTAGTATTAGACAATCTCCAGGTTTTATAACGTATATATTAATTGGAAAATATGAAAGCCTCAACGGTATTTGATTATAGTCACTTCAATCATAAAAGTAAGCGAGTTAATAATACTTTTGTGGAGCAACGATAATTCTGAATGTTTTTTTTATTTTATTCTAATAGATAGGTGGGTCTTAATATTAAGTGGTTATATTCGCTTACATACATTGAGTAGATTTTTTTTTATACAGTAGGTAGGCGGACGAGCATATGTACCACTAGATGTTAAAGTGGTCACCAACGTAAGAAATGTTAACATTATGTTGTTTCATAGCAAATGATTTATATGTATATATACTCACACAAATACTGTAAGACACGTATCAGTAATAATTACCTGTAACAAGCAATAAGTTATAATTAAATATTATGTTAATTACTTGGTGCTATTGCATTTAGGGAAACAAAATCCACATCGTTGGATTCCTTGATAGTCTAGTGCCTTAGGTTATATAAGTCTGTTGATACAAAGTCATGGGATCACATCCCAGTTTCAATCCCATCTTTCAAATTTTCAGCAGCGGTCCAAAGTTTGGAAATACAAAATGAGTGTATCATTTACGTGGTTTGGACTTGTGATACATGTAAAACAGCTGGTCTTGACTTACGTGTCTCTGTTCTCTGTACGGGTTGGATTGCCATCCCATCGAACTATAAGAGTAAGTGATTTTTTTAAGGTTAATTTTAACTGTCAAGAATTAGTACAATGCATAATAAATTATGTCTGTGTGTTCATAATCTTCAATAATATTATAAACAGTAGAGTTTATTTATTTGTTTGTTAGGCTTTAACGTCTTAACTATACAATCATGAACTTTTTCAGACGCTTTGTTAGGGGTGTAGAAAAAAACATCGGTTTCCTCTATCTACCTCTATATCTGCGGAATCTAGTATCATCATAAGCTACTGGTTTTAGAACGGCTTCCGTAGTCATCAGGAACGGAAACGAAACCAATCGACATTTGTCGATAAAAAAAAGTAATTGAAACCGGAATAAGTAAATAATAAAATAGTTTTCTCTTCGAGATTGTTTCGTATACGTACAGTTCAATATTAAACGCAAATTAAACCATAAATGAAGGTCATCTGTCTGTCCATTGTAAATTTTAATGCATGTAATAAATGATTTACAATATAAAAGTATATTGCCTCTCACGTCCACTCGACTTTATGAGAAAAATAAATTTTTAAATGTCTTTATGAAAGCGTCGCGGCGATAAAAGCTTTTTAAACGTTTCAGAAACGCGCATTTACACATCACGACTTAAAGTCGTGCTTTCAACTTTCGCGATTTATATTATCGTGGCTGATACGTGGTATGACGGCAGCCTGACTGGGACCGCGGAGAGAGGCCTATGTTTTTTTTATTGTATAGGTAGGCATGTGTTCTTTTCATCATTAAAGTTTGTAAGCTACGAGTATCATCTCAAACGACATTCGCTAAAATATTCTCAGTGCACAAATGTAAATCGATTATCATGGCGATTAGTACCAGTGGACTAGTACCAATAATATGGGTAGCGTATAAACTTTCTTCGTAAAAAAATACATGTCCATATTTAATGGTGACCACCAAATGGTGGTCAAAAAGCGTCCAAGTTCATTAATCTCATACAGACATCTATTTTTATTACATTTGACAACATATAGTTTGGAGCGTCATATTTTCAAGTAAGCAATAAGCAAGTATATAAGCTAGTTAATAATAGACACCAAAAATTCGTCTTTAAGGAATGACGTATACGTGTGTCCGGGTATCGTATCGTAGTCGTCACGTGGTGTATAAAAGTTCGAGCGCGAGTTCATTATCCGTGCAATAATCAGAATGCATGAGCCTAGCTTTTGAGCTTTTTATCCTTGCGGGATTCACACGTTTGGATACTATTTCTGAAATGTTTGAAGCTACGTTATAACCGCTTCGACTTCGCGCGTCTATGTTTAGAACTTTCATAATTTAAATAACCTTTAAGCTGAGGCTCAGTGGCTGGAATACTTGAACCGATGATCGTGGGTTCAAACTCGGGCAAGCATTAATGAATTTCAATGTTTTTATAATCTTGTGTTCGATGGTTAAGCCGTGTAGTGGAATAAGCTCCTACCATTATTCTCTAACGCAGATACCTTAGCCCAGCAGTGGGACATTTACTTAGCATAACGGAACCAAAACTAATAAACAACATTATTTTAAATCTGTAAATAAATTCCTCCCTCCTTTCTCAGATATATATTGTATATGTCAACGTATTTTGTAGCGGAATGACTGCAGCCTCCAACCCCCTGACGTCATACGACCTCGTCGACGTCACCACAAATTACTTAATAGCACCTTAGCTCACCGCAGTCGTAAAACTTGTGCTGTTTGTCGTTTCATTACGTGCTGCTGTTACATAGTTTTTCTTTCACCATAATTGAGGGTTTTGTAAAAGGAAAGTAACGATTTGCTTAGAATTTACGTATTTATTTAGTTCAAAATTCTAGGCTTAGTTAAATCTGACTTTGTTCTTTATTGTTCTCTATTTATTATACGGTATATATGTTTATCTCTGTAACTTTGTGTTTTTTTTACTAAAGCTATCTATGAATAATTCTAGCTTTCTATTTACAGTAATATAATTATTACATATAATATTTATTAATAAATTTACCGGATCACGTAATAAATTAGGTATTTTATTCTGTACAACATTATATAGATGAAAGAATACCTTGGAAATAGTATTCGTTGATTATATGATACTGGATATGTAATTATATACATAATATGATAAATAATACTAATTATTTTTTGTATATCATATCTGTATACATGTATTTCATTTAGTTTTTTTTTATTGCATATAAATACGAACTGTCTGTCTGTTAAACTTTCTCGGCTATACTGAGCCGATTTTGATAAAATTAAAAATTGTCAATTCCTTAATTGGGTTTAAATTTGCTTTATCAAACATCATCAAAATTTGTTCAGTGGCCGTGAAACAAACAGACAGGCAGAGGTCCTTTTGAATTTACAATATTAATATATATTTATACTTCTTCTCGGTCGTTTACTTCATTGCTGAAGGTCGTGTCCACTCTGATCTAGGGTCTGGGTCACGATCTCTGTGAATTTTCTCCAGTCTTTCCTGTCCTCAGCTTTCCTCAGGGCTGTGGTCACTTGGAGACCAGTGAGGTTGGTAACTTGGTCCGACCATCGCGTGGGGCAGCGGCCACTTGGTCGTTTCCCCTCTATTTTGCCAAGCATCATCAGCTTGTCAAGACTGTCAGGCTGCCTTCGCGCTATATGACCAAAATAACGAAGGACACACTGGTAGCAAATACTTGCTTACTTATTATACATTTATAATAATATAATTTATAACACAAATGTCATATCGTCATCAGAATAAAGCGATTTAAAGTCAATATGATTTTAATTACAATGAATATTCGCTTCCGATATTATGTCGAATAATTATGACGTTGAGTTCAATTTTAAATATCGCATTTCGATGCTAATTGGCGTTGAACTCACGATGGCGTCCACTGGGTTATATGAGTTATATGTTAACCAATAAACAGCAGCAATATAGCTTTTGTATTCTCGTAAGCCGAGGTGGCCTAGTGGTTAGAACGCGTGAATCTTAACCGATGATCGTGGGTTAAGCCCGGGAAGGACAACTGAATTTTCATGTTCTTAAGTATTGTTTATAATTCATCTCGTGCTTGACGGTGAAGGAAAACATCGTGATGCATGTTAGACACATGACACACTTCATTGAAATTCTTCAATGAAACTTCAAAAGAAAATGCCACATGCGTATACCAACTCGCATTGGAGCGTGGTGGAATAAGCTCCAAACATTCTCCTCAAAAGGGAGAGGAGGCCTTAGCCCAGCAGTGGGACATTAAGAGGTTACTGTACTGTTACTGTATTCTCTTAAGGAATTGGTAGAGAATTGTAACTACTAAGTTTCTTGCCGGTTCTTCTTAGTAGTCTATACTTCGAACCGATAATCATGTAAAATATGGATTTAAAATTGCTTGTGAAAGCTCACTTGAATAAAGTAGCTTTTAACCATATGGAGGGGATACAGAAAAGTACATACGGTACCTAAAAGTCACTCTCTCGGTAATAATCTGGGAGCTATGCGATTATAGCGCTGCAAATTTAGTGGACGAGATGCGTTCAGAATATATTGATATTTTAAAACCGCTGAGTAACAAAAGTAATTGGTGCAATATTTTGAAATATACATATACAATATCTGTTGTATGATTTCTTTGTTCAATTGAATATTATGAATAGAATATTGTAATCATTGTTTTCATTATTAAACTAGTTTGTTGATCTATTCTAGTGCCTAGCTTGTTATGAAGCCGATTCCATGGTCCTGGGTTCAAATACCAGAACAATAAAAGGTTTGTTTGTTGTAAGATTCTTGGTAACCTGGAGTCTGGAAGTTGACAGTGTTCAAACTAACTTGTAGTCTGAACAGGTGTAAGACTTGGTCTTGCGCCTTTTCCTTTTCTTGATACATAATTGATAGTCGGACGTGCAAATAGGTCACCTGTTGATAAGTAGTAACCGCCCAGACATTAGCGCTATGAGAAATATTAACCATTCCTTACATATTGGTGATGTACCACCGACCTTGGGAACTAAGATGTTATGTCTCTGGTGCCTGTATGACACTGCCTCACCTCCTATCAAACCGGTAGAACAAACCGGAACACAAAAATACTTAGTATTGTGTGAATGGATGATGCCTACCTAGATGGGCTTGCACAAACCCCTACCATAAAGTAAATAGATAATATTTTAATATATATTACATCCCTTGTAATTGCAAAAGGTCACTCACCTTTCAAATTAAGAAAACAGTTAAAGGAGCGTGTATAATGGCTAGTGTTACTACTCGGTAACGATAGATGGCGGTAATAAAATCTGTCAGTTTCCTGAATCGCGCTGTCTAGATTCGCTACTGAATATACATAATGTAAAAGTGATATTGTTAAATTGGTTCCTCGCCGACTTGTCGCTACCGTCGTAAGAAACAGCAGGTATACACGCGCGCCCACAATAAAACACCAGCAGCAGATGCCCCGAAGCTACTCCTTCTGTACCCAGACATCCGTCGGATACAGACATTGGCAGAGCAGGTCGTTCGCTGGACCTCCTCGAACGGGGTCTCATCCGGTGCGAATCTCACCATGAACGGAGAAGCATTAGAGACATCTGCTACACACACCCAGGGATCTTCCCACCCCAACGACCCGTCCGTCGCCACGGACGGCGAAACAAGATACCGTAGTCATAAGGGCACAGCCCTTGGAACTGCCATCACCAGACCCCATCAAAAGAACAGTGAAGTACCGGTACGGTTAAATTGGTCAGACAGAATAAATTATAGTGCGAACAGTGGAAAGCTCTCCCTTAATTTCATTTACCGTTTGGTCCTCCGCTATAAGTTCGGAGTAAACAGAGAGTGAGTGGGCGAAAACTATTTAGCAACTTTATTAATATATTGTGATATATATAGTATCAATAATTAAATACTTATATAGAATCGATATCCAGATAGCACTCGGGACTATTAATGGCGATTCGCAGTCAAAACTGACCGAACTTATTTCGAATTTAATACATTCAAACATATCAAATAAAAATATGCATTTTCATGCATATTTTTATTTACGTTATCGAAATTTAAATTTTCAAGTACAAGCTCTCGACGAAATCAAATCAAATCGGAAGGACATAGGTTAACGAAAAATATATAATAGTTATATAAATAAAGACGAGATGGCCCAGTGGTAAGAACGCGTGAATCTTAACCGATGATCGTGGGTTCAAACCCGGGCAAGCACCACTGATATTCATGTGCTTAATTTATAATTCATCTCGTGCTTTACGGTGAAGGAAAACATCGTGAGGAAACTTGCGTGTGTCTAATTTCACCGAAATTCTGCCACATGTGTATTCCACCAACCCGCACTGGAGCAGCGTGGTGGAATAAGCTCCAAAAACCTTCTCCTCAAAAGGGAGAGTAGACCTTTAGCCCAGCAGTGGGATATTCAAAGGCTGTTACGGATATAAATAAAGAACATGTTAATAAAACCTTATTTACCCGAGCGAAGTCGGGGCAAATGGCTATCATCACTAAATTAAATCATGCTCAATATATATTGACGTTTCATTTAAGCCGTCTATAAATTTTAATACCATCGATAATTATTGCAGCATCCATATTTGATTATTGAAACACAAATAATGCGGTTACGTGTTAAATTGACAGATACAGGTATATACAAACTAACTATGTATTTATATAATATAATATACCGGTGGTAGGGCGTTGTGCAAGCTCGTCTGGGTAGGTCGATGGTTAACTAGTCACCAACGCCCATATCAATTGGTACCGTAAGAAATGTTAACCATGGCTTACATCGATAATGTACCACCAACCTTGGGAACTAAGATGTTCGGTCCCTTGTGCCTGTAATTACACACTGGCTCACTCACCCTTTAAACCGGAACACAACAATACCAAGTACTGTTTTACCGCAAAGGTAGAATATCATTATTATACAATATATTTATTTGTATATATGTGTAAAAATACAAAGTAATCTTGATTAGTTTGTAATTATGATTAAATTATTCAGGTATATTTTCATATCTTATTTTTAATGTTTTATTATATAACAGAAGGTGCTTCATAGATACAATATAAATTGGCCCCGCAAAGGGCATTAGACGCGGGGGCTTTGTTTCGAGTCAGCGTTGAGTCACGTTGTATGAGGAATTTGACATTTAATTTAGGGATGTCTCTTCTATCTACTTCATACTAGTTTTCGCCCACGGCTTCGTCGCGTGTTAGGCGGTTAGTTAGGTTTAAGATACCTGACGTGTTTGCAAAATTTCATGATGATTGGTTGAATAGTCAACACGTGAAAATGTAACAAATAAACTAAATTTCGCATTTCGCCTTTCACGCCGAAGGTTGTGGGTTCAATTCCCACCCAGGACAGACATTTGTGTGCATGAACATGTCTGTTTGTCCTGAGTGGGTGTAATTATCTATATAAGTGTGTATGTACAAAAGAAATGTAGTATATCAGTTGTCTGGTTTCCATAGTACGAGCTCTGCTTAGTTTGGGATCAGATGGCCGTGTGTGAATAATGTCCCAGGATATTATTATTATTATAATACGAGTCAGGATAAGTTATCAACATTAACGACGACATCTATATATTACGTTTAGTAAGTGGATTGGTAAACAATGCTGTCTTCTTCTTTCTAATGTCGAATCAATAATGACTGAACGAGAGAAGCGAGTTTTTAACGAAACAATCAACTTTTATAAGTAAATGTACGTGCGTAATTATTTATCTTTGTGTTGAAAGTTGATGTTTTATTGTTCAACTTAACTTGTATAACGTAACCAGCATCTTTACTTAATTTGAGAGAAATTGTTTGTAATTAACTTTAAAGTACTTTATAACTCAAATAAATGGTGAATCTTAATTTAATTATTATCTATTAATAACGACGGCCCCGTGGCTATAAAGCGCGATTTAAAACTGAAGATAGTAGCTTCAAATACGGACAAGCTTGGTACCACCCACTTATCACATATTCTACCGCCAAACAGCAATACGTAATATTCTGGTTTGAAGGAGTGAGCCAGTGTAACTACAAAACTGCGAGGCATCGAAAAGATCTGCACCCGTACGTAGTTGACGTATTTAAGACACGTACGAAACGATTTGCTTCTTCGTTTCTGTGACGCACCACTAAGGTCTTAAATACCCTTCCGACCTCCGTTTTCCCCACCACCTACAATATGGGTACCTACAAGTCAAGAATGAACGGGCATCTTCTAGACAAGCGCGCTCCACTTTGGACTGTATCATCACTTTCCATCAGGTATGAAAACAGTTATAGTATAAAAAAAAATTAAAAGTATAACATTTTAGTTCGCGGTTACGATTTGTCATTAGCCTGTCTGCTCGTCCGCCTATCTATATTATAATCTGTTTTTCATCGTCGCCGAAATTATTTGTTGCTTCTTATTTTATCTCATTAAAAATAATCGAATATGATAATCCGATATAACTCAATTACGTCTTATCATTAGAAGGTAAGTGTCTACATTATTCTTACTTTCTCTTATTAAAATAATATCGAATTATCTAAAAATAACTAACACAATACTTAATCATTACTAGCCGTTCCAACCGATTTGATCTGCTTTAACCGTTACTGTAGGGCTATTCTGAAAGACCTGGAGACACCTTTTTTTTTTATAGAAAAGGAAGGTGGACGAGCATATGGGCCACCTGATGGTAAGTGGTCACCAACGCCCTTAGACATTGGCATTGTAAGAAATGTTGCCCTTCGCTTAAATCGACAATGCGCCACCAACCTTGGGAACTACGATCTTATGTCCCTTGTGCCTGTAATTACACTGGCTCACTCACCCTTCAAACCGGAACACAGCAATACCAAGTACTGCTGTTTTGCGGCAGAATGTCTGATGAGTGGGTGGTACCTACCCAGACGAGCTTGCACAAAGCTCTACCACCAGTAAACCTCAACGAAACGCTCGTGATATGTCAGACAAGCGACATTGACCAAAATAATTACGACATTGCAATGATGCACGCATTAGTATAGTATATCACCATATGTCGGTTGTCAACATTTCACGAGTGAGTGATGAAGTGAGTTCTTAGAGCATCGTGGTTTTGTTTATTAGTACACATTCAGACAGACGATCCGTATATATGACCGTTAAATACGGGTGGTGTTTACTCGGTCCGGAATAGTGTGGGTGACCTTCAACTATAAACGCCATTGCCGAAAAAAAAGCATGTACTATAAACGGTTTTAACGCTAGAAAAACGCAATACGCTTTTCCCCCATGGGAACAGTCCAAGGCACCGAGTGCGCCCCGAACATCGGAATAAACCACTACAAAACCAGCGGTACCTTTTCCGACATAATGAGGAGCGCCACGGGATCGCTTGCGATGCTACCGTGAAACGCTGTGTGTATCTAACTTAACGAAAAATATTTACAAATATATCCCTTGTATCATCATCTTAAATTTGTTATATGTTATTTTGTATTAATTTTGGAGAGTGATTGTATATGTAAGCGAGTTCGTGACCTCATAACGTGTCAGTGAGCACCTGACGCCTGGGACCTAGAGAATATCAAAAATTCGAAGTCGAAGAAGACACGGGACTGATATATCAACGCACAGCCCAAACTACTGGGTCTGGCACGATGAAAATTTGCACACGAGTTCCTTTTACACAGTGATTTAACAGTACGGAAGGAATTTTGACAATTTAACCCGTAAGGATGTTTTTAATTAACCCAAAAGTTCGTATGGGTGTTTCATTTTTGAAGGAATGGAATTTTAGTAATTTTAATGATGACGCGAGCAAAACCGCGTGTTAAGTAAGTATATATATATATATATACGGACGACTGGCGAAAGTTAAACGTTAATCATCATAAAGTCTCACCATAGACTATGGTTAAGTGAACAAGTTGTAACATAACTTGCTTCGAAAGAGAAAGCGATTTGAAGCAACAAGAACGCGATAAGAAACCGACATTTTATTTAATTGGACCTCCTGCGGCCCGGAGGATCAATATTTATTTATTTAGATAATATTTTGAGATAGAATAATATTTGTTACGGAGATAAGAGCTTAAATTATGTTTTATGTAAATTGGTTGTTTTTCAAAGATGTATAATAAATAAAATAACCATAATTATTGAATGTACTTTGAGTCTATATCTTTGGAAGCGTCCGTCTGTATGTAATAAAAAGATGCATCTTATTCTAGATAGATAATTTTATGCGCTTCTTTAGTATCTATACTAATATTATAATCGAAAGTAACTATGTCTGTCTGTTACGCTTTACAGCTAAACTACTGAACCGATTTTGATGAAATTTTGTATAAAGCAAGCTTGAAGCTTTGAGCTATTTTTTATACCTAAAACCTACCCCCTTGGTGATAGGGGATCACGGGCTAGAGTGAGAGCTTATTAAAACAGGATTGGAATTTAACAATATTTTTTATTTATCGTAAGAAATTAAGCGAGTTTCTTACCGTTTATTCTTTCCTTTCTTTCTAAAAGCTGCTTTGCGAAACCGTGGTAATAGTTAAATTGTTAACAATTCAAATACCCATGAATATAAATTCGATTTGATTCGGAACCGTACCACAGACGTGCAGAACATTCAATTTGGTCGAATTTCCAAAAATAATAAGGTTGTTAATTGTTAAACTAAGTGACAGAAACGGTTAACCTCAAAGAAAATCTCAAATTTTAAAATATTTTAATTATATCTGCTGTATATTTGATAATTTAATATTGCTATACACAAAAAAAGGTGCGAATCGGACTCGCGCACTGAGGGCTACTTACCACACAATACTGAAAGATTTACAAGGTTATTTTAATTCCAATTAGTGCAGAAATGCCCGTATAATAGAATATACAAAAATATAATAATACAAATAAGATTTCGAAGAGAAACAAACGAATAATTGAAATAAAACATTTTGCAAAAAGGATTCTCGCTGACGATGTTTATATAAAAAATTTAAGGGGATAAAAAAAACACTCAGATGCGACCTCACGAAATAATTCGATATTGTTTTCAGATATTTTTCAACCCCGTCAAGGGATGAACTGTCTTGAACCTGGGTGCAGTGACACCGGAGCGTTCACCTCCGTCTGATATTAAGGGCTGTCTCGTCTACATCAAGATAACAACGGTTACATATTCGGTGTCTATGTAGTATATATCAGTATATAGAATTTTTTTTTTCACATTTAATCAGTTTTTTTGTTATATAATGTCTAGTTGGGTTTTATAACCTAAGGTTGAGGTTAATTATAAGTCATTTAACAAAACAAGTTACATATGTACATTTATTACGTTATATACATAATATGTTGTCTTCGTTACTAATACATAAGTATATATGCTTCGATTATTTAACTACCTCATTAGTTTAGACTAAAGAATTTTCTCGAGTTCGTACGCAACCACGGGTGATGCACGTATTAATATAGATTGTAATTGTCACGTATTTGTCTCACGCGAGTATCGAACTCGCGACCGTTCAACGAATACAGCGTCAAGTTGAAGTTAATTATATTTTCAATGTTAAATAGCATTCCAAAAGAACACAATAGTTACAAATGCATCGCGTCATTAAACGGGCATCGAATCCATTAACCACGGTCCTATTGACGATTCGTGACGGACGAGATTAAGTTCAAGTTTAATTCCATTATATTAAAATGGGCCTGTCTGTCCCACAGCTGGGCAAAAGCTGGGCAAAAGCCTTTCCTATTAAGGAATAAGTTTGGCTCTTATTCCTCAACGCTACTGCAATGAACTGGAGAAGGTTGTTAGTTTCCAAGGTTCGCAATTGGCGATGTGAGGAACCGTTAATATTGTAACCAATGGAGACTACTTCCCATCAGGTGACATTTGCCCGTTTGTCTGCATATTCTTTAAAAAATATGGATCCGGTGGACGGCTCTGTTGCCATCGTCCATATTTTTAAAATATGTTGTATTTCTCACACAAATAAAACATAAACATACATAATTTTCATCACCCCCAGCACCTCTTAATATATATTTTTTATTCTTAACTTATTAACACATATATATACATATACCCGCACGGAGTCGGAACGGGCAGCTGGTATACATCTAAACCGAGGGTTTAATTTCATTTCAAGTCACGACACAAATATATAAATAGATTCAAATGTTACAAATACCACTAAAACGGACGGTAGCCGTTTATGAGATGCGATTTGTAAACATACATACAGTGTCTGCAACTATTTTAAGCGTGAGGCGGTAACGTCAGGAATTCAGAGACGAGACGAAATACTCCAAGGGAACTTTATACGTCTTTGTCGTTTAAGTGTTTCTTTCGAACGGTATGTTAATATGTTATCTTACAGTGCAAGACGAGGTCGAAATGTTATTATATTCTTACTGAACGGATATGGCAACGTGAATAAATACTGGTTGGGCTTTGTGCAAGCTCGTCTGGGTAGGTACCACCCACTCATCAGATATTCTACCGCAAAACAGCAGTACTTGGTATTGTTGTGTTCCGGTTTGAAGGGTGACTGAGCCAGTGTAATTACAGGCACAAGGGACATAACATCTTAGGTCCCAAGGTTGGTGGCGCATTGGCGATGTAAGCGATGGTTAACATTTCTTACAGTGCCAATGTCTAAGAGCGTTTGTAACCACTTATCATCAGGTGGCCCATATGCTCGTCCACCTTCCTGTTCTATAAAAATAATAATAATAATAATAAAAATAAACGAATGGCGGGTTCCGAAGCTAAGCATGAAACAATTGATATTCATTTGTTTATAATTAAGCTCGTTCCCAGCTGTGAAACAGTAAAACTGTCAGTGTCAGATAAAATCGACCACGTGTAACGTCTATAAGCGAGATCTCAAGAGAAGTGGATAACATTTATTGTTAATTTTGACTTTGTTACACTAAATAGAAACATTTACAAGTAAATTTGTTGATTACCCGGTAGTATTGGTACTGTGAGACTTCAAAATAATACCACCGAGTATGCTGGTCAGATAGTGTAATTGGTCTCTCTCATTATGTTTTTTTTTTCTGATTGATTTATGCTGTTGGCCCTAATGGCCTTTACAGCGTCACCGGGCTTTGTGGCGAGTACTAGACTCCGCCGTGAATTTGGAGCCGTCACGGGCTCTTACAAGACGTCCATCCTGAGGGTGTCTCCTGCGAGATCGCACCTCGGCTCAGGACGTAGTCGGAGGGGTCTCATTATGAAATTACAAAACTTACTTAGTACTTCAAAAAAAAACATTCTTATAGCGCGATGTAAAATACATCTAACGCCACCTATTGACGAGAATATACATTAAATATTATTTGGCATAATGTCATTTGATCTTGAACAAAATTTAAAACTCATATTAAACATTTTAATAAATGATAGACGAGCTCGGAGTTAGGATTCGTTTATGTTTACACATGATATATAAATTTCATTGTATATAATTTTTACATGTATTTTTTATTGTTGAATATATTTAAATACTAAATTTCTTGTCAGTTCTCTGTATTTTCTACACTGATGGTGGGAGTGGCGGTAGCTTTGTGTCAAAATGTATATTGTAAAATTATTCAAAAGTGCTCGTGAAACTCGAATATAGTTTTGACTTTGAACAAGAAATACGAAAGGCAAGCGACGCTGTTAAAACCTGGTCTTGTAACATGCTACTTCCCAGTGTTACATTATTGCAAACACCTCGCTGAATGTCACAAATAATGACGGCAAGTGTTGACACGTACTGGGGTTCGTTCCGCTGTTGATTCGACATATTTTTTCTCAAGTGTAATGGACCTTCGGACTATTTTTTTAAGGACACCGTAATTATTGCTTTATAATGCTGAATTTATTTATATCTTAAGTAATTTTAAAACTATTTTGCTGTTAGTTAATTCCATAACAGCCTGTGAATGTCCTACTGCTGGGCTAAAGGCCTCCTCTCCCTTTTTGAGGAGGTTTGGAGCGTATTTCACCACGCTGATTCAGTGCGGGTTGGTGGAATACACATATGTATATGGCAAAATTAGACACATGTAGGTTTCCTCACGATGTTTTCCTTCATCATAAAGCACGAGATGATTTATTATCCCAAATTAAGCACATGAAAATTCAGTTGTGCTTGCCCGGGTTTGAACCCACGATCATCGGTTAAGACTCACGCGTTCTTACCACTCGGCTTCTCGGCTGTTAGTTAAAGTAAAAAAAATGGCCCAATGTTGGAAGATATTATATTGATAGGATTGAAGCCTATTGCACCGCGCTGTTCTAATGTGGGGTGGTGTATGGTGTGGTAGATTTAATCCAAACCGTGCAGCTCAGAGTAAGGTGAAACTGCGCGGTGAATTAACAGCTAACAATACGTTTCGCGTTTGAAAACATTTAGTTCGTTTTGAAGAATTCAATACAAAACACTGACAAATGTGATTTTAAGAACTATTTGTACTTATAAAATCGTTTGTCCATACTGACATCGGTATCAACGCACAGGCAAAATTATTGAGACTAGAAAGGTGAAATTTTCAACAAAAGTGTATTTTATAACATAAGCCAATTCAAAATTCTTTCATAGCGGATAAGGATTTTTATTTTTGAAACGGGACGGTTAACTTTGTATAAATAAACGCACACAGTCGGGACCGACAACTAGTTCATATTATATTATCTTTCAATTCGCCTCGTACGCGAAATATATTCTCAGGAACACGTATCGTGTTTCAGTAATTGATATGTTAAGTAACTGATAAGAAATAAAGAAAACTGATTAATACACACAAGCCAATCCATGTGACTCCGTTCGCATCAAATTTTAATTTTTCCCATACGTATGTATGTCTTATCCAAATGTATGTTTGCTCGTCTGGGTAGGTACCACCCACTCATCAGATATTCTACCGCAAAACACAATACTTGGTATTGTTGTGTTCCGATTTGAAGGATGAGTGAGCCTGTGTAATTACAGGCACAAGGGACATAAAATCTTGGGTCCCAAGGTTGGTGGCGCATTGGCGATGTAAGCGATGGTTAACATTTCTTACAGTGCCAATGTCTAAGGGCGTTTGGTGACCACTTACTATCAGGTGGCCCATATGCTCGTCCGCCTTCCTGTTCTATAAAAAAAAATCAGTTTATGTTTATGAGTTAAGTGATGAGTTAACACACGGAGTTATCTTCGCTTATTAGCCTAATTGTATTCGAACTGGTTGCGGTTTTATCAATACGGATGAATAGGGAAGTACATTGTTACGCGTGGCATGAAAGCTGTGCGAGCGTGTAATTTCAGTGACTTGGGAACGAAACGTCTTTATATATTAACGAACACTATATAGATTATCAAAATATACATAACCTTGATATATAACAAATAAACTGTTCTTTATTAAATAAACACTTTTCTTTTATCAAATTATAGGGTTAAGGAATTCTTTATGTCCTTTTTTTCTCTCATCCATAAATATGATTATAAATGATGATGTCCTTCAGACCGATTTCGGCTACGGCGGCCAATCTCAAGAGAGATTAACCAACTGCGCAGGAGATATTATAGTACACAAGTGTGTGCGCAGACAGGTGCACATTCTATTCCCTAACTCTCATAATCCGATGGGACTGCAAACCGATACGACCGGAAAGAGTTCAAGCGCAGGACCAACGGCTTTACGTGCTTTCCGAAGCACGGTAGTGAACACACTTTCAACTTCCAGACTCCGGGCTGCTACTGAGAATTTTCTGACAGAAAAACCCAATAACTTTTTATTGGCCCGACCTAGGAATTGAACCCAGGACCTCCGGGTCTGCAGCCAAGCCAAGCCACTATACCAACGAGGCAGTCAATTATTATAAATACATATATTAATAACGCCAACTCCAATTCCTGCTATTAAACCATCTAAGAATGATGAAAAATTAAACAGTAATTAGCATTGTATGTTCCGGTTTAAAGAGTGAGCCAGTGTAACTAAAACACGGGATCTTAGTTCCCATGATTGGTGGCGCAGTGACTATGTAAGGTATGGTTAATGTTTCTTACAGTGCCAAGGTCTATGTGCGTTGATGACCATTTACCATCAGGTTTCCCAATTGCCCGTCCACCTATCTATTTTATAAAAAAGTTATTCTCGTAACGAGTTCATTCACTCATTCCTTCTTGTTTAGTTATTGTTTTTTTATAGTTATGGTTTTTAGTATTTAATGTTGTTTTTTTTTGGTAGTGTAGTCTTACTTGAATAAGTCTGTAAGATAATGCTGATTTAAGCCTTTCAGTGGGGTATAAAATATGTTGTTTTTTTTTATATATGTTACATATAAGATTATGTTAATATTGTATACGAGGTTGGCTTTCTATTAAAATAAAAAAATAAATCTAATGGGACGGCAATCAAATACGATGAGACAAAGTTTAGGTCCAGAACCAAAGGTCAAACTACGAAACCAGCTGCTTCTAATTTTCTTAGAATTGAATGTATATAATAGATGTACTACATAATTTTCCAGTTAAACGGTTTCCGATTTTATCTAAACATTATTAGTCAAGGGTAAACTTTTGCACAATAATCAGCTGCTCGTGTTGGTGAGTCAGCGATTATAACTGTGTAGTGATTCACATCTCTGCGGTTATATGTATAATAACCTAACCTAATATATTGTAGGTATTATAGAAGAATCGAGATCGGCAACAGCCTGTAAACATCCCACTGCTGGGCTAAGGCCTCTTCTCCCTTTTTGAGGAGAAGGTTTTGGAGCTTATTCCACCACGCTGCTCCAATGCGGATTGGTGAAATACACATGTGGCAGAATTTCAGTGAAATTAGACACATGCAGGTTTCCTCACGATGTTTTCCTTCACCGAAAAGCACGAGATGAATTATAATCACAAATTAAGCACATGAAAAACTTCAGTGGTGCTTGCCCGGGTTTGAACCCACGATCATCGGTTAAGATTCACGCGGTCTTACCACTGGGCCATCTCAGCTTCTTCGAATCGAGATCGCTTACGTTGATCTCAATCGAAGATCATGAATTGTATTTATGATTCATCAAGCTCACCACCACCACGAGGATGTCTGCAATGGTAACTTATTCTAACACTTATATATTTATAATAAACTCCAAAGTACGAGTAATTTAAAAGGACGGAATAAAAGGTGTTAGATATGCTAAAGGGAGATGGTGATGCTTCCATGTGTTAGAGAGAGACGGCACACATAACAAGAACACACTTCCTATTTGGTTCAGCTATTTTACGATGTGCTTATATTTAGAGTTTTAACCTACGTCAAGGAGGGTTATGAGGGTCAGGGGCACGATCAAACCGCTATGGCTTTGTCAATGGAGATCACAGCCCAGGGAAATGATAGCGTTCTGAGATACGACATTGAAAATAATGATGTCTACCTGATCGGATTTTGATCACGGCGACCAATCTCAAGGGAGACTAGTTATGTCGCGGGGCATATATGTGCGCAAACACAGGTGAATTCTATCCCTTACATAATCCGATGGGACGGCAATTTGACATGTAAGGAAAATGACATGCTTTCGCAAGCACGGGTGTACACACTTCCAATTCCAAGAATCGGGACCGGGAGAATTTGTCGGTAGAAATACCGAATATACTTTTTTTGGCCCGACCTGGGTTTTAAACTAGGACCTCGCGATTTGCGGCTTCATATCTAGCGTATATTATCCTAGGCCTCCTACGGTCATAACATTTCACAAGCGAACGAAATGACTATAAGAACAGCGCTGCTGTTTTTCGGTTTGTCAGTTTATTTGAGATATAGAGTACGTAAGACACCCTCTCCAAATATTGCCCGCTTCTCGTGACCTAAGAGCTGGTGCTTACCAAGCTCTAAGGTGGAGCCTTAGCGTTGAAGTACCAGCGCCAATTGTGCGCTGAACAAAGGGTAAGAGGACTCAGTCTCGTTAGTATTTTTTTTTTTATAGTATAGGTAGGCGGACGAGTAAATGGGAATCCTGATGGCAAGTAGAGATTGGCATTGTAAGAAATGTTAACCAATGCTTACATCGCCAATGCGCCACCAACCTTGGGAACTGAGATGTTTATTATAAATCTTACAAGTTTTGATTTAAATTTTAAAAGTAATAACGTAAAGTAACATCAGGTAAGTGTCCCACTTTTGGGATGAGCTATTTTCCTCTTTTGACAGATTTTGGAGGTTACTCCACCACGCTGCTCCAATACGTTTCCTCACGATGTTTTCTTAACCGTTACGAGATAAATTATAAACACAAATTCATCACATGAAAATTCAATGGTGTGAACTATGTGTGAGTGAAATTATCGGCTCTATTTCACATTTTAAATTCGGTTCGACGTCATTTTAATTATAAAAGATATTTTAAAACATCCTTATTAAAATCTGTTAAGTCAAACAATTAAAAAATTGTAATTTAAACACATAAACCTGTGTGTGCGTCCTGTAAATATTTAGACGTGACAACGTAAACATTTGTGAGACGTCGCAACGACTTACAAAAAAAAAAACAGTTAAGTGCGAGTCGGACACGAGGAACGAGGGGTTCCGTGTATGATTAAGTATATTTATCCCATCGGATTATGACTGAGGAAATAGTGCTTATGCTTGCACACTTTTGTCGACTATTTATATGTCCTGCGCAGTTGATTTGAGATTGGCCGCCGTGGCCGAAATCGGTCAGGATGTCATTATTTTATTAAGGAGTATAATTTTAATTTCCAATTGTTCAAAGGTGTTAACTAATAGTACGACTATTTAATAATGTGGATTTACACAGAGTAAAATAAATGTAATTTATATCTCCTCATATAAATCCATTTAAATACGTTTTTTACATTCAGCCGTGTTAGCCTAGTGGTTAGAACGCGTGAATCTTAACCGATGATCGTGGGTTAAACCCGGGCAAGCACCACTAAACATTCATGTGCTTAATTTGTGTTTATAATTCATCTCGTACTTGACGGTGAAGGAAAATATCGTGAGAAAATCTGCATGTGTCTAATGTCATTGAAATTCTGTCGCATGTGTATTCCATCAACCCGCATTGGAGCAGTGTGGTGGAATAAGCTCCAAACCTTCTCAAAAAAGCAGAGGAGGCCTTAGACCAGCAGTGGGACATTCACAGGCTGTTACATTACATATTATGTATTTTTTTTAATTATAAGAGAGCTTATGATACAGGATTTTACTACAAGGAATATTCTGTAAGTAAGGTTAGCTTGCCGTACAATTACTGTTAAAAATTAGGTTTTGGATGTATTGATTTTGGATAACAATAAGTGTTATGATTAGTTATTACTAGTACTGCTGTCGTTATCTGTTTGCGACGACGTGAATTCGCATGAAAGGTTTAAGATAATTTATATATTTATAAAATGTTATGCGCACAAACACGAGTATCATGTATTACACATAGCGTAGAAAATACAATAGGTTAAAAAAGGCATTATGTATTATATATAGCATAGAAAATACAAAAGATTATACGTGTGTTAAGGGAAACTTATCGATATAGCGATCTCTACCAGGAAACATTTCTAACAGAAATATAAATAAGAATTTAAAAAAAAAAATATTATGTGTAATTACTAGGCAATGTTGTTCTGTGTATTTTTAAGGCCCAGGATAACATATTTATCTATTAAATATCCAATAGAATATCCGGAACACTATATAATTTTGTAAAATCGATTGAAACTCGATAAATAATTTCAAGGTCACAAGCGGAACCCTAAATCGTCACGGGAAGTATACAGGAAGAATGTGTTTACATAAAAAAAGTTACCGAGCTATCGACCATGTCAAAAGTACTGTATTCATTATGAAGCTGTTTTCTGTTAACTACAAAAGGAGAGCCGAGAAGTTTGTACACGTGACAAAATCCCGACTAGCTGAACTGAACCTAGCTGAACACATGGCTTCTCTAGTGTGGAATTCAGATTGTGACGAAAATCCTTCATAACTGACATTTTAACGATAACCCTAAGAATTGGACAGCAAAAATTTGGAACTTCTAAATTAACAGACTTTGATGTTATAAATACTAAACTGTATCTTGGAATACTCCATATAAAAATTATTTGCGTCATTTTTAGCCGTTTTGAGAATTGTCCCGGTCAAACTGACGACACAAAATAATGGTTGTTTTGTTCCTGGATCCATTTGGTCTCTTAAATTAACTTCCGTGAGAAAATTATACCTTAACTGTTCGCCCTTTTTAATTTCTTTTAACTCTTATCTCGTTTTGTTTTTATTTTAATTGTAATTTCGGTAAAATTCATAAATTATTCATTATATCCAGTTTTGAAAGTGTTTTATCTTAATTCAATCTCAATGTGTTAATGTTTTAATCATAATTAATTTCTACTTTTATATTGCATGAGGTATATATCTAAATAGATTATAATTTATAAAATATTTATGTTAAGTTGGTGCAATTACTCCCGTAATAGCCTGTGAATGTCCCACTGCTGGGTTAAAGGCCTCCTCTCTCTTTAGAAGAGAAGGTTTGGAGCTTATTCCACCACGCTGCTCCAATGCCGGTTAGTGGAAATAATTTACAGTAGATTGAGACAGTTATATATATTTAACGTATATTTTTTAATTCACAGTAGCCATTTTTATGTCTATACATTTAAATCTTTAATGAAATATCTTATTTAAATAAAGAAATACAGTTAATATAGTAAGTTATCATAGTTTATAATGAGTAATAAAAATAAGACGCCGCAACAAGACGGGGAAACGCGAAAGTGTTTAATTACGTAAATTGTGTTGTTGCCACAATTCCTTTCTAGATCTGAATCGGTCGGTGTTGCTACATATTTTTAACTCATTCAAACATACTTCGTTTAACACGTATTATATATTTAATAGAAAGCTATGTTCCAAATTTCAGATGATGTTAAATTTATTTCAGATAGGATTTGCGTGAAGTTCCTAGTGGTCGTTTACGTCGCGGACGGCGTAACCGCTAAATTTCAAGTCAATCGGACCCATACTGGTGGTAGAGCTTTGTGCAAGCTCGTCTGGGTAGGTACCACCCACTCATCAGACATTCTGCCGCAAAACAGCAGTACTTGGTACTGTTGTGTTCCGGTTTGAAGAGTGAGTGAGCCAGTGTAATTTCAGGCACAAGGGACATAATTTCGTAGTTCCCAAGGCTGGTGGCGCATCGGCGATTTAAGCGATGGGCAACATTTCTTACAATGCCAATGTCTAAGGGCGTTGGTGACCACTTACCATCAGGTGGCCCATATGCTCGTCCACCTTCCTTTTCTATATAAAAAAATACTATCGGAGATCTCGTGATCACCATTCATTCGTGTTGAAAGAATATTTTAGTTCATAAGTATTATAAGTTATTGGTTTTATTTCTGCCCGATGTTATTTATACCTGAGTCGCACCTGTCGGGGTCACGAGCTCACTGTCTAATCTGATAAAAAAAATGTATAATACCAGCTATAACTTGAATCTTCTTAATAGAGATGTTTTTTTACCCTCTATGCGTTCGTACACCATTTATTCGATGGTGATAAAACCTTAAGGGCACCGCCTTGTCCTATGATAGCTACGCCACAATTTAGTATATATATACAAACAACACAATATCTGTCTGGTTTTGCTACTCTAATGCAAGATGGATAACCTACAATGGATCACGCAACTTATTAACATTACAATTGTGATATTTTTGGAAGACAAAACTCCGATGACAATCATTGTTATTCTTAAAGAGAATCCATTTAACATGAAGTGGGGAATGTACGATCTATGCGCAGCATAGCAACCTCGAGTTAATCTACATCTTATTATTTATCCACGTGAAAATTATAGTAAAGACACGTCCCACTAGTACAGCTTCAATTGCCATTGCTATGTAGCCAGGGCATAAAAAATGGGGCCCGTAATCGTGATTTGAAGTATGTACTTATTTACTTGGTAATGTTATATAATTCGTTTTTTATTCGCATTCTACATATCCCTTTCTTTATAGAATAGGAGGCGGACGAGCATATGGGCCACCTGATGGTAAGTGGTGACCTTAGACATTGGCACTGTAAGCAATGTTAACCATCGCCTACGTCGCCAATGCGCCACCAACCTTGAGACCTAAGATTTTATGTCCCTTGTGCCCGTAATTACACTGGCTCACTCACCCTTCAAACCGGAACACAACAATACAAAGTACTGCTGTTCTCCCACCAAGAATAATAACGGAAGCACATGGCACTACCTATCTTTTCTCGAAGAGTTTCATATTTTTGTACCCTAATATTTTTGTGCCCATAATAGAAACTGTTCCTGAATTTGAGTCACTAAATTTATATTCTATCATGAGGTCTGAGAAAAAGAGATTTAATATCGACTAGCTTCCGAGGGCTTCCTCCACGTGAGTCTGTACCCCTGACGTGTATGCAATTTCATAATTTATTGAGTAGTTAGGACGTGAAAGTGTAAGAAATAAACTAACATACCAAAGCTCTTCCAAGGCGTCCACTTCTCTTAAGAAAATTCATCGAAACAGCTGATTCTCTCACGATGTTTTCCACTTAATACGTATTATGTATATAAATTATATTTATATTATATATACAATTTATTCACTAGAAAATTATGTGGTACTTGTTCGGGTTTGATGGTGAAATTATCGTTTGAAATCCATATGTTTTTCTACTGCATTTCTCATGTATGTTTGCAATAAGTATCCTTCAAGTCGGTAAATTCACGTTACCTTCTGATAAGAGGCTTATCAATATCGGCATAGCTAAGTTGGAGCGGTTTAAGGTATACAAGTTTAATTCCAGTTTTTAATCGTATGTATTTAAATTCGAAGTTATCGCCTTGAATTATAATTTGAAGTAGATAACCTGAATTTATATTTATCCAATGTATGTTATAGTCGTGATGGTTTAGTGGAGAGAGTAAATGGATTTTGGCTAAAGAACGCGGATTCAAATCAAGCTAGTAGTTTAAAGAGGACTATTTCCCAGGTGTTCTGTTTTCAATTACACGATAAAAACATTAAAAGCTACAGTATGAAGGTTGTTATTTTAAAACATAGAGACAATTGAAGTCTCAGAACTGATTTTTTTTTTTTTGGATAGGTAAGCGGACGAGCAGGGACCATCTGATAGGTAAGACCATAGACATTGGCACTGTAAGAAATGTTAACCATCGCTTACATCGCCAATGCGCCACCAACCTTGGGCACTAACATCTTAATTCCCAAGGTTGGCGCATTGATTTAAGGGATGGTTAATATTTCTCACAGTACAAAGAATATGAACAGTCTGTCTATATATTACAAAAAAACAACGATTGGAAAGGCGACTACGGTAACTATTTTTGCGCGAGTAAAAATCTTTATAGTATTATTCATTAATGATTACGTATGTATTAAGTCTCAATTACTTTTGATATATATCGCTTTTCTGCGCTAACGGACCGGGGTTAAACCATTTAGTACAAACGTTAGAATGTGCAGAACATTTTTTACCGAAAAATTCACGCTAGAAAAAGTCACTTCCAAACGAATGAAACACAAAGCGGTCAAATTCTCTGTTTACCACCGCGCTCGCATTCGTTTAAATATCGGACGAAACGCCTGAACTAGCTTTGAAATAACTGTTTCACATTAATTACAATAATGTTAGTAAACAAAGTTAGGTACGAGCTTCGGATCTAATAATAATTATAATGTCCTCCAGACCGATTTCGGCCACGGCGATATCAAGAGAGATTAGCCAACTGCGCAGGAGATATTAGTGCACGAGTGTGTGTGCAAACACAGGTGCACTCTCTATTCCATAACTCTCATAATCCGATGGGACGGCAATCCGACGCGACCGGAAAGAGTTCAGGCACAGAACCAACGGTTTTACGTGCTTTCCGAGGCACGGGAGTGTACACACTTCCAACTTCCATACTCCGGGATGCTACTGAGAATTTTCTGACAGAAAAACCCAATAACTTTTTATTGGCCCGACCTGGGAATTGAACCCAGGACCTCCAGGTCTGCGGCCTTACATAAAGCCACTAGACCAACGAGGCAGTCAGGTCTAAAAATAATCACTACATTTTATAAAACAAGTACCCCTCATCCAGAGTGCAGTTTCATCCCTCCTCATCACATGCCCATACCACGCTAATCTATAACTCTTCAACTCTTTAACTTTTCACCTATTGGTGATTATTATATAATCCTATAAAATAATATAATGCCGTAAAGTTACGATTCAAAAACGTTTGTAAAAGCTTACTTGAAATGTCACTCTAACAAAACGGCCAAGTCAAACATTTTGAATTCGCCACAGGAATCGGTCGTGATATGTCATAAAGTGTTTTTTTTTTATAGTATAAGTTGCCGGACGAGCATATAGGCTACCTAATGGTGAGTGGTCACCAACGCCTATAGACATTGGCATTGGAAGAAATTTTAACCATCGGTTACATCGCCAATGCGCCATCAACCTTGGGAACTAAGATGTTATGTCCCTTGTGCCTGTTACACTGGCTCACTCACCCTTCAAACCGGAACACAACAATAACAAGTACTGCTGTTTTCTGATCAGATGAGTACCACCAGTGAACAGAGCCCTACCACCAGTAAGTGATACGCGAGATTGACGATAATAATTGTAACACTCAAGAATACACGCGTCAAAAAAGTATATCAGATATATAGAAGTGAGGTCTTACAGAATGACACAACAGGACACAGATTCATTACAGTTGGATTTTAATTATTTTTAGAGACAATTTTTAAACGTTTTTACATTAATAAAAAATACTAATTTGTATAAATAACATATAATATAAAATTACTTATTTTCCGAACTAACTGGACCTTTTTAATATCATGAAACTTTGTCACAAATTTATTTCGATTTATCATAGAAATATTTGCTTTAGACATTTGTTAAATTATATGTAATAAATACAATTTTAATCACTCCAAAATATCATATATTGCGTATCTTATTAAAATATAAATATCTTAGTATAGAATTTCAAGACCAAATTATACATTTTGGTAGAATAAATTATAACGAATAAAAATGACTTACCTGAGACAATAGTTAGAAGGAGAAGTCCCAAAAGCGCGGGAAGGACAGCCATCTTGTTCTATAGAAATCCTCTCACAGACACTCACACACTCGCATAACTAGACACGAAAGCGGTCACTTTTTAACCTTTTTGGTTTAAAAAAATCCAAACAGGTTTAAACTGGACTCTTCTGTCTCACTCGCGCACGCTTGTCCACCGCTGTCGTCGTCCCTTTCACTCTGCAACAAAAAACAACAATGTAGGATCTTTTTTTCCCGGGCAAGGTGTTTTGGAGTTATGTAATTCAAAACCGATGGATCCTGAACTACGTTCTGTCATGATTAGGGTGATTTTTGTACTGTTTATCATTTAATTTTAACCTTTAGGTAGTTCAAGATACACTGGAGTCTATGACGGTATTAATAATGATACTTTTTTAGGCGGAGGTAAGCTTCGACCGTATTTTTTTTAAATATTTTAATAAAGCAACGATATTCTCGATGTAAATCCAAATTTTAGTAGACATGTTTTAATAACAATTTTATTATGATTTAGTTTACGGTCTAGTTAGGTCGAGATAATATATTTAAAATTATTCTCCAGTATTTTCAGACGGATAAATGGCCCAACAGATAATAAATAATTCTGGCCAATATACTCTGGCTGTAAAATAAAAATATACTTTAGTAAGTTCCCAGAAGCATTTGTCAATAGATCGACAAAATTAATTGTAGATTCTATAAAGAACCGTCAAGAAACTCAGTAGTCACTCTCACTTTAGCCTTACTTATTAATATTCATAACATGAATATCATTACTTAATATGAATATATTTTCTCAATAGTGAATAGGCATCTAGGCAAGCGCGCTCCACCTTAGGCTGTATCTTCACTCGTCATCAGGTGTGATAACAGTCAAGCGCTAGCCTATACATTTAAAAATGATCCCTTGTGCCTGAACTTAAACTGCCTCACTCACCCTTCAAACCGGAAAACAACAATACTAATTGTTACTAGAGGTTGAATATCTGATGAGTGGTATTCAGAGTTACAATAACAATAAAATGATAATTTAAAGGTGCTAAGAACGTACTTCAATAAAGTATATAATTTTTTTATTTCTATATAACTTATCGCCCGTGTTATAGGGAAGGGCGCTTGCTTTATACCAAATAAATATCCTGGGACATTATTCACACACGGCCATCTGATCCGAAACTAAGCAGAGCTTGTACTATGGAAACCAAACAACTGATATACTACATATACTACTTTTCTATTGTAAGTACATACTTATATAGATAATTACACCCAGACTCAGGACATACAGACCTGTTCATGCACACAAATGTCTGTCCTGGGTGGGAATCGAACCCACAACCATCGGCGTGAAAGGCAATCTACCAGCCACGCCAAGCGGCGTCAAATTGTATCAAAATCGGTTCAGGTTAGCATTTATAATGTTAGTATATATCATTCTGATTACAAGCAAAATACGTTTATAAACTCCATGTTGTAAAAAATCTCAAGTTATAATTTATTACGATTATTAAAAAGTTGGAAAATCTTCTGTTTCGTAAATATTTCGCATTCCGCGGCTCGGAGTCTTCCGAGTTTAATTGAAATCTCTGAGGATTTGACGCTGGAGGCTTTGTAACTTAGATTTAAACAATGCCCGAGTTTGTAACTTCCGTGTCATTAGAAACTAATATTTCTTATTTAATCTAAGAATGGTTGCGTTCCTATCCCACAGCTGGGCAACTCCTTTTGCGAAGTTTTGGAGATCATTACAGGCTTCTTTAATGATACTTTCGTGTTTTCTTTTAATATCATATTTATGTAATAGCTTCTGATTAAATTATAAACATATATGATGCCGAGATGACCTAGTGGTTAGAACGCATCAATCTTAATTGATGATCGTGGGTTTAGGCATGGGCAAGCACCACTGATTTTCACTTAATTTGTGATTATAATTCATCTCGTATTAGACGGTGAAGGAAAACATCCTGCATGTGTCTAATTTCATTGAAATTATACCACCTGTATTCTACCAAACCACATTGGAGTAGCGTGTAATAAGCTGCAAATCTTCCTGCCTTAGCCCAGCAGTGGGACATTAACAGGCTCTTACTGTAACATTAACGTGCTCAGTGGTCAGAACACTCCACTGGGCCATCTCGGCAATAATGCTAAGTATTATATAAATGCGACGAAGACATTTAACCAAAATTTTCTTTACCAAACATCCGAAGTATTGATATGAGTTTCAATTAAAATAACCAAGCAACCATGTTTATTTGTACGCCCGTCGACTTCTGCCGTTCTCACGCATCGGTACAGTCGGCATAACGTTATAAAACTTTGATTAGGTAAACAATGCTCCTCTTCTTGTCAAACTAGTAATTACTGAAAGACTGATTCCTCATCAGTGTTCAAGTAAACAACCGCACAACTTTATAAGTCCTTGAATATTTCTTTCCATTTCATTGAAGTCATTTGTCTTGTCTTTGACGTGATGAAAATTTCAAGGTCAAATTTTAAATGTATTTTTTTTATATTATACTTATATATTTATAAATAAGATATGATAACTACGTGGTATGAGATTTTTATTATTTATTTGTTTTATATAATTATAATAATCATGACATTTCTTAATATAAATAATACTGTATAAGAACTTTGCAGGTATGTGTATAATATTAGCTTGCTGTTCGATTTCTTTTTCTTTAAAACATTATCATCTTCAAATGCTAATTTAATATTTATTTTTCTGTCAACGCTACACGACGCGTCGCTGCGCGGGCGCATCCGTTGCACAGAAATAGCTTGCTTTGTCCCGAAGCCGTTCATACCGTCGATACTCGATCTCTCCTTAGCTTACTTATGTATATATAAGGATATTATACACGCAGATTGTTTAACGCGATTGTTTCCATGATTCCAGTACATAAATAATTTGTTTGTAAGCCAAATGATATTTTCTCTAAATGTTAAAACTGCAGGTAAATCAAACCAATTAATTTATTCTCTATAGATTCTAAGAAGCAGTTTAAACCTAAATGCTGTGTCTTCGTCTTACAAATGTCAATGAAATGATGACAGAAAGAGAGGAACCATAGTTTAACAGCTGAGCAACGTTAATAAGTAAGGTCGTAGGTTTTTAATCGACCCCTTAATAACATTTATAGGTTAAGGCCGTTGTTAATGTTTATTTTATTAATTCACTCGTTATGAATTTATAATTAGCTTTTACCTTTTAGCTTATATTTTTCTAACAATTAATTATTAAGGCAACTGTGCTTATAAAAATAACCTAAACTGGTGGTTACTGGTGGTGTGGTGGTGGTGGTGGTGGTAACTAATCTCAAGGTTGGTGGCGCATTGGCGATGTAAGCGATGGTTAAAATTTCTTACAATGCCAATGTCTATTGGCGTTGGTGACTTACCATCAGGTGGCCCATATGCTCTTCCGCCTACCTATATTATAAAAAAACAACTGTGCTCATAAAAATACTCTAAACGAATTAATTTAAGTGTATAATAACTTCGTAATGTATATGATTACGAAACACTTATTCGCCTAAATTTATTTCGCTTAAAATCTTAGTAGATTAAATTTTATGTTATCACCGATTCTGTACGTAGATTTAACAGAGAAGGCAGTTTGTTTACTTTGATCTGATTAATGACCAAAGGAATGTTGATAAGATACAAATCATTTATTATTTATCCTGCATTATAAATAAAATCAATTCTAACTCCACGCTTGTTTATAAAAGTTTTTTTTTCTTAATAATTTAAAGGTATTCATTAGCAAAAGCTCTCGGGAATTGTATAATAGAATTGAAATCTTGTCCAAGAGGGGGGAATTGACTTTGTGGAGGCGGAAAATTGCCGTTTCAAGCTTACATCGTATTTATACAATGTTTAACATTGTTTCTATTGAAATAATAAATATTGTTGTAGATATCAATAATATATATAATCAAGGAGTCAATAGCGAAATGGTTTACGGGTAGCCTAGCGATGTAAATGTCGCAGGTTCGATACACAAGCTGTACACAAGCTGAATCCTTATTTCAAGCGGTAAATAGAACTACATATATTTATATATCATGTGGTATTTCAAACTTTGTCAAACACATATCGAAGGAGTCGCAAACTCTGAGTTCACAAAGACGAACTTTCAAGAACATTTTTGAACGAACACAATTTCAATTTCTGAAGCGTCACCGAGTAATATACGAAAGTTTACGAGTTACGTTAACATTGCGATGGTAATGAAAAAAGCTTTAAATAAAGCATGCAAGTGTGGATTATTTCACCCTCAATAGTGGTACCACTCTGACATCATTGTTGGCACGCCGTTGCTGAGTAACCATTGATTGGGGCGTTCACCCCTTTGCGCCCTCACCTCATAATACACTTTATTATGACTTTACGGTGGTATAATAATTTGAAAGCCTAAATTTAGCATATTCCAACTAATATTGTTATATATTATGTAAATATAAAATTTCCCACCGCTGGGCTAAGGCTCTTAAAGTTTTAGAGCTTTTCGTGATAATTAAATACGGGATACAATGCAGATGTATCATAAACAGGTGTTAGCCTGGATTTGAACCCATAATTATCGGTTTAAATTCACAATTTTTAACCACGATAATAATATACTATTACTAACGATAAAAAAACTCATATATAGCTTTTTTTACCGACTTTCCGAATTGTGTGCGTCATTGAAAAGCACGTATCAATATTCACTTATTTATATGATCTGTGAAAAAGTGCTGATTGAACTGAACTACCAAGTTTCTTGTCGATTCTTGTCGGTAGAATCTACATTACGAACTGTAGGTAGCTTTAATTATATACTATATAATAACTAAAGCCTATTCCAATCAAGACGTAGTAAAGATAAACAATCCTCATATATACATACTCTATGTGATTTGCTGATAGCTGTACTATATAATGATTAATATATACAACACTATTTCAATTAACAACATGTATCTTTAATTTAACTTCCAAAATTGCGATAACTTCCCCGACATTCAAGACGACGTTTTCGGAAATACATAATGAAAATCATTGATTATTCAGGATTACCGATGAAAACGCGTCAATTCGATGCCAAGGTTGTTTGTCTTTCTTCCAATTATAATTAGAATAAGCTTTATAGTAAATAGAAAACAAAGCCGAGACGGCCCAGTGGTTAGAACGCGTGAATCTTAACCGATGATCGTGGGTTCAAACCCGGGCAAGCACCACTGAATTTTCATGTGCTTAATTTGTATTATAATTCATCTCGTGCTTTACGGTGAAGGAAAACATCGTGATGAAACCACACACACATGCAGTGTCTAATTTCATTGAAATTCTGCCACATGTGTATTCCACCAACCCGCATTGGAGCAGCGTGATAAAATAAGCACCAAACCTTCTCCACAAAAGGGAGAGGAGGCCTTAGCCCAGCAGTGCGACATTAACAGGCTGTTACAGTTACAGTATAGTGAATAATTTATTATAGTAGAATTTAATTTGATTCGAATCCGGGCATTAACGGGATAAATAATGAAACGCGCAAAACCACAGTACTCCGTTGTCATTAGCGCTATACATCACGGCACAAAACGCAGGCAATTAGCCTTAAATCATGTTACGTCGATTGCGGGGAATGTGACCGTAAATCTGTAATGTTGCCAGTTTGTATAATACTCGTCTGTTGTTTACATTCTTGCTCATTAATTAATTTGCACGAGATTGTCGCGTGGTCGTGATTGTTTATAACGCCTGAAGCAGATTCGAACCTCGTACTTATTGGGATGTTTCAGTAGAGATATGCAATAGCACCCTGGTCCTGTGCTTGAATATACTTTAGTGAAGATTGATTTGTTTGTGTGTAAAACTCCAAACCTTCTCAAAAAGGGAGAGGAGGTCTTCGCCGAGCAGTGGGACACTCCCAGGCTGTTACTATAATATCTTAATGCAATTTTTTATTGTAATATTATTGATGTGAAAGTTTATGATTCATTGTAAAAGAAACACTTTTATGACAAATAAATTCTTTAAACCATAACCCATAGACTAGTACTGGACCGCTTTCACCATTAGAAAGCTACTTCATCCAGGAGTAACATTCGCACAATTTAATAATAACACGTATACACACAAACTGAATACTACGCAGACGAGCAGAGATAGGACAGTAAACTTTAGAAGAAAGTACAACGGTGCTTCAGTACAAGGCGAATGTACATTTCGAAGTTATTTCCGGCATATGGAGGTTTTCTCACGATGTTTTCATTCCGAACAAAAACAAATTCTTGGAGAATTTAACGCTCGTCCGGATTGAAGCTTATATTAGGCGTGTTTATCTCTTTTTAAAATACATTAATAACAATACACGAGTGTAAAACTTCTTTAGTATTTATAGCTGTTCCTTAGTAACTCATTATGTATAATGTGAAAATAAATTTCCATGTTATTCGTAATCAGAAAAAAAACATATTAATGAGTAACTGAAAAACACGATAAGGCGGTGCTTTCACGTAAACAATAAACTTTATGGCGACCCCATTACACTATCAACTGCAGTTATATAAGGCGTATGTACACTGGGCGTTTTAAAACCTATTTTTAAACGCACATAAAAACTTACGCCATTTCCTAGTTTTGTTAAAAACTTCTTTATCTCTCTCTGTCACCATTGATTTGACATTTGAAAGAAGAAGACAGTATTGTGTGACCAAGGCAAGGCCGTTTGATCCTATTATTATGTAATGATCATGGTATGAACATGTGAGACTTGACTGGCTAGATATAAGGCCGCAGAGGTCCTGGGTTCTAATCCCGAGTTGGGTCAATAAAAACTTACTGTCTATCTGAGTCTGGAAGTTGAAAATATGTACACTGTACATTCCCGTGCTTCGAAAAGCACGTAAAGTTCGCCCTGCGCCTGAAATCTATACCGGTCGTGTCGAATTTGCCGTACATCCCTTAAACCGTTGCGTTCTCGACGCATTTAGAAATAATAAAGTAAATGAAGTATTTAATTAAAAAAATCAATAAGCCACAGCTACATGCGAAAGTGCCCTAATTGCAACGTAAAAGTGTGCCAAGTTCCCGTCAAGTAGAAAGTAAAACTTACGATTATTAATGCTTAACTGTGCTTAATTCGATAGGTTAGCTGTACGACACGTTCGATCCGACAACGATATCATTTTTAGGGGTCTGTAGTTGAAATAACCTTCTGAATAATACGACGCTGACTTCTGTTGTTTGAAGTTAAAGGTTTTCTTTTTATAGAAAAGGAAGGCGGACGAGCATACGGGCCACCTCATGGTAAGTAGTCACCAAACGCCCTTAGACATTGGCACTGTAAGAAATGTTAACCATCGCTTACATCGCCAATGCGCCACCAAACTTGGGACCTAAGATTTTATGTCCCTTGTGCCTGTAATTACACTGGCTCACTCACCCTTCAAACCGGATCACAACAAGTACCAAGTACTGCTGTTTTGCGGTTGAATAAAAATAGAAAAAAACTTAAACAAAACCTCATCTAAATATGAAATATAAGCCAAATCAGGGCCGGTTCAGAGATGCATAAATTTATATATAGGAATTTCTCATTTGATATTTTAAGATAAAATCTATACAGTCGTTTGTACCTTTTACGTAAGAAATACTGAAACATACAAACTATTTAATTGCCTCGTTAGTGAGAAGCTTATAAGAGTAGATCTTAAAGGGGTTTACTAGCGTGTTCCAGTTACCAATTTTGAGATATATTTTTTAATATCCCGGGGCATTATTCACACACGGCCATCTGATCCCAAGCTAAGCAGAGCTCGTACTATGGAAACCAGACAACTGATATACTACATATACTACTTTTCTATTGTAAATACATACTTATATGGATAATTACACCCAGACTCAGGACGAACAGACATGTTCATGCACACAAATGTCTGTCCTGGGTGGGAATCGAAACCACGCCCGTCGAATTTTATCAACAAAATAAATTTCTTAACGAGAGTTAGACATAACGTAACGTAACATGAGTTGTGTCGGATTGCCATCCCAGCCATCGGCCTTATATAACATATACACTATATTACGTGCCGTTAAACATATATTATGTGTGGCCAGTGATACCGCCGCGGCGGATATTCCCCCCGGAAGTCATTATTATAGATTACAACAATAATAATGCTTACTTATAAATAAATACACATAATTGGAATTGAATTAATTAAAATGTAATGACGAGCAATACAATTAAAAATTTATTATAGTTTTTTAAACCGCGTCATTATGGATATTAAGAATATTATAATTGGAACGAGATATTTTGATATAATTGTTATTTTTATAAATTAAAAGTTAAATGGAAAAACATTGTGTCACTGCAGTTTTTTTTAGTTGGGTATATATATATGGATATAATAAGGTCCTCCAGACCGATTACGGCCACGGCGGCCAATCTCAAGAGAGATTAGCCAACTGCGCAGGAGATATTATAGTGCACGAGTGTGTGCGCAAACAGGTGCACTCTCTATTCCCTAACTCTCATAATCCGATGGGACGGCAATCCAACGCGACGATATATGGATATATTAGTTATACTACAAATTTATCTAAAAATTGATGTATCCTCTCCTCTGAAGGTGACGGTTTGAAGGTTATGCCATCACTGAACTTGATAGGGTTTTGTGCAACCCTATCCTATCATGTTATGCATGTTTAGCACTGCCTCGAGAACTTGTCACAAATATATAATGTACTAAGAAATAAATAGCATACGAAACCCTTTTAAGCCTTATTGAATATATTTGGTAAAACTTCTCATGCAAGCTGATGAGATAAAGTGATCGGACGTGATTCGAAAGTGCGATACGTTTTTATACCATGCTGACTCACTTCACTTTGCACTAAGCAGAATTCATTAATCATTATTATTAGCCTAGCTTGGTCTAAACTTCATGCCTTGCATAGAACCATTTTTCCAGATATGATTCTTGGGCGAATCGTTAAAGAACGGTGTGTGCTAAAGGATATTATACAATGAATGACTTTTTAGACGATTGCACATCTTGGGAATGAAACGATCGCCCCGAGGCTATTTAAAAAAATGTATTGTTATATCCACACATTTATATATATAAAGCCGAGATGGCCCAGTGGTAAGAACGCGTGAATCTTAACCGATGATCGTGGGTTCAAACCCGGGCAAGCACCACTGAATTTTCATGTGCTTAATTTGTGATTATAATTCATCTCGTGCTTTACGGTGAAGGAAAACATCGTGAGGAAACCTGCATGTGTCTAATTTCACTGAAATTCTGCCACATGTGTATTCCACCAACCCGCATTGGAGCAGCGTGGTGGAATAAGCTCCAAGCCTTCTCCTCAAAAAGAGGAGAGGAGGCCTATAGCCCAGCAGTGGGACTTTCACAGGCTGTTACATTGTTATATATTACTTGTTCCCGTTGAATTTTTCTCGGCGGTTCCTCAGACCAACACACTTTCGTGTACTTATCACGTGCGCGTTAAACATATAATATATAATAAGAAAAATGACAGAGTATAACGTGGAACAAAAAAATATATATTTTCGAACTCATTTGAATAATATCATATCGAACAATGGCGGCTTATCAATAAACCGTTTCGAATCGATTTTCCGCTTATAACATATTCGATATAGATGATTGAAACGCATAATATCGCTCTTGTAATGTAGGTTAACAGTTAAGGCGTTATTCGCATCTGTATCAATATAAATGCAAAATGCTATTTCAATTAAAACAAAGTATAATTTTTATTATGAATTCTGTAATGACTTTCATTTTTAGGTAGGCAAACGCGAATGGGCTATATTCGGTAAGTGGACCCCACTTCCATAGAGGGTGGCAATGTAAGAAACATTAACCATCTCTTATATCACCAATGCACCATAAACCTTAGTAGCTAAGATGTCATTTCCCTCGTGCCTGTTACACTGGCTCACTCACCCTTCAAGTCACACAACAATACTATACTTGCGGTTAAGTGTTTTGCGGTAGAATATCTGATGAATGATACCTAACGAGCTTGTACAAAGCCTTATACTAAGTACTTATCTTTATTATAATAAACGCTAAAAAGAGCACTTATGTTTTAGTTAGATTTTCTTGTTGAGTACAACCTTCGAAACTTCGTAATTAGGATAAAAGTTTTGAGAATAATAAAAGTTCTTTGAAAGTTTGAGAAAAAATGCCCACGGGTGTTCAAGGCCAGTATATTATATATCGTTTTTTTTTTTATAGAATAGGAATACGGACGAGTATATGGGCCCCCTGATGGTAAGTGGTCACCAAACGCCCTTAGACATTGGCACTGGAAGAAATGTTAGCCATCGCTTAGATCGCCAATGCGCCACCAACCTTGAGATTTTAGGTCCCTTGTGCCTGTAATTACACTGGCTCACTCACCCTTCAAACCGGAACACAACAATACCAAGTACAGCGGTTTTGCGGTAGAATATCTGATGAGTGAGTGGTACCTACCCAGACGAGCACAAAGTTCTACCACCAGTGGTGGTAGAGTTATATCCTATAGTGGTGTGGGTAGTATATTATATTTACATAAGATGAAGATCTCCTTTATGTAGGAAGGAATTACAGTAGTACGTAAAACCGATACAATCGCCTTTTATGTGCATTTCCTGTTTCTATGTATAATCGTTAATTATGCTTTTGTGTTTACATACTCTATTTATTATATATTGTACTGTAAATGGTATACCGTATTATATATAAGAAAGACGCCAGCCAAGCGCACCTATACTGTGTCCTCAAACATTTTGTGGAATAAATCTTAAATAGTCATTACTATTACTTTGTTTTTAATACACTGGCTCACTCAGTCACTGACTTTTTTATATTATACGTGCCGGCAATGAGCCACATGATGGTAAAGTCACCATCGCCTCTAGACAATGGCGCTGTAAGAACTACTGACAATTACTGATAATGGGCTACCAACCTTGGGAACTAAGTGATTTGAGCCAACATGTTATATCATTTGAGCCTGTATTTACACTGGCTGAATAATCCATTCCAAACTGGAACACAACAATACTAAGTTGCTATTTAGCGGTCGAATATCCGGTGGGCTACCTTGTTTTCACGTGGCCCTACCGCCAATTATAATATTAACGTTTTAAATATTTCCTGTTATTTAGTAAGTAAATAATGAATTTTAATGAACAAGCTGATGTCGCAAAAGGCCAAGGATACTGAGATTGCAACGTGATATCTACAGAGTGAAAGGTATAGGCCGGGGAACGATCGGCTAATTAATTCACTAATCGTTATTTAATTTGTTATCACTTTAATTGAATTCTATTTTCTTCTATGTTTTATAGTTAGGTTAGTTGCAGTATTTAATAGTGTTTTAATTGTAAAAAAATAATTATAATGTATATTATTTGTTAATCAATGTTGAGAATTGTAATTGAACATAGGCAAGTTTTTTATTGTTTTTAGACGAGTGCTGTAGTCTGTAGATAATTATCAATAGATTAAAGATAAATAGTCCGGTTATGTGAAAGTTGTGTGTTCAATCCTGTCAGTCTTGCATCGCTTTAAGCTTAGTTGAGAAAGTAAATAGATTTATTATTTACTTATTCTTGCAAAGGTTATCTATTAAAATTACATAATTCATATATGCCATTGAATATTGATTAAAAATTGCGTATATGTCCATGTATTTCAAGGAGGAATATCTAAGGTTTTTTATTTATAAAAGTGAATACATTAAAAACTTTTACTGTAATTATTTTTTTAATCTTTTTTATATTAAATAAAATTATATGTTCACCAATTTCTAACTATTGACCCTTTTATAAAACGACTATCTCACTATATATAAACTTTATATATATCTTTAGCATGTCAATGCATTTATAGCTTCATACGATATATATTTTTATAAATAGAACATTTTATATTTTTGTTACACCACCTGTCCAATTTCATTGCATACTCTTTTTCGAAATATAAAAATATTCAATCGATAATGAAAAAAAAACCTTTAAAGAAAAAGTATCACCCCATTTAAATCTTCACATAATGTCGACATCTCAATGGAGACTTAAGCTCAAGGCGTCCAGCCATCAAGTGACTCAACAAGAATCCACTTTAACGCTACAATGATTCAAAGTTCTCCATTATGATGTTAAATCTACGTGTTCCGTGTATTAACCCGATTAACTTTCTCTTTATAATGCAAGTCGTGGTTTTTACCAAACTTTTTTGTCCTCAATGACTTATATTTATATATTATATATGTATGTATTGTGATTACTTTTCTCAGTGAATCATATAAGTTCAGTCATATTACAAATTGCTTAATATTTTAAGAAAACCTCGTGAGTAATAAAATATTCTATTCGAAGTTACGTATGCTAATAAATGTATAAAAATTAAGTTTCGTTGCTTATAATACAATCACAATATATAAAATGTCCACATGTACAAAAAATAACATCAAAATACAACGCTTCTTATTTCAAATTTCGAACAACGTTCTTATTTCTTATTTAAAAAAAAACGTTAAAATAAAACTCTACTATAGCCCTCGCCTCCTGGCCTACGTAGCATACCGGTTGGCTCAGTACAATGGGCAAACGGGTCTGCGGTCAGTGACCTGCGGTTTGATCTAACTTTGAATAGACGTTAGGAATCATATTAATTACTTGTAAAGAAATAAATACAAATTTAAAAACAAAACAAGATATTTTTTCTTTTACAGATAAGTCTTAAAAAAAATATGAATGATGTAAAAAGATGATGTATATATTTGATACTAGTAAAGAAGACCATACTGGGTGAAGGCCTCTCTTCAAGAGGAGTAGGCTTAAGGCTTATTCTACCACGCTGCTCCAATGCGGGTTGGTCGACAAATGAAGTAGAATATCTCACGATTAAAGACTTTAAAACTCAGTTTTACTTGCCTAAAAATCACGTGTTCTAACCTCTAGGCCATTTCAACTCTATTAAGTAATCATTAAGTAATCTGATAGCCTCATTGATCTAGTGGCTAGATATATTTCATATCCCAGGTCGGGCCAATTAAAACTTGAGTTTTTCTATCAAAAAAATATCATAATCATCCCGTCTAAAAGTTGGAATGGTGTACCCTTGTCTCGGTTTGCACGTAAAGTCGTTCTTGCGCCTAAATTCTGTCCAGTTGTGTCGGATTATCCTCACCATCACCCATCGGATTATGAGTGAGAGAATAGAGTGCACCTGTGTTTCGGCACACACTTGAACACTATAATATGACCTGCGTAGTTTACTAGTCTCCCTTGGGTTGGGCCACCAAGGCTAAAATAGGTATATATATATGTGTGTGTGTGTGTGTGTATATTGGCATCGTCACACTTCAGAGCCATTGTCACGTGATAATTAAAACAGTTTAGCTTACGAGCTTTTAAATTGATAGTTAAGTACGTTCATCAGCATTTCGTGATCTTTACAAAATGTTTTTATATAAACTTTGAAACGTTTGGAAGCGTCTGCCAAGAAAAAAAAGTCGAAAAAAAAGATCTCGTTAACCTTTTTTTTTAAATTAATTACGTGCTTTAAAAATATTGTGAAATAGTAACAAGTATATCTAATATCGAAAATCACTCGAATTCCTTTTTCGAATACTTTTTTTTATCATTTACTTAGTCTATGTATATAGGTAGTGAGACTTATCTTTATTTATTGGAGACATAAGTAATCTTTGAATAGTGCAGAGTTAACCGCTAGTTTTAGATAGCAATTGATTATAATCAGCCACCTCATTTAAAATCATCGTAATTCACACACATAACGTTAATGAGCTTTTTGTCAAAAGCTAACGGTTGACACGTCATTCATTTCGAGACGAGATGGCTAAGTAGATACACGTATGTGGTACTAATCGTGGGCTAACATTATTTTTCGTTTATGGAATTCTTGGACAGAGCAGTTTCAACTACGTGTTAGAAACTGATTTCGTAAAGAATTCTCACAAGTTTTTTTTCATACAACAACGCAGTACAGCTTGTTTGCTCGATCGCCTAAGTTAAAATCTAATATATTTGAATCCCAAGCAAGTAGGCTTTGCTAAACAGAATAAAAATGTGATATCCTCTATCTATACTTATAAAATCGTTTCTCCTGACTGACTGTCAACGCCAAATCTACTATATCATACTGTAAGATTGTTTTTGAGAATTTCAATGTTTAGAGGGAAGAGTTAAATGGAAATATGAGAGCTGGTTATATACATTTGCCCAAAGCATTGGGAGAAGTTCATTTGTACCAATTACAGTTCCCGCGGGAGATATCATTTAAATTTAACAATGTTTAAAACTTTCGAGAACATTCCGAAATTCCGAGCGCACAAAAAGTATATTAAAACCCGTTTCATATTTTAATGTTTCTAAAATACTTTAAATACTCAAAAATAAATGTTTACGAATACTTTAACAAAAACATTTTATTATGTAAAATATTCGCTTCACCTTTGTGTTTATAATTCATCTCATGCGCGTGTGTGTCGTTTTAACACACGTATACACAAACCCGCATTGGAGCAGCATGGTGGAATAAGTTACAAGCCCTCTCCTCAATACGAGAGAGGTCAGCAGTGGGTTACGGCCAAGCAGGTCAATATTATTGTAGTCCAGATCTTATAATGATGCTATGATGTTCATGATGGATTTCGGCCAAAGCGGCCTTTCTCAGAGAGAGGTCTGTACGGAACATAGAATTTTTCACAAGTGGATGCGCAAACGCTGTCTGCGTCTTTACTTACTTCGTGGTTTACTTAGTGTTAGGGCTTGGTGCAAGCCCGTCTCGTTAAGTAGGAACCACTTATCAAATGTTCTGCCGCTAAAGAGCAATACTTATTGTTATGGTGTTTTCTATAGGCACAAGGGACATAACATAGTTCTCAAGATTGCTGGTGAATTGGTAAAACGGTTAATATCTCTTACAGCACCAATGTCTACGGGCGGTGGTGACCATCCGTCTACCTATTTTACAAAAAAACTTCAAGGATTGAATCTCATATTGATGGGACATCAATCCGACACAACCGGAAGAGTTCATGCTAGTCCAACGGCTTCACGCACTGCGGCCACTCCAAGTCGCTACGGATAATGTCTCGACAGTAAGCCCAGGACTTCCACACCATTAAACGATACATATAACACATTATTATGATTTAAATACTAGACGATATACATACATAATATTTACTTAATATACGTTTAAAGTAATTAATGTAACGGTGCGCAATACGGCCTTCAGTGACTTTTGTTTTCCGACGCGCTCCGTTGGTTTTGGGTTGATGTGCCGATTAGTGACGTCATGGGGAAAATTACACAAGCTTTTTAATTACATTACTATCTAGATGTCGGTCGAACATTAAATTTTGATATTAAAATAAAACTTAAATTAATTCAAGGACGCAATGAGATGAATAGATTTGTGCTACCTCAAATATATATTCACGTCTCGTCTTCACAAGGATAGTGTAATTTTGTGGTGTAATGAGTAGGTATGACTGTGGCTGTGACCCAGACGAGCTTGCACAAAACCAACTACTACCACCAAGTAAGTATTTTGGATCACCGTATATCCTAGCTGACATTCATTATGGATTGAATGTCGACGAATTTTTTTGATGTTTATCTTTACTTCTTCGATTGGATCAGATTATAAATGGAGTATGTATGATAGATTGATAAAAAGGGCTTAAAACAAATTTCGAAGTCTCACGATTACAAAAATTATTCGTACGATTGCTCGAAAATTCAAAGTTACAGACTCAAACTAACGACTTCAATCCTACCCCCACGCGAGCTTCACGCATAACTGGAGGGGAAAATTACTAATGTATTTCTAATAGCTGGAACACGAACGAACTTTGTATAATCCAAAATAAGATAAACAAACGGATAACTTTTTCGACTTTTATACTTAGCAACACTAAATTTTAATTGATTTAAAACAATGCAAACGAAATTAAACCTTATAATCAACATTTAGAGGTGATAACGACAAATATTCTTTGCGAAGGTCTTTCACCCGTAACGGTACAAGCCGTTAGTTCGCGCGCAAAATAATCAACATGGCGGACGTCCTTCATAGACAAAAAAATATTTTTTATCTACAATTGTCATAATTTTGTTTTATCTATAGAATTGAATAGTAAAGCTACGTTCGCACACAAGATACTCATTAGGTATACTTTACAGACCGAAAATCAATGTATTATCATGTGCTTAATTTGTGTTTATAATTCGTCTCGTGTTTGTTGAAGGAAAACATTTTATAAAAAAAGGAAGGCGGACGAGCATATGGACCACCTGATGGTAAATGGTCACCAAACGCCGTTAGACATTGGCACTGTAAGAAATGTTAACCGTCGCTTACATCGCCAATGCGTCACCAACCTTGGGACCTAAGATTTTAAGTCCCTTGTGCCTGTAATTATACTGGCTCACTCACCCTTCAAACCGGAACACAACAATACCAAATACTGCTGTTTTGCGGTAGAATATCTGATGAGTGAGTGGAGCTCCAGACGAGCTTGCACAAAGCCCTACCACCAGTAAACTTCTTCAATTATAAGCATTGTTAAGCGGTGCTTAGTTAATTACTGATTGCTCTCTTTCTGTCATCATTAATTTCACATTCGATAGAAGAAGACAGCATCGTTTAACTAGTAACCCCCTATACATTTACAACTGTTAATAAACTGCTAAAAATATATTCAGATAAAGAAACTGTTAAGAAAAGTCTGATTAGCAAGAACCATGAATATTTCACGATTCGTTAAATCCTAACAGAAGTTATTCAAAGCCAATAAAATGTAGATTATATCGGACAAAACGTAACCAGACTTCTGTTGATTGCGAGAGAAATTGCGTGTTGTCTGTCTATGCCGTTTGTATTTTTTTTTAGTTTGAATTTTGATTTTATTTCGAGTTCTAGTTAACCTCTTTGGTCTCGTAGCTAGCCTGAGCGGCTGCATATCATGAGCTTTTGTGTTCGAATCTCGAGTCGTGTCTATACAAAATTATTATTTACACACATAACAGAATTAAAAATCTCGTCAGTGTCTACGGCTGGCACGAGCCTGATCTCTTTAACTCTGGTTAATAATATTCGGGTTAATATATCAGGGTAGAGGAATCATTTCTACATGCGCATAAACTTGTGCATATATATACCACCGTTCAGAAAGGCCGTTAGAAATGTCATTGTCAAATTATATGTAGTTGATTCTTTTCTTACCAAAAACTAACCAAATGGGTACATGATTAATTTACTAATTACAATTGTATAAAATATATTCTCAAACTCCCCCCTCTTTTAGGAGACAAGTTAATCAAAGTCCCAACAAACCCTTAATAAACCTGTTGCTTCGCTGAATATAATGAAAACCCCTTGTAGTGATACGTTTCAGCTAATTCATATTAACTTCATGTAGTATTAATCTTTTTTTTCTTTTTTTTTTTTTTTCTTTTTTTTATTTAGTTTTACCAACAGTTGTTTACACTGAATATAACACATAAAACATTTAAAATATATACATAGAATAGCGTAACAACTAATTATAGGTAAACACCGCTTGTAACAACACATAAAAATTAAAAAGTAGCTACAGCAAATTCATTTAACACAAAATATAGATAAACTAAAATTTAATTACAAAAATAGACATGAAGAAAAAAAAAATGTTTAACAAAAATATGTATACATAAAAGTGTCTTATAAAAGTAGTTATTTTATTAATCAATGTAAGATAAGCCAGTACAAGTTGATTTCAACTTAGTGAGGGAATCATAATGTAGATCGATTTGATCACTGCAAGCATTTATCACTTTACATAATCTAGGACAGGGAGAGTTTGCACCTAACACAGTCTTTCTAAGAGGTGGACAGAGTGGTGTGATCGAGCTGCGAGGGAGCCTAGAGGGTACACGCAGCTTGAATAGGCCAAGAAGCTGGGGACAGTCAATTTTGTGGCAAAAAATTTTACCCGCAAACATTGCATCCAGTATATGCCTACGATTGGCATATACTGGATGCAATGTTCAATCTTTATATATATATATAATTCTTCCGTACGTGTGTATGACACTGAAATCCCTAAACGGCTAGAACGATTTTCATAAAAAAAAATAGTTTGTATTTGTTAAGTTTACAGGATTTGTTTTACAAAATATTCCTATTTCATGCGAACGAAATCGGGACGGGAGGATAGTTATATGTAATCGCTTTAAGCCGATTGAGAGATGTATATAATATCGGTTTTTTTCGGCCAAATTAAATATATATTGAGCTTTTATTGGGTGAAACGTTGATTAAATCTAAAAAACGATCTCTGTTTATTTGTATTGGTGTGCTGAAATTTCACTTTGAACTAGTCGATTGGATAAAAAAATGGTATCGCTCCCTTTTAAAAATATATTTTTTTTCTATTTTAGTAAGCATATTATAAAATCTCATGGAAAGTATCCTCTAAATTATCGAAAATCATAATTTTACAAGATTAAATTAAATGTAAAGCTTGCAACGTGGGTCACCTGGTAGGTGGTCACCACATATAGATAGCATTGTGAGAAACATCAACCGCGCCATACATCGCCGCATTGGCGACCAATCTTAGGAACAACATGCCCCTTGTTTATAAACTGGCTAACTCACCCTTCAAACCAGATCACATCAGTACTAAGATTACTACTTGGAAAAGGATTTAGTATTTGTAAGACCTAACCAATAAATATTAAAAGTATATATTGATTATGACTAGAAAATCATTGAATACTAATTCAAAGCGTTCCTATTATATTCATATAAGGGTTGTTAACACTTGTGGGTTTTATGTGGGTTTCAAATGAAAAAACAGTCCAATAATTAATACACTAAATTTATAACATTCAGACAGCTAACGTTGTGTCAGGAATTATTTAAAACGATTGCACTCCTTTGTCGCGTCCTACCCACTTTATACAAAAATAATCGAAAGTCAGTTTACGAACAAATAAATTATAGTTACGAAAGGACGATAGCATGAAACAGGCGCGTTATACTTTGTTCCGTATTTAATAATTATAAATCAGTGCTTAATGTGGTATTTTGTACGTAAAACTTACTGGGTCGTATTATTCGTATGTAACTAAACATTTTTGTGCATTCGTTCGAAGAAACACATGCATTTTAAATGCTTTTTGTGAAGATTATTCTTGCAATTGTTTCTAAGTGACATTGTGTTGACCTTGTAATAGTGGCTCAGTTGCTATTAAACAAAAGGTCTCCAAGATCTTTTATAATACTTATCTGCCATCTATTGACCTGTTTGCATTTTTCACACAATAGATAAAGTAATCGATTGGCGTAGTGGTTACACGCTTTTTACTGCACCATCTCAACTGAGGTTACTAGGTTCAAACCCAAGTAGCATACGAGACACAATTTATTATTATATTTTTCTGAGACTTGGAATATACGAAATATAATGAAATACTCGTGTTGCAAATCGACGAGAGGTGGAGCCACGGATAGTATTACTTGTAATAAGTGTCACAATAACTATCACTATCAATGCTTGCATCCGTCCGAAGCTAAAAAAGATTTGTCACATGATTACAAAAAGAAATGGAACTGTCCGGAGTGCATACTGTCTCAGCCGCGCCATCTACACAAAGATAGTACACCTGTGCGTGGTAATATATCCGATTTGCAATGTAATGTTAGTGATAATATAAACTCGCGTAGAGGTGCCTCTGCCACAATTAACCGTTCTCCTGATGCTGAAAATAATATTGACAATAGCATGTGTTCCTCATCTTTTCTGAATTTAGTTAAAGCCATAATTACTTCAGAAATCTCAAGCTTAAAACAAGAATTCAAGTCTTCAATGATTCCCCTCGAAAACGAGTTAAAAGCTTTAAGACAAGAATTTTTAAGTGTCAAGGAAAGTCTCGATTTCTTTAACTCAAAATTCGAAGACTTTAATTCAAGAATCGTACAGTGCGAAACTGAAGTTAAACAACTATCAAGTAAATTGTCGGACGTCGGCACTCTGAAATCAGGCTTGGAATCCATTGAGGTGGAGAACAATAACCGGGATCAATGGGCCCGTAGATCAAACATCGAAATATATGGGATCCCTGAGAAGAAAAACGAAAATTTGCTCACCATTATGCAATCAGTGGCTGAGACAGTGGATTCGAAGTTAAATCTAAGCACAGATATTGATTTTATTACCAGAGTAGCCTCTAAAAACAATGAACATAAGAAATCGAAGCCAATTATAGTACGATTTTTATGCAGGTGGAAAAAGGATGACTTTTTATCACAAGCTAGAAAACTCAAACTTAAATGCAGTGATATAGGCTTTACCGGTAATAATAATCCTATTTATTTCAATGACCATCTCACTAGTGCTAATAAAACACTGTTACATACGGTTAAAGAAATGGCTAAAGAAAAACGGTATGAGTATGTGTGGGTAAAAAAATGTTGCATAATGATTCGTCGTACAAATACTAGTCCAGTTTTGCATATTATTACTCCTAATGATTTAAAAAAGATTGTTTAAGGACTATTTTTATTTTTCATATTGTTATCAATCAATTTTTAATTTTCATCAAAATTTTGAATCAATTAATATTTAATTTATGTCTAATGAATCTTTTCAACTTTTTGGATGTAATGAGCGTACATTTGCACGATCCTTTATATTGTAGCATATTATTAAAGTTCGATTTAGGAGTGGGGTATTCGATAGGCACTATATTAAGATCTTATAAACGTTATGGAATTGGGTTTTATCTTTTTTGTCCAAAAGTATGTTTTTCGAGGTATATGTGAAACTTATTCGTTTATGTATTAATATCATTGACCATGAATTCAAAACTTAATATTATTTACCAAAATGTACGTGGACTAAGAACAAAAACAAATTTATTTTATAAAAAAATGATTCAGATGGATAGTGACATAATATGTTTATCCGAGACTTGGCTACATGAGGGTATTTTTGATTTCGAATTTTTTGATTCGCGATATTCTGTATATAGAAGCGATAGAAATTATAAGTCTCGAGGAGATAAAATGGGCGGCGGTGTGTTAATTGCTATCAAATCGAACTTATTCGTTTGTTCTTCTTCCCCTATACTAATTAATAACAATGTAGCTGAGGTAATTAAGGTTTCTGTGGTATTAGGATCAGTTCCTCCCACTAAATTACATATATATTGTTGCTATTTTCCTCATTGTAACCTCCAATTTGAAGCACTTTGTGAGTTATATGAGATAGTTTCTCATGAACATATGTGTTGTCCTGATGACAGGTTTTTGGTGCTGGGCGATTTTAACATTTCTGCGGCTGTTTGGACAAGTAACGGAGATCATATGAATATTGCAAATTGGCAAAGTGATAATAATTTAATTAATTCCTTCTGTAATTTTCTAAATTTCACTGAATTTAAGCAATATAATTCAATTCCAAATTGTAATGGCAGGTTCCTTGACTTAATAATAGGTAACTCTGATTGTATAGTCAATCGATGTCTCTTTCCTTTGGTAGTAGAAGACGACCATCACCCTGCATTGCAGATTCAGGTCATCAAGGGGACATCTCATATCCCTTTAAAATCATCGCAACGTACAATACGTTTGTTTCGACATGCTAACTACGACGCTATCAATGACGCTTTGGCTCAAGTGGATTGGCATGATGTACTTCATGAATGTGAAATTTCTCATGCAGTTGACACATTCTATAATGTCATTAATTCGATAATTTCTAATCATGTCGGCATCAAAGTTATAAAGTATGTCGAAAACTATCCGTGTTGGTACTCGAGGGCCTTGATAAAAATCATTACAGAAAAATTGAAATATCATCGAAAATGGAAGATATATAACAGGTTAGCTGACTACGACTCATTTAGTATATTAAGAGACCGCCAAAAATTAGAGCAAATCAGATGTTATGATTATTATATTTATAAAGCTGAGTTAAAAATACGTAGTAATAGTAAATATTTTTGGTCATTTGTAAAATCTAAGAAATCATCTTATGGTCTACCCAATAATCTATTTTTAATGGATCGTACTGCTTGCGAGGGGAGGGATGTATGCTCACTTTTTAATGATTATTTTCAATCCGTTTATGAAAAACCAGTCGCCTCTTCAACACCTACATGTTCTTCTGGTAGTAATAATAATTTGGATATTGGCCATATAGAACTGTCTGTAGCCACTGTTGAAAAGTATCTGCAAAGGTTGGATCTTAATAAAGGATATGGCCCTGACGAAATCCCCCCTATATTTTTAAAACTTTGTTACAGATCACTTGCTTATCCAATTTTCATTCTGTTTAAAAAATCACTACGTAGTGGTGAAATTCCAGACATATGGAAGAGATCTTACGTTGTTCCCATCTATAAATCTGGAGATAAACATAACGTTCAGAACTATAGGCCAATATCCAAATTATGCACAATTGCAAAATTGTTTGAAAAAGTTATTTATGACAGCATCTTTCCCTTCGTAAGGGGAACATTGATTAATGAACAACATGGTTTTGTGAATAGAAGATCTACTGAGACAAATGTATGTGAGTTAACTCATCATGTTTCCATGGCTATGGATAGGGGCTATCAGGTTGACGTTGTGTATACTGACTACTCTAAGGCTTTTGACAAAATATCTCATACAATCTTATTGCATAAACTAGAGCAAGTTGGTATACATGGCGACCTGCTTCGTTGGTTGTCCTCATACCTTCGTAACAGAAGTCAAGCGGTGACGATCAAGGGCTTCTGTTCGTCTTTTGTTCCAGTTTCTTCTGGTGTACCTCAGGGCTCTCACCTCGGTCCGTTATTATTTAATATTTTTGTAAATGACATTCATAAAATTTTTGATCATGCATCCATACTGTTGTATGCCGATGACATGAAAATATTTAAAGTTATTGCTAGGCCTTCGGATTGCAGCCTTCTGCAAAATGATCTATACAAGTTGTGTAATTATTGTAACGAAAACTCACTGAATTTGAATATTAATAAATGTTGCATTATTTCTTTTACACGCAAGCCAAATCCAATAATTTTTAATTATAAATTGAATAATGATAATATTACCCGAGTAACTGAGGTAAGGGACTTGGGGATATACCTTGACTACAAATTAACATTCAAATTACATATAGATTATATAGTGGCCAAGGCATTTCGAATGCTTGGCTTTATACTCAGAGTTAGTAAAGATTTTAAAAATGACACCACCTTTATCCTGTTATATAATTGCTTTGTCCGTTCATTGCTAGAATATGGTTCTGTAGTCTGGAATCCACGATATAAAATTTATATTGATACAATAGAAAAAATTCAACATAAATTCGTTAAATATCTCAATTCCAAATGTTTCACTCTAAATCAAAATCCGCCTGAAATTATGTCCTTATTGGATCGTCGGACACTGCGAGATCAAAGTTTTTTAAACTAATGCATAACTTGAATGATAGTCCATATCTTTTAAGCAAAATTTACTTTAGGTGTAAAAGAGTGAATACACGTAATAGTGCTTTATTCCACTTACCCTCCACTCGAACCAATTATGCACAAAACGAATTTATATATCGCTCTTGTAAGAGCTACAATATGAAGTTTAATGACGTGGACATGTTTTCTTGTACGCTCAATACATTTAAAAAAAGAGTTAGTGAGCATTTGTCAATTTAGTCATTGTTTTTTTTTATTAATTTTTTTTTATATTATATATATATATGTTTCACTAGTTTGCAGTGTGTGCGGTGTGTGTATAATTATTATTTATAATTTACTAAATTGCTTGTTTAATGCATGAATTAGTTTAAAGTGGAAACTTGATTGGTGTGTGAACAAATTAATTGTTGTATAATGTATGTGATGTATACTGTATGTTTCCCAATTATAATAAAAAATAAAAAAAATAAAAAAAATAGTTCACAACGTAATTTAATAATATGATTAACGAAATTATTAATAATGAATTATAGGTATAATAAGGTTTATGTAAATAAATCACCGAGAGGAATATCATTGGGAGTAGATATTACACGCCACAACAGCTGGGCGCCTATGTGGTACTTGTTAACATTATACATCGTTATAGAACTATCATTGCCTATTTCATAATATCTTCGTCTTTTATCAAAACCTTTTTCAATCCAGAATTCACTTATTTGTCGAGCAATTTTATATCAAAGTACCATTTGAATGCTCTCAGTGTCATTTACTTATTCCTTCAATGTTTATTAATACACAGATAACATACAAAACGTGAATAATACGACAAAAAATCAGAATTCACATCGGAACGTTTGAAAAAAAAAACAAAAACAAAAATAAGACAACTCCACAGAAAGTTCTTATACGAATTCATTTAATCACAATCCAACGGAAGTCCTCTGGAAACTGGAATCTAAAATTATCATCGAAAATAAAACAAAAACCCCGCGCAGCTGACGTCACAAGATGGCGACCGGCCGCATTGACAGATGGCGCGGACCCGGCTCCTTTGGCGCCATTTCGTTCGTACATGTGCTCTTAATATTTATGCTCCAATTAAAGTATTAAACTATATTTTTATCGTTTAGTCAATTGTTTCATAGCGTTTCTACATTACAATTTATATTTAATATTTAAAAACCATAATATGTTTTATTAGTATGTAAGTATTATGTACCCTATTTCCTTTTTAACATCCTTGACGTGAATAAATAATTACATAACGATCGATTGAGTAATTAAGACGTGTAATGTAATTTAATTGGTAGTGAAATGAATCATTTTAAATTTCTACGTGAAACCGGTACGAAACAAACGTATAAATCCATTAATATCAGCATTATTCATGTCAAAACCACAAGTAAGATTATAATATATAAAGCTAAGCAGATTATATAATTGAAAAACTGCAAGATTTCCACTTGGAAACGTACATAAAATGGCTGACTGTGATTCTCGTGAGAAAAGCGCATATCAATGGGCAGACTTGATTAAGTTCCAACGGGTAAACGCCTCGTAATTAATCGAGAACTCCACCGGAAGTGGAATGTTAGAACTTTCTAGACTATATTTAGATTTGCGTTGCGGTTTTCTTTATCTTATATGCGAAGGAATATATATATATATATATATATATATATGATGTTAACGGTATTTAATTACATAAAATATCATTTAAAAGCTAAGATGGCCCAGTGGTAAGAACGCGTGAATCTTAACCGATGATCGTGGGTTCAAACCCGGGAAAGCACCACTGAAGTTTTTCATGTGCTTAATTTGTGATTATAATTCATCTCGTGTTTTTCGGTGAAGGAAAACCTCGTAAGGAAACCTGCACGTGTCTAATTTCACTGAAATTCTGCCACATGTGTATTCCACCAATCCGCATTGGAGCAGTGTGGTGGAATAAGCTCCAAAACCTTCTCCACAAAAAGGGAGAAGAGGCCTTAGCCCGGCAGTGGGATATTTACAGGCTGTTACCGTATCATTTAAAAGCACTTTGTCGTCATTTTACAATAGTAATTTCAATATAAGGCTACCACCGGTTGGAATGTAGATTCTACCGAAAAGAAATAGGATACATGGTAGTTACCATTTCGCGTTAATAAAATATATATATAAATGTTATTAACTTATAATTGTATAAGACTATTATGTTTTTTTTTTATATAGAACAGGAAGGCGGACGATCATATGGGCCACCTGATGGTAAGTGGTCACCAAACGCTCTTAGACATTGGCACTGTGAGAAATGTTAACCATCGCTTACATCGCCAATGCGCCACCAACCTTGGGACCTAAGATTTTATGTCCCTTGTGCCTGTAATTACACTGGCTTACTCATTCTTCAAACCGGAACACAACAATACCAAGTACTGCTGTTTTGCGGTAGAATATCTGATGAGTGGGTGGTACCTACCCAGACGAGCTTAGCTTAGCATAGCAGTAAGCTGCGAAGCTAGTAATATAAAGAAAACCGCAATTAAGTTTAATAACTTAATTAATATTATATGACAAAAAAATGTGTGAAAGATATTGAACCTAGCTCCACCGACATAACGTCCAGAATTCTCTGACAATCGACTTAATTTAATTATAACTTTGATATTACAACAGACGACACGAACGTATAACTTTTATTATATTTAAGAATTTTTATAATTCATTTCTTATTATAATTAATTCGAATTATTTTTAATTAACATAAATCTATATTTTAATCTTGACCTATATGTACCAATAATGATGATATATTTTTTAATTTATAATAGGTAGACAGACTGACAAATGTGTCACCTGATGGTAAGTGGTCAACACCACCCATACATTGGCACTTTAAAAAATATTAATCATCCCTTATATCTTCCATGCAATACCAACCTTACCACCCGGAACACAAGTATACTAAGTGCTGTATGCCAGTAGATGTTATGATGTCCTGGCTGAATTTCAACCACGACGGCTCAAAGAGTAGCTAACAGTAGTAACTCGGAGGGGCTCGGAAAAAATCGCGAAATATCACAAGGCATCTTTTAATGAGATATCACGTGTATTTATTTTTCGTAGAACGCACGATTTCTATACGGAAAATTAATAAGATTATACCTGCATTTAAAGATAATTTCTGAAATTTTCAATATACTTTGAGCTAAAAAAATACATGTGATTTTGTCTATGGTAGTCTAAAACCTCATCACATATTACCAGGGGGGGGTTGATTATCAAAAAACATCACGTGATTAATGGACGACCCCTATGATATTAACAACGGATTCGCGAGAAAATGTCGTATTGTCTGCGAAGTTGTAATCGGAACTTTGGAAGTTAAATTACAGTGGTTAAAACTAGTTTAGTGGAACAGTGTTGTATTATAAATTAAATTAATCAAGAACTGTTTGTTGTGCATACTACAGGAAAGCTAATACCAAATCGCATGGAATATGTAAATGTTATCTCGTTCTGATCATCTTTACTCGTTCTTCGATTGAAATAGGGTATATACCCTATATATGTAACACGGTAGCCTGCGCAAGCGATCCCGGGGCGTTGCTCGTTAAGACGGAAAGGGTACCGCTGGTTTTTTAGTGGGTATTCCGATGTTCGGGGCGCACTCACCGCCTTGGACACCGGCGAGCCCCACATACCCTCCACTGTTCCCGTGGGGGAAACGCGTAATGCTTATTTCAGCGTTAAAAAAAATAAAAAAGGGTATATATGTAAAGTTTGAGTGAAACGTATTTGACATAAAGTTACGTATACACATATGTAACGTGTTATAACTGGTAAGTATTTTTTAATCTGTTACATTGTGAATTGTTTATTGTTTTTGCGTTGTTTAACCAGACCGGCTTCAAAACCTGTGCTTCGACTTATAACCGGCTGGTTTTTTCAAAGATTCAATGACAAATTATTTGTATTGTATTTTAATCATCTAACTAATATTATATGTGTGGAAATGAGTTTTGCCTTATTGTTACGCTTTCAAGCCTAACTATACAACCGATATATTATATATAGTGTAGATTCGCATACACGTTGTTAGTTTTTTTTTTTTTTTATTTAGTCCACAAATCTGACTACAATTATACAATCAACAATTATATACAGTAATACCGAAAATATTTACAATTGAGTCTTCCCGATGTAGACATTACATGCTTATATTAGAGCTGAAGAGCAAAAAAAAAAACTTACATTTGAACAAACACATGAAACTTATAAAAACTATCATCTATAAAATAAAAATATAACTTTAAAGCGAGACAAAATTAAAAAGTAAATAAATACTAAAAATTAGACAAATCATTTAAAAATAAAACTAGAAGATGTACAGAAAACGACATAGAATATCGAACACGTACATAGTACGAACCAACCCCCACCCCCGTACAAATCCGCGGGCGGTGAATAGTTATCGAGAACTTTCCAGATGCACTTACGTAAAACGACGCGGAAAGGCTTTAATCTATATCTACGAGTCTGATAGAAAAATTATGTTAAATAGATCATTTATTGAAAAAGCTTATAAGCTATAAACAAGCTTCCCCTGGCCCCTTCGAACCATCGAGATTGGCAGTGAGGTTCAACGCGGGTGAAAAGGATTAACTAGTCATAAAAGAGAATTATCTGGATTTTAATGAAACTCACCTCAGTGATAGTTTCTCTTTCGAGACAACAGAACATTGTTCAAATCCCTAAAAACTACCCCTAACATAATAAAACAGGTAATCGAGTGTGATCCCGGGGAGTCTGTATTGGTTCACTAAATAAGGGAAAAAATACATAAACTTTGATCCTATTAAGAGAGAGATGGGTAAATAAATCTCTCGGTAAGATGGAAAGAGAGAGATGGAGATATTGAAATAGATTGCAGGCTTCGCTTGTGTACTGTTGGTTTTGTAGACATCGTTATTGGCTTTTGTTTTTTAGAACAAGTTCTTTTCCATATTCATTTTATATATAAATATCTATACATAAATATTGGAATATATGTTTGTTTGAGATTAATATAATTCAACATTTACGTCTAAACTGTCAAACAAATTGTCATAGAAATTGCCGGACGTTTGAATACGTGGATAGTTATAATCTGTTTCACCATAAATAAATAAAATAGCTTGGACATATATATGAATGTTGGCTTTAATTAAAACAAATTTCCACACAAACAGACAAATGCTATATATTATATAGTTCACGTGCTTTCTATTTACTACGGTATTCACTATTGGAATGTCAGTTCCTTTGTACGGAACCCTTGCGATAATTTAATTAACACGCATACCTTAATGCGGTTTTGAACCTTTGTAATGCCGGCGTTGGGGCCAACGTTGGGGCCAACGTTGGGACAAGTCTCCACGCTTGGGGAAGTGTATTAATCGCACTTCTGATGTGTTTTGTGTATACATTGAAATCATTTACTCAGTAGTTCTGTATCAATATTTTATTGTGAGTTTACAAAGTGACATTAAGTGTACTGTTTTTTTTATAAGTCATCTTTGTATATTTGTAATTCTTCTTAACGTGTGTTTCACTAAAGTCTTTAACGACTGGACCGATATAGTTTTTTGTTTTGTGTGTTTGGGCTGATGGCTTAGATTAGGAGGCGCTACAATCGGGTTACAGGGTTTTTTTTTAAATAACATAATAAGAATTATTATTTCACCAGTACAATATATTAAATATAAATCTAACACCGATTTGGAACGTAGATACTGAGAAAAATCGCCAAGAAATAGTTACACATTTCAACTAATGAAATCAAAGACAAAATCATTATTTTTATATAGAAGCATTACCGCCCCACATATGTATATATATATGTATGTTAGTAAAGTATAATTAAATTTATATAGCCTACCTAACAATTAATAAATGCTAAAGTCTAAAAACGGTGATATTTAAAGTTGCGTTTAAGAAAAAAATAATTTATTTATCATACTAAACTAGAAACGTTGGTGCGATTCCTTCCAACTCGCTCGGTCCGAGTTGGCGCATTGGTTCCAACTAGCACAGAATTTTTCTTTGTGAGAGAGCTGTTAAACTTTTTACAATGAGTTGAGTGTACTTTGAACTTTTATTGTGGTTTGGACAAACGGTAACATTTTTATTTAGCTAAAACGTAGACGAACAATTGTATTGTACAAATTTATATACTTACTGCATGTTCCAACCGATGTCGTATTGATAAAATAAATATTTTTATCAGAGATATATTTAACGAGAATTAATAAGTTATGAATAAAAAATATTGATAATTGAACCGGGAGATAGAAAAATTATAAAAACGGATAAGTTGAAACTATTGTCTACCGAGTCCAATTATAACTAAGGACAATGTCCCATCGAAATCGGTCAAGCAGATCGCACGTAGACATTTAATATATAAACATAACGATATAACTTGGTTCCACATAACTTAATGCTTAATTTATTCCCTTAACATCACTATCCCAAGGGGCTTTCTTAAATAATATATGAAACAGAAGGTGGGCAAGGATAGCGAAAGAAGTGTTGTATTGTGTTGTTATAAACAATATAGACGGGCCGATTGACGTGGTCGGTAGATATTTGCCTTTCACGCCGAAGGTTCGCTATTTTCGCTATTTATACAAAAGTCAAATAATTTTAATGTCGGTAGTTGTAAAAATCATATCACGAAAGTAAAAAACATTGAAACAAAATTTATAATCAATTTAAACAAATATTAGGTTGAGTTTAACATATATGTTAATTTTCTTATGTACAATGTAAAAATTTAGTATTTTACATGCTAATTAATTAATTAACTAACAAGTGTTTGTCGACAGTCATGTATAGTAACTCAAAATCATCAGCTGACATTTTACTTAATAATAATTAAATATAAATAAAATTGAAGTATCTCTCTGTGTCAAGACAATGGGGGCATATACTCCGGAGATCTCGTGATGAGTCAGTAAGTCGTATTCAGGTTATATAAGTATATAAAATATAAGCGAAATAAGCGAAGATAAGATTAAAGTATTACAAGTTATCCGTTTATGTAATTAGAATTAAATTTAAATACATAAGCGGACTTCGAAGAGTGGAAGAATTATTACTTTATTTTTGCTGACAAAGGAAGTAAGTGTCCATGAAGTAAATAACGTCATATGGACTACAAAGAGAATGTATGTATGTACTTTTCCTTCAAATAAACGAATTTGAAAAGGGATGTTGTACGTACCTTTGGTATTTTTTATTTTATTTATTTATAACAAAACAACCAATATAGTTATAACATATAACAATATGTATTATGTTATAAATCACAAAGCCTGTTTTAAGATATCAACGCAAAATAACTTTGTATTTAAAATATTTTGTAAATTCGCCTATTATTTACAAATCAATATAAAAAATATAAAATTAAAAAAAATGTAAATAGATATTACAAATAAAATAACTGATATAACAAGTACAGCTTCATTCTATAACTACGAGTATGAATCAAATCAAAGCTTACATAGGTAATGTCCTTAGAGACTGGATCTGGACCAAACCTACTTGTATCAGACGATATTCTGCCCAACGAACATCTATTTTACACTGGGAGGTTGAAAAGATTATCAGAGTAACTATTCATCTATTGGTGCTACCCAATAGATGAAAAGTTGAAGAGTAATAGATTAGCGTGGTGTGGCCATGTGATGGTGGAGGGATGAAAAGATATTGATGGATACGGATGATGGAACGGGGGAGGCCGAAGAAAGTGTAGATGGATCGCGTATGAAAATATGTGTATGAAAGGGGTAAGTGCAGAGATGACGAGTGGCAGAGAGAAGTGGAAAGAAAATACATGTTGTGCCGATTCACGTAGTGGGATAAGGGCAGAAAGAAGATGTTAAAAAGATTACATTTTAAAACTTGAAGGCTTTTGCTTAGTAGGATATTTAATACAAAAATACTAAACAAATTTTGTAATTAAATCCGGACAAAGTTTAAAATTAAATACTGTATTTCAAGAATATGTGGTTACCACAGCTCAAATAGACTGCACACGTTAAGCTTAAAACGGTTTCTTTACAAGAACCATTAATCATGGACGCTTCATGTTGGCTAGGGCTGATAGGATTTTAAATAAAATAGATAAAAAAATACATGAACGGTTTTATTTGAAAAGAAATATAATAATGATGCAGATAATGCTTTGAAAACTAAAAATAATTGGATAGATCCTAAGTACCAGTCTTCACATAATTCTTCTCATCAATCTAAGGCTTTGATCAGCCGTTTTTTTTATTTTTATAATCGCCTGAATTTAAATGTCGTAATATATTAACACTAACAGATGGACTCAATTGGTGACATCATCAAAATAGCTGGGAATCTTTGGCCAAGGATAACAAAGCAGAGAGAGATGGAAGGAGTTGGAGGCTTTTACCGTAAGTGGCGGTCCATACACCGACGAGGAGTAAATAACATTACTAATATATGATATAAGTACAGTAATACCAACCAACTAACAAAACTTTAGTATTTGGAATAAATAAAACCTTTTTCATTTTTATTTAATTAATATATTAACAAATATGTTTTATTATACAAAGTTGATATGTAAAATATCATATATAATATAAAATTAGTTCAGCCCTATTTCTAAAATGGATGTTTGCTGGTCAGAGCTAATTACTTTTAAACTGGAGCCGTCTAGCGCCCGTGTTACTACACGAGCTTATTAAAGCTAAACCGAAATACTGAATTTGGGTTCAAACTTACTGTAGCTGTACCTCGTTATTCATCATGGTGGTTTCGTGGGTTCAGTGGTCTTAAGGCAAGGGTACGAGGTTCAAATCCAATTAAAGGTTATCTTCGCGAAATTGATTGGAAAGCACGTCACACAACTTCGATGTTCATTTTGAATCTTTATAAGATTTTTCGAAATTTCATTTAATAATGACTCTAATGGATATTGTTATAAGATTTATATTATATATCTTTAACTCACCGTCACAAATTATATATAATATTATTAATGAGAAAGTGAGTCTGTTTGTTTATATGTTCGTTACAATGTCACGTCTGTACTCAACAGATGATCATGAAATCTCCCATACACCCTAGTACAGCATAGAACATATAGGGGACTCCCCGCTCACACGCGCGAAGCCTGGCGTAAGCTTATGAACATTTTGAACTTAAAAGGACGCGTCATGAAAACGAACTAATTAATTTTTTAAATATTTTCCCCTTTAATCTCGCCGCCGCGCGGTATCATTGTTAAAATTAATAAACTCTCGTCAAGTAATTGTTTATAATTAAAATATTTTTTACATTATCGAATAGAATAAATTTTCCCCATTCATGAACGCATTAATCATTTACCAACGAGCATATATCATATGACAAAAACAACAATGGAATTTATTTACAACAATGAAGTTCACACGACTGTCTTTGAAGCTGTATTCGAAAGTGTTTGTCTAATTATGTCGTGTTAAGACTATGGCCGAAGATATACGATGCTATAAATATATAATACTAGCTAATCTAAGCTAATAAGGGAAGGAGTAACTGTGTCGCCACGGTAGCATGCGAAAGCGATCCCGTGGCGCCACTCGTTAAGACAGAAAGGGTACGGGGAGGTTTTAGTGGGTAGGACGGTGGCCTTCTGCCCCGTGAGTCCCACATAACCGCCACGGTCATGGACCGGGCGGTAGGCGTAAATGTCTTACCTCCTCGACAACAAAAAAAAAAAAGGAGTAACTGTGACAAATTTCAAGTCAATCAGGCGGATAGTTTAGGAGATCTCGGGATGAGTGGCATTCCTTACATAGTCAATGTTTCACCAACCTTGTGAACTAAGATTACGTCCCTTGTCTGTAAATACACCGGAAATACCGGCTGTGTGTTTTCTGTATTGACTAGTGGATTATAACGGCTTGCGCCCAGTCGCCATCCCGACCCGTCCCTAACTGAGCACGGCTTAAAACAAATCGGACGGCCTGAGCTTTTATTGATACAATTAAAATCCAATAAGTAATAGTTACACTCAATATGTCACATAAATCAACATATTTATCATTGTTTATTTTTATTCAGTTTCATAACTAGCAACATATCGCATAGTATATCTGAGCCTGCTATATCCGACACGTACCTAAGTTCGGTACAAGCGGTTCCGCGTCATTGTGCTAGTGTAATTATTATGTAATTAAGTTTTTCATCAGTAAAAGCGAAGTTAATCCTACGGAATAACTTAGAAAGTTTAAATTTAATCTGTTGAAAATGTAAGAAAGTTATTTCAGGTAAACATATCTTTGCACTTATCTTTATTGAGCTGTACGCGGGTTCAAATCCGGATCGATATATATGACATTTTCTATGAGATTAAGATTAAGTCCCAGGGGATTAACGAATAATACACGCGAGCTGATATAAATTATCGGAGCCGTGCGACCAGTGGCTAGAGCGTCTTATCTGAAGACTGCGAGTTCAAACCAGGGTAAGAACCATTGAATTTTTATATGATTAAAATCCTTATTGATATATAATTTAATATATATATATATATATATATATATATATATATATATATATATATATATATATATAATATTATATTAATATATAATTTCTTCAACATCTTAACAATGTTTGTTAAAAATATCTAACTACGATCTTAAAAAAATGTAATCAATTACAAAGACGTCAACACAAACACACAGGAACATGTGTGTATGTCCACCGTTTTGTCTGTAAGGTAACTCCAAAACGCAAAAAAACTATTAGAAAAAGTTAACACTTCACGTGCATTTACAAAGAAACGAACTTTTTTTGTACCGAATCTGTTTTCTATCTCTACCTGTTCGTATTTTTGTTACACGACATCTTGTTTAGCATCAACAGAACGACAGATAATTACCAGACTTAGTTTTAACATTGATAGCGGATTTTTTTTTAAATCTCGATGTCGTGTATTTTTTTTTTAAATATATATAAGCTAGCGCTTGACTGTTATCTTACCCGATGGAAATTGATGATACAGTCTAAGGTGGAGCGCGCTTGCCTAGATGCCTATTCACTCTTGACTTTGAAATTAAACTTATTTTTACTTTCAACGTTTTAATTAATAAATAATAAACCCAGACTCGAGACGTGCACCGAACTCCAGAGCGGGAAGCAGATTTATTGCCAACTGTGCCAACGGCCCATTCAATGTCACCAGTAACAGCCTCTGAATGTCCCACAGCTGGACTAAGGCCTACTCTCCCTTTTTGAGAAGGTGCTTGCAAAGGTTTAAACAAATGATCATCGGTTAAGATTCACGGGTTCTTACCACTGGGCCATCTCGGTCACAAATTCACAATTCGGTTCAAGGTCACGGCTTCATATACTATAGACATGTATGATGGAACTCGTAAGGATATTATCGTGAGATAGCGGTGCGTATGCCTTGTTAGGAATTCCATTTAAATAAATAAATAACTTCGAAAGCAATCAGAAATCTAGTTTCGGTGAGTCTCCATGGAATGTAATATATAAATATACAATGATAGTCACCGGTCCCTACCCGGTAGGTATACTCCCATATTCAATATTTATGGAATTCTGTTCCGTGTTTAGACGCTGTTGTTCTCACAATTGATCACACTAGGAGTGAACTTGGATGATTAAAAATAAAAAAATATATAAAACAGTCATAGTGACTGCCGATAGAAGTGAAGTGCCAATTTCCACATGTATTGGCATTCCAAGTAATAATTCTATCCCTTTTTATTATATAGCTTTTTATTCATCAAAATACACAGTATGTCGCAAACTCGGTACAATATATTAATACAGCCTTATTTAAATAAATAATAGTTGAAATACACTTATGTTATTTGTATATACTGTTAGTATTTACATACATTCCAACCATTATTATCCTCATTAATTTCCACAACACTTAAATTATTTGTACTTTCAATGGTTTTATTATATTAATATAATTTTAACGTGTCGGTGACGCGAACCCAGAACAATGCGCCTACAGAAGTTTCCCTTTCAAAAATCGTGGACTGATCCCAAAAGGGGATTCTAGCTTTTCTAGATGTTTAAGGTACTGAGAGGAGAATTAATGAAGAAAGTAACCTATTTCAATTGAAGGAAATATATACAAACCTTAGATTTACACATTCCAGCGATTCGATAACAGCTGTATTGTGTACTTCAAACGGTTCTTGATTAATATTTATTTATTCATAACACAGCACTATTCAACTTAACTACTTATGGTGGAAGAAACCTGCGTCATTTTTGTATCCCTGACAACGTGCATACCAAATTTCATGCCTAAGCCTAACAAACCAAATCACTGCGTTTATAACCGTAACAGCCTATGAATGTCCCACTGCTGGGCTAAAGGCCTCCTCTCCCTATTTGAGAAGGTTTGGAGCTCATTCCACCACGCTGCTCCAATGCGTTTTGGTGAAATACACATGTGGCAGAATTTCAGTGAAATTAGACACATGCAGGTTTCCTCACGATGTTTTCCTTCACCGTAAAGCACTTTATAACATTAATCATAATTCTCTGATACATATCCGTTGATGGATTCGAAATCCTGTGGTTACTTCACATTAAATCGGTTTCCTTAACATATTTTACGGCAGCACCATCGTTTGATGGCACCACTTTGATACACCACTGACCCACTAAACCGAAAACACAAATCGCGTCGTAAAATTTCATACAGTTTTAATCGCTACCTCTGAATATAACGGTTATTTTACACTCGTAAAATTCATATCAAACGATTGTAGCTAACCGTTATAAATTACTTGGTGGTAGGGCTTTCGATAGGTACCACCCACATCACATATTCTATCGCCACAGCTATACTTAGTACTGCTGTAAGCCAGTGTAACTACGAGACGGCCCAGTGGTAAGAACGCGTGAATCTTAACCGATGGTCGTGGGTTCAAACCCGGCCAAGCACCACTGAATTTTCATGTGCTTAATTTTTGATTATAATTCATCTCGTGCTTCACGGTGAAGGAAAACATCGTGAGGAAACCTGCATGTCACTGATTTCACTGAAATTCCACATGTGTATTCCAAAGCATTGGAGCAGCGTGGTGGAATAAGCTCCAAACATTCTCCACAAAAAGGGAGAGGAGCCCAGCAGCGGGACATTCACAGGCTGTTACGGTTACGGTTAGTGTAACTACAGGAAGGTCCCAAAGGGATGGTCAATATTTCTTATATCGTAGGTTGTGACCAACATCATTTTCCCCCATTTGTCAATCCACCTTAACTGAATACCTACAGTGTGCAGCTCGTGGGTTCAAACCACTCAAGTTACTCACAACCGAACAGTAACATAGACAAACAGACTTAGACAAGTAGGCTCTTACGAGCGCTTTTCAATCGTCATCTCACGAGATAAATCCGTCAAACTACCGGTTCGGAGTGAAGATTTTAACGAGAACCACTAAGATAACAGGTAAAATACAAGAACAATAAATACACGCTCGTCACGTCAATAGTCTAAATTTAAATCATGTTAAATTAGCTACTTATATAATCTATATAGTATTTATATATAATAATAATAATAATATCCTGGAACATAATTCACACACGGCCATCTGATCCCAAACTAAGCAGAGCTATACTACTTTTCTTTTGTAAATACATACATCTATAGATAATTACACCCACTCAGGACATATTTGTTCATCATACACACAAATGTCTGTCCTGGGGTGGGAATCGAACCCACAACCTTTGGATTTTGCTTAGTATGTATCATCACGAGTGTCTAAGTTATCAGACCATTTATTAAGCTATCCTATTTTTTTTTAGATTTACATGAAATTTTAGTTACTCTTTCCACGATGTAGACGATCACTAAAGTCCTATCCAAATTATATTTTTCCTCTTATCTACCCGAGCGAAGCCGGACCGATTAGCTAGTATATACATACTAGTATATACATATAGTAATATACATACTAAGCCCTCCGAAGCGCAAAATGTACATTTTTTTAATAGTTTTTTCGATCAGGCATTTAAAAAAACGTCTCATTTATAGTATATATACACGAGTTAATTATTTACATGATATAACCAGCTTTTTATCATTTATAGGCCACCGTATAACCGTTGACTTGCCTGATGTACATCGTCACGGTCCAGGATGTAGCCTGCCTAGAAGAAACCTGTTTACTGGATTTGAAGACACCGACGTAAATGCTTCATACATAGCGAATACTAATCCGACGCAGTATCATATAATATATAACCTTATATATATGCTAATAATACCCATAACCTTACTAACGGGGCGGTATACTTACTACCTTTGTCAATAAAAGGCCAGTAATGACGTCACGCGCGGTAACAAATACACATACATACATTCAATAAAGTTTATCCGTATTCATGTAAGAAATCAATAAGAATATGTCCTCTCGCGAAATACCTAAGGAATGACTCATTTCTGGCATATAAGAACTACGAACGTTTATTAAATTCTTGAATAACCAAACATCGGACGGTTATATACATATTTATGTACATATGATATAGATATGATCCTATATGTATATATTAGTATATATTATAAACTAGCTATGCATCCCGTCGACACACGGGTGGAAAGAAATACTTCAACTCGTGATATCCTTTTATATAAATATTGAGGTATTATAACATTGAATTTAAAACACTAAAATATATTAAAACAATTTCTCTTTTGTTTAAATATTTTTTTAGTACAAAAAATATTTCATCAAAATCAATCAATCCGTTTAAGAGGTGTAGATTAACGAACACACACTCGTCTTATATAAAAAAATATAAAGATGAAAATACGCTTGAACACGAGTCAGACAAAACTCAAAACGAATACTCCGATTTAAAAAATAAAATTGCATCCGATTGATCAGTAGAAAGGTTTTCCAAGGTAAAGTCGATATGGTTCCGCGAATTACAGATTATATATATTTCTCTACAATAATGATATTTATACAAACTTATTTCTCTTTCCGAAATCAGCAAATCGACAATCTAAAGACAAAACAGCGCTAATCAAATGTTACGTTTAAAAAAATGTCCATATTTCCTTGATTTGCTCCATACGAAATACCATCAAAATCGATTCAGTGATTTAACCACGAAAGCGGAACAGACGAACCGACAGTTTGGTATTCATAATATTAGTATAGATATATAATTCATCTCCAGATTTCAACTCGCTTTTCGGTGAGGTGTACTATCTTAAGGGCCATCTCTGCTCATATATTAGTCTTGTACTTGTTACTTATATATATAACAGTCTGTCTGACTCGTCATATAGTTATATACGAAATAAAACAGTTTAAAATATGTTTTTATAGGTACCGTATAATAGCACATTTAAATTTAAAAAAAAAAACGATAAAACTAAAGTCTAACACGAAAGCATGGCTTCCTTTTTTAAACTAAATCAATTGAACTAGTTTAAGCCGACTTTCAAATACCATTCCAATTACAAAAAAAAATATATACTGGATTTTAAAATCAAGGAAAATTTATCAATAGAGCAGCTTCCATTTTTAAATATTCAATCTCGGTTAGTTATACACTATTCTAGTCATACAAAACCCGTTACCATTTGAAAGTAATCTAACAATGGCGGTAACTCAATAATTACTACACTGCTACATAAAAGGCCCCTGAAACACAACTTTGAAACAAAGAAAACTAGAATGTTGAAAGTTTTAACCAATATAGATAATAAAAATGAGCACGTTGCTAAAATTTTGCACATTTTATATAAGTTATAAACATCAATGATTATGACCGAAACTAAGTGTAGATAAATAGATACATACCAAGATAAGGTCGTTCAATCGTCGTGACTCACAAATGCACTTTTTTACTAACACAAAGTTGATTTTGAACTTTTGAAAAGAGTATTTTACGGTTGAACGCGGCACTGACCGCCTACGCCACACCTCAGAGCACTTTCAAAACCGGTTCTAAACGGTCACGTAAAAGTAGTCTCAAAACCCGGACAGAAGCAGCGCACACTCACCCCACGGCTGTTGTCTGTGTACTGGCGCGCAGAGCGGTAGGGAAAAAGTTTTGGTGTTGCCGCATATACAATTTAATTTTTACTCGGAAAATTTGTAAATGCAGGTTTTGTTTTTTAAATAATTACAATTATTGTTATTTACATATTACAAATTTAGGACATAAATAGTATTAACATTAAAAATGGAACCAAATATTAACGAATACCGAACAAAATCTACTAAATAAGTAACAAGCAAATGCAAAAATTTCAATATATTTTCCTTTCTATTAAAATCACCTTATTTTTTAACAGTAAAAAATTTTTATTAGAACTACTTTCATAAAATTTTATTATTTCGAATATTATTATTCAATAACCGATATTATACCTAACTAATATTTTAAATTTAAATTTTGTTGTTTTTTTAATATAAATAAAAAAAAATTAAAATGTGTAATATATTGATACGAAATATTTAATTATTTATTACAAAATAAAAAAAAACATTCTTTTGTTTCCCTTAATAACATTATCATTTTCAGAGCTGACAACACTCTCACGCAACTTTCATCGCACATTCGGCTAGTTTCGTAAGCACTCGTGTCAATTCGTAAAACGGCGCGCCACGGTTCACGGCGTACAAAAAAACAACTTTGGTTAGAAAACAAAAGTGGGACATCTTTTATTTATAACTACCTTATTACATGCACTTTTACGTTTGCTATTTAATTTTAAAATTGAAAATATTATTGAAATTTTCGATTAGTAATTCGTTTCGCTATAAATTATATACAATCAAAAATATTCTAATTATAATAAAACTTGAATAGACTTCCGGGAGTTTTATTTATAAGCTTATGAAAATTATACTTATATTATTGTATTTGATGATCTGGATAAATACAGCTTATCGTCCTAAGGAATTATTCTAAAAATAGCAAAAATTTCAAATAAATATGATTATTAATAGGACGTATTGATTTTTTAAATTGCCGGCCTAATTTTTTTTTAATTAACGGCGTAAATGAAACATAAATTTAAAAAAAATAAGACTCATGATACTTATTTTGTTACTGATGTTAAATCATTAAATAAAAATAGTGTTGACAATTATCTTGCATTACTATCTGAAAAATAAACCAGTTTGACAGGACTAATAATATTGTTATATCTTACTTATCTACGGGCTTAGAGAGGGATAGTAGTATTTTTTATTTTATTTTAGAGCCAAATGAATGATTCCGAGGTGACAAGTGGTCACCGTCGCCCAAACACTTGGGATGCAAAAATATAAACCACTCCTAAGCTATGGGAACTAGGACGCAATACAGCAACACGAATAATAATTTGTAAACGTAAATACCTGTCTGGCGTTTAAATTTTCGAGTGGTGGGTTTAAATTGACTATAATCCTGATTCAAACCTATCTACCACGATACTGTAGTTGTGGTGGATGCTGGTGTAGACACGGACATACATAAAACTACCAAGTAACGATTGAAAAATGTTTATAAACGCCTACTTAAATTATGCTAGTGTTTTTTATAAAGGCATACTTTATACAAGCAAAGAACCAATTAATAATGCCAATTGTAAATTCGACGTCAGTAAAAAAAATACGTTTTGAGATCTGTAATCCAATACTTTAATCGTTATAGAATTCATCTCGCTTACTTCTATTAATGTTAAAACAATAGACAGGACCGCCGGATGTGGCCATCTTTATTTTACTAAATAAACCAAAGGAGTTTTTAATAAAAAATTCTTATATGAATCATATATCCCCAATAATAAAAAAAAATACGTAGAACTGTCGCGGGCGCGTTCCGTCCTTTGTGATTTGGACAAAGAGGCCTTGAAGCCCCCTTATCATTACATACAATTTACAAGAACATGAAATTAATGATTTTTACGTCTAAATTAAAACGTAACAAATTATAATAATACTTATTATATGTATATTAAAACCATCTCCGAAACGCGCTGTAACTTCTCATATAAGTTTTTTGTATATTGGTTTAATATTTTTAGTTTGGCATTACAAAAAAAAAGTCTCAAAATATATATATAATGCATGTATTTTTATCGTTTACTATTTAAACCAGCAGTGTCATTAAGCTAATAGCTTATTGTAAGCAGTTTTTCAAGCCATGAACCATGGTATATACTGACCATGCAGTGAAGAAAGTAGCTCACTCGCTAATTGTGGACAATAGGTCAATTTCCCACCACTTTCACACGCCATATTGAAAAACGATTGAACGAAATACATTGAATAATTCATACCTACTGTAAATGTGTGTCTATAATAAATAACAATTAACGAGTCCTTTTTTTGTTCGAGAAATATATATATTTGAAACCCAAGACTATCGCACTATCATAATTAAACGTACATTGTTTTGCTGTTTCAAAATTTGATATGATACCAAAAGTCAGCAAGAGTCTAGAGCAGTTGTACTCGACCGGCCCGCCGAGCTTTTGTGGTTGGCCCACCTGGTGTAACTTTATTTTCAACTGTTTTAAAAATCAAAGGTTTTTTATTAACACCTCAATAATTTGAATTAAACAAATGCTGGTTACTACGGACACTGCAGTGTTTAAACCGTAATGATAATAATATGATAAATTATACGCGATAAATCTTAAGAAATCATTACCTAGATATTTTTGTTTGCGACCCGCGTTACAAGTATTTGTATAAAGAAAAGGTTGAGTAAGGCTGGTCTATAGTCTCACGGTAGCATACGCAAGCAATCCCGAGGTGCGCCTCGTTTAGACGGAAAGGGTACCGCTGGTTTTTTAGTGAGTATTCCAATGTTTGGGGTGCATATACCCCCCCACTGTTCCCGTGGGGGAAACGCATAATGCGTTTTTTCCAGCGTTAAAAAAAGGCTGGTCTATAGTATATAAATGCCTCCTCTCCATTTGGATGGATGAAGATTTGGAGCTAATTCCACCCCGCTGCACTAATGCGGATTCCAACACATGCGTCCTCACAATATTTTTCTTTACCATCTTAGAATCCATATAAACTAAATCAGAATTTCGTTCTGATTTGATGCTCATAACAGCAACCATTCTTAATGGAGAGTAGCCGACTGCCGAAGATATTTTACATCGCTTAAAGTAAGTGCACAAAAACAGGTGCACACTCTGTTACTTCACTCTCACATGTAATGGGACGATAATCTGACACGATCGGAAGGACTTCAGGTGCAGGACCAATGGCTGAACTCGCAGGCTGAGGGTGGGAGTGTTACCATCGCTGACATCCATCCTACTTTTGAGTATTTATTAGGGGATTTGAACCCAGAAAGGTACTCGTGGTTTGTTGATAAGTCGCTAGACAAATAAGGTAGTAACAGTGTGTGAATGTCTCACGTCTGGGCTAAAGGCCTCCTTTTGAGGAGAAGGCTTGGAGCTTATTCCACTACGCTGCTCCAGTGCACCAGGGTTGGTGGAATACACACGTGGCAGAATTTCAGTGAAATTTGACACACGCAGGTTTCCTCACGATGTTTTCCTTCACAGTAAAGCACGAGATGAATTATAAACACAAATTGAACATGAAAATTCAATGGTGCTTGCCCGGCTTTGAACCCACGATATAATCACTACAGATAATAAAATATCGTCCCCTCCCCGGCGCTTCTCTCTGTATGAGCACGTTCAACATTAACACTACTTATGTTCATACAGTTTTAATTAATGAATCGAGTGAAATATGAGAAAGGTTTCTTGAAAATGACTAAAATATACGACGATGACGATTTTGGAAGATATCGGAAAAAATAATGCCGGCAGAGAGCTTTATTGGTGTGCGTCTCGTAAACAAATAGAGATATATAAGTATTACAACACAAAGGTTTTATATAGACCTTTTTTCCGCCCGGACGAAACCGGGACGATTAATTACTAAACAATAAGTTAACATGATGTTTTATTTGTATTAAATAACAAATGGCTATCCTGTAAGAGCTCATTTCGTATCTCACTCGTGAAATAATGAAAACCGACTTACAACGATACGCTATTTTAATGCATGTTTTTTTAAATATAATATTATCTATGTAGCATATCACTTTTTCATATCATCAATTTTGCGGTGAGCATCGAGTTTCTTCTTATATAATAGCTGGATATTATATTGTTGTTAATATAAATAAATAATCGTCAACTTAAATGAGTCGTGAATCTTGTTTATGAAACGGTACTGTTAGTTACGTTTAAGTTCCAACAATCTTTATGGCACATCAAAGTAATTGTTTAAATGAAAATGTTTTATCTGTATAATCTGTATTTTTTGACAATAAACTGACATTTCTATATTATCTGTAGATGGCCTTTTAAATGTTTCTGAAAAGTAAAATATTATAGTGATTTTAATCTCTTAGAATGTATCTTACGTGATTAGAAGAAATCTGCGCACAACTTAAAACTTATAAGGCAATAATTGAATTTAATTAAATATTATATTCATTTGTAAACTCTTTGTAACATTGACCAAATAACCTGTGTCAATTCACGAAGGAATCTAAAAAAAGCATAATATATTAAATAAAATATTAATGTGGATTATTATTAAATATTGCTGAAGATTATCTGAAGTTTCTAATTTTAAGCAATTAAAATCTTCATGCTTAATCTGGCAACAAGAACATTGACAACTCTTTATGGCGGGAAATTGATTCATAGTTTTTATAACGGGCATTAAGCATCACGGTATCACGGTAACAGCCTGTAAATGTCCCACTGCTGGGCTAAGGCCTCTTCTCCCTTTTTGAGGCTTTGGAGCTTATTCCACCACGCTGCTCCAATGCGGATTGGTGGAATACTGTGGCACACACATGTGGCAGAATTTCAGTGAAATTAGACACATGCAGGTTTCCTCACGATGTTTTCCTTCACCGAAAAGCACGAGATGAATTATAATCACAAATTAAGCACATGAAAAACTTCAGTGTGCTTGCCCGGGTTTGAACCCACGATCATCGGTTAACTGCCCACTGGGCCATCTCGGCTTGCATTAAGCATCATTGCGAACAATATAAGCAATCCCTACATCGAAACCTCGTTTTATTTCCGAGTTGAGATCAAGTTCTTTCACATTTAAATCTAATTACATCTCAAAATAATGATAGCGTTAAACAAAAGTAAATATCAAAAGTGTGTCAGTTCGCAACAACTGTTCAAACGGAAGTTTTAAAAGAGTTTCTTTATGAAGTTTCAGTTCCACGATACACGGTAACCCGGATAGTTTTTTATCGTTACATTTCTGTTGGATTCTTGAAGAAGAATGTTTTACACTTTTCTCTGTTATTTATTTTTAATCTGTTCCTACGTTTTAGTTCAAATGAAAGTATTTATTGTTTTTTTTCCTTTTCTTTTCTTTGTGCCTTATGGTTGTGTAAGGTTATATTATAAATTATCTTTTAAATTATATATATATTGATAATCTTAGAAACGGCCCTGACGATTTGGTTCTAATTTTGTATTTATATAATGTTTTGTGAGCGAGATGAGAAGTGAGATGAGAACAACTTGAAGCTGCTGAAGCCAACGCAAGAATTCGTATCGTGGGAGAGTAGTTCGATATCCTGGTGGGGTTGATAAAATATGCGCCGCGAATATTGTATTAACCGTTTAATGAGAAGCATACATTTAAATATGTATGATTAATAATAAATACCATTCATTATATTGGTTGAAAAAAAAAATTTAGCTATCGTGATGTGGTATGAATTGTGAACGTAGCAGACAATCTGTTCGAGTGGCTCTCGAATGGGTCGGTGACTACATCGGTCCCAGTTTTTCGCAGACTTTCCTCGCGCAGATGTGCGATTAGCTAAACTGTAGCAATGGCTTGCAAAAACTCAAATTCAGCAAAAATATATTCGTCTTTATTATCTTCAATGGCTTATTAGAATGGAATGAATGAAATGGCGTTTTAAGTCTGCAACTTGAACATGAAAAAATTAGGCGGCCATTTTGAACAAATTACAATATTTCGTATAAGTAAGTTTCGTGTAAGTAAGTTTCGTAAAAGTATATATTGAGGATTAAGATATTTACAAATTAAGATTAAAATAGCTACTGTACAAATCATGACAACGTGGAATGAAGGCAGGAATGCAGTATTTTCCTGTTTAATAGCTACTCCTGTTCTTCAGACGAAAAATGAATCACTAGTGGTACCTCCACTTACGGTGGTATGGGGATTTAAATATTTTAGAAAAGCTTTTTTTACTATTACTTCAAGTAGAAAGTTCTATTGCAAGACGGAACAAAAAAAATAATTTTTAGACTAATATATATGTATATATTAAAGGAATAGGTACTAGCAATGTCCGTTTTTTTTATGGAACTATTAATGTTATAATATTAAGCCCTTCAGTTAAGGGTACAGCTTGTGTTAGGAGTAGGGACGACAATAGCCCAATTAATGATACCGTAACCGTACCGTAACAGCCTGTGAATGTCCCACTGCTGGGCTAAAGGCCTCCTCTCCTCTTTTTGAGGAGAAGGTTTGGAGCTTATTCCACCACGCTGCTCCAATGCGGGTTGGTGGAATACACATGTGGCAGAATTTCAGTAAAATTAGACACATGCAGGTTTCCTGGCGATGTTTTCCTTCACTGAAAAGCACGAGATGAATTATAATCACAAATTAAGCACATGAAAAACTTCAGTTGTGCTTGCCCGGGTTTGAACCCACGATCATCGGTTTCTTACCACTAGATTCACGCGTTCTTACCACTGGGCCATCTCGACTTCTACAACTTCTCTTTATTATAAACAAATATCATTCAATTAGAAAATATATTTTCTTTACTACTAATAAGTGAATCTTCCAACCATAACTTATAAAAAATATCGGGCGAATTTTTGTGTCGCGTTCTCACGTTACAGCCCTCATATTTAGTAGTTGTGCTCATGGTTAGCCCGCAAAATGCGTGACCACGTACTTCAACAAAAAATAATTTGGCTCGAACGAATATTCTGGAAATGGACGAAGCGATTGCTTTTAGTTTTATCTCGGTTTGTAATTAATGTACACTACGGTTGTTGGAACAGCCGACAAAATAAATAAAACTATACGTCCGATGAAGAATCCCTTTTTCAACTTTTCCTCTTTACATTAATGGCCTCGTTGGACTATTCGCTAGTTTATCAGGCTGTGGATCTCGTGGTACTGGGCTCCAAACCCCGGTGCGGTTGGGTGTTTTTGTTAAGAAATTCTCAATAGCAGGGTTCGGAAGTTTTCATTATTTATGCTCCCGTGTCTTTCCGGTCTTGTAAAATTTTGCGATTTATTAGAAAAGATAGTGCAATTTTATATGTGCACATATATATTTACAATATACTATGTCCTGTACAATTGGCAGTTTTTCTTGAGAATGGCCGCCGTAATTATATCTTACAAATACAAGACATCCTATCTGAGCGAAGTCTGCACTTAAAATGTAGAAAACGAACGTCGCGTTCACACACTTTCTGACACGACCATAAAACCCTTTGATTAGCACTAATTTACCGACACAATTTATTTAATTCATTTGCGAACCGAAAAGCACTATCCATGTTACATTCATAAATTCAATTTAAAACCTCCATTGAAACCAATTAATTAAATTATATGAATATGTCTATTAAGTGCAATTAAATTATTATTTATCCTGCATGAAAATCGTTCGGCAAAAGTCGATAATGTGACCGTGGGATTACCGAGTCTGGGATTACTGATAGTCTATTTTTTCTATTACAATGTAAAACGAAGTAAGTTGTTAATTTATTTATCGTGACAATAAATTAAAACTCATTAAAACTGATGTTAAACGTTTGTATGACGAACAAGCCGAAACAGAAGCCAAAGATATTTTTTTACTTTCATTCCTAATTTTATCTCCTCCTTCTCGGAGTACATTTTCTTAGTGCAAAATTTCATGCTCTCTGACCAAGTGATACCTATTAGCGGCGCGTTATATGTGACTTAGTTATTTTAAATATATAATTAAATAGATTTTATAACGGATTAATACTTCCGGGATACAATGGCTCAGGTGTGATGAAAGTCATGAAAACATGATGTAATTATGTGGTACGTAGCAGCCTATGTCCCACTGCAAGGCTCTGTCCCACGGCCTCCTCACCCTTTGAGGAGGAGGTTTGGAGCTTATTTCACCACGCTGCTCCAATTCGGTGTAGTCGATACACATATGGCAGAATTTTGGTGAAATTTGACACATTCGAAACGCGCGCGATATGAATTATAAACACAAATTATGCACATGAAAAGACAGTTGTTCTTCTTACCATTGAGACATCTCGACTCTACGTAATTATGTTAATGCTAATTGCTAATTAGATGGTCTACGAGAGACATATGCTCTTAGCAATTAGCAAGTACCGCAGACAAAACTTAATAATAATCAGCCGTCATTTGTATGTGTTAAATCGGAGCTGTATAATAAGAGACATACCACCTTACGGATTTCTATTTAGCCTAATGGTAGCATTAAATAGCCCTCTTGTTCCGACTGCACTTGTGGTAGTCTTTTTTAAAAATAATACCTATAATATACACTTTTTCACTTTATTAATTCGTTGTTTTTTAAGCACAGATGAGCGATAAATGATTTAAAAATGTTAAACGGCTATGTACTCTTTACATCAATACAACAACTAGTTAACTGTCCACTTCCGGACCTGCTTACAATACTGTCAACAAAAAGTACGAAGTAAGTATATAGTCTGTCAAATGATTTATGTATCAATTATAAAAAGTAATAAATTTTTTGTAATAAGACAAAACCTCGAATAGATGATCTTTTGTTACATTTTTTTTTCTCTCGTCTGGCGTGATCTATGCTATTTCAGCGCAAAATATTCTGCCAATGTCATGTGTAAAATAAATGACACATATGATATATGAGATTATTCGGTTTCAAATTTTGAGTCGTTTAACGATGATGAGTGAAAACTAACTCTATAGTAGATATCTAGAACAATATTATAATTAAACAAAATAATCATTTCGTTTATCAACTCATATTACGTTAATAAATTATTTATAAAATAATACAAACTAAGGAGGTTTAATATCACTGCAATATTCTTGTAAAACAATTAAAGATTTTATTGCAAATATAGCTCTACTTGAAGTGTATTACTCTTTACACTGTCAATAGACTCAAACCATTTGATCCAAGATACTTCACTCTTCAAGCCAGAGCATACTACAGATTGATATTAGGCATTGGAATAATTTTACTCGGTGATACGGCTTAGTGCGAGCTCGTCTAACAGCAACTTAGGCACAAGGGACATAACATCTTAGTTCCCAAGATTGGAGGTGTATAGACGATGCATGGAATGATATTTCATACAGTACAATGTCTTGGGCGGTGGTGATCACTTCGAGTGGCCTATTTGCCCGTTCTTCTTTCTATATATATTTTTTAAATGAGTGGATGGGATGTTCGCCAAGACGGGACCCTTCAAAGCCTTACCACCGTGTAAATACTTAAACGATAACATTAACATTCCTTTATTTTGTTGATTGGTGGTGTTTCACTGGTGGTAGGGCTTTGTGCAAGCTCGTCTGGGTAGGTACCACCCACTCATCAGATATTCTACCGCAAAACAGCAGTACTTTGTATTGTTGTGTTCCGGTTTGAAGGGTGAGTGAGCCAGTGTAACTACAGGCACAAGGGACAATATCTTAATTTCCAAGGCTGGTGGCGCATTTTCGTTTTAGGTTTTATTTGAGTTTATTATGTTTAATATTGACAGTGGTGACCACTTACCATCAGGTGGCTCATTTGCTCGACCTATACTAAAAAAAAATGTTATAGCTTAAATATATTAAAATGACGTATCACCCTTGTATGTATGTACTTCTGCAATAGTTCGTAATGTCATTTTGAATGGATTTTTCGTTCAGCGAATCGGAATAGCATTTCAACGGGAATCGCGAGATGCAGCATTCTTGCCACCATTCCAGGCGGCCATCATGTACATACACCGATTTGAAATTTCATATATTCAGATCTATTCATATTTCTTGAAGTATTTTATTATTTTCGAGTTTAATTACGCACATATAATTCTGGTGTTTGCCCGGATTTGAACCAGCGATCGTTGGTTAGGACACAAATGTTCTATCCACTGAGCAAATTCAGCTCTTATTGATATAAGTATCAAAATTATCACCAATCTCTAAATACAAAATGGACGCATGATATCATTACGTATCAATTTCCTTACGAAACTTATTTTTTTATAATATAAATAGTACCTACCGACTCCTAACGAGTGCTCATTATTTAAAGTACATAGTATAGTCGATTTCAATATAATATGCATGACAGGAAAAACCGGAATTATAAATTGTTAAAAAGTTTTTAAAAGGAAGATTCAAGTTAAATTGGTTATAGTTTTAATAAATTGTAATTGATATTCTTTTTTTTATATATATTTAATATTATTAGTTTTAAATAAATTATGTTAAGTAATGGTAAGTCAATATTAAACCACTGTCAATATTAAACATTATAAACTCAAATAAAACCTAAAATTCCAATGCGCTACCAACGTTGGGAACTAAATGTTATGTCCCTTGGGCCTGTAGTTACACTGGCTCACTTATCTTTCAAACCAGACAGAACAATACTGTCTATTTTACAATGAAATCTATCCAGGTGGACCGAAGACATACAACCAAGTAAATTGTTTATATAAATAAACAAACACAGTGCAAACGTACATGATCGGTCTCGGAATACACGATCTTACTTCGTTCGTGTTATATTACCGTCCCATCGGATTATAAGAGTTAATAGAGAACTGCATCTGCACCTGCGTTTGCGAATACAATCTCCCACGCACTTCTTTCTTTGCAGGTTGGAGCTGTGAACAAATTTCTGTCAAAACATTACATTGTCCGTGCAAACGCTTAACCAACATTTTCTTTCAATTAAATTTAACAAGTGGGGTAACTATTTAAAATCATTTCTTTATAATTTTGTCGTTTCCACCGTGTATGACACGTGACTTGTTGAAGATTAAATGGTTTTAAACGTTGATGTTTTTTTTTTTTAATGATTTTGAATTAAGGCTACACAATAAACGGTACGGTGAATTCTATATAAACGAACTATAGCCATTCACTCAGTAATCAACGTATGCAAGCGAGTATTATACCGCAATGCAGTGTCTAGTTTGGACTAGATTTTTCTAACATTAGTCATAATGACACACGGATGGACGTCCTGTGATGATTCTGTTTACATATTATTAATTTATAAACGTTTTTAGAAAATAATTAATCTTATTAAATGTGTAAATTTAAAATGTGAAGTTATCAACGATTTCGAATGAATATTTGTACCCACACTTAAATATATAAATTAATTATTTACAATTATTGTAGTTAGTGTCGTGACAATTAACTGACATTATTAACATAACTACCTCTATATTGTGAATATAAATATAGACTGATGATTATGAAAAATAATATTTGTAAGATATATGAATTAAAGGAAAAAAATATACTCATTTATCGAAAAATACAGCGTCAAGTAACACATAAAAATGTAAATACCAAATAAGCGTAATGTGACCACAGAATATACAAATATTTTTTTTAATAAACCAGCTTGTACTATTTTTTTTTTTATTTAAGTTATATTGCATAGGTACTCTATTGAATACTGTGTATTATACATTATTGTTTTTATAAGTAACTTAATTATGCGTTGGAGCTCATTAGTAGGTGCAACCAAGCCCCCCACTAAGTCCATAATAATAATTTGAAAGCAGTGACAGCAGCGATTTCATTATTACGCGCCAAAACACTAAATTAATTAGGTATTCCGTTCTGGTCTAAGCTATTTTAAATATTTTCTATTAACGTTTTAATTGTTAGATAATTTTTATATTAAATAGTAAGCGTACTTAAATTCAATATGATATTCTTGTTATTAATTTAATTTTACGTTTTTAATAAAACTTCTTACTCATAATAGTTTACATTACCTGGTGATAACGGAGGGCTTACGGAGAAAGATGCAAGTTATTCTATTGATAAAATCTTGTTATTTCAAACCATTAATCACCGATATAATTTTTAAAGTAATTTAAAAATAGATATTCAAGGTTATTTTTATTAAATTTCATAATTAATTAAATGTTGTCAAGAAATTTTTGAAATATTAGTATTCTTAATTTTATCTTGTTCAAACTAGTGACAATCCATATCAGTTAACGGAAAGGTAAAAAGGGAAGTTTATTTGGGAGAAGACAGTCTTTGACCATTATTATTTATTTGCTAGTTGTTTATTTATTGGCTAATATACCAGTATAATAAATAATAACATAGTGAGGAGATTCCTTAATCCATACAATAGCGTTGTTAAAAAAAGACTCAATAATATATAACCGCCATTTTGTTACAGACAAGATAGATTTTCAAGAAGATTTTGGATAGAAAAGTAAATTAATTTATTCATTATTGGCGCGACTTGTGATTTGTTGAATGTGTTCAATTGTGTTATTTGGATTTTTAAGAGTAATTTACATCAATTTATATGATTTGATGTTCTATTTTTAAAAAGACCAATTCGAGGTTTTTATAAAATATCTTTCACTTCTGGATGCTAAATATATAATATTCGAAAGTTGACAACCTCGTGCAATCACATTTTTATTATTTTTAAAATAATGCTTATGCAGCCAATAAAAGTGAGTATATTTAAAATAAAAAGAAAAGAAAGTTTGATTTATTTCGTATAGATAACTTAAACAACCCACCATCTGAGAAACAAAACTTTATAGCAAAACGAAGTTTTCACAAAGTTCGTACAAGTGCAGCTTTGTCTTCAGTTTTTGAATATAAAATGTGCTAAGTGTATTTTATCACTGAAAGTTGCTGCGCTCTAGTTACGTAAACATATTGTAACATGATACATTTTTATTTTTATTATACTGTAAAACAACATTTAAAAATGAACTGTATCAAAACTATCACACTGACTAGGTATATTAATAAAAATCTTCGACTCTAATCACTCTCAAAACACTTTTCAATAAATATTTATACAACATTATATATAATATTTCAATTATTAAAGTTGTTAAATATTTTTATTTAATTTGACAATTTATTTTCAAACTAAAACGTGAAATGGAACGTTGCTTGTCATTTAGTGTTATTGTGGTCTTGACATTGACAGTTCCGAGAATTCTTTGGAGTGCGTAGACTACATCTCATTCGCTTTTTTGTTTTCCTAATGATTTAGTGGTTTTAATTAGAAAGTTAATTTAACGTAAACGCTATTCGGCACTAAGCTTTCTATTGCCGTACTAGTGATGTGAAGTGCTATCTGTAACGTAAGTATTAGACGTGTTTTTAATGTAAATAAACTGGTTTACTAAATTATTACAAAGTATTTTCACATGTCAATTTATTAAAATAACGCCTACATTATGAGGTCGTTTATTTTCATATTATTGATATGATATGCCATAAAAAATTACTGTGAGTACTGTTTTTTTGTAATTTAATATTGTAAGTTTAAATTCTTATACAGTTAATAATTAAATGTGATTTATTTTTTATTGTTAATGGTAATAATGTGGTTCCAGTTTAGAAAAAATAGTATTTTTTTGTTAATAATTTAAAAAAGATATTTTTTTTATTTCAAAAAGAGTGATTAATTTATTAATATTTATTTGTAAGTTATTCCTTAAAGTTATGGAAATCTTAGTAGAAAGCTACACAAATATTACATTGATTAAATTCATATTTAATGAATATTTTTTACTGTGTTCAAATAGTGCTCAAATAAGAGCTTTTGAAATTTATATTTCTTTAATTAAAAAGAAATTCTCTTGTTCTCATTAGTTAAATACATGTGCAAAATTCCAAATTATGTTAAAATCACAGTGAAATTTTAATTACAATATTCTAGTGCATTCGTTGCTATATGCATTTGTGTAATTAAGAGTTTGTAAAAACGAGACTTTCGTCTCAATTATAATAATGTTGTATAAATAAATTAATGATATATTAAATGACGCTCAATTAAAATACTTTCTCTGAAATGTTTAATATAATTAGTCTAGTATTAATTTAAAACTGGATCATTTAGTTTGAACTGGTAAGTTTGCAGTATGAATGAATGTATGTATGAATGTTTGCAGTTTGAATTGTACAATACAGTACAGTAACAGCCTGTGAATATCTCACTGCGGAGCTAAGGCCTCTTCTCCTTTTTTGAGAAGAAGCTTATTCCACCACACTGCTCCAATATATGTTAGTGGAATACACATGTGGCAGAATTTCAATGAAATTAGACACATGCAGGTTTCCTCACAATGTTTTCCTTCACAGTCAAGCATGAAATGAATTATAAACACCAATTAAGCACATGGAAATTCAGTGGTGCTGGCCCTAGTTTGAGCCCACATTTGTCGGTTACCATTCACACGTTCTAACCACTGGGCCATCTCGGCTTTTTCTTGTTATGACTCTATGAAGCTGTTATTTATATGTTAAAGTCTATAATTTAAGGATTAAATAATGTATTTTTATCATTTAAATTATTTAGAAAGACCGATAGGCCACCGGATAGTAACGCTATCGGTAGTGTATACAAATATTAACTATATATCACACGAGCATAAAGATGTTATGTCCCTTGTGCCTGTAGTTGGTTCTCAGTTTTCCAACTGTAACATAACTTAGTATTGTTGTTTGTTGGTAGAAAATATGACGGTTACTTTCATGGACTTGGACAAATCTCTACCACCAAGTGAAATGAATTAAATATTTTTCTCATTTATAATTATAGGTGTTAATTAAAGATGGAGGGCGACACAGCATCCCTCCGTGAGGCGGCTCCAAACTGGAACTTAGCCGGGGATAAACAGCTGCTGGGAATGTTGCAGCAAATTCATCAGGTAAATGACCATTAGGACTACTTGAAAATGATTTTCCTATAAGCCTTTTATTCGTCGTTAATCAAAATATTATTGTAAATTTATAACTTCGTTAATTGATGTAATGTTCATTAAATTATTAGATAATATTTTATTAAATGGCAATAATGTATTGATTGTGATCAAATGAAAAAAATAATAATAATAAAAATAATAAGAAACAATGTTGTAGAAACTGTATTAAATTAAAAAGCATGCTAATTAAAAAAATAAGTGGGTCATATTTTTTTTTTTTATAAAAAAGATTATCTGCTATATCTTTAAATAAATCATATGCTGCAATTATTAATTAAACTTTCGTACCACGTAGACGGGCCGGTTGGCGTGGTTGGTAGATACTTGCATTTCACGCCGAAGGCTGTGGGTTCGATTCCCACCCAGGACAGACATTTGTGTGCATGAACATGTCTGTTTATCTTGAGTCTGAGTGTAATTATCTATATAAGTATGTATTTACAAAAGAAAAGTAGTATATGTAGTATATCAGTTGTCTGGTTTCCATAGCACAAGCTCTGCTTAGTGTGCCAAAAATGGCCCAGAATGTTAATAAAAAAAAAACTATTTTTTCATTTTTTACTTTCAGTCAATTATGTCAAAATGCCAAGAAGCCAATGCGAAACTGGAAGCAATGGTAGATGCTCTGGACAACGCCAGCATAGACCTGCAAAATGTTAACAATAAGTAAGTGAATCTACTCCATAAACTAATGTAGGCTGTCACTGTACTATGTACTATGTTATCAGTGGTCCGAAATGTTGACTTTGCCGGGACAACGGACATATAATCATCATATACAATTATATAAATATATAAATATATATATATATATATATATATATATATATATATATATATATATATATATATATATATATATATATATATATCCTGTATGAACATCAACGAATCCTAACTCCGAGATGAAAGATCATTTTTATATTCCTTTACTGTAAAAGCCTTATTTAATAAAAAAAAGTTCTCATTAAAATGGGTAAATTTTATTATATATAAAGGATATATTAAGGAGTAACTATGCTAAATTTCAAGTTAATCTATAGTTTAGGAGATTTCGTGATGAGACAGTCACTCAGTGGTATGTCTTTTATATATATATATATACAGAGCGATAGATAAAACTGATTGGTTTGTTTGGTATTTTTTTTTTTATAGAATTGGAAGTTGGACGAGCATATGGGCCACCTGATGGTAAGTGGTCAACAACGCCCTTAGACATTGGCATTGTAAGAAATGTTAACCATCGCTTAAATCGCCAATGCGCCACCAGCCTTGGGAACTACGAATTACACTGGCTCGCTCACCCTTCAAACCGGAACACAACAATATCAAGTACTGCTGTTTTGCGGTAGAATATCTGATGAGTGGGTAGTACCTACCTAGACGAGCTTGCACAAAGCTCTACCACCAATAACCAATAATTGGTAATGGAGCTAATCTCAGATCTGTTTTATATACTATATAACATCCCGTTACGTCACGGGGGCGGTGCCGTCACATAAACGCGGGAGATACCGCACTGAGCAGCCAGTACTAAACACGAGAAAAATTTATGTAATTAACTTCCACGACGGCGATCACGAAAACTGAATCATAAAACATCCGGCGATTAAATTAAATCAATCTAGACACGCGGTTGCGTGTCAAGCCAAGTTCAAGCTAACAGAACTGGCGAGCAGCACCGTGTGTTTGGAGCACGCACACGAACCATTTAGAACCACTTTTGACCCGTCATAACTCAAAAACTATTTCTCATAAACGTGTCAAATTTGGCTCATATATTGAGACTCGCGAGATACATATGTGCTCCAAATTTCATAAACACGCCTCAAACGGTTATTCAGATATTAACGTCCGAAAATCTCAAAACAAAATCATATAATATAATACGTATGACAATTAGCCAAGTCAGACCCTAAGGCTTCAATATATTATCCTAAGTTATAAGTAGAAATTATATTTTAAGTTGTTACAAATAAATTTCAGGTCTGAGTATTGAACTTGGCACCCACTTAGATCTCACTTCTTTTGTCGATGAAGTCAACAACCAAGGCATATATCATTATTGTTATATCTATATTGAACTAACGATGTTAAACAAAACAGCGTATTGGCTTTAATTTGAATTTATTTAAATAAACGTACTCGCTATTGACGTTGCAATGATCGGTTTTTGTATGAAAACTAACCTACTACTTTCCGTCCGGCTCGATGTGAGGGGGGGCGGAGGTGGTGACTAAATGTACCAAACACCTCTATATGATGATCGGTTGTATAGTTAAGACGTGAAAGCGTAACAAACACACTCACTTACTCACTTATCAGTCAATTATCAATTTTCAAATGTATACCGAATGGCCTGATGATCGCTTAAACGGTGTAGAAATTGATGTGCTGTAGCGCCATCTAGTGGCGAATCACTCCAAAGACCTTCTCCAAGAAAACATATGTATATATGTGCTAAACTATTTTTACTGTTAACATGCCTCGGATAACACGTAAAGCCTTTCATGAACTGTCATTGTTAAGAGGCATCGCCCATTGTGTTTTGTTATTAGCTAGTCTCCTTTAAAAATGCCATCGTGGAAATTGTTCAGAAAACGTTCACTGGTGGTAGTGTTTTGTGCAAGCTCGTCTGGGTAGGTACCACCCACTCAGACATTCTACCGCAAAATAGCAGTACTTGTTGTTGTTGTATTCCGGCTTGAAGGGTGAGCCAGTCTAATTACAGGCACAAGGGACATAACATCATAGTTCCCAAGGTTGGTGGCGCATTGGCGATGCAAGCGATGGTTAAAATATCTTACAATGCCAATGGATATGGGCGTTGGTGACCATTTATCATCAAAGGGCTCATATACTCGTCCGCCTACCTATACTATAAGGAAATTCATAATATCCACGATTATACTGAAGACTCAATATAACATGAATTTAAATATATGTATCAGCGATTAGTATTGCACGTTTTTATATATTAAAAAAGAATTATCATAGATTTTGTGGTAGTGGCATATTATACCGCGAACCAATATTACTTAGTATTGTGTCAAGGGACATAACATCTTCCTTCCCAAGGTCGGTGGCGCTTAAGCAATGTCAGCAATGATTGATATTTCTTACAGCGCCAATGTCTTTGGGCGGTGGTTACCATTTATCGTCCGCCCCATTTGTTTGTTCCTGACATTGCAATGACGGACAAATAAATAATGCTGTCCTCTTTTCTCCTCTGGCATATCATTAATAACAGAAAGAGAGAAATCAATATCTATACACCTACATATATATACATTTAAATATTTCTTTTACAGATTCATGGCATTAAGTAACAGTCAGTTTGTCGAGAGTCGAGTTTATGATGACGATGTTGATGTTAAAGTTGAAGAGTCTTCGATTAAGGTAAAATAAACACATCCCATAAATGTTCCACCATGGGACAAATGGCTCATCTCCCCTCGAGATGGCTTATAGCTTATTTGCCCACCGCAGTTTTTGGCTAGTCTCTTTTAAGAATGGTCGCCGTGACCAAAATCAGTCTCTGTTTTATTTTATTACTTATATTCTTATGTATCCTTCCAATTAAGTGTACAGCTTGTGTTAGGTATGGGGACCACAATAGTCCAAGGGTCAGGATCTGCTGTTGACGCTTACACAACCAGATTAATCATAAGTTTGTTCCTATTAAAGCAAGAAGCACCGAAACTTCAACCGGAAAGCGACCTTCAGAAGATCAAGCGTAGTCTCCAGAAATTGGAGATGATGCACGAGCCAGTCGTCATCGTGGACAGCGACAGCTCTGATGATGAAGAGAGCAGGTAGGCGTCAGCAGACGTTAAACTTACACCAAGTATATTTGCTTAATTTTGGCAAATTGTGTCTTTTTATATTTTGTATCTGTTTTTAAGGTTTAAAAGAGATTATATTTTAAAATCTATATCAACCGTATCTTCATTATGATTTAGAAAATCTTCCCAACATAAATTTTGACGCAAATGTAAAGTAATGGCTATGAATATTGGGCTAAGGTCTTCTCTCCCTTAGGGATAAGGCTTGGAACTCATTCCACCACGCTGCTCCAATGCGTGATTCACGTAAAAGAATTGCATTAAAATTAGACACATACAGGTTTCCTCGCGAGGGCGTCCAATCGAAATATGAGAGTGAGGTAATAGAGAATAGAGCTGTGTTTGCGCACATACTCGAGCACTATAATATGTCCCGCGCTGGCTGTTTTTTAGTGATGGCCGCCGTGACCGAAACCAGTAAGGGGGGACCTCGTCACTAATGATTTATTTAACCTTCCAGCATGGTGCTAAAACCTAAGAATGTTTATTCAAACCGTCCCGTGCCTTATGTAATTGGATCACAAGCCTGGAACAATAAATGGCATGCAGGTATTATTATTGAGTTTCTTATTTCTTTAATAGGTTATTTATTAAATGGGTTGAAGGACATTCAAACGATTCGGATATTAAACGATAAATTAACGGAGTATTACTGTTCAATGGAATAGATGACGAATATTTTACTGGCAAAAGGGATGGTAAGTGGTCACTGTTAGAATAATAACCATCCTTCATCATCATTCCATTAACCTTGGTTTCTTAGTTATGCCCCTTGTGCCTGTACACTGGCTTCATCCTTCAAACCGAGACACGACAATAATGATGGTAGCTATTTGGGAGTAGAATATATGATAAGTATGTGGTATTTACCCAGATCCCCTTCTCTCCCCTTCTATCCCCTCCTCTTACGACCCGGGTTCCTTTAAACGAGGCGTGAAGAGGCATCTTGCGGGCCGGCAAGGCGAGGGCGGCTAGTGCAGAATCTTCTTCCCGACTGTACTGGCCGTCGTCGCGTTTGGACTCTACTACCACTTAACATCAGGTGGAGTAGAGTCATTTGCCCTCCCGGCAAATATAAAAAAAAAGATGGGATTACACAAAGCCCCACCAAGTATATAATAACCGTACCTTAAGTAATATCAAGCGATATCATCAGGTCTTTTACCTGAGGACAGTGACAGCGATAGTTCACTGTCTAACCGAGACATCGAACCCGTGGAGGAGTATTCGGACTCGGAACCGGAGATAGTAGAGGACGTGACAGACAAACACGCACAGAGAACTGTAAGTATAACCCATTCCAGCCACAAGAAACAACTTTTTTTTCGAACGACCTTGAATTGAAGCGATATCATTGGTCGAGATCTTGAATAATATATTCATAATGGTTTTGCGAAAAATGGCGCCTGTTATCGAAACTGGATTTTAAAAATAGAATTAATATAGTTGTCTGTTGTCCTTATATTATACATAAAGATATATTAATCAAGAACTGTTCGTAGTGCATTTTATAGCAGAGGTATTGGCAACGTATTAAATACCTCGATCTAAGCTCTGTTTATCTTTATAGGTTGTTACATATCTTCATAGGCTGTTGAATATCATGTTAGAAGAATATTGTGAACTTATAGTCGTTATTATCTGTGCTAAATCTAGAAGTTACTGAATTGGATGTCGTTTGTTGCGGCTTCAGTCGCGCTTATGTTATTAGTTGTCATATGATAATTGTTCAAGTCAAGAATTCAGTAGGTAATCTTTTCCTACCATCAACTTTCATAGATAAATAAATACAATTGAATTATTATGCATCCTTCATGGAACTCATCGAATACTAGATGATTTTAAATTGATGACATCGCTGAAAATTCTACTCTGCCCGAATTACTGAGCATTTACCACAGTGAGAATTAACGGCTGCTGACCCGTCGCGTGTTCTGTCCAGGTATCGTCGTCGTCCGCGGAGTCCTGCGAGCAGCCCCGCGTCCTGGCGCCGCCCGCCGCCGCCGTGGCCGCGGAGCTGGCGCGCCGGCTGGCCGCGCCCGCGCACGTGAGTCGCTACACTTGTACACAACTAGTAGCTAAATGAATAGGACGAAATATATTGCTATCTCGTTTCTACGTATTGGATTAAAAGAGATAGCATTTGCATTGCAATTTGTAATATTATGATCAGGCTCATATATATATCACATTGAATATTTACAATTAAATTTAATATTTTAAATGTCTTTAGTTGCCCGTTCCCGCACCAGAGGTGATAATGTCGCCTCCAGAGCCGACTACGAGAAAAGTTTATGGGATGGACAAACCGACGCCAGGTAATATTAAAATATATACATTGCCAAGTAACTTACACAATGTGTTAAAAGAATGGTAAAACATGTATATCCGCCTCGCAGAGGACCAGTTTGGTAAATAAAGGTATACGACCTTTAAACCAGAAAATAAGTTATTTATCAATTAAAGAGATTTCGCGTTGTTTCTTTTATCATGTTTTTATTATCTGTGTTCGTCATTGTAACTTAAAAAGTGAAAATATCAACCGATAGCAAAAATTAACAATTTCAATATCTGCCATAGCTTCATAATGCATAGTTAGTATATACATATCTTATATATCGAATTGTGCTAGAAGGTATTTGTTCGCGATAATCATTTATACCAAGCATTTGTCATTTTTTTAAATCTATTTTATGAATATCATTATATTACTGAATATATAAATATGTTTATCACTTTAATAATGTCCTCCAGACCGATTTCGGCCACGGCGGCAAATCTCAAAAAAGGTTAACCAACTGCGCAGGAGATATTATAGTGCACGAGTTTGTGCGCAAACACAGGTGCACTCTTTATTCCCTAACTCTCATAATCCGATGGGACGGCAATCCGACCGGAAAGAGTTCAGGCGCAGGACCTACAGCTTTACGTGCTTTGCGAGGCACGGGAGTGTACACACTTCCAACTTCCAGACTCCGGGCTGCTACTGAGAATTTTCTGAAAGTAAAACCCAATAATTTTTATTGGCCCGACCTGGGAATTATACCCAGGACCTACGGGTCTGCGGCCTTACATCACGTCACAAGACCAACGAGGCAGTTATAGTTTATCAGTTTAATATATTTCTTAATATATACTAAACTATATTATATAGTTTTGTTTTTAATGTTTTGTTCCAGCAACGATTTTCCCAAGCGAGCCGCCTCCACTCGACTCGTACGAGTCGGATAAATACTCCGACGACGACATATTCGCGGAACTACACAAGAAACCGAATCAAAATAGCTACAGGGATTCGAATCGATCGAGTTTCGGAGCGAATAATGTCGTCGATGAATTATTCGGTGACCGCTCGCAGACGCCCGACGATATTGGTAACATCGTACCGGATTATGTGCAGGTAATACCAGGTGGTGAGATTTTAACGGTAGCCGTGCTTAAAATTACTTAAATGAATTAACTAACCGTGAGCCTACACTCTTCAAATCGGAGTAGAAGTAAAGTCTCGATTAAAATACATTTATTTGTAATACAACACTATTCTACTTTACCGGTTAAAACCACATTAATTTAATTTTCCACGGTCCGATTACAACTTTGCGAACATTGAAAACGCCATTTTTTCGTGAATCCATAGTGAATATCATAGATTCAAGATCTCGACCAATGATATCGCGTCAATTCAAGGTCAAAGTAGTTTAGTTCGGTTTATTCCTCTTGTGGCTTGAATAGGCTATAGAAACGCTAGGAACCACGTTAAATTTCGCGAAGAAGTTTTTCAATAACTTAAAGATCAAATACAAATTAAGTAATCGCCTAATCTTAAAGTCAAGGGATGCATTTTCTAAAATTCTTCCTTAGTGCTCATCTACTCTATATAAAGAACTCTTATACATAATTGGGTCCTTCTAGACTCTGAGCTGAGCTTTAAACCTTCAAGAGAACAGATCTGGGCTTAGCAGTGGGCTGTTACTTTTCTATAATTTTTTCAAATTGTTTTTTAATTTTTGTCTTCAGCCGAGTTCCAACTTCAGGGAAGATTCGCCCTTGTTTGATAAAGTATTACCAACACATACTAATAGTGAAAATTCGACGAACAAACCAACATCGCCCGCGCCAGAAACTAATACCAAGGTTAGTGTGTAACTTATCTTAAATTTAAACCAATTCTACAGAACCAATTAATAATTAAAAATGTATTATTATTATTAATCTAAAATAATTTTTATTTTGATATTTATTTAGTGGTTTCAAAATGTAATATGCTCTTAATTGAATTGAAATCAAGTGTACCGTCATAACATTTAAATTCTCGCTATATTTATTGTTAAAATTCTTATCCCGAATTATTTCAGAAACCGATAGGTGGTATATCTTTGTTCGGATCGAACAAAGGCGCTGAAAGCATCGGCGCCGCCATTTTGAAACGTAATCGACGAAAATCTACTTCCGATGAAGACGATAGCGACGTCACTGAATCACAAACACAACCTGCCAAAGAGCCGGTGAAAGAGAATAAGAAAATCATCGAAGAATTATTCACTAAACCGCCCGTTAAAAAAGATAAAAATGTTGTAAATAAACAAAAAGATAACGTTAAACTTGTTAAAGATAAAGATAAAGATAAGGCTGTTGAAGTTAAGGCTAAAGATAAAATAGACTTATTCAGTGATAATCTATTCGATGATATAGATGATATATTCACTACGAATGTAACTAAACCAACCGTTACTAAAGCTACAAAATCAATATTCGATGACGATGACCTCTTCAACGATGTAGTCGAATCAACAGATAAACCGCAAGAAAAAAAAGATACCAAAGACATATTTGATAGTGAAGACGATTTATTCACAGATACCGTTAAAATTTCAACAAGTAAAGAAACAAAAACTAATAATATAAAAACAGATACACATACAGAAAAAAATAAAACGACAGGAGAAAATGTTAAAGTTAAAAGTCTTTTCGACGATAACAGTGATGATGATTTATTTTCAGATGTAGCTAATAAATCTAAACCTAAAGTTGTGGAAGTAAAACAAGAGATCTATAAAAATGACCTTATAACATCTATTGATAGTGAAATTAAAACAGAAGAATCTACAAATGTTAATACCTTATTTCCTAATGAAAACAATCTCAATGTTGATCAAAATACGACGTCAAATAATAAGCCCAGTAATAATTCAATGCTTATAAAACAAACCCAAAGTCCTAATCTATTCGATGATGATGATGTCGACGACTTATTCAGTGTAAATACGGAACAAAAAGTTGTTAAAATATTACAAAATAATGTTAAACAAACTTCTTACTCTGACGAGAAAAAATATGAAGTGAGTATTGATGTTAATATAAGCACAGTAGAAAATAAAAATGCATTGGACAATACTTTTGAATCGATTAAAATATCAGATAATAAAGAAATAATAAAACAAAATGTTATAGATACACAAGAGAATTTAAATATTCAAAAGCCTGTTTTTACGAGTAATGATGAAAATTTAGATGATAACAATTTCACTCATAAACAAGGAAATAATGAAAAAGATGAAATTATAAATGAAGATGAAATAATAAAAACAAATAGCAATGAAATTAGTAAGGAAATTAATAGTGATAAATTTATAGATCCAGATACTACTCCCGAAGAACCTTTATTCTCTAAACAAGTTACGGAATCCAAAGAACCAGACATATTTAGTGATATATTTAATGACTTACCGCCAGCTTTTGAAAAACCGAGTGAAACTAAAAGAAGTAAAAATGTAAATGCGCTTTTTGATGATGACTCGGATGATGAAGCGTTATTCTTTAAAAAAAACGATGTGATAAGCGAAGAAAAACCAGATCTTGATTTCAGTAGTGACAGATTTAGGATATTTCACGATGAACCACCGGATATTGAGGTCGATTTTTCTCAAAAGCCACTGAAAAGTACAAACATTGTTTCTAATGAAAAACCTATTGATGAGTTATTTGATGAAATACCTCACGTGGAAAATATTGAAACAAAATATCAAGAAGAACCAGTGGTTTCACACCCAAGTAAAAACGCACCGGATACAATTACAAAGGAACCCGTTCAAACAGTAGATATAACGAAATTATTAGAAGACTTTAGCGATACAAAAGAAGATGTTAATATTTCGAAGCTTCTCGAAGATGAATCAGATAAAGATAACAATGATGAAATAAATAATTTAAATAGTGAATCTACAGTAGAAAAAACAATACAAAATATTGAACAAAATAAATCATTTGAATATGAATCTAAAGACACGACAAAATCAGAAGAAGATGGTACCAAAAAAACAATTGGAAAACTCAAACCAATGAACTTTAATATAAACGTTAATACATTGATGCCTGGAGCATCTCCTAAAAAGAACAAAATGAATGAGGAAACAGACGGACAAATCCTATCGACTAAGAGCAATGAAGACATTAATATACATAGTCCTAATAAAACAGATTCGAAAATGGTTAAATCTGTTAGTTTTGATGGTAATCCAGACTCAACGATATTAGATAATAAACTATCTAAAGACAGACCTAAAATTCAGGTCAAAAGACGCCCTTCATCCAGACGTGCTAGATTAGAAGCAGTTAGAAAATCTGGTATAGACTTTGGCTCTGATTCCACTGATAATTCAAGTTCCTTTGACGAACCTAAGCCGAAAGAATCATCAAAGGACGAGATTGATACTCGCATACAAGTAGCAACTGTGGAACCTAGTAAGGAATTAGATAAACAACAAATTGATGCACCAACAACAAACAAAACATCAATACATAATTATAATTCAAATATAGAACATAAATCAGGTGACGTTTCAAATACAAAAAAACCGGAAGTCAAGTCAAAGATTGTGTACATATTAAACGATGAAGACATATTTTCAGACACTAGTCAAAATACTCTAATCAATAGCGAGAACAATAGCAGTGAACATAACATTACAACCCTCGGTAAAGCTTACGAAGAAAGCTCTAAAATTGGAACTATATCAAAAGATAAAAATAAAGATAAATCAAAAGATAGAAAACCTCTTTTCGATGATCTCAGCGATGAGGAACTATTTGGTAGTAAGAAATCATCAATACAGAAAACGAAAGACAGTGTATTCGATTCGGATAGTGAAGCTGACTTGTTTAGTAAGAGTGCAGTGAAGCCTGTCGACCAGAAAAAGTTAGCCAGGGCTTCCTTATTCGGTGATGAAAGCGATGACGATGATCTGTTCGCGAGTAAAACTTCAAAAATAGCAGGTATGATATTTAATTACTCTGATAAAAAATAGAACCGCAAAGCTAATTTTAGGGCAAAACATATTTAGCTGCAATATATTTCATGTGCTTAACTTGTGTCTTTCAACTCATGGTTGATGGTGAAGGAGGCAAAGCTACTCCTCAAACGGAGAGGCTATAGACCAGGATTGGGAAATTCACATGGGTTGTTACTTCACTTAATATCTTATTATATAATACACCGAGCTCTTCAGATGGAATCTCGATTAAAGCCCTTAAAACCTTCTTAAAGTCAGCTCGGATTCAGCCCGTTGTGATACACTCAGCTATGACTCATTCATGTAAAGACACCTAGTCTCTCTCTGCTCTTCAGACACACAATAGTGTCTGTGCTACACATGCGCAATAAAATATTACTGTAGCAGCAAGACTTGAGATTGGCCACCGAGTCTGATACTCGACCAGGGACTTAGGCCTAGAAATATATATTAAATTTATTTGTTAATATTAAACAAACTTGTACCAAAATGGTCCAGTGGCTTGAAGATGTAAATTTCAATCTTAACGTTATTCATGTTCTGCTATGAAAGAGAACATCGTGAGAATATCTACATGAATTGGTAGAAATATTGCAAGAGGAGAGGGGTCTTGTTGTGCCTTTGGATATTGACAGGCACTTTTGCACTCATTAAAAATTATTATTTTTTTAGATATAAAACCACCTCCACAAATTCAATCAACGAACAATTCAACGGAAGTCGTTTTTGAGGATCCATTGTCTTTGTTTGGAGAAGATGAGACTTAATGTTATAATATTATATAAATTATTGTTATATTATAGAGAGAGTTAGATATATAGACAAGAATTATATATTTATAAGCAGACTTGGGCAAAATACAAACTTTAATTCTGGTGAGAGCGCGCGGGAAGCTCTGGGTCATTCACTTGACTCATACACTCACTTACTTTACTTTTTGATTACTTTCTTTATACTGCAACCGTGGTTTATGATTACAAATTGTAATCGTTAATCTGATTACTTTTTGCCCAAGTCTGTTTATAAGTCGGTTTTAATAGATATTGTACGTACGTTTTTCTATGAGCTAATTTTCAGTGATTTTGTACCCCCAGAAAATATTTAACAATGTCATAAATTAAATAATTCCGTGGCCTGGATCTAAAAGGGTTAAAGTACAACACATTTATAGATATAAAAACATTTAGCCATTTGCCAGATCATTTTATTTGGCTTAAGCTTAGAGTACTAAAACCAACAATGTTACCCAAAAAGGCGTATACAATATAAATCAACAGATATCTGTTCATACTTGAAACAATTCCAATAACCAAAAGATTTATTGATGTTGGAACTGATAGCACCGGGGCACTGAATTGATTTTTTTTATTACTTGCTGTTTTACGTTTCTCCCGGATTAAACGTTAACGTTACCTGCTCCTCTTGGATTCGATCGTTGTATTAAATAGTCTAGATAAGATATTTTCTCGATTTTTAACGCAAAACATTTTTTTTATATATGTTCTTATCTTGAGATAACTGCGTTCCAACAAACAAACTATTTAGTTTTATATAATTTATTTTTATTTTTATAGAATACGAAGATGGACGAGCATATGGGCCACCTGATGGTAAGTGGTCACCAACGCTCTTAGACATTGGCATTGTAAGAAATGTTGCCCATCCCTTAAATGGCCAATGCGCCACCAACCTTGGGAACTACGAACTTATGTCCCTTGTGCCTGTAATTACACTGGCTCACTCACCCTTCAAACCGGAACACAACAAAACCAAGCACTGCTGTTTTGCGGCGGAATGTCTGATGAGTGGGTGGTACCTACCCAGACGAGCTTGCACAAAGCTCTACCACCAGTAAAAATTATGAATTATGTTAAATTTGCAGAACGACTCTTAAGGAGTAATTTGTCCAGCAAAGGCGTTTTTATACTCTAACCGTTTTGCCCTAACTATAATATATATATAATCTATTTTTTTTTTGTATTGTTCTATTTAATTTCGATAAATCTATTATATATACTAATTACTAATACATAACGTAATAGCGATTAATGCTTAAGGTTAGTTTTTGTTATTTAAATAAAGTTTTCTATGTGATCAGAAGGATGGAAAACTCAAGGTCGAAGTCGAAATGTTCGTGTGTTTCAGTATGAAACGTTTCCGTGTATCTCGTCTGACGCAAAAAACGTTTCCGACTGACTTTTTCGTCAATTGTTTACAATGTCGTTTTAGTTTTGGAGTTCTTGTAGAATTGTAATAATGTGTGATATAAGAATTGTTATTATATAAGATCTTTGTTATGTTTTGAGTTTTTCGAAGTACATATTTACCGTCGCTTTATATAAAAACCAGATTATATATTATAAAAGTTTATTCTAGTGGTGGAAGGGAGATATTAATCAAAAACATCATACCGTTGATTCTGGTTCTTCGATCGAATTAATTTAGGTAAAGTAATGTGTTTTGAACATCGTTTTTTTTTTAATTTTAGCGAGACCGATGAAATTACGAAGTGCAATAAAAGAAACAAACATTCCGAATAAATATATTATGTAAATAATAAAAGCACTGATTTATTGTTGATGAAATTGTCATTCGTTGTTTAAATTAAAAAGATATATATTTCGTTTTTTAATTTGATAATCGTTACTGAATTGCAAAAGGTCGTAAGTGTAAAGTTATTTCGCAATTTTAATTGAACATATATAAATACAGGTATATACGTGTGTTACAATATAAATATTAAACATGAATGTTAAAAAATATAAGAAAATAACCTATTTTTACGCTCTCCTGTGTTTAGTAATTGTAATTTATAGTAGCGACATATTGCTTATATAATCTATTATACATAAGTCACTGTACATATATTTGTGATATTGGTATAGTATAACTTGTAACTGTGGATCATGAGTTCAAATCCCGGGTCGAGAAAAAGTTATCAAGTTTTTCTATCAAGAAATTCTCAGTAGAGCTGAACCCTCTAATGTCGGAGTGCCGTCCCGTTTGAGAGAGGGAATTGAGCCTGTATTACATCTCTCGTTAAGAGATTTCACTGTAGAAAAGAACAAACAAATATATTTATTATATAAAGAGAAGAATCGCGTGTAACTATTCACCCCTACACACACACAACATGGACCGATCATTAAAATAAATATTTATATAATATCGTTTATTTAAAGTCAATGTATGTTATAGTGATGCTTATTTCAATTAAAAGTGTACAAAATTAAATATTATTACTGGCTGCGATAAATTTAACATGTTATATAATTGTTCGTATATATATTATCTGTTATTTTTTTTCAAAATGACATATCAAAATGTTTTCATATCCAATATGATATATAAATCGGCTTTCGTTGACGATTCTTCACATTTTAATACCCAGAAGCATTTTTATAATTTAATATGGCTTTATGGTATGAAATATATTTAACTAAATATAATAAAATTATATTTACTTAGTAAAATTGTAACTAAGTGCCTAATAATTGTAATGCGTTAAGTTTATATTTTACAAATAAATTAGTTTTTATTCTATTATCTATTGTATTCTTGACCTGATTAAATATATATTAGTTTAGGAAGTTTATAAAAAAAAATATTTGAAATTTAAAAAGGCCAGTTTATTTTGTATTGTTTATTATTGGCCATGTCAGAGTCGTTGGGTTGGCGCTATCGTCTGGTATGGTGCTATCATTCCTAACATACATCTTACTCCCAAATCCTTGGGGCCTAATAATTTCTTTCAGCTAATTAAGCTCCATCATCCAGCTCCATCTCAGACCAGACTGCAGAGATCCGTAATTTGATATACTGACAAATGGTATTTAATAATGCTATCAGCGTCTTAAGCAGAGAGCAATTGAATCGAGATTTTCTTGCGAACAATAGTCTGAGCCTCATCAATTATAAACTTATTTTATTAATATGATCAAATTTAATTGCTCGCATAGCGATTCCTGCCATAAATTCAGAGGTTTCCCGAATGATATGATTATAAAAGGATCATTATCGTCATCGGCGTAGTTTTTAACGCCATCAACAGTTTGTTTTAAGGAGAACTCTAAAGTGCAGACATTTTATTATGAGAGCTTCCCGACGGTGGTTTGAGTTAGATCGATTTGCATAGCTGAACCTCCAGATCTGAAAATAGGAGGATCAATACAATTGACTTCTTAAAATGGAATTCGAATGTGTTTTAAGACAATTACATTACATATTTGTCAAATATATATTGTAGTAAAGAAATAACACTTATAGAAACTTGGTTTTGATACTTAAAACGATAAACCATTCAAAAATGAAAAAAAGACCAAAGCTAAATCTCCCAACACGTGTATTAACCAATATGCGAAAAACCTGGTAACATTCACTTGTTAGTGTCAAATTGTCAGATAAGAAATAAGTTAGTTATCATTTAAGTGTCAAGCGTGGTTCAGTTGTCGCGATTTTGTATTTGTGGACACAAAAATACTAATATATAAGCCTTAAACATGAAGCTTCCCGAGAAAAAGAAGCCGAAAAAGCAAAAAATGAAAAGGAAAACTATAGCTAAACCTAAAAAGGAGAAGGTACTTCTAGTAGCGCAAGAATTTAAATTTGCGCGTTTGTTATCTGAAAATGAGAAAAAAACACGAGATCGTGTGCTTAAAACATTTAAAAAATGGCTTTTAAACTGCTTCGAGAAGGGTTATGGTAAGTCCGAGTCGAATATTGTTGCTTAAATATAGTTAATTTACTTATTTTGCGATAACATGTGATTTTGAAACATAACCTCAAAACAAAACAATATTACTATAGCATCCCGTTAATAAACCAAGGTTACTGACTACTAACTAAGGACTGGACTGAATTTTTTAAAAGTAATTCCGCCTAATATTTTCAAGCACTGGAAATCTATATTTCTTAAACTTTTTTCATTACACATAATTTTAACTTATAAAAAAGATTCAATACTAAATATATGCGTTATTCGTAATTACAACTCATGTATTAATAGCTAAAATTAAACATATAACATGGATAATTTCTGTAGTTAGTTTGTATAACAAAAATGTATGTGTTTTTTAATTAAAATCCATTTAAAATATTTCTTAATTGTTATTTTAAACTAATAATCCTTTCAGAGTTCAAAGAAGAAGATTTCATCAGAGTATGGAAGGGTTTGTTCTACGCGGTTTGGATGTCTGATAAACCTCTAGTTCAGGTTCGGTATTAACTTTAAACACTTTACTTATTAGACTTACACAAATCTTATCTGTCATCTATGTTATCCTGTTAGTTTAATCTGTGACCATAGAACTGTTATAGCTATGTTGATAATATAAAACTCGAAAATAACAGCTTCATATATGTATACTTATTATTACTATAAGGAATTAAATCAATGCATTGATCTTTATGTGTGAAGAGTTCCATGTCAGAGGGGGAGGTATTGGGTACCCTACTCCTGTCATTGTGTATGCAAAATTTCATGATGGTCAGCTGAGTAATTGAGATGTGAAATCGTAACAATCTCACTTTTACATTCATAATAAAAAATCTCTCCTCATTTATTCATGAAGATAAAATGCATGCTAAGGCCTAGTTTGTTATACATATAGAATATTTTGGATATTATATGAATATTTAGACTATTGTAAAAAGTTTTTCTTTTTTCTTTTAGGAGGATTTGTGTGAGAGTATATCAGGAATTCTAGACTTATTCCCGCCGGAGCATATCTCTGGTGCAATGCTGATGACCAAGGCTGGTTTCAAAGTACTGGCAACCGAGTGGTACGGTATCGACCAACACAGAATGGATAAATTTCTTATGGTGAGATTTAATTTAATAGTATTTTAACTTGATTTGCGTAATATCGTTCAATTCCAGAAAAAAAAACGTTTTTTACTTGACAGAAAAACCCAAGATAGTCAGCCGTTTGTGTACAACAATGGTGAATTCCGACTTTTAGTGGGTTAATGTAATTAATTATTATACTCTTATATATTCTTCCTATATAACCAATGTCAATATAATTGATTTCCCGAAAAAACTTTTTGTATTGAATAGATTTCATTTCTAGCTTGTCCGTCGTTACCTGCGTGGAAGTCTCCGTTGCCTGCTGCGATGCAATTGGAGTCTCGAGAGCTGTACACTGTTCGCAGACATGCTCAGCAGCGGGGATGGTGAGTTGAAATATCTACAAAGGTTGAGCTAAATGCCAAATTCACACTATACTATATAGTATTCATTTTGTCAAGGTCTGTTGGCCCTGACGACGCCGCTGTACGCTCGGAACGCGCTCTCGCTGGTTTTACACATCATGGATTGCTACTTGGAAGAAATTTCAAAGGTAAGCTCATTTATAATACAATGAGATTAGTCAGAGGCTATTGTTTTAGACAATATCTTTATCTTTTTTATGATCGTTAATTAAATAATTTAAATATTTTTGAAACATCAGAATAGATATATAAGACAGTAGTTATTATTTTGTCGCGGAGTTTTTTTTTAAATAAGGGTCCCACAGGGTTCCTTCTTCGGGCCATTTTTTTATTTAGTCGTTCAATCTTTATGAACTTATCCTAGAAGTTTTCACTACTTGTTTATATATTTTTATTACTTGAAATTAATTAAATTATTATTGTACACTAATTAATATAAAAATTGTCATATACTGAGTACTGGATGACAAACCGTCTGCCGCAGGTGTCCCGCGGCGACATCCCGGGCGCCAGCCTGGCGCGCCTGCTGCGTCCCGCCAGCGCGCTCGTGTGCGGCGCCGGCGACGCGCGCGCGCAGGCCGCGCGCCGCGTGCTGGGCGCGCTCGTGCGGCAGAGCGCGCTCGGCCTGCGCTACGAGCACAAGGCGCGCGCCTGGCAGCAGGTGCGCGGGGGCTGACGGGGGGAGCGGGGGGTTGGCAATTATGTATAATAATATCTCGCCTTTCAGATGGGCTGCCCGGCCGGCGGACCCGACGCGTTGGAGCTGGTGTCCGACGACGAGGCCGATGAGGAAGTCGAACCCGACGACTCGGAAGATGTAGAAAATGGGTTAGTCGGGGGACCTCTCAGGAGAAGCCTTATTATATGTAGATAGAAAACAATATTAATTTTTAGAAGACGGTATTAGGAACAGACCCAATTATGGCCACTTTAGAAAATTGACCAATTTCAAATATAATAAATATAGATAAAATAAATATAGATTTCATGTAAGCAAAATAATTATATCCGACTTATTATTGTTTAAAAAAGATTTCGTACTTTGTTAATAATTTTATATATAAAGATTGTTAAAATCGCAAGGTCGTGCGTTCAAATCCCGGGTCGAGCATATAAAGTAAATGTGTCCGTAGCAGCCCGCAGTAGAGCCCCCGTGGCCGTGTCGTGTTGCAGCGCGCTGGACCCCCGCGCGGGCCGGGTGCACGTGGTGCTGCGGCCGCTGCCCGTGCCGGCCGCGCTGCTGGCCGAGCAGCTGCGCCAGCTGCTGGCCGGGGCCGGCTCGCGCGCCTACACGCGCGCCAGGATCTGCGCCGAGCGGTCAGTGCTAACCCATGCATCAAATCTCGCATGTTTCCCACCTCTATCATCTCTTGTGTTTTTCGTGGTCGTTTGCTGTTTCCCTATTATGTAAACTGGTGGTAGAGCTTTGTGCAAGCTCGTCTGGGTAGGTACCACCCACTCATCAGATATTCTACCGCAAAACAGCAGTACTTGGTATAATTGAGTTCCGGTTTGAAGGGTGAGAGAGCCAGTGTAATTACAGGCACAAGGGACATAAAATCTTAGGACCCAAGGTTAGTGGCGCATTGGCGATGTAAGCGATGGTTGACATTTCTTACAATGCCAATGTCTAAGGACGTTGGTGACCACTTACCATCAGGTGGCCCATATGGCTCGTCCGCCTTCCTATTCTATAAAAAAAATGCCATCAAGAAAACATCACCGATAACTTTCTACGTAACAATCTAATATAAACTTTACAGGTTTTTCCAATCACTTTTAATTCTTACTTTTACGATAGAATTATAAAAACTAATATTTTGTCCGGTGGTACTCGTTAATATAATGTCCATAACAATACAACTGTCCCCAGATTTGAAGAGCTGGCCCGCAACAATTACCCCCTAAAGGTGCCAGATACGGATACCCAGGGTCTGGAACCGAACCTAGATCGCGCGGAGCCGATGCGGGCAGCGTCACGACTGCAAAAGCTGGAGAAAACTCTAATTACCGCCTCGGACGAACTTGCTCTGCGAGGTGAGTCTTCATCCTGCCTATAAATCAACATAGCCAGAGGATTACAAAGGAATCTGATCGAAGTCTCTCTCCCCTCTCTTTCTAGCCGTTATCCATTATATATCTATCTCTTTTCGACAGGCCTGAGTAAAAAGCATCGCAAGCGTCTGCTGGCTCGCAGTCGCTCTGGAATCAGTATCGTGGATGAGATCGCTGAAGAAAAATCGGACTCCGCCGTGAGTAACTTATTAACCTCTTGCAAAATGTGAAGTAACATTTATATAGCCTGGAAGAGATTTAAGTGATAAGGCTGCCTTTGCGTTCTATATGACCTGTTCTTCTTTTATATATTGTTTGTAAATTATGTGCAATGAAGACATAAATAAATAATAATAAATATATAAAAGAGTTCCTTTTCTTAACAAGAGGTTAAATGTGGTCGATACACGTGTGGCAGAATATCACCTCATACGCAGGTTTCACGACAAATAAGTTACAAACACCTTGAGACTACCATTAATATACTCTAATTCTCTTTTGAAACGATCAAACTGTTTCTATATATGGATTTTATATATGAGATGCTATCGAGTATGATACCTGAGATTCATAAACTGAGTTCTTTTGATAGATATTTATTGCTACAGAGCTACAGAATAAAGTCTGTTATTATAAGATAAAGAAATCTTTAAGTGATTACTTATTTGTTACAGAACGGTGACTGGCAAGTAGAGACAACAAAAACAGACGACACGACTAAGAAGAATGAATCAAACAAAGAAAATAAAGCGTCCAAGAAGAAGAATAGGAAGAGAAAACTTCAGAAAGAAGATAATGTACCACAAGATAATGTTGACAATAAAAAACCTAAAATAAATAAAAGTGTAACAAATATCGACAAAAATAAAGTGCAAACAAATGAAAAAAAAGTTAATAATAAAAAGGTTAAACAAAATAATACTAACAACAAGGAAAAACAAACAGAAGACACTTCAAACAAACCAAATATTAAACAAAACAACGACACAAAAGCTGGGAAGCAAAAAAATAACAAGAATAAATTAAAAAAGGAAAAAGACATAAAGTTAACAGATGAGCCAGCGAAAGTTCTATCTGTTAATAATGCAGATAATACAAAAGGCAACGCAAAACCTAAAACAAATGACAAACAACCAACAACGCAGGCCAATGTTAAGAGAAATAGTGAAAATAAAAACGCTGTGAACGGAAAACCAAATAGAGGGAAGGTGGAACCGAAATTGGTTGTTAATAAAGTGAAAAACTATCAAAAACAAACTAATGCCAATAATATAAAGAAAGACTCGAGTCCTAAGAAGAAAGCCATCTTGGAAACACCGAAGAAAGTTAAGTTTGTATTGAAGAACAACAGCATGCAAGCTCCAGTGGATTATTACAAGAGCGTCAGACAAAGCCCCAGTATCCCGTTCGACAGCAGCAAGCAACCGAACAAGACCAACCTCAAACCGTCAACACCGTCCCCCATCAACCCATTCTTTAAAAAGAAGCTTAAATCGAAATTTTGACATAAATGATTTTTTTTTATTTAATTAATTGATGAGATAATATTAGATGATTGGCACAATAAAAGTATAATAGTTTAACTTACAATTCAACAAACTATTTCAAAATTGAGCCCTTTCACATAATATATAATATGTTCCAAGTTAATATATATTTTTTAATATCAATATTATGTTTAAATAATGACTTCAAGAGCTCATGAAGTGTTTTTACAAATATAATCATTTTTACTTTATACATAAACTAAGCATGGCATAGAGTAGTCGAGACAAATACACAACTTTGACTCTGACTTGACGCGATATCGTTGGTCGAGATGTAAATAATCTGTGGTATTGACTATGAATTCCTGAAAAAATGGCGTTTTCAACGACAGCGAAGGTGTTATTGCAACTTTGGAAGTTAATTTAAAGTGGATATAAGTAATTAAGTGAAATAGTTTTGTAGTATTAATAAATATTAATTAAGAACTCTTCGTAGTGCCTATTATAGCAGAGCAGAGTTAACAAATCGTATGGAATATGTAAATATAAGTTTTGTTTATCTCTGTCTGCCGTTGGACTACAGTGTAGAGACGTAATGTTCATTTTAATAGAAATGATACTAAATGTTATCAAACAATAGAAGAATTTTCATGTTATTTTTAATAAAATAATTTTGTAGGCAAAACATTAATGTATTAATGTACCATTTCGACTAATAAGATATTTTAAAAAATAATTACAAATAGAGCAAATAAATAAATTGACATTTGAAAAATGCGCGGTTCAAGATGGCGGCTAACGCTCGCATTCACGACTACAAACTTTGACGATTAGTTATTACTTGTGTTGTTCATTTTAAATTATTGGTTATGTTGCTTAAGATTATGTAAAAATGAATCAGGTTTTCTTATTTTATTTTACGAGTCTGTTTAACGTATCTGACATTGTGTCGCTATGTAGCTCCTTTAGTGAACGCATTATCATTAATTGTTGGTAATAGTAAAGGTGCTCATCATGTTAAATTCAATAAATGAAGTGTTTTAAATGAAATTTATTTTATTTAAATCCAATATTAATCATGTATTTATGTATGTATGACTTAATAAATTGTTTTTTTTTTTCGAACAATCTACAATTGTTCCCAAGGTTGCCAGTAAGATAATGTTTAAAAAAACGTATTTTCTTTTCTTATAGAAATTATATACAAAAAGTAGTTGATTAATGAATGTTATACTTCGATCACTAATAAAAACTAGATACACAATCAGCTACAAAAAACGTCCTCACCAAATAAGCACTTGAACGTTTGAGTGCGCTTGTAATGTGGTACCATTCGGACGCGCCGACAGAAAACACACCTAAGTGCTCGTTCAAAAATGCAGAAATCACACTTCGAGGACGCGAAAAGGATAGTTTAATATTTTTGGTATTATTATTTCCATTATATAATTGTTATCACTGTAATGTAAATACTGGTTTCGTCAGGAAATCTTTGAAAAACATTTTTAAAAATTAAATCGTAATAAATACCACGAGATATAAAGCATGACAATTGTAAACTCTTGATAAACGTGTTATTCATACTATCGCGTACCGACTTGAATTGTTCGGGATACATGGGTTGTTTCTGTTCCATTTGGTGGAGACGCCGTTGTTAATTTATTTTCTTTTTTTTTGTATGAAAAATATGATTTATATTTCTTTTGTTTTATTAACTACTTTACTTACTTCTATAAAGACTATAGATATAGTTGTAAAATATTATTTATTTAAACTTTAACTGACTAAGTAGAAGAAGGTTCTTAATTTGAATCCAATTTTATTTTTGTACACCGATTATACCGTGATTAATGGACCGATTTGAATCATTCAAATTTATTTTTCAAACACTATAATAGGTTCTGAAATTAGACATATATGAACTAAGCCAAGTTCTTGTTTTTACTAGACCATCTAAAGGCTTAGCATCGACTCCAAAGCGAGAATTAAAGAGTTATTGCAACATTTTTAGTACTTCTTGATTTTTCTACTGTTTCTTGATTTTTTTGACTACATGTGATTAAATTGATGAGAGATTTTATAATGGTTTTTAGCTTTCCTGTGCGGTTTGGCGAATGAATATCTGTTATACTAGCACGTCAAAGAACGAGAAAGATAAATATGTGACTATTTTAATTTTGATGATTGATTCTGTAAATATATAATTGTCTATATTTATTTTAGTTTCATTGATTAATAATGTCCTTCCCTATTAATAATAAATTATATAGATAGCACAAAACACACCTTTGACATAATTACAAAAAAAAAATTGCATTTAAAATTTGAGTATGAAAATAAATATATTGAACAGTTATATATTGAAAGTAAGTACAATTACTAAAAAATCTAAATACTTTTGGACATTTGTTAAATCTAAAATACAAAATATTGATCTGATATATTTTGTCCTGTTGTTTTTGTTTAATGTTTTATTTACGAATGATAGACAGAATATAACTATTCTTTTTAACAGATATTTTTACTTATCTTATGAGCATTATTCCATCATTATACCGTTTCCTGGGGTTGGAACCCTGGGCCTCGGGATTTGCGGCCTTATATCTAGCCACTACTAACGAGGCAGCCATTTCTTCGGGTAGTACTCAATTATCACGACAAATCATACCAGTTTCGTCATGAGCTCGAAGGTGAATAAAATCACCGAGGCGATGTATGATTCGGAGTATAATTTGCCACATATCTTGTCTGGCTGTTTATCAACCCGCATTGGAGCAGTATGGTGGAATAGCCTCCAAGCCTTCTCCTTTGTAACTTTAACAACCAATTATTTAGTTGATGTTATATAAGGGTATTGAAATAAAACGAATACATTTATAACTGTGTATATAATGTTTCTACATCGCGCTCGATGCTATATATACAAGTATTATATAATTTACATGGTCACATCTTAACTAATGATTTATGAAACAAAACCATAGACTATACAAGATAAGGAAAAATCTAAAAAATCCATAATAAAAAGAAAAAAAACTAAAATCGAATTGCATTGAAGTAAATAAAACGAGTGTAGCCTATGGTACATTGTTTCTAATAACTTTAAAGTTATCTAAAGCGCTTTAATGCAATGTTCTAAAACATAATTCTTAGAGACGAAACTTCGTGTAAGACCGAGTATTATCTGTCTCTCTCTCACATATAGCTGGATCTCCCTCGACCGTCACGAACGCATTAGGCGGCCTCGAGTTTCAAGCCATACACTATACAAATTGTAACATTAAGAAATGCGACTCGGGGAATCACCTAGCCAAGCTTTTTTTTTTTTTATTTACAAAGACGCGTACAGACGGCCACGGTCCACATACAGCCTAAGCGAAACTACATTATTATACAAATATATCGATACCTACTTAAAATAACAAGCGAGGTCGTCTGTACGCTTGAAAAATAACAAACGAAACGTATATCATATCGGTAGAGACCACACACGTGACGTAACACGTGTCTGAGCGAGATAGCTATATAACAATCGTTCCGTTTCCCTCGCACTTTTTCCAACATATTACAATATGGCAGACACCCTGTACATTTCACGCACAATATTCCTCAACAGAGAACGCGTAACGATTATTTACAAACGGCTGATATATTCCCTTATAAAATATACTTTACAATGGAGTAAGACTCAATCATGGTAAAAACTGATCATATTGTAACCTTTGCTTACCTCATGTGAAAGAAATTTATTGTCTGTGTATGACGTCATTTCGAATCCAATATGGCGACGAGAAGCCACATCCAATTTTGCCGCAAAATATTTAATGAAGAATAATAAAACCATCTATTTATTAATTAAATAACCAATATAATGGTAATTTTAATGCAACTACATATCGCATTCCAAAAGAGAACGGCAAAAGAAATACTTATTGAATCTAGAAGCTCTAAGGGCTTGGAATTTGTCACAAGAGTGGATAGAACTCTTGTATATAAAGGACATCTTAAATCCTTAATCAGAAACCAACTTAATAAAGATTTAGGCCTTTTGTGTGTCTATACTAATAAAGCTGAAGTGTTTATTTTAACGAATTAAACACAAAATTTTAGAACGATTTGAAATTAAGCTTCATAATTCAAAATTGCGAATTAACAATTTCCATAGATCTTTCTTCAAAAATAAAGGATTGGCATACAAGGTCTCATCCTCTATCACCTCAGGGGTTACATTTTCAAAGTCCTTCCTTAGTGATAGGGACCCATATGCAAATAATGGTACTATAGTATGTTCTGCGCGTCGATATATAAGTCAGTCAGTTATATATTACTTATATACATATAAGAAATAATATCAGCCGATATATTTACAGTTACACGTTCCAGGTAAACAATATAAATCTACCAAATTATAAATAAATTTATAATCATCTTAACTACAAAATTTAAACTTCATCTCACAAATTTCAACATCAATATATATATATCTGTGAATATACCTTACAAATACATATACTTGGCATCTATATGTCGATCGTACATATGTATATATTTTTACATAAATCTATTTCATATTCCAGACACGGGCAACGATGTAACTTGACATACTGTGACATAATCTGTATCCGCTGTGTTTACATATTAAAAAATCTTAAATAATTATATTATCTGTGATTCAAGATTGGCAGTTCGTTGTAATATTGATAAGCGAAATTGGGTCTCTTTAATTCGTATGAATTTCTGATTCATTTCATTTCTTTTAATTTTTTTTTTTCGTCTAACAGTAAACAAATATGGCCGTCGTAATCTTATGTAGAGTAGTATGTTGGTACGTGTATACCTTTATAAGATTACATTACATAAAAATATACATACAAATATTAAAATATACCATTAAACAGATCGCTATGACAAACATATTAGATGTTTATCCTTTGTATAAAGTAACAGCAAGTGAATATCCCACGGCTGGGCTAAGGGCTCCTCTCTCCAGTCGCGGTGGATATACGATGGTAATTTTTTTAGCACATGTATATTCAGTGACTAGTAGTTGAGATCCTCGCCTTCTAACCACTGAGCCATCAAGACTATAACAAATGTCTGTACAATGAAAAACAAATTCATACGACTTAAATATAATTTTCAACGGATATATCGCTTTTAATGACGAGCGAATAAAATTATTTACATATAATTAATTACACAGGTGTCCATTTTAGCGTTTTTTTTTAAAATATTGTCACGAGAAAACCTCAAAAATATTTCAGGAAGACGTATATGTTCTTTTTTAAATCACAGATAATAAATTATTTAAAAAAAAAAAACCTAATAACGATGCTGCTGTTAAATTTATATCTAATATTAATTAGTCGGTCTGCTAGTGCCAACGCGATGGACATCTGCTATAGACTTTCATTACATATATGTATTGTTATAATAAATATACTAAATATATCATAAAATAATATAATATCTTCGTAGCACTAACCGACCGATTTATTTCTGTACGTATCGTCTGCAACTACTGCTATGTTCACACTTGATGTATATTATATACTAAAACTATTAATCTCAAGGTCACCTGCGCGGGAGACGCTAAAGTGCTCATATGTGTGCGCAAACAGACAGGTTGCTGTATTCTCGCTCTCACGATCCGATGGGACGGCAATCTGACACAAGTGTAAAGATTTCTAGCGCTGGAATGGGTGTGTGAGCACTGGCAACTATCAAACTCCTGAGTCACTACGAATCACTCTACAGGAAAACTTAACATACTAAAAATAATGCTATTATTTCATTACACACTTTATAGTTGAAAAATTACAAGAACAATCAAATAACGATTTTGATATTTAAAAAAAAAATCATTAACGAATCGGATCGTTCATTACGGAGGAACAAAAGACAAAGTCCGCTGAATCTCATTCGCCAGTTCTTTTCGGATCAGTGTCTCGTGATGTAACTTCGAGCATGGATAAGTAATTATTGTGAAAAATGAATCTCAACGGGCATACACCAAGTGTGGCAACAGTACGAAACAGACGTAATGCTTTCCATAAAATTATCGTGTAAGGCAACATTAGGTTTTTTTTTTTGTACTGGACTACGTCTCGGTATGGCTGTTTCGCGACCTCATATGAGTTCTCAGGCTGTTTACGAGCTAGTGGGGATTTGTTTGACAACTATAATATATCTAGATAAATTTCAAACTGAATGAAACTGATATTAAATATACAAAAACGCTCATGAAATTCCGATAGCTTACAATCTTATGTTTATTATTTAATTAAAATTGGACCATTATATTAAAAACAATACGCTCCGTTTACATAAAATATCGTATTGAATTTATCTAGATTTATTAAAAATATATATATCCTTAGAATATTATCCGGTAACACAAGGACCACATGACACCGAGACCATTATATACTATATAAGCTGCTGCAGTTAATGTAACATGACGGGAGTAATGTTCGGTTATAAATACCATTAACTACATCATATTTTAACTTATCATACACTTTGTGCGATACTCCGTTAGTGTGGCACGACCTTTATGGCTACATTTATGAATAATAACGATATCTTTAGGTAATTTCGAAATGCGATATTTATATGGGCTATTTATATAAAAAGCGATAATAACAATAAACGCCGTGACATACGTTAACGTTACAGGTATCTTGGGCCATCGACGATCTTAAAATAAAAAATAAAAATAACAAAAAAAAATACCAATGGAAGATACTTTGTACATTCGACAACAATAAGACACGTAGAACGAGATGCGGTTCCATTTTTGAAATACGTTAAATATGTAAAGTACAGTTACCATAACGATAATAATTATACGGTACGGTTAGCAAAAAAAAAACTTTTGTCTATTTGCAAACCGTACCGTATTTATCGTAATTAGCTTTTTTATAGTGTTTACTAACTTTCCCGCTGAAACTGTAACCACACAATTTAACATATAGGTGTTTAATTTATAAACAGAATATCAATGAACAAATCTCGTTAAAAAGCAAATCACGATATTTTCATGTTCGAAAACCGCAAGTACGTTCTACGTCATCATCGTTTAAATTAATTTAATCGCTAAATACAAAAATATATACACGCTGTATATTAAAATCGAGTATTTGAAGATTCTATGATATTTTAATCTAAACATATATATAATTAAAACGGAGCGGGCTGTCGGAATTTAGAACATTTGTATATAAATCATTTTAAATATTAATACGGATATATATAATCAATTGTTGGTTTTTATGAATCAGGTAACGTCAGCATGTCACTACTATAAATCCATTCCTAGAATTCTCTCTTACGGATCATCTATAAAATCGTTTACGTTTACATTAAAATCTGCATAGTCAACTTTAATATATATATATAATTTACAAACCGCTCGCTCTTATATACTTATATTTATTATATAATATCTCTTTACATAACATTTTTATTTACAATAAATGCTTAATGAGCATGGGGTATTTCTTCAATTTTTTTTTTATATCGTAAAATTGTTTTGTAATCATTATTTATAATAATAATATTTTGTAATCTAAATTTATTTATACTATTTATTGGCACTGCACAGGATATTCTGTTAGGAGATGGCAAATAATTGAAACAGAAAACTCTTCGGGCGCGATGAGGGACAGATTTCAAGGTCGTATCAGAGCAACGCTTCTGACGCGAAAACGTTTCGCTGTATCACGTGACACACATAGTTGCACGCGGTTTGTTTATTTAAAACGCCTAGATATTTTGTTTTGATGTAGTTTATATAGCTCTTACCTATTAAATATATGTAACATAATGGTTTGTTTGGGAGAAATGGCATTCGTAGTTACGTGTTATCTTCAAACCAACGTGTAAGATATGAAAAACAAAACTGCTCATCCAAATGTAATTTATAGTGTATTTTTGGAAAGATCAACTTGAGGTTACTGTATAATGCTATCCAATACATTTATATGAGCGTCAATGACGTCATTTGGATCTCGAAAAGTACGGTTAGCAAAAAAAAACCTATAATGTTTTATATTTACTTAATTCTTTGTTGGATTAATGTGACACTTACCACTTCGAGCTGTTTTTATTACATTTTATTTGCGTTTATTAACAAAATGTTTTATCAAATTGAAATCAAGTATTGCATGTAATTCTCTTTACGAAAGATAATGGAAGGTATTAGAGCATTCGTGTTATATTATTAATATTCAAAACGATTCGTTTTGATTACAGATGGTACATCTACGAGGCGTAATTCAAAAGCTTCGAACAACAGATAAACGACAATTGGAACAAATTTACTGAGCGAAATTAACGAATATAGTAACCGCACTTAAAACGTACTTTTGACATTATCAGAATGGCATGTTTATATAACATATGTTTTATATATTTATTTGAAATGTATATAACAACTGGACCAATACAGTTCACGACCGTTCTGCGAGACGCCATTTTTTTTACTATTACTGAATTCATATTATCATAATCTTTTTCAGTCCACAGATTATTAATAATTTGACAACAGGACCATTTATCATTACATAAAATATAATTCGATAAACAATCGATATAATAATTATATCGCTTAGATTAGAACATATAAACATTCAGCATTGCTATTCTGTGAGAGTTCATTTCACTCGTGATATGTTGACAACCGACTTATACTATATAATAATATCCTGGGACATTATACACACACGGCCATCTGATCCCAAACTAAGCAGAGCTTGTACTATGGAAACCAGACAACTGATATACTACATATACTAATTTTCTTTTGTAAATACATACTTATATAGATAATTACACCCAGACTCAGGATAAACAGACATGTTCATGCACACAAATGTCTGTCCTGGGTGGGAATCGAACCCACAGCCTTCGGCGTGAAAGGCAAGTACCAACCACGCGAACCGGCCCGTCGATATATTGACGTCCCTCTCTGACATATCACGATGAGATCACGTGAGTTACCAATTTCTTCTTACAGAATAGTCATACAGCACGTAAAGCATTTGCGAATTGAGTGTTTATCGAGTTATATTTTATAAAACGATGAGTCCGTCACTTGAATGGTTTCCGATTATTGAAAATTATCATTTTTCATACGTTTTTTTAATAATATTACAATTACAGACACGTGTCTCTTATAGGGCTTTATTTACAAATGTTAGCTGTTTAGTTAAACGTTGATCTCTCTCTCTCTTTCCGTCATCATTAATTTGACATTCGATAGAAAGAGACAGAGCATTGTTTGAATCAATAAATTGACAAATTATTTGATGACGTTAGATATAATTAATTTGTTTTTTAAGTAATAACTTTATATGCCAACGAAATGCTTTTTTGTATATAATATTGGATGAGTTATATTGAAGAGTTTTATAATTATTCTATTATTAATTTTTCACCGTTGATTTTTTTTTTGATACATTGAAAATCAATTTTAATTAGCAATAAAATCTCTCGTCTGCTTTTTCTTTTGAATATTTTTGGAAGGAGTTTATCGTGAAATGGAATAAAAATAACTTTTTTAATCTATCACAGTGCGGTATGGTTACTTAGTTTTATAGATTTTTATAATTTTTGTATATTTATCTGCCGGGACGATATAACGACGTTAGTTCTATCTGAATTGGTTTAATTTGTAACTATTATCTATCTATGGGTGCGCCGCGGCGGGTGGGGGGGTCGGAGCCGCGTCCGCCGCGCCGCCTGCAGGTCGGGTGGGCTCTGGGACTGCGGTGGTGGTTACGTTCGCGGCGCGACCGCTGCCGCCGCTGGTTTAGGTGGTAGTTTTGGAGCTAATCTGTAACGAAAAGTTACACTTATTAGTGTTACCGTAGTTATCTGCATGTTTCGAACATTATTTTTTGCCACCTTTATTTCCTAATTTTTTTATTTATTAACAACAACTAAGCAACCAAAGAAAAATCTTCGAATACTTATTTACATATGTATAAATGTTTTCAACAAGAGGGATATTTTGTCACTTAGTTGGTTTGTAGAATGATTTTACTATAAATCTTAAGAATATTGTTGTAAGCATATTGTCGCGGGAGCCCCGCGGCACTCACGCGGCGGTGTGCCGGCGCTGCAGCAGCGCGGAGTGCGCCGGCCGCAGCAGCTCGGGCGGCGGCGGGGGCCTCGGCGGCAGCGGGGGGGGCCCGCTGCCCGCCGCGGGGGGGCCCGGCGCCGCGGGGGACGAGCCCGACGGGGACCCGCCCGCCACGCACTCGTTCCACGACGACTGGGAGGCGAACACACATTTATTACAATCCGTTATTGGATTAACATTCATGTGAAGCAACTACGAGGTCCGAGGGACTTCTCCATCTCAAAGTATCAGTGTCTATGTGTAGAGGTAGCTCTTACCACTAGTTGCCTAATTACTGCTTATTTAATTTAAATAAATTAAATATTATATAGTTAGGACTTTAGGAGATCTCTTAAGCCCTATAAATGCGTTCTTAAAAAAAAGCTAATTTAAAACCGCCATTTTGTCGGTGTATAGAAAGGTGAAGTAATTAATTCATTATTGGCACGACTTGTGATCTGTTGAATTGTGTTATTTGGTGTTATATTATTAAAAGGACAGATATATTTTTATTACTTATATTGCACTGTGGACGGTACAGACACACATTTCGAAATAGTAACACCGTATAACCATTACTCCAGCAGCACTGATGTCGTATTATAAAAAGCCTCACACACACACGCGGTACAAGGGGCGTCGCGTATACTCACGAGGTGCGGCGTGTGCGGCGCGGCGGAGTCCCGGCGCCGGCGCGGCGGCAGCGGCGGGGGGGCCGCGCCCTCCGCTGGGAACACACCGCGCGTTAGCACCGTACACTCGATTACATATAGACTATATATAAAAGTACTATGTCGTATCCGGCTCGAAGGACCAACAAGTAATTACTTGAAAAATATTTATAAAAATATCTAATAATTAAATAGTAATATTAAAATGAAAAGAAAACAACCGTATTATCTATGTACTGATTCCGTACAAAATTTCTCGAACCCAGTATAACTCAGGAATAGTTAAACACCGTACTTGAGAGCAAGACAATTTTATTAAAATTTAACCAACACTATGTACTAATCCGTGAACGAAGTATCATCGCGATTCAATTCGATCCCAACGCCATCTAGTGAAGCCATTGTGAAACATATAAAAATGTTATTTTATATTATATTAATATTTTGTGAAGGCGTTGAGGTCGAACAGATATTGAACAATCTATTAACAACATAGCAGAAAAATAATTGGCTATACTTACAATTGTGATGCGCTGACGGCGAAGTCGCTGAAGGAAAACTAAAGGCACCTCTAAAAGTAAAAAAATAATAATGTATTAGTAACTGGTTCGTGTGGCGAAAACTAGGGCTCGCCTTCTAGTGCGTAATACCTGTCTAGTAGCAGCGGACTGATCGGAGGCGCTGGCGCAGGGGACCGCTTCGGAGACATGGCTGGACTTCTGTAATTTAATTATTTATAAATTACTCACACATTACACCCAGATGGTGATACTCTATCTAACACGAGGACCACATGGTCCTTTAGATCTCATATTTCAAATGATTTCTCGTTTTCTCTCAGAAAAACAAACCTGGCCCTGTTTTAATCCAAAGTCTTTAAACCGTATTGCCTTCCTACGTTACAACGAAGACAATAACGAAGCTGGGAGGAACCTAATGAACAGAACACAAACGGTGACCACCCAGGAGATTCTGTACCGAAAATTTGTAATGGCGATCCTTTATGGACATACCCCATCATGGACAGGACTGTCCAGAAATTCAGAATCCCACAAGATCAAACGAGAAAGACAACTGATATACAGCTTGAAATGAGACAAACGACAATTTTAGTACTTAAACTCGAACGAGTAATAGAAAAATGTACGGACAACACATCTGTTGGGATTAGACTTAATAATATTTAAATTAAAAAAAAAATTATAATTATTTCCTGTCTAAAGTTACTGGTGGTAGGGCTTTGCTTTACAAGCTCGTCTGGATAGGTAACAACTCTCAAATCACCATTCTACCGCCAAACAGCATTACTTGGCATTGCTGTGTTCCGGTTTGAAGGGTGAGTGAGCCAGTGTAATTAAAGGCACAATGGAGGGAACATCTCAAGGTTGGTGGCGCATTGGCGATGTAAGCGATATTTAACGTTTCTTACGGTACCAATGTCTATGGGCTTTGGTGGCCACTTACCATCATGTGGCCCAAATGCTCGTCCACCTACTTCTTCTATAAAAAAACACACAGCCGGGTATCACAATAGTATCACAAAATTAAAATTGTATAATGACGATTCTGATATTTGAGAGCAACTTGTAATTACCTTTTAGGCATATTTAAAACGAATTTAAATTATACAAAATTTAAATAAAATTTGTAATAATTTTAAACACTACATTAGTTTCTGAAACGAAATCAGGAAATGAGTGTTTTTTATTAAAAAGCAAACAACAGATGGCGTACTGCAAAACAGACATTCGATATTATTGAAGTTTTGTAATTAATACGATAATTACTAATCTCATAGTTTTAGTTTACAATAGATAATAAATGTCACATTGTCATATATTTTTTAGTAATTTATAATAGGTTGGTAGGTTTACCAAATGGGCAAAGTGATGTTAACTGTTCACCAGCGCACATAGACATTGGCGCTGTAAGAAATATTAACCATTCCTTACATTATAAGTAATAATGTCATCCAGACCGATTTCAGCCACGGCGGCTTTAAGATCTTAAGAGAGATCAGTTGGCGCTGTGTGCGCAAACACAGGTGCACTCTCTATTCCCTAACTCTCATAATCCGATGGGACGGCAACTCTACACGACCGGAAAGAGTTCAGGTGCAGGACCAACGGCTTTACGTGCTTTCCGAGGCACGGGAGTGTACACACTTTCAACTCCCAGACTCCGGGCTGCTACTGAGAATTTTCAACTGAAAAACTCAATGGACGTAGACAGTAGACCAACGAGGAAGCTCCGTACATTATGATGTATATATAGTGATGAGTGGATGGTACCTGCACCGCGAGCACAGAGGTGGTAGGGCACCGAGTAAAGTAAAAGTACTTGTGCCTAATATAGCAGAGCTATAAGCAAATCGCGTGGATTATGTAAACAAAAGGCTTGTTCATTTTTACTTCTTCGATTGGAATAAGTTTATATATACAATTTAATTTGATGTAAACAGTGTTATCTATTCAAATAAATAAATAATGAGTCCGTCTGTAGTTACAAAATATGTATATCCTTTTAAGTTAATTTGGCGATTTGCGAATTATTAAAACCAAAACAATATATGTATGTAAAGAAATAATTGTAATATTTCTTTAATGTTTGATAAGTTTGCATTGATACTGGCATTTAAGTTTTGTGTAATAGTTTACATGTGATAATAAAAAAATAGATTAAAAGAAGATTTGATGTTAAAAAATAATAATTATTTAGTAAAAGAAAGTAATAAGGAATTGTGAGGAAAAACGGAATAATAAACTTTAAATGTCGTTTCTTTGTGTACAGAGCGACTTTAAACTTTTTTATTTCTAATCCTTAAAATCATAAAATAATATTAAAAATAATAATAGAAATTTAGCTTATAAAAATCTTTGTTTATATGATCTAAATAAAGACATCAAACATGGAAAAAGTTAAGTTTGAATTTGCAATTTTACCACCACGCGACGGAAAAACGAACATTTATTGTATAACCTCAATATCTACGCATTAGGGTAGAGTATACGCTATTCCAGATGAATTTCAATCTGTTGGTTATCACAAAGAGCTTGTAGGGGCTGTTGCTTCCCTAACTATTTCGGAGGTTTCTTGAGTATAGTAATAAACTTGTTGATGCTTCAGGTGGAATGATTTTATTTAAAATTTACACGGATATATATACAAAAATGACAATTATTAATAACCAATAAACAATATTTACAGAAATTCGTCTCCAATAAAAAGTTTCACATTATAACCAATGAAATTGGATTATAATGTGAGTCACAATTTAATTACCGGTTTACCAATCGGAAGGACTATAACAAGAATAAAATTATTTAAGAAAATTATGTACAAATCAAAACATTGGCTTTTCTACCTATAGCGAGTGAGTATGTAAGAACAATAATTATTTCTTACAAATTGTACGAGAGGTGAGGGGCGCACCGTTGCCGCGGGAGGCACCATATGAATACGCGCCTATCTGTGTCCATACAAAACTCGGCGTATGTGTTCCTACGTTTTAGTAACCGCGCGCCTTCGGCTCGCGACGGTCATATGCTTGATGTTTTGTATGGACGCTGCGTGTGGTAGGTAATGTAGGTCCCACAAGCTAATTAAAACGGCTACCTATACAAAGGTAAAAAACTGTCTAGAGAAAAGATATCAGACACGAAGGGTTTGGATAGCAATGACAGAAGAACTTAAAAAAAACTATGAAGATGAAGATGGTAAATTACAATTTGAAAGCCAATACCAGGAGGAGGTGGATCAGAAACAAACTGTGACTGCACAACATAGTGAAATACTTAAAAAATGGTTTGATAAATTGGAAAGTACTCAAGAAACTAAACATAATTTGGAACATGTTGTAGAGGTTTGTGATTGAAAAGTTTACAAGTAAAAATTCAAATGCAAACCAATGGATAAACACTTTTGAAACATAATGCCTTCGCTTTATTGTGATAAATGATGAGAAAAAATTGAAATACTCAGATTATTTATGGATAAAAGTTGTATACGACTGGTGCAGTTCTATGATGATAAAACTGACTATGGATTCCAAGTGGTCAATATGGAAGGAAAAATTCTGTGCATCGTTTACAAACAAAGTTTGGAACCCAATTACGTATGCATTATCATTTAAATATAAAGATGGATTATTAATAGATTATGATTTAAAGAAAGAAAAGTTGTTACTTAATATGAGAAACTCAATTGATACAGGGACACTGATAGATCTTATTGCTTTTTTTTTTTTTTTTTTATAGAAAAGGAAGGTGGACGAGCATATGGGCCAACTGATGGTAAGTGGACACCAACGCCCTTAGACATTGGCATTGTAAGAAATGTTGTCCATCGCTTAAATCGCCAATGCGCCACCAACCTTGGGAACTACGATCTTATGTCCCTTGTGCCTGTAATTACACTGGCTCACTCACCCTTCAAACCGGAACACAACAATACCAAGTACTGCTGTTTTGCGGCAGAATATCTGATGAGTGGGTGGTACCTACCCAGACGAGCTTGCACAAAGCTCTACCACCAGTAAAATTTGCTGCTGATTTACCAGAATTTATACTTACTAAGATTGATAGAGATGTATTGAAAGATACGGTTGACTAATATGAACATGTGGTAATTAAAAAGAATAGTTCAATATACAGAATATATGGAAATCCAAGAAGCAGTAATCGAAAGAAAATAAAATCCCATGTAAAATTAGGAAAAGGAGGATAAGAGAAGATGATGAAATAAAAGGAAAAAACATTAAACATGTTAACAACTCAGTAATAGAAACTGAATTAAATGAAACAAATCCAAAAACTAATAGTGACACCCTTAATACAAGTCAAACTACTATTAAACAATATATTACAAGTATATGGAATCTATGATTCAAGCTCAAATGTTTCTCTTATTAATTCTAAGTTATTGAAACTAAAGGGGAAAGGAAACAGAGTGAATAAATCGAATTTAGTAACAATTAATGGCGTCAAGAAGACTAGTGGTTTGATATGACTATAAAAATTAAAATATTCGAGATAGAGGAAAATGTGGAAGTGTATATCTTTGATGACTTTTTGATTGGATTAGACTTGATAAAGAAGTTCAAGCTGATACAAAACGAAGCCTTAAAAATAACCCAAAAACAATACTTAAATGAAAATATGAAAATGAATCGTGAAGAGAAAGAAAATACGGAAAACACAGATACAAAACAATATAAGATTAATTACAATGAACATGTAAAAGAAGAAGATTTTGAAATAAAGATAGATCATTTAAATGAGAATATAAAATCTCAAATAAATAAATTAATTGATAAATATAACACAGTATCTGCAAAAAATTATATGATGTTGGTACTGTCAATGGATATGAAGCTAGAATTGAATTACATGTAGACAAATGTTGTTGTAATGTAGAAAATAGAAAGGAAATAGAGGAACAAATAACAAAGTTATTGGATAATAAACTTATAGAAGAATCCTACAGTCAATTTGCTGCACCTGTCACCTTGGCATTAAAAAAAGAGGAAAACAAGATATCCAGATTATGTATAGATTTTAGAGAACTGAATAAAATAGTAGTACCGGATGCCCAACCATTTACTTCAATAGATGACATAGTAAGAAAAACAAGAAATTGTAAGTATTATACAACTCCAGATACTAATTCTCCGTTTTGGTCTATTCTTTTGAGAAGACAGGAAAAAGAATGGATTTGTTACACAGGAAGGACTTTTCCAATGGACTTGTCTACCATTTGGATTAAAAAGAGCACCTGCGATATTTCAGAGGATCTTAAGCAACATACTTAGAAAGCATAAACTTACAGATTTTGCAGTAAATTATATAGATGATGTTCTAGTATTTTGAAAATCTTTTGATCAACATATTCAACATCTAAAACAGCTGTTAGACGCAATTAAAACAGAAGGAATTAAATTCACTGGGACATATTATACAAAATAATTCTATAAAACCATTGAAAGATAATCTAATTTCAATAAAAAAATTCCCATCCCAAAAACACAGAAACAAGTCAGCCATTTTCGAGGGAAAATAAATGATTATCATGAATACATTCCAAGAAGTGCAATAATACTAGATCCGATGCATAATTTACTCAGGAAAAATCAAAATTTCATTTGATCTGACAAATGCCATGAGGCATTTAAAAATAAAAAAAAATACTATGCTCTCAACCAGTATTGGAAATTTATGATAAAGACTTACCAATTAAAATTCATACAGACGCTTCTATAGAGGGAATTGGAGCCATTTTGAAACAGACGCAACTTGATGGGAAAGAAAAAACGGTCGCTTATTTTTCAAAAAAATTAAATCAAGCCCAAAAAAATAAAAAAGCCATATGTTTAGAGTGTTTGGTTATTAAAGAAGCAGTGCAATATTTATAAGGAAAACTATTAACAGTTTATTCGACCCATAAGCCACTAGAAAACATGAATGTAAAATCAAGAACAGATGAAGATCTAGGTGACTTGATGTACTATCTATCACAATATGATTTTAATATATTCGTAATATAATTTACGCTCCGGGAAAAGATAATATAGAAGCAGATTGCCATAGCAGAAAAACATAATGATAATGAAACAAAATATATATTATAAAAAATTTAGAAATAAGGAAAAAATAATTCTATCTGAAGAATTCAGCATTAAATTCATAAGAAATATACATGAGAATATGTGTCATATTGGAATTAAACAGATGCAGAAAGCAAGTGGTGCACCATACATTGCGAGAAACTTGATCAAAAATATCATAGAAATATGTAAAATCTGTAAGGCTTGTATTAAAAATAAGGAATTTGCGAACGACGCCATACAAGACTGCTTTCAAGACTGATATCTTTTATTCGTATCTTATCTTTTATCTAATAAAAATGTAACCACAAAATTATAAACATATATAAAAGGTACAAATAATAATAATAAATTTAAATTAAGACTTCATTTATTTGTTTCTATATTTTGCATTAAAATCTGAATTAAACCAGTAAACTAATCAATCGAATCGAAGTCTTTATTGTGTTTGAAACATAAACGATAAATAAAAGCATTTTGTGCATGTTTCGTGCATACAATTACGCTGCATGACTAAGAATTGATACGATATGTATTATGTTTATCCGACTAGATTCAGATGGTTAGGAGAGGCCTATGTCCAGCATTGAATTGCGATTAGCTGACGATGATGATGCTGACGATATTACATGTACTGGCCTTCCAGACTTTGTATGGAGGAAATGACCACCACCTAACATTGATACAATTAAAACCATCATGGGACCCACAAAAACACACAATGAAATACATGAAAATTCGTTTAGCGGTTTAGGAGGAGTTAAGTAACATGTACACTTTGGAGGCTCAAGATCTACAAAGAGGTATCTTCATCTAGTAGTAGATCAATTTACTAGATACGTATTTATCCTAACATGGAAAACTCAGAGTGCAAACGATTTTATTCAACTGGTTACAAATATATCAAAAACTGAAAATATCGAGATGCTTCTCACCGACCAATATCCAGGTATAAACTCGAAAGAATTCAAGAAATTCTTAGAAGAAAATCAGATACCTATGATAGTCACGTCACTGCAATAAATGCACCATTCTCGAATGGTCTAAATGAGAGGCCAAATTAAACATTGGTGAACACAATAAAAGAAAATTCCCCAGTAAATTTTCTTCTCCATTTAGATGTAAAGAAATAATTGTAATATTTCTTTAATGTTTGATAAGGTTGCATTGATACTGGCATTTAAGTTTTGTGTTATAGTTTACATATGATAAAACTTACCGGAACAGTTCATGGTGCTTCGGACTCGGCAGTGGACGGTCCGGGGGCTCGGGTGGGGGCTCGCACGCTGCTGCCAAACACATCACAACTTCATTAACTTATGATTGTATTTAAACTAGTTTATAATCAAAATTTATCATATATGTATATATAAACAAAACATAAATGCTATTTATTTAAAAAATATAACTTTGAGGTTAGGTACAAATGATAGAACATGTGTTCGTTACCCGCGTGAGGCGACGACGGCCTCCTCGGCACCACGGGCGGGGGGGCCTCGTCGCGGGACTCGGGGCCTCCGCACGCTCGCGGTAGCAGGGGGGGCACGCGCTCCTGGGACACGGACAGAGGTTGCATGTGACACTCAAAACATAAATAAAAACATTAAGGTACCTCATCTACGTATGTACTCATTGTTTCATAATTTGTGTATTTCGAGTTTTTTTGTTAAATTTTGATAAACATGGAAATTAGGTTACCTGAACAACTCTCACCAGACCTCGATGATCTGCGCCTAAATTGGGGATAATTGTCGTACTTGACTACGATGGCTGGTGGTCAGTGGTGGTCATGCGAGGTGGTCCATGCTGCGCGAGTAGAACAGCTCCGCGTCCACGATGGTGGTGGGGCGGGACGGTCGCTCACCTGCGGCGGCGGCGCGTCCTGCTTGCGGCACGCGAGGTGGTCCATGCTGCGCGAGTAGAACAGCTCCGCGTCCACGATGGTGGTGGGGCGGGACGGTCGCTCACCTGCGGCGGCGGCGCGTCCTGCTTGCGGCACGCGAGGTGGTCCATGCTGCGCGAGTAGAACAGCTCCGCGTCCACGATGGTGGTGGGGCGGGACGGTCGCTCACCTGCGGCGGCGGCGCGTCCTGCTTGCGGCACGCGAGGTGGTCCATGCTGCGCGAGTAGAACAGCTCCGCGTCCACGATGGTGGTGGGGCGGGACGGTCGCTCACCTGCGGCGGCGGCGCGTCCTGCTTGCGGCACGCGAGGTGGTCCATGCTGCGCGAGTAGAACAGCTCCGCGTCCACGATGGTGGTGGGGCGGGACGGTCGCTCACCTGCGGCGGCGGCGCGTCCTGCTTGCGGCACGCGAGGTGGTCCATGCTGCGCGAGTAGAACAGCTCCGCGTCCACGATGGTGGTGGGGCGGGACGGTCGCTCACCTGCGGCGGCGGCGCGTCCTGCTTGCGGCACGCGAGGTGGTCCATGCTGCGCGAGTAGAACAGCTCCGCGTCCACGATGGTGGTGGGGCGGGACGGTCGCTCACCTGCGGCGGCGGCGCGTCCTGCTTGCGGCACGCGAGGTGGTCCATGCTGCGCGAGTAGAACAGCTCCGCGTCCACGATGGTGGTGGGGCGGGACGGTCGCTCACCTGCGGCGGCGGCGCGTCCTGCTTGCGGCACGCGAGGTGGTCCATGCTGCGCGAGTAGAACAGCTCCGCGTCCACGATGGTGGTGGGGCGGGACGGTCGCTCACCTGCGGCGGCGGCGCGTCCTGCTTGCGGCACGCGAGGTGGTCCATGCTGCGCGAGTAGAACAGCTCCGCGTCCACGATGGTGGTGGGGCGGGACGGTCGCTCACCTGCGGCGGCGGCGCGTCCTGCTTGCGGCACGCGAGGTGGTCCATGCTGCGCGAGTAGAACAGCTCCGCGTCCACGATGGTGGTGGGGCGGGACGGTCGCTCACCTGCGGCGGCGGCGCGTCCTGCTTGCGGCACGCGAGGTGGTCCATGCTGCGCGAGTAGAACAGCTCCGCGTCCACGATGGTGGTGGGGCGGGACGGTCGCTCACCTGCGGCGGCGGCGCGTCCTGCTTGCGGCACGCGAGGTGGTCCATGCTGCGCGAGTAGAACAGCTCCGCGTCCACGATGGTGGTGGGGCGGGACGGTCGCTCACCTGCGGCGGCGGCGCGTCCTGCTTGCGGCACGCGAGGTGGTCCATGCTGCGCGAGTAGAACAGCTCCGCGTCCACGATGGTGGTGGGGCGGGACGGTCGCTCACCTGCGGCGGCGGCGCGTCCTGCTTGCGGCACGCGAGGTGGTCCATGCTGCGCGAGTAGAACAGCTCCGCGTCCACGATGGTGGTGGGGCGGGACGGTCGCTCACCTGCGGCGGCGGCGCGTCCTGCTTGCGGCACGCGAGGTGGTCCATGCTGCGCGAGTAGAACAGCTCCGCGTCCACGATGGTGGTGGGGCGGGACGGTCGCTCACCTGCGGCGGCGGCGCGTCCTGCTTGCGGCACGCGAGGTGGTCCATGCTGCGCGAGTAGAACAGCTCCGCGTCCACGATGGTGGTGGGGCGGGACGGTCGCTCACCTGCGGCGGCGGCGCGTCCTGCTTGCGGCACGCGAGGTGGTCCATGCTGCGCGAGTAGAACAGCTCCGCGTCCACGATGGTGGTGGGGCGGGACGGTCGCTCACCTGCGGCGGCGGCGCGTCCTGCTTGCGGCACGCGAGGTGGTCCATGCTGCGCGAGTAGAACAGCTCCGCGTCCACGATGGTGGTGGGGCGGGACGGTCGCTCACCTGCGGCGGCGGCGCGTCCTGCTTGCGGCACGCGAGGTGGTCCATGCTGCGCGAGTAGAACAGCTCCGCGTCCACGATGGTGGTGGGGCGGGACGGTCGCTCACCTGCGGCGGCGGCGCGTCCTGCTTGCGGCACGCGAGGTGGTCCATGCTGCGCGAGTAGAACAGCTCCGCGTCCACGATGGTGGTGGGGCGGGACGGTCGCTCACCTGCGGCGGCGGCGCGTCCTGCTTGCGGCACGCGAGGTGGTCCATGCTGCGCGAGTAGAACAGCTCCGCGTCCACGATGGTGGTGGGGCGGGACGGTCGCTCACCTGCGGCGGCGGCGCGTCCTGCTTGCGGCACGCGAGGTGGTCCATGCTGCGCGAGTAGAACAGCTCCGCGTCCACGATGGTGGTGGGGCGGGACGGTCGCTCACCTGCGGCGGCGGCGCGTCCTGCTTGCGGCACGCGAGGTGGTCCATGCTGCGCGAGTAGAACAGCTCCGCGTCCACGATGGTGGTGGGGCGGGACGGTCGCTCACCTGCGGCGGCGGCGCGTCCTGCTTGCGGCACGCGAGGTGGTCCATGCTGCGCGAGTAGAACAGCTCCGCGTCCACGATGGCGCCCCGCGGGGACAGCGCGGCGCGTCGCGCGCTGCTGGAACACGTGCTGCTGGAGCTCCACTTGCTGCGTGGAGGGGGGGGGGTCCGTTAGTGAGGCCTGGGTTTGCCACGTGATGTGTATGAGCAGCCAATTACGAAGAAGTAATACGTGCGTGACAAACATGATTCAGAAAGTGAGACTTAGTAATAGCAAATCTAACATAATATTGAAGTAATTAAAAAAGTGCGTTCGTTTAGACAAAGGGAGTGTATGATAATCGATAAAAAACATTAACTATAAAGTTAATAACAGATAAGTAAAGTTGAGAACGAACAAACAAACAGACATCAATTCTGGGGCGTTAAACAACAAACCGATCGTGCCTGGGAGAGTGGCTGTCCCGCGGAGACGGCGGCTCGTCCCGCGCCGACCCGCTGTTCCTGTGGAAACAGAAAAATATTAGATTATATACTTAGTAACCCATTTATTCTATTTGTATTATGGTATACCCCCTTCTGAGTATAATTCATTCACGTTCAATTACGTTTATATTACCAGATGTACCTCCCGCCTCGCGCACCCGCACCGTCCCTCGATACACACCCGTTCAGTACGGTTAGCAAAACTTTCACGTAAAGTGAGCACATCATTTTTTTATCATGTAAATGTGTAATGCCTCTTATTATTTCTCTGTCTATTGTTTATCTATGTAGGTACTGTACGTAACTTTTTTTATAGAATATAATAAATTAATTATAAAATAGAGGTGAGAGTAGGTAGGCGGACGAGCATATGGGCCACCTGATGGTAAGTGGTCACCAACGCCCATAGACATTGGCATAGGGGTGATGACTGATTTTGAAATAACCTTCTATGATGTAGGTACACGTCTACTATTACTGAAAATAATTTTACTTCAGTAATAAACCAACGGCTTACGCAAATAATTGCATTTTCATTTACTTATTTTGAATTTCGCTCGAAAACACCCGCAGGTGTCATGGCGCCTGACGTGACGTCACGCCTTAAAAAACGACAGTAAACGTTGTATTGTGTCTATACTCAACGAAGAAAAGCAGAAAGTATTGCGTTTTTACTAAGGTTAAAAATGAATTCCAAAGTTTAACAACGTGCAATACGATGCAAAATTAATTTTGAAACGCGTAAACACAACTGTTCAAGAGAAACGGTTATAAATAAAGAGGCGTGACGTCATTCGCTCTGATTGACGTTTCAAATAAAATGGCCAATTGCAGAATCTTATACTTTTATTTTATTAAAATCTTTTTAATCCCAATGTGTATATTAAAATGGGATCATTTTTTAGAATCCTTTTAAAATAGTTTCTTCTCTAAAATCATTTATTTTTTTAATTCTTTAATACTGTCATCCTGCCTATTGTAAGAAATGTTAACCGTCGTTTACATCGTCAATGCGCCACCAACCATGGGAACTGAGATGTTATGTCCCTTGTGCCTGTAATTACACTGGCTCACTCACCCTTCAAACCGGAACACAACAATACCAAGTATTGCTCTTTTGCGGTAGAATTTCTGATATATATAACTAAACTCAATAAAAATATTTTTTTCTAAACCTCTCAAGAATATATTTTCTTATTTAGCGTATAATAAAACTTGTTAATATATAACACAAACTATTTTAAATTCATTTTATATACAAAGAAAGTAACATACTGTTGCAGTACAAAAAAAAAATACAATAAATATTTTTTTGTCAACAGTGCTAATAGTGCCTGTTACGTCATTGTTTATGGGTCTACGAGGGTTTTGTCGAAATGAACGGGCAGTAACTTGAAATTAGATTATGTTTTGATAACTAGTGGGTTTACTTCAGCCTTGCTTAGTGACTGTTTATTTAAATACTGATTTCTCTCTTTCTCTGTCATCATTGATTTGACATTCGAAAGAAGAAGACACAGCATTCGAAGTGTAAGTTTATAAATATAGCCTATGTCATACCTAAGTATGTGTGAAGGCATACAGCCAGTCAATTGCCAAATTAATTTCTGTTATATAGTACAAGTTAAAAGGTTCTGTTACCTGTTGAGCGTGGCGACGGACTTGCTCTTGTCGAAGAGCGCCAGCCCCTTGTCGAAGAGGCTGAGCTGTCCGAGCTGCGCGAGCGAGCTGGAGCACGAGCGCTCCAGGCGCGGCGACGTCAGCGAGCCGCGGTCTTCCCGGGAACCTGCATGTATCAATACAACAGATTAAATATCATGAATTTAATTTCACCTTAAAATATATATTAGTTAAATCTTACAATTTAATTTTCCACTGACTTTTAGTATTGATTACAATATAATCAGGCGTCAATATGTATATGTAGATATTGTATAATGGTCAAAAATCATCTCCAAATCTCCAAATAAAAGATAAATTCGCAAACAACACAAAAATCAGAGGTATAGTCTTATTTTGATATTGAAATATACTTGGACTGTATTAACGTTTAATAAGTAATTGTTCTAAACATTATTATATTATTCGTAATTATTAAAAAAATATTTAACTGATATCGCCATCATTTTGATGGTTTTACAACTATTCAAATTTGTTTTGGGCGACTTTCTACTGGACTTCTTATGGCATCTATGATGTATCTTTTGTACATATGGTCTGTTGGTCTAGGGCGTGATGTAAGGCTGCAGAACCGAAGGTCCTGGGTTCAATTCCCTGGTCGGGCCAATAAAAAGTTATTGGGTTTTTCCGTCAGAAAATTCTCATTAGCAGCCCGGAGTCTGGAAGTTGGAAGTTTGTACACTCCCGTGCCTCGGTAAGCGCGTAAAGCCGTTGGTCCTGCGCCTGAATTCTTTCCGGTCGTATCGGATTGCCGACCCATCGAGTTATAAGAGTTAGGGAATAGAGAGTGCACCTGTGTTTGCGCACACACTTGAGCACTATAATATCTCCTGCGTAGTTGGCTAATCGCTCACGAGATTGGCCGCCGTGGCCGAAATCGGTCTGGAGGACATTATTATTATTACATGATTATATAGTGACACATACCGTGATCGTGTACAGGCAGCGACACCACGGAGATACCATCCCACGTGCTCGTCGGAGACAGCTGAGCTACATCTGTAATTAAAAAAATAAAATAACGAATCCATTATTATAGTGTAATGTATAATATTTAATATAGCTGTATGCTGTATTAAATGTGATGCAGCATCACTCATACACTCAAAATGACACGTCCCTTGTGCCTGTAATCACTCAAGGTCACACAGTATTCAAAGGAAAAAATAATCATTCAAACATTGATGTTAGTTGGTACAATTTAATTTAATCATGTAATATGAAGATTCCAAAATGTTTATAAAATTAGCTTATATACATTTTTATTTATTATTTTGTGGACGGTACCTTACTAGACCGAACGGTAGAATAAACGATATTGATTGATTCGTATACTCACTGGTGTTGTCATCGGAGACTTTCACCTTCACAGGCTTCAGTGAGAGGTCGGGATATCGTCGTGGCTAGACATGAAAAGAGTATTATGTATTTTTTAAATAATGAAATATAAATAATGAAACAGGGTAATCATATTAAACGTTTCCTAAGATTTATACATTGTTTTCTTCGCATTTTCTGCTCCGGGGTTTATTTCCGAACTGGTGGTACATTTTTGACACTCAATAAGTAAGTGTATTTCTTTTATATAGAATAAATCATGACGATGAGTTTAAATATACAGCCTTACATATATATTTATATAATAAATTGTCTGTCAAATGAATTATAAGAATATTTACATTTTGACGCTTAATAAACTAAAATAAGGATATACATTTAGAAAAAAACGCAAGATTACAATTCACTAAATGACCATATAATGATAATGACTAATAGAATTATCATTAAATTAAAACTCTACATACGAATTTCGGCATTTGCTTGAGAGGCAATCGCGGTTCTATCTCGAGGCTTTTCGCGTAGAGATAGTCGGTCACCTCTTTGTCGTCCATACCGGGGAACGGCTCCAGGGAGTCCAGAAACGCCTGGAATTGACAAAGTGGTATTGAAATTGTTATTATCTGTGGGACAATAACTCTGGCAGCATACGTAGCTGTCAAGAACTTTTTTTTTTCCAATTTTTTCGGTTACCATGGTAGTTGTTATCTGTAAATTATTTTTATCACATAACTAACTAATTTGAATTGTTCATTTCATGTCTTGATATAATATCGTTTAATGCGTAATTTTGTTACTAATTACTTCTTTACGTGTAAACCGAGAAACACTAACAACTCAATAGCTCGAGACCCGGTACCGATAGATGGCGCTGATTACTGGATCAGCGCCGGCTAGATATTCGCTAATGGGGTATACAAAGCGTACAAACATAATGAGCATTTAAATAATCATTATATAAACAGTGACAGCACTTCTTTAGTTTCATTCAGCATTTGATTCCTCTGATAATATTTCGGCGAAGATTATAATTTCTATTGGTCCTACTAGTTGGATCGTTGGATATGTAGCCAAATAAACTAATCAACAAGTCAGCATAATGTTTTGTATATTATATTTGCCAGTGATTTAACTGTATACGTACCCTCGTCCGTGGCTCGACCGTGAGACAGTAGGGCTGGTTCTGATACTGCTGGATCTCTCCCGTGATCTCCGCCACCTTGCGACGCTTCGAGAAGTTGATCAGTTCGGAGTTCGGCAGGTAGTCTGTAATATGACGAACTAGTCAGACACGAACATCGAAGAGAGGTCTCCTCCATCGTCAGCTCGATGTGCTCACCGAGGTTCCCCTCCTCGATGTGCAGGATGTTGGTGAGGTACATGCCGAGGAAGGGCACGCAGGGCGGGTTGATGCTGCGCAGGCGCTCCTGGTAGCGGCGGAAGTGGTCGGAGTTGAGGTCGCGCAGCTGGTGCAGCGCGCGCGCCAGGCGCGGCGGCAGCAGCGCGAAGGTGGCGCGCAGGCGGTGCACGGACGCCGAGCCGCACGCCGCCACCACGCCCAGCACGCCGTTGAAGTTGTTCAGGTCGCGCAGCGCCAGCGCCAGCTCCAGCAGCCGCGCCAGCACCGCCGCGCGCTCCTCCAGGTTCTCGCTCTCCACCACCCACTTCTCCATCCAGCGCGTGAACTGGAACGTTACATTCACACGTCACTTGACGCTGGTCAACATTGCTTCTAACGAAAGACTTATAAATGTCCGTACGAAATAGAAACATACTTAAAACATAGATGGGTATCGTTAACTCACGTTAGTAGTATGCTTGATGATCCTCAGCAAGTTTGGGCTGGTTTTCTCCTTGTCTTTTTTAGTCCACACGGCGCCAACCAGCTCCGAGGGTTTTACCTGATTTCAAAGTTACATATAAACCAGGGATTCTAACACATTACGGGTGTAGTCTCCTTGAACTATTACATATTTATTTATGAATTTCAAATGATGATGAAATATATGAAAGGTTTGACGTTCATTTTTATATGTATAATAAAAAATTAGTGATTTAGTAAATGATACTTTCCCCTTAATATACGACGGGACCCCCCTCTAGTTGGGAGGTCGTAGCCTTAAATAAGACACGTCACGTCCTACTGTGATAGCCCGCAACAGCCACGCATGCTGAGACGGCTATAACTCACCTGCCGGTAGAGCTGGAACTCCAGCAGAGTGAGCTGGCGGGCCAGCTCGAGCGGGTGCAGCGCGAGGGGGTGCCAGTTGTAGCGCTCGGGGTCGTCCACGTGGCGCAGCGGCGCGGGGGGCGAGCGGTCGAACACGTGCGACACGCCCCCCGGGCCCGGGCCCCCGCACGACACCGCCGCGCCCGGCGGGGCCCCGCCGCCGAACTCCGCCTCGCCCTGGCCGCTCTGTGCGCACTGCGGACATTCAGGAGGAGTGTCAGGCTATGGTTCATGGCTTCAATAATGAACTAATTTAATCAATACGAATCGATTTCCTGTACTTCAAAATAAAACTCCCAATCACCACCGACCTTTCTCTGAACAGTTTTGAGCACGCTCTGGACCCACTTCTTCATCGGTTTCCCGTCAACGGACTCCAAAAACGCGATCAGTTTCTCCAGCAGCGCCGGTTCTCTTTCAAAGTCGTAAAAGTGTTGATCCACCCAGTGACGAAGGACATTTATTACACTGTAAGAATAAGAAAATACAGATAATTAATTTGCTTAAAATACCTAAGTACTCCTAAGAAAAACCGGCGATAGTACGGTACACAGTTTCCCAATTAATTCCATAATTTAAATTATGATAAAGTATTGTCAGGATTGTCGTTTTGTTATTTTTATTTAATATAGGTAGGCGGACTGGCATGATGGAGCACGTGATGATAAGTAGTGACCACTGCGCAAATACGCCACCAACCTTGGGAACTAAGATGTTATGTCCTGTAGTAACACTGCTAGTGGAAAGGATTGCAAAAAGCCCTTTCAACAAATATTTTTAACATACGATTAAGCTTCAAGGGTATAGGGTATATCAATTTGTAACCGCAAAGACTATTTTATCACACCAGACCCTCTAGCTATACCAACTACATACCGGAACTTGACGGGCTGCTGGAACTCCTTCCGGTACCTCTTCCAGTCCTCTCTGGCGGTGTTCTTGCTCAACTTCTCCGCGTCGCTGCTCGCGGACATCTCCACGCACTCCGCTATAGCAAACAAATGAAAAATTAATATAACATATTATTTTAGCTCGATCTTATGTCATAGCAACATCTTGTTGTACTTAAATGGCAGTATGGTGAAATATGGTCAGCATTAGGCTTCTGGACCGTAATCTCAACGTCAAACAGAAGTTGAAGACATTGAGAATCATCCTGGAACTAAAATGGAGTTTGGCAGGAGAAGAGGTAGGTTTTCGGGCAAAAGCAAGGCGATTATGATAACAGAAAGAGAAAAATCAGTGTTTTAAACGCCTCAAACTACTTTTATAAGTTAGGCTGTTTAATAATATATTTGTTTTCAATATTAAAAATACTACTATATTCTTTATAAACAATATTGATTTAGTTTTTTTTTCATGAATCCACTTGTCTGAACAAGTCACAAGAAATTAGTGAGTTTATCAGTAACACATTGCTGACAAAAGTTAACGCACCAACATAACAATAACCAAGTGTAATAGAGGCGAAATTACACCGGCTCTACACGTGACTCTTAACCGGCAAGTACCACTGATTATTTAAGTGTTTAATTTATATTAAGAATTCATTATATCCTCAGCGGTAAAGGTAAACTTGCATGTGTCGAATTAAATTCTATCACATGTCATAGTCACAGTATTCTCCTCGATAGGGTAGGAAGCGTTTGTCCAGCAATGGGACAGGTACAGGTTTATACATTAAAGTACATAATATAAAAAAAAGGATATAAAAAAAATACAGAAAATGAATTCAAACGATAACTAAAAAATACATTTGAACTCTGCAACAGTGAAATGCTACTTTACATGACATGTACGGTACCTATGTCGAGGTCTAAATCCAGCAACGAAGCGTTCGGACTGATATCCTTCTTCGGAGTCTTGATCCGAGGGGCTGGCGTGTTAGGGAGACAAGCGAGCGTATCGTTAGTTTGTTTAGTGGGTGGTGAGTGGTGGTGACGGTGGTGGGGGGGCCGGTGGAGGTGGTACGCACCGGGTCGCGGCGCGTCGTACACGAGGTGCGGCTCGGGGATGTCGAAGCGCTCGATGAGCAGGTCCAGCAGCTCCGCGGGCGAGCAGAAGGAGCGGTAGGTGGTGAGGAAGGTGCGCACGAGGTTCAGGTCCGCGTGCACGTGGTAGGTGAGCCGCTCCACCAGCTTCAGCAGAGTCGCGCCCTGAGATAGAGAAACAAATATATAAGCACATAACAAGTGGTGCTACACTGGATTAATTATTATTTCTTCCGTAAAACATTTTATACATTTCTTTATTTGTTATATAGAACACCATTATTTATAGAATAATTTAAACCCTCTTCTCAAAGCGTAGAGGCCTCACCTTGATGAGGGGCGCGTTCCCAGGGCGTTCCTCCAGCACGATGTTGTCGGTACAGTCGGGCTCCGCGAACCGGTACAGAGACGCCGGCGGCAGCTGCAGCGGGTGGCGCCGCTCCAGGTCCAACAGGATGCTGCAAGACACGCAAACGGAACTTAGCCAACACTGTTCTGCTTATTAGCTATGATAACAGTGGTTCATAAACAAATTGGGATTAACCCCTTTAACAAATAACAATGTGATATTTTTACAATAGATATTATCAGTGTGAGAAGTATTAACCATCCCTCACATGACCTACGCGCCATCAAACTTGAGAACTAGGATGTTCCATAGTGCCTGTCGTTCAAAAATAATACTGAGTATTGCTGTCCGGCTCGAAGGACCAATTACTAATGCACGAGTTTTAATTAACTGTGATGCCCCCAAATGAGCCCACAAAAAGCACAATCACATAGAAAATATTTAGTATGTCGATAGTATGTCAACTGAAAATTTGTAAGTGTGTGTTACCTGTCAAGACTGCGATCAAGCATGGGCTTGGTGTTGAGTAGCACGAGGTCTGCCATCCAGCTGCGCTTGTCTGCACTCGAGGCGGCGGCCAGCAGCACGGGCGGGCCCACGCGTGGGCACAACTCGATGAGGTTGCGACCCTCTGCGGACACGTCCAACATCCACTGTTACTCATACAGTAAGAATATATCCTTGTTTAGCTCAGTACAATACAGCTATGTGAATCACGATAGAAAATATATCGAGTCGTGATGTCAAATCGATTATCATTTCATCTTTCGATTCTATATCCCTCGTGCCAGTAGTTACACTGGCTCACTCACCGGAAAACAAAAATATACTGTTTTGCAGTAGAACATCTGATGAGTGAAATTAAAATAATTTTTAAATCCCGTATGAGAATCAAAGAATACGAACATGTTTTTCATACTACTTGTTATTCATACTAGAAATTAACAATTTGATTCAAGAGTGTCCAAATGGTCATAGAAATATAATACCGATAAAATATACGTCCAATATAGCAGACGTATTCTACTGTAACTTGTAAGTATTCAATACGTATTCGTTGAGTAAATATATCATCAACATTCCTACCTTCTCCATCAGCACGATCGACAATCTTCAACTTCCGTATGTGTAATTTTTCCTTCAACTTTAACTGCTGCAAACCACCCGACGTCACACCACTATTTACAGTTACCTACAACAAATATATATATATTTTTTAATTAAGACATAAATAATTATAATAAAAAATATCCTATGTAATATCGTATTTACAGTAACAGCCTGTTAATGTCCCACTGCTGGGCTAAGGCCTCCTCTCTCTTTTGAGGAGAAGGTTTGGAGCTTATTCTACCACGCTGCTCCAATGCCGGTTGGTAAAATACACATGTGGCAGAATTTCGATGAAATGCAGATTCCCTCACGATGTTCACCCTCAAGCACGAGATGAATAATAAACACATATTAAGCACATGAAGATTCAGTGGTGCTTTGCCCGGGTTTGAACCCACGATCATCGGTTAAGATTCACGCGTTCTAACCACTAGGCCATCTTGACTTTTTCGATATCGTATTTACACTGTGTAAACACTATCAACTTCCAACTCCGGTCTGGTACTGATAATTGACAAAAAAACGCAAACATATTTTTTGTTAGTCCACGTGCTCTGGGCCTGCCTTATAAGCGAGTCACTTGACCAACGAGTTAAGTGTTATATATAATAAAATATAATAAAATATATGTAAAAACACACAAACTCACCAGACTAGTGACGGGCTTACAGAGGAGTAGCAGTCCGTCGAAGAGGAACGCCCGTCGCTCCGCTATCCGCTTGCCCGGACCGATTTTCGACAGCGAATCCTCTGGAATAGAAATTTCATTTCTGTGCAGTGAATATTACTTATTAAATTGATTTTTTTTTTCTTAAATAGCTTGGTGAACTGTCAAACGAGCCACTTGATGGTAAGTGGTCGCCACATCAAAAACATTGGCGATGTAAGAAATATTAATTATCTCTTATATCGCCAATGCGCCACTTGTGTCTGGTAAAATTGTACATAGCTATACTAAGTATTGCCGTTTGGCGGACTAATATTTGGTAAGTGGATGGTACCTACCCAGACGGGCTCGCACGAAGCCTACCACGAGTGGAATCTTCGAAAGAACAATTATGGAACTTTTTTTTTGTAAATCTTAGAAGTGGGAAGTAAATAAATTGACTTTACAATGAAAGTGTCGGTCGGCGTACCGCGGATGAACTCGTTGCAGCAGTGCGGCACGTCGCGCGCGTCCCAGTTGTCCACGAGGCGCGCCAGCTCGCCGCACTTGTCGATGGCGAGCTGGCGCCGCGCGCGCCACAGCGAGCGCACCGCGCCCTCCCTGCGCGCACACGCGTTAGTACCGCTCCACACACACACACTCCCACACGACACACACTCACAGTTTGGGCCCGTTCCCCAGCGCCTTCGTCAGCAGCTTCTTTATCGGGTGCAGGTTGCACTCCACCTGCGAACACGGGCCGGGTGAGTACGGCGCTGCCGGGCCGGGGGTGGGGGGGCTAACGCGGGTGGGTGGGCACCTGCTTGAAGCTCTCGCGGTCGTCGGAGGCGGGCGCGGCGGTGAGCAGCGCGCGCACGTAGCTGTGGTACAGCAGCACGTGCGCCACGGGCGCCAGCAGCAGGCGCGGCAGGCAGTACTTCACGGCCAGCCGGAACCCGTGCCCCGCAGTGTCCAGCCGCTCCGAGCGCTGGGGGACAGGACGGGCTCATCACTACTCTTCATTATTTATATGAAGCAAAATGATACAGAAAAATACCAAGAAGGCTAACTTGAGAGGAAAAAAGAATGCCACAGTATTTATTGACTATTTAACTACCTCATAATTCTGGTAGACACCAGAGGCGGTAAATAAAAACCCAAGATCAGTCAACAAAATGTTTTCGAATTTATCACGAAATTGTCTATGACTGTATGAACATTTATAGCCATCGCTTTATGGGATCTATTTCTAAGGTTAATAATGTCAGCGAGTGTAGTTTACCACGGGATCATCCACAATCTTCTGCAGCGCTTCCCTCGACTCCTTCTTCGTGACGATGTTCGCGTACCGCACGTACGCTCTGAACTCTTCCACCTCGGCCAGTTCTGAAAATATATTAAATAACACATAGATAACAATAATATAATAATGTCCTCCAGACCGATTTCGGCCACGGCGTCCAATCGCAAGAGAGATTAGCCGACTGCGCAGAAGATATTACAGTGCACGAGTGTGTGCGCAAACACAGGAGCACTCTCTATTCCCTAACTCTCATAATCCGATGGGACGGCAAACCGACACGACCGGAAAGAGTTCAGACGCAGGACCAACGACTTTACGTGCTTTCCGAGGCACGTGTACATACTTCCAGACTTCCAGACTCCGGGATGCTATTGAGAATTTTCTGACAGAGACGGTCACAAACTCAAGACAATAAAACTCAAGGTCAAACTTTCCAGACAACCTTTCCTCTCCTTTAGCCTTGTAGATAGGAGTTTCTGGTAACTAGCGATAATTAGTATAATTATTAAATTAATTATATAACTATTGAATTAAGATAATTTTAATATAACAATTCTGAACCAATTGCCACCTTCGAAACAGCTCCCAATGTACGGCGTGTGCGAGTCCTGCGACATCTCCATGGCATCCTCCAGGTTGCCGAGCAGCGTCACCGTCAGCTCGTATATGTCCACTATGTTGCCGAAGATCAGGGATATCGTCTGAAAATATATAAAAATGTTTTGAGAGAATATTTAGCGTTATTCCTAAAACAGCAATAATTTAATGGAATTAAGACAAAGTTATAATGAGTTGTTTATTTATTTTATATATAGTATATATATTTATTAATTTGGCTTCCTATTAAATAAATATATAAATAAACAGCAACGGTATAATATATAAAAAACGTAAGAGCAGGACTGAAAATGATTTAAATAAACATTTGTAAATACATAGCATAGATGATAGCGTGGATATAAAAAAAATTAATTGTTGTAACTAAGTTTATTGTTTTTTGATGTCTGTATTCTTTATTGTTACTTGATTACCCAACGTAAACATTCTCACGCGTACCATTAAGGGGAAGATTTATAAATTGCGAACAGTATTTATCCTAGTACGGATAGCAAAAACTTAATTATGTAATGTGTTTAATAAGCGCTGGCGTTGACATTTCTAAAGTAGCTCATCTAAGTGTATGACGAGAGGGCGGCACCTTGCAGTCGCCGTCCAGGATCTTGTCCAGCTCGTCCTTGAAGACGCGCACGACGAGGTTGAGGTCCCGCAGGAAGGCGCGCTCGTCGGCCAGCAGGTCGCGCACCAGCTCGCCGTAGCCCTGCGCGCGCGCGCCCGCCGCGCCGCCGCCGCCCGCCAGCGCCGGCTCCTGGTAGAACACGTCCACCAGCACCTGCGCCGCCACGGAACCGACATTAGTCGTTGCCAACTTGCACATCATTATCATTTCTTTGTACATGAGAGATCGGTCTGGGCACCTTGTCGGCGCACATCGCCGTTTTGATATCGCTCATCGTTATAACTTGGTAGCCGCTCTTCTGCGATATCGTCTTCACGAACGTGCCGGACAGCCTGAGGATGTCGGTGCTCACGTATTCCAGCACGCTCGTCATGCACGCCGACACGGACGTGTCGATCTTGTACAGGAGCACCTCCTGAAAACACCAACGTTTAGATTTGTTCAATGACATACTTTGGTGGTGAAGATGATGATCCAGATTGATTTCAGCCGCGCAGCCAATGTCAAGGCCAACTGCGCTGGCCATATTATAATGCTCAAAAAGGTGCATTTCACGATTGAAAAAGCTTCAGGAGTAAGACGTACTTTTCGGATCACGGGTGTATTTACACAGCCAATTTCTAAAATCCAGAATGATAATTTCTAGACAAAAAATTAAGTTTAATCGTATACCGACGTACCTTCTGCAGTAGGTGGTGTATCTTCTCCAGGGGCAGCACCAGCTTTTTCCGTCGCACGCTGGATGGATCACGAGTCTCGCCGATGGCCCAACTGTCCAGCGGCGTGGGAAATGTACGTGCGACGCGTTCCTCTACATCCTGGACAATGAGGTTCGTGTCGATAAAACACCACGGTTTTGAGTAGATCTTATCAACTCTTAAGCCGAAAATGCAAGGTCATGTGTCAGTGGTATATATATAAGAAGGAGTAGATACAATACGATGCTATTTACTAACAGCTCTGCTATATCATGTACTACAAAGAGTTCTTGATTGAAGATATATTATCTTTATTTATAATTCAACACTATTAACTTAACTATTTATATTCACTTAAATTTCACATCCAAATTTCTTCGAGATTGACCAATTATATCGCTTCAAGTCAAGGTCAAATTTGTTTATTTGTTTTGATTCTCTTGTAGTTGAAATAGGCCATACTGAGGATGATTGTGTTCGCGCTATTTTTTGGGTGAGAGGGGTCGAAAGTTGAGCACCTGATACCCTGACTTGCTTATTTCCAGGATACAAGAAGGATACGATAAATGTACCTGCGCGGTGAGCGGAGGCGGCACCGCACACAGCATTGCCAGCAGCTTCAAGCAGAGCGACTCGACGAATTCCAGCGCGCTATCCTCCGCGGTCAGCGTCGGGTGTAGCGACACGAGGATCTGGAAATGTTTTATGTATTATAAGTATATTTTTCATAACATTTAATGTTTCTAAATTTAATAAAAAGTTATTGGATTTTCTAACTTAAAAACTCTAGAAGTTGCAAGTGTTTGATTCTCATGCCTCGGAGAGCACGTAAAGCAGTTAAACTCTCTTAAACTCTTCCCGACCGTTTCAGACTTGACGTCCCAACGGATTATGTGAGTTTATAAGTACACAGACAGGAGTGGTAGGTCAGGACACAATCAAGACCATCATTTGTTTTTCGACAAAATCCCATCAGGCTCAGCAAGCTTTTACTACTAGAATGTAATCCATCTGGTTCGGTGCAGAGTTATTAACATATGACTATGGATGGGGGTGAAAATAAGTCAGCTTTCTTAATTAAATTATTGGCAATGGTTTAGTAAGGAAAAAAGGCAGCGAATGTGTATATAAAACTATCTCGCACTCCCCCAAATCCACATCAGAGAGAACCATCGCAGGGTTTTAAGCTGATAAACATCCCACATAAACCAGTTTTCCCCTGAAACTTTACAACTACTACAAAACTATTATAAATTTTGTCTTATTGCATCCTTATTTGGGATAAAGCAGCAGACATTGAAACAATTTTCATTTTTCAAAAAATAAGCTTGCTTGGCTTAAGCTTCCTTCGGAGATGTGTTTAGGAACATTGGTATTATGACAGTCGCATCACAATATATTTATGCAAATATCTTATATATATAAGTAGCAATTTTAATCATTATGCAAAGGAAAGTAACATACATCAATTGAATCTAGTATTAATAATAAATATAAAATAATCATTCCAAGCTTCCAATCAATCATTATTTATATTCTTATTAGGTCTACAAAGCAGGCTTCAATTAGTTACAAATAATAGTCTTATTAGTAAAAACCTATTACTCTGTTACTGAATATATGTCTGACAAAAATGCGTGGATTGAATTTACACAAAGTTCTATTTTTGAGTAAAAAGAGTAAGTACTAAGTTTGTTGCCGGTTCTTCTCGTTGGAATCCACATTCCAAACCGGTAACAATTGACGATTCATAAGTTATAAAATATATATAACTTGTAAAAATCTATTTGAATAAAAAATATTTTGATTTCGATTCCACACAACCTTGAGTCAGGGGAAAAAAGTTCTCGATGTAACCGATTCTGATCTTAACAAATAATATTCCATACATATCAGAGAGCCCTTCATAAAAAAAAGGATAATTTTTCTTGAATGTTTGCAGAATTTTACTGTTTTAATTTTAACTGTGTCTCACAAAGGTATTAATGATTAAATATAAACATCTACATTTCACATTATCAAATTAAGTAAAGCAAGAAATATTCTATCTAATAGGATGGAATCCTAACTTGAAATTGCCTCAACATTTTAAATACAATCAAGTACTCATGCTCATGTTTAAATTCAACAGGTCAGCCGATATCAAATCATTTCATTACAATTATTGCTTTTATTTTTCAAATTTTTTTCAAGAATTAGGCTCCTCATGTTGTGGAAGTTGACTGATATATGTTCCCATTGTCGTTTAAGTTACATTACTTAGAGTAATTCATTCGTTTATTAAACTAGTGATACCCGGCAAATTTTGTTCTACCTACCATGTGGGTATATCAATAGTTGTGACAACCGAATGATAAAGTATTATTGTGCTGTGCTGTGTATATCTAGTTATGTATTTATTGTTTTATTTGTGTGATCAATTAAATAACATAGTACTCTTATTATATCATAAATATATTGCTGTATTTAATATTAACAAATTATTCTAGCATTACAGTAGAGAAGCCTTAGTCTAATTAATTTTTGTTTGAGCTAAATAATCAATAGTAAAATTATAAATGCAAAACTAACTCGTGTCTATTATGCTTTCAAGGATATATTTTGTTTTGTTATAGGTTAGGTTTTTAAGCTATTACTCTCCACTTTCCCCATAAACAGCCGGCGAAACCCCCTGTGGATACTAGTAAAGAATATAACTTCTATTGTTTATTATACATAACGATTTAGAATAAATATATATAAGATATTTTATAAGCCTTGATGACTTAAGAAATAATACTTGAGCTATTGTTTCAAGGGTTTCCTTAAAAACTTTTTCGGTAGCTTTTAATATTTTAAATTTCTTTATCTATACTAATATTATAAGCGCAAATGTAATATTCTCCATCTGTTACATTTTCACGGCTAATCTACTAAACACATATTGATAAAATTTGTCATGAAGGTTTAACCCCGAGAGAGAACATAGTGTAAATCATTTTGCCTAACACCTACCCCGCTTTCCATAACACGCAGAATAAAACTAGTACTAGATATATATTCATTATTTGATATAATAAATTTGTAAAATAATAAAACAAAAAATTTTTGTAGAGGATTTCTATTATTTATAATATATACTAAAGCTTAGTTCCTTTATTTAGGTAAAAAAATATATATAATATCGAATTGTTTGTAAATAGTGTGTATTATATCATAAAAATACTAATCTAAATTGATTAAATGTTGCATGTCATAAAATAAATTAATTCAAAACGCATCCTTGACCCATCTAGATTTCGTTAGTGACCTCGATTTGTATGCTATACGTAAATATATGCCGTTCTATACAAAATTATGAGTGTATTCTATTGAACATATCGTGTCCACTAGCACGATCGAAACAGCTATCAAAAATGCCATGTTTAGACTTAAAAGACAAAACTATAACAAATAAAGTTTGATAAATAAAGAAAGTTAATAAATTATAGGAAATCTTTAAAGATATTGAGAAATATAATAGATAAACTGTCGTTTTCGTCCAAAGTCAACACAGACAATGTTTTGAACGAAATATGACATATTGTACACAAACCTTTCGGAATGAGTTGATGAACAGTCCGCGCCATTTCTCCGCATTCTCGGGGTCCTGGAAATCGTAACCCCGGCTCTCCTCCACTGTGGGCAGCATATTGGCCGGAGCACCCGCGCCGAATTCATGTAAACACTTTTTAATCACGCAACTAGACAGAACATTATTTCGCTTCACGCGAATTTTTCACAGCTCCTTATTACTTAACACTGAACAATGACACCCAAAAATATATCGTATAATGGAATAATATATATAATAAATTGTATTAGCTTAATTATAACAGGACATCACATAAATTATTCTTTGATTCATCTAATCGGCAAAACGACGCCATTTTCGATTTATTTACAAGTACGTTCCTTTTGGATATCAATATTGGTCTCTGAAGACAAAAGTGATTTTTGATTGGTTCATAGAGAATGATGTCAAAGAAATGCGCGGTTGCAGTTGGCTAAGGAAGGTTTGACGTTATTGCACTTACACCAATCCACAGATTACTGATTATATAAAGCTAAGTATAAGCTATTCAGGCATACATCTATAATTATTATAACATTCTTAACTGATTTTTAATAGTTTCCATTAACTTATATATATTATTTAGGGTATAAAATACTGAACTGAATTAAAGCAATATTTCTTTTCAAAGGAAGCTGATCTATGCAGTGACATCCTAATGAACTAGAAGAAATCAAAAATTAAGTAAAACTTAACTTGTTTTTTAGCTATTAATTTGACGCATATGAATCGGATAAAACTTCATGAATTATATTATGATATTAAGGTTGTATTATTACAAAGATATTTATTTAGCTTGAGTAGTAGTAGTAATAGCAAAAATAAAATTGGTTGACATAGTTTGAAATCCCAACATAGTCATGACAAAAATGCCATAAATGCTTAAAGTTTTTTTTAAAAAAAGGAGGGATAGTATTAAATAATAATATAAAAACAGATATGATTATTAACGCTGGGCATACAAATAATTTAAACGTCACTTAGTCATTTCACATATGTTATTGACATTTGACATTGGCATTAGTCAACCAAACGACAATTTGATTTTCAACATAATAACATCAGTGCAAATATAAATAAAAATATAGTTCATAATGTTAAGTGTATTTATTTCAATTATTATATTTAAAAGTGTTTTATGTTACGATAATGTGGTGCCACTGCAAAATGCGACACAAAAACAATTTATATACAATAATACGTAAGTTTTGTAAAATAATATTCTTTTCCTACATAGTAATATAGTTTTATATATTTATAATTGTTATAAATCACATGCCAAATACCTATTATTATATTATATAGCTGTATGGATTTATATCTTTGTAATTTGTGCGTATGAAATATTTGCTTAGAATACATTTTAGATAAATAGTAGATGGGGAATTCCCCATCAATGACTACTTTTTCAAACTTCATATTATTTGAAAATAGAATCGTCATTATTTTAAATAGAATATTTAGGCAATAACTGTACTGTGTTATACATATATAACTATAAATATATTATAATTGATTGTATTGTAATTGTTTTTATGAGACAATTATATTTTGTTTATTAAGTTAAACAATTTGTTTTTTATTTTTGCATTTTTAGATAAAAAAATATTGCATCTCATGTGCAATTACAGAGAACATATAATATTATAGGTATTATAATATTAAAAAAAATAATTAAAACATGTTATATTTATATGTAGAAGGTAGGTCTTTGCACAAGCCCGTCTGGGTAAGTACATTGAATATCTTACAGTTAAATAGCAATATTAGTATTAGTATTGTTGTATTCAGGTTAGAAGGGTGAGTCAGCTTGTCTAACTACAAGCACAAGTAACATAAAATTCCCGAGGTTGGTGGAACATTAGCGCAAATATCTTGATTGTTGACCACTTACCATCAAGTGCCAAAAAAAAATAGTAGTGACATGTATATTCACATAACAACACATAAATAATTATTCCTACTTCATCTAGGTCTGTATTGCCAAATTAAATTTCCGAATGCCGTACCATACCATAACAGCCTGTGAATGCCCCACTGCTGGGCTAAAGGCCAGCGCTTCCGACAATTATAACAGGAAAACATTATACCAGACATGACTCAAACTATTGGAATTGTGGTCTAAATTTAATAAATAACGATATTTTTTTAAAATAAACTGACACAAATTATCTAAGAGGAATATTAGAACAAGAGTTATCCGATATGATACAAACAGATTATTTCTAACTAAATATTTTTCTTGATTTTCTAACGAAATATCATGAAATATCCAAACGATATACCTAATTCGCTATCTTAAAATATAACCTGAGTAAGATTTTACAAGCATTTTTGAATCTTCATTTTACAAAACAATATTAAATGTAAAGATAGAAGAAGAACCGACAAGATGGCTATGTTATGACTCCATTGCTTCATAAAAGTCGTATAATTTATTTGTACTGGCACTAGTAGCCCATTAATTTGATTTGATGAACTAAATATATTATTAAATTATTTTACATCTATTAAAATAAATATAAAATAATTCTAATCGTGTAGTGTAATAGTTCTAATCGTGTGTCATTAATTATATATATATAAAACCAAAATTATATGTTATATGTGTACAAAGACGAACTGATGTTAGAAATCTATTTACAAACAGACAGAAACGCCAAAAAGTACGTCGTACTGTAATAAGACTTAGATCAAACTATGCAGAAAAAAAGCTGATTCTTACTATAAAACTTACTTGATATATTTTATTTTACTTACTTTATTTTGATATAAAGATATAGTTTAGGAAATTGTGAGCTACTGATATACTCGCTCATTCGCTCTTGCTCTGTGTTTAACTGAATTGAATCTTATTACTAGGATATAAAGATATAGTTTTGGAAATTGTGAGCTACTGATATACTCGCTCTTTTAGTACGACATATCTTGCTTGCGAGCGACACAAGTGTTATTCCTTATATCGTCGTCGTTGGTGGTGCACCAACCTTGGGAACTAAGATGTTATGGTGCTAGTGCCTGTAGGCTGTATTTACAGCGGCTCAGTTACTTTTCAAACCGAAACACAACACTAATTATTTATTGTTGTTTGGCGGTAGAATACCTGGTGAGCGGTTGGTACCAAGACGGGCTAGCACAAAGCTCTACAATCAAGTAAATGTAATTTTTTGTACTCATCTTTCAGGTATGATTATGACACCGTCATAGATGTGACTGTTAATGAAGCTACGACACATATATTGGACTTCAATGAGGTACATATATACATATATAATAAATAAGTAAAACGTTTATTTATTTCGATATTTCATAATATTTCTATCTCCTGATTAAAATTGCCAAGTTTAAACGGCAGTACTTATTTATAAAACAATTAAAATGAACCAATTTTGATGAAATTTTTGTATACGCCATGACCAACAGACAGACCGCGCTCCCTTTACGTCAAAAAATGTAAAAAAAAAACTATGTTTAAAATTTCAGCGCCGCATTTTTGCGGTTACTGTCTCTTTTGGGTATAATTTCAAGTTATATGGGTATAATTCTAAATCAACGCGTTCAAGAGTTATAGGCTTATTGGCCTTGCTCACTGGGTTCATATTTATTAAATTTTATTATATGTTGCAGAAATCAAATCTCATGTCTGTGTATCCGACACGTGTCCACGTCAGCACGAACGACACACTCGACGTGTCCTATCCTCTATTCGTGACGGCCGCTCAACAAAAAGGTATAAACAACCATCATCATCTCATTACACTCCTCTTGCTCATTTCCCTTCCCTTAAAGCAGCTTTATTATTTAACACAATGTCATAAAGGTAAGCGGGCTTCGTTGATCCATAGATAATGAGAATATTAATAAGTTTTATCCATAGACATCTATCGTATTATTACAACTGTCTAAAATTGTAGAATTTAAAAGAAAACAATAAGAACAATAGCAATGATCGTTTTTTAAGGAGATTAATATTTCTATTTACCTCTCTAATCAAGAGTAAAGCTTTAGTTAGGTCGTCACCAACAATAGTCCAAAGGATCAGGATTGGTGAGTTGAGATCTGTGATTTTCACATCACGGTCATCGCCCATAAATCATTGCGTTATTGACGATAGAAAATCCATTCTAAATTAATATAAGTAATGTTTGCCATGGATTACTTGTAAACTTAAGTAAGTTTTAATTTCAGGATAATATGTCATATAAATAACATATTATCTAGTACTGGAATCTAATTATATAAGATTTATATTATATCACCTCGGACACCTTTTTGGGCATAAAGTTCAATTCTTAATTACTTCTAAAGTTGTTATCTGAACAGGTATTATAGTGTACATTTTTGTGTGCATCTTTTCATCCTTTCTGAGGCTACCTTAACTGGCCTGACAAGGAATTGAATGCTGGTGGTAGAGTTTTGTGCATGCCCGTCTGGGTAGGTACCACCCACTTATCAGATATTCTACCGCAAAACAGCAGTACTTGGTATTGTTGTGTTCCGGTTTGAAGGGTAAGTGAGCCAGTGTAATAACAAGCACAAGGGACATAACATATTAGATCCCAAGGTTGGTGGCGCATTGGTGATGTAAGCGATGGTTAACATTTCTTACATCAGGTGGCTCATATGCCCATATGCAAAAAAAAGGTCCTCTGGACCTGCATAGATAGAGGCAGTTATATGAGTGATATTTGCAGGAGTATCATCATGGGAGCTACCGTTGGTAGTCAGCACGAAGCAGGCGGTACTGCGGTTCAATGACATGGCTCGGACGCTCTGTCCACACGACGCAGGACCCAGTGAGTACACTTGATTCATTACTGAAATGTTGAAAACTTACGCGTTTGTTACGTAAATATTTAAATGTTGTTATTATCTGGTGGTAGAGCTTTGTGCAAGCTCGTCTGGGTAGGTACCACCCACTCATCAGATATCCTACCGCAAAACAGCAGTACTTGGTATTGTTGTGTTCCGGTTTGAAGGGTGAGTGAGCCAGTGTAATTACAGGCACAAGGGACATAAAATCTTAGGTCCCAAGGTTGGTGGCGCATTGGCTATGTAAGCGATGGTTAACATTTCTTACAGTACCAATGTCCAAGGGCGTTTATTTACCACTTACCATCAGGTGACCAATACGCTCGTCCGCCTTCCTGTTCTATAAAAAAAAAAGAATAAATGTCGCGTATCGCTCTCCGATGTTTTGAAATCGTTTTCTCTAATGAGTTATTAGTTTGGTCTTAGAATAGTTCCGTACCGGCATACTTTAATTTGGTAGCGATTCTAGTGAATAAATAATTTTGTCAAAACTCAGATGTGACGTCTCAAGGCCGTCCCACGTTAACGTTGGCGACGTCGAGCCCTTCAAATATATCGGTTCGGATAAAACTTCGACGCGTTGAAGATTTCTTCGTTGAAGTTAATAAGGTATGATATTCTTGAATAGAATAGAATATTCTCGATTGTACACCAAAATATTTACAGAAATATACAATTCTATTTGATATTTAAATTAAATTATCGTTTGTTTTAAGCAACCGTGTTTTCGAAGACAAGGAATAGGTGTAATTTATTATTGTCAATCGACCCGGTTACACTTAAGTCCCAACAAAATCAGTTTAGAAATTGTGTGCTGCAACAATATTTTTTATACCAACCCTACCAAATTTTAGTTAGTAGCTTTTGTTTATAATACAGTTTTGTTTGTAATACGGTATTCATATAAAGTGATTTTTCTGAATGTAATATTCCTATGTAATACTCCCTATATCCGTAACAGCCTGTGAATGCCCCACTGCTGGGCTAAAGGCCTCTTCTCCTCTTTTTGAGGAGAAGGTTTTAAAGCTTATTCCACCACGCCGCTCCAATGCGGGTTGGTGGAATACACATGGAGCAGAATTTCAGTGAAATTAGACACATGCAGGTTTCCTCACGATTTTTTCCTTCACCGTAAATCACGAGATGAATTATAATCACAAATTAAGCACATGAAAATTCAGGGGTGCTTGCCCGGGTTAGAACCCACGATCATCGGTTAAGATTCACGCGGTCTTACATAGGGAGTAGTCCACTGGGCCGAGATGGCCGAGATGGCCCAGTGGACTACTCCCTATATATTATGTGAAATATTACTGACTTACAATGTGAATAGTAAATTAATATTTGCAACACATTTAATAATGAAACTCATATTTGCGTAAGATAAATATTATTCCTTATTTGCCTAGAAGACTGTAAATAGACTGAGCCTATTTCAACCACTCCAGGACTCAAGACCAACAACTTTGACATTGAGTGGTCGAGACTTTGAATTATCAATGATTTTTATTGTGTTCCCAAAAAAAAAACGTCCTTATTGTCGACAAAGCTATTATAAAATTTAGAAGTAAAAGTGGATTTAAATCGTTTAGTGGAATATATTTATTAAATAGCGTTTGTAGTAAATAATATAGTAGAGTTATTATTAGCGAATCGTATGCAATATATAAATCTAAAGTTTGTTTTTCTTAACTCCTTCGATTGGAATTGAAAACTTTGATTGGATGAAGATTGGAATTTTCCAAAGGCTGGAATAGATTCTAATTCGATTTTAAAATATATAATAAAATAAATAATAATAATGCCATCTCATGTATTGTATTCTTTATCTGTAATTCTTTATAATTTGTTTGATTGTTTGACTGCCTCGTTGGTATAGTGGCTTGATGTAAGGCCGCAGACCCGGAGGTCCTGGGTTCAATTCCCAGGTCGGGCCAGTGAAATGTTATTGGGTTTTTCTGTCAGAAAAATCTCAGTAGCAGCCCGGAGTCGGAAGTTGGAAGTGTGTTCACTCCCGTGCCTCGGAAAGCACGTAAAGCCGTTGGTCCTGCGCCTGAACTCTTTCCGGTCGTGTCGGATTGCCGTCCCATCGGATTATGAGAGTTAGGGAATAGAGAGTGCACCTGTGTTTGCGCACACACTTGTGCACTATAATATCTCCTGCGTAGTTGGCTAATCTCTCTTGAGATTGGCCGCCGTGGCCGAAATCGGTCTGGAGGACATTATTATTATTATAATTTGTCGGCCCGGTTGGCGTGGTTAGTAGATACTTGCCTTTCACGCCGAAGATTGTGGGTTCGATTCCCACCAGGACAGAGAATTGTGTGCATGAAAATGTCTGTTTGTCCTGAGTGTGGGTGTTATTATCTATATAACTATGTATTTACAAAAGAAAAGCAGTATATGTAGTATATCAGTTGTCTGGTTTCCATAGTACGAGCTCTGCTTAGTTTGGGATCAGATGGCCGTGTGTGAATGATGTCCCAGTAAATTATTATTATTTTTGATTACATGACGTGATATTAAGAACTAATATTTAATTATCATGCTCACAAATACATACATAGATTGCTGGCGAGCTTGCTTGTGTGGCACGAAAGAATTGATCGTCGTGAGGTCATTTATTTGACATCTGTTTCAATGATGATATTCTTACAGGACGTAAATCTTAATGTGACTCCGAGCACCCCAAAGTATTACTACTTCTCTTTCGACCGAGACCCGTGGATGCACTTGCAGTCCACGCATCCACAACTTTTCCCCCAGTAAGACATTTTTTCTTTTATTAAATTACAAGGTTTTTGCAAAATGTTTTTTTTTTTTTAATGAAACTGCTTCTCTATATCAAGTGGCTAGCTCATTACAGATCTCGAGGTAAGGTTTAAATTTTCGAACTGGTACAGTGAAAGATGTTGGGTTTGTACGTCAAAAATATCTTAGGAACAGCTCAATCAGAACTTCCATAGGAAGTCAGTGGTATTTCACTGGTTCTGGTTTCCTCGAGTTGTTTGTCCTCACCGAGCACAACATTAAATATGTAATCCCTGGTATTTACAAAGATTGGTTATCAAATTTTCTTCGGTTATATTGAATTCCTTGGTTATTGTCCCACTGCTGGGCTAAGGCATTCTCATTTTGAGGAGTTTATGCCGTTAAGCACGTAAAGCCGTTGGTCCTGTGCCTGAACTCTTTCCGGTTGTGTCGGATTGCCATCCCATCGGATTATGAGAGCTAGCGAATAGAGAGTGCACCTTTACTTGCAGAAAAATAATAACTGTTTAGTTATTTGTTATTAATATTTACAATTGTTTCAGTTTCAACTACACGATACCGAAGAGTGTGTTGCTGGAGATAAACTCGAATGACCACGTGTGCGCGACTGTATCTATACAGAATAATTCGGTAAGCATTTTTATTTCCAGTTATGCAAATTTGAATCTTAAAACTTGAGGCATAAAGTTTTTTATTACCTAAACGACATAGCTTGGCTCTTTATATATATATTTCACACATGTGATGGGTGTTATATATTATGGGTGATTTACTGGTGGAAGGGCTTTGTGCAAGCTCGTCTGGGTAGGTACCACCCACTCATCAGATATTCTACCGCAAAACAGCAGTACTTGGTATTGTTGTATTTCGGTTTGAAGGATGAGTGAGCCAGTGTAATTACAGGCACAAGGTAACATAAAATCTTATGTCCCAAGGTTGGTGGCGCATTGGCGATGTATCGATGGTTAACATTTCTTACATTGCCTATGGGCTTAATGTCTAAGGGCGTTGGTGACCACTTACCATCAGGTGGCCCATATGCTCGTCCGTCTTCCTATTCTATATAAAAAAGATTAGTTAAACAATTTCGTGTCTTATTCTTTCGAATATTAAACCAATAATGATAGAAAGATATCAATGTCTAACTAAACGTATTACAAGTAATTTTTCTTCACGTATTATTTATAAATAATAATAATTTTATTCGTTGAATTACAGTGTCCCGTTTTTGACAACGAAAAGGATATGACGTATCAAGGGTACCACTTCACAATGACCACGAAGGGTGGTATAACTGTGACGGTAAGTTTCAGTATGAGAAAAGAATGTTGCCACTTGTGTTGACGGAAGTTTGTGCGCAGTGCGTCCTCTAATTTAAGAGTTGTCTTAGATTGATATTTGGTTGAAACTTGTTGCAGCAATCAATGTTCCCTCGAGGTTTCTACATAGTGTTCATAGTGAAGGAGAGTGATGAGGAGTGCACCGGCGTCAGCGGCGACCACGGGGCGGGCGCGGACAAGCGCACCAAGATATTCAGGTGCTTATGAGCTGGCTAGCAAGTAAATGGACTAGTCGTGGTGACAAGGCGCATTGATGGCCGATAACGCTGAATGGAGACAATAATATTTCTTATAGCGCCAATGTATATGGGCGATGGTGACCATTTGCCACCTGGCACATATGCCCAAAAAACAATCAGTGAGTTCAGGAATCGTGCTTATTATTTTTATACTGAAAATCTATAAACAATTACAAGACAGTAGATTGACTGTCAGGTGATTTTCCGTGTTAGTTTCAAAAGGTCTTAGATTTGATTCGATGCGCAGTTTCCGCGTGATGGCGGCGGCCGCCCCCTCGGACTACGTGACACTGGTGCTGACGTCGCTGGCGCTCACGGCGCTCGTGGCGCTGCTGGCGCCCACCATCACCATGATCACCTGCCGCTCCGGTGCGTATGGGCGCCTGCCGGCTGACACGCTAGGGGCGTTTAACTTAACCTAAACTTAAAATAATATAACTGTACATTTGTTTTTAAGCGGGATTATTAATGATTTATTTTTAACTTTTAGGGCACGAAGCTCTACCGCCTAAAAACTTTCCCATTTGACCCCCCCCCCCTTAAATCTTCCTTATAAAACAAATTTATGTTCTAAATTTTAAACTCATTCTCTTCAGCTGTGTTTTTATAAAACATTTCGATTTGGTAGGTCAGACTATTGAAATAGAAGAGGCTCCCGGACCGTCTGGCTTGCAGGATCCTCACACCTCAGAGACCACTCGAATCCTTGCCAGTAGTCGCCAGTCAGGTAAGTAAGATCACCTGTTGTTTTATATTATACTCAACGAATAAACATAAAAATATATAATGTTACAGATTCCGATGTAGATTCTGAACCGGATTTAGACGACAAGTCTCTTCCGATACCTCTGAACGTGGCGAGGTTGAGTCGAGCGCGACCTGTAGCGCACAATCGCCGGTCAAATAGGTAAATATACTGTCATACACATCCCGTGCGATTCGCTAACAGCTCTGCTATATATCACTACAAACAATTATTGACTAATATATCTTTATTTATAATACAACACTATTACACTTGTCATTTTGGTAACAGCCTGTGAATGTCCCACTGCTGGGCTAAGGCCTCCTCTCTTTTTTTGAGGAGAAGGTTTGGAGCTTATTCCACCACGCTGCTCTAATGCGGGTTGGTGGAATACACATGTGGCAGAATTTCAATGAAATTCGACACATGCAGGTTTCCTTACGATGTTTTCCTTCACCGTCAAGCACGAGATGAATTATAATAACAAATTAAGCACATGAAAATTCAGTGGTGCTTGCCTGGGTTTGAACCCACGGTCATCGGTTAAGATGTACTCAAATACATTATTAAATAATTTTGAACCTCATAATCGAAATTATGAAACTACGTAGTTATATATTGTTTCATTGTTCAGGTACTTTTGGAGCGCTCTCACGGTAGCAGTAGTGTACGCGCTGCCCGTCGTGCAGCTGCTGTTTACGTATCAGCGCGTATGTGCCTCATTTCTTTTTATATAGGTATACAGAATGGCGAATGGACCACATCGTGTTAACTGGTCACCACAGCTCTTAGACTTTGACATTGTAAGAAATATTATATATTTCTTATATCATTAATGTGCCCTCATACTTTAGAAATAAGATGTTTTATTCTGTAGTCACACTGGCTGACTCACCTTTCAAATCGTAATACAACAATAATAAGTATGCCGTTTGGTAGTAGAATATCTGATGGGTGGTACCTCCGCAAACATCCAACTAAAACCAACGTTAGTCTCGGTGTATTTGTAACAGTCACCGACCTCGGGCTAGATAGTGTGTCATTGCCCGCGCGTAGAAATACCGACCGTAAGGCCCTCACGGCTCTGGTGCTGCGCAGATGGCGCTGCAGACGGGCGCGCAGGACGTGTGCTACTACAACTTCCTGTGCGCGCTGCCGCTGGGCGCGCTGCAGGACTTCAACCACGTGTTCTCCAACGCGGGCTACGTGCTGCTGGGGCTCGCCTTCATGCTGCAGGTGCGCTGCCGCCCCGCCGCGCCCCGCCCGGTGAGTGTTCGCCGACCAATCGTCTTTTAAGTAACCCACGCTGTAGAAAAAGTGTGGGAGATAGCACAGATCCCTGGAGGACCCCAGTATTCACTACATAGAATTGTGAAGCGCACCCATCAACTAAAACACGTAGGCTGCGCTTGTGTAGGAAGCTGGCAATCCAGGTGCAAAGCTGAGGAGGCAGACCATATGCCGGCAGCTTGGAGAGAAGACTTCTGTGCCAGACCCTGTCGAAAGCCTTGGAGATATTGAGGCTGACAGCCAACGATTCCCCATGTTTGTCGATAGCTTCACCCCAGAGGTGTGTTACGTACGCTAGAAGATCACCTGTAGACCGTTTTGGTCGAAATCCGTACTAACGATCATTAATCAAACAGTGATCTTCTAGGTAATGGATCAGTTGGTTGTTAAGAATCCGTTCCATCACCTTAGAGAGTACTGAGGTGATAGCTATTGGCCGATAATTTGCCGGGTCAGACCTATCCGCTTTTTTGGGAACCGCTTGCACATTAGCTCTTCTCCAAGAGCCTATATTGTTGCTTGTAGCGCACTACAATCATCGAGGACGGAGTTATCGGCAAAGAGCTTAGCCAGGAGATCAGCTTTGTCTTGCGGACTGTGAGCTAGCGATCCGACCGGATTTCTGAGCGGTGGCAGCGAAGGTTGGCAGAAATTGTTTTGCACAGACCTGGTCAGACGCCAGAAACTACGGGAGTTCCTAGGATGCGAAACAAGGTCATGACTATTACATGGCATTTACTATCGGACGGCCAGGCAAACGCGACCAAAGCACCATAGGTACACAGTGGAACTTCCCCGCCTACGTACGAAACACTTTGAATCCACATTTATTATTCGCACTCCGAAACTGTGGAATGCTTTGCCCGAGTCCATATTTCCTGATAGTTACAATGTAGGTGTTTTCAAATCCAGGGTAAACGGGTTCTTTCTGGGCAGGCGCGCTCCATTCTAGACCGTGACTATGCTTAAGATCAGGCAAGTCAACGGTCAAGCACTTGCCAATTAACTGTAAAAAAAAAGACCAATCTGTACAATACGTTGTGCATCCGCTCTCGTGTAAGCCTTCTTACAGGACTTGGAATTTTTATTGTAGTTTGTTTTCAGTGAGTCAATGTTAGATGCCCCGCTAAGGCAGCCATTGATCCACTCGCGATATGCTTAGATGATACAGTAATTTCATATTTCGATAACACTTATTAAAAAGTATATAATATATAATACAGGAGCTAGGTATCCCCGAGCACCGCGGTCTGATGTATTCCATGGGGCTGGCGCTGGTTATGGAAGGTTTGCTGTCCGCCTGTTACCATCTCTGCCCCAACAAGATGAACTTCCAGTTCGGTGAGCATGCACAAACATGGTATTAACCTTACTTACGTCTGTCTCAGGATATTCTCATCGATTCAATATTAGCAGCAGCAGACAGTTAGATTTACTTGTGGTAGGGCTTTGTGCAAGCTCGTCTAGGTAGGTACCACCCACTCATCAGATATTCTACCGCAAAACAGCAGTACTTGGTATTGTTGTGTTCCGGTTTGAAGGTTAAGTGAGCCAGTGTAACTACAGCCACAAGGGACATAAAATCTTAGGTCCCAAGGTTGGTGGCGCATTGCCGATATCAGCGATGGTTAACATTTCTTACAGTGCCAATGTCTAAGGGCGTTGGTGACCACTTACCATCAGGTGGCCCATATATATGTCAGCCAAACTATACTATGAAAAAAAAAAGATTATACCAGCCACTCTAGAGGGACACTCAACCTCACTAGCAACACTCATGTATCTACCATGAATAATAATAATATTATAAATACAAAAGTAACTTCGTCTGTATGTTATGCTTTTTCACGGCTAAGCCATTGAAGCGATTTCGAAGAAGTATATCCTTTTTATGTAATAGCCGCCTAACACGGAAACTAAACATGCAAATGTTTGCAGATTCTTCATTCATGTACGTGATAGCGGTGCTGGGCATAGTGAAGCTGTACCAGAGCCGGCACTCCGACGTGAACGCCAGCGCGCACGCCACCTTCATGTTGCTGGCCTGCCTCATGGCCATCGGTGAGCGTTGCCAACTGCGACACTGGGGAAGCGTTGTTCGATGCTTTTAAATTGCAGACCGTTATTGGAATCTTGTGGGTAGTGAATGGCCAGTGAATGTCCCACTTCTGGGCTAAGGCCTTCTCGCCCTTTCGAGTTAAAGGCTTCTACCATCAAGATGCTCCAATGCAGGTTGCCACATGTAAGAATTAATAATGCAGGTTTCCGTTCACCGCCGGGCACGAGATGAATTATAATCACAAATTAACCTAAAAAAGCTTAGTGTAACTTGGTCGGTAAGTTATATAAAGTCTATTTTGAGTGAAATTTGAAATATTCTGAAGAGAAGAGGAGACATTTTTTACAGGCTGTTACTTTACTATTTGAAAAGTTTAACCAGCAATTAAAACCCATAGTCTATTCCAATCGAGTAAGAAGTAATGAAAAACAATCTTTAAATTTTTAGACTAATATATCTTTATTTATAATAATATAATAATAATATCATGGGACATTATTTAACTATGGAACCAGACAACTGCTATACTACATATACTACTTTTCTGTAAATAGATACTTATATAGATAATTACACCCAGACTCAGGACAAACAGACATGTTCATGCACACAAATGTGTGTCCTGGGTGGGAATCGAACTCACAACCTTCGGCGTGAAAGACAAGTGTCTAACAACCACGTTAACCGGCTCGTCAGTATAATACAACACTATTCCACTAAACAACATATATCCATTTTTATTTCACTCCAAAAGTTCTAGTAACAACTTCACAATAAAACCAATGATATCGCCTAAATTCAAGGTCAAAGTTGTCTGTTTGTCTTAATGTCAATAATGATTTTGGCCACGGCGGCCAATCTCAAGAGACATTAGCCAACTACGCGGGAGAGGTTATAGTGCACGAGTGTGTGCGCAAACACAGGTGCACTCTCTATTCCCTAACTCTCATAATCCGATGGGACGGCAATCCGACACGACCGGAAAGAGTTCCGGCGCAGGACCGACGGCTTTACGTGCTTTCCGAGGCACGGGAGTGTACACACATCCAACTTTCAGATTAGGAATAGGTTATATGTATTATGTATTGTAATATAACATATGTTTTCAGGAGTCTTCGGTATAGTGTACCCGAACCTTTACTTCTGGACGTGCTTCACGGTTGCCCATTTCGCTGTGTGCTTCTTCTTAACGCTCAAAATATATTACGTTGGAAGACTGAAAATAGGTAAGAATATATATTTGTCTATGCTAATATTATAAATGCGAAAACTCTGTTTGTCTATTACGCTTTATAACCTCTAAACTGATTTTGATGAAATTTACTAAGCCGTAACCTTGAACCAAGAATGGATATAGGCTACTTTTACCTGACACCGGAATTAACTACATCTTTTTCTGACGATTTTTTTGCATATGCCTCAGTATGTGAGCAATTCATGATTTTGTCAACATTGGTCGACTATCGTTATTGGTGGTAGATATCCAGATGATATAATGTTAAGTTGATAAATACTTCGTAGGTAGTACAATGGTGAAGCAGGCGTGGGTGGAGGTGAGACGTACAGGGCGTTCCGCCTTCAGACCGAAGTACCCGGCGAGGGCTGTGTTCTTGGCGATCGCGAACTTGGCCAACTGGGCCTTGGCGGGATACGGGTAAGGTCTATGTAATCAATTTCAGATACATGCCCTTCTCTATCCCTTCTAATCTTTGTTTAGATAACATGTTATATTACTAGAATTGATTCCCAAAATCTTCATTATATACTAACAATAATGTATAATGTCGCAGATGTATATAAGCACGATGTAATAGTTATTTATTTCGTTTTTTTTAAAGCGCTGCAAACTTTTATAACAAATTAAGAAGCCAAATATAACACAAGGAAAGGACTATTATGTCTACAGAAATTAATTTATAAAAAAAACAGGCAGTCATAGTGACTGCCGATAGAAGTGAAAACTTTAAACTGTTAAATATATAACTGTTAAATAAGTTTGTTTATTGAAACAAAAACTAAAGTTTTTGCTCTGTAAAGAGAATTTTTTTCTTTTATATATCACATCACTTTTGCAAAGTGTAAGTACAAATTATAATTATTTACTAACCTGTAAAGAGAAATAACATTAAAAACGATTGCTTCAAATATTTTTTTACAATATGAAATTTCTTTTTTTTTTTAAGTCGTTAACTTTTTATTATATAAGGACAGTGTGAATAAAGAATTTCTCGAATTATAGAATGACACATGACACATGACAGTGGAAAGTGTTGCCACCGTAGATAATACTTCGACGTATTAAGTCGAAGTTAACGCACGGGCAATTTAAACTTAATGAAGAGCCCAAAGAGCTTCATTTACAATTAACCCTTTTTATTATATAGCTTTTTAATTTTCAAAATACACAGTATGTCGCAAACATAATTTAAATAAATAATACTTAAAATACATGTTACGATGTCAGGGAAAAATGCTTATTTTCGCAAATCACTTTTATATTGCAGAATTTACAATTATAAATAACTTTTATAACAATATAACTGGTTGTTATTATACAGACAAATTAACTTTGCGTAATGAATCATTCCCTCCCGAGCAAGGCATTTATATACCCCATGCAATCCCTATCACTATCTCCACCTCTCCTCTACCCGCGTCACACTTCACACCTCTACACTAGCGCCTCCTCTCCACCCCACTTCACTTTACTTGTTATATATACTTTTGTTATTTGTATATACTGTTAGTATTTACATAAATTTCAATCATTACTATCCTTATGAATTTTCACAATATTTAAATTATTTGTTCTTTCAATGATTTCATTATATCAACATTAACATGTCGGTGACGCGAAGCCACGAGTCTATCCCCAACGATAAACCAGCGCAACGCGCCTAAAGAAGTATTCTCTACAAAAAAGCATTGCTTTGAAGCTCTGGCGCTGTATATATCTTTGTGCCTGGGTGATGATCTAGTGGCTTGATAGGTAATTTGACGAAAACGCTGGACGCAGTGGACGCCATATTGCTCTGTGGTCATGACGTCAGTAAGCTGTGTAAACAAATGTTGTAACGTTGGTTACGAAAATATAGAAGTACAAAGCTATATACGCTGATACCTAAGACTTTTTTTAAACAGTCATATGACGTAATAACATGGCGACTATTAACTATAACATTGTGTTCAAGATCAGATTAAAACTGAAATTTTTAAATTGAAAATGTATTTCATGAACTAAAACTAACTTATTCCGATTTCTTTCTTCTTCTTCTTCCTAGCGTTTTCCCGGCCTAGTACTGCCAGGGTCCGCTTTCCTACATCTTTGCCTCCACTTTGCCCGATCTAAAGCGTCGTCTTTAGTGAGATCGTGCTCTCTCAAATCGTCCCTCACAACATCGAGCCAGCGCTTCTTAGGCCTGCCGCGGGATCTGGGGCCTTCGACAACAAAGTCCAGGCATCGGTTCCCAACATAGTCTGGCGGTCTGCGGCTAATGTGGCCAAACCAACGGAGACGGCTTTCCTGCAACTTGTCCGCTACATTGCACACGCCAAGGCTACCACGGATGTGATCGTTACGAATACGATCTAGTCGCGTAACGCCACACATCCACCGCAGCATCTTCATTTCCACGACGTGAAGTTGCTGAACATGTCTCGCGAGAGCTGGCCACGTCTCGCTGCCGTACAATAAGACTGGTCGGATGATGCACTTGTACACAAGGCCCTTTAATTTCACCGGTATCCTGCGATCACAGATTACCCCGGTGACTTCCCGCCATTTGGCCCAAGCTGCGTTTATTCGAGCTCTGACGTCGTGGTCGATCGTACCAGACTCGTGCAGTACGGACCCGAGGTATTTAAACTTTTCCGTCTTGATAACGGATTCTCCGCCTATCTTTATGGGTTCGGGGTCCGTACTGCCACAGGCCATATACTCGGTCTTCGCAACATTTAGCATCAGACCACCCCTCGCTAGCACACTCTTCCACTGGTTCACCTTTTGCTCCAATACCTGCTTGTCCTCATCTACCAGTGCAATGTCATCAGCATACATCATAAGCCAGGGAGACGGTTCATGGGCTTTCGCTGTGACAACGTCAAGCACTACACTGAACAGAAAAGGACTCAGGGCTGAGCCTTGGTGGACACCAACTGTGATCGGGAAAGGGTGTGTGTCGCCAACGGCGGTCCTCACTATTGATTCCGAATGATGGTACATGTCTCGGATAATGTCAATATAGATTTGTGGCACATTCTTCATCTTCAAAGCCCACCAGATTATTTGGCGTGGGACGCAGTCAAATGCCTTCTGCAGGTCTAGAAACGCCATGTACAGCGGCTTCTTCTTTTCTCTGTGGGCCTCGGTTAGTATTCTCAGGGCGAAGATGGGGTCTATGGTTCCACAGCCTGGGCGAAACCCATACTGACATTCCGAGACGGTACATTCTTGCCGAAGCCTTGAGTCGATTACGCGTTCGAAGAGTTTCATGGTGTGGCACATAACCTTAATACCGCGGTAGCTTTCGCAGTCCTGTACACTACCTTTGCCTTTATATACTGGAGTAATGATACTCAATCTCCAAGAGTTGGGCATCTTCCGGCTAGTAAGTATTCGGTTAAAAAGGTCAGTAAGTAGGTTCACACCATGAGAACCCATCGCTTTCCACGCTTCAATCGGCAAGTCGTCAGGGCCTACGGCTTTTCGGTTCTTCATTGTACGAAGACATTTGAGTACCTCGTCAGGTGTTACCGGTGCAACAAGTCCGAGATTAGGAGGCAGTTCTGGAGGAGACACATTAGCGTGTTGTGTGTTAAGCAACACGTTAAAGTAGCCGCGCCACCTCTCCTTCACCTTAATTGCATCGCAAACCAAAGTGCCATTAGAGTCTTTGACACAAAGACATTTTGTTATGTCTTGTGTCGCTTTCTCCCGAGCCTTTGCCAAACGGAAGATAGTCTTTTGGCCCTCATTTGTCTCGAGCGTGTCATACAGAGGTGACAGCGTCTGGTAACGGGCTTTGGCAACTGCTCGTTTGGTGGCACATTTAGCTGCTTTATACGCGTCCCGGTCTTCAGGAGATTTGGTCTCTTGCCACTTCTTAAACTGTGTCTTTTTCTCTCGAACTGCCTCCTGTACTGAGTCATTCCACCACCACGTCTCCTTGTCGATGACGCGGCCTCCCTTCGAAGTGCCAAGCACCTGTTTTCCAATGGTGTTCACTGTTGACTGGATCCTAGACCATTGACTATCGACTGATTCCTCTGTGTCTGTGCTTAACTTGGAGCTAGCTACGACTTTACTGAATTCATGCTGTTTTGGTCCATTCAACAGCCACCATTTAGTTTTAGGTCTGCTTTGTTCAGGCACTTTTTTACTTGGTACTACCAGCATGTCCATGACAAGGATGCGGTGTTGTGTTGTGAGGCATTCCCCGGGAATTACTTTACAGTTAGTCACTCTACCAATTTGGTTTCTTCTTATGAGCAAGTAGTCGATCTGGGTGGAGTGCGGCCCACTTTTATAGGTGATGAGGTGCTCGGGTTTCTTTTGGAAGAAAGTGTTAACAATGGCAAGGTCTGATAATAAGCAGGTGCTGAGAATTGACTCCCCCTCTGCATTCTCACGACCATAGCCGAAGCCGCCATGTACACGTCCATATTCACGTGACTCCTCACCAACATGGCCGTTCAAATCTCCACCAATCACGATGCTCTCGGTGTTCGGAATGCAGCGGAGCATGTCTTCCAAGTCATTCCAGAAGGCTTCTTTCGCCGATTCAGAGCCACCGACCTGTGGAGTGTAGGCGCTGATAAGATGAGTAATTACTCCTTCTATCAGTAGCTTCACCCGGAGAAGTCGGTCGCTCAGTCTATCGACTTCTAGAATACCGTTCTGGAGTTCCTCAGATAGTACTACGGCCACACCGTTCTTCCCTGAGGAGGAGCCGGAGTAGATCAACTTGTAACCCAGTCCAATATCACGGGACTTGTTGCCCTTCCAACGAGTTTCTTGCAAGAATGCAACGTGAACCCTGCGCTTCGTCAGTACGTCAGCCAGTTCAAGGGAGCGACCTGTGAGAGAGCCGATGTTCCAGGTGGCAAAGCGGAGCTTCTTACTAGGTACTTGCTTCTTTAGCCGTGCCCGTACTTGACACGGTAGCCCTTTCCCACTTGTCACAGGTTTAGGGCGATGTGCCTGCGCGTCGTTTTGCGGCGACGCCATAGCCATTGTACCTAAAATTCTGTTCTTTTCCTTTTCCATGGTAAATGGCGGGTACTGGTTTTATAAGGAGCGACTGCCGTCTGACCTCCCCAACCTAGAGTAGGGAACCAGTTCAGGATACAGGGATGTTGAGGGAATTTGGTGGGAATTCAAGGTATAAGGATACTTATGCCACGGAAGATACAGGGTGTAGCATAAGTAGCTCGGAGAAGGCGGGGTCGCGTGCCCGTATGTTTATATCACTTATACCGGACAGGTACAAAGATACAAACACCTCCTGCCTGTAAATTCCGATTTCTTTCTGCCTAAGCTATATCGATAGTTAGATTTTTTCTTCTATAGAGGAAAATACCTTTTTCTGTCCCAGTGGTTATGAATTGTTTTAATGTAAGTTACTCTTAGATCTGGGTGTTTAGTTCCATATTACACTTCAAACAATATGGCACTTCAAACAAATAATCTCACCATACCAACATGGATTTTTCAAATGTAGGTCTACGTCAACGAATCTTGTATCTTTCATTGATGCCATATCGACTGCTGTTGATTCTCGTCAGGTAGTTGATGTTATTTACACTGACTTCAGTAAAGCGTTCGACAAGGTTCCCCACGTTATGCTTCTTAGAAAGATGTCTAAATATGGCATCTCGGGATGTTTATTGGAGTGGTTTCAATCCTATCTTAACAAAAGAGAATCACTAGTGGTAATCAATGGTTATAAATCTAAATCATTTCAGGCTATTTCTGGAGTCCCACAAGGCTCACATTTAGGACCAATTCTTTTCAACATATTCATTAACGATATAAATGTTTGCTTCACGAATTCCAGTTTCATGCTATTTGCAGATGATCTTAAATTCTTTCGCACTATTACTTCGTCCAGTGACGTGGCTTTACTTCAGGACGATTTAGATTGCTTAAATACATGGTGTGAAGATAACGGCATGAGTCTTAATGTTGATAAGTGTAGCTTGGTGTGCTTCAATAGACTCAAAACGATTTCAAAGAGATCATATAAACTAAAAAATTCAACGCTTCAAGAACATAGTGAGGTTCGAGATCTCGGAGTCATTCTCGATCATAAATTACGTTTCCATTTGCATGTCGACGCAATCTGTAGGAGGGCTTTTAAAAATTTAGGTTTTTTATTGCGTAATTGTAAGGACTTAAAAAACCCAACCACCCTAATTACTTTATATAATGCTTTTGTCCGCAGCGGACTGGAGTACTGCAGTGTTGTATGGAATCCCTTCTATGATGTTTATTCCAAAAGATTAGAAAGTGTTCAGAAACGTTTCTTGTGGCATCTATGTTATAAAAACGGGTTGGCTAAAAAAATACCAAACTATAAAGATAGGTTAATACATTTTAAAATGAAATCGCTTGCTGATCGAAGATGCTTGCTGGATAGCCTTTTTATGTATAAACTCATTAATGGCATTTTGGACTGTACAAAACTACTGTCACTCATCTGTATTTCCGCGCCCACAAAATGCTTACGCTTGAACAGGCGTAAATTGTTTAAAACTAAAGCTTCAAAATCGAACCTAGGACATAGTTCACCTATAAACAGAATTTTAAAGACCTATAATTGCGTAGACATGGACAAGGATGTAAACATCTTTGCCAACAATATATTTAAATTTAGAAGGTCCATAATGCCATTAATAAGTAATACTTAATTATCCATATTAGTTTTCTTTATTATTTTTATTTTAGTTTATTCATTTTTTATTCCTTGTTTTGTTTTTTGTTTGTTTTGTTTTGTAACTTGAAATTTTGATTAGTCTTTTATTTGTTTTTTTTTTGTGCTTTAATGTATATGTTGCCTTACTGTTCATGCAGTTATCACCTGTAATTGAGGTACCACTTCTTTTATTTTTTATTTTATGAACTGTGTGCTGTGTCATGTATCAGTGTGTACTTTGTTGGTGATCAAATAAATAAATAAAATATTGACTTACAATAAATAAGTTCCATATAACGTATTAAATAACATATTTTTCTCAAGAATTGCCGCCTATGAAGTGTGCTCGTGTTCGCTAGGCTGTACGAGCATAACGCGGACTTCGCTCGCCACCTGCTGGCCGTGCTGCTGGGCAACGCCATCCTGTACACGCTGGCCTACGTGGTGCTGAAGCTGGCGCACGGCGAGCGCGTGTGCGCGCGCTCCTGGACCTGGCTGCTGCTCGCCGCCGCGCTCTGGGCGCTCGCCGCCACGCTGTTCCTGCACTCGCGCACCAAGTGGTCGGTGAGTACCCGCTCGCCTGGACCTGGCTGCTGCTCGCCGCCTGGGCTGACTGCCGTCATGCCACCATGAATCATTTACTTTCTTGCGATGCTTATTTAGTTTCCACATTTCTTTTCTATATACTGTAGTAAATAAGAATGAGATAGTAAGATAACACCGCCCCCCCCCCCCCGCAAACGGCGGCGCAGTCCCGCACGTACAACGCGCAGTGCTCGGCGCTGCGGTCGCTGGACACGCACGACCTGTGGCACCTGTCGTCCGCCGCCGCCATCTTCTCGTCCTTCAACGCGCTGCTAATCATCGACGACCCGCTCGCCTCCACCCCGCGGGTGGATATTCCCGTCTTCTAACCAGCGGTAGACATATCACTAATTCAAGAATCCAGTGTTACTGGTGGTAGAAATTTTTTAGTTTCTCTAAGTAGGCACTTATTATTTTGCTAAACATTTATTTATTGTGTTGTGTTCCGTTTAAAGTGCTAATAATGTATGCGAAGAATCTTGGATCCAATGGCTGGGCAATATATGGGCAAATGCGACCATTTTCCATCAGATGGCCTGTTGGCGCGTATGCCTTCGTTATATAAAATATCAATATTATTTTAGTAGAATCTCTTAGAATACATATTGTAAATTTATTGAAATAAGTCAAACTTATCTAAAAAAGAATTTCTTGGTGGTAGGGTTTTGTGTAAGCCCATCAGTCTAGATACCACCTACTATCAAATTTTCTATCGCCAAACAACAATACTCAGTATTGTTGTTCTGTTTTGAAGCGGGATCGGTATCTTTGGTTTAACGGGTTGGAAGAAAAATTGTAACCGCATAAGTTTGTTATGAACGACGAAATTATTGATCCTTTTAAAATATATATATAATATACCAAAATATATATATATATATGACCAAACATACTGTTGCGTCGTTGAATGTGCAATGATAAGGAGAAAGAAAAATAATTGAAAATATTTTATAGTTTTTTTACCTTAGTTTTTTTTTGTGTTCGTGCTATTTTAAATGCAATAAAAGTAATCAAAGAAATGACATAGACGAGGCTCAAGCCTGCTGGCAAAACCAAACAGAAGAAACTGGTAAAGCTCATACCAAATATACGATTCAATAAGTGTAACTTAGAATATTATTTAAAGTATATAAAAGTCAAATAAAAAAGTTAAAAGATCTTTAAATGAATAATATTTAGGATGATTTTTGAATTGACGTATAACTTCGTATTATAAGTGTTGCCAATTAAATATTATTGTGTAGTCTGATGCTATTTTTTTATTGTACCTTGTACTACCTTGGTCTATATTATTGATGTTATTTCTTACACGTTTAGATATTTTTATTTTTTGTTAGTTATATATTGAAGAATGAATTTGTATTTACATTAAATGATAAACAGCTTGTGTAAGTATTTTTTTAATTTTTTTTTTTAATTTTTAAAAGTTATCGGGCTCGTCGAAATAAGCTGTAAAAAGGCTGTGATACAAAACATGCTTGGATTAAAACTTGTAAGATCTACTGTTTTAATATTACTGTATCTTTAAAGTATTTCCTACGATAAGTGAAATAAATGCATTTCGATAAATTTATAAAGGTTTGCGTTTCATTTTTTAAATCAGTTATCAGTTATCTGTTGTTATCATCTAGTATTTTGATAAAATCTAAATGATAAAGAGGAGTTTGTTCAGACACGAGTGGATTATATAGTTTCTCACTCTCAAATCCGTTCGAACACCAAATCCAACTGAGGCACGTAAGTGGAAATAACTGCTAACTATCTTCTAGCAGGCCAAATAGAGAACATTGGCGCTGATTTTGTTTTACAGATGAGAAAGACTCTCTCCTGGTGGTTGGGCTTTTAGAGGCTCGTCTAGCTAGGTACCACTCATCAGATATTCTGCCGCTTAACAGCAATAGTTAGTATTGTGGTGTTCCGGTTTGAAGGGTTAGAGAGCCAGTGTAACTACAAGCACAAGGGGCATAACATCTCGGTTCCCAAGGTCGATGGCGCAAAGCAATGTAAGGAATGGTTATTATTTCTTACCTCGCCAATCTTTACGGGCGGTGGTGACCACTTACCATCAGGTGGCCTATTTGCTCGTCCGCCTACCTATAACATAAAAAAGAGATACTATCACTTTTAATCCAGACAAATTACTTGAGTATAGAGATGGAGTATAAAAAATTATGGTACTGAAATCAAACTTGCAAACTCAACGTCTTGAAGAAAAATATATATTTTTGTATAAGTTACCTTTTTAAAAAAATTTAATCGATTTTAGTGAAACTCGGGGTAGCCTATATACACGTTTGTTTCTTTCTGGATACACGTAACAAAAAAAGATAGACAAACTCTAGTTTACTAGTCTAGTCTAGTCACTTGGCTGTGGGATGTATGTAATATATGAAGGCATTGTTTCCATGAAAGCAATAGCTTTTTTCTACTAAAACATCACAACTTTTTCAATAAACAAAATCAGAGTCGAGTCAAAATGTCGTTACAACCGTTCATAGCCTACATTCCGAGGTTTATATATCGATCATTTCCAGGACGGAGGAAACTTAGCTTTTAGCCAGTTAAATTACCTATAAAGGTAGTTATTATGATAACAATATTTTTGTTTTTAATTAAAAAAGCGTTTTATAACAAATTGAAAAAGTTTTTTTTGTTTTGATTTTAAAAAAATAGTGATCATTTGATTACTTGTCCTTGCATATAGAGTCTTTGTAGGAATATATGTGATTAACTACGATTTTACGAAAGTCGCAATAAGCAAAATGTAAAACCACTGGCGTGAGGGTAGTGTATCCAATGTGCAAGATAAGCATTTTACAACTACAATGAAACATAATTTAAATATAAACATATTTAAAGTTTCATGTACAGTATAATGTGCAGATGTCAATGATAAAGATTACCAACTAATATTAATGTAGTTCAATACTCCGCGACCTACTTAGTAACAATTATAGGTAGCTGTGTGAAGGATGACCTAGTCGTAGTGGAGGACGTCGATGCCCCACTGGCACACTTGTTCTCGAGCGCATGTGCACTTCAGGGTTTGAATGAAATCGCGCCACGTCGTTCAGGGAAGGAAAATTTTCATTAATACTTGGGAAAATTTTCGTAGTTGGTGGTTCATGATTTTTATTTTTTGGAAGTTTCAGTAAAGTAGTGTACTTGTTAGTTATTCATGGATTATCAATTTTAACTTTAACAAGTAAAACGTTATAATTTTATTCATATTAATATTTGTTATCTTAAGTCCATCAAGTAATATAAATAAAGTAAATAAATTAAAGTATATTTAGATATTCGAAATAAATTATATATTATTGAGGGGAAAATCGATTTGATAAGTTGCAACATTGAGCCAGGGTTTTAAGAAAAATGGCCGACTCACGTAACGTCAAAACTTATTGGGCGAGTGTCTTCGAAAACGTGTGATTTATATCGAAAACGAAGCGAAAATTGTATATCCAGTGCATGTGACGTGATTGAGTGCTTGTGTTTTTGTGTCATTTCATAATATCAAGATAATTTTTACACGGTGGACGACGGAACCAACCAATTGTACACTCGGGTCTGATGCACAGTATGTATTTTGGTATATATTTTCGTAAAACATACTATTTAACCAACAATTTATTAATTCACGACTGCTATATAAAAAATAATATGCAACCTTGTATTCATATCATACACCATTAATTCAAAACATTAAAAATAATATCAAGATACATCATACACATAAGATATATTATTGAAACAATGAACAGGCCTTGATAATACACAGCAGATAGTTGTATCGCTGGGGCAGTATTCATATATATTTACGAGACGATAACTGAATATCATCGCATGACGATGTCAGAACCACAAATAGATTGCATTTTATACAACAAGATTTTAGTAAACGGTCGTATCGTATGCGTTCCGTAGTCATAATTAAAAAAAAAAAGTGATTACGCGGGAAAAAAAATATCGATATATTTTCTTACACAAAACAAATTAACTAAAATTCGTTAATAATGTATTCATCGATTTTATTGTTTATGTTTTAAAATAGAATCCATTGAAACAAATTAAACTTATGAATTGGGTGGTTAATCAGCTATGTCAGCGAGATATTTTTGTCGCAATAATGATAAGAAATTGTGAAAAGTCGTAGGTAGGTGATGAGATAGTTATGACCTATCCTCTTCCACTACCTGATGACTCAACTCTTAGTAGCATCATCACACTTGCAAAAACTTGTATTATTACGTTGGTCATGGTTGTTAAATGTCATGTAAACATTCAGTTTTTTTATTATAAAATGAATAATCTAATATTAATAGTGCAATGTTTTAAGTTTTGTGTGGAAATGTTGAAGAACGAAATCAATTTAATTGGATTTTCTTTTATCATCACTTTGTTAAATCAAAAGTAAGTAAATTTTATTGCTATCTTGATTATTATTTATTTGCGTGACTTAATGAAAACAGTAATTGAATCCTGTTAAGAAAATGTAATGTATCTTAAATTTATTTCTGATATTGTCATTACTCTGCCATTAATATTTTTTTTTTTACATTTTGTCACCATACATTAAACAGGGATCTTGTATTGAGAAAAGCAAAATTATTTTGTTATGTGGTTTATGATATGTTGATTCTAGATAAATAGAGTTGACATGAGTGATAATTATTTTCATTATTATATAGCTTTTTATAGTATGGAGATTGAATACATCTCTACATAGGTTAATTTATCATGGCCTTGCAAAATAATATTAACATACACAGAAAAATACTGTTTCCTGTTTAATTTACATTTTCATAATGTTTTGTGAACAAAAACTCACTTAAGGATAAAAGAAAATGCTATATAATAAAAAATATAAATTTAAAATATGTATAGGTAAAAATAATATGTATTTGTATGCTTGTTTCATGATTTATGATTGAAATAAAAGTAGTACTTGCGTAAAGAACTCGTACATTGTGGTAAATATAATGTTTATTAAAATAAATTAGCAATATATAATGCAAATACCGAATGAGCTTTTTTACCAGTTAAAACCTCGGACCACTGGACAACATAGCTATGATAATAATAATTTATTGAAACACACAAATATATAACACAATTTGAAATATGGATTATAAACTGTTAAGCTTATGTACTAAGGCATAATATTAAAATTTCATGAATAAAACGAGTTAATTTGTTGATTGTAGATTCTTAAAAGATTAATAATTTTGATAGCATCGTTATCTAGTATTGTGTTGAGTATGTTATAATAATTATATATCAAAATTTATATAAAATACAGGTAGCAGAAAAAAATATGTTTGTTCTGTGTTACGATGTATGATTAACTGAATAATAATAGTAATGATTCACTGAACGGTCTTTTTTGAATATTTTAATTTTTATTCGTTAATTATATGTATATCATTATTTAAATATTTATCTATTCCCAATAATAAATGAGACAATTGTAACTATTCATTAGCTTTATCATCGATTTGGTAGTTTATTTAATAAATAGCACTAGGTTAAGAATAAAACTATATTACAATTTTTTTCCTTAGGCGTAATAGATTAGTAAAAATAAACAGTAAGAATGATAGGACTTAGTATAATGTACATAAACAAGAATTACGATTCACACATATCATGTAATCTCTTTCAATGAATATTAATTAATTATCTAGTATATATGTATATATAAATTGGTTTGAATTAGGCAAAATTAATAATATTGTCCTTAATCTTATTAAATTTTGTTTATTTGAAATATTAGTATAAATAGGAATTAAAAAACATTTCACATTTAAAGATTAAATTCAAAGATTTAGCTGAACTGTGCACACATTGGTGACAATTGCTCTGGTTACATCCTTTTCATAATCTGATGGTACAGCAGAACTGTTACGAAAATGTAGTAAGAGTTCACATGCAGAATGAGATATTGAATGGTTAATATTTCCTACATTGCTAATGTCCACAGACGGCGGTGACCAATAATACCAACAGGTGGCCGATTTATACAACTGCCTACCTTCTTTTATATGTAATAGGTAGGTGGATGAGCATACGGGCCACCTAATGGTAAATGGTCACCAATGCCTATAGACATTGGCATTGTAAGAAATTTTAACCATTGCTTACATCGCCTATGCACCACCAACTTTGGGAACTAAGATGTTGTGTCCCTTGTGCCTGTAATTACACTGGCTCACTCACCCTTCAAACCGGTACACAACAGTACCAAGTACTGCTATTTTGCGGTAGAATATTTGATGAGTGTGTGGTATCTACCCAGACGAGCTTGCACAAAACCCTATCACCAGTACAAGTTCATAAACAATAAGAAAAAAAAAATACAAATCACGTGTACACAAAGTTTATTGTGTCTGTATTCGAACCTAGGACCCTCGCTTAAAACTGAACTGCTCCATCCCGTTCACAACAATGGGTTATTTAGACCTTTTGCAAATGACATTTATGATCCATCAGATATATGTTTATTTATAAATATGGACTTATAAATACCATCATGGTTTAAGGAAAAATATGAGTGAGTTTAATTGAATGTCATATGGGAAAAAAACATTAAGAAACAAAAGTCGTATTTCCTTCCTCATGACTAATCTAATACAATATCATCATCATCATCATCATCATAGTAAAATATTCATTGGCATATTAATTATAAATGAAATTGTTAGTCTTGGACCAGGGTTTTCCCCGGTCATTATTTTTTGTCATCAGAGTATGAGAGCGAGGAAGTAGAAAGTGCAGCTGTTTTTGTCACAGTCATTCACCTGTGATATAATATACATACTGAATGTTTGTATTGACTGAAATCAATCAAGGAAGACGACATAATCAATTTTATTATTATGTTAACACGATGCAATTGTTTTTGTAGATGTGAGGGTGGTGGCATGTGGGGCGCGCAGGCGGGGTGGTGGTGCGGCGCGCTGGCGGCCGCGCTGCTGGCGCTGCTCGCGCTCTGCCGCCGCGCCAAGCGCGCGCCCTCGCCCGTGCCCCAAACGACAGTCACCCAGGTACTGACCTATTTATCCCGTCACTATTTACTCGAGCAAATTGGACATGTGTAATATAAAATTTAGACAAATAATATTATACTCACTATATATATATATAAAGAAACAAAACATAATGCAATGTATATATAATTCTAGGTGCACATAGTGTGTAATGGTGCGGCACGCGTGACTCGCGTTGGGACTCCGCCGGAACCCCCACGCGCTCGCGTCGCGCTGTCCGCTGCGCCCGCGCCCGAACCCCCCGCCAACTCCCAACAGCCCCGACACGATTCACAGCAACCTCCTCATATACTTATCGTACAAAACTGCACACAAAATACTATCCCTCAGCAATCTGACTCACCCCAACCGTCGAGCTCTCAAGGTCCGCGGCAACCTCCATTAGAATATCGTGGAATACCGAAGCTACCTCTGCCGGAGCAGTGGCTTCATAAACGGCCTTTTGATTACAAGTATTCGGCTCTCGCTAGACCATTTGCCCATATCGTTAGTTCGGATCTCATGGTCGATCAGCAAAGGGAATCGCGGGCCAAGAAGTACAGCGCTACAAGATCTCCGTCGTTGGAAAAAGACGAGAAATCGCCCTTCGTGAGTAGTGCGAAGTTAGAGGACGCGGAAGTTTTTGGATTCGACAGTGAATCCGTGCGTAAGTTGAGCGAAGACAGCGAAAAGTCTAGGGAAATGGGAGAACGACCGCCCTCGTCGCCGCACGAGAGCGAGAAAGAGATGTCTCCGACTAATTTGCGAAGATTTCGATCAGTGAGCACGAGGCTCAATATGTGTAGTGTCAATGAGAGCCCTCTGCCAGAGGGTCAACCGGAGAGGTTAGAAATGCAAAGTTCTCCTCGTATACTCGAGTGTAGTTCAGCTAAGGAGAAGACCTCCGGGACAAAATTCGATTTTTCACCGAAAATTTTAGCTGATACCATTTCCTCTCCGCGCTTCTTCACACCACCCGAAATGGTATCGCCTTTGTTTTTCGCGGAACCCTCACCAAAGTCAGTGTATTATGATACTGTGAGGTCGCCGAAATTCTTTCCTGAAACGCCTCGGGACGCGGAAGTCCCTCAGTCGCAGCGAGCGTTAGGTGACCACAGAAACCGCACAAACGGTATGTCAGACAAACCCAGCTCGCCTAGAGTTCTAAGTGCTCGACCTAGCCCTAAGGTTCATAGTTATAATAAAGAAAATTACTTCACGTTCGAAAACGTCGCTGCAACAGATGAGAGTTCAACGAGAGTATCACCGAGACCGAAACGATACGGAGGGAGAAATTCGATAGAAAGAGAAAGATTTACGCCACCAGCCGAAAAGGTTGACGTTAAAAAGTATAGAAGGCACAATAGCTGTGATACGAACTATAGAAGCGTGGAGGTTAATATTTCCGAATGTGATGATATCAAAGAAACAGCTGATGCTGGAACTAAAATGGACGCAACCGACCGGGACGTAGTAGATTGCTGTACCAAAATAGAGTCTTTGCGAGTCGATACAAAGGCAAATGAGACAAACGAATTGACTCCTATTTCGAATTCCGCGCAATTGAGACGACAGAGATTAAAGTCGATATCTCTAGATTCAGATAATGCAAAAATAATCGAACAGAATCTAGGTTTACCAATAGCTAAACAGATGAAGGATCAAATGAACGAAGCCTACAAAAACCAGGAAGCGAGCGCGTCCTGTGAAAGCATAGAGCGGTACCAAAAATCACCTTCGAAAGAACGACCGGCTTTTAAATTCGACGTTGATCAGAAGGAAAACGTTGATAGTGACCCGAAATCGCCGGATCGCAAGCAGAAGAAATGTCTCCGTCAAAGTTGCGACACCCAGTCTTTCTTAGATATGCCCAGGTTTTCGCCCAAGGAATTCGAAATCACGGTAACATCCGAGGAAGGTGCGACGACATCCGCTGAAACTCAAACGAAACGAAGGGGTAAGAATTTGCGAAACTTAACAATCGATTTGTCGAAACGAGATAGCGATCTCGAGAAAGAGCTGTTGGAATTCGAGAAGCTCTACACAAATGCTGAAGAGAAGAAGGTTAAAACACCAACTTTAAAAGTCAAAGCGACGTCATTGGATTCTTCTGAAACCGTTAATCTTTCTCTGCCCCAGAAGAAGACCCTAGAAGTGCCCCAAAACTCTATTTCAGTCCCCAATACTCCAAAACGTCAGTTGAAACGCATACTAGCTCAAAAGAACGTGAAACACGATTTGTCTGGTGGTAAAGTGGGGTATAACTCAATACAATCGAGCGCAGACCAGCGTAGGTTGTTCATGAAGGGGCAGGATAGTGGTATATTTCTAAGAGAGAATCATGCGAGCCTCATGCTATACCAACCTGGCACTTCCAGAATGGGCTCTCGCACAATGGGCTCGTTCGACGAAAACATGACGGATAACGCTCCGGAAATAAATGTTTCAACCGTTGATAATAGGCCTGGATTTCACCTGGATTCCGGTCAGACACTAGGGTCTAACCTATTAAATTATAAACAAAATTTGAGCGTGTCAAGTACAAATTTAAAAACCCTTCCCGAGGGCGTACCGTCTGTTGATTTCGAACCGAGCGTTGAAGACGAGAAATTGGTTAAGAAATTACATAGACGTAATTCGAATCAAAGTATGCTAGGTACGCACAGTTTGCAGGGCTCGAACTGTTCTCTCAGTAGCTCGGGCGCCTCGTGTCATAATTTAGCGACAGTCAGAACGAGTATATCGAATTTTAGTTTAAACAACGATAGCAGACAGAAGAAGTTTTCGTTGGAGAGGCGAGATTCTAGCGCCTCCATCAACCCCGGTGATCACTTGACGCCAACCACAAGAGTGATATGTTCGTCTAATACGAATTTGCCTGGGGAAGTTTCGAAAAATTGTCTGCTACAACGCCGTGGCTCAAACAATAGTCTAACCTTGAATATATTGTCGTCAAACAATCTCAGTCGACATTCGAGTAACAGTTCTCTGAACAAGGAAGCTAAGCTTAACCAAAAAAAGGGTTTATTAGAGAGGAGAAGCTCAAATACATCTCTTACTCTTAATATTAACACTTCGAACCCTCAACTATCGACTAATCGCGGTCTAAGCATATCAAATTACAATCTAAACGGCTCTACGTGTAACCTAAGCATATATAACAGCAACCATAGCATCGATAATGCTGAACCAAGGAAGGGAATCTTAGAAAGAAGAAGTTCTAACACGTCCCTAACTCTCAACATCCAACCTCAAGAGCCCAGGGATTTGGAAATAGACGAGACGTTAATAGACGCAAATCTTAAAGATCTACCGCACCGAGACAAACACAGGAAGTCACTGAGCACTGAAAATTTAATACCAAAATCGTATAAAAATAGAACGAAATTCCGGTCAACGGAAAAGGGTTTCGGTTCACACGATAATTTGTGGTCATCGTCGTACGGCGACCAGGAATACAGCCAGAACCTAACCTACGTCTGTGGTGATCAGGAGAATGAGATTATATACGCGTTCGGTCGTCAAGAGGACCCTAACTTCCAACCCGGTTTCGTCCGTAATATTACAACGAAACCTCTGAGCCCTCAGAGTACCTCTGAAGATTTCAGACTGTATTTAGCCAATATGCAACACTTACAGAACGCGTCGAGTGTTCTGACGAGGCAGCAGTTAAATGACCTGAACGATGTCTTCCAAAATGGATATTCCAAATTTAAATGCTTGAGCAAAAATGAAGGTCAGCACTGTTGTTCAGGTCGCGTCGAAATCGATCTTATGTCAGCAGAGGATCCCCAGGTGGCTCTGCCGGTGCACGGTGAGCCGGTGGTATCGCAACCATGTTCTGAATACCAGAAAATGTTATTGCGGAACTTACACCAGGAGTTTTGGGATATGCCGACTAATTTTCAGGAGAAGCCAATAGTGTCGGGGTCTCATACGAAGAATAGGTACAAGACGATCCTACCCAACGAACATTCTAGATTCATTCTTCGAGCCGACGGTGATAACGGCGAGGGATACATAAATGCCAATTATATAAAGGTTAGAGTTAAAAACTTAATAAATATCAGTTTTATTCCATCTTCTAAATTTATAGGAATAACTTCAGCTCATAAGACAACAAAAAAATTAATTAAAGGATATGGCGGCCTTGTCCGCCACATGGGCTGCTACTGTTTTCCTAATTTTGTTAATCAGCTAATTTATAGCGTGGTACACGTGGATTAATGTTTAAAATGTTTGATCAAAGCTCTATCCTCTACGCTATTTCTCATAACTATAACTCTTAAATAAGATATATAAGATACAATAAAATATTTTCTCATCTTCATAATTAGAATAACGATTAAATGTACTCCATTTAGGTGCATGATCGATACTAAAGTTAATTACTTACGGTTTTACTTATTAATGTTGTTTTGGGGGTTATTTGTTGAACAATGGTCTCCTTCTTTCGAATGTCAAATTAATAATGAAAAGAAGAGACAAAAATCAGTGTTTAATTAAACTAGATAATCAACGTTTATAAGTAAGCCTGTCGATATAAATGATATAAGTAAGTGTATAATGTAATAATAACAATTTTAATTATTTCAGGGGCACGAATACACCAAAAACAGTTACATTGCAACTCAAGGGCCGCTCCCGAACACATTATACGATTTCTGGCTAATGGTTCGTCAAAACAACGCCGAATTCCTCTCCCAAAGACCTCCTGGTACCAACACCGAATATGTGCAGAAGATAGTCATGCTCACAAACTTCATAGAGAACAACAGGCAAAAATGCGAAAAATATTTTCCACTGGAGGTAGATGAGGAAATAACCATATCAAGTCCTGATTGCTCGGAGGTCTGCTTCTTTTTTGAAGACGATACCCCGAAGAACACATTTAAAATCAAGAATACCGGAAAGATAAAGAAATCTGGTTACACGATAAGAAAATTGGATATGACATATGTGAATTCAAGTGGTGTTAGTGATGACAGTGTCTCAGTGTATCATTATTGGTTCCACAATTGGGCAGATCATAAGTGTCCGAAGGATGTTAACGCTTTGTTAAATTTGAGTTTGGATATTTTAAAAGAAGAGTGTTATGATTTCAGTGAGTTTAAAGACGAGAAAGAAGAACAGTGTAAATGCAGTGATAGCCCTAAGCCCGGTTCCAAGTTCGTTTTTCCTCCCCTGGAGTCCCAGAGCATAGCGTGCCCTGTCAAAGTATGTGTAACGTCACCTTTGAACTTCTCCGTTGAAAATCAATCACCACCAACAATAATTCATTGCTCTGCGGGTATTGGCAGGACAGGGTGCTTGATTGCTATTCTTAATGGTATAAAGCAGTTGACAAACGAACAGAAAGTAGATATACTGGGTATAGTTTGTAATATGCGTTTGAATAGAGGAGGAATGGTACAAAATTCGGAGCAATATGAACTTATACACAAAGTGTTGTGTTTGTTCGAACACGCTTGCTTGCCCGATTTATAGCTAAAACGTTAACTAACCAGTCTTGTGATTAATTTTTGTTTTTTTTTTTTATAAATACTTTTCCAAAAATTAGTTTTAATGTAAATTTTGTTCGAGCATGATTTTAAATTTTATTTGTGACAATCTTTCATAATCCTCTAAAACGTTTTATTAATGATGCCTCTTTTTTATCTGTGGAAAATAATGTTCCAGCATAGAAGCTCCTTACTTTCGTATTTTATATCTATATTTTTTACTCGATAAAACTGTGTTTACAATAGTAGAATAATTAAAAGGATATAAAGTAAGGAATAATAATATCATATTGTAAAAAAAGGACATTATTTTAATTGCGCCAAAAATTTTACTGATACACTGAGCATTGTCATGCTTAAATTGTCCCAATAATAGGTGAAAACTGATATTTTTAATCTAGAGTGTCATTATGTATATCTTATTAAATAAATAATCTTTATTTATTTATTTTAGGTAAATAAGTCAAATTAATAATTTTACCTAATTTCTCATTCATTAAATTGCTACATTTTCTAATTAATAATATGATAAATGAGTGGAGTTTTGCTCTACTCTAACAATAGGCATAAATTTGTTTTATGATAAATACATATTTTCTGGTTACAATTATAGAGATAAACTTTAAAAGCAAAACTCTATCCTAGTATAAAATTTGAGCCAAATCGTTAGAACTGTTTTCGAGATACACCAAATATATACATAATTTTATGAAAGAATTGCTCATTTAAAATTATAATAGATACTAAATTATGAAAGATATTATTTTGAAGCGCGCAAGGCTACGCAATAGTACAGTGATTATATTAGATTTTTTAATTCGTTTATTATAAAATTCAATAATTTATGATTGTTTTAGTAAATACTAATAACAATTAAAAAGGAAACCACTCATTATTCCACTATTGTAAACAATCAATCGGTATAGCATTAATGGACCCAGATAAAGAAACACTACTGATTTTAATCTAAAGACATAACGCACATTTTATTTTAAAATTAATTTATTCTAGTTTAGATAAGGTAGCGAGTTCTGACAAATTTATAATATATTTGTATTGTTATTTTATATTGGATCATTCGGAAAGTTTGTGATGATGAAACGTAAAGTATAGGCCGGACCCTTTACTTTACACAATATATATGGCTTCAATACTGATTAAGTGTATGTACGAATGCCATTAGTTTTCTATCACCTGATATATATAACTATATATATCAAATATTTTCTTGTGCTGCCTATTAATATTTAGGGAGAGCCGGACCACTGTATATTCAAAATATGCCCTCTTCCATAAATAAACAAGGACTTTCTTCAAAAACAGAAATGCTTTAGTCTAGATTCACTAATTACTTAACCCAATTCAAATACTAGGTAGATAATATTTTTTTTTACAAAGTTTATGTGAAGGCATCTTAAAATTATTTAGTAAATACATTGTTGATTTGATTGATACCTATTTAGCATTAATAACATCAAATTGTAAATGTAGTATCAAGCCAATGTTATAATCAAGGACAATATGACACAAGAAATCAATGATTGGTTTTTAATTATGCAAATGCGAGTTAAATATAACTTGGTAACGGGTCACTTATGAAAACTATGATGTTTTATGTATGATATTATATTAATAAAATTGTCATGGTGAATACATAAAGCCCCCCAATGGGTATAAAACCATCTGGGTTTAAGGTCCCAGACATCCCACGGCATAAAAAAGCTATCATTTGACTTTAGTATTATATAAAGTCAATTTTGCCTTATTATTTGTAAATGTTAGTTTTTTAGTGTAATTTAAAATTAATTGTTGTTGATAGTTCAAATATATTTTGTGTTTGTACAGCACATATCCTTGCCCTCTTGATAATACGATGAAGAAAGTCCTGTTTAAATAATTTTGTATAAACTTTTTTATAAATATATCATCATATTTAATATAATAGTGAAATTATATGTTTTTTTTTCTTTTAAAGGGAAATAATTATCGAGCGCATGCGTTCAAGCATGAAAGAAGAATTATGTACATTGTGAATAATTGCAGACAATTATACTAAGAATTGATAATTATATTATTGTGCTATGGCAACACTGATCACCGTCAATTAAAATTAATTTTCGATTACGCACTTAAATCGTAGTCTTATAATATTAATTGGCTATAAATACGTATTTTATTATTTAAAACGAATAACACAAATTAATGATACCTATAAATATATTTATCGTTTTTAATGATATTTCTAAAATGGCTTACATTTAAATCCAATAGTGATCTTAAAAAAGTATCAGCGTTTGCTCATTGAAGAAAAAGGTTTTTGATAATTGTATTTTTTAAATAATAATTACTTCGCTCAAAACTTTGCTTTACAAAAGTACTATGAATATTTTCGGTTTGTACACGAGCCTATTTTGTTAACAAATTGACCAAAGTTCAGTGCTGCCATGCTAAAAAAAAACATAAAATATTTTAGCGTTCATAAAACTTTCAAATTTGAAATTTTAAATATATTAAGGGAATGCAACATTTTATATGTTTTATATATAAGAAGACCCATGTATATTTCATAGTAAGTGACTTTGTGCTATATTTATTTTATTAGGTAGTAAATAAAAAATGGAATTATTTATTTCTATTATCAAAGATGTGTAGTTTATAAGGATTTTAGTCATTTAAATATTATTGAATCATAAATGTAAATATGTGTGTCAAGTATATTAATATTCGTTTTTTTTTAATTTTTAAATATTTTACGGCAAGCTTTGCAAGGAAAAATATACTGTATAGTACATTTTTTTTTTTCATTTATTTAATTTTCCTTTGATTTTATTGATTTTTGGCTGTGTCTGGGGTGACCTTTTTTTTTTACTAAATTGCTTTCGTTTCATAAAGTTATTAAAAAATATATGCTCACCGTTATTTATTTTTTTCTTTTTTAGGAATCAAAATAACTAGGACCAATGTTAATAAGACAATTTTATTTTGCTATGTTAGATTATTGTTTCAAATAAGTGACAATATTCGTTTTACGTAAAAGTTACATTTCATTAAACCATGATCGGATTTTTTAAAGCATAAATCATTTACAATCCACAACGTATTTATTTTGATTTATTTCGACACACTACAATTTTGAATGAAGCATGAATAAATTTTTGACGATTTCCAATCGAATTTATATATAATGCTCTCTTATAACATGCACTACGAACAGTTTTTATTTATAATACAACACTATTCCACTTAACTACTTATATACACGTTAATTTTTCTAAAGTTCCGATGACAACTTCGAATACAGACTAGAATAACATAGTTTTCACTCATCATCATTAAACGATTCAAAATTTGAAACCGAATAATCTCATATATTATATGTGTCATCTATTTTATACGTGACATTGACAGAATATTTTGCGCTCAAATAGCATAGATACACGCCAGAAAAGGAAAAAAAAAAATACCATAGATTATTCTCGACCAATGATATCGCGTCAGTTCAAGGTCAACGTTGTTTGTCTACTGTGGCTGGAATGGGTTAAAGATTGGGAAAGCGTTGAACGAAACAATTTTGCATCCTTGTTTTCGCGAATTACCGTGACGTAATATCGATACAAGGTCACGTTAAGAACCCAATCGAAATAAAAATATTTATTTAATTTCGTTCTGATGACACTTGAATCGCCATATTAGAGTATTTATTTAAATGTAAAGTACGAGGTTCGGTATTTATATTCTAAGCGAAAGAAGCTGCAATAACTCAGTACTTATTATTTCCACTATTAATTAAATACAATTAAATCACATATATCAGAGTTCTCTAGCTCAGATAAGATCTCGGGTCAGCAAAAGTACTACATTTTACAGGCTTTACGCAATAAAATAGTATCTATATATTTATCTTATATATTATAATAATTTTAGTGTTCCGACTGAATGGTTACGAATATACAAACAGACTGCGAATCCTTGAAAGCCAATCTAGTTTCGAAATATTTTGTACCAATTATCGCGTTTGGTCATAAAGTCCATATGTTTTGGTAAATAAAGTCAAGGTAAAGGTTGCCAGACGAAAAAAATATTTATTTACACCATTAAGTATGTTACAACAGGGTTGCCGTGACATTAAATGCTTCTGATACAAAGGGTTAAGTGCATGACCTATAAGTATTTTTCCTTAGAATAAAGTTTAGAGAAAGTAGCATGTTTCACTTAAGGAAAACAAAATATTTCGGTTTATTTAATATTGTAATTAAATAGAAAACGATTTTGATTAATTTTTTTTACAGCCTGTAAATATTTATGAAGCCGAGATGGCCTAGCGGTTAGGACGCGTGAATCTTAACCGATGATCGTGGGTTCAACCCGGGTGAGCACCACTGAATTTTCATGTGCTTAATTTGTGTTTATAATTCGTCTCGTGCTTGACAGTGAAGAATAACATCGTGAGGAAACCTGCATGTGTATAATTTCATTGATTTCTGCCACATGTGTATTCTACCAACCCGCATCGGAGCAGCGTGGTGGAATTAGCTCCAAACCTTCTCCTCAAAAGAGAGAGGAGGCCTTAGCCCAGCAGTGGGACATTAACAGGCTGTTACTGTACTGTACTGTAAATATTTTTTGCAGACTATAATATTTACAGGCAATGTGTTTGATTGTAGGAAAATAATATATATTTTTTAATTTACAACTGTAAGATTGATAGACAAAGGGATTACGTAATAAGTCTTAGATACGTATATATTGTCTCACAATGTCAAAATTTAAAATCAAAATATTCTTTATCCCAGTAAGCAATTTTGAATCATTTAATGAATATTAGTAATTTTACGTTACATATTCCTTGCATTAAGTTCAAATTTTACCTTGAAATTTAAACCTCACGCGTGAACAAGTTACTTGTTTCAATTCACTGTTCTGTGTCACGTATCAAAATGTCACAGGTAACATACAAAGGACACAATATAGTCTGATATAAAACTATACCATTACGAAATTAACAATTAATAAAATTAATTTAAAATGAAAGTCATTTTTTTTATATTTGGGCATTATTAACTACGCCTTGTGCAAGAAAGTCGGTAATTTTGTGGGACTCTTATGATGGTAAAAATGTTCAATAAAAAAACAATCACTTCTGCAGTCTTATTATTACATATTTATTAGAGTATATAGTTCCCACTAATTATATTACATTGATATGTTTAGTAAACAAGACTTTAATTAAGATTAACGATGTTAGATGGTGTTATTTGTCGTTTAAACAGTTATGTATTTACTAGCGCTTGCTGGTAAAGAGCGATCAACGCATGAATTTTCGCGGCTTTTTCTTCAAAAATGAAGGATTTTCATACAAACTTCCACCCTACTTTATACTTTTGTACCTTATGGGGTTTAATTTTCAAAAATACTTAATGCTAACCTACTATTTAAATGGAAGTATGCAAATTTTCATGGTGCTATCCCCAGTAGTTAGGGCTGAGCATAGATTTGTCAGTCAGTCAATTAGTTATTATTCTATATATGTATATAGATAAAATGAGTAAATATTCAAGGTTCCATCAATCATATTTACATGTCATGACGAGCGATTCTTCGATTTGACAAGAACAGACCGAACCTGTACTGGAATATATTAAAAAAGATCCGGGGGGTGACGAAGTAGATAGCGCTAAAATATTCTCTGTAATATACCCCAATCGTCATGGTGATCACCAGTTGACTGGTTTAGAATTTATGCGCTTCCGTCAGTATCGTAGCTATCATAGGGCTAGGTGGTGCGGTACAACTGGGCCCCCTATGGAAGGGGGCCCCTAGGGGCAATATAATGTTTTTATATTTTTGTGTATCAACTATCATTCTAATTCCAGCTTAATTATTATATTTTAAATTACTAGGAGATAATAAAGGTCGTCTAACATTTCTATACTTTGTCGACTTCTGTATCACGCAAAGATGCACCGGCGCCTTTATCCGCTACTTGCTGGAGCGCCATCGTATGTCGAGTTATAATAAAGTAAAAAATATAAAAACCCACTTTCATGAAAATATACACATGACAACTTATGTGGTGATCACACAATTTCAAACAAATATAGAAACATCCATTTATATATTTCAAACGACTTTCAACGCACAGCTTAAACTATGATACATGAAGCCGCCAGCTAAAAAAAGATAGGTAAATGATATAGAGGTTAATTTTCAACTTCACTCTTTCAAACGACTCGTTCAAAGTGTCATTTCTTTTAAAATACGAATACCTTCAAACAAATATGGTTTTATTATACGTGCGATTAGAACTCGAATAAAAATAAGACAATTGTGTATTTTTTGTAATATAATGAAGCTTTAAATATATGTATTGCACACCACTAATTTTTGTAATCTGAATAAATTTCTTAATTCGACTTTATTTTAATGGATATTAAAATAGGAAATTGCCATATAATAAAAACTTATATTGAGTTACTTATAAGAGTAAATTTTTCTCTGAATATATATATATTTTTATTATAATTAAAATTTAACAAATATTATTTTTTATTTAGTACCTAAATAGCCGGCTTCTTTTTGGAAGCGAAACTCTTACACTATCGAACAAGGGATTATTAGGGATGTGACAATTACAGTATATTTTTTCTAGTTATCGGTAATATAAGAAAATATGAATGTACTTAATACACGACATTTAAATTAACATTTAAATATCACGTCTTTATTATGATAATGTCTGTAAAATTACCATTTTTATTTATCAACAATAAACAGTACATGAGCTATTTTATATTTAATTGTGATATATTTATTACTAACATAATAATATGGGCTTATAGAGTGTATTTTTTACAAAAAAAGCTATATCTTTATAACATTTCAGCGAAATGACTCCTTTACCTCAACTTATTTATTTATGTAATATATACATTTAATAACATAATTGTACATCCAATATATGACTTAATCTTAGGAATATTTTAAATAAATACGTCAACAAACTTATCTGGCACGTTGGGAGTGTCGTTATTCAATTTAGTGTTGCTATTACATATTTGCAATAAATAAACATTGTGTATATAATCTTAAAAATCTTTGACAACATTTACAAAAAAAATAATTCGTCTTTGTGTTTTAATGTCTCTTCTTTGCTATTGTTTCAATTGAAAAAAAAAAAACATGACAGTAAAGTTAGTAAAGTTTCATTTCAAAATGGCGTCGTCGTCAGGTGAGTCTGTTGCAACGCTACGACAAAATATTTAGATTATGTAAGTACTACGATGATCCTTAAAAATCTATTTAAAAGATGTATTGTAATTAATATTTAGTTAATAAATATTGATTTGTATAAATAATTGTTCTTGTTTTTAAATGAAATTTAATTATTTATCGTATGTTTAAAAAAATATTGTAATAACTAATAAGAAATAAATTATAAGGAATTTATATATGATAATGTACTTGTATTCGAAATTACTTAGCGCGAATTGGGATTGCGTTTTGTAAAAACTGATTTTATATAAAACTGATTAATGTTCAGCGGCAGAGAGAATGCGTTGCTGTAAAAATATTACTATCGTTTTATTAACTATTAGTAGTCGCTTCGCTCGCGCGATAGAGGAAGGAGGGTATTAGATAATAAAAAGGCCCTTAGCTATAGCCTTTCTTGGCGTTCAAGCTCCAAACCAAATTTCACCAAAATCGATTCAGAGGTTTGGCCTTGAGAGCGGAACAGACAGACTTTGCGTTATTTTCGCATTTATAAGATTAGTATGAATTATGGCAACTCACGGCAAGGTTATGTCAACTGCTTATTTCCTCAGTTTGTCACTAGCCTACGCCAAACAGAGTAGCAAGCAATATTTAGTATGGTTCCGGTTTGAAGGGTGTAGTCCAGTATCACTACAGGCACAAGGACATAACATCTTAATTTCCAAGGTTGGTGGCGCATTGGAAATGTAAGGGATGATTAATATTTCTCACGGCGCTAATGTTCATGGGTGGTGCTGATTTACCATCAACCAAATCACAGGTGTCAGGCGTTTTCTGAATTTAAAACAAAACCATTATTTTGTCAGTTTAATTCCTGAGCCAGTTATATAAATCAATGCGGCGGCAAAATTAACCAAAACTACCCAAATGCGAGCCGCCTTTAAACAAAAGCTTCATAAACTTTCATTTCGAGTTACAAGAAGTTACATTTCCCGCCAATCAGCGTAATACGTATTCGGTATTGAATTAAAAATACACCAATCAGCGTGCGCCGCTTTTAATGGTTTATTGGTAACATTTAGAAATATTAAAAAAAAAAAAGTTTTTATAAAAGGCAACACCATAACGCTCGAACTGTAAGAAAACAAGAACACCAATATTTTAATATATATATTATGTAAGATTTCTAAATGTAACTTTTCGTATAGATGTTGTATAGTTACTTTAAATTATACCTTGTATATTAGCGTAATCTGTTGTTTGCACAGATAATAAATTATATGTCTATTGAATGTCTTTTTATTTACAAATATTATATTGTTCTTCAGTATTTCGGTTATTTCGCTGAGCTGTCAAAGATTAGCCAATCGCAGACGAGAAATGCAGATGCGCAAGCGAAAACATAGACGCATTCTCTTCTCTCACTCTCATAGTACGATTTGACGGCAATCAGACACGATTGGAGAGAGCTTAGGCGCAGGCTGAATGGGGTTATGTGCTTTCATCTGCATGTGTGACACGGGATTGTAACACTCGTTGTGCCAATAGAAACTCATAAAATATCCAACTTTTTTCAGAAAGGTAACCGATTCCCTTGGCGGAATCGGGTTATGTGGGATTCTTACCCACTAAAACTAGTGCGATAGCTGTCTTCCCATGCTGTGCCTTGCTCGTAGCTCGGCAGAGCTTTCCTCGGGGGGTTATCTCGCCCCCGCACTCTTCGTTATTGCTTTCGTTTAAGCTTTCCCAAAGCCATCTGAAATAATTTACCCGAGGCCCCTCGCACATTCACGGCCCCAGAGTTACGCCCTATTTTTCAAGCCCCGGGCGTCGGGGCTGATAAAGTACCAACTAAATGACTAGACCAATGAGGCACATTTATCATGTAATATGGGCAACACAATTTACCTTCTTGCCATGTTTTCGAGAAGGCCTCTTGAGAAGCTGATTCAGTACGGTTCAATCTGCCACTCGTGTATTAGTGGCAGAATACGCACACACACACAAAAGGCTGATTTTAATAAGGAGATTTACATATAACCACTGGACTATCTCTTTTCATAGCTTTGATGGGCCGGTTGAGGTGATTGGTAGATTATTAGACTTGCATTACACACCAAAGGTTGTAGGTTCGATTCCCACCCGGGACAGACATTTGTGTGCATGAACATGTCTGTTTGTCCTGAGTCTGGGTGTAATTATCTATATAAGTATGTATTTACAAAAGAAAAGCAGTATATGTAGTATATCAGTTGTCTCAAGCTCTGCTTAGTTTGGAATCAAATGGCCGTTTGAACTGCGGGTATATATATATATAATATACCTGTGTATATTCCGAATATTACAAAATAACAAAGAACACAACGAACAAGTGACATTATTCGTTACGCAGGACAGTCTTCCGTTTTTTATGGTAGGATGAGGCTGGCAAAGGCATTGACCGAGAAGAAAAGACCTATTGTTCGAAGTAATAGGTTTTGTGTATTGAAGTTGTTTTATTAGCCCAGGTTATGAGTTACGGAGTGACAAATGTGTTTGCGTAATTTTATTATAGATGCTTATGACCTTGACCCAAACATAGAGACACCATTGTAGCGGAAAATTTTCATGGTAACTAAGAAGTTAGTCGCTTGTGCCTGTAATTCCACTAACTCACTCACCCTTGAAACCGGAACACAACAACGATACTAATTGCTGTTCGGCGATAGAATATGTTACGAATGGCACAAAGCTTCACGACAAAGGCTTAATTTCGAAAATAAATGGCTGTATTATTATTAAATATGTAGTATATTATGTATGTTCGTTAAATATATATTCGTGCTAAAATTAATATCGCTTAAGACATCATCAATGTCAGTATTATTGACTGATAGGCTAATTAAACAATCATTTATCTAATAAAGCTGTCAATGTCGATTAACTTTTAATTCTAATTGAGTTAAAAAACATTTTTAAACTTATAGTCCAAGATCCCAGGCCCGTAGACCTTTTTTTTATCGCTGGAAAAACGTGTTACGTATTTCCCCCACGGAAACTGGGTATGTGGGGCTCGCCGGTGTCCAAGGCCCCGAGTGCGCCCCGAACATCGGAATACCCACTAAAAAACCAGCGATACCCTTTCCGTCTTAACGAGGAGCGCCACGGGAGGCCCCGCAGACCTTACTAATTTTCTGATGGACAAAATATGTACAATAGAGTAGTATACACGAAACGTTTTGCTTCCTCGTTTCTGATACGCACTGCCAAGGTCTGGAATACCCTCCCGACCTCCGTTTTCCCCACCACCTACAATATGGGTACCTTCAAGTCCCGAGTGAATAGGCACCTTCTAGGCAAGCGCGCTCCATCTTAGACTGTATCTCACTTTCCATACACATTTAAAAAATATATATATAACAGTGAACGTATACAAACCCGATAGCTTGGGCCGAGTGATTCTTATGTATGTTGCAGGAAATATTGTAAACAATTTGAAATTAATAATTTAGTCGAGTCTGTTCAGCACTACTGCACTTTGATTTTATCATTTGTGAATAAACTAAAAACATTTGCTGTGTTTTAAAAATTATAATGCCAGGGTTATTAACATGTGTTTTTTGTAATAGTTTATTAAGAGCATGACGAGATAACGAATTTCAACGACGATGATGAAGATTGAAAAAACCATAAAATAGGGGAAGGAGAGCCAAGATTGGGTTGCGGGAAGATGGGTTAGCACTTGTTTATTTTTGTGCGGAAACGTTGTTTTTTGAGGTAATTTATTAAATTTAATTGGTCATAAGAGGGCAAGACGGGTTGTGGGGTACCCCACACATACTCTACAAAACCAACATTTTCCTGAGGCCATTCCCCAAATCATGCCCTTTCTAGTAACACACAAAGTTTCTCGCGTTATTAGAAAACAAGAAAAAAGCTTCAATTATGACTTCATATGGCGATATAAAAGATAAAAAAGGGTACCCCATCTTACCCCTTCAAGATGGGGAGCTCTGACTTTCTCCTTTTTGGGAATTTTATATTTAATCACATAGCATATGTTCCCAATAACATTGAATCATGGCAGACTGATTATCAAAGATGTATATATATATCAGCTTATCGCCGTCCACTGCTGGACGAAAGCCTCCCCCATAGAACGCCAACCATCCCGATCTTGGGCAGCCCGAACCCATCCCGTACCTGCCACCTTTTTCAAATCGTCGGTCCACCTTGCCGCAGGGCGTCCTACACTACGTTTGCCTAAGCATGTCTCCGTGTAACTCTAACACGTGTCGGCTCCATCGGCCATCGATGCGTCTGGAGATATGACCAGCCTACTTCCACTTCAGCGTACTAATTCTACGCGCGGTGTCGGTGTCTTTAGTTCTCTGGCGAATGTCCTCATTTCGGATTCTATCTGCCAGAGAAATCCCAAGCATCGAGCGCTCCATAGCTCGCTGAGCGACCTTCAGCGCCGTAAGTCATAACAGGCAGGACGCACTGGTTATATACCCTGGTCTTAAGTGACTGTGGGATCGACGATTCAAAGATATGACGCAACCGAAGATGATTATTAAAATAAAAATGATAATAAAAATACCAAAATATTAGTTTGGTTGAGATTCAAAGGTTAAGTACCCCATCTTGCCCCCCTCTCCCCTACTTATTAAAAATAAAGTTTCACATTTTCATTAATTCTGACAATTCTTTTATTAAACACGTTTTTGTGGGTTTTTTTACAAATTAAAAATATTCAATCATTAAGTGTACGTTCACTGTACTCACTAATACTGCCCTATTGTATCTGCTTAGTGGGTTTCCACGGAGTGGCGGATTTATCCTATGGTCAAGGGTCCACTTGGAATGGGTGGTAAATTTTGTAGGGGCGGCAGACTTGTCTAAAGCAACTTGAAGAATTCCTCATCAACATCACACGTGTACTCTAAAACTATTAATATAATTAGTTATCTATTTACTATTAATTGACCATAAATAATTAAATTTACTGTTAATAAATATAAACGAACTTCATGATTATGATACATTGTCGACACTATATTAAGAAAAAACTCGTCATCGCAGAAAACGGTGGTGAAATATCAGAAAGTGACCATATAGCGACATTGACCATAATGATCGTAACATTACAAGACTTTTTTTTATTGTATAGGAAGGCGGACGAGCATATGGGCCACCTGATGGTAAGTGGTCACCAACGCCCTTAGACATTGGCATTGTAAGAAATGTTAACCATCGCTTACATCGACAATGCGTCATCAACCTTGGGAACTAAGATGTTATGTCCCTTGTGCCTGTAATTTCACTGGCTCACCCACCATTCAAACCGTAACACAACAATACCAAGTACTGCTGTTTTAGTATAGAATATCTATCTATAACCTACCCAGACGAGCTTGCACAAAGCCCTACCACCAGTAAGAATACACGCGTCAATATAGTATATCGGTCATAAGTCAGTTGTCAACATTTCACGGGTGAGTAATGAAGTGAGGTCTTACAGAATTGCACTGCAATATTAGTCCAGTCAAATTAGAGATCAATCTCGGAATAAGAGATAATAAGCTGAAAACTCGTGCACCTCATCATTTTCGCGTTTTAGAAGTTGTCTCAAAAGTCTGATAAAATCTCGTGTCTGCGTCGTATTATTCAAAGTCAAAGGTCACGAAAATTGGTTTTTCGTGATTAAGCTCCAATAATGTTAACATTTATTATAAAAATGATAGAGCGAAAAATTCGCGACTAATTTTATCTTAAGCATTTTTTCATGGGCTCAACCGTTTTTGAGATAGAGAATGGAGAGTGCGATGCTCTCTGCCATACATACTGTAACGCAAGGTCAACTGAATCTGGGCGAGTAATACCTTGAATTTTGAACAATTTGTATTATTTATTGGTTAATACATTGTATTTAATAACATTTTACATATATTTAATATACTCATTTAATGATACTTCCTGTTATTAAAAACTCATTAAATGGAACAGTTTTTGTATATCTTAATTTTATATAAATTTATTGTTGTAAATATCACTCAACAAGTCAGGGATGATGCTGATGTCCTTGTCACGGAAACAGCTATCGAAAAATCCAAACGTGAGAGGACATCATATTAGAAGGACACATAGTTTTGCTCATTTTAATTATGTAGACAATGTCAAGACACAAATCTATTCTTCAAAAAGTTTTTCTACAAGAAAACTAATAATAATAATAATAATAATATGCTTTATTGTAACAAAATAGTTGCATAACCAATACAAACACAAACATAAAAGAAAAACGAAAACTATTTTGAACAAAAGGCGGTCTTATCGCTAAAAGAGCGATCTCTTCCAGACAACCTTTTGTTAAAGGACAAGAAATGCATATATAAAGCGGTAAGGAGGTGTACTGATCATCTCAATTTTTATATTTTATCTCTTAAATAAATATATAAATATATATAAACAAATAATATATACATAAACATACATTTACATATATAAAATATACGTAAACATACATATAATATATATATATATATGATAAACCTTTACGCTTAGCCAGAGCGCTGCGGGGTCACTACCCTCTGTCTCAAAACGGTTGAGCGCATAAAAAATGCTTGATATAAAATTTGTCGTAAATTTTATAGTCAATAGAAGCCGATGTTATCGCGAAAAACTGACTTTGTGACCTTTGACGTCGAATAACTTACGACGCAGACACGAGATTTTATGAGACTTTGGAGACAACCTTTAGAACGCCAAAATGAAGGTGTACACGATTTCCAGCTTATTGTTGACCCCTTTTTATGCTCAAGTTACTGGACTATATATAATACAATGGTGTTATGAAACAACGAAAATAACATACATAACATTTGGCGCGAGGCAAACATTAGCGTGATTTAAATGACAAGTAACGCCATCTATTATTATTAAACATCATCTCTCAATTTATTAAGTCTAAAGTTTCGAATTGAAATTCTTAAACAAGTTACAAAATTGTAAAATTGGGTAAAGATTTTTTTCCACTCTCAGTTGAAACGGAGTTGACCGGCTTTTATGAGCTTTCATTTAAATGAATACGTTATTAATTGTCTCGTCTTTCGTCAGATGCTAGGCCTGCTAGGTTATGGCTAGGGAGCCGACAAGCATCGGTATATGATATAGTCACGTTTACTATTGATAACGGTACAAGTTCAGGTCAAAACAAAACAATTTAGCCCAGTAAATTAAAGTCCTACGATGCCATTATAGCGCTTCAAACTAGAAGAAACACTACTAAAATATGAAACTATTTAATTAATTACTAAATAATATAACAGCTTACTAGCCATAACAGACTATCGATTTGTCATATCATATCGTTTTATTTCATTCACTAGGCATCAAGATTTACAACCCTGCCCCCCTCCTTCACAACAGGAGCCTGGGCCGTTCTAAAAAAAACAAAATTTCATTTAGTAAACAACGTTCAGTTTAACAGTTTTCGGACAGTAAAAAGGGGTCTCCACTCCTTTGCTGCCCCAGGGAATTCAAACCCACAGTATAAGTTAAAAGTAACCTTGAGTGCTTGAAATTATCCCTCTGCTGGGTTAAGGTCACAAACACACATATTCCTGGTGGTAGGGCTTTGTGCAAGCTGGTCAGGTACCACCCACTCATCAGATATTTTACCACAAAACAGCAGTACTTGGTATTGTTGTGTTCCGGTTTGAAGGGTGAGTGTAATTAAGTGTAATTACAGGCATAGGGACATAACATCTTAGTTCCCAAGGTTGGTGGCGCATTGGCGATGTAAGCGATGGTTAACATATCTTACAATGCCAATGTCTAATGGCGTTGGTGATCACTTATCCGATCACCCATTTGCTCGTCTGCCTATCTATCATATACACCAAAAATTCTACTGGGTATAACCACAGGGCTTAACTAATTAAATCCTCTAGTAAATAATACTTTATTTACCAAACATTACGTTTTAATTGCGTTTTAAAAAACAAGTGGCAAGCTGCGTGTTTATACAAAAATTAAATAATTTCCCGAGTGTACAGAAACAATATTTATTCTTAAGTAAATTTATTTGTATTGCATGTTAATGCGAAGGTTGCGCAATACAAATAAACACGGATAGGAAATAATTTACTTAGCACATATCTAGTTAACGTACTTCGCTCTAGAAGCGCAGTGGACTTTAGTATATAATATATATGTACAAGCAAAACCGCGGCTTTGGAATCGTGGAACTCGTTTGTGCAATCTTTCAAAATTTTCCAATTTAACGTACATAATGAATATTTAAATATGAAATAATTAAATTATTAAATCTCGCAAATAGCCATATTAATTTAAAAAGCCTTAATTAATAATAATAGCCTTAAATTAATTAATTTAAAAAGAATTCCGAGATGGCCTAGTGGTTAGAACGCGTAAATATTAACCGATGATCGTGGGTTTAAACCCGGGCAAGCACCATTGAATTTTCATGTGCTTGATTTGTATTTATAATTCATCTCGTGCTTAACGGTGAAGGAAAACACCGTGAGGAAACCTCTATGTGTCTAATTTCATTGAAATTCTGCCACATGTGTATTCTACCTACCCGCATTGGAGCAGCGTGGTGGAATAAGCTCCAAACCTTCTCAAACAGGCTGTTACTGTTGTTATACATGGTATACTTGGTATTATTGCATTCCGGTTTGTAGCATGAATGAGCCAGTGTAACTGCAGGCACAAGAGACATCAAACATCTTCGTTACTAAAATTGGTGGCGCACTGGCGATGTAAGAAATAATATTCCTTACAGCGCGTTTCTATGAGCGTGACAATTTACCATCAGCCTCGTTTACAAATCCGCTTTCCTATTTAATTTAAAACGAACACTTTATCCGGATATCATAGATTATATTTTATATCAGTAATAATCATATTTTTCCTCCATCATCGTATAAATGTTAATAAGATAAAAACGTGTTATTAAACAATAAATACAACAATAACGTAGGTACAAATTACAAATCCACACGCACTCTTTGGTTATTTACTTTTCATACTTTTAAGTGCGTATGTTAAACGCGATACAAATAAATCGTGATAATTGATTACTTAAGAACACGCGTTACTGAATCGCGTTGGCAAGATTTTTGGTAATGCGTATAAATAGAGGTACCTAGTTTGGTTATAAAAGGCGGCTTAAGCACGTCCCTGATATCTACTGCGATCTTATTAGGACTAGGCCAGGGGTAGGGCTTTGTGTTCATATTTTACAGCCAAAGAGGATACATTATAGTGCATTCTCTATTCCCTAGCTTTCATAATCCGATGGGACAGCAATCCGACACGACCGGAAAGAGTTCAGGCGCAGGCCCAACGGCTTTACGTGCTTTCCGAGGCACGGGAGTGAACACACTTCCAACTTCCAGACAGACTGTGTGACATCATCATCATTCTTTAAAAATATATATACGTATATATTTTAGTGTGTTTGCAAACACATGTGTGCTCTCTAATACCTCACACTAATATTCCGATTGGAGGGCAATCCGGTACGATCGAAAAGACTCCAGCGCAGGATTCTTTTATTGTCCCGCGGAGTTAAAACCGAGAATATCGAGATTTGTGGCCTTTATACTAGATCAACTTATATATTTTATAAGAGTACTAGCAATGGCAGTTTTTAAGTTATTACCTAATATTCCTATTTACCCCTCCAATTAACGGTTCAGCTTGTGTCAGGAGTTACGACAATAGTTAAGCGGTCGGGTTCGAACGTGGGACTTTAACATCACAAACCCGTGAACCATTGCCCTCGTGACGCTTCATATTGCATATTGCACAACTTCGATATATAAACATGCTATAATTTAATATTTAACAAACGTCGCAAAAACATCGTGTTGTGTTGTTTTTTTACTCAAGAATGATTGATTAATACGTATTTAATAAGAAATACAAAAAGTAATGGCAAGTCGTTACCGTCAACACTAAACAGCAATAATAAATTAATATACATTACACTAGCTACGCGCCCCGACTTCGTACGAGTAAAATTCATACAAAGATTTTTTTTTTTGATAAGTTGAAAATTTATGTTCCAAATTTCAGTGGAATAACAACCCTGTGAATATTCCGCTACTGGGCTAAGGCCTCGTCTCTTTTTGAGATTAATCCACCACGCTGTCCAATGCGGATTGGTGGAATACACTTGATATAGAATTTTAGTAAAATTAGACACATTGAGTCCTCCTCATGAAGTTTTCCTTCATCGTGAAGCACGAGATGAATTATAAACGCAAATTAATGATAAATTAATTTTGGATAATATTTGCGCAAAGTTCTTAGTGAGAGAATATGACTTATAGTTTCGGACAACACGTGATGAGTCAGTCAGGTATTGGTATTTCGTGTAACATATAATAAGGTCCTCCAGACCGATACCGGCCACGGCGGACAATCTCAAGAGAGATTACAAGAGACTACGCAGGAAATATTATAGTGCACCAGTATATGCGCAAACACAGGTGCATTCTCCATTCCCTAGCTTTCATAATCTAATGGGACAGCAATCCGACACAACCGGAAAGAGTTCAGGCGCAGGACCAACGGTTTTACTTGCTTTCCGAGGTACGGAAGAGTATACACTTCCAACTTCCAGACCCCGGCTGTTACCGAGAATTTTCTGACAGAAAAACTCAATAACTTTTTTATTGACTCGACCTGGGAATTGAACCCAGGAATACCGGGTCAGCGGCCTTATATCCACTAGACCAACGAGGCAGTCTATATTTTATATAATAAAGACTAGTTAGCTATTGTTACATTCACGTGTAAAATAGCACACAAATATTTATATATTTCTTACAACTACCATTACAGGACAATCTTAATGCGATATAATTTAATATATAATAATAATATAATCTCACAAAAACAAGATATAAAATGACGTTTTTCTTAATTCGTTTACAATAAAATTATTTTAATATATTATTTAATTGAACTTAAAATAGGTTCTCATTTATATATAGTTTTTTTTTGTCTGCTATTCCACTGCTGGCTTTAAGTGCGTTCTTCTGTTTGGGAAGCTTGGAGCTTACTCCATCACGCTGCTCCGATACAAGTTAATGAAAGTCCTTTGTGCCTATTACACTGGTTCGCTCACCCTTCGAACTGGACAACAATGATGAATGAAAAGTTGGTACCTACCCAAGTGGGTTATCACAACACCATGTAAATAAAAATTATCTTCATCATCATTGCTGTATAGTCCTCTACCTATGTGCGCGTGGGGTGCCACCCTCTTCAGGTCCTCAGACCACCTGGCTAGAAAATACGTTGCGCTTTCCTAGTTAGAAATATCGCTTGGGAATTTTGTGTACTTTTGAAAGCAAAGACGTCTTATTTATAAAATGAATTATCGTTATATCCGTGGAAATGTTCCGATTGTCGTAAACCGTGACGTCAGTATGACGCATAATTTAATCACAAATTTAAGAAAAACAACTTTTTTGCTTCAAAAGTTATGTACAAAAGAAAATATATAAATATATATTGGATATATACGTATTCTTTTAATATAAGTTACAGGATTATATTTATATAATATATTTTCATCATACAGAAGTGAAACAGATTTTATAAAAACCTCGAATTGATCTTTTTCAAAGTAAAACACTATATTATACAAATTGAAGTAAATAACTCACTCAATTACACTTAAAAATAACACAATAGAACACATTGAACAAATCACGAGTCGCGCCAATAATGAATTAATTTCTTTACCTTTTTATCGACAAAATGGCGGCATTAAATTAGCGCCCTTTTTTTTAAACTGTTGTATGGATCAAAGAATCTCCTAAGTATTATATATATATAAGTATAATATATTTTGAAACGTCAACGGCGCTATGGTTTACAGGTCACCAAGCGATGTAAAAGTTCCAAGTTCAATCCTGACCACTTGGGCTATAGGCATGATGACTGATTTTGAAATAACCTTCTATAATGTAGGTACACGTCTACTATTACTGAAAATAATTATTTCAGTAATAAACTTACTGCTTACGCAAATAATTGCATTTTCATTTACCTATTTTGAATTTCGCTCGAAAACACCCGCAGGTGTCGTGGCGCCTGATGTGACGTCACGCCTCAGAAAACGACAGTAAACGTTGTATTGTGTCTATACTCAACGAAGAAAGGCAGAAAGTATTGCGTATTTACTAAGGATAAAAATGAATTCCAAAGTTTAACAACGTGCAATACGATGCAAAATTAATTTTGAAACGCGTAAACACAACAACTGTTCAAGAGAAACGGTTATAAATAAAGAGGCGTGACGTCATTCGCCCTGATTGGCGTTTCAAATAAAATGGTCGATTGCAGAATTTTATACTTTTATTTTATTAAAAATCTTATTAATCCCAATGTGTATATTAAAATGGGATCATTTTTTTAGAATCCTTCTAAAATAGTTTCTTCTCTAAAATCATTTATTTTTAATTCTTAATACTGTCATCCTGCCTATTGTCGTCCACAATCCTGACACAAGCAGTACGCTTATTTGGAAATAGGAATATTAGTAACTTCATAAAGATAAGTATCGCTATAGTCCATTTAAAAAGAAAATCCTATACCGCCTGTTTGTCGGCTCTCTAAAATTCGACCAAATATATTGTACCGCCATATCATTTTTAATTAGAATAAAATAGTACAAGCTAAGAGCGATTAGTCCCCTACCCGCCTTCTTTGGAATATTTGGATTTGGAATATACCAAATGGGCCACAGGATGGTAAGTGGTCACCATAAGCATTGGCGCAGTAAGAAATTTTAAGCATTACATTGCCAATGCGCCAATAACCTTTGTAACTAAGATGTTATGTACCTGTTATACTGGCTCACTCACCCTTCAAACCGAAACAACAACGCTAAGTATTGCTGTTTGGTGGTAGAATATCTGAGAAGTGGTAAGTGCCGACCCAGGCGGGCTTGCACAAAGCCCTACCAAGTGAAAGCTAATATTTTATCTTATAAAATTATTATTTGAAAGAAAAGTTACTGGAATGGAGTATATTTTTGATTTTATTTTAATTTCGACTATCAAACAATACTGAACTTATCCCTGGACTAAATAACTATAACCAATTCAAATGGTTTAAGGCTTAAAGATCAACAAACCTTAGATTTACATATTCCAAGCCATTTTCTTTTAAACCCGCTGTATTATCCATTACAAACAGTTCTTGATTAATATATCTTTATTATAATACAACACTATTCCACTTAACTATTTATATTTACTTTAATTTAACTTTTACTGGTGGTTGGGCTTTGTGCAAGCCCGTCTTGGTAAGTACCACCCACTAGTCAGATATTCTACCGCAAAATAGCAGTACTTGTTAGTGTCGTGTTCCGGTTTGAAGGGTGCGTGAGTTAGTGTAATTAAGGCGCAAGGGACATAACATCTTAGTTCCCAAGATTGGTGGCGCATTGGCGATGTAAGCGATGGTTAACATTTCTTACAGTGCCAATGTCTAAGGTGACCACTTACAATCAGGTAGCCTATATGCTCGTTCGCCAACCTATAATATGTAAAAAAAACGAACTTCCAAAGATAACACCTTCGTCATTCAAAACGCTAATTTTTACAAATACATAATGTCATAGATTTTTCAAGGCATGATATCACCTCGAATGTCACAGTTGTTTATTTGTCTTTATTCCCCCTGTGATTCGAAGATGTACAGTTTTAAACATGATTAAATGTCTTGTTTGTATTTCTTGATTAATATTATGATTTAATGTAAAACCTTCAATTAATTTTGACAAATGAGAAAGGTCATTAGTGTGTCTATTGCATGCATAAATATCGTCTTTACAATCTTCGACCGAATGTATCAATTCCTTGTGCTGGAATATATTAAAAAAAAAGCACGTGATCACCCGTCACAGAAGAAGATTATTACTTTTGGCGCGAGGTTTTGGTGCATCTGACATACAATTGCCGAGATGGCCCAGTGGTAAGAACGCGTGAATCTTAACCGATGATCGTGGGTTCAAACCTGGGCACCACTGAATTTTCTTGTGCTTAATTTGGGATAATAATTCATCTCGTGCTTTACGGTGAAGGAAAACATCGTGAGGAAACCTGCAAGCAACCTCAAAAAGGGAGAGGAGGCCTTTAGCCCAGCAGTGGGACATTCACAGGCTGTTACGGACGGTTACGACATACAATTACGTTGTCAAGGGCTATTTGTCATTTTGGTAGGTTTTTGTTAGCATTTAACGTAATTAATGATACTTTTTTTGTTACTTGTTTCTTTTAAATATAAAGTCATATACTTATTAGTGTATTCTTTTTAAAAGTTTTTTTCACAATCTGTAAGAATAGTATAAATATAAAAATAGAATTTTCGATATCGCGTCACCAAAATAGAAATATATACTATTTATACTTATAGTATTATAAATGTGAAAGTACTGTATGTCTGTTTGCTTGTGTAAAATATTTTCATTTCGCAGGTTTTTTTTTTATAATTCCCTGAAGTGCAAATGACTCTACTCAACCTGATGGTAAGTGGTAGTAGAGCCTAAACGCGACGACGGCCAGTACAGTCGGGCAGAAGGTTCTGCACTAGCCGCCCTCGCCTTGCCGGCCCGCAAGATGCCTCTTCACGCCTCGTTTGAAGGAACCCGGGTTGTAAGAGGAGGGGAACACGTAAGCTGGTAAGGAATTCCATTTTTTGGAAGTGCGACAAAGAAAGGAGTTGCCAAATTTCTTTGTGCGCGATGGAATTGATGTCACAGTTAGGCGGTGACATCGAGAGCCAGCACGCGTAGACTTTTGAAGGAAGGGGGAAGCAGGAATTGGAGAGAATAATTCCTCAGAGCACTCGCCGTGATACAGTCGATAAAAAGCTATTAAAATTCAAACACTCTTCTCCGTATTAACAATTTTATTATTTTAATACAACTAGATATTATCCACAGTGGTAACAACCAACTTGTTTTCACAACTTAAAAATATCCGTTCCTCTTTTTTCTATCCAGTACTCAACTGTCTAATCATAATATAATATTTTTCGGAACCGGTAGTCAAAATAGAGCTACTAAATAATAAAAGTACGAAATATTGAAATACACAATATAAAAAATAAACAAGCAAAAATCACGTTTTGTAGTATATATGACAATAATATAAATTATAATTTATTACATTCTTTTCACAATGCAGACTTATTTTAATGGGTACGGCTATTCTTTAAAAATGCTCAATACTTATTTGAAATTACAGTGTGATTATTTTATCAAGCTAACACTTGTTACGTTAAGATTTACCACGGCTGAACCTATTTTGATGAAATTTGATTTCAAGCAAGGTTGAACTATAGGGAAGAATATAGGCAACTGTTTATAGCTATAACTAGGTTAAATAAAGTAGATAATGTGAAGCGACTTTATCGAACGTTGATTCGTCGTCATCTTTAAGGGAATATGAACTTGAGAGAACGATGCTATATTACTTTTAAACTTCTCCAAATGTTTTTTTCTTACCTAATTTGTTTATTATTAAGTGAAATCCAACAGTCAAATTATAAACGGCGCACATTTACAGTTTATTACAAAAACAATTCTTTCACACACCAAGGGTACCACCCCTTCAGAAAAGTATCCGCGGCATTGGGGGGAACCGTGTTATATGAGAGTTTTATTCACTAAAACTGCTGCGATAGCCGTTGTTGGCATGTGGACTGCAGGATCGTGTCGATATAATGCATCCCTCCCGTGCTGTGCTCCGCTCGAGGCTTGGTTCTCTCTTCTGTCTCACTCTCTCTATCTCAATCTCACTCTCCTAAATTTATAACCACATTACCCTAACCTAAAAAATTATAAACAATCGAAATTTTAAACTTTTATTTTTTTATAATATTGGACGGAGGGACAATTATGGTAAGTGGCTACCATCACCCACAGACATTGACGCTGTAAGAAATATTAACTGTTCCTTACTTGCCCATGCACCACCAAGTTCGGGCACTAAGATGTTAAGTTACTTATGTCTGTAGTTACACTGGCTCACTCACCCTTCAAACTGGAATACAACACTACTAAGTATTCCTATTTAGCGGAAGAATACTTGAGGATGGATTGGATTGGATTGGATGGATTTACCACCAAGTCAATTTCATTGTTGTTGCTACGTTCACAATCACAGGTGGTAGAGCTTTGTGCAAGCTCGTCTGGGTAGGTACCACTCACTCATCAGACATTCTGCCGCAAAACAGCAGTACTTGGTATTGTTGTGTTCCGGTTTGAAGGGTGAGTGAGCCAGTGTAATTACAGGCACAAGGGACATAATATCGTAGTTCCTAAGGTTGGTGGCGCATTGGCGATTAAAGAGATGGGCAACATTTCTTACAATGCCAATGTCTAAGGGCGTTAGCGACCACTTACCATCAAGTGGCCCATATGCTCGTCCACCTTCCTTTTCTATAAAAACAAAAAAATGTTTCGAAACTTATTCTGTCTAGAATTATAATAAACTGTTCTAACATTACGGTGGCATGAGCATTCGTTTTATCAGAGATAGGTTGCATCCTGTTTGTACTACGCATATCTGAAGCCTAAATCGTTGGCAACGTTCCCAGGCCCTGACTAGTCGATCCATCAATGGATTGCCTTTTGTGAATACTAAGCTTGGTTCAACATTCATTGATTTTATCAATCACCGAGTTAGTTTATTCGTTGCTTCATACATTACTGGTTCGACTACGTGGGAGGGGGGCGTGTTAGGTACCCCATGTATTTTTCGGTATGCCTGACAATGGGTATGCAAAATATCATAACAATCGGTGTGGTTAAAAGCGTAGCAAAGAAACATACTCGCATATCACTTTCGAATTTTTGTTATTAGTAAGGGTTTTATAGCAGGGGTTGGGGAAACCTCTTAAAGGGTTCCGTGAGCAAATGCAAATAAAGTTATGATGATGTCTGACCTGATTACCGTCCGTAACAGCCTGTGAATGTCCCACTGCTGGGCTAAAGGCCTCCTCTCCCTTTTTGAGGAGAAGGTTCGGAGCTTATTCCACCACGCTGCTCCAGTGCGGGTTGGCGGAATACACTTGTGGCACAATTTCAGTGAAATTAGACACATGCAGGTTTCCTCATGTTTTCTTCACCATAAAGCACGAGATGAATTATTATCCCAAATTAAACACATGAAAATTCAGTGGTGCTTGAACCCACGATCAATTAAGATTCACGCATTCTTACCACTGACATATTATAGTGCACAAATATGTGCAAACACAGTACACAAATGCACTATATATCCCCGAGCTCATAATCCGATGTAAATCCATACACCGGAAAGAGTTCAGGCGCAGAACATTGGCTTAACGTGTTTTCCAAGATGATTACACACCACGGGTATTTAATCGGAAACATTCATTTACCTACTATCTCGGCAAGAAAACCCAAGAACTTTTATATTTAGAACATTGAACCCAGGACTTTTGGCCTAAGCCAATATTTCCATCAATTAAATATATAAACAAAACTATATAACATTATTCAAATTATAAATAACGTTCGATTTTTGACGCATAATAAATGCATCTTATTCGTAACAGATCGTGCGCGTGCGCATTTTGGCGCTAAATATCTATGTAATACGAAACTTGGAAGGTTGCGCTCAGTTGCATTGCATCCGTCGCTCGTAACGGTCGTGTGTATTGTTAATATTTTGAACGTATTACTATATACGTAAATTCTATAATATTTTAATTATAAATGATATTTTGAAGTTTTTTATTATTATTATTATTGAAGTGATTTTATTCTGTTGTAAGTGCTTTTTAAACGGTGAGTTATTAATATATTTATTTAATATTTAATTACTTTATCGTGATATGAAAATTTAATTTAAAAAACAATATTTATATTTTTATTTTATGGTTGAAGAAATAAGTAAAGTAATCCCTAACTGAAATAAAATATACATTATTTATAATTGCTACGTAATTTTAATTTTATAAATTCAAAATCGAAATTTAAATCACTTAATTTAAGTAAACTCTGTTACAAGATTTTTTTTTTCATATTTCATAAAATCAAAATAATACCTTACCATCTGGATTATATATACTATTATACAATTTATTTAGCAGTTTATTATATGCACCAGAAAAAATATTACATTCAAAATATGTCGAAAGATTAAGTATTAAATCCTAATCCTATGAAGAGATTTTATCTAGCAAACACAAGAATTAAATAAAAAATATAGAAAGATAAATAAGAGGCAGAGACGCAAAATCATAATTAAATTACGATAATATAAAAGTAACAAGTTGTTTAAAAATTTAATAAGTTACTACCTTTTGTTTCTGTTTTTGTTTTTGTTTATTATTTAAATATTTTTATTTTCTGTTTTTAAATTAGTTTTGATTTGGATGTTTGTGTGTTCTCCTGTAATCGGTTGTGCAGTTAGTTTTAAGTTAAAGTGAAAAGAGTTTTTGAATGTGTGTTATGCACAACTGTTGAAGATCCAAATAAATAAATAAATAAGCTGTGTGATGGGAGCCTGTGTATTAAGTCACGGTTAAAGCTATAACCATTCAAAGTTTCATTCAAGCCCGTTCAGAAGTTTTAGAGTGAAAGAAAGATTCATCCATCAAATTGATGGTACATTTTTGATGTTACAATGGTTACAATCCCGCCACAACAACCATAAGATGGTCTGTAAATGTTATATGTATGTCTATGATATAATAAATTCCGAACAACGCGCGTGCGCTTTCAATGCGACACATCCCACGCACATATTATGTTTTGACCATATTTATTAACCTCGGGAATCCATAAATAATGAAGATTTAAACAGATTTCTTATTAATAAATATTTCACAAAATCTACCTCTAAATTATGATATTTTTATACACAATTTAGCAAAAAATGATGGCAGAAATCAAACATCATTGATAGAAAAAAAAACACAATTTGAATACTCCCTGCAATTACAATATCACTCGATTACATACTGAACTAGAAACTATCGAGTTTCTTGTCGGTTACATATTTTTCGTGATAATAAAAAATATTATTTTGGTATAACTATATAATGAAATGTGAAACACGCTAAATACTTCATTTATATTATTTACTAGTTAGCAATAGAAATTTTAATTCATAATCCAAATTGTAATAAATTTATTACTATTCACGCGATACTAATTATTAATCTTATGTGTATTATTTATAAGGAGCTGAAGTTTCTTTTGAACACGTTAATCTCAAAGGATTTGATGTAAATTCGGCTTTTAGGCATTACCTGCCTCCAACAATTCTGTGGAACCAGTTTTCGCCAGCGATTTTTCCGAACCGATATTATATAGGACCTTCAGGAGCGTACTCATTCCTTAAAGGCCGGTGGTTATGCAAGCAAGACCTCCAGTGTTGCAAGTGTCCATGGGTTATGGTAGTTACATAAAAAAGTCAAATTAAATTACATTAGTCCGAATGAAAAAAAAAAAAGAGCCGAGATGGCCCAGTGGTAAGACCGCGTGAATCTTAACCGATGATCGTGGGTTCAAACCCGGGCAACCACCACTGAATTTTCATGCGCTTAATTTGTGATTATAATTCATCTCGTGCTTTACGGTGAAGGAAAACATCGTGAGGAAACCTGCATGTGTCTAATTTCACTGAAATTCTGCCACATGTGTATTCCACCAACCCGCATTGGCGCAGCGTGGTGGAATAAGCTCCAAACCTTCTCCTCAAAAGAGGAGAGGAGGCCTTTAGCCCAGCAGTGGGACATTCACAGGCTGTTACGGTTACGATCCGAATAAAAAATTAAACACAATTGCTGATATTTTTAAAACTCCTAATGTATATTAACTTAATCAAACGGTCATACGATAACAACTGTTTATATTTTTACCGAGAACAAAGGAGGTTTTTATGTTATAGGTAGGTTAAAGGCCACCACCGCCCTTAGACATTGGCGATATAAGAAATATTCCCTACATCGCCAATGCGCAACCAAGCTTGCGAGCTATGATGCTATGTCAATTGTGCCTGTAGTTACACTGGACTTTTTAAACCGGAACGCAACAATACTAAGCTATTGCTATAGAATATCTGATGAGTTGGTGGTACCTTCCCAGATACCACCTAGTATCTTAATTTCTATGTTCGTGTAAAACTTTTTTGTCTATTAAGCGATTTTCATGTTTATTTTTGTGTAAGGTTCAATGTACTATACATTATTATGTTTTTATTTGAAGCATACTTTTTCTTCTTTGTCCGAACCCTCTTCCCAGTTCAGCTGGGGTCGGGTCGGGGTACGTCTGCGCCAGCGAACTCTATTCTGGCTTGTGCTTTTTATTTTATAAAAAAATATCACAATTTAGCTTAGTCTATAAATTTTATCAGTTGAAACTATGTACAGACATTTTAATAAATACAAAGTTAAAATTAAAGAGAACAAAATATACATTACAAATTTAAAGCAAAAACACGCCGTCTAAAAGATTGTCCTGTGGCATTGTACCCAAGACGCTGGCACTATTGCCTCTGCACCGCTAGACTCCGCCTTAAAGACTGTTTCATTATAATTTTTTAGCGGGTGATTAGTTAAACAATACTGTCTTCTTCTTTCGAATGACAAATCAATAATGAGAGAAAGAGCGAGAGGTTAAGGTAAGTTACGACAGCTAAGCAACGTTCACAGAAATGTCGTTTAGTTTAAAAAAAAACGTTTTATAAAACTTTTTTAACTTTTAACTTAATGTAACATTTATTTGGGAATTTACAGTGAATCTCACAATTATATCAAATTAAAAAACTACAATAATGAGGATTAAATTGATTAATTATATAATTAAAATTTAAAATATTCGCGTGACGTTTAATATTATTAAAATAAATTAAAGAAGCAATTAAAATAAATCAAAATTGTGGTATTTATAAAATAAATCCGGTTCAACACAACACCATTGAATATTCTGGACAAGCACCAGCGGAAAGGAAAGGAAAGGAAAACATCGTGAGGATACCTGCATCGGTCAACCTGTCACAAGAGTATCTATAGTAGCAGCGTGGTGGAATAATCTCCGAACATTGTCAAGAGGCAGAGCCCAACGTTAGGACACTTACAGGCTACTAGGTCAGACTATGACTGAAATGCATGGATTAAATTGATGCTGGATCACGTGTAGTGTGATTATACACTTAGTAATGTAATTATACAAATTTGTATATTCTTAACAAAAGAGTAACTACTGTGGTTCTTCCTGATAGAATCCACAATGAACGAACAAATCCGAACCGGTAGCGCTGGAGGATTCATAAGTACTTGTATTTGAATTAAAAATAACTATTTTTACTTTACATTATAATGGTTCGGGCGATGTCTAAAGCCTCAGTCCCTGGATGCTGTAAAATCGATGTAATCCATCATTTACAGTCCTTCATCAATTCACGGTTGTATAAGATCCCAAATTACAATCGTACAATGAATAATTAGAAATTTATTTGTTTATTTAAGATCTCCAACAAAGGATACTCACGAGCTCATTACATAGTCGAATAATGTTTTAAAAGACGTGTGCTCCATCAATTATAGGAGACCACATCGAACACATAAATGATTACTAAACTGAATTCTCTTCTTCTTCCTGCCCTTATCCCACTACGTGGGGTCGGCACAACATGTATTTTCCTTCCACTTCTCTCTGTCACTCGTCATCTCTGCACTTACACCTTTCATACACATTGTATCTTTTTTTATGCAATACACACTTTCTTCGGCCTCCCCCATCCCCTATACCCATCAACATTCATTACTAAATTGAATTAATAAAAATAAATAAAACGTTCAGGGATTTTGTAAAATGTTATAATAATTAATTTTGAAAGTGAACAAATGCATCCAGACAGTATGTATCAAAGACTATAATAAGAAAAATCGGTGATTTTCGTTTGTATATTGTATTTTCCGTATTAGCCAATCAAAAAGGAATTATAATGCTTTTCCAAAAGTAAAAACTACCAATCACAGGTGCCTAATGTTGTAATCGATGGCTGTCATTGGTCGATAACTATAGCCATCTAACCCAGACTATAACATAACCAAAACAAAAAACTGCTTTATTTTATAAAACAAAGATCGCAAATACAGATAATTTGCAGTCATATAATATAAAAATGTCATTGTATTTGTTATGAAATTGTTTTAAGTTTCATTTAATACTATCAACGACTTATTTTCTACATTTTTGATTTGATTATTGTATTTTTCTTACAAAATTTTAATTTGTAAATTAGCTAATGACAATAATACCAATTGCTATCTAATTAACAAACGATAAGTATTGCATCTTGGCTTTGACATACGTACATTATTTTAAGTGAAGAGTTTAATTTGTTGTTCTTTATTTTTGTGTCTTGTATATGTAGTATTTAAGTATGTTAATATTGTTTTCTTAAATATTTACAGTGAATTGTATAATTTTTTTTGAGAAATAAATTCTTAAACCGTGTATATAATTTTTACTCTTTAGGTATTAAAAATTAAATAAAGTACACCTACTATATTTTATATCATATCAGCTCGCTATGGACACACACGTTACTTCGCGCCAATTCCAATATAAATTCTATTTTCCCGCGCTCCGCGATATGTCACCCTAGCCAGACGCATAGATACAGATAATATATTTTTAGTACATAAGAGAAATATCAATTAAAATAAGTAATTAATTACAAAATTACGAATTTAAGGACATTTTATCAAGACACGAAAGGAACAATTCAAATTTAGTTAATCATGTGAAAAAAAAATAATTTATAGATCACGTCAGTATGTCACACTGACAGCTAACAATTACGCGCCTAAAATAATAAAAAAAATAAACAAATGAAGCCTTTGACAGCTAAGATGTGTTAATTGCCAGTGCTATTTTCCACGGACAATTGCTAACAATATATCCATATTATAAATTACTAATTAGCATATTATTGTAAAACCTATTCCTTCCACAGATAAGTAAAAAAAATAAACAACTTGGATATCGAATTGAAGCAATTGGTCGAGAGCTTATATACACTATGAATTCACGATAAAATGTCGGTATAATGGCCGCGAAGTTGTATTCGAAACTTTGGAATTGGAAGTTAAATAAAAGTGATTATCATAATAGTTTAATGGAATAGTGTTGTATTATAAATAAAGGTAAATTAATCGAGAATTGTTTGCAGTGCATACAGCAAGTTCTGCTTTATGATTAGCAAATCGCATGGGATATGTAGATCTATGGTTTGTTTATTTACTCCTTCGATTAGAATAGCGTATGTGTACACAGGTGTTCTGCCCTACCGAGGTATTTGTAACTGTGATTTCAACATAATATTAAGTTCATTAATTATTTAACCAGTTTCGAATCGCGCGACGAACTTGACCGAAATTCTGACTTTTTCGTACAATGATCTCTTTCACTTGAAACGCTTAGGGACCGTTCGCATGAGCGTTTTTTTAGCGTCAATAAGTACTCACTTCATTCGTGATATACTATTTTGATGCGTGTATTATTGAAATGTTATAACTACAATGGTCAATATCGCATATCAATTTCGACATTTCACGACCGTTTTCTGCGATGAGTTCGAGTACGACGAGTTTGTTCTTACAGAGTAACCCTATAGTTATGTTACTCACGTTATTTTATACGATTGAATAGATATTAAGATTTTTACGGGCTCGCACAAAATTCTACCATTACGCATGTTAATTCCTGTTACCATTATTTTGGTACATTTTAAACCTTAAATGATATTGTTCAATAAATGCACCAAATAATTCAAATTATGTGTTTATATATATATATATTTTTTAATTATTATAATTGGGAAACATACAGTAAACACCACATACATAATACAGCAATTAACTCGTTTACACACCAATCAAGTTTCCATTTAAAACGAATTCAAGCAATTTAGTAAATTATAAATAATTATAAAGATTCGAAAAGGTAATAAACTGCAAAACAATATCTTAAAATAACGCATTTATTACAATAAAAGACGGATTAAGTTGGCCTCTTAAAATCCCTTAATTAATATTTAGGTAGATACATATATAGGTATTTGCCGGATGTAATTAAAAGTTCATGTTGAAGTTGAACGGTTCAAGAGAGATTAGCCAACTGCGCAGGAGATATTATAGTGCACGAGTGTGTGCGCAAACACAGGTGCACTCTCTATTCCCTAACTCTCATAATCCGATGGGACGGCAATCCGACACGACCGGAAAGAGTTCAGGCGCAGGACAAACGGCTTTACGTGCGCATTTTCCGAATGAGATTATATAGAAAATAAAAAGGGCTTGAAATTAGTATATATTGTATTATTGCACGTATACGATTGGTGAAAAAATAGTAATTACTAAGTTACTGCCGGCTCTTCTCGGTGGAACATTCCAAATCTATGTTCGCTTTAATCTTAGTTCCCGAGGTTTGGTGGCGCATTGGCGACGTAAGCGATGGTTAACATTTCTTACAATGCCAATGTCTATGGGCGTTGGTGATCACTTACCATCAAGCTCATATGCTTGTCTTCCTATTCTATAAAAAAAATTAAAATAATGATTTAGTAAATAAAGTATAAGTATAATTTACAAATGTAATTTCACGAAATGATATTTTGATCGCTCGTTTTGACTCGGAGCGCTTATTACGCTGCGTTTATTTTAACTCCCGTGCGACCGGTCCCTTAAACGAGTTAAGGGCCCAAACAAATTATACATATTGCAAGATATTTACATCATAATATGGAGTTATTGCAATAAATTGACAACCTTGATAGCTAGCTTTCTTATCGTCATAGTCATTTATTTTATTGAAATAATCTCAACGGACGCGATGTTTAGTGTATCTTTCTATTATTTGGATTAGGTTTTATATTTCCTCGTTTTTATTTATATATTATTATGTATCCAAGATTAGGATTTTCAACTATAATTGTGTTGAAAAAAATATGGCCGTCATATGAAGGCCGGCAGATATGAATTTTAGAAATTATTAATTATTAAAAATCATTTCTAAATAAAAAAATATCGAGAAACAAACATGGAGTTTTAGAGTTAAAAACAACCCTACAAACGTTTAACGAGAGATTAGCTTAACAATGCTTTGTCATCTTCTTTCGAATGTCAAATCAAAAATGACAGAATGAGAGAAATCAGTGTTTAACTATACGGTCGCTAAGCAACGTTAATAAGTTTAGTTATATTTTTTTAAATTATTTTATAAATTATAATGACGTACTATAGTCACACACACCAAACACACACACACATACTGTCACAGCCCAGCTTCAACTATTTGTCGTTTATAGTTGAAACTGGGCGTTTGATATTATTACAACAAATACGCAATACCACAGACATAATCGTTACAATATCTAAACAAAGCAATTACATTTAAAAGTGACGTTTATTTTTTTTAATGGCATTGCGGACTTATGTACTTTAGGTGCGCTTACATTCTTCCAAAGTCACGTCTGTTGAGGATGACACGAAGAACGAAGTTTTTATCTTTGTGAGAAGAATTGATTTATGAATATTAAGCAATATTAAGCGTCTTTAGATAATTCAACAGTAATTAGATAAATAATGTCAATTAAATATCACATAAAACAATTTATATATATTAAATTGCAGAATAAGAAAAATAATGATAAAAATAGTTTCAGTAATTTAATTTTGACCGAAACCTTGGTGTCTGTAAGCTGTCTTTTAATCACCGATCTTGGTTGGATGTGGAGTGTTAGCAGTTACCGCCTTTTTTAATTTGATCATGTTTACGTATTGCATATTTTTGGATTTTTTTTTTAGTTTACTATCGATTTCAACTATAGTTAAAATTTATTTAAAATAACATGGCCTTGATCAAGAACATATTCTTAAAATTATTTTCTTTAAATATAAGGAAAATAAAATTTCGCGCATTGAGATCGGTACATTCAAAAACCGATCACGTCTGCATCACTGGCTCCAATTTATAAATAAATTTTCCTTAATATACCTAACATATACCTCTCCGAATAATATATTTGCATCTATAGCCAAGAGGACAGGGTAATATTGTAAGGTTTTGGAGGCTGAACGTTAAGGATTCTTGCTTAATTAGAATTTTTTTTTATTGCGAAATTCAAAAATCGATGTCGGCGCCGACAACATCATAAATAAAAAATAAATAAAAATATTGGTATTTTAATTATAATAATACCCAAAAATTATTTAAAAAAAGAATAATACACGCACAAATTTTATATAGAAGATTTTATATAAAAAAATCGCCATTTTTTATAACAAAGGACAAATTTAACTTAAAATGTACTTTATTCAAGTTACGCTTACTTACTAAGCAATTTTTAATCGCCATTTTATAAGCTCTATACCAGATTACGTTCATGTAAAATAAGTATACAAATTTTCTTTTAACTTTAAAAACAAAAACATTACCATTTCACCAAAGGTTGCAATTAAAAAAATATCTTTATTAACGATAACATTTAAAATAAAATAACATCAACATAGCTTCTTGTATTATTGCTACTATTTGTTATTGTTAAGTCAACTATACACTGTATTTTACGTGTTGTAAGGTAGGAGTTTAGGGAGACATGTTACAACTACAGTGTTAATTGTATGACTTAATTGACACAGACCTTACACACAGCCTTGAAGCGAACTGTCAATATTAAATATTAGGATAAGACCATAGATAATTAAGTACTTTTTAATGATTTTACATATTCGTTACAGTATCAAATTCATTTTTTTTAAATATATATAATAGGTAGGTGCATGAACCTATCAGCCTGATGGTAAGTGGTTACTAACGCCCATAGACATTGGCACTGTAAGAAATGTCAACCATCGCTTACATCACCAATGCGCCACCACTCTTGGGAACTAAGATGTTATGTCCCTTGTACATTATACTTGCTCAATCACCCTTCAAACCGGAACACAACAATACCAAGTACTGCTGTTTTGCGGTAGAATATCTAATGTGTGGGTGGTACCCAGACGAGCTTGCACAAAGCCCTACCAGTAAACATTATTTTGGTTATGCGTTGATAGTGGTCAGTCAGGATAAGTAGTAAGATAAATTATGTAGATTTAACCGATCACAAAATACTATTTACTAACAATTATTCAATACGAAAGCGTTAGTTAGCTGTGTTTGGCAGTGAAATTTTATTATTTACTTTATTTCTTATCCGTGACATTGGGTTGAATTATATGTGGTTAATTAGCAAGACTAAAAACTGTATAATTATTAAAATTCCTAATGGCATAACTAAATAATATTAACATTACGATTACGCTCCATATTATAAATACGATTGCGTTTTTAATGAGGTCTTTTGATGTTTTATTGCATAGAGATTGTTTAATTTAGGTGCCGTGTTTGTTGCTTTTTTACGCCAGAAATGAACGGGAACCAATCAAGAGTTAACAAGTGAGTTATAACATTCAAATTATTAATCATTTGAAAAATTAATACTTGCGTATTTGTTTAATATTTTTAAAGTTGAAATTGCGTACATGGGAATTTTAAACTTTATGCATATAGATTTTATAGCGATCTAAAAGATCTACAAAAATTGCAGCAATGGCTTATATACATACTTATATTTTATAGATAACTTAATCAATATTTCTGTAAAAAAAAGTGCAAAATAATAACGAATTATATCATAATAATTAACATATTATTTTGAAACGTTTTATATAGATATATATTGCGTTTTGAAGTTTGCAATCCAAAGCAGTGGTTTCGGAAATATTACGATATTTAATTTTATGAAATAAGGTGTGTTAGTAGAATAGGAAAACGGTTTTACGGCAACGATATCGTTTTGATTCGATTACGATAAAGTGACATTTTGTTTTTTTTTTTTATATATCTCATTTGTTATAAAAGTAAGAATAAAGATCTTATTTTATACATACAAAGTCGAGACGGGTGGATAGCAAAATATATGATAAATATGCTTTCAATGTCTAAATAACCTATATTTAAAATAAATTGGCTACAATGCCACAGGACAATCTTTTAGACGGCGTGTTTTTGCTATAAATTTGTAATGTGTATTTTTTTTTTATAATATAAAAATGACTGTAAATAAACCGTTATTTTTAAACTGTATCTGACAAATTCGGTTAAAGCCAAAAATCGTTGAACTTGAAAGCTGTTTGGCATAACAAATGCTGCCTTTTTGTACCGAATTTAAAAAATAAATTGTTCTTAACTTGTCTGTATATATTTTAGGTATTTTCGTGTATATATTTTTTGTATGCAGTGTGTTTAAATTGGTATAGTACGGTACGGTAACAGCCTGTTAATGTCCCACTGCTGGGCTAAGGCCTTCTCTCCCTTCTTGAGGAGAAGGTTTGGAGCTTATTCCACCACTCTGCTCCAATGCGGGTTTGTAGAATACACAAGTGGCATAATTTCAGTGAAATTGGACACAATTAGGTTTCCTCCCGATGTTTTCCTTCACCGCAAGCACGAGATGAATTATAAACACAAATTAAGCACATGAAAATTCAGTGGCTTGCCCGGGTTTGAACCCACGATCATCGGTTAAGATTCACGCGTTCTAACCACTGGGCCATCTCGACTTTAATGTTTTCTTGCTAATGTTGTGTTAATACACGTCAAGCTTATATTTCTCATCGTATCCATTGAATTCTTGTCCAATTGCCAGTAAAACGATTTTATTAACTATGTGTTGTTCTCACTCATACGTACTAATAATATGAATGCCACTCGCATTCTCGCACTCACACACACACACACACACTCGCACAATTTGTTTTTTGTATAACTTAAATTGTATGTTACTCTTTCACGTTTTAACCATTCAAACAATCTTGAAATATTACTTACACGTTGGTAGCACGCGAAGGGCGAAGGCGCGGCCGGAGTCTAGTTGTATAAGAAACAATTCATAAATTTTGCTAAAGATAAATATTATTTCAAGTAAAATTAAGTATATAAAAATATCGAGTTACAAATGATCACTCAATGGTGATATAAAAATTAATTTAAAGTACCTACAATTTTAATAGAATTATTCGTTTACTTTAATCATAAATATTTAGTTTGTCGTATTTTATAAAACACTAAATAATTTATACGATAATAAAAAAAATCGTAATTCATTTTTAATAAACTATTTTTTAAACCATATTTTATAAACCAAGAAATTGTACATACAATTAACTATAAACGCGAAATTGCTCTATATCTAAGTGTGTTTTTATATAAAACATATCTAGTTGCAATTGTTGTATTCATTAGTGACTGTAATTAACTAATTGTCCGCGCGGCGCTACCTGCGTTCCACGTCACCTGTTTGTTTTAGCGTGTTGTATAGTTTATATATTTTACTGGTGGTAGAGCTTTGTGCAAGCTCGTCTGGGTAGGTACCACCTACTCATCAGATATTTTACCGCAAAACAGCAGAACTTGGTATTGTTGTGTTCCGGTTTAAAGGATGAGTGAGCCAGTGTAATTACAGGCACAAGGGTCATAAAATCTTAGGTCCCAAGGTTGGTGGCGTATTTGCGATGTAAGCGATGGTTAACATTTCTTACAGTGCCAATGTCTAAGGGAGTTTGGTGACCACTTACCATCAGGTGGCCCATATGCTCGTCCGCCTTCCTGTGCTATAAAAAAAAAATAAGCTTTCTAAGTAAACTGAGTATCTAAACCAATAAGTTTTAAAGATTAACGCGCCCACAAACAAATTATTCGGCCTCATTTAATAGTATAGATTAATAAATGACAGCTCTCCTTGTATGTAGGCAGCCTTGCAACCATAGTATGATTAAAGTATCGTTCCCAATTGACCCTGCATGGTCGCCTTCACAGGCCGGCTACCGTCAACCTTTTCGTTCGTGACATTTCGTTAATTCGGCACAATAAGTTATGCGCGTCGAGCATTTATTGCGTAATTCGTACTCGCGTTCAGCTATCCGCCTGACGTTACGGTAGGTTTGCACAGATAAGGAAATATTCGAATTAAAAAAAAAACTAATAAGCGAGACTAGTAACTAATATTATAAACGCGAAGAGTTTTTTTTTTCAGAAAATGACAACGTAACCTAATATCAAAAGAGTCGTGTTAAATGATAATGAAAATTAGCTGGCAAATAATAAGTTCACAAACGAATCATATTTTCAACATTATATAATCTTTTTCTATAAAAAATTAATTTGACAAATAAATACCGGACAAATTATAATTACATAATATATTATTTGATAAATAATTGATTTAATAATTTTATCGGTTATATTAGAACAGCCGAGATGGCCCAGTGGTAAGAACGCGTGAATCTTAACCGATGATCGTGGGTTCGAACCCGGGCAAGCCACTGAATTTTCATGTGCTTGTCTTGTGATTATAATTCATCTCGTGCTTTACGGTGAAGGAAAACATCGTGAGGAAACCTGCATGTGTCTAATTTCACTAAAATTCTGCCACATGTGTATTCCACCAACCCGCATTGGAGCAGCGTGGTGGAATAAGCTCCAAACCTTCTCCTCAAAAAGGGAGAGGAGGCCTTTAGCCCAGCAGTGGGACATTCACAGGCTGTTACGGTTACGGTTACGGTATATTAGTACATATAAACGTTAACATTCAGCAGTTCTTTAAGAACTCACTTCACTCACCCGTGAAGTATTGACAAACTTATGGTGATATACTATTTTGGTGCGTGTTTTCATGAAATGTTACAATTATTAAGGTCAATATCGCATATCACTTTCTGACGTTTTACGACCTTTTTCTGCGGTGTTTCAAGTTCCTACAGAATAGCCCTAACGCACGTAAAAATATTTGCTAATTCAGTGTTTGTCTAAAGATATTTTACAAAACGATATGTTTGTCAATTGAATTACAAACTGTTTTTGTAAATGTCAAAAATTAGGGATACATTTAATTTATTTCACTTGCAACACTCGCGGTATTTTTAGAAGAATGTTTAACAAGTGTCGACTTATCATCATGGAGCGGTCGCGTTGTTAACTTCATGTCGATGACACTTATCGATCATTTCTCATAACATGGTCGAATGACGAACCTCTTGAACGAACTCATTTTGATCACGGTGGCCTCCAAAAAGACATACTAACTTCGCAGGATATTTTTATTACAGTACTCGAGTATGTGATCAAACACAGTTGCTCTCGCATGCCGATGGAACAGCAATCTGACTCGACCGGAAAAACAACGTTCCGAGGTACAGGAGTGTGTTCCAACGTCCAGACTCCGGGAAAAGTCCAATAACCTTTTGAATTTAACCCTTATAAGCCAACGAGGAAGTTGGAAAAAAACATGATTCCGGTGATAGATAATTTATTTTATGAAATAGTTAAGCGGAAATTTTATCATCCAGAATGTTTAGTCGACATTAATATTATGTTGCCATATAAAATAAAAACAGCATGTAAATTTCCCACAGCTGGGCTACGACCTCTCTTTGAGGAGAAGGTTTTTAGAGGTTATTCCACTACTTTGCTCCAATGCTGGTGGGTGGATACACCATCAATTTATGATCACATTCCTCACGAGGTTTTCCTTCACCGCTGAGCTCAAGGTGAATTATCAAGACATTAAGCACATGAATATTCAACAGCACTTGCCCGGGATTGAACTCGTAATCATCGATTTAGATTCTTGTTTTCTAACCACTGGGCCGTCGCCCACGTTGTCATTTAAGTAACATAAATTGCAATATCGAATCGATGTTACAATTAGAAGTAGGTTGCGTTCAACTTCCTAGATTTGTTTACATTGTAATTTATATATAATATAAAGTACTTATGTAAAATTAACAATAAATATGGTACATATTTGTTTTTTTTTATATAATGTTAACTATGTACGTATATATTTTAAGGTAGAGTCTAAATTCCGGACCGCTGCTTACATTAAATCTAACCTTATGTAAAGACGGTTTAAAATTATATTCATTCTATATTGATGATGATATATTGAAGTACTTACATATATATATACTTGCATATAGTTTTATTTATTTTATATTGGACAACTAACAGTAGATACACTAGACAGGTAAATATAGGTTGAAAAGATTTTTTGACTATCCGTAACAGCCTGTGAATGTCCCACTGCTGGGCTAAAGGCCTCCTCTCCTCTTTTTGAGAAGGTTTCGAGCTTATTCCACCACGCTGCTCCAATGCGGGTTGGTGGAATACACATGTGGCAGAATTTTAGTGAAATTAGACACATGCAGGTTTCCTCACGATGTTTTCCTTCACCGTAAAGCACGAGATGAATTATAATCACAAATTAAGCACACGAAAATTCAGTGGTGCTTGCCCGGGTTTGAACCCACGATCATCGGTTAAGATTCACGCGGTCTTACCATTGGGCCATCTCGGCTTTTCTACTTTTTGACTAATGTTCTACTAATTACAGGTTATCACATCATTCGTAAAAGCATCACATTATACATAGTCATTAAATAAATTAATTAACTAAAAATTAAAAATATATATTTTATATTGGCTCCTGTAACAAACATGACCTTGTGGAATTGTGGAATTGACAGCAGCCTTTCTCGTTCAATAATTACTTCGATTATCTGGACGAAAAATTAACCAGTATCCAGGGTAACTGCTCCTGGAAACTTTTATTGGATGACAGGACTTTGTGCTAGTCAGTATGTATCTCGCCAAATAGCAATAATTAGTATTCTTATGTTCCGGTTTGAAGGGTGAGTGAGCCAGTGGAACTACAGGCACAAGAAACATAACATCTCAAGGAATGTTTAATATTTCTTACGGTACCAATCTCTTTGTGTTGAAGTGACCACTTACCATCAAGTGGCCCATGTGCCCATCCATCTACGTATATAAGGAATTCAAAATTAGGCGTTATGTTTTATGAGGGTTTCCCAATGACTAAAATTTTAACTAAAGCACTAAAAAGTTTCCATGTACGTAACTCGTTTATAATTACCCTCCCATCCCCCCTTCGTGCTCCGTGGTGAACGAAAACGTCGTGAGGAAACCTCCATAAGTCACACAAGATATAATTTCGATTATATATACATATATTTATGCATATGTGTTATTGCAAAACTGTCACGTATGTTGCGTAATGACGCTGATGCAGCGAATGGAAGGTCGACAATGGTGCCGTTACAAATTATTGATTGACAAATAAATCGCTTAATACGATATCATATATTATACCAAACAGCTTACATAGCTCGTTATAATCTGTGCTATATTAAGTTAGATATTTTTGGACGCGTTCATTTCAAGGTCGATTTACTGATTTAAAAAAAAACTTTTTTAATATTATAAACATTGACAAAATATTTTCGTGTGTGTGTGTTTTTATAAGGAAGTTGCTAGTATGAAGTATCCCGATTACTATTTCGACATGCGACATTGACTATAACATTTTTTTTATAGTATAGGTAAGCGGACAAGCATATGGGCCTGATGGTAAGTGACCAACGCACATATTGGCATTGTAAGAAATGTTAACCATCACTTACATCGTCCCTTGTGCCTGTAATTACACTGGCTCACACACCCTTCAAACCGGAACACGACAATACCAAATACTGCTGTTTTGCGGTAGACGAGCTTACCATCAGCTATAATATTTAAAGGATACACGCAAATTCGAGTGAGATGTGAAGTGAGCTATTACAGAATAGCACTGGCGAATGTATACCATTTACAGAAAATAGGCAAGAACTTTTGCGGAATGAAATCGGACGATTGATTAAATACGATATAAACAGTCAAAAGTTTTCGGTGTAATGAAGATTATATACTTCTGAACTATTTCGGACACGACCGCCAATCTCAAGAGAGATTAGCCATCTGCGCAGGAGATATTATAGTGCACAAGTGTGTGCGCAAACACAGGTGCACTTTAATATCTTTAATTCGTAACTTCTATAATCCGTAATTGTCTATAAAGGGACTGTAATCGGAGATTTCAGGTGCAGGACCAGGCTTTACGTGCTTACCGAGGTACGGAAGTGTACTCACTTCCAACTTCCAGACTCTGGCCTGAGATTTTCCCACAGAAAAACCCAATAACTTTTCTTACTGGTCTGACCTGTGAAACCAGGGAATCTGCGACCATATATTTAGTTATTAGACAATGACGCAATCAAATCAATCAATCGATTTATAAATATTATTATAATTACTCAGTATTTCTTTCTCTCTATAAAGGGTAGCTTACTACTAATTTACTTCTCGTAAATTGATAGTTAAACTTTACCAATTAATAAATTTGAAAACTGTTAAAAAATCATTAATATTTATGCCATATACGATCTTGTGTTGAGTACACAAGTAATGTGATTGATTTCCTTGCTGAATATAATACATATTAATTTGGTTCACTAGTTACGACGTGTAAATGTAACAAAAAAAATCACCAACACATTAAAATATTAGTTAGGATTGCAAGTCACTTATGGCGTTACGTTCGTGATTATTATATTTGGCTTGAGATGACATTCGAGGATGACAATTATTATTCTTAGGAATGTTTATTACAAAATATACAATTTCAATATTAAGAATCGTCAGAAGTTGGTCAAGGAGATACGTACAGATACAGACGGACACTCGTTGCATACATAATGCATTGGATTTGATTCCCTTAACGATATCATCGAATACCATTTTAATTTCAACTCGATTGCAACGCAAATAATATATGTAATGCGTTTATTTATTATGACGGGCCGGTTGGCGTAGTTGGTAGATACTTGCCTTCCACGATGAAGGTTGTGGGTTCGATTCCCACCCGACACCCATTTGTGTGCATGAACATGTCTATTTATCCTGAGTCTGGGTGTAATTGTCTATATAAGTATGTATTTACAAGAGAAAAGTAGTATATGTAGTACATCAGTTGTCTGGTTTCCATAGCACGAGCTCTGCTTAGTTTGGGATCAGATGTCCGTGTGTGAATAATGTCCCAGGTTTTTTTTCATACATAATGTTTGTAACGCCTTACTGAATAAAGTCCTAAAACAATATACATAAAACTTATACCAAAAGATACAGCGCGCGCAGGTTTAATCATATACTTGAGCTGCACTTCGCAGTTTCACACGTTTAAAATTCAGACCATGTTTTCAAATCAAATTCCTTTACTCAACTTATAAGCTTTAAACTTAACTTATTGTTTGTCAAATTAGAAACTACCAACGGTTCGGAAAAGAAATAACCTGAAAAGATCCGGTGAAAGAAACTTCTTTTTATTATGTTTTGTAATTATTTATAAATTTTCTTAAAAATTAAATAGCCAGGAGACAATCGTTTCATCCCCAATATACTCAATAATTGTATAATAACTACACACAAGCGTTTCTTTACAATTTATTAATATTTACCGACATTTTGTATTTACAAAATTAATTCCTAGATGATAATGTAAGTTTATATTAAAATCCAACATTTAAAAAAAAAGGCAATGGAAATTGTTATTGTGTTGCTGAATTATGACGCGAGCATACATGTAAAAAAGGGCAATACTTAACAAGTACATATAACAGTCAGATCTCAGATTATGATTTACGATTATATGAACCTAAAAGGCGAAGATTTCCAACGACTTCGGTATGACAGCATCCCTGAGAGGTATTGTAAATAGGTTACGAAGATCATACACATAAACAAACATGCAAACGCATTAAATACACGCAAATAAAACGGATACACGCACAAAATCACGCACGCATATATCTACACAAATAACCTTTTTTTTTAAATGTCTAACTGAAAAAAATATTAGACCAATATACATAAAATTTATTCCAGCAAAGAAGCGCGCTTCGGAGTATATAATATTATGTTCTAATAAGATATTTTTTGCAATACATATTATAAAACAGTCCCCCGCTGCGTCTGTCTATTTGAACGCGATAAACTCATAAAATTTCCAACGGATTTCCATACGGATTTCACACATGGATTGAGTATTTTGTAAGGTAGGTTTTGGTATATAATAAAAAAGGTATTGAGTATTATAATAAAAGGAGCCAAGTAAACAAAATCGAAACAACTTTAGTCAAGTAGGTTCTTATATACGTTTGAATCTAATTGCTTAAAGTATTATTAATTTTGTTATTTGTTAATTTTATTCAATCGTGTATTTTTCTTTATTTTCTTTAAATTTGTGCAGTAAAATTGTTTTGTAATAATAGAGAAATGTCGCGTCGTTGGCGGCCGTTAGTAACCGCGTCACGGTTAATATAGTTCATGTTTGTTTCTGATCTGATGATGGTTCTAAATAAATAAATTATTATTATTAAAAAATCATCGCGTTACAGGATTAAATAGAATGTCTCTTTCGGATTGAAGATATAATATAGTTAATTAGTAGATTAGATTTAACCTACGGTAACAGCTTCTAATTATCCCACTGTTGGGCTCAGGCCTCTTCTCCCTTTTTGAGGAGAAGGTTTTTGGAGCTCATTCCACCACGCTGCTCCAATGCGGGTTGGTAGATTACACATGTGGTTTCAGCCTTGTTCAGGAAATATTATAGAGCAAGTATGCACAAATAAGTGTAGAATATTACTCGTTCACTCTGATCCTGAAATTAAGGCAGTGGACCAACGACGTTACGTACTTTTCGAGATCTACATTTCTTCTTCTATTAAACTGTTTTTGAAAGAAGATGCCAATAGCTTTTCATTGGCCCCAGTGCTTTAATCCAGGACTTAAGATTCTGTGTCGTTATAGTAGCCATATAGTTATTGACAATATGTCTAGGAATGGTTAGAATTGGCACAAATTTATACATTAATATAGGACGGCAGCTGGGATTTCGCGCTGCCGTATAATCGCATAAAACCGAGCGGAGCACAGCACGGCAATGGCCGCGATGCGTTATATCGACACGTACCCACAGCCTCTCCGATCTGTGCTAAGGAAAGCCATTGCAGTGGTTTTTGTGGGTAAAGCCCCACCCAAAAGGGTACAATTTTTTGTAGGTTTCCACTGCGAAGAAAGGAATTTAGCTCGATACAGTTTAACTTTTAGATCAAAAGATTTATCTTCTATTTGCGAGTCCGGCTCATCTATTTCGGGCTTATTCGTAGACATCGACCCTGACTTTGCTAATGTTTGCCAACTTGTTATATATCTATATTTGTTTTGACATATCCTTCACGTTGTAACGTCATACTCGTAACAAATACTATGATACTGTATGCACAAATATTTGACATTTAAATTCGGTTCGCGATCAAAGCAAATACATGTTTTCACGATATCACAAGTAATATGCAAATAGTGCGAAAATAATTAAAGTTTTCAAGACATTGTAAGATGAGTTAATACGAGCTTTTTTATTAACTGTATTCTTTATCTAACTATATATATATACCTTATATATGTACCTTATCTTTTCTTTATTTCAATGTTATTTTAATGTACTTGTATATTTATTATCATTATTAACATCACAAAATTGCAAACCTCTTAATCTTATGTTAATTCAATGCAAAAAATTATGAATAATACAAAGAAAAATAAAATTCGAGCCAAAAATAAACTGCGTCCTCTATTTTTACACTCTTTTTTAAGGGTGGTATTTTTCTTGAAACTTAAATGGGACCAAACGGGAAGTACCCTCCCAAACAAAAAAATAACTTTCCAAATCGGTTAAAAAATGACGTAGTTATGCCGTAACAAAAAAAAAAAAAAATGAAACCAAAATGAGAACCTCCTACTTCATTTGAAGTAAGTTTAAATGTTGATAAAAAAAAAAACAATTAATGAATTTCAATGTCTAGAATTATATTTGCGTGACAGAGTCGACATCTGTATGACGAATTCAGAACAAATAGACAATAAGGAAAATGCTACACCAGCGCGGCATAAAAAAACGTTATATGGTTCTGTATAAACGTTGTCTGTTAAATATAAGCAATTTCAATATAAATATGAATAACTTCCTTTGATTAAAACGCGTTAATTGATGCCCCAGTGCTGACCAAACACTTCCTTTTTACGAAGCCGTGTTGTTTCTATAGGTAGGGCTTTGTGCAATCCAGTCGAGTACCTCTCAGATATTCTACCGCTAAACAGCAATTATAATCATTGTCGTGTTCAGGTTTGAAGGGTGAGTGTAACTACAGGCACAAGAGACATAACATCTTAGTTCCCAAGGTCGGTAGCGCATTGGCGATGTAAGAAATGGTTTATATTTCTTAGTGGTGATCACTTAATATCAGGTGGCCCATTTGCTCGTCTGCTTACTTATAACATTAAAAAAAAACGAAATTGCACAGTCAATAGAACTGGTGACTTGGTGTAAACTGATGATGACAGGAAACACGCCCTTGTCGATGAAGAACTAGCTTGTGTATAATGGTTTATTCTAATACCCACGCAACCCGGCTCGGTAAATATTAAGCATCGCAAAGAACTATTCGCAGGTGGAGTTTTGTTGATCTATTTGCTTTTTTTACAATTACCAGATCTTTTATTGAATAACTGTTAAAATAACATCATTAACACTGGTAGGTAAATGACCGCGCTGCTCCTACCATTTTGGCTACCATCGAACAGAAACACCCGTGGCCTTGTGCATTTTTTTGGTCTCGTTGGACTTGTGGCTTGATGGAAGGCCGCAGACCCGGAGGACCTGGATTTAATGTCCAGCTCGGACCAATAAAAAGTTATTGGGTTTTTCTGTCAGAGAAATCTCAGTAACAGCCCGGTGTCTGGAAGTTGGAAGTGTGTACACTCCCGTACCTCGGAAAGCACGTAAAGCTGTTGGTCCTGCGCATGAACTCTTTCCGGTCGTGTCGGATTGCCGTCCCATCGGATTATAAGAGTTAGGGAATAGATAGTGCACCTGTTTGCGCACACACTTGTGCACTATAATATCTCCTGCGCAGTTGGCTTATCTCTTGAGATTGGACACCGTGGCCGAAATCGGTCTAGAGGACATTATTATTATTACTGCCACTATATGTCTTGTTTTGCTTATTAACCTATTTACTACCTAGGTGTTAATTGAGTTATTGTATCCCGTAGAAACACGTACAAACACGTAGCCTTGTATTCTGTCAATACTATATAATGATATGTATTAGGATCATTTAACAATTTAGTATTTTTTAATGTTTGGACATATTCAAAAGTGAAAAAGCTGGTTCACTCTTCGCCCAGACAGAATTGCAATACAACCGGATGCTGAGAGCCAATTCAACTAACAAATTGTCACTTTATCGCAATCTAATCGAAGCGTGATCGTTACCGTTTATCCGTTTTACTATTCTTTTAATTTTATTATCGATTGTTGACATAAAAGTTAACCATTAAGTTTGGTTTTAACGTAATGGTATATGTAAACATCATATCGGTTCGGTTCCGATCCGAATGAACATCGAATAGTCGAAGTTGGATTGGAATTGAATCGGGAACGTATCGTAATCGTATCGATTAGTATAAAAGGCACCTGTTAACGTTCTTGCTGCCTACCGACTACGTCCTGAGCCGAAGTGCGATCTCGTTGGAGAGACACTCAGGACGTCACGCGGAGCCCGAGACGGCTTAAATTTCACGGCAGTCTAGACTCACCACAACGCCCGGTGACGTTGTAAGGGCCAGTAGGGCCAACAGCACACATTCACACAGAAAAACAAATTGCTGCCATTCCACAAGGATTTTTACGATAGCTCTTTGTATTTACTAAATTTTCCTTCCTAATAAAATAAGGTTTTGATTTATTGTCAACAATAAATATATGTGCTTACATAATAATGAAGATATAATAATATTCTAAATGGCAACTCTGACATTGAAATGAAGAGATAAATCATAATGGTCGTGATCTAAAATCGTATATGGTATTCATTATAATCTGTGGATTTGAACAAAAGGCGCTTTTAATGTCGAAGAAATTATCGGAAATTTGGAAGTAAAATTAAAGTAGTAACGAGTAGTTGAATAGTGTTGTATAATAAATAATGATATATTAATCGAGAACTGTTTGTAGTGATGAGCAGAGCTTTTAGCGAATCGGTTCGAATGAATGTGTGAACACTCCCGTACCTCGGATAGCACGTAAAGCCGTTGGTCCTGCCCCTGAACTGTTTCCGGTCGTGTCGGGTTGCAATCCCATTGGATTATGAAAGCTAGGGAATAGAGAGTGCATCTGTGTTTGCGCACACACTTGTGCACTATAATATCTCCTGCGCAGTTGGCTAATCTCACTTGAGGTTGGACGGCGTGGCCGAAATCGGTCTGGAGGACATTATAATTGCATAACAATCGGATTTTTAGATCGTTTTTGTGTGATTTTCAATTATTATAATGTTTATTTCAACTACCTGATGTTAAGTGGCCACCACCGCAAGACATTGGCACTAAGATTTACTAACCATATCACATCTTCAATGCATCACCAACCTTGGGAACTATGTCCATTGTGACAGCTACACTGGCTTACAAACGCTTCACAACAACAATACTAATGCTGTTTGTCGGCATATGTGTTTTATCTACCCAGATATACATACACAAAGCTTTCCTCGAGTAAAAATTTATATAAAATAACTTAATATAAAAACTACAAAAACAATTACATACCACTGCGATTAATCGTAATGCATGTTGATGCTGACCGTACCAGCTACATAAGGCGTAAATACATATTTGCTAAGGTTTTATACTCAACCCTTTTATTCCCTTCCCTTCCTTAGAACTAACACAGTTCTATTTAAGTTATGCATTACCAATATGGGAGCATATTTGCTTATATAACTCATGGCATTAACATTTAATACCAGTTTCTGCTGGCGTGTAAGGGACGATATACCCTAAGTCCCATTCTGTACCCGTGACGAACAGACTTACTATCGCGTTTTATATTAGTTAGGATTTGACCGCTAATAAACACGAGAGCAAGAATAGTTTGGTTTTGGCAGAATGCCTGTTATATATTATCATGTAATGCTTCGTTGGTCTTGTAAGTAAATAAGGAGGAACGAAGCCCTTATTGGATATTGCAATAAAGGATAATATTTTGTTCACAGGATTAAAATGGTAGCGCGACCAAAGTCGCCGTGTGGCGCGCTGCTGCCGCAGTTCTACGCTGGGAGGGACATCTTCATCACTGGCGCGACTGGCTTCATGGGAAAAGTGAGTCATGAGAAAATACTACTGTTTTTCCTAATCTTAATCATCAAATAATTCAAATAACATAAAAAAATATATCCTGGTACATTATTCACACACGGCCATCTGATCCCAAACTAAGCAGAGCTCGTACTATGGAAACCAGACAACTGACATACTACATATACTTCTTTTCTTTTGTAAATACATACTTATACAGATAATTATACCCAGGCTCAGGACAAACAGACATGTTCATGCACACAAATGTCTGTCCTGGGTGGAAATTGAATCTACAACCTTCGGCGTGAAAGGCATCTACCAACCACGCAAAACCGTCCGCGGTCCCAGGATATTATTGGTATTAATTCGATATCATCCGAGAGCTGGGGGTTTGTGACCTGTTAGACAGGTTTATAAATAGGCATAGCGATCCCTAACGAAGTACAAAACGAGAGTAATGAGATATAAGCAAAGCTAATCGATCTGTTCGCCCATACAGGGCATAAAATAATACATACAAATCATAGTACAACCGTAACAGCCTGTGAATGTCCCACTGCTGGGATAAAGGCCTCCTCTCCTCTTTTTTAGGAGAAGGTTTGGAGCTTATTCCACCACGCTGCTCCAATGCGGGTTGGTAGAGTACACATGTGGCGGAATTTCACACATACAGGTTTCCTCACGATGTTTTCCTTCACCGTAAAACACGAGATGTGTAATAATCACAAAATTAAGCTCATGAAAATTCAGTGGTGCTTGCCAGGTTTGAACCCACGATCATCGGTTAAGATTCACGCGTTCTTACCACTGGGCCATCTCGGATTTTTTTTCATAGTGTTGTTTATTTAAATATCTCGTAATATTTGCAATATTACTGGTTCGTATCGCAAAGTATTATTGTTAGCAATATTTATCAACGTGACGCGTTTCAGTTATTTTGTATTTTTTTCCATAATGAGACTTTTGTAATAAACTTTTTATGACTAAACTACATTTGTCATTATTTTTTCTTTTCTTTTAACGATATAGATAACACAATTAATACTATAAATATATTTTGCATGTGTACGTACGTAATAAAAACAAATATATAAATTTACATGGACAATGTACCTTTAGGATGACCATTAACGAGTCAACAACCCCCGAACCGCGTAACCTCGCGCTGACTTCTTCGCCATCGCACCGCTGACCAACCAGCGTTAGCGATGTAAGCATCCAAAAATAGTGTTTTGGATAAAACACCGACATAGTTCAGCCATTTTGTCCAAAACATTTACAAATTATACATATAACCCGTCCTTGTTTAATGCTCTATTAGTAAAAACCGCATCATAATCCATTGCGTCGTTAAGGAGTTAACGGAGATACAGAACGAGGAATTTATCGACTTTGGTTTATACTATTTATAGGTTTACATATATATTACGTGCATATTTTGTATAAAACTAAATATAATTCATATTAATGTAATGTAGGCATAAAATATAAATTAAAAGCAATGTAGAGGGAACTCGAAAATACGCAAATGTCTTCAAAGAGAGACATTAAATATTAAAAAATCACGTTTAAGTACAAGTTCGGAATGGAGATTCCAACGAGAACCGGTAAGAGATCAAATAAAATTCAACCTCGCCGATAAAATTAATAACAAATAACACATACGTACAATAAATAATAATTTTAAGAATACAATAAACAATAAAAATGTAATTATTCGACGTTAAACGTTTTGTGAGCATTCATGTACACAGCGCAGCGATTTCCTGTTGAGTTATTGGAATAGACTCGGAACGAACGAATTCAATCGTTGTTTTTTTTTCGGACTGTGGCCTACTACTGGCCTCTACAGCGTCAGCCGGATGTTAGGAGCCTCACAAGGGGCTCAAGAGAGACGGACGTCCTAATGATGCCTCGTGTGAGGCCAACCTCGGCTTAGGACGCCGTTGAAATCAGGAATTCAATCGTGAATTTAATTAATTTTTCATAAAAAATGGTGTGCGCCAACATACATCATGAGAATCTATGTGTAGGGAAAAAATCTTACGCTGACTTCATCTGAAGCTGGAAATCTTAGTCTGACGTCACCTGACGGTCGAAATCTCAGCCCCTACCGTGTATCGGGCGCCATGTTTATACACATCAACAATAAAAACATAAACTAAACAAGTTTCCACTAACAACTAATACGAAAAAGAAGCAGAAAGTAAATAGGGAGACAAAAATAATTAATTTCTAACAATTATATAAAATAAATACAGCAGTAGAAGTAATAAATTTTATTATTTGTTAATTTTAATATCTTTAATATACCAACTTATGAGATATTTTTTTTAAATTTAATTAAAACAAAATATCATATATTGTTAATTCGATGACAATCGTTCAGTTCTTCTTTTTTTTTTTTTATAAATGCGTTATGCGTTGCCAATGACGTTCTGAAACCGATTATATTTTTATTAAATCAAATACAATATATATGTAATTATTAAATATATTTAGTGAAGTACATAAATAAGTATTTCTAACATATACAAAATAAACCAATTAAAAACAGATTATAAATTTGTATTCCACAAATAAATTGTCACTTTATCGGAGCGTCATCGTTGGCGTTTATCCATTTTCCTATTCCTTCCTATTTTATTTAATTATATACAACTGATATAAAAGTTCACAATTAAGTTTGGTTTTGACATTACGGCGTATGGTGACGTCATATCGGTTACTATAAATAACTTAAATGAAAAATTCAAAAAAAACCCCTGACTCAAATGAAATAGGTACAAAACGTATTTTACCGTCGTATTGTTAGGTTTTTGTTACCGAATAACAGAATAAATATATTTTTTTATAGCACAGGAAGGCGGACGAGCATATGGGCCACCTGATGTTAATTGGTCACCATACGCCCTTAGACATTGGCACTGTAAGAAATGTTAACCATCGCTTACATCGCCAATGCGCCACCAACCTTGGGAACTAAGACGTTATGTCCCTTACGCCTTTAATTACACTGGCTCACTCACCCTTCAAATCGGAACACGACACTAACAAGTACTGCTGTCTTGCGGTAGAATATCTGATGAGTGGGTGATACCTACCCAGACGAGCTTGCACAAAGTTCTACCACCATAACCAGGAAGTATACATTGACTCTGAGTAAGCTTATTGTTATACATATGTTCCTTTAAAAAGATCAATTTTACTATTATTATTAAATACGATGATAACTCAACCATAAGTACGCCTTGTTGGTGTCCATGGCGATGGTACCAACAGGTGAAAAAAAAACATTTTACAAGTTTATATAATACATTCCGTTGATAATGTTTAAATTGGTCAATTAATAAATATAATTTATATATTAAATATTGATAAATAAAAGATTAAAAACCTTAGACCTAATATTTATTGATTTTAATAAAAGATAAATTAATAAAATGTGTAAATAAATTGTATATTTACATGATATATAAAAAAACCCAGTGACAGTCTCGAGTAACTTTTGTTCGTACGTGTGTCTTGGGTTTTTTTATATATCAAAGTATATTCACGATAAAATTCAATTGCTAGTGTTTGTTGTCGGTTCTTTCCGGTAGAAAATCCATTTGCATTTGACAAATTTGCATACTAAACGCGGTTTTTAAAAGAGGAATTTGATTGATTTAAATATTTCTTATGTCTATCTTTTTAACAAAATCCTTGATAAGTGCCTTCTAAAGAATACAACGATTCTAATTTTTAATCTTATAATACAATCCAAATAGTTTTTTTATCTATACTAATATTATAAAGAAGTAAAGTTTGTGAGGGGGTAATCTCTGGATCTACTGAACCTATTTTCAAAATTATTTTACCAAGAGAAAGCCACATCATTTGATGATATGATATGATATGAGTACCATATGCTCTATATTACCCCGAAAAATTAAAATACTTTTTCGTGGTTGGATGTCTTGGTCAACGCGACTTTTGTCAGGAAATAAATCATAGCACTCAGCACTAACCGAACCGCAATCATAATTTCATCACAAGTAAAAATATTTTTCCACCAATCCGCATTGGAGCAGTGTGGTGAAATAAACTCCAAAGCCTTCTCCTCAAAAAGAGAGACCTCTTGTCTTAGTCCAGCAGTGGGACATTTACAGGCTGTTACCGTGAAAAATGTTTACCGCCCAACGAAGTGGGCACGGGTCAGCTTGTTATTAATAAACTTGTTTGGAAAGTGGAAAAAACTTTTTTTTTCTTTTTATTGTGTACATTGCAACAATCTATAAATGCCCAACGTCTGGGATAAGGCCGCCTCTCCCTATCACGCCTCACACACCACACTCGTGTATCACAAACGTTAAAAGTAAACAGTATATTTTTAAACATAAAACCGACCTCGGCATATTAATATGAAACGGAAGAACATCGACTTACCATTTAAGGAAACAAACTCATTAACACTAGTAATTACATATTACAATACAATCGTCAAGATTCGATTCGATGTACATAGCATCCGAAATTTATCGAGAGAAAGGTCACAGGAAGGTCGCCACGATCTTTCCCTGTATATTAATTTTATGCACCTTTAACATCGCGTTACTATATTACATTGTATGAGCAATTTGCGACGATAAACGGAAACCAAATATACTTCAAATGGACTCGAGCACTTTTGAATCATCATTTTTCAAGCTTAAATTATATTCAAAGTTAATTACCGAGAAGAACCAAGATAAGAACACACGTTACACTTTTTTTTTTGTACAATTGAGTTACATGTGTAATTGTATACAAATTAGTTGTTATTAATCGAGTGAATAATTATTTAATTGGCATCTGTTAAATGGGATGCTTTTTATTAAACCGAGCATTGTTTAAAAATGTGTAGGAAAATATCATTTAACCGCCGCGTCGGTAATGAAAAATCAGAGGATAATAATCAATTAAATGTTTTAACTTTGTTTTGTTTTTAGAATACACAAAATTACTTAGACAATATTCAAAATGAAATCCTTTAGAAATAATATAATTATTCTGAATCTAATTTAATTATTTAATGCAATAAGTAAAAATTATTCCATTTAAATTCTGTTAGCAGCGCCACCTTTGAACATACTATGTTTGTTTATATAGTCTGTGTGAAATAAATCATCTCGAGTAGAGTAAAATATTAAACTATATTTACAATACATTGGCTTACATCGCCAATGCGCCACCAAACTTGGTACCTAAGATTTTATGTCCCTTAGTCCTGTAATTACACTGGCTCACTCACCCTTCAAACCGGAACACAACAATACCAAGTACTGCTGTTTTGCGGTAGAATATCTGATGAGTGGGTGGTACCTACCCAGACGAGCTTGCACAAAGCCCCACCACCAGTATAGTTCCGGCTTAAAGTGCGATGGAGCCAGTGTAACTACAGGCACAAGGGACAATTTAGTTTCCAAGGTTGGTGGTGGTTCGCGATGTAAGGAATGGTTAATATTTTTATAGTGCCAATCTATATGGGTGGGGGTTACCAATATTAAAAATAAAATAAATGACGGACCACCTTTATCAAAAGTTCTGTCTCATAATGTGGGACGAATGTACAATGAGCCACCACTCACACACAAAATCCGTAGACATAACCTAAGAAAACATTTATTTTGAATAAACGCATGAAAAAAATTGGAGGGTGGTAAGTGGAGCCCGCCGGTGTCCAAGGCGCCGAGTGCGCCCCGATCGGAGTAACCACTAACAAATCAGTGATACCCTTTCAGTCTTAACGAGGAGCGCCACGGGATCGCTTGCGCATGCTACCGTGCATGACGTAATGCCTGTTACAACGAATAAATAACATTGACCTTGAACTGACGCGATATCATTGGTCGAGATCATGAATTATCTGTGGTATTATTTATGGTTGATTAAATTCACATATCTTAATTGTTTAAATTTAATTATTGTCTTCTTAGTTAGTAATTCAATATATGTTTGAATATTTGTGTTATCCTATTTTGAGTCAGCTGGCGTTTGGCGTTTCACGCGGAAGGTTGTGGGTTCGATTACCACCCAGGACAGACATTTTGTGTGCATGAACATGTCGGTTTGTCCTGAGTCTTGATTTAATGGAAATACGTATGTATTTACAAAAGAAAATTAGCATATTTAGTATATCAGTGGTCTGGTTTCCATAGTACGAGCTCTGCTTAGTTTGGGAACAGATGGCCGTGTGTGAATAATATCCCAGGATATTATTATTATTATTATTATTATTATATTTTTATTTTACATTTTCCCTCGTATGAGGTAATAAAAACCTAAACACACGGGCCGTAGCCAAGCGCGAGTAGGGTCTAGGTGATCGTATAAGAAGATGAAATGGATGAAGTCGTAAGGAACTTGCGAGTGAGGCGACATGTGTTCAGGATGATTGCCTTTTGGAGTAAATTATGAGTGTGTTGAGGAACCTGTAACATGTCAAGACTACGTTGTAGGCTTTTAGGTACGACTCCAGTTGATGATATGACAATGGGAATAATATGGATGGTGTTTGCTCGCCACTGACGTTTCAATTCAATTGCTAGATCTTGGTATTTGCTGAGGTTTTTCGAAATTGTCGACTGTATGTTATGGGTGTTAGGAATAGCTATATCAATAAGATAAATAGTTTTGTTAATTTTGTCATGAAATGTGATATCGGGTCTATTGAAATGTATTGTTTTATCTGTGATTATAGTTCTGTCCCAATATATCCTGTAACTATTATTTTCTAGTATAGTGTTAGGTTTGTATTTATAATATGGAGTCTTCTTTTTTATAAAATTATGTTTATGTGCGAGATGTTGATGTATGATGGCGCTCACTTGGTCGTGTCGATGTTTATAGTCAGTTTGCGCAAGGGCTCTACAGGCGGATGTTATGTGTTGAATGGTTTCGGGATTAGAATGACAGTGTCGGCATGAATCTGATTGGATATTAAGTGTGCGTATTATGTGTTTCTGGTAGTTTCGGGTGTCGATGACCTGGTCCTGAATTGCCAACATAAAGGCTTCAGTTTCAGGGAAGAGTTCACCACGCCTCAGCCAAGCGTTTGACGCTGCTTTGTCAACATATGATTGCTGTAAGTCATGGCGATGTCTTCCATGAAGGGATTTCTGTTGCCATGAGGCAGTTTTTTCATTAATGTCGGTAATACGTTCATTTCTTTGTGGGTTTTGATCTTTAAGGTTTAGAGGGGTGAAGTGTTTGTCTGCGAGTGTTACTGTTTTATGCAGTGGAGAGTGTTCCGAGCGTTGATAAAAATAGTGTCTAAGAGATATGATTTGTTTGTTGTGTAGGTTGACTACATCTATTAAGCCTCGTCCGCCTTCACCTCTGGGCAGGATCATTCTCTGTACGCAAGATCTAGGATGGTGTTTTCGGTGGGCAGTTAGAGAAGTGTTAATGACACGTTGAATGTTGAGGAGTTCACATTGAGACCATTTAATTATGCCAAAAGAATAAGTAAGCACCGGAATCGCGTAACTATTTATTGCTTTAAACAAATTGCGGGAGTTGAGTTGAGATCTGAATAGAATATTTAAACGATGTCTGAATTTAGTTTTAAGACTATCTTTTGCTCCTTTTTGATTAATCTGCCTAGCTTGTTCAAAACCTAAGTATTTGTAGGTAGTGTACGGTTCTAGAGATTCAATAATCTCTCCTGATTCTAAGATGTAGCTATTTGGGATGATTTTTCCATTTTTGACCGAAAATGTCTTACACTTGTCTATCCCGAACTCCATGTGAATGTCGCTTGAGAAAGTTTGGGTGATATCTGCAAGGTGATGTAATGATGCTATTGTGCTACTGTATAATTTGATATCATCCATGTACATGAGGTGTGTGAGAGTAGTTTCTGTATTTGGTGTGGTGATAGAGTAACCGTGATTTGATTTGTTCAGCATATGGGAGAGAGGGTTTAGCGCAAGACAAAACCACAGTGGGCTAAGGGCGTCTCCTTGAAAGATACCTCGTCGTATTGGGATTTCAGGCGTTTCGCTTTTAACCTGTCCTGCGATTTTAAGCTTTGTTTTCCAGTTTTGCATAGAGCTTTCAAGAAAATAAATAAGCTGTGGGTGAACTTTATAGTATTGTAGTACGTAAAGAAGCCAACTATTTGGTACGGAGTCAAAAGCTTTTCTATAATCTATATACATGGTATTAATATTTTTTTTCCTAGCCGTAGCGTGTTTCAGGGCTATTGTGTCTATTACAAGCTGTTCCTTGCAACCTTGTCTACTTTTTCGGCATCCTTTTTGTTCTTCGGCAAGAATATTGTTAGTTGCAACATGTTCGTGTAGGATTTCAGCAATACATCCTGTAAGTATTTTATAAATGGTTTGTAGGCAGGTAATTGGACGATATTTAGCTGGATTTTGGTATCATGTACGTACGGCCCTGTGTGACGAAGTGTGGCATTATGTTAGGTGTTTGAATAAAGTCGTTGATGTGGTTGTGGAGTAATGTATGGTCTGATGTAAATTTTTTGTACCAATAATTGTGTATACAGTTACTTCCAGGTGCTTTCCAGTTGTGGGTCTTATTTAGTGCTCGCAAGAATATGTCAAAAGGTATATGGTTGAAATTCATAGGCTTGATTGAATCAATTTCTTCCGGGTCTAACCACGCAGCGTCTTTATTGTGATTTACTGGATCAGCCCATACGCTAGACCAGTAACTATGTATTGTGTTGGTAGGTGGTGATGGTAAATCTTGATTATCTGTGCGTGTATTGTGTTGTGAGGCAGATGACAAGGTTCTATAAAAATGTTTCTCATTGTTCGAAAAGTGAGTATTCTGTGACTTTCTAAGAGTGCAACTTAAATATCTTTTCAACCTACTAGATGAGGCATTTAGTTTTTGTTTGAGGGTGTCAAGAAAATGTTCATTGTTTGTGTTAGGTTCTTCATGCTGTGAGTGTATCCGGTGTTTATTTTTTATCTTTTCCACTAATAATATAAGCCTATTGCTCCTATTGCCATTGTTATATTCTGTGAGTCTTCCAATGTCTCTTCTAATATCTTGTATCTTTTTCTGTAACCTTTTCTGCCATGCAGGTTCTTTTTTCAGTTGTTTGTTAAGTTGAGGGGTGGTATCCTTAATCTTAGTTCCATTGCAAACAGCTGCTGTGTATGCTGCACAATAGATTATGGCATGAGTGGTCTGAAAATCTTGTTCTGCTGAAATTTGTTGCGGAATTATTTCGGTGTTAATGATATTAACAATTTGAGCTAATTTTCTTGAGGTGTTTTCTTTTGGTATGTAGGGACGGGCAACCGGGTTGGTGTTTTGAAATTTTTGTACTGTAATGTTATATTGTTCCTTAATTTTTTCCACGTCAGGATAGTGAGTAGTTTGGTTCAGTTCATTATTTCCAGCGATGTCTGATAGAGCATGTGTTTGTGTTGATGGGGTGAATAGATGTGTGTGATTGTTATATTCTCCGTCGTGGTTAGATGCTTACGGGTGTTGTATTTTGTGATAGCATTGCGTGTTGTGAAGTAAGTTCTAAACGGTTACGGCGCAAACAAAGATCGTTCGATATCTCTTCACGGATTCTTTTAAGTTTTTCATCACTAATCATTTTATTATTAAGTATGACTCCTAGCTGGTCTGATATTCTCTGTTCACTTACTTCTGACAATTCTGGGTGTTCTGCAATTACTGCTTGATAAAGGGGTTGACGGAGAGCTGATCTATTTTCTTCTAGCTCTGTAATTTTATAGTAGTTTCTAATAATAGTTTCGTTGTACTCAGGGGTCCATCTTCTTCTCTGCCGTACCCCTTGATGATAGTGTTTGTGTGTCTGTGTGTTTGGATAAGTTTGTATGTTTTATACTGTGTCCTGGTTGTTGGTTTGCAGTAGATAAACAGTAACTTCTTTTTTTATTTGGTCTAATGTTTCTTGGGAGAGTAATTTATTTCTTACAATAGCTCGGCATTGGTCACCTAATCTCTATCTGGATCTGTGGGAATTTACTTGAAAATTCGTGGTTTAAATGATCAAGGTATATTTTGCTTGTAGATAATTTTGTGGCTATGAGGTACGTGCGCCAGATGAACTCATTCATCTCTTTCGACCATCTTTTGCGCGCACGGCTTGTGTCTGTGGCGGGTGCAGGTTCAATGGCAAGTGCCTCCTGCACAACATCCACAGACGTAGGTGAAATGGTGTTTGGTGAAATATGGCATGAGAGTGGAGATGAAATGGGTGATTCATATGAATTCAATGGTGACGATGTCGGTGAAATTATTTCACTAAGCAAATCGGAGTCCTTTTTATCTTCTGCTAGGGTCACATTGTGGGAGCAAGTCGTAGGGGTAGATAAAATTACTAAATTTGTATCATCGCCCAAGGGGTCGGCTGTAACTTCTACGTTGTGAGTCCGCCTGTTCAGCTCACAACGACCGGCTGTAACATTTTTACTGGTGAGTGCCCGCCTGCTCAGCTCCTCACCACCGATGGTTCGCATGCTGTAGCATCCAGCATCGGCTCCAGATGCGCCCCGGCGCACCCCGGGAAGCGGCCGTAAATTGTATCTTCTTTTATTCATCTCCATTTGGGTTTGGGACCGTTAGTTGAGAATGACGTAGCCAAGGTTTAAGTGGCTATTAAATTTTGTGTATCTCCTGTTCTACTTATTTAACAGGGTAAAGTCAAGTCCAAGAGACCTTTCATGTTTTCTCATAAGCCCCCCCACCACGGCAAGGTGGTCCCCTGGGGGGGTTATTATTATTATTATTATTAATTACATGTTATATAATAATTAATATAAAAAAGTATGTATGTTAACTGTTATGCTCATGACCCTCACAGCGAAGCTTCTATAAAGATAAGTAAAACCGCTAAGTAAAGCTTGAAGATATAATATAAATAACCACGTATGTTTCCTGTCCAGGTGTTGATAGAGCGTCTGCTTTCTACATGCCCTGATGTTGGACGGCTCCACCTGCTGATGAGGCCTAAGAAAGGAGAAACACCCGAGAAGAGATTACAAAAACTAAAACAGTCACAGGTCAGTAAGCAGCTTTATTTGTTTTATTTGCTGGTTACGCCAACGGGTGGTAACTGTGATATGTAAATGCCACCTAATGGTGAATCATCTTGTTATAGACATTGGTACAGTAAGAAATATTAACCAACCCCTAAAATTGCCAATTTACCACAAACTTTGGGGTGTGATGTGCCTTGAGCCTGTAGTTACACTGGATACCCTTTAAAACCGAACCACAACCGAAGTATGTGATGAGTGGATGGTACCCACCCTATATGGTAAAAATAGATGAGAAACAGTCCTGGGTAAATTTCGAGTGGGCCTAATATTATTGGCTTTCTGTACCAAGAATTTCTGCAAATATAGAAAGCCTGTATCAGATCTAATACAGAGAAAATTGAAATGTTTAATCTTTATTTATATTCATTTGTTTCGTTATACAGGCGTTCGATATAATCCGTCAACATAACCCGTCACAGCTGGACAAGTTGTCGTTTATACAGGGGGATGTAGCGCAGCCTGGTCTTGGAATCGGAATAGAATACCTTAAACAGCTCCAGGAGGTAAATTTCTTATTGTTTTTAATGAATTTGCTATTGAGCCTTACATCACTGCAGCTGTCAGCATCGACACATTTATATATAATCTTTACATACATAAAATAAAGCAGTAGAATCCGTCTGTATGATGACCTTGAATAATTTTATCAAAAAATGCATTTTTAAAATTTGTTTGTTCTAACATTCTGTCTGTATGTACACACTTATCTCCGGAATTACGGGACGGATTTCCAGTTCAACCTGCAGCAACATTTAAGCTTTGTTGCATTAAAATCGGATCATAGTAAAAAAGTTATTGTCATCTAAAGATAGTTTTGCATTCTTCTATATCTACACATATAATGAAGCAGTAGAAGCCGTGAATACATCACATATATTTAAAAAAAGAGTTTGGGCAATAAATAAACAGTAACAGAAAACGATTTTTTTTTATATACATCGGAATCAAGCTATCTTTTACGTGGACGAAGTCGCGGTCATCAGCTAATTGTTAATAAAGGCGGTAGGTGGCTAAGGGATGCTATCGTGTCTATGGCTTGTCTAATAATAATGTCCTCCAGACCGATATCGGCCACGGCGGCCAATCTCAAGAGAGATGAGCCAATTACGCAGGAGATATTATAGTGCACAAGTGTGTGCGCAAACACAGGTGCACTCTCTCTTCCCTAACTCTCAAAATCCGATGGGACGGCAATCCGACACGACCGGAAAGAGTTCAGGCGCAGGACCAACGGCTTTACGTGCTTTCCGAGGCACGGGAGTGAACACACTTCCAACTACCAGACTCCGGGCTGCTACTGAGAATTTTCTGACAGAAAAACCCAATAACATTTTACTGGCCCGACCTGGGAATTGAACCCAGAACCTCCGGGTCTGCGGCCTTACATCAAGCCACTAGACCAACGAGGCAGTCAAGGCTTGTCTATTAATAGTCGCAGATGATCAATTGGAATTAGCTACGTTAACATATCTCCACATGCTTAAGTATCCGCTCTCATGCGTTCACTAGTTCAAGATTCATATCCGTTGAAGGTCGTGAGCATCCTTAACGTGTAATATCGAATGCTACACATACGCAAAAATGTGAAAGCTAACTGTAAATATAGACCACGAATTAACGCTGATATCACGGTAACAGCCTGTAAATATTCCACTGCTGGGCTAAGGCCTCTTCTCCCTTTTTGAGAAGAAGGCTTTGGAGCTTATTCCACTACGCTGCTCCAATGCGGATTGGTGAAATACACATGTGGCAGAATTTCAATGAAATTAAATATATGCAGGTTTCCTCACGATGTTTTCCTTCACCGAAAAGCACGAGATGAATTATAATCACAAATTAAGCACATGAAAAACTTCAATGGTGCTTGCCCGGGTTGAACCCACGATCATCGGTTAAGATTCACGCGTTCTTACCACTGGGCCATCTCGGCTTCCACTGGGCCATCTCGGCTTGCTGATATACCTATGATATTCATAGTTACCACTGATACCATTTAACTACCATATGTCCAATTAATCTAGTGCCTTAATTAGGCTTTAGGCTCTCTGGGTTGAATATCCCTTCAATGGTACAATAATAATTTTGTTGATTCTTTCAGGTTTCAGTGGTGTTCAACTCAGCGGCGACCCTGAAATTTGACGAACCTTTACCAAGTGCCGTGGAACAGAATGTGCTCTCCGTGATGCGTCTCATGGATATCTGTGACACATTGCCCAATCTTCAGGTAGCATTGTCTCCTTAAAATTTCGAAATTAATGTACAGAGAAAAACACGTTTGGCGCGTCATATATTCTAACCAGATTTGTACCAGTTCCCATAGGAGCTGGTGGAATAAATGAACCGTTTATTACATAGCCAATGTGCCACCAGCCTTGGTGTTAAACTAAGATGTTATGTCCCTTGTGCCTGTAGTTAAACTGGCTCTAACTCCTAAACCTTTCAATCCGAAACACTATAATATTAAGTAATGCTGTCTGTCGGTGGAATATCTGATGAGTGGATGGTACCCAGACGGATTTGCAAAAAGCCCTACCACCAAGTATTGGTTATTATTACACAATTTCCTCCATCCCCAGGCCCTTATCCATGTGTCGACAGCATATTGTAATCCGGAGCTGAACGTGATTGAAGAGAAAGTGTACCCAGCTCCAGCACCATTGCCGCGTCTTCTAGCGTTAGTTGATGCTGTACCAGCTCCACTTCTGTCTACTATCACTCCCCAGTAAGGTTTATCTTTAATAAAATAGTTAATTACATAATAACACCTCATCGATTCTAACTTATAGGATAGGAGGGTTTGAACTCATTAGCCCAGTCTGCATTCTTGTTCATCCCATGTCTCGGACAACACATTAAGCATTAGCTTGGTGTTTGAGCTCTGGACTTTTTTCTCTTGTCCAATAGTGAGAAATTGTAGTTATCTTTGCGCTTGCTTGTGCACTGTCTTCGCCTTTGAGAATGCCAGATTCCGTTCTTGAAGAGGTAGGAAAAGATGGGGCTTAGTTTGTTTTTGGATCGTCATCCACTGAACTATATCGAACTAAACAATTTATTATATATTATGTGTGAAGAGATAGATAATTTCGTTTTCTGATTACAGATATATAAATCCTAAGCCAAACACGTATACCTTCACGAAGGCGATGGCCGAGGAAGCGGTCCGCAGTCGTGCCAACCGCCACTATTCAATCGCCATTTTCAGACCAACCATAGGTAAATATATATTATAATAATAATATCCTAGGACATTATTCACACACGGCCAGTGCTATTCTGTAAGTACTCACTTCACTCACTCGTGAAATGTTAACAAACGACTTATTGTGATATACTATTTTGATGTGTGTATTATTGAAATGTTACAACTATAATGGTCATTTTCGCATATCACTTTCTGACATTTCACAACCGTTTTTTGCGGTGAGTGAGAGTTCGTTCTTACCTTAGCCCTTCAGAAATCTATATTAATATATTATGTAAAGATGAAGAGGTTGTATGATTGACTACGCAAATCACATATATACTATTATTTACTTGGTGGTAGGACTGTGCAAGCCCATCTAGGTAGGTACTGATATTTTATCAGATCATGTGAGCCAAGCCGTCACCAGTAACCCATCAAATTAGTTTATATGACTTTCACAAACAATTAATAATGGAAATTTTCTTTTGTACTCTTGCAGTGGTGTCCTCCCTAAAAAACCCTTATCCTGGCTGGATTGAAAACTTGAACGGACCCAGTGGAGTCGTGGCAGCTGCTGGAAAGGGCCTGCTTCATGTTTTCTGCAGGAAACCAGGAGCGAGAGCAGACCTCTTGCCTGTGGATATAGCCATTGACACTTTGTTGGCAGTTGGGTGGGAGACTGCGGTGGACAAGTGAGTTACAACATTATTTATAAGATAATAAAGATGATGACCAAGAAATTGATTAGAACAACGCGATTTTTAAGACATGTCTACCTCGCACATATACTCTGTGGAAACAACTTTCGCCGGCGACTTTTTCGAACCGATATTATGTTATATGACAAAGAAACCTCTGAAAAGAGCGTAATCATTCCTTAAAGGCCGCAATAACTACTGCAAGCCCTCGGGTGTTGTAGGGGTCCATGAGCCGTGTTAGTTACTTTCCAGCAGGTGAGCCTTCTGATCGTTTGCCTCCTCTTACATAAAAAGTATATATATATATATATGTATATATATATACTCGTATATTTATATAGTGCTCATAGTGTATATAACCTGGATATTTTGAGCTCAAACTGTGGTAAGCAAAGCTTAATTTTCATTGAAAAATATATAAATTGTCTATGATTTCGTCTAAATATCTTTAATTAGAGAATGAAGAATATCTAATATTTTTGATTGATTGTATTAGAATAGTCTGTGGTAACTATACATAGCATTAATGTAGTTAAACGATGATCCAAGAGTGCTTGTTAAAGACTTCTTCAATAAAGTATATTTTGATTTAATTTGATTCGATTACATTTGACCGTCATATTTTTTAGCAAATGTAAAATGAATCTAAAGTTAATATCATTTAGCTTTCTAACAATTGACATTTATATTCCAGACTTCCAGAAGTCCGGGTTTACAACTGCAGTACATACGAGAACCCGACAACTTGGGGGCAGTTCGAGGCTGCTCTGAAGGTTTACCTCATACGGTACCCTCTAGATGGCTGTTTGTGGTATCCCAGTGGATCTGGCGTGGAAAACCGGTACGTTATTGTGGAATTAGTATCCTTTAAGTTTCTTTTTATTTGGCTTCGTTTTCTCAATAAATATTTCTTTGTGGGTTCGTTCCTTAGGCGTCCTTAAACTATTCAACTGATTGTGTTGAATTTTCGTGGGTTGTTCTGCGTGTGCCCGTGAAGGTTTGTGACACAACAACACAAGATATTTTTCTTTGTATATCGAAGCGTACGAAGCCAGGAATTTTGTATTTATAACCAAGTCCTCACGTTTATTTAAATCAATAAATAAATCGTTAATATTTTAAAGCTGTAAAGCGTCTGCGTTATTTCTCTTAAAATTTGTTTTTTTTTCTAGTTATGCACACAAGATCCTCGAGTTCACCTTGCAGACTGTGCCCCTCCACATCGCTGAATACATCATTCGGGCACTTGGAGTCAAGATGAAGTAAGAACATTATAGTTTTCTAACAGTTTGGTATTTTTATCCATCCATTTTATCCATGTGGTTCTTAGCGTTCTACCCAAGGGACATAGCATGTTAGTCCCCAAGGTCCTAGGGAACTAGGGTGTTATGTCTTCCACTGGCTCACTCACCCTTCAAACCGGAACACAACCCAGACAAGCTTGACCAAAACTCTACCACCGAGTAAAATAGTAAGCAACTAAGTAAGGTTCATTGTTCATCTTTATAATACTCAATATCCATTACTTGTTACAGGATTAGTTTGATAACTGCAGAACAAAGGTTGCGCGCAATGAATAGTGTTCTTGCATTTTTCGCGTTACGCGAATGGAAATTCAAGACGGGCAATGTGGAAAAACTTCGAGCGAGACTTACTCCGAGTGACGCAGCAATATATAACTTAGATCCTCGGAGTATAGAGTGAGTTTACCCTCGATAGTTGAACGTCTATAGGCTTAATAGACGACATATACATGACGAGCCGGTTGGCGTGGTTGGTAGATACTAGCCTTTCACGCCGTGGTTGTGGGTTCGATTCCCACCCAGGACAGACATTTGTGTACATAAACATGTCTCTTTGTCCTGAGTCTGGGTTTAATTATCTATATAAGTATGTATTTACAAAAGAAAACTAGTATATGTAGTATACCACTTGTCTGGTTTCCATAGTACAAGCTCTGTTTATTTTGGAATCAGATGGCCGTGTGTGTATAACGTCCCAGGATATTATTATTATTATTATTATACATTTATACAACTTATATATTAATTGTTCAAATTATATTACAGCTGGAATGACCATTACAAAAACTTCGTGACGGGCACGAGGAAATATTTGCTGAAGGAAAAAGATCAAGATATGGAAGAGGCCAGAAAACACGCTAATAGGTAATATATACTACATCCCCACTAATATTATATACTAGTGAGCTTTCACACCGTAATTACTCAATCATCTTTAAATTTTCCATATACGTTGTCAGTAAAATACAAAAGGATATTAACAATCTTATTTATCAATCCCAGTTATGCATGCAAGCTCTATACAGTGTCAAGGTTTTATAAATATTTATTAAATATTACCGTATAGAAAGCTGACCTGTGAGATATTTTAATGTAGAATATACGATATTATTTATATGATAAGCATACTCGCTTTGCTAAAAAAAATATATTTGATTAAAAAAATCCTATTCATCCCTTCATATTATGTCAAATAAATAAAAATAAAAATAAATATTTTCCATGTTATTAATCGACTTCCATGACTTCATTAGCATCCGTCAATTTATTAAAGCGCAATAATTGAGACAAAACAAAAACATTTTTAATAATGGCAACATCCTCTGTATTTTATATCATAACATTATTATTTTTCAGAATGTATTTCTTACACAAAGGTGTAATGTTCTTCGCAATGATTCTGCTCTTCCGGCTAATCTTACAAAATAAGACGGTTCGAGAAATCGTGTACGGAACTCTTAGACTATTGTTATCTCTTTTACATGCAACCTATACTAGTGTGATAGAAGCATGATAGATAATAAGATAAAAAAAATAGTTTAAGTCTACACAAATGGTTGTCATTTCTAATAATAAGGTAAATCTACACTATCAATATTCATAAGTGATACTTTTATCAATATTTATTATTGAATTTAAATATTATCTGTGTAAGTACTAAGCGTTATTAAAATTATATTCGGACTTGTATTGAATTAATTACAAAACTACGATAGAATTTATCGGATTGTATTGTGATAGATTTATTTTGTAATATGATGAATATTTAAAAAGTAATAGGTAGATCCAACAAAATTTTTAACATTTGTAAATTTCAATCGGCTTATATTGCACTTATTTTAAATTTTTAGAGAAATATGTATTGTTTAAAAGCCATTTAAGTTACAATAGCTTCTAAAGTTTTAGCTACGAAATTAATACATTTTTTATTTTTTTAAGAACAATTTAATATTCAAACTTAATACAAATAATAAAATATATCAAAATGAAATATACGTTAACTCCATCGTCATTATTAAATAATGATTATTACGATTTAAAAAAAAAAACAAAGTTCGCTTAACATTCCCACAAAATAAAAAATAAAATATAACAATAACTTTAAAGTTTCTAGGCAGGAGGTGACCCCGACCCCGCCTTCTCCGAGCTACTTATGCTACACCCTGTATCTTCCGTGGCATAAGTATCCTTATACCTTGAATTCCCACCAAATTCCCTCAACATCCCTGTATCCTGAACTGGTTCCCTACTCTAGGTTGGGGAGGTCAGACGGCAGTCGCTCCTTATAAAACCAGTACCCGCCATTTACCATGGAAAAGGAAAAGAACAGAATTTTAGGTACAACGGCTAGGGCGTCGCCGCAAAACGACGCGCAGGCACATCGCCCTAAACCTGTGACAAGTGGGAAAGGGCTACCGTGTCAAGTACGGGCACGGCTAAAGAAGCAAGTACCTAGAAAGAAGCTCCGCTTTGCCACCTGGAACATCGGCTCTCTCACAGGTCGCTCCTTTGAACTGGCTGACGTACTGACGAAGCGCAGGGTTCACGTTGCATTCTTGCAAGAAACTCGTTGGAAGGGCAACAAGTCCCGTGATATTGGACTGGGTTACAAGTTGATCTACTCCGGCTCCCCCTCAGGGAAGAACGGTGTGGCCGTAGTACTATCTGAGGAACTCCAGAACGGTATTCTAGAAGTCGATAGACTGAGCGACCGACTTCTCCGGGTGAAGCTACTATTAGAAGGAGTAATTACTCATCTTATCAGCGCCTACACTCCACAGGTCGGTTGCTCTGAATCGGCGAAAGAAGCCTTCTGGAATGACTTGGAAGACATGCTCGGCTGCATTCCGAACACCGAGAGCATCGTGATTGGTGGAGATTTGAATGGCCATGTTGGTGAGGAGTCACGTGAATATGGACGTGTACATGGCGGCTTCGGCTATGGTCGTGAGAATGCAGAGGGGGAGTCAATTCTCAGCACCTGCTTATTATCAGACCTTGCCATTGTTAACACTTTCTTCCAAAAGAAACCCGAGCACCTCATCACCTATAAAAGTGGGCCGCACTCCACCCAGATCGACTACTTGCTCATAAGAAGAAACCAAATTGGTAGAGTGACTAACTGTAAAGTAATTCCCGGGGAATGCCTCACAACACAACACCGCATCCTTGTCATGGACATGCTGGTAGTACCAAGTAAAAAAGTGCCTGAACGAAGCAGACCTAAAACTAAATGGTGGCTGTTGAATGGACCAAAACAGCATGAATTCTGTAAAGTCGTAGCTAGCTCCAAGTTAAGCACAGACACAGAGGAATCAGTCGATAGTCAATGGTCTAGGATCCAGTCAACAGTGAACACCATTGGAAAACAGGTGCTTGGCACTTCGAAGGGAGGCCGCGTCATCGACAAGGAGACGTGGTGGTGGAACGACTCAGTACAGGAGGCAGTTCGAGAGAAAAAGACACAGTTTAAGAAGTGGCAAGAGACCAAATCTCCTGAAGACCGGGACGCGTATAAAGCAGCTAAATGTGCCACCAAACGAGCAGTTGCCAAAGCCCGTTACCAGACGCTGTCACCTCTGTATGACACGCTCGAGACAAATGAGGGCCAAAAGACTATCTTCCGTTTGGCAAAGGCTCGGGAGAAAGCGACACAAGACATAACAAAATGTCTTTGTGTCAAAGACTCTAATGGCACTTTGGTTTGCGATGCAATTAAGGTGAAGGAGAGGTGGCGCGGCTACTTTAACGTGTTGCTTAACACACAACACGCTAATGTGTCTCCTCCAGAACTGCCTCCTAATCTCGGACTTGTTGCACCGGTAACACCTGACGAGGTACTCAAATGTCTTCGTACAATGAAGAACCGAAAAGCCGTAGGCCCTGACGACTTGCCGATTGAAGCGTGGAAAGCGATGGGTTCTCATGGTGTGAACCTACTTACTGACCTTTTTAACCGAATACTTACTAGCCGGAAGATGCCCAACTCTTGGAGATTGAGTATCATTACTCCAGTATATAAAGGCAAAGGTAGTGTACAGGACTGCGAAAGCTACCGCGGTATTAAGGTTATGTGCCACACCATGAAACTCTTCGAACGCGTAATCGACTCAAGGCTTCGGCAAGAATGTACCGTCTCGGAATGTCAGTATGGGTTTCGCCCAGGCTGTGGAACCATAGACCCCATCTTCGCCCTAAGAATACTAACCGAGGCCCACAGAGAAAAGAAGAAGCCGCTGTACATGGCGTTTCTAGACCTGCAGAAGGCATTTGACTGCGTCCCACGCCAAATAATCTGGTGGGCTTTGAAGATGAAGAATGTGCCACAAATCTATATTGACATTATCCGGGACATGTACCATCATTCGGAATCAATAGTGAGGACCGCCGTTGGCGACACACACCCTTTCCCGATCACAGTTGGTGTCCACCAAGGCTCGGCCCTGAGTCCTTTTCTGTTCAGTGTAGTGCTTGACGTTGTCACAGCGAAAGCCCATGAACCGTCTCCCTGGCTCATGATGTATGCTGATGACATTGCACTGGTAGATGAGGACAAGCAGGTATTGGAGCAAAAGGTGAACCAGTGGAAGAGTGTGCTAGCGAGGGGTGGTCTGATGCTAAATGTTGCGAAGACCGAGTATATGGCCTGTGGCAGTACGGACCCCGAACCCATAAAGATAGGCGGAGAATCCGTTATCAAGACGGAAAAGTTTAAATACCTCGGGTCCGTATTGCACGAGTCTGGTACGATCGACCACGACGTCAGAGCTCGAATAAACGCAGCTTGGGCCAAATGGCGGGAAGTCACCGGGGTAATCTGTGATCGCAGGATACCGGTGAAATTAAAGGGCCTTGTGTACAAGTGCATCATCCGACCAGTCCTATTGTACGGCAGCGAGACGTGGCCAGCTCTCGCGAGACATGTTCAGCAACTTCACGTCGTGGAAATGAAGATGCTGCGGTGGATGTGTGGCGTTACGCGACTAGATCGTATTCGTAACGAGCACATCCGTGGTAGCCTTGGCGTGTGCGATGTAGCGGACAAGTTGCAGGAAAGCCGTCTCCGTTGGTTTGGCCACATTAGCCGCAGACCGCCAGACTATGTTGGGAACCGATGCCTGGACTTTGTTGTCGAAGGCCCCAGATCCCGCGGCAGGCCCAAGAAGCGCTGGCTCGATGTTGTGAGGGACGATTTGAGAGAGCACGATCTCACTAAAGACGACGCTTTAGATAGGGCAAAGTGGAGGCAAAGATGTAGGAAAGCGGACCCTGGCAGTACTAGGCCGGGAAAACGCTAGGAAGAAGAAGAAGAAGAAGAAGAATAACTTTAAAACAACATACATACATTAAAAGGTTATTTATATTATTATAATAATTACAAAACTTAAAGCGTCGGTATTCCAGGCTATAAAATTACTGTACATATATTTTTTATAAATTTAAAATAAGTAAACCACACATGATACGCAAAATAATAACAAACATCATATTTTTATATAAATAAGAAATTGTATTGTAATTAATTTTAATCTAAGTATCATCGATTGTGATAATTAACGCAAGCTGTACTTTCTTTCGGAACGAAGAATAACAATGAAGATTTTTATATAACTTAGTATATTCCTAGTAAGAGGGAGGAATTCTTAGTAAGAGGGAGGGGGAGGCAGGTGTTAGGTTTTCTGTTTGTCATTCAGGTATAAGCTATTCCTATTCCAAATTTCATACAAATCTTTTTAGTAGTTTTGTGTGAAAGAGTAACAGAGATCGCGTTTATATTTTTTACTTAACTTATTTAAGTAGGTAACTATGAAAATAATGTCTGGTTAAAACCTAGACTAAACTTCTTTCAAGAATGGCGAACATTTAAAGAATAGAACATAATATACTTTTAAATGTTGAACTTGTCATTTTCGGGAGTTTATCCCACTTATGCAAGTTGCCTTGGAGTAGCTTGGTGTTATAAGTGCCAAACACTCTCGTTGAGAGACTATTATCACTAATATTATCGAGTGATATGTCTTGAAATACCGTTTCTTCAGCTATTCGCTGCTAAGATTCATTATGATCCTATGACATCTTCATAGCTGGACTGGATAGGTATCACCCACACATCAGATATACTATTATTCTATCATAGCATTGGCGATGTAAGGAGTGGTTAATATTTTTTACATTGCTATTGTCTATGAGCGGTGGTGACCTCTGACAAAAAAATATATTTGTCTTTGCATTATATACATTTATAATTTCTTTTACTTTAATAAATATTTTAAAATTCTATTAACTTAATAGTCATATTTATGCTCAAATTATTGTTCTTAGATTGTAGGCAAGTAGCTATTAAGACAATTGTAACAGCAAAATGTAATCAAATGAATGATTAATGATTACGAATACTATGTGTAATCATTAATATAATTACATTTTGCCCAAGTCTGATTGTAAGTATATTAAATATTTAAATAATTATTGTAGTAAATACGTGGTAAATGGTTTTATTTATTATTATTATGTAATTGTAAATGATTTATCGTATACATAACGAAAGCTTTAATACATCTTTTGTAATTGTAACAAATCGTTTTATTTATATCCTATAAAAAAAAACTAATGAAAATATTGTTAGTATTTCGGTTTATCAAATTTAATCTCTACAAAATATAACTCTGTTTAATGCCGAATATATAAATGGTATTTATGGTGTTAAATGGCTTTCTGATAATAAACCATAATTATAATAGTTAAAAAGAATAAACACTAATTAAGATGACGTAGACAATGCATCACTGATCCCAAAATTGGCTCACAACTAATTAACTGCTTTTAAAAGACAAAATGTGTGGAATTTCTTTTATCCAATGCAAAAAACCAAAATGTTAAACTAATGTTAGGCATTAGGTCTCAGTATAAATTATATGCAGTCCTGGATAAGATGGAGCAAACAAAGACCTCAACTGGCAGTTAAAGTTAAAACTTAAATTAAAATCATAGTTTATTCGTCACTATGCCTTACTTGACTGTTATCACTAAAACGACTTGACAGCATTTTCGTCTATTTTTGAAAAGATTAATTGGAAATTAAAGTTATCCTTAAAAAACAATAATTTTTACGGCAAACGTAAAAAATAATGAACATTGTATGCGTAGTATTTGTCCCAGTAAATATTTTCTCTAATATTCGCTAATATATATTGTAAGTTAAACTGAAATACTAAAAAGAATAAAAAAATAATCATATTTAGTTGAACTCAAAAACCTTATATGCAAGCCATAAAAAAGAAACATCGTTGGAATGCGGTTAACCGTCAAGGTAAATGTCAAAAATGTCAAAAAGCGGATATTTTTTTAAATCGCGCCGATTGATATCGCTGTTAGGATGATATCTTGTTGATCGTGTTTTTCAAACAGAAAAATGTTTAATAAAGTGTTCCAACGTGCCCTAAAGTTTAGATTAAAGAAGAGTTATCCTACGAATATATACGATATATCTAGAGGTGCTGCTGTGGCTGTTCGTAGGCCTTACAGTGATGAAGTGAAACGCGCGCAAAACGCAGATGTATCTTCAACTGGTCCCACGATATTCGATAAAATAATTTCGAAAAAGATTAAAGCGGACATAATATACGAGGATGAACTGTGCTTGGCGTTTAACGATATCGCTCCGCAGGCCCCTGTGCACTTTCTCGTGATACCAAAGCGTAGAATTCCTCGTTTACAGGACTCGGAAACCGCTGACAGAGAGGTAAAAATTATATTTTATACTATTTACATTGCCTTTAAAAGTTATTAGTTATTCAATGAAACCTAAATTTACAATTTAACATAGATGCAATTTATTTATTAATATAATAGTTAAAAATAAATCAAAGATGAAAATATCTTCTAATAAGATTTTATTCAACCAAAGCAAGTACTTCACAATACTAATAGATATCCTTGTAGAATGTTTGTTATCAGATTGACTGTATAAACAATATTAAAGTCTATCGTCAATTTAAATAAATTATATATGTAATAATTTAATTCTCATTATAACTTTGCTGATTTTTAAATGTGTACACAAATCACTACTAATCATCTTACTCTACACAAGTAGCAAATTCAATTTATTAAACAAAAATTAATTGATTTCTATCAAAATCAACTTAGTTCTCTTTAGCCCAGCAGTGGGACATTCACAGGCTGTTACGGTTACAACTAAGTGTTCTTGATGTAAAGTATTTAAAATAAAATGCGTTTCCAATTGGATTAGATTAGAGGGGTTGATTACAAAGAAATTGTGACCAAATACCACGAGCCTGTAATTGTTAGCAATAAAAATTGCCGTGATACAAGCTGATAATATATCAATGCATTTGTAAAGACATGTTTTGTTTACACATAAATTTACAATGTGTACGTATATTTGATATATATTAGACTATATATAAAAAAATAATTTGATTGAAACTTTTTTGATTTTGTGAATTAAAACTGTTTAAAGATTTTACAGTGATAGCAAAAGTTTTTAAGAACATATTTGAAAGTTAATTTGTGATAAAATATTTTTAGTGGTATATATTGACACTCCTTTCTTTGTGTATATACTGATGAAATTATCATTTGTCTGTGTATGTAACACTGTCTTTATCTATAAATTATACAATATTAATGAATTGAATATTAAAGTTGAAACGGTGAGACGACATTAGCCTGAACGACGACCTGATGCCAACCGTTGGACATTTACAGGTACCTTTTTACAAACAGGTCCAAATGGAATCATACAACTATATATGTAACATGGTAAATTCTTTATGCCATATAGAAATGTTACATTTATTTACAACCTGAATCGACTGTCGGGTTAAAAAATTAACTTAGTCGCGGAAAACTGGAAGAAAATTACGGCCATTAATGAAATAAATTTGCATATAAATCTATTAAAATCAATTTCTTTATACAAAATAGAATCGTTACACTCTTTTTTAATGTCAAAAATCAACCATGGGTTTGGAGATAAACATCTCAGACATGAGTAAACCGTCGTCCATATTTCTATACAATGCACTTCCCCTGTTTTAATTGATGTGGAGAGATGTGAGTTACTTATAAATGTAGGTAATGGTTGTAAGGTCGCAGATAACAGGGTCCTTAGTTCAAACCCCAAGTTGGGTCAATTAAGTTATTTAGTTTTCTGTCGGATAATTCTCATTACCAGCCCCTAGTCTGGATGTTACAATCATACCTCGGATAGCAAATAAAGCCATTGGTAACTCTCCATTCGCATTGTATTATAAGTGACTTTTTTTTCACGAAAGTCGAGATGGCCCAATGGTAAGAACGCGTGAAACTTAACCGATGATCGTGGGTTCAAACCCGGGCAAGCACCACTGAAGTTTTTCATGTGCTTAATTTGTGATAATAATTCATCTCGTGCTTTTCGGTGAAGGAGAACATCGTGAGGAAACCTGCATGTGTCTAATTTCACTGAAATTCTGCCACATGTGTATTCCACCAACCTGCATGGAGCAGCGTGGTGGAATAAGCTCTAAACCTTCTTCTCAAAAATGGACTAAAGGCCTTAGCCCAGCAGTGAGCATTTACATGCTGTTACCTTATAAGAGTGAGGGAATAGAGAATGCACCTGTGTTTGCACAAAGTTGTGCATAAATATGTCCCAACTCACTAGCCTCCATTGTGCATGACCGCAGTGGCCGGAAAAGGTCTTAATCATTGGTGTAGTTTCATAATTTTTAATGCAAGTTTCTCGTCCATGTTGATTTAGTAATCGTTATCGTAAGTTTTCATAATACTATTCGTCATTTCGATTTCACTGCGTCTGTATATTTAGAAATGCTCGACGTCGCTTTGAAATCCCGTTGCTGTGACATTACCAGTATTACTCGATAGAAATTACAAAAAAATACTTGGCGGTAGGGCTTCGTGGAAGCCCGCCTGGATATGTACAACCCACTCATCATATCTACCGAGCTGTTCCGATTTGAAGGGTGAGCCAGTGTAACTACGGGAATAAGATAACATTTTAGCTCCCAAGGTTGTTGACGCATTGACGGTGTAAGGAATGGTTAGTATTTGGTGGTTACCACTTACCGTCGAGTAGCCAGTCTGCCAATCTATTGTTTTATTTCGTGGGTTCGTGGCTTTTTTTATATAGAATAGGAAGGCGGACGAGCATATGGGCCACCTTATAGTACGTGGTCACCAACGCCTTTCGACATTGGCACTGTAAGAAATGTTAACCATCGCTTACATCGCCAATGCGCCACCAACCTTGGGACCTAAGATTTTATGTCCCTTGTGCCTGTAATTACACTGGCTCACTCACCCTTCAAACCGGAACACAACAATACCAAGTACTGCTGTTTTATGGGAGAATATCTGACGAGTGGGTGGTACATAGGTACCGTCTGTATAGACAGACGAGGTTGCACGAAGCAACCACCAGTAAAATCTTTAATATACATACTATTATATACTTTTTCTACATTTGCATCTTGTGATACAGTCGTATATACCTTGCCAACGGGGCTTACGAACATGTATATATGTATATTAAAACTATGTAAATGTCCGTCGCTACTTGGCACGGGTAAAATAAAAAATACATATATAAATGTATTGAAAGGTGATGAAAATTATTACTTAATTACGATAACTTAATTAAGTTACGATACGTTCCCGATTCAATTCCGATCCAACTTTGACTGTTCTATATTATGATGTTAACATATACCGTTATGTAAAAACCAAACTTAATTGTCAAAGTTTATGCCAATAACCGTAACCGTAACAGCCAATGTCCCACTGCTGGGCTAAAGGCCTCCTCTCCCATTTGAGGAGAAGGCTTGGAGCTTATTCCACCACGCTGCTCCAATGCGGGTTGGTGGAATACACATGTGGCAGAATTTCAGTGAAATTAGACACATGCAGGTTTCCTCACGATGTTTTCCTTCACCGTAAAGCACGAGATGAATTATAATCACAAATTAAGCACATGAAAATTCAGTGGTGCTTGCCCAGGTTTGAACCCACGATCATCGGTTAAGATTCACGCGTTTTTACCACTGGGCCATCTCGGCTTTTTTGTTTATGCCAATTAAAGAATAAGAAATTGGATAAACGGCAACGATCACGCTTCAATTCGATTGCAATAATTTTACAATTCGTTGGTAGAATTGGATCCCTGGATGTCATCAAAATCGGTCGAGCATAATAAGAATAATTTGCTAGAGTCCATAGTTCCCGATAGGTACCTTTGATGGGTTCCTTCTGGGCAGGCGCGCTCCATCCTAGACCGTGACTATGCTTAAGATCAGGCAAGTCAACGGTCAAGCGCTTGCCTATTAGCTGTAAAAAAAAAGAAATACAACACGGAATTTTATATATAAAGATAAAATATATAATGAAAAGTAAGGTTCTATCGCTAGTACTTTATATAACATCAAACATAACAATACACGTCACACGTCGGTAATTAAAATTTCTTATTCTTATCACATACAATTATCAATATTAAATAAATGTGAAACGCAATTGTAAGCTGTAAACGGATTACATAAGACTGATAATGCCGTGACAGAATATGTGTCCCCAAGTCAGGCCGTCAGCGAAGTTTATCATAAAGATTCCAAACACGTTAGTCATATTCAGCCATTAATTAAATACCTGATACTGTGACTTATAAACTTTTTGCTGATTCTCTGTAATTTTACATAGAAAATATATGTTTTTTTTTTTTGCTGACTTTAACAAGGAGGTTCTCTATGTGATTGTATTTTATTTTTTTCAATTTCAGAACTCAATCATTTATGAACCGATTTGGAAAATTCTTGTTTTGTTTGGGAGTGTATCAATATCCCGTTTGGTCGTGTTTAAATATTTATTTTAGTTTAAAAAAGGGGATGATTGAAGTCCATTCTTCTGTTAAATGTCAGTTAGATGCTCAGCTTCATATTAACACAAACATATTGATAAAGTTAGGCAAAGATAAATATTTGTATTAAAAATATTTATTATTATACAGAAAAACATTACAAACGATTTTTAAAATTTTGTTAATTTTATGTATTTAATATGTATAGATTTATGTAAATGAAACTAATATATACATACAATACATAGTAATTATTTCCAAATACTAATTAAAAATATTCAATTTCACAGCTCCTAGGTCACCTAATGTTGGTAGCTCGTTCTCTCGGCGCTGCGCGTGCGCCGCAAGGATGGCGTCTGGTGGTGAACAATGGTGTCCACGGAGCCCAAAGCGTCTACCACCTACACTTGCACGTGCTTGGTGGTAGACAATTGAAATGGCCACCGGGGTAAATATACTGAAGTAAAAAAAGTGGGGCGGGGTAAGTTGGTGGAAATTTATTGTCCTGGCGTTAATACTGAAATTTAAATTATATTCCAAAATTGAAAATATAAAGGAGTTTCGATATATCGAACGTAGAAATCGTTTAGTATTTTCCGAAAGTATATTTTTACATAAGACAAGTTGTATATAAACTCACTAACATTAGAAAATCATGCAAGCTCAAATTATTAATGATATATATAATTTAGAAGGAAGAAGGTGAATAGGTAATTAAATATTATACAAACCATTATTCCAAAAAAGTAATTTTATTATGTATTCAATTGGCACAAATTAACCCAACAAAGCATTAGACCCCTTGTCGAATGGTTGATTTCGACAAGAGAGTAAGTACTCGACGCGCAAGTGCCAAGCCAAGCCACGTACAGAGGCCTCGCTCTTTAAAAATAAGTTAAATTGAAATTATTTTTGTTTCTTCCAAAGAATTTCGCCTTTTTATCATCGTTAATAAATATATTCAATAATAAATATGTTCATAATTTACCTATATAAATAAAGTAAAAAGAATCAAAAACGAATGTACGAAAAGCGTAAGGCCCTTATTTATATATTTGCTGGGGGCCTTTAATTCAAATCTGAACTTATGTAATACATATTTATACGATATTTATTATATAGTGTTAACTCTATGTTAGAATAGAATTTAACCACTACGAAAACAATTTTATATATTTAATTTTTATATCAAAATTATTACCTTTAATTTTCTTAACTATAATACTTATAGTTTTGTAAAATATTATTATGTTTTGTCAAACTCGAAACTCTAGGCAGAAAACGGTCGTGAAATGTCAGAAAGTGATATGCGATATTGACCTTTATAGTTATAACATTTCAATAATACACGTATCAAAATAGTATATCAACATAAGTCGGTTGTCAACATTGTCAACAAGACGGGCTGGTTGGCGTGGTTGGTAGATACTTGCCTTTCACGCACTTTGACAGACATTTGTGTGCATGAACATGTCTGTTTGTCCTGAGTCTGGGTGTAATTATCTATATAAGGATGTATTTACAAAAGAAAAGTAGTATATGTTGTATATCAGTTGTCTGGTTTCCATAGTACGAGCTCTGCTTAGTTTGGGATCAGATGGCCGTGTGTGAATAATGTCCCAGGATCTTTATTCCTTCTTACATTGGAAACGTTGTAGGAACAACACATAGGCAGTTTATGTAATCTTTGATTATGTATTTATTTGAAATACAATCAGCCAGTGTTTTAATTCGTAGTTGTCATAAAACTTTTTTTTTTAAATTATAATGTCAAAGAAAATTTAGTGTCATACAAAGGCCATATACATCTTATTATGTTTTTTTTTTTAAATTAATTTTTAATGTTAGTTAAAATTAGTGGTGTTATTAAAGAAATTATAATTTGTATTTTTAACATTTATAAAATAAAGAAAATATGTATTACGATTTGTGCAATATTGGGCCAAATTAACTCTTAAGATATAATGTAATGCCAAAGTTTGAAAAGCCGGTACGGAGTTTTAAACGAGTGGCTTTAACGCCAAAAATAAACAAATATGAATGCCAATTATAATAAATGCAAGTAAATTTCCAAAAAAAATCGCCATAATCTGATTTAGAATCTCGGAAAGGTTAGCTTTTATAAAATTTCTAGTCACATTTTTTTAATATTATTTCTTACAAACCGAAAACGGAAAGCCACTGTGATTCTCTACTGTGCTTTCAAACTGCGGTATTTAATTATAATATCTTATTTAATTGTTATGTTATCTGTAAAAAAAAACTTGTGACAATCTTTAAAAAAAAAACGAGTTGTATGGTCATAGACCTTTATCTCAAATGAGGTTAATAATAAAAAAAAGTGAAATCGTTTTTAAAATAATTTAATTGTTCTAAAAAATATTCGTATTAAATTTTAAAGGTTGTCTAAATGTTTTTCGCACTTTTTTTGCATAAATTTATTATCTGTTTATCTTAGATTAAGTGTAATCTGTTGATAGCTATCTAATTAAAAAAATAATGTGTCAAAAAGTCTGGAATAACAGAAACGATAAAATCAAAATGTATGCAAAAGTTTAATTTTTTAATTATGTAATATTTATATTTGTATGTAATTGAATACAGTTTGAACATGGGCGTGACTCGAAATCTTTTCATGGCAGCATCTTAGCAGGTAAGCCTGATATCATTGATCGCTTTGTCATTACGCGGGCCTAAACAAAATACTTTTTTTTTTTTAATTCAATGATCAATCGGAGCCAAGGACTTTGGTTTTATTTTTTTTTTTCTTTACCAAATGGTCATGTCATGTGTCGTTGGATGATTTCTTAAGTTATTTAAACTATATTTTAATGTATATTTATATATTTAACCTTAATTCCATGCTGTAGTTTTGTCTAAGCCCGCCTGTGAATGATTTCGTGTGACGCGTATGCGTTCGACTTATTAGTGCCTTAGTGTTTTAGAAATAACGGTTTTGGGTATCGTAGCGTTTCATTTTAAAAGTTTTATTTTGTAAAACATTTGAAATTATTCGCTGCAATCGTATGTTGTTAAGAATTTAATTTAATTTTTAAATTCTGTAACCAAAGTTATTGAATAATAAAAAATATAAGAAATGGTTTGTTTTATTTAACAATAAATGTTTTGTTGACCAGTACACACTGACCATAATCGAAGATTTTTTATGTTTTTTTAACGAATTTGTCTTTATAAAGAGAAAACATGAATTTGCCTCTTGAAGGACGATGGAAGAATAATGTCCACGTGATGGTTAGTGGCATCTAATCTCCCCTAGACACCTTACTCGTTTGTTAGGAATATGTCGAATCATTAAAGAAATACTAAATTTCTAATGGCTTTATCCTAATATCTTCGATTGTATGGTATTATCACTATTGACAGAACGCAAGGCTACGTTTTTTTTTAAATATATAAATAGGAACGTAAACGAGCATATGGGCCACTCGATGGTAAGTGGTCACCGACGGTCATAGACATTGGCATTGTAAGAAATGTTAACCATCGCTTACATCGCCAATGCGCCACCAATCTTGTGAACTAAGATGTTATGTTCCTCGTGCCTGTTACACTGGCTCACTCACCCTTCAAACCGGAACACAACAAAATCAAGTACTACTGTTTTGCGGTAGAATATGCGATGATTGGTAGTACCTACCCAGACGAGCTTGCACAAAGTTCTACTACGTTTGAGGGCTTACGTCAGATAACTGTGACAATGAACACGTGAATAGTGGACAGTAACAATAATACACTCTTATCACCCCCAACTCAAAAACCCCTTCTTACATTAACAATGCGCTGCCTAGCATAGGATATAAGAAGTCCCTTGCGCCTGTAACTATACTGGCTCTATCAAACTTCTAACTCCGGCCGTATAAAGTAATTTGGCGGTAGAATAAAACCCACCACCAAAATACCATCCGACAGTAAGTTATTACCGCCTATAGAAATTGACACTTAGAATATTACCAAGCAACCTTGAAAACTGAGAGATATACTCTTGTGCCTGTAGTTACACTGGCTCACTCACATTACATAACATTTACGTAGATTTTTGTAACAAATTCCTAATGTTTGCCGTCATGTAAATAGTCACTTAATTTATTTTATATCCTGTAGCACACAAACGTTCCTTAACAATTATTTTAAATTTTAGAATAAGCTCTAAATTTTGTTTTTTGTTGTAGTAAAAAAAGGCCAACAAAAGAAAAAAAAATCATACAAAAACTTTATTATTTCGAAAAATTTTTTCACATTTTCATCTTATTTACATAATATTTTGAGATTAATTACAATTAGAGGTAATATAATTCAGTAATAATCAAAAAATAACCACAATATTGATTCTTAACGTTTTAAATATTGGGATTTAAAAACATACACATGTAGGCGGGGCTGGAGCAGCGTAATATAAGGGAGCAGGGGCAGCACATGTGCATGTAGGAAGAGGGGAAGCGTAAGTACAAGGGATCGGTGCCGGCGCAGCGCAGGCACATGGGGCAGGGGCAGCGTACGCGATTGGCGCCGGTCCACACGGCAACGTTGGCAGCGGTCCGCACGGTAAGGCTCCCAACAGTGGCGCTGCTGCCGCCAAAGCTGATGTCAAAACAGTTGGCAGTGCTGCTTCTAGTAACGGTGGTAGAGTAGCCGCCAGGGAAGCTGAGAGCGTGGACGCTAGCACTGGAGTTAAATAGGGCAGGTCCGCACAGGGAAGAGCCCCTGGTAGCGGCAATGGCAAGGGTGGAGCTAGTGGTGGCAGAAGCAGGTCCATCGCTGGTGGAGATAGGCAATACGCTGGGGCTGCTGGCAGGCATTGTGAAAATGCTTGCTGAAATAATATTAACATTAAATTAATTAATTAAGAAGACAAATATGTAAATGTTAATATTTATGTTGTAATTAATAATGTAATTTAACTAAAGTTATAGAGTAGCAGCTTGTTAATGTCCCACTGCTGGGTTAAGTCCTCTCTTTGATACATATATGTATATTATATTAATATTACGAAGAACATATTCAATTATTTATCAATATGATTATTATTATGACAGCCTCGTTGGTCTAGTGGCTAGATATAAAGCCGCTGACCCGGAGGTCCTGGGTTCAATTCCCAGGTTCTGCCAATAAAAAGTTATTGGGGTGTTTTGTCAGACAATTCTCAGTAGCAGCAGGTCTGGAAGTTGGAAGTGTGTACACTCCCGTGCCTCGGAAAGCACGTAAAGCCGTTGGTCCTGCGCGTGAACTCTTCGCGGGCGTGTCGGATTGCCGTCCCATCGGATTATGAGAGTTAGGGAATAGAGAGTACACCTGTGTTTGCGCACACACTTGTGCACTATAATATGTCCTGCGTAGTGGGCTAATCTCTCTTGAGATTGGCCGCCGTGGCCGAAATCGGTCTGGAGGATCTTTAAAATTATTATTATAATTCTTATACTCAGAGATATTAACCATTGCTACATCTATGTGTGGTGGTGGTTAGGGTTGCCAGATGTTCTGGATTCGCCTGGATTCTCCCATTTTACATGATCTCCAGATTCCCAACCAAACTCAAAAACTCCAGACAAATAACTTATCAGAAATATCTACACGAAATAATAATTAAAAATTGCGACGCGCTTTGCAATTGCGGCCCGCGGATTGCAGGAGACTAAACCTATATGTAAATGAATTGAATTTTAGGTTTATGAACAGAACCACTGAACAGCTGTAAAATGCTACAATAGTTTACCAAAAACAGTTGATTTTGATGTATTTTATAAATCGTTGAAGTACTTTAAAACAAACTCAAAAAATGTTTTACAAAATTTTATGATTAAAAATACCTCTTCCATACACAAATTATTTTTAGTTAATAAATTTTATAAATTGAACATTTACTTTAATGTAATTAGAGGTGCTTTTGTTTTTTTTTTGTTATGTTATTCATCAATTAAAATTTTATTTTTTGATTGTTAAGTTAGCTGATAACTGGTATATATTTTGTTAAAATATTTTTATACATCCAAAAACAAATGTTTTTCTGAATATAACGTTTTCTTCTATTTGATAAATAAGTAGACTTTTTTTATATACAGATTATACAGATATTTTAGTATTCATATGACAGCCTTACTACAGTACGTATTGTGAATAAATTCTTAATCGATATTATTATGTAAAAGAATAATTTACTAGCACAATGAAAAAATCCTTTTACAGTAGGTTAGCACTAAGAAAGAATTTTTGAAAATTCAACCCTTTGATCTAGTAATAAAGAGGATGGAATTATGGAAATTAGTTTTGCAGAAATAGCTATGGTAATTAGTCTTAAATAATTCTGAATTATGAAGCCGCGGGTAAAATATAATTAAAATATATAGCAAGTTGAACTCACCTGCAGTAAAGCAAATATGCAAACACAAAACGCAGTCTTCATGGCGCTGTCTATTTCGTTCGTACGCTTTCAGCCTATATAAACAATTCCGACCTTATCAGAAACGCGTGCTGTCATATTAGGTAATAATATTATATACACAATAATTATTTCGTAAACAATTATTTCCTAAACTTTTTTTGTAATTGTTTTCTTTTTTTTTTTAAATATCGTACTATATCACGTTCTTTCGCGACCATCGGAAAATTTCGGTTAAAAAAAAGTTACATTGTTTGTATTTTAAACGAAATGACATTGAATCAATATGATTTCATTCCAAACTGTCATTCGCATTTTCGCGCCTTTTTATGTGGCCCTTATAATTACTCCCCTAGGTAGAGTTTGATCCACCAATGAAATTTCATGTGTTAATAATTCATCTTGCCTAAATTGATTCTGAAAACAATATCTTCCTAACTGATTTTTGAACTTTATTAATCGAAAAATACATATGTACAGCATTTTGTATTTCAAAGACTAATGTGAATATAGCTCTTGTGTCTATAGTTACAATTTCTCACTCACCCTTCAAACTGAAACCCCACAATACTAAGTACTATTTCTGTTTGGCCACAGAATATAATATAAGTGGGTTGTACCTATCGAGACGGACTTAAACAAAGCTTTACGACCAAGTAACCTATTCAGATTTCTTTCATAAACAATAATTGAATCAAAGCATTACGCTTTTCATTTAAATGAAAACGAAATAATCAATTTAATTAATACGAACTATAAAATAGCAACATATATAATACACCTTTTTTGTGTCTATAAAACGTTTTTATTTATTTATTTTCAATTGTTATTGTTTGTCTAGTTACCGGCGCACACTATTTTAGGTCGCCTTACGCTCACGTCACATAATGTTTACGACGCTTCATAGATGGCGCTTTACAGTTCGTTGCGAATTCTGCATCGCGCTGGCTAGATTTTCTCTCGGTGAATGAGGTTCGCGGGATCGCTCTGTTTCAGTATCGCTTCTCGGCCTTTTGGCTAAGATCAAAGTGTAGTATCTGTTCTTTTCAGCTTAATATCTGAAAGTTCCCGCACTGCGGGACCAGTATATTAAACTGATTTTTGTATCACGACGGGATGTTCGGGGCTCGCTCCACTCCCGTCACGGGTCGGCCCGGCATTGCAGTGCCGCCGGGATCGGCCCACAGAATTAACTTGAAACTAGGGAATCTAACTTGCGTAATATAATTAGTATCTTTTAAAGCAATATGTTCTTAAAATGTATGATTATTACACATTCCTAAAGTTAAAACAGATCACGGTTAATATATTCAAATTTTGGTAATGTTGTTGCTAGTGATTTGGAATCTGCAATATCTTCTAAAGTAATTCGAACGATATAGTGTAAAATACAATATAATAATATAATATCTGTCCTTTCAGCTTAATATCTGAAAGTTCCCGCTCTGCGGGACCAGTATATTAAACTGATTTTTGTACCACGACGGGATGTTCGGGGCTCGCTCCACTCCCGTCACGGGTCGACCCGGCATTGCAGTGCCGCCGGGACTGGCCCACATTAAGAAACTTAATCGTTAATAACTTGCTAAACAAGTTCTTGTTAAAGTATTTACTTAACCCACTTAACTAATTAATATATATATACAACAAACCTACAACTATAAGTTGTATATATATACATATAACATTAGCTGAGCTTCTTAATTTAACCCGCCTAACATTAGACTTTTTTATACTAAACGTAGGTGGACTAGATAGGGCCACCTAAATCCTAATGGTAAGTGGTCATCACCGCCTATTGATATTGACCGTTTGAAATATGGACCATTTACATCACCAATGCACCACCAACCTTGCGAACTAAGATATTATGTCCCTTGTGCCTGTATAATAAATTAAATATTAATGGGCCGACACAGGGCTTCAACCCTTTACATCACAATCTACATCCAGATAGGATACCCAGTAGACTAATTTTAATTCATTATAAACAACAATTAAAAATGATGCAACTAAATTTAGCTACAATTGTAATTAAATAATTTAGTGCTATCTAATATTTACTTCAATTTGTGTAATTTTACGTGATATATCTTGATAAAATATTTTTAGTAAAATTACTTAAAATACATTCCATAAGTTACACTTATTAAATGTGTTAAGCGTTAGATTTACCAATACATGTTGCTTAAGGGGTGATAAAAGTGTCTTCAGCTGTCTTTCTCTTTCGAATGACAAATCAATGATGAAGGAAAGAGATAAATCGGCGTTAACAGTACGCCAGGTAACCAGGGTTTACGTTGCGTATTGACACTTAGCACGAACTCCTAGATTCCATTGGCCTTGGAGTTTTACTTTGTTAATCATTTTAAAAAAAAAGTCCTCCAGACCGATTTCGGCCACGGCGGCCAATCTTAAGAGATATTAGCCAACTGCGCAGGAGATATTATGGTTCACAAGTGTGTGCGCAAACACAGGAGCACTCTCTATTCCCTAACTCTCATAATCCGATGGGATTGCAATCTGACACGACCGGAAAGAGTTCAGGCGCAGGACCAACCGCTTTACGTGCTTTCCGAGGCACGGAAGTGTACACACATCCATCTTCCACCCCGGCTGCTACTGAGAATTTTCTGACAGAAAAACCCAATAACTTTTTATTGGCCCGACCTGGGAATTGAACCCAGGACCTCGGGTCAGCGGCCTCACATCAAGCCACTAGACCAACGAGGCAGTCAAAATAATAATCATTATATAAATATAAATAATGTAATATACTTAAACACACAAAATGATGATAATGTAAGTTTTAACAAACACACAAATAAAGCAAAGATCCAATTATTGAATATATTTAATACCATAGGGTTTCTAGATATACATTGATTATCACGAATTAGTTAAATATTCGAAGTCAGATTTATATAACGTTTTAAACGTAAATCAAAAAAATATAAACATTTAATAAATCAATTAATATTGCTTCAAATAAATACAGGTACGGTGTACCAGTAACAGTGTGAATGTCCCACTGCTGGGCTAAGGCCTTCTCTCCTTTTTTTTGAGGAGAAACTTTTTGGAGCTTATTCCACCACGCTGCACCAATGCGGATTGGTGGAATACACATGTGACAGAATTTCAATGAAATTAGACACATGCAGGTTTCCTCACGTTGTTTCCCTTCACCGTCAAGCACGAGATGAATTATAACACAAATTAAACACATGAAAATTCAGTGGTGTTTGCCCGGGTTTGAACCTACGATCATCGGCTAAGATTCACGCATTCTAACCACTGGACCATCTCGGCTTTACTCGTGTAAGCGTTGTATAAATTTATGTATAATTCAATTTTTCTTATATATTTAAAAAAAATCACTTTTTTTTATATTAAGCCTATTAAATAATCTAACCTAAATGTAACTTGGAGTTACTACATTGGTTTTGAGGGTTGTTTTTTTTTATAATTCAACCCTTAAAGGGATACAATTACTCATGTCATGTTTATCGAATCATATTAATAGGTTATATATATAAATATTGAGATTTTTTTAATACAATAAATAATTACTAAAGAACAATTTCAAACTACACAGGTTAGCATAGTATTATATAACATATTGCTATATATTAATACATATGTATAACATATTTAAAAAAATCCAATGATATCTTACTATACTATATAAAATTATAAGATAATTGTAAACACCATTATATAATTACTACATATTATAAAAACAAAATCGTCCGCCGCGTCTGTCTGTATGTCCGCGATAAACTCGAAAACTACCGAACCGATTTTCATACGGTTTTCACCAATGGACGATGTGCTTCATAACGAAGGCTTTTGTGTATAATTTATTAAGTTTTTGAGAAAAAATAACAATCACGATGATTTTATTTTAATCGAATGGTATTTATAACTATCTATGTAAATGTATATATTTAAATATTTTTATGTGTCTATCGGTCGATCTCCCCAAACACGATGTCCAAGGTCCCGATGATGGCCACAATGTCGGCCAACATCGAATTCTTCCCGATCTTCTCGAGCGCCGCGAGATGAGCGAACCCTGGCGCCTTTATCTTGCATCTGTGTAATAAAATGGAATAATCATTGTGTAGTAGTAACAGCCTGTTAATGTCCCACTGCTGGACTAAGGTCTCTCCCTTTTGATGAGAAGGTTTGGAGCTTATTCCACCACGCCGCTTAATGCGGGTTGGTAGAATACACATGTGGCAGAATTTCAATGAAATTAGACACATGCGGGTTTCCTCACGATGTTTTCCTTCACCGTTAAGCACGAGATGAATTATAAACACAAATTAAGCACATGAAAATTCAGTGGTGCACTCGTCCTAACCACGACCATCTTGAATTATCATCATTATATTGTATATTATTATTTATTTATTTATTCAGATTACCAACATACCAAAAATGTCATGATGATCACTTGACTCAGTTGTAGTTCAGGACGACAATAGTCTTCTTAGAATAGTGGATAGTTTATAAAGTGAAAAGTATGTGCGGGTACCGGTATGGCTTGGAGCTGCCGTCGGAGACGAGGTACACCGCGAACTCTCCCTTGGGCGCCTCCACAGCGGTGTAGGTGGCCCCGGGGGGGACGGCGTAGCCCTGAGTGAACAGCTTGAAGTGGTGGATCAGCGCCTCCATTGAAGTCTGTAAACGTAATATGCTATACACATACATACATACGAGGTAAAGAGTCGAATAGGATATCTCGGGTAGACTGCCTTCCTTTTCTATTCTGTTTACTCCAAATCCCTTCCAAGGAGGTTTGAAGACAGATACACCTCCGTCAAAGTCTGCCGAAACATTTTCACATTAACACGCAAGGCTGACCTTGAAAAAGTCGGAAATGGGGAACTGACATGAAGATGAACAAAGTTTAAAAGCATTTTAGACAATTCCTTTTTTTATCTCGCTGGAATATCGTATTATGTGAACGTGTGGGGGAACCCACATATAGTGTAAAAATGGGGGGGGGGGGTCTGACTCGTCGGTGCCTAAAGCGACTAACACGCCGAAGTATCCATCACAAAACTTCTGCACATTAGACAACCCCTGCGTTATACACGAACGCATTCTCCATTGCCAAATGAAAATGGACGTTAATACTGATATAGTTAAGGGCGTTAATTGCAGTCCTACCTTCATCTCCTCGCGCGACGGCGGCGTCAGCTTGGCGTCGTCCGTCTTCACCTCCCCGGGCGGCATCTGGTTGAGGCACTGCTCGATGATGCGGAGACTCTGACGCATTTCTTCAACTCGAATCAAGTATCTGTACCGAAACAACACCGTAATTAAATTACTGGCTTTTTTTTGCGTAGACTTCGGTACGAGGTACGTGCTAGCTGAGATCTCATCCGTCCATCTGATGAAGTCAGCGTAAGATTCGTTATTGTAAGTGCGTGCATTATTTATTATTCAAATGTGTGTGTGTGTGTGTGTGTGTTTGTGTGTGTATGTATATATTATTCATATATATACTATACCTCTGTTTTTTATTTTCATTGTTGTTGTTATATTTGTATATTTTTGATTATTAATTACCGCCTTAACGAATTTCTGCTTAGCCTAAAGGTTAACTGGTAGAGAATGTCTTTAGGCATTAATTCCTTTTGTCCTACAACACAATGTGGTGGGCAAAAAGTTTTTAAATAAATAAATAAAATAAATAAGTGCGTTATAGTTTCTTAGTTTGTGTGTTTACTTTCATTTCTAGCAGCACCACAGTCAACAAATTTGGTTTGGGCATTTTTTAAATCTTATAGGAATTCTAGATTCCTAGGCTGTCCTGATGTTCGGCCAGCCTGTCCATGGTGGGGTCGTATTTAATTTGAATCGCCATTCTAAGTACATTTCATCTTATTGGTAGTCGCCCTTTGTGCCTTATTCACCAGTTTCCAACCAGAAATTAGTCTCTTTATTTTTATTTCCAAATAAATATTTCTTAAAGTGTCTATAGGCAGGGACGACCACTTACCGAGTCATGACTGGTTTGCCAACCTGCCTACCTGCCTTAGATCTGTGGACAGCGACATTGGCTGAACACCAGATGACTCATCCACCTGTTTAGAAGTTTTAAGCATCTCACCTGTCGTAGCAGTCCCCGTGGGTGCCGATGGGCACGTCGAAGTCCACCAGGTGGTAGGCGTCGTAGGGCTGACTCTTGCGCAGGTCCCACTTGATGCCCGACCCGCGGAGCATCACGCCGCTGCAAATACATTATAGAAAAATATTAAACCCCCGTTAACATTTCCAACTTATCAAGGCATATCTTTTGGGCAAATTTGCAAATTTTTCAACAGCTTTTTAAGGTCCCATTGCTGGGCTAAGGGCTGGGACATGCAGGTTTCCTCACGATGTTTTCTCTAACAGATCACGAGAAGAATTTAATACGTGGAAATTAAGGGTTTGATAAGAAATATATATTAATAAAGAACAGTTTTAGTGCATGATATAGCAGAGCTGTTAGGAAATCGTATGGAATGTGTCAATTTAAGGTCTGTTCTTTTCTCCTACTGTGAGAACAGCATATAGAGGCGATCGTTTCATTCCCAAGGTCATCGCGATTCCCAAGGTCATCAAAAAATTTCCTATTTTATTTTATATCAACATATGTATTATTTGTTTTTTTTTTATGTCATATAATTAGCTCATTTTAAATTATTATATATTTTAATTAATATTATTTTGTGTTTGTGAGTGTAATTCTAATTATTAATGTGTACTATCTAATGTAATGTTTATCATGTACCAAAAGTTTGGCCCCTTTTGCCTGAAGAATAAAGATATTATTATTATTAAAAATGTCACTTTCATGACTTAATTTGAACTCCATTTTAACTGTAATCGTCTAAACTACTGACTAACCCATCACCACCCATTAATCATTTAAAAGTTAACCCGTATAGCGCCGGGAAAACTACCCACCAGCACAATCCCATGAACACGTCAGGCGGCGGAAGGAATCCGCCATATCTCTTTCAAGCAGCGTAGGAATGATAAGGAATTGTGATGGGGCTAGGTAACCCACAGGCGCGCAGGATCAGCACCGCATCTGCGAAAAGTGGGTTAGGTTTCCGAACTTCCTGGGCTGGTGTGACGTAAGCCCGGGGACAGAGGAAAGAAGGAACAATGTCGAGAAGAGACATCGAATATGTCCAAAAAAATCGTAAAAACATGGCACAGTTGCAAGAAAGATGATAATGAAGGATATATGTTACTATTGTGGGAGGGATGCTGAAAAATCGTGGTGGGGAATATTTGATAGTAAGTTGTTACAGATTCTTTAATCGATAGAAGTAAGTAGGCTGGTAGCTGATTGGGGATGAATACGCTATATCCCTTGTGCTTTTAGTTACACTGACTCACTCCCCATTCAAACCAGTATTAAATAATACTATGTATTGCTGATTGGCGGTCGAATATATGTATGTTCTGCCGGTGGTCCAGTTACATTCAACATTAAGTTGAAGATGTGATGGTTAATATTTCTCACGGCACCATGTATGATGGCAGCGGTGGCTATTTACCATCAAGCGACCCATAATACCTTCCACCTACCTATAAGAAAAAATGCTCCGATAACAGGAAGCGAGAATGGACTGACCACAGGGAGAAAGAGAACCACTGACCAGAAACCAAATAAATGGTACAAAGAAATGATAGATCACATTATCTGTGTATACCACTCGGCGATAGTTGTCCAGATTTTAGTGCCTCGGTCACCCACGGCTGACTGGCAAAGTGTGGCGGTGGTGACAGGGGCGGTACCTGAACCCGTAGTTGAGCGCGTCCTGCGCGGTGACCACGCCGACGTCCTTGGTGCGCTGCACCCAGATGCGGTTGGTGGTCAGCACGTCCTCCACCTCGTCGAGCCGCTCGGCGAACTTGCTCGAGAACTCGTATATGTCGTCCATCAGGCCCAGCGGCATGTCCTGGGAGACAGACGAAACAGTGAAGAATAGACAAAGGACTACACCATCAAATGTAAAAATAGCAGCGACTGGACCGTGATGATGAATTCGACAATTAAGCTCTTATATATATATTGTTTACGGGAAACTGCCATCTTACTAAAAAAACCGCCCTCCTCTACTAATAAGAAAAACTATTTTGTTTATAAAAACAAACCGAATCTTATTTTAATCCAACAATAACTCATATCAAAAACTTGCCTACATTAAAAATAAATTAATATAGAAAGTTCCATAAGCCACCTGGCAACAACCTTCGCCATACATATTAAAAATATTTGATTATTAAAAAAAAATACAATACAGCATATATTAAAATTCATTTACACGGGACAAACCATTCCATTTATTTATGAAATTGAATCACTCAAATTGAAGCCGAGATGGACCAGTGGTAAGAACGCGTGAATCTTAACCGATGATCGTGGGTTCAAATCCGGGCAAGCACCACTGAATTTTCATGTGCTTAATTTGTGATTATAATTCATCTCGTGCTTTACGGTGAAGGAAAACATCGTGAGGAAACCTGCATGTGTCTAATTTCACTGAAATTCTGCCACATGTGTATTCCACCAACCCGCATTGGAGCAGCGTGGTGGAATAAGCTCCAAACCTTCTCCTCTAATAGGAGAGGAGGCTTTTAGCCCTGCAGTGGGATATTCACAGGCTGTTACGGAAACCTGATCGTTCCTGAACAAAAAATCCAGTGCAATCTAGAAGAATCCAGCTGATAAGTTGACTCACCAGATAGACCCCCCCGGGCCGGATGTAGGCGGCGTGCATGCGGGCGCCGCTGACGCGCTCGTAGAACTCCATCATCTTCTCGCGCTCCTCGAACAGCCAGAAGAACGGCGTGAGCGCGCCCACGTCCAGCGCGTGCGTGCCCACCGCCATTATGTGGTTCAGCAGGCGGGTGATCTCCGCGAACAGGGCTGGCGGGACACAACTAGTCGTACAAGCAGCAGTTCTTTTTTTTTTAATAGAATAGGAAGCCGGACGAGCATATGGGCCACCTGATGGCAAGTGATCACCAATGCCCTTAGACGTTGGCATTGTAAGAAATTTCTACCATCGCTTACATATCGCCAATGCGCCACCAACCTTGGGAACTAAGATTTTATGTCCCTTGTGCCTGTAATTACACTGGCTCACTCATCCTTTGGTTCACTGCCACCAGTTCGACAGCCTTCCGATCACAGGGGCATAGACAACTTTGACCTTGAATCGACGCTATCATTGGTCGAGATCTTTCATTATCAATGGTATTCGTGAAAAAAATTGCGTTTCGAATGTCGGTTAAGTTATTATCCGAACTATGGAAGTCAAATTAAAGTTTATTATTGCTAAATAGCGTTGCATTATAAATAGTTGTAGTGCATACTATAGCTGAACCATTAGCGAAATAATGTAATTAATTTTCACTCCTCCTGGTAATGGAATTCATTATAGTATTTTTTATTGATACCCGTTTGCCTCGTTGATCTAGTGGCTAAATGTAAGGCCGCAGATCCAGAGGTCCTGGGTTCAAATCTAGTTTTAATTTAATCAAAGCAAATTTTTATTACATAAAAAAACTCACTTCTTATATACTTCGCCCTCAATGGTATATCAATGTTCAGGAGTTTCTCGACCGCTAAGCTGTAGCATTGCTCGTTACACATCATCGACACGTAGTCGAGCCGGTCGAAGTAAGGCAACGCCTGGGTGTACGTCTTGTATTCGATCAGCTTCTCCGTGCCGCGGTGGAGGAGACCAATGTGGGGATCAGCACCTCGCACCGTCTGTAGCAATACATTATATAATATTTTGGGCAGCACTCACTAGTATGGCTATATTAGCTCGGACAAATGAAGTTATGGGTATATCTTTGTGTATAGAAGTTAGCAAGGCTTTTGGGCCCTCAGTGTGTGACGGTAACTCATTACTGTGACACACTCCTCGTTAAGACGGAAAAGGTACCACTGGTTTTTTAGTCGGTATTCCGATGTTCGGGGCGCACTCGGCCTTGGACACCGGCGAAGCCCACATACCCCCTCCACTGTTCCCGTGGGGGAAACGCGTAACGCGTTTTTCCAGCGATAAAAAAAAGGCTTTGGGAGTCTTCACACCAAACCTGGCAGTTGTGGAGGTAATTAGACATGTCATCTGAAGGTTTTTCAACTGGTAACGAAGTTTGAAGGCGTTAGTGGGTAGAGTACTACAACCCCGTACCTCTTGTTTATGAAATTTACTATCAAGTAATTTTAATAACGCACTCAAAGCTTTGACCTAACATGTAAATGAATTTAAATTTATTATTGAATGGGATAAATATAGGGCTTCTGGTGTTATGTGGTCGCCCTTAAATAATAATAACCCTTAGAAGTTGCATGAGGAATAAATCACACCTTACGCCCTCAAGCTAACCATCTACGTGATCTCACTCACCCTTCTAACCATAAGTGGTAGATTGATAACCGTGGTATCCACTACATTTAAATATCTATTTTAATCTTCTATAATGTCGATATTCACCTCACCATCGAGCTCCATTACGAGACGGAGCACACCGTGAGCAGCGGGATGCTGCGGTCCAAAGTTGAGAAGCATATTGCGGACAGTTTTTTCTGCTGGCGTGATAATGCCTGGGAAAATATTTAGAGAACTTTCGTGACCCGACTGTACATTTTTTTATAGAATAGGTAGGCGAACCACGATATGGGCCACCTGATGGTAAGTGCTCACCAATGCCTATAGACATTGCCATTGTAAGAATTATTAACCATAGCTTACATTGCAAATGTGCCACAAACCTCGAGAACTAAGATATTATGTCCCTTGTGCTTGTAATTACACTGGCTCACTCACCCTTCAAACAGGAACACAACAATAACAGTACTCCTGTTTCACAGTAGAATATCTGATGATTTTTGGCTAGTCTTCCACAGCCCCATCCTAGAAGCCTCATCCAGCCAAAAATAATATTATTTTAATATTTTAGATTGGGAGCCTCAATCATCAAAGGGCCTCTAAGAGTGGACTTATACTTAGATGTTAATGAACATTATCATATCTAGACATTATTTCAGGTTTGTATAATTTAAAAAAAAATATGTTTCTATCAAACATTATATATAAATAAATTAAGCTTACTGTTATAAGGTGGGTGTTTTAAAAGAGCTGTAACCCCTTCAGGGTACATGACAGCACCCTGGAATTGCTTGACGAAGCTTTCGTCGGGCATCCATCTGTGAGCTTCACGATGAGAGCTGGTACAGAATTATATTATAGTATTATGACAGTGGCTATATCTTTATTCTCTTACAAGCTGTCTCCGAATTGTAATATTACATAATAACTAACACCAGTACATACTGTATACCAGTACTGACTCTACGGAGTTGAACTGGTAAGGAATTCAATAAGTATTGTTTAGAAAATATATAATTATTTTGAAAGTTGCTATATGCAATGTTACATAATATTGAATTACTATTCTGTAATATATTCATGATATTATACTTTATTTGTAATAAACACTCACTTCACATTATATAATGCCGGAAGATTCGCCAATAAGGCTTTTGTATTCCCTAAATTAGCACTTTTTCGCAGCAAAACATTCACCAAGAACGACATTTTCAAAAGTATTGCGTTCCGTTGCACATGAAATTATTTTATATATGTTCAACGATATAATGATTAAAATGTTTTTATTTGTTTTTAGAGATACTATTAAAATCAATACAACAATTTGAATAACAAAACGAACAAATAAAGGAAATAATTGAATTTGTTGTGATTGAGATTCGAAAACCACGTTACATGAAACAAATTTCGTTAAAATAATGCACTGCTCATTGCATTATCGTAAAACGATAAACTGCAGTATGCATTATGCACAATTCAGATCATTGCAACTTGCATCAACTGCCAACTGTCAAGTAATGACAAATGACATTTGACAAAAATGACAAGATGCGTTCACATTTCTTTTTATATTTATTTCTTATATTACTGTAAATTGGAATTGACTGTAATGTAAATATTAATAGTCTACTAAACAACCATTTCTAAAACTTTGTTCGAAAAAAGTTGAATAGAAACTATTTAAGTAAAATTCCAGTCTATCATATTTATCAAAAATCAATATGGGATCTTTTGATGTTTTGTTAATTTTGTAAATTAGGTAAGTAGTAATTTTATAACACATTATGGGTAAATATTTTAGTCGCAGTCTAGCAACACCAGTAGCTTCTCTTCAAATCAAACTCCATCCTCTGCTTTCTGCCGTCTGTTGCTTTAGTGTACATTTTATGTATCTGTCTGTTTTATCTCAATTCAATAAATTCTGTCAGTCTGTCCTTTATCCCCTTCAGTTCAGTCTTAAAAAGTTACTCATTGAGAGTGACGCAGGGTGTCTGCATTATATAAAACGTCGCTTAGAATGAACTTATTTATGTTTAAAATCCTACAGAATTAACTTAATACTCAGTAGTTGGACTTATTAGTTTTAACATGTGATTACAAATGTATATTATTAATTTTATTAGCGCACAAAATGGACGTGAAAGTTTTAATCGTGGGTGTGATGTGATGTGATTACGCTGGTGCAGTTCCACGGGATTCATTGCAGTCTATTTCTTTTTTTTTAATCGAGCGATCGCTGACGTCCGTGCGCTTGTCATTGCCGCATTGATCATTATAATAAAAGTAAGTAAATTTTATATTTAGAATAGAAACAAGTAAGAGTTAAATCTGTAAAAGAACGGTATTTTTTTAAATTACGACCTTAATAACGTAAAACAGTTGAAACGGCACATCTGCTTCCAACATGGTGTGTGAGTCATCTCCCATAAAGCTTTCATTTGATTGTTTTTGTTTACGATACAAATGATAATTTCGCGCGGCGCAGGTACGCTCCAAATTAGCGTCAATTAACACAAGCGATAATAAAAAGCAAATATGTATGTCAGACATAAGCTATACAATCATATCACTATTAAAAAAAAACATTAAATATTAATGAGCTGATTAAAATAATAAATAGCTTATCACTATAATATCTCAATACTTTATTTGGATTAAGTATAAAATAGTGTTATTTTAAATGAATATATAATGTAATAATTTATACCATTCCATTATCATGAATGCTTCAACATGAATTACATTAATACAATGACAGTTTTTTCATTATGAGGCTAATTACAATTTTAATTTGTAATTATGCTAACTTAATGTATAATATGTTGCACAATGAATTATTGGGCTTTAAGTATAGACAATAATTATTCTTTTTTTTTACATCTTATGTTTTATGGACTAATGTTGAAATATATCAAGACATGTATTTAAATATTGAAGTGTTTTTGTTTCTTGTGATTAAGTATTTGAAAATTTATACTTATTGAAGTTATGTAAGTTTAATATGTATTATTTTGTATTTTCAACAAAGATTATAATTTGATGATTTTTAAATGTAGAATATTGTTTTTTGATGATATATTTTGTGGATTTGTTCACACTTAAGCACATAATGTATCAGTTTGATTTTAACATTTTCCTTTAGTTAGCTATATGTTATTAATTCCTGAAATTTAATTCTTATTAGTTACACTATCTGATAGTCTAATAATACAGTGCTTTTTTCAAAAAAAATATCATTTTAATTCTTTGCTAGAAATATTAATTTTTCAAAAAAGATGCAGTTTTAGTTTTTGTCAAAACTGTGTCCGAGTCTCCTTTCGTCCCATTGGATTTACCGGTGGGCTATAATATCTTGTGCAGTTGACTCCATAAAAACTCTTGTCAGGAAGACAAAATTTTTTTTTTTGTTTTGTAGTTAGACTAGCATATTGGCCACTTGACGATGATGTTGTATCCTTTGTGCCTATAATGATTTAATTAGCACACTAACCCTTCAAACTTGAACACAACAGTACTAAGTATTGACTGTTTGACTATAGAATATGTGATGTGGTGATTCCAGCCCGGCTACAGTACCACCAGTACAGTCTTGCACAAAACCATATAACTAGTATTTTTTAAATATTTCATACAAAATACTTGTGCTGTAAGCCATAATTATGTATACAAGCAATATTGTTAGTGACAAATAATGTCATAATCACCGACTACAAATAAATCTTGTTAATAATAATACCCTATGAAGCTTTATTCTTATTCAAAGAAACCCTGTAAGTGTATATCTAGTGTATTTTAGTTTTATTTATATAACAAAGTAGTATTGTAGAAAAAAAATTAATAGTAGAAAAATTTTCTTGTACATATAAATGTTATAACATTATTTATTTTAAAAATAATTTAGTACGAAAATATCCTACTATTATAGTTAATGCGAAAGTTTGTGACGATGGATGGATCTTTGATTTGTGCAAAAAGTATGTAGCGGATATGGATGAAACTTGGAATAGAGGTAGAATATGCCTTGATTAGGTCATAGGCTACCTATACCTATAACCTACTTTCTCCCCTCTCGTGGCTTAGCTAGTCTTTATAGTATAGTCCTTCTATCTGAGAATATACAGGAATGAAGAATAAATATTAAATACTAGTTTATTTATATAAAAAAATTATGGAATAAGCTCCAGATCTTCTCCTCAAAAAAGGAGAGGAGACCTTAGCCCTGCAGTGGGACATTCATAGGCATATATATTACAGCAGTTTATATAAAAAAAGTTTACAAGCATTTTAAAAGGTAACAGATAAAAAAGTTATGTTACTTGTACTCTTTGTCATAATATTATTAAAAGAAAAAATTCTCAGACTGAGTGTTTTGGGAATGGGAAAATGAAAGTTTCTGCTTAATGATTCAACTCGGCGTAACTTTCATTCATTATTCCTATTTATGCATCATAAAAATGAATATATGGGTTCGAACTTTTTAATTAAAGGTATTTCGTTGTGTTCATTAAATATAAAATATTTATGAATAGTCAAAGAAATGAATATGTAACGATTGCAGTTATAGGCTTATCTACAATCTTGTATAAATAACTAGAAGATTTTATCTATTGTTTAAAAAAAAGTAGGGTAAATGTCCACCGCTATGCAAAGGTGTTCTCTTTTCATGATGGTTTGTAGCTTATTCCACTACTTTGCTCCAACGTGATTGGTGGATACATGTATGATAAATTTTCATTTATCACAATCATGCAGATATCCTCAGGATATTTTTATTGAAGCCCTAGAATGAGATGTATTATATACATAAATTAAATAAATTAAATATTGGTTGCCTAGAAAAGATCGCTATGTAGCGATAAGGTTGCCATAATTGTATGCTACTATTATTTAGGCTGTATCCATGTTTTGTATTTTTCTCCTTGTGATGTACAATAAAGTGTGTAGTACATGAATTATTAAAAAATCATTGATGTTTTGAATCTGCAATTCGGTTAAGATTTAAATATTGTAACTGGTAATATTCCATCTAGTTATTGTACAATTAAATCTAATCGACATTCAAATAAATTATTAACTATTTGATTATCCAACAGTATTTTCAACCTCAACACACAAATGTCTGACTTTTAGAAAAAATATTTTCATTTCACCCCCAAACAAAGGGTAAGTTAGTGAGGGATAGTTTCCTTGTAAGTGCAGTTTTCAAGCCAGTGAGAACTCTTTAAACACTCAAAGATAGGATGTGTAGTCGACAAACACTTATACACCCATTCTAACATTGCATGTTTGCAAAAATATGTGATTTAACTACGTGATGATTTAAATTTTTGTTTCAATATACGTTCACTATATACATAAACACATATTAAGATGTCATATACTCGTCAATATATCGATTATTATATATTTTTACTAAGAAAACATAAATAAATAATGGTTATATATTTCGATACATGATTGAATACATAGGTGTCTATGTGTTGTAATGATTATGAATTCATCATAAAATAGTATCGGTTAGTATATGTATATTAGTATAGTATATAGTAGTATTAGTATATGTATAGTCATGAAGAATTATAGAACAAATAATGACGCGACATTATTATGATTCGACATATTTACCCTTACCAATAAATAAATATGTATTAACTAGCTACCCATCCCTTCGCACGGTTAGAATAAATACACAAAACATTTAAATTAAAGGACAAACGTAATAGCCCTTCGCTGATATACGCAAAATTTCTCGCAGTTTCATCACAATCAGTTGAATAGCTTAAAAACAGTAACATTAATAATTATTTATATACCGTACCGTAACAGCCTGTGAATGTCCCACTGCTGGGCTATAGGCCTCCTCTCCTCTTTTTGAGGAGAAGGTTTGGAGCTTATTCCACCACGCTGCTCCAATGCGGGTTGGTGGAATTCACATGTGGCAGAATTTCAGTGAAATTAGACACATGCAGGTTTCCTCACGATGTTTTCCTTCACCGTAAAGCACGTGATGAATTATAATCACAAATTAAGCACATGAAAATTCAGTGGTGCTTGCCCGGGTTTGAACCCACGATCATCGGTTAAGATTCACGCGTTCTTACCACTGGGCCATCTCGGCATTTATATACTAACTATAATATATATTAAATTTGTGATACTAAGGTGTAGGGTTAGAAAAACTCCACCCCTATATCAACCCTCGGGCGGCATAGCTAATATATATACCCTTGAAGTCGCGTCAACGTTCGCTTATCGCAAGCGAAAGGTCTTGAAAAGGAAGCGGTTTGTCATAATAATTGCAATTATGCTTATAAATATGTAAACGGACAGTTGGACTAAGTATAAACCCATTTTTTTTTTAAATTATTTCTTAACTTAATTGAACTACGCCGATGAGTATTCGTATTATAATTTTATGGATGCCTCGATATGAACACGTTTATCAATTACCATAGAATGTAATTGCAATAGCTTTTCGTTTCGGTATATCCTTTGTCGTATCTATTGTAGTGTTTTAATAAATATTTATATTATTTTATAGTTTTGTTTGTGAATTTTTATTTTATATATATATAAAAGTGTTTTTCAAATTAAATTTTTTAAATGGCGAAGTAGAAATACTTGATACATCAATGGTATGATTAACTGTTTCCATTATGAAGATAAGGGGCACCATGGCAAGCCCCATAGACTTATAATTTAGGTAAAAGTAGAAAAAGTAATGTGTGAATGTCCAGCTTTTGAGGAGGTGTGGACCTAACACGCTGGTCCAATTTGGGTTTGGGGATACAAAAGTGGAATTTCAGTGAAATTAGACACGTGCAATTAATACCGCTGAGTACGTGACGAATTATAACGAATTAAGCACATGAATTTAGTTGTGCTTGCCTGGGTTTGAACCCGCGATCATCGGTATTTCGGGTTTATTTAATACAATTTGATAATACAGTTGTTACTCCATACCACAGCCGCACACTGACACGCATCATCCTGATGATGCCAAATGTCGTGTCATGATAACTTTGCCTAGAATAATAAATAAAAAAAAATGTAATCATGATCAACCGCATATACAATATAAGGATTAGTACGTGGCTTTGAACTTTATTATATATCTACTATCTATCTATGATATTATAAAATGTAATTATATTCTACTCGAACAAACGAGTACTAAGTAAATTCTTGAACTATTTTAATAAAACCTTTTTTGTTAAAAAACCATATGATTAGACTTAAAAATTGGCATGTAATTTATGTCGCTACGATGAAGGGAGCCGGAGATACAATAAAGCAATTTAATAAAGTCCCCGATGGATGCGAATTGTACTCATTTGCCTATTTAAAAAAAAAAAGTTTTTAATTTTTGTATTATCAAATTATCGTTTGACAATCTATAAGCATGAATAAAGATTTTTGATTCGACTCCGTAAAATTTACGCGGGTTAAGTTGCGGGAATTAACTACTTATAAGCAAAATAATGAAGATTTTGTCTGTGTGCTGAGTGATGTGTGTTAAAATAATTAATCCGAGTAGATTATTATTCTATTTAGGTTGGTTACAATACTGTCACTGTAGTTACGTCATTGATTAAACCAACTGTTTTAAGCAGACTAATTTACTAACTGGCAGAATATTTTTGTTCACTAACAATTAATGAAAAAAAAAAAACAGACAACTTTCCTTCCATATTTAATACTTGTTAAAAGAACAATAAAATATAATTTCGTTGTAATTAGAAAATAAAATAGATATTAACAATTTTTTTTTAATTAAGACGTTAGATTTAGGCTGTTTGATATTAGATGTTTACTTATGACGTTACGTTTTTTTTTTTTAATTGTTGTCGTTGACGTTGACGTTAAAATATTTTTGCCACAAAAAATTGCATTTTCTTTTCTAAATTTAAAAGCCTTTCTCTAAACACAACCATGTCAAAGAAAACGAAATGAAATTTCAATTTTACATATAGAAGATATATTTTTGAATTACTACTAGTACTTCGTAACTAGAGCAAGTTAGTTCTCCTTTATCACATTCTAAATAAAACTTATGCAACGACAATCTCTTTGTTTTGAAAAAGGCTTTAAAAAGAGTTTGTTTTTCGAAGTGAGCAAAGTATTTTAAATGTAATAATTAGTATGGTGTTACATTATTTTATATGTACTTATTATAGAATTTCGATTCACCGCCGAAATGCTACTAGCATTCTTGACACCATTCCACGTGGTCATGATTTGTGCCTTTGGTATTTTTATTTGAATCGTCAATGTAAATAATTCTTATGTATTTACTATAACTAAACATAAATGGTTTATATCAGCGTGTTATTAGAATTTAGGAAGAGAAAAATATGTATTTTTTTTATTTGTTCAGTTATAATATAAATTGTGTATAAAGTACGTAAAATTGTATGAAAATATTTATAAAAGAAAAATAAAAAGAGTTTGACAGCGGTGGGATTCGAACCCACGCCCTTTCGGACTGGTGCCTAAAACCAGCGCCTTAGACCGCTCGGCCACGCTGCCTTATAGCATTGCAAATGAAATTAGCATATAGTATTGATTTTGTAAGCGTACTAAATTTTTTTTTATACTGAATATAAAAGATGCGCAAAGAGTATATTTAATAAATATTACAGATTAATAATAATTATTAAGATTTATAAATGAATACAACTATGAAATTCTACGGCTTAGTTAATTTAAAAAATAAAATAAAAAATGTCTCAAGTATTTGTTTATCTATTTAATTTTAAGTTTTAGGCGAGCCGCGATTTTTTTTTAATTTGTTTAACGACGATGTTTCGACGGTTGCATTAGTCGTGGACACGAGCTGTCAGAATGATCAACCCCTTATAATTATATAACACAGAAACTAATGCTTTTGGACGCTTTCTATGCGTATTTTTAAGTTTTTTTATATAGAATACAATAAATAGTCGAAATGATTACGAAGTATTATCGCGGGCATCAAATAGCGATTGAATCAAGATAGTTCACTGTTCGTATTAAGTATTAAAATTATCGTTCTACACTTTATATATATGTATGTACTCAGACGAAAATATCTAGCCAGCGCGATTCAGTAATCTGATATATTGAGACAGCGCCATCTATCGATACCGGGTTGTAACATGCGCAATTATCTCATTATTTTTTTTAAATTGAGAACGCTACAGCTATATAACTATCGGTTCGCAAACATAGTAGAAAAAGGTAACGAATAGTTTTTATTTATCTGTTTAGATACATAAGAAGCTTTAATAATTCGAGAACTGGACTATTCCAGGACCCAACGCTGATATATAGTCAAAGTCAAATTCAAAAATCTTTATTTAATATAGAAGCGTTTCACTTGCTTATTGATTGTCATAAATCTATCACCGGTTCGGAAATAAACACCTCGGATCTGAGGAGAACCAGCGAAAGAAACTAAGTGGTTTTTTTTAAATATCTCATCATTTACAATAAGTAATATACAACAATAGCCGAATTATGTATACATTTTTTTTTAATTTGAAATAACCTGGAGGCGATCGTTTCATTCCCATATATATCATATATATATAGTCATATCCAACAATTTTAAACTCACCCCTATCAAGCTATTGATTGCAGGAGTCGACGACCCTTCAATCATCCGCAAAACCAAACCCTAAATTAAATACGATCGTCTGTCTAGACCTATACACGAACTAGTGCACAACACTGACTCTAGACGATTTACATTTGAAATTGATTTTCTTTCTTCGTATTTAAAATTTGTCTGCAATATGTGCAATTTTTTTTCTGTTATAGACAAAAGACAACTATGAATTGATGCATTGTCATTGGCCGAAGATGGCCCAGTGGTTAGAATGCGTGAATCTCAACCGATGATCGTGGGTTCAAACCCGGGCAAGCACCACTGAATTTTCATTTGTGATTATAATTCAGTTCTTGTCGGTGAAGGAAAATATCGTTAGAAAAATCTGCATGTATTAATTTCGCTGAAATTCTGCTACATGTGTATTCGTGTGTTGGAATAGGCTCCAATCTTTCTCCTCAATAAGGTAGAGGAGGCCTTAGCCCAGCAGTGGGACATTCACAGGCTGTTACTGTACTGTCATTGGTCTAGATCTTGAATAATCTATCGTATTGTTTATGGATCGAAAAAAGGCGTTTCAAATGTCCGCGAAGCTGTTATCGGAACTTTGGAAGGAAAATTAAAGTCGATATAAGTACTTAAGTACAATAGTGTTGTATTATAAATAGAGATATATTAATCAAATGTTTGTAGTGCATGATATATCAGAGTCATTATCAAATCGGACTATGTAAATAAAATATTTGTTTAGCTGTATTCTTGGATTGAAATAGCCAAATTTCATGGTGATCGGTCAAACGTCAGTATATTATATATGTATATATATTAGACTCTCTTTGTAATATTTATTTAGTTTAAGTGATAATTTAATTGATATTTACGATACGAGAATGATCTTACTTTATATCAATACTGCCAATATCTAAATTAGAATAAAAAAAACTAACTTTAATTACTTAATACTTTCAATATAATTAATATATTATGGACCTTATGTACATAACAATAAGAATGATATTTCACGCAGTTATAGTAAACATTGTTGCTTCGTAGTGCCGTAGCGTTTTATGAACTTTATATCAATATCAGTAAGGACTATTTTAGCGAAGTTTTAACATTGTTAACGCTTATCAGCTTATTTGTTGAGCGCATAACTCCGTAACGAGGAAACGGAACAGGGAAAATTGTTGAATACTCTCTCTGTATCATCCTCTCGGTAAAATAACTGTCTTATATTTATTATACAGGATGTTAATATGTATACAGGGTGGATTTTATTATGTTTTTATTAAGTCTTACTTTTGAGTTTTGTGAAGTGCCTGGATGAATGGGGGGCTTATTAATTATAACTTAACAACAATACTGTGTGCTGGTTTGTTTTTAATTGTAATTACTGGTACAATGTAGTACTGGTACAATCCAGAGTAAACGGGTTCCTTCTGGGCAGGCGCGCTCCATCCTAGACCGTGACTATGCTTAAGATCAGGCAAGTCAACGGTCAAGCGCTTGCCTATTAACGGTAAAAAAAAAAAAAAAACAATGGATGTAAGATCTTACTATTTGTACAGACTGTATACCTTCAGGTGGCCCATGCCATTGCCAACTTGCCTACCAAATTAAGTGAATATTTTCTTTTGTTATGTTAAATTTAATTTTAAAAATGTATCAAACGTGATGACGTGTTCAATTTTTTTACATTTAACGGATAGGAACTAATTATATTATAAGAAATTAATAATGAAAATATTTATTTGTGTGTTGTGTACTTAATTACTCATTAACGAAAGTTTTCAATAATATTATTATGTTATTTAACATTATTTAAGAAAAACATATAAATAGATTTGAATGTTATTAAATTGGAAAAAAGTCTCACGCCTGTTCTCGGATCCAGGGAATCTTGGGAGGTTGTAGTGTCCAATAGAGATCTTAAGAATTCGCTCTCTAAAGCCCCAATCGGCTGAAAGCTGTCCCATATCGCCACTATTGTCCTACGTAATATATGAAAACTGTACAGCTGTACTGTAAATCGAAACTCACCGCGGTAAACGGTCGTGAAATCTCAGAAGGTGATATGCGAAATTGACCGTTATAATCATTACATTACAAGTCTACGCGCATCAATATTGTATATCAGTATAATTCGTTTGTCAATATTTCATAGGTGAGTAATGAAGTGGGTTATAGAATGTTTTTGAAATTGCTGACGGAGTCGCGAATGGGCCAATGTGTTGGTCACCAACGGCTGTGGACATTGGCGATGTAAAATATATTAACAACGAACTTGGGTACTATGTTATGTCCCTTGTGCCTCTTAACTAGAGGCACATAACACTTCACTCACCCTTCAAACCGGAACGTAACAGTACTAAATATTTATATTTGGCGGTTGAATATCTGAGTCGGTGGTACCTTCACAGGGCACAGAGCCCTTGCACCAAGTAAATATGTTCGAATTTCGACCAAAATTTTCGGTTACGATAAGAATCATTAAAGAGCTACGTGTGTTTACGATCAAATCTATGTGTATATACGAATACAAGACTCGAATCACGTACTCTACCGTATCGTATTGACACATTGTGTCTCGTATAAGTAAGCCAGATGCTGATAAGCAGGACCATCTAGTATGTGTAATACGGCTTTGCTAGTTGCTCGTGTGCTAGAAATAAGCATACAGTAACAGCCTGTTAATGTCCCACTGCTGGGCTAAGGCCTCCTCTCCCTTTAGAGGAGAAGGTTTGGAGATTATCCACCGCGCTGCTCCAATGCGGGTTGGTAGAATACACATATGGCAGAAAAAAAATCAATCAATAAAATTGGATACATGAAGGTTTCCTCAAGATGTTTTCCTTCACCGTCAAGCACGAGATGAATTATAAACACAAATTAAGCACATGAAAATTCGGTGGAGCTTGTCCGGGTTTGAACCCACGATCATCGGTTAAGAGTCACGCGTTCTAACCACTAGGCCATCTCGGCTTTCTTAGCATTTATTAATTTATTTAGCAAAATTAGCATGCTTAATGAAATTATAGTTTATTCAAGTTGACTTTAGCATATTTGTATCAGTTCAAAGCTACCGATAAGATACTCAGTAGTTACTCTTTTCTCAAGTAAGAATTAATACAATTGATTTATTATTTATCCTTCGTGGAAATTAACGTATATTATAATAATAATAAATGTTTATTAACAGATAAATATCCATAGTGTTAGTTACAGGCTTAAAAACTATGTTAGTAGATATTTTAACAACAAATATTTGGGCTAACATCGCCCAGTGATTAGAAGACGAGAATCTTGCTCTGGCATATTATAGACTAGCGCCTTACCCACAGCTTCGTTTGCTCATATCTTGTGGGTAGGTACCACCCACCCATCAGATATTCTGCCGAAAAACAGCAGTACTTGGTGCTGTTGTGTTCCGGTTTGAAGCGTGAGTGAGCCAGTGTAATTACAGGCACAAGACAAAACATCTTGGTTCCCATTGGTGGCACATTGGCGATGTAGGCGATGGTTGAAATTTCTTACAATGTTAATGTCTATGGGCGTTAGTGACGATTACCATCAAGTGGCCCATATGCTCGTCCGTCTAACTATTGTTTAAAAAAAACATAGTTCTTTATTTAAAAAATGAAGGATTTTCATACAATTCTGTTACTGTGTAAAAGGAACTCGTATGTAAATTTTCATACGTTTCCCAGTTTGTAAGTTGATATATCAGTCAGCCAGTTATTCCTTTATATATTTAGATTAAATATAAACAAATGTTTGGCGCGTAATAACACACATCAATAATAATTATATGCACACACTTTGACAGATAATGCAAGACACATACATCACTCCACAGATAACTATTTGAACTAGTGGAATGTCAATGTTGTCGGAATTAATCACGTTATAGTCACGTTCGATTGGACGTTTTTAAAATTGTCTATTTGTTTTTTTTTTTATTATAAAACGTCATATGCAATCACTCGTTCGTTCATCTATTTAATTCTTAATTACGAACGTGTTTTTTTTGACAGAATAAATCTTTTCTGGTTTATATCTTAAACTTTTTTGTAAATTGATAGAAAAGAAGTATAGATAAGATTTTTGTACTATATAAATTTCCATGATATATTAATTGTTAAAATATACATTATGAATGAAACTATATTAAAAGAAAAAAATAATAATAATTCTAGACCTTATGAACTTTGACATGAAATTCAAATTGAATGCAACCTAATTAAAATATAAATAACGTTTTGTATGTAAAGTGCCTGTCCGTTGGCAGAATGACTTATTCGTGTGCCTTTGTACAACGTTTTAAAACATTACAACATATTTACGCGAACGTGCGTTATTTGTGTTTTTTAATAGCATATTATTGTTATTTTTAACGAAAAACTTTAATTACAAGCATTTTACGTGCAAAGAGTACATAAAATTTCATTCGAGACGCGCACGTGCTTTCGGGACTTATATCGTAACACATTCACATGTTACATAAAAAAAAGTAATAATAGTCCGTCCATGTTGAAAAGAACTCCACTTCATATGAGTTCGTTGTACCGGTGTAGACTCTTTTATTTGCACGTGTTAAATTATGCGTGTGCATACGGCGAACGTGAAAAAAAGTGTTTAAAAAGCGCGGGAAATGAGAGCTCGTGCCCCGCCATAATAGAATGAAGAGCTCTCATTCAAATTTCGAATGAATTCAGTATGGCTGCTTTTGGCTTAGGGAAGTGACTTTGGTTTAATGTCGATTATATTGTACCTACTTATATATTTTTTCCGTTATATTGTATTGAGAAATAAAATGATTTATAGATGGATATTAAAATTGTATATAAAATGTATATAAGTTTAATCATAATTTTTTTAAAACATTTTTGAGATAATATTGTATTAAATTGTTAAATTTACGCAAGATATAATAAAACAATATTTGTCTTATAATGTAAATTTTTCAACGGAGATGAATTTGTAAACATAAAAATTAAACTGCACCGTCTTGTCCGGTCATAAATTTTGTTATTTTTATCTTTTACTATCTTTAACATAAACATGCCATTAAAATTATGTCACACAATATTTGGTAACCGGCTGATGCGCTGTGACAAATTACAAGGCCTTTTGAATAAATAAACCGTTTCTAGTCATGCGTGTGCCCTAATTTTTATGTATAAGGCTAAAGCCCTGGCATGCGTTGCAATGCCTTTTACTTAAACAACTATGTACTACTGATACTACGTCAGATATCTTCACAGATATGTTCATCGCACGCTTCAAAGAAGAATATAAGAAACAATAATTATTTTCTTATAATTATGGTATAAAATAAACATGATTGGATGTTAAACGTTAGGATTATTAATGTGTCATTAATAGGTAAAGGTATACTTTAAAAGGGGTAGATCTCGTCTTGTTATTGGCAACGCTTGTGTTGGATGTGTAAAAGTACACCCAATCTATATGCTTCTCTGTACCACGCAAAAAACTAACAGCTGGCGCTAATCTTGAACTTTTGAACCCTTAGGTGTTCCATGGCGCTGATATTTTGCATTTAAGCTTATCTAACGACAATCACAGGTTGAGATAGAGTTTATCTTCTACGCTCTCGGAAGTGGAACACGGCAAATACAAGATAAACAGTTTAAAAAAAATTAACTCTGAAAGAACAGGTTCATTATTAAATGAATTTCAGTTATTTTTATCTTTATCTCAATTTTGGGTATGTAATCAGGTCATGCTTACCTTTAAAATGCATTGTCTTCTGAACTGAAACAACAAGTAAAACTTCGACTCCTTTAGATAAGAGGAAGTGGTTCTGATTGAGCTTTCAAGATTTGATACAAACAAACAACCCTTGACTTGCCATTTTACAAGACTATATTTAAAGTTCAGCTTAACGTACAACCAGTTCAGAATGCAGATTCTACACAGAAAAACCGGCAAGAACCGGTTCCTCTCGGTGGTAGCTCACTAGCTATTTTAATACAATAGGAATTCACCGCACATTCTTCACAATATTTTTGTTAATATTATAGATTTTAATTTATGTAATTGAGTAGTTACGATACGAATTTCGTTACGACAAAAGTCACTTTAAAATAAATAAATGAATATAGGAATTTATCTATCGATAATAATATTCAGTACCGTAAAATCGATAACATCCCTATTCCGCGCCATGTTTGTTTTTAGTTCATTGTTTTAACGTTCAACATTTATTAGCTGCTATCGTTGTACGGTTTTTTATATTGGTAACATAGATCGCGTTCTTATTGAAGTGACATGCGTTTAGAAACACGATTTATATATTTTTTAATTTTTTTATTATAGTATAGGAAGGCGGACGAGCATATGGGCCACCTGATGGTAAGTGGTCACCAACGCCCATAGACATTGGAAATATTAACCATTGCGTACATCGCCAATGCACCACCGACCTTGGGAACTTAGATGTTGTCTCTTGTGCCTGTAATTACACTGGCTCACTCACCCTTCAAAGCAGAACACAACAATACCAAATACTGCTGTTTTGCGGTAGAATATCTGATGAGTGGGTGGTACCTACCCAGACTAGCTTGCACTTTTATTGCTTTTTATAAGTCGCGAAAGGGCAGTGGTAGAATTATAAACTGCCAAAAAATGTATAAATAACAATATTTAATACACACTACTATCGCTAATAAGCTGTATATGTGTATAGATTGTTCTAGAATCTAGATTAAATACAAATGGGCTGGTATTACACAACTATAGCGCAGTCTACCGCAGTGTAAGTCGAGCAAGGTCGCGGCTTCGATTCCCGCTTAGTGTTAATTACATCTTACGTAACGCGACGTGGGAATTATCTGGCATTTGAGCGGGAATTTATTGTTCAACCCAATGCCTTCTTGTGTCTGTCGAATTATTTGTCCCCTGGGCTGTATAGAATATAGTTCATGCTTATTTATTTCTTAACTAGAAAAATCAGCCATTTGTGATACGTATATATTGCTGATTTCCCAGAAAGCGTTCAAAATGCCTCGGTTGCCAAATTAAAAAAATGTAAAGGAACGCTTGTGTGCTAAAGGTTATTATACAATTAATTAATTTATGGATGATAGCACACCTTGGGAATGAGACGATCGCCGCGTAGATATTTCTCTCTCTTTTTTTTTGAAAAGGAAACGACACATCTAAAAAAAAACCCGCCGAATTCCTTTCGCCGGTTCTTATCAGGGCTGGGTGTTGCTTTTCCGAACAGGTGGTAGTTTCTGGTATGACAATGAATAAGTGATAATGCTTCAATATTGAATAAATCATTTTGATTTTGATTTGAATTGTACATATAATTTAATAATTAATATATATATATCATTATTTATAAATATAACTTAGGATAATTACAGTTGACATCAAACAAATTACAATTGAATATAATATATAATTGTTATACAAAGTCAAATTTAAGACAGTCTCTCCTGGTTCCCAGCCGACGCAAAGCTGCCCATAATGCAGGCTGCATTTCCACGCTGTACGGCAATGGACAACCTCTGCGCCAGGTAGGACCCGGAGCGACTGTCAAATCCCAAAATGTTCATATTAAATATTTTAATTATATAATTAGTAGCGGTAGTTTTCCTTAAATAATGATTGTTTTAAGTTTGGTAACTCGCGAATAGTTATATAAGTTAAAAAGGGACAGTTATATAAGTGAAAAAGGGACAGCTATGTTTTAAATCAGACAGACTCTACTATTTTATATATATTAAAGTAAACGATTGCATCGTAGTCCAGACATTTCAGCTTATAGTTAGCTTTTAATACTGTATATCGGAGTCCTGAGTTCAAATAACCAATTAGCTTTTGGGTTCGTCCAGAAATACTTAGTAGCAACCAGGTTGAAAGTGGCAGTGCTTAATCCGTGCCTCGGATTGCACTTTGTGTCTGCACTTGAACTCATTCGTCGTGAAGGATTGCAGTTCGGATTATGAATGGCTTTACCATCTGTGTTTGGCTAGTTTGTAATATTCGACTGCCTCGTTGGTCCAGTGGCTAGTAAGGTAATTGGCCCGACCTGGGCTTGGGTTCAAATCCCAGGTCGGGCCAATTAGAAGTTTTCGGTCAGAAAATTCTCAGTAGCAGCCCGGAGTGTGAAGTTGAAGTTGGTCTGCGCCTGAACTCTTTCTGATCGTGTCGGATTGCCGTCCCATCGGATTATGAGAGTTAGAGAATAGAGAGTGGACCTGTGTTTGAGCACACACTTGTGCACTATAATATCTCCAAAATATATAATCATTGTTATCACACAATTAAACTAGTTTGTATATAAGGAGACAGTCCTACAGCGAACTGAAGCTAAAAATCAATAGCACACGCCGCCTACGCTTGAAGCAGCGACAGATGTATATTTTATTACTCAACTACAACGCAAATAAAGAAGGTATGTAGTTTGTCTATTTATTAACAAAGGAATTTAAAAAATGTAACCTAAAAGATAGCAAGCACAACTGGTTCCTTCTGATTGGCCTAGGCCAGTCGGACCTCGGGGTTGCCCCCTTTACCCGGGCTGTCATCACCGGCAATTATTACTTGCCGTGTTATACGATTTTTTGGCCCGAAGGGCCAGGGTCCGAACTGGCCCATTGCCTATTATTTCTTGTTCGATTCTTAATTTTTATGGGTTTTCCATGTCCGACTGGTTTGTCATTCCGGTGGTTGTTGTCGTCCTATCGTCAGTCCAAATCGTCGTCTTCATCATCGATGCCCACATCGGGGCAGATGGTCGGCGACAGATGGAGCTCACGAGGTAGAGGACGCCCCTCAGGTCTAGCGTGTAGCGGTGCTATACCGTGGAGATGCACGCTCGCACTGCTGTCCCCTCTGGCGAACAGCTTGCGTGCGAGATGGCGGACGAACTCCTCCACGGTGGGCGTCCTGGTGTTAAGAATGAAACATGTTTCTTATTGTGTGTCACTAGATGGCGTTAATTATTTTTTTAAAGATTCTAAATCGCGCTGTCTAGATTTTTTGTAATTAGTATGTATGCTTGTGTCAATGTAGTTTGATTAAAGAATAATGAAAAGTGAAATATGATACTTAATTAGTTCATCATTTGATCTTCCCGGCTACTTCGAACGAAAACAGCAAGGATCGATTAATTCTACTTTTTTTGCGGACCCTACACAATGACATATGTTATTTATAAGTGCAAAATAATGCAGGATATTTATACAAAAATTGCATTTTCATAATATATATTCTAATTATGTAAATAATTGATCTTATCTACTTGGGTGGCGTAAGATGTTGTACTTATCGTTTTATATTACCTGTTATATACATAGCAACTGAATGTAATTAAATGTAAGTTGTTGTTCTACTGCTGTCAGTTAATTAATTAATAAGTTGTTTTTAAAAACGAGGTGAGACGGCCAAGTTGTTAAGAACACTTGAATTTTAATCGAAGATAGTGGGTTTAATCTCGAACAAGTATTTTCAAGGGCTTAAACTGTGTTTGTTATTAGCATGCTTTCCCCTTGCTTCATAAGTCTACGCGTGCTGGTATATAATAACACCTTTCTTTTTCCAAAAAATGGAATTCCTTACCAGCTCCCGTATTCCCCTCTTACAACCCAGGTTCCTTCAAACGACGCATGAAGAGCCATCTTGCGGGCCGGCAAGGCGAGGGCGGCTAGTGTAGAACATTTTTCCCGTACTGGTCGTCGTCGCGTTTGGACTTTACCACTTACCATCAGGTGGAGTAGAGTCATTTGCCCTCCCGGGAATATTAAAAAAAAAGTGTCGTATTAAAATCAGCCCCATGTAAATATGTTACTTTTGAATAACCCGTAATGTAAGTACATCTTACGCCACTCAAGTAGATAAGATCAATCATTTACATCATTAGAATGTATATATTTTTAAAATGTCAGTTTTGTATAAATAAATTGCATTATTATGCAATTATAAATAACATATGTCATTGTGTAGGGTCCGCAAAAAGAAATATTCTAAACGATACTTGCCGCTTACTTTACGGGAGGTTCAATTTTTTTTTTAGAATAGGAAGGCGGACGAGCATGTGGGCCACCTGATGGTTAATTGTCACAACGCCCTTAGATATTGGCACTGTAAGAAACGTTTAACATCGCTTACATCGCCAATGCGCCACCAACCTTGGGACACCAGATTTTATGTCCCTTGTGCCTGTAATTACACTGGCTCACTCACCCTTCAAACCGGAACACAACAATACTGCTGTTTTGCGGTAGAATATCTGATGAGTGGGTGGTACCTACTCAGACGAGCTTGCACTCGCTCTACCACCAGTAAATTGAGAACGAATTAAAAACTATATTTCACTGTTCACGATTAATTTTTCAAAACTGGTTACATTGACACAAGCATACATACTATTTACAAAAAATCTAGACAGCGCGATTTAGAAACTCAAAAAAAAATTATTAACGCCATCTAGCGGCACACAATGAGAAACGTGTTCCATTCATAGCGCCTGCTTATCTTTTAGGTTACATTTTTTAAATTGATTTGTTAATAAATAGACAAACTACATACCTTCTTTATTTGCGTTGTAGTTGAGTAATAAAATATACATCTGTCGCTGCTTCAAAGCGTAGGCGGCGTGTGCTATTGATTTTTAGCTTCAGTTCGCTGTAGGACTTTCTCCTTATTCTACTAGTTCAGTTATGTAATTGCGATTAATAACTATACATATATAATTTGTATGGTTGGGCTCTGTGCAAGCTCGCGTGGATACGTACCACCCACTTATCAGATATTCTACCACTAAACAGCAGTGCTTAATATTGTTGTGTTCTGGTTTAAAGGTGAGTGATCCAGAGACATAACATCTTAGTTCCCAATGTTGGTGGCGCATTGGTGAAATTAAAAAACGTCCGACGTAGCTAATCTGTCAAAATGGATAAAACTAAAAAAATGTTTCCATTTAAATCCGTTTAAAGATAGTAACTTGAATAAAATATTAGGGGTTGCTTGTTCAGAGAATCGCGATGAATATTTTATTATGTTCCGGCACCTGGGGGATGCCGGGTTTTCCGCGAAGCCCCAGGGCTTGCTTTGATTGCTATGAATATGTAGTAATGTTATCCAGGTCTTGTTTAAATACATTCATTTTTTAACAGCCAGAATTAAATTTATATTATTACGTAAGTAACTGTCTATCTGTTTGAATGTTACGCTTTTACGGCTAAACCATTGAAGTGATTTGATGAACTTTAGTAGGAATCAAGTTTGAAATTCGAAGTAGAGCATAGGCTACTTTATTGTACCTAACAACTGACATTCAAAGCACCTCCCCACACACTGAGAAATATTTTAATACATATTGTTTTTTTTTTAATTTGCAGGTTTTTTAAGTAACTTAAAGCCATGCACATTTAATTCCAGTGTATATTTCACTGGCTGCTTCATTTAGAGCTAGAGTAAAGATAAATAAACAAGAATGACCTTGAATTGTCATGTCGTCATCGGTCGAGATCTTAATAATCTGTGGTATTAATCAAGAAAAATGTCGGTTTGAATGTCGATGTTGTTATCGGAAGTTTTGAAGTAAAAAGTAACTACATATGTATTTTGTATTACGTACAGTGCCGGATTAAGCAAGCGCGGGGCCCGTGGCGAATTCTTTCGAAGGGCCCTTGATCTGCTATAGGTTCTTAAGTATAGTGTCAATAAAATTTGTGAAACTTAATAGATCGAGTCATAGAATTTTCAATAGACAGGATACCTTATTAGCTCGTCCGCAACACCAAAGCACCGCGACACAAAATTAAATGAATGCGTTGAAATCTTAAATAGCCGAGATGGGCTTGTGGTTAGAACGCGTGAATCTTAACCGATGATCGTGGGTTTGAATCTGGGCAACAACAACAGAATTTTCATGTGCTCAATTTGTGTTTATAATTCATCTCGTGCTTGGCGGTGAAGGAAAACATCGTGAGGAAACCGGCATGCGTCTAATTTCATTGAAATTCTGCCACATGGGTATTCTACCAACCCGAATTGAAACAGCGTGGTGGAATAAGATCCAAACCTCCTCCTCAAAAAGGAGAGGCGGCCTTAGCCCAGCAGTGGGACACAACAGGCTGTTACTGTTGAAATCTTAATAATTTACTTCAATGTATATGCTGGTGATTATTTTAATCCACTGTCTAACGAATATGGCGAAGCGGAAGTAGATGCTTCCGACGGCCCACGCGATTCAAATGTCAAGTGAATTAACTTCTATGTTTTATATACGTGCGATAACATCCGGGTTTCTTTGCCTGTATGATGGATGTCTGATCGATTTTGCAATGTTTGCAACAGTTTAAAAATACATAAAAATTGTGACATAAAACTTTATCCTAAACTTGGGGCTATGATGTAAATATTGATTTTGATGCCCGCGATCATTTTTTTTTTATTTTTTTTTTATTTTTATTTTTTTTATTTTTTTTTTTATATTTGCCGGGTGGGCAAATGACTCTACTCCACCTGATGTTAAGTGGTAGTAGAGTCCAAACGCGTGGACGGCCAGTACAGTCGGGAAGAAGATTCTGCACTAGCCGCCCTCGCCTTGCCGGCCCGCAAGATGCCTCTTCACGCCTCGTAAAGAGACGTGAAGCGAGCGACGTATTGCCACGATAGGGATGGGCAAAGTGTGGAGGCGTGTTTCCCCCAGCATTGGTTCAGCAGCCGTCTCCACTGGACCAACACCCATCGCGGCAATGCTCGCTCGGGCACTGGCTGTACGCTGGCTGACTTCGAAACGCGGCTGCAAGCCACTTCACGAGATTTTCACCATGCGTACGGTGGTAACAAGCCAGGCGGATGTTTATCATCCTACCACCAGATGATATCCCTTAGTCGCCTCTTACGACACCCATGGGAAAGGGGCAGTGAAATGTATTCTTTCTCCGTCACTGCACGGATAACTACAAGAAAAACAATACTAAACGTAAGGAGACCATAATATCGCGTCAAAATTGTGATGATGAAGTCCTGACCAATTTCGGCCATGGTGGCCATCCTCGAAGTCGAGTAGCTCACTGCACAGGACCGAGTATAGTGCACAAGTGTATGTGCAAACACAAGTGCACTTTATTTTTGAACTTCGAAACTGTTCCATTGAGTTGAGTTGAATTTTTTTCACACACACGCTTAATACTGGTGACAAAACAGTTTAGTAAAGATTGTTTTGTCATTAACTTGTCATCGGTACCACAAATGCTATAGGAGTAATGTAACTTTTTTTTATTTGTTTTTGATCATGAAGTAAATATTAACAAGGGACATAATATCTTAGTTTCCAAGGTTGGTAGCGCTTTAGCGATGTAAGTGATTGTTAATGTTTTTACAGTGCCTTTGTGTGGTGGCGGTGACCACTTACTATCAGGTGGTCAATTTGCCAGTCTGCCTTTCTATTAAATAAAAAAAATCTTGTTTTAAAAAAATTTTAATATAAGAAAATGTAACTTAAAACAGTCGGTCATTTCATAGTAATTAATATTAGCGAAATGTCAATTAATTACAAGAGAAATTGTTTTATATTTTAATTATTACTAAATAAACGCGGGTGGATTCAAGTTCAACTTGATAATAAATCGTTACCGGAAAATCGTCTTTATAACAATACTATAAGTCTCAATTTTAAACGGCAATGTATTATTGAATTATTTTGAATATAATTTATAACTGTATAGCCATATAAATAAGGTTCAAATTAACAAAATGAAACAGAACATTTTTTTTTGAATTGGTCCTCAACAAGGCTTCCGGCAATTGAGAATTAAGGAGGAAATCTACTTACGTTTTTATACGTTGGAGATGGAAATTGAATCTTAAATGCTTAGACGTAAGGTTGTTTTTTCCAAAAAACATAGCCCCAAGGAATTGACTTTTTAATCCAGATCAGTCTGAGCTTTCATTCTTAAGTTATTCTACCGTCTAAAAGCGATTATTTTTATTGTGTTTCGCAGCGTGAGTGAGTTAGTATATACGGGCAAGTCAAAATTAAAATAAACTGTATTCAAGTTAAACTATCACAGGTGAAAAGCTGAGATGGCCCAATGGTAAGAACGCGTGAATCTTAACCGATGATCGTGGGTTCAAACCCGGGCAAGCACCACTGAAGTTTTTCATGTGCTTAATTTGTGATTATAATTCATCTCGTGCTTTTCGGTGAAGGAAAACATCGTGAGGAAACCTGCATGTGTCTAATTTCACTGAAATTCTGCCACATGTGTATTCCACCAATCCGCATTGGAGCAGCGTGGTGGAATAAGCTCCAAAGCTTTCTCCTCAAAAAGGGAGAAGAGGCCTTAGCCCAGCAGTGTGACATTTACAGGCTAACAGCCTGTAAACAGCCGTACCGTACCGTATCACAGGTTTGGACTGAATCAAGAGCAACATAGCATTCTTTCAATTCCAACATATATATAAATTATTATTTAATTGGATTGCGAGTAATAGCATCTTAGATTCCATGGTGGGCGGGATGTTAGTAAGTTTCGCAGTGCCTCGTGACGGTAGCCGCTTACAGAATCGCAAGACGTTTTGTTTGCCTCATACAAGAACCAATCTTGGTCAGCATGGTCAGCTGTATAGAATGCTATCTTTTGCTAACCGTTTTAGAGATACTATAGATATCTTCAACGATAATATCAGGGCCATTAAAAAGAAAATGTCTACACAAATCGGTTAATTTTTAGTTATTAAAATTATTATTTATTACCTTTTAGTTTAGTTTAATTTTGTCTCGCTTTAAATTTATTTATTTTTATTTTATAGGTGATAGTTTTTATAAGTTTCTTGTGTTTGTTCTTATGCTACGCTGTAGTTACTAACTAATGTAAATTTTTTTTTTTTTTGCTTTTTAGCCCTTATAAAAGCATGTAATGTCCACATCGAGAAGACTCAATTGTAAATATTTTCGGTTTTCGGTATTACTGTATATTATTGTTGATTGTATAGTTGTAGTCAGTTTTGTGGACTAAATAAAAAAAAAAAAACAACAAGAATTTGAAATATATATTCGAATTACAAGTAATTCAAATACCTGCCCTGCCTTCAGAAATATTGTCATTGAATCGTCTATACCAATAAACGAGGAGTCGTATTTTGTAATGCCTGACTTAAAGTACTACTAAACCAATATACATAAAACTTATATCAGAAGATAAAGCGAGTTCGGAGAAGGTTTTAGTATATAACATTTTTATATAAGCTGCGTTTCGATATCAAAGTCAAAAGTCAAGGTCAAGTCAAGGTCAATTTAAACTGTTGTCGTGACAAGCGTGAACCTTATATTCTCGTGAGATGTGAGTAATTTAGATAGTTAATTATATTTGACAAGAAACGTATGACAGACAGACTGCGAATGTCCCACTGCTGGGTTAACGCCTCCTCTCCTTTTAGAGGAGAAGGTTTGCAGCTTATAACACCACGCTGCCCCAATTCGGGTTGGTGGAATACAGCTGTGGCGGAATTTCAGTGAAATTTGACAAAGGCTTGGCTGAAATGTGACATTGGCTTTCGTATTCTTAACTAATCGATATAATTATTAAAACAATTGTTCGTCAAATTATTATTTATGAAATTATGATTTTTCGGGTAATTAGTTTATAAATAATACAGAGAAGAATATATATATATATATATATATATATATATATATATATATATATATATATATATATATATATATATATATATATATATATATATATATATATATATATATCTATTACAGGCACAAGGGACATAAAATCTTAGTTCCCAAGGTTGGCGGCGCATTGTCGATGTAAGCGATGGTTGACATTTCTTACAATGCCAATGTCTAAGCCAATTGGTAGATGGCCCATGGGTAAGAACGCGTGAATCTCATGAAATCATCGGTTAGATGATCGTGTGTTGACCCCGGGCAAGCACCACTGAATTTTCATGTGCTTAATTTGGGATAATAATCCTCTCGTGCTTTACGGTGAAGGAAAACATCGTGAGGAAACCTACATGTGTCTAATTTCACCGAAATTCTGCCACACGTTTATTCCACCAACCCGCACTGGAGCAGCGTGGTGGAATAAGCTCCAAACCTTCTCCTAAAAAAGAGAGAGGAGGCCTTTAGCCCAGCAGTGCATTCACAGGCTGTTACGATACGGTTGGCAATGTCTAAGGGCGTTGGTGACCACTTATCATCAGGTGGCCTATATGTTCATCTGCCTTCCTATTCTATAAAAAAAAAGTTTGATGCAAGTAGCATAAGTCTGTTATGAACATTTCAGGCGTAAGAGATGGAGTCAGTATTTACAAAATAGCACTGCAGTAATTTGTATAAAGTTGCAAATATGTGGCATAAGTTGCTAAGAGTTGTTGTTAAATTGAAACATTGCGTCTGTTTTTATTCAAAAAGAGTACTTCCATATATCTTCCATATATCAGCTTATTCATAGCGTTCTACTCTATTGAAATGGAATGGACGATACCGTCCGATAAAGAAATATTTAATAACCCTCATCTAGTTGCTATGTCACGGCGACCTTCTTTCGCCCTCCTGAAAGGGTTGAAAAGTTATTGAGAGCAAGACCTAGGGCTCTGAGAGACCTAGATTAGATATTTGTAAGCACTAAAAGGTGTTCGTTCTTCGCGTTTCGTTTAACGAGTTTGCATACTAATATCCCATTAAAAATTGTATTTTTAATTTATTTATTTATATAAACGTTCTTTTCATTATTATATAAAAAATATTAATATTCTGTAGTATCCCACTGTTGGTCAAACGCTCTAGTACATTTGTGTCAGTATTTCCTTTGACATGTGCAAGTTTCCTCGCGATGTTTTCCTTCACAGCATGCATGCAAACTTTTTCGTTCTTGCCCGGATTTGAACCGGCAATCTTCGCTAAAGATTCACATTAGATTCTATATTTAAAAAAGGCATGGAATTAAATATTACACTACATCATATATGTATTATACATAAAGGTGGTAAATAATTTTGTTTTTCTTGTTTCAGATAAAGACCGGCTAAGCTGGACATCACAAAATGATCCGTAAACAAAAATAAAACAAACAAAAACCCACTACAAAGTCCTTAGAATGACTGGAATCTCCTTCGAACCTCACGTATGTGATAGAAACTACGTAAATATACCTATTTTAATACGAAAAATATCTTTTGAAGAATCGCGTTCCTGTAGAATTAGTGTCAATTAGCAGAAACCAAAGTAGTCAGGAGTTTAGGCCTTTCGTGGGGCGTTGAAATTTATTTTTTCTAACCAAAGTTAGCTTAAGATGTCGAATATGCCAATATATAGTCAGGTGCTGCCTAAAGCTCAGTATAAATCAAAGAATTCCAAAGGCGGCACCACGAGAGAAACTCGGGCCCAGAATTCCAGGGATTTCGACCCTCTCAATTTTAATCATGGGGGGAATATTCAAGTCCTTAATGCGCCGTTAGAAAGTAGAGTTGAGAAAATCGAGAAGAGGGAATCGAGGAGGAAGGACGAAACTCGGGCGAGGCGCACTCAGAACAGGAATGACGCAAACGAAGGGAAGGTTGAGGCGTATTTGCGGCAGAACCAGGTCAGCATACGACAGCAGCAGCATCGGCACTCCGCTGTCAGACAGGCGGAGCACCGAGTCAATTTGAGGTATTTCCAAAAATTTGACTATTTCTTTCGGCAATGTTATAGTTATATGTTACAGTTCATTAACCTTTCATATATTTTGAAAATGAATTGCATGCACTTTGTAACTATTGACATTTTTTAGTATTAGAATTAAAATGCGGTCAGTAACCGCCGACTGTTGAATTGAATGAATAAAATCGGTAGTATATAATAACTTGTTATTAACTGAAATCTTTAGGATAAATGTAACACACATTACAATGCTATATATACTAGTATTCGCCCGCGTGTTAGGGAGAGAGGAGCGGGTGTAATGTTAAAAAAAAGTAGCGTATGTCTATTCTTGGGGTTCAAGTTTACATCATACCAAATTTTATCAAAATCGGTTCAGTGGTTTAGCCTTGAAAGCATAATAGACACAGAGTTAGTTTCGAATTTATAATATTAATATTCGAGATAAGTTTGATATTTTTTTATCAGATCTCTGCCGCTCAACGAAGTCTCCGTTCGCGGTCACGATCGGACGCCAACTGACAGACATCGGGGATTTCCCGGTGACAGAGAAGCGGCCAGAGAGTATAGACGCGAGCGAGATAGAGATAGAGAGAGGGATTTCGATTTTGAAGGTATGTTATATTTTTAAATGTAAAATTTTTGGTATATATCATATATTGGATAAAGTTACGAAATATATTTATGAATTAATTAGTAGTTTATATTTGTTTTTTATTTATTTTTATTACTAATATATGTATAGTGAATGCGGGATCTAAGATTTTATATCTGTGCTTCTCATTATACTGGTTCACCCAATCTTCAAATCGCATCACCAGTTTGGCGGTGATTATTGTTTAGTAGGTGGAAGTTATCCAGACCTTGTATTAAATATTTTGACTTGATATTTTGACGGCTTGAAGGGTGAGTGAGTGTAACTACAAGCATGATGGACAGAACACCTTAATTCCCAAAGTCAGTGACCACTTACCATCAGGAGGTCCATATGCCGGTACTACCAATTCTATAAAAGAAAAAAAAACTAAAACCTCCCGTTATTTAAATCATCGTTCAATTATAATCAGTTTCTACTCTTTCCAAGTTGTAAAACTTTATATATATTTTAGTTTTAGAGTGCAATAAAGATTAAACTATTATTTACTAACGATAATATAGTTGATTACTTTAGCAGAGGTCTGGCTTGCTCATCATGGTGTTATTTAACAGTAACAGCCTGTGAAAGTCCCACTGCTGGGCTATAGGCCTCCTCTCCTCTTTTTGAGGAGAAGGTTTGGAGCTTATTCCACCACGCTGCTCCAATGCGGGTTGGTAATGGCTTTAATGTTTCGCAATCACCAGTTATGACCTTCGTAAATCATTTATTTATTAAGTCTGTATCGCTTTATTTACAAATAGTATATAAAAGAACAGGTAGTACATAAAGTATGCGAAGGCCTCACTTACACAGATCTCTTCTCAATCTCTGTTCTATCTTTGTTTTTTCGATTGGAAAAATAGTTTAAAAAATTGTTCTCTTAATAGTACACCTAACGAATTCTACATAGTAATATTTCGTGTTCATTTTGAGGTTGGCTGGTAGTGCAATAGATTATATATTAATAAATTACTTCGTTCTACTTTCCAGGGTCCCCGTTAAGTCCAATAGCGAAGTCAGGGGATAAAGAGCGACCAGTACGCAAGTCGACGTCCGCCCAACGCGTGTCCGAGATGATATCGGCCGATAAGCGTCGGTTCTTCTGCAGGGAGTGGGTGTTTCAGAAGATAGCTCATTGTTTGGAACAGAGGGCTGTTAGTAAAACGGCGGGAGCCTTGATTTTAGGTATGTACTGTTTTGTATGCGATATCGATATATAAGTTGTAGTGTTACAGCGCCATCTTGTGGCGAGTTAGTACAATGTGTAGAGATAATTTATATTTTAATATTATTCATGATTAAATATATATGCCAACTATAATGGTATTTATTTTATTTTATAACTAGTTTTCGGCCTGGGCTTCGCCCGCGTTTGGGAGGGGGGTATTAGATACCCTATGTGATTCTCTATACTCCTAACGTCGTGTATGCAAATTTTCATTATGATTAGTTGAGTAGTAAATACGTGACGTGAAAGCATAACAAAGTCACTCTCGCTTTTATACTAGTACGTAATCCTTGTATAGTATGTTAATTAATTTTGTAGTATGATTATCATTTCATCATCACTAGTGTACTACCTATGAAATAATAAATTCCAGGCGACGCCGGTAGCGGTAAAACAGCGCTTTGCCAGGAGCTGAGTCAGCCCGGGGCCGGCCCGCAGGCGCGCCAGCAACGCGCGCTCAACAGGCGACTTCTCGCCAGACATTTTCTACAGGTGAAGAAATCAATGTTCAAGAGAGTCACTGGGGGTGTTGACTGCCTTTCAATCATTGATCGGAATCTTGTGTTCTGACCCCGGTGGCCATTAAGCCACCTCGGATGAATCACTTATTAAAATCCTAATATAATAGATAAATAGAGCATGAATATATATTTGTAAGCAATAAAATTAATTATAATGTATTGTTTTGTCACTCAGGGTCCAGGAGAAACCAGTCAGCGCCCGGGCGAGTTTGTCCGTTCATTAGCGATGCAAATATTGAGCCACTCCTCCCACGCCAGACCCAACGAAAGAGATCAATCACCGAAAGAGGACAGTACGCCTAATAGCAATAGGTATTTATGTTTTTATTTATATTTATTTGTATTTATGTATTTGATGGGAAATGAGAAGAAATGAGAATAGTCTTTCCTTTCTTTACGATAACCCCTGCGATAGATGTGGGATCGTTTTACATACAATGGAGGAGTTCTCGTCGGAAGGATAAAGTAATTTACCACTCCTCATTAATACTTAATGCAGCACGAGACCATCTCTGCCTTCGTCCTCGTTACTCTGTAATAAGACACGAAATAGAAGTCAAAAGTACAGTACGCACAAAAATGTCATAATTTTGGTATGGATTTAAATGGAACTTTTTTGTGCCGATCGTACTTTTCGAATAACATAAATACTCGAGTTTAAATAATTTATTGTTTTCAGAAGAAATTCTACTGAAGAAAATTTAATAATGCGCTTCAAAGATCTGGGGGACGACGGGGAAGAAAGCTCAAAACCCCTGCTGGCTGATAGCGAAGGTACATCACTATTTATCGATAAATATAAGATAAGAGCATTAGTGGTTCGATCGATATGGAACTCTCACTTTATGATAGTTTATAGTTTCAGGACAGACATAAGCAATAATGCAAATCTTATTCAAATAAATTTTTCGATATTGACGTTTTTGGAGATAAAATTGACAATCCGATGGATTTCCATTAAATAAATGAATTCCTCTATTCACTATAATATGCAACGTTGTCTAGTCGCCAGAGAAAAACTACTGTGGCTAAACTGATCAGGTCTACCACATAATTATGTTCTCATCACCATCATCGCTATCATAAAATTTCTGGTACAAAGCCTTATAACTAGTAAAACATGTTATTATATAACTTTTATGCATTTCGTTCAGTGAAATATTGTTATGATATAAATGAATCCGCTTACAACCTTACAGACACGCGCACGGACGAAGAGGAGTGCCGCGCCGGGGCCGACGCGCCGCTCAGCAGCGCTCAGATACACGTCAGTATCTTGTTATGTGAATCGGATGAAATTGCTTAAGTTCCCAATTTGTCGGCTGAATAAGAAAAGAAATTAAACAACTTTGACCTTGAAAATTTTAATAATACAAAAATATAAGCCTTATGTAATAATCTGGGTCGATAAAGAGCAAAGATTTAATAAAAAGCTTAGTAAGCTAACAAAATGTAATAAATCTTAGAGTCAAATTAGAAATATATATAGTTGTCTTTAATCACGAAATATCGACTCAATTGAAACAATAGAAAATAAACACCAAACGATACAAACAACGTCTTAGGAAATTTGTTTTTACAATAAAAAATAATGAATTAGCGAATGAATATATGGGACAATCGTTTAGATATACATATAATATATATTGATATTGACATTTAAACATTTACAGTTGCCAGAAATCATGCCCCGGGCGAGCGTGAAGCCGACGAACCCGTTCGTAAACGACGACCAATCAGAAAACCGCCTCTACGAGAATCATGAGAACCTATTCCTTCGTAATATTTCTCAGCGGCAATCGAAAGAGCTGCGCAATTCGAGACTTCTCCGACAAAGCTCGGAACCGCTGACGGAGAAAAAGACGACCGTTCTACAGAAGAGCCTCTCAACGGAACAGAGAGACGACGAGAAGTCCAAGGAATCGAAAGAGATCAACAACAGTCCGCCGAAATCTAGAATTCCGGTAGCGAATTTCCGTTACCCGAACAAAAGTGATCTGAGGCCGAATTCAGCGGAAAATTCGCCGAAGAAAACCGAAGCCAGAGCTCCCTCGCCGAAGGACGACGATCTGCCGGAGTACCAGAACGTAATCCACCAGCCGGAAGATGATATCCAGACGGATTTGGAAAAACTATTAGAGAAGAAACGCTCTGCTTCCGAAGACGTTCCACCACCGATACCAAGTCTTCCCGTCAACCCTAGAACGTTGATAGCCAATGCGTACTACGAGAAGCTTCTCTCTGAAACGGAGATACAACAGGCGCTGCTTCCTCAGAATTTAGATAAAAATCCAGACGAATGCTTCAAGAAGGCTATACTGTTTCCGCTGTTGGAAATAGACCCCCCCAAGCAATGTCTGTTTTTGTTGGTCGATGCGATCGATGAAGGGTCTACGAATGGTGAGTGATGATATTAACTGGCATTAGTAAAGTAAAATAAGTAGGCTAAGTAACAGGCTTTTGAAGGGTGAGTGAGCCAGTGTAATTACAGGCACAAGGGACATGACATCTAAGTTTCCAAGGTTGGTGGCGCTTTGGCGATGTAAGCGATGGTTGACATTTCTTGCAATGCCAATGTCTAAGACCACTAACCATCAGGCGGCCCATATGCTCGTCCGCCATCCTATGCCATACAAAAAAAGGCTATAAATGTCCCACTGCGTGGCTAAACGCACCTTAGTTAAAGAGAAGTTCATTTTATCGAGCTGCTCCAATGCGGATTATACTGGATTCCGGATTAGTAAAGCCTTCGAGTGATTCTGGGTCTGTTACCCGTGCCCTCATTTCGCTCACACATGATGTCTGATGATGAGGAAATCTGCTCACATTGACCACCTCGTCCGTTACATAAAATAATGGTATTTATTAAAGCTTAAAAATAGGTTTAAATAACGAGCTCTTATTCACGGGCATCACCGAATTTTGTTTGTCTATTAAAATATTTAGTTGAAGATGGGTGGGTAAGGCTTTGTGCCAGCCCGTCTGGGTAGGTACCACCAGATATTCTACCGCTAAAGAGCAATGCTTTGTATAGTCTGGTTCCCGTGTGAAGGTGTAACTTTTATCCGATATTGCTTGCAGGTTCGGGCTGTGCTACGGGCTCGTGCGAGGGCGAAGGCTCGGAAGGCGGCGTGGGGGCGCTGCTGGCGAGACATCAGCACCTCCTGCCGCACTGGCTGCTGCTGGTGGCGAGCGCCAGGCGACACTCGCGACCGCTCACAAAGTTGTTCACAGGTCATACTTTTGACATTTACATATATATTTAAATAGCAGATAAAAAGTAAATAATGAAACATTGATTTTGATATATCAAGGTCACAGTTGTGTAATAATCTCTTCCTTATTTTGAATGGACTGTATATAAACTTATTATATTACTTGAAACTTATTATATTACTTGAAACTAATCGCGAGCAGGCTGGACTGCACATATGTGGGTCACTGCTGCGCTATTTCTAATGGAATGGCGCAGAGGTGACTCACATATCTTAGATTCATATTTTTTTATGATAGCCTTAGGTTAAGTACTAACATAGACATTTAAGTTTTTTGTATTACTAACAAAATGAGTCCATGATACTTGAAATAAAATATTTGTATTTGTATAATCTTGTAATATTAAATTGATTTATATTTTTACACACACACATCTGTCCGATAGATGACGTGATAGATTGTGTTTAATGTTAATTTACTTAAACAAATAAATAAACTAGTCATGCTAGGGTCGATATCGCTAGTTCTTTCTGTTTTCGTTTGTCGAAATGCTAGCGAGGGAAAGTTAACTTACCTCGAGCAATTCTGTAAGGAAAAACTATCACTTATCACAAAAGTGATAAGCGATATTGGCTATAATAATTATAACATTTAAAGGATGTAAATATCAAAATAGCTTATCATCGATATACAACATTTCACGAGTGGTATACGAAGTGGGTTCTTATAGAATAGCCAGTGCTTATGAATTGTTGTCATTTTAGGGTTCCGCAAGATAATCCTGGATGAACTCCAACGTGCGCACGTCTCGGCTGACGTGCAACGCTACGTTCTCGCCCGCTTGGATACAGAACCGAGATTACGGTAAGGTTTTTTTTATCTTAATGAGTATTCAGTATGTATGTATAGGTATGTATGAGATGGCCCAGTGGTAAGAACGCGTTAATCTTAACCGATGATCGTGGGTTCAAACCCGGGCTAGCACCACTGAATTTTCATGTGCTTAATTTGTGATTAAAATTCATCTCGTGCTATACGATGAAGGAAAACATCGCGAGGACACCTGCATGTGTCTAATTTCACTGAAATTCTGCCACATGTGACCAACCCGCATTGGAGCAGCGTGGTGGAATAAGCTCCATACTCATATTTATCCTCAAAAAGGGAGAGGAGGCCTTAGCCCAGCAGTGGGACATTAACAGGCTGTTACTGTATTGTTACTGTATGTATGTCAAATGAAGACATTAAAGCTCACACGACTAAGAATAAGATTTTTTTTTATATAAAACACACGGGTACTGCTAACAAAAAAATGCTGATTTGAAGAATAAATAAATTGTACTCAAAATAATTGATGTGTAAACATCTGAGCTCGTGTGCCGATGTCACGCACACATTAACGCACTTACAATAACGAATCACTGACGTCATCTAACACTCGAAGTCACAGTTCATTATTTTTATTTTTCATTAGTTCACCGTTTGTTTATGATACTAGATATTATTTATGTAAAAAATATTTTGAGTGTGGCAATAATATGATTGTGCTAAATTATGGCAACTCTGCGTGTGATTGGAGATGTTATGTTTTAATATAATTTCTCGCACAGAGCGCGGGTGTCCAGCGACTCGGCAGCGGCTGCAGCGGCTGCGGCTGCGCTGGACCATTTGCGGATCAAAAGCGATGGATGTTTGCTTTATCTGGAGAAGGTTTGTTCCAATCACATTGTGTAATAAAAAAATAATAAGTCTTTATTTATTACATATATTTTTTAACAATGTATTAACAAAATCAAATGTATTGTTAGTAAATTTTCTTACATCTATTATTTAATAGTCTTTGTTAGTATTTATATTGGACCCTTTTGCCTTATGTAGTTTTTTCCGCAACTTGAATTATATTGTCTTTTAGTCTACTTCGAAGTTGAATTGGTTTCCAATAATTGACAAATTATTTCTGCGTTAATAGGTGCTAGACGGAGTGGCTGATGGTTTTATAGCGTTGCGTGAAATCCGCGAGATCCCCGGCACCCTCAACGGCCTCTACCTGTGGCTGGCGCAGCGTCTGTTCCACGGGCGACGATTCAACAAGGTACCTCGTTGATACGTTCCCTAATTCGTGGTTATTGTAAAAAGCCGACGGATCGGCGTCTGAAGTCTCTCCGCTCGTGTCGGAGTGTCGTGTGAGAGTGAGACAGAGATAGCGTCTGTTTTTACGCACACATCTATACTAATATTATAAATGGATAATAGTTTTTTTTTGTTGGTTTGTATGTGTCAAAATTTTTCCTATTAAATATCTAATAAGATAGATTGTTCAACCCGGACGAAATCTGGGTGGACTGCTAGTACCTTATACAATCGGTAAAGATTACATCTAATAAATTATTGAGATCACTAACCATTTAAAGGCCGTCAAATTTTGTAAATGAGATTTATTATACAGTACAGTAAAGTAACAGCTTGTTAATGTCCCACTGCTGGGCTAAGGCCTCCTCTCCCTTTTGAGGAGAAGGTTTAGAGCTTATTCTACCACGCTGCTCCAATGCGGGTTGGTATAATACACATGTGGCAGAAATTCTCACGATGTTATTCTTCACCGTCAAGTACGAGATGAATTATAAACACAAATTAAGCACATGAAGATTCACGCGTTCTAACCACTAGGTCATCTCGGCTTTTTTGATTTATTATATAGAAACGATGTTATATGTATGCATTATATGGTCGGTAGGTTCGCCTGTTGCTGGACGTGTTGCTGGCCGCCCGCTGCGGGGTGACCGAGGACATGTTGTACAAGTGCCTGCTCAGCAAGGAGTACAGCGTGACGCGCGAGGACTTCAATCGACGACTGCACCTGCTCAGACGGTTAGATGAGCATCTTCTAGTTTGAGAATTTTGCATCGTTAGATTTATTTATATATTTATATATAAAATAAAATATTCTTATTTCATATATAAAAATAGTGTTACAAAATATATACAATTTATAGTTAAGTTAGCTAACTTGGCCAAATAAAAATTTGTCTAATTGAGGTAAAACAAAAATATATATATAACTTAAATAACGAAATATATAAAAGAATTTTAACATTAACATATATTAGTAAATATCATTATAATCTAATTATGAGTGTAATCTAAATCTTTAGATTGGAGTGGGAACAGTTTATATAAGTATTTAACTTATGTATTTCTGAAACTATGAATAATAGGCAAGAAATTCGGTAGTTATTTAAAAAAAAAAAAACATTAGCAACAGTTCCTGGTTTTTGTCATAGCTACCAGAATTACAAATGAACAAGTCTATGTACAATTGTACACATACACACATATTCATCCTCCAGGATCCTGGTGATGGAGCGCTCCACCGGGTATCTGAGCCTGTTCCACCACTCGTTCGCCACGTGGCTGGTGGACGTGAAGCACTGCACGCGCCGCTACCTGTGCGCGCCCGCCGACGGACACGCGGCGCTCGCCATGTACTACACGCTGGACGCCAAGCGGTGAGTGTAGGTGGTGGTGGTGGTGAGGGTCAGGTGGTAGCTGTGTGCGCCCGCCGACGGACACGCGGCGCTCGCCATGTACTACACGCTGGAAGCCAAGCGGTGAGTGGTGGTGGTGGTGGTGGTGAGGGTCAGGTGGTAGCCGTGCGCGACCGCCGACGGACACGCGGTGCTCGCCATGTACTACACGCTGGACGCCAAGCGGGGAGTGGTGGTGGTGGTGGTGAGGGTCAGGTGGTAGCTGTGTGCGCCCGCCGACGGACACGCGGCGCTCGCCATGTACTACACGCTGGACTCCAAGCGGTGAGTGGTGGTGGTGGTGGTGAGGGTCAGGTGGTAGCTGTGCGCGCCCGCCGACGGACACGCGGCGCTCGCCATGTACTACACGCTGGACGCCAAGCGGTGAGTGGTGGTGGTGGTGGTGGTGAGGGTCAGGTGGTAGCTGTGCGCGCCCGCCGACGGACACGCGGCGCTCGCCATGTACTACACGCTGGACGCCAAGCGGTGAGTGGTGGTGGTGGTGGTGAGGGTCAGGTGGTAGCTGTGCGCGCCCGCCGACGGACACGTGGCGCTCGCCATGTACTACACGCTGGACGCCAAGCGGTGAGTGGTGGTGGTGGTGGTGGTGAGGGTCAGGTGGTAGCTGTGCGCGCCCGCCGACGGACACATGGCGCTCGCCATGTACTACACGCTGGACGCCAAGCGGTGAGTGGTGGTGGTGGTGGTGGTGGTGAGGGTCAGGTGGTAGCTGTGCGCTCCCGCCGACGGACACGCGGCGCTCGCCGTGTACTACACGCTGGACGCCAAGCGGTGAGTGGTGGTGGTGGTGGTGGTGGTGAGGGTCAGGTGGTAGCTGTGCGCTCCCGCCGACGGACACGCGGCGCTCGCCGTGTACTACACGCTGGACGCCAAGCGGTGAGTGTTGGTGGTGTGGGATGCAGCTAAATGCTGTGATTGGTTCAGATTTAACGTTCATGATTGTTGTTCCAGGCTGAGCGCTCTGGAGATCCACAACTACGTGTACCACATGACACATATCGAGCAGCACTTGGCGTCGCAAAAAAAGAACAAAGCTGGGTGAGCCGTACTATTTACTCGTGGGGGTTGATTATATAATTCAAAGGGGGTATTATTATAATATATAGCAACGAAGTATATGGTATACGCGCCTCACGTACAAGTAGAGAGTGGTGGCGGAGATGATGGCATAAGGGAGTCTGGACATTTGTAGTCACGACATATTTAAAAAAAAATAAGCTTTTAAATTTATGAGAATTAATTTTGATTTTTATCAGCAACGAAATACAGTCGAATTTCGATCACCAGCCGACAACTATGCGTGTGCGTGTGCGTAAACACAGACATACTCCCTTACTCATAATCCGATGGGACGGCAATCCGACACGACCGGAAAGAGTTCAGGCGCAGGACCAAGATTTACGTGCTCTCCGAGAAGAGTAAGCAATTATTTACAAACCGGTGACAAGGTGTTGCCCCAAACCCTACCACAAATAATTCGAGTTTTTGTTATAGTGATGAAGATGAACCTCTAGATCTGCACACGCTCATCCTACTCTGGGTCCTGGACTCCGGGTGTGACGTCGAAGCGGCTCTGAAACGTGAAATTGAAGTAAAACATGCTGATGTTGAAAATACAATGGTATTTTTATTTAGCTTATATACATATATAAAGAGCCGAGATGGCCCAGTGGTAAGAACGCGTGAATCTGAACCGATGATCGTGGGTTCAAACCCGGGCAAGCACCACTGAATTTTCATGTACTCAATTTGTGATATAATTCATCTCGTGCTTTACGGTGTAGGAAAACATTGTGAGGAAACCTGCACGTGTCTAATTTCACTGAAATTCAGCCACATGTGTATTCCACCAACCCGCATTGGAGCAGCGTGGTGGAATAAGCTCCAAACCTTCTCCTCAAAAAGGGAGAGGTCTTTAGCCCAGCAGTGGGACATTCACAGGCTGTTACGGCTACGGTTACATATATAAATAAAGCGTCAATGGTAGTGCCGTGATTTACGGGCCGTTTCTTTTTAAAAGCGTCCGATCTATTACGATGAAAGATAGCATATACATTCCTATTCCTTTTTTTTATGGGGGTTATATATTCACTATATAAAAAGTGAGAAAGTTTGAGAGTAGCACCAATAGTTGAAAAGTTGAAGAGTAATAGATAGCTTGGTATGGGCATGTGATGAGGAGGGATGAAAGGCATGTTACCAAAAAGTTGATGAGTATGAATGTTGATGGATATAGGGGACGGGGGAGGCTGAAGAAAATGTGGATGGATTGCGTAAGAAAGGATATGTGTATGAAAGGGGTAAGTGCTGAGATGACGAGTGACAGAGAGAAGTGGAAGGAAACAACATGTTGTGCCGACCCCACGTAGTGGGATAAGGGCAGGAACTATGTTATAATAATATGAAAGTTATATCAATTGTATTAGTAGTTATGGCGTAAAGACTGAAGAGGCAAACAGTTAAATTTTCATATTTTATAATAATTGTATGACAATATATTTTCTTAATATTTTTTTTAATATTAAAATTTCATTTTAAAAACCCTTTATAATAGTATTACTCGGATTAAGGATAATATAGAGTACAAAAAAAATATAGTTACATTTTTTTTCGTGTAAAGTAAAAATTTATTATTTAAATAAAAACATTTTTACTAAAGAATTATTATTTTTTTAATCTTTTTGTTATTGTTACTTATTAGTTTTAGTACTTTAATACTTTTATAAAACTGTAATCGGCGCAAGACCACTATGCCTGCAGTGTTTGCTTTCAAATGGATTTACATAAAATGTTCCTAGTTTTAGCACACAATTTATTAAATATATTGTGTAAGTAACATCCGCTAGTAAACCTTTAATAAATAAATAAAGAACTAAAATAGTGACTGCTTGATTTCTTGCCTGGTCTTAGTAGAATCTACATTACCAACCCGTTGGGTCTTTACAATAGTCTTGTAAATAAAGTATTTCAATATTGTCTCCTAAATAATTCTATCTGTTACAGAATGAAGATGCTAAATTGGAAGACAAGGACGTGGACCCGGAGTCTGAAGGCAGGGAGTCGACGTCGTGCAGATCGCGTGAGTGTTATTTGAATTATTATAGTCTTACAAAGTATTTCCTTGCGGTTATGTTGCTGACTACGTGTTTATAATAATAATAATAATATCCTGGGACATTATCCACACACGGCCATCTGATCCCAAACTAAGCAGAGCTTGTACTATGGAAACCAAACAACTGATATACTACATATACTACTTTTCTTTTCTAAATACATACTTATACAGATAATTACACCCACCCAGACTCAGGACAAACAGACATGTTCATGCACACAAATGTCTGTCCTGGGTGGGAATCGAACCCACAACCTGCCAACCACGCCAACCGGCCAGTCAAGCCAAATATAGTACTGGGTTAAGGCCTCTTTTTTAGAGAACATCTGGTCGCTTATTCCACTCTTTTTAATACATTCATTCGGATACACATGGGATAATTTTTTTTAAAACATTAGTAATTTGCGTTTTTTAAAATGAATTACTAATATTCCTATAAAACCATTTAATCTTGTCAAAAGTTTGCCAATAGCCGAAGTTGTTTGTGAATTTTACATCGATATGTGACCCGTAAACCATTGCTCTTTTGACGTTTCCAAAATACACAAATATACATAAATTAAGCAAATGAAAATTATTTGACTCTTCCCCGTGTTCTAACTACTGGAGCTGACCTCCTGAGAGATGATCTTGCTCAATAAAATTATCTAACGCTAAAAGTTTTTTCAAATCAGTATCAGTAGATACTAAAGATTAGCGCGTACAAACATTTTAACTTTATAATTTATATAATGATATATTTCCATATAAAACATGATTTATATTTACAAATAAAACAAAAAATAGTAAAAGTTTTGTTGGAAGACACGAATTTTAACCGAAGATGAGTCTTGAAACCCGGATAAGCATAATTGAATTTTCATGTGCTTAAGTTTTGTTTATAATTCAACTCGTGTTCGGTATAGGAAAACTGTTATATATCGGTAGAAAATCTGCGACAACCATTTAGAAACCCCTCTTTTTTTAAGTTGGAATACAGCAGAATTCTGGATTAATGAACAGTAATGCTAGAAGAGAGTAACGATTGAAAGTATTCCCGGTTCAAGCCTACTCGAATATGTTTATTCTGATTTTATATACTTAAAAAGAAAAACCGTTATTGTGTTAAAAAAAAACAAAGCTATTCTGGTACGTGGTTAAATACCACCCATCAAAAATCCCATTTTACATTCAAGTAATTCTAATCTCACGGAAAACCAGTTGTCTATTCTTATGTTTTCCTGGTAATCAGGTCTTATTTCCGCTTTATAATATTAAATTATATGAATTATTTATTATGATTTGTAAACATACATTAACGCTATTTTATTTTTAATTTTGTACATTTTTAATGGATGACCAAAACATTGATAATTGTCCGCTTATAATAGTTTCAAACTATTAATTTATGCAACGTGACACAGTTGTATAGACATATTTTGTTTTATTTTGTACAACAGTGTTAGGCCCAGCACTGGAATATGAGCTACTTAATGGTGTACAATAAGTTTACAAATAATTAAATATTTCATCTCTTTCTTAATAAATTTAATTGTTTAATGAAAAGAATGTTCTGATTGATTTTATTATTTATTATAAATATATAATGTAATAACTGATTGTACGCGCCGCTCTAACTACTGCGGCTAGCATCTAGCTACATAGTAGATTAGCAATAAGGAAGGATTTTTTTTAATTAAACCCTCAAGGTAGTGTAATAGTAGGTAGTAAGGGGATAAAAATTTGTATTACATGAGCTATGGAAATTCGCAATTCTGAATAATAAAAGATATATATATATATTTATATATATATAGTATTGATTATATGATGTATAATCAGAATATATGATTATATTTTTATTTTCTATTCCTCATTAAAAAAAATTAAATTTATTATTATTTTTTTAATTTCAGTCGGGTTTTAAATATTTCTCTTAAATATGATAAGTATCCATTTATATTAAATAAAAGAAAATCGTTTTTCTTTTCATGGTATAATAAATATGCTTGCTTATTTGTATCATTGGTCAAAATCTGTGTTAATTTATTTATACCTAATTTTTTTACATAATCAGTTCCGTGGAAGTCCATATCGCAATATGATTAATACAGAGATTCTTAAAACTATACATATATAAAAGATATTTGTGTATATGTTATATAAACATATATTTTTTGTATTATTTATTATTAACTTTAAAAAAAATATTATTAATATTTTATCATAATTACAATATTATTATGAAAGATTTAACTGAAACAATCAAGATTTAAGTGAATCAATAAAAAAAAATGAGTTTCAATTATTAATATACATAATAATAAGAAAGAAATAATTGTACTTTTTTTATTGCATCTCAACTTAAATTTTACGTATAAACAAACCATTTATGGATTTTTTTAAATAATTCATATATAAGAACGATTTTTTTGTGTACTAGATTTTATTGTGGATATAATTAAAAACGTTTGAGTGTTCAGCTCAATCAGATGTGTGGAACTGGTTTAAAATTCAGTTGTAAGACCCACACACTTATATCTGAAATTAAATTAAGGCTTGTGTAAGAATCAACTCGTCACCCCCTAGGAAAATCATATATTATACTTTTTTATATTTTAATTTAGCTGACATTAAATACGATTTGCAATAACAGAGGAATATTATTAAAACTAAAATCTCATAAAAAACAAACAACTTTGTCTTTTAAAATATATAATCCTTGTTAATAAGGAATAGATTTGTAAAAGACAACTGATATCGGCTATCTCCTTCGCACGCTATTGGCTTCCTTATTGCAACTTTTACGGGTAGCAAAATATATTTGGTACTTATAAATAAAATGATATCAAAACAAACAGTATACGACACACTTAAATAAAAGAAACTAAAACGTTTTAATTTGTCACTAAATTATTAGTACAAATAATTATAACATCAACAAACAAAACATTAAATAATATTATAATTAACTAGTTTTATTTACTCAAATTACCTAATTAAGCTCATAATTGATCTCATTACAAAATTATGGTACTATACGTTCAAGATCAAATGACATAATGCCAAATATTATTTTATTTTTTATTTTCATCAATAGATGGCGTTAGATGTATTTTACATCGCGCTATAACAATGTTTTTTTGTAAGTACTTAGTGAGTTTCAGCCAATTTATAAGGTGAACAATTCTAGAGGTCCTGGGTACAATTCCCAGGTCGGGCCAATAAAAAGTTTTTGGGTTTTTCTGTCAGAAAATTCTCGTTAGCAACCGGGGTCTGGAAGTTGGAAGTGTGTACACTCCCGTGCCTCGGAAAGCACGTAAAACCGTTGGTCCTGTGCCTGAACTCTTTCCGGTCGTGTCGGATTGCCGTCCCATCGGATTATTAGAGTTAGGGAATATATAGTGCACCTGTGTTTGCGCACACACTTGTGCACTATAATATCTCCTGCGTAGTTGGCTAATCGCTCTTGAGATTGGCCGCCGAGGCAGAAATCGATCAGGAGGACATAAAAAAAATTAGTAAGCTTAATAATAAATAATTTCATGCATAAATTTTTCTTGCTGTCCATATCAACATAACTTTTTATTTATATTATATATATATAATTAATAAAATTATATACAAAGTCGCGAGATATTATTTGCTCATATTTAATCTAGTTACTGCTAATTATTTTATCATATCCTGCCCGTACAATAATTGCTACTGTTGTTTAAATTTCAACTTTATATCAGTGCAGTAGAGTTTTAAATTGCCTGTTAATGAAATATGATGTGACAATTTTAATGCTTAGGATATTAGTCTTGAAATGTAAGGCACAAGGAAGAGACCGTTTTAATTGTTAAATATATTAATTAACAAATAAGTGAACGTTTAAATTACATTTTAGTTACTTTATGTGATTGTTTTTTTTTATTATTTAAAATGTGTGATTTAAGTGTTCACAAGAGTTTTACGGTCGCAGATGTGATGAATATATATGATTTTATATGTATGTATAGTATTATTATTATATAACTTGAACTGTTAGTGGATTTGATTCGCATGTCAAAAAACATTGATGGTGGTAGGGCTTTGTGCAAGCTCGTCTGGGTAGGTACCACCCACTCATCAGATATTCTACCGCAAAACAGCAGTACTTGGTATTGTTGTGTTCCGGTTTGAAGGGTGACTGAGCCAGTGTAATTACATTACAGGCACACGGGACATAACATCTTAGTTCCCAAGGTTGGTGGCGCATTGGCGATGTAAGTGATGGTTAACATTTCTTACAATGCCAATGAAAATATCACAGGGCGTTGGTGACCATTTACCATCAGGTGGCCCATATGCTCGTCCGCCTTCCTATTCTATAAAAAAATAAAATAAAAAATAAAGAGTATTACTTAATAAAAAATGTAAAGCTACGTATTCTTTGCTGCAGGATAAACAATAAATTAAATAGGTGGAAATGAGTAACTATGAGTTTGTCGTCGGTTTTTCGTAGTAGAAACTAGATTGCGATAGCTAGCTTTACTTTTAATTTCTTGTAACATGGTCTATTAAAAATATATTTTTAAAAACCAATATTCTATGATTAGAGATTCTTTTGATTTTTATACAAATTATAGGTAATAAAAACTTAAATACGCCATATATATTTCACATAGTAAATATGTTTATTTTGCAATCAAAACTCTTATGCTTTTGTAAGTTTTTAGTCCATATTTATTTATTGGAGTTGTTTATTTATATTTTTTTTTATTATAAAGATGTGAAATATATACAATAATGGTGATAAGATCGTATTTTTTGATATCCATAAAAAAATTACACACGGCCATCTGATCCTAAACTAAGCAGTACTCGTACTGTGGAAACCAGACAACTGATATACTACATATACTACTTTTCTTTTGTAAATACATACTTATATAGAAAATTACACCTAGACTCAGGACAAACAGACATGTTCATGCACACAAATGTCTGTCCTGGGTGGGAATCGAACCCACAACCTTCGGCGTGAAAGGCAATAATCTACCAACCACGCCAACTGGCCCGTCAATTTATATATATATATATATATATAAATTGACGGGCCAGTTGCGTGATTCGCGTGTTTATACTTTTTTTTTCATTGTTCGTATCACAATAATAACTTTTCTCCAGACATACAACAGGTAAAACTTTATATAAAAATACAAATACACTATATAGCCAGATGTACACAGAGAAATACCGCAAGTACGTCAATAGTGTCACGTTATTGTACCAACTGTGACGTTGTGAACGTTTTTGGGAAATCGCGTTTACGTCAACGTCTCAATAGCTGAATTATCAAAATTGTAGTGTGTTCAATATTGTATAACCTGTTGTAGGTTGATTATTCTTTAATTAGTAAATATACAGTTTTTATTTAAAATTTACTAGATCTTCTGCGATCTGATTCTGCTCGAAGCGAATTCTTGAATATACATTTGGCATATTTGGCATTTGGGACGGCTCTGCTAAGCACCACCTTCGGGACTAGAGTTGATTGAGAAACGTGCCAGGAGGCTGATAGGACGACGCATTGGTCGAGTCTAGACTCCTAAGTCTCGAACATCGACGTGTGGTTGCATCATTTTCAGTCTTCTATCGGATACATTTCGGAGAATGTGCGCAGGAATTACATGAACTAATTCCTTCCGCCCCCTTTTACTATCGAAAAGCCAGCCATAGGTACACAGTGAAACTTCCCCGCCTACGTACAAAGCGCTTTGAATCCACATTTATTATTCGCACTGCGAAACTGTGGAATGCTTTGCCTGAGTCCATATTTCCTGATAGGTACAATGTTGGTGTCTTTAAAGCCAGGGTAAACGGGTTCCTTCTGGTCAGGCGCGCTACATCCTAGACCGTGACTATGCTTAAGATCAGGCAAGTCAACGGTCAAGCGCTTGCCTATTAGCTATAAAAATAGAAAAAAAAATCTCGTACAACCAACATCTGTAGGTTTTCTCACGATGTTTTCCTTCACAACAAACATGAAATTATTGTCTGGTCTACTGTCAACAAATATCTTAACAAATGTTCTTTGTAAATTGCCTCTTTTATAGTTTTGGTTGTCGTTGATTATGAGATATATTTATACATGTGTATTTGTCTACAGTCGAACCTTCTACCCTCGAGAACATCATGCCAGAACTAGTGAACGGCTCCGGCTCCAGGTGGCCGAGAGACAGACGGGTATTGAGGGCACTGCTGGAGCTCAGCCGGACGGACTCGGCTCCCACTGAGCCCGAGGAAGACGTCAACGATTTGGTAAGTGATACAGCTAGCTACAATTCATCTAGTCTTTAAAGTGAAGACTAACATCAATAAAAACAAAATATATAACAAAATAGTAATAGTGTTGTTTGTAAATAAATATATATATTAATAGTTTTGTTTGATTTACGTTTTTGATTGTAAGACAGGAGAAGTTGTAAGTCTAAGAATCGTCTCCAATAAATGGCCAATTCTTTTTTTTATACTTTATTGTACACCACAAAGACAAAAAGAATACAAAACATGGATACAGCCTAAATAAAGTAATAAAAAATAAATAAATAATAAAATAAAAAAAATAAAACCAATTCCTGATATTAGTGTGTTCAAGACGCAGCTTTATAATATTAAGCACAGAAAAAAGATGATAAAAGACAATAAGTGACTAACCCAATTAAATGTGCCCTAAATTTAATGTGCAACTTTTTAAGACAAGATCAGGTTTTGCCCAGCAGTGGGAACATTTGGGTAAAGCTTTATGTCACCTCTTAAAGCGAAGTTTTGAAGCTATTCCAAAATACTACTCCATACATACATCCGTCTTGTATATCCAACAGTGTGTCAGAATTAATTCTGACAAAAGCAGGTTTCAGGAAAACACTACGTTATAAACTTGCAAGTGCAATGATCAATAAAAAACGAAGGATTTTTGTGTATATAAATAAGAAAGACATTTTCTTTTGTCAGCTGTCAACAGATCAAGCTATCGAGAGCGAAGACAACAACGACGGGACCGGGGACGAACACGAAGACGCCTTGCTGTTAGACCCGAACACGGTCCACGAGCTGGCGAGCAAGGGCGACGAGGACGCCTTGATCGCTCTGCTGAAGGTACTCGTTTTTTTGCCACCGGATTGGAAGTGATCGACTCCACTCGAATATACTGGCAATGCAAGAAATATTACCCATTATGTACACCGTCGATTCGTACCATACATAACATATATATAAGCGATCGAGGCGAGGTGTGTGACCGTGCCGTGTGCGCAGCGCCGGCCGGAGCTGAGCCGCGCGGTGGACGCGGCGGGCAGCACGGCGCTGCACGCCGCCGCGCGCAGCGGCCGCGCCGCCTGCGCCGCCGCCCTGCTGCGCGCCGGCGCCTCGCCCGCCGCCGCCGACTGCGACGGCTGGAGCCCGCTGCGCGCCGCCGCCTGGGCGGGACACACCGAGGTGCGCCCCCCCCCATATAAACGCTCACACCTTTCATTGAATTGAATATAGTTAACGATTATATAACTATTTTAGGTCGTGGACGTTCTGCTAGAACACGGATGTGACGTCGACTGCGTGGACGCGGACAACCGAACTGCTTTACGGTAATAACGTTTTCACTGATTTTTATACAACGATATGAGACTATTCTGTAGGAACAAACCGAGACTCACCGCGGAGAACGGTCGTGAAATGTCAAAATGTGATGTGCGACATTGAGCATTATAGTTTAACATTTCAATAATACACGCGTCAAAATAGTATATCACTATAAGTCGGTTGTCAACATTTCACGGGTGAGCGATGAAGTGAGTTCTTACAGAATTAGCATTATTGACGTAAAATCGCTTTTATAAATATCTATCTATCTATCTAATAGATATATGGCGAAGAGCACCTTCCATCATTTCATTCCCAATAATAAAAGAATCATGGAGCCAAATTTTTGTCTCATTCGTTCCCACGTTACACAGCCAGGCTGCTTCCTAAGAAAAATACTAAAAAATACCGTTTGGCATGAAGGTTCGTTTATTAGCCTTCTCTAATATACTTCGTGAGAGTTTTTTTTTTTTGTTAATAAATAACAATAATGCTCGCTGCACTAAAAAGTTGACAGCGTTACTCTTGTTCGGTGTGCGCGTTAAGTCCACTGTCCTGCACATCTCTCTCTTCTCGTGTGGGATTGCCGTCTTAAGTTCTCTTGATTTGAGATGAGAGTGGAGGAAAAGAAAAAGACTATATTAGGGCACCCCATATATCCCACGATCAGGGCCGCAGCGTGGTCCGGTCACGAAGCGGTGGTGGCGCGCCTGCTGGCGGGCGGCGCTCAGCCGGAGCGGGCTGACGCGGAGGGCCGCACGCCGCTGATGGCGGCCGCCTACATGGGCCACGCCGACATCGTTCGGCTGTTGCTGGACGCCGGTGCCGGACCTGACCACGCCGATCATGACGGTAAGCAGCTTTATTAACCCACAGGTGAAATTTCTGACTTTACTCCTTTAGTGGATGGACTTTCAAAGGATGACGATGATGTTGACCACTTGGTGCAATAATACAGAATATATATTGCGTTTCCTCAAAATAAAACTTTTCAGGACTCAGACGTTCGTTTTAATTTTATAGTTTAGCTCTCGCTAATATTATTCGATTTTGTGTTGCTCACCATATCAAGTGGAGCCACTAGGTCCTGATGAAAATATAGAGGGAAGCGTTTATCAAATTAGACTAAAACAGCCCGTCGAAGCCCACTAGTTACATGTTCGCCCGGCGCAGGTCGCACGGCGCTGGCGGTGGCGGCGCTGTGCGGCGCGGGCGGCGCGTGCGCGGCGCTGCTGCTGGAGCGCGGCGCCGACCACGCGCGCGCCGACCGCGACCGCGCCACGCCGCTGCTGGTCGCCGCCTTCGAGGGCCACACGTGAGTGCAGGGGCCGGGGGGACCCGGGTGCGTGGCGCGACCTAACGACTGTGCCCCCCCAGCGAGATCTGCGAGCTGCTGCTGGAGGCGGAGGCGGACCTGGAGGCCGGCGACAGCGCGGGCCGCACGGCGCTGTGGGCGGCGGCGTCGGCCGGCCACGCCGACACCGTGCGCCTGCTGCTGTTCTGGGGCGCCTGCGTGGACTCCATGGACGCCGAGGGCCGCACCGTGCTCAGCACGGCCGCCGCGCAGGGTGAGCTTTTCGCATGGAACGTTTACGTGAATATTAAAATAAATATATTTTTTTTTCTATACAAGCGTCTCTACATTGTTAAATACTCGTGCTTGACGGTGATGACAATCAGACACGTGTGAGGTCCTCCCTAAGAGGAGGGAGATCTTAACCCAGCTGTGAAACATTTACATTGTTGGCTGTTACTTGACTTGAAACATTTTTCTACAGGCAACGTAGAGGTCGTGCGGCAGTTACTCGACCGCGGTCTGGATGAACACCATCGTGATAACTCGGGCTGGACTCCGCTACATTATGCAGCTTTTGAAGGTACATCTAACACTGAGAGAAATCTCTTATAAAGCTTTCATGATTGCAACTTACATGATAAAATAAAAAATAAAAACAACCTTAATTATTAATACATAAGATACAGTTTTGCTTGCACTTTTGTTCATAATTTGAACGTCTTTTAAGCGAATTTGGTCCTTAAAGTAACTAATATTTTTATACAAATAGGATTACTGGTGCCCATTGAGGCTCCTGTAGTACCCGTTCATTGGTTATTACCCCCAATTTATACTGTTTAACGTTGTGTTTAGCTGTATATTAAGTGACTCTTTTATAATAATAGTAACTAATATTTTTTCTATTCATTCCATTAATTTCCAATTCCATAGTGATGATTTAAAATATTTATGTGATTACAGGACACGTGGAAGTCTGCGAAGCTTTACTGGAAGCTGGGGCGAAGGTAGATGAAGCAGATAACGACGGCAAGGGTCCTCTCATGCTAGCCGCGCAGGAGGGCCATACACGACTTGTCGAAATCCTCATAGACCAATGGGGAGCCCCCGTAGACCAAAGAGCTCATGATGGAAAAACAGCTTTAAGGTATTTTTTGAATAAATGAGTGTAATACTTATAAATATAAAGCGATAAGTTCTCCTGAGATATAATTATGACTTTATTGTGCTGCGTTTTTTTGTAAAACACTAATTAACCTCATAGGACTTTAAAAAGATTCATGCATAGTTTAACTTCAAAAATATTCAATTGTGAAATTTAAAAGAATCGTAAAGGAACGCTCGTGTGCTAAAGGATATTACACATCCGATGACTTTTTAAATGATTGCACACCCTGGGAATGAAACGATCGCCTCCAGGTTATTTAAAAAACCCGCTGAGTTTCTTTCACCGGTTCTTCTCAGGTCTGAGGTGTTTATTTCCGAACCGGTGGTAGATTTAGGAAGTGTAACGCTTCTATATTGAATTGAATAAAATAATTGACTTAGACTTAACGGGCATTGCATTTATTCGTTTTTAAAAAATAATTGTTCTTTTGATCCTGTAATTATTAATTGTGCATAAACAAGCATTAGACATTTTTATAACATTTTCGTGACTACTCAAGTTTTTGTTGTTATATATATATAACTGTATTTGGTGACCGTCGCAGGCTGGCGGCGCTGGAGGGGCACTTCGCCAGCGTGTCGGCGCTGCACGCGCGCGGCGCGGACGTGGACGCGCTGGACGCCGACCGGCGCTCCACGCTGTACGTGCTGGCGCTCGACAACCGCCTCGCCATGGCGCGCCAGCTGCTCGCGTGCGGCGCCAGCGTGCACAGCGGCGACACCGAGGTAGCCGACGGCGCTCGCCTCCTGTAATGTTATCATGGCGTTAAAGTGCCCGATATAACTGACCTGAGTAATCGGCTAGTCCCATTTATGGACAGAAAGGGAGAGAGATAATGAGAAGGTCTCTCCCTTTCTTGTTGGTCCATCGGATTACGAGAGATGCAATCACATAAAACACAACGAGGTCGAGACCGAACCGTTTGTCTGTTTCAGGGCCGAACTCCACTGCACGTATCCGCGTGGCAAGGTCACACGGAGATGGTCAACATGCTCATCAAAGTCGGTGAGCTGATACTGATATCGACTTTTAAAGATACCGTTTGATGCGGTTATTAATGCGGTTGTTAATGTGGTTAACCGCTATACTGTGTGCAGGCGGCGCGGCGGTGGACGGGCGCGACCGCTGCGCGCGCACGGCGCTGCACGCGGCGGCGTGGCGCGGGCGCGCGGGCGTGCTGCGCGCGCTGCTGCGGCGCGGCGCCTCGCCCGCCGCCGTGTGCGCGCAGGGCGCCACGCCGCTCGGTGCGCCTCCGCCCTTTGGCGCCTTACACATGTCTCTTTGTCGTCACTCGCCTGCTCCCGTCCCATTCGTTTTGTCCTTGAAAGGAGCGGTTTATGATTTACTAATTAATATGACGATATATAATAATTTCATTTGTCTTATGTCACTGAACGAATCTGTAAACTTAATAAACTATATTAATAATATATAGATAACGTTTATGTAGTAATAAATTTTTTATTATTCCTGGGCCGTTTGGACTCGAATTAGAATATGATCTCGTGTTTCTCAGGCATAGCCGCGCAGGAGGGCCACGAGGAGTGCGTGCTGTGGCTGTTGCAGCACGGGGCTGACCCTCTGCAGGCAGATCATTGCGGTGAGCTATACTTAATCTGTACTAATATTATAAACCTGGAAGTAACTGTTTGTCTACGCTTCCACGGCTAAAAAACTAAACCGATTTTGATGATATTTGGTATTTAGCAATCTTTCAAGATTGAAAAAACCTCAAAAAAGGTTATTAGCTATTTTTTTATACCTAAACCAATCCCCCTAGTAATTATATAACTATATATAATTACTAAGGGGATTGGTTTAGGTAGTTGGTGTAGTAGGTGTTTAGGCCTATAACTAGTAATTATATATCCTTATTTTTTTTCTGTCAAACTATTATATAGCAACATTATTCTAACATTACCAGTACCAGCTTCGCCCGCAAATATTTAGACATATTGATTGATTACTTGATCGTACAACTTTCTGTATTTTTGTGAAACATTATTATGATTAAAAAATATATGCTAATGGTTTTTGTTAAGTGATAATAGATGGCGTTAGTAGTAACTTAAATCGCGCTATTTTTTTTAAATTATATAAAAGAAAGATTATTTTTTATGTAAAATTAAATTGTTCGTCTGTAAGTATTGGTTGTATTGTGACCTAATGTTAGAAATGACGTGTTTGTAGTGGAGTTTGTATCCACACAGATGGGCGATACCCTACCACTCACTTACTTATAAACTCAGCTGATTTATTTTAAGCATTAATGTTAATATGTTATAATAATGTTTAGCTTGATGCTCTTCCAGGTCGAACCCCAGCGAAGGTAGCGTGGCGGGCGGGACACGCGAACATCTGCCGCCTGCTGGAGCGCTGGGCGGCGCCCTCCGCGCCCTCCGCGCCCGTCGCCCCCGCGTCCGCCCCCGCGCCCGCCCCCGCGCCCGCCCCTGCGCCCGCCGACGAGCTGCTGCGACCCGGGAGGACGGGTACGATTTGATAACTCCAGATGCGGGTTTGCAGTCTGGGTCTGACCAATAAAATTGGAGAATTTTTTTTCAATAATTTTTCAGTATGAGTTCAGTTTGTTGGAGCACATGTCGGTTTCAGCTTCTCTGTATAAATATCATCCCCCTAACTTTTTCACATCCTACCTAATAGTAGAAAATTGAAATTAGTTTGTTTGTCTGTTCACCTCTCAACTACTCAGCCGATCATTATCACTCACACGTGGGCGATGCTTCGAGCGGAATCTAGTGAAGATATGTTTAAAAACGGGCTCAAAATCAAGATGATAGATCAAGCCGGTTGGCGTGGTTGGTAGATACTTGCCTTTTGTTGTGGGTTCGATTCCCACCCAAGACAGACATTTGTGTGTATGAACATGTCTGTTTGTCCTGAGTCTGGGTGTAATTATCTATATAAGTATGTATTTACAAAAGAATAGTAGTATATGTAGTATATCAGTGATCTGGTTTCGATAGTACAAGCTCTGCTTAGTTTGAGATTACATGGCCCGTCTGTGAATAATATCCCAGGATATTATTATTATTATAAGTAGACTCACACAAAAACTTAACTTATTAAAATTAAATGTATCGCCTTCACCGGGTTGGGAATCATATTTTACCGAAAGTAACCGTCAAAAAACTCAGTATTTACTCAAATATGTTTGTTTTATTATTATTATCTTTTCTCCGTAGGCTCACCAGATTACAAACGCCGGAGCGTCCACAGTTCGAACTCGACCAAGTCATCGTCCAACATGACGGGAGGATCTAATCGTTCGCACGAACAGAACGAAGAAACGCCGCTCGATAAAGTAATTGCAGTATTTAATGATTAAGCAAAGCCTGTATATGTCCCACTGCTGGGTAAAGGTCCCCAAAAGTTATAGGTTTTAGAGCTCATTTCAGCTTGATAGTCCTTTTTTTCGATACATATAACCAGAATCCGGCACATCACTGGTGGTAGGGCTTTGTGCAAGCCCCTCTGGGTAGGTACCACCCACTCATCAGATATTCTACCGCAAAACAGCATTACACGGTATTGTTGTGTTCCGGTTTGAAGGGTGAGTGAGCCAGTTTAATTACAGGCACAATTGACATAATATCTTAGTTCTCGAAGTTGGGGGCCCATTGGCGATGTAAGCGATGGTTACATTTCTTACAATGCCAACGTAAGAAGGGCGTTGGTGACCACTTACCATCAGGTGGCCCATATGCTCGTCTGCCAACCCATACTACAAACGTGCCGTGTCCTCCAGGCGCGCGCGCCGGCGCCGCTGTCGTTCGCGCAGCAGGTGGCGCGCTGCGGGCGCGGCCGGCGCGCCGACTGCGAGCGCGCCATCCCCGAGGACTGCGCGCTGGAGCGCGACTGCCGCCTCAGGTGACTACCTGCTGCCTACCTATCAGATATCGCCGGGCTTTGGGCCTCTGCGAGCTCGTACTGTGTTGTGTTAAAGTTCATTGACCCAGTGCAATAACAGGCACAGGGGTTAAAACCCCTAAGAGAAGGTTATGATTAGGGTTTATCTATGAAAAAATCTATAATTCTTACCTAGCGATTCCTTACTTTAAGTTACTAATTTAAATATATTTAATTGTATCACATTAAAAATTACCATGAGAAACGATATGAGTTTTGCGCTGGAATTAATTAGGAGAAAAGCAATTTTCATTAATTAGAAAGTGATTTGTCATTTGAAATATTTAAAAATCGAAGTTGACATTAGAAATTACAAGTTATTGTTTACAATTACAGAAGTTATGTTGCAAACGAGCGAGACGTCGAACTCCGCGGCTATGCGTGCGAAAGAGACAGACGACGCGAACAGAGACACGGCGCGGCCAGTCCGCTGTACGCGTCCCCGCCAAGGAGTCCCAGCGAGCCGAGGAGTCCTTCACCTTTACCTGGTGAGTGCGAGCGAGACATTCGTGCGAAAGAGATGGAATGAGGAAGAACTATTTTTTAAGTTGTTCAATAAAAGTTTGTGATATCGAATACTTTCACTAACTTAAGGTGTCAAATAAAACTGAATAATCCTTTTTTTTTAATTTATATCTTTCACATACTTGTATGTACGCGCCATTTTTTGTATGTTTTTTTTTTTAATGTTACTCCTTTAGTAACCAAGGACAAATAACCGCACGTCTCCTTTTAAATATAAATCCACCAAAATTTATTTTGGTCGGCTTGTCGAAAGTGTATTTTAGGACACCTTTGGCACCTCCTTGCTAACAAACGGATCAATGTTTGAAGTCAAAAATCTTTATTCGATATAAAAGCGTTACACTTGCTTATTGATTGTCATATTCTACTTCCGGTTCGGTAATAAACACCTCAGATCTGAGTCCTGAATCCCGTTGAGTCTCTTTTAACGGATCTCTAAAATATCGAAGAGATTAATCCTAAACATGCCAATAAAATTTCAAAATGTTTCGTTTTCAGAGTCGCAACCCCCCAGCCTAACAAACGTGCAGCCGACGGTTTCCGACACGCACTTCAACAGGGACACCCACATGCGAATCATACTCGGACGTGGACGAGATAAACCGGCAGCTGAGCGGCAGGACAGGTAACGCAAATAGACAAACATATATATGATAATCATTTCCTCATGGCCGATACCGATGCTCGAGAGATACCAGTCAACAACTGACATATTATGACAAAAAATTTCGCAAGCACAAGTGCACTCTATCCCCCCCCCCCCACTCAGATCGAAGAGAGATTAGGCGCACGCGCAGTTCGCACATGCAAACTAGCAATTTTGTCAAACTCCAGGCTGTTACTGAAGATATCTTATTCGAAAATCCAAAAACTTTTTTGTCACCAACTCGGGGGTAAAACCAGGTTCTCGGTATCTGCAATATATAATGTTACGACTAGCTTTAGTCTACTAATGAGACACGAGAAGGTAACGTTCGTCGACGAGCGCTAACCGCTGAGCGACAGCAATTGTGTCTTCTACTCGTATTGTATATTAATGTTTGTGTAGCATTGGGAACTAAGTATAGCCAGCTTATTGTTAACATAGTATATATATATATATATATATTGCATTATATATGTGTCTGTATAAACGTATGTGAACAAATAACTGTCAGTAACTCAAAGGTATGTCGCATGAATTTTGGGATAAAATTATTTAAATTACAATACAATACATATATAAGGGTTAAAGTGAGAGGAGTAGCTAGTTTATATAATAACGCTAGTCTATTTTTTATTTGATTGTTTTAATGTCATGAATTAAAAATATTTTTATTTTAAATAATATATTTATATATGAAGGTTTTGATGATATGATAAATTGTAATGGTACAAATACGATATTAAATTATTATGATCCAAATATCAAAATATATTTTATTCGGTTCGGAATGTAGATTAGGAAAAACTCAATAAATACTCTTTTTTTAATAATTAAAATAAGCTTTTGTATTTTAATATATATATAAAAGAATAACTGACTGACTGACTGAGATTTCAACGTACATCCTCAACGACTAGCTAGCACCTCTGAATATTGCTTAAGGGTTCCTCTTACACAGGTTAGCATTAAGGATTTGAAAATATAACCTCTAAGTGATAAAGAGAATAAAAGTTACATTTTTGAAGGCAGAGCTATGATAATTGTTCTTTAGTAATTCTGAATTAAGACGCGAGTGAAGACGCGGGTATAATATCTCCTTATATATATAATTATTTATTTTGAATATATTTTTATTTTTCTTGTAAATATATATGTAGCGAGGTGGTATTCTCGACGCGGGTCGCGTACAAACGAATGATCGGCAGTCTGGGGAGAGCGAGAGGCAGGATATTTAAACAAACGTGAGTGACAAGGACGGGTTATCGTTAAAAATTATGCTGTGATATTTTTATAGTTTTTTTTTTAAAGAAGTAAATAAGCATTGATATATTTTTTTTTCAATAAATACAATTATCGTCTGCCATTTTGAATTTTAAGTGATGTCAAATTCTAATTATGTCATGCGATTTTAAACTTTAAATATATTTGTGATAGAGTTCGAATTATTTGTTTCTTTATCGTCTTATTAAGTATTTTTGTAATTTCTTCACAGATGGATTGTAAATAGCTTTTAAACTACTATAAAAACACCACAGCAGTAATTATTGGTTTGAGTAACTGCAAACAGTCGGCTGGTATATGCTGTAACAGAGTTACACACATTCATTCTATATCACCATCTAATCATTGCTGAATATTCCTTATACATATAATTATAATACTTATATATTAGAAATATGAATAGCCGAGATGGCCCAGTGGTAAGAACGCGTGAATCGTAACCGATGATCGTGGGTTATATTCGGGCAAGCACCACTGAAGTTTTATGTGCCTAATTTGTGACTATAGTTCATCTCGAAGGAAAACATCGTGAGGAAACTTGCATGTTTCTAATTTCACTGTAATGCTGCCACATGTGTATTCCATCAAATGGCATTGGAGCAGCGTGGTGCAATAAGTTCCAAACCATCTCCTCAAAAAGGGAGAGGAGGCCTTAGCCCAGCAGTGACATTAACAGGCTTTTACTACTAATTTGAATTGAGAAATAAGATATTACGTCCCTTGTGCCTGTAGTTACACTGGCTCACTCACCCTTCGAACCGGAACACAAAAATACTAAGTATTGCTGTTTGGTGATACTACATGTGATATGTGATGAGTGGGTGTTACCTGCCCAGGCGAGCTTTCACTAAGCCCTACCACCGAGTAAAATATCTGCTCTCTCTTTCATTCATAATCGATTTGACATTCGAAAGAAGAAGACACAGCATCGTTTAACTGATCACCCTAAACGATATCAATAAATAAATTGTATTTAATTATAAGTATATGTTAATAACACGCTTCTCACATACATTATAATATGCTTAGCTTATTAATTTACTAAAAAATAAGCAATTTTTTTTTCTGTTGCCACTACAGTTTAAATATTATTTGTAAAAAGAATTTACTTATAAACATAATCAGCAGTGCTATTCTGTAAGAACTCACATTCACTAGTGAAATTTTGAGCGACTTATGGTGATATACTATTTTGAGGCGTAATGTTATGGTTATTATGTTCAATGTCGCATATCACTTTCTGACGTTTCACGACCTTTTTCTGAGTTGTCTTGAGATTGTTCTTACAGATTAGTCCTAGAGATATTTTTAAGGGATTTGTTTTTTTTAATAGATTTCTATTATTCAACACCACTTAGTATATATGTATATAAGGGAATCTTGTGTCAGAATTTTGACCCAGTTCCACGCAATCGATTATTCTATCACTTGGTACTGGTGACAAAACAAAATAGTAAACTAAATTAAATTAATTTATTTAAAGTTATGTTGCTATTTTCCGATGTGGTGAATAGGTCACAAGTTATTACTAAGGTATTAATAATATACTTATATTCACTCACCATTCAAACCGAAAGCAACAAAATGTACTGTTTGGCATTTGAATACTTAATAAGTGGATGGAAGCCGACTTGGCTACAACACAAAACACAAATCCTTACACCCGATATTGCCTGTATGTTTAGCTGGTTTGAATCAGCTGCAAGGCGGCACCTTTGATGTGTATGCTATCATGCAATTATTTTCTAAAACTAGCAAATTTCACGACTTGTGACCGCATGTCGTGTGTCCGTTGCCTTCCTTTAAGGGCTGTTATTGCTCTTTCTGGTTTCATTTTTTTTATATTAATAAATAAACTTTGGTGGTAATGGTGCGGTAGTGGTGGACGGTTTGCATGTACTAATAGTTTTATGTGTTTTGTATTTATAATGATTATGATGAAGACGATGGTGTCCTCTTTACTGATGTCGGTCACCGGCGGCCATTCTCAAGAGGCCAGCCAACTGCGCATGGTGTGTTGTGGTGCACAAGTGTATGCGCGAACATAAATACTATTACTCTCATAATCCGATTAAACCTATACGATCGGATAGTTTAGGTGCAGAATCAACGGCTCAATGTCAGTCAGTACTTATACTCCCGTTTCTATGGGGAAAACCAACAACTTGACCCTGGGCCTGGTACCAGGTTATCTCCGTTATTTTTTTATTTAGTCCCTTCTAACTTTTAATTAATAATGTTTTAATATTTTCTTTCAATTTAAAAAATAATAAGCAGGCACAAAAATTTAATTCGTTGGTAATTTGTTAAATAAATAAAAAGTTTTTTTAATAACTGTCATTGTTATGGATACAGTACTATACAGTTTTAACAATAGAATATTACATAACCATGAATGAAGATGAAAAAATAATTTGATGTCAACACGACAACCAAGCATTTTATTTAAACAAATTGAAATGCTCTGGTTTTTATTATTTTTTTGTTGTTATATTTGTATGTATGTATAATTTTGATTATTAATTATCCCCTTCACGAATTTCTGCTTAGCCTAAAGGTTGACTGGTAGAGAATGCCTTTAGGCATTAATTCATTTTGTCTTACTACACAATATGGTGGGCAAAAAAGTTTTTAAATAAATAAATGAAAATAAAATACAGTCCGCCATATTGTATTTTGGTGACGTCATTAAGCTATATAAGGACTCATATTCGTATACGCACATCAATGGCGATATAACTTTTCATGAAGTATTTCACAAGAAATATTACAGCGTTGAAAAAATTTAAAACTACCGTCGATTCAGAATGTAGATTCCACGAGAGCAAGAAACTACGAAGTTACTCTTCCTTCATTCAAATTACATATATCGATTATATATTTTCAATGATCTCATAATGATAATTTTTCTTTGTTCACAGTAAGAACAAGAGGAACGGCATCGTGACAAACCCAGCGATGCGTCTCGTCGCTAACGTGAGAAACGGGCTTGGTAAGTTTTTTTTTATATAATATATGTAAGCGGACGAGTATATAGACTACCTGATGCTAAGTGGCCACGAACGCCCTTAGACATTGGCTTACATCGCCAATGCGCCACCAACCTTGGGAACTAACTTATGTCCCTTGTGTCTGTAATTACACTGGCTCACTCACCCTATCCAGACGAGCTTGCACAAAGCCCTAACGCCAGTGAAATACACCAATACTAAGTAAATGTTATTTTATATAATACTATTTGTGAATACTAATATCATAAATGAATGAATTTACTTCTTTGTTACGCTTTCAGATATTAACTATTTATTTGGTTATAATGAGATTTTTACATATATGTCATCCGGTGTACATAAGACATAGACAAAGTATTCTATTACGATTAAACATCTATATTTATATAAATGAATTGCTATGTATGTTGTTGAACGGTGTAGAATGTGATTTGTTACAGCGCCATCTAGCGGCGAGACAATAAAGTCGATAGATAGACTCGTCAAATGGATGTGTATATCAACATCAGTTGTTGTATATACATACATATATAGGAGTATATGATGTATATCGGTTTATACTTATACGTGCTAGGGTTTATGGGTGAAGCTGACCACTCACCATCAAAGACCATTTGCTCGTAAGCCTTCGCTTAGTAATGAATTAAAAAAAAACTACACAAACAGTTATATTAATATTTTTACACTTGTAACAGATAATGCTGCGGCGAACATCCGTCGTACGGGCGTCGCGTTGGCCGCCAGCGCCAGCTCAGCCAACCCAGCCGTCAAAACCAACGCGTTCCAGTGGAGGAAAGAGACGCCGCTATAAACACACTGCGGAGACAGAGACGGAAGACATTGCAATAAGGACGGTATACATGACAGTGTTTCTACATTGTTTCCATATTGATATTTGTTAAATACAACTCCAGGGAGATGTGGCTTATGTATTCGAGTTGCATAATATCGATATAGAATCGATTATTTAATTTTTTTTGTCAAACAAAAATCATAATTTTGTTAAGAATTCTGAGATTAAAATACGTAAATATACACTCTAAGGTATGATTTATATAACCGTATAACACGGGTTCGATTATATTTTTTAATATGAGTCATTAATTATTATTAAAATCATGATTACACAAGCGTTTTTACAATTAAAATACGTAAATATACATACATAGATGTAGTCGGAAACGATGTCGTAATCGAGACAAAATATTGAATAGAAATCGTTTTGTTTTTTAAATATCGAATTTCATTTTGACTGGTTATATTAATACTCCGAAGATCGAAATCCTCATTACTGTGTATTATTTAATCTGTGTACTGATTTTGGATCTGGATTTCAGAGCTGGTTGTTGAACGCAAAAACTCTAGTGACTTACTTGTTGCTCGCGGTTTCGCCTGTCATTTTCTATATTCCTGAATTTTATAATTATTGAGTAACTTCTTACTCACATACTGATAATAAGTTAGTAAGAAATTAGTGTTCTTCTCGTGTTTCACCTCGTTGCTATCTCTGCTTGAGGTTTGAGTGGGATAGAGAATCAGTGATACCAACTATAACAGAATATTCCCCCTAGAACCAACTTCAAATTCCGCTAAATGTCGATTAAGAACCCCTAAATTTTAATTGAAAATCTTGAATAAATGACCCCCTAAAAAACCACCGGACATCTTGATTCCTCCCAAATTTGGGGGAAAACCCCTAAGTTGGCATCACCGTAGAGAATATACATAATAAGAACAGATGAGGAACATTTCAAATAGTACTGGTCAGGAATCTTATCCGAAAAACAATGACAAGTGTATTGTGTGAAATGAGTACAAAGAAAATTTCATCCATATGAAATTAACAGCGTAATTTCGACATGTGTATCGGTTGGGAGTTTAAAAGCGTCTGAACATGACATAGGCAAAACGAGTGAGTAACATTAGATGTAACTTAAGTATTACTCGGTATTGTTGTGTTCCGGTTTGAAGGGTGAGTGAGCCAGTGTAATTACAGGCACAAGGAACATAAAATCTTAGTTTCCAAGGTCGGTGGCGCATTGGCTATGTAAGCGTTGGTTGACATTTCTTACAATGCCAATGTCTAAGGGCGTTGGTGACCACTTACCATCAGGTGGCTCATATGCTCGTCCGCCTACCTATACTATAAAAAAAGTATTGAATGAGTACCGTCTAGCTCGATAACATTATGGTCACGTGCGTTTAAAGTAAGCAGGAGATGAGTTGCTATGATTTTTATGGCAGGCGCCAACAACAAGAATATAACGGTTTTTTATGTCAAGGCATTTCAAAAAACGTTTTTCGCAAGGCGGGATGTCTTCGGTTCTAAATTGCAAGGACATATCAACAAATATATATCTATCTCTGTTTAACGAAATCAATCGTCAGTCGCTTTAAATAATTTGAAAGCACTTATCGTTCTCCCTCTCTCTTATGTGAACTGATTGTTAAAGAAAGGAATAAATAGATTTATTTTAATACGTTTTTCAAAAAATTCTCATTCGTATATTGTTAGAATAGAATGTTATTAAAGTGACGCAACAACGATTCTATTGTAGCGTCAGCAAAAAAATTGAAAGCATTTAATTAGTAGATTTGTTTGATTGGGATATTTTAAAACAAGATTCCTTTAGCCAATTAGATATTGGACACTCTTTTTGCTTAATATAATGCAAATATAAAAAACTTGATAGCGCTGCTAGAGTTACTGACAGGGCTCAATTGTCACCATCCCACCTGTATGATCCATTCCACTCTTAAAGGTCCTATTAAAACGGAATTTAGAAAATATTTGAATAATATATCTCCTAATATACAAAAAATTGAATCTCACTCCAGGTGATATTTTTCCCCAATCTAATAATTGAAATGACTTCATTTAGTAATTAACGTGAAAAAAAAGAACTTATTTGAAGTCACCAGGTCACCTTGCTTAGATTGCAATTCAATCGGATAATGAACTGAATTATAAGTTGTTGGAGAAAATAAGAATATTAATAATTCCTTACAACAAGGCTTTATTCAATCTCAATAGACTTATTTCACCCATACCTGGTAACGCAGTCGTTTATTTCCCACAAAAAAAAAACTTAGAAATGAAAAACTACAAAAAAATTACAAGGCATTTATTGTTTAACATAATTGTAATTTTAAACTATTAAAAGAAAGTAACAATGAATGGAGTGAACTAAAAATATATACATTATATTATATATAAAATGCGAACGCACCTACACTGTTCAAATTGCCGGTTGACGTGGTTGGTAGATACTTGCCCTTCACGCCGAAGGTTGTGGGTTCGATTCCCACCCAGGACAGACATTTGTGTGCATGACTGTTTGTCCTGAGTCTGGGTGAAATTATCTATATAAGTGTATTTACAAAAGAAAAGCAGTATATGTAGTATATCATTGTCTGGTTTCCATAGTATGAGCTCTGCTTAGTTTGGGATCAGATGGCCGTGTGTGAATAATGTCCCAGGATATTATATAATCTATTCTTAAATCTGACGTTTACCAGGAGGAATACTATGTCTGTGACTTGACATAATCGAAATTTCTAGTGCCTGTCAAACAACAACTGGCTGATAGTACAATGCCATTCATTGGCATTTGTAAGACTAAATAAGACTCTCGACAGCCTCGGCTGAGTTATCGTATAATTATTATACGTAATTTTATTATTTACTCATAACTAGTACTAAATTAAAGGCGTTTCACCTCATGTACCTAAAACAAGTAATTTAAGAGCTAAATTGCTAAAGATATATTATAGCACGCCTTATAATCCATTTTATCGGTAAAGTTGTATTTTTAGAATTATCTAAAAATTATATAAATTATAAGTGAACGTGTATGATTTATTGCGATTTAATTTATACAATATTTAAACGATTTTAAAATAATTGGTTTTTCTTCGGACTGCTAATTATATAGCAAATATGTTATTACATGCTAGCTTATTGGTGGGTTGACGGAAATGTCAAAACGATATGCGACTTTTGACAACAATAATTATAATATTTAAAGGACACACGCATCAAAATCACTGTCAAATTTCTTCCCTAGAGATTTATTTTATTAAAATTTTGACATTTATTTGCCATTTTTGTCATAATTTTTGTTAACAATTTGCATAAATTGAATCGAAGTAAATTATACGAATTATACATCGTTATACTATACGTATAATTTAGACATTGTATAATATATCCTTTAACTAACCTACTACTCGTTCCAGTAAAGTGTAATCAATGAAATATATATTTTATTATCGTCGTATAACCAAATTGTGACAAATCATTTATTTAATAATACTTTATAAAGTTAATTAAATAATAACAAGCTTTTATTTAATCTGTGTACTAAAATAAATATAATTTAGTATATATTACATATAGAATTTATTTGTGACATGTACTATTATAATAGTTTTTGAATTGTGAATCGGTTGCGTGGTTCAAATTCCTTTGTAAGATTTGCCCCACACATGCGAGCAAGTCGAGTTAAATAAAAGCTTGTAAATGTACAATAAAAATATATAATGTTGCCAACTAATCCTAAAAAAGAACTACTAAAGTAGTTTCTCCAGTAGTTGGATCATCAACAGTATTATGGATACTTTAAAAATTAAACATTTCGAAATTGCATTTGTTATTAGTACAATTTTTTTTTTAAATTAACAATCCCCAACTTAGTAACAAAGAGTCTACACGGTTGGGCTTAAAAAATCCTGATCTCAACTTGAACAAAGTTAACTAACCTAGTTTTTTTTTAATATAGATTAAAAATGCTATTATTTTAGATACTAGTCCAAATTATGCAGGTGCATCTGTTTAACTGGTAGTTTAGATATATCTGTGCGTAAAATGTAACTGTAAATGCGATAATTAGTAAAGAAAAATTATAAACGTACCTTCTTAATAAATAACAGTTCTTTGTGTTTATGTATTATTTCAAATTAATTTTAAAAAAAAACTTTTGATATTTTTTAAAGATTCCTTGTAAATGTTGTATAGGGGTGTTTAGTAAGAACAATGTTTTCTCTCTTTCTTTCATCTCTGATTTGACATTTGAGAGACGAGAGCATTGTTTAACACAACATCCTTAAGCAACGTTTATTGGTAAAGCCGTGAGCGCTTAAAGCCCTTTTTAGCTTCATATTAGAATCCATTTAAATAGAATATATATAAACTATAAATAATATATAAGCTGGTAATAATATTTATTAAAAAAACATGTATTAATATTTTTCGCGGTATTTTAAATGTCAAATGAAAAATTTGAGGTTATATACAGACTATTGACGTTTTTTGTTTTGTTTATAATTTTTAAATATTTTTTTTAAATGGATGGATGACTTATTAGGTTTATGTTATTCTGTGTATTGATTAAAATGTATATTGGAAATGAAAATTAAGTACGGTATTTCAACACCAATGTGTGGAAGTGTGTGATTTTTTTTAAAATTCGTGACATGATTTTGATTAAATAGTAACTATAAGAAAAAAATGTATAAAAAGGTTATACCTACCTTTTTTATTAATATTGATTTATATACTTAATTTTTCTTTACAATCCATATATTGTAAGTGCTTTAATTAAAAATAAAACAAGTTTCCTTAATTAAGCACCAAAACTTATATAATTTGAAATATCGATATTTCGTTTTTCTTCTTTACAATCTAAAGAAGCCTAAAAAATACGAATAAAAGTTAAAAAAAATAATATTATTTTACGTTGTAATCAATAGAATAGGTGCTGTAAATTATTTTTTTATAATTTAATGTAAAAAAATAGTTTTTTCGACCTTAAAAAAACGTAAACGTAGACGTAAAATTTGGTAAATACATAATAATTGAATGTTAATGTTGCTAGTGAAAAAAAAATTATATAATACAATTTCTAAATTTATGGTGAAGATCTGTGAAATACATGTTATTTTATTATTAAACAATTTATTTTCTAATAAGGTTAATAATTTTTCTTTCATAGATACGTAAAAAAAAGGTTAGTAAGTGTCCTAAAATTAAAGAAAAAAAAACTAAATAGATAATAAATAAAATCTATTAAAAAGGAGCTCACATTGTCTCGGTGTGAATGCGAAATTGATTGCATTTGGGTGGATTTCTTGGTTTTTTTTTTTAAATAAATAAATGTCATATTTTGAGGCTATTTTCGATTAAGTGCTACAATGATGTGCTTACTGTTATATTCAGCTCCTTATTTTAAAAGTTTAATACCAAATTACCATTCATTCTAACACAGAATGAATGGTAGAGCGAAGTGTCAGTGAGCCAGTGTAATTACAAGCGCAAGGGACATTAGTCTTAGTTTGGCTTACATTTAAAAAATTGGTTTTTTGTCTATAGACTATGCTTGAGTTGTTTTGTCTATGCTTCGCTCTCCATGTTCTAAAAGTAAAACATGATAACTCTAAGTTAAGGAGAATGACATTATTAAAATATGTAAATCTTATTAAATATAATGCTGAATATAAAACAGGAATCAAATATTAATTGTCAATTTTTTTTATTGACAGGTGTGTATATTTTTTTTTGTAAGAAACGGTGCAAAGATGTAATATTTTCATTTTTTATTTCTCAATATTTTTTAAATATGATGAATTAGTATTTTGTCAGGTTGTATACATCTTTTTGTGATTGATTCTTGCTATTTACTTGAATATATTATATTATTAGTTTAATAGACTCCATTATAACTTATGAAGTGATTTTTTTGTTTAATGTTCAATCAAAGATCACGTGACATTCGGAATTCCTGTATTGTCTATATTTATATAGTATATTTAAGCTATATTTTTCTGTTATTTACAAACGAACAAATGAATGAATAACCTTATCAAGACCTGCAGCTATGGCCATAACGGTGCAACCACACTTGCGTAAGTGACAGACGTTTTTGCTTGTCATTTAAAAAAAAAACCAAGCTTTTATTGAATCCACGTTTAAAAAAAACATTATAGCTCAGTCAGTATTGTAGAACTGATTTAGAATGACCCATACATACTAAATACTATATGTGGAGTTAAATAAAAGCTTGTAAGGATATGGTCATAAGTGTGTTTATAGCTTAACAGACAAATTTGCTTCGTTCAGTGGCAATAGTACCACTTTCGCCACATTTGTATAATATATATATATTTTTACATTTTGATTTATTTTTTCATGTATATTTTTAATGTAATTGTTATATATATCTTTGTCTGTGTGTACAATTGATAAGTTTATAGTTGGAGTCTATATGGCGCTAATGTATTTTGAATGGGAATTTATCGTATTCTTTAATTCCTGAAAAACAATTAGTATAATATATAATCGAAATCCACTAATTCACAATCATTAATTCTTGGTATAAAGAATAAAAAAAAAATAAAGTTGATGAGAATTCACCTTCAAAAAACATTTCCCGCCAAAATTTTAGTAACGCTTATTTTGTATAAAAAAAAAATAGCCATATTTATTTATTTATAAACCTCTTTTGTAATCGAGTGTGTGTGGGATTGTGATTTAGGTAATATATAAACAATTTTTACGAAATGTAACGTAGATGGTAAATGTCGTGAAGAAATATATTGAAATATATATAATTTCTCTTATGTATTGTTTTATTTAAACCTTTATTGATAATGATTATACTAATTGCAAAATAGTAAAATTTTTTGTCCCACAATGCAATAGGCATGATGACCGATTTTGAAATAACCTTCTATAATGTAGGTACACGTCTACTATTACTGAAAATAATTTTATTTCAGTAATAAACTAACTGCTTACGCAAATAATTACATTTTCATTTACCTATTTTGAATTTCGCTCGAAAACACCCGCAGGTGTTATGTCAGGTGACGTGACGTCACGCCTCAGAAAACGACCGTAAACGTTGTATTGTGTCTATACCCAAAGAAGAAAGGCAGAAAGTATTGCGTATTTCCTAAGGTTAAAATGAATTTTAAAATTTAACAACGTGCAATACGGCCCAAAATTAATTTTGAAACGCGTAAACACAAAAACTGTTCAAGAGAGACGGTTATAAATAAAAAGGGCGTGACGTCATTCACTCTGATTAGCGTTTCAAATAAAATGGCCGATTGAAAAATTTTATACTTTTATTTTATTAAAAATTTTATTAATCCCAATGTGTATATTAAAATGGGATCATTTTTTAGAATCCTTTAAAAATAGTTTCTTCTCTAAAATAATTTATTTTTTAATTCTTTAATACTGTCATCATGCCTATTCAGTGAGACCTTAACGGAGGGTGAAGAAGAGTTTGGATTTTAACAGTGTAGTGTGCACACATCTACAATAATGTATTAATTAGTATTTAATAATATAAATATATATTATCTGTGTATCAATCCATCTGTCATCTCGGATGACACACATCGCGGAGCGCGGGAAATAGAATATATATATATATATATATATTGGTATTGGCGCGAAGTGAAGACGGTGTGTGTGCATAGCGAGCTGATATATAAAATATAATATGTATTATTTAATTTGCAATACCGATATTACGCTTGGTTGGTAGACACTTGCCTTTCACGCCGAAGGTTGTGGGTTCGATTCCCACCCAGAACAGACATCTGTGTGCATGAACATGTCTGTTTGTCGTGAGTCTGGGTGTAATTATCCATATAAGTATATATTTACAAAAGAAAAGTAGTATATGTAGTATATCAATTGTCTGGTTTCCATAGTACGAGCTCTGCTTAGTTTGAGATCAGATAGCCGTGTGTGAATAAAGTCCCAGGATATTATTATCTTCATATATATACCAGTTACATAGATTAAAGAAAGATAATTAACTTTCCAATTAATCTGTTACAATAAAAAACATTTAAACAAACGAACCCTCAAAATCCTAAAATAACCAAACAATCGCCTAATTGCCCTTACTATACAAAAACTCGTACGTGAAATTTGATACGCTCTCATCCTTAACGTCCCTTTGGGATTGACATCTTTGGATCATTGTCAAATTACAAATAATAAAAAAAATTTTTTTTTTAAATCTTTTTAAATTCCTTATACTACTTCATTTTTAATCATAAATACAATTTAATAGTAAATTAATACCTGAACAAAGTATATTTTGTTTGGTGTGTAAATTTAAAATGTATACCAGTTATACAATCAAATCGAATGAGGATTTTATTATTAATTCCTTTTGAGATGTTTCTACTCAAATTTGTAAATGCAATTTTTATAGGCTTAAAAAAATATTTGTATTACGTACCATTTAAAATTGTGTTTATGTTAAATGTATACTACATTTTTACTTAAGAAGAGATTAACATCTAAGGTACAGGTTTTGCAAAATATATTACAACGATGTTACATTTGCAAATAAAAAGAAACGAATTATCAGTAAATATCTTAAGTTCACCATTAGTTTATATCCCCATAATTAATCATCAACTATATCGTCTATAATGTATAATTAGGAGATTCCTCGATCCATATATGAGCGTTAAAAAAAAGACGCGCGCTAATTTCAAACCGCCATCTTGTTTGTGAACAGAAAGGTAAATTTCACTATTGGCGCGACTTTTGTTTTATTAAACGTGTTCATGTGTTATTTAAATTTTTAAGACTAATTAAGTGAGATATTTACATCAATTTGTATGATTTGGTGTTCTATTTTTAAAAAGACCAATTCGTTTTTTTTTTAAACCAGTATATGCTAAAATATTCAATTGTATATGCGAAATATTTATTGTTAGGTAATATCTGTTGACAATAGAACTGGCAGCGTACACATCGTAATTGTCACGGGCTTCTTTAAGATCTGTAAATGATTTTGATCGCATAATTAGCTATTTTGAATTGTTCCTTGCGTGTTTTGATAAAAAGTTGTTAAATTCGTAATTTTGTGATTATTTACTTCTCTTTAATTATTACTTCACTTCAGTCCTAAATATATAGGCAAAGACAAAACTGTATCTTTTTCTCATTGGATTATTAACCGATTTTTGGTGTACAATGTACAGCGGCTGCCTTAATTAATGACGTGTATTAACCAACTCAGGAGCGTGCTGGAAACAGGTCCAACTGTCTCCTTACATGACGAGAGGAAACGGAGTACGTGTAAGGTGTAATCACTATTTGTATTATTTTTACTTCAAACCTGAAGGATATCGTTCAAAAAGTGGATAAAAAGTTGTTATAAGAACCGTTAATTATATACTTTAAGTAACTTTTATGTTTTGTGTTATTAATTATTGTTTTAGACAGTATGGACTGATTCTATTGCTGGTCACTACTAATGATATTCCGTCAAGACAGCCTGATATTTCCCGTTCATTTCATAAAATTATGGTGTTTGATAAATACATGATAAATATCACTTAATTGATAAACAACTGACCTGATACATTAAAAATTATAATGCTCCGTTCACACTTATTTTATATTTATTATTATGCTAACTGTTAAAGCCGAGATGGCCCAGTGGTAAGAACGCGTGAATCTTAACTGATGATCGCGGGTTCTGACCCGGGCAAGCACCACTGAATTTTCATGTGCTCATCTCGTGCTTGAAGGTGAAGGAAAATATCGTGAGTAAACCTGCATGTGTCTAATTTCACTGAAATTCTGCCACATGTGTATCCACCAACCCGCATTGGAGCAGCGTGGTGGAATAAGCTCCAAACCTCCTCAAAAAGAGAGAGGGAGGCCTTAGGCCAACAGTGGGACATTTACAGGCTGTTACCAGACTGTTGAGTATAATACGTAGATGTATTTTTATACCGCTAATTACTACAAAACCGGGTAATCCTAATCCGCACTCGAGACATCGTTAAACAAACAAGTCGGTGTCATTTTACAAGAGGGTAGTTCCGCTATCCGCCGCGTGGCGTGCGCGTGTCGCGTCTTAGAGGGTCGTTCAGACGGTATTGTTCGGATTTCCTGTCACGAATCCTTTTGACACGTCGAAAGGAACTCAAATCTTAGAGTGACGTCCTTTTGACGTAAGATGCTTTCGGAATAAATAAAGTACTTCCTGACTTTTTAAAATTATCGATTATGTTTTTCTTTTCGTTTTTGTACAAATTTGGTTGTGACTTTGGTGGTATATCATAATCGCCACGCTTGGAAGACGGGTTGGCGATCGCAGTATCACAATACTTAAACAGGCGATGCTACCCGTTCTCTGGTGTATAATCTCACGGGTCGAGTTCACACTGTCACCACACAGCCACAGCCACAGCCTGTGATAAACCTCAATATCAACCCGTTGCTTGGATGTTAAATATTACACTCTTGCCCCGAAAAGAAAGCTAACTACCCCGTCGTATCAGACTGCCATCCCATCGGATTGTGATAGAGGGATAGAGAGTGACTTCTTTCGGCCATGACGTCATTCCTTATATATAACGTTTTGCATGCTAGGAACCTTTATATAACATAGTGATATAATTATGCTAATATTAAACCTACAGCGTGATTTTTGAAATAACATAATATTTTACATATTAAAACAAAATTTTAGCTATTATATTTTGGACAGGGAAGGTGTTTTAAATATTTGTATAAATATTAACAAATTTATCGAGTTGAGGTAAATAACGATATGCGACATTGATCTGAGACTGAGAGCGTATTCTTAACAACGCCGTCGTTAAATACACTTGGTTCCATGCTCATCGATAATATCGTTGTGTGGTAAATAAAAACATGTCATTACATGTCAGAACGCGTGAATCTTAACCGATGATCGTGGGTTCAAACCCGGGTAAGAACCACTGAATTTTCATATAGTTTATTTGTGTTTATGATTCATCTCGAGATTGACGGTGAAAGAAAACATCGTGAAGTAACCTGCATGTCTAATTTCACTTAAATTCTGCCATATTGGTGCAGCGTGGTGGAATAAACCCAATCAAGCTTATAAGCTAACCTTACAACTTTGCGGTGACAGACCTAAGTACTATTCTTCTATACATACATATATGTAAAGAAATAATTGTATTTATATTTCTTTAATGTTTGATAAGTTTGCATTTATACTGGCCTTTAAGTTTTGTGTAATAGTTTATATATAATAATAATAAAAAGTTAGAAATGATTAAAAATTTTTGAAAAAAATAATTATTATTTAGTAAGAAAAGTAATAAAGAATCGAGAGGAAAACGGACTTTAAATGTCGTTTCTTTGAATACAAAGCAACCTCAAGTTTATTTATTACTAATCCTTAAGATAATATATTAAAAATAATAACAAAAATTTATCTTACATATATATCAGCGCCCGTAACACAATCAAAAGGTCCAAATTAGATAAATTAATAATAATCCACTATATTATACGATCCTTTAGATATTTCCCCCTCACGATAATTTCAAGAATCAAATTATGTGCTGTCAAAACAATTTGTTAAAAGGAACACTCGTATTATGCACTGATTGTCGGCGCGTGCCGTACCGACTTCGAATATTGTCGGTATTGTGTTTGTTACGCAACAATCGTTGCAAATTGAACGTTCAATTTGTAAACTTCAGGGAATCAATTATAATGCGTTATTTAATTTCGTGGAATATTTAATTGTACGTCAAAATATCGAATGAAATTATTAAATGAAGATGAATGAAACTAATATAGGTTATGTAGGCAGATTGGTGAATCGGACCTGATGGTAATTGGTCATCATATACACCGCCAATGTCTCAATGTCAGGAAATATTACCCATTCCGTACATCGCCAACTGCTTATCGCAACTAGCTGAGTAAGGGTGAGATACCCTTTCAACCGGAACACAATATTGCTTTTTTTATAGTATAGGTAGGCGGACAAGTATTTGGGTCACCTGATGGTAAGTGGTCACCAACACCCATAGACATTGGTATTGTAAGAAATGTTAACCATCGCTTACATCGCCAATGCGCCACCAACCTTGGGGACTAAGATGCTTTGCCCCTTGTGCCTGTTTTGCGGTAGAATATCTGATGAGTGGGTGGTACCTACCCAGACGAGCTTGCACAAAGCTCTATCAACAATGAAAAACGTGAGTGCTGTTTGGCGACAGGCTTTTACTTATTTTACAACACTTTAAACACAAAAATATATTACACATTACACTCATCAAATGTTGCCAGTTAAAATAAAACTAACCGTTAATAACTATTTAAAATAAATTTTAATATAATAGGTATACAGGCAGGCATCGGGTTTTGCTTTTCTTGAATAAAGTTTAATAATATTTTATCTTTTCACATAAAACTTATCTTTTATCTATATAATCTGAATGGCTCTCAATACTTGTCAGGACGTGATGTTTTACCTTGATGTTTTACCAATTTTCATCTCGCACCCCTAATTTTGTTTAATCAATGCTCCACGCAAAGTCAATAACACTGGAAAAAGGGTTGCTATGAAAAAGTGCATAAATTTTTTAACTTTCCAACTCAATTAATTTAGACCTTATGTTATAATACATAAGGTACATTATTCGATAATAATTATATATAATTAATACAAATAATAAAATTAATATAAAAAAAGTAATCCAAACTTTTAAATTAAGATTTCTAAAAAAATATATAAATCAAGCCGATAATAGAATTAATATATTCTTACAGACCAGAAGTGAAAATGACTGTTAATTTAAATGAATAATAACAAAAACCAGCTAATACGATAAAGAAGTGTTCGCGCCAAAAAGTAAGCGGTTGACGTTTGTGATGGGCGATCGCGCGCTTTTCATTTTTTTTTATAAATTACGCCACAAGGAATTGATACGTTCGGTTAGCAGATTGTTAAGAATATGTTTGTATATTATGGAAACTTAGTTTGTATATTATATTTTAAGTATAAGCCAAGAAATTAATAACTATAATTTTTTCACATCGTATTTTCATCTTATTACAATCAATAAAAATCTATTATAAACATAGGTATTTTTTATTTTTAATTTTTAATCTTGTTTTAACTGACCAGGGTCTGAAATAAATGAATTGTGTTTTATTTTTGCTGTTAATTTGTTATTATTAAGAAAATGATTAAAGGATAAAAAAATAACAATAATTTGTATATAAATAACAAATAAAAAATGGTCCGTCTGTTTTCCCATAGAACCGTGGGACGTTACCCGTGCAAAAACATTACGTGTTTTATCAAAATCTCCGTGATCTAGAGAGCTCTTTGACTCTCGCATAATAAGCATGATAAACAGCGGGGATGGGGGATCGAGTCATTTTTTTGTCATATATTTACTTATAGAGCATGATTTTTTTACTAATGACTATGAGAATATCTCAAAGTATAGCGAATCGCATGTTAAATTAAATAAAAATCTACTTTTTTTAAATTATTGTTTTAGAAGCACTTTTGAATCGTCATATATTCATTCGTCATACCGTCATATAGTCATGTTGTTGTGTTTATTTAACAAATTGTTTAGTAAGTTTACCTTAAAGTTAAAAATATCTGTGGAATTAAAAGTAATATATACATATCTACTATTACTAGTTATTAATTAATAAAGATTATAACTATAATTCAACCTACAATTTTGGTCTGGAATTGTCTAACCTCGAAATTAATGGATAGCGTAACAATTGATAATTTGAGAAAACCAATCAATATGTATCGATAATTCTTAAAAATCCAAATAACACATTTGAATACATTCACAAGTCGCGTTTATTAATAATTAATTTACCGTACCTTTTCTGTCCAATGACAAAATGGCGGCTTGACATTAGCGCGCGTCTTTTTTTTTAAACAACGCTTATATATGGATCAAGGAATCTCCTATAGCCTATTCCAACCACAACACGAATAAGCCCAAATAAACAAATTTGACACCGATATCATTGGTCATTGATATTAATTGGTCGATATAATTGGTCGACATCTTGAATAATCTATGATATTCACTACGGATTCGCGAAAAAATGGCGTCTTAAATGTCCGCGAACGGAACGGAACTATGAAAGCTAAATTAATGTGGTTATAACTAGTTAATTGAAATAATGTTGTGCTATAAATAAAGGTAAATTAATCAAGAACAGTTTATAGTGCGTAATACAGCAGGACAATTAGAAAAGCGCGTGCAATTTGTAAATCAACGGTTTTTTTACTTTTATTCCTAATCCGATTGGAACAGAGTATAACTATGTGTACGTATTAAATAGTTTTTGTGAAATTGACTTTGTTAAATGTTTAATTGTATTTTTTTTTTTTATAGAATAGGAAGGCGTACGAGCATATGGGCCACCTGATGGTAAGTGGTCACCAAACGCCCATAGACATTGGCATTGTAAGAAATGTTAGCCATCGCTTACATCGCCAATGCGCCACCAACCTTGGGACCTAAGATTTTATGTCCCTTGTGCCTGTAATTACACTGGCTCACTCACCCTTCAAACCGGAACACAGCAATACTAAGTACTGCTGTTTTTCGGTAGAATATCTGATGAGTGGGTGGTACCTACCCAGACGAGCTTGCACAAAGCCCTATCACCAGTATGCTGTTTATCAGTTCCATGATTCTGTCCCAATAAACAAACACACTGTACCGATTTTTTCATCAGTTTATAAATAACCTCTTTTCTCTTGAGGTTTGCAGCTTACCGCCACATTACTTCAATACGGTCGCATCGTCATCAAACGCGTTCAAACTTCCTGACGATTTATTTCATCATCGCCGAACACGACATTAATACACAAAATATTAAGAACACAAATTGTAAAAATGCACATCAATTTTGTGCAAAAAGTTCCAACTCTTCTTAAGGTTTAAGAATTTATTTCTCAAAAAAAGAATACAATTCACTTTAAATATTTAAGAAAACAAGATTAACATACATAAATATTATATATACAACACACGGACGGTACACAAATATAAAGAACAACAATTAGACTCTTCACTTAAAATAATGTGGGTTTGACAAAATAAGATGCAATATTCCGTATCGTTTGTGTTACAGCAATTGGATAGCAATTGTGAAAATATTATTTTCTTAAGTTAATTTACACAAAAAGCACACATTACACATTGCAAGAAAAATACTATAATCAAATAATTTATCAGATAAAGAAAAATACATTAAATAATAAAATAAAATAAAATAGTAGAGAATTATATATGTATATTAAATGAAACTCTTAATTATCTCTTAATTTTATAACAGACGCATATACTCTAGGGCCTAGTGTGGTGTTCTTAAAAAAAAGAAAAAGTTAAGCCCAGCAGTGGGACTTTATTACATTGATTTAATCATACAAACTAATTTATCAATCGCTTTTTTCGTTCGTTTATAAATTGTTCATTTTCATAACAAAACCGGTCGTGTTATATCTCCATCTGATTTGGAGTACCACTTTAAATGTGTCGGGTTATACTTAGTTAGGGGTTCATTTAAATAACCGACTGCGATGGAGGGGTGTGATTTTATCTTGTACATGTTTTTAATGAAGCATATTATCTCAATTTTGACGTTAATTGTTCAATTTGTTTGAAAAATTAACGGGATCTACTCTAAATTCTGGTTAAATACTGGACGCAGTCTAAAAAGAAAAAGATTGTTTTGGTTTTCGTAACTCACAAATCATATATGTAATGTTAATGGTAATGTTAATTTTATATGTGTAATGTTAATTATGTATATATAATTAACCCTTTAACAGTGCTTTAACTATTCTATTTCCCGCGCTCCGCGGTGTGTGTCATACGAGATGACAAATGGATAGATACACAGATAATATATATTTATATTATAAAATACTAATTAATACATTATTGTAGTTGTATGTACACTACAACATATTAACTTAAAAAGTTAATTTGAAATCACAGTCTGACACTTTTATTTGTTTGTATAAATAATGTATTTGTATTACAAAATTTAGATTATATTTAGCTTTCTACATTCCTTCAGTGCAATATACTCATAAAGATACTTAATAATATATAGATGAGATTTTACAAGTTTTTTTTTCTTCTTTCATTCGTTCATCAAAGGTCGCCTGTGAGCGATCGCTTTAAGAAATAAGATCGCCTTTCGTATAATTTGCAATCGTTTTAACGAATTAATTTAATTTCGCTTAAATGTTACTAGTGACATTGACAGCTATTTTTTTAAATAAATACCTTTCTAGGCAAATAGATTTTTGAAAAATCCAATGCATTTTTAGTTCACTCAATTGTGTTGCTGAAGGTTTAGTGAGCCAGTGTATTTATGCGTCTTAGATCCCATGACATGTGTATGTACGACGTAGGAAAGGTTGGTTGTTCTTGCTATACCACATACCTTAGATCGAAGGTACCATCAGTGTTTTTAGAAAATGCCAAAATATACGTACCTACAGGATATATATATGCGATTTATCACGTGACCAGAGAAATGACGTATTGCATTGAATAACTTGTAGCCATTTTTCATTAATTTTATTTAGTTAAAATAATGCTGTGTTTGCTACACCTTTATTGATCTCACTTGATTTTATTATGCTATGTGATTTCATGTGTTTTTTTGTTAAATTTTAGTGATTGTTTAATTATTATCTGTGGAAACTTAGCTGATATGTTATAAGTGTCATCACATTGTATGTTTCCCTAATAAATAAATAAACTTAAACGAAAGCAAGATAACCTGTTCAATGAACATTATCCAGAAAAAAGCCCAATTATTCATCTTAAAAAAAATTAAACTTAAACTAACTTCCAAAAATGAGGACTCATTAGACTTTAACCCGCGGCTCAAGAACCACGTGTTATATCCTTAAATTAATTACCATTAAAAATAGATATTCTATTCATGGCATGTCATGTTAATAACTCGTTGGGTTTCTAATTTGGAGAAATAAAGACTAGTAAGTTTCTAGAGATCATACATAACTGATGGTTAGTCCCCTGCTCATAGAAATTGACGCTATTAAAAATATAAGCCATTCCTTACATCCTTTGCTTACTGGTGGTAGAGCTTTGTGCAAGCTCGTCTGGGTAGGTACCACCCACACATCAGATATTCTACCGCAAAATAGCAGTACTTGATATTGTTGTGTTCCGGTTTGAAGGGTGAGTGAGCCAGTGTAATTACAGGCACAAGGGACATAACAACTTAGTTCCCAAGGTTGGTGGCGCATTGGCGATGTAAGCGAGGGGTAACATTTCTTGCAGAGCCAATGTCTAAGAGCGTTTGGTGACCACTTACCATCAGGTGGCCCATATGCTCGTCCGCCTTCCTGATCTATAAAAAAAAAACCATTCGTACAAATTAAGATGTTATGTCCCTTGTGGCTCCAGTTACACATAGCAATACTATATTTGTTAATAATTACAAAGAATAATTATAGGTTGCATAATATTCTCCCAGTTATTGAATTATATTTAATTATAGATTTTTATTAATGTAATAAATACTTCTTGGTTCGAAGTCTTTATAAATAAATTTAGAACATGATATTCTAATTTTAAAATTGACAGTAATAAAAGGAACAGTCGGTTGTTAAACGATAGTGCATGCGGACATATTGTAATTGTTATTTTAAAGAAAAGGAGAAATATAATCATTGTTAACTGATCTTATTAAAAAATATATTTAAAGTTCCCATTAAACTGAAGTTGAGGCTACAGTACTAAGTATTTCTATGTGGTGGTAGAATATATGAGTGGTATGTACCAAGACGGGCTTTGAAAGCCCTACCACTGAAAATATTCATATTTTTTTTTCATTAATCTCAATTGAAAGTAAAACCGAGCTGAAGCTATTAAAGTCTATAATAAACGCTTACAAAACGAGAAACGACGGCAAGTGACCCCAAACTGAGAGCTTTCATCGCTAATTGGCGGTATATGATTGGCTGAAATTAAAAACGTGACTGCGCATCGCAATCTCATTGGTGGATTCCGGAAGCCACGCCCCAACCCAGGATAAGGGTAAGGGTGAGGGGTGACGGCTTAACTGCGAAGAGTTTTGATACTTTGTTATTATGGATTTGTGTTTTTTTTGTTTTTTTTAATCGACTACTTTGAATCTAATTAGTGTTTCTACTTAAAGTATTTTTTTAATTAGTATTCATAAAGTAATAGCCTCTAAATGTCCCATTGCTGCGCTGAGGCTTGGGCCATATTTCTCAACCCTTCTTTAAAGCGGGTTGCTTAATTTGATAGATTGTCATCTGTCACATGCAGATTTCCTCACGATGTTTTCCTTCATCGCCGATAATGAATTATAATTGCATTTTAAGTTCTAGAAATTTTAACCGTATTTAGTAATTAATTATTACGGGATATTTGATTATGTCTTAAGTCTTATCAAATATTTGGTCCCTGTTGGACTGATCCTTGTTCCCTAAAAACGAGGTCAGGCCCTGGAGATCGCTACATGTCGATACACGCCCTATCTCATACAGAAAAACAATGTTACAGGTTTGGACCTTGGAGTAATCGTGGAGAACGTTTTATTTAATATATAACACCTCATCTTATTGCCTCTACTCACTACAGGAGGACTGGTTTATTAAATAGTAATTAATATAGATATAATGTTCAATATTAAATACTGCTTTAAATCATATTATCCTGAGACATTATTCACACACAGCCATCTGATCCCAAACTAAGCAGAGCTCGTACTATGGAAACCAGACAACTGATATACTACATATACTACTTTTCTTTTGTAAATACATACTTATATAGGTAATTACACCCAGACTCAGGACAAACATATTCATGCACACAAATGTCTGTCCCGGGTGGGACTCGAACCCACAAACCTTCGGCGTGAAAGGAATCTACCAACCACGCCAACCGGCCCCTCTTATGGATTACTAATAGTCTAAGTCTTCGATTCCGGTATGAACGGTATATAATATAATAAACTTCATTACACAATATACTTTATTCAATCATTAAATATAAAATACGATGATCAATTAGAAATGTCGTTATTTTTACTATTGATACAAATAGAACGTGAATTATCGGCTTTAATAAAAGTAATTACTTATAAAATAATCGCGTTTTGTCGGAAAAGACAAAAATGTATATAAAAAACAAAACTATATCTGATTACATAATATATAAATATAGGAATTGCTAATGATACATAAATAATATTGTAAGATACAGCCAATTTTAAACGCTATCATCTCGTACTGACATTATTGATTTGTCATTCAAAAGAAGAAGACAAAGCATTGTCCAATTGATCTGCTAAACAACATTTATATTAAAAATAAAGAATGTCAATCAATATGTCACTATATTTCACTATTTTACACAATAATACAATTATCAGATTGATAATTGAAAAAGGTAATTCCGCTATAAATATTTCAAGTATCAAGACGCGTCGCACTCGGTACACCCGTTTTGCATCGGATGATCCGTTCCATCTTACGGAAACTTAACCCTTGCGATATACGCTATGTGATATATAAGGCTAGTACATACAGATGAAAAAATAATATTAAAAAAAAAAAACAAGCTTTTACATATTATTTATATAAATTTCGTGTCTATGTTCTGGACCGTTGAAGAGTTTCGTAAAGTCAAGCCTGGGTGTAGAATCAGGTCATGCTGACCATTAAAATGCTTTATCATGGCAACTGAACCGATATGTCAAATTGCATCTCCGTTGGATAAGAGGAAGTGTTTCTAATTCAGCTTGCAAGATTTGACAAGAAAAATCTAACAAATATTTAAAAAATAAACTGTAACCGATATGTCAAAACTATAAAAAGTACTAAAAATTGTCAATGATCTCGTCTTATTTTTTTATAGAATAGGAAGGCGGACGAACGTATAGGCCACCTGATGGTTAGTGGTCACCAACGCCCAGACATTGTAAGAAATGTTAATCATCGCTTACATCGCCAATGGGCCAACAACCTTCGGAATTAAGATACTATGTACTACTATGTACTACTATGCCTATAATTACACTGATAACACTCAAGGCTGCGTGAGCAAGGTCTAGATCAGTTAACTCAGTGACGTTTAATACGCTAATAGTACATAGGTATATAATAATATAATAATACATAAACCACTATCCTGCACATGATATAACTATCCTTCAAGGGGTTGAAACTTGCTTTATCAAAATCGGTTCAGTAAATCGTGAAAGTGTAAGGGTTATATTCGAATTTATTATATAAGTATATATTAAGGGTTATGTATTAAAATCTTTTAAATATAAAAATGATATTGAAATAAAATAATAAGAATTTATTTGACATACTTGATAAGTATTGGAGTATTTTGGAATGGAATGAGCTATTTTTTCATATTTAAAATTTATAGAGATGATAATACCCCCTGAGTTTCTTTCGCCGGTTCCTCTCGGTGTATTTCTTTTACGAAACGGTGATAGTTTCTAATAATTTTACGAACAATAAGTAAGTGTAAAGTTTATATCCTGAATGAAGTATTTTGATTTGATTTGAATTTATAAGGTACATTGATCCAGTACGATGATAAGAATGTCATCGGATTGTGTTTTTCACTTCACCGAGTTTATAAGCTACACTGATCCAATACGATGATAAGCATGAGGCAGATTTGTCATCCGATTGTGTTTTTCTTCACCGCTTTGAGTAATATAAATACAAATTAATTAGATACTTGGAAACTTCGCTTGCATGGGTAGCGTAATCTTCGGTTAAAAGCGCGCCTAAAATTAGCAAAATATCAGTTTTTTTTTCAACTTAATAATCTGAAAAATATATGCAAAGATATACGATAAGTACATCATCGTGTACATTTCTGTAATTTAAGGCTTCATTTCACTAAATATACAAATGTATGTTTCGTAATCGTTCAACATATTAACTGAACAAGTACGGCGTTAATTATAAAAGCTTAGCTGGTTAGTAAAAATTGATTTCTCTCTTTCTGTCAACATTGATTTGACATTTGAGGGAAGAAGACAGCATTTTTCAATTAATTACCGTTAGCCGTGTGTGTGTCTTTAAATGGGTTAAATAGTAAAATTTAAGACTATAGCTTGGAAATTCCAATTTAAAGTTCTATCTCAAATCATTTTTATATATAAATGTACATCTCTCAAATAATAATTGTTAGTTACACTTAACTTGTATGTTTTTATATTAGAAAGTATATATCTACGTATGTATCTATATATATGTATGTAGCAACAGCCTGTGAATGTCTCAATTCTGGGCTAAAGGCCTCCTCTCCCTTTTTGAGGGGAAGGTTTGGAACTTATCCACCACGCTGCTCCAATGCGGGTTGGTGGCATACAAATGTGGCAGAATTTCAGTGAAATTAGACACATGCAGGTTTCCTCACGATGTTTTCCTTCACCGTGAAGTACGAGATGAATTATATCACAAATTGAGCACATGAAAATTCAGTGGTGCTTGCCCACGATCATCGGTTAAGATTCACGCGTTCTTACCACTGGGCCATCTCGGCTCTTCGGAAGTTGATTATGACGTGTTTATTAAATACTTATTACAATACTTAGGTTATTTCTTATTGATATACATGGTTTAGTATATATTTACTCGTGGACTCTCACTGCAGCAACGCTAGAAGTATACGGATAACTGTGCAAGATATTATAACGCTAGTGCATATTCGACTCATGATTGTGGGTTGGCAATCCGACACAATCGGAGAGAGTTCAAATTTTCAACTGTCACGTGCATTTTGTGTCCTACAAGGCTGAGATGAATTATAAACTCATTAAACATCTGATAAATTTGTGATGCTTGTGGTTCGAATGACCTCTTGGTCTGATCACTGTGTCTTTATCCCTGGAAGGAATAAATGACAAGGGTTGATTTTAATTTGCGTCCAAGGGGGAAATAATCTTGCCACCATTCCACGTCATGATTTGGTTAGTACATAATGTAAATAAATCTTATGTTATTATTGTTATTAAAATAATTTAAGATGTGAACATACTAAAAGAGTTATTATACTAGCATACAATGTGACCTAGCCCTTACGTTATCGGAAAATGACACTCCAATTTTCGATTTACTTCATATTCGATTCTGATAACATACGAAGACATATAGAGCTTATGTGATTTGTGAAATGTATAGTTTTATTGAATTTCTATATGTTGTTTGCAAAATTAGCACTTTGGTCGTTGATAACGTATGTGGAATGACATTACGAATAGGACCTCACAAGTAACGCAAATCAAAGTTTATTTATGCAAATTATTGCGTCGACTCGCAAGGATATCGTTAATATTGTAAATGAGCAATTATTTTGCCAATCAAAGCAATACCATTTAACACTTTTATTTACAGTGTCGTACATAAACTGTTTTAAAAACATTTATAATTTGATACTCGATCAACCTCTAAAGTAAATCTATTATTGCTAGGTGTTTTGGGACGAAACAAATATACTATTTTTACATTTAAAAGTAATCATAGTCACGTGATCTCAGCATACTTATTCAATTACTTGGAAATATATTATCGAAAATAAAATCGAGTAGACATCGATAATCGATAACTACTATTCAATATAGCACTAGTTGGATTAATAATATTTAATTTTAATTTTAAAATATATATATTGAAAATAAAAAATATTACTTAGAATTATCATAACTACGAATACAAAAAGAACCAAGATAAACTCGTTTCGTAACACGTTCAGAATCTCTCCATATTTCGCGTCCACCACCCCCAGTGGGCGTCACCCCACACCCTGACAACCCCTATAACGACAGTTTAACTCGGTCCGCGAACCAAATCGGCTCGTTTCGGCTAAACAACGAGCAAACGGACAATTATCTGCAATAATCATCATTTATTTTATACGTATAATATTATTTTAGCGCTTCCAAAAAATTACCGCGAAAGTATTTGTCGCACAGATTATTAAATGATATAATTTTTCGCGTGCAAAAAGATTTTATATATTTAATTGTGATATTTTAAAAATATAAATTAGGAATTTATGTTTTTTTATTTAATTATGTAATTTTAATGATTAAAAAATTTTATCCGAATTTAAAAATGGAAGAAACACGCAGTGACTCGCCTGGAGATACGAACCGTCAAGAGCAAAATTCAAAAACTTCTTTTTTAATTGAAGACATATTGTATCGCGGGCAAAGGACATTCAAGCAACCAGATCCAAGAAGGTTTGATTACGAACGGGAACCGAAATATTTTCCAGTAGCTAATGATGTTAGACCAGTGCCCAGAGAAGGATCTTACTTGCAAGTGGCTATGGGGGCCTTAGGGGCCTATCTACATACACCGAACACGTATAAAGCAGTCGAAACACCGTACTTTCTATCTCAAGGTAGGATTAAAATTAAATTCTATTTTTTAATGTTAATTTGTCGAAAATAAAAATAAATATATTAATTAATATTTTCAACTAGTCCTGACACGTCCGTAGTTTAAGTAAAAATTAAGGCCTTCGATATTTAAAACAGGGAAATTATAAAAAAAAAATGTATTAAACATCTTTTTTCCTGTTCTTTGCTAAAAGCATAACCGTTAGCGTTATTTTTTTTCTTTTCATATAAATAATATAATATTAATATAATATTACAATATTACTTGTCCTAATATTGCAAAGTATAAATCATGTACAAATTTTCTTTTATTTACAAAAATAATTTATATATTGTGACAAGTATTGTAATATAGATTAAATAATACTTTATTATTATCGTAATTCTCAATTGTTTAAACAGAAATTTAACTATCACGGACTTGTTCGTCGACAACTTGGATATACACGTTATAGTTTTATCTATTTATTGGTATAAGAAACACAAACACGACACAGTGGGATACGCCATTACATGCAATTACAACAATACAATCGAATGACACTACACTTATAAACAATAAGATAATAATGCTAACATCACACTCAACTTAAATTAATAATAGTGGAAAGATAATAAATTATAAGACATTCTGGTAGCGTTTGTTTGGAACGCGCATTAGAGTCAGCATATTAAATACTGGTGGTAGAGCTTTGTGCAAGCTCGTCTGGGTAGGTATCACCCACTCATCAGATATTCTACCGCGAAACAGCAGTACTTGTTATTGTTGTGTTGCGGTTTGAAGGGTGAGTGAGCCAGTGTAATTACAGGCACAAGGGACATAAAATCTTAGTTCTTAATGTCTAAGGGCGTTGGTGACCACTTACCATCAGGTGGCCCATATGCTCGTCCGCCTTCCTTTTTTATAAAAAAATAATAATTATCCAACGATTATTAATTATAGCAAGACAATTATTTTTAATTATATATCCATAATATTATTAAAAATCGATTGTTATAACGCAAGAAGGTTGCATATGCTGATTTTAAAAGATACACGAATGAATGTTGCAAATTAATTTAAAAAGCTTCATTTGAGAATGTATTGATTTATTCGCTTATAACAGTGGTAAGCGATAGTATTCTTTGATGTGTCCATTCATCCAGCGAGAGCATTTAAAAGCCTAATGCTTATTGTTATTATAAGTCTTTAGTATTTCTAAGTTAACTGACATAGATGTTGCTCACACGCATCTTTGAGCCGGACTTTCAATACTATGAAAGATATCAAGATGAGATCGTAGAATTTTTTTAGTAAATTTTATAGTTTTGACATATTCCTATAATGCAGGAAATAGGCATCCTCTTATTAACTATGTTGGACAAAGACTCCATATTAACACAATTCTAACCGGCCTTATCATCTCTCGTCTCATTCTTTACGTCGATAGACGTAATCTTTATTCGATATAGGAGTAACATTAGCTGATTGGTTGTTAAAAAATCTATAACCAGTATCGAAGGAAGCCTTAACGCGAGAAGCCGGCGTAAGAGATTCAGCGAAAGGTAGTGGTTATGGTAACTGGATCTTATAATTCCCGAGGTGTTTCATCTAAAAGGTCATTCGTTTTGTAATATATCTAACATAGAAACGATTCGAAACGATTTGCTTCCTCGTTTCTGATACGCACCGCCAAGGTCTGAAATACCCTCCCGACCTCTGTTTTCCCCACCACCTACAATATGGGTACCTTCAAGTCCAGAGTGAATAGGCACCTTCTAGGCAAGCGCGCTCCATCTTAGACTGTATCTCACTTTCCATCAGATGTAATAAAAAAAAAAAAAAACAAAAATAAATTCGTAAATTATTAAACGTTTTCTGGAATCTTCTAACCGAACCAGAATTGAGGAACCGTATACCCTGAGCCATAAACGAGTTAGTACCCTGCTATTTGTCTATCTGTAAATCTGTTCTGAAATATAACTAGACTAAAAAAGGTATAGATTTTTATTTGGTTATAATCAGATCGTTACACAGCCTGAATCTTATATGAATATGGTTCGATTTGAAGAGTGAGTGATCGAATTATCGAATGAAAATAAGTGAATGATGGTGAACTAAAAACGAATTAATTGTTATAAAGTACCGGCCTGCATGTCCGAAGGAGGATACCTCCATGGATTTATGTGTGGCAAATTATCCCATATGGAGATTTCCTTTCTATATTTTCCTGTAGCAGGAGATGATCCATGATCCACGTGATTGATTTGACGGGTCGGTTGGCGTGGTTGGTAGGTACTTGCCTTTCACGCCGAAGGTTGTGAGTTCGATTCCTACCCAAGAGAGACATTTGTGTGCATGAACATGTATGTTTGTATTTACAAAAGAAAAGTAATAGTAAACCAGACAACTGATATACTACATATGTATATCAGTTGTCTGGTTTCCATAGTACGAGCTCTGTTTAGTTTGGGATCAGATGGCCGTGTGTGAATAATGTCCCAGGATATTATTATTATTATTATAAATACAAATTAAGCACATGGAAATTCAGTGGCGGTAACTTCAGTTACTTCAAACGTCAAAATTGAAAATTTAAGATCAGTGAGGTTTATGTACAATTTTAACTGTATTTTGGTTTTTTTATTTTATGCTGTTTGTTTTTAATTTTTTTTTTGTATTAGAATTGAGTATTATTGATCAATAATGCTGTAACATTTTGATCTCTTGCATCACTAGAATATCATATAATTTTTTATCGATAATAAACTTTAATTAATATTACAATATTCTAGGGTAATATAACTATACCAGTTTCGATATTCTATATTCTATTTTTTTTTTATTGTTAGGCGAACGAGCGTGTGGGTCACCTGATGATAAATGGTCACCAACGCCCATAGACATTGCCATTGTAAGAAATGTAAACCATCGCTTACATCGTCAATGCGCCACCAACCTTGGGGATGTTATGTCCCATGTGCCTGTAATTACACTGGCCCACTCATCCTTCAAACTGTAATACAATACCAAGTACTGGTGTTTTGTGGTAGAATATCTGATGAGTGGGTGTTACCTATCCAGATAATAAAACATTTATATCGTAAATGAATTACGAATTAAAATAGTAAAACTCACAGTCATGTTTTCTTCCGCCAATTTACCCAAACCCCGATGAATGATATACTTATACCTTTCTCATGAATCACTCTGTTCATTGGTAAAAAGCGTCTCAAAATATGTTTCATTCGGCAGTTTTTGCGATTATCGCGCTTAGACGAACAGAAATATTTGTTTTGCAATATGTAGTGATGATTAAAATATTCAGGAGTGTTTGGACATTTCTTTGAACTCTTTCAAAGTGTCTTCCAGCTTCCAGCAGATTTTGACGATATAGTTTCAAAACTTCAGTATCAGGTATAATACTTTATAGTAGGCTTTTTATAAACCCACCTGGGTGGTTACCACCTATTTATCATATATTTTATTGTGATGTGAGTGAGCTAGTGTTAGTACAGGCACATGGGACATAACATCTTATTTCCCAAGGTTGGCGCCGCATTGGCGATGTAAGTTGTTTAATATTTCTTTCAATACCAATATCTATTTACCATTAGGTCATGTTAATTAACCTACCTAAAAAAAAAAACACAAAAGAACAATTAATTTTTTGAAATTTGCGTTATGTCCTTTCGGTCCCAAAACAATAATCCCTAAAAAATGTTCCAAATTTTCCAATGTTGTTTGGATTCCACAGGGCTTGGCTAGTACAGATCATGGTCTCACGATTCTATTTCTAAAGTAATTAATGATAAAAACCAACCGCAAAATGTATGCTTCAAATAAAAACTTAGCAATGTCTAATAAACAATGTAATTGAGTTAATAAAGAAGCTCTACTGCAAAGCAAACATGATTTAAACAGGCACGCATGGTTCAAGGGTCTGGTAAAGGCGACAATATAATTGGGAACGAAAGGGCGCTAAATGACAATCTCGTTGTACCCTAATAAAGGTACAGGTTATAAAATTATAGGCGAGGAGTGCATTCGAAATTATTATTGATAAATACTATTTACTCTGAACAAATTATAATGCCTTGAATAATATAATAATAATAATAAATTTATTTATTCTCTCCCACAGACAATAATGTTTACATTTTTTTTATAATATATATAAATACATATGTGGGAGACAGGAGCCCAAACTAGGTTGTCCTGTGCTAAGGGGAAACTGAATAAAAATTAATAGTAATTGGAATGCTTCCCGTATTTTACGTTAAAGATATTTATTACATATAAATAATATATACAGTTCACTTATAACGGGAAAGCGCAATTTAATTGAAAAATTAAAAACACTCGAAACAAGAAATTGTTAAAATTAAACATTTATAGATAGTGACAAAAAACTATGATAAAACAGGGGTAATAAATATAAACAATGATTTTTACAAGACGAAGTAAAAATACGTAATTACCAAATAATAACTTTAAAAGGGATAACATTACATTACTTCGAATATAATTAAAATATCGTTTCCTGGCTGATTTGTTAAAAATAATACAGAGAGTATTATGTATAGCTTTGGACTGTTTTCGTAAAGTTAAAATCATTTTTGCTAAATTTTAAGTCAATTAAACTTATAATTTCGGAGATCTGAATCAGTGTTATTATATGTAAAGACTATAAACCAACTACTAGCTGAGTTTCTTTCGCCGGTTCCACTCAGGTTTGTGGTATTTATGAGTAGAATCATGGTTTTCTTGGTTATTTTTGCATTCAGAGAATTTATATTCTAAGAGACAATGCTGTTAGCCATTTCGTCGCCATTTCAATCTGTCATGATTTCTACACTAGCTTTTTCCAATTTAGATTGGTAGATTGGTATGGTACCTTAATCGATGATTGCGTGTTTAAGCCCAGGCAAGGACCACTGAATTTCCATGTGATTTTTATTTATAATTCATCTCGTGCTCGGCGGGAAAGGAAAACGTCGTATCTAATTTCTTTACAATTCTGTCACTACCTAGCATTGGAGCAGTGTGGTGAAATAAGCTTCAAGCCAACTTCAACGTTTCTTATATTCTTATTTAAGACCTCTTTCTAATAGAAGTATGTTTTCAGGAGTTCCCTACCACGCTCTCTTCACACCGTCGGAGCTGTCCCTCTCTGCGTTGAAGCACTGCCGTCGAAGGAAAGCGAGGACCGTCTTCTCAGATCCACAACTAACAGGTATATATACAGAACTTTTTAGTTTTTTTTATTATAAAATAGTTAGGCGGATCTATTTGCCCGTCCGTCATCCTATTTCATAAAAAATGCACAGGTAAAAAGGTAGAATATCTGATAAGTGGTACTTTCCCAGATGGGAAACACGCCGCAGGTCGAGGGTTTGATTGTCACCCAGGACAGATATTTGTGTGTATGAACATGTCTCTTTGTCCTGAGTCTGGATGTTATTATCTATATAAGTATGTATTTACAAAAGAAATGTAGTATATGTAGTATATCAGTTGTCTGATTTCCATAGTACGAGCTCTGATTAGTTTGGGATCAGATGGCCGTGTGTGAATAATGTCCCGGGATATTATTATTATTATTATTATGCAAAATTTCATGATGATCGATTGAATAGTTAAGACGTGAAAGTGTTACAAACAAACTCATTATCGCATTTATATTGTTGAAAGTGTATTCTCGCCCTTATCAGATTAATTTTCCAGGTCTAGAGAAGCGATTTGAAACTCAACGCTACCTCTCAACACCAGAGAGGGTGGAGTTGGCTGGTGCTCTGAACCTCTCGGAAACGCAAGTGAAGACCTGGTTCCAGAACAGACGGATGAAGCACAAAAAGCAGATGAGGAAACAGCAGCAGCAGAGGAGTAAGTTTATATAAACAGATAGTGAATTTTGACAGACATTTATACAGTTGTGACTCTACATCATAAAAAATCTTTAGAAGTATCTCAATTCACGTTACGTTCTTGTTTGATGGGGTTAGCAGCCGTGCGATTCTGGGAGTACTCGTTTCTTTACTCGCCCGTGAAATTTTGACAACCCACGTAGATGTTATACATGTTCAATGACGCCTTTCAGCGTCTTCAAAATTTGTATTGTTTTTGTTTTAGTATAGGTAGGCGGACGAGCATATGGGCCACCTGATATAACTGGTCACCAACGCCCTTAGACATTGGCAGAAATTTTAACCATTGTTTACATCGTCAATGCGCCACCGACCTTGGGAACTAAGATGTTATGTCCCTTGTGCCTGTAATTACACTGGCTCACTCATACTTCAAACCGGAATACAACAATACCAAGTACTGCTGTACAGCGGTAACAAAATCAATAAATATCGCGTCAAAATGACTTAGAAACCTATGCGAGTTTTTTGAATGATTTTGGCGCCATATTTGACGTTTACTTTTAAAATGATTATAATTCAATTACAATTAATTCCAATATTTGACTTGAAAATAAATTAATAAATAGGTATTCATTTATAATCCAATTCTCAAGTTCAGAATCAAAACAATAACATTTTTATATAATTCGCTGACTTCTTAAAAATACTTACGGCTTATACTTACTTATTAAATACAAGGTCGCGCCGTAGACATTTTTTTTTCTAGGAAATAGTAATCTGTTATAATAATTACGGCTATGACTGCCGTCGCATTAATTTAAAAAAAAACATGCTTATTTTAGTACTTAAAACATATTCTTCTAGACATTATGAGTGTGGGTATTGTAACAAGAAAATTAACATACATTTTTATATTAGTTTTATTTAAACTATATTTATAAGAAGCCAAGATGGCCCAGTGGTAGGAACGCGTGAATCTTAACCGATGATCGTGGGTTCAAACCCGGGCAAGCACCACTGAATCTTCATGTGCTTAATTTGGGATATTAATTCATCTCATGCTTTACGGTGAAGGAAAACATCGTGAGGAAACCTGCATGTGTCTAATTTCACTGAAATGCTGCCACATGTGTATTCCACCAATCCGCACTGGAGCAGCATGGTGGAATAAGCTCCAAACCTTCTCCTCAAAAAAGGAGAGGAGGCCTTTAGCCCAGCAGTGGGACATTCACAGGCTGTTACGGTTACGGTATATGATAGAAAATATATAAATAAATTAATAACAATAATTAAACAGGACGCTCGCATAGTTTTCAACTCTCAAGAAATAGCAACTTGAAATTGCTTTAACAAGGAGTATCATAAGTTCTAAAACTTATAATTACGTTTCAGAACTTCTACGTACCTACCCTTATAAACTGTTCAATAGAATATATTTAACAACGATAAATATTTAACTAAAACTAACTAAAATATTATTTAAAATAGTATAAAGTTAACCTTTCTGAATACAGAAGACATCGTAACATTCGAGACTATTTTCATTAGTCGGTTAATACATTTACTCATTAGATACAACAATTTTGTATCGAGCACAGTATCAATTATTATACGTTTTAAGTTAATAATAAGGCACTTGACGAGCACAGTTTAATAGAGAGTCGTCTGTGTCGACAGTTGGAATACAATCACAATTCGAGTGGAGCAAACCTCAAAGACGAGAAAATTGAATTTGAAATTGCCGCTTTCGCGCCACAACTCGAGACGTTCCATGATTCAATTAGGAGCACAAGATGGCTGACGTCTTGGTTGCCATAGCGACGGAACGTCTTGGAATTTTTCATAAATGGAATTTAGGTCTATTGCTATCGTATTATGGCTCAATATTGTATGTAGTTTTTATTGCTTTGATGGGTAAATGGGAGTGGATAAACATGTATAGGGTAAAATTAGCCATATGTACTGGTATAAGGGAGTATAATTGCTTGTCGTATAATAATTTATTTGAAAACGGGAGCTATTCAATGTTGCTTTTTTAAAAATGGCTGCTTGGGGAGAAGCTGGCATATGTTACTTATCATTTCAAGAATGTTTTGATTTAAGAAAATGTATAATTTTTTATACTTTTTTTTAATAAACTAATATTTGTCAACAGATTCCGCTGCAGTCGATTTCACAACAAAACATCCATCACAACCAGCGGTAAGAAAGGTATTAATTACTTTAAAAAAATTAAATAAATAAATGGTGTGAATTCACATGGGTCCCTATAGGTCAGCGTTGCCACAGCGACAGATGGTATAGAAATAACAGGGCTACTAAATGGTTAATATAAAGTTATTGTAAATATAATTGACTGCCCGTTGGTCTAGTAGCTTTATCAGCAGACCCGAGGTCACACCGATTAAAAATTAGTGAGTTTTTACGAAGTTTCTCAGCAGCAGCTCGTGTCTGGGGATTGGAAGTGTGCTCACGTGCTGGAAAGCAAGTAAAGCCGTTGGCCCTGCGCCTGAACTCTTTCCATAACACAGAGATATTAAGTATTAAGCAACAAATTCTTGGGGTTATTTCTAAAAGATAGAAATATGTTAGGAGAAAATTGTAAATGATGAATTACTTGTTTGATCTCTAGGTTATATGGATCTAGAATGTTATTTATATATTTTTTTACAGGATGACTCACGAATATCAACCACACACACGTCCGACTCTGAAACGGAACACAGTGACAGCGATATCGATATCGTCGGCGAATCGAGCTACACACAACACTATACAGGATCTTAAAGCAAACGTCACCATTTATCACTAAATAATACTTAAAACTGTTTCGTAAATTTGTAAAGTATTTATTATATATATATAGTTTATCAACAAGGTTTTATGGTCCGCAATAGATTGATTTTTCACTATAGCAACACTACATTTTTTTTTATTCAATAGATTCAACTTTGAAAAAAGGTTTTTTTATTCTACTTGATGTATCTCATAGAAAGGAAATATATATTATGTTACGTAAGTCCAGTATTATATGAAAGTATTTGTAAAACGGCTGCAATTCTCTCACTCATTTCATTACTGACCCGTGAAATTGACAACCGATTTACGGTGATATACTATTTTGATGCGTGTATTCTTAAAATCTTATGATTATTAAGGTCAATGTCGCATATCACTTTCTGACATTTCACGACCTATTTCTGTGGTGTCTCGAGTTTGTTCTTACAGAATATCCTATCAGTTACCTTCTCTTGATTCAAATGACGAGACAGCCAAGGTAAAAGCTGGAATACACAGGATAGAAATTTGATATTAATTGTCACTGTCATTAAAAATATACTTATGGATTTACACCTTTGCCTGTTTGTTAAAAAAAAGTAAACTGTCAAAGCTTTGGATTCAAATTAAGAAGTGCAGGAGACGTATTTTTGAATAAAAAGTGTTCCTCAAAATGTATGAATACGACGCTGCTTAAATTAAAGTATTAAATTTGAAAAAAAACGCGGTACAGTTGGAAAAGAACACAAATGAAGATACAATAAATAAACTTATAAAACAAAAGTAAATAAAATACAGTGTACAAAAGCGGTTTTATCACGATACGCTCTATTATTCTCTTGTCCAGCCAACCTTGTTATATTGAAATGAGAATAACAGAAAACAGTACACATAAATAATAATCAGAGAATGAAGTTGCGCATTCGCTTTCAAAAGGCCATTTTCGAGTTCAATGAAATTAAATAAACGCGTAAATGTATATTTAAACTAATATATTTAGTTAAAAAAGCGCCAATCTTGGAAATTAGGGAACCTTTTCACAAATTTCGTTAGATACTTTTTGGGATTAAGATGATATTCCCAGCCTCCGTCTATTAACACGACACATTGCCAGCTCTCTTACCTTATCTGTTACAATAGTATTCACGGATTAGTGATTAATTTCATAGTTAATTCTAGATAAATAAAACATATATATCCTTAAACCCTTTGATATGATATCTTAGCGCTAGCCTCGCTATCCCTACCGTTCCGAACTGAAGATTCGAGCGTCTAATGAGTAAGCGTAAGATTTCAACTGTCATATGACGACAGCTAAGATTTCAAGCGTCATGTGACGTCACTATATGATTTGTTATTTACACATCAATTCGAATTTACCTTGTCACTTAAGCTATTTTTTAAATTGATAGTATAATGAAGTAACGGGTCCGTCTATTTAATTTTATACAATTAATAAGTATTTAAAACTTCATTTTTATTTTTTAAATCACTGACCACAGACTTCATAAGGAATTAATTATCTGTGGTTGTGAATAAACCAAATTAATGTTTTGTATACTCATAGACTCGCATCCTTGATCAATTAAATTTAATAAGAAAAAAACTTATACCACAAGGACGACGTAGACTTAGGTTACCCAAGATATCTGATTAAGCTATCGTATATCTTAATTAAGGTTTCTACGGAGTGTTTCTTGTTAATTATAATTTCAATAAGCAACTGTAAATGTAGATTTGTCCTAGAATATTTGTATTAAAATAACAAAGTCAAGTTAAAAATCTTTATTTAATATAGAAGCGTTACACTTATTGATTGTCATAAATCTACCACCGGTTCGGAAATAAAAACCTCAGACCTGAGGAGAACCAGCGAAATGGAATGAACGTGGCTATCATTGCCAGCGTCAGCGCCCTAGCCCTTGATTAGGGTAGAGCGATGTTGTCTTTCAGCGCCCTTTAGCCAACGCTTTAACTACACATAAATTGTACTTCGGTTTTGTGTTAAATTAATAGTAATTCCCAAATTTTCTACATTAATTTTGATTGCTAATACTAGGACTAAATTCAAGGATAGTCTAGCTGCTTCAAATAATAAGATTTAGCTCTTAGAAACGTCTGTAGATCTACGGATTTATCTGGAGGCAATATATGGATTTTTTTAACAACACTAATTCCGTGCTTCTGAAAATGCGCTATCAAAATATTTAAATGGAAATTGTTTTCACATTTGGCTTTTTGAAGCTAGAGCTGGCGCCTAGAGCAACCGCTCCTTGAGGCCGGCGCTGATAGCAGCATAACCATTCTAAATATCTATCAAATCTATATCTATCTAACAAAAAATATACTAACAGGTCGTTAAAAAAAACAAATTCCTCTTTATATATTAGAACAAATTCACGTTGAATGAACAAAAACAGTTATATAATAACTAACCGTGTTGCTAGAGATACAATGGAGCATATGTAATTTCAGTTCCATTTTCAAATTGTATTGTGTGAGAAAGACACCAATATTGTGCAAGTGAGATGGCTCCTAATTACAATATTTATACGCACGCCATATGTTTATAGCCGCCATATTTAATATTTTGATCGTTCGTATTTTTGTTGATCGACTTAATTTGAATAGTATAAGCTATTAAGAAAACGATATTACAATTGTTTTATCATTTATCAAATTCATTTGTTTTATATGTTGGGTTTCATCTAGAATTATCTAAATTATTTATTTAATTGAAGTATGTTGTATAAATCTGGCTTATCGTCATTTTTACCATATCTGTCAAAAAAATACCACGCCAATTACAAACAATTACAGATTAAAAATAAAAAAAACATAAAATTATAGATTATCATAACTGTATGTATTGCCGTTTTATTCACAGAAAAGTTAAATATATAAATTGTAATTATTTTTAATTTTATTGTATACGAATAGTATTTAATTCAATAATGTTTTTTTAAGAAGTAGTTTTATCAAGATGTTAGTAGATATTTATTGTGCAATAGTATTAATAGCCATAGATAATATAGAAATAATAAAATGAGTGAATCTAGTCTAAACTAGTCAAGAATAAGCTTTTAGGAAAAAGTTCACAGTAAAAAGTTTGTATTATATTTTTAAATTATTTAATTATAATTGTCATTGTTTTATATTTAATAATGTGCAGGATTAATTTATTTTAGTCTAAATTAATTATGGTAGAATTTTGTAAATAATTTAATAAAATAATGCTCAATTAATTACATTTTTATTTGGTTAACCTTAACCAGCAATTATTCACAAAAATAATAAATAAATAGCTAGTCCTACTTAGCTTAGACCTTCTGCACTCCTGAGGCTTGGAGCTTCTCACCATCTATTCCATCTATAACAGTTGGTGGTGACACGTATCGCAGATGCAGAATCACGATGATTTCCTTCACTACCAATCACGAGATGAATTATAAACACAGGCACATAAAAACCAGTGGCGCTTTTCCGGATTTGAACTCACAAACTGGATTATCTCTGCATATTATTCACAAGATATAAAGAAAAAAATTGAGTTTATTTTTTTACGCTGCGTCGTATTTACTTTAACTCACCATTTAATTTCGACTATATTCATGTATATATATATATATATTTAATTAATAGATTTTCATGTGCATAATTTTTGTTTTATTTCATCTCATGCTTGGTTCAGCTAAAATCAAAATAATAATATCCTGGAACATTACGACAACTGATATATATATTTAATAGTACAGCCTAGTGCTTGACTGCTATCACACCTGATGGAAAGTGAAGATACAGTCTAAGGTGGAGCGCCTAGAAGATGCCTATTCACTCTTGACTTGAAGGTACCCATATAGTAGGTGGGGAAAACAAAGGTCGGGAGGGTATTCCAGACCTTAGCGGTGCGTATCAGAAACGAGGAAGCAAATCGTTTCGTACGTGTCTTACTGATTGACTACATATACTACTTTTCTTTTGTAAATACATACTTATGTAGATAATTACAACATGTTCATGCACACAAATGTCTGTCCTGGGTGGGAATCGAACTCACAACTTTGGTGTGAAAGGCAAGTATCTACCAACCACGCCAACCGGGCCGTCAAATCTTATTAATTATGCTACACGTTTAGCATATCCTATTCAGAATTATACAGGAGTTAATAAAATATGTGCGGAATTTGCATCGAGAAGAACTCAGAAGTTACTCTTTTTCTTAAATTAAATATGATGATATTCAACAAATACTAATACTACGCAGTTTTGTCGTTTATATAAAATATTTTTGTATAAAGTACCTGGTATGGGTCGTTTATTAAAGTCTTTTAGCTCACCTGGGTACGTATAGCACACGTTTGGGTGGGTGGACCACACTTATCAGATATTCTACCGCCAAACAGTAATAAGTATCACTGCAGGCACAAGGGACATAGTTCGCAAGGTCTATCTTTCAGCGATGTAGACCACTTACCATCAGGCTCATTTGTCAATCTGCCTTCCTATATTATAAAAAAAAACCATAAGTTTTGAAGGAAGACATTAGCATGTATTTTTTTATCCTACATACAAATGAACTTCGTAGAAAAAACATGAAACCTGAACTCAAAAACAATAATGATTCGTATTAAATATTCCTATAATACAGTAGCATTATAGGTTTATTATTATGCTAACAATTATACACAAACAGACGAACAATTGTTACAAAAATGAATCAAATTTAATAAGATAATAATTGACACGTGTGCTTTTATACTGGACTTACCCTTGCGCTAAACTGTTTCATGTGTAGCAGAGCCAATAAAGATAGTGAAATAAAGTACACATATATATATAATATAATAAATAAAGTACCTAGTATAATTTTTAATCTACCTTTCTTTCTATTAAAAATATATATTTAATTTAATTTTGTAATGTAAGCGTACAGTTACACAAAAATTGGGCATTTGGCATTTTGGTATTTGACAATAAAAAAAAACATTTACAATATGTCGGCCTTTATTTATTTATTGGCGTGACATAACTGTATAGCATTATAAAAGTATCATTGTTCAAAATCAGATTACAATTCAATACTACTATATTCAATAATTTCAATACTACTACTACAAAAATTTTATTAAATGCGACTCGTCAATAACTCTGATATATTATGCACTACAAACAGGTCTTGATTAATATATATTTATTTATAATACAACACTATTAATTTTACTTCCAAAGTTCCGATAGCAACTTCGCTGATATCCAAAATGGCATTTTCCATAATCCATAACGAATACCACAGATAATTTAAATGTTGCTAAATTCAACGACAACGGTGAAAATTACAATATCCTTTCATCGTTTAAAATTAGATCACAAACCGAAGCTGAGTACCTGTTTTGTTTGCTTATTACAAAAAATAAATTGACCGTCAACATCGTCCCCTAATCGCGCATTTAACTCGAGCCTTTCATATGAAATGGGGTGAATTATTTGTGTTAGTTTATTATTCTATGTTATAATTTACTTTTATTGGACGAAGGGTGTGTAATAAAGTTAGCTGATTCCAACAATGCCGTGAAATCAGACGGACGGTTTGATTATTACGTTAAAGAAATCTTCGTAAGATAAGGAAGAATGGATTCATGTAAGATTCTTACGTTTTTTTTTATAAAATAAAAGGCATATGGGGCACGTGGTAGTACTTAATTTTTTTTTTATAGAATAGGTAGGCGGACGAGCATATGGGCCACGTGATGATAAGTCACCAAATGCCCTTAGACATTGACACTGTAAGAAATGTTAACCATCGCTTACATCGCCAATGCGCTACCAACCTTGGAACCTAAGGTTTTATATCCCTTGTGCCTGTAATTACACAACAAGTACTGCTGTTTTGAGGTAAAATATCTGATGAGTGGGTGGTACCTACCCAGACGAGCTTGCACAATGCCTTACCACCAAGTAAAACCCTACCACCAAGTAAGTCCTACCTCCAAGTAAGCCCTAACACCAATACTTACAATACTTACATAAATGGTGGTAGGGCTTTTAGGTACCGCCTACTCATTACATATTCTACCGCCAAACGGTATATACCTATAACACGAAATTAACTCTTGTCACGTCAATTAACTGAATTTAAAGCGGGTGAAACTGCGCAGCACAGATTATACAAATTATACAAAAATATTATGTTCGAAAACCTTCTCCGAAACGCGCTGCATCGTTTTTTATAAGTTTTTTGTAGTAGTATCTTCAGTTAACCATTATAGTATATAAGTGTTATGTAAACTTTTTAACAGATTTCAAAACGGTGAAATTCAATGTTGTTAGATATCAGAAAGTGACACGCGATATTGACCTTAATAATCATAACATTTCAAGAATACACGCATCAATATTGCATATCACCATAAGTCGGTTGTCAACATTTCACGGGCGATTAAGGGACTTCTTACTTCTTTTGAATAACGAATAGTAATGTATGATGATGACAGATACAAGAATTTCAATATAAATGTCAGTTATATTATTCTAATATTCAAAACAAAACGGATCTTTTTTAAATATAGTTCACTGTTTTACCAGTATTAAATCGGAAAGCAACCCCTAACAATATCGCATATAAAATTAAGTACAATTTTCACAAAAACGATTACAGTCAATATAGGGCATTTGACGTTGACAGATGACAAAAAGGCGCCAAAAATTCCACAGATACAAAAGCTTTTAATAAAACAGCCGGTGTAATAGCGAGGTTCAATGCGATTACATCGCATAACTCGCGCACCTTCAAAAGATCACCGAAAAAGGCGGAATTAGCGCTAAAAGTGACAGGATCATACATGAGGCACAGATAAAAAAGTATTACCAATGTAATTTCTTCTTAATAAATAAAAAATGATATTTCTTAATATGTTTGTCCTCTATATCAATACAAAAGTAATTGGAACGATAATAATGAATTCTAGCATAAAGGTAGGCTGAGCTCTGAATAATATGGATACATTTATGAAATTTACAGGGAAATGGATGGTGTCATAGGAAATAGTTAGTATTATGTTTATTTCCACAATCCACTAATAAGTAAGTAGAAATCAAAAAGATAATAAATAATTAATATAATAAAATTGGTGGTAAAAAACAAACCTTGATGTCTGGAAAGCCACAAAAGGGCGATTTTTATGGCATTTCCTGCCTCGCACAAACACTCAGTGGAACCAGCTTTCGCTGGCGACTTTTCCGAACCGACATGATATAGAAACCTCTTAGAGGAAAATTAAAACATTAAACATATAATTCACAAAATAATAATAAAATGTATTTTATAGAACAAAGGCAGATTGCTACGAACGCATAACACCGTCCACGATAATCAAATCAACGGTAGAAGCTATGCTCAAAATTAAAAGAGTTGTAGCCCCCTCTCGCATCCCGTGACAACCAAATATGACGAGACTGACCTTGTTGCGCCCAAAATTTACCATTTCTCCCTTATTACAAAAGGATAAAGTCCAAATTCACTTGACTCAAGTATATATATGTTTGTCTATCGTAATTGTAGTTATTACAGACTGGAATGCACTGCTTTGATCCGGTTATAATCGGATTGGTTCGGTATTTAGAGATATGTATAGTTAATTCAATATCTTTAGTAGATTAACTTTAGCGAAATTATGAAAATATTTAAATATTATGTAGATGGATTGGAAATATATGCTTTGACCAATTTCATTAAATTTAAAACTCAAAAAGTACAGAACGAATTTTCATACAGTTTTCAATGGACGAAATGATTTATGAGGTTTAAGGGTATAATTCATTAGGGTAGCCTCGTTGGTCTGGTGGCTAGATGTAAGGCTGTAAGCCCGGAGGTCCTGGGCTCAATTCCCAGGTCGGGCCAATAAAATGTTATTGGGTTTTTCTGTCAGAATATTCTCAGCAGCAGCCCGGGGTGAGGAATTTGGAAGTGTGTACACTCCCGTGCCTCGGAGAGCACGTAAAGCCGTTGGTCCTGCGTCTGAACTCTTTCCGGTCGTGTCGGATTGCCGTCCCATCGGACTATGAGCTAGGGAACAGAGAGTGCACCTGTGTTTGCGCACACATTTGTGCAATATAATATCTCATAGGCAGTTGGCTAATCTCTGTTGCGATTGGTCGTCGTGACCGAAATCGGTCTGGAGGACATTATTATCATACATTAGGGTTTTGAATGAATTGGCTAAAAATGACGATGAGTGTTGAAGATGTCGGAAAATATCATGTCAACTGGGAGCATCATTAATAGCGTTCGCCGCGTAAAGCGTGCGTGTTGAATGTATGACGATATAAACGTAGAACATTATTGTTTCCGTGCGAAGCTGGGACCGATAGATAAATAATAATTAATGTTTCTATATTATATATATATTTGTCACCTATTCGTTGCTAAGTCATTGTACCAATTGTCATGAAAAAACAATAACTCTACGGATGTTCAAATATTTTTTTTTTCTTTATATTTTTGTCCTTATTATACTCGTGCGAAGCCTAGGAGCAAATTCTGCTAACAAATTGTCACTTTATCGCAATCGAATCGAAGCGTGATCGTTGCCGTTTATCCGTTTTCCTATTCTTTAATTTAATTATCGACTATTGGCATAAGAGCTAAGAATTAAGTTTGCTTTTGACATAACGGTATATGTTAACATCATATCAGTTCGGTTCCGATTCGAATGAATACAGATTATTCAAAGTTGTATCGGAATTGAATCGGGAACGTATCGTTATCGTTATAAATTATTAGAATTCGACCTGGAAGCTAGTAGCTAATATATTTCTAATTTAATTGTTAACGATATATAAATAAAATAGATTAAGACATTAAAAGGTTAACGTGCGTCGTGGGACCAAATGACATTTCAAAATGGCGTCGCGTTATTTTATCTATAGAATTATTTGACATTGACAAGGGTTATTAAGCTTAAATTGATGGTAAATTGTTCAAATGGCGCGCCACTTAACTTCTATTCCCTGTAAATATTTTAGTAATTTTCACCATTTTTTGATTCGTTAGTCCAGTTGCTATATTTTAGCCCTAGTTTTAAGCCCCAGATTGAGTGTAAACCTATGTATATATGGACCTATGTTAATTACAATATAATAAGTTTTTAAACTAGTTTTACATCGAGCTGTAAGATATTTTATGATACCCAAAATTTGAAATGGGATGGCTCTATTCTACCTTACCGGAAGTACATGACTTTGTATAAATAAAACTACGCCTTCAAAGCATAATTTATTAGATATATATGTTTAATTTGTCTTTACATTTCATACAATGAATATTTACATTGAGAACTTAAATAAGTAGTACTTGGGTGAGCTCTAATAATAATAAATATAAAAATGTTATCAGTGGCTCAGAGCAACTTGGGTAAAATGTAATCATATTAATGATTACAATGATTAATCATCAATTTCAATTATAGAACAACGAAAGTAATCAAAATAGTATATTGCAACGACACAATAATAATTTACATACACATATTACCTGTGCGAAGCCAGGACGGGTAACTCGTATATTATTATAATAAGATATATATTTTTAAATTTAATAATGAAGTTCTCTGATATTATTCTGAAATAAGAATGAATATAAGTTTCTCCTTTATCCTATTATCCACAAGAAGTTTTCATTCCTTAATAGCAAATATATATGTATATTATATAATAAAAACAAAATAAGGCTTTCTGGATATTATAATAACATTTATTTACATTAAAGCCTTAAATAAATACAAATAAAAAAAATAAAAGTTACTCTCAAATCGTGACCGCATGGAATCGTGGCAAGATTGCTAGTAACGTTTCGCCTTTGATTCGTTATTTAGACGAAAAAAAAAACCTCCGAAAAAAATACCTCTGAAAAAAAAACTATTACTTATTTTCTGGATTATTTATTGTCAATTAATGTAAAAGACTTAGCTGGCAGGCTGTAAGCGCGTCACAGTCTAGATATCCGTAATGAGAGCACGACACGTGTTCCTGGTGACGTCATGCTCTGTAATTTGATATTTTCCGCGTTAAAAATAGGGTTGGGCCAACATTACAAATGTTTTTCTTTTTTTTTTTTATTAGTAAGCTATGAGCGTAATTGAACTGTTAGTATGAAAGGCGAAGTTGTATGATTAGAAATTTTCATTAGCAGTTCGGTGTCCGGGAGTTGGTTGTTTCGTCGAAAAGCAAATAAATGAATCATCTTCGTGATATCTTTCCGGTCGTGTTTTTTGCCATCTCATCGGATTATAAGTGTAAAGAGAGTACATCTGTGTTTGTGCACATTATTGTGCAATATACATACATATATCCCGCGTAGTTTGCTAGTCTTGAGAATGCCCGCTGTGGTCAGGAGGTTAGGAGGACTTCATTCCTAATGCACGATTGCGCGTCCAAATCTAAATTCATTATCCTATATACCCCCCATTTCTAAATAAATAAAAACAAGGTGCCAACCCTATGTGATCTTGTTAGGAAATGTCACCACTAAACAGTACTAAACGACAAAACAGAACTCTCTCATTTACCTCGCTACCCTTAACCTTATTATAATGACATAAGGTTCAATATCGAACTTAACATCGTGAGATACTTAAGTTAACGAACCAATTTTAGGTACTGCGATTTTTTTTTAAATGTTTTTTTTTAAAAATACATTTTGAAGCTTGATGGATTGTTTTAGACGTAGGAGTGACGATATTGGTAATTTTTGACTCTATATTATATATATTTAGCATATAGAAGTAAAAACTAATTTTAGAAAAACAACGAATTGGTCTTTTTAAAAATAGAACACCAAATCATGCAAATGAATGTAAATACTTCATTCAATTACTCATTAAAATCCAAATAACGCAATAGAACACATTCAACAAACCACGAGTCGCGCCAATAATGAATTAATTACTATTATCTGTCCACTAACAAGATGGCGGTTTTAAAAAAGCAGTTTTTAACAAGCTATTGTATGTATAGCTATCTCCTAACTATATATATTATAATCCAATACCTAATTATGTTATTCAACAAATTTTCAATATACGCTCCGACTGCTTTGAGGTGCTTTGACAAAATCGTCGGATATCTACCAAACACCATTACTTAGTATTGTTGTGAGTGGAAGGGTGAGTGAACCAGTGTAATTACAGGCACAAGGGACATAACATCTCAGTTCCCAAGGTCGGTGGCGCATTGGTGATGTAAGGAATAGTTAATATTGCTAATGCTTATGGGCGGTTGAGCATCCAATTGCCAATTTGTCTACCTATTCTATAATAAAAAATCGGATTAGTTTAGGTCCTTCTTCCGAGGGTTCCTACTTACCCGTCCGCCTATCTATTTTATAAGCAAGACTGTATTCGGTTACTATATTCAATAAACGATTCGTTTTGTTCACGAGGCGTAATTCAAAAGCATACCAGGGATTTTTTTTTTTTAATTCTAAGCTCATATATAATCACAACTATCGTTAGGTACTCTAAATGGAAACTGTTTAGCCGTTTTAAATATAAATATAGATATTAATATTTGTCAGCGTGTGTGTAAGCGTTTTTTTTCGAAAGCCGAGATGGCCCAGTGGTAAGAACGTGTGAATCTTAACCGATGATCGTGGGTTCAAACCCGGGCAAGCACCACTGAATTTTCATGTGCTTAATTTGTGATTATAATTCATCTCGTGCTTTACGGTGAAGGAAAACATCGTGAGGAAACCTGCATGTGTCTAATTTCCCTGAAATTCTGCCACTTGTGTATTCCACCAAACCGCATCGGAGCGGCGTGGTGGAATAAGCTCCAAACCTTCTCCTAAAAAGAGGAGAGGAGGCCTTTAGCCCAGCGGGACTTTCACAGGCTGTTACGGTACGGTTACGGTAAGTGGTTTTTTTATTAAGCCAATGTAGCAATACAAAGAATGCATTTTGTCTTCCAGGATTATTTACTTTTCATCACAAAATATGATAAAGAAATGTCAACAAGCATATTAGTCACTATTCAAATATTTTTATTTATAACAATTCGCTCTATATATTTAAATAATATTGATATTGATTATTGCAAAAAAATATGAATCAATAATAAACAAAAAACGACACTGAGAAAAACAATCATTAACGTATTCTTAAATAAATTCAATGCATATTTATAATAATAAGAAAAAAACAACCTTTGTCACATCAATATAGAGTATATTTTCCTTCAAAAACTGATCTAAGAGTATTATTTTGTAAAACGGTGGTAAAGTCCAAATAAGTCCGTAGGGACAGTAATCCGAAGCGCGCCATCTAGCGTCGAGTAGGATAATCACTTGTTAATTGACGTTAAGCGTACGTTGACGACAAAACGCGGGAAATTGCTCGTCTGGCCGCCATTTTGCTATTGAGCTGTCAATTAATTGTTGTAAATAACATAAATTGGCGTATTTAATATCATTATATATTATGTTAAGGATATTTTTTAAGTGAAATATGTATTGGCGCGCTTTGGAGGTAACTCGTATGTCACGACGCTGTTTTATGACGTCTTGCCTTTCCACCGCCATTCTCGCTTACATGATTAAAGAAGTTTGTGGTATTAAAAACTTACGTTGAAATACAATGCAGTATATAGTATTTCATTCAAAACAGCCAAAGCGCAATAAATTTTACTGGTGGTAGGGCTTTGTGAAGGTCGTTTGGGTAGGTACCACCCACTCATCAGATATTCTACCGTACTGGTGGTAGGGCTTTGTACAGGCTCGTCTGGGTAGGTACCACCCACTCATCAGATATTCTACCGTACTGGTGTAGGGCTTTGTGCAAGCTCGTCTGGGTAGGTACCACCCACTCATCAGATATTACCGCAAAACAGCAGTAATTGGTATTGTTGTGTTCCGGTTTGAAGGGTGAGTGAGTCAGTGTAATTACAGGTACAAGGGACATAAAATCTTAGGTCCCAAGGTTGGTGGCGCATTGGCGATGTAAGCGATGGTTAACATTTCTTACAATGCCAATGTCTAAGGGCGTTTGGTGACCACTTACCATCAGGTGGCCCATATGCTTGTCCACCATTCTATTCTATAAAAAAAATACCATCAGATACCATCAATACCATAAAAATGCCAAACGGGGCAGTCGGTTCTGCCTCATGTTATTTTAGGAAGTCGAAAAAAAAATTCAAAGAAATGATCAATAGATTTGATAACAAGAATTATTCAAGTTGATTTCTACGTATCAATAAAAATGCGAATGATTCACATTTGTAATAAATTATCTCATTAGTTATTTTGTACTAGTTGTCGCCCGCTTTGCCCGCATGTTGGGAAAGGTGACGCAGACGTTTGGTGTAAAAACTCCTTGGGGTTCCACCTCGGTCACAGCATATTTCATCAATTTCAGTGTTTTAACTGAAAGCTACTTCCGAATTCATAATATTAGTGCGATTTTCAATAGCTATCCGACTTGGCTTTGCAAATTCGATCACTAATAAGTTAGTCACTAATAAGTTTTAATTAGTGATCGAAGCTTCGCAAGGATTTTTTTAAATTACCTAGCGCTTGACCGTTATCACACCTGATGGAAAATGAAAGGAATAAATATTTATTGAAAAAAAAAATAGTTTTGTTTTATTCAAGTAGGCTCGCACCAGTAAAAATAAATCATATTACAAATTTTATTTTCAATACAATTCTACAACTGGTTCGGTACCATGAGCATTACGAGAAGAACCGACAAGATACTCGATTACATGATTCATATACAATCATATTTATATATCCTTTTTTTTATCGCTATAAAAACGCGTTACGCGTTTCCCCCAAGGAAACAGTGGGGTATGTCGGACTCGCCAGTGTCCAAAGCGCCGAATGCGCCCCAAACATCGAAATACCCACTAAAAAACCAGCGATACCCTTTCCGTCTTAACGAGGAGCGCCACGGGATCGCTTGCTCATACTACCCTGACGCTCTGACATATTTATATATCTTGTATGAACATCAACGAATATTTAGTCCGAGCTCTTCTGTCATCTATATAATCCTGTATTAATAAGACTTATTTATTTAAATAAATGCTTATTATATAGACAATAGAAAATGGGATTTATTGAAAGCAATTCTTAATTTGGCGGGTTATCTAAATGAGTTGGAGTCGCGTACGAATAATAACCAAAGGTGCATGTAGAAATACAATTGTAGGGTCTCTATGTTAGCGTATTGGTACTTTTAATTTTGATTCAATTTTTTAGTTAGATATATTACCAATATAATCCATTCTCATAACAGTCAGTTATAAGAATTGAAAACTCTATATTGTATACTTGCTATATAGACTTTTCAATTCTTTACAAATTTTGTTTCAAGCTATTTTTATATGCTTTTGAGTTGCAGCACGAAGAGTTGGAAGGAGCACTCAGCCACACATGTCAATTATACTTTGTACTTTATACACCACAAAGAGAAAAAAATACAAAACATGGATACAACCTAAATAAAAGTAGCATACAATTTTGGCGACCTTATCGCTACATAGCGATCTCTTCCAGGCAACCAACGGAGTAAGTGATAACTCGTAGGATATGAGGTAGGTGGTGCTCTAATAATAAATAAGCTAATATTCATTTATGATTAAACAAACTAATAAATAAATGTAAATATAAAATACACATAATATATCCTACTTAAAGCCATACAATTATGTATGGGATTAGTTTAAAATACAGTTTTTAAACTAAATTATCGGTTAAATATGTAATTTACTAACCATTAATTAAACTATATGTAAATCGAATACTCACTTTTTAAATTATACTTTTACATATTATTTGAATATACTAAATCCAAACTTGGTTAGAAATCCAATCTCTCAAAATAATAACATTTTGTATTGTATTTATTTGCACATGCCTCGAATAACGCCGTCACTAACACCACGCCCTACCTGATAACAATTTCAAGCGAATGATAAAACACTGATTAGATAGCAAAGTCAACCATTTTGTATTGTTAAGTTAATCAAGACATAGTGTGAGGTTATGTGCTTAAAGGTGTGATCATTTTATTATTTAAAAAAGTGTTAACAGTTTTATTCATTTACAATTGTTACAAACCTTTCTAACTCATTTGGAACAAAGGTAAGTTAAATTGTCGAATAATTAATATTTGATATTATCGTATTCATTGAAATACCAAAAAAAAAAATTTAGTGAGTATGTGTTTGTACCTTTGCCTCAAAATTTGATATTTGTTTTTTTTTTTGTAACTCATTGTTTGATCAGTAGTCGTTTTATTCTATTGAAAGTTTTAAAAATCGAAGAATGTATATACTAGGCATTACGTGTGTCCTTTTTACGTTTTCGAGTAGATACTATCAAACATATATCTATCCCTTTTTAACAAATGCTATCGCTTTTTATAATCTGTCTCTTTCTTCATTTTCTGAGATCAAATTCCACCTGATAAATAATCAATAATAAATATAAATCACTCGCCAATGCGTCAAACCATGTAATCTAAGATTATTTAATCTGTAATTACACTGGGTCACTCGTAATTTAAAACAGTAACGAAGTTATTTGTTTTTCATATGTTGTATATATATATTCTAATATATATATATTCTGCTGTATTGTACACTACAAACAGTTCTTGATTAATATATCTTTAGTTATAAAACAAAACTTTCCACTTACCTACGTAATTTATTCTATAAGGCTTTTTTATGGATTTACGGTTAAATATAGATACTCGTAAGGATTTTTAGATAAATTTATATAAATAAAAAATAACCAGATTTCCGAGGGTTCCAGGGTCCTGCACCCTGTGTCTGGGCACCGCTGGGCAATGCCTTTTACACTTAAAATTTTATTGTTGTCACCGTAAATAAACGATTATTTCTTTGTAGTCTTGTTGTTTGATGGCAAGTTTTGATGAGGAGGGTACACAGAGCCTGCACCGTAACAGCTTGTGAATGTCCCACTGCTGGGCTAAAGGCCTCCTCTCCCTTTTTAAGGAGAATGTTTGGAGCTTATTCCACCACGCTGCTCCAATGCGGGTTCGTGGAATACACATGTGGCAGAATTTCAGTGAAATTAGACACATGCAGGTTTCCTCACGATGTTTTCCTTCACCGTAAAGCACGAGATGAATTATAATCACAAATTAAGCACATGAAAATTCAGTGGTGCTTGCCCGGGTTTGAACCCACGATCATCGGTTAAGATTCACGCGTTCTTACCACTGGGCCATCTCGGAGCCTTCAAACTATAACAAATATTACGTATTAATGTCAGATAACAACCATTTTGTATTATAAATATAACAGGGTCCGAATTCTACTAATTTATAACGATTACGATACGTTCCCGATTCAATTCCGATCCAACTTTGAATCATCTGTATTCATTCGAGTCGGAACCGAACCGATATGATGTTAATATATACCGTCATGTCAAAAGCAAACTTAATTCTTAGCTCTTATAACAATAGTTGACAATTAAATTAAAGAATAGAAAAACGGAAAAACGGTAACGATCACGCTTCGATTCGATTGCGATAAAGTGACAATTTGTTAGCAGAATTAGCCCCAGGCTTAGATATAATCATTAATTTTAATTAATTCATTCCGAACGAACGAATTACATGATACATTGTAGGTGAAGTAAATAATAATAATGTCCTCCAGACCGATTTCGGCCGCGGCGGCCAATCTCAAGAGAGATTAGCCAACTGCGCAGGAGATATTATAGTCCACAAGTGTGTGTGCAAAACATAGGTAGAGTGCATCTGTTTATTCCCTAACTCTCATAATCCGATGGGACGGCAATCCAACACGACCGGAAAGAGTTCAGGCGCAGGACCAACGGCTTTACGTGCTTTCCGAGGCATGGGAGTGCAACCAACTTCCAGACTCCGGGTTGCTACTGAGAATTTTCTGACAGAAAAACCAATAACTTTTATTGGCCAAACCTGGAAATTGAACACAGGACCTCCGGGTCTGCGGCCTTACATCAAGCCACTAGACCAACGAGGCAGTAGGTGAAGTGCTAACATTTTAACTAACAGCCTAATAATATGGCTACTTATAAGCATTGTTTAAGGGCTGATTTGATAAACAATGCTTTGTCTCTTTCTTTCGAATGTCAAATCAATGATGACAGAAAGAGAGACATTATTTAACTGAACATAACAGCTAAGCAGGTAAAAGGCCGTGATTGAATCGACGACTCCAACGCTAGGAACATTTTATATCTTTACTCTATTTATATATTTGTACATTATATATCAATATGTAAACAATCTGTATTTATCGTTTCGATGCAATCAAGTTCTTCAGAATCTTTCGTTGTGTGGTGGAGGCTTTTCGCAGAGTCAATAAGACTTTAGTGTAACAAATTTAATAAAGAAACAATATTATAGTTATTGTACTTTGTAACGAACCAAGTTCTACAATAATAATAAGAATAATTATAAATATACAGTCCAGTCTGTTAGCAATAATGTTCAGAATTTTGTTGGAGCTGGCCCGCACCCTTTGAACCAAGGATGCACAACTTTTACGCATTGCGTAAAAACAGTCTTCGCGTCAGCAAACATCCCTGAACACTACATAACTACTACTTGAATACTATATATTTTGATATTTATTATTTGTTTATGGTTTAAATGAGAAGCCGAGATGGCCCAGTGGTAAGAACTCGTGAATCTTAACCGATTGAATCTTAACCGATGATCTTGGGTTTAAACCCGGGCACTGAATTTTCATGTGCTTAATTTTGGATAATAATTCACCTCGTGCTTTACGGTGAAGGAAAACATCGTGAGGAAACCTGCATGTGTCTAATTTCACTGAAATTCTGCCACATGTGTATTTCACCAACGCACATTGGAGCAGCGTGGTGGAATAAGCTCCAAACCTTCTCCTCAAAAAGGGAGAGGATGCCTTTAGCTCAGCAGTGGGACATTAACAGGCTGCTACGGTATGGTTTAAATAAGCAAAAAACGGAGTAATTTCGATCACACTGCACCTTTAATTTTAACTTTATTTAACTGTAATTTAAATACAAGTAATTGAATATAATATTTAAAAGAAAATGACAGATTTTTTCGAATTATAGATACAAGCTATTATTATTAAGCGTATAGTCTACTTTTGTATAGTAAATAGGCATGATGACTGATTTTGAAATAACCTTCTATAATGTAGGTACACGTCTACTATTACTGAAAATAATTTTATTTCAGTAATAAACTAAATGCTTACGCAAATAATTGCATTTTCATTTACCTATTTTGAATTTCGCTCAAAAACACCCGCAGGTGTCATGGCGCCTGAGTGACGTCACGTCATTGAAAACGACAGTACACGTTGTATTGTTTCTGTTCCCAACGAAAAAAGGCAGAAAGTATTAAGTATTTCCTAAGGTTAAAAATTAATTTCAAATTTTAACAACATGCAGTGCGATGCAAAATTAATTTTGAAACGCGTAAACACAACAACTGTTTAAGAGAGATGGTTATAAATACAATGACGTGACGTCATTCGCTCTAATTAGCGTTTCAAATAAAATGGCCGATTGCAGAATTTTATACTTTTATTTTATTAAAAATCTTATTAATCCCAATGTGTAAATTAAAATGGGATCATTTTTTAGAATCCTTTTAAAGTAGATTCTTCTTTAAAATCATTTATTTTTTAATTCTTTAATACTGTCATCATGCCTATTATGTTTTGTTATTTAAATGTGGTATCTACGACCAATTAATCATCACAACATTTTTAGATGCGGCGTGCTATAAAAGCCTAATTAGCCTATTATTTCATATAATATATTTTTCGGCTTAGTTTTATATACTTAAAAAAAAAAACAAGTTTTCTTTTCAATAAATTAATATTTAATTGGTATAAAAGATCAGTCAGAATATATCTTTTTCGACATCTTCAACCTTTATCGTCATATTTCATCTATTTTACACTAAACCGTAATTAATTATATACCTAAACCTTCGTTATAAATCACTCCGTCCATTGGTGAAAACCGAATGAAAATCCATTCGATAGCTTATCGCGATTAGGCAGACAAACAGACAGACTCGGTGTGGGATTATATCTTAAGTGAAGTGTCTGTGAAGTGATAGAAAAAAAGTCCAAAGACTTACAGTGATCATAATACATACTAATAAACTTTACGTAGAATAGACACACGAGATCTTTTCCGTAAAGAACAAACTCGAACTCGCCAAAGAAGATCGTAAATGTCAACAAGTGATACACGACATTGATCATATTAATTATAACATTTAAATGGTACACGCATCAAAATAGCTTATCAACGTAAGTCGGTGTACAACATTTCACGTGTTTGATACGAATTACTGAATAGCATTGCTGATTACTCTTTCTGTCATCAGTAATTTGACATTTGAAGGAAGAAGACAAAGAGTTCGTTACAAGCGCATGCGCAGAGCGTTCATTATTATCGGGGCTTTTACATTCTAGCTAATATAAATACGACAGTGATTGTTGTTGAAGTTTATTTGTTTCCTACGTTTTTACATCTTAAAAACTCAAGACATGATGACTTTTAAATCAGAGGCACAGATAATGATAATTATGGTACCTAACCATTATCCTCTCCTACTAGCGGAAAATAATTGTACAATTTTCGTTACTTTATTGTATTACGCGAATTGTTAATACTTTAAATTTTATTTTTTGTTATATGTTAGCAATAGATAATAATAAGATACGATATCGGATAAGATACGATTTGCGGGTAACCCAGATTTGTACACGTTATAATGTAAAATGTTACTCATATATATTTTTTGTTTTTCAGTGGAAATGGATACACTCATTTCCGTTCTTCTAATCTCTTTTGTTTTATCTGTGGCGAACTGTGACAATGGTAAGTAGCGCCATCTATTGCGTAGAAGCTTAGTTACAATACTTGAATTTAGCTTTGCTGGCTTATTTTAATTATTAAGTAATGTATTACATAAATATCAATGACAAAATATTATGACAATATTTTGGAACTGTTGTAAAATCACACTGTTTTTTTATTTCGAATCGATTGTTATTATTTCAAAAATTAAGTGATAATCGATTTGAATTTTATGTGTTATGAAATTACGGTAATAAAATAAAACACAACTTTAAATAAAAGACCTAAATAAATACATCATTAATTTTAAAATTCAAATATTAATAAAAAAGTTGAAATTCTTTATTCACCATCCTGCACTAGAGCAGGGTAGTGACATAAGCTCCAAGCTTTGGCCAGCCGTGAGACATATACATAAGTAGCAAAAACTATTTAGGCATTGTTATCTAACTGGCGATACTTTTATAAATTATAAATAACATATTATTCTAAGCTTACGAATGTCCAAACGAAAAAACGCTACCGCTAGCGCCATCTATTATTCAATAGCGTTACTATTTTAATTGTGCTTTTAGCCACTACTCTAGCCCCTGCAAAAGTGATCCCTTGGAACGAAACCGGTATTTGCAGAAAATGTGTGTGCAAAGACGCAAAGGTCGATTGCTTCGATCAAAGCCTCACGGTGTTCTTCAAAAGCGAAGATTGGGCTAGTAAGTAAATCTGTATTTATTAATTTGGGAGTTATTTTTAATACAGGCGCTAGAACTTATCATTTGTGTATAAAAAAAAAACTATCCGTTCTTGTAAGTGGTTACATATTAAATTAGACCTTAATTAGCTTGGTAGTTTGAACATGTTGATTGCGGGCTTATTATTTTATATTAAGACTGTGCAAGCCCGTCTGGGTAAGTACCACAAACTCATCAGATATTCTACTGCCAAATAGCAATTATTACTTAATGTTGTGTAACGGTTTGAAGGGTAAATGAGCCAGTATAACTACAGGCACAAGGGACATAACGTCTTAGTTCCCAAGGTTGGTGGCGCATTGTACATTTAAGGGAGATTAGAGTTTATTACGAACGAATACATCAAATCTTTAAAAAAGTATTAAATTGTCTCTGGTCTCATCTTAATATCTTTGTCCTCCCCCTCACACACGGATTCTAGTAATTCTTTAGACAATTAACTAATTTTATTAACAGGCATAAATCTATCCCTAATTATTACAATTACAAAGTTAGCTAAAAAAAATTTTTTTTTTTAGATTTAAAAGAATTCAAACCCACAACCGTGGACTTCAGTGAAAATGGTATTACAAATATAACAGTCATGGCGGAACTGCCCATCAAAGTGCTGAACCTTTCCCGATGCTCCATAGCGTTCATAGAGAACGCTAGTTTCAGAGATCTGCAACAGATGGAGGTTTTGGATCTTAGTCATAACAAACTAACGACTGACAAGTTGAGTCCGCATGCTTTCGAGGTAAATATCAAATACAAATATATTTTTTAATAGAAAAGCGATGCAATTGTGTTATAAATATATAAATAACTGGTAATTTTAAATTACTAACCATTATTTTTCAGGGACGATACTTACCAGAGGAGTACGAACCACTCGCCGCCATGCGGACCCTGAACTTGGCCTACAATGACCTCCACTCCCTCCACCAGGACCTTTTCGAACATCTCCCAGAACTGACCGAGCTGGACCTCAGTGGAAACCCTCTCACCACGATAGACCATGTCACCCTCATCGCTATATCGAGTCTGCCAATGTTAAAGGTAAATTGAAATCAAAATATTTTGCTCGGTGGTAGTAAAGTCGGTGGCTTTGTGAAAGCTCGTCTGGGTAGGTACCACCCATTCATCAGATATTCTACGGCAAAACAGCAGTACTTTAATTGTTATGTTCCGGTTTGAAGGGTAAGTGAGCCAGTGTAATTACAGACAAAAAGGACGTATCATTTAAGTTCCCAAGTTGGTGGCGCATAAGCAATGTAAGCGATAGTTAATATTTTTACAATGCCAATGTGTATGGGCGGCCGTAACCACTTACCATCAGGTGGCCACTTACCATTTGGCAGCTGGCACATTTGCTCGTCCGCCTCTTAATATATACTATTAACTTAATATATTATTAACTTAAGCTCTTTCTGTCATAATCTCTTTACAAGATATCTTTTACAAAATAATGTGCCTGATTTATAAATACTTCTTAAATATGTGCTTTTTATAATAAGTTTTCATTTAATAAGTGTTAAAACATCGTAACATATTATCATCGTCTACTTACTAACTCTTTCGTTGAACACTGAGTGATTTTACACCAAGATTTCTAAAATGCCTTCTAATATAAATATCGCTTGTTATAAATCTACTTTAAGGTCCTCCGCATGAGATCATGCGCGCTCACAGAAATCCCCGACAAGTTTCTCCACACTCCTCGATTCCTGGAGCGCCTGGACATCAGCGATAACAAGCTCACGTCCATCCCCCAAGAGTTGGATGAGACGAAGAACTTGAAGTTCTTAAACTTGAACCAGAATCCGATAGTCCAGCTCGACATGTCGTCAGAGGATTATCCGTGAGGAAATTTTCTTTTATATAAAATAAATAAGCAAAAAAAATAGTTTAGATTTGTACAAGCACTGGTTTTTATGTACTTAGTCATCAGCTCATCATCACTTTGTTGTCGGTAATTCTATTGAAATAATTATAAAGATTGCATTTGTTGAATAGCTCGTGTGTCTCCATAAATCAGCAGAGGAGCAGCGTGATGAAATTTGTTATAGAACTCTTCATAAAACGATAGCTTTGCCTAGCCATAGAGTGTTGCTGGCCTATTACTTATTTATTTATTAAAAATTAGATATATAACAAAAATGATATTAATATGATATATTTTACTATTTAATAAGCGCTTTTATCATAATTTTTTGTTTATCTCTTCATTGTCGTATAAAAATACGTCTCAATTAAAAGGGAAAAAAAACGTTGAAAATTTTTAAAATCATTTTACAGGGTGTTATGCTTATATAAATTGTTATTTTATTTATTACAGGGGATTCCCCCGTCTCCGAAAGCTGCAAGAGCTACACATGTGCAATATGAAATCGCTGAAAAGCATCGGCGCAGGCGCACTCGCGGGATTGGAGAACTTACAAATACTGCACATGAGCTTCAATCCTAAATTATCCTTTATTGATCCGAAGGCCTTGGCCAGACCTGATGACATCGGAGAAACGTATGACTGGCCGCTTATTAAGGAGGTAAAGAAATAGGTCGTTTTTTGTTTGCACTTTTGCCTTTACACGGTGAGTGTTCCCACACACTTCACGCTGTGGAGGCTTACATATCAGAATTGTCCAACACGTGCAGGTTTCCTCACGATATTTTTCATGGTAAATGGAATAACCATTTACCATGAAAAATTTGGCACAGATTAGTTCTCTGTATTGTTGTATATCGATTTCAATGTCAAGTGATCCTGTGTAATTACAAGTGGTTTCCATAGTTGGTGCCGCATTGATGATGTAACTTACAGCATCCTCCCCTCTCCACGAGTTCGGAGTGTAGATTCATCTGAGAACCGACAAGAAACTCAATAAATACACTTACTACACCATTTTAATGACATTGGTATATTAATAAACAGCAATTAAATTTATGTATACTATTTTTTTGATGATGATGATGATGATCAATGAATATTAACTCCAAGCATCATCTTGTAGAGTATACGCTTTATTTATTAGACCTATTTTAACATGAGTGTGTATTTGTTGGTAAATTCATAATGGTCTGCGGATAGTTTATATAAGGTAGGGTAAGGTGGGGCTGGTGTTGTTATAAAGAAATAATAATTGTCCTTCAATGGGGCTCCAGCTTGATTCATACCAAATAACAAAATCAGTTCAGTGTTCTACCCGTGAAAAAGTAACAGACAGACAAGAGTTATTTTCACATTTATATTCGTATAGATTTTGCTTCTGAATCAAAATAACCATGAAAACATTTCTTCCAGCTCTATCTCCAATCCAACAACCTCTCAGAGGTGGATTCTCGGTTACTCTCCCGCTGGGACCTCTTGAGCAAGGTGGATGTGAGCAACAATCCTTTCCTCTGCGACTGCAGCACGCAGTGGATGGTGGACATGTTGGTACCACTCGTGGAAGCTAAAGCCGTTAACGCTTCAGAGAAGATGGTGTAAGTTGGACACATACCAATTAGAACGACTTTCTTGGTCTAGTGGCTGGATAAGACTGCAGATCTCATAGTCAACCCTTTGTGCATTCGGGTTGCCGTCCCTTCGGTTGTGAGAGTGAGATAGTATGAACCAAACAATAGGTGCACCATTGTGTGCTTATACACTGTGATCTGCCTGGTGTAGTCGGCTCCTCTCTACAGAACTGCGGCCGAGGTCGAAGTCAGCAAGTATTACATAATCGCCATAAATAAATTTGACTAATAAATCAATGAACAAAAGATTAACTTGATTCAACATCAATACTTCTAAGTTACATTAATTTTGAAAACTTATGTGAGCAATTCTAAAGAACCGATTCAGTATGAGTTTGAAGTAATACTTCTCAGATGCAGGTTAAGGTTGTTTACCTTAACCTGCATCTGAGAAGTATTACTAGTATTTTATATTTAATTTATTAATTTAAAAGTTTTATAGTATTTAGTATTTTATCCAACAGTTTTCCTCATGACGTTTTTCTTCACCACTTATAAAAACTCAATTTTACTCGTAAGCTCGCTTACAAAGTTTTAGTTATTAAGTTTTAGTATTCTTAGAATATTTTAAAGCATTTCATTTATTTGCTGACATTAAAAATAAATAATATCATCGCGCACAAGTGACTAGACTTTTAGTGATATAATTATGAATGTGGACTAAAATTTATTAAACTTGATTTCCCTAGATGCGAAGAGCCTGTGGAAATGAAGGGGTACACCATGAAACATTTAAACGACATCCATCGCACGATGCGTTGTGTAGACAAGTACGGCAATAGGCCGGAGCGAGACGGCGCTATGCTTCTGGGAACTCTTATAGGTATGTATTACAGGTGAAATATATTTACCCCATGGTAGCGTAAAAGACACGATTGGTATGGAACAACTCCCGAAACAATTATACCGCCACAATATACTTCTAATTCTGGTAGGGCCTTCTCTTAGAAGTAGTTTGTGCAAGCCCATCTGGCTAGGTAACACCCACTCATCACGAAACCAAACGACACTTATTATTGTTGTGTTTCGGTTTGTGGTGAGTGAGCCAGTGTAACTACAGGCTCAAGGGATATAACATCTTAGTTCCCAAGGTTGTGGCGCATTGGCGTTGTATGGTATAGTTAATATTTCTTACAATGCCAATGTTATTGTCGGTGGTACTAATCATACGTGTCCTATTGTTAATTATGAAGCTCATGTTTGTAAGATTTCCTGTTGAATTGTATCGTATTGAATATATCACACACACGTGTGTCGCGGCAGGCGTGCTGCTGGCGGTGCCCATAATGTTCGCGCTGCTGCTGCTGTGGCGGCGCGGGCTGTGCGGCTGGCTGGGCCTGCGCGGGCCCGCCGACGTGTCGCGCGCCTTCTACAAGCGCGCGCCCGCCGACGACAACTACATATAGTTATATAAGATTAATATATTGTGTTAAATTATATTACTTTTTATTAAAATTAGTTGTTTTTCTTTACGAAAACTAGAAAAATTAGATAGAAATTCAGTAACAGTACAGTATCAGCCTGTAAATGTCCCACTGCTGGGCTAAGGTCTCCTCTCACTTTTGAGGAGAAGGTGTTGGAGCTTATTCCACTACGCTACTTTAATGCGGGTTGGTGGTAAACACATGTGGCAGAATTTCAGTGAAATTAAACACATTCAGGTTTCATCACGATGTTTTCCTTCACCGAAAAGCATGATGTATTATAATCACAAATTAAGCACATGAAAAACATCAGTGGTGCTTGCCCGGGTTTGAACCCACGATCATAGGTTAAGATTCACGCGTTCTTACCACTGGGCCGTCTCAACTCAGTTGGAAATACATATTTAGTTAATTATAAATAGAAAAACTTGAAATTAAATAGTACCCGCAATCTTCAGTTAAAATTGATGAATTCTATATACTGAGCCATCGGCTTATTTTTTATATCTTTTGCAAAAATAACTAATTTGGAGTATATACTCTTTTTTTCTTCAAACGAGGCGTGGAGGCATCTAGCGGGCCGGCAAGGTGGCGCCGGCTAGTGCATTACATTCTTCCCGACTGGACTGGCCGTCGTCGCGTTTGGACTCTACTACCACTTACCATCAGGTGGAGTAGAGACATTTGCCCTCCCGGCAAATATAAAAAAGCCAAATTAATGTTAGACCTTATGATTATATAATTCTCTATTCCCTCATTCATAATCCGATGGGACAGCAATCCAACACCACAGGGAAGGGTTCAGGCGTAAGAACAACAGTTTTATATGCTTTTCGAAACATGTGAGTGTACACGCTACCAATTTCTAGAGTTTGGGCTACTACTGAGGTTTTCGAAACAAAATCTTTATATTATTTTTATTGGCCTGACCTGGGATTTGAACCCAGGAACTCCGGGTCTGTGGCCTTACATGTACATGTTACATTTTACCATTAAATTGTAACAAGTTCTCATTTTACATTATTTCTCTTTCCTCTATTTCTGAATAACTTTTATTTTAATCAGTATATTTGACATATAAAAAACTAAAGTAGGTTTTGTTTTAATATTTATTATCAAATCTTGAAATATATAATTGTATGTAGTGTCATATACTATATATAAAAGAAACAATTTTTATCTATGTATTATATTATTCTGTGTAAGCAATCGATTCTTGTTTACAAGCTTGTGACGTCAGCATATATAAAAATTGCTTATCTGAAAAAAAAAGAACACACATAAGTAACTACTCGTCTAGCTTCACACGGAAAAATAATGGTCTCCATAAATCGTAAGACATATAACTCTTGGTTTACGCCTCAGTAAGGCTCCCAATCCTTATGATGTTTTCCGACATCTTTAACAATCATCGTCATACTTCAACCAAATGACAAAAAAAATGAATCATATACCTAAACCTTCCTCAAGAATCACTCCGTCCATTAATAAAAGTTGTATAGAAATCCGTTATGTAGATTTTGAGTTTAACGCGGTCATACAGACAAATGCGATGGTGGACATCTATCGTGAGCAAATCTATATATCTAAGTCGAAGTAACATTTCTAATGTGTCACCTTGAAAGAACTGCAGCTGTTTGTATACCTATTTTTGATATATTTTGACAATAACTCTACTTATAAACGTCGTAGCGGGTGATTAGTTAAACAATGCTGTCTTCTTCTTTCGAATGTCAAATCGATAATGAGAGAAAGAGAGGAAAAAGTTTTTAACTGAACAGTCGCTTAGCAACGTTTGTAAATAGCCGTAACAGCATGCGAATATCCCACTGCTGGGCCAAAGGCCTCCTCTCCCTTTTTTTTTTGAGGAGAAGGTTTGGAGCTTATTCAACCACGCTGTTCCAGTGCGGGTTGGTGGATTACACACGTGGCAGAATTTCAGTGAAATTAGACACATGCAGGTTTCCTTACGATGTTTTCCTTCGCCGTAAAGAACGAGATGAATTATTATCCCAAATTAAGCACATGAAAATTCAGTGGTGCTTGCCCGGGTTTGAATCTACGATCATCGCTTAAGATTCACGCGTCTTACCACTGGGCCATCTCGACTTCTAGTTGTAATAAATTGTAAATAAGGCTCGATAGTGATTATGCACTTACTGAAATTATGCAGACTTTTAAGAAAATCGAAGAAGATAAAATTCTTCAATTTCCTTCTGAATTCGGCCAATCTGAAAACAGAAACTGATAGAGAACACTGTGGATTTCTGGTGTTTTATTTTAAATTTATTTAAAGAAACAAATATCCATAGACGTGTTGTCCGCGCCTTTGCTTCTATTTTAATCTATACTAATATATGAATGCGAAAGTATCTCTCTGTTACGCCTTCACGGTTAAACCACTCAACTGATTTTGATGAAATTTGCTATGAAACAATCTTACTATTTCTTACCTAATACCTCGCCCTGGCGAAAACTAGTATTTCTTTGTTTGAGTTTATCTTTGATATACCTCCATGTTTTTATTTCTAGACAGCATCACAATCGAGACGTTATCTTGTTCGAGTTTATCTTCTGCTTGCTTATTTCTCTTCAAAACAAATTAAGCCATCCAGCTATACATATAAAGTAGAAATAACTCTACGGTCTCGTAATGCCATTGGTAATTTGGACCTTGGACTCCTTGGCTGGTCTGAACTTTGCGCAAGCTTGTCTGGGTACCACCCATTCATCAAATATTCGACCGCCAAACAGCAATACTTAGTATTGTTGTGTTCCGGTTTGAAGGATGACTGAGCTAGAGTTGTTACAGGCATAAGGGACATAACATCTTAAATTCCAAAGTTGGTGGCACATTGGCGATGTAAGGAATGGTTATTATATAGTATATGACGTACAGTACCAATGGATATGGTCAGCGGTGATCACTTACCATTTAGTGGCCCATATGCTTTTTTTTTTCGTTGAAAGAACGCATTACGCGTTACGGGTAACGCGGGAAAGTGGGGCTTGCTAGTGTCCAAGATCGAGTGCACCCCGAACATCGGAATACGTACTAAAAAACCAGCGGTACCCTTTTCGTCTTAACGAGGAGCGCCACGGGATCGCTTGCGTATGCTACCTTGACGTGGTCCATATGTCCCTCCACCTACCTATATTTAAAAAAAAACTAAAACTAGATACTCACTCGCTCTGAGTTGGACCGGCTGACTTCATCACCTGATTGCGCATACATCGATAACTGTGCGAGTTCCGAACGTGTTTACATCTACAATCGAATAAATAGCCTAATATATACATAACTATAAATACATAAGTCAACTATCACACATATATGATGGCTCTGTGGCTTGAACACTTGAATCCTAAAGATATCTTGTTAAAATGTTCAAAATTCATCTCTAGCTCAGTGGTGAAGGCAAGCATATTGAGCATACTCGCAATTGTGGGATCGAGGGAGTGAGAGATGCTCTACCACCAACCAATTGCAGTGTTCATCACAATGACAGTACAAAGTGACAGATTAATTCAGATCAGAGACCAGGATTTAGTCTCGTTTAACACGAAAACCTTTATTTTTCAAACTAGTGAAAGTGATAGCGATACAGATACTAAATTGCTGCCAAATTATTGTGCAAACCCAAATACTAATATAGATTTATTGGTATGGGTATCATCTCTGGTCTGCTGGTGCTCACCCAGCTTGATTCGCTAGCCGAAGCTGCCGAAACTGAACAGTCGAGTTGGTAGTTACGTTCTACGGATCTTTATGTTAATATAGACTTATATTAGAATTAGTAGATATAGTTAATAACATCGGTACCAAATATTTAAATAAATGTATTAAGTACTTTAGTACTAAAAGGGGACAGTCACTTTGTACAGCCAATTGGAACAGCTTTCCAAACCAAACAGAGGATGACTTTGCTCAGCGCTTTTTAGTGTTTTACTTTTGTCAAGACTATATTCTTGAAACAGATATCTATAGTATTATAATGATTAAGATAAAAGTGGAACAAAAAGATGATTATAAATAATTTTCAGTTTTATATTAGAGTTAATTACTAATTCGTGTACATACGCCATTCATCCATCAAGTAAAGCTCTTAAAAGTTTTAAAACGTGAGAACTGAAGGTACTGTGATGTGTATAGTGATTTGAAATATTCATTGATTGTCACAAATTCTAAAAGTTTTTTATAAAGTGATTTAGGAATTTACTTTACCCAGAATTTTCTGGAATCTCGGTCATAATTTCTAACCTGTAAATAATTAATATATATAATAAATTATACCGTTAATCAAATTGAAGTGTCCGTCTATGATTTCAAAATAACCTTTCTGTCAACAAAAACAATCATTATTTTATTATTGTCTGGCTCTCTGTCTGTTTGTCCAAAGAGGAGGGAGATGGTTGTCTAATTTTCTCAACGAGTCATTCGATACTAACTATACTATCGACAAAACGTATCAAAATTGAGCCACTGAAAATTACGTTTTATTCTCAACTCACCAACCCAATCTATAAGGTATTTTTTGCCTATTTATCGTTGAAAACAATCTCTTGAGTCCTCGGCCTGAAACAAACGGTTCTATTCAATACCGTGACGCTCCCCGAAAATATAGGAGTGGGTACCGCTGGTTTATTAGTGGGTATTGGAAGTTCTACGTAATTCCTAGGCTCGACTTCTTGTTAACGCGTAAATTCGTTTTTCCAGCGAAAAAAAAGGTGTAATTGTCCTATCGGACTGTGTGTAAAGAAATACACATTGTGTATTTTTTGCTAGTTACCTCCTGCGGCTTCGTCCGCGTATTCAGGGTATTATTAGGTTCCCTGTTTTTCTCTGTACCTGTCAATGTGTATCCTTAATTTCATGATCATCGGTTGAGGAGTTAGAACGTGAAAGCGCAGCGAACAAACCTTCAGATTTTTGCATTTATAATATAAGTAAGGAAGCTCGCCCAGGTGTAATACCCCCTCATATATTCTATCGCCAAACAGCAATACGTAGTATTGTTATGTTGCAGTTTGAAGGGTGAGAGAGTCAGTGTAACTACAGGCACAAGGGACATATCATCTTAGTTCACATGGTTAGTGGCACATTGGTTATGTAAGGAATGATTACATTTACCATCAACTATCTCTATACCCGTGGGTATAGCAAGAGAGGACCTAGTGAATTTAGCTAAGCGACGATACTTACGCTGGTGTTCAGTAATTTCGTAACGAAATAGTCTTTTAAATCTTCTAGTTACACATCTGAAATAAACAAAGACATCTTATAATATACTAGTGTTGGCATGAGATTTTGCTCGCAAGTTCGGTAGAGAAGATATTCATGTTATAAAAAAGTAGTGTATGTCCTCCCTCGGGATTCAAGCTGACTCCATAAGGAATTTCATTGAAATCGGTTTAGTATTCTAGCCGGGAAAGTGTAAATATATTTATGATAGCAAAACTAAAGTATTATTTTTTTCACAATCTTTACGTAGATATTGGAATTGGGTATTACACCCAAACCACTAAAAAAAACACAAAATTTTTATTCAATCGATTTGTGCCATAAAAATGTATATAAATTTTACATTTTCAAATTTCGCGCGTAATTTAACGAAAACGCTGAACGCTATTGGACGCCATATTGCTCTTTATTTACGACATCAGTTGGCCGTGTACAAAGACGATGTAATATTGGTTACGAAAATAATAAAAGTAAATACAAAGATTATACACGCTGATCAGTTGACATTTGTTGTTCATTTGTTGTTGACATTTGACATGGTGTTCAAAAACAGATTAAAAAAACTGAAAACTTTAGAATGAAGCGAAACTTACATTATCCTACTGTTTTTTGCCTAAGCTATCTCAATAATATATATTTTGTTTATTTTCTATTTTTATATATTATATTACTGTAATCAATTTAAAAAAAAATCTCAACTCACTCCTCATCATCGCTGCTTAATGTATTGACGAGAGAGCTCCGATTTAAAATGTTCTTCTTGACTAAAAAAAAAAAAACATTTTAAAACTTACAGCCGATGAATGACTTGACTTCGTTTTACAGAAATTAGGAAATATTCCATTATGTTAATAAAATAGTCAGAATTTAAAACTAAACTCGTTAATATTTTATCAATCGTCCTTCATCATGCCTTCGTGATCATAAAGTGAACCGTCATTCGTCTTTCCTCTATCCCTTCCACCTTTCCCGCTCACATTTCTCATCCACAACTCACATTATATGCTATATATATGTATGTAGTATAATATCATACTAATAAAACCTAGCAAACTTTGACTTCTGTAATGGCAGTCAGTTTATAAAATAGAATGTGATCTATAGCGCCATCTCGCGGTGATATACAATAAACTGGATATTTAATATAAAAACCCATGAAAAAATGCAATATTTCACGTGTATATACTTAGCCGAGATGGCCTAGTGGTTAGAACGCGTGAATCTTAACCGATGATCGTGGGTTCAAACTCAGGAAAGCACCACTGAATTTTCATGTGCTTAATTTGTTATTATAATTCATCTCGTGCTTGACGATGAAGAAAAATATCGTAGGGAAACCTGAATGTGTCGAATTTCACTGAAAGTCTGCCACGTGTATTCCACCAACCCGCATTGGAGCAGCGTGGTGGAATAAAAAGGGAGAGGAGGCCTTAGCCCAGCAGTGGGACATTCACAGGCTGTTACTGATGTTATATGCCAACTGCCGTAGTGATTGGTCAAACGGTGTCGATATATATTAATCACAAACAAATATATAACACTCAACCATACTCCATCGACTCATACATACATACATATATATATACTATAATAATTAAGAGGTTACGTTTAAATATTACTAACATATTTTATATGGTAGCTTCATTATACTTCTGAATCGTCTATCCAACCAGTGCCTATTAATAAAAACAATAAATTTAATTTCAATCATAATAAAATATTCAATCATAGATTACAGATATAGGTTGAGTTTTATTCATAGACTATTCAAGATCTCGACTAATGGTATCACATCAATTCAATATCAGATTTTTATATTTGGTTTTACTCTTCCTTTTTTACGGACGAGCATACGGGCTACCTGATGGTAAGTGGTCACCAAACGCCCTTAGACATTGGCACTGTAAGAAATGTTAACCATCGCTTACATCGCCAATGCGCCACCAACCTTGGGACCTAAGATTTTATGTCCCTTGTGCCTGTAAGTACACTGGCTCACTCGCGCTTCAAACCGGAACACAACAATACCAAGTACTGCTTCCTGTGATTGGCATAGACTATATAGAATATATAAACCATTTAAACCATTTATTTTGCTACACACATACATTACATAGATTATACAGAAGAAAAAAATAATTAAATTTAAAGAATACAGTGTAGGTAGCAAGGGGTTCATCTCAGTATAAGCTGTGCTAATGCACAGCACTGATTTTCAGATGGCCCCTGACTATTGGGTAAAAATAAACAAATGCGCGCACACGAAAATAAATAAATGAAATTATAAGAACAAAAAACTAAAACTAGAAGCCCTTATCCTTGTGAAAAAAAAAACATATTACAGAAAAAGAAAAACATCACAAGGAACTTAGACATAAGATAGACAGACAGACAGACAGACTTAGACATAAGACATTAAAAATGAGTATGATAAATACTAAGTCTATGAGGTAGTATGACTGACATTATATTTGGAGGTTGTTACTCTGACTTTTGTTTATTTAAAAATTTAAAAATTTATATGTATTTAGCAGCCATTTTAGAACAAATATATTTCAAATACATTCAATTGTTGTGTTTAAAAAATAACAAAATTGTTATTCCGGATGTCCGGTTAATCTTTAATCTGTGGTCCTAAGCATTCTTTAAGACATATAATATAACTGTCTAGTATAGTTTAATCATTTTAAACTTTAACATATAATGAAACCAACGATTCAAAATATATGTTAATAAATCACTCACTTGTTAACGTTTCCTTTTGAATATTCAGTATCGCCAGAAGTATCTAGAATGATAATAATATCCTGGGACATTATTCACACACGGTCATCTGATCCCAAACTAAGCAGAGCTCGTACTTTGGAAACCAGACAACTGATATACTACATATATTACTTTTCTTTTGAAAATACATACTTATATAGATAATTACAGACTCAGGACAAACAGACATGTTCGTGCACACACATGACTGTCCTGGGGGGAATCGAAATCTCAACCCAATTCGGCGTGAAAGGCAAGTATCTACCAACCACGCCAACCGGCTCGAATATACAACAATTTAAAAATTAGATAAGTTCCTATTAATCTCCACAGCACTGACTTAACAACTGCAGAAAAATTTAACACTTTACCAAGTTGTATAATAAAGCGTTAGAACTAGTAATTGTACCATCAATTTATAACAAACTGATGAAATATTAAACTAAATCATTAGACAAACAAAAAGGTTATCTGGAGTTTGAAAATATCGACAATAAACTAACAACATTTGTTTTCGTCGATAGTTTATAAAAATTTCAAGCGCAGCCCAGAAGACGAACATTCACGAGTATTGCAATTACAAGAACATAATAGGAAACTTGGTTTTAGGATAACCAGAAGAGAGAAAATATAACGACAATCGTTTATTAACGTTAGCTATAGTATAGCCTCTTGAAACCTAATAAGGAATAAAGATAAACAATCCTTATATTAACATATTCTATACGATTCGCTAACAGCTCTACTGTATTCTGTACAACAAACGGTTCTCGATTAATATATCTTTATAATACAACACTATTCCAATTTATTATTGATGTCAACTTTTAATTAACTTTCAAAGTTTCGATATTAACTTCGCAGACATTCAAGAAGGCATTTTTTTGCGAATCCACAATGAAAATCATTTACAATTCAAGATATCGACCAATTATATCGCGTCAATTTAATCTCAAAATTGCTTATTTGTCTTTGAGACTCCTCTTGTGAATGGAATAGACAATAGATACAAGTGGGCAGCAATTTTTGACTAATATTGACCAGCAAACTTACATTACGCGTATTAGACACACGGATTACAGATTAAATTAATCACAAACCACTTTGTTTAGAAGATGAATAGTTAACAGTGCTCTGTCTCTTTCTTTCGAATGTCAAATCAATAATGAGGGAAAGAGATAAATCTATGTTTAACTAAAGAGCTAAGCAACGTTTATAAGTGAAGCGAGTATTTATTATATTAAATACTAACCGGACTCTTGAGTCATGTACGATCTATTATTCGATCTCATGTGACGTAGACACGACCTGGTCGGAAAAGTGATTTGAAAAATTCATAATAAATTGTGAGTTTTTACAGCGTAGTTCGATATCGCTTAATGTAGTGTTAACGAGCAAACACACAGTGCCATGTCATAATAATTTCTATAATAATATTATTATAAATCATAAAATATTGTAATATAATCCATAAAAAACAATTTAACATAACCTTAAGTGATTGTTTCAATATAAAGATGATTGTCCCGAACAACTAATAATAACATATTATTATTGGATATAATTGTAATTTTAACTAATAATTTCATTATTTTGCATTACGATGAACGACAAATAATATTGTCAAAATATCATTCGTGGCATAATATTTAACACTTACGTATAAACTTTGTCTTTTAAAAAAAATATCTGTCACTTTGACACATAGACAAAATTAATTGTTGGAGAATTTTTATCGTGTTTGAATAGAGTAAATAATTGTTATGAGCTAATTTATGGGAAATCCACATATCTCATCATCAATCGTTTAATTTTTAATACATGATATATTAAAACTATAGAGATGAAGAGAGATATCTCACTCAGATTGTATGATCACCGGAACTTCCGATCGTCTCCTCAGAGTAACGTGAGCCATCTCTCTCGAGGCGCCGAGCTCTGAAACGGAATCGCCAGATACATCAACCCACTCATAGAAACCACGTTAGCTGCAAAAAACAAAAACTAAACGGCATTGAGTTTAATTGTATTCTATAACTGTTTCGAGAATTTGAATTCAAATTTCGAATTGACAATTAAACTGTCAACTAAATAATATCATAAATATTATGCTTTCACGTCACAACCAACCGACACACACAACACAACCGATCGTGTTAACTCAGGGGCGCAGCAAAGGACGCGAGTATCCGAGTGCTTCAATTGTATTGAAATCTCTTGCCGGTTCTCGTTATAATCTACATTTCAAACCCGCGGTAGCTTCAAACATAATCTTGTAAAATGACGATTCAAAAGTGCTCATATGAGTATGTGAATAGGGTATATTATTAATTAATATAATTGTTGTATATTAATTTTGTGGGCGACGGTGAGGCGATCCTTATCATAAAAAGGGGAGGAGAACTTAGACCAGCAGTGGGATAATAACAAGCTGGAACTTTTCTATTAGTTTGATTTAAAACTTCGATTAAAATTCACCGTATTCTACCTATCTAAGCACAATAATCTACTAAACACAAAGTTGAAATCAGTTCAGAAATTATTCAATTGCCCAAAAAAATATCAAATGCTAAAACTAAGGAAGAAAATAAATTACCTGCTATTCTTATATCGCTGGACATATTTTTTTTCTGAAACAAAAATATATTCAATATTAGAAATCACTCAAATCTAAAATGAACTGACTTGCAATCATTCGAGTCGAGGTCTTGAATATTCGTTATGGATTATTCGTTGATGTGACAGCATCTTAGCGCTCTGTATACATTAGGCGCTAAGACTTCAAACGTTAGACGAGTTAGCGTAAGATTTCGTGTGTCCAATGACGTCAGCGTAAGATTCGTTATCGTTTTAATGTGTTCGTGAGATCGAGCGAGCTCACATGTAAACACGTCAATTATCGTAGCTAGGCACTTATTGTTTTAAATAAAGAATAACAACAGCACGACTTACGCTTTGTACGACCTCATTTTTACATTTTTTTCTCGGCTTAGCTGGCGACGCGAACATTTTTTCACTATGTAAGAAAATTAATGATTAGCGTGGTGATGGATCATTGTTAATTAGCAGAATTAATGTAAAAAAAATATGTATTATTTACTAGGGGCCGAGCTCGTCTGGGGTACCTACCACCCGAAATTGAATCTCAACAGATATTGTACCGTTAAACAACAATAATATTGTTGTGTTCCGGTTTAAATAGCGAGCCAGTGTAACTACAGGCACAAGGGACACAGCGTCTCAGTTCCCAAGGTTGGTGACGCATTGGCGAATTATTATTTAATAAGGAATATTTCTTACATCGCCAATGTCTTTGGAAGGTGGTGATCACTTAACATTGGATCAGGTGGCCCATTTGCCCGTCCGCCTATCTATACCATAAAAAGACTTTAAGCTATTGTAACTTTTATTGAAGTACGCTCTTAAAAAATTTTAAAAGATTAAATTAAATTTAAACTCTTCCGTAAAGAAACGGCAAGAAACTCAGTAATTACTTTTTCATCAATCAAAAAATATACCTACATATATTAACATTTATAATAATGTCCTCCAGACCGATTTCGGCCACGGCGGCCAATCTCAAGAGAGATTAGCCAACTGCGCAGGAGATATTATAGTGCACGAGTGTGTGCGAAAATACAGGTGCACTCTCTATTCCCTAATTCTCATAATCCAATGAGACGGCAATACGACACGACCGGAAAGAGTTCACGCGCAGGACCAACGGCTTTACGTGCTTTCCTAGGCACGGGTACACACTTTCAACTTCCAGACTCCGGGCTCCTACTGAGAATTTTCTAACGAAAAAACACAATAACTTGTTATTGAACCGACCTGGAAATTGAACCCAGGACCTCCGGGTCTGCGGCCTTACATCAAGCCACTATACTAACGAGGCAGTCGCATAACATTTATGTTTACATATAATATATACTGTATGAAAATTCAAAGTTCAAGCTTTGAATTCTTATCGTCTTTTATCTATCTATATGTCTATTTACATATTATATATACAGTATATTATGTCTTATTAATTTAATAAGGAAACTGACTTATTATCTACAGATGAATATATATTTTGTAACAGTTCTTGCGTCACGTCTGTTGTTGTTGCCATATCTAAAAAAGAAAAAAATATATATATACAGATTATAAATAGTAAAGGACAGGAATCCCACTGTTGGGCTAAGGTCCTATTGAGAAGACTTTAGAGTTTATAACACGTAAATTTTTTCATCAGAGTGCTGCAGCTTCCTCACGATTTACGAGATGAACCAAGCCCCAAGGTCCAGGTCAATTTCGGCTTAAAGTCCAAGCAAGCACCATTAAGCGTTCAAGTGCTTAAATTTTTGAAGTTAATCTATTCGTCGGCGAAGGAAAATATCATGAGAAAACGTTTGTGTCGGAAGATATTCTGCCACACGTCTGCAGCCATCATCACCATCCACCAATCCACTGTATCGAAGTGGTGGCCTGGTGGAACTAGTTCTAAATATATATAGATTTAAATTTATAATAAAACTATATATTTCGACAAAATTTTGTTCATTTTAAATTTCCATTGTTCTGTTGACTTACCAACGCTGGCCTTCTTCAAGTCATCTTCTTTTATCTAAAAAGATGGATATAAAATACAGAATTACTTTTTCTTAATTGGTTCGTAGACCCGGTGGTATGTGGTAACCAGCGTTTGGAATGGGATTGACACAAAAAAATAATATTAACTATTATATATGAAGCCGACATGGCCCAGTGGTAAGACCGCGTGAATCTTAACCGATGATCGTGGGTTCAAACCCGGGCAAGCACCACTGAAGTTTTTCATGTGCTTAATTTGTGATTATAATTCATCTCGTGCTTTTCGGTGCAGGAAAACATCGTGAGGAAACCTGCATGTGTCTAATTTCACTGAAATTCTGCCACATTTGTATTCCGCCAATCCGCATTGGAGCAGCGTGGTGGAATAAGCTCCAAAATCTTCTCCTCAAAAAGGGAGAAGAGGCCTTAGCCCAGCAGTGGGATATTTACAAGCTGTTACCGTGATTCCATATATGTACCATAAATGTACCGTTAGAGACAGTTATCGAATTTCTTAAGTCTTACGTTGCTGGAGGCAAAGTATTGTATTCTACAAAAAAAACCCCGCAAACTTTAACTTTAAAAATAACATGACTTGAATAAAACATTATACATATTTTGATTTTAATACGAAAAATACTCACTTCAACCCCAGACTCTTTCGATATTTTTGTCACATCGCTCGGTTGTTTGCTACAAGCAAATTGACACAGTTATAACATTATAATGAAAAATAATTCGTCATAAAAATTAAAACACAAATGCACGTACTGATGGAAAAGCCCACACACATCACACACACACACGCACTCCCCAAACACGCAACACGCACACACGTAAAATTAATCATAAACAAACTCACACGAACGCACCCACTCAGTCTAACACAGCCATAACGTGATCAGACATATAACTTAAATACAAGAAAATATATATTACCTTAATTTCGACGTTTCCGAATTGCTATCACTCACCAACGAATTTAATCTAGCGAGTTCAATGACCCTATTTTCATGCCCCTGACGATAACGCGTCCTCCCCCTGCGCCGCTTGTTACCAATCTTAACCTTGCGTGCTGTGGAACAGCCTTTGAAAATCCTTCTGGAACATCCGGAGCAGAATATAACGCCCTTGAACACTTCCGCGTTGTGTAAATCCGTTTCGCTGCAAACGTCTGAAATTTAAAGAGTAGTAGATGAGTAGAGAGGAGGGAAGGTATTGTTTCGAGCAGACAGTACATATGTTGCATATATTTGCATGACATACTTGGTGGGAAGGTTTTGTGCAAGCCAGTTTGGGTTATGTCATCACATGTTGTTGTGTTTGAAGGGTGGATGGTAACTACAGAACACATATATATCTTAGTTCCCAAGGTTGGGTGGCGCATTGGTGATGTAGGTAATGGTTAATATTTCTCACAGTATTTCACATATAAAAAATGCCCTGATCCACTTGAACCAAGGTCTAGACCAATATGGCGGCGATTAACACTAAACTAACAGTTAATAACTTACAACACTTGTTGCAGCGATCGTGATAGCTGAATCCGTCTCGTATCGTTCCCTCGCCTGGTCGCACAGGGGAATTGCAATGTTCGCACACCTCGCAACTGCCATCAAAGTATTATACACGGTAATTAAGTGTGTTTACTACATTCAAAAATTACTTACAATAAACGATAATACAAATAAAGGGTTGTTTAATTGAAGTATATACGATTTACCCTACTATTCGTTATCCGTAGCTTTCTGACGCTTAAGGCTACGAATCATATTAAATGCTTTATGTAACTAAAGTCTGGCACACCGACGTTACAATGTCCGGCACACCGGTCAATAGATGCCCCAATAGCGAACGACGCCTCGATCACAATTAATTTTGACATTTTGTACTGACGCTAGCCACGATGTCCATACACCGACATTAGCGAAGAGACCACAACAGTACATGACTGTAGAAAGCATCGTGACGAGCGCGGTGTGACGTCATAATCGATGACGTTTCTAGCAGACCACAGGCAAGCCAATAACAGCTTCTAAATTACGCCTCTAAATATGTGATATTTGATGTCTTCTTTCATCTTTAGTAAACAGTCAAGTATCCGACGAGCCAAATTGTATTTTTAAAAACTAAGGAGTGAATTAAACACGTGCGAACACATTTAGATGTTCAGTTTAATTGAATTGAAAATACATATCATTACTGTCTAAACTCTAAATTTTACAATTTCCACGAATTTACTTAGTCAGCTGTCCCACCCAGTAGACCACCCAACGATAAATGCAACAATGCAGTTTAAGCTCTTACTGTGAATACTCTGTGTGGTACTGGTTGCATAACTGAGTACTTGATATGACTGCCTCGTTGGTCTAGTGGCTTGATGTAAGGCCGCAGACCCGGACGTCCTGGGTTCAATTCACAGGTCGGGCCAATAAAAAAATATTGGGTTTTTCTGTCAGTGTACAATCCCGTGCCTCGGAAAGCACGTAAAGCCGTTGGTCCTGCGCCTGAACTCTTTCCGGTCGTGTCACATTGCCTTCCCATCGAATTATGAGAGTTAGTGAATAGAGAGTGCACCTGTGTTCGCGCACACACTTGTGCACTATAATATCCTGCGTAGTAGGCTTATATCTCTTGACATTGGCTGCCGTGGCCGAAATAGGTACGGAGGACATTATTATTATTACTTGATATAAATGATTCAATTAATATCGCAGTAAACTTGGGCATGGTTGCAACAATTTACGATTACTGTCACAAGCCTGCCCTGTCCATTCCATACAAATCGCACCCAACGTTAACGCTATCGAATAAGTAAAAATACTCTCACTGGGCACACGGGAAAGGATTTTTTTTCTCTTTTCTGGCGTCTATCTACGCCTAGGACATATTTATATCGCATGAACTATTGGTCGTCGCGGCGTGTCATGTCGTTCGTCGCTCACATAGGACGCGTTGCGCCCAGAAGTATAGGTGAAAATTTACGCGATAATTAATAATGTTGTATCTATACATTTATTGCTAAGTCCTTCACTTAAGTAAATAAGGTGCACGTAATAAACAATTTAAAGTAAATACTTACGCCATTTTGGTTGTTTTTTTTTTATTGTATTTTTTCTACATTTTCTAAGTTACAAAAAATTCATATCGATTTTGACAAATTTAGCAATGACGTAATGTTCTTGATAGCTTTTTAATAACTGGTAGCGTTGTTGCCAGTCTTACGTCATAAATTTAAAATTTTTGCTAGAAGCCAGTACACCCAAGAAGATAGATAAATTCTCCAAGAGAATCTGAATTGAGATTGAATGGTCATTTCTGCCAGTATTCTTGCCACCATTCCACGCGGTCATGTTTTGTACAGTAGCTATTTGTAATTTTTCATAAAAAACTGAAATTATTTTATTTACATATATAGATACCCGTTGTTTAGAACGTGTGAATCTCAACCGATGATCGTGGGTTCAAGTCCGGGTAAGCACCACTAACTTTTCATGTGCTTAATTTGTTTTTATAATTCATGTCGAGCTTGACGGTGAAGGAAACTATTAGATTCTTTTTTTTAGATCCCAAACGAATTAATCGATTTTGATGCGGTTTTTTCAGTTGGAAGCCTTATGTGGTCAAGATGATACTTAGCTTTAATTTTGAATTATTTGTCCGTTCGCGTTCACATATAAAACATATTCCACCACGCTTCTCCAATGCATCAATCCTGTGCTCTAACCTCATGGTGTTGTAGGACATATAGGTGTGCTTAGGTTCGAAGCTATATTCTTTAGATGAGCGAAAAAGCGAAACACAGGTCAGTATAAGTATATAATAATAAAACATTTAAAAAAAAGTTATATTAAATTATGTTTAATAATAAAATATATTCTTAACAATCTTCGACCGAGTGTATCAATTCCTTGTGCCGGAATATATTAAAAAAAAAGAAAAGTGCCCATCTCATCTTCCGTCATAGAAGAAGAATATCACTTTTGGCGCGAAGTTTGGGTGCTTCAAATTACTTGAATTGTCATTTTTAGTTGGTTTTGTTAGCACTTAAAGTAATTAATTTTTTTTAATATGTCCGGGAGGGCAAATTTCTCTACTCCACCTGGTGGTAAGTGGTAGTAGAGTCCAAAAGCCACAGTAGACCGGCCGGCCAAACGGCCAGTAAAGTCGGGAAGAATCTTCTGCACTAGCCGTCCTCGCCTTGCCGGCCCGCAAGATGCCGGTGACAATCTCACAGTGACATGAGTCAAGTTTTATGTAAACAAACAAAGATCTCCCTTTTTTTTAAATTACTGACAATGAAGTTAACATTCACGGTGACAGCCTGTAAATATCCCACTGCTGGGCTAAGGCCTCATCTCCCTTTTTGAGGAGAAGGCTTTGGAGCTTATTCCACCACGCTGCTCCAATGCAGATTGGTGGAATACACATGTGGCAGAATTTCAGTGAAATTAGACACATGCAGGTTTCCTCACGATGTTTTCCTTCACCGAAAAGCACGATATGAATTATAATTACAAATTAAGCACATGAAAAACTTCAGTAGTGCTTGCCCGGGTTTGAACCCACGATCATCGGTTAAGATGCACGCGTTCTTACCACTGGGCCATCTCGGCTTCTTAACATTATATTAGATAATTCGGAGTTCCTTTATCTAAGGCACAAAAATCTGAAGTCCTTCTTCACCAAACAATTCAAAGAGATCAAATCTTTTAAAGACTATCCCAGGTGTTATTGGCAGTTAATAGAAGAAATAATAGATGACTATGAAAATCCTCATTTGGCTCACATACTAAGTGACGATTATTATGTGGATGATTTGGCTACAGGGTCGCAAAGAAAGAAACAGCTAATTGAAATTTATAAACATATGATCAAAGTTTTATATACAGGCTGTTTTCATTTGAGAAAAATAAGATCAAATATAAATCTATGTCCATCAGATACAGATTCAAATGCTCAATCTAGGCGACCAAAGCTCATCGAATATCTTGGGCTTAGGATGGTCTCCATCTGATGATCAGTTATACTTCACCATCAAGCCGATAGTTGACACAAATCCAACTAAGTGGTCTGTATTGTCCTCCATAGGACAGATATTTGATCCGCTTGGTTTATTAAGCGTATGCGTCATACAAGCCAAAATTATGCTACAAAAACTTTGGTTACTGAAAATTTCGTCTGATAAACCTTTACCTTCAAACATTAAATTAATTTGGCATACATTTATTTTAGAGTTACATCACTTAAATAATTTAAAAATACGTTGTGTAATTAATGCGACTTTCAACGAAATTGAATTAAACTGTTTTTGTGATTCGTCTCAAGATGCATATGGAGCATGTTTGTTTATCAGAACAAAGTATAGCAGTCACATTGATGTCAACTTGTTGTGCGCTAAAAATAAGGTTGCTCGTCTCAAACCGAAAACCATTCCACGCTTGGAATTATGCGGAGCCCTTGTCGCCGCACGCCTTATCAGAAAGGTACTCAATGCATTCAGATTGCCTGTTAATAGATGCATCCTATGGACCGACTCATCAATAGTTCTAGGTTGGTTACAAACTCAACCTAGCAAACTCAAGCAATTTGTTAAAAATCGTGTTGCCGAAATACAGGAACTCACAAGTAATCTTAAATGGCGTCATGTTCCTACTAAACAAAATCCAGCCGATCTATTATCTCGTGGAGTCAAGATTTAAGAGTTACAAAATTATTCCTTGTGGTGGACGGGACCTAAGTTCTTAAAAGAGTTAGAAAATCATTGGCCTGAAAATAAATTCACTAATATTAATTTATCTACAGAAATACCAGAAATTATTTTAGCTACCATGGTTACTACCCAATCACACAATAATTTCATTGATTTTAGTCACTTTTCTAAATTATTAAAATTAAAACGAACAGTAGCTTTTGCTTTGAGATTTATTAATAACTGTAAAATAAAAAAAAAACCTAAGAAATCTGGTCCCCTCAGCCTTAAAGAACTAAACAATTCATTACTCTTAAAACTATCGCAAATACAATCATTTGAAGAATTCAATACATTAATACATAAACAACACTTACCTCAAAAATGTAGACTTCTCAGCTTATCTCCTTTCGTCGATGAATCTAGTTTGATTAGAGTGGGTGGCAGACTTAAAAATTCACAATTTGATTACAATAAAAAATACCCAATATTTTATTATCATGCAAACATCATCTTACCAAATTAATATTTGAAGATGAGCATTTAAGGCTCATGCACGCAGGGCCGCAGTTATTATTGGCTTCCATTAGAGATCAGTTTGGGCCTTTAGACGGGCGCAATCTCGCCAAGCTTGTCACACATAAATGTCAGACATGTTTTAGAATGAAGGTTCAAACAGTAAATCCTATAATGGGCCAACTGCCTGAGAGGCGTCTCTAACCAGGTTACGCATTTCAAACCACGGGTATAGACTATGCCGGACCGCTAACCGCTGTCGACCGTAAGGGACGTCGATGTAAGCATATTAAAGTTTACGTTGTGGTGTTTGTATGCTTCGCCACTATAGGTTTACATTTGGAGCTGGTCACCAGTTTGACCAGAGAAGCGTATATTGCCGCCTTACACAGGTTTATTACTCAGCGGTCGAAGCCGGAAGTAGTTTTTTCTGACAATGGTACACAGTTTGTTGGGGCCAAAAACGACTTAAATTCATTTTTAAAACAAAATACAATTTCTATATCCGAATCCATGGCAAACGAAAGTATCGATTTTAAATTCATTCCTGCTTATGCCCCACATTTTGGCGGGTTATGGGAAGTAGGAGTTCGGTCTTTTAAATTTCATTTAGTTCGCGTGTTAGGCGATTCACACATAGTTAAGATAGAAGCGATCCTTAACTTGCGACCACTATCTCCCATGTCTTCAGATCCAGGTGATCTCAATCCATTAACACCTGGTCACTTCTTAGTTGGACGACCACTTACCGCTCTTCCAGTTCCAAAGCTAGATGAGATACCTCCGACTAGGCTGCAACGATGGGATCAAGTAGAAAAACTTTGACAACATTTTTGGATAAAATGGCAAAAATAATATGTATCAGAATCGCAAAAAAAGACGAAGTGGAGAACTTCAAAAAGCCGCCTTGAGAATGGTAAAATGGTCATTATAAAGGAAGATGCATTACCTCCAATGAAGTGGAGTCTTGGTCGTATCGTCGGCACTTATCCTGGAGTTGATGGTGTGATCCAAGTAGCGGATATCCGAACCAGTAAAGGCATCATACGAAGAGCCTTCAATCGCATCTGTCCTCTTCCATTAGACACTGTTGAACACTGTTGACCTGTTGAAAGCTGCTCTTTCAACGCCGGGGAGCATGTTAAGAATATTAGTCTATTATTAACAAAGGAGTATTTAATGTCAAGGAGCTCAAGCCATTAAGTTTAAGAAAAAACATTAATTGACACGTCTGCATCGCCGTCTGCTGTCAAAGCACATAATTTTTCTCAAATTTTATTACTCCATATTATTTACTATATTATATAATATTCACTATTTAAATGTAATATTATTTAAATACATATTAGTTTACGCTTCAACATATCTGATGGTAAAGATAGAATTTAGGAAATAGTGAGGTACTGTAATACATATAAGTCTGTTACGTCAAAAGAGTTTTACTTCTACGTACAAATTCACGCAATCATCATCAAGATACATCAAGGCACATGTATGGAACCTTGACGCAATAGTCAAAAACATCAAGCTACATCCATACATTGACACCATAGTCTACAATAAGATTTAATTTAATTAAAAATATCGGTAGCTCACCATTTCCAGAATTATTTCAATACATCCTAGTAATAAGATTTAATTAAGTTAAACTCAGAACGAGAGAAAATGAGCAAGAAAATCAGTAGCTCACCATTTCCTAGACTATATTTTTAAATCCTAGAAATAAGATTTAATTAAGTTAAACTCAGAGCGAGAGTGAATGAGCGAGTATACCAGTATCTCACCATTTCCTAAATTCTATCTTTATATCCTAGTAATAAGATTTAATTTAGATAAACTCAGAGCGATAGCGAATGAGTGACTATATTAGTAGCTCACCATTTTCTCAACTATATCTTTATATCATAGTAATAATATTTAATTTAGATATACTCAGAGCGAGAGCGAATTAGCAAGTATATCGGTAGCTTATTATTTCCTAAATTCTAAATTTTTATTTTCTTGTAATAATATTTATATTTTTAAATCTTAGTAATAAGATTTAATTAAGTTCAACTCAGAGCGAGAGCGAATGAGCGAATAAATCAGTAGCTCACCATTTCCTAGACCATATTTTTATATCCTAGTAATAAGATTTAATTTAGATAAACTCAGAGCGAAAGCGAATGGGCGAGTAAATCAGTATCTCACCATTTCCTAAATTCTATCTTTATATCCTAGTAATAAGATTTAATTTAGATAAACTCAGAGCGAAAGCGAATGGGCGAGTAAATCAGTATCTCACCATTTCCTAAATTCTATCTTTATATCCTAGTAATAAGATTTAATTTAGATAAACTCAGAGCGATAGCGAATGAGTGACTATATTAGTAGCTCACCATTTTCTCAACTATATCTTTATATCATAGTAATAATATTTAATTTAGATATACTCAGAGCGAGAGCGAATTAGCAAGTATATCGGTAGCTTATTATTTCCTAAATTCTAAATTTTTATTTTCTTGTAATAATATTTATATTTTTAAATCTTAGTAATAAGATTTAATTAAGTTAAACTCAGAGCGAGAGCGAATGAGCGAATAAATCAGTAGCTCACCATTTCCTAGACCATATTTTTATATCCTAGTAATAAGATTTAATTTAGATAAACTCAGAGCGAAAGCGAATGGGCGAGTAAATCAGTAACTCACCATTTCCTAGACCATATTTTTATATCCTAGTAATAAGATTTTATTTAGATAAACTCAGAGCGAGAGCAAATGAGCGAGTAAATCAGTAGCTCGGCATTTCCTAGACCATATCTTTAAATCCTAGTAAAAAGATTTAAATTAGATAACTCAGAGCGAGAGCAAATGAGCGAGTAAATCAGTAGCTCACTTTTTCCTAGACTATATTTTTATATCCTAGTAATAAGATTTAATTTAGATAAATTCAGAGCGAGAGTAAATGAGCGAGTAAATCAGTAGCTCACCATTTCCTAGACTATATTTTTATATCCTAGTAATAAGATTTAATTAAGTTAAACTCAGAGCAAGAGCGAATGAGCGAGTATATCATTACCACACCATATCCTAAATTCTAGCTTTATATCGTAGTAAAATGATTTAATTTAGATAAACTCAGAGCGAGAGCGAATGAGCGAGGAATTCAGTAGCTCACCATTTCCTAGACAATTTTTTAATATCCTAGTAATAAGATTTAGAGAACGAGAGAAGAAACGAGATTTACAGAAACGAGAGAACGAGATTTACAGAACGAGAGAAAATGGGCGAAAATATCAGTAGCACCATTTCCTAAAGTCTATCTTTATATCCTAGTAATAAAATTTAATTACGATAAACTCAGAGCGAGAGCGAATGGCCGAGTATATCAGTACCTCACCATTTCCTAAACTATATCTTTATATCTCTGTAGTAATATTTAATTAAGTTAAACTCAGAACAAGAGAATATGAGCAAAAATATCAGTAGCTCACCATTTACTACTTTATTTTTATATCCTAGTAATAAAATTTAATTACGTTAAACTCAGAGCGAGAGCGAAAGACCGAGTATATCAGTAGCTTACCATATACTAAATTATATCTTTATTTCTTTGTAAGTAATATTTAATTAAGTTAAACTCAGAACGAGAAAAAATGAGCAAAAATATCAGTAGCTCACCATTTACTACTTTATTTTTATATCCTAGTAATAAAATTTAATTCAGTTATACTCAGAGCGAGAGTGAATGAACGAGTTAATCTGTAGCTTACTATTTCCTAGACTTTATTTTTTACCCCGGTAATAAAATTTAATTATCTGAAACTCAGAGCGTGAGCGAATGAGCGAGTATATCAGTAGATCACCATATCCTTAACTATATCTTTATATCCTAGTAGTAATACTTACTTAAGCTGAACTCAGAACTAGAGAAAATGAGTGAAAATATCAGTAGCTCACCATTTCCTAGACTTAATTTTTATATCCCAGTAATAAAATTTACTTATCTGAAACTCAAGAGAGAGCGAATGACCGAGTATATCAGTACCTCACCATTTCCTAAACTATATCTTTGTATTAATATTTAAATAAGTTAAACTCAGAACAAGAGAAAATGAGCGAAAATATCAGTAGCTCACCATTTCCTAGAATGTATTTTTATATCCTAGTAATAAAATTTAATTAAGTTAAACTCAGAGCGAGAGCGAATGAGCGAGTATATCAGTACCTCACCATTTCCTAAAGTCTATTTTTATATCCTAGTAATAAAATTTAATTATGTTAAATTCAAGCGAAAGCGAATGACCGAGTATATCAGTACCTCACCATTTCCTAAAGTCTATCTTTATATCCTAGTAATAAAATTTAATTACGTTAAACTCAGAGCGAGAGCGAATGGCCGAGTATATCAGTACCTCACCATTTCCTAAACTATATCTTTATATCTCTGTAGTAATATTTTATTAAGTTAAAATCAGAACAAGAGAATATGAGCAAAAATAGCAGTAACTTAACATTTACTAGACTATATTTTTATATCCTAGTAATAAAATTTTATTAACTTAAACTCAGAACGAGAGAAAATGTGCGAAAATATCAGTAACTCACCACTTACTAGACTTTATTTTTATATCCTAGTAATAAAATTTAATTAAGTTAAACTCAGAACGAGAGAAAATGAGCAAAAATATCAGTAGCTCACCATTTACTACTTTATTTTTATATCCTAGTAATAAAATTTAATTACGTTAAACTCAGAGCGAGAGCGAATGACCGAGTATATCAGTAGCTTACCATATAATAAATTATATCTTTATATCTTTGTAAGTAATATTTAATTAAGTTAAACTCAGAACGAGAGAAAATGAGCGAAAATATCAGTAGCTCACCATTTACTACTTTATTTTTATATCCTAGTAATAAAATTTAATTCAGTTATACTCAGAGCGAGAGTGAATGAACGAGTTAATCTGTAGCTTACTATTTCCTAGACTTTATTTTTTACCCCGGTAATAAAATTTAATTATCTGAAACTCAGAGCGTGAGCGAATGAGCGAGTATATCAGTAGATCACCATATCCTTAACTATATCTTTATATCCTAGTAGTAATACTTACTTAAGTTGAACTCAGAACTAGAGAAAATGAGTGAAAAGATCAGTAGCTCACCATTTCCTAGACTTTATTTTTATATCCCAGTAATAAAATTTACTTATCTGAAACTCAGAGCGAGAGCGAATGAGCGAGTATATCAGTACCTCACCATTTCCTAAAGTCTATTTTTATATCCTAGTAATAAAATTTAATTATGTTAAACTCAAGCGAGAGCGAATGACCGAGTATATCAGTACCTCACCATTTCCTAAACTATATCTTTATATCTTTGTATTAATATTTAAATAAGTTAAACTCAGAACAAGAGAAAATGAGCGAAAATAGCAGTAGCTTTACATTTACTAGACTTTATTTTTATATCCTAGTAATAAAATTTAATTCATTTATACTCAGAGCGAGAGTGAATGAACGAGTTAATCTGTAGCTTACTATTTCCTAGACTTTATTTTTTACCCCGGTAATAAAATTTAATTATCTGAAACTCAGAGCGTGAGCGAATGAGCGAGTATATCAGTACCTCACCATTTCCTAAAGTCTATTTTTATATCCTAGTAATAAAATTTAATTAAGTTAAACTCAGAGCGAGAGCGAATGAGCGAGTATATCAGTACCTCACCATTTCCTAAAGTCTATCTTTATATCCTAGTAATAAAATTTAATTACGTTAAACTCAGAGCGAGAGCGAATGGCCGAGTATATCATTACCTCACCATTTCCTAAACTATATCTTTATATCTCTGTAGTAATATTTTATTAAGTTAAAATCAGAACAAGAGAATATGAGCAAAAATAGCAGTAACTTAACATTTACTAGACTATATTTTTATATCCTAGTAATAAAATTTTATTAACTTAAACTCAGAACGAGAGAAAATGTGCGAAAATATCAGTAGCTCACCACTTACTAGACTTTATTTTTATATCCTAGTAATAAAATTTAATTAAGTTAAACTCAGAGCGAGAGCGAATGACCGAGTATATCAGTAGCTTACCATATAATAAATTATATCTTTATATCTTTGTAAGTAATATTTAATTAAGTTAAACTCAGAACGAGAGAGAATGAGCGAAAATATCAGTAGCTCACCATTTACTACTTTATTTTTATATCCTAGTAATAAAATTTAATTCAGTTATACTCAGAGCGAGAGTGAATGAACGAGTTAATCTGTAGCTTACTATTTCCTAGACTTTATTTTTTACCCCGGTAATAAAATTTAATTATCTGAAACTCAGAGCGTGAGCGAATGAGCGAGTATATCAGTAGATCACCATATCCTTAACTATATCTTTATATCCTAGTAGTAATACTTACTTAAGTTGAACTCAGAACTAGAGAAAATGAGTGAAAAGATCAGTAGCTCACCATTTCCTAGACTTTATTTTTATATCCCAGTAATAAAATTTACTTATCTGAAACTCAGAGCGAGAGCGAATGAGCGAGTATATCAGTACCTCACCATTTCCTAAAGTCTATTTTTATATCCTAGTAATAAAATTTAATTATGTTAAACTCAAGCGAGAGCGAATGACCGAGTATATCAGTACCTCACCATTTCCTAAACTATATCTTTATATCTTTGTATTAATATTTAAATAAGTTAAACTCAGAACAAGAGAAAATAATCGAAAATAGCAGTATCTTAACATTTTCTATACTATATTTTTTTATCCCAGTAATAAAATTTTATTAAGTTAAATTCACAGCGAGAGCGAATGAGCGAGTATATCTGTAGCTCACCATTTCCTAAACTATATTCTTATATCCTAGTAGTAATATTTAATTAAGTGAAACTCAGAACGAGAGAAAATGAGCAAAAATATCAGTAGCTCACCATTTCCTAGAATATATTTTTATATCCTAGTAATAAAATTTAGTTAACTTAAACTCAGAACGAGAGAAAATGAGCAAAATATCAGTAGCTCACCACTTATATCTCTATATCCTAGAAGTAATACTTAATTAAGTTGAACTCAGAACGAGAGAAAATGAGCAAAAATATCAGTAGCTCACCAATTCCTAGAATATATTTTTATATCCTAGTAATAAAATTTAATTACGTTAAACTCAAGCGAGAGCGAATGACCGAGTATATCAGTACCTCACCATTTCCTAAACTATATCTTTATATCTTTGTATTAATATTTAAATAAGTTAAACTCAGAACAAGAGAAAATGAGCGAAAATATCAGTAGCTCACCATTTCCTAGAATGTATTTTTATATCCTAGTAATAAAATTTTATTAAGTTAAACTCAGAACGAGAAAAAATGAGCGAAAATATCAGTAGCTCAACATTTACTAGACTATATTTTTATAGCCTAGTACTAAAATTTTATTAAGTTAAGCTCATAGCGAGAGCGAATGAGCGAGTATATCAGTAGCTCACCATTTACTACTTTATTTTTATATCCTAGTAATAAAATTTAATTCAGTTATACTCAGAGCGAGAGTGAATGAACGAGTTAATCTGTAGCTTACTATTTCCTAGACTTTATTTTTTACCCCGGTAATAAAATTTAATTATCTGAAACTCAGAGCGTGAGCGAATGAGCGAGTATATCAGTAGATCACCATATCCTTAACTATATCTTTATATCCTAGTAGTAATACTTACTTAAGTTGAACTCAGAACTAGAGAAAATGAGTGAAAAGATCAGTAGCTCACCATTTCCTAGACTTTATTTTTATATCCCAGTAATAAAATTTACTTATCTGAAACTCAGAGCGAGAGCGAATGAGCGAGTATATCAGTACCTCACCATTTCCTAAAGTCTATTTTTATATCCTAGTAATAAAATTTAATTATGTTAAATTCAAGCGAGAGCGAATGACCGAGTATATCAGTACCTCACCATTTCCTAAAGTTTATCTTTATATCCTAGTAATAAAATTTAATTACGTTAAACTCAGAGCGAGAGCGAATGGCCGAGTATATCAGTACCTCACCATTTCCTAAACTATATCTTTATATCTCTGTAGTAATATTTTATTAAGTTAAAATCAGAACAAGAGAATATGAGCAAAAATAGCTTAACATTTACTAGACTTTATTTTTATATCCTAGTAATAAAATTTAATTCACTTAAACTCAGAACGAGAGAAAATGAGCGAAAATATCAGTAGCTCACCACTTACTAGACTTTATTTTTATATCCTAGTAATAAAATTTAATTATGTTAAACTCAAGCGAGAGCGACTGACCGAGTATATCAGTACCTCACCGTTTCCTAAACTATATCTTTATATCTTTGAATTAATATTTAAATAATTTAAACTCAGAACAAGAGAAAATGAGCGAAAATAGCAGTAGCTTAACATTTACTAGACTTTATTTTTATATCCTAGTAATAAAATTTAATTAAGTTAAACTCAGAACGAGAGAAAATGAGCAAAAATATCAGTAGCTCACCATTTACTACTTTATTTTTATATCCTAGTAATAAAATTTAATTACGTTAAACTCAGAGCGAGAGCGAATGACCGAGTATATCAGTAGCTTACCATATAATAAATTATATCTTTATATCTTTGTAAGTAATATTTAATTAAGTTAAACTCAGAACGAGAGAAAATGAGCGAAAATATCAGTAGCTCACCATTTACTACTTTATTTTTATATCCTAGTAATAAAATTTAATTCAGTTATACTCAGAGCGAGAGTGAATGAACGAGTTAATCTGTAGCTTACTATTTCCTAGACTTTATTTTTTACCCCGGTAATAAAATTTAATTATCTGAAACTCAGAGCGTGAGCGAATGAGCGAGTATATCAGTAGATCACCATATCCTTAACTATATCTTTATATCCTAGTAGTAATACTTACTTAAGTTGAACTCAGAACTAGAGAAAATGAGTGAAAAGATCAGTAGCTCACCATTTCCTAGACTTTATTTTTATATCCCAGTAATAAAATTTACTTATCTGAAACTCAGAGCGAGAGCGAATGAGCGAGTATATCAGTACCTCACCATTTCCTAAAGTCTATTTTTATATCCTAGTAATAAAATTTAATTATGTTAAACTCAAGCGAGAGCGAATCACCGAGTATATCAGTACCTCACCATTTCCTAAACTATATCTTTATATCTTTGTATTAATATTTAAATAAGTTAAACTCAGAACAAGAGAAAATGAGCGAAAATAGCAGTAGCTTTACATTTACTAGACTTTATTTTTATATCCTAGTAATAAAATTTAATTCATTTATACTCAGAGCGAGAGTGAATGAACGAGTTAATCTGTAGCTTACTATTTCCTAGACTTTATTTTTTACCCCGGTAATAAAATTTAATTATCTGAAACTCAGAGCGTGAGCGAATGAGCGAGTATATCAGTACCTCACCATTTCCTAAAGTCTATTTTTATATCCTAGTAATAAAATTTAATTATGTAAAATTCAAGCGAGAGCGAATAACCGAGTATATCAGTACCACACCATTTCCTAAACTATATCTTTGTATTAATATTTAAATAAGTTTAACTCAGAACAAGAGAAAATAATCGAAAATAGCAGTATCTTAACATTTTCTAGACTATATTTTTTTATCCCAGTAATAAAATTTTATTAAGTTAAATTCACAGCGAGAGCAAATGAGCGAGTATATCTATAGCTCACCATTTCCTAAACTATATTCTTATATCCTAGTAGTAATATTTAATTAAGTGAAACTCAGAACGAGAGAAAATGAGCAAAAATATCAGTAGCTCACCATTTCCTAGAATATATTTTTATATCCTAGTAATAAAATTTAGTTAACTTAAACTCAGAACGAGAGAAAATGAGCAAAATATCAGTAGCTCACCACTTATATCTCTATATCCTAGAAGTAATACTTAATTAAGTTGAACTCAGAACGAGAGAAAATGAGCAAAAATATCAGTAGCTCACCATTTCCTAGAATATATTTTTATATCCTAGTAATAAAATTTAATTACGTTAAACTCAAGCGAGAGCGAATGACCGAGTATATCAGTACCTCACCATTTCCTAAACTATATCTTTTTATTAATATTTAAATAAGTTAAACTCAGAACAAGAGAAAATGAGCGAAAATATCAGTAGCTCACCATTTCCTAGAATGTATTTTTATATCCTAGTAATAAAATTTTATTAAGTTAAACTCAGAACGAGAAAAAATGAGCGAAAATATCAGTAGCTCAACATTTACTAGACTATATTTTTATAGCCTAGTACTAAAATTTTATTAAGTTAAGCTCACAGCGAGAGCGAATGAGCGAGTATATCAGTAGCTCACCATTTCCTAAACTATATTCTTTTATCCTAGTAGTAATATTTAATTAAGTGAAACTCAGAACGAGAGAAAATGAGCAAAAATATCAGTAGCTCACCATTTCCTAGAATATATTTTTATATCCTAGTAATAAAATTTAATTACGTTAAACTCAAGCGAGAGCGAATGACCGAGTATATCAGTACCTCACCATTTCCTTAACTATATCTTTATATCTTTGTATTAATATTTAAATAAGTTAAACTTAGAACAAGAGAAAATGAGCGAAAATATCAGTAGCTCACCATTTCCTAGAATATATTTTTATATCCTAGTAATAAAATTTTATTAAGTTAAACTCAGAACGAGAGAAAATGAGCGAAAATATCAGTAGCTCAACATTTACTAGACTATATTTTTATAGCCTAGTATTAAAATTTTATTAAGTTAAGCTCACAGCGAGAGCGAATGAGCGAGTATATCAGTAGCTCACCACTTACTAGAATTTATTTTTATATCCTAGTAATAAAATTTAATTGCGTTAAACTCAAGCGAATGACCGAGTATATCAGTACCTCACCATTTCCTAAACTATATCTTTATATCCTAGAACTAATACTTAATTAAGTTGAACTCAGAACGAGAGAAAATGAGCAAAAATATCAGTAGCTCACCATTTCCTAGAATATATTTTTATATCCTAGTAATAAAATTATTTAACTTAAACTCAGAACGAGAGAAAATGAGCGAAAATATCAGTAGCTCACCACTTACTAGACTTTATTTTTATATCCTAGTAATAAAATTTAATTACGTTAAACTCAAGCGAGAGCGAATGACCGAGTATATCAGTACCTCACCATTTCCTTAACTATATCTTTATATCTTTGTATTAATATTTAAATAAGTTAAACTCAGAACAAGAGAAAATGAGCGAAAATATCAGTAGCTCACCATTTCCTAGAATGTATTTTAATATCCTAGTAATAAAATTTTATTAAGTTAAGCTCACAGCAAGAGCGAATGAGCGAGTATATCAGTAGCTCACCACTTACTAGACTTTATTTTTATATCCTAGTAATAAAATTTAATTATGTTAAACTCAAGCGAGAGCGACTGACCGAGTATATCAGTACCTCACCGTTTCCTAAACTATATCTTTATATCTTTGAATTAATATTTAAATAATTTAAACTCAGAACAAGAGAAAATGAGCGAAAATAGCAGTAGCTTAACATTTACTAGACTTTATTTTTATATCCTAGTAATAAAATTTAATTAAGTTAAACTCAGAACGAGAGAAAATGAGCAAAAATATCAGTAGCTCACCATTTACTACTTTATTTTTATATCCTAGTAATAAAATTTAATTACGTTAAACTCAGAGCGAGAGCGAATGACCGAGTATATCAGTAGCTTACCATATAATAAATTATATCTTTATATCTTTGTAAGTAATATTTACTTAAGTTAAACTCAGAACGAGAGAAAATGAGCGAAAATATCAGTAGCTCACCATTTACTACTTTATTTTTATATCCTAGTAATAAAATTTAATTCAGTTATACTCAGAGCGAGAGTGAATGAACGAGTTAATCTGTAGCTTACTATTTCCTAGACTTTATTTTTTACCCCGGTAATAAAATTTAATAATCTGAAACTCAGAGCGTGAGCGAATGAGCGAGTATATCAGTAGATCACCATACCTCACCATTTCCTTAACTATATCTTTATATCTTTGTATTAATATTTAAATAAGTTAAACTCAGAACAAGAGAAAATGAGCGAAAATATCAGTAGCTCACCATTTCCTAGAATGTATTTTTATATCCTAGTAATAAAATTTTATTAAGTTAAACTCAGAACGAGAGAAAATGAGCGAAAATATCAGTAGCTCAACATTTACTAGACTTTATTTTTATATCCTAGTAATAAAATTTAATTAACTTAAACTCAGAACGAGAGAAAATGAGCGAAAATATCAGTAGCTCACCACTTACTAGACTTTATTTTTATATCCTAGTAATAAAATTTAATTATGTTAAACTCAAGCGAGAGCGAATGACCGAGTATATCAGTACCTCACCATTTCCTAAACTATATCTTTATATCTTTGAATTAATATTTAAATAATTTAAACTCAGAACAAGAGAAAATGAGCGAAAATAGCAGTAGCTTAACATTTACTAGACTTTATTTTTATATCCTAGTAATAAAATTTAGTTAACTTAAACTCAGAACGAGAGAAAATGAGCAAAATATCAGTAGCTCACCACTTACTAGACTTTATTTTTATATCCTAGTAATAAAATTTAATTCCGTTAAACTCAAGCGAATGACCGAGTATATCAGTACCTCACCATTTCCTAAACTATATCTTTATATCCTAGAACTAATACTTAATTAAGTTGAACTCAGAACGAGAGAAAATGAGCAAAAATATCTTTATATCTTTGTATTAATATTTAAATAATTTAAACTTAGAACAAGAGAAAATGTGCGAAAATATCAGTAGCTCACCATTTCCTAGAATGTATTTTTATATCCTAGTAATAAAATTTTATTAAGTTAAACTCAGAACGAGAGAAAATGAGCAAAAATATCAGTAGCTCACCATTTACTACTTTATTTTTATATCCTAGTAATAAAATTTAATTACGTTAAACTCAGAGCGAGAGCGAATGACCGAGTATATCAGTAGCTTACCATATAATAAATTATATCTTTATATCTTTGTAAGTAATATTTACTTAAGTTAAACTCAGAACGAGAGAAAATGAGCGAAAATATCAGTAGCTCACCATTTACTACTTTATTTTTATATCCTAGTAATAAAATTTAATTCAGTTATACTCAGAGCGAGAGTGAATGAACGAGTTAATCTGTAGCTTACTATTTCCTAGACTTTATTTTTTACCCCGGTAATAAAATTTAATAATCTGAAACTCAGAGCGTGAGCGAATGAGCGAGTATATCAGTAGATCACCATACCTCACCATTTCCTTAACTATATCTTTATATCTTTGTATTAATATTTAAATAAGTTAAACTCAGAACAAGAGAAAATGAGCGAAAATATCAGTAGCTCACCATTTCCTAGAATGTATTTTTATATCCTAGTAATAAAATTTTATTAAGTTAAACTCAGAACGAGAGAAAATGAGCGAAAATATCAGTAGCTCAACATTTACTAGACTTTATTTTTATATCCTAGTAATAAAATTTAATTAACTTAAACTCAGAACGAGAGAAAATGAGCGAAAATATCAGTAGCTCACCACTTACTAGACTTTATTTTTATATCCTAGTAATAAAATTTAATTATGTTAAACTCAAGCGAGAGCGAATGACCGAGTATATCAGTACCTCACCATTTCCTAAACTATATCTTTATATCTTTGAATTAATATTTAAATAATTTAAACTCAGAACAAGAGAAAATGAGCGAAAATAGCAGTAGCTTAACATTTACTAGACTTTATTTTTATATCCTAGTAATAAAATTTAGTTAACTTAAACTCAGAACGAGAGAAAATGAGCAAAATATCAGTAGCTCACCACTTACTAGACTTTATTTTTATATCCTAGTAATAAAATTTAATTCCGTTAAACTCAAGCGAATGACCGAGTATATCAGTACCTCACCATTTCCTAAACTATATCTTTATATCCTAGAACTAATACTTAATTAAGTTGAACTCAGAACGAGAGAAAATGAGCAAAAATATCTTTATATCTTTGTATTAATATTTAAATAATTTAAACTTAGAACAAGAGAAAATGTGCGAAAATATCTGTAGCTCACCATTTCCTAGAATGTATTTTTATATCCTAGTAATAAAATTTTATTAAGTTAAACTCAGAACGAGAAAAAATGAGCGAAAATATCAGTAGCTCAACATTTACTAGACTATATTTTTATAGCCTAGTATTAAAATTTTATTAAGTTAAGCTCACAGCGAGAGCAAATGAGCGAGTATATTAGTAGCTCACCACTTACTAGAATTTATTTTTATATCCTAGTAATAAAATTTAATTATGTTAAACTCAAGCGAGAGCGAAGGACCGAGTATATCAGTACCTCACCATTTCCTAAACTATATCTTTATATCTTTGTATTAATATTTAAATAAGTTAAACTCAGAACAAGAGAAAATGAGCGAAAATATCAGTAGCTCACCATTTCCTAGAATGTATTTTTATATCCTAGTAATAAAATTTTATTAAGTTAAGCTCACAGCGAGAGCGAATGAGCGAGTATATCAGTAGCTCACCACTTACTAGAATTTATTTTTATATCCTAGTAATAAAATTTAATTATGTTAAACTCAAGCGAGAGCGAAGGACCGAGTATATCAGTACGTCACCATTTCCTAAACTATATCTTTATATCTTTGTATTAATATTTAAATAATTTAAACTCAGAACAAGAGAAAATGAGCGAAAATAGCAGTATCTTAACATTTTCTAGACTATATTTTTTTATCCCAGTAATAAAATTTTATTAAGTTAAATTCACAGCGAGAGCAAATGAGCGAGTATATCTATAGCTCACCATTTCCTAAACTATATTCTTATATCCTAGTAGTAATATTTAATTAAGTGAAACTCAGAACGAGAGAAAATGAGCAAAAATATCAGTAGCTCACCATTTCCTAGAATATATTTTTATATCCTAGTAATAAAATTTAGTTAACTTAAACTCAGAACGAGAGAAAATGAGCAAAATATCAGTAGCTCACCACTTATATCTCTATATCCTAGAAGTAATACTTAATTAAGTTGAACTCAGAACGAGAGAAAATGAGCAAAAATATCAGTAGCTCACCATTTCCTAGAATATATTTTTATATCCTAGTAATAAAATTTAATTACGTTAAACTCAAGCGAGAGCGAATGACCGAGTATATCAGTACCTCACCATTTCCTAAACTATATCTTTATATTAATATTTAAATAAGTTAAACTCAGAACAAGAGAAAATGAGCGAAAATATCAGTAGCTCACCATTTCCTAGAATGTCTTTTTATATCCTAGTAATAAAATTTTATTAAGTTAAACTCAGAACGAGAAAAAATGAGCGAAAATATCAGTAGCTCAACATTTACTAGACTATATTTTTATAGCCTAGTACTAAAATTTTATTAAGTTAAGCTCACAGCGAGAGCGAATGAGCGAGTATATCAGTAGCTCACCATTTCCTAAACTATATTCTTTTATCCTAGTAGTAATATTTAATTAAGTGAAACTCAGAACGAGAGAAAATGAGCAAAAATATCAGTAGCTCACCATTTCCTAGAATATATTTTTATATCCTAGTAATAAAATTTAATTACGTTAAACTCAAGCGAGAGCGAATGACCGAGTATATCAGTACCTCACCATTTCCTTAACTATATCTTTATATCTTTGTATTAATATTTAAATAAGTTAAACTTAGAACAAGAGAAAATGAGCGAAAATATCAGTAGCTCACCATTTCCTAGAATGTATTTTTATATCCTAGTAATAAAATTTTATTAAGTTAAACTCAGAACGAGAGAAAATGAGCGAAAATATCAGTAGCTCAACATTTACTAGACTATATTTTTATAGCCTAGTATTAAAATTTTATTAAGTTAAGCTCACAGCGAGAGCGAATGAGCGAGTATATCAGTAGCTCACCACTTACTAGAATTTATTTTTATATCCTAGTAATAAAATTTAATTATGTTAAACTCAAGCGAGAGCGAAGGACCGAGTATATCAGTACCTCACCATTTCCTAAACTATATATTTATATCTTTGTATTAATATTTAAATAATTTAAACTCAGAACAAGAGAAAATGAGCGAAAATAGCAGTAGCTTATTTACTAGACTTTATTTTTATATCCTAGTAATAAAATTTAATTAACTTAAACTCAGAACGAGAGAAAATGAGCGAAAATATCAGTAGCTCACCACTTACTAGACTTTATTTTTATATCCTAGTAATAAAATTTAATTATGTTAAACTCAAGCGAGAGCGAATGACCGAGTATATCAGTACCTCACCATTTCCTAAACTATATCTTTATATCTTTGAATTAATATTTAAATAATTTAAACTCAGAACAAGAGAAAATGAGCGAAAATAGCAGTAGCTTAACATTTACTAGACTTTATTTTTATATCCTAGTAATAAAATTTAGTTAACTTAAACTCAGAACGAGAGAAAATGAGCAAAATATCAGTAGCTCACCACTTACTAGACTTTATTTTTATATCCTAGTAATAAAATTTAATTCCGTTAAACTCAAGCGAATGACCGAGTATATCAGTACCTCACCATTTCCTAAACTATATCTTTATATCCTAGAACTAATACTTAATTAAGTTGAACTCAGAACGAGAGAAAATGAGCAAAAATATCTTTATATCTTTGTATTAATATTTAAATAATTTAAACTTAGAACAAGAGAAAATGTGCGAAAATATCAGTAGCTCACCATTTCCTAGAATGTATTTTTATATCCTAGTAATAAAATTTTATTAAGTTAAACTCAGAACGAGAGAAAATGAGCAAAAATATCAGTAGCTCACCATTTACTACTTTATTTTTATATCCTAGTAATAAAATTTAATTACGTTAAACTCAGAGCGAGAGCGAATGACCGAGTATATCAGTAGCTTACCATATAATAAATTATATCTTTATATCTTTGTAAGTAATATTTACTTAAGTTAAACTCAGAACGAGAGAAAATGAGCGAAAATATCAGTAGCTCACCATTTACTACTTTATTTTTATATCCTAGTAATAAAATTTAATTCAGTTATACTCAGAGCGAGAGTGAATGAACGAGTTAATCTGTAGCTTACTATTTCCTAGACTTTATTTTTTACCCCGGTAATAAAATTTAATAATCTGAAACTCAGAGCGTGAGCGAATGAGCGAGTATATCAGTAGATCACCATACCTCACCATTTCCTTAACTATATCTTTATATCTTTGTATTAATATTTAAATAAGTTAAACTCAGAACAAGAGAAAATGAGCGAAAATATCAGTAGCTCACCATTTCCTAGAATGTATTTTTATATCCTAGTAATAAAATTTTATTAAGTTAAACTCAGAACGAGAGAAAATGAGCGAAAATATCAGTAGCTCAACATTTACTAGACTTTATTTTTATATCCTAGTAATAAAATTTAATTAACTTAAACTCAGAACGAGAGAAAATGAGCGAAAATATCAGTAGCTCACCACTTACTAGACTTTATTTTTATATCCTAGTAATAAAATTTAATTATGTTAAACTCAAGCGAGAGCGAATGACCGAGTATATCAGTACCTCACCATTTCCTAAACTATATCTTTATATCTTTGAATTAATATTTAAATAATTTAAACTCAGAACAAGAGAAAATGAGCGAAAATAGCAGTAGCTTAACATTTACTAGACTTTATTTTTATATCCTAGTAATAAAATTTAGTTAACTTAAACTCAGAACGAGAGAAAATGAGCAAAATATCAGTAGCTCACCACTTACTAGACTTTATTTTTATATCCTAGTAATAAAATTTAATTCCGTTAAACTCAAGCGAATGACCGAGTATATCAGTACCTCACCATTTCCTAAACTATATCTTTATATCCTAGAACTAATACTTAATTAAGTTGAACTCAGAACGAGAGAAAATGAGCAAAAATATCTTTATATCTTTGTATTAATATTTAAATAATTTAAACTTAGAACAAGAGAAAATGTGCGAAAATATCTGTAGCTCACCATTTCCTAGAATGTATTTTTATATCCTAGTAATAAAATTTTATTAAGTTAAACTCAGAACGAGAAAAAATGAGCGAAAATATCAGTAGCTCAACATTTACTAGACTATATTTTTATAGCCTAGTATTAAAATTTTATTAAGTTAAGCTCACAGCGAGAGCAAATGAGCGAGTATATTAGTAGCTCACCACTTACTAGAATTTATTTTTATATCCTAGTAATAAAATTTAATTATGTTAAACTCAAGCGAGAGCGAAGGACCGAGTATATCAGTACCTCACCATTTCCTAAACTATATCTTTATATCTTTGTATTAATATTTAAATAAGTTAAACTCAGAACAAGAGAAAATGAGCGAAAATATCAGTAGCTCACCATTTCCTAGAATGTATTTTTATATCCTAGTAATAAAATTTTATTAAGTTAAGCTCACAGCGAGAGCGAATGAGCGAGTATATCAGTAGCTCACCACTTACTAGAATTTATTTTTATATCCTAGTAATAAAATTTAATTATGTTAAACTCAAGCGAGAGCGAAGGACCGAGTATATCAGTACGTCACCATTTCCTAAACTATATCTTTATATCTTTGTATTAATATTTAAATAATTTAAACTCAGAACAAGAGAAAATGAGCGAAAATAGCAGTATCTTAACATTTTCTAGACTATATTTTTTTATCCCAGTAATAAAATTTTATTAAGTTAAATTCACAGCGAGAGCAAATGAGCGAGTATATCTATAGCTCACCATTTCCTAAACTATATTCTTATATCCTAGTAGTAATATTTAATTAAGTGAAACTCAGAACGAGAGAAAATGAGCAAAAATATCAGTAGCTCACCATTTCCTAGAATATATTTTTATATCCTAGTAATAAAATTTAGTTAACTTAAACTCAGAACGAGAGAAAATGAGCAAAATATCAGTAGCTCACCACTTATATCTCTATATCCTAGAAGTAATACTTAATTAAGTTGAACTCAGAACGAGAGAAAATGAGCAAAAATATCAGTAGCTCACCATTTCCTAGAATATATTTTTATATCCTAGTAATAAAATTTAATTACGTTAAACTCAAGCGAGAGCGAATGACCGAGTATATCAGTACCTCACCATTTCCTAAACTATATCTTTATATTAATATTTAAATAAGTTAAACTCAGAACAAGAGAAAATGAGCGAAAATATCAGTAGCTCACCATTTCCTAGAATGTATTTTTATATCCTAGTAATAAAATTTTATTAAGTTAAACTCAGAACGAGAAAAAATGAGCGAAAATATCAGTAGCTCAACATTTACTAGACTATATTTTTATAGCCTAGTACTAAAATTTTATTAAGTTAAGCTCACAGCGAGAGCGAATGAGCGAGTATATCAGTAGCTCACCATTTCCTAAACTATATTCTTTTATCCTAGTAGTAATATTTAATTAAGTGAAACTCAGAACGAGAGAAAATGAGCAAAAATATCAGTAGCTCACCATTTCCTAGAATATATTTTTATATCCTAGTAATAAAATTTAATTACGTTAAACTCAAGCGAGAGCGAATGACCGAGTATATCAGTACCTCACCATTTCCTTAACTATATCTTTATATCTTTGTATTAATATTTAAATAAGTTAAACTTAGAACAAGAGAAAATGAGCGAAAATATCAGTAGCTCACCATTTCCTAGAATGTATTTTTATATCCTAGTAATAAAATTTTATTAAGTTAAACTCAGAACGAGAGAAAATGAGCGAAAATATCAGTAGCTCAACATTTACTAGACTATATTTTTATAGCCTAGTATTAAAATTTTATTAAGTTAAGCTCACAGCGAGAGCGAATGAGCGAGTATATCAGTAGCTCACCACTTACTAGAATTTATTTTTATATCCTAGTAATAAAATTTAATTATGTTAAACTCAAGCGAGAGCGAAGGACCGAGTATATCAGTACCTCACCATTTCCTAAACTATATATTTATATCTTTGTATTAATATTTAAATAATTTAAACTCAGAACAAGAGAAAATGAGCGAAAATAGCAGTAGCTTATTTACTAGACTTTATTTTTATATCCTAGTAATAAAATTTAATTAACTTAAACTCAGAACGAGAGAAAATGAGCGAAAATATCAGTAGCTCACCACTTACTAGACTTTATTTTTATATCCTAGTAATAAAATTTAATTATGTTAAACTCAAGCGAGAGCGAATGACCGAGTATATCAGTAGCTTACCATATAATAAATTATATCTTTATATCTTTGTAAGTAATATTTAATTAAGTTAAACTCAGAACGAGAGAAAATGAGCGAAAATATCAGTAGCTCACCATTTACTACTTTATTTTTATATCCTAGTAATAAAATTTAATTCAGTTATACTCAGAGCGAGAGTGAATGAACGAGTTAATCTGTAGCTTACTATTTCCTAGACTTTATTTTTTACCCCGGTAATAAAATTTAATTATCTGAAACTCAGAGCGTGAGCGAATGAGCGAGTATATCAGTAGATCACCATATCCTTGACTATATCTTTATATCCTAGTAGTAATACTTACTTAAGTTGAACTCAGAACTAGAGAAAATGAGTGAAAAGATCAGTAGCTCACCATTTCCTAGACTTTATTTTTATATCCCAGTAATAAAATTTACTTATCTGAAACTCAGAGCGAGAGCGAATGAGCGAGTATATCAGTACCTCACCATTTCCTAAAGTCTATTTTTATATCCTAGTAATAAAATTTAATTATGTTAAACTCAAGCGAGAGCGAATGACCGAGTATATCAGTACCTCACCATTTCCTAAACTATATCTTTATATCTTTGTATTAATATTTAAATAAGTTAAACTCAGAACAAGAGAAAATGAGCGAAAATAGCAGTAGCTTTACATTTACTAGACTTTATTTTTATATCCTAGTAATAAAATTTAATTCATTTATACTCAGAGCGAGAGTGAATGAACGAGTTAATCTGTAGCTTACTATTTCCTAGACTTTATTTTTTACCCCGGTAATAAAATTTAATTATCTGAAACTCAGATCGTGAGCGAATGAGCGAGTATATCAGTACCTCACCATTTCCTAAAGTCTATTTTTATATCCTAGTAATAAAATTTAATTATGTAAAATTCAAGCGAGAGCGAATAACCGAGTATATCAGTACCACACCATTTCCTAAACTATATCTTTGTATTAATATTTAAATAAGTTTAACTCAGAACAAGAGAAAATAATCGAAAATAGCAGTATCTTAACATTTTCTAGACTATATTTTTTTATCCCAGTAATAAAATTTTATTAAGTTAAATTCACAGCGAGAGCAAATGAGCGAGTATATCTGTAGCTCACCATTTCCTAAACTATATTCTTATATCCTAGTAGTAATATTTAATTAAGTGAAACTCAGAACGAGAGAAAATGAGCAAAAATATCAGTAGCTCACCATTTCCTAGAATATATTTTTATATCCTAGTAATAAAATTTAGTTAACTCAAACTCAGAACGAGAGAAAATGAGCAAAATATCAGTAGCTCACCACTTATATCTCTATATCCTAGAAGTAATACTTAATTAAGTTGAACTCAGAACGAGAGAAAATGAGCAAAAATATCAGTAGCTCACCATTTCCTAGAATATATTTTTATATCCTAGTAATAAAATTTAATTACGTTAAACTCAAGCGAGAGCGAATGACCGAGTATATCAGTACCTCACCATTTCCTAAACTATATCTTTATATCTTTGTATTAATATTTAAATAAGTTAAACTCAGAACAAGAGAAAATGAGCGAAAATATCAGTAGCTCACCATTTCCTAGAATGTATTTTTATATCCTAGTACTAAAATTTTATTAAGTTAAGCTCACAGCGAGAGCGAATGAGCGAGTATATCAGTAGCTCACCATTTCCTAAACTATATTCTTTTATCCTAGTAGTAATATTTAATTAAGTGAAACTCAGAACGAGAGAAAATGAGCAAAAATATCAGTAGCTCACCATTTCCTAGAATATATTTTTATATCCTAGTAATAAAATTTAATTACGTTAAACTCAAGCGAGAGCGAATGACCGAGTATATCAGTACCTCACCATTTCCTTAACAATATCTTTATATCTTTGTATTAATATTTAAATAAGTTAAACTTAGAACAAGAGAAAATGAGCGAAAATATCAGTAGCTCACCATTTCCTAGAATGTATTTTTATATCCTAGTAATAAAATTTTATTAAGTTAAACTCAGAACGAGAGAAAATGAGCGAAAATATCAGTAGCTCAACATTTACTAGACTATATTTTTATAGCCTAGTATTAAAATTTTATTAAGTTAAGCTCACAGCGAGAGCGAATGAGCGAGTATATCAGTAGCTCACCACTTACTAGAATTTATTTTTATTTCCTAGTAATAAAATTTAATTCCGTTAAACTCAAGCGAATGACCGAGTATATCAGTACCTCACCATTTCCTAAACTATATCTTTATATCCTAGAACTAATACTTAATTAAGTTGAACTCAGAACGAGAGAAAATGAGCAAAAATATCAGTAGCTCACCATTTCCTAGAATATATTTTTATATCCTAGTAATAAAATTATTTAACTTAAACTCAGAACGAGAGAAAATGAGCGAAAATATCAGTAGCTCACCACTTACTAGACTTTATTTTTATATCCTAGTAATAAAATTTAATAACGTTAAACTCAAGCGAGAGCGAATGACCGAGTATATCAGTACCTCACCATTTCCTTAACTATATCTTTATATCTTTGTATTAATATTTAAATAAGTTAAACTCAGAACAAGAGAAAATGAGCGAAAATATCAGTAGCTCACCATTTCCTAGAATGTATTTTTATATCCTAGTAATAAAATTTTATTAAGTTAAACTCAGATAGAGAGAAAATGAGCAAAAATATCAGTAGCTCACCATTTACTACTTTATTTTTATATCCTAGTAATAAAATTTAATTACGTTAAACTCAGAGCGAGAGCGAATGACCGAGTATATCAGTAGCTTACCATATAATAAATTATATCTTTATATCTTTGTAAGTAATATTTAATTAAGTTAAACTCAGAACGAGAGAAAATGAGCGAAAATATCAGTAGCTCACCATTTACTACTTTATTTTTATATCCTAGTAATAAAATTTAATTCAGTTATACTCAGAGCGAGAGTGAATGAACGAGTTAATCTGTAGCTTACTATTTCCTAGACTTAATTTTTTACCCCGGTAATAAAATTTAATTATCTGAAACTCAGAGCGTGAGCGAATGAGCGAGTATATCAGTAGATCACCATACCTCACCATTTCCTTAACTATATCTTTATATCTTTGTATTAATATTTAAATAAGTTAAACTCAGAACAAGAGAAAATGAGCGAAAATATCAGTAGCTCACCATTTCCTAGAATGTATTTTTATATCCTATTAATAAAATTTAATTAACTTAAACTCAGAACGAGAGAAAATGAGCGAAAATATCAGTAGCTCACCACTTACTAGACTTTATTTTTATATCCTAGTAATAAAATTTAATTAACTTAAACTCAGAACGAGAGAAAATTAGCGAAAATATCAGTAGCTCACCACTTACTAGACTTTATTTTTATATCCTAGTAATAAAATTTAATTATGTTAAACTCAAGCGAGAGCGAATGACCGAGTATATCAGTACCTCACCATTTCCTAAACTATATCTTTATATCTTTGAATTAATATTTAAATAATTTAAACTCAGAACAAGAGAAAATGAGCGAAAATAGCAGTAGCTTAACATTTACTAGTCTATATTTTTATAGCCTAGTATTAAAATTTTATTAAGTTAAGCTCACAGCGAGAGCGAATGAGCGAGTATATTAGTAGCTCACCACTTACTAGAATTTATTTTTATATCCTAGTAATAAAATTTAATTATGTTAAACTCAAGCGAGAGCGAATGACCGAGTATATCAGTACCTCACCATTTCCTAAACTATATCTTTATATCTTTGTATTAATATTTAAATAAGTTAAACTCAGAACAAGAGAAAATGAGCGAAAATATCAGTAGCTCACCATTTCCTAGAATGTATTTTTATATCCTAGTAATAAAATTTTATTAAGTTAAGCTCACAGCGAGAGCGAATGAACGAGTATATCAGTAGCTCACCACTTACTAGAATTTATTTTTATATCCTAGTAATAAAATTTAATTATGTTAAACTCAAGCGAGAGCGAAGGACCGAGTATATCAGTACCTCACCATTTCCTAAACTATATCTTTATATCTTTGTATTAATATTTAAATAATTTAAACTCAGAACAAGAGAAAATGAGCGAAAATAGCAGTAGCTTAACATTTACTAGACTTTATTTTTATATCCTAGTAATAAAATTTAATTAACTTAAACTCAGAACGAGAGAAAATGAGCGAAAATATCAGTAGCTCACCACTTACTAGACTTTATTTTTATATCCTAGTAATAAAATTTAATTATGTTAAACTCAAGCGAGAGCGAATGACCGAGTATATCAGTACCTCACCATTTCCTAAACTATATCTTTATATCTTTGAATTAATATTTAAATAATTTAAACTCAGAACAAGAGAAAATGAGCGAAAATAGCAGTAGCTTAACATTTACTAGACTTTATTTTTATATCCTAGTAATAAAATTTAGTTAACTTAAACTCAGAACGAGAGAAAATGAGCAAAATATCAGTAGCTCACCACTTACTAGACTTTATTTTTATATCCTAGTAATAAAATTTAATTCCGTTAAACTCAAGCGAATGACCGAGTATATCAGTACCTCACCATTTCCTAAACTATATCTTTATATCCTAGAACTAATACTTAATTAAGTTGAACTCAGAACGAGAGAAAATGAGCAAAAATATCTTTATATCTTTGTATTAATATTTAAATAATTTAAACTTAGAACAAGAGAAAATGTGCGAAAATATCAGTAGCTCACCATTTCCTAGAATGTATTTTTATATCCTAGTAATAAAATTTTATTAAGTTAAACTCAGAACGAGAAAAAATGAGCGAAAATATCAGTAGCTCAACATTTACTAGACTATATTTTTATAGCCTAGTATTAAAATTTTATTAAGTTAAGCTCACAGCGAGAGCGAATGAGCGAGTATATTAGTAGCTCACCACTTACTAGAATTTATTTTTATATCCTAGTAATAAAATTTAATTATGTTAAACTCAAGCGAGAGCGAAGGACCGAGTATATCAGTACCTCACCATTTCCTAAACTATATCTTTATATCTTTGTATTAATATTTAAATAAGTTAAACTCAGAACAAGAGAAAATGAGCGAAAATATCAGTAGCTCACCATTTCCTAGAATGTATTTTTATATCCTAGTAATAAAATTTTATTAAGTTAAGCTCACAGCGAGAGCGAATGAGCGAGTATATCAGTAGCTCACCACTTACTAGAATTTATTTTTATATCCTAGTAATAAAATTTAATTATGTTAAACTCAAGCGAGAGCGAAGGACCGAGTATATCAGTACCTCACCATTTCCTAAACTATATCTTTATATCTTTGTATTAATATTTAAATAATTTAAACTCAGAACAAGAGAAAATGAGCGAAAATAGCAGTATCTTAACATTTTCTAGACTATATTTTTTTATCCCAGTAATAAAATTTTATTAAGTTAAATTCACAGCGAGAGCAAATGAGCGAGTATATCTATAGCTCACCATTTCCTAAACTATATTCTTATATCCTAGTAGTAATATTTAATTAAGTGAAACTCAGAACGAGAGAAAATGAGCAAAAATATCAGTAGCTCACCATTTCCTAGAATATATTTTTATATCCTAGTAATAAAATTTAGTTAACTTAAACTCAGAACGAGAGAAAATGAGCAAAATATCAGTAGCTCACCACTTATATCTCTATATCCTAGAAGTAATACTTAATTAAGTTGAACTCAGAACGAGAGAAAATGAGCAAAAATATCAGTAGCTCACCATTTCCTAGAATATATTTTTATATCCTAGTAATAAAATTTAATTACGTTAAACTCAAGCGAGAGCGAATGACCGAGTATATCAGTACCTCACCATTTCCTAAACTATATCTTTATATTAATATTTAAATAAGTTAAACTCAGAACAAGAGAAAATGAGCGAAAATATCAGTAGCTCACCATTTCCTAGAATGTATTTTTATATCCTAGTAATAAAATTTTATTAAGTTAAACTCAGAACGAGAAAAAATGAGCGAAAATATCAGTAGCTCAACATTTACTAGACTATATTTTTATAGCCTAGTACTAAAATTTTATTAAGTTAAGCTCACAGCGAGAGCGAATGAGCGAGTATATCAGTAGCTCACCATTTCCTAAACTATATTCTTTTATCCTAGTAGTAATATTTAATTAAGTGAAACTCAGAACGAGAGAAAATGAGCAAAAATATCAGTAGCTCACCATTTCCTAGAATATATTTTTATATCCTAGTAATAAAATTTAATTACGTTAAACTCAAGCGAGAGCGAATGACCGAGTATATCAGTACCTCACCATTTCCTTAACTATATCTTTATATCTTTGTATTAATATTTAAATAAGTTAAACTTAGAACAAGAGAAAATGAGCGAAAATATCAGTAGCTCACCATTTCCTAGAATGTATTTTTATATCCTAGTAATAAAATTTTATTAAGTTAAACTCAGAACGAGAGAAAATGAGCGAAAATATCAGTAGCTCAACATTTACTAGACTATATTTTTATAGCCTAGTATTAAAATTTTATTAAGTTAAGCTCACAGCGAGAGCGAATGAGCGAGTATATCAGTAGCTCACCACTTACTAGAATTTATTTTTATATCCTAGTAATAAAATTTAATTATGTTAAACTCAAGCGAGAGCGAAGGACCGAGTATATCAGTACCTCACCATTTCCTAAACTATATATTTATATCTTTGTATTAATATTTAAATAATTTAAACTCAGAACAAGAGAAAATGAGCGAAAATAGCAGTAGCTTATTTACTAGACTTTATTTTTATATCCTAGTAATAAAATTTAATTAACTTAAACTCAGAACGAGAGAAAATGAGCGAAAATATCAGTAGCTCACCACTTACTAGACTTTATTTTTATATCCTAGTAATAAAATTTAATTATGTTAAACTCAAGCGAGAGCGAATGACCGAGTATATCAGTAGCTTACCATATAATAAATTATATCTTTATATCTTTGTAAGTAATATTTAATTAAGTTAAACTCAGAACGAGAGAAAATGAGCGAAAATATCAGTAGCTCACCATTTACTACTTTATTTTTATATCCTAGTAATAAAATTTAATTCAGTTATACTCAGAGCGAGAGTGAATGAACGAGTTAATCTGTAGCTTACTATTTCCTAGACTTTATTTTTTACCCCGGTAATAAAATTTAATTATCTGAAACTCAGAGCGTGAGCGAATGAGCGAGTATATCAGTAGATCACCATATCCTTGACTATATCTTTATATCCTAGTAGTAATACTTACTTAAGTTGAACTCAGAACTAGAGAAAATGAGTGAAAAGATCAGTAGCTCACCATTTCCTAGACTTTATTTTTATATCCCAGTAATAAAATTTACTTATCTGAAACTCAGAGCGAGAGCGAATGAGCGAGTATATCAGTACCTCACCATTTCCTAAAGTCTATTTTTATATCCTAGTAATAAAATTTAATTATGTTAAACTCAAGCGAGAGCGAATGACCGAGTATATCAGTACCTCACCATTTCCTAAACTATATCTTTATATCTTTGTATTAATATTTAAATAAGTTAAACTCAGAACAAGAGAAAATGAGCGAAAATAGCAGTAGCTTTACATTTACTAGACTTTATTTTTATATCCTAGTAATAAAATTTAATTCATTTATACTCAGAGCGAGAGTGAATGAACGAGTTAATCTGTAGCTTACTATTTCCTAGACTTTATTTTTTACCCCGGTAATAAAATTTAATTATCTGAAACTCAGATCGTGAGCGAATGAGCGAGTATATCAGTACCTCACCATTTCCTAAAGTCTATTTTTATATCCTAGTAATAAAATTTAATTATGTAAAATTCAAGCGAGAGCGAATAACCGAGTATATCAGTACCACACCATTTCCTAAACTATATCTTTGTATTAATATTTAAATAAGTTTAACTCAGAACAAGAGAAAATAATCGAAAATAGCAGTATCTTAACATTTTCTAGACTATATTTTTTTATCCCAGTAATAAAATTTTATTAAGTTAAATTCACAGCGAGAGCAAATGAGCGAGTATATCTGTAGCTCACCATTTCCTAAACTATATTCTTATATCCTAGTAGTAATATTTAATTAAGTGAAACTCAGAACGAGAGAAAATGAGCAAAAATATCAGTAGCTCACCATTTCCTAGAATATATTTTTATATCCTAGTAATAAAATTTAGTTAACTCAAACTCAGAACGAGAGAAAATGAGCAAAATATCAGTAGCTCACCACTTATATCTCTATATCCTAGAAGTAATACTTAATTAAGTTGAACTCAGAACGAGAGAAAATGAGCAAAAATATCAGTAGCTCACCATTTCCTAGAATGTATTTTTATATCCTAGTAATAAAATTTAATTACGTTAAACTCAAGCGAGAGCGAATGACCGAGTATATCAGTACCTCACCATTTCCTAAACTATATCTTTATATCTTTGTATTAATATTTAAATAAGTTAAACTCAGAACAAGAGAAAATGAGCGAAAATATCAGTAGCTCACCATTTCCTAGAATGTATTTTTATATCCTAGTACTAAAATTTTATTAAGTTAAGCTCACAGCGAAAGCGAATGAGCGAGTATATCAGTAGCTCACCATTTCCTAAACTATATTCTTTTATCCTAGTAGTAATATTTAATTAAGTGAAACTCAGAACGAGAGAAAATGAGCAAAAATATCAGTAGCTCACCATTTCCTAGAATATATTTTTATATCCTAGTAATAAAATTTAATTACGTTAAACTCAAGCGAGAGCGAATGACCGAGTATATCAGTACCTCACCATTTCCTTAACTATATCTTTATATCTTTGTATTAATATTTAAATAAGTTAAACTTAGAACAAGAGAAAATGAGCGAAAATATCAGTAGCTCACCATTTCCTAGAATGTATTTTTATATCCTAGTAATAAAATTTTATTAAGTTAAACTCAGAACGAGAGAAAATGAGCGAAAATATCAGTAGCTCAACATTTACTAGACTATATTTTTATAGCCTAGTATTAAAATTTTATTAAGTTAAGCTCACAGCGAGAGCGAATGAGCGAGTATATCAGTAGCTCACCACTTACTAGAATTTATTTTTATATCCTAGTAATAAAATTTAATTCCGTTAAACTCAAGCGAATGACCGAGTATATCAGTACCTCACCATTTCCTAAACTATATCTTTATATCCTAGAACTAATACTTAATTAAGTTGAACTCAGAACGAGAGAAAATGAGCAAAAATATCAGTAGCTCACCATTTCCTAGAATATATTTTTATATCCTAGTAATAAAATTATTTAACTTAAACTCAGAACGAGAGAAAATGAGCGAAAATATCAGTAGCTCACCACTTACTAGACTTTATTTTTATATCCTAGTAATAAAATTTAATAACGTTAAACTCAAGCGAGAGCGAATGACCGAGTATATCAGTACCTCACCATTTCCTTAACTATATCTTTATATCTTTGTATTAATATTTAAATAAGTTAAACTCAGAACAAGAGAAAATGAGCGAAAATATCAGTAGCTCACCATTTCCTAGAATGTATTTTTATATCCTAGTAATAAAATTTTATTAAGTTAAACTCAGATAGAGAGAAAATGAGCAAAAATATCAGTAGCTCACCATTTACTACTTTATTTTTATATCCTAGTAATAAAATTTAATTACGTTAAACTCAGAGCGAGAGCGAATGACCGAGTATATCAGTAGCTTACCATATAATAAATTATATCTTTATATCTTTGTAAGTAATATTTAATTAAGTTAAACTCAGAACGAGAGAAAATGAGCGAAAATATCAGTAGCTCACCATTTACTACTTTATTTTTATATCCTAGTAATAAAATTTTATTAAGTTAAGCTCACAGCGAGAGCGAATGAACGAGTATATCAGTAGCTCACCACTTACTAGAATTTATTTTTATATCCTAGTAATAAAATTTAATTATGTTAAACTCAAGCGAGAGCGACTGACCGAGTATATCAGTACCTCACCGTTTCCTAAACTATATCTTTATATCTTTGAATTAATATTTAAATAATTTAAACTCAGAACAAGAGAAAATGAGCGAAAATAGCAGTAGCTTAACATTTACTAGACTTTATTTTTATATCCTAGTAATAAAATTTAGTTAACTTAAACTCAGAACGAGAGAAAATGAGCGAAAATATCAGTAGCTCACCATTTACTAGACTTTATTTTTATAACCTAGTAATAAAATTTAATTCCGTTAAACTCAAGCGAAAGACCGAGTATATCAGTACCTCACCATTTCCTAAACTATATCTTTATATCCTAGAACTAATACTTAATTAAGTTGAACTCAGAACGAGAGAAAATGAGCAAAAATATCTTTATATCTTTGTATTAATATTTAAATAAGTTAAACTTAGAACAAGAGAAAATGAGCGAAAATATCAGTAGCTCACCACTTACTAGACTTTATTTTTATATCCTAGTAATAAAATTTAATTAACTTAAACTCAAGCGAGAGCGACTGACCGAGTATATCAGTACCTCACCGTTTCCTAAACTATATCTTTATATCTTTGAATTAATATTTAAATAATTTAAACTCAGAACAAGAGAAAATGAGCGAAAATAGCAGTAGCTTAACATTTACTAGACTTTATTTTTATATCCTAGTAATAAAATTTAGTTAACTTAAACTCAGAACGAGAGAAAATGAGCGAAAATATCAGTAGCTCACCATTTACTAGACTTTATTTTTATAACCTAGTAATAAAATTTAATTCCGTTAAACTCAAGCGAAAGACCGAGTATATCAGTACCTCACCATTTCCTAAACTATATCTTTATATCCTAGAACTAATACTTAATTAAGTTGAACTCAGAACGAGAGAAAATGAGCAAAAATATCTTTATATCTTTGTATTAATATTTAAATAAGTTAAACTTAGAACAAGAGAAAATGAGCGAAAATATCAGTAGCTCACCATTTCCTAGAATGTATTTTTATATCCTAGTAATAAAATTTTATTAAGTTAAACTCAGAACGAGAGAAAATGAGCGAAAATATCAGTAGCTCAACATTTACTAGACTATATTTTTATAGCCTAGTATTAAAATTTTATTAAGTTAAGCTCACAGCGAGAGCGAATGAGCGAGTATATCAGTAGCTCACCACTTACTAGAATTTATTTTTATATCCTAGTAATAAAATTTAATTCCGTTAAACTCAAGCGAAAGACCGAGTATATCAGTACCTCACCATTTCCTAAACTATATCTTTATATCCTAGAACTAATACTTAATTAAGTTGAACTCAGAACGAGAGAAAATGAGCAAAAATATCAGTAGCTCACCATTTCCTAGAATATATTTTTATATCCTAGTAATAAAATTATTTAACTTAAACTCAGAACGAGAGAAAATGAGCGAAAATATCAGTAGCTCACCACTTACTAGACTTTATTTTTATATCCTAGTAATAAAATTTAATAACGTTAAACTCAAGCGAGAGCGAATGACCGAGTATATCAGTACCTCACCATTTCCTTAACTATATCTTTATATCTTTGTATTAATATTTAAATAAGTTAAACTCAGAACAAGAGAAAATGAGCGAAAATATCAGTAGCTCACCATTTCCTAGAATGTATTTTTATATCCTAGTAATAAAATTTTATTAAGTTAAACTCAGATAGAGAGAAAATGAGCAAAAATATCAGTAGCTCACCATTTACTACTTTATTTTTATATCCTAGTAATAAAATTTAATTACGTTAAACTCAGAGCGAGAGCGAATGACCGAGTATATCAGTAGCTTACCATATAATAAATTATATCTTTATATCTTTGTAAGTAATATTTAATTAAGTTAAACTCAGAACGAGAGAAAATGAGCGAAAATATCAGTAGCTCACCATTTACTACTTTATTTTTATATCCTAGTAATAAAATTTTATTAAGTTAAGCTCACAGCGAGAGCGAATGAACGAGTATATCAGTAGCTCACCACTTACTAGAATTTATTTTTATATCCTAGTAATAAAATTTAATTATGTTAAACTCAAGCGAGAGCGACTGACCGAGTATATCAGTACCTCACCGTTTCCTAAACTATATCTTTATATCTTTGAATTAATATTTAAATAATTTAAACTCAGAACAAGAGAAAATGAGCGAAAATAGCAGTAGCTTAACATTTACTAGACTTTATTTTTATATCCTAGTAATAAAATTTAATTAACTTAAACTCAAGCGAGAGCGACTGACCGAGTATATCAGTACCTCACCGTTTCCTAAACTATATCTTTATATCTTTGAATTAATATTTAAATAATTTAAACTCAGAACAAGAGAAAATGAGCGAAAATAGCAGTAGCTCACCATTTCCTAGAATGTATTTTTATATCCTAGTAATAAAATTTTATTAAGTTAAACTCAGAACGAGAGAAAATGAGCGAAAATATCAGTAGCTCAACATTTACTAGACTATATTTTTATAGCCTAGTATTAAAATTTTATTAAGTTAAGCTCACAGCGAGAGCGAATGAGCGAGTATATCAGTAGCTCACCACTTACTAGAATTTATTTTTATATCCTAGTAATAAAATTTAATTCCGTTAAACTCAAGCGAAAGACCGAGTATATCAGTAGCTCACCATTTCCTAAACTATATTCTTTTATCCTAGTAGTAATATTTAATTAAGTGAAACTCAGAACGAGAGAAAATGAGCAAAAATATCAGTAGCTCACCATTTCCTAGAATATATTTTTATATCCTAGTAATAAAATTTAATTACGTTAAACTCAAGCGAGAGCGAATGACCGAGTATATCAGTACCTCACCATTTCCTTAACTATATCTTTATATCTTTGTATTAATATTTAAATAAGTTAAACTTAGAACAAGAGAAAATGAGCGAAAATATCAGTAGCTCACCATTTCCTAGAATGTATTTTTATATCCTAGTAATAAAATTTTATTAAGTTAAACTCAGAACGAGAGAAAATGAGCGAAAATATCAGTAGCTCAACATTTACTAGACTATATTTTTATAGCCTAGTATTAAAATTTTATTAAGTTAAGCTCACAGCGAGAGCGAATGAGCGAGTATATCAGTAGCTCACCACTTACTAGAATTTATTTTTATATCCTAGTAATAAAATTTAATTATGTTAAACTCAAGCGAGAGCGAAGGACCGAGTATATCAGTACCTCACCATTTCCTAAACTATATATTTATATCTTTGTATTAATATTTAAATAATTTAAACTCAGAACAAGAGAAAATGAGCGAAAATAGCAGTAGCTTATTTACTAGACTTTATTTTTATATCCTAGTAATAAAATTTAATTAACTTAAACTCAGAACGAGAGAAAATGAGCGAAAATATCAGTAGCTCACCACTTACTAGACTTTATTTTTATATCCTAGTAATAAAATTTAATTATGTTAAACTCAAGCGAGAGCGAATGACCGAGTATATCAGTAGCTTACCATATAATAAATTATATCTTTATATCTTTGTAAGTAATATTTAATTAAGTTAAACTCAGAACGAGAGAAAATGAGCGAAAATATCAGTAGCTCACCATTTACTACTTTATTTTTATATCCTAGTAATAAAATTTAATTCAGTTATACTCAGAGCGAGAGTGAATGAACGAGTTAATCTGTAGCTTACTATTTCCTAGACTTTATTTTTTACCCCGGTAATAAAATTTAATTATCTGAAACTCAGAGCGTGAGCGAATGAGCGAGTATATCAGTAGATCACCATATCCTTGACTATATCTTTATATCCTAGTAGTAATACTTACTTAAGTTGAACTCAGAACTAGAGAAAATGAGTGAAAAGATCAGTAGCTCACCATTTCCTAGACTTTATTTTTTACCCCGGTAATAAAATTTAATTATCTGAAACTCAGATCGTGAGCGAATGAGCGAGTATATCAGTACCTCACCATTTCCTAAAGTCTATTTTTATATCCTAGTAATAAAATTTAATTATGTAAAATTCAAGCGAGAGCGAATAACCGAGTATATCAGTACCACACCATTTCCTAAACTATATCTTTGTATTAATATTTAAATAAGTTTAACTCAGAACAAGAGAAAATAATCGAAAATAGCAGTATCTTAACATTTTCTAGACTATATTTTTTTATCCCAGTAATAAAATTTTATTAAGTTAAATTCACAGCGAGAGCAAATGAGCGAGTATATCTGTAGCTCACCATTTCCTAAACTATATTCTTATATCCTAGTAGTAATATTTAATTAAGTGAAACTCAGAACGAGAGAAAATGAGCAAAAATATCAGTAGCTCACCATTTCCTAGAATATATTTTTATATCCTAGTAATAAAATTTAGTTAACTCAAACTCAGAACGAGAGAAAATGAGCAAAATATCAGTAGCTCACCACTTATATCTCTATATCCTAGAAGTAATACTTAATTAAGTTGAACTCAGAACGAGAGAAAATGAGCAAAAATATCAGTAGCTCACCATTTCCTAGAATATATTTTTATATCCTAGTAATAAAATTTAATTACGTTAAACTCAAGCGAGAGCGAATGACCGAGTATATCAGTACCTCACCATTTCCTAAACTATATCTTTATATCTTTGTATTAATATTTAAATAAGTTAAACTCAGAACAAGAGAAAATGAGCGAAAATATCAGTAGCTCACCATTTCCTAGAATGTATTTTTATATCCTAGTACTAAAATTTTATTAAGTTAAGCTCACAGCGAGAGCGAATGAGCGAGTATATCAGTAGCTCACCATTTCCTAAACTATATTCTTTTATCCTAGTAGTAATATTTAATTAAGTGAAACTCAGAACGAGAGAAAATGAGCAAAAATATCAGTAGCTCACCATTTCCTAGAATATATTTTTATATCCTAGTAATAAAATTTAATTACGTTAAACTCAAGCGAGAGCGAATGACCGAGTATATCAGTACCTCACCATTTCCTTAACTATATCTTTATATCTTTGTATTAATATTTAAATAAGTTAAACTTAGAACAAGAGAAAATGAGCGAAAATATCAGTAGCTCACCATTTCCTAGAATGTATTTTTATATCCTAGTAATAAAATTTTATTAAGTTAAACTCAGAACGAGAGAAAATGAGCGAAAATATCAGTAGCTCAACATTTACTAGACTATATTTTTATAGCCTAGTATTAAAATTTTATTAAGTTAAGCTCACAGCGAGAGCGAATGAGCGAGTATATCAGTAGCTCACCACTTACTAGAATTTATTTTTATATCCTAGTAATAAAATTTAATTCCGTTAAACTCAAGCGAATGACCGAGTATATCAGTACCTCACCATTTCCTAAACTATATCTTTATATCCTAGAACTAATACTTAATTAAGTTGAACTCAGAACGAGAGAAAATGAGCAAAAATATCAGTAGCTCACCATTTCCTAGAATATATTTTTATATCCTAGTAATAAAATTATTTAACTTAAACTCAGAACGAGAGAAAATGAGCGAAAATATCAGTAGCTCACCACTTACTAGACTTTATTTTTATATCCTAGTAATAAAATTTAATAACGTTAAACTCAAGCGAGAGCGAATGACCGAGTATATCAGTACCTCACCATTTCCTTAACTATATCTTTATATCTTTGTATTAATATTTAAATAAGTTAAACTCAGAACAAGAGAAAATGAGCGAAAATATCAGTAGCTCACCATTTCCTAGAATGTATTTTTATATCCTAGTAATAAAATTTTATTAAGTTAAACTCAGATAGAGAGAAAATGAGCAAAAATATCAGTAGCTCACCATTTACTACTTTATTTTTATATCCTAGTAATAAAATTTAATTACGTTAAACTCAGAGCGAGAGCGAATGACCGAGTATATCAGTAGCTTACCATATAATAAATTATATCTTTATATCTTTGTAAGTAATATTTAATTAAGTTAAACTCAGAACGAGAGAAAATGAGCGAAAATATCAGTAGCTCACCATTTACTACTTTATTTTTATATCCTAGTAATAAAATTTTATTAAGTTAAGCTCACAGCGAGAGCGAATGAACGAGTATATCAGTAGCTCACCACTTACTAGAATTTATTTTTATATCCTAGTAATAAAATTTAATTATGTTAAACTCAAGCGAGAGCGACTGACCGAGTATATCAGTACCTCACCGTTTCCTAAACTATATCTTTATATCTTTGAATTAATATTTAAATAATTTAAACTCAGAACAAGAGAAAATGAGCGAAAATAGCAGTAGCTTAACATTTACTAGACTTTATTTTTATATCCTAGTAATAAAATTTAGTTAACTTAAACTCAGAACGAGAGAAAATGAGCGAAAATATCAGTAGCTCACCATTTACTAGACTTTATTTTTATAACCTAGTAATAAAATTTAATTCCGTTAAACTCAAGCGAAAGACCGAGTATATCAGTACCTCACCATTTCCTAAACTATATCTTTATATCCTAGAACTAATACTTAATTAAGTTGAACTCAGAACGAGAGAAAATGAGCAAAAATATCTTTATATCTTTGTATTAATATTTAAATAAGTTAAACTTAGAACAAGAGAAAATGAGCGAAAATATCAGTAGCTCACCACTTACTAGACTTTATTTTTATATCCTAGTAATAAAATTTAATTAACTTAAACTCAAGCGAGAGCGACTGACCGAGTATATCAGTACCTCACCGTTTCCTAAACTATATCTTTATATCTTTGAATTAATATTTAAATAATTTAAACTCAGAACAAGAGAAAATGAGCGAAAATAGCAGTAGCTTAACATTTACTAGACTTTATTTTTATATCCTAGTAATAAAATTTAGTTAACTTAAACTCAGAACGAGAGAAAATGAGCGAAAATATCAGTAGCTCACCATTTACTAGACTTTATTTTTATAACCTAGTAATAAAATTTAATTCCGTTAAACTCAAGCGAAAGACCGAGTATATCAGTACCTCACCATTTCCTAAACTATATCTTTATATCCTAGAACTAATACTTAATTAAGTTGAACTCAGAACGAGAGAAAATGAGCAAAAATATCTTTATATCTTTGTATTAATATTTAAATAAGTTAAACTTAGAACAAGAGAAAATGAGCGAAAATATCAGTAGCTCACCACTTACTAGACTTTATTTTTATATCCTAGTAATAAAATTTAATTATGTTAAACTCAAGCGAGAGCGACTGACCGAGTATATCAGTACCTCACCATTTCCTAAACTATATCTTTATATCTTTGAATTAATATTTAAATAATTTAAACTCAGAACAAGAGAAAATGAGCGAAAATAGCAGTAGCTTAACATTTACTAGACTTTATTTTTATATCCTAGTAATAAAATTTAGTTAACTTAAACTCAGAACGAGAGAAAATGAGCGAAAATATCAGTAGCTCACCATTTACTAGACTTTATTTTTATATCCTAGTAATAAAATTTTATTCCGTTAAACTCAAGCGAAAGACCGAGTATATCAGTACCTCACCATTTCCTAAACTATATCTTTATATCCTAGAACTAATACTTAATTAAGTTGAACTCAGAACGAGAGAAAATGAGCAAAAATATCTTTATATCTTTATATTAATATTTAAATAATTTAAACTTAGAACAAGAGAAAATGTGCGAAAATATCAGTAGCTCACCACTTACTAGACTTTATTTTTATATCCTAGTAATAAAATTTAATTATGTTAAACTCAAGCGAGAGCGAATGACCGAGTATATCAGTACCTCACCATTTCCTAAACTATATCTTTATATCTTTGAATTAATATTTAAATAATTTAAACTCAGAACGAGAGAAAATGAGCGAAAATATCAGTAGCTCAACATTTACTAGACTATATTTTTATAGCCTAGTATTAAAATTTTATTAAGTTAAGCTCACAGCGAGAGCGAATGAGCGAGTATATTAGTAGCTCACCACTTACTAGAATTTATTTTTATATCCTAGTAATAAAATTTAATTATGTTAAACTCAAGCGAGAGCGAAGGACCGAGTATATCAGTACCTCACCATTTCCTAAACTATATCTTTATATCTTTGTATTAATATTTAAATAAGTTAAACTCAGAACAAGAGAAAATGAGCGAAAATATCAGTAGCTCACCATTTCCTAGAATGTATTTTTATATCCTAGTAATAAAATTTTATTAAGTTAAGCTCACAGCGAGAGCGAATGAGCGAGTATATCAGTAGCTCACCACTTACTAGAATTTATTTTTATATCCTAGTAATAAAATTTAATTATGTTAAACTCAAGCGAGAGCGAAGGACCGAGTATATCAGTACCTCACCATTTCCTAGAATGTATTTTTATATCCTAGTAATAAAATTTTATTAAGTTAAGCTCACAGCGAGAGCGAAGGACCGAGTATATCAGTACCTCACCATTTCCTAAACTATATCTTTATATCTTTGTATTAATATTTAAATAATTTAAACTCAGATCAAGAGAAAATGAGCGAAAATAGCAGTAGCTTAACATTTACTAGACTTTATTTTTATATCCTAGTAATAAAATTTAATTAACTTAAACTCAGAACGAGAGAAAATGAGCGAAAATATCAGTAGCTCACCACTTACTAGACTTTATTTTTATATCCTAGTAATAAAATTTAATTATGTTAAACTCAAGCGAGAGCGACTGACCGAGTATATCAGTACCTCACCGTTTCCTAAACTATATCTTTATATCTTTGAATTAATATTTAAATAATTTAAACTCAGAACAAGAGAAAATGAGCGAAAATATCAGTAGCTCACCATTTACTAGACTTTATTTTTATAACCTAGTAATAAAATTTAATTCCGTTAAACTCAAGCGAAAGACCGAGTATATCAGTACCTCACCATTTCCTAAACTATATCTTTATATCCTAGAACTAATACTTAATTAAGTTGAACTCAGAACGAGAGAAAATGAGCAAAAATATCTTTATATCTTTGTATTAATATTTAAATAAGTTAAACTTAGAACAAGAGAAAATGAGCGAAAATATCAGTAGCTCACCACTTACTAGACTTTATTTTTATATCCTAGTAATAAAATTTAATTAACTTAAACTCAGAACGAGAGAAAATGAGCGAAAATATCAGTAGCTCACCACTTACTAGACTTTATTTTTATATCCTAGTAATAAAATTTAATTACGTTAAACTCAGAGCGAGAGCGACTGACCGAGTATATCAGTAGCTTACCATATAATAAATTATATCTTTATATCTTTGTAAGTAATATTTAATTAAGTTAAACTCAGAACGAGAGAAAATGAGCGAAAAATCAGTAGCTGACCATTTCCTAGAATATATTTTTATATCATAGTAATAAAATTTAATTCAGTTATACTCAGAGCGAGAGTGAATGAACGAGTTAATCTGTAGCTTACTATTTCCTAGACTTTATTTTTTACCCCGGTAATAAAATTTAATTATCTGAAACTCAGAGCGTGAGCGAATGAGCGAGTATATCAGTAGCTCAACATTTCCTAGACTTAATTTTTATATCCTAGTAATAATATCAGTACGTCACCATTTCCTAAATTCTAACTTTATATCCTAGTAATAAGTTTTAATTAAGCTCAACTCAGAGCGGGAGCGAATGAGCGAGTAATTCAGTAGCTCAACATTTTCTAGACTAAATTTTTATATCCTAGTAATAATATCTGTACCTCACCATTTCCTAAATTCTATCTTAGTATCCTAGTAATAAGTTTTCATTTAGTTAAACTCAGAGCGGGAGCGAATGAGCAAGTAATTCAGTAGCTCAACATTTCCTAGACTAAATTTTTATATCCTAGTAATAATATCTGTACCTCACCATTTCCTAAATTCTATCTTTGTATCCTAGTAATAAGTTTTAATTAAGTTAAACTCAGAGCGGGAGCGAATGAGCGAGTAATTCAGTATCTCAACATTTCCTAGACTAAATTTTTATATCCTAGTAATAATATCTGTACCTCACCATTTCCTAAATTCTATCTTAGTATCCTAGTAATAAGTTTTCATTTAGTTAAACTCAGAGCGGGAGCGAATGAGCGAGTAAATCAGTAGCTCAACATTTCCTAGAGTAAAATTTTATATCCTAGTAATAATATCAGTACCTCACCATTTCCTTAATTCTACCTTTATTACCTAGTAATAAGATTTAATTTAGATAAACACAGAGCGGAGCGAATGAGCGAGTATATCAGTACCTCGCCATTTCCTAAATTCTATGTTTATATCCTAGTAATAAGATTTAATTTAGATAAACTCAGAGCGGGAGCGAATGAGCGATATAGTCAGTAGCTCAACATTTCCTAGACTATATTTTTATATCCTAGTAATAAGATTTAATTTAGTTAAACTCAGAGCGGGAGCGAATGAGCGAGTAATTCAGTATCTCAACATTTCCTAGACTAAATTTTTATATCCTAGTAATAATATCAGTACCTCACTATTATCTAAATTCTATGTTTACATCCTAGTAATAAGATTTAATTTGATAAACTTAGAGTAAGAGCGAATGAGCGAGTATATCAGTAGCTCAACATTTCCTAAACTCTATCTTTATATCCTAGTATTAAGATTTAATTTAGATAAACTCAGAGCGAGAGCGAATGATCGAGTTATTCAGTAGCTCAACATTTCCTAGACTAAATTTTTATATCCTAGTAATAATATCTGTACCTTAACCAGTTCCTAAATTCTATCTTAGTATCCTCGTAATAAGTTTCATTTAGTTAAACTCAGAGCGGGAGCGAATGAGCGAGTAATTCAGTATTTCAACATTTCCTAGAGTAAATTTTTATATGCAAGTAATAATATCAGTACCTAACCATTTCCTAAATTCTATCTTTATATCCTAGAAATAAGATTTAATTTGGTTAAACTCAGAGCGGGAGCGAATGAGCGAGTAATTCAGTAGCTCAACATTTCCTAGACTATATTTTTATATCCTAGTAATAAGATTTAATTTAGTTAAACTCAGAGCGGGAGCGAATGAGCGAGTAATTCAGTAGCTCAACATTTCCTAGACTAATTTTTTATATCCTAGTAATAATATCTGTACCTCACCATTTCCTAAATTCTATCTTAGTATCCTAGTAATAAGTTTTCATTTAGTTAAACTCAGAGCGGGAGCGAATGAGCGAGTAATTCAGTATTTCAACATTTCCTAGAGTAAATTTTTATATGCAAGTAATAATATCAGTACCTCACCATTTCCTAAATTCTATCTTTATATCCTAGAAATAAGATTTAATTTGGTTAAACTCAGAGCGGGAGCGAATGAGCGAGTAATTCAGTAGCTCAACATTTCCTAGACTATATTTTTATATCCTAGTAATAAGATTTAATTTAGTTAAGCTCAGAGCGGGAGCGAATGAGCGAGTAATTCAGTAGCTCAACATTTCCTGGACTAAATTTTTATATCCTAGTAATAATATCTGTACCTCACCATTTCCTAAATTCTATCTTTGTATCCTAGTAATAAGAATTAATTTAGTTAAACTCAGAGCGGGAGCGAATGAGCGAGTAATTCAGTAGCTCAACATTTCCTAGACTAAATTTTTATATCCTAGTAATAAGATTTAATTTAGTTAAACTCAGAGCGGGAGCGAATGAGCGAGTAATTCAGTATCTCAACATTTCCTAGACTAAATTTTTATATCCTAGTAATAATATCAGTACCTCACTATTATCTAAATTCTATGTTTACATCCTAGTAATAAGATTTAATTTGATAAACTTAGAGTAAGAGCGAATGAGCGAGTATATCAGTAGCTCAACATTTCCTAAACTCTATCTTTATATCCTAGTATTAAGATTTAATTTAGATAAACTCAGAGCGAGAGCGAATGATCGAGTTATTCAGTAGCTCAACATTTCCTAGACTAAATTTTTATATCCTAGTAATAATATCTGTACCTTAACCATTTCCTAAATTCTATCTTAGTATCCTAGTAATAAGTTTCATTTAGTTAAACTCAGAGCGGGAGCGAATGAGCGAGTAATTCAGTATCTCAACATTTCCTAGACTAAATTTTTATATCCTAGTAATAATATCAGTACCTCACTATTATCTAAATTCTATGTTTACATCCTAGTAATAAGATTTAATTTGATAAACTTAGAGTAAGAGCGAATGAGCGAGTATATCAGTAGCTCAACATTTCCTAAACTCTATCTTTATATCCTAGTATTAAGATTTAATTTAGATAAACTCAGAGCGAGAGCGAATGATCGAGTTATTCAGTAGCTCAACATTTCCTAGACTAAATTTTTATATCCTAGTAATAATATCTGTACCTTAACCATTTCCTAAATTCTATCTTAGTATCCTAGTAATAAGTTTCATTTAGTTAAACTCAGAGCGGGAGCGAATGAGCGAGTAATTCAGTATTTCAACATTTCCTAGAGTAAATTTTTATATGCAAGTAATAATATCAGTACCTCACCATTTCCTAAATTCTATCTTTATATCCTAGAAATAAGATTTAATTTGGTTAAACTCAGAGCGGGAGCGAATGAGCGAGTAATTCAGTAGCTCAACATTTCCTAGACTATATTTTTATATCCTAGTAATAAGATTTAATTTAGTTAAACTCAGAGCGGGAGCGAATGAGCGAGTAATTCAGTAGCTCAACATTTCCTAGACTAATTTTTTATATCCTAGTAATAATATCTGTACCTCACCATTTCCTAAATTCTATCTTTGTATCCTAGTAATAAGTTTTAATTAAGTTAAACTCAGAGCGGGAGCGAATGAGCAAGTAATTCAGTAGCTCAACATTTCCTAGACTAAATTTTTATATCCTAGTAATAATATCTGTACCTCACCATTTTCTAAATTCTATATTTGTATTCTAGTAATAAGTTTTAATTAAGTTAAACTCAGAACGGGAGCGAATGAGCGAGTAATTCAGTAGCTCAACATTTCCTGGACTAAATTTTTATATCCTAGTAATAATATCTGTACCTCACCATTTCCTAAATTCTATCTTTGTATCCTAGTAATAAGAATTAATTTAGTTAAACTCAGAGCGGGAGCGAATGAGCGAGTAATTCAGTAGCTCAACATTTCCTAGACTAAATTTTTATATCCTAGTAATAAGATTTAATTTAGTTAAACTCAGAGCGGGAGCGAATGAGCGAGTAATTCAGTATCTCAACAATTCCTAGACTAAATTTTTATATCCTAGTAATAATATCAGTACCTCACTATTATCTAAATTCTATGTTTACATCCTAGTAATAAGATTTAATTTGATAAACTTAGAGTAAGAGCGAATGAGCGAGTATATCAGTAGCTCAACATTTCCTAAACTCTATCTTTATATCCTAGTATTAAGATTTAATTTAGATAAACTCAGAGCGGGAGCGAATGAGCGAGTAAATCAGTAGCTCAACATTTCCTAGAGTAAATTTTTATATCCTAGTAATAGTAACAGTACCTCACCATTTCCTAAATTCTATCTTTATTACCTAGTAATAAGATTTAATTTAGATAAACTCAGAGCGGGAGCGAATGAGCGAGTTAATCAGTAGCTCAACATTTCCTAGACTATATTTTTATATCCTAGTAATAATATCTGTACCTTAACCATTTTCTAAATTCTATCTTAGTATCCTAGTAATAAGTTTTCATTTAGTTAAACTCAGAGTGGGAGCGAATGAGCGAGTAATTCAGTATTTCAACATTTCCTAGAGTAAATTTTTATATGCAAGTAATAATATCAGTACCTCACCATTTCCTAAATTCTATCTTTATATCCTAGAAATAAGATTTAATTTGGTTAAACTCAGAGCGGGAGCGAATGAGCGAGTAATTCAGTAGCTCAACATTTCCTAGACTATATTTTTATATCCTAGTAATAAGATTTAATTTAGTTAAACTCAGAGCGGGAGCGAATGAGCGAGTAATTCAGTAGCTCAACATTTCCTAGACTAATTTTTTATATCCTAGTAATAATATCTGTACCTCACCATTTCCTAAATTCTATCTTTGTATCCTAGTAATAAGTTTTAATTAAGTTAAACTCAGAGCGGGAGCGAATGAGCAAGTAATTCAGTAGCTCAACATTTCCTAGACTAAATTTTTATATCCTAGTAATAATATCTGTACCTCACCATTTTCTAAATTCTATATTTGTATTCTAGTAATAAGTTTTAATTAAGTTAAACTCAGAACGGGAGCGAATGAGCGAGTAATTCAGTAGCTCAACGTTTCCTATACTAAATTTTTATATCCTAGTAATAATATCTGTACCTCACCATTTCCTAAATTCTATCTTTATTACCTAGTAATAAGATTTAATTTAGATAAACTCAGAGCGGGAGCGAATGAGCGAGTTAATCAGTAGCTCAACATTTCCTAGACTATATTTTTATATCCTAGTAATAATATCTGTACCTTAACCATTTTCTAAATTCTATCTTAGTATCCTAGTAATAAGTTTTCATTTAGTTAAACTCAGAGTGGGAGCGAATGAGCGAGTAATTCAGTATTTCAACATTTCCTAGAGTAAATTTTTATATGCAAGTAATAATATCAGTACCTCACCATTTCCTAAATTCTATCTTTATATCCTAGAAATAAGATTTAATTTGGTTAAACTCAGAGCGGGAGCGAATGAGCGAGTAATTCAGTAGCTCAACATTTCCTAGACTATATTTTTATATCCTAGTAATAAGATTTAATTTAGTTAAACTCAGAGCGGGAGCGAATGAGCGAGTAATTCAGTAGCTCAACATTTCCTAGACTAATTTTTTATATCCTAGTAATAATATCTGTACCTCACCATTTCCTAAATTCTATCTTTGTATCCTAGTAATAAGTTTTAATTAAGTTAAACTCAGAGCGGGAGCGAATGAGCAAGTAATTCAGTAGCTCAACATTTCCTAGACTAAATTTTTATATCCTAGTAATAATATCTGTACCTCACCATTTTCTAAATTCTATATTTGTATTCTAGTAATAAGTTTTAATTAAGTTAAACTCAGAACGGGAGCGAATGAGCGAGTAATTCAGTAGCTCAACGTTTCCTATACTAAATTTTTATATCCTAGTAATAATATCTGTACCTCACCATTTCCTAAATTCTATCTTTGTATCCTAGTAATAAGAATTAATTTAGTTAAACTCAGAGCGGGAGCGAATGAGCTAGTAATTCAGTAGCTCAACATTTCCTAGACTAAATTTTTATATCCTAGTAATAATATCTGTACCTCACCATTTCCTAAATTCTATCTTTGTATCCTAGTAATAAGTTTTAATTAAGTTAAACTCAGAGCGGGAGCGAATGAGCGAGTAATTCACTAGCTCAACATTTCCTAGACTAAATTTTTATATCCTAGTAATAATATCTGTACCTCATCATTTTCTAAATTCTATATTTTTATTCTAGTAATAAGTTTTAATTAAGTTAAACTCAGAACGGGAGCGAATGAGCGAGTAATTCAGTAGCTCAACATTTCCTAGACTAAATTTTTATATCCTAGTAATAATATCTGTACCTCACCATTTCCTAAATTCTATCTTTGTATCCTAGTAATAAGTTTTAATTAAGTTAAACTCAGAGCGGGAGCGAATGAGCAAGTAATTCAGTATCTCAACATTTCCTAGACTAAATTTTTATATCCTAGTAATAATATCTGTACCTCACCATTTCCTGAATTCTATCTTTGTATCCTAGTAATAAGAATTAATTTAGTTAAACTCAGAGCGGGAGCGAATGAGCTAGTAATTCAGTAGCTGAACATTTCCTACACTTGTTTTTATATCCTAGTAATAAGATTTAATTTAGTTAAACTCAGAGCGGGAGCGAATGAGCGAGTAATTCAGTAGCTCAACATTTCCTAGACTAAATTTTTATATCCTAGTAATAATATCTGTACCTCACCATTTCCTAAATTCTATCTTTGTATCCTAGTAATAAGTTTTAATTAAGTTAAACTCAGAGTGGGAGCGAATGAGCAAGTAATTCAGTAGCTCAACATTTCCTAGACTAAATTTTTATATCCTAGTAATAATATCTGTACCTCACCATTTCCTAAATTCTATCTTTGTATCCTAGTAATAAGTTTCAATTAAGTTAAACTCAGAGCGGGAGCGAATGAGCGAGTAATTCAGTAGCTCAATATTTCCTAGACTAAATGTTTATATCCTAGTAATAATATCAGTACCTCACCATTTCCTAAATTCTATCTTTATATCCTAGTACTAAGATTTAATTTAGATAAACTCAGAGCGAGAGCAACTGAGCTAGTAATTCAGTAACTCAACATTTCCTAGACTATATTTTTATATCCTAGTAATAAGATTTAATTTAGTTAAACTCAGAGCGGGAGCGAATGAGCGAGTAATTCAGTAGCTCAACATTTCCTAGAATAATTTTTTATATCCTAGTGTCCTAGATTTAATTTAGTTAAACTCAGAGCGGGAGCGAATGAGCGAGTAATTCACTAGCTCAACATTTCCTAGACTAAATTTTTATATCCTAGTAATAATATCTGTACCTCATCATTTTCTAAATTCTATATTTGTATTCTAGTAATAAGTTTTAATTAAGTTAAACTCAGAACGGGAGCGAATGAGCGAGTAATTCAGTAGCTCAACATTTCCTAGACTAAATTTTTATATCCTAGTAATAATATCTGTACCTCACCATTTTCTAAATTCTATATTTGTATTCTAGTAATAAGTTTTAATTAAGTTAAACTCAGAACGGGAGCGAATGAGCGAGTAATTCAGTAGCTCAACATTTCCTAGACTAAATTTTTATATCCTAGTAATAATATCTGTACCTCACCATTTCCTAAATTCTATCTTTGTATCCTAGTAATAAGTTTCAATTAAGTTAAACTCAGAGCGGGAGCGAATGAGCGAGTAATTCAGTAGCTCAACATTTCCTAGACTAAATGTTTATATCCTAGAAATAATATCAGTACCTCACCATTTCCTAAATTCTATCTTTATATCCTAGTAATAAGATTTAATTTAGATAAACTCAGAGCGAGAGCAACTGAGCGAGTAATTCAGTAGCTCAACATTTCCTAGACTATATTTTTATATCCTAGTAATAAGATTTAATTTAGTTAAACTCAGAGCGGGAGCGAATGAGCGAGTAATTCACTAGCTCAACATTTCCTAGACTAAATTTTTATATCCTAGTAATAATATCTGTACCTCATCATTTTCTAAATTCTATATTTGTATTCTAGTAATAAGTTTCAATTAAGTTAAACTCAGAACGGGAGCGAATGAGCGAGTAATTCAGTAGCTCAACATTTCCTAGACTAAATTTTTATATCCTAGTAATAATATCTGTACCTCACCATTTCCTAAATTCTATCTTTGTATCCTAGTAATAAGTTTTAATTAAGTTAAACTCAGAGCGGGAGCGAATGAGCAAGTAATTCAGTAGCTCAACATTTCCTAGACTAAATTTTTATATCCTAGTAATAATATCTGTACCTCACCATTTTCTAAATTCTATATTTGTATTCTAGTAATAAGTTTTAATTAAGTTATACTCAGAACGGGAGCGAATGAGCGAGTAATTCAGTAGCTCAACATTTCCTATACTAAATTTTTATATCCTAGTAATAATATCTGTACCTCACCATTTCCTAAATTCTATCTTTGTATCCTAGTAATAAGAATTAATTTAGATAATCTCAGAGCGGGAGCGAATGAGCTAGTAATTCAGTAGCTTGACATTTCCTAGACTTGTTTTTATATCCTAGTACTAAGATTTAATTTAGTTAAACTCAGAGCGGGAGCGAATGAGCGAGTAATTCAGTAGCTCAACATTTCCTAGACTAAATTTTTATATCCTAGTAATAATATCTGTACCTCACCATTTCCTAAATTCTATCTTTGTATCCTAGTAATAAGTTTTCATTTAGTTAAACTCAGAGCGGGAGCGAATGAGCGAGTAATTCAGTATTTCAACATTTCCTAGAGTAAATTTTTATATGCGAGTAATAATATCAGTACCTCACCATTTCCTAAATTCTATCTTTATATCCTAGAAATAAGATTTAATTTGGTTAAACTCAGAGCGGGAGCGAATGAGCGAGTAATTCAGTAGCTCAACATTTCCTAGACTATATTTTTATATCCTAGTAATAAGATTTAATTTAGTTAAACTCAGAGCGGGAGCGAATGAGCGTGTAATTCAGTAGCTCAACATTTCCTAGACTAATTTTTTATATCCTAGTAATAATATCTGTACCTCACCATTTCCTAAATTCTATCTTTGTATCCTAGTAATAAGTTTTAATTAAGTTAAACTCAGAGCGGGAGCGAATGAGCAAGTAATTCAGTAGCTCAACATTTCCTAGACTAAATTTTTATATCCTAGTAATAATATCTGTACCTCACCATTTTCTAAATTCTATATTTGTATTCTAGTAATAAGTTTTAATTAAGTTTAACTCAGAACGGGAGCGAATGAGCGAGTAATTCAGTAGCTCAACATTTCCTGGACTAAATTTTTATATCCTAGTAATAATATCTGTACCTCACCATTTCCTAAATTCTATCTTTGTATCCTAGTAATAAGTTTTAATTAAGTTAAACTAAGAGCGGGAGCGAATGCGCAAGTAATTCAGTAGCTCAACATTTCCTAGACTAAATTTTTATATCCTAGTAATAATATCTGTACCTCATCATTTTCTAAATTCTTTATTTGTATTCTAGTAATAAGTTTTAATTAAGTTAAACTCAGAACGGGAGCGAATGAGCGAGTAATTCAGTAGCTCAACATTTCCTAGACTAAATTTTTATATCCTAGTAATAATATCTGTACCTCACCATTTCCTAAATTCTATCTTTGTATCCTAGTAATAAGTTTTAATTAAGTTAAACTCAGAACGGGAGCGAATGAGCGAGTAATTCAGTAGCTCAACATTTCCTAGACTAAATTTTTATATCCTAGTAATAATATCTGTACCTCACCATTTCCTAAATTCTATCTTTGTATCCTAGTAATAAGTTTCAATTAAGTTAAACTCAGAGCGGGAGCGAATGAGCGAGTAATTCAGTAGCTCAACATTTCCTAGACTAAATGTTTATATCCTAGTAATAATATCAGTACCTCACCATTTCCTAAATTCTATCTTTATATCCTAGTAATAAGATTTAATTTAGATAAACTCAGAGCGAGAGCAACTGAGCGAGTAATTCAGTAGCTCAACATTTCCTAGACTAAATTTTTATATCCTAGTAATAATATCTGTACCTCACCATTTCCTAAATTCTATCTTTGTATCCTAGTAATAAACATTTATTTAGTTAAACTCAGAGCGGGAGCGAATGAGCTAGTAATTCAGTAGCTTAACATTTCCTAGACTTGTTTTTATATCCTAGTAATAAGATTTAATGTAGTTAAACTCTGAGCGGGAGCGAATGAGCGAGTAATTCAGTAGCTCAAAATTTCCTAGACTAAATTTTTATATCCTAGTAATAATATCTGTACCTGACCATTTCCTAAATTCTATCATTGTATCCTAGTAATAAGTTTTAATCAAGTTAAACTCAGAGCGGGAGCGAATGAGCGAGTAATTCAGTAGCTCAACATTTCCTAGACTATATTTTTATATCCTAGTAATAAGATTTAATTTAGTTAAACTTAGAGCGGGAGCGAATGAGCGAGTAATTCAGTAGCTCAACATTTCCTAGAATAAATTTTTAAATCCAAGTAATAAGATTTAATTTAGTTAAACTCGGAGCGGGAGCGAATGAGCGAGTAATTCACTAGCTCAACATTTCCTAGACTAAATTTTTATATCCTAGTAATAATATCTGTACCTCACCATTTCCTAAATTCTATCTTTGTATCCTAGTAATAAGAATTAATTTAGTTAAACTCAGAGCGGGAGCGAATGAGCTAGTAATTCAGTAGCTCAACATTTCCTAGACTAAATTTTTATATCCTAGTAATAATATCTGTACCTCACCATTTCCTAAATTCTATCTTTGTATCCTAGTAATAAGTTTTAATTAAGTTAAACTCAGAGCGGGAGCGAATGAGCGAGTAATTCACTAGCTCAACATTTCGTAGACTAAATTTTTATATCCTAGTAATAATATCTGTACCTCATCATTTTCTAAATTCTATATTTGTATTCTAGTAATAAGTTTTAATTAAGTTAAACTCAGAACGGGAGCGAATGAGCGAGTAATTCAGTAGCTCAACATTTCCTAGACTAAATTTTTATATCCTAGTAATAATATCTGTACCTCACCATTTCCTAAATTCTATCTTTGTATCCTAGTAATAAGTTTAAATTAAGTTAAACTCAGAGCGGGAGCGAATGAGCAAGTAATTCAGTAGCTCAACATTTCCTAGACTAAATTTTTATATCCTAGTAATAATATCTGTACCTCACCATTTCCTAAATTCTATCTTTATATCCTAGTAATAAGATTTAATTTAGATAAACTCAGAGCGAGAGCAACTGAGCGAGTAATTCAGTAGCTCAACATTTCCTAGACTATATTTTTATATCCTAGTAATAAGATTTAATTTAGTTAAACTCAGAGCGGGAGCGAATGAGCGAGTAATTCAGTAGCTCAACATTTCCTAGACTAAATTTTTATATCCTAGTAATAATATCTGCACCTCACCATTTCCTAAATTCTATCTTTGTATCCTAGTAATAAGTTTCAATTAAGTTAAACTCAGAGCGGGAGCGAATGAGCAAGTAATTCAGTAGCTCAACATTTCCTAGACTAAATTTTTATATCCTAGTAATAATATCTGTACCTCACCATTTCCTAAATTCTATCTTTATATCCTAGTAATAAGATTTAATTTAGATAAACTCAGAGCGAGAGCAACTGAGCGAGTAATTCAGTAGCTCAACATTTCCTAGACTATATTTTTATATCCTAGTAATAAGATTTAATTTAGTTAAACTCAGAGCGGGAGCGAATGAGCGAGTAATTCAGTAGCTCAACATTTCCTAGAATAATTTTTTATATCCTAGTAATAAGATTTAATTTAGTTAAACTCAGAGCGGGAGCGAATGAGCGAGTAATTCACTAGCTCAACATTTCCTAGACTAAATTTTTATATCCTAGTAATAATATCTGTACCTCATCATTTTCTAAATTCTATATTTGTATTCTAGTAATAAGTTTTAATTAAGTTAAACTCAGAACGGGAGCGAATGAGCGAGTAATTCAGTAGCTCAACATTTCCTAGACTAAATTTTTATATCCTAGTAATAATATCTGTACCTCACCATTTCCTAAATTCTATCTTTGTATCCTAGTAATAAGTTTTAATTAAGTTAAACTCAGAACGGGAGCGAATGAGCGAGTAATTCAGTAGCTCAACATTTCCTAGACTAAATTTTTATATCCTAGTAATAATATCTGTACCTCACCATTTCCTAAATTCTATCTTTGTATCCTAGTAATAAACATTTATTTAGTTAAACTCAGAGCGGGAGCGAATGAGCTAGTAATTCAGTAGCTTAACATTTCCTAGACTTGTTTTTATATCCTAGTAATAAGATTTAATTTAGTTAAACTCTGAGCGGGAGCGAATGAGCGAGTAATTCAGTAGCTCAAAATTTCCTAGACTAAATTTTTATATCCTAGTAATAATATCTGTACCTCACCATTTCCTAAATTCTATCATTGTATCCTAGTAATAAGTTTTAATCAAGTTAAACTCAGAGCGGGAGCGAATGAGCGAGTAATTCAGTAGCTCAACATTTCCTAGACTATATTTTTATATCCTAGTAATAAGATTTAATTTAGTTAAACTTAGAGCGGGAGCGAATGAGCGAGTAATTCAGTAGCTCAACATTTCCTAGAATAAATTTTTAAATCCAAGTAATAAGATTTAATTTAGTTAAACTCGGAGCGGGAGCGAATGAGCGAGTAATTCACTAGCTCAACATTTCCTAGACTAAATTTTTATATCCTAGTAATAATATCTGTACCTCACCATTTCCTAAATTCTATCTTTGTATCCTAGTAATAAGAATTAATTTAGTTAAACTCAGAGCGGGAGCGAATGAGCTAGTAATTCAGTAGCTCAACATTTCCTAGACTAAATTTTTATATCCTAGTAATAATATCTGTACCTCACCATTTCCTAAATTCTATCTTTGTATCCTAGTAATAAGTTTTAATTAAGTTAAACTCAGAGCGGGAGCGAATGAGCGAGTAATTCACTAGCTCAACATTTCGTAGACTAAATTTTTATATCCTAGTAATAATATCTGTACCTCATCATTTTCTAAATTCTATATTTGTATTCTAGTAATAAGTTTTAATTAAGTTAAACTCAGAACGGGAGCGAATGAGCGAGTAATTCAGTAGCTCAACATTTCCTAGACTAAATTTTTATATCCTAGTAATAATATCTGTACCTCACCATTTCCTAAATTCTATCTTTGTATCCTAGTAATAAGTTTCAATTAAGTTAAACTCAGAGCGGGAGCGAATGAGCAAGTAATTCAGTAGCTCAACATTTCCTAGACTAAATTTTTATATCCTAGTAATAATATCTGTACCTCACCATTTCCTAAATTCTATCTTTATATCCTAGTAATAAGATTTAATTTAGATAAACTCAGAGCGAGAGCAACTGAGCGAGTAATTCAGTAGCTCAACATTTCCTAGACTATATTTTTATATCCTAGTAATAAGATTTAATTTAGTTAAACTCAGAGCGGGAGCGAATGAGCGAGTAATTCAGTAGCTCAACATTTCCTAGACTAAATTTTTATATCCTAGTAATAATATCTGCACCTCACCATTTCCTAAATTCTATCTTTGTATCGTAGTAATAAGTTTCAATTAAGTTAAACTCAGAGCGGGAGCGAATGAGCAAGTAATTCAGTAGCTCAACATTTCCTAGACTAAATTTTTATATCCTAGTAATAATATCTGTACCTCACCATTTCCTAAATTCTATCTTTGTATCCTAGTAATAAGTTTTAATTAAGTTAAACTCAGAACGGGAGCGAATGAGCGAGTAATTCAGTAGCTCAACATTTCCTAGAATAAATTTTTAAATCCAAGTAATAAGATTTAATTTAGTTAAACTCGGAGCGGGAGCGAATGAGCGAGTAATTCACTAGCTCAACATTTCCTAGACTAAATTTTTATATCCTAGTAATAATATCTGTACCTCACCATTTCCTAAATTCTATCTTTGTATCCTAGTAATAAGAATTAATTTAGTTAAACTCAGAGCGGGAGCGAATGAGCTAGTAATTCAGTAGCTCAACATTTCCTAGACTAAATTTTTATATCCTAGTAATAATATCTGTACCTCACCATTTCCTAAATTCTATCTTTGTATCCTAGTAATAAGTTTTAATTAAGTTAAACTCAGAGCGGGAGCGAATGAGCGAGTAATTCACTAGCTCAACATTTCGTAGACTAAATTTTTATATCCTAGTAATAATATCTGTACCTCATCATTTTCTAAATTCTATATTTGTATTCTAGTAATAAGTTTTAATTAAGTTAAACTCAGAACGGGAGCGAATGAGCGAGTAATTCAGTAGCTCAACATTTCCTAGACTAAATTTTTATATCCTAGTAATAATATCTGTACCTCACCATTTCCTAAATTCTATCTTTGTATCCTAGTAATAAGTTTCAATTAAGTTAAACTCAGAGCGGGAGCGAATGAGCGAGTAATTCAGTAGCTCAACATTTCCTAGACTAAATTTTTATATCCTAGTAATAATATCTGTACCTCACCATTTCCTAAATTCTATCTTTATATCCTAGTAATAAGATTTAATTTAGATAAACTCAGAGCGAGAGCAACTGAGCGAGTAATTCAGTAGCTCAACATTTCCTAGACTATATTTTTATATCCTAGTAATAAGATTTAATTTAGTTAAACTCAGAGCGGGAGCGAATGAGCGAGTAATTCAGTAGCTCAACATTTCCTAGACTAAATTTTTATATCCTAGTAATAATATCTGCACCTCACCATTTCCTAAATTCTATCTTTGTATCGTAGTAATAAGTTTCAATTAAGTTAAACTCAGAGCGGGAGCGAATGAGCAAGTAATTCAGTAGCTCAACATTTCCTAGACTAAATTTTTATATCCTAGTAATAATATCTGTACCTCACCATTTCCTAAATTCTATCTTTATATCCTAGTAATAAGATTTAATTTAGATAAACTCAGAGCGAGAGCAACTGAGCGAGTAATTCAGTAGCTCAACATTTCCTAGACTATATTTTTATATCCTAGTAATAAGATTTAATTTAGTTAAACTCAGAGCGGGAGCGAATGAGCGAGTAATTCAGTAGCTCAACATTTCCTAGAATATTTTTTTATATCCTAGTAATAAGATTTAATTTAGTTAAACTCAGAGCGGGAGCGAATGAGCGAGTAATTCACTAGCTCAACATTTCCTAGACTAAATTTTTATATCCTAGTAATAATATCTGTACCTCACCATTTCCTAAATTCTATCTTTATATCCTAGTAATAAGATTTAATTTAGATAAACTCAGAGCGAGAGCAACTGAGCGAGTAATTCAGTAGCTCAACATTTCCTAGACTATATTTTTATATCCTAGTAATAAGATTTAATTTAGTTAAACTCAGAGCGGGAGCGAATGAGCGAGTAATTCAGTAGCTCAACATTTCCTAGAATAATTTTTTATATCCTAGTAATAAGATTTAATTTAGTTAAACTCAGAGCGGGAGCGAATGAGCGAGTAATTCACTAGCTCAACATTTCCTAGACTAAATTTTTATATCCTAGTAATAATATCTGTACCTCATCATTTTCTAAATTCTATATTTGTATTCTAGTAATAAGTTTTAATTAAGTTAAACTCAGAACGGGAGCGAATGAGCGAGTAATTCAGTAGCTCAACATTTCCTAGACTAAATTTTTATATCCTAGTAATAATATCTGTACCTCACCATTTCCTAAATTCTATCTTTGTATCCTAGTAATAAGTTTTAATTAAGTTAAACTCAGAACGGGAGCGAATGAGCGAGTAATTCAGTAGCTCAACATTTCCTAGACTAAATTTTTATATCCTAGTAATAATATCTGTACCTCACCATTTCCTAAATTCTATCTTTGTATCCTAGTAATAAGTTTCAATTAAGTTAAACTCAGAGCGGGAGCGAATGAGCGAGTAATTCAGTAGCTCAACATTTCCTAGACTAAATGTTTATATCCTAGTAATAATATCAGTACCTCACCATTTCCTAAATTCTATCTTTATATCCTAGTAATAAGATTTAATTTAGATAAACTCAGAGCGAGAGCAACTGAGCGAGTAATTCAGTAGCTCAACATTTCCTAGACTAAATTTTTATATCCTAGTAATAATATCTGTACCTCACCATTTACTAAATTCTATCTTTGTATCCTAGTAATAAACATTAATTTAGTTAAACTCAGAGCGGGAGCGAATGAGCTAGTAATTCAGTAGCTTAACATTTCCTAGACTTGTTTTTATATCCTAGTAATAAGATTTAATTTAGTTAATTTCAGAGCGGGAGCGAATGAGCGAGTAATTCAGTAGCTCAACATTTCCTAGACTAAATTTTTATATCCTAGTAATAATATCTGTACCTCACCATTTCCTAAATTCTATCTTTGTATCCTAGTAATAAGTTTTAATCAAGTTAAACTCAGAGCGGGAGCGAATGAGCGAGTAATTCAGTAGCTCAACATTTCCTAGACTATATTTTTATATCCTAGTAATAAGATTTAATTTAGTTAAACTTAGAGCGGGAGCGAATGAGCGAGTAATTCAGTAGCTCAACATTTCCTAGAATAAATTCTTAAATCCTAGTAATAAGATTTAATTTAGTTAAACTCGGAGCGGGAGCGAATGAGCGAGTAATTCACTAGCTCAACATTTCCTAGACTAAATTTTTATATCCTAGTAATAATATCTGTACCTCATCATTTTCTAAATTCTATATTTGTATTCTAGTAATAAGTTTTAATGAAGTTAAACTCAGAACGGGAGCGAATGAGCGAGTAATTCAGGAGCTCAACATTTCCTAGACTAAATTTTTATATCCTAGTAATAATATCTGTACCTCACCATTTCCTAAATTCTATCTTTATATCCTAGTAATAAGATTTAATTTAGATAAACTCAGAGCGAGAGCAACTGAGCGAGTAATTCAGTAGCTCAACATTTCCTAGACTATATTTTTATATCCTAGTAATAAGATTTAATTTAGTTAAACTCAGAGCGGGAGCGAATGAGCGAGTAATTCAGTAGCTCAACATTTCCTAGACTAAATTTTTATATCCTAGTAATAATATCTGCACCTCACCATTTCCTAAATTCTATCTTTGTATCCTAGTAATAAGTTTCAATTAAGTTAAACTCAGAGCGGGAGCGAATGAGCAAGTAATTCAGTAGCTCAACATTTCCTAGACTAAATTTTTATATCCTAGTAATAATATCTGTACCTCACCATTTCCTAAATTCTATCTTTATATCCTAGTAATAAGATTTAATTTAGATAAACTCAGAGCGAGAGCGAATGAGCGAGTAATTCAGTAGCTCAACATTTCCTAGACTATATTTTTATATCCTAGTAATAAGATTTAATTTAGTTAAACTCAGAGCGGGAGCGAATGAGCGAGTAATTCAGTAGCTCAACATTTCCTAGAATAATTTTTTATATCCTAGTAATAAGATTTAATTTAGTTAAACTCAGAGCGGGAGCGAATGAGCGAGTAATTCACTAGCTCAACATTTCCTAGACTAAATTTTTATATCCTAGTAATAATATCTGTACCTCATCATTTTCTAAATTCTATATTTGTATTCTAGTAATAAGTTTTAATTAAGTTAAACTCAGAACGGGAGCGAATGAGCGAGTAATTCAGTAGCTCAACATTTCCTAGACTAAATTTTTATATCCTAGTAATAATATCTGTACCTCACCATTTCCTAAATTCTATCTTTGTATCCTAGTAATAAGTTTTAATTAAGTTAAACTCAGAACGGGAGCGAATGAGCGAGTAATTCAGTAGCTCAACATTTCCTAGACTAAATTTTTATATCCTAGTAATAATATCTGTACCTCACCATTTCCTAAATTCTATCTTTGTATCCTAGTAATAAGTTTCAATTAAGTTAAACTCAGAGCGGGAGCGAATGAGCGAGTAATTCAGTAGCTCAACATTTCCTAGACTAAATGTTTATATCCTAGTAATAATATCAGTACCTCACCATTTCCTAAATTCTATCTTTATATCCTAGTAATAAGATTTAATTTAGATAAACTCAGAGCGAGAGCAACTGAGCGAGTAATTCAGTAGCTCAACATTTCCTAGACTAAATTTTTATATCCTAGTAATAATATCTGTACCTCACCATTTACTAAATTCTATCTTTGTATCCTAGTAATAAACATTAATTTAGTTAAACTCAGAGCGGGAGCGAATGAGCTAGTAATTCAGTAGCTTAACATTTCCTAGACTTGTTTTTATATCCTAGTAATAAGATTTAATTTAGTTAATTTCAGAGCGGGAGCGAATGAGCGAGTAATTCAGTAGCTCAACATTTCCTAGACTAAATTTTTATATCCTAGTAATAATATCTGTACCTCACCATTTCCTAAATTCTATCTTTGTATCCTAGTAATAAGTTTTAATCAAGTTAAACTCAGAGCGGGAGCGAATGAGCGAGTAATTCAGTAGCTCAACATTTCCTAGACTATATTTTTATATCCTAGTAATAAGATTTAATTTAGTTAAACTTAGAGCGGGAGCGAATGAGCGAGTAATTCAGTAGCTCAACATTTCCTAGAATAAATTCTTAAATCCTAGTAATAAGATTTAATTTAGTTAAACTCGGAGCGGGAGCGAATGAGCGAGTAATTCACTAGCTCAACATTTCCTAGACTAAATTTTTATATCCTAGTAATAATATCTGTACCTCATCATTTTCTAAATTCTATATTTGTATTCTAGTAATAAGTTTTAATGAAGTTAAACTCAGAACGGGAGCGAATGAGCGAGTAATTCAGGAGCTCAACATTTCCTAGACTAAATTTTTATATCCTAGTAATAATATCTGTACCTCAACATTTCCTAAATGCTATCTTTGTATCCTAGTAATAAGTTTTAATTAAGTTAAACTCAGAGCGGGAGCGAATGAGCAAGTAATTCAGTAGCTCAACATTTCCTAGACTAAATTTTTATATCCTAGTAATAATATCTGTACCTCACCATTTTCTAAATTCTTTATTTGTATTCTAGTAATAAGTTTTAATTAAGTTAAACTCAGAACGGGAGCGAATGAGCGAGTAATTCAGTAGCTCAACATTTCCTAGACTAAATTTTTATATCCTAGTAATAATATCTGTACCTCACCATTTCCTAAATTCTATCTTTGTATCCTAGTAATAAGAATTAATTTAGTTAAACTCAGAGCGGGAGCGAATGAGCTAGTAATTCAGTAGCTTAACATTTCCTAGACTTGTTTTTATATCCTAGTAATAAGATTTAATTTAGTTAAACTCAGAGCGGGAGCGAATGAGCGAGTAATTCAGTAGCTCAACATTTCCTAGACTAAATTTTTATATCCTAGTAATAATATCTGTACCTCACCATTTCCTAAATTCTATCTTTGTATCCTAGTAATAAGTTTTAATCAAGTTAAACTCAGAGCGGGAGCGAATGAGCGAGTAATTCAGTAGCTCAACATTTCCTAGAATAAATTTTTATATCCTAGTAATAAGATTTAATTTAGTTAAACTCGGAGCGGGAGCGAATGAGCGAGTAATTCACTAGCTCAACATTTCCTAGACTAAATTTTTATATCCTAGTAATAATATCTGTACCTCATCATTTTCTAAATTCTATATTTGTATTCTAGTAATAAGTTTTAATGAAGTTAAACTCAGAACGGGAGCGAATGAGCGAGTAATTCAGGATCTCAACATTTCCTAGACTAAATGTTTATATCCTAGTAATGATATCAGTACCTCACCATTTCCTAAATTCTATCTTTATATCCTAGTAATAAGATTTAATTTAGATAAACTCAGAGCGAGAGCAACTGAGCGATTAATTCAGTAGCTCAACATTTCCTAGACTATATTTTTATATCCTAGTAATAAGATTTAATTAGTTAAACTCAGAGCGGGAGCGAATGAGCGAGTAATTCAGTAGCTCAACATTTCCTAGAATAATTTTTTATATCCTAGTAATAAGATCCTTGATCTCAATGCTCTGAACGGATTTTTTGCTACTACTATCCCAATGGATAGCAAGGAAAAAATAAAAACGCTTAGTATTCTTCGCTCTCTACCTATTCCTAACAACCCTCCTTTTCAGTTTTCGACAATGGCGCTAAGTGATATTAGGGCTCATATTCTGGCTATCAAGTCTAACGCAATGGGTAGTGATGGAATCAACCGCAGAATGCTTCTCCTAATTCTTGATCAAATCTTACCTGTCATTTCTCACATCTTTAACTCCTCCCTCTCTTCCGGTCAGTTCCCAAGAGCATGGCGTATTGCTCACATCCTTCCAATTCCTAAAAATAAAAATCCAGTATCCTTTTCCCATTATCGTCCTATATCGATCCTTCCCTTCTTGTCGAAAGTATTGGAACGTATTGTGCACCGCCAGCTAAACGACTACATTTTAAAGTACAACATCCTCTCCAAATATCAATCTGGCTTTCGAATGGGCCACAGCACAGTTACCGCTCTGGTAAAAGTATGTGATGACTTACGTTCCAATATGGACAACAAGCAGCTGAGCATCCTTACATTGCTCGACTTTAGTAATGCATTCAATGCGGTTGATTTCGAGCTCCTGCTGGCTGTCCTCCAGTCCATCAATGTTGCTACGGACGTTTCTGACTGGTTTCGTAGTTACTTGTTTGGTCGTCGGCAAAGTGTACACATTAACAACCAATCTTCTTCCTATCTCCCTCTCATAACTGGTGTACCGCAAGGTAGTGTCCTTTCACCTCTCCTGTTTTCTATTTTCATTAATACCATCCCAAAAATCCTTTCATCCTCTTTCCATCTCTATGCCGACGATCTGCAGGTCTATGTTACTTGTACAGCACATGATATCGATGATGCCATCGCAAGACTCAATCAGGACCTGCTTAATATCTCCAATTGGTGTAAGGCGTATGGACTCCATATTAATCCTGCCAAGTCCCAAGCCATTATAATCGGTAGCACCTTTCAACTCTCCAAACTTAATCGTAATAAATTACCTGCTATTCTTTATGACAATGTTTCCTTAACCCTCTGTTCCCATGTAAAATACCTTGGTCTCCTTATAGATAGTAACCTATCCTGGTCCATGCAAGTTGCAGAAGTGAGTAGAAAGATTTTTGCCACTATTAGCTCTTTTAAACGTTTGAAGCACCTATTACCGGTTAAAACTAAAATTTGCCTGGCTCAATCACTACTGCTCCCAATACTGGACTACGCTGATTGTAGTTATACAGACCTAACAGAAGAACAGCTAAACAAGCTTGAACGACTACAAAACGTCTGTATCAAATTTATTTTTGCGCTACGTAAATTCGATCATGTCAGCGAATACCGTGACCAACTGAAGTGGCTTACAATTAGACATCGCCGCAACTTGCATATACTCTCCCTTCTCTATTCTATCCTTTATAATCCTTACTCTCCTAATTACCTAAAAACTCGTTTCTCTTTCTTAGGCACTGACACTGATTGTCATCTTGATCTGCGGTCAAGAAGTGACAATCGCTTAAAGATGCCAACAGCTCATACTCGCTTTTACAGTGAATCTTTTACTGTTAAAGCTGTGAAGCTATGGAATATGCTTCCCCCGGAAATTCGTCGCTCTGATTCTATTTATATATTTAAACGTCGTGTGAAAACTCACTATCTTTCCTTACAATAAGTAATGTATGTACGTTTATTGAACATTTTCTATATTATATATAAAAATGTTATATGTGTGTATGTATTTATATTTATATGTATCTATGTATGTACGTATATACATATATATTTATATGTAACGTATGTAGGTTATATATATTTTACATTAGTATGTATATTATAAGTCATTACTTTCTTTTATCTTGAATATTATTTTATTTTTATTTTTTGCACTATCCTGTTTCTGCTTTTGCAAATCCTTTCACCAAAGGTTGTCTGTTAGAGATTGCTTTAGCAATAAGACCGCCTTTGCACGCTCTTATTTTCTTGTCTTTGTTGTAATTGTTCTCTTTATTTTGTATGTCCTTTCATTGTGTGTGCAATAAAGTAATAAATAAATAAATAATAAATAAGATTTAATTTAGTTAAACTCAGAGCGGGAGCGAATGATCGAGTAATTCACTAGCTCAACATTTCCTAGACTAAATTTTTATATCCTAGTAATAATATCTGTACCTCATCATTTTCTAAATTCTATATTTGTATTCTAGTAATAAGTTTTAATTAAGTTAAACTCAGAACGGGAGCGAATGAGCGAGTAATTCAGTAGCTCAACATTTCCTAGACTAAATTTTTATATCCTAGTAATAATATCTGTACCTCAACATTTCCTAAATTCTATCTTTGTATCCTAGTAATAAGTTTTAATTAAGTTAAACTCAGAACGGGAGCGAATGAGCGAGTAATTCAGTAGCTCAACATTTCCTAGACTAAATTTTTATATCCTAGTAATAATATCTGTACCTCACCATTTCCTAAATTCTATCTTTGTATCCTAGTAATAAGTTTCAATTAAGTTAAACTCAGAGCGGGAGCGAATGAGCGAGTAATTCAGTAGCTCAACATTTCCTAGACTAAATGTTTATATCCTAGTAATAATATCAGTACCTCACCATTTCCTAAATTCTATCTTTATATCCTAGTAATAAGATTTAATTTAGATAAACTCAGAGCGAGAGCAACTGAGCGAGTAATTCAGTAGCTCAACATTTCCTAGACTAAATTTTTATATCCTAGTAATAATATCTGTACCTCACCATTTTCTAAATTCTATCTTTGTATCCTAGTAATAAACATTAATTTAGTTAAACTCAGAGCGGGAGCGAATGAGCTATTAATTCAGTAGCTTAACATTTCCTAGACTTGTTTTTATATCCTAGTAATAAGATTTAATTTAGTTAAACTCAGAGCGGGAGCGAATGAGCGAGTAATTCAGTAGCTCAACATTTCCTAGACTAAATTTTTATATCCTAGTAATAATATCTGTACCTCACCATTTCCTAAATTCTATCTTTGTATCCTAGTAATAAGTTTTAATCAAGTTAAACTCAGAGCGGGAGCGAATGAGCGAGTAATTCAGTAGCTCAACATTTCCTAGAATAAATTTTTAAATCCTAGTAATAAGATTTAATTTAGTTAAACTCGGAGCGGGAGCGAATGAGCGAGTAATTCACTAGCTCAACATTTCCTAGACTAAATTTTTATATCCTAGTAATAATATCTGTACCTCATCATTTTCTAAATTCTATATTTGTATTCTAGTAATAAGTTTTAATGAAGTTAAACTCAGAACGGGAGCGAATGAGCGAGTAATTCAGGAGCTCAACATTTCCTAGACTAAATTTTTATATCCTAGTAATAATATCTGTACCCCACCATTTCCTAAATTCTATCTTTGTATCCTAGTAATAAGTTTTAATTAAGTTAAACTCAGAGCGGGAGCGAATGAGCAAGTAATTCAGTAGCTCAACATTTCCTAGACTAAAATTTTATATCCTAGTAATAATATCTGTACCTCACCATTTTCTAAATTCTATATTTGTATTCTAGTAATAAGTTTTAATTAAGTTAAACTCAGAGCGGGAGCGAATGAGCGAGTAATTCAGTAGCTCAACATTTCCTAGACTAAATGTTTATATCCTAGTAATGATATCAGTACCTCACCATTTCCTAAATTCTATCTTTGTATCCTAGTAATAAGTTTCAATTAAGTTAAACTCAGAGCGGGAGCGAATGAGCGAGTAATTCAGTAGCTCAACATTTCCTAGACTAAATGTTTATATCCTAGTAATAATATCAGTACCTCACCATTTCCTAAATTCTATCTTTATATCCTAGTAATAAGATTTAATTTAGATAAACTCAGAGCGAGAGCAACTGAGCGAGTAATTCAGTAGCTCAACATTTCCTAGACTAAATTTTTATATCCTAGTAATAATATCTGTACCTCACCATTTTCTAAATTCTATCTTTGTATCCTAGTAATAAACATTAATTTAGTTAAACTCAGAGCGGGAGCGAATGAGCTATTAATTGAGTAGCTTAACATTTCCTAGACTTGTTTTTATATCCTAGTAATAAGATTTAATTTAGTTAAACTCAGAGCGGGAGCGAATGAGCGAGTAATTCAGTAGCTCAACATTTCCTAGACTAAATTTTTATATCCTAGTAATAATATCTGTACCTCACCATTTCCTAAATTCTATCTTTGTATCCTAGTAATAAGTTTAAATCAAGTTAAACTCAGAGCGGGAGCGAATGAGCGAGTAATTCAGTAGCTCAACATTTCCTAGAATAAATTTTTAAATCCTAGTAATAAGATTTAATTTAGTTAAACTCGGAGCGGGAGCGAATGAGCGAGTAATTCACTAGCTCAACATTTCCTAGACTAAATTTTTATATCCTAGTAATAATATCTGTACCTCATCATTTTCTAAATTCTATATTTGTATTCTAGTAATAAGTTTTAATGAAGTTAAACTCAGAACGGGAGCGAATGAGCGAGTAATTCAGGAGCTCAACATTTCCTAGACTAAATTTTTATATCCTAGTAATAATATCTGTACCCCACCATTTCCTAAATTCTATCTTTGTATCCTAGTAATAAGTTTTAATTAAGTTAAACTCAGAGCGGGAGCGAATGAGCGAGTAATTCAGTAGCTCAACATTTCCTAGAATAAATTTTTAAATCCTAGTAATAAGATTTAATTTAGTTAAACTCGGAGCGGGAGCGAATGAGCGAGTAATTCACTAGCTCAACATTTCCTAGACTAAATTTTTATATCCTAGTAATAATATCTGTACCTCATCATTTTCTAAATTCTATATTTGTATTCTAGTAATAAGTTTTAATGAAGTTAAACTCAGAACGGGAGCGAATGAGCGAGTAATTCAGGAGCTCAACATTTCCTAGACTAAATTTTTATATCCTAGTAATAATATCTGTACCCCACCATTTCCTAAATTCTATCTTTGTATCCTAGTAATAAGTTTTAATTAAGTTAAACTCAGAGCGGGAGCGAATGAGCAAGTAATTCAGTAGCTCAACATTTCCTAGACTAAAATTTTATATCCTAGTAATAATATCTGTACCTCACCATTTTCTAAATTCTATATTTGTATTCTAGTAATAAGTTTTAATTAAGTTAAACTCAGAGCGGGAGCGAATGAGCGAGTAATTCAGTAGCTCAACATTTCCTAGACTAAATGTTTATATCCTAGTAATGATATCAGTACCTCACCATTTCCTAAATTCTATCTTTATATCCTAGTAATAAGATTTAATTTAGATAAACTCAGAGCGAGAGCAACTGAGCGATTAATTCAGTAGCTCAACATTTCCTAGACTATATTTTTATATCCTAGTAATAAGATTTAATTAGTTAAACTCAGAGCGGGAGCGAATGAGCGAGTAATTCAGTAGCTCAACATTTCCTAGAATAATTTTTTATATCCTAGTAATAAGATTTAATTTAGTTAAACTCAGAGCGGGAGCGAATGATCGAGTAATTCACTAGCTCAACATTTCCTAGACTAAATTTTTATATCCTAGTAATAATATCTGTACCTCATCATTTTCTAAATTCTATATTTGTATTCTAGTAATAAGTTTTAATTAAGTTAAACTCAGAACGGGAGCGAATGAGCGAGTAATTCAGTAGCTCAACATTTCATAGACTAAATTTTTATATCCTAGTAATAATATCTGTACCTCAACATTTCCTAAATTCTATCTTTGTATCCTAGTAATAAGTTTTAATTAAGTTAAACTCAGAACGGGAGCGAATGAGCGAGTAATTCAGTAGCTCAACATTTCCTAGACTAAATTTTTATATCCTAGTAATAATATCTGTACCTCACCATTTCCTCAATTCTATCTTTGTATCCTAGTAATAAGTTTCAATTAAGTTAAACTCAGAGCGGGAGCGAATGAGCGAGTAATTCAGTAGCTCAACATTTCCTAGACTAAATGTTTATATCCTAGTAATAATATCAGTACCTCACCATTTCCTAAATTCTATCTTTATATCCTAGTAATAAGATTTAATTTAGATAAACTCAGAGCGAGAGCAACTGAGCGAGTAATTCAGTAGCTCAACATTTCCTAGACTAAATTTTTATATCCTAGTAATAATATCTGTACCTCACCATTTTCTAAATTCTATCTTTGTATCCTAGTAATAAACATTAATTTAGTTAAACTCAGAGCGGGAGCGAATGAGCTAGTAATTCAGTAGCTTAACATTTCCTAGACTTGTTTTTATATCCTAGTAATAAGATTTAATTTAGTTAAACTCAGAGCGGGAGCGAATGAGCGAGTAATTCAGTAGCTCAACATTTCCTAGACTAAATTTTTATATCCTAGTAATAATATCTGTACCTCACCATTTCCTAAATTCTATCTTTGTATCCAAGTAATAAGTTTTAATCAAGTTAAACTCAGAGCGGGAGCGAATGAGCGAGTAATTCAGTAGCTCAACATTTCCTAGAATAAATTTTTAAATCCTAGTAATAAGATTTAATTTAGTTAAACTCGGAGCGGGAGCGAATGAGCGAGTAATTCACTAGCTCAACATTTCCTAGACTAAATTTTTATATCCTAGTAATAATATCTGTACCTCATCATTTTCTAAATTCTATATTTGTATTCTAGTAATAAGTTTTAATGAAGTTAAACTCAGAACGAGAGCGAATGAGCGAGTAATTCAGGAGCTCAACATTTCCTAGACTAAATTTTTATATCCTAGTAATAATATCTGTACCCCACCATTTCCTAAATTCTATCTTTGTATCCTAGTAATAAGTTTTAATTAAGTTAAACTCAGAGCGGGAGCGAATGAGCAAGTAATTCAGTAGCTCAACATTTCCTAGACTAAAATTTTATATCCTAGTAATAATATCTGTACCTCACCATTTACTAAATTCTATCTTTGTATCCTAGTAATAAACATTAATTTAGTTAAACTCAGAGCGGGAGCGAATGAGCTAGTAATTCAGTAGCTTAACATTTCCTAGACTTGTTTTTATATTCTAGTAATAAGATTTAATTTAGTTAATTTCAGAGCGGGAGCGAATGAGCGAGTAATTCAGTAGCTCAACATTTCCTAGACTAAATTTTTATATCCTAGTAATAATATCTGTACCTCACCATTTCCTAAATTCTATCTTTGTATCCTAGTAATAAGTTTTAATCAAGTTAAACTCAGAGCGGGAGCGAATGAGCGAGTAATTCAGTAGCTCAACATTTCCTAGACTATATTTTTATATCCTAGTAATAAGATTTAATTTAGTTAAACTTAGAGCGGGAGCGAATGAGCGAGTAATTCAGTAGCTCAACATTTCCTAGAATAAATTCTTAAATCCTAGTAATAAGATTTAATTTAGTTAAACTCGGAGCGGGAGCGAATGAGCGAGTAATTCACTAGCTCAACATTTCCTAGACTAAATTTTTATATCCTAGTAATAATATCTGTACCTCATCATTTTCTAAATTCTATATTTGTATTCTAGTAATAAGTTTTAATGAAGTTAAACTCAGAACGGGAGCGAATGAGCGAGTAATTCAGGAGCTCAACATTTCCTAGACTAAATTTTTATATCCTAGTAATAATATCTGTACCTCAACATTTCCTAAATGCTATCTTTGTATCCTAGTAATAAGTTTTAATTAAGTTAAACTCAGAGCGGGAGCGAATGAGCAAGTAATTCAGTAGCTCAACATTTCCTAGACTAAATTTTTATATCCTAGTAATAATATCTGTACCTCACCATTTTCTAAATTCTTTATTTGTATTCTAGTAATAAGTTTTAATTAAGTTAAACTCAGAACGGGAGCGAATGAGCGAGTAATTCAGTAGCTCAACATTTCCTAGACTAAATTTTTATATCCTAGTAATAATATCTGTACCTCACCATTTCCTAAATTCTATCTTTGTATCCTAGTAATAAGAATTAATTTAGTTAAACTCAGAGCGGGAGCGAATGAGCTAGTAATTCAGTAGCTTAACATTTCCTAGACTTGTTTTTATATCCTAGTAATAAGATTTAATTTAGTTAAACTCAGAGCGGGAGCGAATGAGCGAGTAATTCAGTAGCTCAACATTTCCTAGACTAAATTTTTATATCCTAGTAATAAGTTTTAATCAAGTTAAACTCAGAGCGGGAGCGAATGAGCGAGTAATTCAGTAGCTCAACATTTCCTAGAATAAATTTTTATATCCTAGTAATAAGATTTAATTTAGTTAAACTCGGAGCGGGAGCGAATGAGCGAGTAATTCACTAGCTCAACATTTCCTAGACTACATTTTTATATCCTAGTAATAATATCTGTACCTCATCATTTTCTAAATTCTATATTTGTATTCTAGTAATAAGTTTTAATGAAGTTAAACTCAGAACGGGAGCGAATGAGCGAGTAATTCAGGAGCTCAACATTTCCTAGACTAAATGTTTATATCCTAGTAATGATATCAGTACCTCACCATTTCCTAAATTCTATCTTTATATCCTAGTAATAAGATTTAATTTAGATAAACTCAGAGCGAGAGCAACTGAGCGATTAATTCAGTAGCTCAACATTTCCTAGACTATATTTTTATATCCTAGTAATAAGATTTAATTAGTTAAACTCAGAGCGGGAGCGAATGAGCGAGTAATTCAGTAGCTCAACATTTCCTAGAATAATTTTTTATATCCTAGTAATAAGATCCTTGATCTCAATGCTCTGAACGGATTTTTTGCTACTACTATCCCAATGGATAGCAAGGAAAAAATAAAAACGCTTAGTATTCTTCGCTCTCTACCTATTCCTAACAACCCTCCTTTTCAGTTTTCGACAATGGCGCTAAGTGATATTAGGGCTCATATTCTGGCTATCAAGTCTAACGCAATGGGTAGTGATGGAATCAACCGCAGAATGCTTCTCCTAATTCTTGATCAAATCTTACCTGTCATTTCTCACATCTTTAACTCCTCCCTCTCTTCCGGTCAGTTCCCAAGAGCATGGCGTATTGCTCACATCCTTCCAATTCCTAAAAATAAAAATCCAGTATCCTTTTCCCATTATCGTCCTATATCGATCCTTCCCTTCTTGTCGAAAGTATTGGAACGTATTGTGCACCGCCAGCTAAACGACTACATTTTAAAGTACAACATCCTCTCCAAATATCAATCTGGCTTTCGAATGGGCCACAGCACAGTTACCGCTCTGGTAAAAGTATGTGATGACTTACGTTCCAATATGGACAACAAGCAGCTGAGCATCCTTACATTGCTCGACTTTAGTAATGCATTCAATGCGGTTGATTTCGAGCTCCTGCTGGCTGTCCTCCAGTCCATCAATGTTGCTACGGACGTTTCTGACTGGTTTCGTAGTTACTTGTTTGGTCGTCGGCAAAGTGTACACATTAACAACCAATCTTCTTCCTATCTCCCTCTCATAACTGGTGTACCGCAAGGTAGTGTCCTTTCACCTCTCCTGTTTTCTATTTTCATTAATACCATCCCAAAAATCCTTTCATCCTCTTTCCATCTCTATGCCGACGATCTGCAGGTCTATGTTACTTGTACAGCACATGATATCGATGATGCCATCGCAAGACTCAATCAGGACCTGCTTAATATCTCCAATTGGTGTAAGGCGTATGGACTCCATATTAATCCTGCCAAGTCCCAAGCCATTATAATCGGTAGCACCTTTCAACTCTCCAAACTTAATCGTAATAAATTACCTGCTATTCTTTATGACAATGTTTCCTTAACCCTCTGTTCCCATGTAAAATACCTTGGTCTCCTTATAGATAGTAACCTATCCTGGTCCATGCAAGTTGCAGAAGTGAGTAGAAAGATTTTTGCCACTATTAGCTCTTTTAAACGTTTGAAGCACCTATTACCGGTTAAAACTAAAATTTGCCTGGCTCAATCACTACTGCTCCCAATACTGGACTACGCTGATTGTAGTTATACAGACCTAACAGAAGAACAGCTAAACAAGCTTGAACGACTACAAAACGTCTGTATCAAATTTATTTTTGCGCTACGTAAATTCGATCATGTCAGCGAATACCGTGACCAACTGAAGTGGCTTACAATTAGACATCGCCGCAACTTGCATATACTCTCCCTTCTCTATTCTATCCTTTATAATCCTTACTCTCCTAATTACCTAAAAACTCGTTTCTCTTTCTTAGGCACTGACACTGATTGTCATCTTGATCTGCGGTCAAGAAGTGACAATCGCTTAAAGATGCCAACAGCTCATACTCGCTTTTACAGTGAATCTTTTACTGTTAAAGCTGTGAAGCTATGGAATATGCTTCCCCCGGAAATTCGTCGCTCTGATTCTATTTATATATTTAAACGTCGTGTGAAAACTCACTATCTTTCCTTACAATAAGTAATGTATGTACGTTTATTGAACATTTTCTATATTATATATAAAAATGTTATATGTGTGTATGTATTTATATTTATATGTATCTATGTATGTACGTATATACATATATATTTATATGTAACGTATGTAGGTTATATATATTTTACATTAGTATGTATATTATAAGTCATTACTTTCTTTTATCTTGAATATTATTTTATTTTTATTTTTTGCACTATCCTGTTTCTGCTTTTGCAAATCCTTTCACCAAAGGTTGTCTGTTAGAGATTGCTTTAGCAATAAGACCGCCTTTGCACGCTCTTATTTTCTTGTCTTTGTTGTAATTGTTCTCTTTATTTTGTATGTCCTTTCATTGTGTGTGCAATAAAGTAATAAATAAATAAATAATAAATAAGATTTAATTTAGTTAAACTCAGAGCGGGAGCGAATGATCGAGTAATTCACTAGCTCAACATTTCCTAGACTAAATTTTTATATCCTAGTAATAATATCTGTACCTCATCATTTTCTAAATTCTATATTTGTATTCTAGTAATAAGTTTTAATTAAGTTAAACTCAGAACGGGAGCGAATGAGCGAGTAATTCAGTAGCTCAACATTTCCTAGACTAAATTTTTATATCCTAGTAATAATATCTGTACCTCAACATTTCCTAAATTCTATCTTTGTATCCTAGTAATAAGTTTTAATTAAGTTAAACTCAGAACGGGAGCGAATGAGCGAGTAATTCAGTAGCTCAACATTTCCTAGACTAAATTTTTATATCCTAGTAATAATATCTGTACCTCACCATTTCCTAAATTCTATCTTTGTATCCTAGTAATAAGTTTCAATTAAGTTAAACTCAGAGCGGGAGCGAATGAGCGAGTAATTCAGTAGCTCAACATTTCCTAGACTAAATGTTTATATCCTAGTAATAATATCAGTACCTCACCATTTCCTAAATTCTATCTTTATATCCTAGTAATAAGATTTAATTTAGATAAACTCAGAGCGAGAGCAACTGAGCGAGTAATTCAGTAGCTCAACATTTCCTAGACTAAATTTTTATATCCTAGTAATAATATCTGTACCTCACCATTTTCTAAATTCTATCTTTGTATCCTAGTAATAAACATTAATTTAGTTAAACTCAGAGCGGGAGCGAATGAGCTATTAATTCAGTAGCTTAACATTTCCTAGACTTGTTTTTATATCCTAGTAATAAGATTTAATTTAGTTAAACTCAGAGCGGGAGCGAATGAGCGAGTAATTCAGTAGCTCAACATTTCCTAGACTAAATTTTTATATCCTAGTAATAATATCTGTACCTCACCATTTCCTAAATTCTATCTTTGTATCCTAGTAATAAGTTTTAATCAAGTTAAACTCAGAGCGGGAGCGAATGAGCGAGTAATTCAGTAGCTCAACATTTCCTAGAATAAATTTTTAAATCCTAGTAATAAGATTTAATTTAGTTAAACTCGGAGCGGGAGCGAATGAGCGAGTAATTCACTAGCTCAACATTTCCTAGACTAAATTTTTATATCCTAGTAATAATATCTGTACCTCATCATTTTCTAAATTCTATATTTGTATTCTAGTAATAAGTTTTAATGAAGTTAAACTCAGAACGGGAGCGAATGAGCGAGTAATTCAGTAGCTCAACATTTCCTAGACTAAATTTTTATATCCTAGTAATAATATCTGTACCCCACCATTTCCTAAATTCTATCTTTGTATCCTAGTAATAAGTTTTAATTAAGTTAAACTCAGAGCGGGAGCGAATGAGCAAGTAATTCAGTAGCTCAACATTTCCTAGACTAAAATTTTATATCCTAGTAATAATATCTGTACCTCACCATTTTCTAAATTCTATATTTGTATTCTAGTAATAAGTTTTAATTAAGTTAAACTCAGAGCGGGAGCGAATGAGCGAGTAATTCAGTAGCTCAACATTTCCTAGACTAAATGTTTATATCCTAGTAATGATATCAGTACCTCACCATTTCCTAAATTCTATCTTTATATCCTAGTAATAAGATTTAATTTAGATAAACTCAGAGCGAGAGCAACTGAGCGATTAATTCAGTAGCTCAACATTTCCTAGACTATATTTTTATATCCTAGTAATAAGATTTAATTAGTTAAACTCAGAGCGGGAGCGAATGAGCGAGTAATTCAGTAGCTCAACATTTCCTAGAATAATTTTTTATATCCTAGTAATAAGATTTAATTTAGTTAAACTCAGAGCGGGAGCGAATGATCGAGTAATTCACTAGCTCAACATTTCCTAGACTAAATTTTTATATCCTAGTAATAATATCTGTACCTCATCATTTTCTAAATTCTATATTTGTATTCTAGTAATAAGTTTTAATTAAGTTAAACTCAGAACGGGAGCGAATGAGCGAGTAATTCAGTAGCTCAACATTTCATAGACTAAATTTTTATATCCTAGTAATAATATCTGTACCTCAACATTTCCTAAATTCTATCTTTGTATCCTAGTAATAAGTTTTAATTAAGTTAAACTCAGAACGGGAGCGAATGAGCGAGTAATTCAGTAGCTCAACATTTCCTAGACTAAATTTTTATATCCTAGTAATAATATCTGTACCTCACCATTTCCTCAATTCTATCTTTGTATCCTAGTAATAAGTTTCAATTAAGTTAAACTCAGAGCGGGAGCGAATGAGCGAGTAATTCAGTAGCTCAACATTTCCTAGACTAAATGTTTATATCCTAGTAATAATATCAGTACCTCACCATTTCCTAAATTCTATCTTTATATCCTAGTAATAAGATTTAATTTAGATAAACTCAGAGCGAGAGCAACTGAGCGAGTAATTCAGTAGCTCAACATTTCCTAGACTAAATTTTTATATCCTAGTAATAATATCTGTACCTCACCATTTCCTAAATTCTATCTTTGTATCCTAGTAATAAGAATTAATTTAGTTAAACTCAGAGCGGGAGCGAATGAGCTAGTAATTCAGTAGCTTAACATTTCCTAGACTTGTTTTTATATCCTAGTAATAAGATTTAATTTAGTTAAACTCAGAGCGGGAGCGAATGAGCGAGTAATTCAGTAGCTCAACATTTCCTAGACTAAATTTTTATATCCTAGTAATAATATCTGTACCTCACCATTTCCTAAATTCTATCTTTGTATCCTAGTAATAAGTTTTAATCAAGTTAAACTCAGAGCGGGAGCGAATGAGCGAGTAATTCAGTAGCTCAACATTTCCTAGAATAAATTTTTAAATCCTAGTAATAAGATTTAATTTAGTTAAACTCGGAGCGGGAGCGAATGAGCGAGTAATTCACTAGCTCAACATTTCCTAGACTAAATTTTTATATCCTAGTAATAATATCTGTACCTCATCATTTTCTAAATTCTATATTTGTATTCTAGTAATAAGTTTTAATGAAGTTAAACTCAGAACGGGAGCGAATGAGCGAGTAATTCAGGAGCTCAACATTTCCTAGACTAAATTTTTATATCCTAGTAATAATATCTGTACCCCACCATTTCCTAAATTCTATCTTTGTATCCTAGTAATAAGTTTTAATTAAGTTAAACTCAGAGCGGGAGCGAATGAGCAAGTAATTCAGTAGCTCAACATTTCCTAGACTAAAATTTTATATCCTAGTAATAATATCTGTACCTCACCATTTTCTAAATTCTATATTTGTATTCTAGTAATAAGTTTTAATTAAGTTAAACTCAGAACGGGAGCGAATGAGCGAGTAATTCAGTAGCTCAACATTTCCTAGACTAAATTTTTATATCCTAGTAATAATATCTGTACCTCACCATTTCCTAAATTCTATCTTTGTATCCTAGTAATAAGAATTAATTTAGTTAAACTCAGAGCGGGAGCGAATGAGCTAGTAATTCAGTAGCTTAACATTTCCTAGACTTGTTTTTATATCCTAGTAATAAGATTTAATTTAGTTAAACTCAGAGCGGGAGCGAATGAGCGAGTAATTCAGTAGCTCAACATTTCCTAGACTAAATTTTTATATCCTAGTAATAATATCTGTACCTCACCATTTCCTAAATTCTATCTTTGTATCCTAGTAATAAGTTTTAATCAAGTTAAACTCAGAGCGGGAGCGAATGAGCGAGTAATTCAGTAGCTCAACATTTCCTAGAATAAATTTTTATATCCTAGTAATAAGATTTAATTTAGTTAAACTCGGAGCGGGAGCGAATGAGCGAGTAATTCACTAGCTCAACATTTCCTAGACAAAATTTATATATCCTAGTAATAATATCTGTACCTCATCATTTTCTAAATTCTATATTTGTATTCTAGTAATAAGTTTTAATGAAGTTAAACTCAGAACGGGAGCGAATGAGCGAGTAATTCAGGAGCTCAACATTTCCTAGACTAAATTTTTATATCCTAGTAATAATATCTGTACCTCACCATTTCCTAAATTCTATCTTTGTATCCTAGTAATAAGTTTCAATTAAGTTAAACTCAGAGCGGGAGCGAATGAGCAAGTAATTCAGGAGCTCAACATTTCCTAGACTAAATTTTTATATCCTAGTAATAATATCTGTACCTCACCATTTCCTAAATTCTATCTTTGTATCCTAGTAATAAGTTTCAATTAAGTTAAACTCAGAGCGGGAGCGAATGAGCGAGTTATTCAGTAGCTCAACATTTCCTAGACTAAATGTTTATATCCTAGTAATAATATCAGTACCTCACCATTTCCTAAATTCTATCTTTATATCCTAGTAATAAGATTTAATTTAGATAAACTCAGAGCGGGAGCGAATGAGCGAGTAATTCAGTAGCTCAACATTTCCTAGAATAAATTTTTATATCCTAGTAATAAGATTTAATTTAGTTAAACTCAGAGCGGGAGCGAATGAGCGAGTAATTCACTAGCTCAACATTTCCTAGACTAAATTTTTATATCCTAGTAATAATATCTGTACCTCATCATTTTCTAAATTCTGTCTTTGTATTCTAGTAATAAGTTTTAATCAAGTTAAACTCAGAGCGGGAGCGAATGATCGAGTTATTCAGTAGCTCAACATTTCCTAGACCATATTTTTATATCCTAGTAATAAGATATAATTTAGTTAAACTCAGAGCGAGAGCGAATGATCGAGTTATTCAGTAGCTCAACATTTCCTAGACTAAATTTTTATATCCTAGTAATAATATTTGTACCTCACCATTTCCTTAATTCTATCTTAGTATCCTAGTAATAAGTTTTCATTTAGTTAAACTCAGAGCGGGAGCGAATGAGCGAGTAATTCAGTATTTCAACATTTCCTAGACTAAATTTTTATATGCAAGTAATAATATCAGTACCTCACCATTTCCTAAATTCTATCTTTATATCCTAGAAATAAGATTTAATTTGGTTAAACTCAGAGCGGGAGCGAATGAGCGAGTAATTCAGTAGCTCAACATTTCCTAGACTAAATTTTTATATCCTAGTAATAATATCTGTACCTCATCATTTTCTAAATTCTATATTTGTATTCTAGTAATAAGTTTTAATGAAGTTAAACTCAGAACGGGAGCGAATGAGCGAGTAATTCAGGAGCTCAACATTTCCTAGACTAAATGTTTATATCCTAGTAATGATATCAGTACCTCACCATTTCCTAAATTCTATCTTTATATCCTAGTAATAAGATTAAATTTAGATAAACTCAGAGCGAGAGCAACTGAGCGAGTAATTCAGTAGCTCAACATTTCCTAGAATAATTTTTTATATCCTAGTAATAAGATTTAATTTAGTTAAACTCAGAGCGGGAGCGAATGATCGAGTAATTCACTAGCTCAACATTTCCTAGACTAAATTTTTATATCCTAGTAATAATATCTGTACCTCATCATTTTCTAAATTCTATATTTGTATTCTAGTAATAAGTTTAAATTAAGTTAAACTCAGAACGGGAGCGAATGAGCGAGTAATTCAGTAGCTCAACATTTCCTAGACTAAATTTTTATATCCTAGTAATAATATCTGTACCTCACCATTTCCTAAATTCTATCTTTGTATCCTAGTAATAAGTTTTAATTAAGTTAAACTCAGAACGGGAGCGAATGAGCGAGTAATTCAGTAGCTCAACATTTCCTAGACTAAATTTTTATATCCTAGTAATAATATCTACCTCACCATTTCCTAAATTCTATCTTTGTATCCTAGTAATAAGTTTCAATTAAGTTAAACTCAGAGCGGGAGCGAATGAGCGAGTAATTCAGTAGCTCAACATTTCCTAGACTAAATGTTTATATCCTAGTAATAATATCAGTACCTCACCATTTCCTAAATTCTATCTTTATATCCTAGTAATAAGATTTAATTTAGATAAACTCAGAGCGAGAGCAACTGAGCGGGTAATTCAGTAGCTCAACATTTCCTAGACTAAATTTTTATATCCTAGTAATAATATCTGTACCTCATCATTTTCTAAATTCTATATTTGTATTCTAGTAATAAGTTTTAATGAAGTTAAACTCAGAACGGGAGCGAATGAGCGAGTAATTCAGGAGCTCAACATTTCCTAGACAAAATTTTTATATCCTAGTAATAATATCTGTACCTCATCATTTTCTAAATTCTATATTTGTATTCTAGTAATAAGTTTTAATGAAGTTAAACTCAGAACGGGAGCGAATGAGCGAGTAATTCAGGAGCTCAACATTTCCTAGACTAAATTTTTATATCCTTGTAATAATATCTGTACCTCACCATTTCCTAAATTCTATCTTTGTATTCTAGTAATAAGTTTTAATGAAGTTAAACTCAGAACGGGAGCGAATGAGCGAGTAATTCAGGAGCTCAACATTTCCTAGACAAAATTTTTATATCCTAGTAATAATATCTGTACCTCATCATTTTCTAAATTCTATATTTGTATTCTAGTAATAAGTTTTAATGAAGTTAAACTCAGAACGGGAGCGAATGAGCGAGTAATTCAGGAGCTCAACATTTCCTAGACTAAATTTTTATATCCTTGTAATAATATCTGTACCTCACCATTTCCTAAATTCTATCTTTGTATCCTAGTAATAAGTTTCAATTAAGTTAAACTCAGAGCGGGAGCGAATGAGCAAGTAATTCAGTAGCTCAACATTTCCTAGACTAAAATTTTATATCCTAGTAATAATATCTGTACCTCACCATTTTCTAAATTCTATATTTGTATTCTAGTAATAAGTTTTAATTAAGTTAAACTCAGAACGGGAGCGAATGAGCGAGTAATTCAGTAGCTCAACATTTCCTAGACTAAATTTTTATATCCTAGTAATAATATCTGTACCTCACCATTTCCTAAATTCTATCTTTGTATCCTAGTAATAAGAATTAATTTAGTTAAACTCAGAGCGGGAGCGAATGAGCTAGTAATTCAGTAGCTTAACATTTCCTAGACTTGTTTTTATATCCTAGTAATAAGATTTAATTTAGTTAAACTCAGAGCGGGAGCGAATGAGCGAGTAATTCAGTATTTCAACATTTCCTAGACTAAATTTTTATATCCTAGTAATAATATCTGTACCTCACCATTTCCTAAATTCTATCTTTGTATCCTAGTAATAAGTTTTAATCAAGTTAAACTCAGAGCGGGAGCGAATGAGCGAGTAATTCAGTAGCTCAACATTTCCTAGAATAAATTTTTATATCCTAGTAATAAGATTTAATTTAGTTAAACTCGGAGCGGGAGCGAATGAGCGAGTAATTCACTAGCTCAACATTTCCTAGACTAAATTTTTATATCCTAGTAATAATATCTGTACCTCATCATTTTCTAAATTCTATATTTGTATTCTAGTAATAAGTTTTAATGAAGTTAAACTCAGAACGGGAGCGAATGAGCGAGTAATTCAGGACCTCAACATTTCCTAGACTAAATTTTTATATCCTAGTAATAATATCTGTACCTCACCATTTCCTAAATTCTATCTTTGTATCCTAGTAATAAGTTTCAATTAAGTTAAACTCAGAGCGGGAGCGAATGAGCAAGTAATTCAGGAGCTCAACATTTCCTAGACTAAATTTTTATATCCTAGTAATAATATCTGTACCTCACCATTTCCTAAATTCTATCTTTGTATCCTAGTAATAAGTTTCAATTAAGTTAAACTCAGAGCGGGAGCGAATGAGCGAGTTATTCAGTAGCTCAACATTTCCTAGACTAAATGTTTATATCCTAGTAATAATATCAGTACCTCACCATTTCCTAAATTCTATCTTTATATCCTAGTAATAAGATTTAATTTAGATAAACTCAGAGCGGGAGCGAATGAGCGAGTAATTCAGTAGCTCAACATTTCCTAGAATAAATTTTTATATCCTAGTAATAAGATTTAATTTAGTTAAACTCAGAGCGGGAGCGAATGAGCGAGTAATTCACTAGCTCAACATTTCCTAGACTAAATTTTTATATCCTAGTAATAATATCTGTACCTCACCATTTCCTAAATTCTATCTTTGTATCCTAGTAATAAGTTTTAATCAAGTTAAACTCAGAGCGGGAGCGAATGAGCGAGTAATTCAGTAGCTCAACATTTCCTAGAATAAATTTTTATATCCTAGTAATAAGATATAATTTAGTTAAACTCAGAGCGAGAGCGAATGATCGAGTTATTCAGTAGCTCAACATTTCCTAGACTAAATTTTTATATCCTAGTAATAATATTTGTACCTCACCATTTCCTTAATTCTATCTTAGTATCCTAGTAATAAGTTTTCATTTAGTTAAACTCAGAGCGGGAGCGAATGAGCGAGTAATTCAGTAGCTCAACATTTCCTAGACTAAATTTTTATATCCTAGTAATAATATCTGTACCTCATCATTTTCTAAATTCTATATTTGTATTCTAGTAATAAGTTTTAATGAAGTTAAACTCAGAACGGGAGCGAATGAGCGAGTAATTCAGGAGCTCAACATTTCCTAGACTAAATGTTTATATCCTAGTAATGATATCAGTACCTCACCATTTCCTAAATTCTATCTTTATATCCTAGTAATAAGATTTAATTTAGATAAACTCAGAGCGAGAGCAACTGAGCGAGTAATTCAGTAGCTCAACATTTCCTAGACTATATTTTTATATCCTAGTAATAAGATTTAATTAGTTAAACTCAGAGCGGGAGCGAATGAGCGAGTAATTCAGTAGCTCAACATTTCCTAGAATAATTTTTTATATCCTAGTAATAAGATTTAATTTAGTTAAACTCAGAGCGGGAGCGAATGATCGAGTAATTCACTAGCTCAACATTTCCTAGACTAAATTTTTATATCCTAGTAATAATATCTGTACCTCATCATTTTCTAAATTCTATATTTGTATTCTAGTAATAAGTTTTAATTAAGTTAAACTCAGAACGGGAGCGAATGAGCGAGTAATTCAGTAGCTCAACATTTCCTAGACTAAATTTTTATATCCTAGTAATAATATCTGTACCTCACCATTTCCTAAATTCTATCTTTGTATTCTAGTAATAAGTTTTAATCAAGTTAAACTCAGAGCGGGAGCGAATGATCGAGTTATTCAGTAGCTCAACATTTCCTAGACTATATTTTTATATCCTAGTAATAAGATATAATTTAGTTAAACTCAGAGCGAGAGCGAATGATCGAGTTATTCAGTAGCTCAACATTTCCTAGACTAAATTTTTATATCCTAGTAATAATATTTGTACCTCACCATTTCCTTAATTCTATCTTAGTATCCTAGTAATAAGTTTTCATTTAGTTAAACTCAGAGCGGGAGCGAATGAGCGAGTAATTCAGTATTTCAACATTTCCTAGACTAAATTTTTATATGCAAGTAATAATATCAGTATTTCACCATTTCCTAAATTCTATCTTTATATCCTAGAAATAAGATTTAATTTGGTTAAACTCAGAGCGGGAGCGAATGAGCGAGTAATTCAGTAGCTCAACATTTCCTAGAGTAAATTTTTATATGCAAGTAATAATATCAGTACCTCACCATTTCCTAAATTCTATCTTAGTATCCTAGTAATAAGTTTTCATTTAGTTAAACTCAGAGCGGGAGCGAATGAGCGAGTAATTCAGTATTTCAACATTTCCTAGAGTAAATTTTTATATGCAAGTAATAATATCAGTACCTCACCATTTCCTAAATTCTATCTTTATATCCTAGTAATAAGATTTAATTTAGATAAACTCAGAGCGAGAGCAACTGAGCGAGTAATTCAGTAGCTCAACATTTCCTAGACTAAATTTTTATATCCTAGTAATAATATCTGTACCTCACCATTTTCTAAATTCTATCTTTGTATCCTAGTAATAAACATTAATTTAGTTAAACTCAGAGCGGGAGCGAATGAGCTAGTAATTCAGTAGCTTAACATTTCCTAGACTTGTTTTTATATCCTAGTAATAAGATTTAATTTAGTTAAACTCAGAGCGGGAGCGAATGAGCGAGTAATTCAGTAGCTCAACATTTCCTAGACTAAATTTTTATATCCTAGTAATAATATCTGTACCTCACCATTTCCTAAATTCTATCTTTGTATCCTAGTAATAAGTTTTAATCAAGTTAAACTCAGAGCGGGAGCGAATGAGCGAGTAATTCAGTAGCTCAACATTTCCTAGAATAAATTTTTATATCCTAGTAATAAGATTTAATTTAGTTAAACTCGGAGCGGGAGCAAATGAGCGAGTAATTGACTAGCTCAACATTTCCTAGACTAAATTTTTATATCCTAGTAATAATATCTGTACCTCATCATTTTCTAAATTCTATATTTGTATTCTAGTAATAAGTTTTAATGAAGTTAAACTCAGAACGGGAGCGAATGAGCGAGTAATTCAGGAGCTCAACATTTCCTAGACTAAATTTTTATATCCTTGTAATAATATCTGTACCTCACCATTTCCTAAATTCTATCTTTGTATCCTAGTAATAAGTTTCAATTAAGTTAAACTCAGAGCGGGAGCGAATGAGCAAGTAATTCAGGAGCTCAACATTTCCTAGACTAAATTTTTATATCCTAGTAATAATATCTGTACCTCACCATTTCCTAAATTCTATCTTTGTATCCTAGTAATAAGTTTCAATTAAGTTAAACTCAGAGCGGGAGCGAATGAGCGAGTTATTCAGTAGCTCAACATTTCCTAGACTAAATGTTTATATCCTAGTAATAATATCAGTACCTCACCATTTCCTAAATTCTATCTTTATATCCTAGTAATAAGATTTAATTTAGATAAACTCAGAGCGGGAGCGAATGAGCGAGTAATTCAGTAGCTCAACGTTTCCTAGAATAAATTTTTATATCCTAGTAATAAGATTTAATTTAGTTAAACTCAGAGCGGGAGCGAATGAGCGAGTAATTCACTAGCTCAACATTTCCTAGACTAAATTTTTATATCCTAGTAATAATATCTGTACCTCATCATTTTCTAAATTCTGTCTTTGTATTCTAGTAATAAGTTTTAATCAAGTTAAACTCAGAGCGGGAGCGAATGATCGAGTTATTCAGTAGCTCAACATTTCCTAGACTATATTTTTATATCCTAGTAATAAGATATAATTTAGTTAAACTCAGAGCGAGAGCGAATGATCGAGTTATTCAGTAGCTCAACATTTCCTAGACTAAATTTTTATATCCTAGTAATAATATTTGTACCTCACCATTTCCTTAATTCTATCTTAGTATCCTAGTAATAAGTTTTCATTTAGTTAAACTCAGAGCGGGAGCGAATGAGCGAGTAATTCAGTATTTCAACATTTCCTAGACTAAATTTTTATATGCAAGTAATAATATCAGTACCTCACCATTTCCTAAATTCTATCTTTATATCCTAGTAATAAGAATTAATTTAGTTAAACTCAGAGCGGGAGCGAATGAGCTAGTAATTCAGTAGCTTAACATTTCCTAGACTTGTTTTTATATCCTAGTAATAAGATTTAATTTAGTTAAACTCAGAGCGGGAGCGAATGAGCGAGTAATTCAGTAGCTCAACATTTCCTAGACTAAATTTTTATATCCTAGTAATAATATCTGTACCTCACCATTTCCTAAATTCTATCTTTGTATCCTAGTAATAAGTTTTAATCAAGTTAAACTCAGAGCGGGAGCGAATGAGCGAGTAATTCAGTAGCTCAACATTTCCTAGAATAAATTTTTATATCCTAGTAATAAGATTTAATTTAGTTAAACTCGGAGCGGGAGCGAATGAGCGAGTAATTCACTAGCTCAACATTTCCTAGACAAAATTTATATATCCTAGTAATAATATCTGTACCTCATCATTTTCTAAATTCTATATTTGTATTCTAGTAATAAGTTTTAATGAAGTTAAACTCAGAACGGGAGCGAATGAGCGAGTAATTCAGGAGCTCAACATTTCCTAGACTAAATTTTTATATCCTAGTAATAATATCTGTACCTCACCATTTCCTAAATTCTATCTTTGTATCCTAGTAATAAGTTTCAATTAAGTTAAACTCAGAGCGGGAGCGAATGAGCAAGTAATTCAGGAGCTCAACATTTCCTAGACTAAATTTTTATATCCTAGTAATAATATCTGTACCTCACCATTTCCTAAATTCTATCTTTGTATCCTAGTAATAAGTTTCAATTAAGTTAAACTCAGAGCGGGAGCGAATGAGCGAGTTATTCAGTAGCTCAACATTTCCTAGACTAAATGTTTATATCCTAGTAATAATATCAGTACCTCACCATTTCCTAAATTCTATCTTTATATCCTAGTAATAAGATTTAATTTAGATAAACTCAGAGCGGGAGCGAATGAGCGAGTAATTCAGTAGCTCAACATTTCCTAGAATAAATTTTTATATCCTAGTAATAAGATTTAATTTAGTTAAACTCAGAGCGGGAGCGAATGAGCGAGTAATTCACTAGCTCAACATTTCCTAGACTAAATTTTTATATCCTAGTAATAATATCTGTACCTCATCATTTTCTAAATTCTGTCTTTGTATTCTAGTAATAAGTTTTAATCAAGTTAAACTCAGAGCGGGAGCGAATGATCGAGTTATTCAGTAGCTCAACATTTCCTAGACTATATTTTTATATCCTAGTAATAAGATATAATTTAGTTAAACTCAGAGCGAGAGCGAATGATCGAGTTATTCAGTAGCTCAACATTTCCTAGACTAAATTTTTATATCCTAGTAATAATATTTGTACCTCACCATTTCCTTAATTCTATCTTAGTATCCTAGTAATAAGTTTTCATTTAGTTAAACTCAGAGCGGGAGCGAATGAGCGAGTAATTCAGTATTTCAACATTTCCTAGACTAAATTTTTATATGCAAGTAATAATATCAGTACCTCACCATTTCCTAAATTCTATCTTTATATCCTAGAAATAAGATTTAATTTGGTTAAACTCAGAGCGGGAGCGAATGAGCGAGTAATTCAGTAGCTCAACATTTCCTAGACTAAATTTTTATATCCTAGTAATAATATCTGTACCTCATCATTTTCTAAATTCTATATTTGTATTCTAGTAATAAGTTTTAATGAAGTTAAACTCAGAGCGGGAGTGAATGAGCGAGTTATTCAGTAGCTCAACATTTCCTAGACTAAATGTTTATATCCTAGTAATAATATCAGTACCTCACCATTTCCTAAATTCTATCTTTATATCCTAGTAATAAGATTTAATTTAGATAAACTCAGAGCGGGAGCGAATGAGCGAGTAATTCAGTAGCTCAACATTTCCTAGAATAAATTTTTATATCCTAGTAATAAGATTTAATTTAGTTAAACTCAGAGCGGGAGCGAATGAGCGAGTAATTCACTAGCTCAACATTTCCTAGACTAAATTTTTATATCCTAGTAATAATATCTGTACCTCATCATTTTCTAAATTCTGTCTTTGTATTCTAGTAATAAGTTTTAATCAAGTTAAACTCAGAGCGGGAGCGAATGATCGAGTTATTCAGTAGCTCAACATTTCCTAGACTATATTTTTATATCCTAGTAATAAGATATAATTTAGTTAAACTCAGAGCGAGAGCGAATGATCGAGTTATTCAGTAGCTCAACATTTCCTAGACTAAATTTTTATATCCTAGTAATAATATTTGTACCTCACCATTTCCTTAATTCTATCTTAGTATCCTAGTAATAAGTTTTCATTTAGTTAAACTCAGAGCGGGAGCGAATGAGCGAGTAATTCAGTATTTCAACATTTCCTAGACTAAATTTTTATATGCAAGTAATAATATCAGTACCTCACCATTTCCTAAATTCTATCTTTATATCCTAGAAATAAGATTTAATTTGGTTAAACTCAGAGCGGGAGCGAATGAGCGAGTAATTCAGTAGCTCAACATTTCCTAGACTAAATTTTTATATCCTAGTAATAATATCTGTACCTCATCATTTTCTAAATTCTATATTTGTATTCTAGTAATAAGTTTTAATGAAGTTAAACTCAGAACGGGAGCGAATGAGCGAGTAATTCAGGAGCTCAACATTTCCTAGACTAAATGTTTATATCCTAGTAATGATATCAGTACCTCACCATTTCCTAAATTCTATCTTTATATCCTAGTAATAAGATTTAATTTAGATAAACTCAGAGCGAGAGCAACTGAGCGAGTAATTCAGTAGCTCAACATTTCCTAGACTATATTTTTATATCCTAGTAATAAGATTTAATTAGTTAAACTCAGAGCGGGAGCGAATGAGCGAGTAATTCAGTAGCTCAACATTTCCTAGAATAATTTTTTATATCCTAGTAATAAGATTTAATTTAGTTAAACTCAGAGCGGGAGCGAATGAGCGAGTAATTCACTAGCTCAACATTTCCTAGACTAAATTTTTATATCCTAGTAATAATATCTGTACCTCATCATTTTCTAAATTCTATATTTGTATTCTAGTAATAAGTTTTAATTAAGTTAAACTCAGAACGGGAGCGAATGAGCGAGTAATTCAGTAGCTCAACATTTCCTAGACTAAATTTTTATATCCTAGTAATAATATCTGTACCTCACCATTTCCTAAATTCTATCTTTGTATCCTAGTAATAAGTTTTAATTAAGTTAAACTCAGAACGGGAGCGAATGAGCGAGTAATTCAGTAGCTCAACATTTCCTAGACTAAATTTTTATATCCTAGTAATAATATCTGTACCTCACCATTTCCTAAATTCTATCTTTGTATCCTAGTAATAAGTTTCAATTAAGTTAAACTCAGAGCGGGAGCGAATGAGCGAGTAATTCAGTAGCTCAACATTTCCTAGACTAAATGTTTATATCCTAGTAATAATATCAGTACCTCACCATTTCCTAAATTCTATCTTTATATCCTAGTAATAAGATTTAATTTAGATAAACTCAGAGCGAGAGCAACTGAGCGGGTAATTCAGTAGCTCAACATTTCCTAGACTAAATTTTTATATCCTAGTAATAATATCTGTACCTCATCATTTTCTAAATTCTATATTTGTATTCTAGTAATAAGTTTTAATGAAGTTAAACTCAGAACGGGAGCGAATGAGCGAGTAATTCAGGAGCTCAACATTTCCTAGACAAAATTTTTATATCCTAGTAATAATATCTGTACCTCATCATTTTCTAAATTCTATATTTGTATTCTAGTAATAAGTTTTAATGAAGTTAAACTCAGAACGGGAGCGAATGAGCGAGTAATTCAGGAGCTCAACATTTCCTAGACTAAATTTTTATATCCTTGTAATAATATCTGTACCTCACCATTTCCTAAATTCTATCTTTGTATCCTAGTAATAAGTTTCAATTAAGTTAAACTCAGAGCGGGAGCGAATGAGCAAGTAATTCAGTAGCTCAACATTTCCTAGACTAAAATTTTATATCCTAGTAATAATATCTGTACCTCACCATTTTCTAAATTCTATATTTGTATTCTAGTAATAAGTTTTAATTAAGTTAAACTCAGAACGGGAGCGAATGAGCGAGTAATTCAGTAGCTCAACATTTCCTAGACTAAATTTTTATATCCTAGTAATAATATCTGTACCTCACCATTTCCTAAATTCTATCTTTGTATCCTAGTAATAAGAATTAATTTAGTTAAACTCAGAGCGGGAGCGAATGAGCGAATAATTCAGTAGCTCAACATTTCCTAGAATAATTTTTTATATCCTAGTAATAAGATTTAATTTAGTTAAACTCAGAGCGGGAGCGAATGAGCGAGTAATTCACTAGCTCAACATTTCCTAGACTAAATTTTTATATCCTAGTAATAATATCTGTACCTCATCATTTTCTAAATTCTATATTTGTATTCTAGTAATAAGTTTTAATTAAGTTAAACTCAGAACGGGAGCGAATGAGCGAGTAATTCAGTAGCTCAACATTTCCTAGACTAAATTTTTATATCCTAGTAATAATATCTGTACCTCACCATTTCCTAAATTCTATCTTTGTATCCTAGTAATAAGTTTTAATTAAGTTAAACTCAGAACGGGAGCGAATGAGCGAGTAATTCAGTAGCTCAACATTTCCTAGACTAAATTTTTATATCCTAGTAATAATATCTGTACCTCACCATTTCCTAAATTCTATCTTTGTATCCTAGTAATAAGAATTAATTTAGTTAAACTCAGAGCGGGAGCGAATGAGCGAGTAATTCAGTAGCTCAACATTTCCTAGAATAATTTTTTATATCCTAGTAATAAGATTTAATTTAGTTAAACTCAGAGCGGGAGCGAATGAGCGAGTAATTCACTAGCTCAACATTTCCTAGACTAAATTTTTATATCCTAGTAATAATATCTGTACCTCATCATTTTCTAAATTCTATATTTGTATTCTAGTAATAAGTTTTAATGAAGTTAAACTCAGAACGGGAGCGAATGAGCGAGTAATTCAGGAGCTCAACATTTCCTAGACTAAATGTTTATATCCTAGTAATGATATCAGTACCTCACCATTTCCTAAATTCTATCTTTATATCCTAGTAATAAGATTTAATTTAGATAAACTCAGAGCGAGAGCAACTGAGCGAGTAATTCAGTAGCTCAACATTTCCTAGACTATATTTTTATATCCTAGTAATAAGATTTAATTAGTTAAACTCAGAGCGGGAGCGAATGAGCGAGTAATTCAGTAGCTCAACATTTCCTAGAATAATTTTTTATATCCTAGTAATAAGATTTAATTTAGTTAAACTCAGAGCGGGAGCGAATGAGCGAGTAATTCACTAGCTCAACATTTCCTAGACTAAATTTTTATATCCTAGTAATAATATCTGTACCTCATCATTTTCTAAATTCTATATTTGTATTCTAGTAATAAGTTTTAATTAAGTTAAACTCAGAACGGGAGCGAATGAGCGAGTAATTCAGTAGCTCAACATTTCCTAGACTAAATTTTTATATCCTAGTAATAATATCTGTACCTCACCATTTCCTAAATTCTATCTTTGTATCCTAGTAATAAGATTTAATTTAGTTAAACTCAGAACGGGAGCGAATGAGCGAGTAATTCAGTAGCTCAACATTTCCTAGACTAAATTTTTATATCCTAGTAATAATATCTGTACCTCACCATTTCCTAAATTCTATCTTTGTATCCTAGTAATAAGTTTCAATTAAGTTAAACTCAGAGCGGGAGCGAATGAGCGAGTAATTCAGTAGCTCAACATTTCCTAGACTAAATGTTTATATCCTAGTAATAATATCAGTACCTCACCATTTCCTAAATTCTATCTTTATATCCTAGTAATAAGATTTAATTTAGATAAACTCAGAGCGAGAGCAACTGAGCGGGTAATTCAGTAGCTCAACATTTCCTAGACTAAATTTTTATATCCTAGTAATAATATCTGTACCTCATCATTTTCTAAATTCTATATTTGTATTCTAGTAATAAGTTTTAATGAAGTTAAACTCAGAACGGGAGCGAATGAGCGAGTAATTCAGGAGCTCAACATTTCCTAGACAAAATTTTTATATCCTAGTAATAATATCTGTACCTCATCATTTTCTAAATTCTATATTTGTATTCTAGTAATAAGTTTTAATGAAGTTAAACTCAGAACGGGAGCGAATGAGCGAGTAATTCAGGAGCTCAACATTTCCTAGACTAAATTTTTATATCCTTGTAATAATATCTGTACCTCACCATTTCCTAAATTCTATCTTTGTATCCTAGTAATAAGTTTCAATTAAGTTAAACTCAGAGCGGGAGCGAATGAGCAAGTAATTCAGTAGCTCAACATTTCCTAGACTAAAATTTTATATCCTAGTAATAATATCTGTACCTCACCATTTTCTAAATTCTATATTTGTATTCTAGTAATAAGTTTTAATTAAGTTAAACTCAGAACGGGAGCGAATGAGCGAGTAATTCAGTAGCTCAACATTTCCTAGACTAAATTTTTATATCCTAGTAATAATATCTGTACCTCACCATTTCCTAAATTCTATCTTTGTATCCTAGTAATAAGAATTAATTTAGTTAAACTCAGAGCGGGAGCGAATGAGCGAGTAATTCAGTAGCTCAACATTTCCTAGAATAATTTTTTATATCCTAGTAATAAGATTTAATTTAGTTAAACTCAGAGCGGGAGCGAATGAGCGAGTAATTCACTAGCTCAACATTTCCTAGACTAAATTTTTATATCCTAGTAATAATATCTGTACCTCATCATTTTCTAAATTCTATATTTGTATTCTAGTAATAAGTTTTAATTAAGTTAAACTCAGAACGGGAGCGAATGAGCGAGTAATTCAGTAGCTCAACATTTCCTAGACTAAATTTTTATATCCTAGTAATAATATCTGTACCTCACCATTTCCTAAATTCTATCTTTGTATCCTAGTAATAAGTTTTAATTAAGTTAAACTCAGAACGGGAGCGAATGAGCGAGTAATTCAGTAGCTCAACATTTCCTAGACTAAATTTTTATATCCTAGTAATAATATCTGTACCTCACCATTTCCTAAATTCTATCTTTGTATCCTAGTAATAAGTTTCAATTAAGTTAAACTCAGAGCGGGAGCGAATGAGCGAGTAATTCAGTAGCTCAACATTTCCTAGACTAAATGTTTATATCCTAGTAATAATATCAGTACCTCACCATTTCCTAAATTCTATCTTTATATCCTAGTAATAAGATTTAATTTAGATAAACTCAGAGCGAGAGCAACTGAGCGGGTAATTCAGTAGCTCAACATTTCCTAGACTAAATTTTTATATCCTAGTAATAATATCTGTACCTCATCATTTTCTAAATTCTATATTTGTATTCTAGAAATAAGTTTTAATGAAGTTAAACTCAGAACGGGAGCGAATGAGCGAGTAATTCAGGAGCTCAACATTTCCTAGACAAAATTTTTATATCCTAGTAATAATATCTGTACCTCATCATTTTCTAAATTCTATATTTGTATTCTAGTAATAAGTTTTAATGAAGTTAAACTCAGAACGGGAGCGAATGAGCGAGTAATTCAGGAGCTCAACATTTCCTAGACTAAATTTTTATATCCTAGTAATAATATCTGTACCTCACCATTTCCTAAATTCTATCTTTGTATCCTAGTAATAAGTTTCAATTAAGTTAAACTCAGAGCGGGAGCGAATGAGCAAGTAATTCAGTAGCTCAACATTTCCTAGACTAAAATTTTATATCCTAGTAATAATATCTGTACCTCACCATTTTCTAAATTCTATATTTGTATTCTAGTAATAAGTTTTAATTAAGTTAAACTCAGAACGGGAGCGAATGAGCGAGTATTTCAGTAGCTCAACATTTCCTAGACTAAATTTTTATATCCTAGTAATAATATCTGTACCTCACCATTTCCTAAATTCTATCTTTGTATCCTAGTAATAAGAATTAATTTAGTTAAACTCAGAGCGGGAGCGAATGAGCGAGTAATTCAGTAGCTCAACATTTCCTAGACTTGTTTTTATATCCTAGTAATAAGATTTAATTTAGTTAAACTCAGAGCGGGAGCGAATGAGCGAGTAATTCAGTAGCTCAACATTTCCTAGACTAAATTTTTATATCCTAGTAATAATATCTGTACCTCACCATTTCCTAAATTCTATCTTTGTATCCTAGTAATAAGTTTTAATCAAGTTAAACTCAGAGCGGGAGCGAATGAGCGAGTAATTCAGTAGCTCAACATTTCCTAGAATAAATTTTTATATCCTAGTAATAAGATTTAATTTAGTTAAACTCGGAGCGGGAGCGAATGAGCGAGTAATTCACTAGCTCAACATTTCCTAGACTAAATTTTTATATCCTAGTAATAATATCTGTACCTCATCATTTTCTAAATTCTATATTTGTATTCTAGTAATAAGTTTTAATGAAGTTAAACTCAGAACGGGAGCGAATGAGCGAGTAATTCAGTAGCTCAACATTTCCTAGACTAAATTTTTATATCCTAGTAATAATATCTGTACCTCACCATTTCCTAAATTCTATCTTTGTATCCTAGTAATAAGTTTCAATTAAGTTAAACTCAGAGCGGGAGCGAATGAGCGAGTAATTCAGGAGCTCAACATTTCCTAGACTAAATTTTTATATCCTAGTAATAATATCTGTACCTCACCATTTCCTAAATTCTATCTTTGTATCCTAGTAATAAGTTTCAATTAAGTTAAACTCAGAGCGGGAGCGAATGAGCGAGTTATTCAGTAGCTCAACATTTCCTAGACTAAATTTTTATATCCTAGTAATAATATCAGTACCTCACCATTTCCTAAATTCTATCTTTATATCCTAGTAATAAGATTTAATTTAGATAAACTCAGAGCGGGAGCGAATGAGCGAGTAATTCAGTAGCTCAACATTTCCTAGAATAAATTTTTATATCCTAGTAATAAGATTTAATTTAGTTAAACTCAGAGCGGGAGCGAATGAGCGAGTAATTCACTAGCTCAACATTTCCTAGACTAAATTTTTATATCCTAGTAATAATATCTGTACCTCATCATTTTCTAAATTCTGTCTTTGTATTCTAGTAATAAGTTTTAATCAAGTTAAACTCAGAGCGGGAGCGAATGATCGAGTTATTCAGTAGCTCAACATTTCCTAGACTATATTTTTATATCCTAGTAATAAGATATAATTTAGTTAAACTCAGAGCGAGAGCGAATGATCGAGTTATTCAGTAGCTCAACATTTCCTAGACTAAATTTTTATATCCTAGTAATAATATTTGTACCTCACCATTTCCTTAATTCTATCTTAGTATCCTAGTAATAAGTTTTCATTTAGTTAAACTCAGAGCGGGAGCGAATGAGCGAGTAATTCAGTATTTCAACATTTCCTAGACTAAATTTTTATATGCAAGTAATAATATCAGTACCTCACCATTTCCTAAATTCTATCTTTATATCCTAGAAATAAGATTTAATTTGGTTAAACTCAGAGCGGGAGCGAATGAGCGAGTAATTCAGTAGCTCAACATTTCCTAGACTAAATTTTTATATCCTAGTAATAATATCTGTACCTCATCATTTTCTAAATTCTATATTTGTATTCTAGTAATAAGTTTTAATGAAGTTAAACTCAGAACGGGAGCGAATGAGCGAGTAATTCAGGAGCTCAACATTTCCTAGACTAAATGTTTATATCCTAGTAATGATATCAGTACCTCACCATTTCCTAAATTCTATCTTTATATCCTAGTAATAAGATTTAATTTAGATAAACTCAGAGCGAGAGCAACTGAGCGAGTAATTCAGTAGCTCAACATTTCCTAGACTATATTTTTATATCCTAGTAATAAGATTTAATTAGTTAAACTCAGAGCGGGAGCGAATGAGCGAGTAATTCAGTAGCTCAACATTTCCTAGAATATTTTTTTATATCCTAGTAATAAGATTTAATTTAGTTAAACTCAGAGCGGGAGCGAATGATCGAGCAATTCACTAGCTCAACCTTTCCTAGACTAAATTTTTATATCCTAGTAATAATATCTGTACCTCATCATTTTCTAAATTCTATATTTGTATTCTAGTAATAAGTTTAAATTAAGTTAAACTCAGAACGGGAGCGAATGAGCGAGTAATTCAGTAGCTCAACATTTCCTAGACTAAATTTTTATATCCTAGTAATAATATCTGTACCTCACCATTTCCTAAATTCTATCTTTGTATCCTAGTAATAAGTTTCAATTAAGTTAAACTCAGAGCGGGAGCGAATGAGCGAGTAATTCAGTAGCTCAACATTTCCTAGACTAAATTTTTATATCCTAGTAATAATATCTGTACCTCACCATTTCCTAAATTCTATCTTTGTATCCTAGTAATAAGTTTCAATTAAGTTAAACTCAGAGCGGGAGCGAATGAGCGAGTAATTCAGTAGCTCAACATTTCCTAGACTAAATGTTTATATCCTAGTAATAATATCAGTACCTCACCATTTCCTAAATTCTATCTTTATATCCTAGAAATAAGATTTAATTTGGTTAAACTCAGAGCGGGAGCGAATGAGCGAGTAATTCAGTAGCTCAACATTTCCTAGACTAAATTTTTATATCCTAGTAATAATATCTGTACCTCATCATTTTCTAAATTCTATATTTGTATTCTAGTAATAAGTTTTAATGAAGTTAAACTCAGAACGGGAGCGAATGAGCGAGTAATTCAGGAGCTCAACATTTCCTAGACTAAATGTTTATATCCTAGTAATGATATCAGTACCTCACCATTTCCTAAATTCTATCTTTATATCCTAGTAATAAGATTTAATTTAGATAAACTCAGAGCGAGAGCAACTGAGCGAGTAATTCAGTAGCTCAACATTTCCTAGACTATATTTTTATATCCTAGTAATAAGATTTAATTAGTTAAACTCAGAGCGGGAGCGAATGAGCGAGTAATTCAGTAGCTCAACATTTCCTAGAATATTTTTTTATATCCTAGTAATAAGATTTAATTTAGTTAAACTCAGAGCGGGAGCGAATGATCGAGTAATTCACTAGCTCAACATTTCCTAGACTAAATTTTTATATCCTAGTAATAATATCTGTACCTCATCATTTTCTAAATTCTATATTTGTATTCTAGTAATAAGTTTAAATTAAGTTAAACTCAGAACGGGAGCGAATGAGCGAGTAATTCAGTAGCTCAACATTTCCTAGACTAAATTTTTATATCCTAGTAATAATATCTGTACCTCACCATTTCCTAAATTCTATCTTTGTATCCTAGTAATAAGTTTCAATTAAGTTAAACTCAGAGCGGGAGCGAATGAGCGAGTAATTCAGTAGCTCAACATTTCCTAGACTAAATTTTTATATCCTAGTAATAATATCTGTACCTCACCATTTCCTAAATTCTATCTTTGTATCCTAGTAATAAGTTTCAATTAAGTTAAACTCAGAGCGGGAGCGAATGAGCGAGTAATTCAGTAGCTCAACATTTCCTAGACTAAATGTTTATATCCTAGTAATAATATCAGTACCTCACCATTTCCTAAATTCTATCTTTATATCCTAGAAATAAGATTTAATTTGGTTAAACTCAGAGCGGGAGCGAATGAGCGAGTAATTCAGTAGCTCAACATTTCCTAGACTAAATTTTTATATCCTAGTAATAATATCTGTACCTCATCATTTTCTAAATTCTATATTTGTATTCTAGTAATAAGTTTTAATGAAGTTAAACTCAGAACGGGAGCGAATGAGCGAGTAATTCAGGAGCTCAATAATTTCCTAGACTAAATGTTTATATCCTAGTAATGATATCAGTACCTCACCATTTCCTAAATTCTATCTTTATATCCTAGTAATAAGATTTAATTTAGATAAACTCAGAGCGAGAGTAACTGAGCGAGTAATTCAGTAGCTCAACATTTCCTAGACTATATTTTTATATCCTAGTAATAAGATTTAATTAGTTAAACTCAGAGCGGGAGCGAATGAGCGAGTAATTCAGTAGCTCAACATTTCCTAGAATATTTTTTTATATCCTAGTAATAAGATTTAATTTAGTTAAACTCAGAGCGGGAGCGAATGATCGAGTAATTCAGTAGCTCAACATTTCCTAGACTAAATTTTTATATCCTAGTAATAATATCTGTACCTCACCATTTCCTAAATTCTATCTTTGTATCCTAGTAATAAGTTTCAATTAAGTTAAACTCAGAGCGGGAGCGAATGAGCGAGTAATTCAGTAGCTCAACATTTCCTAGACTAAATGTTTATATCCTAGTAATAATATCAGTACCTCACCATTTCCTAAATTCTATCTTTATATCCTAGTAATAAGATTTAATTTAGATAAACTCAGAGCGAGAGCAACTGAGCGGGTAATTCAGTAGCTCAACATTTCCTAGACTAAATTTTTATATCCTAGTAATAATATCTGTACCTCATCATTTTCTAAATTCTATATTTGTATTCTAGTAATAAGATTTAATTTAGATAAACTCAGAGCGAGAGCAACTGAGCGGGTAATTCAGTAGCTCAACATTTCCTAGACTAAATTTTTATATCCTAGTAATAATATCTGTACCTCATCATTTTCTAAATTCTATATTTGTATTCTAGTAATAAGTTTTAATGAAGTTAAACTCAGAACGGGAGCGAATGAGCGAGTAATTCAGGAGCTCAACATTTCCTAGACAAAATTTTTATATCCTAGTAATAATATCTGTACCTCATCATTTTCTAAATTCTATATTTGTATTCTAGTAATAAGTTTTAATTAAGTTAAACTCAGAACGGGAGCGAATGAGCGAGTAATTCAGTAGCTCAACATTTCCTAGACTAAATTTTTATATCCTAGTAATAATATCTGTACCTCACCATTTCCTAAATTCTATCTTTGTATCCTAGTAATAAGTTTTAATTAAGTTAAACTCAGAACGGGAGCTAATGAGCGAGTAATTCAGTAGCTCAACATTTCCTAGACTAAATTTTTATATCCTAGTAATAATATCTGTACCTCACCATTTCCTAAATTCTATCTTTGTATCCTAGTAATAAGTTTCAATTAAGTTAAACTCAGAGCGGGAGCGAATGAGCGAGTAATTCAGTAGCTCAACATTTCCTAGACTAAATGTTTATATCCTAGTAATAATATCAGTACCTCACCATTTCCTAAATTCTATCTTTATATCCTAGTAATAAGATTTAATTTAGATAAACTCAGAGCGAGAGCAACTGAGCGGGTAATTCAGTAGCTCAACATTTCCTAGACTAAATTTTTATATCCTAGTAATAATATCTGTACCTCATCATTTTCTAAATTCTATATTTGTATTCTAGTAATAAGTTTTAATGAAGTTAAACTCAGAACGGGAGCGAATGAGCGAGTAATTCAGGAGCTCAACATTTCCTAGACAAAATTTTTATATCCTAGTAATAATATCTGTACCTCATCATTTTCTAAATTCTATATTTGTATTCTAGTAATTAGTTTTAATGAAGTTAAACTCAGAACGGGAGCGAATGAGCGAGTAATTCAGGAGCTCAACATTTCCTAGACTAAATTTTTATATCCTAGTAATAATATCTGTACCTCACCATTTCCTAAATTCTATCTTTGTATCCTAGTAATAAGTTTCAATTAAGTTAAACTCAGAGCGGGAGCGAATGAGCAAGTAATTCAGTAGCTCAACATTTCCTAGACTAAAATTTTATATCCTAGTAATAATATCTGTACCTCACCATTTTCTAAATTCTATATTTGTATTCTAGTAATAAGTTTTAATTAAGTTAAACTCAGAACGGGAGCGAATGAGCGAGTATTTCAGTAGCTCAACATTTCCTAGACTAAATTTTTATATCCTAGTAATAATATCTGTACCTCACCATTTCCTAAATTCTATCTTTGTATCCTAGTAATAAGAATTAATTTAGTTAAACTCAGAGCGGGAGCGAATGAGCTAGTAATTCAGTAGCTTAACATTTCCTAGACTTGTTTTTATATCCTAGTAATAAGATTTAATTTAGTTAAACTCAGAGCGGGAGCGAATGAGCGAGTAATTCAGTAGCTCAACATTTCCTAGACTAAATTTTTATATCCTAGTAATAATATCTGTACCTCACCATTTCCTAAATTCTATCTTTGTATCCTAGTAATAAGTTTTAATCAAGTTAAACTCAGAGCGGGAGCGAATGAGCGAGTAATTCAGTAGCTCAACATTTCCTAGAATAAATTTTTATATCCTAGTAATAAGATTTAATTTAGTTAAACTCGGAGCGGGAGCGAATGAGCGAGTAATTCACTAGCTCAACATTTCCTAGACTAAATTTTTATATCCTAGTAATAATATCTGTACCTCATCATTTTCTAAATTCTATATTTGTATTCTAGTAATAAGTTTTAATGAAGTTAAACTCAGAACGGGAGCGAATGAGCGAGTAATTCAGGAGCTCAACATTTCCTAGACTAAATTTTTATATCCTAGTAATAATATCTGTACCTCACCATTTCCTAAATTCTATCTTTGTATCCTAGTAATAAGTTTCAATTAAGTTAAACTCAGAGCGGGAGCGAATGAGCGAGTAATTCAGGAGCTCAACATTTCCTAGACAAAATTTTTATATCCTAGTAATAATATCTGTACCTCATCATTTTCTAAATTCTATATTTGTATTCTAGTAATAAGTTTTAATGAAGTTAAACTCAGAACGGGAGCGAATGAGCGAGTAATTCAGGAGCTCAACATTTCCTAGACTAAATTTTTATATCCTAGTAATAATATCTGTACCTCACCATTTCCTAAATTCTATCTTTGTATCCTAGTAATAAGTTTCAATTAAGTTAAACTCAGAGCGGGAGCGAATGAGCAAGTAATTCAGTAGCTCAACATTTCCTAGACTAAAATTTTATATCCTAGTAATAATATCTGTACCTCACCATTTTCTAAATTCTATATTTGTATTCTAGTAATAAGTTTTAATTAAGTTAAACTCAGAACGGGAGCGAATGAGCGAGTATTTCAGTAGCTCAACATTTCCTAGAATAAATTTTTATATCCTAGTAATAAGATTTAATTTAGTTAAACTCAGAGCGGGAGCGAATGAGCGAGTAATTCACTAGCTCAACATTTCCTAGACTAAATTTTTATATCCTAGTAATAATATCTGTACCTCATCATTTTCTAAATTCTGTCTTTGTATTCTAGTAATAAGTTTTAATCAAGTTAAACTCAGAGCGGGAGCGAATGATCGAGTTATTCAGTAGCTCAACATTTCCTAGACTATATTTTTATATCCTAGTAATAAGATATAATTTAGTTAAACTCAGAGCGAGAGCGAATGATCGAGTTATTCAGTAGCTCAACATTTCCTAGACTAAATTTTTATATCCTAGTAATAATATCTGTACCTCACCGATTTCTAAATTCTATATTTGTATTCTAGTAATAAGTTTTAATTAAGTTAAACTCAGAACGGGAGCGAATGAGCGAGTAATTCAGTAGCTCAACATTTCCTAGACTAAATTTTTATATCCTAGTAATAATATCTGTACCTCACCATTTCCTAAATTCTATCTTTGTATCCTAGTAATAAGTTTCAATTAAGTTAAACTCAGAGCGGGAGCGAATGAGCGAGTAATTCAGTAGCTCAACATTTCCTAGACTAAATGTTTATATCCTAGTAATAATATCTGTACCTCACCATTTCCTAAATTCTATCTTTGTATCCTAGTAATAAGTTTCAATTAAGTTAAACTCAGAGCGGGAGCGAATGAGCAAGTAATTCAGTAGCTCAACATTTCCTAGACTAAAATTTTATATCCTAGTAATAATATCTGTACCTCACCATTTTCTAAATTCTATATTTGTATTCTAGTAATAAGTTTTAATTAAGTTAAACTCAGAGCGGGAGCGAATGAGCTAGTAATTCAGTAGCTTAACATTTCCTAGACTTGTTTTTATATCCTAGTAATAAGATTTAATTTAGTTAAACTCAGAGCGGGAGCAAATGAGCGAGTAATTCAGTAGCTCAACATTTCCTAGACTAAATTTTTATATCCTAGTAATAATATCTGTACCTCACCATTTCCTAAATTCTATCTTTGTATCCTAGTAATAAGTTTTAATCAAGTTAAACTCAGAGCGGGAGCGAATGAGCGAGTAATTCAGTAGCTCAACATTTCCTAGAATAAATGTTTATATCCTAGTAATAAGATTTAATTTAGTTAAACTCGGAGCGGGAGCGAATGAGCGAGTAATTCACTAGCTCAACATTTCCTAGACTAAATTTTTATATCCTAGTAATAATATCTGTACCTCATCATTTTCTAAATTCTATATTTGTATTCTAGTAATAAGTTTTAATGAAGTTAAACTCAGAACGGGAGCGAATGAGCGAGTAATTCAGGAGCTCAACATTTCCTAGACTAAATTTTTATATCCTAGTAATAATATCTGTACCTCACCATTTCCTAAATTCTATCTTTGTATCCTAGTAATAAGTTTCAATTAAGTTAAACTCAGAGCGGGAGCGAATGAGCAAGTAATTCAGGAGCTCAACATTTCCTAGACTAAATTTTTATATGCAAGTAATAATATCAGTATTTCACCATTTCCTAAATTCTATCTTTGTATCCTAGAAATAAGATTTAATTTGGTTAAACTAAGAGCGGGAGCGAATGAGCGAGTAATTCAGTAGCTCAACATTTCCTAGAGTAAATTTTTATATGCAAGTAATAATATCAGTACCTCACCATTTCCTAAATTCTATCTTAGTATCCTAGTAATAAGTTTTCATTTAGTTAAACTCAGAGCGGGAGCGAATGAGCGAGTAATTCAGTATTTCAACATTTCCTAGAGTAAATTTTTATATGCAAGTAATAATATCAGTACCTCACCATTTCCTAAATTCTATCTTTATATCCTAGTAATAAGATTTAATTTAGATAAACTCAGAGCGAGAGCAACTGAGCGAGTAATTCAGTAGCTCAACATTTCCTAGACTAAATTTTTATATCCTAGTAATAATATCTGTACCTCACCATTTTCTAAATTCTATCTTTGTATCCTAGTAATAAACATTAATTTAGTTAAACTCAGAGCGGGAGCGAATGAGCTAGTAATTCAGTAGCTTAACATTTCCTAGACTAGTTTTTATATCCTAGTAATAAGATTTAATTTAGTTAAACTCAGAGCGGGAGCGAATGAGCGAGTAATTCAGTAGCTCAACATTTCCTAGACTAAATTTTTATATCCTAGTAATAATATCTGTACCTCACCATTTCCTAAATTCTATCTTTGTATCCGAGTAATAAGTTTTAATCAAGTTAAACTCAGAGCGGGAGCGAATGAGCGAGTAATTCAGTAGCTCAACATTTCCTAGAATAAATTTTTATATCCTAGTAATAAGATTTAATTTAGTTAAACTCGGAGCGGGAGCGAATGAGCGAGTAATTCACTAGCTCAACATTTCCTAGACAAAATTTTTATATCCTAGTAATAATATCTGTACCTCATCATTTTCTAAATTCTATATTTGTATTCTAGTAATAAGTTTTAATGAAGTTAAACTCAGAACGGGAGCGAATGAGCGAGTAATTCAGTAGCTCAACATTTCCTAGACTAAATGTTTATATCCTAGTAATAATATCAGTACCTCACCATTTCCTAAATTCTATCTTTATATCCTAGTAATAAGATTTAATTTAGATAAACTCAGAGCGGAAGCGAATGAGCGAGTAATTCAGTAGCTCAACATTTCCTAGAATAAATTTTTATATCCTAGTAATAAGATTTAATTTAGATAAACTCAGAGCGGGAGCGAATGAGCGAGTAATTCACTAGCTCAACATTTCCTAGACTAAATTTTTATATCCTAGTAATAATATCTGTACCTCATCATTTTCTAAATTCTGTCTTTGTATTCTAGTAATAAGTTTTAATCAAGTTAAACTCAGAGCGGGAGCGAATGATCGAGTTATTCAGTAGCTCAACATTTCCTAGACTATATTTTTATATCCTAGTAATAAGATATAATTTAGTTAAACTCAGAGCGAGAGCGAATGATCGAGTTATTCAGTAGCTCAACATTTCCTAGACTAAATTTTTATATCCTAGTAATAATATCTGTACCTCACCGATTTCTAAATTCTATATTTGTATTCTAGTAATAAGTTTTAATTAAGTTAAACTCAGAACGGGAGCGAATGAGCGAGTAATTCAGTAGCTCAACATTTCCTAGACTAAATTTTTATATCCTAGTAATAATATCTGTACCTCACCATTTCCTAAATTCTATCTTTGTATCCTAGTAATAAGTTTCAATTAAGTTAAACTCAGAGCGGGAGCGAATGAGCGAGTAATTCAGTAGCTCAACATTTCCTAGACTAAATGTTTATATCCTAGTAATAATATCAGTACCTCACCATTTCCTTAATTCTATCTTTATATCCTAGTAATAAGATTTAATTTAGATAAACTCAGAGCGGAAGCGATTGAGCGAGTAATTCAGTAGCTCAACATTTCCTAGACTAAATTTTTATATCCTAGTAATAAGATTTAATTTAGTTAAACTCAGAGCGGGAGCGAATGAGCGAGTAATTCACTAGCTCCACATTTCCTAGACTAAATTTTCATATCCTAGTAATAATATCTGTACCTCATCATTTTCTAAATTCTGTCTTTGTATTCTAGTAATAAGTTTTAATCAAGTTAAACTCAGAGCGGGAGCGAATGATCGAGTTATTCAGTAGCTCAACATTTCCTAGACTATACTTTTATATCCTAGTAATAAGATATAATTTAGTTAAACTCAGAGCGAGAGCGAATGATCGAGTTATTCAGTAGCTCAACATTTCCTAGACTAAATTTTTATATCCTAGTAATAATATTTGTACCTCACCATTTCCTAAATTCTATCTTAGTATCCTAGTAATAAGTTTTCATTTAGTTAAACTCAGAGCGGGAGCGAATGAGCGAGTAATTAAGTATTTCAACATTTCCTAGAGTAAATTTTTATATGCAAGTAATAATATCAGTACCTCACCATTTCCTAAATTCTATCTTCATATCCTAGAAATAAGATTTAATTTGGTTAAACTCAGAGCGGGAGCGAATGAGCGAGTAATTCAGTAGCTCAACATTTCCTAGACTATATTTTTATATCCTAGTAATAAGATTTAATTTACTTAAACTCAGAGCGGGAGCGAATGAGCGAGTAATTCAGTAGCTCAACATTTCCTAGACTAAATTTTTATATCCTAGTAATAATATCTGTACCTCACCATTTCCTAAATTCTATCTTTGTATCCTAGTAATAAGTTTTAATTAAGTTAAACTCAGAGCGGGAGCGAATGAGCAAGTAATTCAGTAGCTCAACATTTCCTTGACTAAATTTTTATATCCTAGTAATAATATCTGTACCTCACCGATTTCTAAATTCTATATTTGTATTCTAGTAATAAGTTTTAATTAAGTTAAACTCAGAACGGGAGCGAATGAGCGAGTAATTCAGTAGCTCAACATTTCCTAGACTAAATTTTTATATGCAAGTAATAATATCAGTACCTCACCATTTCCTAAATTCTATCTTTATATCCTAGAAATAAGATTTAATTTGGTTAAACTCAGAGCGGGAGCGAATGAGCGAGTAATTCAGTAGCTCAACATTTCCTAGAGTAAATTTTTATATGCAAGTAATAATATCAGTACCTCACCATTTCCTAAATTCTATCTTAGTATCCTAGTAATAAGTTTTCATTTAGTTAAACTCAGAGCGGGAGCGAATGAGCGAGTAATTCAGTATTTCAACATTTCCTAGAGTAAATTTTTATATGCAAGTAATAATATCAGTACCTCACCATTTCCTAAATTCTATCTTTATATCCTAGTAATAAGATTTAATTTAGATAAACTCAGAGCGAGAGCAACTGAGCGAGTAATTCAGTAGCTCAACATTTCCTAGACTAAATTTTTATATCCTAGTAATAATATCTGTACCTCACCATTTTCTAAATTCTGTCTTTGTATTCTAGTAATAAGTTTTAATCAAGTTAAACTCAGAGCGGGAGCGAATGATCGAGTTATTCAGTAGCTCAACATTTCCTAGACTATATTTTTATATCCTAGTAATAAGATATAATTTAGTTAAACTCAGAGCGAGAGCGAATGATCGAGTTATTCAGTAGCTCAACATTTCCTAGACTAAATTTTTATATCCTAGTAATAATATTTGTACCTCACCATTTCCTTAATTCTATCTTAGTATCCTAGTAATAAGTTTTCATTTAGTTAAACTCAGAGCGGGAGCGAATGAGCGAGTAATTCAGTATTTCAACATTTCCTAGACTAAATTTTTATATGCAAGTAATAATATCAGTATTTCACCATTTCCTAAATTCTATCTTTATATCCTAGAAATAAGATTTAATTTGGTTAAACTCAGAGCGGGAGCGAATGAGCGAGTAATTCAGTAGCTCAACATTTCCTAGAGTAAATTTTTATATGCAAGTAATAATATCAGTACCTCACCATTTCCTAAATTCTATCTTAGTATCCTAGTAATAAGTTTTCATTTAGTTAAACTCAGAGCGGGAGCGAATGAGCGAGTAATTCAGTATTTCAACATTTCCTAGAGTAAATTTTTATATGCAAGTAATAATATCAGTACCTCACCATTTCCTAAATTCTATCTTTATATCCTAGTAATAAGATTTAATTTAGATAAACTCAGAGCGAGAGCAACTGAGCGAGTAATTCAGTAGCTCAACATTTCCTAGACTAAATTTTTATATCCTAGTAATAATATCTGTACCTCACCATTTTCTAAATTCTATCTTTGTATCCTAGTAATAAACATTAATTTAGTTAAACTCAGAGCGGGAGCGAATGAGCTAGTAATTCAGTAGCTTAACATTTCCTAGACTTGTTTTTATATCCTAGTAATAAGATTTAATTTAGTTAAACTCAGAGCGGGAGCGAATGAGCGAGTAATTCAGTAGCTCAACATTTCCTAGACTAAATTTTTATATCCTAGTAATAATATCTGTACCTCACCATTTCCTAAATTCTATCTTTGTATCCTAGTAATAAGTTTTAATCAAGTTAAACTCAGAGCGGGAGCGAATGAGCGAGTAATTCAGTAGCTCAACATTTCCTAGACTATATTTTTATATCCTAGTAATAAGATTTAATTTAGTTAAACTTAGAGCGGGAGCGAATGAGCGAGTAATTCAGTAGCTCAACATTTCCTAGAATACATTTTTAAATCCTAGTAATAAGATTTAATTTAGTTAAACTCGGAGCGGGAGCGAATGAGCGAGTAATTCACTAGCTCAACATTTCCTAGACTAAATTTTTATATCCTAGTAATAATATCTGTACCTCCTCATTTTCTAAATTCTATATTTGTATTCTAGTAATAAGTTTTAATGAAGTTAAACTCAGAACGGGAGCGAATGAGCGAGTAATTCAGGAGCTCAACATTTCCTAGACTAAATTTTTATATCCTAGTAATAATATCTGTACCTCACCATTTCCTAAATTCTATCTTTTTATCCTAGTAATAAGTTTTAATTAAGTTAAACTCAGAGCGGGAGCGAATGAGCAAGTAATTCAGTAGCTCAACATTTCCTAGACTAAAATTTTATATCCTAGTAATAATATCTGTACCTCACCATTTTCTAAATTCTATATTTGTATTCTAGTAATAAGTTTTAATTAAGTTAAACTCAGAACGGGAGCGAATGAGCGAGTAATTCAGTAGCTCAACATTTCCTAGACTAAATTTTTATATCCTAGTAATAATATCTGTACCTCACCATTTCCTAAATTCTATCTTTGTATCCTAGTAATAAGAATTAATTTAGTTAAACTCAGAGCGGGAGCGAATGAGCTAGTAATTCAGTAGCTTAACATTTCCTAGACTTGTTTTTATATCCTAGTAATAAGATTTAATTTAGTTAAACTCAGAGCGGGAGCGAATGAGCGAGTAATTCAGTAGCTCAACATTTCCTAGACTAAATTTTTATATCGTAGTAATAATATCTGTACCTCACCATTTCCTAAATTCTATCTTTGTATCCTAGTAATAAGAATTAATTTAGTTAAACTCAGAGCGGGAGCGAATGAGCTAGTAATTCAGTAGCTTAACATTTCCTAGACTTGTTTTTATATCCTAGTAATAAGATTTAATTTAGTTAAACTCAGAGCGGGAGCGAATGAGCGAGTAATTCAGTAGCTCAACATTTCCTAGACTAAATTTTTATATCCTAGTAATAATATCTGTACCTCACCATTTCCTAAATTCTATCTTTGTATCCTAGTAATAAGTTTTAATCAAGTTAAACTCAGAGCGGGAGCGAATGAGCGAGTAATTCAGTAGCTCAACATTTCCTAGAATAAATTTTTATATCCTAGTAATAAGATTTAATTTAGTTAAACTCGGAGCGGGAGCGAATGAGCGAGTAATTCACTAGCTCAACATTTCCTAGACAAAATTTTTATATCCTAGTAATAATATCTGTACCTCATCATTTTCTAAATTCTATATTTGTATTCTAGTAATAAGTTTTAATGAAGTTAAACTCAGAACGGGAGCGAATGAGCGAGTAATTCAGTAGCTCAACATTTCCTAGACTAAATGTTTATATCCTAGTAATAATATCAGTACCTCACCATTTCCTAAATTCTATCTTTATATCCTAGTAATAAGATTTAATTTAGATAAACTCAGAGCGGAAGCGAATGAGCGAGTAATTCAGTAGCTCAACATTTCCTAGAATAAATTTTTATATCCTAGTAATAAGATTTAATTTAGTTAAACTCAGAGCGGGAGCGAATGAGCGAGTAATTCACTAGCTCAACATTTCCTAGACTAAATTTTTATATCCTAGTAATAATATCTGTACCTCATCATTTTCTAAATTCTGTCTTTGTATTCTAGTAATAAGTTTTAATCAAGTTAAACTCAGAGCGGGAGCGAATGATCGAGTTATTCAGTAGCTCAACATTTCCTAGACTATATTTTTATATCCTAGTAATAAGATATAATTTAGTTAAACTCAGAGCGAGAGCGAATGATCGAGTTATTCAGTAGCTCAACATTTCCTAGACTAAATTTTTATATCCTAGTAATAATATTTGTACCTCACCATTTCCTTAATTCTATCTTAGTATCCTAGTAATAAGTTTTCATTTAGTTAAACTCAGAGCGGGAGCGAATGAGCGAGTAATTCAGTATTTCAACATTTCCTAGACTAAATTTTTATATGCAAGTAATAATATCAGTATTTCACCATTTCCTAAATTCTATCTTTATATCCTAGAAATAAGATTTAATTTGGTTAAACTCAGAGCGGGAGCGAATGAGCGAGTAATTCAGTAGCTCAACATTTCCTAGAGTAAATTTTTATATGCAAGTAATAATATCAGTACCTCACCATTTCCTAAATTCTATCTTAGTATCCTAGTAATAAGTTTTCATTTAGTTAAACTCAGAGCGGGAGCGAATGAGCGAGTAATTCAGTATTTCAACATTTCCTAGAGTAAATTTTTATATGCAAGTAATAATATCAGTACCTCACCATTTCCTAAATTCTATCTTTATATCCTAGTAATAAGATTTAATTTAGATAAACTCAGAGCGAGAGCAACTGAGCGAGTAATTCAGTAGCTCAACATTTCCTAGACTAAATTTTTATATCCTAGTAATAATATCTGTACCTCACCATTTTCTAAATTCTATCTTTGTATCCTAGTAATAAACATTAATTTAGTTAAACTCAGAGCGGGAGCGAATGAGCTAGTAATTCAGTAGCTTAACATTTCCTAGACTTGTTTTTATATCCTAGTAATAAGATTTAATTTAGTTAAACTCAGAGCGGGAGCGAATGAGCGAGTAATTCAGTAGCTCAACATTTCCTAGACTAAATTTTTATATCCTAGTAATAATATCTGTACCTCACCATTTCCTAAATTCTATCTTTGTATCCTAGTAATAAGTTTTAATCAAGTTAAACTCAGAGCGGGAGCGAATGAGCGAGTAATTCAGTAGCTCAACATTTCCTAGACTATATTTTTATATCCTAGTAATAAGATTTAATTTAGTTAAACTTAGAGCGGGAGCGAATGAGCGAGTAATTCAGTAGCTCAACATTTCCTAGAATAAATTTTTAAATCCTAGTAATAAGATTTAATTTAGTTAAACTCGGAGCGGGAGCGAATGAGCGAGTAATTCACTAGCTAAACATTTCCTAGACAAAATTTTTATATCCTAGTAATAATATCTGTACCTCATCATTTTCTAAATTCTATATTTGTATTCTAGTAATAAGTTTTAATGAAGTTAAACTCAGAACGGGAGCGAATGAGCGAGTAATTCAGTAGCTCAACATTTCCTAGACTAAATGTTTATATCCTAGTAATAATATCAGTACCTCACCATTTCCTAAATTCTATCTTTATATCCTAGTAATAAGATTTAATTTAGATAAACTCAGAGCGGAAGCGAATGAGCGAGTAATTCAGTAGCTCAACATTTCCTAGAATAAATTTTTATATCCTAGTAATAAGATTTAATTTAGTTAAACTCAGAGCGGGAGCGAATGAGCGAGTAATTCACTAGCTCAACATTTCCTAGACTAAATTTTTATATCCTAGTAATAATATCTGTACCTCATCATTTTCTAAATTCTGTCTTTGTATTCTAGTAATAAGTTTTAATCAAGTTAAACTCAGAGCGGGAGCGAATGATCGAGTTATTCAGTAGCTCAACATTTCCTAGACTATATTTTTATATCCTAGTAATAAGATATAATTTAGTTAAACTCAGAGCGAGAGCGAATGATCGAGTTATTCAGTAGCTCAACATTTCCTAGACTAAATTTTTATATCCTAGTAATAATATCTGTACCTCACCGATTTCTAAATTCTATATTTGTATTCTAGTAATAAGTTTTAATTAAGTTAAACTCAGAACGGGAGCGAATGAGCGAGTAATTCAGTAGCTCAACATTTCCTAGACTAAATTTTTATATCCTAGTAATAATATCTGTACCTCACCATTTCCTAAATTCTATCTTTGTATCCTAGTAATAAGTTTCAATTAAGTTAAACTCAGAGCGGGAGCGAATGAGCGAGTAATTCAGTAGCTCAACATTTCCTAGACTAAATGTTTATATCCTAGTAATAATATCAGTACCTCACCATTTCCTTAATTCTATCTTTATATCCTAGTAATAAGATTTAATTTAGATAAACTCAGAGCGGAAGCGATTGAGCGAGTAATTCAGTAGCTCAACATTTCCTAGAATAAATTTTTATATCCTAGTAATAAGATTTAATTTAGTTAAACTCAGAGCGGGAGCGAATGAGCGAGTAATTCACTAGCTCCACATTTCCTAGACTAAATTTTCATATCCTAGTAATAATATCTGTACCTCATCATTTTCTAAATTCTGTCTTTGTATTCTAGTAATAAGTTTTAATCAAGTTAAACTCAGAGCGGGAGCGAATGATCGAGTTATTCAGTAGCTCAACATTTCCTAGACTATATTTTTATATCCTAGTAATAAGATATAATTTAGTTAAACTCAGAGCGAGAGCGAATGATCGAGTTATTCAGTAGCTCAACATTTCCTAGACTAAATTTTTATATCCTAGTAATAATATCTGTACCTCACCGATTTCTAAATTCTATATTTGTATTCTAGTAATAAGTTTTAATTAAGTTAAACTCAGAACGGGAGCGAATGAGCGAGTAATTCAGTAGCTCAACATTTCCTAGACTAAATTTTTATATCGTAGTAATAATATCTGTACCTCACCATTTCCTAAATTCTATCTTCATATCCTAGAAATAAGATTTAATTTGGTTAAACTCAGAGCGGGAGCGAATGAGCGAGTAATTCAGTAGCTCAACATTTCCTAGACTATATTTTTATATCCTAGTAATAAGATTTAATTTACTTAAACTCAGAGCGGGAGCGAATGAGCGAGTAATTCACTAGCTCCACATTTCCTAGACTAAATTTTCATATCCTAGTAATAATATCTGTACCTCATCATTTTCTAAATTCTGTCTTTGTATTCTAGTAATAAGTTTTAATCAAGTTAAACTCAGAGCGGGAGCGAATGATCGAGTTATTCAGTAGCTCAACATTTCCTAGACTATATTTTTATATCCTAGTAATAAGATATAATTTAGTTAAACTCAGAGCGAGAGCGAATGATCGAGTTATTCAGTAGCTCAACATTTCCTAGACTAAATTTTTATATCCTAGTAATAATATCTGTACCTCACCGATTTCTAAATTCTATATTTGTATTCTAGTAATAAGTTTTAATTAAGTTAAACTCAGAACGGGAGCGAATGAGCGAGTAATTCAGTAGCTCAACATTTCCTAGACTAAATTTTTATATCGTAGTAATAATATCTGTACCTCACCATTTCCTAAATTCTATCTTTGTATCCTAGTAATAAGAATTAATTTAGTTAAACTCAGAGCGGGAGCGAATGAGCTAGTAATTCAGTAGCTTAACATTTCCTAGACTTGTTTTTATATCCTAGTAATAAGATTTAATTTAGTTAAACTCAGAGCGGGAGCGAATGAGCGAGTAATTCAGTAGCTCAACATTTCCTAGACTAAATTTTTATATCCTAGTAATAATATCTGTACCTCACCATTTCCTAAATTCTATCTTTGTATCCTAGTAATAAGTTTTAATCAAGTTAAACTCAGAGCGGGAGCGAATGAGCGAGTAATTCAGTAGCTCAACATTTCCTAGAATAAATTTTTATATCCTAGTAATAAGATTTAATTTAGTTAAACTCGGAGCGGGAGCGAATGAGCGAGTAATTCACTAGCTCAACATTTCCTAGACAAAATTTTTATATCCTAGTAATAATATCTGTACCTCATCATTTTCTAAATTCTATATTTGTATTCTAGTAATAAGTTTTAATGAAGTTAAACTCAGAACGGGAGCGAATGAGCGAGTAATTCAGTAGCTCAACATTTCCTAGACTAAATGTTTATATCCTAGTAATAATATCAGTACCTCACCATTTCCTAAATTCTATCTTTATATCCTAGTAATAAGATTTAATTTAGATAAACTCAGAGCGGAAGCGAATGAGCGAGTAATTCAGTAGCTCAACATTTCCTAGACTAAATTTTTATATCCTAGTAATAAGATTTAATTTAGTTAAACTCAGAGCGGGAGCGAATGAGCGAGTAATTCACTAGCTCAACATTTCCTAGACTAAATTTTTATATCCTAGTAATAATATCTGTACCTCATCATTTTCTAAATTCTGTCTTTGTATTCTAGTAATAAGTTTTAATCAAGTTAAACTCAGAGCGGGAGCGAATGATCGAGTTATTCAGTAGCTCAACATTTCCTAGACTATATTTTTATATCCTAGTAATAAGATATAATTTAGTTAAACTCAGAGCGAGAGCGAATGATCGAGTTATTCAGTAGCTCAACATTTCCTAGACTAAATTTTTATATCCTAGTAATAATATCTGTACCTCACCGATTTCTAAATTCTATATTTGTATTCTAGTAATAAGTTTTAATTAAGTTAAACTCAGAACGGGAGCGAATGAGCGAGTAATTCAGTAGCTCAACATTTCCTAGACTAAATTTTTATATCCTAGTAATAATATCTGTACCTCACCATTTCCTAAATTCTATCTTTGTATCCTAGTAATAAGTTTCAATTAAGTTAAACTCAGAGCGGGAGCGAATGAGCGAGTAATTCAGTAGCTCAACATTTCCTAGACTAAATGTTTATATCCTAGTAATAATATCAGTACCTCACCATTTCCTTAATTCTATCTTTATATCCTAGTAATAAGATTTAATTTAGATAAACTCAGAGCGGAAGCGATTGAGCGAGTAATTCAGTAGCTCAACATTTCCTAGAATAAATTTTTATATCCTAGTAATAAGATTTAATTTAGTTAAACTCAGAGCGGGAGCGAATGAGCGAGTAATTCACTAGCTCCACATTTCCTAGACTAAATTTTCATATCCTAGTAATAATATCTGTACCTCATCATTTTCTAAATTCTGTCTTTGTATTCTAGTAATAAGTTTTAATCAAGTTAAACTCAGAGCGGGAGCGAATGATCGAGTTATTCAGTAGCTCAACATTTCCTAGACTATACTTTTATATCCTAGTAATAAGATATAATTTAGTTAAACTCAGAGCGAGAGCGAATGATCGAGTTATTCAGTAGCTCAACATTTCCTAGACTAAATTTTTATATCCTAGTAATAATATTTGTACCTCACCATTTCCTAAATTCTATCTTAGTATCCTAGTAATAAGTTTTCATTTAGTTAAACTCAGAGCGGGAGCGAATGAGCGAGTAATTAAGTATTTCAACATTTCCTAGAGTAAATTTTTATATGCAAGTAATAATATCAGTACCTCACCATTTCCTAAATTCTATCTTCATATCCTAGAAATAAGATTTAATTTGGTTAAACTCAGAGCGGGAGCGAATGAGCGAGTAATTCAGTAGCTCAACATTTCCTAGACTATATTTTTATATCCTAGTAATAAGATTTAATTTACTTAAACTCAGAGCGGGAGCGAATGAGCGAGTAATTCAGTAGCTCAACATTTCCTAGACTAAATTTTTATATCCTAGTAATAATATCTGTACCTCACCATTTCCTAAATTCTATCTTTGTATCCTAGTAATAAGTTTTAATTAAGTTAAACTCAGAGCGGGAGCGAATGAGCAAGTAATTCAGTAGCTCAACATTTCCTTGACTAAATTTTTATATCCTAGTAATAATATCTGTACCTCACCGATTTCTAAATTCTATATTTGTATTCTAGTAATAAGTTTTAATTAAGTTAAACTCAGAACGGGAGCGAATGAGCGAGTAATTCAGTAGCTCAACATTTCCTAGACTATATTTTTATATCCTAGTAATAAGATTTAATTTACTTAAACTCAGAGCGGGAGCGAATGAGCGAGTAATTCAGTAGCTCAACATTTCCTAGACTAAATTTTTATATCCTAGTAATAATATCTGTACCTCACCATTTCCTAAATTCTATCTTTGTATCCTAGTAATAAGTTTTAATCAAGTTAAACTCAGAGCGGGAGCGAATGAGCGAGTAATTCAGTAGCTCAACATTTCCTAGAATAAATTTTTATATCCTAGTAATAAGATTTAATTTAGTTAAACTCGGAGCTGGAGCGAATGAGCGAGTAATTCACTAGCTCAACATTTCCTAGACTAAATTTTTATATCCTAGTAATAATATCTGTACCTCATCATTTTCTAAATTCTATATTTGTATTCTAGTAATAAGTTTTAATTAAGTTAAACTCAGAACGGGAGCGAATGAGCGAGTAATTCAGTAGCTCAACATTTCCTAGACTTGTTTTTATATCCTAGTAATAAGATTTAATTTTGTTAAACTCAGAGCGGGAGCGAATGAGCGAGTAATTCAGTAGCTCAACATTTCCTAGAATAAATTTTTATATCCTAGTAATAAGATTTAATTTAGTTAAACTCGGAGCGGGAGCGAATGAGCGAGTAATTCACTAGCTCAACATTTCCTAGACTAAATTTTTATATCCTAGTAATAATATCTGTACCTCATCATTTTCTAAATTCTATATTTGTATTTTAGTAATAAGTTTTAATTTAGTTAAACTCAGAGCGGGAGCGAATGAGCGAGTAATTCACTAGCTCAACATTTCCTAGACTATTTTTTTATATCCTAGTAATAATATCTGTACCTCATCATTTTCTAAATTCTATATTTGTATTCTAGTAATAAGTTTTAATTAAGTTAAACTCAGAACGGGAGCGAATGAGCGAGTAATTCAGTAGCTCAACATTTCCTAGACTAAATTTTTATATCCTAGTAATAAAATTTAATTTAGTTAAACTCGGAGCGGGAGCGAATGAGCGAGTAATTCACTAGCTCAACATTTCCTAGACTAAATTTTTATATCCTAGTAATAATATCTGTACCTCATCATTTTCTCAATTCTATATTTGTATTTTAGTAATAAGTTTTAATTTAGTTAAACTCAGAGCGGGAGCGAATGAGCGAGTAATTCAGTAGCTCAACATTTCCTAGACTAAATTTTTATATCCTAGTAATAATATCTGTACCTCACCATTTTCTAAATTCTATATTTGTATTCTAGTAATAAGTTTTAATTAAGTTAAACTCAGAACGGGAGCGAATGAACGAGTAATTCAGTAGCTCAACATTTCCTACACTAAATTTTTATATCCTAGTAATAATATCAGTACCTCACCATTTCCTAAATTCTATCTTTATATCCTAGTAATAAGATTTAATTTAGATAAACTCAGAACGAGAGCAACTGAGCGAGTAATTCAGTAGCTCAACATTTCCTAGACTATATTTTTATATCCTAGTAATAAGATTTAATTTAGTTAAACTCAGAGTGGGAGCGAATGAGCGAGTAATTCAGTAGCTTAACATTTCCTAGACTATATTTTTATATCCTAGTAATAAGATTTAATTTAGTTAAACTCAGAGCGGGAGCGAATGAGCAAGTAATTCACTAGCTCAACATTTCCTAGACTAAATTTTTATATCCTAGTAATAATATCTGTACCTCACCATTTTCTAAATTCTATATTTGTATTCTAGTAATAAGTTTTAATTAAGTTAAACTCAGAACGGGAACGAATGAGCGAGTAATTCAGTAGCTCAACATTTCCTAGACTAAATTTTTATATTCTAGTAATAATATCTGTACCTCACCATTTCCTAAATTCTATCTTTGTATCCTAGTAATAAGTTTCAATTAAGTTAAACTCAGAGCGGGAGCGAATGAGCGAGTAATTCAGTAGCTCAACATTTCCTAGACTAAATGTTTATATCCTAGTAATAATATCAGTACCTCACCATTTCCTAAATTCCATCTTTATATCCTAGTAATAAGATTTAATTTAGATAAACTCAGAGCGGGAGCGAATGAGCGAGTAATTCAGTAGCTCAACATTTCCTAGAATAAATTTTTATATCCTAGTAATAAGATTTAATTTAGTTAAACTCAGAGCGGGAGCGAATGAACGAGTAATTCACTAGCTCAACATTTCCTAGACTAAATTTTTATATCCTAGTAATAATATCTGTACCTCATCATTTTCTAAATTCTGTATTTGTGTTCTAGTAATAAGTTTTAATCGAGTTAAACTCAGAGCGGGAGCGAATGAACGAGTAATTCAGTAGCCCAACATTTCCTACACTAAATTCTTATATCCTAGTAATAATATCAGTACCTCACCATTTCCTAAATTCTATCTTTATATCCTAGTAATAAGATTTAATTTAGTTAAACTCAGAAAGGGAGCGAATGAGCGAGTAATTCAGTAGCTTAACATTTCCTAGACTATATTTTTATATCCTAGTAATAAGATTTAATTTAGTTAAACTCAGAGCGGGAGCGAATGAGCAAGTAATTCACTAGCTCAACATTTCCTAGACTAAATTTTTATATCCTAGTAATAATATCTGTACCTCACCATTTTCTAAATTCTATATTTGTATTCTAGTAATAAGTTTTAATTAAGTTAAACTCAGAACGGGAACGAATGAGCGAGTAATTCAGTAGCTCAACATTTCCTAGACTAAATTTTTATATTCTAGTAATAATATCTGTACCTCACCATTTCCTAAATTCTATCTTTGTATCCTAGTAATAAGTTTCAATTAAGTTAAACTCAGAGCGGGAGCGAATGAGCGAGTAATTCAGTAGCTCAACATTTCCTAGACTAAATGTTTATATCCTAGTAAATAATATCAGTACCTCACCATTTCCTAAATTCTATCTTTATATCCTAGTAATAAGATTTAATTTAGATAAACTCAGAGCGAGAGCAACTGAGCGAGTAATTCAGTAGCTCAACATTTCCTAGACTATATTTTTATATCCTAGTAATAAGATTTAATTTAGTTAAACTCGGAGCGGGAGCGAATGAGCGAGTAATTCACTAGCTCAACATTTCCTAGACTAAATTTTTATGTCCTAGTAATAATATCAGTACCTCACCATTTCCTAAATTCTATCTTTATATCATAGTAATAAGATTTAATTTAGATAAACTCAGAGCGAGAGTAACTGAGCGAGTAATTCAGTAGCTCAACATTTCCTAGACTATATTTTTATATCCTAGTAATAAGATTTAATTTAGTTAAACTCAGAGCGGGAACGAATGAGCGAGTAATTCAGTAGCTCAACATTTCCTAGAATAAATTTTTATATCCTAGTAATAAGATTTAATTTAGTTAAACTCGGAGCGGGAGCGAATGAGCGAGTAATTCACTAGCTCAACATTTCCTAGACTAAATTTTTATGTCCTAGTAATAATATCTGTACCTCATCATTTTCTAAATTCTATATTTGTATTCTAGTAATAAGATTTAATTAAGTTAAACTCAGAACGGGAGCGAATGAGCGAGTAATTCAGGAGCTCAACATTTCCTAGACTAAATTTTTATATCCTAGTAATAATATCTGTTTCTCACCATTTCCTAAATTCTATCTTTGTATCCTAGTAATAAGTTTTAATTAAGTTAAACTCAGAGCGGGAGCGAATGAGCAAGTAATTCAGTAGCTCAACATTTCCTAGACTAAATTTTTATATCCTAGTAATAATATCTGTACCTCACCATTTCCTAAATTCTATCTTTGTATCCTAGTAATAAGTTTTAATTAAGTTAAACTCAGAGCGGGAGCGAATGAGCAAGTAATTCAGTAGCTCAACATTTCCTAGAATAAATTTTTATATCCTAGTAATAATATCTGTACCTCACCATTTTCTAAATTCTATATTTGTATTCTAGTAATAAGTTTTAATTAAGTTAAACTCAGAACGGGAACGAATGAGCGAGTAATTCAGTAGCTCAACATTTCCTAGACTAAATTTTTATATTCTAGTAATAATATCTGTACCTCACCATTTTCTAAATTCTATATTTGTATTCTAGTAATAAGTTTTAATTAAGTTAAACTCAGAACGGGAGCGAATGAGCGAGTAATTCAGTAGCTCAACATTTCCTAGAATAAATTTTTATATCCTAGTAATAAGGTTTAATTTAGTTAAACTCGGAGCGGGAGCGAATGAGCGAGTAATTCAGGAGCTCAACATTTCCTAGACTAAATTTTTATATCCTAGTAATAATATCTGTACCTCATCATTTTCTAAATTCTGTATTTGTATTCTAGTAATAAGTTTTAATCGAGTTAAACTCAGAGCGGGAGCGAATGAACGAGTAATTCAGTAGCTCAACATTTCCTAGACTAAATTTTTATATCCTAGTAATAATATCTGTACCTCACCATTTTCTAAATTCTATATTTGTATTCTAGTAATAAGTTTTAATTAAGTTAAACTCAGAACGGGAACGAATGAGCGAGTAATTCAGTAGCTCAACATTTCCTAGGCTAAATTTTTATATTCTAGTAATAATATCTGTACCTCACCATTTCCTAAATTCTATCTTTGTATCCTAGTAATAAGTTTCAATTAAGTTAAACTCAGAGCGGGAGCGAATGAGCGAGTAATTCAGTAGCTCAACATTTCCTAGACTAAATGTTTATATCCTAGTAAATAATATCAGTACCTCACCATTTCCTAAATTCCATCTTTATATCCTAGTAATAAGATTTAATTTAGATAAACTCAGAGCGGGAGCGAATGAGCGAGTAATTCAGTAGCTCAACATTTCCTAGAATAAATTTTTATATCCTAGTAATAAGATTTAATTTAGTTAAACTCAGAGCGGGAGCGAATGAACGAGTAATTCACTAGCTCAACATTTCCTAGACTAAATTTTTATATCCTAGTAATAATATCTGTACCTCATCATTTTCTAAATTCTGTATTTGTATTCTAGTAATAAGATTTAATTTAGTTAAACTCAGAGCGGGAGCGAATGAGCAAGTAATTCACTAGCTCAACATTTCCTAGACTAAATTTTTATATCCTAGTAATAATATCTGTACCTCACCATTTTCTAAATTCTATATTTGTATTCTAGTAATAAGTTTTAATTAAGTTAAACTCAGAACGGGAACGAATGAGCGAGTAATTCAGTAGCTCAACATTTCCTAGACTAAATTTTTATATTCTAGTAATAATATCTGTACCTCACCATTTCCTAAATTCTATCTTTGTATCCTAGTAATAAGTTTCAATTAAGTTAAACTCAGAGCGGGAGCGAATGAGCGAGTAATTCAGTAGCTCAACATTTCCTAGACTAAATGTTTATATCCTAGTAAATAATATCAGTACCTCACCATTTCCTAAATTCTATCTTTATATCCTAGTAATAAGATTTAATTTAGATAAACTCAGAGCGAGAGCAACTGAGCGAGTAATTCAGTAGCTCAACATTTCCTAGACTATATTTTTATATCCTAGTAATAAGATTTAATTTAGTTAAACTCGGAGCGGGAGCGAATGAGCAAGTAATTCACTAGCTCAACATTTCCTAGACTAAATTTTTATGTCCTAGTAATAAGATTTAATTTAGTTAAACTCGGAGCGGGAGCGAATGAGCGAGTAATTCACTAGCTCAACATTTCCTAGACTAAATTTTTATGTCCTAGTAATAATATCTGTACCTCATCATTTTCTAAATTCTATATTTGTATTCTAGTAATAAGATTTAATTAAGTTAAACTCAGAACGGGAGCGAATGAGCGAGTAATTCAGGAGCTCAACATTTCCTAGACTAAATTTTTATATCCTAGTAATAATATCTGTACCTCACCATTTCCTAAATTCTATCTTTGTATCCTAGTAATAAGTTTTAATTAAGTTAAACTCAGAGCGGGAGCGAATGAGCAAGTAATTCAGTAGCTCAACATTTCCTAGACTAAATTTTTATATCCTAGTAATAATATCTGTACCTCACCATTTCCTAAATTCTATCTTTGTATCCTAGTAATAAGTTTTAATTAAGTTAAACTCAGAGCGGGAGCGAATGAGCGAGTAATTCAGTAGCTCAACATTTCCTAGACTAAATTTTTATATCCTAGTAATAATATCTGTACCTCACCATTTCCTAAATTCTATCTTTGTATCCTAGTAATAAGTTTTAATTAAGTTAAACTCAGAGCGGGAGCGAATGAGCAAGTAATTCAGTAGCTCAACATTTCCTAGACTAAATTTTTATATCCTAGTAATAATATCTGTACCTCACCATTTCCTAAATTCTATCTTTGTATCCTAGTAATAAGTTTTAATTAAGTTAAACTCAGAGCGGGAGCGAATGAGCGAGTAATTCAGTAGCTCAACATTTCCTAGAATAAATTTTTATATCCTAGTAATAATATCTGTACCTCACCATTTTCTAAATTCTATATTTGTATTCTAGTAATAAGTTTTAATTAAGTTAAACTCAGAACGGGAACGAATGAGCGAGTAATTCAGTAGCTCAACATTTCCTAGACTAAATTTTTATATTCTAGTAATAATATCTGTACCTCACCATTTTCTAAATTCTATATTTGTATTCTAGTAATAAGTTTTAATTAAGTTAAACTCAGAACGGGAGCGAATGAGCGAGTAATTCAGTAGCTCAACATTTCCTAGAATAAATTTTTATATCCTAGTAATAAGGTTTAATTTAGTTAAACTCGGAGCGGGAGCGAATGAGCGAGTAATTCACTAGCTCAACATTTCCTAGACTAAATTTTTATATCCTAGTAATAATATCTGTACCTCACCATTTTCTAAATTCTATATTTGTATTCTAGTAATAAGATTTAATTAAGTTAAACTCAGAGCGGGAGCGAATGAGCGAGTAATTCAGTAGCTCAACATTTCCTAGACTAAATTTTTATATCCTAGTAATAATATCTGTACCTCACCATTTCCTAAATTCTATCTTTGTATCCTAGTAATAAGTTTTAATTAAGTTAAACTAAGAGCGGGAGCGAATGAGCAAGTAATTCAGTAGCTCAACATTTCCTAGACTAAATTTTTATATCCTAGTAATAATATCTGTACCTCACCATTTTCTAAATTCTATATTTGTATTCTAGTAATAAGTTTTAATTAAGTTAAACTCAGAACGGGAACGAATGAGCGAGTAATTCAGTAGCTCAACATTTCCTAGACTAAATTTTTATATTCTAGTAATAATATCTGTACGTCACCATTTCCTAAATTCTATCTTTGTATCCTAGTAATAAGTTTCAATTAAGTTAAACTCAGAGCGGGAGCGAATGAGCGAGTAATTCAGTAACTCAACATTTCCTAGACTAAATTTTTATATGCAATTAATAATACCTGTACCTCACTATTTCCTAAATTCTATCTTTATATCCTAGTAATAAGTTTTAATTAAGTTAAACTCAGAGCGGGAGCGAATGAGCGAGTAATTCAGTAGCTCAATATTTCCTAGACTAAATTTTTATATGCAAGTAATAATATCAGTACCTCACCATTTCCTAAATTCTATCTTTATATCCTAGAAATAAGATTTAATTTAGTTACACTCATAACGGGAGCGAATGAGCGAGTAATTCAGTAGCTAGACATTTCCTTGACTAAATTTTTATATCCTAGTAATAATAACAGTACCTCACCATTTCCTAAATTCTATCTTTATATCCTAGTAATAACATTTAATTTAAATAAACTCAGAGCGAGAGCGAATGAGTGAGTAAATCAGTAGATCATCATTTCCTAGACTATATTTTTATATTCTAGTAATAAGATTTAATTTAGGTAAATTTAGAGCAAGAGCGAATGAGTGAGTAAATCAGTAGCTCATCATTTCCTAGACTATATTTTTATAACCTAGTAATAATATTTAATAAAGTTAAACTCAAAACGAGAGCCAATGAGCGAGTAAGTCAATAGCTCACCATTCCCTAGACTAAATATTCATATCCTAGTAATAATATTTAATTAATTTAAACTCAAAACGAGAAAAAATAAGCGAGTAAATCAGTAAGACACCATTTCCTAGACTAAATTTTTATATCCTAGTAATACGATTTAATTAAGTTAAACTCAGAGCAAAAACGAATGAGCGAGTAAATCAGTAGCTCACCATTTCCTAGACTAAATTTTGATATCCTAGTAATTATATTAAATTAAGTTAAACACAGAGCGAGAGCGAATGAGTGAGTAAATCAGTAGATCATCATTTCCTAGACTAAATTTTGATATACTAGTAATAAAATTTAATTAAGTTAAACTCAGAACGAGAGCGAATGAGTGAGTAAATCAGTAGCTCACCATTTCCTAGACGATATTTTTAGAACCTAGTAATAATATTTAATTAATTTAAACTCAAAACGAGAAAAAATAAGCGAGTAAATCAATAGCTCACCATTTCCTAGACTAAATTTTGATATACTAGTAATAAGATTTAATTAAGTTAAACTCAGAACAAGAACGAATTAGCGAGTAAATCAGTAGCTCACCATTTCCTAGACTAAATTTTGATTTCCTAGTAATAAGATTTAATTAAGTTAAACTCAAAACGAGAGCGAATGAGCGAGTAAATCAGTAGCTCACCATTTCCTAGACTATATTTTTATAACCTAGTAATAATATTTAATTAAGTTAAAGTCAAAACGAGAGCCAATGAGCGAGTAAGTCAATAGCTTACCATTTCGTAGACTATATTTTTATATCCTAGTAATAATATTTAATTAATTCAAACTCAAAACGAGAAAAAATAAGCGAGTAAATCAGTAACTCACCATTTCCTAGACTAAATTTTTATATCCTAGTAATACGATTTAATTAAGTTAAACTCAGAGCAAGAGCGAATGAGCAAGTATATCAGTACCTCACCGTTTCCTAGACTAAATTTTGATATCCTAGTAATAATATTTAATTAAGTTAAACTCAAAACGAGAGCCAATGAGCGAGTAAGTCAATAGCTCACCATTCCCTAGACTAAATATTCATATCCTAGTAATAATATTTAATTAATTTAAACTCAAAACGAGAAAAAATAAGCGAGTAAATCAGTAAGACACCATTTCCTAGACTAAATTTTTATAACCTAGTAATACGATTTAATTAAGTTAAACTCAGAGCAAAAACGAATGAGCGAGTAAATCAGTAGCTCACCATTTCCTAGACTAAATTTTGATATCCTAGTAATTATATTAAATTAAGTTAAACACAGATCGAGAGCGAATGAGTGAGTAAATCAGTAGATCATCATTTCCTAGACTATATTTTTATATTCTAGCAATAAGATTTAATTTAGGTAAATTTAGAGCAAGAGCGAATGAGTGAGTAAATCAGTAGCTCATCATTTCCTAGACTATATTTTTATAACCTAGTAATAATATTTAATTAAGTTAAACTCAAAACGAGAGCCAATGAGCGAGTAAGTCAATAGCTCACCATTCCCTAGACTAAATATTCATATCCTAGTAATAATATTTAATTAATTTAAACTCAAAACGAGAAAAAATAAGCGAGTAAATCAGTAACTCACCATTTCCTAGACTAAATTTTTATATCCTAGTAATACGATTTAATTAAGTTAAACTCAGAGCAAGAGCGAATGAGCGAGTATATCAGTACCTCACCGTTTCCTAGACTAAATTTTGATATCCTAGTAATAATATTTAATTAAGTTAAACTCAAAACGAGAGCCAATGAGCGAGTAAGTCAATAGCTCACCATTCCCTAGACTAAATATTCATATCCTAGTAATAATATTTAATTAAGTTAAACTCAGAGCGAGAGCAAATGAGTGAGTAAATCAGTAGCTCACCATTTCCTAGACGATATTTTTAGAACCTAGTAATAATATTTAATTAATTTAAACTCAAAAGGAGAAAAAATAAGCGAGTAAATCAATAGCTCACCATTTCCTAGACTAAACTTTGATATCCTAGTAATAAGATTTAATTAAGTTAAACTCAGAGCAAGAACGAATTAGCGAGTAAATCAGTAGCTCACCATTTCCTAGACTAAATTTTGATTTCCTAGTAATAAGATTTAATTAAGTTAAACTCAAAACGAGAGCGAATGAGCGAGTAAATCAGTAGCTCACCATTTCCTAGACTATTTTTTTATAACCTAGTAATAATATTTAATTAATTTAAACTCAAAACGAGAGCCAATGAGCAAGTAAATCAGTGGCTCACCATTTCCTAGACTAAATATTCATATCCTAGTAATAATATTAAATTAATTTAAACTCAAAACGAGAAAAAATAAGCGAGTAAATCAGTAACTCACCATTTCCTAGACTAAATTTTTATATCCTAGTAATACGATTTAATTAAGTTAAACTCAGAGCAAGAGCGAATGAGCGAGTATATCAGTACCTCACCGTTTCCTAGACTAAATTTTGATATCCTAGTAATAATATTTAATTAAGTTAAACTCAAAACGAGAGCCAATGAGCGAGTAAGTCAATAGCTCACCATTCCCTAGACTAAATATTCATATCCTAGTAATAATATTTAATTAAGTTAAACTCAGAGCGAGAGCAAATGAGTGAGTAAATCAGTAGCTCACCATTTCCTAGACGATATTTTTAGAACCTAGTAATAATATTTAATTAATTTAAACTCAAAAGGAGAAAAAATAAGCGAGTAAATCAATAGCTCACCATTTCCTAGACTAAACTTTGATATCCTAGTAATAAGATTTAATTAAGTTAAACTCAGAGCAAGAACGAATTAGCGAGTAAATCAGTAGCTCACCATTTCCTAGACTAAATTTTGATTTCCTAGTAATAAGATTTAATTAAGTTAAACTCAAAACGAGAGCGAATGAGCGAGTAAATCAGTAGCTCACCATTTCCTAGACTATTTTTTTATAACCTAGTAATAATATTTAATTAATTTAAACTCAAAACGAGAGCCAATGAGCAAGTAAATCAGTGGCTCACCATTTCCTAGACTAAATATTCATATCCTAGTAATAATATTAAATTAAGTTAAACTCAGAGCGAGACCGAATGAGTGAGTAAATTAGTAGCTCACCATTTCCTAGACTAAATTTTTATAACCTAGTAATAATATTTAATTAAGTTAAACTCAAAACGAGAAAAAATGAGCGAGTAAATCAGTAGCTCACCAGTTCCTAGACTAAATATTCATATCCTAGTAATAATATTAAATTAAGTTAAACTCAGAGCAAAAACGAATGAGCGAGTAAATCAGTAGCTCACCATTTCCTAGACTAAATTTTGATATCCTAGTAATTATATTAAATTAAGTTAAACACAGAGCGAGAGCGAATGAGTGAGTAAATCAGTAGATCATCATTTCCTAGACTATATTTTGATATCCTAGTAATAAGATTTAATTAAGTTAAACTCAGAGCAAGAGCGAATGAGCAAGTAAATCAATTGCTCACCATTTCCTAGACTAAATTTTGATATCCTAGTAATAAGACTTAATTAAGTTAAACTCAGAGCAAGAAAGAATGAGCGAGTAAATCAGTAGCTCACCATTTCCTAGACTAAATTTCGATATCCTAGAAATAAGATTTAATTAAGTTAAACTCAGAACAAGAGCGAATAAGCAAGTAAATCAATAGCTCACCATTTCCTAGACTAAATTTTGATATTCTAGTAATAAGATTTAATTAAGTTAAACTCAGAGCAAGAGCGAATGAGCGAGTATATCAGTACCTCACCGTTTCCTAGACTAAATTTTGATATCCTAGTAATAATATTAAATTAAGTTAAACTCAGAGCGAGAGCGAATGAGTGAGTAAATCAGTAGACCATCATTTCCTAGTCTATTTTTATAACCTAGTAATAATATTAAATTAAGTTAAACTCAGAGCGAGAGCAAATGAGTGAGTAAATCAGTAGCTCACCATTTCCTAGACGATATTTTTAGAACCTAGTAATAATATTTAATTAATTTAAACTCAAAACGAGAAAAAATAAGCGAGTAAATCAATAGCTCACCATTTCCTAGACTAAATTTTGATATACTAGTAATAAGATTTAATTAAGTTAAACTCAGAACAAGAACGAATTAGCGAGTAAATCAGTAGCTCACCATTTCCTAGACTAAATTTTGATTTCCTAGTAATAAGATTTAATTAAGTTAAACTCAAAACGAGAGCGAATGAGCGAGTAAATCAGTAGCTCACCATTTCCTAGACTATATTTTTATAACCTAGTAATAATATTTAATTAATTTAAACTCAAAACGAGAGCGAATGAGCAAGTAAATTAGTAGCTCACCATTTTCTAGACTAAATATTCATATCCTAGTAATAATATTAAATTAAGTTAAACTCAAAACGAGAGCGACTGAGCGAGTAAATCAGTAGCTCACCATTTCCTAGACTATATTTTTATAACCTAGTAATAATATTTAATTAATTTAAACTCAAAACGAGAGCCAATGAGCGAGTAAGTCAATAGCTCACCATTCCCTAGACTAAATATTCATATCCTAGTAATAATATTAAATTAAGTTAAACTCAGAGCGAGAGCAAATGAGTGAGTAAATCAGTAGCTCACCATTTCCTAGACGATATTTTTAGAACCTAGTAATAATATTTAATTAATTTAAACTCAAAACGAGAAAAAATAAGCGAGTTAATCAATAGCTCACCATTTCCTAGACTAAATTTTGATTTCCTAGTAATAAGATTTAATTAAGTTAAACTCAAAACGAGAGCGAATGAGCGAGTAAATCAGTAGCTCACCATTTCCTAGACTATTTTTTTATAACCTAGTAATAATATTTAATTAATTTAAACTCAAAACGAGAGCCAATGAGCAAGTAAATCAGTGGCTCACCATTTCCTAGACTAAATATTCATATCCTAGTAATAATATTAAATTAAGTTAAACTCAGAGCGAGACCGAATGAGTGAGTAAATAAGTAGCTCACCATTTCCTAGACTATATTTTTATAACCTAGTAATAATATTTTTTTTATTTTATTTTATTCAGCCTTTTGCCGTCCACTGCTGGACGAAAGCCTCCCCCATAGAACGCCAACCATCCCGATCTTGGGCAGTCCGCATCCATCCCGTGCCTGCCACCTTTTTTAAATCGTCGGTCCATCTTGTCACAGGGCGCCCTACACTATGTTTGCCTAAGCGCGGTCTCCACTCTAACACGTGTCGGCTCTATCGGCCATCAATGCGTCTGGAGACATGACCAGCCCACTTCCACTTCAGCGAGCTAATTCTCCGCGCGATGTCGGTGACTTTAGTTCTCTGGCGAATGTCCTCATTTCGGACTCTATCGCCCAGAGAAACCCCAAGCATCGCGCGTTCCATCGCTCGCTGAGCGACCTTAAATTTGTGGACCAGTCCTACGGTGAGTGTCCACGTTTCGGAACCGTAAGTCATTACAGGTAGGACGCACTGATTAAAGACCCTGGTCTTAAGCGACTGTGGGATCGACGATTCAAAAATATGACGCAACTTCCCGAATGCCGCCCAGCCCAAACGTATTCTTCTTTTAGCCTCCTTCTCAAAGTTGTGCCGGCCAAGTTGTATAGTTTGGCCCAGGTAGATATATTCCTGCACAACTTCAAGTGGAGAGCCATTTACGACCACTGGTCCCGGGGATACATGATTGTTTGCCATAATTTTGGTCTTTTCAATGTTCATCCCGAGACCTACTCGTCTCGAAGAATCGCTCAGGTTGTTTAGCATCTCTTCCAAATCCTGCAGAGTCTCCGCCATGATGACAATGTCGTCGGCAAATCGCAGATGTGTAATGTGTTGGCCATTGATATTAATGCCGCGTCCGTTCCAATCGAGCGTTTTGAAGACGTCCTCCAATGCATTGGTAAAAAGTTTCGGGGAGATTACATCCCCCTGTCTTACCCCGCGATGCAATTGGATTGGTCTTGTGCACTGATCTTGTACTTGGACGGTCATGGTTGCGGCTTCGTACAAACACTTTAACACCTGGATATACCGATAGTCAATTAGGCACCTCTGCATGGATTCCAGAACAGCCCAGGTCTCAATGGTATCGAAGGCTTTTTCGTAGTCCACAAACGCTAGGCATAGAGGCTGATTATATTCCTCGGTCTTCTGTATTATTTGCCTAAGTGTGTGTATGTGGTCTACGGTACTGAAGCCTTTTCGAAACCCAGCCTGCTCAACGGGTTGGAAGTCATCGAATTTCCGGGCAAGACGATTCGTGATTACCCTCGAAAACAACTTGTAAACATGGCTTAAAAGTGAAATGGGGCGGTAGTTCTTCAGAAGAGCTTTATCACCCTTCTTGAAAAACAGAACCACCACACTTCTGCTCCATGTCTTCGGTGTAGTACCATTATGGAGGACGGAATTGAAGATGTTAGCCAGCTCTCTCAGAACTGGTGTGCCTCCTGCTTTAAGAAGCTCTGAGGTAATTCCGTCATCTCCTGGAGCCTTGTTGTTTCCAAGTTGTCCGAGAGCAATCCTAATCTCGCCCAAATCGATGTCGGGAAGATCATCTGATAGGTGGCGTGTCAGTCTGGCTCGTGGGTCATCCGCACTGTGGGACTCAGGTGGAGGTACTCGTGATGAGTATAAATCGCCATAGTACTTTTCGACTTCAGCGAGAATCTCTGGTTTTGAGGTGACGGTTGTGCCTTGTGTGGTTCTGAGTTTTGTCAGGTGACAACAGAAGGTATGTGACTTTGCAAGAACCTTTGAGCCCCTATTGAGTGCTATGGCATCTTCAATATTCCGGGTATTAGCTCGTCTTGTGTCACGCCTTATTAGTTTTTTAACCTTCCTGTTAAGTGCCTGACACTCAGATGGCGTCATATTCTGCTGTTCTCGTCTCCTCGTCATCTCGTTCAGAGTCTCGCCTGAGAGCTTCGACTTACGTCCATTGCTCTTTTGTCGAAAGTAATTTTGGCCCACTTCGCGGATGACACGCACCAGACTATTGGTGGCGTCGTCAATGTCCTGCCTGGTTTCCAACATGGCAAATCGGTTCTGTAGTTCCAACTGGAAGCTTTCGCAACCAGCTTCGACTTGGGGCTGAGTTGGTCTAAGAGTCGACTTCATTAACCGCGATCGTTCGATTTTAGTGTTAATATTCAGGGTGCCTCTTACCAGGCGGTGATCACTTCCAGTGTTTACCCTGTTGATCACGGAGACATCCCTGAATATTTGGCGCTTATTGGATAAAATGAAGTCGATCTCATTCATCGCTGTGTTATCGGGGCTTCGCCAGGTCCACTTCCTTTGGGGCTTTTTCTGGAAAAATGAATTCATCAGAAATAATCCCTGAGCCTCAAGGAAGTTTACCAGCATTTGTCCCCGATGATTCCTGTGCCCATAGCCGAATTTTCCTACCCTCGATTCACCATCTTCTTGTACTCCCACTTTGGCATTGAAGTCACCCATAACAATTGTGTAGAAGGTACTGGTACGAGACATAGCTTTCACTATGTCTTCGTACATGGCTTCGACCTCTTCGTCAGTGTATGTAGACGTTGGGGCATACACTTGTATAACCTTCAAGGCATACCTCTCGGTTATCTTTAAGACAAGGTATGCCACCCTTGCCGACACACTGCCAACCTCCACGACATTGCTTCTGAGTGACTTGTGGATCAAAAAGCCGACGCCACCTTGGGATGGTTGGTGTCCTTCTCGGAAGTAGAGTAAGTGACCGGAATCTAGTGTCATCGTGTCCTCGCCCTGTCTTCGGATTTCTGATAGACCTACTATATCCTAGTTAATACGACTTAACTCTACTTCCAATTCTGTCAGGTGTTCGTCCAGCCGCAGAGAGCGTCCATTATACGTGGCCAGAAACAGTCGCCGTTTGTGGTACCCTGCCGTAGCCCGGGGATTCTTAGCACCCCCCATCGCACCGTTACCATGGCCGGTACCGTGGCCAGGAATAGTGCGATTACCGGGAATTGGGGGCCGTGAATTTGTGTCGTCGCTCATAGAGGGGTTTTTGCCTTAGTCACCGCGCTTGGCAGGCGGGTTGGTGACCGCAGTGGCTGGAATCTTTCACTAATAGCGCTGCTGCCCGCTATCAGGATTAGTATTTTCGGATTCCAGCATTTGTGTGGTTATACCGCCACGATTTCGATCGCCAGAGCCTCGTTCGTTGATTAGCAGGATGCACCACGAGCAGGTGAGGTTGACGGTAGGGAGCCTAGGTTGTTGTCGACTCCCCTTACACCCCTTTAATATTTATTTAAGTTAAACTCAAAACGGGAGCCAATGAGCGAGTAAGTCAATAGCTTACCATTTCCTAGACTATATTTTTTTATCCTAGTAATAATATTTATTTAAGTTAAACTCAAAACGGGAGCCAATGAGCGAGTAAGTCAATAGCTTACCATTTCCTAGACTATATTTTTTTATCCTAGTAATAATATTTAATTAATTTAAACTCAAAACGAGAAAAAATGAGCGAGTAAATCAGTAGCTCACCATTTCCTAGACTAAATATTCATATCCTAGTAATAATATTAAATTAAGTTAAAATCAGAGCGAGAGCGAATGAGTGAATAAATCAATAGCTCACCATTCCCTAGACTAAATATTCATATCCTAGTAATATTATTTAATTAAGTTAAACTCAGAGCGAGAGAGAATGAGTGAGTAAATCAGTAGCTCACCATTTCCTAAACTAAATTTTGATATCCTAGTAATAAGATTTAATTAAGTTAAACTCAGAGCAAGAGCGAATGAGCAAGTAAATCAATTGCTCACCATTTCCTAGACTAAATTTTGATATCCTAGTAATAAGACTGAATTAAGTTAAACTCAGAGCAAGAAAGAATGAGCGAGTAAATCAGTAGCTCACCATTTCCTAGACTAAATTTTTATATCCTAGTAATACGATTTAATTAAGTTAAACTCAGAGCAAGAGCGAATGAGCGAGTATATCAGTACCTCACCGTTTCCTAGACTAAATTTTGATATCCTAGTAATAATATTTAATTAAGTTAAACTCAAAACGAGAGCCAATGAGCGAGTAAGTCAATAGCTCACCATTCCCTAGACTAAATATTCATATCCTAGTAATAATATTTAATTAAGTTAAACTCAGAGCGAGAGCAAATGAGTGAGTAAATCAGTAGCTCACCATTTCCTAGACGATATTTTTAGAACCTAGTAATAATATTTAATTAATTTAAACTCAAAAGGAGAAAAAATAAGCGAGTAAATCAATAGCTCACCATTTCCTAGACTAAACTTTGATATCCTAGTAATAAGATTTAATTAAGTTAAACTCAGAGCAAGAACGAATTAGCGAGTAAATCAGTAGCTCACCATTTCCTAGACTAAATTTTGATTTCCTAGTAATAAGATTTAATTAAGTTAAACTCAAAACGAGAGCGAATGAGCGAGTAAATCAGTAGCTCACCATTTCCTAGACTATTTTTTTATAACCTAGTAATAATATTTAATTAATTTAAACTCAAAACGAGAGCCAATGAGCAAGTAAATCAGTGGCTCACCATTTCCTAGACTAAATATTCATATCCTAGTAATAATATTAAATTAAGTTAAACTCAGAGCGAGACCGAATGAGTGAGTAAATTAGTAGCTCACCATTTCCTAGACTAAATTTTTATAACCTAGTAATAATATTTAATTAAGTTAAACTCAAAACGAGAAAAAATGAGCGAGTAAATCAGTAGCTCACCAGTTCCTAGACTAAATATTCATATCCTAGTAATAATATTAAATTAAGTTAAACTCAGAGCAAAAACGAATGAGCGAGTAAATCAGTAGCTCACCATTTCCTAGACTAAATTTTGATATCCTAGTAATTATATTAAATTAAGTTAAACACAGAGCGAGAGCGAATGAGTGAGTAAATCAGTAGATCATCATTTCCTAGACTATATTTTGATATCCTAGTAATAAGATTTAATTAAGTTAAACTCAGAGCAAGAGCGAATGAGCAAGTAAATCAATTGCTCACCATTTCCTAGACTAAATTTTGATATCCTAGTAATAAGACTTAATTAAGTTAAACTCAGAGCAAGAAAGAATGAGCGAGTAAATCAGTAGCTCACCATTTCCTAGACTAAATTTCGATATCCTAGAAATAAGATTTAATTAAGTTAAACTCAGAACAAGAGCGAATAAGCAAGTAAATCAATAGCTCACCATTTCCTAGACTAAATTTTGATATTCTAGTAATAAGATTTAATTAAGTTAAACTCAGAGCAAGAGCGAATGAGCGAGTATATCAGTACCTCACCGTTTCCTAGACTAAATTTTGATATCCTAGTAATAATATTAAATTAAGTTAAACTCAGAGCGAGAGCGAATGAGTGAGTAAATCAGTAGACCATCATTTCCTAGTCTATTTTTATAACCTAGTAATAATATTAAATTAAGTTAAACTCAGAGCGAGAGCAAATGAGTGAGTAAATCAGTAGCTCACCATTTCCTAGACGATATTTTTAGAACCTAGTAATAATATTTAATTAATTTAAACTCAAAACGAGAAAAAATAAGCGAGTAAATCAATAGCTCACCATTTCCTAGACTAAATTTTGATATACTAGTAATAAGATTTAATTAAGTTAAACTCAGAACAAGAACGAATTAGCGAGTAAATCAGTAGCTCACCATTTCCTAGACTAAATTTTGATATCCTAGTAATAAGATTTAATTAAGTTAAACTCAGAGCAAGAGCGAATGAGCGAGTATATCAGTACCTCACCGTTTCCTAGACTAAATTTTGATATACTAGTAATAAGATTTAATTAAGTTAAACTCAGAACAAGAACGAATTAGCGAGTAAATCAGTAGCTCACCATTTCCTAGACTAAATTTTGATTTCCTAGTAATAAGATTTAATTAAGTTAAACTCAAAACGAGAGCGAATGAGCGAGTAAATCAGTAGCTCACCATTTCCTAGACGATATTTTTAGAACCTAGTAATAATATTTAATTAATTTAAACTCAAAACGAGAAAAAATAAGCGAGTAAATCAATAGCTCACCATTTCCTAGACTAAACTTTGATATCCTAGTAATAAGATTTAATTAAGTTAAACTCAGAGCAAGAACGAATTAGCGAGTAAATCAGTAGCTCACCATTTCCTAGACTAAATTTTGATTTCCTAGTAATAAGATTTAATTAAGTTAAACTCAAAACGAGAGCGAATGAGCGAGTAAATCAGTAGCTCACCATTTCCTAGACTATTTTTTTATAACCTAGTCATAATATTTAATTAATTTAAACTCAAAACGAGAGCCAATGAGCAAGTAAATCAGTGGCTCACCATTTCCTAGACTAAATATTCATATCCTAGTAATAATATTAAATTAAGTTAAACTCAGAGCGAGACCGAATGAGTGAGTAAATAAGTAGCTCACCATTTCCTAGACTATATTTTTATAACCTAGTAATAATAGTTATTTAAGTTAAACTCAAAACGGGAGCCAAGTAGCGGGTAAGTCAATAGCTTACCATTTCCTAGACTATATTTTTATATCCTAGTAATAATATTTAATTAATTTAAACTCAAAACGAGAAAAAATGAGCGAGTAAATCAGTAGCTCACCATTTCCTAGACTAAATATTCATATCCTAGTAATAATATTAAATTAAGTTAAACTCAAAACGGGAGCCAATGAGCGGGTAAGTCAATAGCTTACCATTTCCTAGACTAAATATTCATATCCTAGTAATAATATTTAATTAAGTTAAACTCAGAGCGAGAGCAAATGAGTGAGTAAATCAGTAGCTCACCATTTCCTAGACGATATTTTTAGAACCTAGTAATAATATTTAATTAATTTAAACTCAAAAGGAGAAAAAATAAGCGAGTAAATCAATAGCTCACCATTTCCTAGACTAAACTTTGATATCCTAGTAATAAGATTTAATTAAGTTAAACTCAGAGCAAGAACGAATTAGCGAGTAAATCAGTAGCTCACCATTTCCTAGACTAAATTTTGATTTCCTAGTAATAAGATTTAATTAAGTTAAACTCAAAACGAGAGCGAATGAGCGAGTAAATCAGTAGCTCACCATTTCCTAGACTATTTTTTTATAACCTAGTAATAATATTTAATTAATTTAAACTCAAAACGAGAGCCAATGAGCAAGTAAATCAGTGGCTCACCATTTCCTAGACTAAATATTCATATCCTAGTAATAATATTAAATTAAGTTAAACTCAGAGCGAGACCGAATGAGTGAGTAAATAAGTAGCTCACCATTTCCTAGACTATATTTTTATAACCTAGTAATTTTATTTATTTTATTTTTATTTTATTTATTTTATTTAAGGACCACTAGTAGCTACTACATGTTTTAATGTCAAATGTAAAACAATTATGTGAAAATAGCTAACATGTGAAGCTTTTTAAAGTAGCCACAACAATTACAATATTTGTTTTAAAAATACATTAACACATAATTATAGCAACATGAGTAGAAAGATTTAAAAAAAAAATAAGTCCAAATTGGTAAAAATTAAAGACCATAAAAAATAAACATGCACATAATAAAATTAAAATTAAAAACACAAATAGTTTGAATTGATATAGGTACAAATTAAAATTAAATAATTCATTAAATTCATGCAAAGTTTACGTTACAAAAAATCACTAAAAATATACTAATTAATAATAGTTATTTAAGTTAAACTCAAAACGGGAGCCAAGTAGCGGGTAAGTCAATAGCTTACCATTTCCTAGACTATATTTTTATATCCTAGTAATAATATTTAATTAATTTAAACTCAAAACGAGAAAAAATGAGCGAGTAAATCAGTAGCTCACCATTTCCTAGACTAAATATTCATATCCTAGTAATAATATTAAATTAATTTAAACTCAGAGCGAGAGCGAATGAGTGAATAAATCAATAGCTCACCATTCCCTAGACTAAATATTCATATCCTAGTAATAATATTTAATTAAGTTAAACTCAGAGCGAGAGCAAATGAGTGAGTAAATCAGTAGCTCACCATTTCCTAGACGATATTTTTAGAACCTAGTAATAATATTTAATTAATTTAAACTCAAAACGAGAGCCAATGAGCGAGTAAGTCAATAGCTCACCATTCCCTAGACTAAATATTCATATCCTAGTAATAATATTAAATTAAGTTAAACTCAGAGCGAGAGCGAATGAGTGAGTAAATCAGTAGCTCACCATTTCCTAGACTAAATTTTGATATCCTAGTAATAAGATTTAATTAAGTTAAACTCAGAGCAAGAGCGAATGAGCGAGTATATCAGTACCTCACCGTTTCCTAGACTAAATTTTGATATCCTAGTAATAATATTAAATTAAGTTAAACTCAGAGCGTGAGCGAATGAGCAAGTAATTCAGTGGCTCACCATTTCCTAGACTAAATATTCATATCCTAGTAATAATATTTAATTAAGTTAAACTCAGAGCGAGAGCAAATGAGTGAGTAAATCAGTAGCTCACCATTTCCTAGACGATATTTTTAGAACCTAGTAACAATATTTAAATAATTTAAACTCAAAACGAGAAAAAATAAGCGAGTAAATCAATAGCTCACCATTTCCTAGACTAAATTTTGATATCCTAGTAATACGATTTAATTAAGTTAAACTCAGAGCAAAAACGAATGAGCGAGTAAATCAGTAGCTCACCATTCCCTAGACTGAATATTCATATCCTAGTAATAATATAAAATTAAGTTAAACTCAGAGCGAGAGCAAATGAGTGAGTAAATCAGTAGCTCACCATTTCCTAGACGATATTTTTTGAACCTAGTAATAATATTTAATTAATTTAAACTCAAAACGAGAAAAAATAAGCGAGTAAATCAATAGCTCACCATTTCCTAGACTAAACTTTGATATCCTAGTAATAAGATTTAATTAAGTTAAACTCAGAGCAAGAACGAATTAGCGAGTAAATCAGTAGCTCACCATTTCCTAGACTAAATTTTGATTTCCTAGTAATAAGATTTAATTAAGTTAAACTCAAAACGAGAGCGAATGAGCGAGTAAATCAGTAGCTCACCATTTCCTAGACTATTTTTTTATAACCTAGTAATAATATTTAATTAATTTAAACTCAAAACGAGAGCCAATGAGCAAGTAAATCAGTGGCTCACCATTTCCTAGACTAAATATTCATATCCTAGTAATAATATTAAATTAAGTTAAACTCAGAGCGAGACCGAATGAGTGAGTAAATAAGTAGCTCACCATTTCCTAGACTATATTTTTATAACCTAGTAATAATAGTTATTTAAGTTAAACTCAAAACGGGAGCCAATGAGCGGGTAAGTCAATAGCTTACCATTTCCTAGACTATATTTTTATATCCTAGTAATAATATTTAATTAATTTAAACTCAAAACGAGAAAAAATGAGCGAGTAAATCAGTAGCTCACCATTTCCTAGACTAAATATTCATATCTTAGTAATAATATTAAATTAAGTTAAACTCAGAGCGAGAGCGAATGAGTGAATAAATCAATAGCTCACCATTCCCTAGACTAAATATTCATATCCTAGTAATAATATTTAATTAAGTTAAACTCAGAGCGAGAGCAAATGAGTGAGTAAATCAGTAGCTCACCATTTCCTAGACTAAATATTCATATCTTAGTAATAATATTAAATTAAGTTAAACTCAGAGCGAGAGCGAATGAGTGAATAAATCAATAGCTCACCATTCCCTAGACTAAATATTCATATCCTAGTAATAATATTTAATTAAGTTAAACTCAGAGCGAGAGCAAATGAGTGAGTAAATCAGTAGCTCACCATTTCCTAGACTAAATTTTGATATCCTAGTAATAAGATTTAATTAAGTTAAACTCAGAGCAAGAACGAATGAGCGAGTAAATCAGTAGCTCACCATTTCCTAGACGATATTTTTAGAACCTAGTAACAATATTTAATTAATTTAAACTCAAAACGAGAAAAAATAAGCGAGTAAATTAATAGCTCACCATTTCCTAGACTAAATTTTGATATCCTAGTAATACGATTTAATTAAGTTAAACTCAGAGCAAAAACGAATGAGCGAGTAAATCAGTAGCTCACCATTCCCTAGAATGAATATTCATATCCTAGTAATAATATAAAATTAAGTTAAACTCAGAGCGAGAGCAAATGAGTGAGTAAATCAGTAGCTCACCATTTCCTAGACGATATTTTTTGAACCTAGTAATAATATTTAATTAATTTAAACTCAAAACGAGAAAAAATAAGCGAGTAAATCAATAGCTCACCATTTCCTAGACTAAACTTTGATATCCTAGTAATAAGATTTAATTAAGTTAAACTCAGAGCAAGAACGAATTAGCGAGTAAATCAGTAGCTCACCATTTCCTAGACTAAATTTTGATTTCCTAGTAATAAGATTTAATTAAGTTAAACTCAAAACGAGAGCGAATGAGCGAGTAAATCAGTAGCTCACCATTTCCTAGACTATATTTTTATAACCTAGTAATAATATTTAATTAATTTAAACTCAAAACGAGAGCCAATGAGCAAGTAAATCAGTGGCTCACCATTTCCTAGACTAAATATTCATATCCTAGTAATAATATTAAATTAAGTTAAACTCAGAGCGAGACCGAATGAGTGAGTAAATAAGTAGCTCACCATTTCCTAGACTATATTTTTATAACCTAGTAATAATATTTAATTAATTTAAACTCAAAACGAGAGCGAATGAGCAAGTAAATTATTAGCTCACCATTTCCTAGACTAAATATTCATATCCTAGTAATAATATTTAATTAAGTTAAACTCAAAACGAGAGCCAATGAGCGAGTAAGTCAATAGCTCACCATTTCCTAGACTAAATATTCATATCCTAGTAAAAATATTAAATTAAGTTAAACTCAGAGCAAGAGCGAATGAGCGAGTATATCAGTATCTCACCGTTTCCTAACCTATATCTTTATATTCTAGTAATAAGATTAAAATAAGATAAACTCAGAACGAGAGAAAATGAGTGAGTATATCAGAAGCTTACCATTTCCAAAACTATATCTTTATATAACAGTAATAAGATTTAATTGATTTAAACTCAGAGCGAGAGCGAATGAGCTAGTATATAAGAATTTATGTCACCATATTTATCATTAATAAATTAATTTAAAAAATAATTCACTAAGGTAATTCCTATTTTCAAATCGGGTACTATTTCAGACCCCAACAATTATAGACCCATCTCTGTACTACAAACGCTTAGCAAGAAGTAATCAATGCTCTCTCTGAAAAAGTACGTTGGTTTAGTGTTAATAATTTACTGTTAAACAGTAAAAAGACGAAATGTTTTAAATTTACTATTCCCAACCCGAAATTTGTAAAAACGAATGTTCTTTTAAATGGGGACATTAATAAATTGCAATAGACTCAGCACTGCAGCTTTCGCTGTAAAAAAATTAGAATGTTGACTGATGTAGATACGGCTCGCCTAGTGTATTTTAGTTATTTCCACAGTATAATGTCTTATGGCATTCTACTCTAGGGTAATGCAGCCGATATTAATACGATTTTTGTACTGCAGAAGAGGGCTATTCGTGCAATTAATAACCTGGGCCCAAAAGATTCGCTAACATGTAAATTTAAATAAATTAAAATAGTGACTGTCTCAATATATATTTGATAATGTTATGTATATACGCAAAAACATAAAAGATTTTCCTAGAAATTGTGACGTACATACTTTTAACACCAGGAACAAGAATAAACTTACAACCACTATCACACATTACACAGAGTTAGTAAGTCTTTTATGGGACAATGTTACGCTTTTACAACGGGATCCCAGAAAACGTTTAAAAATATTCAATTGCTAAATTTAAAAAAATCGTTAAGGAACGCTTGTGTGCTAAAGGATATTACACATCCTATGACTTTTTAAATGATTGCACACCCAGGGGATGAAACGATCGGCTCTAGGTTAATTCGAATTTAAAAAAAAGGTATATATAATTTGGCTAGTGTTGTATATATATATATATTGCACTTCTTGTAAAGGATTAGATAAAAAAAACCCGCTGAGTTTCTTTCGCCGGTCTTCTCAGGTCTTAGGTATTTATTTCCGACGGGTGGTAGATTTATGACAATCAATAAGCAAGTCTAACGCCTCTATATTGAATAAAGATTTTCGACTTTGACTTTGAATCGAACATTTTAGACCCTATATCGAAGGAATGGAATTTACTGTGATAACAGATCATGCTAGTTTAAAGTGGTTATTACATTTAAATATTCCAAACGGACGCTTAGCGCGTTGGGCTGCTCGTATATCTCAATTTACTTTTAATATTGTTCATAAAAAATGTAGCTTACATGTTGTGCCTGATACATTATCTCGTATTCAAATTAATGGTATTGATATTCCATTGGAAATAACTTATCCTGAAGAAGAAATTGATACCTTTTTTTTATTTATATTACCTTACAATTAAACATTAAAAAAAATAAGTGCAGACTGCATGATTGGACTGAAATGTCAGAGAGATTATTTTTTTCCCCTACTGAAAATACTTATATAAAAATTCACAGGTCCTGCCCTGGCTTTGGCCTCCTTTATCTTTTCTTTTAAATTATTTGTGTCTAGTTCGTGGATTTCTTTCTTGCGTTCTAGTGAAATTGCATAAATCTCATTTGCTTTTCTTTCTGTTAATATGCTCTTGTTTTCAAATTTTGACACTAATAATTTTTCATTGGATGAATATTCAAAGGATTCCTAAGGCTGGACTATTATTAACGGTAATGTATTTGATTGTAAAAATCAATCAAACGAACTGACAGTACCGAATTATAAAATAAAACTATATTGAGCATCAAACTTATTAGGTACCTGTCGAGTCAGTCAATATTTCATTCCCCGCTCGCGGCACTCGACAAGTCAACACGTATCTTTTGTTGCTCCGCTCAAATAATCTTAGTAATAATATAAAAAGTGCATATTTTCGTATATCTTTCACTGTTATAAAACTAAAGTAATCAGTCGTAAAATAGTGTGAAGTTTATGGAAGTCTGCATTTATAATACTGTGCTAAATTCATTAATTGTGAATAATATAACGGCCAGGTTTGCAAAACTCAACAGTTTGTATTCAACGGATTCAAGAGTTCAATGACCCGGTACCCCACCAGTATTGCTGTTATATTATGAATACGAACTAATAGCGTATATTCGACACGAAGCCCCGGTGGTGGACGGCTCTGTAAGGCGTGCGACGGATGCATACCTTCGCGAACTTCTAACTGATCCGAGTTCAAATCCAACTCCTAGCAGAATTTAAAAATATACTTTTTTTTTTGGGATCTTTTTATTTAACAACAACTATGCCACTTAAGCGAACTCCACCTCCAGCTTCATTGGCTTATGCTCAGACCTCCGGAATTAATCCTAATAAAGAGGCGTCTCAAGAAATTGTTTTCCAAACACCAAATAACACTTACCGTCATAAGCGGCGACGTTCTGACGATGTTGGCGAACGATTTACCTCTTTCATGTGCGAAATAAAGGACATATTAGAATCTTTTAAACATGACCTGAACGAAAAAATTGAGAAAATATCCTCAGCTGTGGATGAAATCTTGAGACAAAATAACGAAATTCAGGCGTCTGTTGATTTTTTGTCACAGAAATATGATTCAATTATTGATCAAATTGAGAAACTAGAAATTGAGAAACAAAGGAATCTTCAATATTTACAACTATTGGAAGAAAGGATCGACAACTATGAACGGCTTTCCAGGTCTACTTGTATTGAAATAAAAAATATACCATCGGATAAATCTGAAACCAAAGAAAATTTGTTAAATAGGATTGTTTCTATTGGCGAGCTTTTCAACGTCGCCATTAACCCTTATGAAATTAAGGATGTCTTCCGTCTCAATTCCCGCAATACTAGTAACAGAACAGTGCTCGTCGATTTCACTAGTGTAATGATGAAAGAGAAGATTATCAGAATGTATAAGAAATCGAGCCGAGAAAGCCTTGCATCTAAAATGAAGAGGTTATTTTATCTTAGTCGTAATTTTGCCAAATCTTATGAGTACGCCTGTTGCTGGACGTCCAATGGCAAAATATTTCTTCGTAAGAAAGAAGGTGATCAGCTAATTCACATAAACAACATATTGGACCTAGATTCCTTAAAAAAGAAGGTGTCACAAATGTCGCTATTTGCTGTAGATGCATGCTACTTGTTCTTCGTAAGCTTTTTATATTAATGATTGAATTTTTCATATTTAATCCTACTTCCTATTCCTACATTTCTATGTTGTTAATTTTTTATAATTATTTAGATCAATATTATAATCCTTATATTTATACATATATATCCAACACAAAACATCCTTCCCTTATTTTCCTATTTTCAGTCTTATCAAATCTTTCATTTGCTGATAATATTCTAAAATATTTAGTGAGTGAGTTTAGTGAGCCAAGATAAAAAAAAAATTGAATCGAATCTCTTTTCCTAGAACGACCCGACAGTTACTCGTACCATTGTTAAATTCAATAATATTTCTTTATGAATGATGTAAACTTAATCAACGAAAATATTGAAGCTATAACGGCTTCAGATTTCATAATATCTTGCCCTGAGCAGTGTGGCGATTTTTTGAAATGCAAAACGGGGCTAAAGGTTTTTCATGTTAACATAAGAAGCTTAAACTGCAATTTCGATAGACTCTTGATTTTGCTAAATAGATTGAACAACCTGATTGACTTGCTTATTTTATCTGAATGTTGGTTAAGAAAGGTGTAACCTACGTTACCGGGTTTCAGTTCTTTTAAGTCACAGTACACTAACCAAAATGACGGCGTCGTCGCATACTTCAGAAGCTGTTTAGATTGTCGTGTTGAGGAGTTTCTTTTTGCGAAAGCTAATTGTCTAGTTTTCAAATTTCGTTCTGATATTGCTCTAGTAGCCATTTACCGCTCACCTTCTCACTACAACATTTCTTCATTTATTGACAGTCTTGATAAAGTCCTACTTAGTTTATCGAGCTTTAAAACTGCAGCAATCATTGGAGATATAAACATTAATATTACCCAGCTATTAAGGATCCATGGAATGCTGCCTGCATATGTAAGTCCAACTAGAAATGAGAAGTGTTTTGATCATGTCATCCTAAGAAGTAACAAAAACACCACCACTGTTATGTTTGATGCTCCTTTTACAGATCATGTTCCGGTTATGTTTTACTGTGACCTTAAACCGTAAACGGAAACCTACTAAATCCGCTGGTATATATTATATTCGTGTCAATGAGGTCACTATCGTTGCTGACCTTGCGATGTGTGATTTTTTGGCCATCTCTAATTCAACTTATTCGGAGAAATCAGCCACGCTACTTGTGGAAACAGGGTCTTCGATCGTTAAAAATCACACGCGTCTTATTCCTGTTCCTAGCAGGAAAAGAATAATCAAGCCCTGGATCACCCCTGGATTACTTCGTTGCATTGTCTTGCAAACTGTATAAAAAAAAGTAAAAAAAATCCAGAAAATACTATTTTAAAAATAACATATATCCGTTACATAAAACTTCTGCAATAATTTATTTAAAAAAATTAAGTCCGAATACGAATGCAACGAATTTCAGAAAGCTAGTAAGAGCAACAAAAATACTTGGAAATTGATCAAATTGTTTGGTAATATACCGAACAAAAGATCAAAGACCTCTGATGAGATCAGACCTGTTAAAGGCATGCTCTGACCCAATTAGTGCCCTAAACAAAGTTAAGAAATATTTTGCTAATGTTGGGAAAAATTTGGCTTCTAGTACAATAGTTCCACAGCAGAAGTATAGCCCATACCTCCCCAATGCTCTTCCTATGTCTAACAATGGTTTTAGATAACGTCGATGAAGCCGAAATCAGATCTATTATTTTCGGTCTTAAAAATAACTGTGCGGTGGGTGTTGGAGCGCCTGAGTATTTTTTGAAGCAACAACGTAAACCTGTATACCGTCAATTTAATTGTACTTGTAATTACCGTACACCGGCACCGTTTGATGGTCATTAGCTTCTAAACGGCAAAGAGTTAATACACGTTTCTGAGTTCTCCAAATTCGCCTATTTCATTTCGTCAAGCCAGTTATTCCCGTACATGGTCCATTATCGAGCCTGATTATATCTACTTAAGGATTAAAGAAGATAATTAATGAATCAGAAATTATAATTATCAACGGAATTAAAAATAACTGCAACTTGAGGAGTTACACGTTAATGGGATTGAATAAAGCGAGTTATCCATTACTTTTTACCAATTAGATATATAAATATATATATTATTAAAAACCAGAAATAGGATAATTGAAAAAATTATATATACTACTAACTATTTCTTATACTTAATTCATAAATAATAAAATCACCGTTATTTAAACATTAACACTTTAATCATTAATCACTTAAAATAATATCGAAATCGGACCGGTTGGCCTGGTTGGTAGATACTTGCCTTTCACGCCGAAGGTTGTGGGTTCGATTCCCACCCAGGACAGACATTTGTGGGCATGAACAGGTCTGTTTGCCCTGAGTCTGGGTGTAATTATCTATATAAGTATGTATTTACAAAAGAAAAGTAGTATATGTAGTATATCAGTTGTCTGGTTTCCATAGTACAAGCTCTGCTTAGTTTGGGATCAGATGGATGTGTGAGTAATGTCCCGAGATATTATATAAAAAAAACCTAAATTAACGCTGTTTCTAATTTTCAAGTTACTTAATCCATATGGACACATCTAACTAACAAACATAACCGTTTCATTAATTAGAACTAGGCACTTATTATTATTAATAATAATAATAATTTATTTATTCAAGTAACAAGACCCATATATGAAATTACAAAAAAATAAAATAAAATAACCACTATTATCTACTACTTATACAATTTACTGCTCCAGCTGAAACTTTACAGCAGCGGCTTCTTACGAATCTAATATAATTAATGATGCCTTCTTTCTCGTACCCGACACTTGTCAATGAACAATTCTTGGTAAAACAAATAATTTCAGGGTAGGAAATGCTGAATACGTCTTATTTCATTGCAAATTCTCCAAGAACATATATTCGTTAAAAATGGTGTATTGCTGTTGAAAATGGTGTATTCCACCAACCGGCATTGGAGCAGCGTGGTGGAATAAGCTCCACACCTTCTCCTCAAAAAAGGAGAGGCCTTAGCTAAGCAGTGAGACATACACAGGCTGTTACTGTACTGTACTGTACTGTACTGTAATTTTTCATTCAGGATACAATATGATGATGAAAATTAGTAACTACGTAGTTTGTTGTCGGTTCTCGGAGCTTTAACATTGCTATAATCTTGGAAAATGACGACAATCAGTGCGCACGTCCGGCGCTGGCGCTGTCCTGAGAGCAAGAGACCAAGAGACCAAAGGGGTCGCTAGACAAACGATCACACGCGCTACTGACAGATACACCATAATATTTATATTTCAATTATTTGGCTGTACAATAAAACAGGCAGCCGTCTTATATTTTCACAACTTGACGTCCGACCACCGGCCAGTACGTCCCAAGATGTCAATCACGTTGTGTGGTGTTGCTATTCTAATAAGTATAGTCGTATATCCGCTTAAATTTATTATCTCTGACATATATATATTATATATACATATATATATATATCGGATATTTCAAGTCTCACGGAACATTGTTTTCATAATTAAACTTAAGCTTGCCTCAAACTATGTCGGTATAAAAGGAGACAAAAAAAATATTCGGTTCACTGTTAACGTCTCTCGCATAATTTCAACATTCAAGGTCGACATCGTTGGAAAGGTAAGAATGATATCCATTATTCTGTGTTTGGCTAAATATTGATTGAAAGAAACGTTATGTTGGAACCGACTTCAACAACAATCCCTGCAGGTCCCTATAGACTTGACTTTTCCTTTAGACTCATTTCAAAAAAGGAACGCGAAATAATTTTGTAACCGTGTACGGCTTTGCAGACAATTTAAGTTGAATCAATGGAATATTAACTTACTTAACATTTTTGCATTGAAAAAATATTAAAAAATTACAGAATTATTAATTTATCAACGGTCCTCCGACCGCACAATTTGTTTTTTCAGTGTGTATTCTTCAATACTTTTCTGAATAAATAAATAAATTAATTCTGTTGATATCCTACTTATATTTGTGAAATGGATAAAATAGGTGAATGGTTTAAATAGTTATAATATTATAATTATCAATGTTTTACAATTTGCTATGTATCATCCGGAAAAAAAAATTTATACAACGATTGGACTGTTCTTGTTATAATTTATTTACTCATCTATATGTATATAACAAATGCTGATTGTGATAAACACAATAAATAAATAATTGCTAATTTCTAGGTTATTTCTATTTACTTCGTGCTATTCCGATTTCAAATAGTTTATTTTATATTCGATTTATTTCTAATTGAATTGTCTACTGCCTCGTTGGTCTAGTGGCTTGATGTAAGGCCGCAGACTCGGAGGTCCTGGGTTCAATTCCCAGGTCGGGCCAATCAAACTTTATTGGGTTTTTCTGTCAGAAAATTCTCAGTAGCAGCCCGGAATCTGGAAGTTGGAAGTGTGTTCACTCCCGTGCCTCGGAAAGCACGTAAAGCCGTTGGTCCTGCGCCTGAACTCTTTGCGGTCGTGTCCATCGGATTATGAGAGTTAAGGAATAGAGAGTGCAACTGTGTTTGCGCACACACTTGTGCACTATAATATCTCCTGCGTAGTTGGCTAATCTCTCTTGAGGTTGGCCGCCATGGCCGAAATCGGTCTGGAGGACATTATTATTATTATTAATTAAATTTTAACCGCTGTGAGTATTTAGTGTTGTATGTCTACCGATTTACTGTATGTGTAATAATTACTAGAGATGACAGACGTAGCCTTGTTGCGAACTGTTTGTCAAGTCAAAGTCAAAAAACTTTATTGTATATACATATATAGAAGCGTTACACTTGCTTATTGATTGTCATAAATGGTAGATTTATGACAATCAATAAGCAAGTGTACCAGTTCGGAAATAAACACCTCAGTCCTGAGCAGAACAAAATAAACTTAGTGGGTTTTGTTTTTATATATCTCATCGTTTACAATCTATACTTCTATACTAATATAAAAATATATCTTCTATAAAAATAATTTAAGTTGTTGGGTCACGCTTATTGGTCATATTATCAAGAATTATGAAATCTTATCAAAATAAGTAAACTTATCGTCTCAAGTGTTTAATACAAAAGACTTTTACTGCGTATAATTTGGACCAATGGTTAAAGAGATAATACGACAAAAGTATGGACAAGCCACCGTGTTGTAATCTATTGAGGGATATTTCTATTAGACGGTTTTTTTTCATATACAACAAATTAAATTAAAAAATTTAATTAGAAATAAATTGCTTTATCACCAAGGAGATTTTATTTCAATAAAATTCATTTTTGCCGTTTGTTTTTTGGTTACACTGTTTAAGAGATATTTTAAAATATCAAATACGCGAGACAATTTTATTAATGTTCAATCGATCACAAGTAAAAATGTTTACCGGCACGGGTAATTACTAGCTAAGTAATTAATTTATATAGCCGAATTATATATACTTTTTTTTAAATTTGAAATAACCTGGAGGAAACCTAAAATAATGCATTATTTGCGAAGTCATTTTTATAAACATGGCATTAATTCTTATGAAAAATATCGACATCGGCAGTTTTTAGTATCTTTTTATTTTATTTTATAGTTTTGAGATATTTCAACAGGTAGTTAATAGGTTACCAAGTATGGCCCCTCGCTCCATGACAGAGCACAATATGGCTCCACCACCGATCACGGAGCGAGAGATGGAGATGGCCCTTGATCGACTGAGGGCCAGCACCACAGCGCCGGGTCCGGACGGGGTTCCCGAGCGTGTTCTGCGTGACGCCCTGGAACACCTAGGAGGGAGGCTTCGGGAACTGTTCGACGAGTGTCTTTCCAGTGGGCAGTTCCTGAAACTGTGGAAGGAAGGAAAATTGGTCCTGTTGCCGAAGGAGGGGCGCCTACTAAGCTCTTCTTCGGCATACAGGCCAATTGTGCTGCTGAATGAGACGGGCAAGCTCTTCGAGAAGATTGTCGCTGCCCGTCTTATTAAGCACCTCGAGGAGATGGGGCCGGGTCTCTCAGAGGCTCAGTTCGGGTTCAGGGCAGGTCGATCAACCATCGATGCCCTGAACACCCTGAAGACCCGGACCATGGAGGCGGTGGCCCGAGGGGAAGTGGTCCTTGCGGTATCGCTGGACGTGGCGAACGCCTTCAATAGTCTTCCTTTCGGGACAATAAAGGAGGCGCTTCGATATCACGGGGTGCCTTCCTATCTCAGAAGGCTGTTGGGAGCATACCTCCAGGATCGGGTGGTCCTGTGGGAGGAGGGCGATGGGCGACTTGTCCGGCGTCGAGTAGGTTGCGGCGTTCCACAGGGGTCGGTTCTCGGCCCAATCCTGTGGAACGGTGCGGTGAGAACGATACGTGGTTACCGTACAGTGTCATGGACGGCAGCGACACTTCTCGCGAGCGATACGCCTTGGGAACTCCAGGCAGAGGTGCTTGCGGAAGTGTACCGGTTCCGGGTGGAAGCGAGGTCGAGCGGCGATCGTCCAGGATTGGCGGAGGTGGAGCGAGTCAGGGCTCTAGCCCAGCGAGCCTTGATTCGCTGGTGGGAGGAGGACCTGGGGTCCCCCTCGGCAGGCCTGGCGACAGTGGAGGCGGTCCGTCCCCACTTGAGTCGCTGGGTGGAACGGAGTCACGGTACACTCACATTCAGGCTGACGCAGGTACTTACCGGACACGGTTGCTTCGGTAGGTATCTGCACCGGATAGCGAGGCGGGATGTCATTCCCTCCTGCCACGAGTACGGCGCGCCGTCGGACACGGCGCGTCACACCCTGATTGAGTGTGCTCATGGGGGCCTCAACGCCATACCCTGGCGGCCATTGTAGGCGGAGACCTCTCGTTGCCGAGCGTGATAAACGCCATGGTCGGTAGCGAGAGGTGCTGGAAGGAGATGGTCTCTTTTTGCGAAAACGTCATGTCGCAGAAGGAGGCCGCGGAGCGGGAGCGTGAGAACAGTGCTTCCGCTGACCCGCTTCGCCGAAGAAGACCGGGGAGAAGACGTCGGCGTTATGCAAACCTTCTCCTCCCGCCGTAAGTGTCGCCGGGGCTAGGGGGTCTCTGTATCCCGAGAACCCCTTAGAATTTGGAGGCCTGCAGAGGCGGGCCTACCGTCGGGACGTCACGATAGTATGCGCAAGCGATCCCGTGGCGTTCCCCGAAAAGACGGCGTGGTTACCGCTGGTTTTTTAGTGGGTATTCCATACCCCTCCCCACTTCATGTGGGGGAAACGCGTCAACGCGTTTTTCCAGCGAAAAAAAAAATAAACAAAAAAAAAGGTAGTTAATAGGTTATTTGAAAACACTTATACTTAAGCATTTGTTTTCGGTTTGTAAATAACTTTGTAAATTAAAGTTCATAGGTTCGTCTCGTCGCTGCATATATTTTTTTATAATAAGTACTTTTTTTAATACACAAATTTAACTTTCAGTTTTAAAATGATACAATTTCCTGGGAAAGTATCGTTTGCAGTCACAGTAAATAAAGCACAGGGAAAGAAATTCAAGTATATCGGAATAGATTTAAGGAAATGTTTTTTTCTCATGTCCAATTGTATGTTGCCCTATCTTGATCCGACTGCGACGAAAACCAATAAATACTATAGTTTTATTATCGATAATAAAACCAAAATTCATTATACAGTCAGCTATTATACAGCTAGTGATAAATATTCTTGTCATATTATTATTTTAGACAAGATGAGGAGCATCGAAGCTATTCAAGAAGAAGCGCGAGCAACGAATGACGCAATTAAGAAGGCAATTTCAAGGGGAGACTCTTCCGTGCAGAAGCTTTACGACAATGCTGTCGTCTTTGTCACTGGCGGGTCAGGATTTCTTGGCAAACACATGATCGAGAAAATCTTTAGGTATTTAGAGTTTTCATTTCTTTTTAAAGAATTTCTTTGAATAATTCTATTTGTTTTAATGGTACTGCATAGTAAGGCCCTCCAGACCGATTTCGGCCACGGCGGCCAATGTCAAGAGAGATTAGCCAACTGCGCAGGAGATATTATAGTGCACAAGTGTGTGCACAAACACCAGTGCACTCTCTATTCTCTAACTCTCAGAAACCGATAGGACAACTATCCGACACGACCGGAAAGAGTTCAGACGCAGGACCAAAGGCTTTACGTGCTTTCCGAGGTACGGGAGTATACACAAATTATAACCCCGGGCTGCTACTGAGAATTTTCTGACAGAAAAACACAATAACTTTTTATTGGCCTGACCTGGGAATTGAGCCCAGGACCTCCGGGTCAGCGGCCTTATATATAGCCACTAGACTAACGAGGCAGTTAACCTGCGTAGTACAGTACATATATATGGTAACTCATTTGTGGGTCAATGTATACGGTTTTAGAACCGTATCAGGATCCCCGAAATATATGCCTCGGCAGATATGCCAGGTAGGAGGGAAATAAAATACCTCCCGTGGACCAACAGGCCGGAGAAGGACACTTCGTTACTAAACCCCTGCTGCAGGCTTATCCAAAATATCTGGAGCAAAGGCTGCAGTCAGTGTTGTGCGGCTAGGTCGGGACGCACAAAAGGGATGGCGGCGGAAGAGCCTGCATAAGGCCAACGGCGGCGCCCGCATGTGTCCACGAGAAGTACGAACTTGGCGTCAGGTGGCAACCGGCCGTAAAACTTAAGCCAAAATAAAAACTCCTTGTATGACAGTAAAGCTAAAGATGAAAACGTTAAATGCTAGGGCGTCCCCCTCAAGTGACGTAGATGCGAAGAATGCGATACATGCTAGGGCGTTCCGCACAAGCGACGCTAACGACAAGAACCAACGTTCGCATCTGGTGGTAGAGCTTTGTGCAAGCTCGTCTGGGTAGGTACCACCCACTCATCAGACATTCTGCCGCAAAACAGCAGTACTTGGTATTGTTGTGTTCCGGTTTGAAATGTGAGTGAGCCAGTGTAATTACAGGCACAAGGGACATAAGATCGTAGTGCCCAAGGTTGGTGGCGCATTGGCGATTTAAGCGATGGGCAACATTTCTTACAATGCCAATGTCTAAGGGCGTTGGTGACCACTTACTATCAGGTGGCCAAAATGCTCGTCCACCTTCCTTTTCTATAAAAAAAAAAATCCAAAAGTCTTTGAAAACCCAGACTCGCATCGTAGAACCTCGGCACAATGACGGGACGTAGCACAGAACTAAGCGAAATTTTAAAAGCAAGACAAATAAACGCCTGCTCCGTCCAAGAAACGAAATGGAAAGGGTCAAAATTCAGGGATATCGGAAATGGCTACCAGCTTGTATACCATGGTGCTGATACCAAAAGAAACAGAGTAGGGATCATATTGGATAAAAACCTGAAAACGAGAATAATCGACGTGGATAGGAAGAATGACAGACTCATAAGCATAAAACTAGCAATGGACGGCCAACCGCCTTTGAATTTAATCACAGCGTATGCACCACAAACGGGATGTTCTGAACAAGAAAAGCACGATTTCTGGGAGGACTTCGACGAAATTATGCAAAATATTACTTTAACAGAACATGCCCACATAGGAGGAAACCTGAATGGACATGTAGGAGAAAAGAATGACCTTCATAGCGACACCCATGGAGGCTATGGATTTGGCACTAGAAATAAACAAGGAATAAGCATTCTTAATTTCGCATCCAGGCACTCCCTAAAAATAATTAATACATATTTCCAAAAAAAAAACCGGAACACCTTATCACCTACAAATGCTCAGAATATAACACACAAATAGATTATATCCTCGCAAGCAACAACATCTTTAAACTTTATAAAGACTGTAAAGTGATTCCCGGCAATGGGCATTCCTCACAACATAGGCTTCTCGTCTCAGTCATGAAACTACCCAAACCTATAACAACACACATCGGCAGAACAGACAGTATTAAGTGGAAAGAACTGCTCTCCATCAAGGGCTCTCCGCTCTTAGAATGGGCCCACGCCTATATGAAAGAAGACATTGAGACCGACAAATCAGCTAACCAGATGTGGTCTGATTTCGAAAGACTATTTTTGGAAGGGGCAAAAGCCATCCTGGGTATTTCACGTGGAGCACGGCGCATAAGTAAAGAAACGTCCTGGTTGAATGAAACTGCTCAACACATAATAAAGTCAAAGAGAGAGGCATGTAAAGCATGGCAGAAATCGGGTTTGGAAGAAGATCACCTACTGTATAAGAATCTTAAAAAGATAGCAGCAGAAAATCTGCAGAAAGCAAGAGAAATCTGCAGTAGCACAATCCATGGCAAAACCTAGAGAACATTTTTATGACAGATTGGAAAACGCCGAGGATGAGAACTCAATCTACAAAATAGCTCGACAACACCATAGATTTACTCTCGATATTAAATGTAACAAATACATCAAAAATGCCCAGGGTACTTTACTAACGACGAACAAGGATATCAACATAAGATGGAAGGAATACTACGAACAACTAATGAACGAGGAGTTTTCGAGTGAAAAAATGCCCCATATTTCGCCTGTTGAAGGGCCTATAAATGTATAGTAGAAGAGGAGGTGAGCAAGGCTATATCAAAAATGAAACAACATAAGACCACTGGTCCCGACTAGATCCAAGCAGATCTCTGGAAGAAGCTGAAGGAATCTGCAACACCCTGGCTCACCAAGCTTTTTAACGCTATTATTAAAGATGGCAAGATCCCTAAATCCTGGCGTAACAGCATTCTATCACCAATATATAAACAAAAAGGGGACAAAAACATTACGAATTGCGGAAACTACAGGGGCATAAAACTCACGTCACACACACTAAAACTGTTTGAAAGAATCATCGCTGCACGCATTAATGACTGTACCCATATAACTGAGAACCAATACGGCTTCACATCTGGCAAATCTACCATCGATGCCATTCAGTTAATTAGAGTTGTGATGGAGAAACACCGTTTAAACAAAGAAAATCTGTATCTCCTGTTCATCGACCTAGAAAAGGCTTTTGATAGGGTACCCAGAAATCTAGTTTGACAGGCTATGAGAGCTCAAAACATCCCGGAGTATTATGTGACACTAGTACAAGATATGTACACAAACCCCAAGACGCGCGTCAAAAGCCCAGCGGGTCTTGGCGAGCCCTTTCACGTAAATGTAGGAGTACACCAGGGATCTGCCTTAAGCCCATTGCTATTCAACCTGTGCATGGACTACATCACGCGAGACATATAAAAGCCAGCACCAGAGTGTATACTTTACGCAGACGATATAGTCCTAGTAGCGAAAAATGCACAAAGCCTACAAGAAACACTCAACCGGTGGTGGGTGGGTCAATTTGGAATATGACTATGGAGGGACAGAAGAGACGGGATGTAATATTTACATAGACAACCGCGCACTACCCAAAGTAGACAAATTCAAGTATCTTGGGTCTGTGCTTACTACTGATGCAAATATCGATAAAGAAATGGACCACCTCCTCAAAACCGCCTGGATAAAATGGAAATCGCTTTCGGGTGTTCTCTGTGACCGTAGAATGCCCATTCGTGTAAAGGGAAAAGTGTACAAAACGACAAACGACAAAGTAAGGAATGAGCATGTCAGGGGATCGTTCAAGATAACACCAATTGTCGACTGAACTAACTGAAGGAATGTCGACTACGGTGGTACGGCTATATCCTGAGACGTGACGATGACCATCCCATCAAGAAAGCCTTAAATATCCCGGACCGACCACGGGGAAGAGAGCGACCACCCGCAAGAGAATCTAAGTACACAGACAAGTCAGAACAGAGCTCTCTGGCGCAGACGTACAAGGAGACCCGACACCAGCTGAACTGGGGAGAGGGTTTTGGACAAAGAAGAAAGATAGGTAGTTCATTGACCCCTTTACTAAAAAAACCATGGGGGCGAGAATCAATAAACTCTTTGAAGGCGGTTTAGACTGCCGCATCGGAGTTGATTTTTTTTCCTTGTAAGAAGTTGTCCAAATTCCGGAAAAAATGGTAATCTGTTGGAGCAAGGTCCATGGAGTACGGTGGATGTCGCAGACATTCCAATTGTAGCTCATCTAACTTAGAGGTTGTTTGTTGTGCAGTGTGTGGGCTTGCATTGTCGTGAAGCAACAGTGGCCTAGAGCGATTGACCAATCTCGGTTGTTTAGCCGCTAGTTCTTCCTTCATGGTTTGCAGTTGCTGACAATAGATATCTGCCGTAATCGTTTGGCCAGATTTAAGAAAACAGTAGTGATCGACACCGGCGCCAAACACTCACATGTAACATTTTCTGAGTCAATTTTCATTTAGGGCAGGATTTGGCTGGGTCTCCAGGATGCAGCCATTGGTACGAGCCCTTCCGTTTATCGTACAGTATCACACTTTACATCACAAGTAATGATCACAAGTACACTTTTCATCACAAGAAATGATTCGATTTAAAATCCCTTCATTATTGTGTCGGTTGAGCAAAGTAACACAGCAGTCGACGCGTGTTTGCAAGTTCGATTCACTCAATTCATGAGGTAGCCATCGTTCAAGTTTTTTTACTTTCCCGATTTGCTTCAAGTGGATTAATACAGTTTTATCACTTACCCCGAAGCTTGCAGCTATCTCCGAAGTGCTATGTGATGGATCCGCTTCCACAATAGGCTTTAATTCTTCATTTTCTATTTTGGTCTCCGGCCGTCCACGGGGTTGGTTCTGAAGGTTGAAATTTTCAGAACGAAAACGTTGAAACCAAAAACGTACCGTTCTTTTCTTTTTGGACACCAGCGCCGTACACATCATTAATTCTTCGAGCTGTTTCTGTAGCACTGGTGCCACGGTTTCACGAGTTAAAACTCGTACTGGTAAATATACCGATATTTCATGTTTTCCATTGTGCGGTAATAAGCGACGCCAAGGAAAAAAATAATGAGGAATATACAAAAGAATGACTGTTTTCAAAACTCAAATGTACCAGCTAATTTAATTTAAAAATTTGAATTTGGAATTCTTAACCAAAGACGAGATATTTCAGATCAAAGTGGTCAATATGACAAAACGCTAATTTCATATGTAAGAGCCTAATATATGCCATGCATTCGTCAGTTTGACAATTTTATTATTATACAATATGTAATGTTTGCAAAGTTTGCCCTTATACTGAGAATAATTAATTTTTTCATTAGATCGTCTAATGTTAGAAAAGTCTACATGTTGCTCCGAGTTAAGAAGGGGAAAGCTGTTCAAGAAAGACTTAAAGCTGTTTTGGATGATCCGGTATGTTGCGATCATATTCATATTATAAATGTAAAAGTTTGTGTTATTTGTTATTTAATCACGAAAATCAGCTTGACGGATTTGTTAATAATGTTACGAAGTCAGGGAAAAATAAAGATGCTTATTTTCGCAAATAACTTTTTTATCGCAGAATTTATAATTATAAATAACTTTTATAACAATATAACTGGTTGTTATTATACAGACAATTTAAGTTTGCGTAATGAATCATTCCCTCCCGAGCAAGGCAGTTATATACCTTGCAATCCCTATCACTATCTCCACCTCTCCTCTACCCGCCTCACACTTCACACTTCTACACTAGCGCCTCCTCTCCAATACCTGCTCCTCACTTCACTTTACTCGTTACAATAATTTTGAATAGCCTACCATAAACTCTCCCTCCCGCCATCTCTCTCGAGGCGAAGCTGTAGGTGAATGTAATTGTACGTAAAATCTCAGACCAGCATTTCTTAAAAGGCAAGGTGCCTTATTAATAACTACGAATATAGACTATTAAGAAATATATGAGACTCGAGACTTAGTGTAATAATAATACTTCACTGTTTAGCCACTTGACTGAGGACGCCGAAGACAATATTATTTATTACATAAAATGTTTTCATTTTAGCTTTTCGAAGAACTCCTTAAGGAACAGCCAAACTTTGTTAACAAACTCGAGATTGTAGAAGGTGATTCTAGTGAAGATCACCTTGGTATTGATGAGAAGACTTGGACGAGGCTGAGTGATGAGGTAATGAGACGATTTTACTAAGGTTCTCTATAAGTCAGCCAATAACGTGAATTCCATGGACCATGGTATAAATATCCAACTATTAGGCTAAGACATATTCGTTTTGAGGAAATGGTTTGGATCTTACTTCTACCACACTGCTCCAGGGTTGGTAGATACACATGTAGGTTTCCTCACGATGTTTTTCTTTACCGGCGAGCACGATATTAATAGCGATGGGCTGTGCAGAATTTTTCCAACTAAAACAATATATATTATTTTAAAGACTTTCCATAGTATTATGTGTCAACGTTACTGTTTTTAAAAATGGATTCCACTTTTAAATCTTTATCACTTTTATTAGTGTGTCTGTGTCAATTGTGGATTAATAACTTTTTATTTGGTTATTTTTTATTATTATTTCAGGTCAACATCATTTTTAACGTTGCAGCGTCGGTAAATTTTCGCGAATCTCTTAAGATAGCGATTTTCACCAACATTAAAGGGACCAGAGAGATTCTAAAATTAGCTAAGGCTTGCAAACATTTAAAGTTAGTGTTTAATATAATATTTTTATATTAGTATATACTTTATAACTATCGAAAAATTATCGTACTTCCATAATTATTTATTTATTAGAGATAGTGTTTACTTCAAACTATTTAACAAATAACTTCACACACGAATGAAATTAAAATTAATAAGAATTTGATTATTATAGAAACTTTTGACGTTAAATAAATTAATTCACCCGGGACCGGAAACACCTTGCCGGCGCTTATACGCTGGTGTACGCACCACACCAGCGTATAGCGCTTTACGGGCATCCATTTGGGTGGACGCTCACGCCGCTCGTTACGGGGCTCTTTTGCGGAGACCCCAGAGAGTCATGGCGGTGAGAGCGATACGTAGTTACCGTACGGTGTTGAGGACGGCGGAGACACTTCTCGCGAACGATCCACCTTGGGAACTCAAGGCTAAGGTGCTTGCGAAAGTGTACCGGTTCCGGGTGGAAGCGAGGTCGAGCGTCGACTGTCCATTTGGGCGAGTCAGGGCTCTAGCCCCGCGAGCCATGATTCGCAGGTGGGAGGAAGACCTGAAGTCTCTCGGTCCCTCGACAGGCCTGGTGACAGATGAGGCCATCCGTTCCCACATGAGTCGCAGGGTGGAACGGAATCATGGCATACTCATATTCAGGGTGACGTAGGTACTTACCATACACGGTTGCTTCGGTATATACTTGCACCGGATAGCGAGGTGGGAGGTGACACCCTCCTACCACGGGTGCGACTTGCCTTCGGACACGGCGCGTCATACTCTGATCGAGTGTGCCGCATGATCCATAATGAATGATTGAGAATGAGAGGATTGAAAATGCGATTCAACGAGCAAATGCTTCGTTATTCTTTCTATCACGCGGTCAATATTTCTACAGTAGCTATTTTTTTATTTGAATATACGCATTTTACTTATGTACCAAATATAAATAATTGTTATGTCATAATTAATATTAAGTATTGTTAATAATTGTTTGTTATATGTTTTATTTTTGCATTGCAATAATTTAATTTCTATATTTATTTAATTATTACTTATGTTCGTAGATCGGTTGTCCACGTGTCTACAGCGTACTCCCACGCCACAAAGGATCGTATTAAGGGAGATGTTAAAGAGGATTTCTACCAGAGTCCAATACCTCCTGAAACAATGATACAGCTCGCTGAATGTGTGGATGACGATAAACTTGATGCCATGATCGAACCGTAAGTAGAAGATCGAAAAAATTACTAATTAATGTGTTCATATGTGTCAAAAATACTGTGTCCCATTATCTATTGATCGTAAACTACTTATGATTAGCTTCAGCTTGGTCAAATTAAATCGCAAACATATTTTAAGTTGGACATGACTTACCGATTAAAGGTTTGTTTGACGTTTCATAAATAATAGAACAACTATTTACATTTTTATTTTCACTTTTAAGATTTATGGATCAATGGCCAAACATTTACGCAATCACAAAAGCGGTCGCTGAAGAGCTCGTCAGGGTCATGGAAGATGGCTTGCCTATTTGCATCATTCGACCAGCTATCGGTAAAATATATATTTATTTAAGATTGTGCTCTAGGATAAGAAACAAAATTATATTTGGCTGTTTAATTATCATATTTAATAAAATAAAAAATCTAAGATTATCCATCCAATTATAGATTCGAGATAAATGTCATTTTGAATATTAGCGTTGTTATCTTAACTTTGGAATTTAAGTAGATATAAGTAGTGAAGTGGATACATAAAATATTATAATCATGAACGGTTTGTAGTACGTAATATGACGGATATGCTTGTATAATATAGATAGCTATGAGCATGGGATATTTAAATTTGTTTGTTTATTTCTCTACTTCAAGTGGATAAGATATTAGCCTCATATTCACATACATGTGGAAATAGTCAAATCTTAGAAGAATACTAACTAACCCTTCATTTATTATCTACAACTACGATAAACCCCCGAACAACTACTACTCTAATTGGGCATAATCCTAACAGTAATATTTTTTCTTCTAGTGATATCTGCATACAGGGAGCCAACTCTCGGATGGGTTGACGTTAAAAATGCCTTTGGGCCAAGTGGGGTGAGCAACCGTTATAACTATAAAATTAATCCTATTATAAAAATTATACTGGAGAAGAGCTGATGAACCAACTTCTACCGTTACGAAAATGAAATCTTTTATAATAAAGAACTGATAATGAAATTACAAGGAATTGCCCTCATTTACCTTCTCCCTCCTTCTTCACGTCTAGCCCCTAATGCTCGAAGTTAATTGCAAGTTCTATCGTTATACTATTTTTTAATTTTTAGCTAATACTTGGAGTATCTCTAGGCGTTGTACGTGTTTTAACGGCCGATTTGAAAGTTAAAATTGATTTTGTGCCTGTGGATATCGTGACCAATACAATGATAACTGCAGCATTGGAGACCCACAACAGATTTATAGCAGGATACCGACCACCAATTATTTATACAGTTAGTGGCAAAAGAAATCCACTGACTTGCTGTAAGTATTTTACAAAGCGAATTGTCCCAATAATGATTTTCGTGTTATAAGGATTTCTTCAAAGTACCAAAACATTGCAAGTTAATTTGTAAGTTTTTGTCCCTAATTTAAAAAAAAATATGTAGAACTGCTATGATTTACTCTTGCTAGAAATATTTGTTATGTATTGTTGTAATGAAATTAAAAAGTTGCGAGTGAGCGAGCCGACTGACGCTGATTGGTCGGCTATTGAGGTACAGTATGGCATTCAAATCTCTAACAATAAAATAGAAGCGTAAATTGATTGCATTGTTTGTTGAATAGTCCCGGGCGACCGAGTTTCACTCGACTCTAATAAATCAATAATTAATTTAAAAAAAGTGTAATAAATTGCATTTTCAGCAGACACCTATATTAATAGATAAATTTAAAAAGCAAAACCTTATTATTAGTACTTATAAGTACAGGTATCCCATTTGCTCGTCCGCTGCCTATATAATTAAAAAAACCTAAAAATAAAATTTGAGCCAAATTAAATAAAATATACTATCCGCATTACAGGGGAACTCGTGGATATTTTGAAAAATGAATCAAGGGCTTTTGCACCTACAAAGGCATTGTGGTACTGCGGCACATTTGTTAGCCCATATAAGTTTCTGAACTTATTACTAACATTGATATTACATTACATTCCTGCCGTTATAATTGATGGATGCTGTTTGTTGGCTGGACAAAAAGCAAGGTATTATTAATATTATTTTAAGAATGCCGTACTTAAAACAATGAAATTCTACTTTATGAAAAGAAAAACGCTCGACGCTATCTTGTTGATGGTTTCTTGACCGATTTTGGCCACACGGACAATTTGAAGTGAGACTAGGCAACTGATCAGAACATATTAAAGTAAAGGCGTGTGTACGCAAAGTGCACTCATAAGCCGATGGGATGGCAAATCCGGACGGAAATAATTCAGACGCAGAAATTTTCGAGGTACAAGAGTATATACACTGTTAACTCCAGACTGTTAGCAGTAAGAGAATTTCTTGACAGAAAAACCCAAGAAATAGTTTTTGAGTCTTATAAGGTAATCACTAGACCAAAGAGGGACCGAGTATATTATACTGCAGGACTGCGTTTTTGTCTGCTCTTAACTTATGATAATATATTTCCTTTGTCTGACTATTGTTACGAACACAAACCTTATAAGTATTTCATTCTTTTTGTATTTGATAAAAACTAGTATTAGATTATAGTTTTACAGAGCAAGGCTAGGGAAAGGTTAAATAAAAAGACGGAGCGTGGTTACAACGACAGACATTTTCTTATTATTACAGAGAGTGACACTAAAGAGGTTGAACGTCGTTAAGTTTGGACTACGTTCATATTTTCAACAGTTTTATTCGAAATTCAGCCAGATTTTCGAAAGTGTAATTGTTTCTTTTTTTTAATACACGTGCTTCACGACTTAAAAAAATGTGTATAACGAATTACATCATACAAATTAGGAGAATGATTTTATGTAATGTTTTTTTTTTTTAATTTTCAGGTTATTTCAGATACACAATTTGGTGCGATCCCTTACTTCGGCGTTAGCGTATTTCATAAACAATGAATGGAACTTCCACGACGTGAACACTCTGAGTCTACACAACAAGTTATCGGAAACAGACAAATTAATCTACAATTGTGATATTTCATCGGTAGACATGAAGGAATTCGTTTTAATATGGTCTTACGGAGTTTTAAAATATATCGTAAAAGACGACATGGAGAACAGAAGTTACGCCTTATGGAAGCAGTCGGTGTTGAGAATAGTACATTATATAGTACTCCCATTGTACTTGTACGGGTTGTTTAAACTGACTACGGGCGTTATTACATTTATATATTTTGTTGTTGTTATGTTTTGTAAATACTTATCTGTGTTAATTTAAATTGGTACTTCGCGATACATGGTCATAAGGTCGCTTAACTCTGTGAAAATGATAAACATATAAATAATAAAACACTATTACATAAGAACGACTACAAATACGTAATTATATAATAACCGAATACAGAGCTACGATAACAGTAACAGTATAGCCTGTTAATGTCCCACTGCTGGACTAAGGCCTCCTCTCCCTTTTGAGGAAAAGGTTTGCAGCTTATTCCACCACGCTGCTCTAATGCGGGTTGGTAGAATACACATGTGGCAGAATTTCAATGAAATTAGACACATGCAGGTTTCCTCATGATGTTTACCTTCACCTTCAAGAACGAGATGAACTATAAACACAAATTAAGAACATGAAAATTCAGTGGTGCTTGCCTGGGTTTGAACCCACAATCATCGGTTAAGATTCACGCTACACTATTCTTTCAAAATACACTACTCGTGTAGGACACACTTAATTAAATATTATAATAATTAAAGCCAAATAGTTTCCGTCCGAATAGGGGGAGGGGGGGGAGTTCTGGTAGGTGTCAGATACCCTACGTCCTTTTCTTTATGTCATACCCCTGACAATGTGTATGCAAAATCTAATAAATGTCGTTCGGTGGACGTTAAACTTGAAAGCTTAAATCAATTACAACATTTTCGCATTTAAATAAAATTAAGCAAATAATTACAATTCAACACACACAGACATATACACGCGTACGCGCACACGTACTCACGCTCACATAAGCTCAATAATGGACATTATATTTGTTCCATTTTATATTTGTATTATTTCTTACTTCTCACTTTATACATTTATTTTTCTTTTATTCTTCATATAAACGGGAGTGGAGGCCTGGTGTCTTGTAGAACAGTTTATCATTATGTATATTGCAAGCACCAGTCTTCACATTATTTAGTTGATAAATAAAATATTATTATTATTTTTTATATCTCCCTTTTAATAGGGGCTCAGGGGTTTTAGCTTAAATTATTATTATAAAAGGATGTCGTATATTTGACATTTCACGATATTCTGCGGTGAGTTACGAATTTCTCAATCCAGAATGCTCTATAAAGATTTATATGGATTTATTATATACTAGCAGAAGCCGCGGCTTCGCCATCATGGAATCAGTTTGTGACAAAAATTCTTCAAATCTGCATTTTAAATTTTACAAAGATGCAATAATAATACTTGATAATATTTACATAAAATCTAAAAATGAAATTCTAGCACGACCCGTACTAATTTCTAAAAGACAGCGTCCGGAAGAATCTTCTTCTGAATATTCAAGAGTATTGAAACTTTTGGCTTATGACTTTATGTTTCGAAATGTTACCGCCAAAGAACATGAACAGCAGACAATAGGAGCATTTATTGCTGGCATTACCCTGCAAACAGACTATTACATTAGCATCATTGGCACATGTATCATTCGTAGAAGGTATGTGCTATGCTTCGGTTAAACTAGATTGCCATGTCTATGAACAACGTCAACTCTTAATAGTTAACAATCTTAGTGCGGGTGTCATTATAGGCCATGATATACTGAAAGATCATTTGGCATAAGAATTTAAATTTGGAGGTAATAGAGAGCCTTAAAAATTTGCAATGTTATGAATGCATCTGTTCCGCCTGTGTTAATTATGTGCGCCTTAATTCACTAACTTGCGACTGCGATTCAAATCTTCTAGCAGATGGATTTATTGAACCTAGCATTTCACCTTGGCGTGCTCAAGTCCTTGTTAGTGGAGGAGGAGTACACCGAAAACGCTTAGTAGTAAACTATTCACAAACTATCAACAGATTTACACTTTTAGATGCATATCCTTTTACAAATATAGAAAACATAATATCTAAAGTTGCAAAATATAACTATATCAGTTAAATTGATTTAAAAAAGTGCCTACCATCAGATTCCAATACTAGAAAAAAAAACTTTATACTGCTTTTACAGCCTGTGGTAATCTATATCAATTAACAAGAATACCGTTAGGAGTCACAAATGGAATAGCAGCATTTCAACGAGCTTTAAGTTTTAAAATTAACAAAGAACACCTGAAAGGTATATTTTCCTATTCAGATGATCTTACTGTGTGTGAAAAGGACAAAGATGATCGTGATCAAAATTTAAATTGTTTAATGGCTACTGTCAAAAAGTACAATTTGACAACTAATGAACAAAAATCTATCTTTGGTGTCAATTCTATAAATCTGCTTGGATACAATATAAAAGACAATAAGTCATACAATAGTGTCAAACCTGGATGGTGGATTTAATTCAGTTAATGATAAAATAATTAATTCTTTTAACTCATTTTTAATTTTAATAATGAATTAAATTTTAATTTATCTAAATTATATAATAAACAAACTTATTTATTAACCTTAATTATTATTATTTAATTATTTATTACTTTAATTGCCACTAAAAATTACTAATATTTTCGTTAGACCCTACCTACCCCTATTATTAAAATTATTAACAAATCACTTATTGATTTACCCTCACCCTCCAATCCATTTTCCATATTTGGATCCTTATTAGGCTTATGTTTAATAATATAAATTATTACTGGATTATTTTTAACTATATATTATACAAAAGTAAATTATATTTGCCGAAATGTAAACTATGGTTGACTAATTAGAATTTTACATGCTAATGGATGGATGCATCATTTTTCTTTAATTGTATTTATTTACATATTGGACGAGGAATTTATTATGAATCATTTAACTTAAAATATACTTGAATAGTAGGAATTATTGTTTTATTTTTATTCATAGCTACAGCATTTATAGGCTATGTATTACCTTGAGGTCAAATACCTTTTTGAGGTGAAACAGTAATTACCAATTTATGATCAGCAATCCCATATTTGGGAACCATATTAGTAAATTGAATTTGAGGTTTTGCTGTAGATAGAGACACTTTAACTCGATTTTATACTTTTCATTATTTTAATATTAACTATAATCCATTTATTATTTCTACATCAAACAGGATCAAATAATCCAGAAGGAACTAATAGAAATTTAGATAAAATTCCTTTTCATACATTTTTTACATTTAAAGACTTAATTGGATTTATTATTTCAATTGTAATATTAACTTTATTATCTTTAATTAATCCTTTTTTATTAGGATCCAGATAATTTTATTCCAGCTAATCCATTAGTTAATCCAATCCATATTCAACCTGAATGATATTTTCTATTTGCTTACGCAATTTTACGATCTATTCCTAATAAATACGTAGGAGTAATTGCTTTAGTAATAATAAATTTTCTATGATCTCATCTCAATAGCTTTCATAACAGTATAAGAAATATCTTTATCTTAATACATTCATACTTGAGTCAAAAAACTATACATATTTTCTATAATACATTTGAAGTTGGAAATAATAACTAAGAATGGACGTATTCTTATTCCCCCCGTAGTTCTGGCACCATCTCGACCTGCTTTAAAATACCTTATGACTCTGTATCATGTTCGTGTATATCTCACGACATTTCCTGAAGCCCAAAAAAAAGTATGCGCTTCGAAGTACATATACTTAGCGATTGTCGACTCCTGGTTTTGATATTTCCGAAGTCGACATTTTTAGCCCGTCTGGGATAGCAACCACTCATCAGAAATTCTACCGTCGCATAGCAATAATTAGTATTGTCATGTTCCCGAAACTACAGCCACAAGACAAACGGACATAACATCGAAGTTCTCAACTACTGGTTAGTTTAGTTAAACTCCGATTTCTCTCTCTGTCATCATTGGTTTGCCATTCGAAAGAAGAAGAGAGCATTAATCACCCGCTAAACGTATATAAGTAAGATCGTATGTCCTTTATAACTGTGTTTATATATGTGATTTATTGCATATTTTGTTGGTGTTATATTAATAAATAAATAAAACAATATGAATGATAAACATTTAATATATAATATACTAAAACACTATTACATAAGAACAACTACAAATACTTAATTATATAATAAATGAATACAGAGCTACAATATTCTTAAAAAGACACTACGTACGTCACTCGTGTAGGACACGCTTAATTAAATGTTATATTTACTATAGTCAAATAGTTTCTGTCAGTATAGGGGGGGTGCTGGTAGGTTTATGTCATATCCCTGACAATGTGTTGTGTAGATATTGCAATCTAATAAATAACGATCGGTAGAGTTGTTCAACTTGAAAGCTTGAATCAACAAACACATTAATAAAAAAAATTAAAATTAAATTCAACACACACACACATATGTGTACATATACACACGTGCGCGCACTTACGCTCACATAACCATGGACCTCATGTTTCTTACTTCTCACTGTATACATTTCTTTTTCTTTTTTTGTTCATATAAACGGGAGTGGAGGCCTGGTGTCTTGTAGAACAGTTTATCTATTGCAAGTACCAGTCTTCACATTATTTAGCTGATATTTAAACGTTATGTGTCAATTTGTAAACTTTTTGTGTAGAAATAAATAAAACTTTATTGTTATTTTATGTATCTATTTTTTATATCTCCTTTTCAACAGGGGTAGCTTAAATTATTATTATAACAGGATGGCGCATATCTGACATTTCACGATATTCTGCGATGAGTTACGAATTTCTCCATTCAGAATGCTATACAACGATTTATAAGTAATTATTATATACAAGCAGAAGTCGCGCCTTAGCCATCATGGATTTCAGTTTGTGACGAAAACTCTTCAAAATCTGCATTTTAACTTTCCATAATGCCTATTTGAATTATACACAAAAAATATTTGCGTAGTTTGTAACTTGCAAATAGCTAACTTAAAAAGAGGCAGTTCTTTAAAAGTCACAGATAATATATAATTTATATATGTTATAATCCCAATACTTGTTGACTTCTAGAGGATAGATTTTATAGTCCATATACGTATCTAGATGTTCCAAATTGTCTATGGTGTCATCTTAATATCTTTGATTATACCGTATTGACAGAACGCCACAAGGCTACGTGTGTAGGGTCTGACCATCGTAAAACGTGACTATACGTAAATAGTGGGTAGTTAAACAAGACAAAAATACTATGACGTCACAGAATATTAATGGTCTATATAAGTCCACCAATTTTCATTAAAATTAAATTAAATTAATTTAAATATTTTCTATACATTTACTAAAAACAGATAAAAAATTATATCTTATAATACGATAGCTTTCCTTTCTTTAGCGACGGGTATAATGTTGGCTGAAAATAGAAAAAAAGTACTTTAATTAAAACTATTACTATAGATTCACTTAAGAAATTTATGTCACTATCTCAATATTGGAGAAAATCGTATTTAAGTTGATCTCAAAAAGCTGGGGTTTACTTTATCTACAGAAATAAAAAAAAAACTGTGGTAGTGACAAGGTAAACGAGAATTGATGTGTAAGCATGCGAGCGCCGTACCGATCTCACGCACACATTAACACACTCACAATAACGCATCTTACACTGACGTCATCTGACGCTCGCAAACTTACGCTGACGACATCTGACGCTCGAACTCTTCACACATCAAAACTAAATACATGAAAGGGTCAAAAAGGAGGTGTAATTTTGCATCGGTAAAGAGATTGCATTATTTATCTGAACGTCTGGTAAGCGAGTGTGTTTGAAGTAGGAAGGTATAATTGCCACCTGATGGTAAGTGGTCACCGCCACCACATTGGCACTGTAAGAAACAATAACCTTTCTTTACGTCGCAAATGCGTCGCTTCGGTAACTAAGATGTTATGTCCCTTGTGTAAGTAGTTACACTGGCTCACTCAAACTTGAAACCGTAACACAATAATACTAAGTATTGCTATTTGGTACCTAAACGGGTTTGCACAAAGCTGCTTAGTCCAAATCTAGAAATAATTTTATTTATTTCAAAAAGCCTTTCATGTGGCTAACCGAGGACTTTTTTTTAAATTTCTAGTTGAAAATTTTAAAGTTTTATTTAGGATGCTGTTGTAAAAACGCATACCAAGTCTCACAAGAATACTAAACCTATTTAGACGTGTAATAGAGGTTACATGAAGATCAAGGAAAACCAATTCCAAGTTTAAAAAAAAAAAATTATCATTGTTCTTCTGACGCTACACTGCCGTTTCAAACGGTCTTATACTAAACGGCTCATAACACACTTTCTTATTGATCTTAAGAGAGATTAGCCAACTATGCGGGACATATTATAGGACACAAGTGTGTGCGCAAACACAGGTGCACTCTCTATTCCCTAACTCTCACAATCCGATGGGACGACAATCCGACACGACCGGAAAGAGTTCAGGCACAGAACCAACGGCTTTACGTGCTTTCCGAGGCACGGGAGTGTACACAATTCCAACTTCTAGACTCCGGGCTGCTACTGAGATTTTTCGACATAAAGTCCAGGAACTTTTTATCAGCCAGACCTGGGATTAGACCTCGGGGTCTGCGGCTTGTCCAGCCACTACACCAACTAGGCAGTCATTTGGTAGCATATTGCCTATATAACTCTAGAGGTGAGCACTTACCATCACGCTATTTATCATATATATTTACAATCGACTATTTTATCATTTCTTATACAATAAAAACAATTATAACAATAAAAAAAATTATAACTACAGAAGCGGTTATAACTCGCTTACAGCTTTTCGTTTATTTCAATAGATTTTCAAATATATATGTAAAATATATTAAAAGTACCAAGGTTGTTTGCAAGGTTACGTCCAATCGCTTGTCTGGAACTAGCTTAAAATTTAGTTAGGCGTGAGCCACACGTACTAACAGGTGAAATTAAATAAAAGCTTGTGAAAAGAATGCGTGCACTTATATACTCCAGACTATAAAGCGATAGCGACGCGATAGTCCACGACAGGCGCCCAATGTGTTACTTAATCATGGCAATACACACTTATCTAATTTATATAAAAATCTATTGAAATAATACGAAAATACGACAACAATAATAAAACGACAGTCTAAATTTTTCGTATTTATTTGTTTACAAACTAAAATAAATATTTAACAGAATACTCGGGTAACTTGGTTACGACATATTTTGCACAGAAAAAAAAATCACACTTAAAATTATAGATAATATATACAAAATTCGTCTAATTATAATACATATTGTAAAATGAAGTACATTAATGATTTAAACGGCGCTAAAAAGAGTCCGATTCATTAAATATAAAATATAATTAAAAAAAAAAAAAACAAAATCTCAATTTAAATTCTACTGCAATTACTTGTCGACTTTAAAAAGCTTTTATATAATCTATGGTTAAACAACAAAAAACTATCCACAATAATAGATAATAAATACTAATTGGAGAGACTACAATTGGCAACTATAACATTAATACAGATTAAAAAAGAAAAATTATTTGGTTGAAATTTAAAATAATACTATGGATTCATTTATTTACACCTGTAAGACCATTTTTTAATATGATTTAGCAAAAAATAAATTCTTAGTGAAGTGTAAATGTCAATATAAAGGTCGGTTCAGATAAGCGATATTAATCGACAGCCCCGCTCGGATACGGTTCAGATGTAAGTGGTTATCCTAGCGACATATCACAAATCAATATCATTGAGTTCATATATTTAATCATATGATACTGGCAACATTAATTACGTCATAAAAATAAATACACTATCTGTATTCACATTTAACTGCCAGTGTTGAAAAGTCTTTTTTTTTATTTCAGTACAAAGGCAAAAGAGTGATAGTAAGCGTCCTATTAATGCTTCAATTATGTGATCTAAAATGTTACATGCCTTAAGTTTGTAGTTGGACTCACTAAAATGACCATTTGACAAATTGTTACATCATTTTAATCTAGCTCTCCCTGAATAGCCACAAACTAGTGCTGGGCCTTGAACACAATAGCCTATGGGGCCAAAATCAACCTTGAGTCTTTCTCATAAGCATCCCATAGTTGTAAATTTGAGTCTTCATATAATGTACAATTAAATACAATATTTAGCGAAGTATCGCTTAAGACAATCGCTATGGTATTAGCTAATTTCGCTTATATCTGAATAAACCTTATATATTATATAACTACAGATAAATTAAAATAGCAACAATGTACTGGCAACAACATATAATCACTACAGATAATACTATTTATTTGTAAACAAATAAGGTTTTATATAAATTACTTAATCATCAGGAAACTGTTATTAAAATTAATTGTGCATCTGTTTTTACATTTAATTTTTAAGTTGATTCCATTTTTAAAATCATAATTGACATATTTTGTTTTTTTTATTTTATAAATTCATTTGAAATTACATTCACATTTATAAATTATAATTTTGAAAAGAAATGTAACAATTAGTCATCATTTATCTTTATCAATAATAACTGATTTCTGGGATAGATCTAGCTACGGGGTATTTAGAAAACAGAGGAAGCCAATTAAATAATTATAATTATCATGATAATAAATTCTCTTTAGTATGTATACATATTAAAATTCAGAAATATTATAACATTTACTTTTCATGTATAATATTTATTGAATATAATACAATTTGATTTACACATTGAATAATGAGTAGTCAAGCCTTTGGACATTTCCTTATAAAACTTATTAAAATCCAAATGTAATATAAATTATCATGATAATTAACAATTAAATACTTAGCAACGTCCAATATTACCCATAATGTTGTTGACCACTTCCGTCGACGAGGCCGTGCCACCCACGTCCGGGGTGAGGACCTTGTCAATGTTGATCGTCTTATTAACAGCTCGTCTTATCAGATCAGCATGGAAGTGGTGACCGAGGTGTTCCAACATATCGATGGAAGCGTTAATCATAGCTATTGGGTTCGCGACGTTCTTGCCAGCTATCGCTGTGCCTGGAAAGATTAAAAAAAAAAACAAAAAATATAAAGCCAGTTAATGTCACATGCTGCTCTAAGGCGGGTTTGATGGATAAACCTCCTCTCGGTGCCAGGAATTGGTCTAGCCCGTCTTGGTAAGTACCACCAACTCATCTGATAATCTACTGCAAAACAGCAATGCTTGTTGCAATGCAAGTACTGTTGCGTTCCAGTTTGTAGAGTGTGTGAACCTTTGTAACAGGCATAAGGAACATAAGATCTTATCATAGGGTTAGAGGCAATTTAGCGATGTGTGGAATGGTTAATATTTCTTCAATATGGGCAGCGGTTACCATTAAGTGGCCCATATATATGCCTGTCCATCCACCTGTATAATTATGTGGTCAAATTACATCCAACACATGAGCGTTCCTCACAATGCTTTACTTTAGCGTCGAACGAGTATATTATATAAGCACATATGATATTATTTCAATAATCTTTGTACTGAACTATATAGAAGGATAGACTATATATTACATAGATATATAGCTATCTATATCGTTAATTGCACTTTCCTTATTCCAAAACCCCGAGTAGATACTATGACAAACATCATCACAGTTCGATTCAATCGCACTCACCAGTGTTTCTGGTGCCGGGCTCGAACACAGCATAGTGGTCACCATAGTTCCTGCCGGAGAGCAGGCCGGCGCCACCGAGCAGACCGCACACGACGTTCGATACGATCGAACCATACAAGTTTGTCATGAGCATCACGTCGAATTGATGAGGTCTGAAAATATATTATTATCATTTTAAAACATTGAGGATGAGATGTGTCCTCAACTATTTCAAATATGGATAGTTGGAATGGTTGTGCTGTGTTGTGTGTGAGCATATGTGACTATAATGTGACACATGACAGAATATCATCCGTGTCATGCAGGTTTTCCTTCACAGATGAGCATGAGATAAAGCCCAGCTGTGCCCGAATGAAGCCCACACAGCCTTCAGTTAAGATTCACTGCTTATACATATGTATATATAACTGTATATATTTTAATTTAGATTTTAAAGAGTAACTGAGTGAGTTATTTACATCAATTTTTAAAAAGACCAATTTGAGGTTTTTATAAAATCAGTTTCACCTCTGGATGCTAAATGTATTATAAATTATTTAATAATCAATAATCATTACCTAGCAACAAGTTGCATACAACAATTGTCGATAATCATATCATTGTGTTCAATCTCTGGGTACTCCTGTGCGAGCCGACGCGACGTTTCCAGGAACAGGCCGTCGGAGAGCTTCATGATATTCGCCTTGTGAACTGTCGTTACCTGAACAATAGAGACACAAAAGAAACGTATATTTAGTAACGCAAATAGTACAACATAAACTAAAAAATGGTAGGCAGGTAAACGGATCAGCTGCTGGCGAGTGATCACCAACGCCCATAAACATTGCCGCTGTAAGAGATAATAACCATTCTCTACAATTTTAATGCGTCACTAAATTTAGGAACTGAGATGTTATATCCTTTGTAAGCACAGGAGTAGATATACTCGCTCACCCTTTAAACTAGAACACAACGATACTAAGTAGTGCTAAGTGGCGGTAGAATATGTGAAGAGTGGGTGGTATCCTCACAGTCGGGCTTGCGTCAATTAGATTTAATTTTATCTATATTGCTGTTTGCTTTATTGGCCTTTTTTTAACGCTGGAAAAACGCATTACGCGTTTCCCTAACGGGAACATTTGGGTGTGGGGGGCTCACCAGTGTCCAAGACGCCGAGTACGAAGGTATACAAACACCTTTGTAAAATAGGAGAAATATTTAGGCTTCAACAATTTCATAAAGCATGAATTTTAACCTTATGTTGTCGTAATCGAGTTTAAGGTTATATTTTTATACCGACTCAATAGATGGCAGCGCTGTGCAACATGAAGTTCGTAGTTGACATTTGAGCAATCTATGACTACGAATGACCCATCCTGAAGATGGGTGTCTCCTATGAGATCGCAACACGACTTAGAACGTGGGCTCTCAGCACTAGAACCATCACATTTAACAGTTAACTTTAAATCATAAAATGAATTAATTGATTTTGGGGTAGTATTGGTAAATAAGCTCTTAACACTATCTTCAAAAGGTCTTAACCCAGCAGTGGGACATTGCAAAATTGTTACTTTTTTATATGAACAACTCACCTTCTTCCTGCCATTTCTCTTGGCAAACTCGAAGGCGAATCTCGCGACGCGCTCCGAGTTGCTGGCCGTCACTACTTTCATGGACTCGATGACTCCTCGGACCGACTCGTGTTCCAACATGGCGTACTCTCCTTCTGTGTTTTGTCTGAAATTATAATCGATATAACCATTATATTATACATTCATCTCATGCTTAACCGTAACCGTAACAGCCTGTGAATGTCCCACTCCCAGCAGTCCTCTCCCCTTTTTGAGGAGGTTTGGAGCTTATTCCACCACGCTGCTGCAATGCGGGTTGGTGGAATACACATGTGGTCGAATTTCAGTGAAATTAGACACATGCAGGTTTCCTCAAGATGTTTTCCTTCACCGTAAAGCACGAGATGAATTATAATCACAAATTAAGCACATTCAGTTGTGCTTGCCCGTGCTTGAACCCACGATCACCGGTTAAGATCACGCGGTCTTACCACTGCGCCATCTCGGCTCATCTCATCTCATGCTTGATTTGTGTTTATTCTCTATCTCATGAAGAAAACGTTGCAAGTAAACTGCATGTGTAGGGGATGTAAAGAGCAATGGGGCAAAATGAGACACAGTCAAGCTGACTAAAAAAATTACCTTATAATAACGACATCAATATCCTTGTGCCTAGTGGAGACTCCCGGGTAGGACTTGCAGTTCAGCACGTACGCGTACATGTCCAACTCGTTGCGGAGCGCAACGTTACGTGATGTAACGTAGGCCGCTTCGCTTTTAGTTTCGATGTTGCCCTGGAAAATAATATATTAATATATTTATTTTTTGACTGGCCCGTTGGTGCAGTAGGCAGCGACGCTACCTTAATTAGTTATTTCGTATTAAAGTATGTATTTATACATTTACTAGCTAATCGCCCAGAGCTAATTAGCATGGGTAGATCAGAATATATTTTAGATAGGATTTCCGTAAAATCATTTTCATAGTGTGTCTAAACCGTGTAAGCAGTAACTGTGACAAAATTCAAATCAATCGGTTGGATAGTTTAGAAGATCTTGTGATAAGTCCTATTACATATATATATATATGTGGCAACAGTGTACTGATTTAGGGGTCTAAATCAGCCATAATACAAGAAATTTAAAAAAACAGGGAACAAGGTACGAGGTTAAATAGTCTACGCAATATCCTGAAAAAACAAAAAGTCCCTAAACATGTTCTTTGCAAACATAGAGCCTAGTCCCCAATAACATAGAAATATAAAATATATAATACATATACAACACGAGCCAGACTGACACGCCACCTATCAGACGATCTTCCCGACATCGATTTGGGCGAGATTAGGATTGCTCTCGGACAACTTGGAAACAACAAGGCTCCAGGAGATGACGGAATTACCTCAGAGCTTCTTAAAGCAGGAGGCACACCAGTTCTGAGAGAGCTGGCTAACATCTTCAATTCCGTCCTCCATAATGGTACTACACCGAAGACATGGAGCAGAAGTGTGGTGGTTCTATTTTTCAAGAAGGGTGATAAAGCTCTTCTGAAGAACTACCGCCCCATTTCACTTTTAAGCCATGTTTACAAGTTGTTTTCGAGGGTAATCACGAATCGTCTTGCCCGGAAATTCAATGACTTCCAACCCGTTGAGCAGGCTGGGTTTCGAAAAGGCTTCAGTACCGTAGACCACATACACACACTTAGGCAAATAATACAGAAGACCGAGGAATATAATCAACCTCTATGCCTAGCGTTTGTGGACTACGAAAAAGCCTTCGATACCATTGAGACCTGGGCTGTTCTGGAATCCATGCAGAGGTGCCTAATTGACTATCGGTATATCCAGGTGTTGAAGTGTTTGTACGAAGCCGCAACCATGACCATCCAAGTACAAGATCAGAGCACAAGACCAATCCAATTGCATCGCGGGGTAAGACAGGGGGATGTAATCTCCCCGAAACTTTTTACCAATGCATTGGAGGACGTCTTCAAGACGCTCGATTGGAACGGACGCGGCATTAATATCAATGGCCAACACATTACACATCTGCGATTTGCCGACGACATTGTCATCATGGCGGAGACTCTGCAGGATTTGGAAGAGATGCTAAACAACCTGAGCGATTCTTCGAGACGAGTAGGTCTCGGGATGAACATTGAAAAGACCAAAATTATGGCAAACAATCATGTATCCCCGGGACCAGTGGTCGTAAATGGCTCTCCACTTGAAGTTGTGCAGGAATATATCTACCTGGGCCAAACTATACAACTTGGCCGGCACAACTTTGAGAAGGAGGCTAAAAGAAGAATACGTTTGGGCTGGGCGGCATTCGGGAAGTTGCGTCATATTTTTGAATCGTCGATCCCACAGTCGCTTAAGACCAGGGTCTTTAATCAGTGCGTCCTACCTGTAATGACTTACGGTGCCGAAACGTGGACACTCACCGTAGGACTGGTCCACAAATTTAAGGTCGCTCAGCGAGCGATGGAACGCGAGATGCTTGGGGTTTCTCTGGGCGATAGAATCCGAAATGAGGACATTCGCCAGAGAACTAAAGTCACCGACATCGCGCGGAGAATTAGCTCGCTGAAGTGGAAGTGGGCTGGTCATGTCTCCAGACGCATTGATGGCCGATGGAGCCGACACGTGTTAGAGTGGAGACCGCGCTTAGGCAAACGTAGTGTAGGGCGCCCTGTGACAAGATGGACCGACGATTTGAAGAAGGTGGCGGGCACGGGATGGATGCGGACTGCCCAAGATCGGGATGGTTGGCGTTCTATGGGGGAGGCTTTCGTCCAGCAGTGGACGGCAAAAGGCTGAATTATTATTATTATTATTATTATACAACACGAGAGTAAAGATTGATGACCCTAGAAAACATACTGAAATTCTTGAATGCACCAGATGCCAACAATATGGGCACAACAAAAACAACCATACAGGTGTGTCAAATGTGCAAAGGGACATAAAACTACAGACTGCCCAAAAAGGATAAGACAACACCAGCCACCTGTACTCTTTGTCAGGGCGATCATCCAGCTAATTACAAAGACTGTCAAGTATACAAGGAGATTCGAGCCCTAAAACATGTAATAAACAGGAAAGCCCCACAGATAATAAGAAGCCCACAAATAAAATTACACCACCACCTAAAATAAGCGATTTCCCTCCGCTAAAACCCCGCAGCTACACTAGACAGCAATCTACCAACCACCAGGAAAGAGACACCGGGTATACAAATGAAAACATAATCAACACCGCAAACAATGACTACTGGAATAGATAAACAGAGACTACACAATCTCAATCAACAAGTTCACTAGAACAAATTATAATAAAACAATCTGAGAAAGTAGACATCCTCATACAACAAATAGGTACCCTGATGGTCCTCCTAACGACGCTTATAGCCCAGCAGAACAAATGAAATTCCTGCTGATTGCCGCATGGAATGTAAATGGCTTATCCCCAAATAAGCAAAAAGTCGAGTTATTCATAAACCACAACAAAATAGACATTCTGTTAATTTCTGAAACACATAGGATTGACCATAAAGTAATTAAAATGAAAGGATACAGTTTATATTATGATAATCATCCAGACGGGACTCCACATGCTGGAGCCGCTGTGATAGTCAAAGAAAATATAAGACACCACATTTTACCAAACAATAGATATGCACACATACAGGCCGCCATCATATCAATCGATGACTGGCCTCCAAAACATCGTATAGATGAACATATGTTTAGTGACTTTTTTCATACACTCGGGGTAAATACATTGCAGGAGGAGACTGGAACTCCAAAAACACATATTAAGGTTCCCGACTAACGACGACAAGAGGCCGAGAACTGAAAAAGGCAATAGATAGCAACCCAGAATGTAATATTTACAAGAGAACCAACTTATTGGCCATCGGACCCCAATAAAACTCCGGACCTCATTGACTTTTTTATTTTCAAGGGGATATCTGGACGCTACACAGATGTGGAATCTTTTCTAGATGGCTCCTCAGACCACACACCTGTGATTGTTACATTAAGCTTCACAGTCATCTGGAAATGACCTCGCGAGACCCTCTACAATCATAAAACTGACTGGGTGGCCCTTTCGAGATTACATTGAAGAGAATGCCAATTTGTGTATACCTCTCAAAATCGAAGATGACATAGAAGACACTGCGTGGTTTACCACTAACCTAATACAAAAAGCAGCGTGGCTTTTAACCCCTTATGTAGAATCCATTACACAAAATCAGAATATCCCCTGAGGATAAAAGAGCTGATAGTAACGAAGAGAAGGCTAAGACGTCAATGGCATACCAGTAGAAATAGACAAGATAAAAAGGCACTCAACAAAGCACAAAAATACCTAACAGATATGCTTAGCGAGAATGAAAATAGCACTTTGCAAGACAAACTAAAGACCCTGTCTTCGTACAAAGCAGATGCCTATTCATTTTGGAAAATGACAAAATCATTGAAAAGGCCAAAGGAACACCTTCCCCCGACCTGGTCACGAAAACCCCAAGACAAAGCTGAGTTATTTGCTATTTCTCAAAGATGTATTTTAACCTGACATTGCGCACTCAGAAGAAATTCATAAAATCTTGAACAGTGACCAATAGATGTCTTTACCGTTGACTCCAGTTACACCGGCAGAAGTCAGAAAAACTAACAAAAATTTAAAACAAAGAAAGGCACCAGTATTTGATTTGATAACAGCAGAAGTTCTTGAACAATTACCATTATTAAAAAAAGGCATCGTCCTGCTGACAATAATCTTCAACGCAATATTGAGATTACAATATTTCCCAAAGCTATGGAAAGTGCCCATTATAAATATGGTTGCCAAACCGGGAAAGCCTCCTACAGAAGTCACATCCTATAGGCCAATAAGTCTTCTCCCCATACTTTCAAAAGTTTTCGAGAAAGTGGTCTTAAGACGTCTTCTTCCAGTATTAAAGAAACAAGAAGTGATACCAGACCACCAATTTGGCTTTCGTGCACATCATGGAACGACAGAACAAAAACACCGAGTAGCACATACAATACGGCGGGCGATGGAGAGAAAATAATACTACTCAGCTGTGTTCCTTGACATACAACAGGCCTTTGATCGCGTGTGGCACAAGGGCCTCATTTGTAAGTTAAAGTTACACCTGCCAAATAGTGCGCTTATTAAGTCTTACCTACAAAACAGAATGTTCCAGGTTAAATGCGAGGATTCTTTCTCATCTATCCACCAAATAGAATCAGGAGTACCCCAGAGATCCGTCTTGGGTCCTATTCTATATACGATCTATACTATGCAGATGACAGTTCACTCCTGTAATAAAGACCCGAACATAGCCTCTACAAAACTACAAGAACACCTAGACAAAATAGAAGTATGTCTAAAGAAGTGGAGAATCCGAGCCAGCCCAACAAAATCGGTTCACATAACGTTCACTTTAAAAAGAGGAGACTGTCCACCGGTGACACTCGATGAAAACTTTTTGCCAAAATATACGACTTTTAAGTGCCTAGGTATGCATCTAGACAGAAAACTTACCTGGCGAGATCACATAAAAGCAAAAAAGGAACAAGCAAACAAAAAGTTCAAAAATATGTACTGGCTACTAGGCAGGAAATCAACACTAAGTCTAGAAAATTAACCTATTAAATACAAATGTATTATAACTTATTATATACAAATGTATTATAAAACCAGTCTGGACGTACGGAAAGAACTCTGGGGATCGACAAGTCACTCAAACATAGAAATCCTCCAGCGCTACCAGAACAAAGTGCTAAAGGTAAGCAATGCACCATGGTTCATACTGAACAAGGAAGTACATAAGTATCTGGAAATACCTACAGTCAAAGAAGAAATAGAAGTCTTCTTTGGCCTATAAGCAAAGACTCCAAGGACACATCAATCAAAGCTTGTACAAAGCACAAGTGAGGTCTTGTATGGAGTACTGCTCTCACCTTTGGGACGGCTCTGCTAAGCACCACCTTCGGGCTCTAGAGTTGATTGAGAAACGTGCTAGGAGGCTGATAGGAGACGACACATTGGTCGAGTCAAGACTCCAAAGTCTTGAACATCGACGTGTGGTTGCTTCGCTTTCTGTCTTCTATCGGATACATTTCGGAGAATGTGCGCAGGAATTACATAATCTAATTCCTTCCGCCCCCTTCTACTATCGGACGGCCAGGCAAACGCGACCAAAGCGCCATAGGTACACAGTGGAACTTCCCCGCCTACGTACGAAGCGCTTTAAATCCACATTTATTATTCGCACTGCGAAACTGTGGAATGCTTTGCCTGAGTCCATATTTCCAGATGGCTACAATGTAGGTGTGTTCAAATCCAGAATAAACGGGTTCCTTCTGGGCAGGCGCGCTCCATCCTAGACCACGACTATGCTTAAGATCAGGCAAGTCAACGGTCAAGCGCTTGCCTATTAATGGTAAAAAAAAAAAAAAAACTGACTATGAACCTTTTAAATACAAATGACTGCATATTTCGATTAAAAAGAAAGCGACTGGCTTCGATCTGATCACTCTTAGAAGTGAATAAAGTAAGAAATGACACATCATTGGATGTGCACTCTCAAAATTGAGAAAAGCTTAATCAACAAATCTGATTAAAACCTAAGAGGTTGATTGGAGATGATAAAAAAAATATACCCTTTACAACGCACCACCAATCTTACTGTTCTTGGAAAATATATGATATGGCCTACCCAGATGGGCTCACACAAAGCCCTACCACCAAGCACTGTTGGTTATGTTAATAATATTTAATCAATAAACATAGTAATTGTCTATTGGATAGTATATGCTATACCAATAGCAGGAGTATTCATGATAAATAAACAAATATGACCTTAAATTAACATGACACAATGAATGAATTACGAATTCGCAAATAATGGGGTTTTGAATGTCGGTGAAATCATTATAGGAATTTGGATGTAAAATTAGAGTCATTATAGTGGAATTGTGTTGTAATAAAAATTAAGATATATTCATCATAACATATAGTGCTACATGTCACATCAAAGCCTTTAGCAAATTTTGTCTGTATTTGTTATGTAGCGAATATGTATCGATATATCTTTCATTTATTATGTTTCTTTAACTCTACTCCTTCTGTCATTAGTATCTAATAAACTATGGCATGTGTTTAAATAATTATTATACAAGATGTATATAACTAGTTTTTTACTGTATAACTACCAGTTATCTAAATCTACTGGCTATAAATGTCCCACAGCTGGGCTAAGGTCTTTTTTTCCATTTGAAGTTAGGAGCTTACTCCGCCCTTTTTAATTGAAGGTTTATTCATAGTTTTTATTCACCGGCACAGCAATCCCACATCCAAAAACTATTGGTTATGAGCCGTTTCGTCATAGATAGCATAGAATTGGGTGTAAAATAGTAATTTAACATATTAACTAACATACCTTGAGACCTACACCATTTCTTTTAATCGTTGTGATGGCATACTGTACATCATCATCGTTGTCTATGTTAGCGTCAATATCAACCAGTTCAAAGTCAACCGGAGCACCGATGTATCTGAAATCATATTAAACTTGATATTTCTTTGTAGCAGCTCTATATTTAAGTGGTAGTTTTGCTACCTATTCATGAATGTTTTTTTTTTTTTGTATTACGAGATATATACTATTCACACAAGGAAATTGTAATTTGATCAATTTAGGCCATGGTGAGACATATAGTGGACAAGTGTGTGCTCAAACACAAGTGTACTTTAATCCTACAAAAACACACACTTGGCAAGAATAAAATAGACCTTGGATACAATAATTGTGAAAAAAAAATTTAATACATCATCTTATTGCCTATGGTGACAAAAATCTATATAATATATGTTTTAAAAGAAAAAATTTATGAGCATTCTTACTGCTCAATCCAAGCATTCATTTATTTTTATTCAATCAATATTTTTAATTTTAAGATGTATAATTCATTCCTTTAGTCTTGTGAAAGTATTATTTGTTGTTTAGTGAACAAAATTTCAAAACATAACGGCAAGTCTACTCCCGATTCTGAAATAAAATTTATATCTTTTATCACATGACAGAGTTGTTCTCTTTTTCTTTCCTTATTCTACATTTTTAAAACAAAATATTTTGTATCTCTAAAAAGGAATTGAAAGCCTAAATGATCCTACAAAATATTTTATTGCTTCAGCGAGTTTGAATAAGTAAAATAAATATTAAATAAAAATAAAATTGTGAACATTGAAAACAAGAGGACAGATGTTGTTATGTTTGTAATTTAATGTCGTGTTCAAAGTCGTGAATTATTATCATTCTCATGCTATAAAATAGATTCTAATTGACCTTTACTGTGTCAAATTACAAATACGCACATGACAATTATCTGGTACAAATGACTTACTTGAAAATATCTCTGACGTAACCCATACACTCGGGCCCGATCCCACCACCAGGTAGCATGGTGACTGCATGACGACCACCGTATTGAGCTACAGGGATCAGCTTCTGTTTCCGAATAACAGGTGTTTTATGCTGTACTTCGAAGTCCGAAAGCTCAGCGGGAGCGGCTGCGGAGCTAACATATGCCGCCCCTCTAAGCTCAGGCAGGAGCTTAATTTTTGACAATAGCCTCACAGCCATCCTGATTCACGATAAAATATGAGAATAAATTCTTTGAAAATGATAATGGATCGTTGGATAACCACAGGAAGAGGAAGGTGAAGTGACAGATTAACTAATAATTTTCTACGTTAGATGGCGCTTTTAGTAATGTGTCAATGTTTATAATGACACCTTGAGCAAATGCTAATAAAATAAATTATAAAAAAACTTTTATTAAAAACATATTTAAAGTCAAAATATCTAACTCATATAAACATTTGCGATAAGCCATAAAACAAATTTTATATAAAGTATTTTATAATTAGAGAAATATTTTGTTATATGGCAATACATCAAATCATTAAAAATTGTTTTTATGTTTCGTGTGTTGCTGCTTTTTCTTCGACGAAGTCTCAGCGATACGAACGGGCGTCCATTTTGCATCGCCATATTGAAATTGGTCGGACATCTTTGGACGCCATGTTTAGTCGGACATATTTTATAAACATTTTCGCGTAAATTTCAAATATTTTTGAGCACTAATTATCGAACTTTTTTTCACTGAAGTGTGTGACATAGTTTGCAGTGAAAATTATCTGGAAAAAATCTTTGCCTACGCAGCAGTCCATATTTGTCTCCAGGGGGCCGTGCAGCTTTTGTTATAAGCTAAATAAAGGTAAACTATTTCCACTGAAAACAATCATACTTTTTGACACATTGTAACAAGTGTTTCGAAATTTTTATGTATTTACGGTTCAGGGTGTGTTCTAAATACCACAAAGACGAAGGTCATAGAACGTAGTTTAAGTCTAGAAAAACATTGGCGTGGTCGTTTTATGTAATTGTTTCAAAAAAAATCTTTCGATTTGCCCGGCCGGTCGCAGGCTTAAAGCACACCTGGCACTACCGACTATCAATTTATTGCTTTTCAACGTTTTAAATGAAATGATGGAATCCGCAGTAATTCATTTAAGAATATAAACATGTTTTTTAAATTAATTACGCATGTAGATCGACTTGTAACGTGATATCAACACTTGTTTGAGGTAAAACGAGTTCGACGCCCATTAGTCCTTATCGACATTTGAAAACATACTATACAGCTCTTTTCCGTTATTTGCGAAGGCACATTCTAAAAATAACTAGTACTACTCGAATAAATTCGACAAGTAATAATTACTTTTATCGTTAATTTCTATAACAATTCCGATATTACGACTGTAAACAAAAAATGACAGTAGGTTTTTTAAACAGACTAATAGCACAGAACATATAGTATAATGCCATACTCCATTTAAGCAACAGTTTTTATAATGTAAACATTTTAAATTATTCATAATCCTACAGTACTACTACTACACTACAAAATATCCAAAGTTAATAAATAAATTAAAAACTTACATTTATTTTTAAAGAGTGTTGTTGTTACAAATGACTTCATATTTTTTTACAGTAAGGCTGGCCTCAAAATGATGAATCAAGAGATAATGTGTGAAGTAGAAATAGGAACTCATGGCGGGATGGTAGAAATAGATGGAGATGAACAAGTTGGTGTCAAGGTAATGCTATGGGCAAAAGTATAATTTAAACAGTTAATATATATATATTACATTTTTTACAAAATTAATAAATGTAAAGTATTAAATCACAATTATAATCTGTAATTTGCTATTATTTGTTATCCTTAATTTACAAATAATCATATTAATTATTGTTCACTTATCATTATTTCAGTTTTTTTTGTTATTTACACTAATAAATTATCGAATAAGTAAAATATTAATCTCTAGAATTTTCTAATTATTAAAAATTATACATGCATTTTATAGAAAAAAAATGCTTTCAGTATAACTTGTGTTCAATAATTATTATAGTAACTTATAGCATAAATAATCATAAAAAAAGTTGAATCCTCGCATTATCTTGTAAAGAAAAAGCAAACTACATTTTATAAATAATAACAGGAAAGCCTGTTGTTGTAAAATTACTTATAACCTCTAAGTATAAAGCTTGTATGGATCACCACTTATTAATATGGATTTTACTGTTACACTTTATACTAGATCCATGCATATTTGACAGATTTCAGAAACAGAGTAATGGGCTTTACGAATAAGATTTTTAATAACTTATTGAAGCCTGCTTAGTGACAACTCAAGGATACACTGTTAAATTTTTGTAAAAATCTGTACACTAATTAACTTTATTAACACGGCAGCTTGGAATGATAATTTCATTATCATATATATAGAATATATGCGTAAATGGACCGTGATGCAACTGTCATAATACCAATTTTCTTAAATACAACTCCGAGGAAAGTTCTGGCATCATCATGACGGGCGAGTTGGTGTGGTTGGTAGATACTTGCCTTTCACACCGAAGGTTGTGGGTTCGATTCCCACCCAAGATAGACATTTGTGTGTATAAGCATGTCTGTTTGTCCCGAGTCTGGGTGTAATTATCTATATAAGTATGTATTTACAAAAGAAAAGTAGTATATGTTGTATATCAGTTGTCTGGTTTCCATAGTACAAGCTCTGCTTAGCTTAGCTTGGGATCAGAAGGCTGTGAGTGAATAATGTCGCAGGATATTATATCCCAGGATATCTAAATATAGTAGTCAGGTCGTGTGAAACTCTTGGCCAGTAAATTAATGTGCCATTGACCTTTTGATTTGTCGATTATCATGCTCTTCACAGAAATGAGCAGAAATTACATAAAATAAAAATGCTCTTAATGTTATTTTATGCTTTACTTTGAATCCAGTTTGTAATTAAATAATCATCGAAGTTAAAAATCCAATTTAATGTTAAACTAAAACAATTGTTGTGATGAAAACGATAACATGTTAACAGTTAACTTTTGAGCTAAGAAATTTCTTTACCAATAATATTTAAACATTTCAATTGTACTCAATTTTTGTTGTATTTTAATTACAGTATGAAGAAATAGAAACGGGTCAATATGAAGAGTATATAACAGACGACCAGTACGAAGAGGTTGAGGAACAGGTCATTGGTATGCAACATTTAGAGGAAGGTAGATCCATTGATTATTCATAATTTCATATTATTTACATACCCACCCACTCATCAGATATCCTACCGCAAAACAGCAGTACTTGATATTGTTGTGTTCCGGTTTGAAGGGTGAGTGAGCCAGTGTAATTAAATGTACAAGGGACATAAAATCTTAGGTCCCAAGGTTGGTGGTGCATTGGCGATGTGAGCGATGGTTGACATTTCTTACAATGCCAATGTCTAAGGGTGTTTGGTGACCACTTACAATCAGGTGGCCCATATGCTCGCCCGCCTTCCTATTCTAGAAAAAAAAAACAGAACTTGAATAAGTATATACAAATTGAATTAAAGCTACTGTATAAACCATAACCGTATCGAACATGCAAGAATGATAGCAACATACGATTCGTTTTTGAAGTATGTATATTTTATATCTGACTACTGATCCATATCTATTTAAGATGTATTTATCTTTTAAATGTTTTTTTTATTTAAGTGTGTATTTGATGTTATTAAAATGTGAGACGTGGTGTAATTTATTAAATTAAAAGTTAAATTAATTTATTTCACTATTATTCCTTATTAATCTTTATGAAAGCATGCATGTCTCCATAGTGAATGGTTAATAACCGGATTCAAATCCTTCCATAGACATTGGTGCTAGTAGAAAATGTTAACCATTCTTTATATGGTCAACGCGCCACTATAATCTTGTGCTTGTCACATTGGCTTTGAAATCGGAAAACAATGGTATGTGATAAGTGGGTCCTGTGCGGGGCATCACGCACACTATCCTACCAACTAAAAGATTTCCAAGAACAAAAATCATCATCATCATCTCATAGGCCATCGTCGGCATCGCTGACAGACTATAAAATTTCAGTCGGGAGCGAGGAAGTGATTCTGCCCGGTATGCCAGGGGAGGAAATGCTTCAACACCACACTGAGAACGCGTACGACGCCGGCTATCCCACGCCAGCTTCCACGAGCAGGTAATATCGCGATGATAATTAATTTTTATATCTTTATTTTCATAAAATAGAAAAACGAGCAGCGTGTCTTGTACTAGTAAATTTCAATTTATTTAACTAATATATTACTCGTCACAGACACATCGACACAGTCGGTGATAATTTTTTTTCTATATATTCGACATTATTTTCGTCATATTTGCAATAATATAATAATACAATAATCAAATATTTCACCTTGTTCCAATCGATGAAGGAGTAAAAATAAACAAAGCATGGATTTACACATTCCATGCGATTATGTAACAGCTCTGCTGTATTGTCCACTACAAACAGTTCTCGATTAATTTACTTTTACTTATAATATGCTGGTGGTAGGGCTTTGTGCGAGCTCGTCTGGGTAGGTACCACCCACTCATCAGATATTCTACCGCAAAACAGCAGTACTTTGTATTGTTGTGTTTCGGTTTGAAGGGTTAGTGAGCCAGTGTATTACAGGCACAAGGGACATAAGATGTTAGTTCCCAAGGTTGGTGGCGCATTGGCGACGTAAGCGATGGTTAACATTTCTTACAATGCCAATGTCTAAGGGCGTTGGTGACCACTTACCATCAGGTGGCCCACATGCTCGTCCGCCTTCCTATTCTATAAAAAAAAAAAAACTATAATTTAACTTCCAAAGGCGGACATTTCAAAACGCATTTTTTTCGTAAAACCATAGTGAATATCATAGATTATTAAATATCGAGTTATTTAAATGTCGAATCTGTTTATTTATCTCTACGACTCTTGTACTTGGCTGTACGTAAACTTTAAATTATTATAACTTTCGATACAAAGAAAATCGAAAACTCAAGATCACTTCCCGAGATCAACTTCAGTTTTATAAACTTATTACAGATGTAAAACATGTGAGAAGAGCCGAGGTACTCACGAAAATTGATGTGTGAACATGTGGGCTCGTGTGACGATCTCACACACACATGAATCCACTTACAATAACTAATCCTACGCTTACGTCACCTGACGCTCGAGCTCTCACTTAACCCTTACCGTGTACTAAGTACCGTAACAGCCTGCGAAGTCCCTTTTGAGAAAGGTTTGGAGCTTATTCCACTACGCTGCTCCAATGCGGGTTGGTGGAATACACATGTGGTAGAATTTCAGTGAAATTAGACATGCAGGTTTCCTCACGATGTTTTCCTTTACCGTCAAGCACGAAATGAATTATAATCACAAATTAAGCACATGAAAATTCAGTGGTGCTTTACCGGGCTTGAAGCCACGATCATCATTTAAGATTCACACGTTCTAACCACTGGGCCATCTCGGCTTGTTGATGTTTACACATCAAAAATATATTCTAGTGTAATAAGTATTACCTATATGTATAACAATAACAGGGAATTATTCCTTCCAGAAGAGGTCGCGGCAGACCCCGAGTGAACGCGAACAACACGAGTAACATACACCATTTAATGCCTATGGGTGAGCTTATTAAATAATCACATATCATATTGTATATATGACTGCCTCGTTGGTCTAGTGGCTTGATGTAAGGCAACAGACTCGGAGGTCGTGGGTTCAATTCCCAGGTCGAACCAGTAAAACGTTATTGTCAGTTTTTTTGTCAGAAAATTCTCATTAGCATCCCGGAGTCTGGAAGTTGGAAGTGTGTACACTCCCGTGCCTCGGAAAGCACGTAAAGTCGTTGGTCCTGCGCCTGAACTCTTTCCGGTCGTGTCGGATTGCCGTCCCATCGGATTAGGAGAGTTAGGGAATAGAGAGTGCACCTGTGTTTGCGCACACACTTGTGCACTATAATATCTCCTGCGTAGTTGGCTATCTCTCTTGAGATTGGCCGCCGTGGCCGAAATCGGTCTGGAGGACATTATTTATTATTATTGTATATATGTGAGAGAACGGGAGACAAAAAGTAAACCAATTCATATGTAAACAAAGTATATTTAAAATAATAGCAGGTAATTATACTTATTTCTAAACAATTATTACAATGAATTCAATACATAAGATAATTAAGTTAAATTACATAATTAACAGAATTAATACGCTCGCCTGGGTGAATACCAAATAAACAGTTCAGAGCACCGATAGTGCCGTGTTCAACGCTGAACCACTTCTGATCTGTTGACATCTGTCGAGCCTTATATAAAGACTTGACATTTGAGTCAATTGAACAACCGTGTTATATAACCGGAACTTGATTAAAAATATTATCTCTCACATATATAAGGTATATTATTGTGTATTTAACTTGCATAGATGATAAAAAAATTGTTAATTGTGTACTATATCGATATATATATGAGAACTAGCGTTTCACGTTCAGCTTCGTCCGGGAAATTATCGAAAATCCAGTTAAACGGGATAGAACTTTGATCCCTTATTTCAATTCCTTCACGCCCTTTTTTTACAACAATAGGTCCTTTCCCAAGGTCTAGTCTATTTTTGTACTAATTTTCATTTCCTATTTCAACACTTACAAGGCCTTTTTTCGCAATAAAAGGTAGCGTATATTCTTTCCTAAGATCAAGTCTATCTTTGTACCAAATTTCATCAAAATAGGTTCAGTCGTTTAGGCGTAACAGCGTAACAGACAGTTACTTTAATATTAGTAGGCATAACTGACTGACTCACTGATATAGCTCAAACTACTGGAGCTAACATCATGAAAATTTGCATACAAGTTCCTTTTGCATAGTAGATTAGTACTATGGAAGGATTTTTGAAAATTTAACCCCTAAAGTAGTGATTAGGGTGAAAGTTTGTATGAAAATCCTTCATTTTTGAGGAAAGAGATATGAAAATTTGGTATTTAGCAATTCTGAATGGTCTGGTGGTGGTCTGATGGTTCTGGCTTGCACGAGCACTTTTGAATCGTGATTTTAATTTATTTATCTTAATATATATATTGTGATTAGTTAAACAGTGCTGTGTCATCTTCTTTCGAATGCCAAATCAATATACACAGAAATAGATAATTTTGTGTTTCTAAATACTTAATATTTAAATACAATAACATATCCATTTTATATTTATATACCTGTTTAATTTCTTTATATAAAACTGAGGAAATAATTCATTAAAGATGTGTTCATTTTGTCAAAGCAATATTGATTTTATTCCTATTAATTTTCCAGGCGAAGTGCCCATGGGTCTGATGGAAGGCAACACGGGGAGGGCAGCGAGACGATGGGAACAAAAGCAGGTGCAAATAAAGACTATGGAGGGGGAGTTTTCTGTTACAATGTGGGCTACGGGGGAGGACGATGGTGAGATTATTATTCATACCATATTTTCTTTAAGATGGTAGGTAGGGCTTTGTGCAAGAGTCTGGGTAGTTACCACCTATTCGTCACATTTTCTACCGCCAAACAGCAATATTTATTATTGTTGTGTACCGGATAGAAAGGTGTACAGGCACAAGAGACATTACAACTAAGTTCTCAAGGTGGCGCATTGACGATGAGGATTGTTAATATTTCTTACAGTGCTCTAATATATGGGCGATGATCATTTACCATCAGATGGTCCATTTGCCAGTCTGCCAAACCGTTTTAAATTATGAAGGACAGTAACTTATTAGTTTTCTCATGTTGTTCTCTTTTAACATATTACCAATATAAAAAAATAAATATGGTGTGTGTGCCAAGGTACTCACGAGAATTGATGTGTAAACGTGTGGGCTCGTGTACCGATCTCAGGCACACATTAACGCACTTACAATAACAAATCTCACACTGACGTCACCTGACGCTCGAGCTCTCAGTTAGCCCCTACCGTGTTCTAAGTATCGTAACAGCCTGTGAATGTCCCACTGCTGGGCTAAAGGTCTCCTCTCCCTTTTGAAGAGAAAGGTTTGGAGCTTATTCCACCACGTTGCTCCAGTGCGAGTTGGTGGAATACACATATGGCAGAATTTCAGTGAAATTAGACACATGCAGGTTTCCTCACGATGTTTTACTTCACCGTAAAAACAAATTAAGCACATGAAAATTCAGTGGTGCTTTCCCGGATTTGAACCCACGATCATCGGTTAAGATTCACGAGCTCTTACCACTGGGCAGATGGCCCACTCCGGCTGGCCGGCTCACTGTACTGAGTACTAAGATGTTAACACATCAAAACGTTTGTATTTCAGATGACGGATCCAACCCAGAACCGGATCCTGACTACACGGAGTATATGACCGGAAAGAAGAATGTATTGGGAAACGAAACGATGCCTGGTATGTGTATATTTTACTATCAATATTCGATTTATTAATTATAACCTTTTCGTGGGTAGGTACCACCCACTCATCAGATATTCTACCGCAAAACAGCAGTACTTGGTATTGTTGTGTTCCGGTTTGAAGGGTGCGTGAGCCAGTGTTGTTACAGGCACAAGGGACATAAAATCTTAGGTTCCAAGGTTGGTGACGCATTGGCGATATAAGCGACAGTTAACATTTCTTACAGTGCCAATGTTTAAAGGCGTTTGGTAACCACTTACCATCAGGTGACCCATATGCTCTTCCGCCTTCCTATTCTATAAAAACAAAAGACAAATAAACAACTTTCACCTTGAATTAAAGCGATACCATTGAGATCTTGATATGTTGTATGTTAATTTGAAAGTGATACAAGTGGGTAATATATATTATGAATAAAGATATGTTAAACAAAAACTGTAAAGCATAATATAGCAGAGCGATTTAGTTGGTTATTATCAAATCACATGGAGTATGTTAATCTTATGTTTGTATATATTTACTTTTACTTCCATTGGAAAATGCCTTATTTACTATATAAAATAGTATATGAATATATATAGCATCTCCTAAATCGAAAACCTCTCAAACTCGAAATAATGTTGTGTTTCCTTTCCTTAAAACCCCAAAACCTCCATTGCTCGAAATCTGATCCCTCTATAAGTCGAAATAATTAGTGAGTCCCTACAAGAAAATTTTGTACATATTTTCCCTTTATAAATCGAAAAAATAAATCTGTTTGCAATAACCAATTATCTGAAATGATAACACAAAATTAGTTGGAGTAAAACTAATACTAAACTCTACAAGTCGAACATATCCTGACAAAATGCGCTTAAGTCGAAGTCCTCTATAAGTAGAAAACTCGATAATTCGAATTTTTTGGTATCTCCCTTCAAGTTCGACTTAGAGGTTCTACTTTTTTTTTTATAGAATAGGTAGGTGGACGAGCATATGGGCTACCTGATGGTAAGTGGTCACCAACGCCCTTAGATATTGGCACTGTAAGAAATGTTAACCGTCGCTTATATCGCCAATGCGCCACCAACCTTGGGAACTAAGATTTTACGTCCCTTGTGCCTGTAATTACACTGGCTCACTCACCCTTCAAACCGGAACACAACAATACAAAGTACTGCTGTTTTGCGGTAGAATATCTGATGAGTGGGTGGTACCTACCCAGTCGAGCTTGCACAAAGCTCTACCACTAGTGAACTGTATACAATTGCTTGTTTATTCATTTGCAAATTTTGTTTATTCTATTCATTTATATTATTATATTTATATAATGTGCCGTGCCTCGGAAAGCACGTAAAGCCTAAACTCTTTCCGGTGGTGTCGAGAGTGCACCTGTGTTTGTGCACACACTTGTGCACTATAATATCTCCTGTACAGCTGGCTAATCTCTCTTGAGATTGGCCGCCGTGGCCGAAATCGGTCTGGAAGACATTATTATTTATAATGTGTAAATACTTTCCAGGTTTAGATCTATCTGATCCGAAGCAGCTGGCGGAGTTCGCGCGTCCGGGTCACAAGATAAGATTAAAGAAACCGTCTCCGGAATCTTCAGATAGAACTATAGGTGTGTAATTGTTTTAAATACTTTGTTATTTATTAATTATTATAGCGACTGCCTCGTTGGTCTAGTGGCTCGATGTTAGGCCGCAGACTCGGAGGTCCTGGGTTCAATTCCCAGGTCGGCCCAATAAAACGTTATTGGGTTTTTCTGTCAGAAAATTCTCAGTAGCAGCCCGGAGTCTGGAAGTTGGAAGTGTGTACACTCCCGTGCCTCGGAAAGCACGTAAAGCCGTTGGTCCTGCGCCTGAACTCTTTCCGGTCGTGTCGGATTGCCGTCCCATCGGATTATGAGAGTCAGGGTAGAGACAGTGCACCTGTGTTTGTGCACACACTTGTGCACTATAATATCTCTGGCGTAGTTGGCTAATCTCTCTTGAGATTGGCCGCCGTGGCCGAAATCGGTCTGGAGGACATTATTATTATTATTATTTATTTGTTGAAGCACGTGTGTGGGGGGGGGTTGAAAGGTACCAGATATGTCTCCGGTTAAGATACTATGTATGTCCTTTTCCATACCATGATGAAACTAATTAGTATTAACTGAAACGCACCAATCGACCTAGCTAAGTAACTGAATCACGATGTAATATTAACTCGTTGCGTTGTCTGTTTGTTACGAGCTTTAGAAACGATATTTACCAACTTTCCGATTAGCTATAGCCTATAGCGTGGTTGAAATAGACTATAGATATTTTGATTTGTTTTTATTGGTTAATAATAAAAATTAGCTCGACAATTAGTTGGGATAAATACATAATTAATTTGAATAATTTATATAAACATGACCTTGTATGACTATAATAATATTAATTACCCGTTTAACTCAATTAAGCAAAGCCGTGACAATGGCAAATTAAATCACATTGTGGAATTCATATAAGAAATGTAATTTGTTCAATAAAAAAAAAGTGTTTTGTTAACTGTAATAAAATAAGTATTGTTTTTTGTGTTAATTTTTTTAATTTTGTAAGTAATCACTTAAGACTTTCTAACGATTATTATAAATGCAAACCTAACACTGTTAAATTTTGAATACACGTTGTTAAGGTGGTACAGAAACGGACCCAATACCTATCACCTGCCCCCCTCCGTTTCGTGTTGTTTAGGGGGTGATTAGTTAAACATTAATAAGCCGAGATGGCCCAGTGCTAACACCACGTGAATCTTAACCGATAATCGTGGGTTCAAACCCGGGCAAGCACCATTAAATTTTCATGTGCTTAATTTGTGATTATAATTCATCTCGTGCTTTACGGTGAAGGAAAACATCGTGAGAAAACCTGCATGTGTCTAATTTCACTGAAATTCTGCCACATGTGTATTCCACCAATCTGCATTGGAACAGCGTGGTGGAATAAGCTCCAAACCTTCTCAAAAAAAAAAAAGGAGAGGAGGCCTTTAGCCCAGCAGTGGGACATTCACAGGCTGTTACGGTTAGTTAAACATTTCTGTATGTTTCGAATGCCATATCGATGATAAGATAAGCTTGTGAACAAATCAATGTAATAATGTGTTGTGTTCCAGCGTGTCCGCACAAGGGGTGCTCGAAGATGTTCCGCGACAACTCGGCCATGAGGAAGCACCTGCACACGCACGGGCCGCGCGTGCACGTGTGCGCGGAGTGCGGTACGTACCTCCCCGTCTGTGCACGGACTATGTACGCTCGGAGGCGCTAATACGCGGTCTCAGTTACTAATAGGCTAAAAGTATTCGTTAAATAATATATATTAATATTTTTATTCGCATTTTCATACCTCAGTTAGTTATCCGCTCAATTGAAGTTCATTTTTTTTTCTTTTTCTTTCCTGTCACTCTTCTCCTCTATATGTATTATATACTAGCTACCCGTACGAAGCTGGCGCGGGTAGCTATTATATACTGAATGATAATTAATATACTCTGTGTTTACAGGTAAAGCATTCGTAGAAAGTTCGAAATTAAAACGACATCAGCTCGTCCACACGGGGGAGAAACCGTTCCAGTGTACGTTCGAAGGGTGCGGGAAGAGGTTCTCGCTCGACTTTAATCTAAGGTAAGTATTATTATTTTACTTATAAAGTGTCATCTCCGTATGTCCCACCGCTGGGCTATGGCCTCGTCCCCCTTAGAGGATATGATTTTGGAGCTTATTCCACCACAATGCCCCAACGCGGGTTGACCGATGCACATATGTGGTTTCCTCACTTCAACGCCCAGTGATTACAACACACGATGAATTATAATATATCATTCATTAATATATACATTACAATATAGACATTATAATAATCGGTCTTGGGTTTTTACTTATAATCCTGAAACTTCTATTGTAAACCTGTCTGGAAATAATAATATGCAGGCCTATTAAACAAAAATATTGTGTACATGTATGAATGTATCATTCTCAAAAAGAGGAGGAGGTCTTAGCCCAGCAGTGGGATGTCCCACAGGATTACTTTTTGAATATTTAACAAATATTATTCACATTAATTAACAAGTATTTTTATAGTATTTTATTATGAACGCGCAAAATTATAATTGGATTTTCGATAATCTAAAAGTATATTTATTCTGTCCGTATCAGTCGCTACAGTCTCGCTAACAACACGACCACGGTTTTGTGGTGTGCGTGTCGTATGGGCCTGCTAACGAAATAGATTAAAGAGGTATGGCAACGCGAGACGCAATAGCCCGTGTCTATATAAAGCGAAACTGTGATTACAGAACGCACGTCCGAATCCACACCGGGGACAGACCGTATGTGTGTCCGTTCGACAGCTGCAACAAGAAATTCGCACAGAGTACAAACCTCAAGTCGCACATACTAACCCACGCCAAAGCTAAGTAAGTTATGAACGTATTAAATAAATAATATTTATAATTAATTTATTAATTTTTTAACCTATCAATAGTATTATGTCGAACCATTTGTTCGACATAAGGCAAATTATTAAAAGTCAAAGTATGAGCTTGGAAAAGTAAATACACTGATCCGAGAAGAATTGGTAAAAGAAATTTAAAAGTTTTTCTTTTTGTTTTGTAATTGCTTACAATTTTCAATTAAATAAAGTAATAGCCAGGACGGGATCATTTCATTTCCTAGATGTGAAATCAGCTATGGACTCGCTGACTGTATAATTTTTTAAAACTTTATTTTCACAAACATTCCTTTACGATTTTTAAATATATCAATATTCTCAATTTCTAAACACTGCCCTATAAAAGATTTACCGAACATATGCAGATTTGTTCTTATACTTCAGTACTTGTTGTTTCTGTGCATCTTTTTTATATTGTTTCGAACTAATCAAATTGCGCTTCCCTTACAGATCAAGAAACTCTCTCTCCCGTAACGGTGGTGGTGCGTATGAATCAGCAAGAACAACACCTCAGTTCGTTCAGCTAGAAGTATCCCCGGACGACTCTAATCCACAACTGATTTTCTACACCCACGAGTGATGTGACATATAACGTGAATGTTATATGCGGATTAAGTGAAAGTGATAAATAGAGTGAATAAGTGTACAGTGATTTAAAAACAATGTGATGAACTGAGTTTCATATGTACAGTCTTATATTAAGTTCTTAGCTAGGTGTATATTATATAAAGAGGAAATTTTTCATCCAGAGTTTGGAATAAATAGATATCAAACTATAGTATATTCCAAGGGGAGTAAAGATGAACAAACCTATGTAAACATATTCCATCCCATCTGCTAATGACTCGGCTATATCATGCACAACAAACAGTTTTTAATATATTTTTATTTATGATACAATACATTTCCAATTTAATTTTACTTCCAAAGTCCGTTAACAATTACACTTATGTTCAAAACTCCTTCATGAATCCGTTTCGAATAGATCTCGAACAATGATGTAATGGCATCTTAAGGTGATAGTTGTTTATTTATCTTTACTTCTCCCATTGTAATGGGCTATAAATTTGCAGTTTAGTCCCCATCAAATCGGTTTCCGTTCATCTTTAAAAAAAAACCTCCATACTACAATAACGATTGTTGCATTATAATACTAAAATATGTATACTTCTATAAGAAAATTTAATTAGAAAAAAAGGTATAGATTTTTTTTTTGGTTAGGATTATAGACTCCAGTGTTTTGATTCGAAGATATCACGCTGAAGTTTGTTGATTTAAAAAAGAAACAATTCTCGTTTAATGTTATTAAACGATAAAATATCTCGTATAGTAAAAACAGTGATTTAAATTATAATTTTAATTGGTTTGTTTTTTAACTTGGTAGGTGTTGCCATGTGAAATATCTAACACCGTGCATAATAACTTCCTACAAATTACGCTTTTATATGGTAACACTAATACATTTTAATGTAATTTTGTAGTTTGCAGAACATTTGTAAAATCATGCATACATAGAAATTTAATTTAATAAGGTAATACATACATGTTAAGGTTTTATTTCGTTAAAACGATGTCAATTTAACTTAAACATTATTAAAATGTGGGTGACTTTGCAGTTTGGATCAAATCTTGGACCAGATTGGTGCAAGACCAAGGCTTGTAGATATACTCTAAACCCAACAGTGGGCTAATGAGGATGATGGGAAAATCTCTAGTATCAAAGGCAGATTGTGCAAAATTTATGGAAATTAGTCAATTTATTATATATAAGTTACTAGTTACAAGCTTAGCAACATCAGATCCAACGATGTTTTGCCACTAACTGGCCCAAAACGAGTTAAATCCAGGATGTCATGATTGGCAATCATTAAGATAATCTGTTAGACCAATGAGGCAAATCGATTATGGGAGTTGGAACTGATACAATGCCAAATTATTTGGTGAATATTATCAATTATTAAAATTAAAGTCTCAGAAATTGGCATAATTTTTTTTTTGTTTTCATATTTAAATAGAATTATATCCCGTTACTGTATTCAATGGTCTTGGTTACGGATGGTGGAATTAATTACCAAGCATTATTGTATCAAAAAATCATTGCCTCGTGAATGGATCAAAGGGCTAGGAGTAATGGATAGCAGGGATAAATGTATGAATATGACAGTCAGACTAGTGTATGTATAAAAAAATTATAACGTTAATTCTATTATCAGTAAGCAAATTTACTTTTTTAATGCACTAAAAAGGTTTAACGCAATAATATTTATAAATTTATCGTTAGTATTACCAAGAATAATATAGTTACTAAATATTATAAGTAAATGTTTTTTTTTTTAATTCAAAATACATTTATCAAATGTATGCATGATTTTACTTGTTTATATGTAAATAATGTATAAATATACCAAAAAGATGTTTGTAATATAGATTTTATATATAAATATTTTCTATTGGACGTCTGAGGGTTCCGCTGGGGAGGGGATTTATATGGTATATATTCATTTATATCTTAGCCTGTTGATCTGTTTCAAATAATAATAATAATTTTTATCATACTAAATATCATACTAAAATATAAATTATCATAATGCTAAATGGCCTCGGCCTTTTTTGTTTAAATAAGCCAATATAAAATTAAATGTGATTTAAATTTATATTAATGGTTCGATAATCGAGGGATTCATAGTGTATAAAGATAGCAATATGTATATGCCTAAGGGTTAATATGATTATTTGTTCATCATTAGTGACTTGAATGAAGAAGAATTTCTATTATATACAACACGCTCGTTACACAAATTTCAATAAAATTAAAATAAAATATATATAAATGTCTAAAATAACACACCCGTACGATTGTTAAAGTTCTATAAAACCAGTTGGATAAATGTCTATGTGTGTATAACCATGATTAATGAGAACAAAAGATCTCAAGTGCCTTCACCAAAAGACCATTTCTCTAGTGGCTGAAATCCTGGTCGTGTAAGGAATGGTTAGTATTTCTCACGGTGCCAATGTGTTCGGGTAGAGTTGATAATTTAACACCAGGTGGCCCATATTCCAGTCTGGCCATGTATTAAATAATAATAAATAAGAAGATAAGACTGAAGTCTCAAAGTAATTTAATAAGAGCTATGGCACTGGTACACTGCCATACGCTGTATCTCTATTTAATATCAAACGATTGTTTGATTTAACATTATATGTTTAACACGCTAAGATATAAATGGATATATTTTATGTTTTTATATATAATTTATAAAGAATGTAAACAAATCGAAAATTTACAAAGTTTAGGTACACTGATTTTGAAGAAGAGAAAAGAAGAGAATTTATTTACATTCTTAATAAATTAATGAAAACAAAACGAAAATGATAGTCAAGATCTAGCCGGTACATATATTAGTGGTCAGATAGTATATTATATAATAAGTGTTTTCATCTTTTGTTGGAATAAGTTTAAAATGACTGATAAAAATAATGTTTTTTTTTTTACTAAAGAGGACGTATTGCAAAGTTTGAATATTTTTTTTTTTCAAATAAAGAACAATATCGTAATTAATACAACATCAAGTTTTGCAATTCGTCTTAAGGTTGTGCAAACCTGTAAAATGAAAATAAATTGTAAATATTTATAATTAATGTTTTTAATTTATTCAACAACACCTATCCTATAGCATGTTCCGATGGCGGGTAAGATAAACAAACCTTACACTTACATAGTTTAATGTTATGCACTACAAACAGTACTTGATTAATATATATTTATTTATAATACAACACTATTCCACTTTACATTTTACTTAACTTTCATTTTACTTTAAAAAATCCGATAACTTTGGTAGTTACTGGTGATAGGGCTTTGTGCAAGCTCGTCTGGTAGGTACCACCTACATAACATCTTAGTTCCCAAGGTTGGTGGAGTATTGACGATGTAAGCGATGGTTAACATTTCTTACAATGCCAATGTCTATAGGTGTTGGTGACCACTTACCATAAGGTGAGCATATGGGCAATATGCTCGTCCTCGCCTACCTATTCAAAAAAAAGTACAAGAGGGTTGTAATCTTAAATACATGACATATCACAGTTGTAGATTACTTTGTCTGTTTTTGACAACATGTTGTAAAATACGAGAAATTTGACAACAAATTGTGCACAGATCTATAAAGCTTAAGGAATCTGAAATTAAACAAAAGGAAAACATTTTTATTTATTCTTTAAAAAAAAAAAAAAAATTACACGGTGTTGTAAATTATTTTTTGTTCATAGCAAATTTTAGTGGGATTCCTTACAGCGATATGTTAAATCTTCGGTAGTACCAATATACGATGGACGTGTTCAAAAGAACAAACAGACTCTTCAGTTTAAATAATATTATAAATAATTTTGGTACCTTGGTTTTTTCCTAATCAAAAGACAGCATCCATCGACCATAATCGCAGGAATGTAATGTAATACCACAGTTAGAATTGAATAAACAAATTTGTTCGGAGTCACCACGCCCTGGCAGTACCATATTGTCTTTGATGATAGTATACTTCTTGTTTCATTATTCAGAAAATTACCCAGTTCTCCTAAAATACGGAAAATATTCTATAAATTATTAAAACGAATAAAGCAAATGATTGACCATTTTATAATTAGAGTTATCCCCAGTTTGGTTTCAGCCACTGCTGGATATAAGCCTCATCTTTTCTGTGTGCCTCACAGTCCGCGCCAGTTTTACCAGTTCCGATCAACGTCATCTACCCATCTTGCTGACGACCGACGTATCTGTATCCAGTTCATAGATGTTATTAAGTTATCGCCTTGCTCCGCCCCTTCTTGTCCAATTCCATTAGTACACAGTCTAACTTAGCGTTTATTTGTAGCAAGTCCACATGGGTACCAGTACCACCCACTAATCAGTTTTCTATCAGCAAACATCAGTACGTTACATAACTGTATTCCGGTAAGTGATATTTTTTTAATCCATGGTTGGCAAATTGAGATTGTTTTATGATGTATCTTATTGATTAAAGACAGAAATGACCACTTACTTTCTGTTTGTTGGTAACTTTTACACGTTAAGCATTGTTAGGTTAGATTAGGCAGTCATTCCAGGTGCCGAATTCTACTAAACTATAACGATTACGATACGTTCCCGATTCAATTCCGATCCAACTTTCGACAATTCTATATTTATTCTAATCGGAATCGAATCGATAAGGTGTTAACACCAGGTGGTGACACCGTTGTGTCAAAACCAAACTTAATTGACAAAGTTTATTCCAATAGTCGATAATTAAATTAAATAATAAGATATCGGATAAATGGCAACGATCATCTTTCGATTCGATTGCAATAATTTGACAATTTGTTAGTCGAATTTCTGAAGATTCCTTCAGTTTCTATTACTCAAACGTTTTAAGAAATAGTTCCCTTTGTCATTTAAGCAACGATTGGTTAAGAGTAACCTGGGTAGGGCTGAATGGCATCGCATATAATATTTTCAGACAATACTCTATTTGTAGTACGAGTACATAATAGTAAGTTGTTCAAATTGTTCAATTACATTAATTAATTGTCTATTCTTTATAAAGACTGTTTTTTTATACAAATTTTTAAGTTAGCCTAAAAAATTTATGCAATTTTTATATTTAAGATCTTTAAGATTGTGTTCTAGAATAAGAAACAAAATTGTATGCACCGTTGGCTTCCTATTTAATAAAATAAAAATACTTACTCCAAATCAATGAACTCCTTTTTCCACTAACTGCGTATATAATTGGCTGTCGGTTCCCTCTGATGTATTTTTCGCGTGTCTCCACCGCTGCGGTTATTATAGCATTGCTGACTATATCCACTGGCACAAGGTCGATATTTATATTATTATCAGCTATAACAGTACGCATAACGCCTAGTGTAAGTCCAAGAATTATCTAGAACAATAGTGTAGTGATAAAAAAGTATATACATTTATAGGTAACTTTGGGCTTTAGATGGTAATAAAAACAAAACACTTTTGGGTCAAGGGCTCATATCCTTTTAAAGAGATAGTATGAAGCCGATTCCACCACGCTGCTGCTGTGCCAGTTAGTTGATACACGTGTGCCAAAATATAATCAGACAAATCACATTCCCTAAAAATGATTTCCTTCAAATTAAGCACAAAAAAACGAAGTAGTATTTGCCGATATTTAAAGTTGGTTTCTTTAGTATTTATTGATATTTAAATCTTAAGCGGATGGAGGGAGTAACAAAGGGGAAGTCCCCTTGAATTTTCTCTCAGTGCGGCCAAAAAAGTTTCACCACAAAAAACTTATATATAATATAGAGTGAAAACAGAAGTAGGACATTATAACAATGAATAACAGCTTCATTCATTATCTATACTCAGCTTAGATTGTTTTCTTTATCGTTATGATGGTCATGAGTTCACGCTATTAGCGCCTAAAATACCAACCCATATCAAGTACTCACCCCACTAGGTCCGTAAACATTTTTAACGTCAACCCGAGCGACGGTTCTCTGTACGTAGACACTACTGGAAGAAAATATGTTAAGATCTATACTTCTGTTTAAACAACTATAGATAGTATACATTTCTGGTTTCTGAAATAAATTAACATAAATGAACAAAGGCGTCGTTTAGTGTTGTCAGCCATTTATCACAGCTAATCAATAAATTGACACTGTAATTCAAGCGATTTCAGCACTCGCAAGGACCAGGTGGTCACATACAGAAGCTAATAAAAGTAAGTTACATCCATACGATCATGCACCACCAGACCCACGTATGAAATGAAGGAACTAATGATGAGAAAGAAGATTGAACATTTTTATTAAAGGTAACTAGGAAAGTTGTAAATTCATTTTGAGCAACATTTTTGCTGATCACGCGAGTATCGATGTACTGATATTTATATAACCTCTCGGTAGGCCTGTTAAGTTGGTAGGGTATTGTGCACTACAGTCTGTTTGGGTACCAGCTACTCGTGACATATTCTGCTATCAAACATCCATACTTTGTACTGTTGTGTTCAGGTTCGAAGTGTGGTAAAGCCTATGTGACGTGGCACAAGAGGCATAACACCTTAATTCCCAAGGTTGGTGGCGCACTGACGATGTAAGTATGATTTATATTTCTTACATTGCCAATGTGACCACTTACCATCAGTTGTCTCACTTACTACCAAGCTCTTCCAAATATATGTGATACATTTACTTGGTAGGGCTTTAAATAGTACTAAGAACTTTAAATACTTAAAAAAACCAAGTATGAGTTTATATAATCTCGTATATTTTACCAATAGCTGGTCGAACGATGCATAGGTCTTCTCCCATGACTCTCACGAGATCTTCAGCGATTGCTTTTGTGAATGTGTAAATATTTGGCCATTCTTGCATAACCCTATAAGTAATAGTTTAAAAATGGCCTGGAAAAGCTTCGGTTTTCTCAGACGTAACTGCAATGATTTTAAGAGACCGGCAACAATCATAACTTTGTACAATTCGTTTATACGTAGCGCTTTAGAATATGCGGTTGTAGTATGGAATCCGCATTATAAGATTTACATTGAAAGGTTAGAACGCATACAACACAAATTTACAAAATTACTGGCTAGTAGAAGTAACAGTTGCCCTTATAAGGCCGACTATGAATCACGTTTAAAATATTTTGGACTGTGCACTCTAGAAAAACGCCGTGAAATTGCCTCTCTAATTACTCTCTATAAATTATTGAATAACCACTTGGATGCAACAGATCTACTACAAAACATTAACATAGCAGTGCCACGAACTGCACCTAGACAACCTCTAAAAAAAATTTTCTCCTCTCGAACTTCCAAATCAAATATAGGTAAATACTCTCCACTCAACCACCTCATAAACTTATATAATAAAGTCAACAGTGATGGCATTGACATTTTTCACGACTCACTACCTCTTTTTCGCAAAAAATTAACGCTGGGAGCTTTATTGTGATTGTGATATCTTTACTGTTATATTTAGTTTGTTATATTCTACTTAATATTAGAACTTTGTAAATTACGAGATTTACCCCTTAAAATCTTATATTATCATTGTTTGTAATTATTGTTAGTTATTTTTATTTTTTTTACTTCATTTTTTTTATTTTATTTTTGCTAATTGTTTGAATGTCAAATAATTAATAAGCGTGTTATATTGCAGTCTGTAGTATTTATTTAATAGAGTATTGTTAAAAAAATTGTTATTGGAGGCTAACGTAACTATTAATGCTGTATATACCTATTAAGTGTTTGAAATTGTATCTGTCATTTTATCGTATTCTTGTTTTAAATGCCATATTTCAAATACTGTGGTGTATCGATTAAATAAATAAATAAATAAATAAAAATATTAATAGCTCACGTATTCCCCTCCTCTTACGACCCGGGTTCCTTCAAACGAGGCGTGAAGAGGCATCTTGCGGGCCGGCAAGGCGAGGGCGGCTAGTGCAGAACCTTCTTCCCGACTGTACTTGCCGTCCTCGCGTTTGGACTCTACTACCACTTAACATCAAGTGGAGTAGAGTCATTTGCCCTCCCGGCAAATATAAAAAAAAATACATATCTAAGACTATATTATTTATCAATTCTATAATTATAATTGTTCATAATTGTTTTTTACTAGTTGAAGCCCTCCCCTCCGTCTGCATGAGATGAAGATGATGAATAGTTACGATTTGTAACGGCCTCGTTTCGACGAACGTTTTATTCCCGTGCAATGTTATCATCACAAAAGTTACTTTTATAACGAAGTACACTTTGGCATATAGTGCGTTCCTTTATATAGATTTGAACAATTCTTGTGATTCTATTATAAAATCCTATTGTTCCAAAGAATTCCAAATTCCAATTCCAAAGAATTCTTGGTATTAATATCAGTACAAAAACAACCTGTGAATGTCCCACTGCTAGGCTTAGGCGTGCTCTCCTTTTTTGAGGAGAAGGTTTGGAGTTTATTCCACCACGCTGCTCCAATGCGGGTTGGTGGAATAACCATGTGGCAGAATTTCACTGAAATGTGACACATGCAGGTTTCCTCACGATGTTGTCCTTCACCGTCAAGCACGAATTATAAACACAAATTCAACACATGAAAATTCAGTGGTGCTTGCCCGAGTTTGGCCCACGATCATCGGTTAAGATTCACGCGTTCGAACCACTGGGCCATATCCGTATTAATATCATACACAAAAATCTTTCACTCACGGTTTCATCATAGCATTAAGTTGTTCTTCGGTCATATATTCAGCGAGTTGTATCATTGTTTCAGGAGTTATCGGGCACTTGTAGAGGTCCTCGCTTACATCCCCTTTAATACGACTCCTTGTGGCGTGAGAGTATGCTGTAGACACGTGGACTATCGATCTAGGGACATAAGTTAAATTATAATAAACATCCATAGAAGCCAAAAACCACGGGCTAATAGCGCGCATAGACAGCGAAAAGTCATAAGTCACCAAAACAGGAACTAACGTTAAAAGGTTTGAGATCATTCATAAATTAAATAAAATTATTGACTAACTTTAAGTTTTTGCAATCTTTGGCTAATCTTAGAACCTCTCTTTAATATTGATGAAAGTTGCCGATTTCATGTTCTCCCGAAAATTTGTTGTAGCCGCAGAGTGTAATATTATGTTTACCTAAAAGAAAATAATTAAATTGAGATGTTAAAAAATGCACAAAAAATCCTCTAATAATAACTCTAAAACGTAGAACTTTAACGTAATTAAAAAAGCACCATGTTTTTGCGCTCGTATATTTGTAATTTATATCGAGCTGGTTGACGGTTAACGTCATGGGAAAACTACCATGATTCAAAAAGCTGACACATTTATATCCATAAACCCGCAACGAGACAACGCAAAGTAACTTTTTTTTACAAAATAGGCGTACCTGACAAAAATATTGGGAACTAAGATGTTATGTCCATTGTGCCTGTAGTTACACTGGCTCACTCACCATTCAAACCGAAACATAACTAATATATATATACATATTAAATATTGCTGTTTGGCTTTAGAATATCTGAAGCATACGTGGTACCTAACCAGATGGGCTTTCAAAAAGTCCTACTACCAAGTGTACACAAGTACACTTGTTCTCTTTTTTTTATGTAATTTACAATAGTAGTTATCGCATTATTCCTGGCCACGGTAGCGGCCATGGTAACGGTGCGATGGGGATAAGAATCCCCGGGCTACGGCAGGGTACCACAAACGGCGACTGTTTCTGGCCACGTATAATGGACGCTCTCTGCGGCTGGACGAACATCTGACAGAATTGGAAGTAGAGTTAAGTCGTATTAACTGGGATATAATAGAAATCTGGGAATATCAGAAATCCGAAGACAGGGCGAGGACACGATGACACTAGATTCCGGTCACTTACTCTACTTTCGAGAAGGACACCAATCATCCCAAGGTGGCGTCGGCTTGTTGATCCACAAGTCACTCAAAAGCAATGTCGTGGAGGTTGGCAGTGTGTCGGTGAGGGTGGCATACCTTGTTTTAAAGATAACCGTGAGGTATGCCTTGAAGGTTATACAAGTGTATGCCCCAACGTCTACATACACTGACGAAGAGGTCGAAGCCATGTACGAAGACATAGTGAAAGCTATGTCTCATACCAGTACCTTCTACACAATTGTTATGGGTGACTTCAATGCCAAAGTGGGAGTACAAGAACTGGGAAAACTCAGAACCACACAAGGCACAACCGTCACCTCAAAACCAGAAATTCTAGCTAAAGTCGAAAATTACTATGGCGATTTATACTCATCACGAGTACCTCCACCTGAGTCCCACAGTGCAGATGACCCACGAGCCAGACTGACATGCCACCTATCAGACGATCTTCCATCGACATCGATTTGGGTGAGATTAGGATTGTTCTCGGACAACTTGGAAACAAAAAAGCTCCAGGAGATGATGGAATTACCTCAGAGCTTCTCAAAGCAGGAGGCACACCAGTTCTGAGAGAGCTGGCTAACATCTTCGATTCCGTCCTCCATAATGGTATTACACCGAAGACATGGCAGAAGCAGAAGTGTGGTGGTTCTATTTTTCAAGAAGGGTGATAAAGCTCTTTTGAAGAACTACTGCCCCATTTCATATTTAAGCCATGTTTACAAGTTGCTTTCGAGGGTAATCTTGCCCGAAAATTCGATGACTTCCGACCCGTTGAGCAGGACACTATTGTCAGGTGTCCGGCGATCCGGAAATCGACGATTATACTCACGACGAGCAGCTGCGGCGTCACCGTTACAATATCCATAGCAAAATAAGATGTCAGCGTATTCCTCATTAGAGTACGGACGACGAGAAGAATTTTGTTCTGCAGCCATAATAGTCCTTTTTACGCGCCAAGTTATCACAAACACAAATCACAAATTCCTTTTAGCTAGCCGAGTCACGAAGTTATAAGAAACAGAATCCAGTAAACGAAGCGGTTTTTTTCAAAAATTTAAGAGATCAATATTCACTAAAGCGCGTCCACACTATACGAGCAGTGCAAGTACAGTGAGTATTATGTACCCCGACAAGGTTTTATTACTCTTATTCCTAAAAGAAATGAGACAAAAGGAAATTAGAAAAAATGACGGTAAATTCAAAGGAATTGATAATAGTATTCCACAAACAGCTCTGGTTTATCTCTCCTTTTTTACCTATTACCCCTATTAAAAATAATCTTTAACTACTTTGCATTGAGGTCCTTTTGTCTTTGATCCAGATTTAATTTCTTAACAATAGCATTTCTTAGAATTTCCTACCTGGTCTCTTTGTTATCTAATTTTCTCCTGAGTTTATGATTGTTACTGTACTTTTTATGTACCGATGGATAGCTAAGGAAACGCAGATGTTTTTAAAATGATCCGCACGATAAGAGCCATAGTGATTTTTACAAAAAAATTGCGAGTAACTTAAAGAATCAAAATTAAAAATCGAAAAGTTGTACAGTTTTGGATCTGTAATTTAAAAATGCTTGAAGATTGTTTTTGTTTTATAACTGGTTATTATTAACTAGGATGTACCCTAGCAAGAAATACAAAAAAAAATAGGGAAAATACGTTGATTTTTTTTTTATTGAATTTTAGAATCTTAAACATCCTTTAAATAAAAAAAATATTAAAAAATTAATAACTCGAAAACGATACACTTTTGCATAAGCATTTTGGGGGTCATTTGATAGCTATTGTCCTGAACTATAACCCTCTAAAAGGATCGTGACATATTACCCTGTAACCCTGTATATATTATTATTAATTGTACACAAAGTTTGTACTTTCTCGACTTTTTTAAGTCGGCTTTAATAAATACTCCGTCCCGGTCACCGGGAAAAAGAGCATTTATATCCCATCTAGTTTTTTTAATGTTTAAAAAATAAAGTATTCTTTTTTTTCCTATTATCTACTTACTAATATAATAATGACATAAAAGTAATATATATATACATTAACATGAAACTTACCTAACTATTTATATTATTATTATTTTTAAATGAGCTTTTTTTTTTTTTATGTCTTTTTTTTTGTTTTTATTTTTTAATTTTTTTTTTTGTTCCATATTTTCAATAATGTATAATTAAATAGGTCTGCCTGAGTAAAAAATTATGTATAATAAATAGAGTTTGGACGTATGATATGATTATTGTCTGTAGATGAGTGTATTAGAGTAAATTATACAAATTCTATTAGCAGCTTCAGTGAGGTTCTTGAATGCTGTTAGATGTAAGACTTTTACTCTCACTGTTACTAGTCTGCGTGCTTGTTACAAATATTGTGTCTCCAAGAACTTTGTTGATTATTGTGGTTGAGTGAAGTGATGCTTGTGTTTGAAGGATATTGATATTGACGTGTGTCTCTAGTTTGTCGCAGTACCGTTTTAGATTCTTTGTCACTACTCCTGTGGCGCCCACTACTATCGGAATCGTTGTGACTGTGCTTTTCCACAGTCTAGAGAGTTCGACTTTCAGCGGATGGTATTTGCTGATTTTTTCTATTTCCTTTGCTCCAATATTATAGTCGGATGGTACCGAAACATCAATAAGGTAAGTTTTATTGTTGATTTTATCTATGTATATAAGATCAGGTCTATTGTGAGTGATCGTGACATCGGTTTGTATGGGAATTTCCCACATTAATTTGGCTATATTATTTTCCTTTACAGTGGGTTGTTTAAGTTCTTCTTTCCACCATAATCTATTAACTTCTATTTTGCTTTTTCTTGCTAAGCACCAGAATATATACTGTACCAAATTGTTATGTCTTTTAACATAATATGTTCCAGCTAGTTTTTCACATCCTGCGAGAAGGTGTTGAACAGTTTCATCTTTAGATACGCACAAGCGGCATTTTCCGTCTACGCTTCGTTTCAATATGTCACGTTCGTGCTGACGTGTTAGTACCGCTTGGTCTTGTATTGCAAATAAAGATGATTCCAATGAAGCTGAAATGGGTCGTTTCTTCAGCCACTTAAACGACAGTTCTATGTCCACATTGGCTAGGTCAAGGACCTTTTTGGGAAATTGGCCATGTAGGTTCTTGTTTCTCCAGGATTCGTTTTGCTTTTTAATTATGTTCTTTTTTATTTCTGTGGTTGTATATTTGCCGTTTGGTAACTTTAAATCTTTCTCTATCTCTTCTGCTTCTGTAAATATAGAGTATTTTTCTCTTCTTTGGTCTTGCTGTACTATTGCTTCAATTAGGTAATCATTTTTTTGTTCTAAATATTGTTTAAGCTTTAGAATATGGGCTTTATACAAGTATTCTACATTAATTAATCCTCTACCCCCTTTAATCAGTGGTAAATACAATCTGTCAACGTCTGCTTTTTGTTGGTGGGCCTTTTTAATTGCTAACAGTTTTCGTGTTCTGATATCGATCCCTTTGAGATGGCTTCTATTGTAGTTAATTACACCAAAAGAATACAACAAAACTGGAATGGCGTATGTATTTATCCCCTTTATTAGGTTGCGCCCATTTAAGAAAGAGTTTGTTAGTTTTTTTATTCTCCTGAAATACTCTTTAGTTAATTGATCTCTAATGTCACTATAAATAATTTTTCCGGATTCATTAATACCTAAATATTTATAATTTTGGTCCAATTTTAACTGCATAAAAGTATCTCCGTTCAGTAGTACATGCTCGTTACCATCAGTGTAGTTTCTGTGTCCAGCTGTTAAGTGAAGTGTGTTACATTTATCTAAACCAAAAGTCATGCCTATATCTGTCGTAAATATTTCAACACTGTTAAGTAAAATTTTTAAACTATTTCTATTGTTTGCATAAACTTTAATATCGTCCATGTATATTAAGTGATTAATCCACACTTTATCATGTAGTTTATATCCTTTCGTTTGATATTTACCTAGTTATGTAGAAATAGGGTTAAGAGCTAAGCAGAACAACAATGGCGACAAGGAATCTCCCTGAAAGATGCCCCGTCGTATGTAAATCGGTTCAGTAGTATAAGATTCTGTAGAGCCCTTAACCGTCATTATAACCTTCCATTTAAGCATTGCTTTTTCAAGAAACGACTTTATTAGATGTGGGCATTTATAAATGTCAAGTATACGCAACAGCCACTCGTGGGATATGCTATCGAATGCTTTGCTATAGTCGATCCAGCTCATGCTTAAATTTTTTTGTTCCTTATGTGCATTTTCTAGAATAGCTTTATTTACCATCAAATGGTCTTTGCATCCGCGGGCTCCGCGTCGACATCCCCTTTGTTCTGGGGCCATAATATTGTTTACTTGACAATGAGTGTACAGTTGATCGGATAGTATCGATGTGAGAAGCTTATACATGCCAGGAAGACATGCGATAGGGCGCCAATTTTTTGGATCTTCGGTGTCGTGATTTTTCGGTATTAAAATGACCTTTCCAGTTGTGAGCCAATCTTCTAGAGGTTCTTCGTTTTTCAAAAGCTTGGTGCTAGTTGGTTATGTATATTAGTGAGATATTTTAGGTAATAATTTTGAATTTTATCTTGCCCTGGTGCTTTCCAATTAAGCAATTTACTGATAGATTTTTTAATATGTTCTACAGTTATTTCTTCAAAAGTGCTCGTGTTTAAGTTACTATTGACTTGTTCTATTTCAGATATCCATTTTGCGTCATGGTTGTATGCGACCGGTTCCGATAAAATGTTTCTCCAAAATTCCTCGGTACAGCGTTTGTTTGGTGTTTTAATATCTACATGTTCTTTTGTACTATCTAAGCTTTTGTATAATCTATGCTCGTTTTCGATGAACATTTTATTTTGTTGTTTCTTATTGCTTATATCTTCATATCTTTTTATCCTGCCTGCTAGTGCTTTTATTTTTTGTTTTAATGTTTCTTCTATACATTTATGTTCTGTTTCATTCTGTATATTATATTTTTTGTAAAGTTTGCCTTTGATTTTTATCATTTTTCGTGAGTCAACTCCTCTCGAGATCTCTACCATTTGTCCCAATTCTTTCCTCAGGCGTTCAATTTTAATTTTTATCCTCTTCTTCCACGGCGGGTCTGTATAGGGTTTTATTACTTCTTTTGGTAAGTAAGGAGATTGCTTATTATTAACTATTAGTGTTTTAGCTGCTGCATAAATTAAATCATTTGTGTCTCGGAGAGTGCAATTACTTTCCAATAAATTGGGTAAATAGTTGTTAATTATTGCAAGGTTGTGTAAGAACTGTTTATTGATTTTAGCTTTTGGCAAGTAAGTGCGCTCTTCGATAGGTATTTCTTTTACTTCTGCTAAAATTTGGAGGAATTGAAGTTCGATAGGATTTTCATTTACAATTTGAGATGTTTCAAGAAGTTGGCTTGCTGGAGATTCGTCTTCATTTCTATTTTCAACGTTTACCATGTCTTCTTCAAGGGTTTCCATTATATTATCTAAAACTGACGCTGGTACTGTATTCGATTGATTATTGGGATTAGTACGGTGAGAATGTTGCATCTCGGTATCAGCTCGTTGTTTGATTCGGTTCAGTAATTCTTGAGAAATGAGATTTTGTTTCAAAATTCTGCGTGCTTGATTAGATAGTGTATTTCCATTGAATCTATGAATTTTAGGATTATCTGGGTTTCTGCTTTTAAAAATTCTTTCTAATTTACTAATATATGCCATACCTTCACGTTTCGCTACAAAGTAGCAAAACATTAGCTCTTCTTGCTCTTGTTGTGTCCATTTTCTTCTTCTATCTTCATTGGAGCTTATATTTAAAGAATGTTGAGATATTAAACTTCTACTTTGTTCTGGTTCATTATTTGACTGGGTTAACATAGTAGATATTGGAGTGATTGCTGTTAGATCGTCAGAGTTTTGAGTGTTTAATGGTACAATATTTGGTGTATGTTGTATTATATTTTCTGCGGTTTTTTGTATTCTATCTAGTGTGTCTTTAGGAAGTACATGTTGTTTAAGGATTCTACGTGCCTGATTTGATAATCCGTTACCAGTGAATTTAATTGATTTAGGGTTGTCCGGATTTCTCTCCTTGAAAAATGTCTGTAATCGTTTTAAATAACCGGGTCCTCCGGCTCTGGCTTTAAAATAACAAAACATAAGTTCCTCTAACTCTACTGGTGACCACTTCTTTCTTGCATCTTCATATTGTGAATCAGTGGTCGTTTCAGATGTACCGGCCGAGCTTGTAGGAGACAACTCCCTGCTCTGCAAAGTATCACCCGTATCGCTTTGTTCATCGGTTGTAGTCCTTGAGGATCTTTCCCTAACCCCCCTATCCCCGACTCCCGTCCAACCAGCAAGCCGGGAGTCACTGGCTAGCATTCTGTCACGTCTGACACCAGCTACAGACGTGCCCCGGCGATCGCCCCCGGGAAGCGACTCAATACGTGTATTTCTTAAATGACCTTCCATATCTCCTTCTTGGGTTACTAGAGCTCAGTTGGCCATTGGTTAGTGAACTTAAAAGTTACCAATGTCCGTCCCTCACGTGGCAAAGATGGTCATGCCGGACGTGGAGTTAGATTTTGAGGGACATATTATATTATATTATATTATATTATTAATTGTATACCAAGTTTGTAATTTCTCGACTTTTTTGAGTCGGCTTTAATAAATACTCCGGTCACCGGGAAAAAGAGCATTTATATCCCCATCTAGTTTTTTTAATGTTTAAAAAATAAAGTATTCTTTTTTTTCCTATTATCTACTTACTAATATAATAATGACATAAAAGTAATATATATACATTAACATGAAACTTACCTATTTATATTATTATTATTTTTAAATGTGCATATTTTTTTTTATTTTTTTATTTTTTTTTTTTATTTTTAATTTTTTTTTTTTTTTTTTTGTTCCATATTTTCAATAATGTATAATTAAATAGGTCTGCCTGAGTAAAAAATTATGAATAATAAATAGAGTTTGGACGTATGATATGATTATTGTCTGTAGATGAGTGTATTAGAGTAAATTATACAAATTCTATTAGCAGCTTCAGTGAGGTTCTTGAATGCTGTTAGATGTAAGACTTTTACTCTCACTGTTACTAGTCTGCGTGCTTGTTACAAATATTGTGTCTCCAAGAACTTTGCTGATTATTGTGGTTGAGTGAAGTGATGCTTGTGTTTGAAGGATATTGATATTGACGTGTGTCTCTAGTTTGTCGCAGTACCGTTTTAGATTCTTTGTCACTACTCCTGTGGCGCCCACTACTATCGGAATCGTTGTGACTGTGCTTTTCCACAGTCTAGAGAGTTCGACTTTCAGCGGATGGTATTTGCTGATTTTTTCTATTTCCTTTGCTCCAATATTATAGTCGGATGGTACCGAAACATCAATAAGGTAAGTTTTATTGTTGATTTTATCTATGTATATAAGATCAGGTCTATTGTGAGTGATCGTGACATCGGTTTGTATGGGAATTTCCCACATTAATTTGGCTATATTATTTTCCTTTACAGTGGGTTGTTTAAGTTCTTCTTTCCACCATAATCTATTAACTTCTATTTTGCTTTTTCTTGCTAAGCACCAGAATATATACTGTACCAAATTGTTATGTCTTTTAACATAATATGTTCCAGCTAGTTTTTCACATCCTGCGAGAAGGTGTTGAACAGTTTCATCTTTAGATACGCACAAGCGGCATTTTCCGTCTACGCTTCGTTTCAATATGTCACGTTCGTGCTGACGTGTTAGTACCGCTTGGTCTTGTATTGCAAATAAAGATGATTCCAATGAAGCTGAAATGGGTCGTTTCTTCAGCCACTTAAACGACAGTTCTATGTCCACATTGGCTAGGTCAAGGACCTTTTTGGGAAATTGGCCATGTAGGTTCTTGTTTCTCCAGGATTCGTTTTGCTTTTTAATTATGTTCTTTTTTATTTCTGTGGTTGTATATTTGCCGTTTGGTAACTTTAAATCTTTCTCTATCTCTTCTGCTTCTGTAAATATAGAGTATTTTTCTCTTCTTTGGTCTTGCTGTACTATTGCTTCGCAAACGATCACGTGACGACCCTCGTAGAGACGGAAATGGTAACGCCGGTTTTTTACTGTATGTTCTATGTGTCTGCGAGTCCCATATACCGCTTCTCTTTATGTGGGGACAGGCGTAAATAAGTTATCCAGCGAGATCAAAAATAAGGGCTGACTCATAGGTGTATTATCAGTTACACTGAGATTATTATGGGCCTATAACTTTATTTTTATTTGTGATCAGTCATAGGTAATAGTTTTTCCTTAACACGAGTTTATACGAAACTAATGTCCACCAACCCAAAAACCTTAAAAATTGGATTCATTCGCTCAGGGCTTTGAATATTGGAGATGAAATATTATAAGAGGTTGACAAAGAGGCGGAAGAAAGATTATAATTACTAGAAATAGTCTGACAGATTTTTATTTTTAACATTATCATGTATCTTGACGTTAAAATTTAAAACAATACAAAAAGGTATTTACAAAACATAACAACAAAATATATAAATGGAATACCGCCCGCAGTCAGTTTAAATTATACTGGTGGTAGAGCTCTGTGCAAGCTCGTCTGGGTAGGTACCACCCACTCATCAGATATTCGTCTTTTACGATATATTTTGCAACTCCGTAAGTCCATAATACACTAATTCTTTCATGTCTACTGATGAAATATCACAATTGTAGATTACTTTGTCAGTTTCCGATAACTTGTTGTGTAGACTCAGAGTGTTCGCGTCCTCGAAGAGCCATTTATTGTTTGTGAAATACTCTAAAGCTGACGAAAGGGATTGCGCCAAACTATATACCTTTAATAACCTGCAAATTAAAAAAAAAACACGTTATTTTACATCATTATCCTATGTACAAAAGCCACAACTTGAAGCCATTTGTTTCTATCTTTCATAATAATAATAATAATAATAAATTTATTTATTCTCTCCCAGAGACAATAATGTTTACATTTTTTTAAATATATTAAATACAGTTGTATGTGGGTGGCAGGAGTCTCAACTAGGTTGCCCTGTACTAAGGGTCTCCTGGCTCCCCCTCTCGGGTTAGGAACTATTTATTAATTTTAATTTTCACGGCACTCTTATAAACGTATTAATAATACCTTGCTTTTTGTCCAACCAACAAACTGCATCCATCAATGACGACAGCGGGAATGTAATGTAAAATCAATGTCAGTATTAAATACAGAAACTTGTATGGGGTAACAAATGTGCCGCAGTACCATAATGCTTTTCTCGGTGCAAAAAGCCTCCCTTCATTATTCATAACATTCACGTATTGTCTTTGTCTGTTTAAAACATTACGGAACATTATATCGTTTTTAAAGAAACAAATTTAACAGATCATTCGCCCATTTTATTTTATTCAAGCATGGTAGACTACAGAGAGTTAGATAATAAACCTCAGATTAAGGTCAATGTTGATTATATAGCTATACGATCCTATCTAAAAGATTGTTCATGGGATGATTATTACCAGTCTTGATGTAAACTGGTGTGCTAACTTTCTAATTAATCGGATACAATACACGTTAAAAAAATACACGGTTTATAAAAAAGTTGCTAAACGGAAAAAAACCCTCAAGCCCAGGATTACCCTGGGAGTAATTAGGTCATTGCGTAAAAGAGACAGAATACATAAGCAGTTTAAAAAACACAAACACAAGAGATAACTCATAAAATTCTTTCCATTATCTATATATTACCAAAACGTGCGAGGGCTTCGTACAAAAACTCATGAGTTTCTATGTAACCTTCTGAGCTGTAACCATGATATTGTAATACTCACAGAGACTTGGCTAAACAACCAAATCAACGACTCCGAATTGTTTGATAACCGGTATATTGTCTACAGAAAAGATAGAGAAAATTCAATCTTTCATAAAAATAAAGAAAGAGGTGGTGTATTAGTGGCAGTTTTGAAAAAATTTAACTCGTACAGACTTTTTTTTTTTTTTTATATTACCCGGGAGGGCAAATGACTCTACTCCACCTGATGTTAAGTGGTAGTAGAGTCCAAACGCGAGGACGGCCAATACAGTCAGGAAGAACGTTCTGCACTAGCCGCCCTCGCCTTGCCGGCCCGCAAGATGCCTCTTCACGCCTCGTTTGAAGGAACCCGGGTCGTAAGAGGAGGGGAATACGTGAGCTGGTAAGGAATTCCATTTTTTTGAAGTGCGACAAAGAAAGGAGTTGCCAAATTTCTTTGTGCGCGATGGAATTGATGTCACTGTTAGTCGGTGACATCGAGAGCCAGCACGCGTAGACTTGTGAAGGAAGGGGGAAGCTGGAATTATGGAGAATAATTCCTCGAGACTAAAAATATATGAAAGTAATTGTGAGGAAGATGGAAAACATCAATTAGAAATGCCCATATACTACCCGGGGCGGATTGTGGATCTGACCACCAACTTCTACTTTCAAAACTTAAATTAAAGTTAAAAGCCGCTCGAAGTCATCAAAAACAGAGAAGACTTGAAGTTCAGGACAACTCAAAGTTTTACGCTGCTGCAAAACAGAACTGGGTAGAGTGGGCTAATGCAGACTTCACACAGGAGACGCCTGAGAGGTTGTGGGACCGAATCAAAAAACTAATAATAGAGTCTGCTTCGGTGTCGGGATCATCATTTGCAACATACAAGCGACAACACTGGATTTCAGATTATACCTTAGAACTAGTCGAACGGAGACGTACGCTTAAGTCAACAGGTGCAGGCGTTAGTGACTTGAACAAACTGTCAGCACAAATTCAAGCAGGATGCAGGAAGGATTATAATGCCTATCTTTGCAAAATATGTGAGGAAATCGATGCTCATGCAAATAGACATGAGTCCAGGGATCTCTACCATAAAGTTCGATCCATCACAAAGACACTTCCTTCCAAGACCTGGGCTATTGAAGATAATGATGGTGGACTAGTCAATGAGCTGAACCACATAACTGACGTTTGGAAGAGATACTGCCAGTCTTTGTTCCAGGACAACCAGTCGAAAAACTTTCCTGATACAGAGCCCGGAAATGAAAACCAAGAGCCAGACATTCTTCGATCGGAAGTAAAAGCCGCCATTATGCATCTAAAGAAGAGGAAAGCCACAGGAAGAGATGCTATACCGATCGAAACTATAAGAGCCTTAGGCGACATAGGTGTCAATATCTTCCATATGCAACAAGATATGGCATTCAGGAACATGGCCAAAGAATGGTCTCACACGGTTTTCATTCCTCTGCACAAGAAGGGTTCAACTAAGAAGTGTAGCAACAACCGCCTTATAGCCCTCATATCCTCATATCATATAAATCCTGCTACGCATTCTCAATGAACGACTGAAGAACTTTCTGTCCAAGGAAATTGCACCAGAACAAGCCAGTTTTGTAAAAGGAAGGGGTACACGTGAGCAGATCCTCATTGTTCGCCAGAAAATAGAGAAGGCACGAGAGTTTAACAAGCCTACTTATATTTGCTTTGTTGACTTCTCAAAGGCATTTGACTCAGTAAAATGGCCTAAACTATGGAGGGGTGTTGCTGGACATGGGTACACCGAAAAACTTAGTTCATCTTCTTAGGCGTCTTTACGAAGATGGGACTGCATCCGTGCGGACGGATGATGTTTTATCTGAAGACTTTCATCCCAGCGCTGGAGTCCGCCAAGGATGCATAATATCACCGCTCTTGTTCAATGCTTACACAGAACTGGTAATGTGCATTGCGCTTGGGGACTGTGGTAAAATTAATACATCAAATGAAACCAATAACGCCATCTATTAGGCATGTGGTGTATTAAGTGTGTAAACACTCAATTTAATAATATATGTTTAATAATCTGTATAAAATAAATAAGTTAGTTTTTTGGTAGTCACCGTTGAAGTGACGTGTTTTATTCTTCTTCCTAAAAGGTTATGGGCCCAGACCCATTTGAATTAACTTTACAGTCAGTAAAAAGTTGTAAAGTTATAGTCTTAGTAGTTAGCAGAAATGGCTTTTAGTACGAATTCGTTTATTGCAAATGTGCCGAAACTGAAAAGTCGAGAGAATTACAGTGAGTGGGCGTTTGCCGTCGAAAACCTGTTAGTACTTGAAGGAAAGCTAAATTTTCTCAAGACTGAAGGAGTTGAAGCCAACATTGCGGAGGACGCCATGACAAAAGCCAAGTTGATTTTAACTATAGATCCGTCGTTATATGTACATGTTAAGAGCGCTAACACTACTAAGGAACTATGGCAAAAATTACAAGAAATGTTTGATGACTCCGGTTTTTCGAGAAGAATTATGTTATTGAGGAATTTAATAGCAATACGTCTCGAAACTTCAGATTCTATTACAAGTTACATCACTCAAATTATTGAAACGGGGCAGAAATTATCAAGAACTGGTTTTCTGATGAACGATGAATGGATTGGTTGTCTAATGTTGGCGGGTTTGCCCGAAAAATATTGGATGTTGTAAAATCAAAATTATTAGACATGAACGGAAATAAAGATTCGACGGAAACAGCGTTATACATATACTAAAGGACGCCACCGTGTCATTCAAAAATCGAAGTCGTTCAATAAAACTCTAAACTCGTTCAAAGATGTCGTAGCGTCAAATGTCAGCAATAGCAAAAACAAAGTCATCAAGTGTTATCGCAGTAAACAGATTGGGCACTACAAAAATAAGTGTACACAAGTTCAAGATTCAAAAACAAACAATTATAATGTGTTTACTGCCGTGTTCTTAAGCGGAAACTTCGGAAAGAATGATTGGTATTTGGATTCCGGTGCGAGTGTGCACATAACCTCAAATGTAAACAATATTCGGAACACATCAGAAAATACGAGTATAAAGGAGATTACAGCAGCCAATGGAGCAGTGATGCCTGTGTTATGCTCGGGTGATGTTGATATTCTTACAGTCACGTTAAAAAAAAAACTCGATCACAGTAAAGGACGTGTTATGTGTGCCGAGTGTTGCTACGAACTTGATATCAGTGAGTAAATTGATTCAAAATGGAAAAGAGTGGATTTTCAGAAAAATTGTTGTTATATCTATAACAGTAAAAATCAACTGGTTGGAGAGGGCAGATTAGTTGATGGTGTTTACAAACTTAATGTGGAAAATAGACACAACTGTTTGTTTACGGTATCTGATAGTATGAAGAGCGAATTATGGCATCGAAGAATGGGCCACTTGAATAGCAGTGACCTTAATAAAATGAAAGAAGGTGCAGTTATGGGTATAGACTTCAAGGACAAAGCGGTTATAGATAAAGGTACATGTGTTGTGTGTTGTCAAGGGAAGCAGTCACGATTACCATACAATCATGTGGGCACAAGGAGCAGTGAAGTACTCAATATCATTCATGCAGACGTGTGCGGACCCGTGGAGGTGACTTCAATTGGTGGCTGCAGGTATTTTCTGATTTTTGTTGATGACCACACACGCTTGACCTTTGTTTATTTTTTGAAGGCCAAGAACCACGTGTTTAAATATTTTAAGGAATTCAAAGCTTTAGTTGAAAATCAACAGAATAAGAAAATTAAAAAACTTCGAACTGATAATGGCCTGGAATTCTGTAATGCATTGTTTGACAGTTACTTGGCTGAAGCCGGTATAGTACATCAAAAGACTAACACATATACCCCAGAACAAAATGCAATTAGTGAACGTATGAACAGAACTTTAGTGGAAAGGGCTCGTTGCATGTTGTTTGATGCCGGACTAGACAAGCATTTTTGGCCATAAATACAGCTGTTTACCTTAGGAATAGGTCACCAGCATCAGGTTTGCAGAATATGACACCATTTGAGCTATGGACTAATAGAAAACCAGATCTTAGTCATATCCGGATTTTTGGTAGTCAGGTTATGGTGCATATCCCAAAGGAAAAACGACTTAAGTGGGATACTAAGTCTAAACCACATATTCTGGTTGGTTATGCTGAAAACATCAAGGGGTATAGGATTTACGACCCAAATAAGAAGTGTGTTTTTGTGAGCAGGGATGTCATAATCCAAGAAAACTTGAAGAGTAACATAGACAATAACATATCAGTTTCAGTGGGGGAAATCTGAGAAACGCAACAAGTTAAGAGTAAAATAGATGAGTCTGTTGATATAGTCATAAGTACAGAACCTGAACATGTTACTAACCAGATGGATAATACTGGGCAGGCCAATAACTCTATATTGCAGAATGTAGACGAGATTCCTATTCCAGAAAAACCACAGAGAATCAGGAAGCCACCACAGCGTTATGGTTACTCAAACTTATGCATGCAGTCGAATGCTGAGAATCAAGATGATCCAGTTAGTGTTAAACAAGCTCTACAAGGCCCCGATAAAGACAATTGGATTGCTGCGATGAAAGAGGAACTTCAAGCATTTGAAGAGAATGATGCCTGGGTAGTAGTGAGTGAAGTGCCTCAAGAAAATACTTTAGTTCAGTGTAAATGGGTTTATAAAAGAAAGTTTGGTAGTGATAATAATATTCGATATCGTGCTCGTCTAGTGGCAAAGGGCTTCACCCAGAATCCAGGAATAGACTATGACGAAACTTTCTCACCTGTAGTGCGTCACTGTACCTTAAGATTGTTATTTGCACTCTGTACAATTAGATTTAAATGTACACTTAGATGTTAAAACTGCTTTTTTGAATGGTATTTTGAAGGAAAATATTTATATGGCTTATCCACAAATTGATTTAGATAGTAATAATAGCAGGAAAATTGTAAAATTAAATAAAGCTATTTATGGATTGAAACAGTCGTCGAGATCATGGTATGAAAAAGTTGATCAGTGTTTGACAGAATTAAACTTCAAAAGAAGTCATGTAGAACCATGTATATTCACAAAGTTCCATGTTAATGTTAAAGTTATTATAGCCTTGTATGGGGACGATTTCTTTGTGTATTCAAATTGTAAAATAGAAACAGATAATTTAATTTCAGTTTTCAGTTCTAAATTTCAAATTAAAAATCTTGGACAAGTTAAGTAGTGCTTAGGAATGAGAGTAAATATTGATAGTAAGAATAGTAATAGTAGAGTAGTAGTGTACTAGCACACTTATGGAGATGTTTAATAATCTGTATAAAATAAATAAGTTAGTTCTTTGATAGTCACCGTTGAAGTAACGTGTTTTATTCTTCTTCCTAAAAGACTGGAATGACGGTGTTGCAGTTGGTGGGTGCAAGATTACAAATTTGCGCTACGCCGACGACACGACCCTGTTTGCGTGACGCGATTCATATGGAAGAATTGCTTCTTAAAATGGAGCGCGTATGTCAAGAATTCGGATTAAAGCTTAACCGCAGTAAGATGAAGATGATGATCGTAGACCGGGCGAAAAACAACTCACCGGAGATCACTCAGATTGAGAGCTTTAATATCGAATAATGGCGGATGCGTAGATGAGGTCAAGCGACGTATGGCAATTACGAGAACTGCAATGGAGAGGCTGAAAAAAATATGGAGGAAAAGAAACATTACCAAAGCAACAAAGATCCGGCTCGTATAAACGCTTGTTTCCCCCATATTTCTATACGCTGCAGAGACGTGGACTTTGCGGCAGGTCGAAAAAAAGAAGATCGATGCTCTGGAGATGTGGTGCTGGAGACGAATGATAAGAGTTTTGTGGACCGAATTTCGCACCAATATCTCCAGCGTCAGCATCAAACAGCGTCTTTCGGCGCTAGTTCAAAAGCGCATGCTAACATTTTTCGGACACGTCTCCCGGCAAGGAAATAACTCCATAGAGCGCCTTGTCATTCAAGGCAAGGTGGATGGCACCAGACCACGTGGAAGACGCCCATGCGATGGACCGACCAAATAAAAACAACTGTTGGCGGTCCTTTGCATGAATGTACCAGGCTCATCACTAACAGGGACAAATATGGCGAAGGCTAATGAGGCGAATAACATCTGCGCCGAACAATTTATAATACTTCATGGCGACCGCGACCGCTCTGACAAGAGTGTCACGACGAAGAAGAAGAAGAAGTATCCAATACAATCAAGCATAGTGAAGTTTTCCTTTTTTCAGATGATTTGAAACTTATTAAACCAATTAAAAGTAATTTAGACTCTGTACACCTTCAAGAAGATTTAAACGCTTTACATAAGTGGTGTGAAATGAAAAAAATGATAATGAATCTCGAAAAATGTTTTCATATAAAGTTCACCCGCAGTAAAAAAAACCTCCCATCAGATTATTACATTCAGGGATGCATTTTAAAAGAAGTTACACAAATTCGGGATCTGGGCATCATTTTAGATTCAAAGCTAACTTTTTTGCCGCATTTAAATAACATAACTGCAAAAGCGTCAAGAAATTTGGGTTTTTTAATAAGAAATGCCAAAATATTTAAAAACGCGTCAACAAAAATAATGTTATACAATGTATATGTTCGAAGCATCCTAGAGTATTGTAGTACAGTATGGTCGCCACATTATAATGTGAATCAACTTAAAATTGAGAGAGTACAAAAAAGATTCTTGCGTCATTTAACTTTTTCAAGTGAAGGTTCAAAACAAAATTATAACTACAAAGATCAATTATCATTTTATAACATGTACAGCCTTTCAAGTCGTAGAATTCTCTTGGATCTTTTGCTCTTGTACAAAATAGTCAGAAATAAAATCGACTGCCCTCAAATTCTCAGGGGAATAAATTTCAATGTGCCTAGGAAAGTATGTCCACGTTATCCAATAAGTGTTTTTTACATTAGACCATCTAAAACTAAACTAGGACAAAATGCACCTCTTGTAAGATTAGGTAAAACATATAATAAATACTTAATATCACTTGACATATTTGAGGACTCTAAATACAAAACAGATATTCTGGAGTTATTATTAGAATCTTAACTACAAAAAAAACATATGTTATAAGCATGTAAATTTAAGAAATTAATGAAAAAATGTATTCAATGTTATTATTGATTTTTAATTTTTTACTTAAATTTCGAAATTTCTAATTAATTACTATTTATTATTTTCTTATTTAAATTATTTTGTTATATGTTATTAATGTGATAAATGATATGAGTGTACTAATTTATAAAATTTTTAGCTTTATTTTCAATGTTATTAATCATTATTATTATATTATTTTTAAATCTTTTAATTTTCTATACGAACGTGGTTGAAAAATATTGCTTATGTTGTAATCTGTAATAAGTAATACAAAAAAAATGTATATTGTACCTTGGAATGCATGTTGTGGCCGTCTTAAAGAGTCGCACATTTTATATAAGTTTGAATGTGTTTTTATTATTACATGTGTAAGTGTTGTGACTGCTGATGGTCCTTAATGAAATAAAAAAAAAATAATAATAATAATAGTCAGGGTTTTAAATAATTGGCGTGCTTTGGAGGCAATGGCAATTGGAGGCATGATGCCTCCAATCCCGTCATGCCCCTCTCCACCTTATTTCTACCTTCCTACCGTCTACTTTCTTGTGATTGAAATACCCCCTATTCCGGTGACACTTACGGCGGGAGAAGGTGTGCATAGCGCCGACGCCTTCTCCCCGGTCTTCTTCGGCGAAGCGAGTCAGCGGAAGCACTGTTCTCACGCTCCCGCTCCGTTATTATTATGATTCGAGTGGATACTATTATCTAATTACTTGCATTACACAGAGATCATATGATTAGCGTAAAAAAAAAAATCTAAAAAAATACCAAAAACAACCGCTCAACGTCTAAGAAAATCTGTCAAATGTTGATCGTTTTGTTTTAATTTGTTATTTAATCGATTGGGCGTATATCATCTATAAGTAGCAACAATTGTTAAATATCGATCTTTTTGTTTTAAGTATTACGAAATTTATATTTCAATAGATATTTGTAAATATTAATCCATTATTTATCAAGCTATTTATATTTAATTTATAGTAGACTGCTTTGATTATTTGAAATTTTGGCATTTTTTATGTTTAATTTATTGTGAAAGTATAAAATTTATTGTGTATGTAATTTACGATATTCAAATTAGATCTGTTTGAATAGAATTTAATAACATTATTCTGAATAAAATTTAATTATTTTATGCAATAAGTAAAACTTCATTCCACTTGAATTCTGTTAGCAGCGCCTCCTGTGAACAGAGTTAAAATAATGTTTGCTTATATTGATTTTTATATCACGGCACTGTGTGATTGTGAAAAAATAAACTTGGTGAGTTGATATTTTTTTATATAAGGGTGGTACTTCAAAATTTGGTTAACTTGGTGTTAGTTAGGTAAAGCCGAGATAGCCCAGTGATAAGAACGCGTGAATCTTAACCGATGATCGTGGGTTCAAACCCGGGCAAGCACCACTGAAGTTTTCCATGTGCTTAATTTGTGATTATAATTCATCTCGTGCTTTTCGGTGAAGGAAAACGTCGTGAGGAAACCTGCATGTGTCTAATTTCACTAAAATTCTGCCACATGTGTATTCCACCAACCCGCATTGGAGCAGCGTGGTGGAATAAGCTCCAAAGCCTTCTCCTCAAAAAGGGAGAAGAGGCCTTAGCCCAGCAGTAGGACATTTACAGGCTGTTACCGTGTTGGTGTTAGCAGCAATTTTCACATATTTGTATTAATTTTATCCAATATTTGCAACTACTAGGTTATATTATAAAGTTCATGTTATTTGGTCACTCACTTTTATTTATATCACAATATTTTTTATGTCCGAAAATCGCTTCCTCCTACTCTAAATATCAGTCCCTAGCCATGTTAGATCTCCCAAATTTAGTAAGCATTTCACTGTTATCCTAATTATATATAATACTTTGAGTTGACTCAACTTCAACACGTTTACTATAATATTATTAACCTTGTCATTGCAATTTAATTCGTAATAACAATATTTTTATCAGATTATTTCAAGTAAAAAAGTGTAAGTGTTAAAAAATATCAGGTCCTAGCTATTTGCGAAATCCAAAAATACGCGCCATCTAAGCATAAGGCGTTTTTCATAACTTACTCAAGCGAAAGCATCAATGTTAAGTTAGATAAAAACACGGCCAATGCCGCGTCAGCCAGTTAGTCTTTTGTGCGGTCGCCGATCTTGTTGCGGAAACACGTGCTGTGCCAGTCAAACTCTCAGGCCCTAGGTAAGTCATTTCAAAGATAGTTAATTAATAATTGATCTCATTACTTATTGTAAATTTGGGTATTGTTATTTTGATCACCTGCTTGTTTTAAGCATAAAAACCACGTATTTGTTGTAGAATATGGCGCCTAGAAAGACAACATTACAGTACAAAAGTCTGAACAGGTAATAAGACGTTTGGAAAAAATTAAAAGCGACCCTGTTTGACGACGACGACGAATAAAATTGTCTTAAAGTCACTAAGCTTGCTCACTCTTTGCTTAGGGACTATAACGTACCAACGCGGTAAAAACCGGCTTCAAATGTCAGATATTTTCACAGTTTCCGAAGATGTTAGCCGCCCGTTAGGTCAGGTAATTCAGGGTTTTCTGGAAGAGATCACTACTTGAGTGTTAAGACCGCCCTTCCACGCATCATGTTGAGGTCCGCAATTTTATTTATATAACATGGCTTCTCTTGAACTATTGTTTTTCTTTTTTCTATTTTTTTTTACTTGTGTTTGTCTTTTCTTTTTTTCGTCGTGAGTGTGCTATAAAGATGTTTAATAATAATAATAATGATGTGCCATTAGCAAGCATAAGCTATGATGCGCAGGAAAAGTCTAAATCGAGTTATGGTAGTGGAGATTATGTTCTAGTCAAGTTAATTATGAGAAATAAAGAATATCGATACGCCGCGATTTGCTCCAAATATGACGATGAAGATGGATGGATGAAGACAGAATTTTAAATAAATAAGAATGACATCGCTGACGTGATTTACGTAGATATTCTATAAAAGTTTCCAGTTCCTAACCTAATAGTCAAGAGAAGAATAGTATTTTACAAATTTAAGAAACCCTTTGATAGTCTTTGTGATTAATTAGAGAAATACTGAATATTAAGGTCAAATTATAATTTTATGACAGAAAAACTGAATAAATTTTTATTGGCCCGACCTGTCAATTGAACCCAGGACCTCCGGGTCTGTGGCCTTTCATCAAACCACTAGACCAACGAGGCAGTCAACATCTCAAAATATTGAACATTTTGAAACTGAAACTAGACTGTGATACCCTACTAAATTTAAGATTGTGGAAAGACGTATTGTCTTTCTGACTTACCATACAAAATAACTTATATTTTGACTGTTTGTTACAATAATTAGTAATAATATGAAATTTATTTGAATTTATTGAAGTTAATTTTGCAATAAAAATGGGATTAAACATAATAACCGTGTTTAGTGTCAGTCTCTATCATGTCTTGTCAGTCCCTAGAGAACTGATTTCAAAAAAACTTAAATTTCCTTTTAAATATTTAGCAAAGTGACTGGCCCTTTTAGATGCAACAAAGTAAATATTATACCCGCAGTATAGAATTGGAATTTTACTGATAGTCATCTCAAAACACCTTTGTCAAAATTAGGTCACAAGTTAACCAAATTTTGGAGAACCACCCATAACTTATAATTTGCTCTTTTATATTTAAATTTGAATAGATTACTACTTTCCTAAAAGGTTAAATGAAATTTATTAATTCAAACATTACTTTGCAAAAATACAATAATATAATTAATAAAAGTCTACATTTTAAAACACGATTTGAGTTGAAAAAATATCGGAAAGAAATTCGTTCCTGCCGGAGGTTCCCCTACCGCACGTATAATTAAAAACACTTATTTTTTTGTATTGCCTACAAAACAAATAGCATTATATACGTTAAAATGGGAGATTTTCCTTCGAAATCCTCAAAATCTGCCATTTCGAAGCACATAATGCCTATTTGAGTTACACACATCAAATATTTCAATGTACATACGTGCCGGCGTCATTTCAATGTCTACGGCTTATAATATATTTTTAGGAAACAGAAGTGGATTTTTAAAATAACGGAAATTAAAATTTAAATAAAGAAACAAAGGAATTAAATTAGTAACGGAAAATGACTGTTTAACATTAATAGATAAATATACCATTACGACACAGCTTAGGCGCGTGAAATTAGAGTGCCAATCTTCAGGAGCAAAAAGAGGCCCATCATGGCGAGAGGGGGTCTTTAATAGCCCGGTGCCCCTATGTTGCCAGTCTTTTCGACTGACTCCTTACAATATGTTAACAAGTAGCACATAGGCGCCCAGCTGTTGTGGCGTATAATAACTACTCCCAATGATATTTATCTTGGTGATTTATTTACATGTATCTTATTATACTTATAATTCATTATTTATTATTTCGTTAATCATCTCATTATTAAATTACGTTGTAAACCATAATTTATTAGTTCATAAATTGACTTCCGTTTTTTTTGTATAGGACGCGCCATAGGAGGATATTCGTTTTAAGAATTCCTGGCACCACGTTACGCAGTCAATTATTAATTAAGTGTATTAATTATTGGACTGTTTTTCATTTCATAAAGCCCACAAGTGTTAACATATATTTAGATTTTCATTACACACCTATTAAAATGTTCGTTAACGTGTTTATAATAGTTAGGGTTCAGTTACTAGTAATGTAATAAGTCAAACAGAATTTTATTTTATATAAGTGGCGCATTTTGGAGGCAAGACCGACTTGTATGCTGTACATAAAGCTTTTTTATGACGTCATGCGCTTATCGTCTCGAGTAAAAAGAGAACCAGAATTTTTTTTCTTGAGCTATAATATTTATTATATAGTAAATCAATAGATTATCAGGGACGATGTCTGCGGTTGAGTCTAGCAAACAAATTTCTGTCGCGGCGCTTCTGGCTCTTTTTTCCAGTGATTTCTGCCCTAGTTTTCTCATTCACCGTGTAGCAAATTAAGACGCATATACATTTTTTTAACAACTTTTATGTGAAATAATAAATCGGCACCTGGCATCGCTCAGTACGCACACATCGATCACACTGCTAGGCGGCGCATTTCAATTCATAGAAATGACGCACGTGTGCGTAATGTGATGTTTAACTTAACCTTATTGTGTTAATTACAAGCTAATTAAATGGCAAGACTTTTAAACAAGAGCCCAATGTTTACAATTAGATAATCAAATGTTTAGAAATATTAATCCTGAGAAGTGATTCTTGGCTATAATGTCAACGGAAAATCTTTTGGACGGCGTGTTTTTTTCTATAACTATACTATATATTATATAACTATAGTTTGTTTTACTTTTATTTTTCATTGTGTTAATTAATTCTTCAAATAATACTATGTATGAATAAATAAATTAATTATGTCGACATCCCACTTGTTTTGCGTGGTACGGGTCAAATAAGTTAACGATTCAAATTGTATTTATATTTTTTTTATTTGTTATGTATTCGTAACATAGCACTGAGTTAAAAAATATTTACAATAAAATCAAATTACAATATGTTTATACAGTTACAGTTTGTATAACCATATTGTAATGTGTTTCTCAGCAGGAGCATGGAGTCTGGAAATTGGAAGTGTGTACTCTTCTGCCTCGGAAAGCACGTATAGTCGTTGGTCCTGCGCCTGTAATCTTACCGGTCGTGTCGGATTGATATCCCATCGGATTGTGAGTCAGGAAGTAGATAGTGAACCTGTATTCGCGCACACACTTGTGCACTACATGTCTTGCGCAGTTGGCTAATCTCTCTTGAGATTGAGAGAGAAATCGGTCCGGAGGACATTATTATTATTATCTACCTATAATATGTATTACCTAAGTACAATGTATTTTACTTAATTTTTAATTAACACCATCATTTGCATATTATTAGTTTTTTTTTATATTTATGTAATAATGAATAACATGTGCTGATAAACCATATAAATAAATAATTGCTAATTTCGAGGTTATTTCAACTTATTTCGTGTTATTCTGCTTCTAAGATTTTTTTTTATAATTTGAAATCTTATTGTGTTGTTTCACTGTAATTATTTATATTAGTCTTGTACATCTACCAATTCAATATATGTACCAAAATAACTAATCAAAGAAAAACCATAGACAATTACTCTTTTAATGACTTTTTTTTACTTTATTAGGCATTATGAGAGACTTCCGATGTCATCACAGAGTATTAATAAATATTTTTGTCTTTTTTATTGTTTTAGTCAAGATGAGGAGCTTCAAAGCTATACAAGAAGAAGCGCGAGCAACGCAATTAAGAAGGCAATTTCAAGCGGAGACTCTTCAGTGCAGAAGTTTTACGACAATGCTGTGGTCTTTGTCACTGGCGGGTCAGGATTTCTTGGAAAGCACATGATCGAGAAAATCTTTAGGTATTTAGAGTTTGGACTTTTTGTCTTTAAGGTCTAACGTCTTTACTTGAACGTTTGTTTTAATGGTACTGCGTAGTACTTATAGTAACTCATTTGTGGAGTATACGATTTTAGCAAAGAATCCCAGAAAACGATCAAACTGCCTTTGAATATAATATATGCCATACATTCGCCAGTTTTGTCAATTTTATTATTATACTACTGCCCGGCAGACGTTGTCCTGTCTTATCTATGGTTTCAATTCGAACTTTAATAAATATTCAAAAAATATATATTTCCAAAACATAATATTGTAATGCTTTTGGATATACAACACTGTTAGTTTTGTTTTCTGGGGTCAGATGGCGTGCGGTCTGATACGGTATAATGCAAGCAATAATAATAGTGCAATAAATATTGTGTTTAATTAAGAATCTAGAGTTCTAAAATTGGTCTGGTCACCTGAATGTTATGTGCACAACGCTGATCGACCGGTCTTGCTGAATCGCTCATAAAATAAAATTGTAGTCCATTATCCGGCGTTGGCAAGGAGGAACCTCTTTGATGATATATTTGACAAGGAATCTGCAAGGTTATATGGATTTAATATAGGTAATTGTATAGTGAAGTGTGTACTATCATTTGGCTGGCTAAATAAATGCGCCAAATGATTTCATTTGAAAGTATGCTGAATAAAAGTCAAAAAATGTATAAGATCTGGCCCATCTCCGAAAACCAATGTATATAGTGGCACTAGTCGGTACCGATGGCGTCAATTTGGCTGCTAGCACAACACAATCAAGGGGCTTCTTCATTTTTAAACTTAAAGGCCTTGCAACGTGGACACAACGTTCATTGGTCCAATAGAAAAATGTAGTCCAATGTCCAGCTAACAAAATCAACTATAAATGACAATTCCAGTCAAGTAATTGTATGTTCGAAGCACCTAAATTTCGCGCCAAAAGTGATATTCTTCTTCTTTGACAGGCGGTGAGGCACTTTTCTTTTTTTTAATATATTCTGGCACAAAGAACTGATACATTCGGTCGGCGATTATATATATATATATATATATATATATATATATATATATATATATATATATATATATATATATATATATATATATATATATATATATATATATATATATATATTCTTAACAATTATATATCATGTGCTAGATAATATGTAATGTTTGCAAAGTTTGCCCTTATCATGAGAGTAACTATTTTAATTTTTAGATCGTCTAATGTTAGAAAAGTCTACATGTTGCTGCGAGTTAAGAAGGGGAAAGCTGTTCAAGAAAGGCTTAAAACTGTTTTGGATGTTCTGGTATGTTTAAATCCTATTCATATTATAAATGTAAAAGTTTGTATGTTTGTTAGTCCCCCCCCCAACCCCTCTCACGAGGCGAAGCAGTAGGTGGAAGCTATTGTACGTAAAATCTCAGATCAGCATTACTTAAAAGCAACATGCTGCGGAGAATGTGACGTCTGCTAGAGTTTCTCTATTTTAGACACACATACACCCACATGCAAGAGAAACAGAAAAACAGATAGTCGGAGAGCCTCTGCAGTTTGTAAAAGTTTTAGTAGGACACTAAGCAACCACCTTTCGCCCATTAATTTAATTTTAGTTTTAATTTTATTTTGATGTTCCTTATTATGTGCAGCAATAGTTTTATTATTATTAGTATTAATGAAACGAATGGTGAGTGTGAAGAGATATATGAAAGAAGAAACTCAGTGTGATAATAAAAGTTGGCGGTTCGATTCAGCCACTTGACTAACGACGTAAAATATTTTCATTTCAGCTTTTCGAAGAACTTCTGAAGGAACAGCCGAACTTTGTAAACAAACTCGAGATTGTAGAAGGTAATTCTAGCGAAGATAACCTCGGTATTGATGAGAAGACTTGGGCGAGGCTGAGTGATGAGGTAATGAGGCGATTTTACTAAGGTTTTCTATCATTCAGCCAATAACATGAATGCCATAGACCATGGTAAAAATATTCAACTGTTAGCCTAAGGCATCTTCGTTTTGAGGAATGAATTGGATTGGATTGATTGGATACTCTACCACACTGCTTCAGGGTTGGGAGATGCAGCTCTGACACATGTAGGTTTCCTCACGATGTTTTTCTTTACCGGCGAGCACGATATTAATAGCAATGTATTGTGCAGAAATGTTCTAACTAAAACAACATATATTATTTTAAAGACATTCCATAGTGTTATGTGACCACTTTACTGACAATAAAATCCACTTTTTTTACTTTCTTTTTGTTTGTGTCAGTTATACATTGATAACTTTTTGTTTGTTAAATTCTTTATTATTATTTCAGGTCAACATAATGTTTCACGTTGCAGCGCCGGTAAATTTTCGCGAATCTCTAAAGATGGCGACTTTCACCAACATTAAAGGGACCAGAGAGTTTATGAAATTAGCTAAAGCTTGCAAACATATAAAGTTAGTATTTAATATATTCCCTTCCCTACTTTCCCTTTCATTAATTATTTATTAGAGATAGTATTTATATAAAAGCTTTTATAGATATTTTTAAGAAATTTTAATAATATATGTTTGGTTCATTTGAGAGGCTCGGATTTGCGATTCAACGAGCAAATGCTCCATTATTCTTGCTACCATTCCACGCGGTCATTATTTTAGAATCAGCCTGTGAAAGTCCCACTGCTGGACTAAGACCTCCTCTCCCTTTTTGAGGAGAAGGTTTGGAGCTTATTCCACCACGCTGCTCCAATGCGGGTTGGTTGGTGGTCATTAGTTCAACAGTAGCTATTTTGTATTTGAATATATGTATTTAAGCTAAGTCCCCAATGTATATATTTCTTACATATATGTTAAAATTTGCACTGCAGCAATTATATTGATTTAATGTTCGTAGATCGGTTGTCCACGTGTCTACAGCGTACTCCCACGCCACAAAGGATCGTGTTAAGGGAGATGTTAAAGAGGATTTCTACCAGAGTCCAATACCTCCTGAAACAATGATACAGCTCGCTGAATGTGTGGATGACGATAAACTTGATGCCATGATCGAACCGTGAGTACAAGATCATATAAAATTACGATTTATTGTGTTCAGATGTATCAACAAATACTGTGTACCTTTTATTGATCCTAAGACACTCATGACTAGCTTCAGCTCGGTCAAACTAAATCGCTTATATTATAAACTAGCTGTTGCCCGCGTCTTCGCTCGCGGTTAAGTATAAATAAAGGAGAGAAATAAATTATTTTTTGGAAGTCTATGACTTTAAAAGTAAGAAGCATGAAATGTCATTCTGGTTAGAAAAAGTACATTAAGGGTTTTTTATTTTTATTTTTAGATTAATGATAAATCATTGAACTTAATGTTTATGCACGTAGTTTCATGTATATTTCATAGTGAATTAAATAGCTTAAAGAAAAAAAAACCCTTTATACATGTATCTGATCTACGATTCTGGAGCTTTAATACCCCGGCGTCAATCCAAGCCGTTGGATATAGTTAATAGTATAAATGAGCGAGCGTACCAATATATATATTTTTATTCTATCAAACTCGTATTAAACAAACTATTCAACTCTCTGAAAACTATATTTATAATTAATAATCGAACCACCTCTTTGTTCACTGGTGGTAGGGCTTTGTGCAAGCTTGTCTGGGTAGGTACCACCCACTCATCAGACATTCTACCGCAAAACAGCAGTACTTGATATTGTTTTGTTTCGGTTTGAAGGGTGAGTGAGCCAGTGTAATTACAGGCACAAGGGACATAAAATCTTAGTTCCCAAGGTTGGTGGCGCATTGGCTATGTAAGCGATGGACGTTAAAAATGCGTATGGACCAAGCGGGGTGAACAGCCGACATTAATATAAAATTATTCCTCTTGTAAAGCTTATATTGGAGAAGATTCGAACGGTCGACGTCTACCGCCACGAAAAAAAAATATTATATAAAAGTGGACGTTGTTAAATCTGATTGAGATTAATAATAAATTAGTAACTGAGAGTAGACTTACAAGACATTCCCCTTTATAACCTCCTAATCTTTCTCCTCCACGACATCTCCCAAAAGCCCAAAGACATCACTACCAATTTTATAGTTATACTACATATGTTCGTTTGTTTTTAGATAATTCTTATAATTACATTAGCCGTTATACGGACTTTATTGGCTAATAATATAAAAATTGATATTGTACCTGTGGATCTCGTCACCAATACAATGATAACTGCAGCGTTGGAGACACACGACAGATATATGGCAGAAAACCAACAGCCAATTATTTATACAGTTAGTGGCAAGAGAAATCCACTGACTTTCTGTAAGTATTGTATGAAGCCCAATTCCTGATAATTATTTTCATTTTATGGGGATTTCTTCTAAGTACTAGGACTTTGTAAGTTAATAAATTTTTGTCACCAATTTTGAAAGCTATATGCAACTGCTATGATTTACACTTGCTAGACATATAGTATGTACTCATGAATTTCTTTAATTTGAGTTTTTGTGTGGCTTATTTCGCTCGAAACTTCTCTCAAGAAGCATAAAACTTCTGCTGTACAAAACCTTACTAAGGCCCATACTCACATACGGTTCTGAATGTTGGGTGTTGAGCAAAAAAGACGAAAATTCCTTGTTGGTATTTGAGCGCAAAATACTAAGGCGCATCTTCGGACCTGTGGTAGAAAATGAGAGATGGCGTACGCGTTATAACCACGAGCTATACCAAATGTACGATGAGCCTAACGTCATTAAGACGATAAAGATCGGACGCCTACGATGGGCAGGGCACGTAATACGAATGGACGAGGCCAGAGTACCCAAACGCCTCCTGGAAGGCCGGCCGAAGGGTCGCAGAAGTAGAGGCAGGCACAAGCTCAGATTGTTAGACGGCGTCGAACGGGACACCAAGATCTTAGGGGTTAACAAGTTGGAGAACGAAAGCCACAAATAGATCGGACTGGAGAGATTTATTGGACCAGGCTAAGGCCCACTCGCGGCTGTAACGCCTCAGATGTTGATGATGTATGGCTCTTGAAATTAATCGCATTAATGTATTTTCCAACTGCTATGACATTTATGGAATACTTTGCGATTAATTTTATTGTCCTTTTTAGTGATTCATAAATAATAGACGATCGGTTGCCGCAATCGAACATCGCATGAACCTTCTCCTTTTGCAGAGGCAATGTATTCGATACTTGAATTAGTGTCATCAATAAATGATATCTAATACCGTCATGATTTTACCTCTCGTAGATATTGTAAATATTTTCATAATATCCTCAAATGTCAAATATATTTGTTTACAAAAATCAGGACTTATATAATTTCTTAAAGGACGTACAACCGGTTTGTCCTGTTGTTGTTGTCATTTGTCCATTGCAGACCATACGTGACACTTCTCATTTGCCATAAACCTGTCTCTTATATCCAAAGTTTACTTGGTGTAAGGGCTCCCTGGCCCTTCTTAATAGCTACCAACTACTCAACATTTTTTTTTTATAACACCTGGGCAACCGGGCTTCGCTCAGCTTTAATAAAAACTAAATCTTTTCTAAACCCAAATTTGAGCGTAATCATTATAGCCCTTTCCGAATACATTTATTTATTTTATTCATTTATTTATTTATTTAATCTTAGGAATATAAACAGTTATGACATATACAAAAATATTTATCACATTAAGAAAACATCATATACAAATCAAGTCTTCACAAAGAATTAAATCAAAAATACATGTAATACTTTCCGCATTACAGGGAAACTCGTGGATGTTATGAATAATGAAGGGAGGCTTTTTGCACCGAGAAAAGCATTATGGTATTGCGGCACATTTGTTACCCCATACAAGTTTCTGTACTTAATACTGACATTGATTTTACATTACATTCCCGCTGTCGTCATTGATGGATGCTGTTTGTTGGTTGGACAAAAAGCAAGGTATTGTTAATTATATTCGTTTTAATATGGTCTTACGGAGTTGTAAAATATATCGTAAAAGACGACATGGAAAACAGAAATTACGCCTTATGGAAGCAGTCGGTGTTGAGAATAGTACATTATATAGTACTCCCATTGTACTTGTACGGGTTATTTAAACTGACTGCGGGCGTTATTACATTTATATATTTTGTTGTTGTTGTGTTTTGTAAATACATTTCTGTATTGTTTTAAATTGTGACGTCGACGCATCCTTACTGCCATTCCTCTGTCATCCTTTTGTAGTATTTGTTCGATTTTTCAAAACCAAACGATTACCAAATATGATACTAAAACATAATGTTTTGTTAAGCAAAATCTATTAACTATACCTGAACACATTTAAATAAAATTACGAATCGTGATGGAGAATATGTACCGGAACTGCTGCCAGTTCTTCCTTGTAAATGCCAAGTGTCGTCAGTAAAACTCAAAGAAATAACGCTAGAAAAAAAAATAATATACGGTCACTCTAAGTATCAACAATCTAAAACTGAACTGGAAATGAAAACGCGCTGAAATGCATAATTTTGTTTTTTATATAGTATAGGTAGACGGACGAGCCGAGATGGCCCAGTGGTAAGAACGCGTGAATTATTCAAACCCGGGCAACCACCGCTGTTTCATGTGCTTAATTTGTGATTATAATTCATCTCGTGCTTTACGGTGAAGGAAAACACCGTGAGGAAACCTGCATGTGTCTAAATTCACTGAAATTCTGCCACATGTGTATTCCACCAACCCGCATTGGAGCAGCGTGGTGGTATAAGCTCCAAACCTTCTCCTCAAATGGGACAGGAGGCCTTTAGCCTAGCAGTGGGACATTCACAGGCTGTTACGGTACGGTACGGTACGATTGTTAAATACTAAATAAAATCACAGACGTCATCAGAAGCCTGATAAGTTAATCATCTATCTTTTTCAAGCAAATGATGTAAAATTTAAATTAAAAAAAAATGCAAAAAATTTAGTCTGACATAAAAAGAATTATATACATTCAAATAGGCATTATATAAGTCAAAATGGTAAACTTTGAAGGATGTCCAACACAAACTGAATTTCACGCAGGTGAAGCAACTGGTCCTGCTAACCGCTAAATAAAAACAGCAGTAAATAGAAAATTGTCGGAATTGCGTCATGATGCGCGAGATTACAACACACTGTACGCCAGCGACTTATGCACTAACGAATAATGGGTTCTGTTCTCTAAATAATGGTAATAAGAAATACGTGATCTTGTCATCGATTTGTTGTAGTGGTTTTTGCAAGTACTAACCGAAAAGAAAAACGTTATACGACAAAATTAGACGAAGTCGACCGCGCGATACGTAAATTAATATTATTATAGTCTTTGTATTTATATATATTTCTTTGTGATTACATAAAAGTAAATATAACTAATATATACTCAAGTTATGTAATAATAGCAAAACAAGCGGTTACGCAAGCGTGGAATTATATTTGTGACGAAAATCCTGCAAAACTGGCATTCTTACGTACTTAGCGCCCATTTGAATTGCACACATAAAATGTTTAATTTAGACGGAATTAGAATTTCATTTCAAAGCATACAGTATTTAATTAAACTAGATTTACATGACATACCTATCAAAACTACTGTTTTGTACTATTAACGTGTTTATAATAGTCAGGGTTCGCTTAATAGTACTAAGGCAAACAGAATTTTGTTTTGAATAATTGACGTGCTTTGGAGGCATGACGCTCTCGTACGGCGTCATGAAGCCTGTCCACCCCCACCCTTTACTTTTTTGTGATTGAAATAACTTATCTTCTCGACTAAAAAGTGAATGATAGTCTCTCAAACTATAATCTTTCAAAAGTCGGATGGTCCCACAACTATTACCAATAGGAGTACCTTTGCTCGCTCGAAAAACGCCTCATCCTCCTTTTCCAACGCCTCTCGCTACCCAGCATATCTCCGCCCCCAACAATCTGTGACTGTTGTGAGCCAATCTCCTAGCCCAATAAAACCCAGCACAAACATACCCTAGGACTCTCGGCGTCATGAAGGCACCAGAAAGTCTGCTCTATTCATTTGACATACAGCTTACAGGCTTTGCTAATCCAAAGTGATTGAGACAAGTTATCTATTCCTTTTTTATTTATTAGATGTTATATATATTTTTTGATAATGACGAATTTATTTCTGATAAAGTATGCTTGAATAAATCTTCTGATTCCGATATATATAAATCCAGTATTCGAAAATAAAAAATAAATGTTACGGAACATTATATTTGATGAATAAGCTTAAGCTTGCCTTGAATTTGATCGATATAAAAGGAGGCAAAAAAATTATTCGGTCTATATTAACGGTATTGCTAACGCCTCTCGCATTCACAACATAATTTCGACAATCGAGTTCGACTTCGTTGGAAGGGTAAGATTGATATTCATTATACAAAATAATTGTTTGGCTAAAACAATATTTGGCTAAATATTGATTAAAATAATGTATAGCAGCCGACGATACCAACATTCCCTGATTTAGAATAAGTAGCGACAAATAATATTTTTTCGATTTTTCATTCCAACTAACCACATTTTTCTAAATTTCGCCTTATACGTCTTTGGAGATGATTTAAAGTAAATCAATAGATTATCAGGGACGATGTCTGCGGTTGAGTCTAGCAAACAAATTTCTGTCGCGGCGCTTCTGGCTCTTTTTTCCAGTGATTCCTGACCTTAACTAGTTTTCTCATTCACCATGTAACAAATTAAGACCTTTTTACGGGTAGGTGTCAAAAATAATCTTCAGAGTTCTATCCCAGCATCAAGTCCAACTACCAACTTAGCGGCTCAGTTTAATACTTTTAGAGTCTTTGTTTTAACTGCTTTGGAGAGCCCTCAGAAGCAAGTTGAACTCCTGTCAAAGCAATACAACCAAATGGAGATGCGTAGTAGAAGGAAGATCCTCCTCTTGCATGGAATTCCTGAAAAAGTAAAGGAGAATGTAATAACTGTGGTGTCGAAGGTTTTATCAGAACATCTCAAGTTGCCTGAGTTTACCAAGGACAAGCTTAGTCGATGCCAGCGATTGGGTCAATCTACCCGAGATAAGCCTCGATCTATTCTTATTAAATTCCATGACGCGTCGCTCCGAAATAAAATCTAGTACTCGAAAACATCTTTCAAAAACACGGGTGTGACTCTCTCGGAATTCCTTACTAAGGAGAGACATGAACTGTTTATGGCTGCCGGATAGAAGTTTGGAATATCTAAATGCTGGACGAAGGATGGTGCCGTTATTGTTACTGGGTCAGACGGTAAGCGTCACCGTCTTGTCACAACAGCTGAACTGAACTCAATCAATTGCACACAGAATGATATTCCTTTGGCTAATATTCCTGCTGCTATTCCCAGTACCAGTTCTCTCGACTCAAGTGCTAAATCTACCATTTCCTCTCAGGCTATTCGAAGCAAGAGAACTGTCAAAACGTAAGCTTTGTTTTGTTTGACGTACTGTAGCATTAAATTAATATAGTATACTTTTAAATATTAGTGTTTTGCTTCAACTTCTATTTTGTATTTATGTTAGACACTTTATTGGTCCACTTTTACTTTCATTATTTATAATTTTAATTTATGGACATGTCGGTACAATGCGTAGACAGAGAAACAAATAGACCAAGGGGTCGTGAAACCGCGATTGAGACAGAGATAGTTTGTCAATGTGTGTGTATAATGTACGTGTGTATATGAAAATATTTTAAACGCCCTCTGGGCGAAAAATTAACCAGCCCTCCTGTCACCAATAGAGGCAATAAGACGGGGTGTAATATTTTTGATAAAAGTTTTTGCACTATTACTCACTAGACATTTAATATGGTGTGCTGTAACACCACACTAGCACAGCACAGGATATGTGGCACGTTGTAGGAGAGGCTAGTAGGCTGGCAGTAGTTTAGTGCATTTACATGTTTTAACATATTACGCAAATCAAAATATAATAATAATAAAAAAATAAATATTATATTTTAATAATTTCTTACAGCATTTGGTACCGCATCAGGATGTAGAACTGTTTTGTTTTTGTTTTTTAGTAGCAATTTTTCTGGGAAATGATTGCTACATATTTTAGAATACATTGCGGGAGTCCAATCTTTTCTTCCAGTTGCTTCGATCCATTTTTTACGTATGTCTAGGTCGTTTGGAAAACTAACGATAAACTTAGCTATATTATTAATAAGTACTCACAGGTATTTTAGTCATTCTATCATGTCAGATGTGTAATACTTCAATCACAAATATTATTATATAATTCTTCGATCACCAATATAAAATAAATATAAATTAAAATAATATATATATATATATATATATATATATATATATATATATATAATGCTTCTTGATCTATATATATAGATAAAGAAGCATTATAGGCTTTTATTAGACTCCGTCTTTATTTGTTTACATTGTCGAGTCAATTTTTTTCATCGAAAATCGGGTATTTTTTCGCTGACACTGGTAACATTTACCTGATAAACAATTATATGTTATGAATGATAAAAACTCGACAAAACCTATTATTTTCAGGATTTTAAGACGACATAACCTTCCATCATGCTATAGCATACATAATTATCACTGGGAAACTATATTTAGGGACAAAACAGTCGTACTTACGCGTGAATACACACGTCGGCAATTTTCTTCTTGCTATCGCTTTAACATGAAATAATACGACAATGCACAATGATACTATCCAGTGGAAAGGCTGAGAAACAATCCTTTTATCATATCGAAGTAACCTTCGAGTCAAGGTCAAGTATCATTTTTTAACATAAAAATAAGCGAAAATTGAACAAACAACACAATTAATGCACCAACTGTCAAGTTTGTTTCGCTACTCCAGGTTACGCGATAAGGGACAAAAGATTTGATAATTCTATCTCTGTCTAAACCATAGGTAACGTAATTTTCGTTCTCTTTCTTGTGTAAGTGAGAAGAAAACCGTCATTGCGTCTATTAGTTTCTCTGTCTACGGTACAATGTCAACAATTTGACGTTTGACAAGTTTACTTGGTAATTGTAGTTGCATGCCTTTGGACTCTTGCATTTTGGCCGTTTTTTTTTTTTAGTCCAAAGTAATGTAGTTGGCATTCATATTTTACACTTATTTTTGTATTACTTTAATTCCTTTGTCTTTTTTATTTTTATAATTTTATTATTTAAATGTTTCTTGTTTTTTGAGCTAGTTTAATAGTTTAATAGCTTAGTAACTTTAATAATATTGATGTATGTTTTTTTTAATTTTTTTTTTATTGTTTTTTCTTTCACCGTGTTACTTAAATCTTTAAAATTGTATCCGCTCTTATTGTTTATTATAATTAGTATTATTATTATTTAAATGCTATCTCACATACTGCTGGCGGGTTAGTGAATATACATTTTTTTTTTGTTGTCGAGGAGGAAAGGCTTTTACGCCTACCGCCCGGTTCGCGACCGGGACGGTTATGTGGGACTCACGGGGCATAAGGCCACCGTCCTACCCACTAAAACCTCCCCGTTTCCGCCTCACCGCAGGCGGCGGGGTTACGGGAACGCGTTAGCTCACCACCGCGACCCCGCCAGCGGCCGTCGCTATGGCTTAGCGACCCACCGGGTGTTTTTTATTGAGGTTGTCTCCTCTTGGCCCAGCCGGTGAAGGCCAGACCCTCGGTCCCACCGCAGGCTGATGCCTGGATGGGGAAACGAGTTTGAGAGGCGGTGACTTTTTACGGTCTGTCCACCCAGCAACGACACTGAAACTGGGCGAACCCGCCTCTCCCTCCTCCTTCTACCTCTACTCCTTTCTCCGGCTGCCCGAAAGGACACCGGAGACCAACTCCTCCTCGCTCCGGCGGCCCAAAGGACCCCGGAGTCTACGTACTTGCCACGAAGCTGCTCGCTAGTCCACTCTGCTGCGACAGAGAAGTACCTGGAGCGGCCCGTGACACTTCCGCCGCGTCAGTCTCAGCCGCGGTCGACAAGCATTCCGGAAAAAACGTCGGATTGCTGGTCGACCTCGTTGCCCAGGGTGCACCACGTGGAGGTGACTGACATGCACCCCTAGTGAATATGCCTTGTTAGAATATATATATTATTATTTTCTTTTGTTTATACATATATATTTTTATTATTTTATCTATTTTTATATATTTTTTTTATTAATTATTTTTATTTTTAGTATTATATTTATATAGATATTATAATTGGTTGTTAATATTAATAGCATGATCTCAAGCATTCTCAGTGTAAGCGACTCGAATGACAATAGTGAGTATCTTAGTGACTCAGTGCTCTCTAGTGATGATAGCTTTCATAGTGCTTCCCTTCCTCTAAACTCTTTTTTAGATTCAACTTTCTCCAGTTTCACTAAAAACTTTAATGTAGTGCATATAAATGCACAGAGTATACCTTCTCATTACCCTGATTTCCTGTCTTACTTCGATTGTAAAAATATTCATGCCGTCCTAGTATCCGAAACTTTTCTGAAATCCTGCTTACCTTCAACTTCTTACTGTTTGCCTGGCTTTCATCTGATCTGGCGGTGTGGCAATTATCTCCGTAGTCATATCCCCTTTACTATTTTAAATAAATCTCCTACACAATACTGTGAGTCATCTGAACATATTTTTATTGAAGTCTCATTCGGTCAACTCAAACTACTACTGGGCGTATTTTATAGTCCGTCCCTTACTATTAATTATTTTGATAAGTTTGAAAGTTTGTTGGAACAATTTAGCGCGTCTGTTGATCATACTATCATTATGAGCGATTTTAATAATTGTTTAATTAAAGATTATCAACGCGCCAAACGATTTAAAAATATAATTAATAGCTGTAACCTTAATGTACTTCATACGAACACAACTCATTTTTTTCCGAATTGTTTACCATCGCTGTTGGACTTAATGGTTGTTTCCTCGCCTAGTCATGTTGATGCGCATGGTCAGCTTCCCGCTGAAGCCTTTTCTTACCATGACTTAATTTATTTATCCTATACGATAAGGCCTCCGCGGGCTAAGCCCACCATAGTCATGCGGCGAAATTACCAGAATTTGAATACACCTAATTTTATGGCTGATCTAAACAATATCGACTGGACTGCAATATATAATGCCAGCTCAATAGATGACAAAATAAGTATATTTAATTCCCTATTAAATGATCTATTGGATGTACGCGTGCTTGAGCCCTATCAAGCTTAAGCACCTACCGGCTCCTCGGTTAACTCAGGACATTAAAGCCCTCATGGCAAAGCGTAATGCTGCGAAAGCTAGATACAAAAGAATTTTTTTTTTTGCTCAGCGTAAGTTTATTACTAATGCTATCGAGAATAGTGGAACATCTAGGATTTGGCAGTTTTTGAGAACATTGGGGATAAGGCGTCAGCGGGAAACCTTTCCTGCCAATTTCAATCTCGATGATCTTAATAAGCCCTTTATTTCCTCTTCCTCTCTAAACAATCCATCACACTCAATTATCTCTATTCATTGCCAATCCCTGACTATCCTCCTTTCCAATTCAGTCCTGTCACCATGGGAGAATTAAAAAAGCCCATATTATGCATCAAATCAGATGCAATTAGTTGTGATGGAATTAGTCGAAAACTTATACTTCTAACCCTTAACAGTATTTTGCTTACTTTATGACATATATTTAACTATTCTTTATCAAATGGTGCCTTCCCTTCAGTATGGCGTAAAGCTCTCGCGATTCCTATTTTCAAATTTTCCAATCCTTTGCTTCCTTCTCATTTTAGACCTATTTCTGTTCTTCCATTTCTTTCGAAGGTATTTGAACGTGTTGTTCACTCTCAAATAAACCAATTCCTCACTATTAACAAAATCCTGTGCCCTTTTCAATCTGGGTTTAGATTAGGCCATAGTACAGTCACAGCTCTTGTTAAGGTATGTGACGACATACGCCAAGGTATTGATAACAAATCCGTGACTATACTAGCTCTCCTTGACTTTACAAACGCCTTTAATAACATCGACTATGACATAAGCTTGGCAATCCTAAGATCGTTAAACAAAGATTCTACAGCCATTGAATGGTTTCGCTCTTATCTGTTTAACCGACAGCAAAGCATAATGGCTAATAATAAATATTCATCCTATCGAGATATTCCTTCCGGTGTCCCGCAAGGTGGTGTGCTCTCTCCTCTCCTATTTTTAATATTCATTAATACTCTCTCTTCACTTATTTCTTCCTCTTACCATCTATATGCTGATGATCTACAAATTTACGTTACCGCTCCTTTAGACAGTATCGATGAGGCTGTTGCAACTTTGAATCATGATTTGGCAAAGATATCTGATTGGTGTAAATCTTACGGTCTCCAGGTGAACCCGATAAAGTCGCAAGTGGCTATATTTGGCAGCCTTAAGCTTCTGTCGAGGGTCCAAGGTAAACATCTACCTCCAATCCTATTTGAGGGCCAAATATTACCCATGCAAGAGACTGTTAGAAATCTTGGACTACTTCTTGATGCTTTCTTTTCCTGGGTACCTCAAATTGCTGAAATAAGTCGTAAGATTTTCGCTGTCATTGGTTTTTTAAGACAATGGAAAACCTATTGCCTTGATAGGCTAAGATCAGCTTAGCTAATTCGTTTCTCTTACCAATACTGGATTATGCTGATGTCTGCTACATGGATTTAACTGAAGACCTCCTAAATAAGTTGGAACGGCTGCAAAATATAGCCATAAGATTTATTTTTGGTCTGCGAAAGTTTAATCATGTTTCTCAGTATCGGTCTCAGTTGAAGTGGTTGCCAATCAGACTTCGAAGAAATCTGCACGCCTTATCTCTTCTGTACTCTGTTCTTTATATCGAACACACACCACCTTACCTTAAAGAACGCTTTAAATTTCTTGGTTGCGACAGCGCACACAACCTGCGTTCTTCGGATGACAATAAACTAGTTACCCCCTGCAGTCGGACACAAACCACCAGCCAACCAGTAACTCTTTTATTTATTTATTTATTTATTTAGAACTACCAACAAAAGATACAATAATTCGTGTACAGCAGTAATTTTTAGTAATACATTTCAATTGTTCTTTTACTTACAGGTAATTACAGCATGCAATTTGTTATAGGCAATCATCGACTAACAGAGTTACATTAATAAAAAAATAGATATCAATTGCGTAAAAAAACATGCTTACAAAATACAGGATTTATCTTAATTTATGTAAAAAATAAAAATTGTAAAAAAGGAAAAAAAGCTAATAAAACTATATAAGAATTCCATTGAATAATCAAAGTAACAAAGTAATGGTGTCAAAAAATTGTTCACAAGTATCTAAAAAAAAATCCACGATATAAAAAAAAACATATAAAAAAAAACACAGAAAAAAGCAGATAACATAACATCATAACTATTTATTTATATTCTATGCAAAGTTTTTTAGATGTGAGGCAATTTTATTTTTAAAGGAGTAGTTACTATCATGCAAGATGTCTAGTTCATTGATACCATTCGATAGCTCGTTATACGTCCTAGCTAGTCTGTTTATAGGTGAATTTTTTCCTAGGTTGGTTTTTTGTTTAGTTGTTACAAATAACGGTGACTTGTATCTAGGTATTCTGAAAGGCACGTTAAAACCAATCATAGAGAGGATTTGTGGGCAATCAATTTTATTATTTAATAATTTGTGTAGAAACGTTAGATCTAAAAGTTTTCTTCGACAATTCAAGGACAGTAAGTGGTAGTTATTAAGTCGGTCCTGGTACTGTTCGCCCCTCAAGTTATTAAATCTATAATGTAAAAATTTTAAAAACTTCTTTTGCACTCTCTCGATTGTATCAATATGAATTTTATATTGAGGGCTCCAGACAACAGAACAGTATTCCAGTTTACTTCTAACCAAGGAGTTGTAAAGAGTTATGATTGTATATGACTTATGTAGCTCCTTAGAGTTTCTCAAAATGAATCCCAAAGACTTGAATGCGGATGTTGTAATGTGTTCGACGTGAGTATTAAATTGAAGCTTCGAGTCCAAAATAACTCCTAAATCTCGAATAGTTTGCACCTTGTTTATAGTAATACCAGATATATTGTACGCACTTTCTATAGTGTTTCTTTTTCGTGTAAACTGAATATGGTAGCTTCTTGATGTTTAATTTCATTTTATGTAATTTGCACCAGTTTTCAAGGCGATCAATATCTTCCTGTACTATTGTCACGTCATTGTGAGTTTTAATAGTCTTTGTTATTTTTAAATCATCAGCATACAAGTAGGCTCTAACGTGTTTAAATATTAAGGGTAACTCGTTTATAAATATATTAAAAAATATTGGACCTAGATTTGATCCCTGTGGTACTCCTGAATGTGCAATGTATGGAACTGACTGATATCCATCAATAACTACTGTAGATGGGCGTGCGTTAATATAAGAGGTGCACCACTTTAGTAAGGTGTCAGTTATACCGAACGATCTCAATCTCTCCAATAATATAGAGTGATTAACCGTATCAAAAGCCTTCGAAAAATCTGTATAAATTGCATCAATTTGTTCACCCTCATCTACAGCTCTAACTGTTTCTGTAACAAAGGTGACAAGGTTGGTATTAGTAGATCTTCCTGATACGAATCCGTGCTGATTACTATTTATATGGGATTTAAGATAATCTGCTAAATTATAATGTACAAGACTTTCGAAGACCCCCGCCACAGCTGACAAGATTGATATCGGACGATAATTATCGACGGAAGCGGGATCATTGCTTTTAAACACAGGTACAATTCTCGCCTCCTTCCAAACTTGTGGAAATATTCCTGTATTTAAAGATGTATTAAAATGAGATACAATGGAAAAGATAAAGTAGACGCACACATTGAAAGGATGTAGGGAGATATGTTATCTGGTCCTGCGCCTTTATTATGATCAAGCCTCTTTAATTTTTTTTCGATGTCGCCTTGTGATAGGTATATCTTACCAACGTAAGTTTTGGGATCAGGTGCACAGTAGTTTGATGTGTTGTCATTTACATAGACGGAGGAAAAATACGCTGCAAAAAGATTCGAAACATCTTGTTTATTTTTTGCTTCGACATTTCCATAGACCATCGATGTAGGGTAGGCGCTAGAATTTTTACGCTTGTTTTTGAAATGCGTCCAAAAATACCGAGGATTCTTCGAGATTGCATTTTCAATCATCGTTATGTAATTGTCATAACAATGTTTGATCAATTTGTTACAGTCTTTTCTTAGGTATTGAAATTCTATTTTATCCAATGGGTTGTTATACTGTTTTAATTTAATATGGAGCTTATATTTTCTTTTTAGGCATTTTATTAAGGTGGGTGTAAACCAAGATGGATAAGACTTTTGTGACACAGGTTTTTTCGGGACGTATTTATTAATAGTTGTATATAGTATGGTATAAAACCTATCTACCATTTCATTAACATTATCGAGACAATCCTTGAATTCTTGAAGCCAATCAACATTGTTAAGAGATGCCAATATGATGTCATAATCGGCTTTAAAGAATTGATATTTGTTTTTTGAATTATTTATTGAAGAGGGAGATTTCGAAGGTATTTTTATAATTACATCTAGAGGAGGATGGAATGTATCGAATTTACGTATTCGAGATAAGCTCTCATTTACACTCATCATGTCCCAGTCACAGAGAACATAGTCCAGCAAATTGTGTTTAATATTTTTTACGTTTTACGGCAAAAACCATCAAACTATGGAATGCACTACCTACAGATATTCGTCAGTCGAATTCATTGAGCATTTTTAAATACCGCTCGAAAAGCTATTATTTGTCCATATCTAAGTAAGGTATGTATGTATGAAATAGTATGTAGTTTATAATTATTTATATATAATTTTAAAAGCTATAATTATATATAGTTTAGTATATGTATATGTGTATATATCTATTATTGTATGTATTTAGCTGAATGTAGATATGTGTGTTTCATTAAATATTTAGTATCTCCTTTTTATATGTAAATACACTTACGTGTCCCTTACAAAATTCTTTCACCAAAGGTTTTCTGTGCGAGATCGCTATAAGCGATAAGACCGCCTTTGCGCACCATTTTTTATGTTACTTTTTCTTTGTTGTTTCCTGTTTCTCTTATTTTATTTATATGTTGTGCAATAAGTGTTAAATAAATAAATAAGACGCATATACATATTTTTAACAACTTTTAGGCTCAGTACGCACACATCGATCACACTGCTTGGCGGCGCATTTCAATTCATAGAAATGACGCACGTGTGCGTAATATGATTTTTAACTTAACCTTATTGTGCGTGCTTATAATTAAAGAGCAAGACTTTTTAAACAAGAGCCCTATGTTTACAATTAGATAATCAAATGATTAGAAATATTAGTCCTGAGAAGTGATTCTTGGGTACAATGCCAACGGAACGGCGTGTTTTTTTCTATAACTATTCTATATATGATACTTATATCATATATAGAATAGTTATATAGTTTGTTTATTAGTTATGTAGTTTGTTTTACTTTTATTTTTCATTGTGTATTCTTCAAATAATACTCTGTATGAATAAATAAATTAATTCTGTTGACATCCCACTTGTTTTGCGTGGTACGGGTATTTGACCCGTACCAAGTTAACGATTCAAATTGTATTTATATATTTTTTTATTTTGGTATGTATTCGTAACATAGCACTGAGTTGAAAAATATTTTACAATAAAATCAAATTACAATATGTTTATACAACTAGACTCTTGCGAGTACTTATGAATAGTCAAGAGCTTCCATCAGTTCGAAAAGTGGACGACGATTGCACTGTTCCATCCATAATTAATTATTCATTCTGTTTATTTGTCGAAAATTTACGCATTATTGATAATTTAAAGGTGTTTTTGTAAGACCGCTGACCCGGAAGTTCTGGGTTCAAATCAGAGGTCGGCCAATAAAAATTTATAGGGTTTTTCTATCGAAAATTCTCAGTAGCAGCCTGGAGTCTGGAAATTAGAAGTGTGTACTCCCGTGCCTCGGAAAGCACGTATAGCCGTTGGTCCTGCGCCTGAACTCTTGCCGATATCGCCGTATCGGATTGACGTCCCATTGGATTATGAGACCTGTGCACTATATGTCCTGCGCAGTTGGCTAATCTCTCTTGAGATTGGGCGCCGTGGCTCAAATAGGTCCGGAAGACCTTATTATTACTATCTACCTATAAGATTTATTATCTCAGTAAAATCTCTTTAACTTAATTCTTAATTTACATCAATATTTGCATAATATTACTCTACATTCACACTATTATTTATTTTTAAGTTTTATATTTATGTAATAATGAATAACATGTGCTGATAAACAATATAAATAAATAAATGCTAATTTCTTTCAACTTATTTCGTGGTATTCTGATTTCAAATACTTTTTTTTTTAATTTGAATTCTTATTGTATTTCTCGCTGTAATTATTTATATTAGTCTTGTACATCTACCAATTCACTATTTGTACCAAAATAACTAAGCAAAGATAAACCATAGACAATTACTCTTTTAATGACTTATTTTTACTTTATTAGACAATATGAGTCTTGATGTCATCACAAAGTATTACTAAATATTTTTCTTTCTTATTTTTTCTTTTTTATTTTTTTAGACAAGATGAGGAGCTTCAAAGCTGTACAAGAAGAAGCGCGAGCAACGAATGACGCAATTAAGAAGGCAATTTCAAGGGGAGACTCTTCCGTGCAGAAGTTTTACGAAAATGCTGTCGTCTTTGTCACTGGCGGGTCAGGATTTCTTGGCAAACACATGATCGAGAAAATCTTTAGGTATTTAGAGTTCGGACTTTTTTTCTTCAAGGTCTTACGTCTTTATTTGAGCGTTTGTTTTAATGGTACTGCGTAGTACTTATAGTAACTCATTTGTGGGATAATGTGTACAGTTTAAGGAAAGAATCCCAGAAAACGTTCAAACTGCCTTTGAATATAATGACATACATTCAGCAGTTTTGTCAATTTTATTACTATACTAGCTGACCCGACAGACGTTGACCTTTTTTTATTAACGCTGGAAAAACGCCTTAAGTGTTTCCGCCACGGGAAGAGTATGTGGGACTCGCCGGACATACTAATAAACCAGCGGTACCCTTTCCATCTTAACAAGGAGCGTCACGGGGTCACTTACGCATGCTATCGTGAACAGACGTTGGCCTGTCTTAGCTATGGTTTCAATTCGAATTGAAATAAATAATAAAAAAATATATATTTCAAAAACATAGTATTGTAATGCTTTTGGATATACAACACTGTCCGTTTTGTTTTTTGGCGTCAGACGGCGTGCGGTGTGATACGGTATAATGTAACCGATAATAATAGTGCAATAAATATCGTGTTTAATTAAGAATCTAGAGTTCTAAAATTGGTCTGGTCACCTAAATGTTATGTGCACAACGCTGATCGACCGGTCTTGCTGAATCGCTCATAAAATAAATTTGCGAAAAATTGTAGTCCATCCGGCGTTGGCATTGAGGAACCTCTTTGATGATATATTTGACAAGGAATCTGCAAGGTTATATGGATTTAATATAGGTAATTGTATAGTGAAGTGTGTACCGTCGTTTGGCTGGCTAAATATTTACGCCAAATGACGTCGTTCGAAAGCACGCTGAATATAAATCAAAAAATGTATAAGATCTGGCCTATCTCCAGAAACCAATGAATGTAGTGGTCCTGGTCGGTACGAATAGATTCAAATTGGCTGCTAGCGCAACACAATCCAGGGGCTTCATTTTATAAATATCATTGCGTTTCAATGTGGATACAACGTCCATTGGTCCAATAGAAGCGATTTGCCATTTTTGCCAACGACTGCCACGCTATAATTGAATGCAACTTTTTGAATCGGCTTTTACGTTTGACGCGTCGCGCGAATTTTAAACGCACTTTTCTTTTTTTCAAATATATTCCGGCCCAAGGAACTGATACATTCCATCCAAGATTGTTAAGAATATACCGTAACCGTAACAGCCTGTGAATGTCCCAGTGCTGCGCTAAAGGCCTTCTCTCCCTTTTTGAGGAGAAGGTTTTTGAAGCTTATTCCACCACGCTGCTCCAATGCGGGTTGGTGGAATACACATGTTGCAGAATTTCAGCGAAGTTAGACACATGCAGGTTTCCTCACGATGTTTTCCTTCACCGTAAAGCACGAGATGAATTATAATCACGAATTAACGCACATGAAAATTTAGTGGTGTTTGCCTGGGCTTGACCCCACGATCATTCACGCGTTCTTACCACTAGACCAAGAATATATATATATATATATATATAGATAATATGTAATGTTTGCAGTTTGCCCTTATTATGAGAGTAACTATCTTAATTTTTAGATCGTCTAATGTTAGAAAAGTCTACATGTTGCTGCGAGTTAAGAAGGGGAAAGCTGTGCAAGAAAGACTTAAAGCAGTTTTGGATGTGGGATCCGGTATGTGGCAATCCTATTCATATTATAAATGTAAAAGTTTGTATGTTTGTTGGTCCCCCCCCCCAACCCCTCTCACGAGGCGAAACAGTAGGTGGAAGCTATTGTACGTAAAATCTCAGATCAGCATTACTTAAAAGCAACATGCTGCTGAGAATTTGAAGCACGTCTGCTGGAGTTTGTCTACTTTAGACACACATACACACATGTAAGAGAAACAGAAACACAGATAATCGGAGAGCCCCTGCAGTTTGTAAAGAAATTCAGTGTGATAATAAAAGTCTGCGGTTCGAGTCAGCCACTTGACTAACGATGCAGAATACAATAGTATTTATTACGTAAAATATTTTCATTTCAGCTTTTCGAAGAACTTCTGAAGGAACAGCCGAACTTTGTTAACAAACTCGAGATTGTAGAAGGTGATTCTAGCGCAGATAACCTGGGTATTGATGAGAAGACTTGGGCGAGGCTGAGTGATGAGGTAATGAGGAGATTTTACTAAGGTTCTCTATAAGTCAGCCAATAGCGTGGATTCCATGGACCATGGTATAAATATCCAACTGTTAGGCTAATGCTTCTTCGTTTTGAGGAAATGGTTTGGATCTTATTCTACCACACATGCTCCAGGGTTGGTAGATACACATGTAGCTCTGACACATGTAGGTTTCCTCACGACGTTTTTCTTTACCGGCGAGCACGATATTAATAGCAATGTGTTGTGCCGAAATGTTCTAACTAAAACAACATGTAGCATTTTAAAGACATTCCATAGTGTTATATGACCACTTTACTGACTATAAAAATGGATTCCACTTTTTTTACTTTCTTTTTATCTGTGCCCATTGTAGATTATAAATTTATATTTATTAAAAATTTTATTATTATTTCAGGTCAACATAATGTTTCACGTTGCAGCGACGGTAAATTTGCGCGAATCTATAAAGATGGCGACTTTCACCAACATTAAAGGGACCAGAGAGTTTATAAAATTAGCTAAATCTTGCAAACATTTAAAGTTAGTATTTAATATATTATTTACATTTGTATATACTCTATAATTATCGAAAAGTAATCGTACTGACCCTTCCATTAATTATTTATTACTTCATTTGAGAGGCTCGGATTTGCGATTCAACGAGCAAATGCTCCATTATTCTTGCTACCATTCCACGCGGTCATTATTTTAAGTAACAGCCTGTGAATGTCCCACTGCTGGGCTAAGGCTTCCTCTCACAACAATTATATTCATTTAATGTTCGTAGATCGGTTGTCCACGTGTCTACAGCGTACTCCCACGCCACAAAGGATCGTGTTAAGGGAGATGTTAAAGAGGACTTCTACCAGAGTCCAATACCTCCTGAAACAATGATACAGCTCGCTGAATGTGTGGATGACGATAAACTTGATGCCATGATCGAACCGTGAGTACAAGATCATATAAAATTACGATTTATTGTGTTCAGATTTATCAACAAATACTGTGTACCTTTTATTGATCCTAAGACACTCATGACTAGCTTCAGCTCGGTCAAATTAAATCGCTCATATTATAAACTAGCTGTTGTCCGCGTCTTCGCTCGCGGTTAAGTATAAATAAAGGAGAGAAATAAATGATTTTTTGGATGTTTGATATGACTTTAAAGTAAGAAGCACGAAAGGACATTCTGGTTAGAAAAAAGTACATTAAGGGTTTTTTATTTTTATTTTATATTAATGATTTGTCGCTGTACTTACAAAGTGAATTAAATGGCTTGAAGAAAAAAATATTTTATACATGTATTCCGATCTACAATTCTGTTGCTTAAATACCGCCATCTATCCACGCCGTTGGATATAGTTAATAGTGTAAATGAGCGAGCGTACAAATATATTTTTTTTTATTCTATCAAACTCGTATTAAACAAACTATTCAACTCCCTGAAAACTATATTTATAATTAATAATCGAACCACCTCTTTGTAAACGGTAACAGTTGCCTTACTAAAATTGAATACTTATTCATATTTTTATTTTCACTTTTAAGATTTATGGATCAATGGCCAAACAGTTACACAATCACAAAAGCAGTCGCTGAGGACCTCGTCAGAGTAATGGGAAAAGGCTTACCTATTTGTATCGTTCGACCAGCTGTCGGTAAATAATACGTCCTAATCAGAATCATTGATCATCTATAATCGGGTTAGTCAAGGAGCGATTATGCAAATGAGAAATATTAACGGATTGGCGAGTAAACTAAGCTCAGCAGCTATTGCGGTTAAGAAATTAGGACTATTTACCGATGTCGATACGGCCCGCCTTTTATATTTTAGTTATTTTTCACAGTATAATGTCTTACAGTATAACGGCATATGTCTTACGGCATTATACTGTGGGCTAAAGCCCGTAAAAACCAACGATATGTGGGTTTCGTGGTAGTACCATCACATCGGCCTTCTCATTAAAACGTTCTCCGCAAAAATATCATCGTCTGATGAACTTTCCGACATATTATAATAATATCGAACTATGGTTAAATTCCTCATAAATAATACAAAGAATATTTGAGAGATACGACGTTGAAACCAAGAAAACTTGAACAAAACAGCTGTCGTGGTTGAGAGTTAACAATCCGCCATATTGTTCACGTTGGGTGGCTAAATTTTTATCCTAATAGTAAATTATTTGACTATGTTTGATTATTGGTAACTTTTTTGAATAAAATAAAATAAAATTGATCAGAAAACACATTTTTAACTATTGGCGTTCCCTAAGGATCATAAAACTGAATCTTAATATAATTATTATTGGAGCCCTTCAGCATAGACGCACACACGGCTCTCTGGCGTACTGTCAAGTGTTTGATACCTACTAATTCTTCATTTATCATATACACAAAGGTCTCCTGGACAATTACTATTATTGGCTAATTGGGCATATCCCAAAGAGTAATATGTTTTGTCTTCCAGTTATATCTGTAATGTATTTTCCAACTGCTATGACATTTATGGAATACTTGGCGATTAATTTTATTGTACTTTTTAGTGATTCATAAATAATAGACGATCGGTTGCCGCAATCGAACATCGCATGAACCTTCTCCTTTTGCAGAGGCAATGTATTCGATACTTGAATTAGTGTCATTAATAAATGATATCTAATACCGTCACGATTTTACCTCTCGCAGATATTGTAAATATTTTCAAAATATCCTCAAATATCAAATATATTTGTTTACAAAAATCAGGACTTATATAATTTCTTAAAGGACGTACAACGGGCCCAACCATTTGTCCATTGCAGGCCGTACGTGACACTTAACAACTTCATTTGCCATAAAACTGTCTCTTATATCCAAAGTTTACTTGGTGTTAGGGCTCCCTGGCCCTTCTTAATAGCTACCAACTACTCAACATTTATTTTTATTTTTTATAACACCTGGGCAACCGAGCTTCGCTCGGCTTTAATAAAAACTAAATCTTTTCTAAACCCAAATTTGAGCAAAATCATTATAGCCCTTTCCGAATACATTTATTTATTTTATTCATTTATTTATTTATTTAATCTTAGGAATATAAACAGTTATGACATATACAAAAATATTTATCACATTAAGAAAACATCATATACAAATCAAGTCTTCACAAAGAATTAAATCAAAAATACATGTAATACTTTTCGCATTACAGGGAAACTCGTGGATGTTATGAATAATGAAGGGAGGCTTTTTGTACCGACAAAAGCATTATGGTACTGCGGCACATTTGTTACGCCATACAAGTTTCTGTACTTAATACTGACATTGATTTTACATTACATTCCCGCTGTTGTCATCGATGGATGCTGTTTGTTGGTTGGACAAAAAGCAAGGTATTGTTAATACGTTTATAAGAGTGCCGTGAAAATTAAATTAATAAATAGTTCCTAACCCGAGAGGGGGAGCCAGGAGACCCTTAGTACAGGGCAACCTAGTTGAGACTCCTGCCTCCCACATACAACTGTATTTAATATATTTAAAAAAATGTAAACATTATTGTCTCTGGGAGAGAATAAATAAATTTATTATTATTATTATTATGAAAGAAAGAAGCAAATCGCTTCAAGTTGTGGCTTTTGTACATAGGATAATGATGTAAAATAACGTGTTTTTTTTAATTTGCAGGTTATTAAAGGTATATAGTTTGGTGCAATCCCTTTCGTCAGCTTTAGTGTATTTCACAAGCAATGAATGGCTCTTCGAGGACGCGAACACTCTGAGTCTACACAACAAGTTATCAGAAACTGACAAATTAATCTACAATTGTGATATTTCATCAGTAGACATGAAAGAATTAGTTGTATTATGGACTTACGGAGTTGTAAAATATATCGTAAAAGACGACATGGAGAACAGAAGTTACGCCTTATGGAAGCAGTCGGTGTTGAGAATAGTACATTATATAGTACTCCCATTGTACTTGTACGGGTTATTTAAACTGACATCGGTTGTTCTTACATTTATATATTTTGTTGTTGTTATGTTTTGTAAATACATTTCTGTATTGTTTTAAATTGTGCTCTGCATCCTTACTGCCATTCCTCTGTAATCCTTTTGTAGTATTTGTTCGATTTTTCAAAACCAAACGATTACCAAATACGATACTAAAACATATTATTTTGTTAATTATCTTTTTGTATTGTTTTAAATTTTAACGTCAAGATACATGAAAATGTTAAAAATAAAAATCTGTTAGACTGTTTCCCTTTATTAACCTCTTATATTATTTCATCTCCATTTTTCAAAACCAACTGAGCGAATGAATCTATTTTAAAAGGTTTTTGTTACAAATCGTTGGAGGAAATGTGGACAGAAACAATCTCAGTGTAACTGATAATACACCTATAAGTCAGCCCTTATTTTTGATCGCGCTGGATAACTTATTTACGCCTGTCCCCACATAAATAGAAGGGGTATGTGGGACTCGTAGACACATAGAAAATACAGTAAAAAACTGGCGTTACCTTGTCCGTCACGGAATCGTTTGCGCATACGCGCGGGCGCATGGCGGCCTGTAATCTTAGTTGGGTTTCCAGTGAACCTCAAATTGGGGATATAGTGAACCCAAATAGCTGCGCTTATAGTCCGTATTTATTTGCGCACCTTCTTCCTTATTTATAATTTAGTAACTTTTCTCAGAGACGATTTTAATAAAGTCCCGCAGTCTATATTACTTATAAAAAATAATCTTATTAGTAGTCTATTATTAGTATGAAAGATCCACAAAAGGCACGAAAAAAGCGTCTTTAGTAAAATAACAGTTTAAAAAAAGTAAATATGTATGAATTTAGTGAATTTTCTTGTATGTATTAATTATTCGTTAACCCGAAAGGAGCTACAATATATAACATGCATATTAATAATCATGAATATATGTATGACCTGACCCAAATAAATGACGGAACTACGCCTTAATTTTTCATTCATGTAATTTACACGTTTAATATTACTTTGGGTTCAAGTTCGACATTGAATATATATACTTTCCTTTTCCGGCGTGTATGAAAGCTATTTAAGCGGAAAATATTATTTTTCAATGTCACGTATAAAAAAGATGACACATATGATATGACAATTTAATCTATTATGGATAAAACGTGTGATGTTAAAATTTATAAAACCACCTTACACAATTAATACTATTAAGAAAAATTACATTGCCTTTATTATTTGTAACGCGCTATCCTGTAGAGTATATCTAGTAACATTAAGTTTAAAACTAAGTAATCAATTTCCAGAAGACAAATCCTACTTTACAACGATCTAAATTAAGCTAGTAACCCACGTATCTCCTTTTTCGATCAGCAGGCGTCCTAAGGACGTCCTCATTACATAGATTTAATTATCAACGCGGTAACTTCAAAGGGACGCTGATATTTTCTTTCAGGTCAATATTAACAAATTTTTTACTTTGTGTAAAGCATCATTGCCGTCCCATCGGATTATGAGAGTAAGAAAGTAGAGGGGAGGAGTGTTTGCGCACACACTTGTGCACTATAATATGTCCTACGTAGTTGGCGAACCTCTTCTAGGTTAATATTTCTTTTCTGCTTAATATCATTATTATATTTAATTTAATTTAAATGTTGTGGCGTCCCGCCACATTTATTATATTATTTTTATTATATATATTATATATTAATTTCAACGAAAAAACAGGGTACAATGTTTTTTGTAGTAGATGAATACGTAAGCGAACATACGATCGCGCGCCTCGCTGATTCGCCGCCGCTGCCCTCCTACCAGAGCAGCTGGCGATCGGCGGCACGACGCGCGGGGAGAAATGAGAATCAGTCAGATCTCGATCTCGATGCCCATCGCTTCGTTACATTTTTACGCTTTCGCCCGCTTACGCTTTAGTAATTTTTGTGGTTCGTTATCTGTTAATTAGCTTGTGCTATTGTATTGACTATTTCTTCTGTTTGTGTGAACTTTGATTGTGCTGTGCTGTACTTGTAAATACGAACAATAAACTGTTGACTTTTCGTTGTTTTCTTTTGTTATCTACGCTATATCTACCGGGTACTAACGACGCACCGACCAACCACATTGGTGACCCCGTAAAGAACACGAGCTTGGCATGAGTAGTGAAGGTGATTCTACGGATTCACAAGCAAAAATTAACACCTACCCCCGTGGCGCCGAGCGAAAAAAGAAAATGACCAGCAGTGCCCCGTCATCATCTCATTCGATGACGATCAAGATGCCACCGTTTTGGCCTGAAAAACCATGGATATGGTTTGCACAAATTGAAGGCCAATTTAATATTTCCGGCGTTACCGATGACAATATGAAATTCTTTTATGTCATCGGACAGCTCGACCCCCAATTCGCAACAGAGGTGGAGGACATTATTATCCAACTTCCGGCCACTGACAAGTATGAGAAATTGAAGTCTGAGCTCATCAAACGATTATCGGCGTCCAGAGAGAAGAAAGTGAAACAGCTTCTTATGCACGAAGAGGTTGGCGATAGGAAACCGTCACAGTTTTTATTTTTTATTTATTTTATGTTCATAGGTCTACAAAACAAAATGACAATCAAAAAATTGAATTGATTACACTTCTCTTGATGTAGACACGACATGCACTTTTGATTAAGTGCAAACAAAAAAGTCTAGTCTGTGACAGCAACAAATATCTAAGCTTATAATTTTTTTTAATTGCAAAACAATTTAAACTATCGAAACAGTTTTTTTAAACTTTTTTTCATTGAGGCTATAGAACTGTCGGTAAAAATATCATAATTAAAACGACTACTATTATAAGAGGAACACATTCGGTATAAAGGCGAGTGGCTAAGTACATTTGTTCTAGAGGTAGGAAGACAAAAGGTCGTACAATATCGCATGTGACTATTTGGACGAGGAATGGAAAACTGTATGCATTGCAGGACATCGGACGAGTCAATAAGCCCATGAATTATCTTGTATAGAAATGTGATATCATTTATTTTTCTCCGAGTGTAAAGTGAGCTTGCTCTGTAAAAATTCAGTCTCTGTGCATACGATTTAAGTTCGAGACATTTATTATCTGTGTAAGAAACGTGATATAAAAATCTCTTTTGAACACATTCAAGTCTATTTATGTGAACCTGATAGCAAGGGCTCCATACTACACTGCAATACTCCAGGATATTTCGAACTAAGGTATTAAATAAAAGAATAGAAACACTCGGTTGCTTAAATATTTTTAACTGTCTATTAATAAATCCAAATAGTTTTGACGCTTTTTTATTATATTATCTAGATGTAGCCTAAAGCTTAGTGAACTATCAAGTACAACGCCAAGATCGCGTATGCTCGTTACTTCTTGGATAGTTGAATTATTATTGATATAATATGTCACCGTATCAGAAATAATCTTGCGAGAAAATTTTATGTAAAAACACTTTGTGGGGTTAAGGTACATTTGATTTAAGTGGCACCAATCACAAAATTATTTATTACGCGATAAATTTTCAAGTCATCAGCATAAAATTTGAAATTCGATTTTATATTAACACATAAATCATTTACGAAGGTTAAAAAAAGTAAAGAGCCTAAATGTGATCCTTGAGGGACTCCCGAAGCTACCTCAATTTCGGCGGACTTAAAACCACAAATATTAACTAATTGTGACCGTTTTTGTAGATAAGACTCAACCCATCTCAATAAGGAACCATGAATGCCCATGTGTTCAATTTTTTTCAATAATATCCTGTGGTTGACAACATCAAACGCTTTTCTGAAATCAGTGTATATTGAATGAACTTCTTTTTTCTTGTCTAAAGCATTTGCAATTACCGATACATAAGACACTAAATTTGATGCTGTTGATCTACCAGCTAAAAAGCCGTGCTGTACAATTTATATATTTACGTGTATGGCCTAGTATTTCCCTATACACAATTGACTCCAGTATCTTACCACAATTAGATAGTAATGATATTGGACGATAAGCAGTTACATCACCTACATCACATCATTTGTGGATTGGTATTAAATGAGCTTTCTTCCACATGGATGGGAATATGCCCATCTCTAACGACTTATTATAAATTGTGGTTAAGGGCTTATACAATTTTTTTGCACATTTTTTCAAAAATATTGGAGGTATTCCATCGGGACCGGGTGATTTATTCATATTTAAGGACTGAAGACATCTCAAAACGTCGACTTCTTCTACGAACAATTTACTGAGTGACATAACGTTGCCATATGGATTAGTAATATCTGGCGTTGGTAATCCTGAGTATGCACGGCTTAAATTATATGTATTTTGGAAATGCCTAGCAAAAAGGTTAGCTATGTCCTGTCCACCCATTGCTTTTTTGATTCCTAGGGTCATTTCATTGGGAATTGAAGTACAGTTACTCATTCTACTTTTTTAAAAAATCCAAAAATACCTTGGATTTCGACGTAAATTATTAGGTGTATTATTTATATAGTTAGTATAACATTCTTTTATCAAAGCCTCACATCGTTCTTGTAACAAAGTGTAACTAAGTTTATCCATTCAATTTCCGTAAGATTTGTATCGTTTATGGTATTTGGCTTTTTCTCTAAGAGCTTTAATAAGGGATAAGGAATACCAGACAGGGAAGCTCTCATTCATCGGCAATTTAACTGGAGTAAATTCATGAATAATTGACATTAATTACGAGTAAAATACTTCAACCATTTCGTTAACATCCGAGCATCCTACCCATACAGCTGTACAATCTATAGTTTCTAACGCAGTATTCAGCGCTTCACAGTCGCATTTTGTGTAATTGTATCTTAGGATTTTTTTTAATTTGACAGTGGCATATGAGGACTTTTGAATTAATATTTTGAGAGGAGAATGATGTATGTCAGACGGTACTAGAGGTGTTGATACTTTAGAAATAGCTATGCAAGCTGGGTCAGTGGAAAAAACTAGATCTAACATTTTTCTATTTTCATTCAAAACACTGTTACATTGGTACAGATTATTGAATGCAATGGTGTCTACAAATCTGTTTACTACGTAACTATCAGAAATCGATGGTAATAGAAAACTAGTTTCAGCATTGTACTCCCACAATACGTCACTTAAGTTAAAATCCCCCAGCAACATAATAGATGACTTTTCGTTTACTCTCGTCATTACGCCGCCCCCATCTTTTTTGTGAGAAGAAAATGAGGAGGAATATCTATCTCGCCTAAATATGTTATATCGCTGATCTATTACCTCGTAATCAAATACGGTATCGTTTAGCCACGTTTCGGTCAAAATTATCATATCATAATCATTAGCTAATACGGATAAATGAAATTTTTCTACCTTCGTTCTTAAGCCTCTCACATTTTGGTAATAAATACTTAAATTGAATTTTATAAAGAATTAAAACATAAATACGCATGCTTTACATTAATTAAATTAAAAAGTTTATAAATTTTGCAAAAAGCCTTTATCCCTAACTATTTTAGCCTCCGACTTAATATTCTTGCGCAAGTTACAAAACAAAAAAAAAAACAAAACAATGAATAAAAAATTAATAAACTAAAATAATAATGAAAACTAATATGGATAATTAAGTATTACTTATTAATGGCATTATGGACCTTCTAAATTTAAATATATTGTTGGTAAAGATGTTTACATCCTTGTCCATGTCTACGCAATTATAGGTCTTTAAAATTCTATTTATAGGTAAACTATGTCCTAGGTTCGATTTTAAGCTTTAGTTTTAAACAATTTACGCCTGTTCAAGCGTAAGCATTTTGTTGGCGCGGAAATACAAATGAGTGACAGTAGTTTTGGATAGTCCAAAATGTCATTAATGAGTTTATACATAAAAAGGCTATCCAGCAAGCATCTTCGATCAGCAAGCGATTTCATTTTAAAATGTATTAACCTATCTTTATAGTTTGGTATTTTTTTAGCCAACCCGTTTTTATAACATAGATGCCACAAGAAACGTTTCTGAACACTTTCTAATCTTTTGGAATAAACATCATAGAAGGGATTCCATACAACGCTGCACTACTCCAGTCCGCTGCGGACAAAAGCATTATATAAAGTAATTAGGGTGGTTGGTTTTTTTAAGTCCTTACAATTACGCAATAAAAAACCTAAATTTTTAAAAGCCCTTCTACAGATTGTGTCGACATGCAAATGGAAATGGATTTTATGATCGAGAATGACTCCGAGATCTCGAACCTCACTATGTTCTTGAAGCGTTGAATTTTTTAGTTTATATGATCTCTGTGAAATCGTTTTGAGTCTATTGAAGCGCACCAAGCTACACTTATCAACATTGAGACTCATGCCATTATCTTCACACCATGTATTTAAGCAATCTAAATCGTCCTGAAGTAAAGTCGCGTCACTGGGCGAAGTAATAGTTCGAAAGAATTTAAGATCATCTGCAAATAGCATGAAACTGGAATTCGAGAAGCAAACATTTATATCGTTAATGAATATGTTGAAAAGAATTGGTCCTAAATGTGAGCCTTGTGGGACTCCAGAAATAGCCTGAAATGATTTAGATTTATAACCATTGATTACCACTAGTGATTCTCTTTTGTTAAGATAGGATTGAAACCACTCCAATAAACATCCCGAGGTGCCATATTCAGACATCTTTCTAAGAAGCATAACGTGGGGGACCTTGTCGAACGCTTTACTGAAGTCAGTGTAAATAACATCAACTACCTGACGAGAATCAACAGCAGTCGATATGGCATCAACGAAAGATACAAGATTCGTTGACGTGGACCTACATTTGAAAAATCCATGTTGGTATGGTGAGATTATTTGTTTGAGGTGCCATTCTATTATAGGACATAATATTTTCTCAAAAGCTTTAGCAAAAGTTACTAGAATGGAAATCGGTCTATAGTTACCAATTAATTCGACATTGCCACTTTTAAACAGGGGGACAATAAGAGCTGTCTTCCATGCAGACGTAAAAATATCTGAGGAGAGTGATTTATGCAGAAGCACATTTGACAACAAAAATAGAAGGTATTCCGTCTATCAAAAAGAATGGACCCTTATAAAGGTGCTGGGGCACCTTTATAAGGGTCCATTCTTTTTAAAACCTTTAGAACATAATCAGGCGATATCTTAATAATATTCAGAAAATTACTCGTTAGTTCTATCTTATGAGAAGGTGACTCTTTCATGTACTTTGTCTCGATATTATAAATCGAGGAAAAGTGTGTTGCAAAAAGATTACATATTTCAGGGCCACTGGAGGCTTTCTTTTCGTTAAAAATCATTTGAGATGGATATGAGCTCTTATTTTTTCTTATGCCTTTATAAAAGAACTTAAAGAACCTGGGGTTGGGCCGCAACATAAATTCCTGACGACTTTTATAGTTCATATAGCAGGACGATTGTAGTCTTAAGCAACGTTTCCTCAACAACTTAAATGACAAGACGTCCAATGGGTTACTGTTATGTTTACGTAATTGAATGCGCAGTTTGTATTTTTCATTGAGTAAAGATTTTTATTTATAGGAGTACCAATTAGGATATGAATTTCTATTGTTTTTATTTTTATATATGGGAACAAATTTATGAATAATATCGCGCAAAACTTCATAAAAAACTGAGAGCATATCATCGACTGAATTGCAATTACAGAACCTGTCATCCCAACTAACTTTATTAAGCTCTATCATTATACTATCATAGTCTGCCTTACGGAAACAAAGTCGAGTGACAGTGTTATAAGGCAGACTGCTAGGGGTCCTTAATGGTAGGCACATTTGCAAAGGAGGATGATGAGGATCAATTATTGATAGTGGTGAGCTATTAAGATGAAGGTTTGCAATTTCCGTATTACATAAAATTAAATCTAGACATTTTTCATTATTATTAAGAACATTATTGTATTGTTTAAGAGAATTCAATGATATAAAATCAAATAACATTGTATTAAATAAACAATTGCCATTTAAATAATTTTTTGAGTCTACAGACCAGTTAATATTACCTAAGTTAAAGTCTCTCGCGATTAGAATATTTTCAAAGTCAGACGAGTCCAAATTACGATTAGAATTGTCAATGAATTGTTCCAGAATATGCTTCTGTATTGGAGGAGGAAGATAAACAGCACATATAAGTAATTTCTCAATTTTATCATTACTATTCGAAACATCAACAGATATCCATATATCTTCACATTTAGAGTCATATGTAATCAGACGTCTGGAATTCAGATTTGTAGAAACAGCTACAAGAACGCCACCACCATTTTTATTAGGATGAAATCCTGCAGTTTCACGATCTCTTCTATAAACTACGTATCGATGATCGAACAGTTCTGAATCGAAGATGTTGCTATTTAACCATGATTCTGTTAAGATAATTATATCAAAATCGTTACATACTACATTACCAAAGAAATCTTCTGTTTTTGATCGTAATCCTCTAACATTCTGATAGTATATATTAAGAGAGTCGAATTCAAAGAATAAAAAAACCAAAACATGAATTATAAAGTACCTGTATATACTACAACTAAAGTTAAACTAAGTTTTTTAAGGTGGTAGTATCCTTTATAAAAATGTATTTAGCATCGTTTGTTTTCCGCATAAAGATCCTTCCGTTACGTATCCACACGTATCTGTAAGAAAGTTCCTTGGCTTTCAGTCGTGCAGCAGCACGAAGTGATTTATTTTGCAGGAGAAAGGTTTTCTATAATGTATATCGGAGATTTTTTCTCATCAGCAATTCCTAAATGTGCTGCGTTAAGCTTATCTTTGGAGTTATTTTTATTGAATGTAACTGAAGCGGCCAAAAAGCTATCACGAACTCGGGGGCTACTAAAGCGTACCAGTATTGAGCGTGGCCGCGGGGTGCTGGTATTCATTTTAGCTATTCTTGATCACTACGTATATTATCATCTTTCAGCGGGCAGTTGATCTTCTTAGCCAAATGTTTTATGAGATTGTATATATTTTCAGTGCGATGCTCAGGAACGCAGTGAATTTCAACGTTAGATGCCCGAGAAAGTTGATCAATTTGTTTAAGGCGCTGGGTCATATCACGATTACTTGTAGGAAATAAATCATTTTCTTTTTGTAAACTTTGTAAGCTATTCCTTTGCAATTCAATTTCCTTTTTAATCGTGTCATACTCGTTATTAAAAAAACTTAAAGACTGTTCGAAAACTGAAATCTGGTTTTTTATTTCTAGAAGTTGATTATTGAGGGCGGAGCGTAACTCCTCTCGAATAATATCTCTTATACTGTCAGCAGAAATACAAGAGCAATTCGCAGCAGATCTTGATTTTGTACGGAGTGTAACATTCTCATGCAATTCGGACCCATGTGCGATAGATGACATGGTCTGAGCAGTCATATTGTTTTCTTTTGGTTCCTAACAGCGGCATGTCAGACAGACCCACTTTGATTTAAACGCATTGGAAAGCAAGCTAAATTTATTTTCCTGAATATTTAGACAACTGTAATGATATTTGATTAAACAACGCGAACATCGCATTGCTTCATTTTCTTTAAGTTCTTGAATACAACCGGCGCATATACTTGATGACATTGCAAAAATTAAAAAAGTCGGGTATGTACAAATCAATTAATGCAGCCGCTTTAAAAATCTTTTATGTGTATCTAAGTATCCATGTATCCAAACAAACTCGTAATTCTTCTCTTTTGCGACTATTCTGGTAGCTGCATGCAATTGTTTATTCACGGGCGAAAGATGTTCCATCACATAAATGGGCCGATTGACTGCAAATCCAATGTGTGTTGAATTGAGCTTATTTCTTAAGGTTGTATAATTTGACAGCTGCTAGAAAATTGTCACGAACTCTTGGACTAATCATTTTTAAAATAATACTGCGAGGTCTTTTGCTCCCCGAGTTATATTTAGCAACCCTGTGACAATTTAACAAATCTTTATCTGATATAGTACGACACAGTGCCTGCAAGTTTTTTAATGTGGGTAAACAAGTTTTCAGATTTGCTTTCTGGTACGCATTGAAGTTCAATATTGGAGTCTCGTGATCTCTGCTCTATTTCTGCGAACTCCGATGCTATTTCACCTAGTTTTGTTCGCAGAGTATTGTTTTTAGCTACAACATTCGAAATCATCCTTGAATTTTCTTTATTAATATTCACTTGATCGTCATGGGCCTCCGATAAGAAACTCACAGTCATTCACTTTCCCTTTGCGACACGCACCCTTTCCCGATCACAGTTGGTGTCCACCAAGGCTCGGCCCTGAGTCCTTTTCTGTTCAGTGTAGTGCTTGACGTTGTCACACTTGGGCCAAATGGCGGGAAGTCACCGGGGTAATCTGTGATCGGAGGATACCGATGAAATTAAAGGGCCTTGTGTACAAGTGCATCATCCGACCGGTCTTATTGTACGGCAGCGAGACGTGGCCAGCTCTCGCGAGACATGTTCAGCAACTTCACGTCGCGGAAATGAAGATGCTGCGGTGGATGTGTGGCGTTACGCGACTAGATCGTATTCGTAACGAGCACATCCGTGGTAGCCTTGGCGTTTGCGATGTAGCAGATAAGTTGCAGGAAAGCCGTCTCCGTTGGTTTGGTCACATTAGCCGCAGACCGCCAGACTATGTTGGGAACCGATGCCTGGACTTTGTTGTCTTCGACAACAAGAGATCGCCCTAGATCCCGCGGCAGGCCCAAGAAGCGCTGGCTCGATGTTGTGAGGGACGATATGAGAGAGTACGATCTCACTAAAGACGACGCTTTCGATCGGGCAAAGTGGAGGCAAAAAAGTAGGAAAGCGGACCCTGGCATTTCTAGGCCGGGAAAACGCTAGGAAGAAGAAGAAGAAACTACATATATAAACGTTATATACATATTAATAAATAATCGATATTTAAATGAAATATTTGATATTAAAAGTCATTCTTCCCGACTGTACTGGCCGTCCTCGCGTTTGGACTCTACTACCACTTAACATCAGGTGGAGTAGAGTCATTTGCCCTCCGGGCAAATAAATAAAAAAAAAACCTGATATTCCACCGGGTGATAAGTCAACAGAAGGTCCAGTATAGAAGGCGCTTGCCCATCAATGTCTGGGATTCTGGTGGGCTGATCAACCAGTTGGGTCATGTGTGAGAGCAAAAACATGAGCAGTCCTTCCAGCATGGTCAGTTTTGAGGGATTTCAACCATGATTCATGGTGAGCATTAAAATCCCCCAAAAACACCAATTCCGCGTTAGGAAACTGCTCTTGCGCAGCATCTGCCACCCGACTAAGATGGTCAAATAATCGGCTTGTCTCCAAGTCCCCATTGTGGGATCTGTAGAGGCACACGTAGACCCGACTCTGACGAACCAGATCCACACGTACCACCAACATGGAGAAGGAGGGGTCCTCCAAGCAGCGCAGTCGGTGACAGCAAACATCCGTCCTGACGAACAAGCATACTCCGGCTTTCGCTTTGAAGGATTCTTCAAGCATGTAGCCGGGATAATTAAGGTAGCTGGTATCGGCAGGACGGAGTATTTGTGTCTCCGTGAGAAATAATATTGCTGGCCGTGCTGTCTCGAGATGGTGGTGGACAGCGTTGAGGTTAGCGTGGAGTCCACGGATGTTAGTGAACTCGACCTCAAACAGCGTGGGTATGGTGGGGGTGTGCACCGCTGTACGACCGTTATTCCTGCTTTGATGCGCTACCATATGGGACAAAGAATGGAAAAGAGACGTGAAGCGAGCGACGTAATGCCACGATAGGGATGGGCAATGGGAAGGGCCCCCGAACTCCCCCGGAAGTGACCGCCGGGACCCCACCTTCCGGTCACCAACCGGCACGACGTTCCACCCCGAGATTATGCGTGGCCTGGTGGGACAGCCTCGCGTGCTGGTTAGGCACGCTCGGGCCCCTGTACTATGCCACGGACGGCCAGCGGAATAGCCGTTTCTTCGGGTCTCCCTGTCCGGCAGGGCAATACAGTTTCCCCCGGCATTGATTCAGCAGCCGTCTCCACTGGACCAACACCCATCGCGACAATGCTTGCTCGGGCACTGGCTGTACGCTGGCTGACCTCGAAACGCGGCTGCAAGCCGCTTCACGAGATTTTCACCATGCGTACGGTGGTAACAAGCCAGGCGGATGTTTATCATCCTACCACCAGATGAGCAGATGGTCGCTCAGATATCCCTTAGTCGCCTCTTACGACACCCATGGGAAAGGGGCAGTGAAATGTATTCTTTCTCCGTCACTGCACGGATAAAACTGTCTGGATTTGGCACGGATAAAAAGTCTGGATTTGGCGTAGCTTGACATACGTTCCAGTCACTAAATTTCCATGGGGAGCCTGGTGCCCTGCTGCCCCGTGGCCGGTAACATATTTCACACCACCTGCCCCGGACGCAGACCGGCGGCGGTTCCTACGCGGGTCGCATGGCAATCGTATGCTCTCTGTTCGTACTTTCATGTCGACTTTCTCGGGAAGGATAGTTGCAGTGGTTTCATTCAACTTCAATATTTTTAATGATTTCGGAGATCCTTTTGTAATTTTCTATGAAATGAGTAAGAACCTCATTTTTTACAGGAGGAGGAAGGTAAGTCGCACATATGTCAATTCCATGGCAGCTACTATTCGCTGCTTGAACTCTTACCCATAATTCCTCACAATTACTTTCATTTGTTTTTAGTCTGTACGAGTTATTTTTTTTTAAAACTGCCACTAATACCTTCTTTATTTTTATGAAAGATTGAATTTTCTCTATCTTTTCTGTAGACAATATACCGGTTATCTAACAATTCGGAGTCGTTGATTTGGTTGTTTAGCCAAGTCTCTGTGAGTATATATTTTTATCCATATGCATTCCGTCGTTTCCGATTTCCGCACGAATATTTTTCCTTGCCTAACCCAAACAAAACGGTAGCGTTTTTCCTTAGCGTCCTTCCTTCCTTCCTTCCTTTTTAACCTGGTCGCCGCATGTAATGCTTTATTTACAGGTGACAGATGTTCCAGATGTATAGGTTTCTTGTCTCCTGCCAGCCCGATGTGACTAGTGTTGATTTTATCTTGCTGGTTTATTTTGTTGAACTTAATTACGTGAGCTAACATAGTGTCTCTCAGCCTTGGTGTTGCGAATTTTATTACTATAGAACGCGGTCTTTTGTCGTTGTTATTAATTTTTGCAACTCTAGTACGTTGAACTAAGTCGTCTTCCAAGACGTTACACGACACTGTTTTGGCCATTTGCATTATAGTTGTTATCAAATTTTCATTCATCTTTATAACATCTGTTTTGCTGGTCCATGTTCTCTAGTGTATTTTGTTAATTTTGTGTAACTGATTGTTGGTTTTTGGGTGCTTTTTCAAGGTTGTCTAATTTAGTTTGGTATTATGCTATATTATTTTTTGCAGATTCATAGCTTTCATTCAAAAAAATCATCGACTCTTCTATATTGTTTATTTCTTCTCTGACTGATTTTAATTCTTCCTGAATTAAATCTCTTAGTATACTTCTAATATCTACTAATAAACCAGTTCTCATGCTCTATATTTCATTTTTAATTATATCTCTAATGTCTTGTTTTGTTATTTGTATATCTTTAGGCGAAGAAGAATTAGATTTACAGTCAGTAGTTTTGACTTTATTGTTTTCAAAAATCTTAGTTACATTGTTAACCGTTGGTGTAATTGTATTATTTACTCGGCGTCGGCTATTAGCTTTACACTCGTGGCAAACCCAGGTCTCATTACTATCAATATCATCGATACTGTTGATGCATACTTAGTGGTAGATTTTTGTACATAGGGCACAATTAAGATAGTATTCCTCTTTTACTAATACTTTGCACTTGGTGCATACTGATTCTGTTCTTTAATTAACATTATAAACACGTTAATGAAATTTTTAATAGGTATCTAATGAAAATCTAGTTTTATTGAATACTGTATGATTTGAAATTAAATTCTAATTCCGCCTAATTTAAACATTTTATGTGTACAATTTAAATGGGCACTAAGTACGTAAGAATGCCTGGCTTTGCGCATGCTCGTCTGGGTAGGTACCAGCCTGGGTAGGTACTCATCAGATATTCTACCGCACAACAGCAGTATTTGCTACTGTTGTGTTCCGGTTTGAAGGGTGAGTGAGCCAGTACATTACAGGCACAAGGGATATAACATTTTAATTCCCAAAGTTTGTGGCACCGTGACGATGTAAGCGATAGTTAACATTTTTTACAATGCAAATCTATGTTGGTATGCTATGTATATGCTCGTCCGTCAACCAAACTATGTAAAAAACAAAATTATGCATTTCAGCGCATTTTCATTTCCAGTTCAGTTTTAGATTGTTGATACTTAGAGTAACCGTATATTATTTTATTTTTCTAGCGTTATTACTTTGAGTTTTACTGACGACACTTGGCATTTCCAAGGAAGAGCTGGCAGCAGTTCTGGTACATATTCTCCATCACGATTCGTAATTTTATTTAAATGTGATCAGGTATAGTTAATAGATTTAGCTTAACAAAATATTATGTTTTAGTGTCATATTTGGTAATCGTTTTATTTTGAAAAATCGAACAAAACTACAAAAGGATGACAGAGGAATGGCAGTAAGGATGCAGAGCACAATTTAAAACAATACAGAAATGTATTTACAAAACATAACAACAACAAAATATATAAATGTAAGAACAACCGATGTCAGTTTAAATAACCCGTACAAGTACAATGGGAGTACTATATAATGTACTATTCTCAACACCGACTGCTTCCATAAGGCGTAACTTCTGTTGTCCATATCGTCTTTTACGATATATTTTACAACTCCGTAAGTCCATAATACAATTAATTCTTTCATGTCTACTGATGTAATATCACAATTGTAGATTACTTTGTCAGTTTCCGATAACTTGTTGTGTAGACTCAGAGTGTTCGCGTCCTCGAAGAGCCATTCATTGCTTGTGAAATATACTAAAGCTGACGAAAGAGATTGCACCAAACTATATACCTTTAATAACCTGCAAATTAAAAAAAACACGTTAGTTTACATCATTATCCTATGTACAAAAGCCACAACTTGAAGCGATTTGCTTCTTTCTTTCATAATAATAATAATAAATTCATTTATTCTCTCCCAGAGACAATAATGCTTAAATTTTTTTAAATATATTAAATACAGTTGTATGTGGGAGGCAGGAGCCCAAACTAGGTTGCCCTGTACGGGTAAGGGTCCCCTGGCTAACCCAAGACGGGTGGGTTAGGAACTATTTATTAATTTAATTTTCACGGCACTCTTATAAACGTATTAATAATACCTTGCTTTTTGTCCAACCAACAAACAGCATCCATCGATGACAACAGCGGGAATGTAATGTAATATCAATGTCAGTATTAAGTACAGAAACTTGTATGGCGTAACAAATGTGCCGCAATACCATAATGCTTTTGTCGGTGCAAAAAGCCTCCCTTCATTATTCATAACATCCACGAGTTTCCCTGTAATGCGGAAAGTATTAAATGTATTTTTGATTTAATTCTTTGTGAAGACTTGATTTGTATATGATGTTTTCTTAATGTGATAAATATTTTTGTATATGTCATAACTGTCTATATTCCTAAGATTAAATAAATAAATAAATAAATGTATTCGGAAAGGGCTGAAAGGGCTATATGATTTCGCTCAAATTTGGGTTTAGAAAAGATTTAGTTTTTATTAAAGCCGAGCGAAGCTCGGTTGCCCAGGTGTTATAAAAAATAAAAATAAATGTTGAGTAGTTGGTAGCTATTAAGAAGGGCTAGGGAGCCCTAACACAAAGTAAACTTTAGATATAAGAGACAGTTTTATGGCAAATGAAGTTGTTAAGTGTCACGTACGGCCTGCAATGGACAAATGGTTGGGCCCGTTGTACGTCCTTTAAGAAATTATATAAGTCCTGATTTTTGTAAACAAATATATTTGATATTTGAGGATATTATGAAAATATTTACAATATCTACGAGAGGTAAAATCGTGACGGTATTAGATATCATTTTTTGATGACACTAATTCAAGTATCGAATACATTGCCTCTGCAAAAGGAGAAGGTTCATGCGATGTTCGATTGCGGCAACCGATCGTCTATTATTTATGAATCACTAAAAAGGACAATAAAATTAATCGCAAAGTATTCCATAAATGTCATAGCAGTTGGAAAATACATTAATGCGATTAATTACATAAGCCATACAAAAACTCAAATTAAAGAAATTCATGAGTACTACATGTCATACTATATATCTAGCAAGTGTAAATCGTAGCATAGCTTTCAAAATTGGTGACAAAAATTGATTAACTTACAAAGTCCTAGTACTTAGGAGAAATCCCTATATATGAAAATAATTATCAGGTCTTGGGCTTCATACAATACTTACAGAAAGTCAGTGGATTTCTCTTGCCACTAACTGTATAAATAATTGGCTGTTGGTTTCCTGCCATATATCTGTCGTGTGTCTCCAACGCTGCAGTTATCATTGTATTGGTGACGATATCCACAGGAACAATATCAATTTTTATATTATTAGCCAATAAAGTCCGTATAACGGCTAATGTAATTCCAAGAATTATCTAAAAACAAACGAACATATGTAGTATAACTATAAAATTGGTAGTCATGTCTTTGGGCTTTTGGGAGTTGTCGTGGAGGAGAAAGATTAGGGGGTTATATAGGGGAGGAAGATATAGGAATGTCTTGTAAGTCTACTCTCAGTTACTAGTCTATTATTAATCTCAAACAGATTTAACAACGTCCACGTTTATATAAGTTTTCTTTTTCGTGGCGGTAGACGTCGACCGATCGAATCTTCTCCAAGATAAGCTTGACAAGAGGAATAATTTTATATTAATGTCGGCTGCTCACCCCGCTTGGTCCATACGCATTTTTAACGTCCACCCAGCCGATAGTTGGCTCCCTGTACGCAGATATAACTGGAAGACAAAACATATTACTCTTTGGGATATGCCCAATTAGCCAATAATAGTAATTGTCCAGGAGACCGTTGTGTATATGATAAATGAAGAATTGGTAGGTATCAAACACTTGACAGTACGCCAGTGAGCCGTGTGTGCGTCTATGCTGAAGGGCTCCAATAATTATTATATATTAAGATTCAGTTTTATGATCCTTAGGGGACGCCAATAGTGAAAAATGTGTTTTTTGATCAATAGTATAAAAAATTAGCCACCCAACGTTGGAGAGTAAACAATATGGCGGATGGTTAACTGTCAGCTCTCAAGTTTTCTTGGTGTCAACGTCGTATTTCTCAAATATTTAATTTAACCATAGTTCGATGTTGTGATAATATGTCGCAAAATTCACCAGACGATGTTATTTTTGCGGAGTACGTTTTAATGAGAAGGCCGATGTGGTGGTACTACCACGTCACCCACATATCGTTGATTTTTACCAGCTTTAGCCCACAGTATAATGCCGTAAAACATATGACGTTATGCCGTTATGCTGTAAGATATTATACTGTGAAAAATAACTAAAATATAAAAGGCGGGCCGTATCATCATAGGTAAATAGTCCTAATTTCTTAACCGCAATAGCCGCTGAGCTTAGTTTACTCGCCAATCCGTTAATATGTCTCATTTGCATAATCGCTCCTTGACTAACCCGATTATAGATGATCAATGATTCTGATTTGGACGTATTATTTACCGACAGCTGGTCGAACGATGCAAATAGGCAAGCCTTTTCCCATTACTCTGACGAGGTCCTCAGCAACTGCTTTTGTGATTGTGTAACTGTTTGGCCATTGATCCATAAATCTTAAAAGTGAAAATAAAAATATGAATAAGTATTCCATTTTAGTAAGGGAACCGTTACCGTTACCGTTTTTTTATAGAATAGGAAGGCTGACGAACATCTGGACCACCTGGTGGTGAGTCACCAACGCCCTTAGAAATTTGCATTGTAAGAAATGTCAACCATCGCTTACATAGCCAATGCGCCACCAACCTTGGGAACTAAGATTTTATGTCCCTTGTGCCTATAATTACACTGGCTCACTCACCCTTCAAACCGAAACACAACAATATCAAGTACTGCTGTTTTGCGGTAGAATGCCTGATGTGTGGGTGGTACCTACCCAGACAAGCTTGCACAAAGCCCTACCACCAGTGAACAAAGAGGTGGTTCGATTATTAATTATAAATATAGTTTTCAGAGAGTTGAATAGTTTGTTTAATACGAGTTTGATAGAATAAAAAAATATATATTTGTATGCTCGCTTATTTACACTATTAACTATATCGAACGGCCTTGATTGACGCCGGGGTATTTAAGCTCCAGAATCGTAGATCGAATACATGTATAAAAAGTTTTTTTTTCTTTAAGCTATTTAATTCACTATGAAATATACATGAAACTACAGCCATAAACATTAAGTTTAATGATGAATCATTAAACTAAAAATAAAAATAAAAAACCCTTAATGTACTTTTTCTAACCAGAATGACATTTCATGGTTCTTACTTTTAAAGTCATAGACTTCCAAAAAATAATTTATTTCTCTCCTTTATTTATACTTAACCGCGAGCGAAGACGCGAACAACAGCTAGTTTATAATATAAGCGATTTAGTTTGACCGAGCTGAAGCTAGTCATGAGTGTCTTAGGATCAATAAAAGGTACACAGTATTTGTTGATACATCTGAACACAATAAATCGTAATTTTATATGATCTTGTACTCACGGTTCGATCATGGCATCAAATTTATCGTCATCCACACATTCAGCGAGCTGTATCATTGTTTCAGCAGGTATTGGACTCTGGTAGAAATCCTCTTTAACATCTTCCTTAACACGATCCTTTGTGGCGTGGGAGTACGCTGTAGACACGTGGACAACCGATCTACGAACATTAAATGAATATAATTGTTGCAGTGCAAATTTTAACATATACGTAAGAAATATATACATTGGGGACTTAGCTAAAATACATATATTCAAATACAAAATAGCTACTGTTGAACTAATGACCACCAACCAACCCGCATTGGAGCAGCGTGGTGGAATAAGCTCCAAACCTTCTCCTCAAAAAGGGAGAGGAGGTCTTAGTCCAGCAGTGGGACTTTCACAGGCTGATTCTAAAATAATGACCGCGTGGAATGGTAGCAAGAATAATGGAGCATTTGCTCGTTGAATCGCAAATCCGAGCCTCTCAAATGAACCAAACATATATTATTAAAATTTCTTAAAAATATCTATAAAAACTTTTATATAAATACTATCTCTAATAAATAATTAATGAAAGGGAAAGTAGGGAAGGGAATATATTAAATACTAACTTTATATGTTTGCAAGCTTTAGCTAATTTTATAAACTCTCTGGTCCCTTTAATGTTGGTGAAAGTCGCCATCTTTAGAGATTCGCGAAAATTTACCGACGCGGCAACGTGAAACATTATGTTGACCTGAAATAATAATAAAGAATTTAACAAACAAAAAGTTATCAATCTACAATTGACACAAATAAAAAGAAAGTAAAAAAAGTAGAATCCATTTTTATAGTCAGTAAAGTGGTCACATAACACTATGGAATGTCTTTAAAATAATATATGTTGTTTTAGTTAGAACATTTCTGCACAACACATTGCTATTAATATCGTGCTCGCCGGTAAAGAAAAACATCGTGAGGAAACCTACATGTGTCAGAGCTGCATCTCCCAACCCTGGAGCAGTGTGGTAGAGTATCCAATCAGTCCAATCCAATTCATTCCTCAAAATGAAGATGCCTTAGCCTAACAGTTGAATATCTTTACCATGGTCTATGTCATTCAAGTTATTGGCTGAATGATAGAAAACCTTAGTAAAATTGCCTCATTACCTCATCACTCAGCCTCGCCCAAGTCTTCTCATCAATACCCAGGTTATCTTCGTTAGAATTACCTTCTACAATCTCGAGTTTGTTAACAAAGTTCGGCTGTTCCTTCAGAAGTTCTTCGAAAAGCTGAAATGAAAATATTTTACGTCGTTACTCAAGTGGCTGGCTCGAACCGCCAACTTTTATTATCACACTGAGTTTCTTCTTTCATATATCTCTTCACACTCACCGTTTCATTAATACTAATAATAATAAAACTATTGCTGCACATAATAAGGAACATCAAAATAAAGTTAAAACTAAAATTAAATTAATGGGCGAAAGGTGGTTGCTCAGTGTCCTACTAAAACGTTTACAAACTGCAGAGGCTCTCCGACTATCTGTTTTTCTGTTTCTCTTGCATGTGGGTGTATGTGTGTCTAAAATAGAGAAACTCTAGCAGACGTCACATTCTCCGCAGCATGTTGCTTTTAAGCAATGCTGATCTGAGATTTTACGTACAATAGCTTCCACCTACTGCTTAGCCTCGTGAGTGGGGCCGGGGGGGGACCTGGGGTTACTAACAAACATACAAACTCTTACATTTATAATATGAATAGGATTGCAACATACCGGATCATCCAAAACAGTTTTAAGCCTTTCCTGAACAGCTTTCCCCTTCTTAACTCGCAGCAACATGTAGACTTTTCTAACATTAGACGATCTAAAAATTAAAATAGTTACTCTCATGATAAGGGCAAACTGCAAACATTACATATTATCTAGCACATGATATATAATTGTTAAGAATATATATATATATATATTCTGCTGTGTGCATGTGCATGTGCATATACGCACTTTTCTTTTCACATTTCACAAAGAACTGTGTATATAATAGCCGACCGAATGTATCAGTTCTTTGTGCCAGAATATATTTAAAAAAAAGAAAAGTGCGTCACTGCCTGTCATAGAAGAAGAATATCACTTTTGGCGCGAAATTTAGGTGCTTCGAAAATACAATTACTTGACTGGAATTGTCATTTAAAGTTGATTTTGTTAGCTGGACATTATACTTTTCTATTGGACCAATGAACGTTGTGTCCACGTTGCAAGGCATTTAAGTTTAAAAATGAAGAATCCCCTTGATTGGGTTGCGCTAGCAGCCAAATTGACGCCATTGGTACCGACTAGTGCCACTATATACATTGGTTTTCGGAGATGGGCCAGATCTTATACATTTTTTGACTTATATTCAGCATACTTTCAAATGACATCATTTGGCGCATTTATTTAGCCAGCCAAATGATGGTACAAACTTCACTATACAATTACCTATATTAAATCCATATAACTTTGCAGATTTCTTGTCAAATATATCATCAAAGAGGTTCCTCATTGCCAACGCCGGATAATGGACTACAATTTTTCGCAAATTTATTTTATTTACAATTTTGTATATCCAAAAGTATTATAGAAATAATTTTTTGAAATATATATTTTTTGAATATTTATTTATTTTCGAATTGAAACCATAGATAAGACAGGACAACGTCTGTCTGTTTTCTGGGATTCTATCCTAAAATCGTATACTCCACAAATGAGTTACTATAAGTACTACGCAGTACCATTAAAACAAACGTTCAAGTAAAGGCGTTAGACCTTAAATAAAAAAAGTCCAAACTCCAAATACCTAAAGATTTTCTCGATCATGTGCTTTCCAAGAAATCCTGACCCGCCAGTGACAAAGACCACAGCATTGTCGTAAAACTTCTGCACTGAAGAGTCTCCGCTTGAAATTGCCTTCTTAATTGCGTCATTCGTTGCTCGCGCTTCTTCTTGTATAGTTTTGAAGCTCCTCATTTTGTCTAAAACAATAAAAAAGACAAAAATCTTATTAATACTCTGTGATCACATCGGAAGACTCTCATAATGCCTAATAAAGTAAAAAAAGTAATTAAAAGAGTAATTGTCTATGGTTTATCTTTGATTAGTTATTTTGGTACATATATTGAATTGGTAGATATACAAGACTAATATAAATAATTACAGTGAAACAACACAATAAGAATTCAAATGATAAAAAAATCCTTTGAAGCAGAATAACACGAAATAAGTTGAAATAACCTAGAAATTAGCAATTATTTATTTATATGGTTTATCAGCACATGTTATTCATATACATAAATATAAAAGACTAATAATATGCAACTGATGGTGTTAATTGAAAATTAAGTAAAAAAGATTGTACTTAGGTAATAAATATTTTAGGTAGATAATAATAATAATGTCCTCCGGACCGATTTCTCTCTCAATCTCAAGAGAGATTAGACAACTGCGCAAGACATATAGTGCACAAGTGTGTGCGCAAATACAGGTTCACTATCTATTTCCTGACTCACAATCCGATGGGATGTCAATCCGACACGACTGGTAAGATTTCAGGCGCAGGACCAACGACTATACGTGCTTTCCGAGGCAGAGGAGTACACACTTCCAATTTCCAGACTCCAGGCTCCTGCTGAGAAACCTGTATAAACATATTGTAATTTGATTTTATTGTAAATATTTTTTAATTCAGTGCTATGTTACGAATACATAACAAATAAAAAAAAAATATATAAATACAATTTGAATCGTTAATTTATTTGACCCGTACCACGCAAAACAAGTGGGATGTCAACAGAATTAATTTATTTATTCATACAGAGTATTATTTGAAGAATGAATGAACACTATGAAAAATAAAAGTAAAACAAACTATAGTTATATAATATATAGTATAGTTATAGAAAAAAACACGCCGTCCAAAAGATTTTCCGTTGGCATTGTACCCAAGAATCACTTCTCAGGATTAATATTTCTAATCACTTGATTATCTAATTGTAAACATTGGGCTCTTGTTTAAAAGTCTTGCCATTTAATTAGCTTGTAATTAACACAATAAGGTTAAGTTAAACGTCGAATTACGCACACGTGCGTCATTTCTATGAATTGAAATGCGCCGCCTAGCAGTGTGATCGATGTGTGCGTACTGAGCGATGCCAGGTGCCGATTTATTATTTCACATAAAAGTTGTTAAAAAAATGTTTATGCGTCTTAATTTGCTACATGGTGAATGAGAAATCTAGTTAGACGTACAAGGCGAAATTTAGAAAAAATGTGGTAAGTTGGAATGAAAGTGTTGTTATGATAAATAAATAAGAGTTTGTTCAAGAACGCTATTTAGCTATGTTTGAAGAAAATAACTTTAGCACTGTTTTTTAACAATTAATTCCGCGGCCTTTTATCTCTATTGATTAATCTGTAAGATTTGGTACTCTGTTTATATTAAAGATTAAAATATAACGAAATCTACAAGAACGGCATGGAAGTTCCATTTTATAAAACACGTGGTTGAGAAAAAATGTGACACGGTTCGATTGCTTGATATGCTTACTTGAGCAATTTTTCACAACAATAAATAGTAATGCTATCAGTGCCAAACTCGAAACTCACCGCGGGAAACGCTCGTGAAATGTCAGAAAGTGATATTCGACATTGACCATAATAATGATAACATTTCAAGAATACACGCACCAAAATAGTACATCACCATAAGTCGGTTGTCAACATTTCACTGGGGAGAGAAGAGAGTTCTTACAGACACGATATTTTTTTCGACACACAGGCTCTGCTACACAAATAAATAAAATCAAGAAGCAACAAACGTCATAACTGCATCGTACGAGCAATTTGGGAAGTATTACTACTTATACAGTTACAAAATAATTTCGCGTCTCCTTTCTTGAAACAAGGCTTTAGCCTTTACCTTTAGTCCTTTAGGACGACGGATTTTATTTAATTTGAATTGACTCCAAAAATTGTAATCAATATTTAGCCCAACATTGTTTTAGCCAAACAATTATTCTCTATAATGAATATCAATCTTACCCTTCCAACGAAGTCGAACTCGATTCTCGAAATTATGTAGTGAATGCGAGAGGCGTTAGCAATACCGTTAATATAAACCGAATAAATTTTTTTGCCCCCTTTTATATCGATAAAATTCAAGGCAAGCTTAAGCTTATTTATCAAATATAATGTTCCGTAATGTTTTAAACAGACAAAAACAATACATTGACATCTTTTTTTTTTTTAATTTTCGAACACTATTCATATATATCGGAATCAGTAGAAGATTTACTCAAGTAGACTTATCAGAAATTAAATTCGTCATTATCTAAGGTTATATCAATGTTAAAGCTCCGAGAAGAACCGACAAGAAACTTATTAGAATATATATATATTCTTAGAAATCAGGATGGAAATAGGTTTTTAAAAAAAAAAAGATAAATCAAAACAACTAAACAAAAATAAAGTAAACGTATATCGACACGTACAATTTACACACAAAATAGAACAAAGGAATCAAGACCGAGCAACTGAAATATTATTTATGAGATATTCGCCACAACCGAGAGTCCAAGTAGAAGTGTGTAAGCCTGGCCGGCTGATGAGCTCGGCAGGGCCAGTGGTGGGGCCACGATGACCATCACGTGATCAAGTCGAAACCACGCCCCTTCGGAAGATATACCTAGCAATATATATAACATCTAATCAATAAAAAGTAATGGATAACTCACTTGCCTCAATCCCATTGACTTCGGGTTAGCAAAGCCTGTAAGCTGAATGCCAAATGAATTGAGCAGACTTTCGGGTGCCTGCATGACGCCGAGAGTCCTAGGGTATGTTTGTGCTGGGTTTTGCTGGGTAGCGTGAGGTGTTGGAAGAGGATGATCTCCCTCGAAAGGTCATGAATCATGTCGCGGAAACCGATCGCGGGCCGAGTGCACGAGGAGATTGCCTCCACTGACTTCCTTCTCCTCACGCCGTAAGTGTCACCACGGCAAACTATTCCGTGTAGCCAGAGTCTCATTATAAATATTATAGTTTAAGAAAAAATGTTCTAGTTCTCTTTTTACTCGAGACGATAAGCGCATGACGTCATAAAAGAGCTTTATGTACAGCATACAAGTCGGTCTTGTCTCCAAAATGAGCCACTTATATAAAATAAAATTCTGTTTGACTTATTACATCACTAGTAACTGAACCCTAACTATTATAAACACGTTAACGAACATTTTAATAGGTGTGTAATGAAAATCTAAATATATGTTAACACTTGTGGGCTTTATGAAATGAAAAACAGTCCAATAATTAATACACTTAATTAATAATTGACAGCGTAACGTGGTGCCAGGAATTCTTAAAACGAATATCCTCCTATGTCGCGTCCTACCCGCTTTATACAAAAAAAAACCGGAAGTCAATTTATGAACTAATAAATTATGGTTTACAATGTAATTTAATAATGTGATGATTAACGAAATAATAAATAATGAATTATAGGTATAATAAGATACATGTAAATAAATCACCAAGATAAATATCATTGGGAGTAGTTGCCTATGTGCTACTTGTTAACATATTGTAAGGAGTCAGTCGAAAAGACTGGCAACACAGGGGCACCGGGCTATAAAAGACCCCCTCTCGCCATGATGAGCCTCTCTTTGCTCCTGAAGATTGGCACTCTAATTTCACCCGCCTAAGCTGTGTCGTAGTGGTATATTTCTCTATTAATGTTAAACAGTCATTTTCCGTTACTAATTTATTCCTTTGTTTCTTTATTTAACTTTTAATTTCCGTTATTTTATCTAAAATCCACTTCTGTTTCCTAAAAATATATTATAAGCCGTAGACATTGAAATGACGCCGGCACGTATGTACATTGAAATATTTGATGTGTGTAACCCAAATTTGGCATTATGTGCTTCAAAATGGCAGATTTTGAGGATTTCGAAGGAAAATCTCCCATTTTAACGTATATAATGCTATTTGTTTTGTAGGCAATACAAAAAAATAAGTGTTTTTAATTATACGTGCGGCAGGGGAACCTCCGGCTGGAACGAATTTCTTTCCGATATTTTTTCAACTCAAATCGTGTTTTAAAATGTAGACTTTTATTAATTATATTATTGTATTTTTGCAAAGTAATGTTTGAATTAATAAATTTCATTTAACCTTTTATGAAAGTAGTAATCTATTCAAATTTAAATATAAAAGAGCGAATTATAAGTTATGGGTGGTTCTCCAAAATTTGGTTAACTTGTGACCTAATTTTGACAAAGGTGTTTTGAGATGACTATCAGTAAAATTCCAATTCTATACTGCGGGTATAATATTTACTTTGTTGCATCTAAAAGGGCCAGTCACTTTGCTAAATATTTAAAAGGAAATTTAAGTTTTTTTTAAATCAGTTCTCTAGGGACTGACAAGACATGATAGAGACTGACGCTAAACACGGTTATTATGTTTAATCACATTTTTATTGCAAAATTAACTTCAATAAATTCAAATAAATTTCATATTATTACTAATTATTGTAACAAACAGTCAAAATATAAGTTATTTTGTATGGTAAGTCAGAAAGACAATACGTCTTTCCACAATCTTAAATTTAGTAGGGTATCACAGTCTAGTTTCAGTTTCAAAATATTCAATATTTTGAGGTGTTGACTGCCTCGTTGGTCTAGTGGTTTGATGAAAGGCCACAGACCCGGAGGTCCTGGGTTCAATTGGCAGGTCGGGCCACTAAAAATTAATATATAAAATCATCACAAAAGCAACTTAGTGACTGTAAAACAATTTTATTCGTCGTCGTCGTCAAACTTTTAGTTTTTTCCAAACGTCTTATTACCTGTTCAGACTTTTATTTTGCGAGTTCCTCTTTGTACTGTAATGTTGTCTTTCTAGGCGCCATATTCTACAACAAATACGTGGATTTTTTGCTTAAAACCATGGATCGCACAGTGTGAACGTCAGTCCCTAGATTTGGCGTCAGGCCCTAGTCACCTTTACGACGAGGGCCTGACGGTCTAGGGACTGACGAATCAAATCAAAATCAAAAGTAACCTATTATTTAAAATAAACATCAAAACAAGCAGGTGATCAAAATAACAATACTCAAATTTACAATAAGTAATGAGATCAATTATTAATTAAGTATCTTTGAAATGACTTACCTAGGGCCTGAGAGTTTGACTGGCACAGCACGTGTTTCCGCAACAAGATCGGCGACCGCACAAAAGACTAACTGGCTGACGCGGCATTGGCCGTGTTTTTATCTAACTTTAACATTAATGCTTTCGCTTGAGTAAGGTATGAAAAAGCCTTATGCTTAGATGGCGCGTATTTTTGAATTTCGCAAATAGCTGATATTTTTTAACACTTACACTTTTTTACTTGAAATAATCTGATAAAAAATATTGTTATTAAGTATTTAATTGCAATGACAAGGTTAATAATGTTATAGCAAACGTGTTTAAGTTGAGTCAACTCAAAGTATTATATATAATTAGAATAACAGTGAAATGCTTACTAAATTTGGGAGATCTTACATGGCTAGGGACTGATATTTAGAGAAGGAAGAAGCGATTATCGGACATAAAAAATATTGTGATATAAATAAAAGTGAGTGACCAAATAACATGAACTTTATAATATTGCCATAATAGTTGCAAATATTGGATAAAATTGATAGAAAATGTGAAAATTGCTGCTAACACCAAGTTACCCACACCCTTATATAAAAAAAACAACTCGCCAAGTTTATTTTTTCACAATCACACAGTGCCGTGATATAAAAATCAATATAAGCAAACATTATTTTAACTCTGTTCACAGGAGGCGCTGCTAACAGAATTCAAGTGGAATGAAGTTTTACTTATTGCATAAAATAATTAAATTTTATACAGAATAATGTTATTAAATTCTATTCAAACAGATCTAATTTGAATATCGTAAATTAAATACACAATAAATTTTATACTTTCACAATAAATTAAACATCAAAAATGCCAAAATTTCAAACAATCAAAGTAGTCTATTAATATTTAAGCAAGCTATTAATATTTAATTACTACAAATTAAATATTAATAACTTGATAAATAATGGATTAATATTTACAAATATCTATTGAAATATAAATTTCGTATTTAGGCATTTATAAACTGAAAACTAAATGTTTTTATTTTATAAATGCCTAATACTTAAAACAAAAAGATCGATATTTAACAATTGTTGCTACTTATAGATGATATACGCCCAATCGATTAAATAAGAAATTAAAACAAAACGATCAACATTTGACAGATTTTCTTAGACGTTGTGCGGTTGTTTTTGGTATTTTTTTAGATTATTTTTTTCTTTCGATAAATTTTTGACGCTGATCATATATGATCTCTGTGCATATGTAATGCATGTAATTAGATAATAGTATCCACTCGAATCATAATAATAACGGAGCGAGAGCGTGAGAACAGTGCTTCCGCTGACCCGCTTCGCCGAAGAAGACCGGGGAGAAGGCGTCGGCGCTATGCACACCTTCTCCCGCCGTAAGTGTCACCGGAATAGGGGGTATTTCAATCACAAGAAAGTAGACGGTAGGAAGGTAGAAATAAGGTGGAGAGGGGCATGACGGGATTGGAGGCGTCATGCCTCCAATTGCCATTGCCTCCTAAGCACGCCAATTATTTAAGACAAAATTCTGCTTGACTCATTACCAGTAACTAAACCCTGACTATTATTATTATTATTATTATTTTATTAAAGACCATCAGCTGTCATAACACTTACACATGTAATAATAAAAACACATTCAAACTTATATAAAATGTGCGACTCTTTAACACGGCCACAACATGCATCCTAAGGTACAATATTAGTTTTTTTTGTATTACTTATGACAGATTACAACATAAGCAATATTTTTATAATACTGAAATACTAACATTTGCTAACCATATTCGTATAGAAAATTAAAAGATTTAAAAATAAAATAATAATAATGATTAATAACATTGAAAATAAAGCTAAAAATTTTATTTACTAGTACACTCATATCATTTATCACATTAATAACATATAACAAAATAATTTAAATAAGAAAACATTAAATAGTAATTAATTAGAAATTTCGACATTTAAGTATAAAAATAAAAAATGAATAATAGCATTGAATACATTTTTTCATTAATTTCTTAAATTTACATGCTTACAACATATGTTTTTTTTGTAGTTAAGATTCTAATGATAACTCCAGAATATATTTTTTTTTGAATTTATTAATGGAGACCTCAAATATGTCAAGTGACATTGAGTATTTATTATATGTTTTACCTAAACTTACAAGAGGTGCATTTTGTCCTAATTTAGTTTTAGATGGTCTAATGTAACCGTAACCGTAACAGCCTGTGAATGTCCCACTGCTTGGCTAAAGGCCTCTTCTCCCTTTTTTGAGCTCATCTACGCATCCGCCATTATTCGATATTAAAGCTCCGAGATATATATAGAATTGGACGACCTCACAGTTCGCAATCTGAGTGATCTCCGGTGAGTTGTTTTTCGCCCGGTCTACGATCATCATTTTCGTCTTACTGCGGTTAAGCTTTAATCCGAATTCTTGGCATACGCGCTCCATTTTAAGAAGCAATTCTTCCATATGAACCGCGTCACGCAAACAGAGTCGTGTCGTCGGCATAGCGCAAATTTGTAATCTTGCACCCACCACCTGCAACACCGTCATCCAGTCCTCAAGCGCAATGCGCATTACCAGTTCTGTGAAATTGAACAAGAGCGGTGATATTATGCATCCTTGGCGGACTCCAGCGCTGGGATGAAAGTCTTCAGATAAAACATCATCCGTCCGCACGGATGCAGTCCCATCTTCGTAAAGACACCTAAGAAGGTGAACTAAGTGTTTCGGTGTACCCATGTCCAGCAACACCCTAAATAGTTTAGGCCATTTTACTGAATCAAATGCCTTTGAGAAGTCAACAAAGCAAATATAAGTAGGCTTGTTAAACTCTCGTGCCTTCTCTATTAACTGGCGAACAATGAGGATCTGCTCACGTGTACCCCTTCCTTTCACAAAACCGGCTTGTTCTGGCGTAATTTCCTTGGACAGAAAGTTCTTCAGTCGTTCATTGAGTATGCGTAGCAGGATTTAGACTAGCATAAGATATGAGGGCTATAAGGCGGTGGTTGCTACACTTCTTAGTTGAACCCTTCTTGTGCAGAGGAATGAAAACCGTGTGAGACCATTTTGTTGGCCATGTTCCTGAATGCCATATCTTGTTGCATATGTTGTGGAAGATATTGACACCTATGTCGCCTAGGGCTCTTATAGTTTAGATCGGTATAGCATCTCTTCCTGTGGCTTTCCCCTTCTTTAGATGCATAATGGTGGCTTTTACTTCCGATCGAAGAATGTCTGGCTCTTGGTTTTCATTTCCGGGCTCTGTATCAGGAAAGTTTTTCGACTGGTTGTCCTGGAACAAAGACTGGCAGTATCTCTTCCAAACGTCAGTTATGTGGTTCAGCTCATGACTACTCTACCATCACTATCTTGAATAGCCCAGGTCTTGGAAGGAAGTGTCTTTGTGATGGATCGAATTTTATAGTAGAGATCCCTGGACTCGTGTCTATTTGCACGAGGATCGATTTCGTCACATATTTTGCAAAGATAGGCATTATAATCCTTCCTGCATCCTGCTTGAATTTGTGCTGACAGTTTGTTCAAGTCACTAACGCCTGCACCTGTTGACTTTAGCGTACGTCTCCGTTCGACTAGTTCTAAGGTATAATCTGAAATCCAGTGTTGTCGCTTGTATGTTGCAATTGATGATCCCGACACCGAAGCAGACTCTATTATTAGTTTTTTGATTCGGTCCCACAACCTCTCAGGCGTCTCCTCTGTGAAGTCTGCATTAGCCCACTCTACCCAGTTTTGTTTTGCAGCAGCGTAAAACTTTGAGTTGTCCTGAACTTCAAGTCTTCTCTGTTTTTAGTGACTTCGAGCCGCTTTTAACTTTAATTTAAGCTTTGAAATTAGAAGTTGGTGGTCAGATCCACAATCCGCCCCGGGTAGTATATGGGCATTTCTAATTGATATTTTCCATCGCGATCTGATTAGGATATAATCTATTTGATTGCGATATTTACCCTCTGGCGATGTCCTAGTGTATAGCCTGCGAGGATGGTGCTGGAAAAGTCTATTGGCTATCACCAGGTCATTTTCATTTGCAAACTGTATGAGACGTTCTCCTCTTTCGTTGCGTGCTCTAAGTCCAAATTTGCCGACACAATGTCCAGGCTGATGAAAATTTTCTCCAATTTTGACATTGAAGTCGCCCAGTATTATTAGAGCTTCTCTATTGGGTACTTTGGCAATGGAAGTTTCTATGTCGGAATAGAACCCTCAATGTCCTCTTAACTTGTTGTGCTTAACTTTTTATAGAATAGGAAGGCGGACGAGCATATGGGCCACCTGATGGTAAGTGGTCACCAACCCTTAGGGTAGAGCTTTGTGCAAGCTCGTCTGGGTAGGTACCACCCACTCATCAGACATTCTGCCACAAAACAACAGTACTTGGTATTGTTGTGTTCCGATTTGAAGGGTGAGTGAGCCAGTGTAATTACGAGCACAAGGGACATAAGATCGTAGTTCCCAAGGTTTGTGGCGCATTGGCAATTTAAGCGATGGGCAACATTTATTACAATACCAATGTCTAAGGGCGTTGGTGACCACTTACTACTCGTGGCCCATATGCTCGTCCACCTTCCTTTTCTATAAAAAAGAAATCTCTTAGTATACTTCTAATATCTACTAATAAACCAGTTCTCATGCTCTGTATTTCATTTTTAATTATATCTCTCATGTCTTGTTTTGTTATTTGTATATCTTTAGGCGAAGAAGAATTAGATTTACAATCAGTAGTTTTGACTTTATTGTTTTCAAAAATCATAGTTACATTCTTAACCGTTGGTGTAATTGTTTTTTTTTTTTTGCCGGGAGGGCAAATGACTCTACTCCACCTGATGTTAAGTGGTAGTAGAGTCTAAACGCGAGGACGGCCAGTACAGTCGGGAAGAAGGTTCTGCACTAGCCGCCCTCGCCTTGCCGGCCCGCAAGATGCCTCTTCACGCCTCGTTTGAAGGAACCCGGGTCGTAAGAGGAGGGAAATACCTGAGCTGGTAAGGAATTCCATTTCTTGGAAGTGCGACAAAGAAAGGAGTTGCCAAATTTCTTTGTGCGCGATGGAATTGATGTCACAGTTAGTCGGTGACATCGAGAGCCAGCACGCATAGACTTGTGAAGGAAGGGGGAAGCAGGAATTCAATAATTCCTCGGAACACTCGCCGTGATACAGTCGATAGACAGCGCTCAGCGCAGCTATCTCTCGACGCAATTGTAAAGGCTCGAGGGTGTTAGTGACCTTTACGTCGCCAATAATGCGGACCGCACGTCGCTGCAACCGGTCCAAGGCCTCAAGTAGGTACTTAGCGGAGCCATCCCAAAGGTGCGAGCAATATTCAACGCAAGACCGTACCTGTGTTTTGTACAGCAGGCACAGTTGTTGTGGCGTGAAAAAACGCCGCACCTTGTTCAGAACTCCGAGTTTCCGTGAAGCTGTTTTTATCACAGCCTCGATGTAATCCCTTGGACTAAGGTCGCAACGAACGTCCATCCCCAGCATGGCGATTTTGCTTTGTATCACCAGCGGAGTGCCACAGAGGGAGGGAAGAGGGGAAAATGGTGACTTTTTTGCTGTGAGAGCGCATACCTGTGTTTTCTTGGCATTAAACTCAACAAGATTATCTGAGCCCCATTTGGCGATAAGCTCTAACGTCCTATGTATGGGATGTAAGGGGAGTCGGGGATGTAAGGGGAGTCGACAACGACCTTAGGCTCCCTACCGTCAACCTCACCTGCCCGTGGTGCATCCTGCTGATCAACGAACGAGGCTCTGGCGACCGATATCGTGGCGGTATAACCACACAAATGCTGGAATCCGAAAATGTAAATCCTGATAGCGGGCAGCAGCGCTATCAGCGAAAGATTTCCAGCTACTGCGGTCACCAACCCGCCTGCCAAGCGTGGTGACTAAGGCATCAAACCCCCCAAATGAGCGACAACAGAAATGCACGGCCCCCAATTCCCGGTAGTCACACTATCCCTGGCCACGGTACCGGTCATGGTAACGGTGTGACGGGGGGTGCTAAGAATCCCCGGGCTACGGCAGGGTACCACAAACGGCGACTGTTTCTGGCCACGTACAATGGACGCTCTCTGCGGCTGGACGAACATCTCACAGAATTGGAAGTAGAGTTAAGTCGTATTAACTGGCATATAGTGGGTCTATCGGAAATCCGAAGACAGGGCGAGGACACGATAACACTAGATACTGGTCACTTACTCTACTTCCGAGAAGGACACCAACCATCCCAAGGTGGCGTCGGCTTTTTGATCCACAAGTCACTCAGAAGCAATGTTATGGAGGTTGGCAGTGTGTCGGCGAGGGTAGCATACCTTGTCTTAAAGATAACCGAGAGGTATGCCTTGAAGGTTATACAAGTGTATGCCCCAACGTCCACATACACTGACGAAGAGGTCGAAGCCATGTACGAAGACATAGTGAAAGCTATGTCTCGTACCAGTACCTTCTACACAATTGTTATGGGTGACTTCAATGCCAAAGTGGGAGTACAAGAAGATGGTGAATCGAGGGTAGGAAAATTCGGCTATGGGAACAGAAACCATCGGGGACAAATGCTGGTAAACTTCCTAGAGGCTCAGGGATTATTTCTGATGAACTAATTTTTCCAGAAAAAGCCCCAAAGGAAGTGGACCTGGCGAAGCCCCGATAGCGTAACAATGAATGAGATCGACTTCATTCTATCCAATAAGCGCCAAATATTCAGGGATGTCTCCGTGATCAACAGGGTCAACACTGGAAGTGATCACCGCCTGGTAAGAGGCACCCTGAATATTAACACTAAAATCGAACGATCGCGGCTAATGAAGTCGACTCTTAGACCAACCTTGCCCCAGGTCGAAGCTGGTTGCGAAAGCTTCCAGCTGGAACTACAGAACCGATTCGCCATGTTGGAAACCGAGCAGGACATTGACGACGCCACCAACAGTCTGGTACGTGTCATTCGCGAGGTGGGTCAAAATCACTTTCGACAAAGGAGCAATGGACGTAAGTCGAAGCTCTCAGGCGAGACTCTGGACGAGATGACGAGAAGACTTCAACAACAAAATATGACGCCATCTGAGTGTCAGGCACTTAACAGGAAGGTTAAAAAACTAATAAGGCGTGACACAAGACGAGCGCATACCCGAAATATTGAAGATGCTATAGCACTCAATAGGGGTTTAAAGGTTCTTGCAAAGTCGCATACCTCCTGTTGTCACCTGACAAAACTCAGAACAACACAAGGCACAACCGTCACCTCAAAACCAGAGATTCTAGCTGAAGTCGAAAAGTTCTATAGCAATCTATACTCATCACAAGTGCCTCCACCTGAGTCCCACAGCGCGGATGACCCACGAGCCAGACTGACACGCCATCTATCTGACGAGCTTCCCGACATCGACTTGGGCGAGATTAGGATTGCTCTCGAACAACTTGGAAACAACAAGGCTCCAGGGGAGGACGGAATTACCTCAGAATTACTTAAAGCGGGAGGAACACCAGTTCTGAGAGAGCTGGTAAAGATCTTTAATTCCGTCCTCCAAAATGGTATTACACCAAAGGCATGGAGCAGAGGTGTGGTGGTGCTGTTTTTTAAGAAGGGTGATAAAGCTCTTCTGAAAAACTACCGCCCCATTTCACTTTTAAGTCACGTATATAAGTTGTTCTCGAGGGTAATCACGAATCGTCTCGCCCAAAAATTCGATGACTTCCAACCCGTTGAACAGGCTGGGTTTCGAAAAGGCAAATGATACAGAAGACCGAGGAATATAATCAGCCTCTATGCCTAGCGTTTGTGGACTACGAAAAAGCCTTCGATACCATCGAGACCTGGGCTGTTCTGGAATCGATGCAGAGATGCCTAATAGACTTTCGGTATGTCCAGGTGTTAAAGTGTTTGTACGAAGCCGCAACCATGACCGTCCAAGTATAAGATCAGAGCACAAGACCAATCCAATTGCATCGCGGGGTAAGACAGGGGGATGTAATCTCCCCGAAACTTTTTACCAATGCATTGGAGGACGTCTTCAAGACGCTCGATTGGAACGGACGCGGCATTAATATAAATGGCCTACACATTACACATCTGCGATTTGCTGACGACATTGTCATCATGGCGGAAACTCTGCAAGATTTGGAAGAGATGCTAAACAGCCTAAGCGATTCTTCAAGACAGGTGGGTCTGCGGATGAACTTAGAAAAAACCAAAATTATGATCAACCAACATATATCCCCGAGACCGGTTGTCGTAAATGGCTCTCCACTCGAGGTTGTGCAGGAATACATCTACCTGGGCCAAACTATACAACTTGGCCGGCACAATTTTGAGAAGGAGGTCAAAAGAAGAATACGTTTGGGCTGGGCAGCATTCGGGAGGTTGCGTCATATTTTTGAATCGTCGATCCCACAGTCACTTAAGACCAGGGTATATAATCAGTGCGTCCTGCCTGTTATGACTTACGGCGCCGAAACGTGGACACTCACTGTAGGACTGGTCCACAAGTTCAAGGTCGCTCAGCGAGCTATGGAACGTGCGATGCTTGGGGTTTCTCTGGCAGATAGAATCCGGAATGAGGACATTCGCCAGAGAACTAAAGTCACCGACATCGCGCGTAGAATTAGCACGCTGAAGTGGAAGTGGGCTGGTCATGTCTCCAGACGCATCGCATGCCGACGCATGCCGATGGAGCCGACACATGTTGGAGTGGAGACCACGCTTAGGCAAACGTAGTGTAGGACGCCCTGCGGCAAGATGGACCGACGATTTGAAAAAGGTGGCAGGTACGGGATGGATGCGGGCTGCCCAAAATCGGGATGGTTGGCGTTCTATGGGGGAGGCTTTCGTCCAGCAGTGGACGGCGGTAAGCTGATATTATCTAACGTCCTATTGAGTTCAATGACAAGATCCTCCCGCCTCTCCTGAATTTCCGCTCGCCCAGCCACTGCGCGTCCGTGGTATCCACCATGCACTGTACTATCGTCTGCATAGCAATGAATGTTGCCGAGAGAGAGCATATCATTGATATGCAAAAGAAACAGAGTGGGAGATAGCACAGATCCCTGGGAGACCCCAGCATTCACTACATAGAATTGTGAAGCGCAACCATCAACTAAAACACGAAGGCTGCGCTTGTGTAGGAAGCTGGCAATCCAGGTGCAAAGCTGAGCAGGCAGACCATATGCCGGCAGCTTGGAGAGAAGACTTCTGTGCCAGACCCTGTCGAAAGCCTTGGAGATATCGAGGCAGACAGCCAACGATTCCCCATGCTTGTCGATAGCTTCACCCCAGAGGTGTGTTACGTACGCTAGAAGATCACCTGTAGACCGTTTTGGTCGAAATCCGTACTGACGATCATTAATTAAACAGTGATCTTCTAAGTAATGGATCAGTTGGTTGTTAAGAATCCTTTCCATCACCTTACAAAGTACTGAGGTGATAGCTATTGGCCGATAATTTGCCGGGTCAGACCGATCCCCTTTTTTGGGAACTGCTTGCACATTAGCTCTTCTCCAAGCCTCCGGCACACATCCCGAAGAAAGAGAAAGTTGGAACATGCGCGTTAACACGGGAGACAGCTCCGCCGCGCACTTCTTCAGCACTATGGCTGGTATTCCATCGGGACCGCTAGCTTTCCGTACATCAAGTGATTGCAGCTCCGCTCGCACATCACGCTGCCTGAGTTTGATGTCAGGCATCGTATGGCCAAATGAACGTATTGTTTTTGGCAGCGCACTAGAAATCATCGATGACGGAGTTATCGGCAAAGAATTTAGACAGGAGATCAGCTTCCTCTTGCGGACTGTGAGCTAGCGATCCGTCCGGATTTCTGATCGGTGCCAGCGTAGATTGGCAGAAATTGTTTCGCACAGACTTGGTCAGACGCCAGAACCTACGAGAGCCCCTAGGATGCAAATCAAGGTTATGACCAATCTGTACAAAGCGTTGTGCATCCGCTCTCTTGTATGCCTTCCTACAGGACTTGGAATTTTTATTGCATTTTGCTTTTAGTGAGTCAATATTAGATGCCCCGCTAATGTAGCCATTAATCCACTCCCGATATGCCGCCTGCTTAGATGATAAAGCATTGACAGATTCGCGAGTGAACCAACGAATATGCGTACCCCTACTGACGAGATCTGAGCTAGGAATGTAGTATTCCATTCCCAAAATGATCTCGTCAGCAACAGTAGCAGCACTAGGTGTCGGTTCATTCCCACTGAAGCAAGGGGCCCTTCCAAAAGAATAAAGTATAGTAATCGCGTATACCGTCCCAATCTGTCGACTTGTAGTGCCAAACGCGACGTTTGCATACCGCTGGTGGCGGCAGCTTGGCCTATGGCACTTTGGTAGATATAAGGCTGTGATCCGAAGAACCAAGTGGAGCTTGAACCACAACCTTATATTCCACCGGGTGAGAAGTCATCAGAAGGTTCAGTAGAGAAGGCGCTTGCCCATCAATGTCTGGGATCCTGGTGGGCTGATCAACCAGTTGGGTCAAGTCATGTGTGAGAGTAAAAGCATGAGCAGTCCTCCCAGCATGGTCAGTTTTGAGAGATTTCAACCATGATTCGTGGTGAGCATTAAAATCCCCCAAAACCACCAATTCCGCGTTAGGAAACTGCTCTTGCGCAGCATCTGCCACCCGACTAAGATGGTCGAATAATCGGCTTGTCTCCAAGTCACCATTGTGGGATCTGTAGAGGCACACGTAGACCCGACTCTGACGAACCAGATCCATACGTACCACCAACATGGAGAAGGAGGGGTCCTCCAAGCAGCGCAGTCGGTGACAGCAAACATCCGTCCTGACGAACAAGCATACTCCGGCTTTCGCTTTGAAGGATTCTTCAAGCATGTAGCCGGGATAATTAAGGTAGCTGGCATCGGCAGGACGGACTATTTGTGTCTCCGTTAGAAACAACATTGCTGGCCGTGCTGTCTCGAGATGGTGGTGGACAGCGTTGAGGTTAGCGTGGAGTCCACGGATGTTAGTGAACTCGACCTTAAACAGCGTGGGTATGGTGGGGGTGTGCACCGCTGTACGACCGTCATTCCTGCTTTGATGCGCTACCATATGGGAAAAAAGAGTGGAAAAGAGACGTGAAGCGAGCGACGTATTGCCACGATAGGGATGGGCAAAGTGTGGAGGCGTGTTTCCCCAAGTGGTTGCCAAAAGGGAAACTACACTGACCCACCGGACGGAAGGGCCCCCGAACCCCCCCGGAAGTGGCCGCCGGGACCCCACCTTCCGGTCACTACCGGCACGACGGTCCACCCCGAGATTATGCGTGGCCTGGTGGGGCAGCCTCGCGTGCTGGTTAGGCACGCTTGGGCCCCTGTACTATGCCACGGGCGGCCAGCGGAATAGCCGTTTCTTCGGGTCTCCCTGTCCGGCAGGGCAATACAGTTTCCCCCGGTATTTGTTCAGCAGCCGTCTCCACTGGACCAACACCCATCGCGGCAATGCTCGCTCGAGCACTGGCTGTACGCTGGCTGACCTCGAAACGCGGCTGCAAGCCACTTCACGAGATTTTCACCATGCGTACGGTGGTAACAAGCCAGGCGGGTGTTTATCATCCTACCACCAGATGAGCAGATGGTCGCTCAGATATCCCCTAGTCGCCTCTTACGACACCCATGGGAAAGGGGCAGTGAAATGTATTCTTTCTCCGTCGGCTATTAGCTTTACACTCGTGGCAAACCCAGGTCTCATTACTATCAATATCATCGATACTGTTGATGCATACTATGTGGTAGATTTTTGTACATAGGGCACAATTAAGACAGTCTTCCTCTTTTACTAATACTTTGCACTTGGTGCATACTGATTCTGTTCTTTTGATAACTTTATAAACACGTTAATAAAATTTTTAATAGGTATCTAATGATCACGTCACGTCTTCGATAGCAACGTACTCGCTCCTCAGTTAATTTAATTTTTTTCCGTAAAAAGTCCGCATTAAGTAAAAAACTATATACTATTTAAATTACTAAGGGATAATTTACATATAGTGTAAAAAATATTTAATAAAAACTTAAGTGTTATGTGCTAAATACATTTAGTAATGAAGTGAATGCAGGTTGTGCCCAAGTTTACTATTAAGTGAATACCTACATGCAACTTTTACTTGAACGATAACCATATCGTTGGCCCAACGGTGTGAACCATACTTCCACACACGAGCGATACGGGTTCAAACCCAAGTTGTTGGTGACCTATTTCAATTTATTTATTTTTCTGTTAAGAAGTTGCTGTTATAGTCGTTACTAAGTAAGAATGATTCCACAGAAAAAAATAATAACAACAAGAAATAATACTTCTCCAGAATCTTACAATGTGACAAACCGGCAAAAAAGCACAGTCTGAAAAGTGGTCGCCTGCATCAGAACAACTTACTAAACAAGACGTTGAACAAATCATTCGTAATGAGTTTCAGGCCTTTAAAAATTTACTATTGGAAGATATCACTAACATGTTAAACAAAATGATTCAAGAAAATCTTAAACCTATAAAAGAGCAAATATCTACTATTGAAAACTCGATGACTTTTTTGAGCGAAGAATACGAATCTACTAAAAAAATAATTGCAAGTTATGACGATAAAATTGCGGAAATGGAAAGAGAGAAAAATGCACTAAAAAATGTAACATCTGATTTGCAACAACGAATACATACTATGGAGCAGTATAATCGATCAAATAACATTGAAATACAAATGATTCCTGAGCATAAATATGAAAATTTAATTAGTGCAGTAATAATAATAATATAATAATAATAATATTTATTTCGAGTATCATTGACTCATTTTTGTTAGTAATACAAAAAAAACTTAAATGTCTATGTTAGTACTTAACCTAAAAAAATATGAATCTAAGATATGTGAGTCACCTCTGCGCCATTCCATTAGAAATAGCGCAGCAGTGACCCACATATGTGCAGTCCAGCCTGCTCGCGATTAGTTTCACGATGCTGTTGGTACTGCCCCGCACTCTGCGCACCAGGGCTCCACATCTTTTACGCATGGTGGTATAGAAACAGTCCACGTGTAGTAGTGTGTAGTAATGCAATTGAGTAAAACAATATCATGTGATCTAAAGGAGTCTGATATACATCACTGTACTAGAGTTGCAAAATTGAACAACAGCGACAAAAGACCCAGATCTGTGATTGTAAAGCTATCCACACCACGAATGAGAGACACGATGCTAGCATGTGTCATCAATTACAATAAATCGCATCCTGACGATAAACTGAACACATGTCACATAGGTATTGCAGCAGATAAGCAGCCAATATATGTTATGGAACACTTGCCACCGGCTATTAAGTCTTTACATGCAGCAGCTCGAATAAAATCTAAAGAAAAAAAATACAGATTTGTGTGGGTTAGACAGGGCAAGGTATTTATGAGAAAGACAGAACATTCAGAATGTATTTATGTAAAAAATCATACTGTTTTGAATAATATCCAGTAAATTGCTTTGCTCTCTAAACTCTTAGATCATTTTAGTGTTTCATGTTATAAAATTCAACGGTCTTAATATATACTACCAGAATGTCCGAGGTCTCCGTACTAAAACACATGACTTCATCTGCAATTTATCGTGTACAAATTATGATGTTATTATATTAACAGAAACGTGGCTTAATAATAAAATAGAGAACCATGAATTATTCGACAACCGTTATACAGTATACAGAAGAGATCGTGATAGTTCACTTTTACATTGTAAAAAAGATGGTGGTGGAGTTTTAGTGGCGGTCTCCAATAAACTGAAATCAATGCGACTCAGTTTTTGTGAAAGTCAGTGTGAAGATCTTTGGATAAATATTGAACGAGAAAATTGTCACGATGAGTGTAACTCAATTGCATTATGTGCAGTTTATTTGCCTCCTCCCGTTAGCCGTAATATGCTATCTAATTTTATCAATAATTTTAATAGTAGAATTGCAGATAATAGACAAAATGTTATGCTCGTGGGAGATTTTAATTTAAGTAATATCAATTGGTTCGCTACTGATGATAATGTTATTTTTAATAGTTCCTTAGGAAATTTGCTAGTTGATTTTGCATCTCTCAATAATTTAGTTCAACATAATAACATTTGTAATAACAATAATAAAATATTAGACTTAATATTCAGTAATTATAATAACATAAAAATTAGTAAGTCTATTTTGCCAATAGTGCCTCCAGATCACCACCATCCTCCCTTAGATATATTAGTTTCTTATTCATCAAGAACTTCTTTAAAAAGTAATGCTATTGGTGAAAAGAAGAACTATTTTAAAGCTGACTACGTAAGTATAATTTCAGAATTAGATAATATCAATTGGTTAAGCGAATTTTGTAATTGTAAGTCAATAAACTTAATGATCGATAAATTTTATAAAATTTTGAACAAATTGATTGAAAAATATGTACAAAAAAAGAAACAAAAAGGTAAACAATATCCTCCATGGTTCACTAAGGAAATGATAAATTTATATAAAGAGAAACAAGTTTTTTTAAATAAATACAAAATATATAAAAACCCACTTGATGAAATTTCATTACGTCTTTTGAGCAAACGTTGTGCAGATTTATCGAAAATTTGCTACAATAATTACATTAAGATTGTTGAAGAAAATATTAGTAGAAATCCTAAATATTTTTGGTCATACCTTAAGGGCAAACAAGGTAATAGTACCGCACTCCCAGGCAGAATGACTTACAAACAAAAAGTAATGAAATCTGGATCAGAAATTTGTAACGAATTTGCCTCGTATTTCGCTTCTGTTTACACACAATCTCAAAGTTCATATACATTACCATCTTATAATAATCAATGTAAACATGACTTTGGAGCGTTCACTAATTTTGTAATATCGCGAAGGCAGATTTATCGATACTTAAAAAGACTTGATACAACTAAAGGGACAGGTTATGATAATATCCCTCCTATATTTATTTCTAAATGTGCATGGGTACTAAGTTTCCCTTTATATTTATTATAAAACGAATCACTTCGCTCAGGTGTTTTTCCCGATAAGTGGAAAATAGCTAGGATCGTACCAGTATATAAGTCCAAGGGTAGTGAGTGCATTGAGAATTATAGACCGATTTCCATACTTTCCACTTTTGCCAAAGTATTTGAAGCAATAGTTTACCCATATCTAGAATGTCATGTTAAGCAAATGATTAATAATAACCAGCACGGCTTTATAAAGGGTCGATCTACAACATCAAATCTTGTTTTGTACAGTGAATTCATTGTGCCAGCTATTGATAACCACAAGCAAGTTGACGCAATTTATACCGATTTAACCAAGGCTTTCGACAAAGTTTCGCACGATATTTTACTCTTAAAACTAAGCAAGTACGGATTCAATGGTAATATGCTTGAGTGGTTCAAATCATATTTATACAATAGACAACAATTTGTTGTCTTAAAAGGTTTTAGCTCGAGTCTATATAAAGCCTGCTCCGGGGTTCCTCAAGGGTCACACTTAGGACCTTGGCTCTTTAATATCTTCATTAATGATATTTGCGATACGGTACATTATAGTAGAGTATTTTTATTTGCGGACGATTTAAAATTAACAAAAGTAATAAACAACTTAGCTGACTCAAAACTCTTACAGGTGGATATAAATGCTATATATAATTGGTGTAAAAATAATAAAATGGAATTAAACGTCAGTAAATGCAAGCATATAAAATTCACGCGAAAGCTCAATAAAATCAAAACAATATATAGCATTGATAACATCAAGTTAGAGGAAGTTTTTGAAATAAGTGATTTGGGTGTCATTTTTGATGACAAGCTTACTTTTGTCCCGCACTTCAATAAAATAATTACGAAAAGTTCCAAAACGTTAGGATTTTTAATTAGAAATGGTAAACACTTCACGAATAACACGAAAAAAATAATCTATAACGCTTACGTGCGTAGTGTACTGGAGTACGGTAGTGTAATGTGGAAGCGATTTGTATATCATCTATCCAGAAACAAAAAAATCTCATACAATAAATCTAATAAAAATTACAGCAATCTCTTGAAAGATTTTAATATGGATAGTCTCTCTGTACGCAGACAATTATTAGATCTCTCTTTCCTATTTAAGATAATTCGTAACGAGATCGACTGTACTCACTTACTTGAAAAGATATACTATCGTATTCCAAGGCGCAATTATCGTAGTTTTCTGGGTACTTTTGATGTCAGAATATCAAAAACGAAATTAGGATGTAATGCACCAATACCTAGATCATCACGGTTGTACAATGGTTTTTGTCAAGATCTAGATATTTTTAATGACTCTGCCATGATTTATCGTAAACGGGCGCTAGAATTGTTGAGAGATGCAAATAAATAATAAATAAATAAATAATGTTATCTTAATTTTATTTTGTATTAATTAGTATATTTTTAGTGATTTTTTGTAACGTAAACTTTGCATGAATTTAATATAACTATTTGTGTTTTTAATTTTAATTTTATTAAGTGCATGTTTATTTTTTATGGTCTTTAATTTGTACCAATTTGGACTAATTTTTTTTTTAATCTTTCTACTCATGTTGCTATAATTATGTGTTAATGTATTTTTAAAACAAATATTGTAATTGTTGTGGCTACTTTAAAAAGCTGCACATGTTAGCTATTTTCACTTAATTGTTTTACATTTGTCATTAAAACATGTAGTAGCTACTAGTGGTCCTTAAATAAAGAAATAAAAAAAAAACTTACAAATAGGAAACAATAAATAACAACAACATTCGTTGAAAAACCAGTACAGTAATTTCACTGCTTTAACAAACTCAAAGTTGGCCGAACGGTATCGTTTATACATCAACACCCATAACACGCTAGGTTCAATTCCAAGCAGTACTGATATTATTATTATTATTATTTTTTATTAAAAATGGTGTTATGCTCGTTGTGTACTGCAAATATTCTGGTAACTCAAAAGCGTATCAGATGTTCGTCCACAAATTGCTCCAACCATTATCATCAAGAATGCGTGAAATATAATGAAACGACCGCGATTTCACGATCTAAGTGGATGTGTCCAGACTGCGATAAACACTCTTTTAAGGCGGAAGACAATAACTTAAAACATAATACAAAGAAAAAGTCTCCTACTGGCTCCAATAAATCTCCGGATCCTTGTACTCCTAATACATCATCTATTCAGGATATGATTCTTGATGAAATTCGTAGCTTAAGAAGCGAGATGAATGACAAATTTAAAGAGCAACAGGCATGTTTAAGTAAATTCGACTCATCTTTATGTAATCTCCGAAAGGAAATCCAAGAACTTGGCACAAACGTTTTTAAAATGCGTACAGAACTTGATGAGATTACAAAGACTGTGAGTTTCTTATCGGAGGCCCATGACCATCAAGTGAATATTAATAAAGAAAATTCAAAGTTGATTTCGAATGTCGTAGCTGAAAACAATACTCTGCGAACAAAACTAGGTGAAATAACAGCGGAGCTCGCAGAAATAGAGCAGAGATCACGAGACTCCAATATTGAACTTCAATGCGTACCAGAAAGCAAATCTGAAAACTTGTTTACCCATATTAAAAAACTTGCAGGCACTGTGTCGTACCAATTATCAGATAAAGATGTGTTAAATTGACACAGGGTTGCTAAATATAACTCGGGGAGCAAAAGACCTCGCAGTATTATTATAAAAATGATTAGTCCAAGAGTTCGTGACAATTTTCTAGCAACTGTCAAATTATACAACCTTAAGAATAAAGATAATAAGCTCAACTCAACACACCTTGGATTTGCAGTCAATCGGCCCATTTATGTGATGGAACATCTTTAGCCCGTGAATAAACAATTGCATGCAGCTACCAATATAGTCGCAAAAGAGAAGAATTACGAGTTTGTTTGGATACGCAATGGGAAGATCTTCGTGCGCAAGAATATTCAGTCGGAGGCTAAAGTAGTTAGGGATAAAGGCTTTTTGCAAAATTTATAAACTTTTTAATTTAATTAATGTAAAGCATGCGTATTGGCGTGTGAGGACTTATGGATTAGTTTGAAATTAGGAGGGAGCGGCAGTATTCATATATGTGTTGCCTACCTGCCACCACCTTTAGATGGGAATTATGTTGACACGTTTTTATATAACTTATGGCGGGTAGTAACGAGAGTAAACGAAAAGTCATCTATTATGTTGCTAGGGGATTTTAACTTAACTGACGTATTGTGGGAGTACAATGTTGAAACTAGTTTTCTATTACCATCGATTTCTGATAGTTACGTAGTAAACAGATTTGTAGACATCATTGCATTCAATAATCTGTACCAATGTAACAGTGTTTTGAATGAAAATAGAAAAATGTTAGACCTAGTTTTTTCCACTGACCCAGCTTGCATAGCTATTTCTAGAGTATCAACACCTCTAGTACCGTCTGACATTCATCATCCTGCTCTCAAAATATTAATTCAGAAGTCCTCATATGCCACTGTCAAATTCAAAAAAATCCTAAGATACAATTACACAAAATGTGACTATGAAGCGCTGAATACTGCCTTAAAAACTATGGATTGGACAGCTGTATGGGTGGGATGCTCGGATGTTAACGAGATGGTTGAAGTATTTTACTCGAAATTAATGTCAATTATTCATGAATTTACTCCAGTTAAATTGCCGATGAATGAGACCTTCCCTGTCTGGTATTCCTTATCCCTTATTAAAGCTCTTAGAGAAAAAGCGAAATACCATAAACGATACAAATCTTACGTAAATGGAATGGATAAACTTAGTTACACTTTGTTACAAGAACGATGTGAGGCTTTGATAAAAGAATGTTATACTAACTTTATAAATAATACACCTAATAATTTACGTCGAAATCCAAGGTATTTTTGGATTTTTTTTAAAAGTAGAATGAGTAACTGTTCTTCAATTCCCAATGAAATGACCCTAGGAATCGAAAAAGCAATGGGTGAACAGGAATAGCTAACCTTTTTGCTAGGCATTTCCAGAATACATATAATTTAAGCCGTGCATACTCAGGATTACCAACGCCAGATATTACTAATCCATATGGCAACGTTATGTCCCTCAGTAAATTATTCGTAGAAGAAGTCGACGTTTTAAGATCTTCGTCTTAAGAAGAGAAGTCTTCAGTCTTTAAATATGAATAAATCACCCGGTCCCGATGGAATACCTCCATTATTTTTGAAAAAATGTGCAAGAAACTTGTATAAGCTTTAACCACAATTTATAATAAGTCGTTAGAGATGGGCATATTCCCATCCATGTGGAAGAAAGCTCATTTAATACCAATCCACAAACGGGGTGATGTAGGTGATGTAACTGCTTATCGTCCTATATCATTACTATCTAATTGTGGTAAGATACTGGAGTCAATTGTGCATAGGGAAATACTAGGCCATACACGTAAATATATAAATTGTAATCAGCACGGCTTTTTAGCTGGTAGATCAACAGCATCAAATTTAGTGTCTTATGTATCGGTAATTGCAAAAGCTTTAGATAAGAAAAAAGAAGTTCATTCAATATACACTGATTTCAGAAAAGCGTTTGATTTTGTCAACCACAGGATATTATTGAAAAAAATTGAACACATGGGCATTCATGGTTCCTTATTGAGATGGGTTGAGTCTTATCTACAAAAACGGTCACAATTAGTTAATATTTGTGGTTTTAAGTCCGCCGAAATTGAGGTAGCTTCGGGAGTCCCTCAAGGATCACATTTAGGCCCTTTACTTTTTTTAATCTTCGTAAATGATTTATGTGTTAATATAAAATCGAATTTCAAATTTTATGCTGATGACTTGAAAATTTATCGCGTAATAAATAATGACTTAGATTAACTAATATTGCAAACGGATATAAACTATATTTGTGATTGGTGCCACTTAAATCAAATGTACCTTAACCCCACAAAATGTTTTTACATAAAAATTTTCTCGCAAGATTATTTCTGATACGGTGACATATTATATCAATAATAATTCAACTATCCAAGAAGTAACGAGCATACGTGATCTTGGCGTTATACTTGATAGTTCACTAAGCTTTAGGCTACATCTAGATAATATAATAAAAAAAGCGTCAAAACTATCTGGATTTATTAACAGACAGTTAAAAATATTTAAGCAACCGAGTGTTTCTATTCTTTTATTTAATACCTTTGTTCGAAATATCCTGGAGTATTGCAGTGTAGTGTGGAGCCCTTGCTATCAGGTTCACATAAATAGACTTGAATGTGTTCAAAAGAGGTTTTTATACCACCTTTCTTACAAAGATAATAAATGTCTCGAACTTAAATCCTATGCACAGAGACTGAATTTTTACTGAGCAAGCTCACTTTACACTCGGAGAAAAATAAATGATATCATATTTCTATACAAGATAATTCATGGGCTTATTGACTCGTCCGATGTCCTGCAATGCATACAGTTTTCCATTCCTCATCCAAATAGTCGCATGCGATATTGTACGACCTTTTGTCTTCCTACTTCTAGAACAAATGTACTTAGCCACTCGCCTTTATGTTCCTCCGCATGTGTTCCTCTTATAATAGTATTCGTTTTAATTATGATATTTTTACCGACAGTTATATAGCCTCATTGAAAAAAAGTTTAAAAAAACTGTTTCGATAGTTTAAATTGTTTTGCAATTAAAAAAAATATAAATTTAGATATTTGTTGCTGTCTTAGACTAGACTTTTTAGTACACCAAGACTTTTTTCTACATCAAGAGAAATGTAATCAATTAAATTTTTTGATTGTCATTTTGTTTTGTATACCTATGAACATAAAATAAAAAAAAATAAAAATATATAAAATCTAGTTTTATTGAATACTGTATTATTTGAAATTAAATTCTAATTCCACCTAATTTAAACATTTTATGTGTGCAATTCAAATGGGCAATTAAGTACGTAAGAATGTCAGTTTTGCAGGATTTTCGTCACAAATATAATTCCACGCTTGCGTAACCGCTTATTTCGCTATTATTACTTAACTTGAATACATATTACATTACTTATATTTACTTTCATTTGATTTCACAAAGAAATATATATAAATACAAAGATTATAATGATATTAATTTACGTATCGCGCGGTCGACTTCGTCTAATTTTGTCGTATATCGTATTTCTTTTCGGTTCGTACTTGCAAAAACCAATACAACAAATCGATGACAAGATCACGTATTTCTTATTACCATTATTTAGAGAACAGAACCCATTATTCGTTAGTGCACAAGTCGCTGGCGTAAATGGTGTTGTAATTTCGCGCATCATGACGCAATTCCAACAATTTACCATTTACTGCTGTTTTTATTTAGCGGTTAGCAGGACCAGTTGCTTCACCTGCGTGAAATTCAGTTTGTGTTGGACATCCTTCAAAGTTTACCATTTTAACGTATATAATGCCTATTTGAAATTTACAAGTATAATTCTTTTTATGTCAGTAATAATTATTTGAATTTGAAAAAATAAAATAACATATGGTCGAATTTCGACCACTGGGCGATCACTACTGGTTATAATTGGTCTTTTTGGCTCTGTTTATACACATATATACTGTCCACGTATTCATTGCCACCAAGTTAACTAAACTTGCTCACACGCTTGAGGCGGACTGTTATGAAAGATATACGATGATATTACAAACAATATGTATACAATATTAGTTTTCATGCAAAAACTACACAAAAAAATCACTGAAAACACGAAATAGTTAAAAACAAAATATTTTAATTTTGACAACTGCGTAACAGTGCGAGTGCGATTCCTACAGATGATAATTTATTGATTTTTTGTAGTGGAGCAAAACTTTTAATCAATAAATAAGTATATTATAACTCACAAATATCTATTAGATAAATTTTAGGATAAATCATAAGCAAAAGAGTTTATTACATGTAATATTTAATCTCTTTACAGTTTTAGCTTTAATTGTGCAAAATTTCATTTTTCTCTGTCCACGCAATTGTCGTAAAAGGGTATACTAGGCTTCACGTATATTATACATAGATAGATCTTTCAAACAGATATATTATTGTGTGTAATACATTTTATTCACGGGGTTCTATACACGTATCGTGGTATTAAAACGGTGTATGGAAATTCGATATCTATCTCCATACACCGTTTTTTTATTAAAAATCGAATGCTTCGGAAAATTACAAAATATAACAATAGCATTCAGTGCTTTCGCATCATCCATTTTACTGGTGGTAGGGCTTTGTGCAAGCTCGTCTGGGTAGGTACCACCCTGGGTAGGTACTCATCAGATATTCTACAACAGTATTTGGTATTGTTGAGTTCCGGTTTGAAGGGTGAGTGCTCACTCACAGTACATTACAGGCACAAGGGACGTAACATTTTAGTTCCCAAGGTTTGTGGCGCCGTGGCGATGTAAGCGATGGTTAACATTTTTTACAATGCAAATCTATGTTGGTATGCTATGACATACATAGCATACCAACATACCATACATGCTCGTCCGTCTACCAAACTATGTAAAAAACAAAATTATGCATTTCAGCGCGTTTTCATTTCCATTTCAGTTTTTGATTGTTGCTCCTTAGAGTGACCGTATATTATTATCAAAGAAATAACGCTAGAAAAAAATCTAACGTTATTTCTTTGAGTTTTACTGACGACACTTGGCATTTCCAAGGAAGAGCTGGCAGCAGTTCTGGTACATATTCTACATCACGATTCGTAATTTTATCTCGATCACTAATAAGAACTAGATACACTGAGCCGGTTGGCGTGGTTGGTAGATACTTGCCTTTCACGCCGAAGGTTGTGGGTTTGATTCCCACCCAGGACAGACATTTGTGTGCATGAACATGTCTGTTTGTTCTGAGTCTGGGTGTAATTATCTATATAAGTATGTATTTACAAAAAGAAAAGTAGTATATGTAGTATATCAGTTGTCTGGTTTCCATAGCACAAGCTTTGTACAAGCTTAATTTGGGATCAGATGGCCGTGTGTGAAAAATGTCCCAGGATATTATTATTATTATTATATTTTTATTTTACATTTTCCCTCGTATGAGGTAATAAAAACCTAAACACACGGGCCGTAGCCAAGCGCGAGTAGGGTCTAGGTGATCGTATAAGAAGATGAAATGGATGAAGTCGTAAGGAACTTGCGAGTGAGGCGGCATGTGTTCAGGATGATTGCCTTTTGGAGTAAATTATGAGTGTGTTGAGGAACCTGTAACATATCAAGACTACGTTGTAGGCTTTTAGGTACGACTCCAGTTTATGATATGACAATGGGAATAATATGGATGGTGTTGGCTCGCCACTGACGTTTCAATTCAAGTGCTAGATCTTGGTATTTGCTGAGCTTTTCCGAAATTGTCGACTGTATGTTATGGGTGTTAGGAATAGCTATATCAATAAGATAAATAGTTTTGTTAATTTTGTCATGAAATGTGATATCGGGTCTATTGAAATGTATTGTTTTATCTGTGATTATAGTTCTGTCCCAATATATCCTGTAACTATTATTTTCTAGTATAGTGTTAGGTTTGTATTTATAATATGGAGTCTTCTTTTTTATAAAATTATGTTTATGTGCGAGATGTTGATGTATGATGGCGCTCACTTGGTCGTGTCGATGCTTATAGTCAGTTTGCGCAAGGGCTCTACAGGCGGATGTTATGTGTTGAATGGTTTCGGGATTAGAATGACAGTGCCGGCATGAATCTGATTGGATATTAAGTGTGCGTATTATGTGTTTCTGGTAGTTTCGGGTGTCGATGACCTGGTCCTGAATTGCCAACATAAAGGCTTCAGTTTCAGGGAAGAGTTCACCACGCCTCAGCCAAGCGTTTGACGCTGCTTTGTCAACATATGATTGCTGTAAGTCATGGCGATGTCTTCCATGAAGGGATTTCTGTTGCCTTGAGGCAGTTTTTTCATTAATGTCGGTAATACGTTCATTTTTTTGTGGGTTTTGATCTTTAAGGTTTAGCGGGGTGAAGTGTTTGTCTGCGAGTGTTACTGTTTTATGCAGTGCAGAGTGTTCCGAGCGTTGATAAAAATAGTGTCTAAGAGATATGATTTGTTTATTGTGTAGGTTGACTACATCTATTAAGCCTCGTCCGCCTTCACCTCTGGGCAGGGTCATTCTCTGTACGCAAGATCTAGGATGGTGTTTTCGGTGGGCAGTTAGAGAAGTGTTAATGATACGTTGAATGTTGAGGAGTTCACATTGAGACCATTTAATTATGCCAAAAGAATAAGTAAGCACCGGAATCGCGTAACTATTTATTGCTTTAAACAAATTGCGGGAGTTGAGTTGAGACCGGAATAGAATATTTAAACGATGTCTGAATTTAGTTTTAAGACTATCTTTTGCTCCTTTTTGATCAATCTGCCTAGCTTGTTCAAAACCTAAGTATTTGTAGGTAGTGTACGGGTCTAGAGGTTCAATAATCTCTCCTGATTCTAAGATGTAGCTATTTGGGATGATTTTTCCATTTTTGACCGAAAATGTCTTACACTTGTCTATCCCGAACTCCATGTGAATGTCGTTTGAGAAAGTCTGGGTGATATCTGCAAGGTGATGTAATGATGCTATTGTGCTACTGTATAATTTGATGTCATCCATGTACATGAGGTGTGTGAGAGTAGTTTCTGTATTTGGTGTGGTGATAGAGTAACCAAGATTTGATTTGTTCAGCATATGGGAGAGAGGGTTTAGCGCAAGACAAAACCACAGCGGGCTAAGGGCGTCTCCTTGAAAGATACCTCGGCGTATTGGGATTTCAGCCGTTTCGCTTTTAACCTGTCCTGCGATTTTAAGCTTTGTTTTCCAGTTTTGCATAGAGCTTTCAAGAAAATAAATAAGCTGTGGGTGAACTTTATAGTATTGTAGTACGTAAAGAAGCCAACTATGTGGTACGGAGTCAAAAGCTTTTCTATAATCTATATACATGGTATTAATATTTTTTTTCCTAGATGTAGCGTGTTTCATGGCTATTGTGTCTATTACAAGCTGTTCCTTGCAACCTTGTCTACTTTTTCGGCATCCTTTTTGTTCTTCGGCAAGAATATTGTTAGTTGCAACATGTTCGTGTAGGATTTCAGCAATACATCCTGTAAGTATTTTATAAATGGTTTGTAGGCAGGTAATTGGACGATATTTAGCTGGATTTTGATGGTCAGTGTCTTTCGGTATCATGTACGTGAGGCCCTGTGTGACAAAGTGTGGCATTATGTTAGGTGTTTGAATAAAGTCATTGATGTGGTTGTGGAGTAATGTATGGACTGATGTAAATTTTTTGTACCAATAATTGTGTATACAGTCACTTCCAGGTGCTTTCCAGTTGTGGGTCTTATTTAGTACTCGCAAGAATATGTCAAAAGGTATATGGTTGAAATTCATAGGCTTGATTGAATTAATTTCTTCCGGGTCTAACCACGCAGCGTCTTTATTGTGATTTACTGGATCAGCCCATACGCTAGACCAGTAACTATGTATTGTGTTGGTAGGTGGTGATGGTAAATCTTGATTATCTGTGCGTGTGTTGTGTTGTGAGGCAGATGACAAGGTTCTATAAAAATGTTTCTCATTGTTAGAAAAGTGAGTATTCTGTGACTTTCTAAGAGTGCAAATTAAATATCTTTTCAACCTACTAGATGAGGCATTTAGTTTTTGTTTGAGGGTGTCAAGAAAATGTTCATTGTTTGTGTTAGGTTCTTCATGCTGTGAGTGTATCCGGTGTTTATTTTTTATCTTTTCCACTAATAATATAAGCCTATTGCTCCTATTGCCATTGTTATATTCTGTGAGTCTTCCAATGTCTCTTCTAAGATCTTGTATCTTTTTCTGTAACCTTTTCTGCCATGCAGTTTCTTTTTTCAGTTGTTTGTTAAGTTGAGGGGTGGTATCCTTAATCTTAGTTCCATTGCAAACAGCTGCTGTGTATGCTGCACAATAGATTATGGCATGAGTGGTCTGAAAATCTTGTTCTGCTGAAATTTGTTGCGGCATTATTTCGGTGTTAATGATATTAACAATTCTAGCTAATTTTCTTGAGGTGTTTTGTTTTGGTATGTAGGGACGGGCAACCGGGTTGGTGTTTTGAAATTTTTGTACTGTAATGTTATATTGTTCCTTAATTTTTTCCACGTCAGGATAGTAAGTAGTTTGGTTCAGTTCATTATTTCCAGCGATGTCTGATGGAGCATGTGTTTCAGTTGATGGGGTGAATAGATGTGTGTGATTGTTATTTTCTCCGTCGTGGTTAGATGCTTGTACGGGTGTTGTATTTTGTGATAACATTGCGTGTTGTGAAGTAAGTTCTAAACGGTTACGGCGCACACGAAGATCGTTCGATATCTCTTCACGAATTCTTTTAAGTTTTTCATCACTAATCATTTTATTATTAAGTATGACTCGTAGCTGGTCTGATATTCTCTGTTCACTTACTTCTGAAAATTCTGGGTGTTCTGCAATACCTGCTTGATAAAGGGGTTCACGGTAAGCTGATCTATTTTCTTCTAACTCTGTAATTTTATAGTAGTTTCTAATAATAGTTTCGTTGTACTCAGGGGTCCATCTTCTTCTCTGCCGTACCCCTTGATTACAGTGTTTGTGTGTCTGTATGTTTGGATAAGTTTGTATGTTTTGTACTGTGTCCTGGTTGTTGGTTTGCAGTAAATAAACAGTAACTTCTTTTTTTATTTGGTCTAATGTTTCTTGGGAGAGTAATTTATTTCTTACAATAGCTCGGCATTGGTCACCTAATCTCTGTCTGGATGCCTGCATCTGTGGGAATTTCCTTGAAAATTCGTGGTGTAAATGATCAAGGTATATTTTGCTTGTAGATAATTTTGTGGCTATGAGGTACGTGCGCCAGATGAACTCATTCATCTCTTTCGACCATCTTTTGCGCGCACGGCTTGTGTCTGTGGCGGGTGCAGGTTCAATGGCAAGTGCCTCCTGCACAACATCCACAGACGTAGGTGAAATGGTGTTTGGTGAAATATGGCATGAGAGTGGAGATGAAATGGGTGATTCATATGAATTCAATGGTGACGATGTCGATGAAATTATTTCACTAAGCAAATCGGAGTCCTTTTTATCTTCTGCTAGGGTCACATTGTGGGAGCAAGTCGTAGGCGTAGATAAAATTAGTAAATTTGTATCATCGCCCAAGGGGTCGGCTGTAACTTCTACGTTGTGAGTCCGCCTGTTCAGCTCACAACGACCGGCTGTAACATTTTTACTGGTGAGTGCCCGCCTGCTCAGCTCCTCACCACCGATGGTTCGCATGCTGTAGCATCCAGCATCGGCTCCAGATGCGCCCCGGCGCACCCCGGGAAGCGGCCGTAAATTGTATCTTCTTTTATTCATCTCCATTTGGGTTTGGGACCGTTAGTTGAGAATGACGTAGCCAAGGTTTAAGTGGCTATTAAATTTTGTGTATCTCCTGTTCTACTTATTTAACAGGGTAAGGTCAGGTCCAAGAGACCTTTCATGTCTTCTCATAAGCCCCCCCACCACGGCAAGGTGGTCCCCTGGGGGGGTTATTATTATTATTATTATTATATACACTCCCGTACAAAAATCATTTTAAAACTGTCCCTTAATGTGTTTATGTAGTTGTAGTTGAAACAAAACCACATCAATGCAAATTCAATCTTAAGATCATCGATTAAAGTTGTGTTCACAACTCATACTCATATTTACTCATATCGACAATAGCTGGTCTACACATACATTACAAATTCAACCTTACATGGTTAACTTAAAGTAAAATTTAAAAAAACGATAACAAAATCAATAAAATTTTACGAGGTAGGCTCGCCGCTAGCACAAGGAGTGAATGGAGCCGAACTGTACAATATATTTATTTTCATACTTAAATTTGAAATGCATTTTTTTTTGTAATTTAGTCAAAGGTGTATTTTGTGTTTTAAACATAATTTGTTATTAATAGGGAACGACATTAATAATCAATGAAACTAAGATAAATATAGACATAATTATTTATTTACATAATAAATCATCAAAATCAAAATTTAGTTACATATTTATCACTTTCTAAAAAATGCTTCGAACATACAACGCTTCGGGTTTTACAAGTTTTTACAAGTGCTACAAGTTTTGGGTCGGCTAAAAGTTTTCTTCGGATCTTAAACGTGCTATTATAATAGATATCCATTCGCCACACCGCACAGGATCTAGAGGAAACTTAAAAACCATTATAAAATCTCTCATCATCAATTTAATCACATGTAGTCAAAAAATAATATTAAGAAATAAAACTGACTAAACAAAAATGTTACAATAAATCTTTAATTCTCGCTTTGGAGTCGATGCCAAGCCTTTAGATGGTCTAGTATAAACAAGAACTTGGCTATCGTCTAAGTCTAATTTCAGAGCCTATTATAATCTTTCAAAAATAAATTTGAATGATTCAAAACTGTCCATTAATCACGGAATAATCGGTATACATACATAAAATAAAAATCGATTCAAATTAAGAACCTTCTTCTACTTAGTCAGTTAAAATTTAAATCAATAATATTTTACTACTATATTTATAGACACATTTAAGAAGTTAATTTAACAATAGAAATGCATAATCATATTTTTCATAAAAACAAAAAAACAAAAACTAACACCATCGTCTCCACCAACTATGTTCCATTGTTGTTGAAACAACCAATGTAACCCGAATAATTTAAGTGGGCACGCGATAGTATGAATAACACGTTTATCAAGAGTCTTTATAATTGTCATGTTTTATACCACATGGTGTTTATTACGATTTAGTTTTTAAAAATGTTTTCCTAAAGAAATAGCAGTTTTTACAATACACTAATAACAATTATATAATGGTACAATTAATACTTACCGAAAATATGAAACCCCATCCTTTTTCAGCGTCCTAGACGTGTGATTTCTGCATTTTTGAAAGAGCACTGAGGCGTGTTTACTGTCAGCGCGTCCGAATGGTACTACGTTAAAAGAGCCCCCAAATGTTCAAATGGGTGCTCATTCGGTGAGGACGTTTTTTGAAGCCGATTGTGTATCTAGTTTTTATTAGTGATCGAAGTAATTTTATTTAAATGTGATCAGGTATAGTTAATAGATTTTGCTTAACAAAATATTGTTTTAGTATCATATTTGGTAATCGTTTGGTTTTGAAAAATCGAACAAATACTACAAAAGGATTACAGAGGAATGGCAGTAAGGATGCAGAGCACAATTTAAAACAATACAGAAATGTATTTACAAAACATAACAACAACAAAATATGTAAATGTAATAACGCCCGCAGTCAGTTTAAACAACCCGTACAAGTACAATGGGAGTACTATATAATGTACTATTCTCAACACCGACTGCTTCCATAAGGCGTAACTTCTGTTCTCCATGTCGTCTTTTACGATATATTTTACAACTCCGTAAGTCCATAATACAGATAATTCTTTCATGTCTACTGATGAAATATCACAATTGTAGATTAGTTTGTCAGTTTCCGATAACTTGTTGTGTAGACTCAGAGTGTTCGCGTCCTCGAAGAGCCATTCATTGTTTGTGAAATACTCTAAAGCTGAAGAAAGGGATTGCGCCAAACTATATACCTTTAGTAACCTGCAAATTAAAAAAAAAACACGTTATTTTACATCATTATCCTATGTACAAAAGCCACAACTTGAAGCCATTTCCTTCTTTCTTTCATAATAATAATAAATTTATTCTCTCCCAGAGACAGTATTGTTTACATTTTTTTTTAATATTAAATATAGTTGTATGTGGGAGGCAGGAGCCCAAACTAGGTTGCCCTGTACTAAGGGTCCCCTGGCTAACCCAAGTGGGGTGGGTTAGGAACTATTTATTTATTTATTTTCACGGGACTCTTACAAACGTATTAACAATACCTTGCTTTTTGTCCAACCAACAAACAGCATCCATCGATGACAACAGCGGGAATGTAATGTAATATCAATGTCAGTATTAAGTACAGAATCTTGTATGGGGTAATATATGCGCCGCAGTACCATAATGCTTTCGACGGTGCAAAAGGTCTTCCTTCATTATGCAAAACATCCACGAGCTCCCCTGTAATGCGGAGAGAATTTCATGTATTCGGAAAGGGCTATAATGATTTCGCTCAAATTTTGGGATTAGACAAGATTTAGTTTTTATTAAAGCCCAGGACTTATAACAATAAAAATAAATCCTGAGTAGGTGGTACCTATTAAGAAGGGCCAGGGAGCCCTAACACCAAGTAAACTTTGGAGATAAGAGACAGTTATATGGCAAAGGAGAAGTGTCACGTACGGCCTGCAATGGACAAATGGTTGGGCCCGTTGTACGTCCTTTAAGAAATTATATAAGTCCTGATTTTTGTAAACAAATATATTTGATATTTGAGGATATTATGAAAGTATTTACAATATCTACGAGAGGTAAAATCGTGACGGTATTAGATATCATTTATTGATGACACTAATTCAAGTATCGAATACATTGCCTGAATCACTAAAAAGTACAAAAAAAAAATCGCCAAGTATTCCATAAATGTCATAGCAGTTCGTAATTACATTAATGCGATTAACTTCATAATCCTTAACCCATACCCATATATTACAGCTGATATGTGTTGGGACATTTTAGGTAACGAATCTCTTGGTTACAAAAACTCAAATTAAAGAAATTCCTGAGTACATACTATATGTCTAGCAAGTGTTAATCACAGCAGTTGCATATAGCTTTCAAAATTAGTGACAAAAAAATTATTAACTTACAAAGTCTTACTTGTACAAAGTGTGTGTCTTACAAAGTACTTAGAAAAAATCCCCAAGAATTTTTGGGACTTGGCTTCATACAAAACTTACCGAAAGTCAGTGGATTTCTTTTGCCACTAACTGTAAAGATAATTGGCTGTTGGTTTCCTGCCATATATCTATCGTGTGTCTCCAACGCTGCAGTTATCATTGTATTGGTGACGATATCCACAGGTACAAAGTCGATTTTTATATTATCAGCCAATAAAGTTCGTATAACGGCTAAAGAAGTTCCAAGAATTATCTAAAAATAAACGAATATATGTTGTATAACTATAAAATTGGTAGTCATTCATGTCTTTGGGCTTTTGGGAGTTGTCGTGGAGGAGAAAGATTAGGGGGTTATATAGGGGAGGAAGATAGGGGAATGTCTTGTAGGTCTACTCTCAGTTACTAGTTTATTATTAATCTCAATCAGATTTAACAACGTCCACTTTTATATAAGATTTCTTTTTCGTGGCGGTAGACGTCGACCGTTCGAATCTTCTCCAATTTAAGCTTTACAAGAGGAATAATTTTATATTAATGTCGGCTGCTCACCCCGCTTGGTCCATACGCATTTTTAACGTCCACCCAGCCGATAGTTGGCTCCCTGTACGCAGATATAACTGGAAGACAAAACATATTACTCTTTGGGATATGCCCAAATAGCCAATAATAGTAATTGTCCAGGAGATCTTTGTGTATATGATAAATGAAGAATTAGTAGGTATCAAACACTTGACAGTACGCCAGTGAGCGGTGTGTGCGTCTATGCTGAATGCCCTTCCAATAATAATTATGTATTAAGATTCAGTTTTATGATCCTTAGGGAACGCCAATAGTTAAAAATGTGTTTTTTGATCAATAGTTACCAATAATCAAACATAGTCAAATAATTTACTATAAAAATTTAGTATAAAAATTTAGCCACCCAACGTGAACAATATGGCGGATTGTTAACTCTCAACCACGACAGCTGTTTTGTTCAAGTTTTCTTGGTTTCAACGTCGTGTCTCTCATATATTTTTTCTATTATTTATGAGGAATTTAACCATAGTTCGATATTATTATAATATGTCGGAAAGTTCATCAGACGATGATATTTTTGCGGAGTACGTTTTAATGAGAAGGCCGATGTGGTGGTACTACCACGTAACCCACATATCGTTGATTTTTACCAGCTTTAGCCCACAGTATAATGCCGTAAGACATATGACGTTATGCCGTTATGCTGTAAGACATTATACTGTGAAAATTAACTAAAATATAAAAGGCGGGCCGTATCATCATCGGTAAATAGTCCTAATTTCTTAACCGCAATAGCCGCTGAGCTTAGTTTACTCGCCAATCAGTTAATATGTCTCATTTGCATAATTGCTTCTTGACTAACCAGATTATAGATGATTCTGATTAGGACGTATATTTTACCGATAGCTGGTCGAACGATGCAAATAGGCAAGCCTTTTCCCATTACTCTGACGAGGTCCTCAGCAACTGCTTTTGTGATTGTGTAACTGTTTGGCCATTGATCCATAAATCTTAAAAGTGAAAATAAAAATATGAATAAGTATTCCATTTTAGTAAGGAAACTGTTACCGTTTATAAAAAGATGCTTCGATTATTAATTATAAATAATGTTTTCGGGGAGTCGAATAGTTTGTTTAATACGAGTTTGATAGAATAAAAAAAAATATATTGGTACGCTCGCTCATTTACACTATTAACTATATCCAACGGCATGGATAGATGCCGGTATTTAAGCAACAGAATCGTAGATCGGAATACATGTATAAAATATTTTTTTCTTCAATCCATTTAATTCACTATGAAGTATACATGAAACTACAGGGACAAAAAAATAAGTTTAGCGACAAATCATTAATCTAAAATTTAAGAAAAAAAACCTTTATATACTTTTTTCTAACCAGAATGACATTTCATGCATCTTACTAAAAGATGGAATGCATTATTTGTTAACACATCTGAACACAGTAAAATGAAATTTTATATGATCTTGTACTCACGGTTCGATCATGGCATCAAGTTTATCGTCATCCACACCTTCAGCGAGCTGTATCATTGTTTCAGGAGGTATTGGACTCTGGTAGAAATCCTCTTTAACATCTCCCTTAACACGATCCTTTGTGGCGTGGGAGTACGCTGTAGACACGTGGACAACCGATCTACGAACATTAAATGAATTTAATTGTTGTGAGAGGAAGCCTTAGCCCAGCAGTGGGACATTCACAGGCTGTTACTTAAAATAATGACTGCGTGGAATGGTAGCAAAAATAATGGAGCATTTGCTCGTTGAATCGCAAATCCGAGCCTCTCAAATGAACTAATAAATAATTAATGGAAGGGTCAGTACGATTACTTTTCGATAATTATAGAGTATATACTAATATAAATAATATATTAAATACTAACTTTAAATGTTTGCAAGATTTAGCTAATTTTATAAACTCTCTGGTCCCTTTAATGTTAGTGAAAGTCGCCATCTTTAGAGATTCGCGAAAATTTACCGACGCTGCAACGTGAAACATTATGTTGACCTGAAATAATAATAAAAAATTTAATAAATATAAAGTTATAATCTACAATGGACACAGACAAAAAGAAAGTAAAAAAAAGTGGAATCCATTTTTATAGACACAAATTTTGTCACATAACACTATGGAATGTCTTTAAAATAATATAAGTTTTTTTAGTTGGCACATTTCTGCACAACACATTGCTATTAATATCGTGCTCGCCGGTAAAGAAAAATATCGTGAGGAAACCTACATGTGTCAGAGCTACATGTGTATCTACCAACCCTGAAGCATGTGTGGTAGAATAAGATCCAAACCATTTCCTCAAAACGAAGAAGCATTAGCCTAACAGTTGGATATTTATACCATGGTCCATGGAATCCACGTTATTGGCTGACTTATAGAGAACCTTAGTAAAATCTCCTCATTACCTCATCACTCAGCCTCGCCCAAGTCTTCTCATCAATACCGAGGTTATCTTCGCTAGAATTACCTTCTACAATCTCGAGTTTGTTAACAAAGTTCGGCTGTTCCTTCAGAAGTTCTTCGAAAAGCTGAAATGAAAATATTTTTCGTAATAAATACTATTGTTTTCTGCGTCGTTAGTCAAGTGGCTGACTCGAGCCGTTTTATTATCACACTGAGTCTCTTCTATATCTCCTCATACTCAACATTCGTTTCATTAATACTAATAATAATAAAACTATTGTCGCACATAATAAGGAACATCAAAATAAAATTAAAACTAAAATTAATTTAAAGGGTGCAAGGTGTTTGCTCAGTGTCCTACTGTATCCTTTACAGACTGCAGATAATAATAATAATAAAACCATTTATTTCGACCAAACAGGGATCATAAATACAAAATATATAATAAATAGTAAAAAGACAAAAACTACAATAATAACATTTTCCAGATTTTACATATTATAAATTAGATTATTTCGAATTAAATTATAAAACCTATGTCATGAATGTAATCATTGTTAATCTACATATTAATATTCATTATTAGTCAGTACATGAATCATATTGCAATGATTCAAGTACTGACAGTCAAATCTGCATGCGAACATTTTCAGGATGGTGTTGGAACTATCCCGAACCCTGCGCAAAAGAGATGTACATCGCTTACGCATGGTTGCATAAAAACAATCGATTCACGAATCTGCGAACATCCCTGATGCACTACAGTACCGCGGCAGCCCCATCAGCACCCTAAACGCATTATTATAATGGACACGAAGTGCTCTGAACTGTTTCCGCGTATATGTTACCCACAGGCCGCACGTGTTAAAGTTTGTACAAAATGCTTTGAATAAGGTGATTTTGGCAGAAGCTGAGCACCGTGCAAACCTGCGAGCAATCATATTGGCTCTAACAGACAAAGCCCTTCGTTCCCGCTCTATATCCGTGTCGTCTTTCAAGTCAGAGTTCACTATATGTCCAAGATATTTGAATTGATGAACCCTACTTAATACAACATTGTTTAATCGAATGGGTGGAACAGAGTCCGGACAACACCGTCCCTTGGCCCGAAAGATCATGTATTCGCTTTTCTTCGTATTATATTGCAAGCCGTGTCTAAGCGAGTATTTTTCGCATATCCCCGAAGCTTATACAAACCACAAGCAGATGCACTTAGCAGCACCACGTCATCCGCAAAGCTGATATTATTAACACACACTCCATCAATATGACATCCGACACGTGTACCACTAAGCTCCTCAATCAATTCATTTACATACAAGTTGAAGAGCTTTGGAGAAGTCAGGCCATCCTGCCTTACCCCGCACTCCAACCTGTATGGTTCTGACATCTCACTCGACCACCTGACGACGTTGACCTGATTAAGATACCAGTATTTGAAGATATGTATTAGTTCTTCAGGTATGGAAATGTTACTAAGTTTTTGCCATAGAATATCATAACAAACCAGGTCAAACGCCCTTGAGAGGTCGAGAAAACAAGCATAAATTGGTGTATTTCGATCGGTATAGTACTTGACAGTCTGTTTTAAGCTCAAAATAGCAGATTCAGTAGATAGACCCGATTTAAAACCAAACTGATTGTTATGGATTTTCAGATATTTATCAAGTTGCGCATTCAACAGACTATCAAGAACTTTTGCCAATATAGTAGCCAATGAAATTGGTCTATAATTATTTTTTTCGCTCATGTCACCCGTTTTGCTTTTCACAATTGGGACCACCACGACCTTCATCATATCAGACGGCAAGTACGAGTGTCCTATACACAGGTTATAGAACATCGCCAAAACTCTAGAAAGGTGGACGCCAGCATGCTTAAGATACTCAATACTGAGGCTGTCATGACCGGGAGACTTTCCTCGCGACATCAATTTAATAACTTGGTCTACATCCTTCGCTGTGAAACTAGTACTTATTTCCCGACCATGGAAATTTCGCAAAGTGAATGACCGTGATGGGCACAAGGATGAGTTTACTGTAAAATGATTACTAAACATATTGGCAATTGTCTTAGAATCAGTTATACTATTGATGCTGGTCGGCAAGCCCACCTTATTGCCACACCTACCTGTGGTCTTCCAAAAACTCCGAAAATCATGCTTAGCGTGCTGAGATGCAAGAATGTCCATCTTAATCTGTTCACTATTGTTGAGACACCATTTCAAGCGAGATTTAAATATTCTACGATTTTCCCTCATCTCTTCCCACACATGTCCATCTTTCGGCTTACCATACATCACCCAAATTATAAATTGATCCCTAGCCGCACTATGAGCGTCACGAACATGCCTGTTCCACCCTATTACTGGCCTTTTGTTTTTTATCTGCCTAACACAATAACTCTCGGACGCCGCTGTACCTAGGGCCTTCGTTATATCAGCGTAAATTCTTTCAATATGTGCACATGATCCCGCCTTGTACATTGTTTACCCCCGCAGTCGATAAATTCATACGGAAACATAATTTGACTTTCACGCCATCTTATTTTATTACAATTATTATTTATATTATTTTCGTTCCAAATCTTAGGTTTCAGTATATCCAAGTTACATTGAATTATGAGAGGGAAGTGATCAGACCAAAAAGTATCATAATTAATGTTTACATTCACAACAGTTTTCAACGCCATTTTAGTAACTATACAGTGATCAAGCCAGCTTAGACATTCATTTGCATCGCTTATATAACTATAAGTATCAGAAAATAAACCTAACCTTTCTATATCCACGCAGGTCCACTAAATCACTACAAAAGTTCATAATAAAATTGCTCACCCGGATGGGCGTTAAAGTCACCGAGCATGTAAACACACTCAATACCCTCGTTGCTGATGATAGCATTTAATGACCCGAGACAGTCTGTAAACTCCACAAGATTCACAGAACTGTCAGTAGGCATGTACACACTGAACACTAAAAAAGACCTTTGCCTATCACTTATTTTAATAGCGCACATTCTAGTGTTATCACAGCTAACAACCGTCACGTCCTTAAAAACTTTCTTATTTCACAACAAGGCCATAGGGGCGTCCTGTGATCATTCCTCTCGCAGGATCCATGGGAGAAACACGCGTGAACCCGAAGTCCTCGTGTATACAGCTTAAGAAGACAATATCGTGAGGCAGAAGACAATGTTCTTGAAGGGCGATTATGTGTGCTGTACAACATAGCCGCCGTATATCCTGAACTGAGCGTTTAACATTTTTACAATTAAAACTTACAAAGTTATACAAGTTACCATTTTCCATTATTAGTTTTATCTTCGGCCGACACAGTGATATTGCTGTTCGTGTTCCTATGAAAATTTACAAACCGTCATATTCAGACGGCCATACACCCTGTGGCCATAGTTTATCGTCCAAAAATACTGACAGCTTGCACTCAGATACAAAGAATTTATATGCTTTATGATTTCGTTCTTGTTTAAATATGATTTTTTCTAATGTTATTTTTTCGTTCGTTTTTTTATAAACGTAGTCTACTATATCTTTTTCGAGTGTATCCTTATGAATTTTTGAAATAGAAATAGGAATATTCGTATCGGCGGCCTTAAAATTTCCTTCCATATCACGTGAAATTCCCGCCGTGCCCTGATATCGGTAACGAACTAGCTTACTGGCAGAGGCTCTCCGATTATCTGTGTTTCTGTTTCTCTTGCATGTGTATGTATGTGTGTCTAGAATAGACAAACTCCAGCAGACGTGCTTCAAATTCTAAGCAGCATGTTGCTTTTAATGCTGATCTGAGATTTTACGTACAATAGCTTCCACCTACTGCTTCGCCTCGTGAGTGGGGCTGGGGTTACTAACAAACATACAAACTTTTACATTTATAATATGAATAGGATTGCAACATACCGGATCATCCAAAACAGCTTTAAGTCTTTCTTGAACAGCTTTCCCCTTCTTAACTCGGAGCAACATGTAGACTTTTCTAACATTAGACGATCTAAAAATTAAAATAATTACTCTCATGATAAGGGCAAACTTTGCAAACATTACATATTATCTATATCTTATCTTATCTTCTTAACAATCTTTGACCGAATGTATCATTTCCTTGTGTTGGAATATATTTAAAAAAAAGAAAAGTGTGTCACCGCCCGTCATAGAGGAAGAATCACTTTTGGCACGAAATTTGAGTGCTTCAAACATACAATTACTTGAATTGACATTTTTAGTTGGTTTTGTTAGCATTTAAAGTAATTAATGATTGTTTTGTTTGTCATTTGTGTATTTCTTATTATAAAGTCAAATACTTATTTATGTATTCTTTTAAAAAAAAGTAATTTTCCACTTATGGTTTGTAAGAATATATATTAATGAATCTCCATTTCTCTTGGTCATGCCATAACTTGAGAACGACTTAGCTGATTTCATTCATCTTCGTGTTTTTACAGAAAGACAAATTTGAAAATATAGCGCAGAAAATTTAAAAAACTTAACGACTATTTCGAACTATGAATTTAGCAGATTTAGAAAAACAAATAAAAATCTTCATTTCGAAACTATTTAGCCAGCCAAACGATGGTACACACTTCACTACACAATTACCTATATTAAATCCATTTAACCTTGCAGATTCCTTGTCAAATATATCATCAAAGACGTTCCTCAATGCCAACGCCGGATGGACTACAATTTATCGCAAATTTATTTTATGAGCGATTCAGCAAGACCGGTCGATCAGCGTTGTGCACATAACATTTAGGTGACCAGACCAATTTTTGAACTCTAGATTCTTAATTAAACACAATATTTATTGTACTATTATTATTGGTTGCATGATACCGTATCACACCGCACGCCGTCTGACCCCAGAAAACAAAACAAACAATTTTGTATATCCAAAAGTATTATAATAATAATTTTTTGAAATATATATTTTTTGAATATTTATTTATTTTCAAATTGAAACCATAGCTAAGATAGGACAACGTCTGCCGGGGCAGTAGTATAATAATAAAATTGACAAAACTGGCGAATGTATGGCATATATTATATTCAAAGGCAGTTTGAACGTTTTATGGGATTCTTTTCTAAAACCGTAAAAATTGCCCCACAAATGAGTTACTATAAGTACTACGCAGTACCATTAAAACAAACGTTCAAGTAAAGACGTAAGACCTTAAAGAAAAAAAGTCCGAACTCTAAATACCTAAAGATTTTCTCGATCATGTGTTTGCCAAGAAATCCTGACCCGCCAGTGACAAAGACGACAGCATTGTCGTAAAACTTCTGCACTGAAGAGTCTCCGCTTGAAATTGCCTTCTTAATTGCGTCATTCGTTGCTCGCGCTTCTTCTTGTATAGCATTGAAGCTCCTCATCTTGTCTAAAACAATAAAAAAGACAAAAATATTTATTAATACTCTGTGATGACATCGGAAGACTCTCTAATAAAGTAAAAAAAAGTCATTAAAAGAGTAATTGTCTATGGTTTATCTTTGATTAGTTATTTTGGTACATATATTGAATTGGTGAATTTGTGTCGTCGCTCATAGGGGGTTATTTGCCTTGGTCACCACACTTGGCAGGCGGGTTGGTGACCGCAGTGGCTGGAATCTTTCACTAATAGCGCTGCTGCCCGCTATCAGGATTTGCATTTTCGAATTCCAAACGGTTATACAAACCTGTATAAACATATTTTTAATTTGATTTTATTGTAAAATATTTTTCAACTCAATTCTATGTTACGAATACATACCAAATAAAAAAATTAACTTATTTGACCCGTACCACACAAGCAAGTGGGATGTCAACATAATTAATTTATTTATTCATACAGAGTTTTATTTTAAGAATACACAATGAAAAATAAAAGTAAAACAAACTATAGTTATATAATATATAGTATAGTTATAGAAAAAAACACGCCGTCCAAAAGATTTTCCGTTGACATTGTACCCAAGAATCACTTCTCAGGATTAATATTTCTAATCGTTTGATTATATAATTGTAAACATAGGGCTCTTGCATAAAATGTCTTGCCCTTTAATTACAAGCACGCACAATAAAGGTTAAGTTAAACATCACATTACGCACACGTGCGTCATTTCTATGAATTGAAATGCGCCGCCTAGCAGTGTGATCGATGTGTGCGTACTGAGCGATGCCAGGTGCCGATTTATTATTTCACATAAAAGTTGTTAAAAAAATGTATATGCGTCTTAATTTGTTACATGATGAATGAGAAAACTAGGGCAGAAATCACTGGAAAAAAGAGCCAGAAGCGCCGCGACAGAAATTGGTTTGCTAGACTCAACCGCAGACATCGTCCCTGATAATCTATTGATTTACTTTAAATCATATCCAAAGACGTATAAGGCGAAATTTAGAAAAATGTGGTTAGTTGGAATGAAAAATCGAAAAAATATTATTTGTCGCTACTTATTCTAAATCAGGGAATGTTGGTATCTTCGGCTGCTATATATTATTTAAATCAATATTTAGCCAAATATTGTTTTAGCCTAACAATTATTCTCTATAATTAATATCAATCTTACCCTTCCAACGAAGTCGAACTCGATTCTCGAAATTATGTAGTGAATGCGAGAGGCGTTAGCAATACCGTTAATATAAACCGAATAATTTTTTTTGCCCCCTTTTATATCGACAAAATTCACGGCAAGCTTAAGCTTATTCATCAAATATAATGTTCCGTAACATTTTTTTTTTATTTTCGAATACTGGATTTATATATATCGGAATCAGAAGATTTATTCAAGCATACTTTATCAGAAATTAAATTAGTCATTATCTAAAGTTATATTCATGTTAAAGTTCCGGGAAGAACCGACAAGAAACTCAGTAGTTACAAATTTTCATCATCATATTGTATCCTGTATCATCAACGAATATATATATATATATATATATAATTAATATATCTATTTTATTATATATTTTTTATTTTATTTTATTATTATATTATATATTATATATATATATATATATATATATATATATATATATATATATATATATATATATATATATATATCTATTTATTATGCCTCGTTGAGCGAGGATCCGCACCCGCACCTAAATGGGTGACTCCAGCCGCCACGCAGGCATCGATCGTAAACCCATCAAGCGATACGATTGTGCCGGAGAGGATTCCGCAACAAGTGGTCCAGTAGACGTCCTGGTCCACAGTGGTTAAAAAGGAAAAAAAAGGGGAAGAAGACTGCCACTCCGGCAGAAGTCACCAACTCAGCCGCATCGACAGTGTCCAAGGCACCACAGGTGGTCAAACCTAAGCTGGCAGCCCCTCGAACGGCTACAGTAATCGTCACACTACAGCCGTTGGCGCAGGAAAAAGGCGTGACTTACGCCCACATCCTGGAGCGGGCCGAGCAGGGCGTCAAGCTCCAGAATCTAGGGATCTGCGGTGGACTCAAGGTCAGAAGGTTGGCAACGGGAGCCAGGGTCTTGGAACTCCCGAAGGCACAGACAGAGCAGGCGGAGAAGCTAGCCGAGAAGCTCCGCACTGTGCTGGACGGAGTTGCCAACGTTGTGCGGCCCGTGAAGCAGGTGGCCCGGACCATGGAGGCGGTGGCCCGAGGGGACGTGGTCCTGGCGGTATCGCTGGACGTGGCGAACGCCTTCAATAGTCTTCCTTTCGGGACAACAAAGGAGGCGCTTCGATATCACGGGTTGCCTTCCTATCTCAGAAGGCTGTTGGGGGCATACCTCCATGATCGGGTGGTCCTGTGGGATTAGGGCGATGGGAGACTTGTCCGGCGTCGAATAAGTTACGGCGTTCCACAGGGGTCGGTTCTCGGCCCAATCCTGTGGAACGTTGGCTTTGACTGGCTCCTACGGGCACCCGTCCTTCCCGGGATGGAGGTGCTGTGCTACGCGGACGACACCCCCATCACGGCGACGGGACGTACCTTTCAGGAGGTGGCCCGCTGGCTGAGGTCGGAGTTTCGCTCACGGTGGATTGGATCAGAATGCTGGGCTTGAGGGTCTCTGTAACAAAAACGGAGACCCTCCTATTCCACAGTCCACGTCGGGGTCCCCCTCGAGGAGCGTCTATCACCGTCCAGGGGACGGTGATTAAGGTGCAGGCCCAGATGAGGTGTCTGGGCCTGATTCTGGATGGAAGATGGAGCTTCGGGCAGCATTTTGTCCAACTCAGCCTGAAGCTCATCAACGCCGCTGCCGCCTTGGGCCGCCTTCTACCCAACGTAGGAGGGCCGGAAACACTTTGCCGGCGTTTATACGATGGTGTGGTTCGTTCCATGGTACTGTACGGTGCACCCATCTGGGTGGACGCTCTCACCGCTCGTAACAAGGCTCTTCTTCGGAGACCACAGAGAGTCATAGCGGTGAGAACGATACGTGGTTACCGTACAATGTCATGGACGGCAGCGACATTTCTCGCGAGCGATCCGCCTTGGGAACTCCAGGCAGACGTGCTTGCGGAAGTGTACCGGTTCCGGGTGGAAGCGAGGTCGAGCGGCGATCGTCCAGGATTGGCGGAGGTGGAGCGAGTCAGCCCAGCTCTAGCCCAGCGAGCCTTAATTCACAGGTGGGAGGAGGACCTGGAGTCCCCCTCGGCAGGCCTGGCGACAGTGGAGGCGGTCCGTCCCCACTTGAGTCGCTGGGTGGAACGGAGTCACGGCACACTCACATTCAGGCTGACGCAGGTACTTACCGGACACGGTTGCTTCGGTAGGTATCTGCACCGGATAGCGAGGCGGAATGTCATTCCCTCCTGCCACGAGTGCGGTGCGCCGTCGGACACGGTGCGTCACACCCTGATTGAGTGTGCTGCTTGGGGGCCTCAGCGCCATTCCCTGGCGGCCATTGTAGGCGGAGACCTCACGTTGCCGAGCGTGATAAACGCCATGGTCGGTAGCGAGAGGTGCTAGAAGGAGATGGTCTCTTTCTGCGAAAACGTCATGTCGCAGAAGGAGGCCGCGGAGCGGGAGCGTGAGAACAGTGCTTCCGCTGACCCGCTTCGCCGAAGAAGACCGGGGAGAAGACGTCGGCGCTATGCAAACCTTCTCCTCCCGCCGTAAGTGTCGCCGGGGCTAGGGGGTCTCTGTACCCCGAGAGCCCCTTAGAATTTGGAGACCTGCAGAGGCGGGCCTACCGTCTGGACGTCACGGTAGTATACGCAAGCGATCCCGTGGCGTCCCCCGAAAAGACGGTGTGGGTACCGCTGATTTTTTAGTGGGTATTCCGACGCCTTCAGCGTCGGCGAGCCCCACATATACTTCATGTGGGGGAAACGCGACAACGCGTTTTTCCAGCGAAAAAAAATAATGGCGCTGCCACTTTTGAGCTCAAGACCAAGCTCCGGTTTTTTTCAGATATCGTCCCTTCCTTGTAGAAACCAGTTTTAAGGCGCCGGTTGCTCGCCCTCACCCTTTGTCCTTAGCATCTGCGCTCTGAAAAAGGGGATGGTGCTCGTACTTAGGGTACGGGCGCAGAAGGTCCCAGGGGGTACGACGGGGACGTGGACAGATCGGACTTGTTGGAGAACGGGCTTTTTCTAGGGGTCTCTAAGCTCGGTTCTTAGAAACTCCACCCATATCCGAATACCAACTTCAGCCCCCATCCGAATACTAACTTACAGTGACATGCTTGAATACTTTAGTTTTCGTTTAAAACAATTAACTTTTTGTATTGTTTGATGTTATTCGGCAACTTATTAAAAATATTTACAGCCCTAAAAGTTAGCACTGCACAATTTAGCAAAAAATTAATCTGTCAGGGAATCGAGACTCAAAATGGACTAAAGTACCAAATTACTCTGGACGCATTTTGATATGTATATAGACAATGGTCAGTCAATATTTTCAACCTAGTCAAGTATTCGATGAGCCAAATTTAAAGTCGTATTTAAAGTTACGTAACTACCTTTTATTTTATTTATTTGTATATTGTGGCGAGTGCACAATGCGTCTAAACGCAGCACAAACATCACCTGATCAACTACGTCATTGATCAGGTGATGTTGCAGTGGTCTGATGTATGTCGTCACACGCATGGACACACCCCTTCGGCAATATGGTCGCATGCGCATCTATTGTCCTCGCAGCGACGTCACACGCTTGACCACACCTCCAGCAAGATGGCCGCATGCATCGCTTTTGTTTTCGTCTAGGAGGAGGTCCCAAAAATGGCAAGCACGCGTGGTGGTCATCGGAAGAGGGGAATGCCTATATAAGCGCTGTTGTTATTGTTAACTTTTAATTATTTAATTATTTCAATTATTTTTTAGTGTGCGCTCTAATACGAAACATTGTTGACTTGTCACAATAAATAATTCTAAAAGTCTGCCGGAGTTTTTAATTGGTGGCTAAGCTACGAATCTCTTTACTGGTGACCCCGACGTTTGAAGCACGAAGAAGAAGAAGACCTTTCAAGATGTCAATGCCGGACGCTCCATTATCACGTGACGCCACAGCTGTTACCGACCTTCCGGCCACTGGGGAAACGATGCGAGTTGGAGTGAGAGTGCCTGTATTCAACCCAGATGATCCAGAATTATGGTTCGCACAGCTCGAAGGCCAATTCATCCTGTCCGGCATCCGAGAGGACTCCACGAAGTTCTATTACGTACTAGCGCAACTGGAACCACAGCACACGGCGGAAATAAGGGACCTGGTCGTAGCTCCACCTTCCACCGGCAGGTACGACAAATTAAAAGCCGAATTAATACGGAGGCTGTCAGCTTCACAAGAGCGTAAAATAAAACAACTGCTAATGCACGAGGAACTCGGTGATAGAAAGCCCACACAATTTTTACGGCATCTACAACACCTAGCTGGGCCAACTGTTCCAACCGATTTTATCCGTACCATCTGGTCAAGTCGACTCCCAACGCATTTGCAGACGTGTATAGCAGCGCAGCATACGAAGATGAGCCTTGAAGACATGGCAGAGCTTGCCGACCGTATCAACGAAATCGTTCCAGCAACATCGCAAGTGTCCGAGCAAGTAACCGTGCCAGTAGCCGGTCGAGTAGCCGGGCAAGTAGCTAGTACATCTAGTTCCACTCTAGGAGTACCAAGTACTAGTTTCGAAAGCCTGAACCAGACCGTAGCTGAGCTGAACAAGCAGATGGAGATACTTAGCATGCAACTTAACCGAAGACAGCCACGATCCCGCTCACGATTCGCCAGAGACAGATCGCGACGACATTCCCGCGCACGTTCCCGCTCACAAACAAATAACTACCCGTACTGTTGGTACCATTATAGATTCGGAGAGCGCGCACGCAAATGTATCCAACCGTGTAGCTACAAGAAGACGGGAAACGCTCAAGGCAGCCAGTAGTGGCGGTAAACGACTGCCTTACAATTTCGGGCCGCCTGTTCATCACGGATCGCAAGACCAAAGTGCAATATTTAGTTGACACCGGTTCAGACCTCTGTGTCTTTCCAAGATCCGCTGTTCGGGAACCTAGAAACAAAACGGGGTACGAATTGTTCGCTGCAAATGGGACTATCATTTGCACATATGGCTTCCTCCCCTTAACGCTGGATCTAGGACTTAGGCGCGCTTTCACGTGGCGTTTCGTCGTAGCAGACGTCTCAAAGCCCATCATCGGCGTCGACTTTTTAAGTTACTACAACCTGCTAGTCGACTGTCGCAACCAGCGCCTCGTTGACGGTGTTACCACACTTGCTGTTGCACTCCCGAAACAACGTTCTACGGAAACAATTTCCTCAGTACGTACGACTTTAGAGGATACATCTTATCATCGCCTGCTTAGAGAATTTCCAGAAATCACTCGTCCTGCTGGAAAGCCGCACATCACCAAACACTCTACGGTGCACCATATCCGGACCACCGATGGACCACCGGTATCTAGCCGCCCGCGACGGTTAGACCCGGAAAGACTAAAAATTGCTAAGCAAGAGTTCGATGAAATGTTACAGAGTGGCACAGCAAGAAGATCTGACAGCCCATGGTCATCACCGTTACATTTAACTAAAAAGAAGAACGACGGGTGGCGACCGTGCGGCGATTACAGAGCCCTAAACGCCCGTACAATTCCCGATAAGTACCCTATCAGGCACTTGCATGATTTTACGTGCCAGTTGACAGGCAGTACGGTCTTTTCAACCATAGACCTGGTTAAAGCTTATCATCAGATACCAGTATACGAAGACGACATTCCGAAAACCGCTATCGCCACTCCTTTCGGGCTTTACGAATTCCCGTTCATGACGTTCGGTCTTCGTAACGCCGCACAGACCTTCCAAAGATTCATGGACGAGGTACTGCGGGGCTTAGATTTTTGTTACGGGTACCTGGATGACATTCTAGTCTTCAGCAGCAGCACTACCCTTCATCAGGAGCATCTCAAGTTGTTGTTCCAAAGACTAGCAGAATATGGAGTTCTAATAAATACCAACAAATGTACTTTCGGCAAAACGCAAGTCCAGTTCCTGGGCCACAACGTGTCAGCAGCAGGAATACAGCCGTTAGAATCGAAGGTTGAAGCCATTCAGAACTTCCCGGTACCCAAGACGCTAAAAGAATTACGAAGATTTTTAGGTATGATCAATTTTTATCGCCGTTTTATACCTAATGCTGCAAAAGTTCAGGCACCGCTCAACCAACTCCTCGTTGGACCTAAAACGAAGGGATCGCAGTCTATTAACATGACGCCTGCCCTATTAGAGTCTTTCGAACTGTCTAAAAAGCAACTTTCAGAAGCCACGCTTTTGGTCCACCCAGATCCTCAAGCAGAACTGTCCATACAGACGGACGCTTCAGATGCAGCAATAGGTGCTGTGTTGCAACAGTTCAAGAACAATGAATGGCAACCCTTAGCATTCTTTTCGAGGAAGCTAAGTCCATCACAGAAAAAGTACAGCCCATATGACCGAGAGTTATTGGCAGTGTATGACGCAATTAGACACTTCAGATTTATGGTGGAAGCTCGGACATTTTGTATCATCACGGACCATAAACCACTTACGTTTGCCTTTGCTAATCACCGAGAGAACTGTTCGCCACGCCAGTTTCGCTACTTGGACTTTATAAGCCAATTCACCACAGACTTCAGATATGTAGCTGGTAAAGACAATATTGTTGCAGATGCCCTTTCGCGTATCGAGGCAGTTTCTATACCCTTAGATTACCACTCCCTGGTCAAAGCACAAGAGGCGGACAGCGAGCTACAGGACCTGCTGAAAAATGGGTCTTCCCTTAGGTTGAAGAAAATACGATTAGAGTCAGAGCCAGTTCTCCTGGTATACTGCGATGTCTCTCAAAGTAATCCTCGACCATTCATCACACCTTCATATCGCAAGCAGGTATTCGATTCTCTCCACAATTTAAGCCATCCAGGAGCCAAGCCTACGGTCAAGTTAGTTACAGAGCGCTACATTTGGCCTGGTATCCGCAAAGACTGTCGACAATGGGTAAAGGAGTGTCAACAATGTCAGCAAAGCAAAGTGACCAGACACACTCAAGCTCCGCTACAAGCCTTCGAAAGCCCTTCCGCACGTTTTCGACACATCCACTTGGATTTGATAGGTCCTTTACCTTTATGTTTAGGTTACAGGTACTGCCTGCCCATCGTGGATCGCTACACAAGGTGGCCAGAAGTCTACCCACTACAGGACATCACCGCCGAAAGCTGCATTGCTGCCCTTTCCAGTGGTTGGATATCACGGTTCGGGTGCCCCGAACACATCACCACTGACCGTGGACAGCAGTTTGAGTCGGGCGCTTTCAAAGAACTGGTCAAGCTCATCGGTGCCAACCATCATACCACAACGGCATATCATCCGGCAGCTAATGGTATGGTAGAAAGACTACACCGTCAATTAAAAGCCGCAATTGCCTGTCATTCTACCCCGAACTGGGTAGAAGTGTTACCTTGGGTATTACTAGGTATACGCAGCGCATACAAAGATGACATTAAAGCTTCAACTGCCGAACTTGTCTACGGGGAACCACTGCGGTTACCTGGACAGTTCTTCTCATCAGCACCCCCAACCATCGTGGACATCACCGAATTCATTGGTAGAATCCGAACACATGTCAGTAAATTAAGGCCACAACCATCATCTTGGCACACAAGTTCTAATCAAACTTTTTATATACCAAAAGACCTTATGCTTACCTCGCACGTATTTATCCGGCAGGGTCCCCATCGGAAACCCCTTCAAGCACCTTATTCAGGTCCATACAGGGTGCTGCGACGCGAGGAGAAAACCTTTGACATCGACGTACAAGGCAAAACGCAGAGAATCAGCATAGACAGACTGAAACCAGCTTACATACTCGCTGAGGACCAGACAGACCAGAATATCAAAGTTCAGGAGAAGTCTGATGCCATCCCTGCCAGTAAAACCAGGAGTGGTAGAGTGGTCAGATTCCCAAACTACTATCGCCCGTAGTCACGGTCTCGGCGGGGGAGTAGTGTGGCGAGTGCACAATGCGTCTAAACGCAGCACAAACATCACCTGATCAACTACGTCATTGATCAGGTGATGTTGCAGTGGTCTGATGTATGTCGTCACACGCATGGACACACCCCTTCGGCAATATGGTCGCATGCGCATCTATTGTCCTCGCAGCGACGTCACACGCTTGACCACACCTCCTGCAAGATGGCCGCATGCATCGCTTTTGTTTTCGTCTAGGAGGAGGTCCCAAAAATGGCAAGCACGCGTGGTGGTCATCGGAAGAGGGGAATGCCTATATAAGCGCTGTTGTTATTGTTAACTTTTAATTATTTAATTATTTCAATTATTTTTTAGTGTGCGCTCTAATACGAAACATTGTTGACTTGTCACAATAAATAATTCTAAAAGTCTGCCGGAGTTTTTAATTGGTGGCTAAGCTACGAATCTCTTTAATATCAATCAATCACATATATTATTGTGTGTAATTTATTTACTTTTACACCGTTTTTTTATAAAAAAAAAAAAACAAATATTTGTTTATTAAAAAATAATTAATACGCTTGTTCTAAGATCATAGAATGTTAAATTAACAAATTCTCAGACGCGATGTCCACGCGTTTTGTTTCTCTTTCTATTATTTTGATTGAGTTTAATTTCTTTGTTGCAGACAGCATAACAACGTACATTTAAGGGTTAGTGACGGGAACACAGTATTCATACACACCTACAAGTTTGCATTGGACTCTACGACGGCGATTTTTCATTGATTTGGAATGTATGTGACTTGTTTTTCTCGAAGATCTAGAAGACTTCATTCTACTAAATAAGAGCAAGATATTTTATACCGTAATGTTAAAAGAGACGAGATGGCCCAGTGCGTGAATCTTAACCACCGAATTTTCATGTGCTTAATTAGTGATTATAATTTATCTCCTGCTTTACGGTGAAGGAAAACATCGTGAGGAAACCTGCATGCGTTTAATTTCACTGAAATTCTGCCACATGTGTATTCCACCAACCCGCACCGAAGCAGCGTGGTGGAATAAGCTCCAAACCTTCTCCTCAAAAAGGGAGAGGAGGCCTTTAGCCCAGCAGTGGGACATTCACAGGCTGTTACGGTAATGTTAAAGCTTGTACAAAAGCGACTCGCGTCCCACACAATAGCACTCAGTGCTTTCTCCCACGCATCATAATATGCTCAGGTCCAGTTAATAGTTTTTTCTTAACAAAACATTATGTTTTAGTATCGTAATATATACGTATAATACACTTAAGCTGAGTCAGACCCAAAACCTCATACAATTAACTAGATTTATGCGCTCATTTGGTTTTGGAAAATCGAACAAATACTACCAAAGGATGGCAGAAAGTATGAAAACAAATTACACTTTTTTTTACATTATTCTCCTAATTTGCCTGCAAAACGTAAAATTTGTTATGTTGTGAGGAATATATATGCTTATAGGAAAGTTAACAACTACTTTCTACTAAATTACAAACAAAAAATTAGTAAGAAAAAGTTGTGTACCAGTAACGTTTGTGTTCGTAAGATACTTTATACTTTATTGTACACCACAAAGAGAAAAAGAAGACAAAACATGGGTACAGCCTAAATAAAAGTAGCATACAATTTTGGCGACCTTATCGCCACATAGCGATCTCTTCCAGGCAACCAGCGGAGTAAGTGATGACTTATAGGATATGAGGTAGGTGGTGCTCTAATAATAAATAAGATAATATTAATTAAGATAGTAAGTTATGAGCTGGTGAAAACGCAGTCAAAGCTTATGTATGCGTCACCTCTTTGGTCTAGTGATTAGCTTATATCTAAAATAAGTTCTTGGGTTTTTCTGACGAAAAATACCAAGTAGCAGTCTGGAATTATCAGTATTTATAGCTACTTACCTCAGAAATGTCGTCATGCGTCGAAACAATTTTATCATTATTTTAAATGGACCTTTTTATATAAATTTTCCTACGTAACCAAATATATATATATATATATATATATATATATATATATATTAATATGTAATTACACTGGCTCACTCACCCTTCAAGCCGGAACACAACAATACCAAGTACTGCTATTTTGCGGTAGATCTCTGATGAGTGGGTCGTACCTACCCAGACGAGCTTGCACAAAGCTCTACCACCAGTATTATTTGTATCATTTATTTATTAGATCACCAACAAATGACAACATGAAAGGGTCGAAAAAATAAAGACAAAAAGTGTTACTTAACTGACTAGCAATAAGACAATATACACATCATGGCACAAAAATATCCAAATATAAACAAATTTACAAAAAAAACAATAATAGTAAGGAAAATAATTACACGTGGTTATCGACCTTCTAAATTTGTATATCCTTGTTTATGTTGGTTTGTTGTTTAGTTTAATTAACTTTATCTACATACTATGTATGTAAGCAAAATACCATTCATCAAGAGATCTTATAAACCATCCGCCAATAGATAAACCATCCGCCCGATTGACTTGAAATTGGCAGTTACTCCTTTGTCGAAGTACCGTCACTAAGGTCGGATTTTACGCAAATCCTATACAAAATACATTGTTCTTCATATCTATGTGAAGCCGGGGCGATTAGCTAACTTAGTTTATTTAGAGTGACTTGCGTATTTTCTAATTCAGTTTAACTTTTATAAAAAATAATAATCGATATTTATATATATTACACGGTATAATGTATAAAAATCTTACCTAAAGATATTGATCTCAATTTACGAAACTAGATAATGAATGTGCCTGTGTCGTTTACAATTAACCAAATATTTTCTTGCTTTCCATTATATACATAATAAATAGGCAAGTTCAAGTATAATTTTCAAGGCCATGTTCCGTGAAATTATACAATTAAAAACATAATATATTGATATAAAACAAATCGTATACATTGATTTATATATCGGAATAAATAAAGGAATTTTCAGTGTTAAACGTAACAAATGTTTTTTTTAATAGTAAAGTTTTAGATGAAATAATCAAGTTTCTGAATCACGCTAGCGTTTGGTTCGCCCCGATATACATAGGGTCTCGACTCTCCATGTTTTATTTTATTCAAAACTCATACATAGAAATGAAACTGTAGGAATTGAATTGAAGGCCATGTTGAGGTAATGCTTCCAGACTACCAATTAAGTGGTACACCTGACAATAATCAGTCTATTATATTAGACAATAATAGAATCTCTATGGTAGTGAAGACTATGGTAGGGTGCAAGAAAAAGAATAACTTGCACCCTAGGATATTGTTATTGATATTAAGTTATTTGCTCCTAGAAATTATATGATATGATGTTTTTTTAGCTTATATTATATTTAGCGTATACATACAAACGTTCTAAGTCTTCGAAACACAAATAAAAAAAATCCGTTTGGGTGAAATTTCTAAAACTTCGAATTCTGTTTATCAATTCAATCAATAAACATAAATAGTAAATTTCAAGCAGATAAAACTGTTTTTTTTTCATTACTTTACAGAAGCTTTAATATCATTCTTCTTACATCAAAAATGTCGTAGTCTCCATACAAACTTGCAGCCCCTATTTTACCCACTTAGGGGGTAGATTTTCAAAAAATGCCGAGATACATATTTATTTATTCGTGACCACAAGCTTGTATATGAAATTTCATGCCTCTTTTTCTTTCTTTTTCACTTTGAAAATGACGGGCTTCCATACAACCTTTTGTCCCTTTATTTTAACTGCCATAATTTCTAGTTGGCTGTGATTTAGTCTCTGATTTGATGAATCAGTCAGGACGAGTATAATATGTGTATAAGAAGACAACAACGAAAATACGTATGTTTTAGTAACTTTTGATACTCAACCGATTTTGATGAAACGAAGACTCGATGAAACTTGAAATACTTCTTAATTTAGTTATTTAAATTTGTAATTTTTAGCCGTTTCTAAGATTAGCCTGGAAGAACAGAGACAGAAGAAAATTTTAAAAATGATCGTTGTGGTTTTATTAACTCGCATATAAATTAACTTTAAATGCGGCAGTTATTTTGAAATCACAGACAGACTACAATTTTATTTATTTATATATATAATTATAGTGTTTATAAATATACGGATTTAATTATCGTATAGTTTCAGCATTTTAGTCATACATATATTCATTATTATGTATATGCATTATTATTCTAAGGTTTTACGGGTTGAAAAATAAATAATTAATTGATACGATGTCCTAACACATAGGAATATTTACATTTATTAAACAAACTAATACGCAGACGCACTGTCCGTGCGTTTGTGTAACTTTCTATTATTTTGACTGAGTTTAGTTTTGATGTGCCTGAATGTCTCCTAACAGCTTCATAATATACAGTCTCTACAACGGGGACTCCTTCGTTGATTCGAAATGCGTGCCAGTTCTCTTCCTTCTCTTCTCTTCGGGTATTACGGTGAGAAGGACGGCAGTCGGGATGGCCTCGCGCTGCCGTACGCACTAGCGAGGAGTGCGGGGGGGGCGATATTACCATCGCCCCCTAAACAGAGCTCCGCCGAGTCATGAAGACACAGCACGGGAGAGGAAAAGGATGCGTTATATCAACACGATCCCGCAGTCTGTGCGATCCGTGCTGAGGACGGCCATCACAGTGGTACAACCCGGGTACATTTCTGAAAGTTTCGGCTGCGAAAAAAAAGGGGTGTTATGGTTGGTTGGCCGGCCTGTCCATGATGGTATCAACTTGATTATGGATCGCGATGTTGAGGTCTATCTCCAGCATCTCCTTGTCACCGTTCGTGCCTTCACGAGTTTTACGACGGCATTTAGATTGTCATCAGTTTAAAGTTTTCTAATGCGATGTGTACATATTGTTCGCAATGAATATCAATACCACAATTGACAATAAGTTGACAAGACAAAACCATTAATATATATATATATATATATATATATGTTTACCTTTAATGACATGAAAATTTAAAATATATAAATAACTCGCATAATTTAAATGAATGAATACATAACGGTATTGTTTTACATAATTTGCTTTAAAACAATAGTTCGACAAGTGCTTTTCCACTTCCGACTTACCTTAGGCTTTAACACACTGGGATCGTCGTTTAATAAAATGCAACAAACAGTTCGAAAGTAGATTTTAATAACAGTACAGGAACAGCCTGTGAATGTCCCACTGCTGGGCTAAGGCCTCCTCTCCCTTTTTGAGAAGGAATTATAAACACAAATTAATTGTGTGCTTAATTTGTGTTTATAATTCACCTCGTGCATGACGGTGAAGGAATTGTGAGGAATGCATGTGCTGCATGTCACTGAAATTCTGCCACATGTGTATTCCACCAAACCGAATTAGAGCATCGTGGTAGAATAAGCTCCAGCCTTCTTTAAAAAAACGAGAGTCCTTAGTCCAGCAGTGGGACATTCACGGGCTCACTTACTTGCTCAGCGTTATCGAATTGTATTTTAAAAAATAATTCAGTATTTAACGCAAAAAAAATGCATAGTTTTTACTTCATTAATTTCTACCCAAACCAACCTACCATTTCCAAAAGGGTTGGGCGTCAGCAACAGTCAACATAAGTATCCTAAAAAAATCTTTTCCTGGTTAAGGGTAAGAGAATGGTAATAAGGGGTTGAAATGAAACAATCTTCAGGGGTATTTAACGATATATTGATATATAGTAATGTTGTTCACATCAGATGGGACATGACATCAATGCGCGCTCCTCGCATAAATACACTTACAATCATATAAACATTAATTAATAATAATTAATAAAAATAAAAATTAATTGTCCATTAATAAAAAAAGTAGGTAATAAATGCGGCGGTTAAATTTTAACGGTTTTAACTTCATCTGTGATTTTGACGCCAGATATCTCAATTGGCAACACTGAATTTTTTTTTTAGACATAATATATTTATCAATGGTAAAAACGTTGCAAGAATCAAAAAAACATACAAGATTAAATTTTAATAAATAAATTCTACCGATAAGTCTCCATCAGTGTTGCCATCCCTTTACTTAGATGTCAAAATAGCTGGTAAATTCGACTTTATAACCTTATACATAAGGTTTAAAATTGCACATATACTTTTGACATTCTAAGGATGATTGCGGTTTACGAAACGTACTAAGAAATCAGATCAAAATAAAATTTAAATAATATTCAAGATGGCGGTCAGAAATTACGATAATAGTAAAAACTTTTATTATAAAGTTATTTATATTTAAACTGAAATAAATTTCATTTAACTTTTTAATATCAAATCGATATTACTGAACTCTATTCTATACGAATACGAGTTTTTTTTTTTAATTTTTCTTATATTTGCAATAGTGTAAACGCTTTATTCCCGATGCATTTGGCATTTTCAATTTTAAGCACCGATATTGGCCTTTCTTACTTTCAAGATAAGTTAAAACTAAACCGAAGTTTCAAATAAAAATTACCTCTGCTGTTTGTGAACCAATTCAAATATATACTTTACGTCCTTGCACATAAAGTTCAAAATTCGGTTTCGCCCCTTCGTAAATTTGATATACAGTATCGTTACATAATTTTAACAAATCAAATATATATACATTTCACTAGAATTTATTTTAATTTTGGTTCGGTAAAAATTTTTATACTATATGATCTAAAATATTTTATCTTTTTTTAACTTTATTGATATTTTCTGACGTATAAGCTATTTACATAGACGGTATTATATATATATAATCGCATATATAATGTCTACATACATATTTTAATTTAATCCCAAAAAATAAAGTTGTTTTGAAATTATATTGATCTGTATTATTTTTACATCAAAATCGATTATTTTACGATATTATTAAGTCTGTGGTAGGTTTTCAAATCTGGCAACACTATTATACTATACCAACGCTCAAACTCATCACCCTTAATTAAGAACACACTTTACCCCCTAATTCATAAATTAATATATAAACGGACAAAAAAAAATTGTCAACATTTGTACGACAACAGATAATAAAGCAAACAACAGAGGCGTCACAGATTCACAAAAATATTAGCCTCAGCTGTGCCGAGTGAAATGTATATTCACTAAATAAATAACAGTCGTCGTCATTCAATGAGATCGTCCATAATAGCTTCAGTCTATATGAAAAAGTCTAGAATTTTATACATAAAGATAAGTGTTAGTGATTTTATAAAATTAAAAAAAAAAAAAAATTCGTATAAAATTGACATGTGCGTGGTTTTGATTTTTTATTTATTATATCTTAAAAAGTATTTAATGTACTTAGAAATAGACCCGAAAAATAATTTGTTTAATTTTTTTTATTATAAGTAGAATATAAAAATGTACTTTATAAACTGATTGCTTTTGTCATAGAAAAAAAAATATATATATATATATATATATATATATATATATATATATATATATATATATAGATCTAATAATAGATACAAAATAAACATCTCAAAACTGATATTATTACATTAAAAAAAAGAAGCTTAAGTTTATTGAATTATCGACGAAAACCAAATGAAAAAAAAAACAACAAAAACCAGTCAGCATAAAGTTTCAATAACTTAACTGTTTCAAAAAAAAAAACTATATATATATTTATGTATATAATACAAAAATCACCAACAAATATCGCTATCTAAAACGTTAGATCACAGGTTAGCGCGCCGTCGTCGCGATTACATAACAAATTATATTCAATAATAATATAATAATACGTAAAAAATCTATAATTAAACAATAGAAACCGCTTAAAGGGTCGCCTAAGTTATTAATCAATGGCATTAAAATCACAGATTCATTTAAAAACGATAAAACTATATTAATCACATTAATAATAATAATAATAATAAAATTATAATATTTTTTTATAATCACAGTTATCAGACATTTTGCACTTAAAACTAAACGGAATACGAGATTACGTTCGACGGAACGCTCCGCTCTGACGTCACAGCGCGGCGGTGACGTCACGGCGAAACGCGCGAACGCTCCGCTAACTACGTCACCCTTTGTAAACGTACACTCGCTATCTATGACATCGCCTTCGATCTCAACATTACCTATAACTCGCCTATCGAATTGAACACATTTTACAATTCCTAAAGAATCATACCTACAATATGATGCCATAGCTTCGCTCGTGTCAATAATACTGAACATCCGCCTCATAGAGAGCTTAAAAATAACAATAAATACGCGAACTAAACACGAAATAAACTGACTAAGGTAACGCACGTAAAACGTGCGCTCGGGCGAAACATTAAAATAATCAGTACCGGAAAAAGCGGTCAAAGAAAACGCCAAGTAAACGAACAGCGAATCACGCGCGCAAACTACACTAAGACTACCACGACGAAACGCGCGCCGACCGGGACGAACGCGCGACAGCAGACGAGCGGCGCCAGCGCACGTACACTCGTCTGACAAACCGTTTCTATCCGAGTTTCCATTCGAGTACGAGGCGTGCGTGCGCTCGTCGCTCGTTTCGTTCGCGGTCGGGCACGCGGGGAGCACGGGGGGGACACGGGGGAGGGGAGGGGGAGCGGGACGCGAGTCCGCTTTTTCACCGTACTGACGTGGTTTTAATGGTTAAGGGCAATGCTGTTTTTTCGGTTTCTTTAAATTTTCCTCGTCGACACCGGATTTCGGCACCTGAGAGACAAACATGTATTACATATCACACATATAAGTATATAATCTAATGGCCGAAGGTGTGAAAAAAAATATCTTCGTTCATTCACTTTCGTTTTACTTCCAAAGATCCGATGACAACTTGGCCGATATTCAAAACGCCATTACTTCACGAATACAAATGATCATCGCAGATTATTCAGATCTCGACCAATGATGGCATTTCAGTTCAAGGTCACAGCTGTTTATTTATCTTGACTCCTGATATCGGAATCAAATTTTTCTTTATACAATAGAAAGGCTGACGAGTAATCGGTCGCCTTCGCAAATACATTGTCGCTGTAAAAAATATTAACTATACCTTACATCGTGGATAGCCACCGCGACCTTGGGAACTAAGATGTTATGTCCCTTGTGCCTGTAGCTACACTGGCTCACTCACCCTTTAAATCGGAATACAACTATACTACGAACTGTTATATATATGAATATGCATTATAACAAAAATGTTAATAAAATATATACTGTTTATTATGAAATAACTCTTTAATAAGAAAATAATAGTACTATCTCCACTAAATAGATTAATATAATAAAAAAATCATATTAACATATAAAATTATAACATTTTAACTGCCGTGTACCCGAATTCGCACAGAAACGTATTCTAAATGCCTCACGACTCCGTTCCAAATTATAACTATATACTAATTGTATTGGTAAACTAACTATAAAATGTTTTTTTTTTATGTCATTCGATAGATTTGTTTCTTTAACTATTTGCTACATACACGAGCACAATAAATAAGAAAAAAAAATGAATCCTACAAGATGACAACGCAGCACGCGAAAATATTACAATAACATTTAACGTTATTTCGCTTCTCGCCGGATCTCTGAATGATATTCGAACATCTGAACAATTTGTAGATTTTTTATTTAAAAAAAAAGTATACCTATATATATATATGTGTATTATGTGTGCAAATAAATAAACCTAACATTAAATAATAATAACAAATTAAATAGTTATTCAGAGGACAGTGTAATTAGAAATTTATCAATAAAAAATCTAAATAACAATAAAATTCCAATAAATAATCTTAACAACCCTACTCGTAGTTCCCAAGATTGGTGGCGCATTGGCGATTTAAGCGATGGGCAACATTTCTTACAGTGCCAATGTCTAAGGGCGTTGATGACCACTTACCATCAGGTGGCCCATATGCTCGTCCACCTTCCTTTTCTATAAAAAAAAAAAAAAACTCGGTGCTTGTAACCGGTTTCCGTGACTCGCTAGACTCAAAAATGTACGACAAATTTATAATACGGCATACGGCTTAGATATAGTAAAGTAGCTTGACAGTGAAAGTGTTATAGGATTAGAAATTGCATCGTTCTCACCTCGGTGTACCGCTCGCCCTTGAGGGAGACGATCTTGTTGTCCCGGTAGCGGACCATCTTCTTCGGCTCGAACTTCGGGGCGAGCGGCTTGTGCTCCTTGTTTTCGGAGTTCTTGTCCACATATGAATATCTGGGAAACGATTAGAGACTTCATGAACGAGATCTATAAAAAAATATAATCATGATGGGGATTTTTGCATAAGAAGTGAATAATAGGAATATTAAAAAAAAAAAACTTAATCATGATGGGGATTTTTGCATAAGGAGTGAATAATAGGAATATTAAAAAAAAACTTAATCATGATGGGGATTTTTGCATAAGGAGTGAATAATAGGAATATTAAACAAAAAACTTAATCATGATGGGGATTTTTGCATAAGGAGTGAATAATAGGAATATTAAACAAAAAACTTAATCATGATGGGGATTTTTGCATAAGGAGTGAATAATAGGAATATTAAAAAATAAAATTTAATCATGGTGGGGATTTTTGCATAAGGAGTGAATAATAGGAATATTAAAAAATAAAATTTAATCATGGTGGGGATTTTTGCATAAGGAGTGAATAATAGGAATATTAAAAAAAAAACTTAATCATGATGGGGATTTTTGCATAAGGAGTGAATAATAGGAATATTAAAAAAAATACATAATCTTGGTGGGGATTTTTGCGTAAGAAGTGAATAATAGGAATATTAAAAAAAATACATAATCTTGGTGGGGATTTTTGCGTAAGAAGTGAATAATCGGAATATTAAAAAAATACATAATCTTGGTGGGGATTTTTGCATAAGGAGTGAATAATAGGAATATTAAAAAATAAAACTTAATCATGATGGGGATTTTTGCATAAGGAGTGAATAATAGGAATATTAAAAAAAAACTTAATCATGATGGGGATTTTTGCATAAGGAGTGAATAATAGGAATATTAAAAAAAATACATAATCTTGGTGGGGATTTTTGCGTAAGAAGTGAATAATAGGAATATTAAAAAAAATACATAATCTTGGTGGGGATTTTTGCGTAAGAAGTGAATAATCGGAATATTAAAAAAATACATAATCTTGGTGGGGATTTTTGCATAAGGAGTGAATAATAGGAATATTAAAAAATAAAACTTAATCATGATGGGGATTTTTGCATAAGGAGTGAATAATAGGAATATTAAAAAAAAACTTAATCATGATGGGGATTTTTGCATAAGGAGTGAATAATAGGAATATTAAAAAAAATACATAATCTTGGTGGGAATTTTTGCGTAAGAAGTGAATAATAGGAATATTAAAAAAAATACATAATCTTGGTGGGGATTTTTGCATAAGGAGTGAATAATAGGAATATTAAAAAATAAAACTTAATCATGATGGGGATTTTTGCATAAGGAGTGAATAATAGGAATATTAAAAAAAAAACTTAATCATGATGGGGATTTTTGCATAAGGAGTGAATAATAGGAATATTAAAAAAAATACATAATCTTGGTGGGGATTTTTGCGTAAGAAGTGAATAATAGGAATATTAAAAAAAATACATAATCTTGGTGGGGATTTTTGCGTAAGAAGTGAATAATCGGAATATTAAAAAAAATACATAATCTTGGTGGGGATTTTTGCATAAGGAGTGAATAATAGGAATATTAAAAAATAAAACTTAATCATGATGGGGATTTTTGCATAAGGAGTGAATAATAGGAATATTAAAAAAAAAACTTAATCATGATGGGGATTTTTGCATAAGGAGTGAATAATAGGAATATTAAAAAAAATACATAATCTTGGTGGGGATTTTTGCGTAAGAAGTGAATAATAGGAATATTAAAAAAAATACATAATCTTGGTGGGGATTTTTGCGTAAGAAGTGAATAATCGGAATATTAAAAAAAATACATAATCTTGGTGGGGATTTTTGCATAAGGAGTGAATAATAGGAATATTAAAAAATAAAACTTAATCATGATGGGGATTTTTGCATAAGGAGTGAATATTAAAAAAAAAACATAATCTTGGTGGGGATTTTTGCATAAGAAGTGAATAATAGGAATATTAATTTATATAATATAATATATAATAATTCTATCAACATAATTTCTGGATCTCGCGATCTTGGCACTCACCTGGCGATGATGCGGCTCTTGATCTCGCGGTCGTCGCACAGCGGGGCGCGCGCGGCGGCGTGCAGCGCGGCGGCGGACAGCGCCTGCCCGTGCTCGCGCCGGTGCAGCAACGTGGCCGCGGCGCGCTCCGGGTCGCCGCAAGCGATCGACACGCAGTGCTTTATCTGAAGACACGCGAATGAAATTCCACCTCTTTAAACGTTTAAATATGCTTGAATGAGTCATCACCATCGGATTCGGTTTTACTGGTAGGGCTTTGTGCAAGCTCGTCTGGGTAGGTACGACCCACTCATCAGATATTCGACCGCAAAACAGCAGTACTTGGTATTGTTGTGTTCCGGTTTGAAGGGTGCGTGAGCCAGTGTAATTTCAGGCACAAGGGACATTAAATCTTAGGTCCCAAGGTTGGTGGCGCATTGGCGATGTAAGCGATGGTTAACATTTCTTACAGGGCGATTAGTGACCACTTACGGTCTGGTGACCCGTATGCCCGTCCGCCTTCCTTTTCTACTTACGACAGGCACAGGTGCCTGCCTTTCCCGCCCGCCCGTACAAGACAAGGCACTTTCCTGATATTATGACTTAATTGGTAAAGACACGCTCTTGTTGTCCAGCAGTGACTGACGATTTGCCATTACCACATTTGAACTTTATGATTTTTTCAATAGTTTATTAATCTACCTTATTATTTGTAGCTATCAGATGAGTGGGATATTACCATATGCCATAAAAGCAGCTCGGAAAACTTTACCAAGCAGACAGTTACAAAATATTACAAGTAATTATACACTAGCGTGTAGGTGTTTGTATTGCAGAGGCAAACTTAGAATGATTGTCCAAAAAAATGGAATTAGACAGATTTAAAATCATTTTACAGCAGTTCAAAAAAGCCTGATCATCATGAAATTTTGCATGCACGTTGTCAGGGCTACAGAAGAGGACATGGGGTACCAACAATTCACACGCGTGCGAAACCAAGGGCCGGAATGAGTTAATTGTGTACAGACACTACCAAGTCTGTAGGCAGTATCGTAGTAGTTATGAGCGTCTCTGGTAAGGTTTGGATTTTGCGCCCCCAATCCGTATTTTGTGTTATTAATCTTTTAAAATTAAAATGAAAGCTTGTATATAAAATAGTGTTGTAAAACAAAGGAAAATCTTTGTCTGTTCGTCTTTTTTTATAGAATAGGCGGACGAGCGTATGGGCCATGTGATGGTACATTACGCCCATACACATTGGCATTGTAAGAAATGTTAACCATCCCTAACATCGCCAATTCGCCACCAACCTTGGTAACTAAAATGTTATGTCCCGTGCCTGTAAATACAATCGTCCTTCATTATAAACCACAACATACACCCTTATCCTACCCGTCGTAAATGTATGGGAAAATTAGCGTTTTATTTCATCCGGATTACCTTTCATGGTAGACTTACCTCCATAGCACAAGTGTTCGGGAACATCTCGTGCAACGCGCGACACTGCTCAGCGTACTCCTCGACGTCGAGGAACAAGCGACGGTCATTGGTCTCCGAGCTCTCCGAGTTGGAGTGAGAGCTGAAAAGATCGCTTTGAACTTAGAACACCTGAATTTTAACTGAAGATTGTCAATTTTCATGTGCTTTATTTGTAATATAATATATATATAATTATAATTGAGTAATATGTTATTCTAACATCGGCATTGAAGTTGCCAAACTGCATGTTAGCATCGCTGTGAAATAATCTCCAAAATGTCTTAGCTAAGCAGTCCCAATGCATTTTTTTTATCTCATATAGGCCAGCATTTGACCGTCGACTTGGCTGATGTAAAGCATCGACACGGTCTAGGATGCAGCACGCTTGCCTAGAAGATACCTGTTCACTCTGGATTTAAGCCGAGGCCTAGAGTTAGAACGCGTGAATCTTAACCGATGATCGTGGGTTCAAACCCGGGCAAGCACCACTGAATATTCATGTGCTTAATTCGTGTTTATAATTCATCTCGTACTTGACGGTGCAGAAAAACATGCGTGAGGAAACCTGCATGTGTCTAATTTCATTGAAATTCTGCCACATGTGTATTCTACCAACCCGCATTGGAGCAGCGTGCTGGAATAAGCTCCAAACCTTCTCCTCAAAATGGAGAGGAGGCCTTAGCCCAGCAGTGGGACATTAACAGGTTGTTACTGTTACTGTCTGGATTTGAAGACACCGACGTTGTATCTATCGGGAAATACAGACTCAGGAAAAATATTCCACAGTTACTTTGCTATTATAAGTTTAAAACTATTCCTATTTCCTTTTTCAATTATTTGTAAAGCTATTATGAGTAGGTACGACGACGAGGTTATCTCAATAGCAGAATCGATCCTACGATCCTGACACCATGACATTTCTATAATAAGACCTTACCGTTGCGCATGCGTAGAACATACATTTTACCTATTGATTCTTATCTGATCACCGTCTTGGTTACCCATTTAATATTACTTAGAGGAATAGAACCACCGATCACAAACCAATAAGATAACCTAACCAACGAGATAGAGAGAGAAGAAATATTAACCATTCTGTACATCGCCAATGTTCCACAAATCTTGGGAACTAAGATGTTACATACACGTGCCTGTATTTACACTGGCTCACTCACTATACAGAAAGGTAAAGAAACTTTAATGATGATGCAAAAATGCTTCAGAAGTCGACTTGAATGGATTTAATATAATTTAAATTGTAACGAGAGCACGAAGATTTAGCATATATGTACTAAGTATTCTTATCATATACTCTGTGTCTATTTTGTACATAATAGATCAGAGGTTAAATTCCGAACATTTTCCTCCAATAACCTTGAGTCACATTTGTCTATACTAACTTTTTCTAAGCGTATATAAAAGAAGAGATAATCAATTATATTTCAAACGAAAATTATTCAACAATAGATTTTCAAAGAGGCAATATCTTTAGTAGCATAAAGAGCAGCGACAGCTTCGCTTTACAGGCTTTGGTGTTTGTGGTCAAATTAGTTTATCGATTCGGGTTTCGATTTGCGGTCTTCGATCCGTTCCAAGAAATCCACGAAAATCGACTAATTTCATGACAATTGCAAACAAACAGATGAATGACAGAACTGAAGATGAACTGAACACTATCGTATCCAATCCAAATTATATTTCAGTTTCATAAATAATCATTGCAAATAACGGACATGATTTACATTCGCGAATCTATGCTGATTTTGTAGCAACTGATAACGGCTGATAAAAAAATTGTTTACACACGACAATATACGAGAAAGATCGCAATGCAAAAGGGATGTCGTTGCACGAAAACCACGCCCATAATTCACGATACGCCCACATAGAGCCATGCTTTGAGCGATATTGAAAGCGAAGTATCTATATCATCTATGTATGTACGGCTGTTTAATAGTTGCGTTAAAGTATATAATATAACTAACTGGCCGAGATGGCCCCGTGGTAAGAACGCGTGAATCTTAAACGATGATCGTGGGTTCAACCCGGGCAAGCACCACTGCATTTTCATGTGCTTAATTTGTGCTTATAATTCATCGATTAAGATTCACGCGTTCTAACCACTGGGTAATATTTTTTTAACAACTTCGCCGACAGAATTCATAAAGAACAGACTATTCAAAATCGACCAATGATATCACGTCATTTCAAGGTCATTTCAATGATTAGACTATGATATACCTATGGTTTGGATTTGAGTAAAATATTTAAAAGATTTTAATATAGAATGAGAGAGTCGAGTTACTTCGTAAGCCATCTCACGTATTATTATATTTAATATTAAAAACGAATTAGCAAAAATTAAGTTAAAATTAAATTAAAATCTTCGCATATAATAGAAGAATATTTTAAGAATTAAGTATTAAATTATGACTTGGTGGTGATTACACAGAAAACGAAATATAAGTTATTCGGATGAGACAAGGCGCGCTTTTCGATGCATTAAAATTTCACAAGCCCTCTCAGTTTTTGGCGAGTCATTAAATATGTTTGCGAACTAGCAATGTCTAAAAACTGCAAGACTCCGAGTATTTTTTTTTAATAAAATGGAACGACGGTCAAATGGCCTGATGATAAACGGTCTGTCAGAAATAATAACCACATCCTTACATCATCAGTGCGCCACCAGCCTTGGGAACTAAGATGTTATGTCCCTTGTGCCTGTAGTTACGCCGAAGTATTGCTGTTTGGCGGTTGAATGCGTAGAAGCGCAAGACAGGCTTCCCAAAAGCGCGACCGCCTATTTAAATATATTTAATCTTGGTATACATCAGGATCTTTGAATTGGTAACCAACGCTAGCCTTAGTTAACGACTTAACAGGTATGCAATGGATATGATAGACAAAGAAATCCTTTATTTGCGATTACTCACAATACAGAAAAAGTTTACAAAAATAACAATTCCTAAACGTTATCTGAACATGGGGTCGTTTCCGCCCCACTAAAAAAAACAATTGCCGATTTAAAAACTATCAATTACTATAGTAGTAGTAACAGCCTTTTAATGTCCCACTGCTGGGCTAAGGCCTCCTCTCCCTTTTGAGGAGAAGGCTTGGAGCTTATTCCACCACGCTGCTCCAATGCCTGTTGGCAGAATACACATGTGGCACAATTTCAATGAAATTAGACACATGCAGGTTTCCTCACGATGTTTTCCTTCACCGTCAAGCACGAAATGAATTATAAGCACATAAACATTTAGTGGTGCTTGCCCGTGTTTGAACCCAGGGTCATCGGTTAAGATTCACGCGTTCTAACCACTAGGCCATCTCGGCTTTTAGATTCACGCGTTCTAACCAATCAATTACTATCACTTAAGGTCAATTATATTTCATTATAACTATTGAAAATAAATCCTATATGGTATAGCTTTATATATATATAAAGTTCTCGACATACATAGGGTATAAAGAAACAAAACGTCTGCCTAAAAAAAATACGCGCACAATGCTGTGTGACGTCACAAATCGGATAACCACTATCAGGTTACAATGTCGTCACAGCCCTCCGATTAAGTGTACTCACCGGCTCGTCTTAGTGACAGGCGGCAGCATGTCACTGAGGCTCTGCAAATTCAGGCTTATCTTGTCACTGCCGGATGACTCGTCTGTTGAAAAGCAAATATAAAAAAATTGAAAGCTTCAATATATTAAAAATGTAATTTATCGTGAACGCAAAAAGAGACAAGAGATGTAGAAAAAAAACTGCCATAAAAAAAAATTGAGGCGCTCTTGTTGCTAATTATTTTCCAGGCGATATAAATTATATGCGATTAAATGTATAGATAATAAATATTTTTGTGTATTATTTAAATAATTAGGCAGACTAGGCTAATGGGCGTTATGGCTAGCCATTAGACCAACGATTAATCAATAAAATATTAACAACTCCGTACATCTACTACTAAGATATTATGTCCCTTGAGCCTGTAGTTATACTGTCTCACTCATCCTTCAAACCGGAGCACACCAATGCTAAATACAGCTGTTTGGCGTTAGAATATCCGATGAGAAGGCGGTACGCACACAGACGTGCTTGACCACCCTACCACAAAGTAAATTACTACTAGCAAGATTAATAGCTGAAGCCCCCCTTCCCCCGTCGCCGACTTTGTACGCATTAAAAAAGGAGTTTATCTCGAACTATTTTTAAATCGATGAGATAAAAACACTCGTTAACCGATCTATTCGCCCGCACTGCGCAAGGGCTTAGGAATCGTAATCTTATATAAACACTAGTTTTCAGAGGAGAAGAGAAGAAGAAGAGGAGGAAGGGTATTAGATGAAAAAAAGTTGTCCATGAACTTTCTTGAAGTTCAAGCTTGCTCGATACTAAATTTCATATGTCCCTTGTGCCTGCAATTACACTGGCTCACTCACCCTTCAAACCTGAACACAGCAATACCAAGTACTGCTGTTTTGCGGTAGAATATCTGATGAGTGGGTGGTACCTACCAGACGAGCTTGCACAAAGCCCTACCACCGATGATTGTGGGTCTAAGCCCGAGCAACGAATTTTCACATGCTTTATTTGTGATTATAATTCATCTCGTGTTATACGTGTGTCTAGTTTCACTGAAATTCCGCCACATGTGTATTCCACTACGCATTGGAGCAACGTGGTGGAATAAGCTCAAAAACCTTCTCCTCAATAAGGGAGAGGAGGCCTTAGGCTGTTACCATGATCCAAACTCGTCATCTATTCAAATATCAAAAAAAAACAACTGACCAATTATCCAAGATTGCGTCATATCAATACTGTATATTGTGATACAGATGTAAAATGTATGCATAGTAAATCTCCATCCAGCATTCACCGGGGCCAGCTCCAGTGCGCAAATGCAGTATCGATTTGTTTTCAATCAAGGCCCCTGTTAAGTCACGTCTCATATTTTATCACACCGATACCGCCTCGCTATATTTCATCTGTATCACCTGTATCCCACACTTGCCTGCATCTGTTGCATATCTCATGCGAAAATTTGTAAAAGATCAACTTTTGTCTCAAATACCTTATCACCAATCATTTATTTTCTTTTTCTTTTTTTTTCATAACTCGTTTTGTTTGACAACGTATCGTATTTATTGTATATTGTATTCATATTATAGACTATATGTTAGTATGTATTGATAATATAATTTATTTATAGATATAGTATATTTTATATTTATATTGAAACGTATTTATTCGTTTGTTTTTGCTATAGATTTATGTTATTTTATTTATTATTACAGCACCAGCTACCCCATATCCCATGAGTTATTCCTTACACCGCTGGTTGCCTGGAAGAGATCGCTATGTAGCGATAAGGTCGCCAAAGTTATACAACTTACTACTCATAATTACGTTATATCCATGTTTTGTATTTTTTAAATCTTTGTGGTGTACAGTAAAAATATGTTTTGAAATTATTTAAAAGAAAAATTCCCTGCCACAAATATCTGAGCGATATAACCACTTAGCTCTATATCATTTATGAATTATTATTTACTAGCCACCCTTCCGCACGGCGAGTTTATATATATCTATATAAAACGTTTATATAGTAATACATAACTCATGGTTTACGCGGCGCAGCGCAATAAAGCTCGCAGTCGGCATGATTTTTTCCGACATCTTCAACAAACAATTTACACAAAATCCTTCTGTAATGAATTATTCAAACAAGCGTTCCTCGTGAATCATTACGTCCATTGGTGAAAACATTATGAAAATTAACACGAGTTTGTTTTTTTTTTTTTTTTTGAGAGATAAACAGACAGATAAGAGGCGGCGAGGGACATTTTTTATAATATGAAATGAAGTGCCATAACCATAATTTAAAATGAAATTAAAAAAAAAACTTAATAAAAACGTCACGTAAAACATTATAATACAAAAAAGTGAACCTGAATAGACAAGAGCGCAAGTCTGCGAAGGATAAAAAAAAAAACAACTAAAGCTCGTCTGAATGAAATCGCTAGTGAACAATAAAAGATCGCTTTGCACTTTATATCAATTACGTATATTTTATTAAAACAGATAAAATTAAGTAATTATGATAGAAAAACAAACTTGCTATGTTATAAAAACTTATTAAAAACAACCCAAGTTGTCACAAGTTTGCGATTCCTTTCTTTCGCATAATGAAGTAATAGCCTGTGAATGTCCCACTGCTGAGCTAAAGCCTCCTCTCTTTTTTTGAGAAGGTTTGGAGCTTATTTCACCACGCTGCCCCAATGCGGTTTCGTGGAATACACATGTGGCAGAATTTCAGTGAAATTAGACACATGCAGGTCTTCACCGTCGAGCACGAGATGTATTTTAAATAAACACAAATTAAGCACATGAAAAATCAGTTGTGCTTGCCCGGGTTTGAACTTATGATCATCGGTTAAGATTTACGTGTTCTAGGCCAACTACGCTATTCTCGCATAACGATTTTTAATAATATACATTGCCATAACTATAGCATATTTTTGCCTTGCGGCGGGGAAGTCCCTTGAGCTCCTAAGCCATACGCAATATTTAATATTTTTGACGGGCCCGTTGGCGTGGTTGGTAGATACATACCTTTCACGCCTAGGTTGTGGGTTCGATTCCCACCCAGGACAGACATTTGTGTGCATGAACACGTCTGTTTGTCCTGAGTCTGGGTGTAATTATCTATATAAGTATGTATTTACAAAAGAAAAGTAGTACATGTAGTATATCAGTTGTCTGGTTTCCATAGTACGAGCTCTGCTTAGTTTTGGATCAGATGGCCGTGTGTGAATAATGTCCCAGGATATATTATTATTATTATATGCAATATGTTTTACATACATATAACAAATAAACAAAACTTACCTTTTCCCTCAAATAAATTTATGCCTTAGAATGTTAAGCGTTAATATAATTGGGATAAACTAAAGTATTCTATATAATCTCTAAAAATTCTATGCACCTGAATTGTATGTCTCTGATTTCAAAACAACTGCCTATTTTTAAGTTAATATGGCTATTTGCGAGTTACTTAAACTGAAACTATTATTTTTTTATATCTGTCTGTTTGTCCGACGTAATCGTCAAAACCGCAAAAACTACAAATGCAAATAAATATTATATATTATAAGTAGTTATCTAAGGTACCGTTTAATCTTTGTTTCATCAAAATCAGTCGAGTCTATCAAAAGCTATAGCGACCTTAAGTTCACCTATGTAACATTGTTGTACACTGTTTAGACTTATCTATATAAAAAAAATGATGATAAACGATGATCGTGGGTTCGTGGGTGGGTGGCAATAATATAACATATCGATTTCCGTATTTCTGGGCTAAAGGCCTCCTCTCCCTTTTTTGAGGAGAAGGTTTGGAGCTTATTCCACCACGCTGCTCCAGTGCGGGTCGGTGGATTACACATGTGGCAGAATTTCAGTGAAATTAGACACATGCAGGTTTCCTCACGATGTTTTCCTTCACCGTAAAGTACGAGATGAATTATTATCCCAAATTAAGCACATGAAAATTCAGTGGTGTTTGCCCGGGTTTGAATCTACGATCATCGGTTAAGATTCACGCGTTCTTACCACTGGGCCATCTCGGCCAGTTAGTTATACTATATACTTTAACGCAACTATTAAATAGCCGTACATATACTTTAATTTCATACAAACTATCATTGCCTATTAAACATCTTTCTGCTCACCAACTTATATAAGGAATTTCTGTGAAATTTTTTTGGCTGCTAGACCCAGCGGTTGAGGCTGTGCGTGGTAAGCCAATCGGCCATTTTGAATTGAGAAGATGCAAAACATAAGTGTAAATAAGAGAGAGATAATACTCACCGGTGTTGGACATGGTGTCCGACTCATCTCTACGAGACAGCTCAGCCTCCACCTCCAGGATCCAGGAGCAAACGAGGCCGGGGTCAATGCTCGCAAACTTCGGAATGTAAGCCGCCATCATTTCAATGAAACCTGCGCAATATATTCAGCTCTTGAAAACTTGTAGACCATAATAATTTGATCGTGAAATATCTCAAGGCAATTTATAGAACTAGAGGAAAGCCGAAGAATAATCGAGCCGGGGAAATCTATTTGACCGGGCTAAGGTCAGGACAGGTTCAAACGTCATACTTATGAGGTTTTTTTGTATGTAATCATAACAAAATTTCCAGGTCTCCAGCTGTAAAACATAATACAAATATCAACAGTTAACTAATCAACCGATCATCATGAATCTTTGATACAGGTTGACAGATAAGGACATAGGATACCGAACAAATAAACATTTCTAGTACTTTTATTTTTTTATAGCTACATACAGTAACAGTAGCAGAATGTCCCACTGCTGGACTAAGGCCTCCTCTCCGTTTTGAGGAGTAGGTTTGGAGCTTATATATATAGCTACATATTAATTAACAATTCCACCACGCTCCACCAATACGGGTTGGTGGATGTATCCTGTATTTCAGTGCAATGCAACGTGCAGGTTTCCTCGCGATGTCTTTCATCACCGAACACGAGATGAATTATAAACACAAATTAAGCACATGAAAATTCGATGTGTTTGCTTGTAAAACTCATTCGAACCCCTGGACCACCTGAGATGTACCGATAAGATAGAATAAGACAAAACGTTCTATTCCACCTAAAATGTAATCATTTGTCAATTTTTAAATCAAACTTTTATAAGATATCGGAATATGCGTTGCTATTATTAATACTTCAATTTCCGGTAGCCGCCATTAAGATCGAAATCAAAGCAAAGATCTATTGATCGATTGCCTAATATAAACATTGACATAGCGTTCACAATTTAAAAAAAACAATTGATTTAGCTAATGATTTTTTAAATAAAGGATTTTAAAGGAGTTTTAAGCAGCGCAAACATTAAAGAAAAATGTTTGTCATTTTACCAATTAATTTTCTCCCTTTTCACTGTGCATGCCAGCAGAGACAGATCGTGACTTTGGGGGGCGGGGTCTGCCTAATTAATCAGCTAATTGCTATTTTGTAATAGGTACACGGTAGAGGGTAAAAGAGACACACACAAACAGCAATGAAATACATCCTTGTAAAAGATACCAATATAATAATGTCCTCCAGACCGATTTCGGTCACGGCGGCCAATCTCAAGAGAGATTAGCCAACTACGCAGGAGATATTATAGTGCACAAGTGTGTGCGCAAACACAGGTGCACTCTCTATTCCCTAACTCTCGTAATCCGATAGGACGGCTATCCGACACGACCGGAAAGAGTTCAGGCGCAGGACCAACGGCTTTACGTGCTTTCCGAGGCACGGGAGTGTACACACTTTCAACTTCCAGACTCCGGGCCGCTACTGAGAATTTTCTGATAGAAAAACCAATAACTTTTTATTGGCCCGACCTGGGAATTGAACCCAGGACCTCCGGGTCTGCAGCGTTATATCAAGCCACTAGACCAACGAGGTGTAGTATACCAATATGTTATGTGTAGTAAATGCCGGAATCAACCTTATCATCCCCTGGGCACTATAAAAATTATTACCATTACGCGTTATGGATTTTTTTTACAAAATGAATACATTTTCGATATACAATTTTAAAATAAATAAAATGACTCATTCTGCCGCACTAGCCCCGAGTGCCTTTGTAAATAAGCGTAATAAATCCAGCGCTGTGTAAATACACCTATACTTCTGTACTAATATTATAAAGCGATGAGAATTATTTTTTGTACGTTTGTTTTTAATGGATAAATTCAAAAACTACTAAATAGATTTTAATAATTAACCCATAGAAAGCTTCGTTATAAGCGAGTGACATAGCTGCATTCTATTTTCAAAAAAATTAGAGCCTTTTTTTTTAAATTGCTATAATGAAGCCCAAGGAGTCAAAAATTTTCCTACAAAATATCTACAAAGATAATTGCTCAACCCGAATTAAATTGAGGCGGACCGCGGTATTACATAAAATTCTAGCTTTTGCCCGAGGCCTCGCTCGCGTGTGAGTTGGGGAGGTTTTATTTACCCTGTGTAATTTTATATAAGATTTTTTTGGTCATTCCTTGTAAATACGGGACGGGGCCCAGGATTTATTGGTAACTTTTTTTCTTTATACTTACTCAATAAAAGCAGGAAATATTTTATGAGATGAGAGCTTTAGAGATTCCTTTCTATTATAAATAAAATATGAGAAATGCCCGTACTTTTAATAATTATAACGTTTATGTATTAACTTTTATGTTATAGGTGAGCGGACAGGCGAATGAGCCTGATGGTGAGTGGTCATAACCATAGACATCGGCGATGAAAGAAATATTAACCATTCCTTACAACTTCAATGCGCCATCAATCTTGGGAACTAAGATGTTATGTCCCTTGCAATAATTACACAGGCTCACTAAGCCTTTACACTGTATCGCAACAATACTAAGTATATTTGAACAATAGAGTATAGTAGGTACCAATCCAGACAGGCCTACACAAATTCCTACCACCTAGTAAATGATGTGAAGCTTTATCCGCATATCAGAGGAGAGAGATGTTATTCATTTTCAGTACCCCTGTCAATGTGTAGGCAAAATTTCATGATGATCGGTTGGCACGTTAAGATTTGTAAGTCTTACTAACACACACACATGTAAATAAACAAAGTTTTATATATATTAGTAAGGATATGACTCCAAACGACACTGAAATTCATCATTTAAAACTCAAGAACAGAGATATCTATTTTAAATTGCCGTTCCTATTTAATAAAGTGTGTAAGAGAAATAATATTGATTGTTTTTTTAAGAATTTCGAAAGACTATGCATCTTCACAAATAAAAACTGTCTCATATTTTCATCAAATATTTATTACAAAAATTCACAAATTCGACACAATCAAAAGTCAATACAGTCGGTCAGAAATTATATATTTTAATTAGTTCAATTGGAATGTATGATACAATCAAAGGGTATTAAGTTTGGACCGTCCAAACTTAACGATATATTCGTATCAGTACAAGACCCCTTTAGTATCGTATTGTTGTGTTAGACAGTCTCCTATTTAGAAGTGATACTAATTAGATATCTAAGGCCTATATTTAAATCATAATCAGTTAAATAGATGCTATTAAATATTGTAACTGTGAATTTAATAATTAATAAATAATTCCAATACAAATCAAATGTTTACAACGTAACTTATTAAGTTAAGGCAATGTTTAGGTAAACATTTATCTCTCTTTGATCATTGATTTCATATTCGAAAGATACAGCATTCTTTAGCTAATTACGACCTAATTGGGTAAAGATATATTAAGCTAGATGTTCAAGTTACATGTGGCTGAAAAACATTTATTCAGTTAAGAGAATTTTATTCTTATAGAAGTATAAATTTGACATCAGTTTCATAAACTTATAAAACATTTTAGACTATTATAGGCAAATTAAATAATAAAATGTATAAGAATGAACGTTTCTTTTATTTAGGTTTTGTGTTCTTTCATATTATAATTTTTCATTTATAAATACTTAGAAAATGGGACTAGAAAGGTCAGAGGTCTTTTGTTATGGTGATGACGCCATTGAAGTCGTCTTGTTTTTAGAATTACGCTAATCACTGTCTTCTCATACTGGAAGACAGTAATACAAAATGTCTTTTTTCTAGGTACTCGTTAATAAATATAATAAGTTTATATAAAGTTCTGTTGTATGATTTGTATTAGTTATTATAAATATGAACCACTATATAGGAAAGGCAAAAAATATATATTTTAATTAGTTTTAAAAACAAAATTATATTATTTTACAAATTAAAAGTAAAAGCCAAAATAGAGAATATACATACCACATCCTAATTATTTTATTCAAGAATTTATTTGTTATTTCTAATAAGATTTTAATATTTTTTAAATGCAGTCTTTGTTCTAAGATATACGACATTTTTGCAGGAAATATAATAAGTGAAATTTATAGAATTTTTTTACCTTCAACATCAAAGCACGGGTCCTGGGAAGCTGCTTCAAGGATAGAAATAACATAGGCGAGTACTATGTCGTCGATAGCCGAAACATCCGCGGATGGGATGTTTTTCTCAATAAACTGAAATAAACTCTCCTTAACATGGCACTCTTGATCGGCTATGGCACTCATTTTCCACTAAAACAACAAATGAACAATGTAAAGTCCTAAATTTATTCGCTAAAACACCTATTTCTTTATGATCGTTACGCGTCGATAAACAAAACAAAACGAACATTAAAAACACAGTATAGCTAATATTAGGACAGTTGTTATACCTCTTATTCGTCCTTCGCGATATCAGGGAGGTTTATTAATAAATTAATTGATTTTCTCTGGTTAAAAGTCAGTAGTATGAAAAGCACTGAAAATCAATACAAATGGTCGCTTTTTTAAATAAACAAGTCTTGTTATGCTGTATTGTAGCAAAGACATATGCAATAAAGCCAGATGTGTAAAAACTTATTTGAATAAACTAAAAGCTCAACTTTGATCTTTACAATTATTACAATAGATTTTATATAATTAATACCACTTAAAATGTAATGAATATATTTAATAAAATTAAAACTTCTAACATTTTACTCATTCTGAACGTAGTTTGTCGATGTCAAAATGTAACTGCATACTTAAGTTGGTACCTACTACATAGTTTGCATTAGCGTTTGGCGCTCTTTTTTCGATTGTATGAAGAAATGTACAGTGTTTTGTATGAAATCTTTCTGTTCTACCTAATATTTTAATTTTTGTTCCATTTATTTTAAACAATCTTTTTTTGTTTTGTCTGATCAGGATTTAATTAATATTTAGAATTTATGAAAGTTTAAATGAATATCGTATCAATTTAACGGGGCATTTACATCTATCGATCTTAAATCTTTTTCTTATACCTCTCTTGACAGTTTGATCATTAAAACAGTGATTTCATTCTTTTTGCACCACCACATACTAATTTTAATAAATTAAAAAAATAAAGATATAATTTTGTAAATTAGGGATAGATTAATAAAAAGACACATTTATTTTCTATTCATATATTCTCAATTAAAATTTTAAAATATAACGAACAATTGTATTTAATATTCTTAACATTATCTAAAATAATAGGTAAACACAACGCCAAATTCACAACTACATGTTTTATGTAACAATAAAAGTGTTTTTTTAAAGGTGGGCTCAGCGATTTATAATAATATTTAAATGACTTTTATAAGCGATTTACTCTAGCTTTGTTTATTTTTTTTAAATGCATAGACAATGAATAAAATATGGTTTTATTTGTATCGTACCTACTTAGAATAATAAGACAAATTATTAGGAACATTTTTAAAATAAATTTGATCACACGTTTATTTTTATCTCTTGGAAATGATTGTTTATATAGTTTTAAGTGCATGCTACAACTATCGAAGTGAGAAGTTAATAGAATTTAATTTTGAAGGTTTTTGCCACCAATATTTAAAAAAAAAAGTTAAGATCACACAATAGTTCCAAACTACACCTAGTAAAATATAAATAGAGATAAATATTACATCTGTTGAAATGAATATTTCAAGACTATAATAAATTGATGTAGAATTTTTACACAAATATAGTTACACAAAAAATAGTTTTATCTAGACACAGACAATATGTATATATTTGATTTTATACTTATAATAGTAATTTATATATTTGGATCCATCATTAACACATAAATAGACTTTTGGACAAAACGAACAATGAGTAATGATATCTAGAACTAGAATTTATTTAAACTATTAATTATTTTGAAACAATTTTTTTTAATATTTTAACATTTATTCAGATAAAATATTTATTAATTATCTTTCTAAACTCTAAGTGTTATCATAACAGAAAAATATTTATATATTAAAACAAATACCTATATTAAGATATTTCTTAAAATTTCATTAAAATATTGCAGAGATATTTTAGCAACATGCCGTCAATTCAATATGGAGTATATTGACATGACGTCATAGTGTTAAATGTATCTCTCATCAAGAATGTTTCATAAATTATAGAAATATTTAATTGTCTGTTAAACTCTGTAAACGGTGGTTTGGCTCTGTGGAAGATTTACCTCATAACTGTCATTTATTTTATCGCCAAAAAGCGATTTATTCCTCTTTGACGGGAAAATAAATGATTCATGAATTCATGGAAAATAAATGATTCAGTCAGACGGTTACTCCAGGCCCAAGAGAAATCATGTTAGATCATTAGATGCTTTTTACATTGCCAGTGTCAGTATATAGGGACTAAAATTAATTTAAAAAACCCCATCATGACGGCCAGTACAATACTTTCAATAGTTCAAATAACGTCACCAATGACATTAGGTTTTTGTATTGGTTAAAGAAGTTTTGAGAAGCTATACTTCAGGGCCTCCACAGACAACAGATATTTGATAAGCCGATATTTTAATCTGTCCCTAAATTACAGTGACGACAAAATACAAATACTCGTTATTGTAAACAAATGACTTTATACAGATAAGTAAGATAAACGAAGCGGTGGCCATCTTTACACGGTAATATTAAAGTATATTATGTTGTAAATAATGTGTATGTGTAACTATATTCCGAAATATAATAAAAGGCAAAAAATATTACAATTTATAAAAACATTATTATACGTAATACGTAAATTAAACTTAGAGTTTGGTCTGTGACGCGTGCGATTTTGTCACGCGTGTGACCGTTTTTTTTATTTAGATAGATTTTTTAATCTGTGGTCTGTGGTGCTCCTAAGACATATGAATACTTTATATGTATATTTTATAAAAGAATAAATTAAATTAAATATTGTTTCTATCTATTTCCTTATCATTATCACTATGTACTTTTAAATTGCTTTTGTTTTTATACGCACGCATACTTACATTGTATATTTTATGTATTAACTTAAAATAAAGAATATGATTTGATATTAAATTTAATTATGTGCTTATATAAGATAAATTATTGATTATTATTACATTAAATAAAATTGTTAAGTGATTTAGACAGAAAAATAAAAAAATGCAATGGCGGACGCCATGATGCTCATGCCAAATATCAGCGATTAGAGGCAATATTATAAACAGCCCTAGATTTATTAAAACCTAAGCCTACCAGGCTTAGTGGCCCCGCCAGCTGAGGAGCCCTACCCAGCCCGAATTATTATAATTTTACTTTTACCGTTTCGGAATGGGGGCCTTAAATTTCAAAATGCCTCGTGGCCTTGGATTTCTAAGTCTGGGCCTGATTATATATTGATACAAACGTTATTAAACTCTAGCGGCCTTACCTATAATCGTTGCTTAGCGAGGCTTTAGCCCAACAGAGGGATACAGAATGTTCCTTTTAAAATCGGCATCATTGTATTGATGAATAGTTTAACATCAGTATTTATATAAAAAAACAATTAGTACATTGAAAAATGTCAACAATTGTAGCGTTGAGACTTGTAACTGTAATCGGGTATCGCGTCTAAGTCCAGCGTAAGCTAGATATTTGATTTTGGAACATTGGTTCAAGTCGAATTAACTTGGGTGCTATCTGAGCGGTCATTGGTTGGTATTGCGTCATCGGCTCGCATCGGCCAATGAGCATTCAGATTAAAATCATAGTTAGACGTTAAAGTCTTTAAAAAACAACGACCTTACTTGTCATTATTGATTTGAAATTCGAAAGACAAAAACACAGCATTGTTTGTGATTGTTTAACTTTTAACTAAACCCCCGCTAAGCAAAGGCCGATATTATATTATTATTAGTGGATTGTTTTATGTGTTATTATTTTATTTTCTCCTAAAATGTGATGACTAAACCAGTGCTCTCAACTATTCCATATTTTTATATATTTTTTTTATTATTTTTGTTTATGAGCTTAATTGACCACAAGATAAAAGTTTGGCAGTTTGTGGTTTTTTTTGTTTATATTATTAACATTTCAAAGTACAAGACATATATATACATAGCTTATAGATTTATATCTTTTTATCTTAGTAGGATAATAACATTCGATTTTCGATTGTTAATTTGACAGTTATCTATTTGACACTGACATTTGCTTCACTTTAGAAAATCGAATCGTATGTTTTCATCACAACTACGAAAAAACATTTGCAACAAATGTTTATCACGATACAAGCGTATTGAAATTTCTTAAAAATTAATAATACTTTACATCGTAATATATTATATTTATCTTACATAACACCATGTATACGACAATACATATAATTATAGTTTTTCACGTCAACAATTATTTAAAACTGAAAGTGTAGATTGATTGTCCATTGGTTGCTTAGCGCTAAAGGGCTAAACAAAATTCACTTGTTTAACTCAATACTCCGCATCCAATGGATGATCATTCTTTATAAAGCGTACTTTAAAATATCTTAACAATAAACATTCTTTTACGAATGAATCTCAGATATGGACATTTCCTTTTTTAATTTTTTTTTTATATACAGTAAATTATATTTTCAATTTCCACTTAATATCATAATAATATATCACCTTTGCCTAAAAACACATGAATCACAACAATGACATTAAAAAGTCACGAACTTACTTATCCAAATTTTTAATCAATTCTGAATTTAAATTTTTCTCGATTCACATTCTTTTTTTTTCGTAATTTCTCTTATATTCATTATTATACCAACTACTAAAGACACATAACGTATTAATATATTTCATATAACTAACGAAATTTATAAGCAAAAAATCTTTAAAAAACTCAAAGATCGGTAAATAAATACGTTTTTTTTTTACATTTTTTTTTTGTTTTGTTTAACGTGACAGTATGATGTACGCTATGATGTGCTGCCTTGAGCCTATTGAGTATTTATTTTAAAAAATATCTTATATTTAATTCGTTACAATTTGTAAGTATCAGGTGAGTTTTTTTTAATATAGATAAATAAGTATTTTTATACAGAAAAAATAAACTATTATTGTATTCAATTCCACACTATTGCTATGTACTAGTATTTGTTTTTAGTATGAATTCGAAAAAAAGAAACTGAATATTTTTATATTGACGTAACCAAGTAAAGAGTGGGAACACAAGACATCTTCGTTCTCACTTCCCACCAGCTAATAAAATTATTATTATTGTGAATCAAAACGCGAAAAAGCGTATACAATTTAATTTAAAGTGAAGATATTATTTAAAAAATAAATAATACCATTATTAAAAATGTAAAGTGCAAATAAAATAAATAACTTTTCTGTTTTTTTTTTCAATGTAGTAATTATCGTAAATAAATTACGGCTTACAATATAAGACAACTTTAGGTATACTCAGGTTTCGGTATTAAGCGTTTTGTTGTGCGAGTGAACGAATGACATGTTTATAGAAATAAATAGGATATATTCAAATGTTACAGCCTGAACTCCATCCTAATCGGATAAAATGGTGCGATTGCCAAGGTTTGACGTGTAAACACGTGACCTCTCAGTCGGTTAGCCCTTACCTCACGCACACATTAACACACGTACATCATACGCTGACGTCACCTGACGTTCGAGCTCTCAGTCAGCCCGTACCGTGTACTGAGCGCTAAGATGCTTACACATCAATAACCTTGACTAAAGATTAACGTAGGTTTTCTGTAAGCGTACCATGGGACTGTAGCGTAGTAATGTAATAATAAATCAGAATTTAAACTAAACTAACCTAAAGGTTATATGTCAAAAGTATTTGACATTTAACTGTGTTGCCAGTGAAATATAATTTCGATCAGAAAGGAGTTTGAACTGTAATTTATTATTTAAAAATAAACTAAACGCTGGACGTGGCTTGTTGACTACTGTGGTCGGATAGAACAGAGTTAAGATCTGATTCGCGAAGTGTTGGAGGAGTGCCGAAGGGGAAATCCTGAAACACAATATTTTAATTATATATTAAAAATTACATATGAGTTCATTATATATGTTATCTGTATTCATTCTGTTGAATGAATACAGATAACATAATTTGAATAGGACAGGATATTGATCGATACATAAAAAATGAGAATTTAATTAAAAAAATTCGACCTGTCATTCATTGTCACAGTATTTTAATTACTTAACAAACAATTTTGTCAAAGATTTTTAAATGGAGTTGTGTTGGTTGTTTAAAATATAAAATATTGACCATATAATGTATATTGTTAGTTAGCAGTTATTATGTATACATAGTTGATTTAATAATATTTATAAGTTATGTAATAGTGAAGCCGAGATGGCCCAGTAGTTAGAACGCGTGAATCTTCGGTTGATCGTGGGTTCAAGACCCGAGCAAGCAGCACTTTTCGTGAACTTAATTTGTGTTTATAATTCATCTCGTGCTTAACGGCGAAGGAAAACATCGTGAGGAAACCTGCATGTGTCTAATTTCATTGATATTATGCCACATGTGTATTCCGCCAACCATTGGAGCATCGTGGTGGAATAAGCTCCAAAACTTCCTCCTCAAAAGGGAGAGGAGGCCCTAGCCCAGCAGTGAGACATTCACAGGCTATTACTGTAGTAGTCAAGGGTCGTATACTCACAACCTGAGACGGCAGGCTGCGCGGCGCCGGCGGGGCGGGGGGCGGCACGCGGGGCGCGCGGGGCGACGCGCACTCCGCGCACTCCGCGCCGCCTGAGCTGCGAGTGGAACGCCGTGACCAGGACTCGGGCATGCAGCTGAATACAATACCGACAGTATACATCACACGACACATAACTAGGAATGTTTCTTAAGTTGTTATGCAACAGACACATTGGTGGGATTTGGAAGTTGTGTTGTCGTAGCATTTGTCTGGCTGAGCATTACCTCCTATTGTAAATAATTGAACCCGAATAGCATTCGCTTTTCTGTTTTTAAATTAGCTTACATCGAGAGGTTTTAATCGAAAATAAGGTCAAGAAATTCGTATGTTGGCTCCATATCATGGATCAACGAAAAAGTTCTCGATTTTTTTGTCAATTAAATATCGTAGTAATTTATAATCATTTCTGTATTATTGTTATTATAAGTTTCTAGTCTTTAGTGTAATTACAAGCACTGGGAACGTAGCCTATTAGACTGAGTGATTTATAAGAGGTCTGTCTGTCCGTCAATATTACAGTGCAAATGTCAGCAGTCAATAATCTTTTTGATGACCAGTTTTGTTAAAAATGTTAGGTTACTTCCGAGTTTGGGCTTCCGTCGGGTCGGGGGCATTTGCCAACTATATAGTTACGCCACTGTATAGGTTACAATGTCGTGGGTGCTAATCGTACAGTAGATTACTATAGGCCCTGTTAGGCTCCGACAAGTGCAAAAAGTCAGAGATGACATTGGCCGCGCAATTAAGAATAATTATGATAAGAAATTACCAATTGACTACTGACATTTGATACTACACAAATTATTATTTTTAATAACAATTTTTATTTTTACATTAGTTTTATATAATATATTAATTCAGTATACTACGTCTTAATAAGTTTCAATAAAAAAAAATACGCTCAGATAGAGATGAGTGAGTAAAAATATGCGGGGCCCCCTTTTGAGCGGGGCCCGTAACAAATGCTACTCTTGCTGCTACGTTAACAATAAATGGACAATCTAATTAATGTTTTTCTTAGAATTTACTGCTAGTCGTAGATCATAGCAGTTGGAACACTCACGCGTGGTGCACGATGTGCGCGCAGGGCAGCGAAGCGAGCGGCTCGGCGCGCTCGGCGAGCGGCTCGCGGCAGCGCGCACACGCCGGCGCCGCCCACGCGCCCGCCGCGCGCCGCTGCCGCGCCGCCGCCTCGTTGTCGCCCAGCGCCGAGTAGATGTCGGCCAGGCGCAGCCGCACGCGCCGCACCAGCATCTTGGCCGGGAGAGCAACGGTACAGAACGCTATCGGGCCGATTCTTACGCAAATATAACATTAGCGGTACCGGTCCGTTATGTTGTAGGTTGGTTAGTGGTCCCACATTGTACACGTGGAACGAAGATCTTATGTCCCTTGTGCCTTTGGTTACACTGACTCATTCATTCTTCAAACCGGACCGCAACAATACTAAGTATTGCTGTTAAGCGGTAGAATACTGATAATGGATGGTCCCTACCCAGACGGACTTGCACAAAACCTTACCACCTAATAGAAGTTACTCTACTTTAATTAAAAACGTATATTATTAAATCGATGGTACCGCTTCAAAATGTACATTTTACATAGAATAACTAACAAGAAAATCAATAGTAACTCTCTACAATACTTCCTTCATACTTTATATCATGTATATAGGACCTAATATATTAGGTCCTTACATATGAAATTAGCTCATTGTCGTACTGACTTTGATCTGAAATGTCTCCTCTTTGGTGAAGAATTCCAAATTCAAATTTATGAATTCATTTAGCTGGTACATTTGAGTTTTGAAAACAGTCATTCATTTGTTTTTCCCCTCATTTTTTTTCTTTGGCGTCGCTTATTACCGCATAATGGAAAACATGAAATATCGGTATATTTACGAGTACGAGTTCTACCGTGGCACCAGTGCTGCAGAAACAGCTCGAAGGATTAATGTGGATTAATGTGAAATTAGGATGTGTATGGCGCTGGTGTCGCAAAAGAAAGCACGGTCCGTTTTTGGTTTCAACGTTTTCGCTCTGGAAATTTCGACCTTCAGAACCAACCCCGTGGACGGCCAGAGACCAAAGTGGAAAATGAAGAATTAAAGGCTCTTGTGGAAGCGGATGGCTGAACCCTGGAGACCCAGCCAAATCCTGCCCTAAACGAAAATTGACTCAGAAAAAGTTACTTGTGAGTGTTTGGTGGACTAGCGCCGGTGTCGTTCACTACAGCTTTCTAAAATCTGGCCAAACGATTTCGGCAGATATCTATTGTCAGCAACTGCAAACCATGAAGGAAGAACTAGCTGCTAAACAACGGAGATTAGTCAATCGCTCTAGGCCACTGCTGCTTCACGACAACGCTAGACCACACACTGCACAACAAACAACCACTAAGTTAGATGAGCTGCAAATGGAATGTCTGCGACATCCACCGTACTCCCCGGACCTTGCTCCAACAGATTACCATTTTTTCCGGAATTTGGACAACTTCTTACAAAGAAAAAAAATTCAACTCCAATGCGGCAGTCCAAACCACCTTCAAAGAGTTTATTGATTCTCGCTCCTATGGTTTTTTTAGTAAAGGGATCAATGAACGACCTATGAGATGGCAAAAGTGCATAGATAAACACGGTACGTAATTTGATTAATTAAATATATTTTACAAAAAAAAATTTACTATATATTCCTCCCGTACAAAACGCCAATTTCATATGTAAGGACCTAATATAAAGACATGTTTATTTGAAATAGTTTTCGAGTTATGAGCGAGTCAAAAATGGCTCCAAGTGGTTCGTGTAATATCACACACGGTGCTGCTCTCCAGTTGTTAGCTTGAACTTGGCTTGACACGCTACAGCGTCTGAATGCAATTTTCTCTTTCTTACCTTTGAACCAACAGAAGTAGCGACTTCTAGTAATCTTGTATTGAATTCAAGAGGGCGACAATTGCAAATCCTGCCTTGAAGCCTCAAAGCTTCTAAACATCTTGCGGCTCCGTCCATTGCTTCCATTTGAGCTAAACGATCACCGAGAGATTGACCAGCCCCCATTGCTACTTCGTAATGCCTATTGATAATAGTAAAATTTTATTTATTTAACGTATATTTAATTAAGTCAATAACAGTTTGATTAATTGTTTTACCTAAGCGCCTTCCCGTAATCACATTTTCTTCTGTAAACATCACCAGCTATCCTCATAGCACGAGCATAGCAACCCTGATCGCCAGCTACTGCTGCGAGACGCAGAGCTTCCTAAAAATTGTACATGAAATGAAACGCAGGCAAAATTTGATAAGATTTTTTTAAAAAGTAAATATAACTTCAGCTAGCGCCCGCCCACGGCACATAATCAGGGTTTCTCATTAGGATACCCAATCCAATACAATAAAAATATCACACAAATAGCCCGTCCCAGCTTCGCAGGGGTATCCTTATACCCTTGTCTACATATATTGCAATACGTATAGCTCTATTCGTTTATATGGCGCACGCCAGTAAAACTCTCAGTGGGCATTATTTTTTCCAACATCTTCAACAATCATCGTCATATTTCAGCCAATTAACACAAAACCTTAATGAATTATATACTTAAACGTTCCTTATCTCATTCTGTTCGTTGGTGAAAACCGTATGAAGATCTGTTCGGTAGTTTTTGAGTTTCACGTTCGGGCGGAAAGATGCGGCGGAAGTCTATTATTTTGTAACAATTTTTTGAGCATATGATGATAAGTGGTACCTGATGGTAAGTGGTCACCAACGCCCATATACATTGGCATTGTAAGAAATGTTAACCATCGCTTACATCACCAATACGCCACCAACCTTGGGAACTACAATGTTATGTCTCGTGCCTGTAATTACACTGACTCACTCACCCTTCAAACCGAAACACAACAATACCAAGTACTGCTGTTTTGCGGCAGAGTATCTGATGAGTGGGACAGAGCCCTACCACCAGTAGTAGTGTTTTAACGGATCGAACGATTTATTATTTAAATATCGAATGTACTCACGTTACAATAGTCATGAGCGTCCCCTAGTTCCCCTCTTGCCCGCAAAGCGGCGGCCATTTGTAGAAGCGCAGTGCGGTGATGCCGCGTGTTGAGGTCAGTCGAGCGCGGACCGCGGCCGAGGTCGCACGCTCGTGCTGCACAAGCCACCGCACGTTCTGTGTCGCGGAGACGACGCCACAGTTCTGATAGACCGACGTATACCTGAAACAATTTAATCGGCGATTGATGAAGAAGAAGAATTTCATCAATTGGTCTGGAGGACATTATTATTATAGCAGGTCCAAATTGATAGTATATATATTGAGAGGCTGAGATAATGGATATGAAAAATAAAATGCAAAATAATTCTTATCATTGTACCTGTAAAAGCAGCGTGTTATCATTTTGACCTTGAGCAACAGCCAGGGCTTTTTGAAAGCCATCCATAGCTTTCGAAAACGCCCCAAGCTCCAAGCTCACAGCGGCTACGGTGAGGTGAACACATCCTGCAGTTGAGCCTCCCCCACAATCGTTGTAAAGTGCGTGGCGAGCGTATGATAGAGCTCTGGGAATAAACGTTTTAGGTTTAAACCAAATTTGACAAAAATTTGGGTTGAACTTTGCTTTTATTATTTATTTTTATTCACAGCTAATAACCTAACATTATCAATTAGCTGAACATGAATATTTGTTTATTAATTTACTTATTTTTTTATATAATTCAAAGGATTACATATAAATTTTAAACATGAGTTTAAAATATGAACAAGTTACAACTACCAATAACATTCGTATTTTTTTATGAAATAGGTAGGCGGACTGGCAAATGATGGTAAGTTGTCACCACTGCCTATAGACATTGGCGATGTAATATTAACCATTCCTTGCCATTCCACCAACCTTGGAAACTAAGGTATTTTGGTATTAATTACACTGGCTCACTCATCCTTCAAACCGGAACGTAACACAGACTATAGAATATCTGAAGAGTAGGTGGCTCCCCAGGCTTGCACAAAGCCCTACCAAGAAAAGTTGTCAACTCGTTAAAATGTTAATTAATACTCCAAACGATACCTGTCAAGACCGCCAAGTGTTTGATGAGCGCGTGCGAGGTTCAGATAGGCTTCAGCACGCATCGGAGCTGAATCCAGCTCCTCTGATATGCCGAGTTGTCGATTAGCGAATTCAAGAGATTCCCTAAAACAAATTATAAACGGGACATTAAAAAATTATACTTAAAATACACTGGACAGTAAGTTTTTGATTTTGAAACGCATCATATTAAAATGTTGGCGTCTATTTAATAAACTATATACTTAGTGTGATTTTAGGTCCGTTAGGTTCATGTTTTAGTAGTCTCGTTGTTCTAAAAGCTAGCTAAAAGGATTGTATTCCAATCCGGAGTGGGGCCAATCAACAAACAAACAAACAAAGTATATGGCATCATAGTACATAGTCATTTGTTTTCATAATTAAAATATTCACTAAATCTAAATATCTCAATCTCTCTCGATTAATAGAACTGAATCATTTCTTTTTGTATCCATTATTGTTAGTTTTTTTAGTTTCCAAAGCTGTTTTGCAGAAGAATGTTGCTGTACCACTTGCTCATAAGTGTTGTGGCCACGCTATCCACTCTGGATTAGAGAATCTTAACAGCTGATTAGGCGATTTTTTAGAGCTTTAGTCATCCATACAAAAAATCAGCAGTTAACACACCAATTCTTTAATGTGATGGCGGGAAATCAGCCTACCATTAGTCGTGCGCCGAAACGCTTATCGATCGTGCCGGTTTTTCTCATCGGATTAAGTGAGGGATTAATGACTGCACTTGTGTTTGTTCAAGCTCTTCTACACTATGATATCTCTTGCGCGATCGGCTAGTCTTTATAAAAAAATGGCCGCCAGCCGACATTAGCCAGGAGCGCATCATCCCTATTATTATATTAAATCAGCAAGATCTTTCCCGACCACACTTAAGTTCATACTGGAACAAATTCTTGAAGTAAAACAATAACTTCGCTGTCATTGGACTGACATTAGATTTTTGACACTCAGGCAGTCCCAGACACGCGGGCGAAAACTAGTACAACATACACACATATAATACTCATATGACAAGAGAAATAATCCTAATAATATCATAATGATATTCTTGGTAATTACCTTAACTATGTCTTTATTTGTATTTTCAAGTTCTTGAACAGGGATATTTCGTCACTTTCTAATAGATCTTGCGAGAAACGGAGTAAATTTAAAATTATTAAAATTATAAAAAAATTGTTAATGAGAACGGACTACAATCAAAGACAATTTAAACAGATATCAATTCGATGCTTGAGTCTAGTTTGAGTTTTGTTTTTTTATTTTCACGCTCAAGTCGATTCACGCTTGAGTTTTGATCTGTACCTAATACTTGATGATTAGACTTTAAACGCTACTTGAGTCACTTTCTGTAATACGGGCCTTAATAAGCTACTTTAACCACATATAGATTGTGATTGTGTACCTGTATTTTCCAAAGTCCATGTAAGCTTGATAAAGATGTCCCAGTAAGGCGAATTTGTCGCTCCTGTGTCGCACCCCACGCAGTGCGGACAGCCATACCTTCACCGCCAGCCGTTGTTCATTCTGACCATAAAGCCGCACTCCTCTTTCGATCTACAATTTTTTGTTACATGTATTCATTCAATCATTCATTCATTTGTTAAGTACTGAAATAGTGGAAATCGTTATATCAAGCTATAAAATTGTATTGAAATTGTTAACAAAAAAGACATACGTCTATAACTGTATATTGAGACCTATTTCTCTATCACCATGTTTTCTGAAGTCTGAAGAATACTCTCTTACTCTCTTCTTACCGCTTAGTTGGTCTAGTGGCTAATTATAAGGCCGCATATCCCAAGGTCCTGTATTAAAATCCCAGGACGGATTGCCGTCGCATCGAATTATGAGAGTGAAGAAATAGAGTGTGCATCTGTGTTTTCCCACACACTTGTTACACTATAATATGTCTTACGTAGTTGGTTAATCCCTCTTGAGATTGGCCGCTGTGGCCGAAATCATTATCACTCTCACCTTTCGTCTCGCAAGATATTGATCGAGACGTGAACGGCAGATACGGAAGCATTCGAGGACACCAGCTGACGGCCGATGAGCTGGCCCAAAGCGGGATCCCCATCGTATAGCCCCATTGCGCACTTCAGTCGGATATTCTTCAGAGAATGGAAATACATCTGAAAATAGCGTTAAAATTAATACATGGGGTATTGTTATTCCCATTCCTATTAAAAGTTTTATGCTTAATTGGGTATCATGTAGGAATATCAGAAATTCAATAAAAGCTGATATAGTATTAAAACAAAGAAAATATATTATGTAATACTTCAAACTGCAAGCGTGATATTTAGATTTAAGCAACAAACAGTGTATACACTCCCGTGCCTCGTAAAGCACGTAGAGCCGTTGGTCCTGCGCCTCAAGTCTTTCCAGTCGTGTCAGATTGCAATCCCATTGGATTATGAGAGTTATGGAATAGAGATTGCACCTGTGTTTGCACACACACTTGTGCACTATAATATCTCCTGCGCAGTTGGTTAATATCTCTTGAGATTGGCCACCATGGCCGAAATTGGTCTGGAGGACATTTTTATTATAAATAACATAGTCGTCCTTGAAACTATTTTGAGTTCTTCCTGTATTGAACGCAATCAAGTATACAACATTATAATTCGCAATATTTTTCTTGATACAGACGTAGATAAATTCAATCACTGCAGTTTCAAGCTTTTAACATTTGTGGAAATCTAATTCGTAGTTAAATTATTTGTGCTAACATTCTTTGCGCTTTGACATGAAGATATAAGATATTTTACCACGTGCACATAGGAAGTGCGCAGTTTTTGATAATGCGATATTCGGAAAAATATACATTACAGTTAGCTGAAAATTACGTAAGAAAATTTGTCAAAACCTGGTGGATCTTCAAGATGGTGTCGCGCCGGATCAGGAGAGCTGAGCAGCCGCGTAGCCGACAGTTGGTGCGCCGGCACCCCGCTGAAAATATATAGGATTAATAGAAGAATGTTTAGTTTTAATTAAGTATTCTGAAGTAAGGTACTATATAATATTTCTTTAAGGCTCAACTTCAATTAAATAAATAAAAAAAATATCTGCTGTTCCAACATTAGTTGGTAAGAACTATCTTATTTATTATTTGTTATAATTATTGGAACATAATGTTTACATATGAACTATTAACGATTTATATTTCCTATAAATTCGCTATCTCATTCACATATGAAAAAATGTTCGAAGGAAACATACCCGAGGAAGTCGCGTGACTCGATTGAGTCCCATGACATGTTCCGCGGGTGTAAGCGGCAGCGTCACCTGGCATGGGCTGGGTGCATCGCGTCCTCTTGCTCACCCACCACGAGAACTTCCTGAGATAGATAGAGAAAGACCGATAATTGAGTGAGGATTTTGAAAGACAGGTACAAGATGAAGGCTGATTTCACGCCATCACATTGAAGCATTGGTGTGTTAACTGCTGATTTTTTGTATGGATGACTAAAGCTCTAAAAAAATCGCTTTATCAGCTGTTAAGATTCTCTAATCCACTCCGCCACAATACATATGAGCAAGTACAGCAGCATTCTTCTACAAAACAGCTTTGGAAACTAAAAAAACTAACAATAATGTATACAAAAAGAGATGATTCAGTTCTATTAATCAAAAAAAAAGATATTTAGATTTAGTGAATATTTTAATTATGAAAACAAATGACTATGTACTATGATGCCATATAGGTACTCTGTTATAAGTAAATAAAAGAAACAGCTTTCTAAAGTTCCATTGCTGGTCAAAGAATTCTAAAGGAGAAAGGTTAGAAGGTTCAGACCATTTTCCATCATGCTGTTCTAAATTAGTGGATACATATGTGACAGATTTTCCCTTGACATAAGCAGGTTTCCTCACGATATTTTTCTTTACCGCCATAATTCAATTTTCTGGGTTTGAACCCTCAATCTTGAATTAAGAGTCTCGTTAACCAACCACTTAACCATATCTCTTAACTGACTAATGTACAATACTCACTCTATTCAAACAGCGTTGTAAAAATAAATACATTCCATATTCATTTTGAAACTGTCACCGTCCATTGTTCAAGCTTGCATTATCTGTGAAATTGAAAAAAAGATGCGATTTTTTTCAAGTGTTTCTTATGATGTTTTCGAAGTTTTCTGAACAGGAGTATAAGCCCATGTTAAATCAATCGAAATCAAAAATATAGCTCTTAATAGCACTGTTAAACGCAACCGTACCGCTAGCTATATTTTCAACAATCAAAAGATGATTTTGGCTTTGATATAAAAACTACAACATAATAACTGTTAAATTAACTGCACAGAATATAAAATTGGAAACATTTGTCGTCAACACACAAACGTTTCTAAAATTACGTTAAACAACAAATTACCGCCTTCACGGATTTCTGCTTAGAACAAGCTTAGCTTAGTCTAGACAACCTTTAGGAGATTGACTGGTAGAGAATGCCTTCACGCATTAAGTCCGCCTTTTGTTCCTACTATACAATGTGGTGGTCAAAAAAGTTTTTAAATTAATAAATTTATATAGATAACGAATCTGTAAAGAGTTGCAAACACATAACACTGAACGAAACATATATATCTATATTCTTTCATTCACAATATATATATATATATACATATATACAAAAGGCTTATATACAGAAATGGTAGGATAGGTTGGTAGCTATTATGTATATTATATACATATATATATATATATATATATATATATAAACATATTTTGTGTACCTTACCTTATATCATATATATTATATAATATACATAATAGCTACCTACCTATTCTACCATTTCTGTATATAAGCCTTTTGTTATTACAGACCTATAAAAAGCTCATAATTAAGCATGAAACAAAAAATCGCCTTAACATTTTGTAAAGAATTAGATTTCGCCCCCAGTTTATTTCAAAAAAATAAATAAAAAAATACTTATATTATTCTGTTATTGTTGTATATTAGTTGTAATTGTAATGGATGAGATATAAAAAAATATGTCGTTGAGTTTCTTTCGCTGGTTCTCCTCAGGACTGAGGAGTTTATTGCCGAACCGGTGGTAGATTTGTGACAATCAATAGGCAAGTGTAACGCTTCTATATTGAATAAAGATTTTTGAGTGCCTAAGGTTGGTGGCGCATTGGCGATATAAGAGATAATTAATTTTTCTAAAAGTGTCAGTATCTGTGGACATTGCAGTCCCCTACCATCGAGTGGCTCAGATACCACACTATATTAAATTTAAAAAAATACAATAATTAATTATGTATAAAGGAAGCTATTAATAATAAAATTGAAGCTCGTCAATGGATTTAAAATTAAAATGTCAAATTGATGATATATTTGATACCTTATGTTATGTGATTGAGTCGTTTATTTATAAAATAATGGTAAATAATATTGCATGCATTACGAAACGAATTTACAGTATTCCGAATTTGCTTTATCAAGACTTTTCCAGATTGACCTTCGACACACGAAAAACAGTTATATATTAAAAAAAAAACTGTATACGATGATACCGTTACGAAAGAAATATTTTCTTAAAAATATAAAATTCAATATGTAAAAAAAACTTGCAAAAATTAACCTGTTTAATTTAATTTACGCCTGATGTAATAATAATTATTTATTAATAGAAAATAAAATATATTTAATGTAATAAATATTCTGTCCGCATGACCTAGGTCACCCATGTATCTACTGGGTAAATGTCATTTGAGAAAATTAGGTCAGCGCACCTTCGATTTTTAAATCTAATCATTTAAAAAATACAATAAAATATATACGGCATATAAAACAGAACTATGTATTACAACATTATTCCTAAACAAAAAAATAAAAATAAAAAACATTAAAATATCATTGCATTCTGTACTAATTCCTTTTTAATAAAATAAAATTTATTTCCTAAACATTAGACTAAGAAATACATTGATATGTTTTATGAGCAATACTTTAAAAATAGAATTTATAGATTAAAAAGGTTACGAAAAATCGTTACTTACATCTCTTCAAGTTAAAGTAGGTTGTATATGTATTTTCTTCACAAAAACATTTGTTTTTACAATAACACTGTACAATATGATATTTAAGAGGCGTTAAGGTATTTAATTGATTTGTTTTTCACAATTTTTATTGTTAATTTTATAGCGCAAGTGTCCTTGCTCGCTGATCACACCCCGGCTGCTGTTGTGAAGGGGAACGCAGAAATCTATAGAGTATGTATTCAATGTTTTTCTTTTAGTCGAATATTTAATTTTATTTTAGAAAGATTTTATTTTTATTACGCACTTAATTTACAGGAATGAAATGTTTATATTTATTATTGCTACAGTTAATACTGATATTCGAAATATAAACAGATCAAAATATTACAGAAGTAGACAGCTAAAAGTTTTTTTTCTTTCAATCAAATTTTGATTAGCAATTAAGAGTATTTTTTTAAAAACCGGGTAAAACTACACTTATATATATATTGTGAATTTAATAAATATAGATTTATATATTTGTAATTAAAATATAACGTACATTATAATTTTATCATTACCATAAATTTTTAAAATATTTCCTCAAATAAAAACGAATAAACATTCATACCAACGAGTACTTGCTAAAACAGTACACTTTAAATTTAATAAAATAACAGCTCCATATGATTCTTTATTCTATCTCAGCATCCCTCCATCTCATTTAAAGCTAAAACTGCGCATGCGTAAAAATCCAAATCGACACCCATTCCGTTTTCCAACAACACCAAAATAAGACTGTGTCTGTCAGAGACATGTGATAGTTTTGCACGCTCGAACACAGAAGACGACACAGTGTTTAATTGTCGTGCAATGTTATTGGAATTAAGTTAGCTGTAGAGCTTTATCGTGACGGTATATAGTTTAAAATAATAATTAAAAATAATAGAATATAAAATCAACTGTTAGGAATATATCCAATTAATTTATAAACGTAATATTTGTCTATGATCCCATAGATGATCCATATCTTAATATCTGTGAATTTGACAGTACGTGTGTCTCTATGGCCTATGTCAAATGGCCCCACGGACTGATTGTTTAACGAGTTCTCCGGAACTATAGGTGCGATTAACTTGAAATTTAGTATGTAATAGTTAGTTAAATTTACGCAAATCCTATTTAAAAAAGAATATCATCTCAAATTTGAAACATAAGTTTTAAACTAAGTTAAAAAATTAAAGGCTTAGTTAAACATTTAACACATGTTGTTAGCCGTACGAAGTCGAGATCGGTGGATTTTTATGTACATATAAAGATATTAGCCGAATCTGCGTCTTCACCCGCGTGCTTTTCGTTTCGTGGCAAAAATCCTTGTTCAGCTATATTATTACGGAGAAGTGCTAGCTTGGTTTAAGCACCGTTGGACTGCAACGCAAGAATTAAATCCGTTACGCACTTCCGTTTCGAAGTTATATATGTAATTAGTAATTTTTCTTTAACTTTAAACTTTGAAAGAAGGCATTGCGAAAAACCCTGTCTGAGAGTTATCAAAGATATTACTTGAATATTGTGTTGCCAAATTAAAAAATATATATACATCTCGTTTTATAAATCTATGTTTTCATAATTTCTTTTTTTTATTCGATGCGATGTTGTTGGTTGAATTGTTATAAATGTCGTTTCACTTATAATTGAGTTCCATGCTCGTTTACATACTGATTTCTTGACTGCCTCGTTGGTCTAGTGGCTAGATAAAGCTGCGGTTCCCGAGATCCTGGATACAAACCCCAGGTCGGGATAATAAACGGTTACTAGGTTTTTATGTCGAAGATTCTCAGTAGCAGCCCGGAGAATGGAAGTTGGATGTGTGTACTCCCGTGCCTCGGAGAGCACGCAAAGTCGTTTGAGCCTGAACTCTTTCCGGACGGTTCAGATAAATTAAATAAATAAAATTTGCGTAACTGATAAAATAAATAATTTATATCACGTTCATATTTTTAGTAAATATAATTTTACAGTTAATGGCCCAGTTGCTAGAAGACGTGAATCTGAATTGATGATTCCGAGTTCAAACCTGGGCGATCACTGAATTTTTATATTAAATTATATAAAAACAAAATACGTCTTTAATGTATACATGTGACAAACAAGCCTTGCAAATATAGTGACATACAAATCTGAAGCTGAAGCCGAAATTTCGAACACATCCATATTTATATATAGTGGTAACGCCCATAAACATGGGCATTGTAAGAAACGTTAACCATCGCTTACATCGCCAATACAACCTTGGGAACTAAGATGTTATGTCCCTTGTACCGGTAATTACACTGGCTCATTCACCCTTCAAACCGGAACACAACAATACCAAGTACTGCTGTCTTATATAATACGGATCAACTAAGTGTCTATCCGTTTTCTTTCTATACATGAGCAGGAACTCGTAACTAACTTTTGACCGGTTAATTTACATTGCGCGTCTTTGAAAAGTGTTAGTTTTATTTTGTATTTCAACAGCTATAATGTAATAGTAATTAAAAAAATATAGTTTAAAATATTGTCTATGTGAATAATTTTCGATACCATACCTCTCAGAAATATGTACAAGTTGTGCTTATCATGTTAACGATCCAACATTACAAAAAATGTAAATATTATCGATACAGACAAAACCTGCTTAAATCAAATGATACCCGATCCGTGAATGCGCGGGAACTTTCAAAAAGTTTTCGCTTACACGTGAAGCCCATATTCTGGGTCAGAATTACATAAACTATATTTTCTTCCAGGAATTAAAAAGAGTTTCCAAATTTATCTATAAAAAATGAAGTAATAAATCAACCCCTTAACACGTTAAATAAAAATAAAAAAAAAAACGTAAAAGTGACTTTAAAAATCGAACTCGAAAACGAGACACGATAAAATGTCCCGAAGCTTTCAACGCAACAAATTCAAAGGAAAAATATTGCCCGCATCAATTTCAATCCAAACACTAATAAATTGGCATCTCTCAACGACGTACTCGCACACAGCTAGACAGTTTATTAATAGCGGACATATTTTGTAAATCTCGACTTAAGATTCACCCTCTGAATTCAGTGTGTCGTGTGTCGCGATGCGCGGCGCGCGGGAAATTTAAAAAAAAAACTGTCAGTGTCAAAATGAGCTACAGTGCTTTATATGATAATTATAACTACGAAAAAGTGACGGATAAAAATGATTGTTGCGACAAAGAATCGATTAATAGTCAGAGTGTCGAGTTGAAAGAGGAAGATCACGTCCAGCACGTGCTCGGACCCAGCAGGAGGTGTTTGGCTTGGGCTTGTAAGGCTTGCAAGCGGAAAACAGCGGCCGTTGATCGGCGGAAAGCGGCGACGCTACGCGAACGACGTAGGTTACGGAAAGTAGGTTTTATTTGACAATTTTAACTGTTTATCTCGTTTGAAAACTATATATTGATAAAACTGAAGTTTTTTTTTAAGCAAGCGGCTTGTTGTTATATCTTTTAAATATTTTCATGATTTCAAGATGAGGACGAAGTAAGTTACTAGACGATAACGCGTTATGTGTTAGTTCTTGTATTAAGATTGTTGGTAGCTGTAAATGGCGATTTCAACGCTTTTTTACCGTTTAAATTGTAATAAATAACGCTTTTAATTATTACAAAGTAAATTGATCTTAACTTTTAAAAGTATAATAATAAGTATATTATTGGCTCTTTATTTTTATATTTGAAAATATTCACGTTGTAATAGAAACATTAGATGTTCTGCTCTACAGTGGATTTCTCTCTTCATAAGGAGATTGTCTATAATCCACGTACCATTCTAGATGTGGTTGATTAGTAGCGTAGCTTATAAAGGCCCCGTTGCAGCGTTGCATTTGATAGAGATGTCACCAAAATGTTACATGACTCCTTCCTTATACCTTGTAAGATATAATGATACTGGTTGATGGAAACACATATGACGGAATCCGAAAGAATCAAAAACGACAACTGGCATTCCAAATGGTATGAATAAAAAATAATAACGTATAAAAAGTTATTTTTATTCGAACATACGATGCTTGCTAATCACAGGCTAAAGAACTGTGAAAAGTTTGATCAATTGTTCCATTGTTAGCGCTACGAACATTAAAATGTGTGTGGTTGTTTTTTCTGTTCATAATTGGTGGTAGGGCTTTGTGCGAGCTCGTCTGGGTAGGTACCACCCACTCATCAGATATTCTTCCGCAAAACAGCAGTACCTAGTATTGTTGTGTTCCAGTTTGAAGGGTGAGTGAGCCAGGTTGGTTGCGCATTGGCGATGTAAGCGATGGTTAACATTTCTTACAATGCCAATGTCTATGGGCGTTGGTGACCAGTTACCATCAGGTGACCCATATCCTCGTTCGCCTAACTATATTAAATTAAAATTAAAAATGTACGTCACGGACTTTTCTGTTCGCTCGGTTTGCTCCTTTAATTGCAAATTTAAATTGAATCAACAATGCTTTTATAATAATCAATTAAGTTACTGGCTGGTTATAAAAGTGCCCTGGTGAGAAAAAAGTACGTTCCAAATTGTTTGCTGACGATGAGGGTTGTTTTAAGAGAAAACATTTTACGACATTTTGTGTCACACTGTAAATTTTACTTTTATTTATTATACTTTTACTTTTTAAACGAAATCTTTAACAAAAAACGTTTTTTTTTTGCATTTATTTCGCGAGCAAACACTAGTATCGTTTTGAATTAACATTATATCTAATGGTTGACTGCCTCGTTGGTCTAGTGGCTTGATGTAAGGCCGCAGACTCGGAGGTCCTGGGTTCAATTTCCAGGTCGGGCCAATAAAACGTTATTGGGTTTTTCTGTCAGAAAATTCTCAGTAGCAACCCGGAGTCTGGAAGTTGGAAGTGTGTACACTCCCGTGCCACCGGAAGCACGTAAAGCCGTTGGTCCTGCGCCTGAACTCTTTCCGGTCGTGTCGAATTGCCGTCCCATCGGATTATGAGGGTTAAGGAATAGAGAATGCACCTGTGTTTGCGCACACACTTGTGCACTATAATATCTCCTGCGTAGTTAGCTAATCTCTCTTGAGATTGGCCGCCGTAGCCGAAATAGGTCTGGAGGACATTATATCTAATGGTAAATCCATCAAAACTTTACGAGAGAACTAATTATTCCTCGCTGATTAATTTACAAAATTCCGAGGAAGACAAATTGTACTAACAATAAAATAGGTTCTTTGCTTAGGTGCCGGTTTTTGTTTAGCAAAACAGTTTATTTTGTGTATTTCGAAAACAGCTTTAGGTTTTGCTTTTTAAGTTTATCTATATAGGTCTGTTTCCCGAAAAACCTTCGGTCGCCCAGTACTATACTATAAAACATTAAACTATGAAAATAACGTTGTACGAGAATTGTTAAATGAGCTTTATTTTATATATAAAATAGGTAGTAGCGACAAGGAGGACGAACAAATTGACCAGCTGATGGTAAGTGGTCACCCATAGATATTGTTGCTGTAAGATTATTATATTAACCGACTGCCACGTTGGTCTAGTGATAGATGTAAGGCAATAGAACCGGAGGTCCTGGGTTTAATTCCCAGGTCGTGCCATTAAAAACTTATTGGGTTTTTCTGTCGGATAATTCTCAGTACCAGCCCGGAGTCTGGAAGTTGGATATGTGGTTACTCCCGTGCCTCGAAAAGCACGTAATGTTATTCCTGAGCCTAAGCTCATTCCGTTCGTGTCACATTGCCGTCCCATCGGATTATGAGAGTAAGGGAGAATAGAGAATGCACCTGTTTTTGCGCACACACTTGTACACTTGTAATATGTCCTGCGCAGTTGGTTAACCCCTTTTGAGATTAGCCGCCGTGGCCGAAATCGGTCAAGAGGGCATTATTTATTATCATTATGGTTACTTATAGTATTTAGTCTTTCATTAATTGTTAAGTTAACTGACATATACCCTATTCCAATCGGAGTAGGAATAAAGGTAAACAAACCGTAGAATTACAAATTGCATGCGATTTTCTAATAGTTCTACCGTATTACGCACTATAAACATTTCTTGATTAATTTACCTTTATTCATAATACAACACTATTCCACTTGACTAGTTATAATCACATTAATTTACCTTTCGAAGTTCCGATTACAACTTCGCGGACATTGAAAACGCCATTTTTTCGCGAATCCATAGTGAATATCATAGATTATTCAAAATCTCGACCAATGATACCGCGTCAATTGATATCGGTGACCAATGATATCGGTGTCAAAGTTTTTTTTGGATTTACTCCTCTTGTGGTTAGAATAGGCTATAGATCTTCCTCGTAAGTCACATGTATCCATGAGGCGGACTGTCAATACTAACATTACTACCCTATCAAGTATATTGGGACGAGACCATAGACAATTAATAAAAGCCGAGATGGCCCAGTGGTAAGACCGCGTGAATCTTAACCGATGATCGTGGGTTCAAACCCGGGCAAGCACCACTGAATTTTCATGTGCTTAATTTGTGATTATAATTCATCTCGTGCTTTACGGTGAAGGAAAACATCGTGAGGAAACCTGCATGTGTCTAATTTCACTGAAATTCTGCCACATGTGTATTCCACCAACCCGCACTGGAGCAGCGTGGTGGAATAAGCTCCAAACCAGCAGTGGGACATTCACAGATTGTTACGGTACATAGACAATTTATTACTTTTTAAAGATTTGACATATTTCTATGTATGTTATATATATATATATATATTTATTTATCGAGAAAGTTATGTTATATATGACATCGCGCTCCGACCCCAAGAAGTGGAACAGAAATTTTTAATACAAGTATATTTAATATGATTTTGTTCTTTTATTTATTTACATAGCATACATGACACCCCGTTACGACTTGATATGAAAACAAGTCATATTACAACAAAGAACCAATTAAAAAAAAAAACAAGGATTTTTTTATTTGGTTGTGGGATAATTTTAATAATAATGTAATGACACAAATAATATAAGAATGTTGAGAATTACTTAGGTAAGTAAAATTTAAAAAAAAACAAAAACCAAAAATATGTATATATTTCTGCATGTATAATTTATAATAGAACATATACAATAATTAATATCTTATAATATTGCTTTATTTGAAATTATTATGTCTAAAATGTTGATAAAATATCTTAAAGGGCTTCAAGTAAAGTTAAAAGGCATTAAGTTTCCAAGTATTTCTATGTAAGATCAAAATTTTTCATAAACTGAAAATGCATACTTTATATAGCCGCATCAAAATGAATAGGGTCGAATAGTCGAATAGTTTAGTACCATTTAATTATAGATAATATCGGTACTTAAGGTTATTTCAGGTAAAAATAAATATATTATACGAAATGAGTTTGTTTAGTTACTAGTTACGTTTTCAGATTTTGACTCCTAAACAAGTTTTACATACACGTAGTCATAGTGAAACATATAGATGGTACCTACCACCACCTGCACCCCTTGGCAATTAAACGATCGGCTCGAGGTTATTTCAAATATATATGTTCTGCTATTGTTGTATATTACTTGTTATTGTAAATTATGAGATATATAAAAAAATCGCATTGAGTTTCTTTCGCCGGTTCTCCTCAGGTCCGAGGTGTTTATTTCCGAACGAGTGGTAGATTTATGACAATCAATAAGTAATTATGAAATAAAGATTTTTGACTTTCTCTTCACACGTGGGAAACGAACGGTAACTTATAAAAACGTACGTAATTGAAACAAAATCATAACCACTAATAGCATCAAGTATTTTAAATATTAACGTTTCTAAACGACTTATATTAAAACAAAATGGCGTCGAATTATCAAACAACGCCCAACTCAAATCCCACGATAGGGTTAATTCTAATTTGACGATTTATTTGAACGTACTAATCCCGGCGCGCGGGATCGGTCGCGTACCGGTATTTCCCGTAATCCCGTAATCCCGGGGACGTGATGCGACAACTTATTTATAAGTATCTCTAAACGTCTGAAGCGATTTGGGAATTGAAAGCGTGTTCAAATTTTATTATGGCTTCGATTCAAATATCACTTTAAAAAAATAGTTTCATGATGAATATTCAGTTATGAATGTTCTTTTGTTGTTGTTGTGTTTTGTACAAAGTTAAAATAATTAAGTCGACAAAAAAAAAATAAGCTACTTCTTCACTGTAGAACTCCAATACTATAAATAATAATATTAGTGTATAATAGAAATAGTGTGATTTTTTGACGCTTTCACGTGTTATCTTTTTTTTTTTTTTGTCTTCGAGGAAAAGCATTTACGCCTACCGCCCGGTCCACGACCGTGTGGGACTCACGGGGCAGAAGGCTATCGTCCTACCCACTAAAACGTCCCCGTACCCTTTCCGTCTTAACGAGGAGCGCCACGGGATCGCTTTCGCGTGCTACGGTGGCGCTCTTACTGCTGGCCTATGCGGGCCTCCATTTTTCACGTCTTAACTACTCAACCTATCATCATTATATTTTGTATACACGTGGTCAGAAAACACGAAAAACAGAAGTCACGGTACACAAAAGGAATTACGGTACCTCACCTCCCGCTAACGTGGGCGAAGCTGCGGATGGTGACTAGTATTTTTTTTTTTTTTTTTTACCGTTAATAGGCAAGCGCTTGACCGTTGACTTACCTGATCTTAAGCATAGTCACGGTCTAGGATGGAGCGCGCCTGCCCAGAAGGAACCCGTTTACTCTGGATTTGAACACACCTACATTGTAGTTATCTGGAAATATGGACTCAGGCAAAGCATTCCACAGTTTCGCAATGCGAATAATAAATGTGGATTCAAAGCGCTTCGTACGTAGGTGGGGAAGATCCACTGTGTACCTATGGCGCTTTGGTCGCGTTTGCCTGGCCGTCCGATAGTAAAAGGGGGCGGAAGGAATTAGATCATGTTATTCCTGCGCACATTCTCCGAAATGTATCCAATAGAAGACAGAAAGCGAAGCAACCACACGCCGATGTATTAGTATTGGACTTTCGCATTTATAAAATAAGTTAGTCTTTCTTATGTCAAAAATAATTATATCTCCGGTTCGATAAGAAATACCACAGACTTAAAAATAATTTAGAGCTAGAACGTCAGCAATTTTTTTTTTTTACATTATCGTTTTAGTTTACTATAATATTATAAGATATCTGTGGTATAAATATTAAAATTATAATATATGCATTCTAAATTGTTTAGCTTTATTGTTCCAATTAATACGTTGTTTAATTATCAATGTCCGGATCTCTTGTAATTTTTTGCTCTCAAAATATTTTTTCTATATTTATATTTAATACGACGCGCGTCACGATAATAGAAGCCTTCACGCAAATTTAAATGAATTGCACTTGCAAGTTAATCGGACTGAAAAAAAAAAGCATTGTACTCTAGGTAGTATGTAAGCCCGTCTGGGTAGGTACCACCCACTCATCCGATATTCTACCGCTAAACAGCGATACTTAGTATTGTTGCGTTCCGGTTTGAAGGTTAAGTGAGCCAGTGTAATTACAGGCACAAGGGACATGTTTGGTGGCGCATTGGCGATGTAAGGGATGGGTTATATTTCTTACATCCCCATTGTCTTTGGACGCTGGCGAACACTTTTACGTACTAATTTACGCGGCAACCATAAAAAAAAACAGTCACATATGTCAATTCGGGTGAGTAAATTGAAGGCAAATTCTTAGTTCTGATAATCTGAGTGCGCAATTAATATAGAAATATATTTAATATAAATAATTATATGTACTCATAACTGGCTGTTCCGCGCGGTTCCTCACGTTAAGCGCTGTATTATTTGAGTTGTAATTGTACGTTATATAGTGTACTAGGTAAAGCCTATGTGTTAGGAGATACCAGGTATTAGGTTCGAGCTTAACACCAATATTCAGCAAAATCGATTAAGCGATGTAGCCGTGAAAACGTAACACACAAACAGACTTACACATTTAAATTATTAGTACAGCGTGTAATAATTTTTTATAAGTCCTACACAATCTTTATATTATAGCTATATATATTATATAATATATAAAAAAGGTAAATTATTTTAATACATAACATATTAAATGTTGTCGGTTAATAGTGATCTAGTTCCAGATGTAATATGATGGGACAGCTCCTTTTCACGTGACAGCGAACGTTTAAAGTGCCATTAAGCGGAGTGACAGCTCAGCGTTAGCCCTTCGACAGATAATAAATATATTTTTAAGTAGTGCTCACAGATAACTAAAAGGTATAATCAAAGGTAATTGACAGTTTTAAATTTAGAATTCGATATATATTTTTGTTGTATTTTAATATTATAACAATTTCTCAGCAAATTCTAATCTAATTTAACTAATAATTAGTCAGTTATCACAGAAATATTTATTTGTTAAGTATACCTATTACATAAATGGGATCAATTCTATTAACAAATTGTCACTTCATCGCAATCAAAATGTAGGGTGATCTTGTCGTTTTTTCGTCTCTTTAATTTAATTATCGACAATTTTATAAAAGTTAATAATTACGTTTGATTTTGAAATAACGGTATATGTTAATATATTATCGGTTCGGCTCCGATTCGAATAAATACAGACGATTCAAAGTTGGTACGGAATTGAATCGGGAACGTATCGTAATCGTTATAAATTAGTAGAATTCGGCCCCTGTTAGTTAATGATCGTCTCTCTGAGTCATTATTTCCTTTCAAAATCATTTTGATTTTTTTTAGACTTAATCTTTATTATCTTGTACAAACCGCCTTTGAAAAAATAATATTCAGAGCTTATCAAATCTTATAATAATTGTTCCCAACTTTAAAAAAGGAACAGGAGAAAGGGGGCTCTTTAGGAGTCATATTTGGAAAATGAGAAACTGTTGTATTTTTTATTAAAATGTAATAAATGAATTTTACTGTTCATACATAATAACAAAATTGCTAAAATAATTGAAGACATAACTTTTGGAATTTATTACATCGATGAACATTTTAACTCACCATACACAAGACCTTCAAATCTTACGGTTTAAAACTTTAAGAGCTAAACACATGGATATATATTATAGACACAGCTTCAGGTTAAAAGGAACTTTAGATAATTTTCAACAAGACCAGTTAACAATGATTATATTTTTTTACAATATGTCCGTATACCTTTTTTCTTCATTCCCGTCAATATGAAAATAACAATATTATTTTCTAAATTTATTTACAAAGACTAAACCAAAAAGTTCCCAATACATCAATAAAAATCTATAATTAAGTATATTTATTGGTATGGTATATTTGGTGGTATCTGGTTTGGCGCGTAAGTGAGCCAGTGTCAATCAGACACAGGGGACTTAACATCTTACTTACCAAGGCTACTAATATTTTTTACCAATATCTATGCGCACTGTTGATTACCTACCATCAAGTTGGCACATTTGCCAGTATGGCTTCCTAAAGAAATGTGGCTTCCTACATTAATCCACGAACAATTATTTATTCTTCAGATTTTGTTTATTCAAATTAAATAAATACATGACAAAATCTATTTATATAGAAATAAATACTTTGACTTAAAAACATTTTAAAAGTCAGCTATATTTAGCTTATATCATTCCCGATGAAGCTCTCCCCAGAGAGTAGGGGCATTTTGAAGACATTTAAAGTGCTCTAATGCGGTTTTGCCATTAGGCATATGCTGTTTATTGTTCAACTTCGTTGTAAACTTGACTTGTGTATTTACAAGTTTTAAACAATTCCCTATTATCAAATGATCGTTCGAAAAATCGTTTCATCTTGTTCAGCAAACATGTATCGTTTTATAAAATACAACAAACAAAGAGCCGAATTGGCCCAGTGGTCAGATGTCGTGAATCTTAACCGATTATTTCGGATTCAAACCCAGGTGAACACTACTGAATTGTTGACTAGATTTATAATGTCCTGGGATATTATTCACACACGGCTATCTGATCCTAAACTAAGCAGAGCTTGTACTATGGAAACCAGACAACTGATATACTACATATACTATATTTCTTTTGTAAATAAATACTTATTTAGATAATTACACCGAGACTCAGGACAAACAGACATGTTCATGCACACAAATGTCTGTCCTGGGTGGGAATCGAACCCACAACCTTCGGTGTGAAAGGCAAATATCTACCAACCACGCCAACCGGCCCTCAAAAATTTGCGTTTATAATTCATCTCTTGATCGGCGGTGAACGAAACTCATGAGGTAACCTAGATATGTATCATATACATTTTATTTAATACATAAATACATTATATACAAAAATAGAATGCGGAAAGAGTAAACAGTCTTAGAGCAAGATAGAAAGTCAAAGTAATTGAGAAGGTATAAGTTATTACAAATTAAAGCAATAAAAAAATTAATATTAACTGTTAACCTCATGAGGTTAGGTATTATACCATATTCCATACAATAAGTAGATTATATGTTATATTAGTAGTGATAGGTATTAGTAGACTCCTATAGAACTACATGAAGATGTCCACCAGGTTGATTTCGGCCACAGCGGCCAATCTCAAGAGAGATTAGTCAACTGCGCAGAACACATTATATTCCCCGTATTTGCGCAAACACAGATGCACTCTCTATTTCCTCACTCTCATGAGACCAGAAAGAGGCACTGGACGGCTTCACGTGCTTTCTAAGGCACGGGGTTCACATCCAACTTCCAGGCTCCAATCAGCTCCAATTTAACAGATATAATTATCTGAATCCAATAACTTTTCATTAGCCCGACCTGGGTTTTTATTTTCAACTATTTTAAATTTCAAAGGTTTTTTATTAACATCTAAACAATTTGTATTTAACAAGTGCTAGTGACCATGGACATTTCAAAGTGAAACTTTTTCAAACGTCAGGAAATAACAAAAAATGTAAAAAATACGTGATCAATCGGTTCATAGTTGTTTAATTTAATTTGTAACAATCCCGAAACAAATAAATAATTTTGTTTACTACCCGCGACCACCCGACTAACACGTGTTTGTGGCCCCTATCCTATACTAATGGCTGCACTAGAACAACCAGAAAGGTTAATTATAATAGGTTAAACCTAAGAACAATTACAGAGAAAAAAAAACTTAATTATAAAAAAAATATATAATAATCCAGACCGATTTCGGCCACGGCGGCCAATTGCAAGAGAGATTAGCCAACTGCGCAGGAGATATTATAGTGCTTAAGTGTGTGCGTAAATAAGTGCACTCTCTATTCCCTAACTCTCATAATTCAATGAGACGGCAATCTGATACGACCGGAAAGAGTTCAGGAGCAGGACCAACGGCTTTACGTGCTTTCCGGGGCACGGGAGTGTACACACTTCCAACTTCCAGAACCCGGGATCCCACTGAGAATTCTGACAGAAAAACCCAATAACTTTTTTACTGGCCCGCCCTGTTGAATCCAGGACTTCCGAGTCGGCGGCCTTTATCTAGCTACCAGACCAACGAGGCAGTCGAGAAAAAAAATATTGCATATAAAAACCTACATCATAAACAGCATTAGTATCAAAAAAAAAAACAAATTAATTAATATGCGACATTTCAAATCAGAAATAGATTATCTAATAAACAGTCGAATATACGCCTGACATCTTTATATAACATAAAAATACACGCACGCCCCTCAAAGCGAAACGTTTATTTTTATTTATCCGAATGTCGTGTCGTTTTGTAAATGCCATTAAATATTATGATAGCTTTCCATAAATCTGTCGGGCGATCGAATAATTTATTGATTGGAGTGGATTTATGTAACAATGTATTTTATAGTTTTAACAATTAAATATATGAAATACAGAAGTTATTACAATCATGGGAAATAGGGACGAAAAATGAAAACGTGGTCCAAATATACTGACGGGCCGGTTGGCGTGGTTGGTAGATACTTCGATTCCCACCCAGGACAGACATTTGTGTGCATGAACATGTCTGTTTGTCCTGAGTCTGGGTGTAATTATCAATATGAGTATGTATTTACAAAAGAAAAGTAGTATATGTAGTATATCAGTTGTCTGGTTTCCATAGTACGAGCTCTGCTTAGTTTGGGATCAGATGGCCGTGTGTGAATAATGTCCCAGAATATTATTATCTAGCAGCATCGCGTGGTTTGACCAGCTTTAAACATTTACCTGCTGGATACCTGTGGATCGAGGCGTATTGTTATGTATATAGCTTACAAGCTTTTGTGTAAAATTCAAAGAACCCCTTTGAAGTTGATATTTCCAAAAATCCTTTTTTTATGTTATAGATAGGATGACGAGCAAATGGGCCACCTGTTGGTAAGTGGTCACTACCATAGACATTGGCGAGGTTAGAAATATTAACTATTCGTTTCATAACCAAAGCGCCACCAACCGGAGCTTCACTCACCTTTCAAACCGGAATCCTAAGTATTGCTGTTTGGCGGTGGAATATTTGATGGGTGGTATATATCCAGACGGGCAAGCCCGTGCAAAAAGCCCTACCAAGTAAAAATACTTCCGACGTGTTATTGCCATAAATGCAAATTTAACACAAGAAAACTCATTTATGCTTGCCCGGAATTGAACCTGCATTCTTTTTTTAATATTCTCGTTCTAGCTCGCTCTAGCTCGGCTCATCTACATTAATATGACTATAATAAAACGTCCGTCCGTGTTTTCACTTTTATAGTTGTCAAAACAAATTTTTATTTGATCTCTGAATTATGTCGCTTCTTTTAAACGACTCGGAACTAATAAGTCTGAAACTAATTTTAAGATGGTCGGTCTGATTTTTTTATATAACTGACGACGTGCACGGTAGAATTGCATCTTTATAAAAAAAGCGGATTTCGGTACCACTAAATCGGTTGGAGACGATTTTGCGTCTGAAGTAGTATAATGTAAAACCAGAATAAACTAGTTTGCGCTAGATAATACGTATTATCTACCGCAAACTAGCCTGTTAATGTCCCACTGCTGGGCTAAGGCCTCCTCTCCCTTTTGAGGAGAAGGTTTTTTAGCTGATTTCACCACGATGCTCCAATGTGGGTTGGTAGAATACAAATGTGGCAGAATTTCAATGAAATTAGACACATGCAGGTTTCCTCACGATGTTTTCCTTCACTGTCAAGCACGAGATGAATTATAAACACAAATTCAGCACATGAAAATTGAATGGTGCTTGCCTGGATTTAAACCCACGATCATCGGTTAAGATTCAGACGCTCTAACTACTAGGCCATCTCGGTACGGTATTCTCACTAATAGTTCATAATAAAATATATGGAGGTAAGTGAAAATTTGTATCGCTGAAAATATCACAATGGATTGCTAACTGTAATTACTGTGTTTGTTCTCGCAGAATATCCCAGTACACAGTACACTACATACTATTGAAGACGAATAAGTAATTTCAGGCTTTGGATACAATATCAGAATTAATTATATCATTAACATAATTAATTTATTTAATGAAAGCGAGGATAAGGGTGGCGAAAATGGTATGGAATTGACGAAATTCTTGATACATGACTTATTATGAATTTTATCTAGAATAGACATACATAAGCAACCTGAATAAATCTGAAAATTCTCTACTATTTTATCAAATTAATACATAAATTTATAAATTTACCCTAAACATAACATACATCTCGCCCACGTGTAATGGTGGCAAGAAAGCTAACAGCATTTCCCCTTTGAATCGCAATGATCCTCTGGGCGAAAAATCAACCAGCTCTCCTGTCACCACTAGAGGCAAAAAGTATATGTAACTAGAAAAGTATTATATACTTCTGATTAAAGAATATACATAATCAAAAAATCGTATCAAAACCCAATCTGTAGTTTTAGAAGGAAATGTTAGCGAACAAACGAATGGGCGCGTAAAGCGATTTGATTTATATACTAAGCGGTCTGGCAAATAGTCCACCTGATGGTAACTGTTCTCTATTGCCCATTGACGCTGTAAGAAATATTTACCATTCCATCCATCGCCAATGCGCCACCAACCCTTGCGTCTGACACGAAACAAAAGTTAGGACACTTGAAAGTGTCTGTACTGGTGGTAGAGCTTTTTGCATGCTCGTCTGGGCAGGTACCACCCACTCATCAGATATTCTACCGCAAAACAGCAGTACTTGGTATTGTTGTGTTCCGGTTTGAAGGGTGCGTGAGCCAGTGTAATTACAGGCACAAGGGACATAAAATCTTAGTTTCCAATTTGGTGGCGCATTGGTGATGTAAGCGATGGTTAACATTTCTTACAATGCCAATGTCTATGGCCGTTAGTGACCACTTACCATCACGTGGCCCATATGCTCGTCCGCCTTCCTAGAGCGTAATGAAATAATTACTCCATGTAATTAATATTAAAACTTTCAGGTGAACGCTGCATTTGAAGAGTTACGAATACGCGCCAGAGCGGGCAGCGGGCGTCTACCGAAACTAGAAATACTTAGAGCGGCCATACAACACATTGAGAGATTGCAAGCGGCGTTGAGAGCAGCTGCCGTGAGTCCAGTTGTGTTTGTAATATAATAAACATTATTATCTTTGACCAATAACGATCACGGAGATTCTTAAGATCATACCCTCATACTCATACCCCGATGCGACTGCCAATCCAACGCGATTGAAGTTGAGGAGCACACAAAGTATGAAAGTACAATTAATGAATGAAAAATGAATATCCTGAAATACAAGTTGGCCACACTAGCGAGGTCCTATCGTTGAAAAAGTATTTGGTTGGCACGGCAGGGTAAAAATTTTTTTTCATTTTAAATTAAATAATCTGTAACTGATCGCTGTCTGTACATGGAAGGTATATGAGTCGGGGGCCTTTATTAACGCAATATAACCCAAAACAATGATTGTTAGAATTTTTGTCTCTTTGTCTGTGCGTGTGCACGCTAGAAACGGCCTTACGGATTTGAGCGAGGTTTTCATTAATGTGTTGTGCTTAACTTCACTTAAAATTAAGTGTTTCTTTTATTTCAATCGGCTTATAAATAATAAAGTTATGTCAATTTAAAGACTCACGTCGACCATTTATTCGATACAAATGCTATAAAATAACTGTTTCTAACGTGAGTTGAATTCGGATCTATATGATCAATCATATTAAATAGAGTTCAGCTTATGCTGGTATTGTCGGGTAACTCGCACATGTGTAGACAATATCTACATATATTATTGTATGTCTATCTTGTAAGGTTGACTATAACTTTTTATGTGGTAATCAAATTTGTTCTAAAATAATGCATTATTTGCAAAATCGTTTTTATAAAATATTAATTCTTATGAAAGATATCGAGATAAGACCATAGACAATTTTTTAGTAGTTTTTATAGTTCTGACTAATTATTACAACGGGTAGTTGAGTATGTTGTTTGGTGATACTCATATGTATTTATTTTCGGTTTGTAAATAACTTTGTAAATTAATTAATAATTGTAATAATTATTTGTTAAGGTAGGTATTCCGTTTCGTTGCCGCATATATATTTTTAAATGGTTTTGTTAAATTTATACTTAGTCGGTTGGTTTGACAAGTGAAGTAAAAGCCTTAAATATATACAAATAAAATTTAAAAATAGTTAAAAATAATACAAATCGTTACCGTGTGGAATGGTGGCAAGAATGGTGCTCAGATTCTCTGGGTGAAAAATGAACCAGTTAGTCGGTTAGTTGATAATAAATATTTATTTAAAAAAAAAAACAGATTTACGTTTTAGTTTAAAAAAGACACAATTTCCTGTAAGCTATTTGTAGTCACAATAAATAAAGCACAGGGAAAGACATTCAAGTATATCGGAACAGATTTCACGGTAACGGTAACAGCCTGTAAATATACCACTGCTGGGCTAAGGCCTCTTCTCCCTTTTTGAGGAGAAGGTTTTGGAGCTTATTCCACCACGCTGCACCAATGCGGATTAATGGAATACATATGTGGCAGAATTTCACTGAAATTAGACACATGCAGGTTTCCTCACGATGTTTTCCTTCACCGAAAAGCACGAGATGAATTATAATCACAAATTAAGCACATGAAAAACTTCAGTGGTGCTTGCCCGGGTTTGAACCCACGATCATCGGTTAAGATTCACGCGTTCTAACCAGTGGGCCATCTCAGCTTTTTTTTTTAGGAATAGATTTAAATGATGTTTTTCTCATGTATGATTCCAATTGTATGTAGCCCTTTCTACTAAGCCTTCTTATAAGTCTGTTCTTAGTGATTTTTTAAGTTATACGCGGAGATATATATATATATATAGGTCAGTTATTTATAGGTTTATGTTTAGGAAAATCAAAATTCGATTATGACAGTGGCTTACCGTGCGTCTTCTATAAATAATCAGAAATGGCGCATCTTTACAGCCATCATGAATAAATTAATATCAGCAATGAAATGCTTGCAAATAATAAATATTCGGTGACATTTGACATTTCTAGACATCTCATTCTACACGAGCGTTTCTCGCGTCAAATTCAATGGCTCTCATTAACCCAATCACAAGCTGCATAAAGGTGTTCGCAATATTACAGCTAAATCGGTTATGGATGTTTACTATGGCGTCAATGTATCAATATGGCTTGATGTATCTCGATGATGACTGCGTGAATTTTTACAGAAAGATCTAGATTATTCTCAAAAATATAACGATATTTCGATGAAATTAATGTATTGTATGCAATCATAAAATCCTTATATTATAATGTAGCACGCAATACTCGTAAGATAATTCTTAAAGTGAATCCCTTTCCCGCCGTAAAGAGTATTTGTCATTGTTCTTGCTTACAGATTAAAAATGTAGAATAATATTGTTTAATATGAAAAATGACAGATAGTCTTCAACAATATTTAATTATAATTCGTATTACGTTTAATATTTTATATTACAATTTTATTGACACTTATATTACGTAGAAGTAAAAGTTTTTTGACGTAACAAACTTATATGTATTTTAATATTATTACATTCGAATCGTGAATAGCGAACAATATAGAAAATAAATATGGATAATAATAGTTTTTTTTTTAAAGCTAACAACGATGCAGAATTATCAATTAAAGTTTTTTTTTTTCTTTATTTTGCGCTCAAATGACGTAGATACGCGCCAGAAAGAGAAAAAAAAACCTTTTTTTTAATCTAAATGGCGTGAGCTCTGTGACATTACGTATCCCTTGTACCAGTCATTCTCGTAAACTTAATAGACTATAATTTTTAATAATGGGGAACCGACTAAAACTTCGTTAGCATATTTTGACCCACTCATAATAACAGAAATTAAAAAATAAAAACTATTATTTCTCTTCAAAATCTGACAAAAAATATTATATTAATATATGAAATATGTATACATGACAAAAATAATATAAAACAGCACACGACACAAAACCGTCTCCCATCCAATTATAATAAAGCAATACTATTTATTCCGTGTATTCTATTTCCTGCGCGCGCGCAGATAAATAATCAGCGACGCGTATTAATGGCGATTTAACATCACGACATGCGCCTTTTCCTTTAGATGCAATCTATATTTATCTTTATCTGTGGTGACAAATTGCGCGGGAATTGTTGTTTGATATATTTTAAACATTGTATGTATTTAGAGATTTTTTAATCTACATTTTATATGATGATTTAGTCTGTGACAGATTTAACAAAAAATAAAGTTTTATATCGCTAGTATAAATAAAAGTTAAGCTTTCTTTAAACTTTATAAATAAATCAAATGTATAAATTTAAAAAATATATATAAAACAGCACACGACACAAAACCGTCGAAAAATTGTTTTTATTTTAGGCCAATAAGGTTATTTAAAAGTTAGCAAAAACAAAAGAACGATTATTTTAATTAAAATCCAGCGCCGCTACTTTACTCTGTTTTCTTGTTTCTTTACAGAAACACGGTTTCTACTGTTTTACTACATGTATGTTTGTTTTTATCCTAAGGGCGCACAGGGCATGACCGCAAAGCCCTATTAATGTGAAAATCTAGTGGCGTTTCTGTAAACGAGTCCGTTGACGTGGTTGGTAGATACTTGCCTTTCACGCCGAAGGTTGTGGGTTCGATTCCCACCCAGGACAGACATTTGTGTGCATGGACATATCTGTTTGTCCTGTCTGGAGTCAGGGTGTAATTATCTATATAAGTATGTATTTACAAAAGAAAAGTAGTATATGTAGTATATCAGTTGTCTGGTTTCCATAGTACGAGCTCTGCTTAATTTGGTATCAGATGGCCGTGTGTGAATAATGTCCCAGGATATTATAAAATAAGTATTTCTAATTTCGCAAGCTTGTGCCCAAGAGTCCTACATACAAGCATTGGTAGGGCTTTCTGCAAACAAATCCTTGTAGATCATCACATATTCTATCGCCATACAGCAATACTTTGTGTTGTGGTATTCCAGTTCGAAGACTCAATGAGCCAGTGTAACGAGGGACATATCATCTTAGTTCCCGAGATAGGCGGCGCATTGGCGATGTGAGGATTGATTAATATTTCTTATTCAATGTATAAACGCGGTGGTGACCACTGACCATCAGTTCGCCTACCGCTTTTATAAATAAAAAAAATACTAAAAATAATTCTATCTGTTACGCTTTCACGGCCAAACGGATGAACCGATTTTGATAACATTTGGCGTGAAGCGAGCACGAACCCCTAGGAAAGGACATAGGCTTTTTTACCTAATACCCGCCCCTCTTCAAACGAGGGGGATGCTACTTGATCACAATAATATTATACCATTTAAGGATACACGAATCAAAAGATCGCACCGTAACTGGTTTTCAACATTTCAATTGTGAGATACGAAGCGAATAACAGCTGAAGCAGGTGTTGTCTTTATGTACGCTTGCATATATCTTAGTTTTTGTCACCGTTTCGTACGAACTAAATTGAAATGTACTATTGATAGATATTTGAGCAATTAATATGAACACATTTGACACATTGGTGCGTTTTACACGTAATATATCAGTCAACGTGTACGTTGCACGTCCGTCTGCGCGTTCGTCACGCACCGTCGACCTGTCCGACTACGTTTTGATACACATCTGATGTCAATGAGCGGATGGTTTGTTCGAAATGGCACGTGTCGCCTTCGCAGCTCAATAAAACTGTATTCAGTATATGTATACACTATAAATATATACTATAAGAAAAGTCATGTAATTTAACTATTTAAGTGAATGTTCCATCACTAGGCTAAGGTCTCCAGCAATGGGATATTCACAGGCTGTTACTGTGTACTGTTAAAATAAGTAATGTTTTATAAGATTGTTATTATTTGTGGTGAAAATGTTATTAAGAGAACAATGGGACATTTAGCTTTGTCGTTAATAAGTCCGTAAATAAAATCAGATAAAAAAACATAAGAACCACTTTAAAAATCGGTGAAAAAGCTCGCGATCACCGGTCAGTGATGACAATTTCAACTCAGGCTGTTGCCAGTTCTATTTATCATCTGTTCTAAAGTCGATTCGAAATACTAGAAATAAACGACATATCACCGTTTCATTTATATCGCGGAGTTCCTTTGCCTAATTATGCGTTTAATTTTAACCGAGCCTCGGTTTAACCGCGAATGAGAATTATTTGGTGAAAAGGAACTGTATTATTGTTTTTAGTATTTCTATCTATACAATTATATACTATTAACGAATTAATTGACATGGAGACCTTACCCACACGCCGCCTTAAGGCGGACTGAAAAAATTAAACTCACTAAATACAAGTTAATCATGAAAACATAGTATTGCAAAATTCATTCGTTTTAACCGAAACCTATCGATACTATTGCTAGCATCGATGCTATATAGTCAATGATTTTTCGATAGTATTAAAGTTTTAAAGCAGGTATAATATTAGTAAAGATTTATATCTTATTATAACACATACTTATTTATTTAAAATTTTAATAATAAATTCAAATTTGTACATACATACATTATTGTAGAATAAAACAATTGGAAACTATTGTTTTACTTATTATATTCGGTAAACTTTCATGAGGTATATTATACAAATAGGGAATCTTGCCATCGCGATGTAGAAATATAACAGTTATTACATTGCGCCATCTATTATTCAAAGGTTGAATTACTAAAGTACTTGATTAATTTTCCTCGATAGTTGGAGTCAGACAGCTGTAAAGGCTACGTGGAGCCAGTCACGAAAACCCAGAGCGAAGTGAAGGACACAAAGACAGACAGAGAGAAACCATTCCTAAATGGTGAGTTTTAGTATAATTATTATCATACATGTCGAAATTATCACCATTTATTTGGTCGACATTCGATAACAATTTTGGACACATTTATGGCAAAGTCAAAATCTTTATTTAATAAAGCGATTCATTTACTTTTTGATTGTCAAGAATTTACCTATATTTTTAATTTTATATAATTATACAAATACAGTGATAGTAGTTTCATAAAATAATGATCACGTATTAATATATACTAAATTTATATCATTTAAGTTTCGAACATTATTTTTCGTCTTTTATTTTCTTTTTTTTATGAATAACTAAGGCTATACATGAAGCCGCACCAGCGCCGGATCGCTGTATCAACATTTTTGTCAAAACAAAACCCTCTAGTCTCTTTGATGCTTTATTTCCGAATCGGAGATTTATATCGGTCAATTAGCAAGTGTAATAGTTCATTGTGTAATTGGAACTTATTATTTCTTTTAAATTAATAATGTCAGCTTGAATTTCTTTTCCAACAGGAGAATCAAGCACGTGTGGGCTGAATAGCTTGGCGCGGTTACGGTGTATCGTCCAAGCCTTAGCTAAGGATCCGTGACATTTGTTAATAAATATAGTATAATATTGTATAAGGGTAAATCGGTGCTCAATAATATATTTATTTAAATATTTTTGTCTCAGTTTATTTTACCAATAAAAAAATATATCGAAATAACATGACGATGGTGGTCTGATTCAGCGTTTGACTCCAATCCTGGCTTTTGTCCTTTACGATCTTTCGCGGACGAGGAGTAATCATGGACTAAGAAAGGTGTTTAGTTTTTAAATGCTCATTGGGGGATTTATGTTTATATAAAATTAACCAGCCAAGTAAACAGGAGGTGAGTTGTGACCAGACATCAAGAGAAAATTATTTATCTAACTTAAACACCCAGGCTATTAGGTCTAGGTAGTAGAAAATTTAGAAGATCAGAGTAGTTTTTACCGTCAATTATTTTTGCGTAGTAACGTTTTGTTGATCCGACGCAGGGTTTGAATCAATACCCTCGTTTACAGCCACAAGCTAGCAACTAGACCAGGAGTCATTTAGTAATTAAGCTACTAATATATTTTGAGATATAATTAACTATACCGGAAATATCTTGCTAGACCAATACGTTGCAACATTAATCTCTTCGACGGGATCCAGGAATTCCCAGTAAGCCCATAATCCCGAGGACGTGACGTTGCGACAACTTTATTTATGTAATGTAAAACTTTATGTTAAGAATTATCGCGTTAAATTTAAACTGACTTTCCATTTTTATTAACATTTAAGTCATCATTCTGAAATAATTTGAATGAAGCTATTGAAGGGTTTAGTGAGTGAGTGTACCAGTGAGACCAGTGTACGGCACACGGGAATTCCAAGGAAATTAAACAAACAAACGACTTGGATATTGAATTGACGCGATTTTGATCGAGATTTAGAATATCCTATCGTTCATCATGGATTCGTAAAAAACTAATGTGCCACATGTTAGTAAACGGTCATCACCGCGTCACCAACCTTGAATAACTGGCTCAATCACCCTTCAAACCGTAACACAAGAATACTAAATATTGCTATTTAGCTGTTATTTATCATTCGTAGCTATAATATTAAGCTTTATATTATAGAGTATTCAAGATACCTGTAGCAGTTCGTTAGTGTGGAAAAACCAGGAAAAAGTATCTTATATTAATCATAATTAAATTAAACATTTCGTTTCGTTATACTCGCAATGTTTTCTTTCACCGAACACGAGACGATTATCTAATATAACATAAGTTTCTTTGTCTATTTATCGTACGGAAACTAGTGAACTCATACATGGATTATATAGATAGATTTATATATTTATTTATTTGGATCGCCAACAGTTGTACATAACACACATTCAAAACACACTTTACATTATCTTAAAACGAACGTACAACCGATTACAGGAGAACACACCATTCCCAAACACAATTACAACAAGAGGTAACAAAATATACAAATCAAAAAACGAAAACAAAAGAAAAGAAATGAGAAATATTTAAATAAAAAACAGATATAAATGATATTGCCTTAAATACAAAAAATAGATATTTAACAGATAATATATATATAACAGATTTAAGAGAAAATGATAAACTTAAATATATATTTCCATGAGATACAAATACATATATGTAAATAAATTTATACTACCTGTACTGTATTACACAGTGGCGTAGCTAGGTGGACAAGGGCCCCGGTGCATAAGGAAAGAATCGGGCCCTCATCCCCTCTTTCCGCGTAGCTTGCACTGATATTGGCCTTCAAAATTAGAAAGGAACAAGAATAGGAAACAGTGAGCTCAACTTATCCCTACTAGGCTAAACCATACGTCGTCTCTATGAGGAGTAGAATCTTCTTCTTCTTTTATGCTCCTCTCTTTTCAAAGCTGAGGTTAGAGGGCTCCCTGAGCTCCGGGGCCTTGGTGCACTTCACCACCTGGCCCTACGATAGCTACACCACTGGTAGTTCACATATTTTAGCGACAAAAGTTATTTTTTTCGATCCGTTTTGCTTATCGATAATATAATATTATCCAATAGAAACAATTTTGTATTTTAACATTAATATCTCTTCTTCATTTTGATTACTATCCGTTATTCGTATCCCTTCTGATCCGGAAACAAGGAGCCAACGATAGCTTATGATTTACACCTCCAAGATAATTATATCTTGAACATAGCAATTTGGTATTCATCTTCATAATAATAAGTGAAGTCACTTGTCACACTAAAAATTGTACTTTTACAAAATTTCAACTAAGCAACAAGTGATATCCTATTAATGTATGTAATATATATCCTATTAATAGCTATGTACAGTAGTTTTTTATTATATATAAAAGTAAAAAAAAAAGAAAATACGCATTACAAATTTATAGAAAAAAGAAACGAAATAAAACGTTTAATTTAATTATGATTAATTAGAAGACACTTTTTTCTGTTTTTTCCACATAATGTTTTTTTTATTATATATTATACAAGACTAAATAACAATTTTCATAGCTCTTTGCTATTACTACATTAGGGGTGAAAAAAAATCCTTCCTTAGTGCTAACATACTGTGTAAAATAAACTCATGCATGATACTGTAAGTGGAGTGCGTTGTGCGTTAAGGTCAGTCCGTCATTATTCTTTTACATTTGCACATTATATTACAAGAACATTAAAACAACGCTTTTCACGTCAATAGTTTCAATTGCGAAGTGAAACTGCGAAGCGAAGCTACATATATAATATTATTCTAAAACCTTCTCCGAAACACCTTACGTTTTGATTAAGTTTTATTTATGATTTCTTAGACTTTTTTCCACTAAAGCATTACAAATAATTATTCCTTATTTTTTTTATATCATTTATTTTAAAGAGGGTATTTTCTTCAAATGCCATCTCATAGTGCTTACAGAACATTAAACTTTATACATTGCTTAATTACATATATTCTTAATAAGATCATTCATTAAGCTGATAGAATTATCACACACTCCATGATTACGTGACACGTGTCTTCTATGATATTACATATAATGCAATTAGGTAACGGTGTTTTACCCATGAGAGAAGCCGAGATGGCCCAGTGGTAAGAACGCGTGAATCTTAACCGATGATCGTGGGTTCAAACCCGGGCAAGCACCACTGAATTTTCATGTGCTTAATTTGGGATAATAATTCATCTCGTGCTTGACGGGACGGAAAAAATCGTGAGGAAACCTGCATGTGTCTAACTTCATTGAAATTCTGCCACATGTGTATTCTACCAACCAGCATTGGAGCAGCGTGGTGGAATAAGCTCCAAAACCTTCTCCTCAAAAAACGGAAAGGAGGCCTTTAGCCCAGCAGTGGGACATTCACATACTGTTTCGGTTCTACCCATAAGAAACCTTCCTCATTCATTAGTATATTAATATATATAAATAATATATATGTCGTTATAAATAATATTGACATATATTTAACATAGAAAGGACATGTCACGATAACATCTAATTGATGTTTTAACCTGTTAACCGAATGTAGCCGCGTGGTCCAGAGCGGGGCGGAGCTTGGCAGGTTCGTCGCTCAAACACACGCCCATTCCTTCCCAATTCAAACATATGTATATAACAGTTAACAATTAGTTATATTTCATTCGCATCTTCGTCGCCATTGTAATAAACTTACGTACAGATTTAAAAACATCATATGTTACCTACAGATTCTTTTTTTTTATTGATATGTATTTTTTTTAATTTCAATAAAGTGAAGTTTTCAAGTCCGTTGATGTCCTACTTTTGGGCCAATACCTCTGTTTTAGAGGTTTGGAGCATATTCCACTTCGCTGCTCTAAAGCGGTTTAGTGGATTGCACACGACATTCTCTTTCACCACCAAGCATGAAATGGATTATAAACACTAATTACACGTGAAAAAAACAAGTTGTGCTGTATTTGAACCAGCAATCTTCGATTACAATTCACGTAATCTAACCACTGGGCCATCTCGTCTTTTAAGGACAAGCATTTGGGCCACGCGTTAGTAAAATATCACTTTCGACCATAAACGAATTGACATTCGATCGGAAATTGTTACACGTCAACGAATCGCTATGGGATCTAAGATTTTAGATTATGTACTGGACGCTCACTCTTCTAAGTGATACAAAGCAAAAAGAAGTAGGTACAATAGTGTAATAGTGGATAGGTACAACTTAGGAGTACCGAACCAGATAGCTTAAATATAATTATTTTATTATTTGAAAAATATATTTGATTGTATTACGAGAAAATATATATTTGCCCGTAATGCTTAATTCTGTCTCATCATCATTATCATCATCACCCTTTTCTTGTCCACTGCTGGACATAGGTCTCTCCAATGGTACGCCACTGAGCTCGATCCTCAGCTCTCAGTCTCCAACTGCTACCAGCCACCTTGCGTATATCGTCACTCCACCCAGCTGGGGGGCGTCCTACGCTACGTTTCTGTCGTTAATTCAATCTAAGTAGTAAAAGATAAAGCATGGGATATTGCTGTACTCCGATCTTGGCTTAGTGGCACGCTCCTCAGCCCTTTCCCGGTCTCTCCGTAGTGTCCATTTGGACCATGACAAACTCAGAAGAGGCTTGGCTCATCTAGCGCGTCTTTTAATGATCTTTCCACCAATCAGACATTTCTAGCTGTTATAGTTCTGTTATGAGTATCAACGAAAAATATCTCTGTATTCGATCTCTCCAGCTACGTATCATTATATACTTCTTTTATCTATGTGACGACTGTATTTCATTTAATTTAATCATCGAGAAAACCGCAGTAGTAGATAGTAATAATAATAACGTCCTCCAGACCGATTTCGGCCACGGCGGCCAATCTCAAGAGAGATTAGCCAACTGCGCAGGAGATATTATAGTGCACAAGTGTGTGCACAAATACAGGTGCACTTTTTATTCCCTAACTCTCACAATCCGATAGGACGGCAATCCGACACGACCGGAAAGAGTTCAGGCGCAGGACCAACGGCTTTACGTGCTTTCCGAGGCACGGGAGTGTACACACTTCCAACTTCCAGACTCCAAGCTGCTACTGAGAATTTTCTGACAGAAAAACCCAATAACTTTTTATTGGCCCGACCTGAGAATTGAATACTAATATATATTTTATCTCGCGACAAAAACGAACGCTTATAAAAATCTAAGTAACTACATTCAAGAATGTTCACTTAACATAAGCTATTATATATCACAAAAGTTACTCCAACATTATTTCTGTTTACAACAAATAAAAGCAAGCAAAGTCGCGTTCAGCGCGCAGTCCGATGTATTTGGATAATATCACGACTTATTTATAATATATCTTAAATCCCTCCTATTCCATGTCGCTGCCAAATACCGTCGGAGCGTGAAGTTTTTGATTTATTCAGTATAAGTTTATTTATGTCGAATGCCTCAGGTGGAGTATTTATGCGGACGCTTTATGGTTAATTTTGTTAAATTAATTCAATTTTGAAACATTAATAATAATAATAATGTCCTCCAGACCGATTTCGGCCAAGGCGGCCAATCTCAAGAGAGATTAGCCAACTACGCAGGTGATATTATAGTGCACGAGTGTGTGCGCAAACACAGGTGCACTCTCTCTTCTCACACTCTCATAATCCGATGGGACGGCAATCCGACACGACCGGAAAGAGTTCAGGCGCAGGACCAACGGCTTTACGTGCTTTCCGAGGCACGGGAGTGAACACACTTCTAACTTCCAGACTCCGGGCTGCTACTGAGAATTTTCTGACAGAAAAACCCAATAACGTTTTATTGGCCCGACCTGGGAATTGAACCCAGGACCTCCGAGTCTGCGGCCTTATATCAAGCCACTAGACCAACGAGGCAGTTTGAAACATTATCATACGTATGAAATGGATAACGGAGTGAGTTTTGAACTTATTCATATTTCGCTCAGGCAAAATTAAATTTTAATTATTTTTATCATAGGATGTTTTTCCAAGGTTTGACCTTTAGTTAGATCTTAGACACTTAAAGCTCATGATTAACATCTTAAAGCGATCGTTGTTAATTTTGTAATCTTTTATTTTTTTATTTTTTTTTTATAATTTGTTGTGTACTTACTTACTATCTAGAATTAAATACTTTTAATTGTATATATTTAGCGTTTAGAAGTAAAACTGGTTTTATAAAAACCTCGAATTTGTCTTTTTTAAAATAAATAAACCAAATCATAGAAATTGATGTAAATTACTCACTAAATTATTCTTAAAAATCCAAATAACACAATTGGACACATTTAACGAATCATAAGTCGCGCCAATAATGAATTAATTGCTTTAATAACTTTACCATTCTGTCCACTAACAAAATGGCGGTTTTTAAATTAGCGTGCATCTTTTTTTTTTTTAACATCGCTGTTGTATGGCTCAAGGAATCTTCTAACACAACTTCTACACAAAGTAAAACATTTTATAAAATATAATCTTCGATCACTTATAAAAACTAGATACACAATCGGCTTCAAAAAACGTCCTCACCGAATGAGCACCCATTTGAACATTTGGGTGCTCTTTTAACTTAGTACCGTTCGGACGCGCCGACAGTAAACATGCCTCAGTGCTCGTTCAAAAATTGCAAAAATCATTCGTCTAGGACGCTGAAAAAGGATGGAGTGTCATATTTTCGGTAAGTATTAATATTACCATTATATAATTGTTATTACTGTATTGTAAAAACTGGTATTTCTTTAGGAAAACATTTTTAAAAACTAAATCGTAATAAACACCACGTGATATAAAGCATGACAATTATAAAGACTCTTGATAAACGTGTTATTCATACTATCGCGTACCCACTTAAATTGTTCGGGTTACATGGGTTGTGTCAACAACAATGGAACATAGTTGGTGGAGACGCTGGTGTTAGTTTTTGTTTTTTTGTTTTTATGCATTCTATTGTTAAATTAACTTCTTTACTGTGTCTATAACTATAGTAGTAAAATATTATTGATTTAAATTTTAACTGACTAAGTAGAAGAAGGTTCTCAATTTGAATCGATTTTTATTTTATGTATGTATACCGATTATTCCGTTATTAATGGACAGTTTTGAATCATTCAAATTTATTTTTGAAAGATTATAATATGCTCTGAAATTAGACTTATATGAACTAAACCGACTATAGCCAAGTTCTTGTTTATACTAGACCATCTAAAGGCTTGGCATCGACTCCAAAGCGAGAATTAAAGATTTATTGCAACATTTTTGCTTAGTCAGTTTTGTTAAAAAAATATTTCGTTGCACGTAAAAGCGTTTCGATATACTAGTAATTTAATTTAAAATAATATATAAATGTATTATATAGAAATAAAAATAAATAATCATTCCAAGCTTCCGTCTTAATAAAGTTAATCAATCGTTTTTATTAATGTCCTTCCCTATACAAAAACATATTACCTACTTTTACTACTTACTATTCAAGTAATTATTTTCACCTTTGACTTAATTACAAAAAAAAATCCATTTCAAATTTAAGTATGAAAATAAATATAGTGTACAGTTCGGCTCCATTCATGCCTTGTGCTAGCGGCGAGCCTACCTCGTAAAATTTTATTACTATTATTATATTGCTTTTGTTATCGTTTTTAAATTCTACTTTAAGTTAACAACGTAAGGTTGAATTTGTAATGTATGTGTAGACCAGCTATTGTCGATCTAAATATGTGTGTGTAAATATGAGTATGAGTTGTGAATACAACTTTAAGCGATTATCTTAAGATTGAATTTGCATTAATGTGGTTTTGTTTCAACTACAACTACATAAACACATTAAGGGACAGTTTTAAAATGATTTTTGTACGGGATTGTGTATCTAGTTCTTATAAGTGATCGAAGAATATAATATTTTTTTTTTATTATAGAACCAATTATTTTATTCAATTGATTAGACTACAGTATGTGTACACAAGTACGTACACATAAATGCGCACATTACCTTATAAATGCTTAAACTTGACAAACTGCAATTCGGTTAACCCCGCTAGTTGTAAGAGCACCGTAGCTATTTCACGGACCTTTATTTTTTAGTCAATATTTGAATATTACAGAGTTGATAGAGATGAAACTTTTTTGTGGGGCAGTGGAGCAATGTATACAGGATACCAGAAGGATTTTAAAAAAGTAAAGGATGCTTGTGTGCAAAAGGTTGTTATACAATGAATGAATTCACGGATAGCACACCTCCGGACTCCTGGCTATTTTTTTATACTGAATATTTGTATACCAAAAATAAAATTAAAAAAAAAAAAACAAAAAAAAGCTCGCTGAGTTTCTTTCACCGGTTCTTCTCACGTCTGGGTATTTCTTATTCGAACTGGTGGTAGTGTCTAATTTAACTATCAATAAGTAAGCTTCTATGTCGAGTAAACTATTTTGATTCGATTTAACATAACCATCTCATAGTTTTAATTTAATTGGTGGATGGAACTATACAATTTGTTGCTGGTGCATCTCGCTGGAGTCTACGTTCGAACCGATTTCAACATTTAGCTTAATTATTATTAATCTTCTGAAATGATTCAAGTATGATAACTGTAATATTTGAATAAAGTTTATTTTCTTTGTGCATAACATTAATACATTAAATGGTGTGAGTGCCAAGGTACACGAGAATTGATGTGTAAACATGTGTGCTCATATACCGATCTCACGCACACATTAACTAATCTTACGCTAACGTCATCTGAAGCACGAATTCTCAATTAGCTCGTGAACCAAGCGCTAAGATTTTTGTTTTTATGGAAGAGGGGATAAACGAGCACGAGGCTTACCTGTTGGCCCACTGCCCCTGCAACACCCGAGTTGCAAGTGCGTTGCCGGCCTCTTAAGGAATGAGTACGTTCTTTTCTTGAAGGTTTCTTTGTCATATCGGTTCGAAAAAGTCGCCGGCAAAAGATGGTTCCACAGAGTATTTTTGCTAAATGTTAAAATGTGTCATGTTAACGTTTCATAATGCAAAAACATATAAAATATTTGCATTATTACGTAGCTGCAGTAGCTTTAGTAACTGAAAAATAATCGGTTAAGATCCTGTGATTTTACGGACACTTTTATATAGATTTACTAGCTGACCCGGCAAACGTACCATATATATGACATCTACTGAATATTTTGGTTTTAAAATAAAAAGTAACGCATGTGTGGTAGTGTGTGGGGATGGGATCTATGACAGAAAAAGGAAAGGAGCGCTGTAGACGATAACCGTCGATAAAAACAAAAAAACACCAACCATTCATTTTCTCAGTTCAATGTATTTCATTAATGCAATGGACAGATTCACTGTTTGATTAAAAGTTAAATGTAAAGTGAAAAAAGTAATATATTTTTATCCTAAAGCAGTTAATTAATTTCGAAGAGCAATTGAATTTGCGATATTTTTACAAATAAGCTCAATGGGTTGCCCACCCGAGAACATGCCACGTATACTTGTCCGTGATAAGCATGGTGTGCCCAAAACTAAGTTACAGACGGACATCGTATGGCCTTGCGACTTATCGATTGTCATTATACATATATGCGTACATATAACGTCCTTGATAGGTGGTATGTTCAAGTCCGAAATACATACACAACTGGTTCCTCTTGACTGGCCTATGCCAGCCTGGGTACGGGCCTCGTGGTTGCCCCCTTTACACGTGCTTTCATCATCAAGTATTACTTGCCGTGTCAAGATTGTTTGGCCCGAAGGCCCAGGGTCAGAACTGAGCCAGTGGCTAAAACTGACCCAGTGGCTATAAAAACGAAATCGAAATACATTATGCCTAATATTATTTAGTTTATCTTCTCATCAACAGATGGCGTTAGATGTATTTGACATCGCGCTATAAGTTAATGTTTTTTTCAAAGTACTAAGTTTTGTAAATTCATAATGAGAGAGAACAATTACACTATCTGACCAGCAGTACATACTCGGTGGTTTTATTTTGAAGTCTCACAGTACCAATACTACCGGGTAACCCCAAACAGTAATGTATGTATACTTGAATTAATTTACATGATTCATTAACTTATTTTTCAAGATTGCATTATTTACACTTGCTACAGTTTCGGTTTCTTGACTTTCTGCCATAAAATTGCGATAGAGTCACGATATAAGTCCCGTGTAAATTAAAACAATAACAAAAAAAATGTACGGTTGGAAAAGAAGAGACCCGGGGAGGAACGAAGTACTTTGCGATATTTTTTTCGTGTGCGAATGGACTTCAGGAACAGCCTTGCTACTACGGACACGTGCCGATGAGCAAGCCGTTCAATGGTGACATGCTCACACGCACATTTTCGTTATTTGTTAGATTTGTCTTTCGTCTGTTCTTTCTGCTCTATTATTACGCATGCTTGATGCTTTATTAGTTCGACGGCCCAAATGGGCCCCCTTGCGTATTGCTAGCATTTTTAACTGTAACACACACACAAATAGACCCAATTGTTGTATTTACTGATAAAAACGGTATACCGATAATGTATTTGATCTTTTAGTATTTTATCAACCTTTTCAATATCATAAAACACGTTTATATTTCTTTTAATTAAATAAATCGTTTAATATTTTGCAAATTTTTAAAAGTAAAATGAAGCGACGCTTCTCGTGAAAAACGTAAACGAAAGTTCGATGAGGTTCACTTTAAGTAATTATTTTGATATTGTTCTAACAAAAATACTAAAATCGTGATTACAAAATGGGATGATGGGTTAGGAGGTTGAAAATTTGGGGTTATATATATTTTTTGATGCTAAATCAAAATAAAATACAAATAAAATTCTGGATAGGGACACCCTTATCAGCTAGCGGTATGAAATATACTTTACGACCTATTCTCATACCTCCCAAATATACATAACAAGTTTCATAAAAATCGGTCAAGCCGTTTCGGAGGAGTTCGGCCACATACACCGTGACACGAGATTTTTATATATTAGAATTACTATATTTATTTTTTTGTATAAATTAACCTAAAATAGTAGACAACAAAGGTACGTAAAATTTATGATTAACAATGAGAGGGCCTCTAGGCAATACCGTCCTAGGCCTCCACTACGCAATTTTATTCATAATTGCTATATTTTATTACTAAATATATTAGGAAGGTAAATAAATAAATAACTAAATATATTACGTACGAAACGATTTGCTTCCTCGTTTCTGATACGCACCGCCAAGGTCTGGAATACCCTCCCGACCTCCGTTTTCCCCACCACCTACAATATGGGTACCTTCAAGTCCCGAGTGAATAGGCACCTTCTAGGCAAGCGCGCTCCATCTTAGACTGTATCTCACTTTCCATCAGGTGTGATAACAGTCAAGCGCTAGCCTATACATTTAAAAAAAAAAAAGGTATTATTCTCTTCAAATATAAGAGATATTTTGCTTAAACAATTTCATAAACAAGTAATTTTAAAAACTTAATTCCTAATTTCTGCCTATGGGCCCTGAGTCAAGGGGCCGAGGGGCCTCATGGAGGGGCCTAATGGATAAACCCGCCCTGGTTTGAACCGAACTTGATTTCCATTTTGACCCAATATAATTCGCTTTTGTCATTACGCTTTAAGGAGCACCAGTACTTAATTACATTTTCATAAGTATAATTATACTTGGAAATATAATAGAAACCAGGAGAAAATTTATAAAACATTGTAATTAATTATTAAATATGTAACATTTTACAAAAATATATTTACATTAATATATGTATATCGTATAAGCTACAAATCAAATATATAAAAAAAACTTAAGATGAACAGAATTACAACTATACATTAAAATTTATTATCTGTGAGAATGCAAAACAAAACATTGAGCAGCGTTCACATTTACGATTATTCGTGTAATGTGACCAATGAATGCGTTGATCACATGTCTGCTCCGAGCAGTACTGCTGTTACGACGCATTGGCGAACATTCGTATGTGTAACAGCGTTCGTAACCGCGAACGCGAATGTGCTGCAATGTTCGTTTCGACGCATTCGCTGTCGCTACGTTCGTTTCTGTGATGTCACATTACAAAGTTCTTGATTTGATTCTTTAATCTATTGTCTATACAATTATAATCGAACATAAGCCGAGCTCACACAAGGCGAAAATTAAGTACAAGTCATTATTTATTTAAGTTAATATGTTATACATTTTATATCTGTATCAATAAAACAAATAAAAACTTATTAACATCATTTTATATGTACATCATAATTTTACATTGGTTAGTAATTAATCCAATCAACTTACAAATTTATACAAAAATAAGTAGAAAAGTTTGACGAATAAAAAACTAAAGTTAAAAAAAATCATAATTGTATTTGACAATTTGTCGGATTACACAAGAAACATAATTAATACTTATATTTTTAATTACTATATTTAAGACATTAAATGACTTAAAGTTTTCAATTTTGAGCTTAGAACATATTGGCAGTACATACGATCTGCGATATCGCGCCCTGTGTGGCCTCAGCATTATTGTGCGTGTGAGAAATCAACGAACAATTATATTTTAAGCGTAACAGTCTTTATAAAACGAGACGTTTAAGAAATATTTCATCTCTTTCTTGCGTTGCAAGACTTTCATAAATTAGAGTGCAACGAAAGATACCAAAAAAAAGCAAGCCAGTATTAGATTTAAATCGATATGTTATATTTTTATAAATTCGAATAAAATGAATTTAATTATAATATAACAATTAAAATAAACGAATTTCATATACTTCCAAAATTAAAATGAATTCGGAAATTAATAACTGCGATTATAAATTATATTTATAATCTGTGGATGAAATTTTGACATTAAAAACGACTGAAATGCTATCATTGCGCTTTATTTAAATTAAAAAAAAAAAAACTATTTCTTATTTTGTACGTAAAACGGAATTTCATTAAATTGAATAATTACTTCTATTATTTATTATAAGTACCGTTGTGAGTAATTTGAATTTAATAATAAATAGATTTCGATAGTTATATTGTAAAAGTACACTTTTTTTATATAAAAAGAAGCAAAAACCGCTCTATGGACAAATAAGCTTCACTATACAAGTGCTATTAATAAAAGACGGAGTTTTTTTTTAATAGGGTGTTTCGACACGAAGTTTTTTATCAAATCATCGAAACAAAATACGACGTCAAAGACATTAAATTAAATTCAACATTATTTTTTTAATGGAAGACAATACATTTCATATTAAAAAAAAAAACTTTATTTTTCTTAATTTAATCTATTTAAGATACGGGGTTGCCATTCGATTAACAAATTGTCACTTTAAAACGATCGAATCGAGAAGACGCGGGAACGTATCGTAACCGTTAGAAATTACCAGAATCGACTTTTGGTGATATACTATTTTGGTGCGTGCATTCTTGAAACGTTATAGTTATAAAGGTCAATTTCGCATATCACTTACTGACATTTCACGACCGTTTCCCGCGGTGAGATTCGAGTTTGTCCTTACGAAAATAGCCCTAGAGTTTCAAGGAATATCTCTAGTCGGTCTCGAGTTGAAATATTTAAGACATCCTAACTAATATCATATAAACTAACCAAGGAATGCCAAGAAGCACAATGAACTGAGAGACATTTTGTAAACACGTACAATAACTGCAAAAACATTCAGGATTAAAAGTTTAAATGTTTCTCTGTTACCCTTTCACGTCTAACTGCTCAACCAGGGGTTTGTTTGAGGGGTCAACTGATACCAGTCCCCACCACCCCTGTTATTCGCGATAACAGGTGATAATAAAAGTAAAATAGTTGACAATATTAGGGGGAATGTAAAGTACTACCTACGATGGACAAATGTTTATGATAATAAAATTAAATTCGTGTATATGTAATCGGGGATATGTATTCCAATATTAGGAGGAGTAAAGGTAAACAAATCTTAGATTTACACATTCCATGCGATTCGCTAATAGCTCTGCTATATTATGTAATACAAACAGTTCTTGATTAATATCTTTATAATAGTAATATCCTGGGACATTATTCACACACGGCCATCTGATCCCAAACTAAGCAGAGCTCGTACTATGGAAACCAGACAACTGATATACTACATATACTACTTTTCTTATGTAAATACATACTTATATAGATAATTACACCCAGACTCAGGACAAACAGATATGTCCATGCACACAAATGTCTGTCCTGGGTGGGAATCGAACCCACAACCTTCGGCGTGTAAGGCAAGTATCTACCAACCACGCCAACCGGCCCGTCGATTAATAACAACACTATTCCATTCAACTACTCATACTTTAATTTAACATCCAAAGTTCCGATAACAATTACAAATATTTCCACGAAGCCATAATTCACATCACATACTGTTCAGATTTCGACCAATGACGTCGTTTCATTTCAAGGTCAAAGTTGTTTGTTCACCTTTACTCCTCTTGCTTATGAAATCAGCTATAGACTGTAGTTGTAACTTTATAAACAGTAGAGTAGTATTTAATACATTCGTTATTAAGTTTATTTTCTTTCTTTTTTTATTGTAACATACGCCGTTTTATAATTGAGCGTGACTTACATTCCACATTATAATTTCATTTATTGTGTGATGACAAAGAAATCGACGATTTATTTGAGCGAAATTGAATCTTATCATCAATTACATTAAGCTTCGATTAGCTTGAAGTGAATTGTAACCATCAATAAAGTTTGATTTTGATATTAAGGGCTTTGTATTAAAACCGAATTCATCCTTTCAGTGTTTTTTTCCATTAAACACACCCAGACAAATAAATAGATATATAGAGATTAATCGAAACGTCCTAATCTATATACGCTCGAGACGTGTCTTAGTTAAATATTTTATCAGAAACGTATTGTAAAACTTCGTATAAAAACGCCCTTATATACTAAATTTTTTACATGAAATAGGCCGATTTATGTTCGTTCGTATATAATAATCTTATAAACTATATATCATAGTACTAGTATCACTGTTAAAGCTATCACGCGTTACTCAGCAACTCACTGGAAGAAAAAAGCATTATTTATTAAAAATACACTTATAATTTTTAATTTAAAAATATACTTTAAATTGGCGGGTGAGTTACGCATGGATTTCTCTCTCTTTCTGTCATCAGAAATTTTACATATGAATGACATGAAAGCAAAAAAAAATAATTCCTATGAATATTTTTTCTTTTTTTATTATGAGTATATATTTTTAAGTTTTGATATATTTGACTTCTCTAAAAAGTTTCTCTAGAAAGGTCTGCGCTTTTCAAAACTAATGAGTTAAAGAAACCAATGCTGTAACATATCTGATAGAGAATCGTACTGACAACGGTATTGGCCAGACAATTTACAGAAATACATCAATAATTAATGCTGTATCAAAAACGATGTAACTCACTTCGTTAATTCCCGAGCCGTCAGCGGACCCGTCAGCGCTGATCTCGACCGAGATCTGTTCAGCTGTGCTCTTCGTTCAGCTGAAAAATAAGAATTACATACATTTATAATTTTGGTCCACTTTGTTTATAATTTTTTCGTTAATCACAGTTTATTAACCTCAATGTTTTCAATTATCAATTATTAAAAACATAATTAAATTGTTATAATTCTGAATCAATTATACATACACTTTAAATTAGGCATATTGCGTCTACAATATTAAATTAACTTATAAAAATAACTTAATATTAAAAGCAAACGTTACAGACGAGACAACATCAAATATAAACAAAAAAAAAACACTACAGTTAAATCTAAAGCTTACCTGGCTTAAGTTAGAGAGAGAGACAGAATGTAGGAGAGAAAGAGAAAGAAGAGTTTATATCGTTCATTACAATAAAATATCTAGATATTGATTGATTCCTACGACACCTAACTAGTTGTCTATGGTCATCCCGTATTTCAAGGGCATCGTATCATTATGCTTATTTGAATTAATTCCAAGATAGTATACAATCATAGTATTGAAGATGCACTGCTCTAAAGCCATTTCTCGTCTTAAGGAGAAGTTTCGGACGTTATGCCATCACGAAGCTCCAATGCGGGTCGGTGTATAGATAGGCGGGCGGACGAATAGGTTACCTGATGGTAAGTGGTCACAACCGCCCATAAACATTGGCTTTGCAAGAAATATTAATCATCCTTTACATCGCCAACGCACCATCAACCTTGGTAATGAAGTTAAGTAGAATACCTGATGAGTGAGTGGTACAAGAGACGAGCTTAAGCCAGAAATCGTGGAAGGTTTTTTTTTTATTCGAAGATATGAGTTCTACACATGCTCGATTATGGAGAAGACTATACCATATGTGACCTTCCTTTGATCTTTGAAAGGATATATCAGATCAGTCAATACCTGGTTGTTATCAAAGAACGGACGACAGGAAACATCACGGTATTACTTGAACTTTAGCACCAAATATTAATCATGGCGAATTATTCTAATACTTTAAAACATAATATAGAAAATCACTTTTTTTTTTAATTGTTAGTACCATCAAAAGCAATAATAATAATAATATCAACTTGTCTATAATTTTCTAATTTTGGTGAGGATGTTCGCCTGACGCGGTTCCAGCCATAGCGGATGGGTGTTGCCACTGGATAAATTAATTTAACCATTAACAAATTTCGACTAACACATACGCACTTACATATTTATACCTTATATAAATTACACACATAAATAAATACAATAATAAGTAATTAACAAGCGCTCATATCTTAAAACTAATCAAAAAACTAAACATTTTTAAAGACAACTTCATAATTATTGTGTATGTTGTTTTTTTAAACTAATTTATGTAATAAAAACTCTAATATGGCATAATATGACTATTATTGCTATATTATAAAATATCGTTTATTTTATAGTTTCATATGTACGGTTTGTCGGTAACTAATAAAACACTCCTAAAAAGGTATTACGAATAACCGTATGACCACCGGGTGCACACCAATAGCACAATGGTCGTGGAGGCGATCATTTCGTTCCCAAGGAGGTCATCAATAAGACCAATAATTTTATAACAACCCTTTACACACAAGCATTCCTTGAAATTTTTTAAAATTAAAATTTGCAATAAAGTTTATTTAAAATGAAAACGATTACACCTTATACCATTAAAAAGAGTACTGTCCCCAGAAAAAAAAAAAACTCGAAATTGTCAAGCGATACTAGTCTTTAATTAAATTTTTTATCTAACTTATAATTATCAATTGGCAGGCGGCACAAGTACCCCGTGTACACTATAATACAAACCCATCTTCGTAGTTGCTGCTGACTGTATACGATACTGATAGACGCACTAATAAAAAAAAAGTGCGAAACGCGTCTCATACCTGCTATACGGTGCAAAATCACTTGCACCAATCCTTGTTCATCCTCACTATCCTCTAAATGATGTGCATGCAAAAATGATCCTTATAACTAACATGTAGCTAACACTTTCAATTGTAATATTGAAATGATATGTGAAATTGGTAGTCAGTAGTAAATATCTTGCTGTACATATATTTTTTTCATAAATTAATTGTATATAATATATATGTAATAATAACAAGAAACTAATTAAATTAAATTAAACATAAACGGCTTTACTTATAAACGACATTAAGCGGGTGATAGTTAAACAATGCTGTCTTCTTCTTTCGAATCTCAAAACAGTAATGACAGAAAGAGAGAAAGTTATGTTTAACTAAACAGTCGCCAAGCAACTATTTATAAGTAAGACCGGTATATATATATATAAATATAACGCGCTGTCCTTTCGAACCGCACGTTGACGTCACAATTTACTCTCGCTTTAGTCATCACAGACATTTCAACATTATGACGTCACAAAACAATTATAAATCATACACGACATGAAAAATACATCGTTTATATAAACATGACAATGATTTGCATTCCAATACAACTCGATTTGATTTCTTATAATTTTTAAAATGCCCAATGAACGCCGTCAGCATAAAAAGTATTCGTGTAATTTTTCTGGCGACACGTCGGGTCCGTCAAGGCAATAAACTTAATATCGTTTAATAATAAATGGTGATACAATCTTACCTCCCGCCACCCTGGGGTTGGCCTTCTTTCTGGGCCGTTCTCGACTAAACGCAGACCCGCTCTGTAGCGCCTCCATCAAACTGAAAAAACAATATACATATATATATATATTTAAGAGGAGCCGAATTGTTCGATCAATAGTACGGTTAGTTAAATCCACTGGGGAGATTTGAACAAAAGTGGTTTGAACGTTGTGGATCGAATGACAGTATCAACCCGGCCCACCTGTCCATGACGCCGTCCTGCGCGCGCTCCATGTCCACGAACTGCTTGTAGCGGTGCTGGCGGTCGCGCCGCTCGCGCTCGGCCGCCGCGCGCGCCTCAGCGCCAGCATATGTGGAGTTGCTATGATGTACTGCTACAGACTGAATTAGAACGGTTCTGCGTTTGAATAATTGACATTGATCTTGCAATACTTTGAGTATTACCAACATTTCTTTTAGGTTGCAGTGGAGATGTCGCTCCACTTCTAGCCATGGACCGGCGAGTGACAGGTTGTTCAGGCGGGCTCCCCAAGCTATATCGGAGGCATCGGTAGTGAGAAAATGAGAGGGAGGTTCGAGGTGTATAGGTGTCGTCCGCCTGCAATTTTGAAGCCACCACAGCAGTGGACTGGTGGGATAATGTGAACAATCATGGGATGCATTTTTTGAATACGGTTCAAGAATCTTAGAAGCTCGCGATGATTTAGCCCGCCCCTCGGTACAACAAAACTTGCGAAATTGAGAATTCCGATCAGACTTTGAAGGTCTTTGAGATTTGTTCGTTGTTCTAACAATATTTGGCTTAATGCTGATAAAAGGGGAGGGAATTTGTTTGCCAGTAAGCTTTTCCTGTTTGTCCAAGGATTTCAGAGTACCCCCAGAAATACTAAGCTTTTTTCTGGATTCCTGGACGATTTTTCGTAATTTATTATCCATCCTAGTTTTTCCAGAAAAACTCACTATTTTTACATTGCCTTGCAGAATGTGTTTGTTCTGATTGACTATCAAAAAATCGACAATAATTCTTATGCCTTTCTCCCTGAGAAACTGAGTTATCCAATTCGATATTATCGCAAACGTTTGTAGAGCCGTACTCAGGCCGAAAGGTAAACAGGTCATCTCCAGGAGTTCGTTGTGATAATAGAGACGCAGAAATCGTCTGTGGCTGCGAGTTTTGGGTATATGGAAGTAGGTCTGCGACAGGTCTATTTTGTACAGCCAATCTTTTGGCTGCAGGAAATCCGGTATACGCTGAACATTTATCAGCTTGAAATGGTGTGCTAACATACCGATTTAATGCTTTCAAATTGAATATTGGACGGTACGAGCCATCGTTTTTAGGGACCAGGAACATTGAAGAGGAAACTTGGAGAAGTTACTGCCCGTTTTAATACAGCCTGTTCTTTCATTTTGTTGATAATGATTGTCATATTGGTAGACTCTGCCACATGTAATTTTGCTTTGATGACACTGGGATATGCAAGATGTGGTTTTCGGCTGAAGGGTATGTGATACTCTGATATTATTTTTAAAATGAAAGCTGGAGACTTTTCCATTGGTCCTGATACTGCGCCAAACGGCCCGCTTTGAATCAACCTGAGTCAGAATTTCCGTATTATATTCTCTCTATTTTGATGGGACGGTGGCAAGATTCGTTTTCGTCCAGCGTTATTTTGTCTGAGCTGTTTCGATTTCTGGTGAAAGGAATTTCCCTTAGTTACTTTGAAAATAACGATTATTCGATGCGACCGAATTTAATTGAGGCACACAGCCTGGATAATAACCACCTTGCGGCGTGGGGTTATTATGAGAGTAAAAAGTATGTGGATAATTGCGGTTATACACACGTGAAAAGCCCTGCGAGGGTTTATTTCGTGGAATGAGCCCCTGCGACTTTTTTATTTCTGCCTGCGAGACAGAGGTCCTAGATTTGCTTTCTGGGCGGGCCAAAAGCATTTCTTTACGCCACCAACTCATTCTAAAATTGCAGTAAATTTTTCTTGATTAAAAAGGTTGGTAGATGACGGTGGCACTTTGCGGAGATTAGATTTGATGGTAGCATCCTTCACGAGTTTTAGGACCGCATTGCGTCTCATTTGTATTACTTCAGCACGATGACCACAAACAATTTGTAACAGATTTTGTAACAGAAACTGCCGAGGGGCCTCTCGGCAGTTGCCTACACTACCTACCTAATGGATAAACCCCGGTTGATGGTTTGAACCGAACTTGATTTCCATTTTAACCCAATATAATTCGCTTTTGTCATTACGCTTTAAGGAGCACCAGTACTTAATTACATTTTCATAAATATAATTATACTTGGAAATATAATAGAAACCAGGAGAAAATTTATAAAACATTGTAATTAATTATTAAATATGTAACATTTTACAAAAATATATTTACATTAATATATGTATATCGTATAAGCTACAAATCAAATATATAAAAAAAAACTTAAGATGAACAGAATTACAACTATACATTAAAATTTATTATCTGTGAGAATGCAAAACAAAACATTGAGCAGCGTTCACATTTACGATTATTCGTGTAATGTGACCAATGAATGCGTTGATCACATGTCTGCTCCGAGCAGTACTGCTGTTACGATGCATTGGCGAACATTCGTATGTGTAACAGCGTTCGTAACGGCGAACGCGAATGTGCTGCAATGTTCGTTTCGACGCATTCGCTGTCGCTACGTTCGTTTCTGTGATGTTACATTACAAAGTTCTTGATTTGATTCTTTAATCTATTGTCTATACAATTATAATCAAACATAAGCCGAGCTCACACAAGGCGAAAATTAAGTACAAGTCATTATTTATTTAAGTTAATATGTTATACATTTTATATCTGTATCAATAAAACAAATAAAAACTTATTAACATCATTTTATATGTACATCATAATTTTACATTGGTTAGTAATGAATCCAATCAACTTACAAATTTATACAAAAATAAGTAGAAAAGTTTGACGAATAAAAAACTAAAGTTAAAAAAAATCATAATTGTATTTGACAATTTGTCGGATTACACAAGAAACATAATTAATACTTATATTTTTAATTACTATATTTAAGACATTAAATGACTTAAAGTTTTCAATTTTGAGCTTAGAACATATTGGCAGTACATACGATCTGCGATATCGCGCCCTGTGTGGCCTCAGCATTATTGTGCGTGTGAGAAATCAACGAACAATTATATTTTAAGCGTAACAGTCTTTATAAAACGAGACGTTTAAGAAATATTTCATCTCTTTCTTGCGTTGCAAGACTTTCATAAATTAGAGTGCAACAAAAGATACCAAAAAAAAGCAAGCCAGTATTAGATTTAAATCGATATGTTATATTTTTATAAATTCGAATAAAATGAATTTAATTATAATATAACAATTAAAATAAACGAATTTCATATACTTCCAAAATTAAAATAAATTCGGAAATTAATAACTGCGATTATAAATTATATTTATAATCTGTGGATGAAATTTTGACATTAAAAACGACTGAAATGCTATCATTGCGCTTTATTTAAATTAAAAACAAAAACTATTTCTTATTTTGTACGTAAAACGGAATTTCATTAAATTGAATAATTACTTCTATTATGTATTATAAGTACTGTCGTGAGTAATTTGAATTTAATAATAAATAGATTTCAATAGTTATATTGTAAAAGTACACTTTTTTTATATAAAAAGAAGCAAAAACCGCTCTATGGACAAATAAGCTTCACTATACAAGTGCTATTAATAAAAGACGGAGTTTTTTTTTTAATAGGGTGTTTCGACACGAAGTTTTTTATCAAATCATCGAAACAAAATATGACGTCAAAGACATTAAATTAAATTCAACATTATTTTTTTAATGGAAGACAATACATTTCATATTAAAAAAAAAAACCTTAATTTTTCTTAATTTAATCTATTTAAGATACGGGGTTGCCATTCGATTAACAAATTGTCACTAAAACAATCGAATCGAGAAGACGCGGTCCGGTCGAGTTCGAATATAATCGGGAACGTATCGTAACCGTTAGAAATTACCAGAATCGACTTTTGGTGATATACTATTTTGGTGCGTGCATTCTTGAAACGTTATAGTTATAATGGTCAATTTCGCATATCACTTACTGACATTTCACGACCGTTTCCCGCGGTGAGATTCGAGTTTGTCCTTACGAAAATAGCCCTAGAGTTTCAAGGAATATCTCTAGTCGGTCTCGAGTTGAAATATTTAAGACATCCTAACTAATATCCTAACCAAGGAATGCGACGGAGGAATGAGATAAAATTAACAGCCGGTCCAAATTGGAGGAGGATTGCTAGAGATCTACCATGTCAGAGGAGGCTGATGCCAAGAAGCACAATGAACTGAAAGACATTTTGTAAACACGTACAGTAACTGCAAAAACATTCCAAAAGTTCAGGATTAAAAGTTTAAATGTTTCTCTGTTACCCTTTCACGTCTAACTGCTCAACCAGGGGTTTGTTTGAGGGGTCAACTGATACCAGTCCCCACCACCCCTGTTATTCGCGATAACAGGTGATAATAAAAGTAAAATAGTTGACAATATTAGGGGGAATGTAAAGTACTACCTACGATGGACAAATGTTTATGATAATAAAATTAAATTCGTATATATATACTCGGGGATATGTATTCCAATATTAGGAGGAGTAAAGGTAAACAAATCTTAGATTTACACATTCCATGCGATTCGCTAATAGCTCTGCTATATTATGTAATACAAACAGTTCTTGATTAATATCTTTATAATAGTAATATCCTGGGACATTATTCACACACGGCCATCTGATCCCAAACTAAGCAGAGCTCGTACTATGGAAACCAGACAACTGATATACTACATATACTACTTTTCTTATGTAAATACATACTTATATAGATAATTACACCCAGACTCAGGACAAACAGATATGTCCATGCACACAAATGTCTGTCCTGGGTGGGAATCGAACCCACAACCTTCGGCGTGTAAGGCAAGTATCTACCAACCACGCCAACCGGCCCGTCGATTAATAACAACACTATTCCATTCAACTATCACATACTGTTCAGATTTCGACCAATGACGTCGTTTCATTTCAAGGTCAAAGTTGTTTGTTCACCTTTACTCCTCTTGCTAATGAAATCAGCTATAGACTGTAGTTATAACTTTATAAACAGTAGAGTAGTATTTAATACATTTGTTATTAAGTTTATTTTCTTTCTTTTTTTATTGTAACATACGCCGTTTTATAATTGAGCGTGACTTACATTCCACATTATAATTTCATTTATTGTATGATGACAAAGAAATCGACGATTTATTTGAGCGAAATTGAATCTTATCATCAATTACATTAAGCTTCGATTAGCTTGAAGTGAATTGTAACCATCAATAAAGTTTGATTTTGATATTAAGGGCTTTGTATTAAAACCGAATTCATCCTTTCAGTGTTTTTTTCCATTAAACACACCCAGACAAATAAATAGATATATAGAGATTAATCGAAACGTCCTAATCTATATACGCTCGAGACGTGTCTTAGTTAAATATTTTATCAGAAACGTATTGTAAAACTTCGTATAAAAACGCCCTTATATACTAAATTTTTTACATGAAATAGGCCGATTTATGTTCGTTCGTATATAATAATCTTATAAACTATATATCATAGTACTAGTATCACTGTTAAAGCTATCACGCGTTACTCAGCAACTCACTGGAAGAAAAAAGCATTATTTATTAAAAATACACTTATAATTTTTAATTTAAAAATATACGTTAAATTGGCGGGTGAGTTACGCATGGATTTCTCTCTCTTTCTGACATCAGAAATTTTACAAATGAATGACATGAAAGCAAAAAAAAAATAATTCCTATGAATATTTTTTCTTTTTTTATTATGAGTATATATTTTTAAGTTTTGATATATTTGACTTCTCTAAAAAGTTTCTCTAGAAAGGTCTGCGCTTTTACCTGAGTGAATACCTGATGAGTGAGTGGTACAAGAGACGAGCTTAAGCCAGAAATCGTGGAAGGTTTTTTTTTTATTCGAAGATATGAGTTCTACACATGCTCGATTATGGAGAAGACTATACCATATGTGACCTTCCTTTGATCTTTGAAAGGATATATCAGATCAGTCAATACCTGGTTGTTATCAAAGAACGGACGACAGGAAACATCACGGTATTACTTGAACTTTAGCACCAAATATTAATCATGGCGAATTATTCTAATACTTTAAAACATAATATAGAAAATCACTTTTTTTTTTAATTGTTAGTACCATCAAAAGCAATAATAATAATAATATCAACTTGTCTATAATTTTCTAATTTTGGTGAGGATGTTCGCCTGACGCGGTTCCAGCCATAGCGGATGGGTGTCGCCACTGGATAAATTAATTTAACCATTAACAAATTTCATGGTAATAAAACGAATAAGGTATTTTTTCTTAGTTTTTCGACTAACACATATGCACTTACATATTATATCTTATATAAATTACACACATAAATAAATACAATAATAAGTTATTAACAATCGCTCATATCTTAAAATTAAACATTTAAGTATGAAACGATTAAAAGACATATAATTATATTTACTTTACTTTACTAATGTTAAGTAAAGTAAAGTATAATTATTGTGTATGTTGTTTTTTTAAACTAATTTATGTAATAAAAACTCTAATATGGCATAATATGACTATTATTGCTATATTATAAAATATCGTTTATTTTATAGTTTCATATGTACGGTTTGTCGGTAACTAATAAAACACTCCTAAAAAGGTATTACGAATAACCGTATGACCACCAGGTGCACACCAATAGCACAATGGTCGTGGAGGCGATCATTTCGTTCCCAAGGAGGTCATCAATAAGACCAATAATTGTATAATAACCCTTTACACACAAGCATTCCTTGAAATTTTTTAAAATTAAAATTTGCAATAAAGTTTATTTAAAATAAAAACGATTACACCTTATACCATTAAAAAGAGTACTGTCCCCAGAAAAAAAAAAAACTCGAAATTGTCAAGCGATACTAGTCTTTAATTACATTTTTTATCTAACTTATAATTATCAATTGGCAGGCGGCACAAGTACCCCGTGTACAATATAATACAAACTCATCTTCGTAGTTGCTGCTGACTGTATACGATACTGATAGGCGCACTAATAAAAAAAAAGTGCGAAACGCGTCTCATACCTGCTATACGGTGCAAAATCACTTGCACCAATCCTTGTTCATCCTCACTATCCTCTAAATGGTGTGCATGCAAAAATGGTCCTTATAACTAAATGTAGCTAACACTTTCAATTGTAATATTGAAATGATATGTGAAATTGGTAGTCAGTAGTAAATATCTTGCTGTACATATATTTTTTTCATAAATTAATTGTATATAATATATATGTAATAATAACAAGGAACTCATTAAATCAAATTAAACATAAACGGCTTTACTTATAAAAGATATTAAGCGGGTGATTAATTAAACAATGCTGTCTTCTTCTTTCGAATGTCTAAACAGTAATGACAGAAAGAGAGAAAGTTATGTTTAACTAAACAGTCGCCAAGCAACTATTTATAAGTAAGACCGGTATATATATATATAAATATAACGCGCTGTCCTTTCGAACCGCACGTTGACGTCACAATTTACTCTCGCTTTAGTCATCACAGACATTTCAACATTATGACGTCACAAAACAATTATAAATCATACACGACATGAAAAATACATCGTTTATATAAACATGACAATGATTTGCATTCCAATACAACTCGATTTGATTTCTTATAATTTTTAAAATGCCCAATGAACGCCGTCAGCATAAAAAGTATTCGTGTAATTTTTCTGGCGACACGTCGGGTCCGTCAAGGCAATAAACTTAATATCGTTTAATAATAAATGGTGATACAATCTTACCTCCCGCCACCCTGGGGTTGGCCTTCTTTCTGGGCCGTTCTCGACTAAACGCAGACCCGCTCTGTAGCGCCTCCATCAAACTGAAAAAACAATATACATATATATATATATTTAAGAGGAGCCGAATTGTTCGATCAATAGTACGGTTAGTTAAATCCACTGGGGAGATTTGAACAAAAGTGGTTTGAACGTTGTGGATCGAATGACAGTATCAACCCGGCCCACCTGTCCATGACGCCGTCCTGCGCGCGCTCCATGTCCACGAACTGCTTGTAGCGGTGCTGGCGGTCGCGCCGCTCGCGCTCGGCCGCCGCGCGCGCCTCAGCGCCAGCATATGTGGAGTTGCTATGATGTACTGCTACAGACTGAATTAGAACGGTTCTGCGTTTGAATAATTGACATTGATCTTGCAATACTTTGAGTATTACCAACATTTCTTTTAGGTTGCAGTGGAGATGTCGCTCCACTTCTAGCCATGGACCGGCGAGTGACAGGTTGTTCAGGCGGGCTCCCCAAGCTATATCGGAGGCATCGGTAGTGAGAAAATGAGAGGGAGGTTCGAGGTGTATAGGTGTCGTCCGCCTGCAATTTTGAAGCCACCACAGCAGTGGACTGGTGGGATAATGTGAACAATCATGGGATGCATTTTTTGAATACGGTTCAAGAATCTTAGAAGCTCGCGATGATTTAGCCCGCCCCTCGGTACAACAAAACTTGCGAAATTGAGAATTCCGATCAGACTTTGAAGGTCTTTGAGATTTGTTCGTTGTTCTAACAATATTTGGCTTAATGCTGATAAAAGGGGAGGGAATTTGTTTGCCAGTAAGCTTTTCCTGTTTGTCCAAGGATTTCAGAGTACCCCCAGAAATACTAAGCTTTTTCTGGATTCCTGGACGATTTTTCGTAATTTATTATCCATCCTAGTTTTTCCAGAAAAACTCACTATTTTTACATTGCCTTGCAGAATGTGTTTGTTCTGATTGACTATCAAAAAATCGACAATAATTCTTATGCCTTTCTCCCTGAGAAACTGAGTTATCCAATTCGATATTATCGCAAACGTTTGTAGAGCCGTACTCAGGCCGAAAGGTAAACAGGTCATCTCCAGGAGTTCGTTGTGATAATAGAGACGCAGAAATCGTCTGTGGCTGCGAGTTTTGGGTATATGGAAGTAGGCCTGCGACAGGTCTATTTTGTACAGCCAATCTTTTGGCTGCAGGAAATCTGGTATATGCTGAACATTTATCAGCTTGAAAAGGTGTGCTAACATACCGATTTAATGCTTTCAAATTGAATATTGGACGGTACGAGCCATCGTTTTTGGGGACCAGGAACATTAAAGAGGAAACTTGGAGAAGTTACTGCCCGTTTTAATACAGCCTGTTCTTTCATTTTGTTGATAATGATTGTCATATTGGTAGACTCTGCCACATGTAATTTTGCTTTGATGACACTGGGATATGCAAGATGTGGTTTTCGGCTGAAGAGTATGTGATACCCTGATATTATTTTTAGAATGAAAGCTGGAGCTCCTGGACTTTTCCATTGGTCCTGATACTGCGCCAAACGGCCCGCTTTGAATCGACCTGAGTCAGAATTTCCGTCTTTTATTCTCTCTATTTTGATGGGACGGTGGCAAGATTCGTTTTCGTCCAGCGTTATTTTGTCTGAGCTGTTTCGATTTCTGGTGAAAGGAATTTCCCTTAGTTACTTTGAAAATAACGATTATTCGATGCGACCGAATTTAATTGAGGCACACAGCCTGGATAATAACCACCTTGCGGCGTGGGGTTATTATGAGAGTAAAAAGTATGTGGATAATTGCGGTTATACACACGTGAAAAGCCCTGCGAGGGTTTATTTCGTGGAATGAGCCCCTGCGACTTTTTTATTTCTGCCTGCGAGGCAGAGGTCATATTTGCTTTCTGGGCGGGCCAAAAGCATTTCTTTACGCCACCAACATATAATTATACTTGGAAATATAATAGAAACCAGGAGAAAATTTATAAAACATTGTAATTAATTATTAAATATGTAACATTTTACAAAAATATATTTACATTAATATATGTATATCGTATAAGCTACAAATCAAATATATAAAAAAAAAACTTAAGATGAACAGAATTACAACTATACATTAAAATTTATTATCTGTGAGAATGCAAAACAAAACATTGAGCAGCGTTCACATTTACGATTATTCGTGTAATGTGACCAATACGAATGCGTTGATCACATGTCTGCTCCGAGCAGTACTGCTGTTACGATGCATTGGCGAACATTCGTATGTGTAACAGCGTTCGTAACGGCGAACGCGAATGTGCTGCAATGTTCGTTTCGACGCATTCGCTGTCGCTACGTTCGTTTCTGTGATGTCACATTACAAAGTTCTTGATTTGATTCTTTAATCTATTGTCTATACAATTATAATCAAACATAAGCCGAGCTCACACAAGGCGAAAATTAAGTACAAGTCATTATTTATTTAAGTTAATATGTTATACATTTTATATCTGTATCAATAAAACAAATAAAAACTTATTAACATCGTTTTATATGTACATCATAATTTTACATTGGTTAGTAATGAATCCAATCAACTTACAAATTTATACAAAAATAAGTAGAAAAGTTTGACGAATAAAAAACTAAAGTTAAAAAAAATCATAATTGTATTTGACAATTTGTCGGATTACACAAGAAACATAATCAATACTTATATTTTTAATTACTATATTTAAGACATTAAATGACTTAAAGTTTTCAATTTTGAGCTTAGAACATATTGGCAGTACATACGATCTGCGATATCGCGCCCTGTGTGGCCTCAGCATTATTGTGCGTGTGAGAAATCAACGAACAATTATATTTTAAGCGTAACAGTCTTTATAAAACGAGACGTTTAAGAAATATTTCATCTCTTTCTTGCGTTGCAAGACTTTCATAAATTAGAGTGCAACGAAAGATGCCAAAAAAAAGCAAGCCAGTATTAGATTTAAATCGATATGTTATATTTTTATAAATTCGAATAAAATGAATTTAATTATAATATAACAATTAAAATAAACGAATTTCATATACTTCCAAAATTAAAATGAATTCGGAAATTAATAACTGCGATTATAAATTATATTTATAATCTGTGGATGAAATTTTGACATTAAAAACGACTGAAATGCTATCATTGCGCTTTATTTAAATTAAAAAAAAAAAAAACTATTTCTTATTTTGTACGTAAAACGGAATTTCATTAAATTGAATAATTACTTCTATTATTTATTATAAGTACTGTCGTGAGTAATTTGAATTTAATAATAAATAGATTTCAATAGTTATATTGTAAAAGTACACTTTTTTTATATAAAAAGAAGCAAAAACCGCTCTATGGACAAATAAGCTTCACTATACAAGTGCTATTAATAAAAGACGGAGTTTTTTTTTAATAGGGTGTTTCGACACGAAGTTTTTTATCAAATCATCGAAACAAAATATGACAAAGACAACGAAACATTAAATTCAACATTATTTTTTTAATGGAAGACAATACATTTCATATTTAAAAAAAAAAACTTTATTTTTCTTAATTTAATCTATTTAAGATACGGGGTTGCCATTCGATTAACAAATTGTCACTTTAAAACAATCGAATCGAGAAGACGCGGGAACGTATCGTAACCGTTAGAAATTACCAGAATCGACTTTTGGTGATATACTATTTTGGTGCGTGTATTCTTGAAACGTTATAGTTATAATGGTCAATTTCGCATATCACTTACTGACATTTCACGACCGTTTCCCGCGGTGAGATTCGAGTTTGTCCTTACGAAAATAGCCCTAGAGTTTCAAGGAATATCTCTAGTCGGTCTCGAGTTGAAATATTTAAGACATCCTAACTAATATCATATAAACTAACCAAGGAATGCCAAGAAACACAATTAACTGAGAGACATTTTGTAAACATGTACAATAACTGCAAAAACATTCAGGATTAAAAGTTTAAATGTTTCTCTGTTACCCTTTCACGTCTAACTGCTCAACCAGGGGTTTGTTTGAGGGGTCAACTGATACCAGTCCCCACCACCCCTGTTGTTCGCGATAACAAGTGATAATAAAAATAAAATAGTTGATAATATAAAGGGGGAATGTAAAGTACTACCTGCGATGGACAAATGTTTACGATAATAAAATTAAATTCGTGTATATGTAATCGGGGATATGTATTCCAATATTAGGAGGAGTAAAGGTAAACAAATCTTAGATTTACACATTCCATGCGATTCGCTAATAGCTCTGCTGTATTATGTACTACAAACAGTTCTTGATTAATATCTTTATAATAATAATAATCCTGGGACATTATTCAGACACGGCCATCTGATCCCAAACTAAGCAGAGCTCGTACTATGGAAACCAGACAACTGATATACTACATATACTACTTTTCTTTCGTAAATACATACTTATATAGATAATTACACCCAGACTCAGGACAAACAGATATGTCCATAGACACAAATGTCTGTCCTGGGTGGGAATCAAACCCACAACCTTCGGCGTGTAAGGCAAGTATCTACCAACCACGCCAACCGGCCCGTCGATTAATAACAACACTATTCCATTCAACTACTCATAATTTAATTTAACTTCCAAAGTTCCGATAACAATTACAAATATTTCCACGAAGCCATAATTCATATCACATACTGTTCAGATTTCGACCAATGACGTCGTTTCATTTCAAGGTCAAAGTTGTTTGTTCACCTTTACTCCTCTTGCTTATGAAATCAGCTATAGACTGTAGTTGTAACTTTATAAACAGTAGAGTAGTATTTAATACATTCGTTATTAAGTTTATTTTCTTTCTTTTTTTATTGTAACATACGCCGTTTTATAATTGAGCGTGATTTACATTTCACATTATAATTTCATTTATTGTATGATGACAAAGGAATCAACGATTTATTTGAGCGAAATTGAATCTTATCATCAATTACATTAAGCTTCGATTAGCTTGAAGTTAAAAACCATCAATAAATAACGAGACGTGATAAAATCTTATTATGATTCGTTTGATTTTGATTGTTAAGGGCGTTGTATTAAAACCGAATTCATCCTTTCAGTGTTTCTTTTCCATTAAACACACCCAGACAAATAAATAGATATATAGAGATTAATCGAAACGTACTAATCTATATACGCTCGAGACGTATCTTTGTTAAATATTTTATCAGAAACGTATTGTAAAACTTCGTATAAAAACGCCCTTATATACTAAATTTTTTACATGAAATAGGCCGATTTATGTTCGTTCGTATATAATAATCTTATAAACTATATATCATAGTACTAGTATCACTGTTAAAGCTATCACGCGTTACTCAGCAACTCACTGGAAGAAAAAAGCATTATTTATTAAAAATATACTTTATATTTTTTTATTGGTGAGTTACGCATGGATTTCTCTCTCTTTCTGTCATCAGACATTTTACATATGAATGACAAGCAAAAAAAAATTCCTATGAATATTTTTTCTTTTTTTACTATGAGTATATATATTTTTAAGTATTGATATATTTGACTTCTCTAAAAAGTTTCTTTATAGAGGTCTGCGCTTTACGAAACTAATGAGTTAAAGAGACCAATGCTGTAACATATCTGATAGAGAATCGTACTGACAACGGTATTGGCCAGACAATTTACAGAAATACATCAATAATTAATGCTGTATCAAAAACGATGTAACTCACTTCGTTAATTCCCGAGCCGTCAGCGGACCCGTCAGCGCTGATCTCGACCGAGATCTGTTCAGCTGTGCTCTTCGTTCAGCTGAAAAATAAGAATTACATACATTTATAATTTTGGTCCATTTTGTTTATAATTTTTTCGTTAATCACAGTTTATTAGCCTCAATGTTTTCAATTATGAATTATTAAAAACACAATTAAATTGTTGTAATTCTGAATCAATTATACATAGACTTTAAATTAGGCATATTGCGTCTACAATATTAAATGAACTTATAAAAATAACTTAATATTATAAGCAAACGTTACAGACGAGACAACATCAAATATAAACAAAAAAAAAACACTACAGTTAAATCTAAAGCTTACCTGGCTTAAGTTAGAGAGAGACAGAATGTAGGAGAGAAAGAGTAAGAAGAGTTTATATCGTTCATTACAGTAAAATATCTAGATATTGATTGATTCCTACGTCACCTAACTAGTTGTCTATGGTCATCCCGTATTTCAAGGGCATCCTGTCATTCTTATTTAAATTAATTCCAAGATAGTATACAACCATAGTATTGAGGATCCACTGCTCTAAAGCCATTTCTCGTCTTAAGGAGAAGTTTCGGACGTTATGCCATCACGAAGCTCCAATGCGGGTTGGTGTATAGATAGGCGGACGGACGAATAGGTTACCTGATGATGAGTGGTCACAACCGCCCATAAACATTGGCTTTGCAAGAAATATTATCATGGTAATGAAGTTAAGTAGAATATGGTACAAGAGACGAGCTTAAGCCAGAAATCGTGGAAGGTTTTTTTTTTTATTCGAAGATATGAGTTCTACACATGCTCGATTATGGAGAAGACTATACCATTTATATGACCTCCCTTTGATCTTTGAAAGGATAGATCAGATCAGTCAATACCTGGTTGTTATCAAAGAACGGACGACAGGAAACATCACGGTATTACTTGAACTTTAGCACCAAATATTAATCATGGCGAGTTATTCTAATACTTTAAAACATAATATAGAAAATCACTTTTTTTTAAATTGTTAGTACCATCAAAAGCTATAATAATAATAATAATATCAACTTGTCTATAATTTTCTAATTTTGGTGAGGATGTTCGCCTGACGCGGTTCCAGCCATAGCGGATGGGTGTTGCCACTGGATAAATTAATTTAACCATTAACAAATTTCGACTAACACATATGCACTCACATATTATACCTTATATAAATTACACACATAAATAAATACAATAATAAGTAATTAACAAGCGCTCATATCTTAAAACTAATCATTTAAGTATGTAACGATTAAAAGACTAAACATTTTTAAAGACAACTTCATAATTATTGTGTATTTTGTTTTTTTAAACTAATTTATGTAATAAAAACTCTAATATGGCATATTATGACTATTACTGCTATATTATAAAATATTGTTTATTTTATAGTTTCATATGTACGGTTTGTCGGTAACTAATAAAACACTCCTGAAAAGGTATTACGAATAACCGTATGACCACCGGGTGCACACCAATAGCACAATGGTCGTGGAGGCGATCATTTCATTCCCAAGGAGGTCATCAATAAGACCAATAATTGTATAATAACCCTTTACACACAAGCAATCCTTGAAATTTTTAAAATTAAAATTTGCAATAAAGTTTATTTAAAATGAAAACGATTACACCTTATACCATTAAAAAGGGTACTGTCCCCAGAAAAAAAAACTCGAAATTGTCAAGTGATACTAGTCTTTAATTACATTTTTTATCTAACTTATAATTATCAATTGGCAGGCGGCACAAGTACCCCGTGTACAATATAATACAAACCCATCTTCGTAGTTGCTGCTGACTGTATACGATACTGATAGGGGCACTAATAAAAAAAAAAGTGCGAAACGTGTCTCATACCTGCTATACGGTGCAAAATCACTTGCACCAATCCTTGTTCATCCTCACTATCCTCTAAATGGTGTGCATGCAAAAATGATCCTTATAACTAAATGTAGCTAACACTTTCAATTGTAATATTGAAATGATATGTGAAATTGGTAGTCAGTAGTAAATATCTTGCTCTACATATATTTTTTTCATAAATTAATTGTATATAATATATATGTAATAATAACAAGGAACTAATTAAATCAAATTTAACATAAACAGTTTTACTAACGTTATTAAGCGGGTGATAGTTAAACAATGCTGTCTTCTTCTTTCGAATGTCAAAATAATAATGAAAGAAAGAGAGAGAGTTATGTTTAACTAAACAGTCGCTAAGCAACTGTTTATAAGTAAAACCGATATATATATAAATATATATAAATATAACGCGCTGTCCTTTCGAACCGCACGTGACGTCACAATTTACTCTCGCTTTAGTCATCACAGACATTTCAACATTATGACGTCACAAAACAATTATAAATGATATACTATATGAAAAATACATCGTTTATATAAACATGACAATGATTTGCATTCCAATACAACTCGATTTGATTTTTTATAATTTTTAAAATGCACAATGAACGCCGTCAGCATAAAAAGTGTTCGTGTAATTTTTTTCTGGTGACACGTTGGGTCCGTTAAGGCAATAAACTTAATATCATTTAATAATAAATGGTGATACAATCTTACCTCCCGCCACCCTGGGGTTGGCCTTCTTTCTGGGCCGTTCTCGACTAAACGCAGACCCGCTCTGTAGCGCCTCCATCAAACTGAAAAGACAATATATATATATTTAAGAGGAGCCGAATTGTTCGATCAATATTACGGTTAGTTAAATCCACTGGCGTGTCATTGTGGATCGAACTACAGTATCACTCCGGCCCACCTGTCCATGACGCCGTCCTGCGCGCGCTCCATGTCCACGAACTGCTTGTAGCGGTGCTGGCGGTCGCGCCGCTCGCGCTCGGCCGCCGCGCGCGCCTCAGCGCCAGCATATGTGGAGTTGCTATGATGTACTGCTACAGACTGAATTAGAACGGTTCTGCGTTTGAATAATTGACATTGATCTTGCAATACTTTGAGTATTACCAACATTTCTTTTAGGTTGCAGTGGAGATGTCGCTCCACTTCTAGCCATGGACCGGCGAGTGACAGGTTGTTCAGGCGGGCTCCCCAAGCTATATCGGAGGCATCGGTAGTGAGAAAATGAGAGGGAGGTTCGAGGTGTATAGGTGTCGTCCGCCTGCAATTTTGAAGCCACCACAGCAGTGGACTGGTGGGATAATGTGAACAATCATGGGATGCATTTTTTGAATACGGTTCAAGAATCTTAGAAGCTCGCGATGATTTAGCCCGCCCCTCGGTACAACAAAACTTGCGAAATTGAGAATTCCGATCAGACTTTGAAGGTCTTTGAGATTTGTTCGTTGTTCTAACAATATTTGGCTTAATGCTGATAAAAGGGGAGGGAATTTGTTTGCCAGTAAGCTTTTCCTGTTTGTCCAAGGATTTCAGAGTACCCCCAGAAATACTAAGCTTTTTTCTGGATTCCTGGACGATTTTTCGTAATTTATTATCCATCCTAGTTTTTCCAGAAAAACTCACTATTTTTACATTGCCTTGCAGAATGTGTTTGTTCTGATTGACTATCAAAAAATCGACAATAATTCTTATGCCTTTCTCCCTGAGAAACTGAGTTATCCAATTCGATATTATCGCAAACGTTTGTAGAGCCGTACTCAGGCCGAAAGGTAAACAGGTCATCTCCAGGAGTTCGTTGTGATAATAGAGACGCAGAAATCGTCTGTGGCTGCGAGTTTTGGGTATATGGAAGTAGGCCTGCGACAGGTCTATTTTGTACAGCCAATCTTTTGGCTGCAGGAAATCTGGTATATGCTGAACATTTATCAGCTTGAAAAGGTGTGCTAACATACCGATTTAATGCTTTCAAATTGAATATTGGACGGTACGAGCCATCGTTTTTGGGGACCAGGAACATTAAAGAGGAAACTTGGAGAAGTTACTGCCCGTTTTAATACAGCCTGTTCTTTCATTTTGTTGATAATGATTGTCATATTGGTAGACTCTGCCACATGTAATTTTGCTTTGATGACACTGGGATATGCAAGATGTGGTTTTCGGCTGAAGAGTATGTGATACCCTGATATTATTTTTAGAATGAAAGCTGGAGCTCCTGGACTTTTCCATTGGTCCTGATACTGCGCCAAACGGCCCGCTTTGAATCGACCTGAGTCAGAATTTCCGTCTTTTATTCTCTCTATTTTGATGGGACGGTGGCAAGATTCGTTTTCGTCCAGCGTTATTTTGTCTGAGCTGTTTCGATTTCTGGTGAAAGGAATTTCCCTTAGTTACTTTGAAAATAACGATTATTCGATGCGACCGAATTTAATTGAGGCACACAGCCTGGATAATAACCACCTTGCGGCGTGGGGTTATTATGAGAGTAAAAAGTATGTGGATAATTGCGGTTATACACACGTGAAAAGCCCTGCGAGGGTTTATTTCGTGGAATGAGCCCCTGCGACTTTTTTATTTCTGCCTGCGAGGCAGAGGTCATATTTGCTTTCTGGGCGGGCCAAAAGCATTTCTTTACGCCACCAACATATAATTATACTTGGAAATATAATAGAAACCAGGAGAAAATTTATAAAACATTGTAATTAATTATTAAATATGTAACATTTTACAAAAATATATTTACATTAATATATGTATATCGTATAAGCTACAAATCAAATATATAAAAAAAAAACTTAAGATGAACAGAATTACAACTATACATTAAAATTTATTATCTGTGAGAATGCAAAACAAAACATTGAGCAGCGTTCACATTTACGATTATTCGTGTAATGTGACCAATACGAATGCGTTGATCACATGTCTGCTCCGAGCAGTACTGCTGTTACGATGCATTGGCGAACATTCGTATGTGTAACAGCGTTCGTAACGGCGAACGCGAATGTGCTGCAATGTTCGTTTCGACGCATTCGCTGTCGCTACGTTCGTTTCTGTGATGTCACATTACAAAGTTCTTGATTTGATTCTTTAATCTATTGTCTATACAATTATAATCAAACATAAGCCGAGCTCACACAAGGCGAAAATTAAGTACAAGTCATTATTTATTTAAGTTAATATGTTATAACTTTTATATCTGTATCAATAAAACAAATAAAAACTTATTAACATCATTTTATATGTACATCATAATTTCACATTGGTTAGTAATGAATCCAATCAACTTACAAATTTATACAAAAATAAGTAGAAAAGTTTGACGAATAAAAAACTAAAGTTAAAAAAAATCATAATTGTATTTGACAATTTGTCGGATTACACAAGAAACATAATCAATACTTATATTTTTAATTACTATATTTAAGACATTAAATGACTTAAAGTTTTCAATTTTGAGCTTAGAACATATTGGCAGTACATACGATCTGCGATATCGCGCCCTGTGTGGCCTCAGCATTATTGTGCGTGTGAGAAATCAACGAACAATTATATTTTAAGCGTAACAGTCTTTATAAAACGAGACGTTTAAGAAATATTTCATCTCTTTCTTGCGTTGCAAGACTTTCATAAATTAGAGTGCAACGAAAGATGCCAAAAAAAAGCAAGCCAGTATTAGATTTAAATCGATATGTTATATTTTTATAAATTCGAATAAAATGAATTTAATTATAATATAACAATTAAAATAAACGAATTTCATATACTTCCAAAATTAAAATGAATTCGGAAATTAATAACTGCGATTATAAATTATATTTATAATCTGTGGATGAAATTTTGACATTAAAAACGACTGAAATGCTATCATTGCGCTTTATTTAAATTAAAAAAAAAAAAAACTATTTCTTATTTTGTACGTAAAACGGAATTTCATTAAATTGAATAATTACTTCTATTATTTATTATAAGTACTGTCGTGAGTAATTTGAATTTAATAATAAATAGATTTCAATAGTTATATTGTAAAAGTACACTTTTTTTATATAAAAAGAAGCAAAAACCGCTCTATGGACAAATAAGCTTCACTATACAAGTGCTATTAATAAAAGACGGAGTTTTTTTTTAATAGGGTGTTTCGACACGAAGTTTTTTATCAAATCATCGAAACAAAATATGACAAAGACAACGAAACATTAAATTCAACATTATTTTTTTAATGGAAGACAATACATTTCATATTTAAAAAAAAAAACTTTATTTTTCTTAATTTAATCTATTTAAGATACGGGGTTGCCATTCGATTAACAAATTGTCACTTTAAAACAATCGAATCGAGAAGACGCGGGAACGTATCGTAACCGTTAGAAATTACCAGAATCGACTTTTGGTGATATACTATTTTGGTGCGTGTATTCTTGAAACGTTATAGTTATAATGGTCAATTTCGCATATCACTTACTGACATTTCACGACCGTTTCCCGCGGTGAGATTCGAGTTTGTCCTTACGAAAATAGCCCTAGAGTTTCAAGGAATATCTCTAGTCGGTCTCGAGTTGAAATATTTAAGACATCCTAACTAATATCATATAAACTAACCAAGGAATGCCAAGAAACACAATTAACTGAGAGACATTTTGTAAACATGTACAATAACTGCAAAAACATTCAGGATTAAAAGTTTAAATGTTTCTCTGTTACCCTTTCACGTCTAACTGCTCAACCAGGGGTTTGTTTGAGGGGTCAACTGATACCAGTCCCCACCACCCCTGTTGTTCGCGATAACAAGTGATAATAAAAATAAAATAGTTGATAATATAAAGGGGGAATGTAAAGTACTACCTGCGATGGACAAATGTTTACGATAATAAAATTAAATTCGTGTATATGTAATCGGGGATATGTATTCCAATATTAGGAGGAGTAAAGGTAAACAAATCTTAGATTTACACATTCCATGCGATTCGCTAATAGCTCTGCTGTATTATGTACTACAAACAGTTCTTGATTAATATCTTTATAATAATAATAATCCTGGGACATTATTCAGACACGGCCATCTGATCCCAAACTAAGCAGAGCTCGTACTATGGAAACCAGACAACTGATATACTACATATACTACTTTTCTTTCGTAAATACATACTTATATAGATAATTACACCCAGACTCAGGACAAACAGATATGTCCATAGACACAAATGTCTGTCCTGGGTGGGAATCAAACCCACAACCTTCGGCGTGTAAGGCAAGTATCTACCAACCACGCCAACCGGCCCGTCGATTAATAACAACACTATTCCATTCAACTACTCATAATTTAATTTAACTTCCAAAGTTCCGATAACAATTACAAATATTTCCACGAAGCCATAATTCATATCACATACTGTTCAGATTTCGACCAATGACGTCGTTTCATTTCAAGGTCAAAGTTGTTTGTTCACCTTTACTCCTCTTGCTTATGAAATCAGCTATAGACTGTAGTTGTAACTTTATAAACAGTAGAGTAGTATTTAATACATTCGTTATTAAGTTTATTTTCTTTCTTTTTTTATTGTAACATACGCCGTTTTATAATTGAGCGTGATTTACATTTCACATTATAATTTCATTTATTGTATGATGACAAAGGAATCAACGATTTATTTGAGCGAAATTGAATCTTATCATCAATTACATTAAGCTTCGATTAGCTTGAAGTTAAAAACCATCAATAAATAACGAGACGTGATAAAATCTTATTATGATTCGTTTGATTTTGATTGTTAAGGGCGTTGTATTAAAACCGAATTCATCCTTTCAGTGTTTCTTTTCCATTAAACACACCCAGACAAATAAATAGATATATAGAGATTAATCGAAACGTACTAATCTATATACGCTCGAGACGTATCTTTGTTAAATATTTTATCAGAAACGTATTGTAAAACTTCGTATAAAAACGCCCTTATATACTAAATTTTTTACATGAAATAGGCCGATTTATGTTCGTTCGTATATAATAATCTTATAAACTATATATCATAGTACTAGTATCACTGTTAAAGCTATCACGCGTTACTCAGCAACTCACTGGAAGAAAAAAGCATTATTTATTAAAAATATACTTTATATTTTTTTATTGGTGAGTTACGCATGGATTTCTCTCTCTTTCTGTCATCAGACATTTTACATATGAATGACAAGCAAAAAAAAATTCCTATGAATATTTTTTCTTTTTTTACTATGAGTATATATATTTTTAAGTATTGATATATTTGACTTCTCTAAAAAGTTTCTTTATAGAGGTCTGCGCTTTACGAAACTAATGAGTTAAAGAGACCAATGCTGTAACATATCTGATAGAGAATCGTACTGACAACGGTATTGGCCAGACAATTTACAGAAATACATCAATAATTAATGCTGTATCAAAAACGATGTAACTCACTTCGTTAATTCCCGAGCCGTCAGCGGACCCGTCAGCGCTGATCTCGACCGAGATCTGTTCAGCTGTGCTCTTCGTTCAGCTGAAAAATAAGAATTACATACATTTATAATTTTGGTCCATTTTGTTTATAATTTTTTCGTTAATCACAGTTTATTAGCCTCAATGTTTTCAATTATGAATTATTAAAAACACAATTAAATTGTTGTAATTCTGAATCAATTATACATAGACTTTAAATTAGGCATATTGCGTCTACAATATTAAATGAACTTATAAAAATAACTTAATATTATAAGCAAACGTTACAGACGAGACAACATCAAATATAAACAAAAAAAAAACACTACAGTTAAATCTAAAGCTTACCTGGCTTAAGTTAGAGAGAGACAGAATGTAGGAGAGAAAGAGTAAGAAGAGTTTATATCGTTCATTACAGTAAAATATCTAGATATTGATTGATTCCTACGTCACCTAACTAGTTGTCTATGGTCATCCCGTATTTCAAGGGCATCCTGTCATTCTTATTTAAATTAATTCCAAGATAGTATACAACCATAGTATTGAGGATCCACTGCTCTAAAGCCATTTCTCGTCTTAAGGAGAAGTTTCGGACGTTATGCCATCACGAAGCTCCAATGCGGGTTGGTGTATAGATAGGCGGACGGACGAATAGGTTACCTGATGATGAGTGGTCACAACCGCCCATAAACATTGGCTTTGCAAGAAATATTATCATGGTAATGAAGTTAAGTAGAATATGGTACAAGAGACGAGCTTAAGCCAGAAATCGTGGAAGGTTTTTTTTTTTATTCGAAGATATGAGTTCTACACATGCTCGATTATGGAGAAGACTATACCATTTATATGACCTCCCTTTGATCTTTGAAAGGATAGATCAGATCAGTCAATACCTGGTTGTTATCAAAGAACGGACGACAGGAAACATCACGGTATTACTTGAACTTTAGCACCAAATATTAATCATGGCGAGTTATTCTAATACTTTAAAACATAATATAGAAAATCACTTTTTTTTAAATTGTTAGTACCATCAAAAGCTATAATAATAATAATAATATCAACTTGTCTATAATTTTCTAATTTTGGTGAGGATGTTCGCCTGACGCGGTTCCAGCCATAGCGGATGGGTGTTGCCACTGGATAAATTAATTTAACCATTAACAAATTTCGACTAACACATATGCACTCACATATTATACCTTATATAAATTACACACATAAATAAATACAATAATAAGTAATTAACAAGCGCTCATATCTTAAAACTAATCATTTAAGTATGTAACGATTAAAAGACTAAACATTTTTAAAGACAACTTCATAATTATTGTGTATTTTGTTTTTTTAAACTAATTTATGTAATAAAAACTCTAATATGGCATATTATGACTATTACTGCTATATTATAAAATATTGTTTATTTTATAGTTTCATATGTACGGTTTGTCGGTAACTAATAAAACACTCCTGAAAAGGTATTACGAATAACCGTATGACCACCGGGTGCACACCAATAGCACAATGGTCGTGGAGGCGATCATTTCATTCCCAAGGAGGTCATCAATAAGACCAATAATTGTATAATAACCCTTTACACACAAGCAATCCTTGAAATTTTTAAAATTAAAATTTGCAATAAAGTTTATTTAAAATGAAAACGATTACACCTTATACCATTAAAAAGGGTACTGTCCCCAGAAAAAAAAACTCGAAATTGTCAAGTGATACTAGTCTTTAATTACATTTTTTATCTAACTTATAATTATCAATTGGCAGGCGGCACAAGTACCCCGTGTACAATATAATACAAACCCATCTTCGTAGTTGCTGCTGACTGTATACGATACTGATAGGGGCACTAATAAAAAAAAAAGTGCGAAACGTGTCTCATACCTGCTATACGGTGCAAAATCACTTGCACCAATCCTTGTTCATCCTCACTATCCTCTAAATGGTGTGCATGCAAAAATGATCCTTATAACTAAATGTAGCTAACACTTTCAATTGTAATATTGAAATGATATGTGAAATTGGTAGTCAGTAGTAAATATCTTGCTCTACATATATTTTTTTCATAAATTAATTGTATATAATATATATGTAATAATAACAAGGAACTAATTAAATCAAATTTAACATAAACAGTTTTACTAACGTTATTAAGCGGGTGATAGTTAAACAATGCTGTCTTCTTCTTTCGAATGTCAAAATAATAATGAAAGAAAGAGAGAGAGTTATGTTTAACTAAACAGTCGCTAAGCAACTGTTTATAAGTAAAACCGATATATATATAAATATATATAAATATAACGCGCTGTCCTTTCGAACCGCACGTGACGTCACAATTTACTCTCGCTTTAGTCATCACAGACATTTCAACATTATGACGTCACAAAACAATTATAAATGATATACTATATGAAAAATACATCGTTTATATAAACATGACAATGATTTGCATTCCAATACAACTCGATTTGATTTTTTATAATTTTTAAAATGCACAATGAACGCCGTCAGCATAAAAAGTGTTCGTGTAATTTTTTTCTGGTGACACGTTGGGTCCGTTAAGGCAATAAACTTAATATCATTTAATAATAAATGGTGATACAATCTTACCTCCCGCCACCCTGGGGTTGGCCTTCTTTCTGGGCCGTTCTCGACTAAACGCAGACCCGCTCTGTAGCGCCTCCATCAAACTGAAAAGACAATATATATATATTTAAGAGGAGCCGAATTGTTCGATCAATATTACGGTTAGTTAAATCCACTGGCGTGTCATTGTGGATCGAACTACAGTATCACTCCGGCCCACCTGTCCATGACGCCGTCCTGCGCGCGCTCCATGTCCACGAACTGCTTGTAGCGGTGCTGGCGGTCGCGCCGCTCGCGCTCGGCCGCCGCGCGCGCCTCAGCGCCAGCATATGTGGAGTTGCTATGATGTACTGCTACAGACTGAATTAGAACGGTTCTGCGTTTGAATAATTGACATTGATCTTGCAATACTTTGAGTATTACCAACATTTCTTTTAGGTTGCAGTGGAGATGTCGCTCCACTTCTAGCCATGGACCGGCGAGTGACAGGTTGTTCAGGCGGGCTCCCCAAGCTATATCGGAGGCATCGGTAGTGAGAAAATGAGAGGGAGGTTCGAGGTGTATAGGTGTCGTCCGCCTGCAATTTTGAAGCCACCACAGCAGTGGACTGGTGGGATAATGTGAACAATCATGGGATGCATTTTTTGAATACGGTTCAAGAATCTTAGAAGCTCGCGATGATTTAGCCCGCCCCTCGGTACAACAAAACTTGCGAAATTGAGAATTCCGATCAGACTTTGAAGGTCTTTGAGATTTGTTCGTTGTTCTAACAATATTTGGCTTAATGCTGATAAAAGGGGAGGGAATTTGTTTGCCAGTAAGCTTTTCCTGTTTGTCCAAGGATTTCAGAGTACCCCCAGAAATACTAAGCTTTTTTCTGGATTCCTGGACGATTTTTCGTAATTTATTATCCATCCTAGTTTTTCCAGAAAAACTCACTATTTTTACATTGCCTTGCAGAATGTGTTTGTTCTGATTGACTATCAAAAAATCGACAATAATTCTTATGCCTTTCTCCCTGAGAAACTGAGTTATCCAATTCGATATTATCGCAAACGTTTGTAGAGCCGTACTCAGGCCGAAAGGTAAACAGGTCATCTCCAGGAGTTCGTTGTGATAATAGAGACGCAGAAATCGTCTGTGGCTGCGAGTTTTGGGTATATGGAAGTAGGCCTGCGACAGGTCTATTTTGTACAGCCAATCTTTTGGCTGCAGGAAATCTGGTATATGCTGAACATTTATCAGCTTGAAAAGGTGTGCTAACATACCGATTTAATGCTTTCAAATTGAATATTGGACGGTACGAGCCATCGTTTTTGGGGACCAGGAACATTAAAGAGGAAACTTGGAGAAGTTACTGCCCGTTTTAATACAGCCTGTTCTTTCATTTTGTTGATAATGATTGTCATATTGGTAGACTCTGCCACATGTAATTTTGCTTTGATGACACTGGGATATGCAAGATGTGGTTTTCGGCTGAAGAGTATGTGATACCCTGATATTATTTTTAGAATGAAAGCTGGAGCTCCTGGACTTTTCCATTGGTCCTGATACTGCGCCAAACGGCCCGCTTTGAATCGACCTGAGTCAGAATTTCCGTCTTTTATTCTCTCTATTTTGATGGGACGGTGGCAAGATTCGTTTTCGTCCAGCGTTATTTTGTCTGAGCTGTTTCGATTTCTGGTGAAAGGAATTTCCCTTAGTTACTTTGAAAATAACGATTATTCGATGCGACCGAATTTAATTGAGGCACACAGCCTGGATAATAACCACCTTGCGGCGTGGGGTTATTATGAGAGTAAAAAGTATGTGGATAATTGCGGTTATACACACGTGAAAAGCCCTGCGAGGGTTTATTTCGTGGAATGAGCCCCTGCGACTTTTTTATTTCTGCCTGCGAGGCAGAGGTCATATTTGCTTTCTGGGCGGGCCAAAAGCATTTCTTTACGCCACCAACATATAATTATACTTGGAAATATAATAGAAACCAGGAGAAAATTTATAAAACATTGTAATTAATTATTAAATATGTAACATTTTACAAAAATATATTTACATTAATATATGTATATCGTATAAGCTACAAATCAAATATATAAAAAAAAAACTTAAGATGAACAGAATTACAACTATACATTAAAATTTATTATCTGTGAGAATGCAAAACAAAACATTGAGCAGCGTTCACATTTACGATTATTCGTGTAATGTGACCAATACGAATGCGTTGATCACATGTCTGCTCCGAGCAGTACTGCTGTTACGATGCATTGGCGAACATTCGTATGTGTAACAGCGTTCGTAACGGCGAACGCGAATGTGCTGCAATGTTCGTTTCGACGCATTCGCTGTCGCTACGTTCGTTTCTGTGATGTCACATTACAAAGTTCTTGATTTGATTCTTTAATCTATTGTCTATACAATTATAATCAAACATAAGCCGAGCTCACACAAGGCGAAAATTAAGTACAAGTCATTATTTATTTAAGTTAATATGTTATACATTTTATATCTGTATCAATAAAACAAATAAAAACTTATTAACATCGTTTTATATGTACATCATAATTTTACATTGGTTAGTAATGAATCCAATCAACTTACAAATTTATACAAAAATAAGTAGAAAAGTTTGACGAATAAAAAACTAAAGTTAAAAAAAATCATAATTGTATTTGACAATTTGTCGGATTACACAAGAAACATAATCAATACTTATATTTTTAATTACTATATTTAAGACATTAAATGACTTAAAGTTTTCAATTTTGAGCTTAGAACATATTGGCAGTACATACGATCTGCGATATCGCGCCCTGTGTGGCCTCAGCATTATTGTGCGTGTGAGAAATCAACGAACAATTATATTTTAAGCGTAACAGTCTTTATAAAACGAGACGTTTAAGAAATATTTCATCTCTTTCTTGCGTTGCAAGACTTTCATAAATTAGAGTGCAACGAAAGATGCCAAAAAAAAGCAAGCCAGTATTAGATTTAAATCGATATGTTATATTTTTATAAATTCGAATAAAATGAATTTAATTATAATATAACAATTAAAATAAACGAATTTCATATACTTCCAAAATTAAAATGAATTCGGAAATTAATAACTGCGATTATAAATTATATTTATAATCTGTGGATGAAATTTTGACATTAAAAACGACTGAAATGCTATCATTGCGCTTTATTTAAATTAAAAAAAAAATTCTTATTTTGTACGTAAAACAGAATTTCATTAAATTGAATAATTACTTCTATTATTTATTATAAGTACTGTTGTGAGTAATTTGAATTTAATAATAAATAGATTTCAATAGTTATATTGTAAAAGTACACTTTTTTTATATAAAAAGAAGCAAAAACCGCTCTATGGACAAATAAGCTTCACTATACAAGTGCTATTAATAAAAGACGGAGTTTTTTTTTAATAGGGTGTTTCGACACGAAGTTTTTTATCAAATCATCGAAACAAAATATGACAAAGACAACGAAACATTAAATTCAACATTATTTTTTTAATGGAAGACAATACATTTCATATTTAAAAAAAAAAACTTTATTTTTCTTAATTTAATCTATTTAAGATACGGGGTTGCCATTCGATTAACAAATTGTCACTTTAAAACAATCGAATCGAGAAGACGCGGGAACGTATCGTAACCGTTAGAAATTACCAGAATCGACTTTTGGTGATATACTATTTTGGTGCGTGTATTCTTGAAACGTTATAGTTATAATGGTCAATTTCGCATATCACTTACTGACATTTCACGACCGTTTCCCGCGGTGAGATTCGAGTTTGTCCTTACGAAAATAGCCCTAGAGTTTCAAGGAATATCTCTAGTCGGTCTCGAGTTGAAATATTTAAGACATCCTAACTAATATCATATAAACTAACCAAGGAATGCCAAGAAACACAATTAACTGAGAGACATTTTGTAAACATGTACAATAACTGCAAAAACATTCAGGATTAAAAGTTTAAATGTTTCTCTGTTACCCTTTCACGTCTAACTGCTCAACCAGGGGTTTGTTTGAGGGGTCAACTGATACCAGTCCCCACCACCCCTGTTGTTCGCGATAACAAGTGATAATAAAAATAAAATAGTTGATAATATAAAGGGGGAATGTAAAGTACTACCTGCGATGGACAAATGTTTACGATAATAAAATTAAATTCGTGTATATGTAATCGGGGATATGTATTCCAATATTAGGAGGAGTAAAGGTAAACAAATCTTAGATTTACACATTCCATGCGATTCGCTAATAGCTCTGCTGTATTATGTACTACAAACAGTTCTTGATTAATATCTTTATAATAATAATAATCCTGGGACATTATTCAGACACGGCCATCTGATCCCAAACTAAGCAGAGCTCGTACTATGGAAACCAGACAACTGATATACTACATATACTACTTTTCTTTCGTAAATACATACTTATATAGATAATTACACCCAGACTCAGGACAAACAGATATGTCCATAGACACAAATGTCTGTCCTGGGTGGGAATCAAACCCACAACCTTCGGCGTGTAAGGCAAGTATCTACCAACCACGCCAACCGGCCCGTCGATTAATAACAACACTATTCCATTCAACTACTCATAATTTAATTTAACTTCCAAAGTTCCGATAACAATTACAAATATTTCCACGAAGCCATAATTCATATCACATACTGTTCAGATTTCGACCAATGACGTCGTTTCATTTCAAGGTCAAAGTTGTTTGTTCACCTTTACTCCTCTTGCTTATGAAATCAGCTATAGACTGTAGTTGTAACTTTATAAACAGTAGAGTAGTATTTAATACATTCGTTATTAAGTTTATTTTCTTTCTTTTTTTATTGTAACATACGCCGTTTTATAATTGAGCGTGATTTACATTTCACATTATAATTTCATTTATTGTATGATGACAAAGGAATCAACGATTTATTTGAGCGAAATTGAATCTTATCATCAATTACATTAAGCTTCGATTAGCTTGAAGTTAAAAACCATCAATAAATAACGAGACGTGATAAAATCTTATTATGATTCGTTTGATTTTGATTGTTAAGGGCGTTGTATTAAAACCGAATTCATCCTTTCAGTGTTTCTTTTCCATTAAACACACCCAGACAAATAAATAGATATATAGAGATTAATCGAAACGTACTAATCTATATACGCTCGAGACGTGTCTTTGTTAAATATTTTATCAGAAACGTATTGTAAAACTTCGTATAAAAACGCCCTTATATACTAAATTTTTTACATGAAATAGGCCGATTTATGTTCGTTCGTATATAATAATCTTATAAACTATATATCATAGTACTAGTATCACTGTTAAAGCTATCACGCGTTACTCAGCAACTCACTGGAAGAAAAAAGCATTATTTATTAAAAATATACTTTATATTTTTTTATTGGTGAGTTACGCATGGATTTCTCTCTCTTTCTGTCATCAGACATTTTACATATGAATGACAAGCAAAAAAAAATTCCTATGAATATTTTTTCTTTTTTTACTATGAGTATATATATTTTTAAGTATTGATATATTTGACTTCTCTAAAAAGTTTCTTTATAGAGGTCTGCGCTTTACGAAACTAATGAGTTAAAGAGACCAATGCTGTAACATATCTGATAGAGAATCGTACTGACAACGGTATTGGCCAGACAATTTACAGAAATACATCAATAATTAATGCTGTATCAAAAACGATGTAACTCACTTCGTTAATTCCCGAGCCGTCAGCGGACCCGTCAGCGCTGATCTCGACCGAGATCTGTTCAGCTGTGCTCTTCGTTCAGCTGAAAAATAAGAATTACATACATTTATAATTTTGGTCCATTTTGTTTATAATTTTTTCGTTAATCACAGTTTATTAGCCTCAATGTTTTCAATTATGAATTATTAAAAACACAATTAAATTGTTGTAATTCTGAATCAATTATACATAGACTTTAAATTAGGCATATTGCGTCTACAATATTAAATGAACTTATAAAAATAACTTAATATTATAAGCAAACGTTACAGACGAGACAACATCAAATATAAACAAAAAAAAAACACTACAGTTAAATCTAAAGCTTACCTGGCTTAAGTTAGAGAGAGACAGAATGTAGGAGAGAAAGAGTAAGAAGAGTTTATATCGTTCATTACAGTAAAATATCTAGATATTGATTGATTCCTACGTCACCTAACTAGTTGTCTATGGTCATCCCGTATTTCAAGGGCATCCTGTCATTCTTATTTAAATTAATTCCAAGATAGTATACAACCATAGTATTGAGGATCCACTGCTCTAAAGCCATTTCTCGTCTTAAGGAGAAGTTTCGGACGTTATGCCATCACGAAGCTCCAATGCGGGTTGGTGTATAGATAGGCGGACGGACGAATAGGTTACCTGATGATGAGTGGTCACAACCGCCCATAAACATTGGCTTTGCAAGAAATATTATCATGGTAATGAAGTTAAGTAGAATATGGTACAAGAGACGAGCTTAAGCCAGAAATCGTGGAAGGTTTTTTTTTTTTATTCGAAGATATGAGTTCTACACATGCTCGATTATGGAGAAGACTATACCATTTATATGACCTCCCTTTGATCTTTGAAAGGATAGATCAGATCAGTCAATACCTGGTTGTTATCAAAGAACGGACGACAGGAAACATCACGGTATTACTTGAACTTTAGCACCAAATATTAATCATGGCGAGTTATTCTAATACTTTAAAACATAATATAGAAAATCACTTTTTTTTAAATTGTTAGTACCATCAAAAGCTATAATAATAATAATAATATCAACTTGTCTATAATTTTCTAATTTTGGTGAGGATGTTCGCCTGACGCGGTTCCAGCCATAGCGGATGGGTGTTGCCACTGGATAAATTAATTTAACCATTAACAAATTTCGACTAACACATATGCACTCACATATTATACCTTATATAAATTACACACATAAATAAATACAATAATAAGTAATTAACAAGCGCTCATATCTTAAAACTAATCATTTAAGTATGTAACGATTAAAAGACTAAACATTTTTAAAGACAACTTCATAATTATTGTGTATTTTGTTTTTTAACTAATTTATGTAATAAAAACTCTAATATGGCATATTATGACTATTACTGCTATATTATAAAATATTGTTTATTTTATAGTTTCATATGTACGGTTTGTCGGTAACTATAAAACACTCCTGAAAAGGTATTACGAATAACCGTATGACCACCGGGTGCACACCAATAGCACAATGGTCGTGGAGGCGATCATTTCATTCCCAAGGAGGTCATCAATAAGACCAATAATTGTATAATAACCCTTTACACACAAGCAATCCTTGAAATTTTTAATTTTAAAAATTTGCAATAAAGTTTATTTAAAATGAAAACGATTACACCTTATACCATTAAAAAGGGTACTGTCCCCAGAAAAAAAAACTCGAAATTGTCAAGTGATACTAGTCTTTAATTACATTTTTTATCTAACTTATAATTATCAATTGGCAGGCGGCACAAGTACCCCGTGTACAATATAATACAAACCCATCTTCGTAGTTGCTGCTGACTGTATACGATACTGATAGGGGCACTAATAAAAAAAAAAGTGCGAAACGTGTCTCATACCTGCTATACGGTGCAAATCACTTGCACCAATCCTTGTTCATCCTCACTATCCTCTAAATGGTGTGCATGCAAAAATGATCCTTATAACTAAATGTAGGCTAACACTTTCAATTGTAATATTGAAATGATATGTGAAATTGGTAGTCAGTAGTAAATATCTTGCCTACATATATTTTTTTCATAAATTAATTGTATATAATATATATGTAATAATAACAAGGAACTAATTAAATCAAATTTAACATAAACAGTTTTACTAACGTTATTAAGCGGGTGATAGTTTAAACAATGCTGTCTTCTTCTTTCGAATGTCAAAATATAATGAAAGAAAGAGAGAGAGTTATGTTTAACTAAACAGTCGCTAAGCAACTGTTTATAAGTAAAAACCGATATATATATAAATATATATAAATATAACGCGCTGTCCTTTCGAACCGCACGTGACGTCACAATTTACTCTCGCTTTAGTCATCACAGACATTTCAACATTATGACGTCACAAAACAATTATAAATGATATACTATATGAAAAATACATCGTTTATATAAACATGACAATGATTTGCATTCCAATACAACTCGATTTGATTTTTTATAATTTTTAAAATGCACAATGAACGCCGTCAGCATAAAAAGTGTTCGTGTAATTTTTTTCTGGTGACACGTTGGGTCCGTTAAGGCAATAAACTTAATATCATTTAATAATAAATGGTGATACAATCTTACCTCCCGCCACCCTGGGGTTGGCCTTCTTTCTGGGCCGTTCTCGACTAAACGCAGACCCGCTCTGTAGCGCCTCCATCAAACTGAAAAGACAATATATATATATTTAAGAGGAGCCGAATTGTTCGATCAATATTACGGTTAGTTAAATCCACTGGCGTGTCATTGTGGATCGAACTACAGTATCACTCCGGCCCACCTGTCCATGACGCCGTCCTGCGCGCGCTCCATGTCCACGAACTGCTTGTAGCGGTGCTGGCGGTCGCGCCGCTCGCGCTCGGCCGCCGCGCGCGCCTCCCGCGCCCGCCGCGCGCGCTCGCAGCTCTCGCGCGACACCACGTTCTCCTGGTGCGCGCTCTGCGGAAGCGGATTAGCGTGCTATACGATACTGATCTCCTTGGCGGTGGACTATCTGACGAGTGGGCGACACTCGCCCGGACGGGCTTGCACGAAGCCCTCCCGGTACTAAATTGTGTCTACATTTATTTACTTCCAGCCTAACGCGTAAACGTTATTCTGCGGACGATTAGTTAAACAATGCTGTCTTCTTCTTTCGAATGTCATATCGATAATGACAGAAAGGAAAGATCGATGATTAACTGACCAGCCCCAAATAGAGGCTAGGGTCTTAGTGTTAGGGCCCAGTAGTGGACCGTTTACAGGCCGTTACTTTACAATGGAATATTCGAGATAATTACCGCAAACGAGTCCTTGAACGTCTTGATATCGGAGAAAAATTCCTCCAAAGTGTATTTCTGAGGATCGAAAACGTAGTACTCCGCTAGTTCAACGTACAGCGCCTCCATCTTCTTGAACATAGAGTGTAATACATCGCATTGCTCGCGGGCCTCTTTTGCGAAATTCTATTTTCTCATTAAGAAAATAATTATAATAATAAAAACAATAATAAAAAGTTTCCAATATTGAATGACCTATATATATATATAGAGGTCATCGTTACTTTAAAACAATTTCAATCAGACAATTTTAACAAGAGGGTTCTCCTCTATTAATATTGCATTTTCAGATTTTTGATTCATTACAAATCACCACAAATCTACATATTCCATATGATTTGTTACGTTATGCACAACAAACAGTTCTCGATTAATATATCTTTATTTATAATACAAAATAATATTTGCCTATAATTAAACTCCGCCGTGGAGTACCGGCTTAGAATAGTACTCCACCAATTTCATCCCGTGGGTGTCGTAAGAGGCGACTGAAGGAAAGGGAAAGGGGGGATGGGCAGCAGCGTCCCCCCCATAAGCATCTTACCTACTGCGCTCGCCAACACGCCTGCCCAGCGTGGCGAGTATGGGCATAACCTCTAAATGGTAGATGCGCCAAAAAAAAGGCCCCCAGTTACCGGCAAGCCCGCTAGGCCCGACCAAGGTAGCGGTCGCGGTATCGGCAGGGCAGGGGGTGCAAAGAATCACCGGTTCATGGCAGGCTACCATAAAAGGCGACTAAATATGGCAACGTACAATGGACGCTCGTTAAGGCTGGACCATCACCTCGCCGAATTAGAAGTAGAGCTAAGTCATATAAACTGGCATATACTGGGGTTATCTGAAGTCCGAAGACAGGGGGAGGACACGATAACTCTAGAGTCCGGTAACTTACTCTACTTCCGCGAAGGTGATAACCTCTCCCAGGGTGGTGTCGGTTTTCTGGTCAAAAAGGATCTCATTAGCAGCATTGTGGAAATCAGTAGTGTGTCGAACCGGGTAGCGTACCTTGTCCTAAAACTCTCCGACAGGTACTCTCTGAAGGTCGTACAGGTATATGCGCCAACTTCGGCATACTCTGATGATATGGTCGAAGCGATGTACGAGGACATCGCAAAGGCTCTCAACAACACCTCGAAGGCCCACTACAATGTTGTTATGGGAGACTTTAATGCTAAAGTGGGAGTACATAATAGCGGTGAATCGAAAGTTGGACCTTACGGCTTGGGCTGCAGAAATCACAGGGGGCAAATGCTGGTAAACTTTCTCGAAGTGCAGGGGCTCTTTTTGATGAATTCTTTCTTTCAAAAGAAGCCCCAGAGGAGGTGGACCTGGCGAAGCCCCGATAACGTGACAAGGAACGAGATAGATTTTATCATTTCGAATAAAAGGCACATATTTAGATATGTCTCAGTGATCAACAGGTTTAATACCGGAAGTGATCACCGCTTGGTTCGAGGCACTCTAGATATCGACTTTAAAGCTGAAAGATCGCGAATGATGAGGTCTACTCTCCGACCTACCATGCTCCAAGCTGCTCAAGGTGCCGAAAAGTTCCAAATGGAACTTCAAAATCAATTTACCGCGTTGGAAACCGTAAGCAGTATTGATGAGAAAACCGACACGCTGGTCAAAATACTGCAAAACACATCCCGCAAGTGTTTTCCGCCACAGAAAAGAGACAACGCACCAAAACTCTCTGCTGAGACACTCGAGCTCATGAGGAAACGACGAGAACTACCATCGTTTTTGTCAGATAAGGCCTTAAACCGAAAAATAAAAACGCTGACGCGACGCGATCTCCGATGCTCCAATACCCGTGCCATCAAGGCTGCGATTGAGCAAAATCGGGGATCGAAAGTGTTCGCTCGCAAGTTTGGAAGGCCGCGTCTGACAAAACTTAAAACTGAAAATGGTGGGGTCGTTACCTCTAGGCCTGAGATTGTCGGAGAAGTAGAGAGGTTTTATGGGCAGTTGTTCTCTTCAAGATCGGATAGACCTGTGGGAATCAGTCCTGATGACCAGCGCGCCCCTCTTACGCGCCATTACTCCGAGGAGCTCCCGGTCGTTGACCAAGGCGAGATTAGGGCGGCTCTAGAACAGCTTAAAAACAACAAAGCTCCGGGAATTGACGGAATCACAACAGAGTTGCTTAAGGCAGGCGGGACTCCGGTCCTGAAAGAGCTAGCAAGCCTCTTTAATTCCGTCATCTAACATGGCAAGACCCCGGAAACGTGGAGCGGGAGTGAGGTGGTACTGTTTTTCAAGAAAGGTGATAAAACCCTCTTGAAAAACTACAGACCAATCTCTCTCCTGAGTCACGTGTATAAGCTGTTCTCAAGAGTCGTCACGAACCGTCTCGCCAGACGACTTGACGAGTTCCAGCCCCCAGAGCAAGCCGGCTTTCGATCAGGCTACAGCACCGTGGACCACATACATACTGTTCGGCAGATTGTGCAGAAGACCGAAGAGTACAATCAGCCGCTGTGTATGGCATTTGTGGACTACGAGAAAGCCTTCGACTCCATCGAAACCTGGGCAGTGCTCGACTCATTGCAGAGATGTCATATCGACTGGAGATACATCGAGGTACTGAGATGTCTATACAACGCCGCTACAATGACTGTCCACATCCAGAACTGTAAGACGAAGGCGACCCAACTGCGCAGAGGGGTGAGACAGGGGGATGTAATATCTCCGAAACTGTTCACCAACGCGTTGGAAGACGTGTTCAAGACGCTGGATTGGACTGGATGTGGAGTCAATGTAAACGGCGAGTACATCTCACACCTTCGATTTGCCGACGATATCGACATCATAGCGGAGTCGCTGGAACAACTAACCAGAATGCTGCGTAGCCTTAGTGAATCTTCCCGGCGTGTCGGTCTCGGTATGAACTTGGACAAGACCAAGGTCATGTTCAATAGGCATGTTGTGCCGGGACCGATATACGTCGAAGGGAAACCTCTCGAAGTTGTTAGGGAATATACCTACCTAGGACAGGTTATACAAGTCGGTAGGAACAACTTCGAGAAAGAAGCCGATCGAAGAATTCGCTTGGGATGGGCAGCATTTGGCAACCTTCGTCAAGTCCTCACGTCGTCCATACCGCAATGTTTGAAGACGAAAGTCTTCAATCAATGCGTCTTACCTGCCATGACATACGGTGCCGAAACGTGGACACTAACTGCGGGACTAGTCCACAAATTCAAAGTCGCTCAGCGTGCTATGGAGCGAGCTATGCTCGGAGTATCTTTGAAGGATAAGATCAGAAATGAGATTATCCGGAAAAGAACCGGAGTCACCGACATAGCTTGCAAAATTAGTAGGCTGAAGTGGCAGTGGGCTGGTCACGTATGTCGTAGGACCGATGGCCGTTGGAGCAGACGAGTCTTAGAGTGGAGACCGCGGATCGGCAAACGCAGCGTAGGGCGCCCTCCAGCCAGGTGGACCGATGACCTTAAGAAGGTGGCGGGCACCGACTGGATGCGGAAGGCGGAGGACAGGGAGCTTTGGCGCACCTTGGGAGAGGCCTATGTTCAGCAGTGGACAAAATATTGATTGGCTGTTTGATTGATTGATTTGATATAATTAAACTAGTTATATACCAATGCAAATTGGTGTTTATCGGTCGAGTCATTTATAAGTGGTTAATTGGTTAACCAGGGCCTACATGAAACCCCACTACTGGGAAACTTATATTCTAATTTAAAGGATACGCTCATAGTTTCGTTGAAGAGATCGTCCGGGGTCTGCGGCACCCGGCTGTTGTTCAAATCCGTTTCGAGAGCTCGGATGTCGTTGTCCATCTTCTTCAATGCTTTCTGGAGATTCTCCATTGAGACACGTGCTGCCCTGTGGGAAAGTATAATATTAGATATCAAAATTAATGCGACCAATAATATTCTGGATAATAGCCTAAATTAAAATCCATAATAGGGAATCCCATCACGGATAGGCTGACCTGATACCATTCAGGCCCTATACGCACTATAATATCATGTTAATCAAGGTATTACTTGGCACTGCGCCAAAGCTGAGCCCTACAGGCTTTGTTTGAGCTTACAAACAAAAGTTCAGTTAAATAGTATTGTTGTATTCATAGTAAGTGTGAATAGTAAGTGACAATAGACACAAGGGACATAACATCTTAGTTTCACAGGGTAATGGTTAATAGAAAACCGCACCAATGTCAAAATTCCCCTTTTGCCAGTCCACCTATCTTTTTATCTATAAAAATGAACGATTTCATGATATTCTTACCTATCAATATGAGGCATTTCTTCAGCGAAGCTGAGCGCGTCCGGAAATTTACTTTCTATTGTATCAACCAAATAATGCAGCAACGTCTGCTTGTTCTCCAGATCTTTTGTTGACGTTAACTGTAAATAAAAAACGTTAAACATTAGTTACTTGGATTATAAATGAACATCATTATGAATGATGTTAATGTATTTGTATTTTTCAAGACTTGTAATTTTTAACTATCAACTTTATTCAATGACTATTTATAATGTGATGCTTTACGAATGATGTGATAACCTATAATTAGTAGAACATTTGTCAAAAAACCTTTTCAATCGCTATTTAAATGTTCATCTAATGTATATACTGTTGTTGGTCCAGAATAAAATAAATATATAAATAAACATCATCATCTTATCAGCCACGTCTACTGCTGGACAAAGTTTCCCAATCATCATATCAGCCGGAATGTCCACAGCTGGACAAAGTTTCCCCCCAAGGTATGCCACGATGGTCGGTTTTGCGCTAACCGCATCCAACGGCTTCCGTGGAAAATTATTAGTATAATATTAGAGACGAGATATTAGGCACACAGTTTTAGAATTGATGGAATTAATTATAATTACATTTTTATATGAAATGGTTAGTCTTTATATGAATTTAATTCTATTTTGAAATAATTTAAATAATCTTAATTAAGTTGACTTTTTAGGTGAAATGGTGAAAATGAGTAACTACAGTGTTTCTTGTCAGTTATTCTAGAATCTATATTCCAAAACGGCGGTGGCGGACGCGCAAAGGGGCCACTTAATGATAAATGATCACATTCACCCATAAAACGTACACTGTTTATTTAATAAATAAATAATATTAAGCAAATGTGTAGATGTAATAATTACCTTAGTAAGAAAACTTATTTCGAAGCCGTAAGCGCCTGCGTTATTCGACCCTGTGTTCATATAGTTTCCTAGTAACAGTAACAATTCTAGAATCTTCGCGAATTTACCACTCGACTTCACTTCTTCACACGCCGCAGTGCCGGATACAATGTCCTGTAAATAGGTGAAAATGAAGTATATAAGAAGCTAACTTAAAGCCGGCCAATTTAGATTGCCCGTCCTATACGTTAATACACACACGTACACGCAAGCAAGCACGCATCCACACGAACTCCGCACTTACTGGTGTTAGGGCTTTGTGCGAGCGCGTCTGGTAGGTACCACCCACTCATCAGATACTCTACCGCAAAACAGCAGTACTTCGTATTGTTGTGTTTCGGTTTGAAGGGTGAGTGAGCCAGTGTAATTACAGGCACAAGGGACATAAAATCTTAGTTCTCAAGGTTGGTGGCGCATTGGCGATGTAAGCGATGGTTGACATTTCTTACAATGCCAATGTCTATGGGCGCTAGGGACCACTTACCATCAGGTGGCCCATATGCTCGACCGCCTTACTATTCTTTAAAAAAAACGTAAACGAAGACATACGCGCACACACGCACACCTACACGTATAAGTATATATATTGTCTTTATATTAATGTGACATCAGTAGACTCACAGGTTTGAGCTCAGATATAATCTCGCTGTAATGTTCCCTGAAGGCCAAACTCCTCAACCTCGGGACCAGCCTCTTGACGTCCGCCACGGTCGCCGAGAACAGCTCCGCCTCCGTCAGTTCCTCGCTTTTGCATTTCAAATCTGCAAGTTTCTTGAGTTGATCCGCTGGGGGGAGGTACTGAAAATAAATCGCTTTTAAATGTAAACATTACCAACAATTAATAGTTTCCGCCGAAGGTTTTGGCCAAGTTTGAGGAGGGGGTAAGCTTTGTCTTATTAGTATATTATTGTAATTTTATGATTGTCGGTTGAGTAGTTAAGACTTGAAAGAATGGCAAACAAACTCACTTTCTCATTTATAATATAAGTATTAATTATTTCGTTTAAATTAGGAATACTATTCCAATGCCAGAAGAAGTAAAGGCGCGCGATTTTCTAATAGCTCTACTATATAATACACTACAAACAATTTGGTTCGATATATATTTATTTATAATATAACATCAATCCACCTAACTATTTATACAGTACAGTAACAGCCTTCTCTCCCTTTTGAGAATAAGGTTTGGAGCTTATTCCACCACGCTGCTTCAATACGGGTTGGTAGAATACACATGTGGCAGAATTTTAATGAAAATAGACACATGCAGGTTTTATCACGATGTTTTCCTTGACCTTTAAGCACGATATGAATTATAAACACAAATTAAGCACATGAAAATTCTGTGGTGTTTGCCCGGGTTTGAACCCACTATCATCGGTTTAGATTCACGCGTTTTAACCACTAGGCCATCTCGGATTTCACTACTTATATACAATTTAAATTTAATTCTAAAGTTCTGATAAAAGCTTGACATTTTATCACGAATTCATAATGAATACCACAGATTATTAAGATTTCGACCAATGATGTCGCGCCTATTCAAGGTCAAAGTTGTTTATTTGCCTTTACTCCTCGTATAATTAAAATAGCCTATAAACTAGTAGGTAGAACATCATAACAGCCCCCGTACCTGTATGAGCAGGTCCAGCACGTCGGCGGTGAGCACGGTCGTGTCACAGCGAAGCACGCACGTCCTTATGTGCTCATACGACATGTGTTTTAGGGATCCCCCGAGTAGAATAGACAGATTCTGCGCAGCTTTGCTGTCTAGAACCTTTAAATCTTTCACTTTTTTCAGCGTGTGGACTCTGTAATATAAAAAATGCAATTCGAATTAATATAATTAAATAATCAATCAAATTAAAATATAATTAAATAAACAATCGAATGTCCGTAGAACTGTTCAGTGAGAACCAACTAGACTAACAACGCAACGCAACGACCGTGATATACGACATTGACTTTAATAAAAAAAATAGTTTTTTATGAAATAGGTAGGCGGTAGCAAATGGGCATCCTAATGGCAAATGGTCATCACCGTTACCAGCGTTGTTCGCATTAGCGCTGTAAGGAATATTAACTAATCCTTAAATCGCCAATGCGCCACTAACCTTGGGAACTAAGATGTTGTGTCTCTTGTGCCTGTGGTTACATCTTCACTTCTGATTGGTTCGCGTGAACGGACGGAATAGGAAATATGTTTTTTCGAAATAACTGTTCGAATAGATAATAATGAATGCTCAATTAAATCCTAATATTAGAATAAAAGATCCTAAGTTACAAACATTAGCCAAGACAATTTGAACCGTATATAACAATGAATAAGACTCACTTGTCGACGGAATCTTCGTTCTTCTTAGCGACCGGTTTACTCGAGAACCTTTGCGCCAAGCCGCTGAGTATATCCGGCGATGCGAGTTTGTCTTCTTGTACCTTGAATCCATTTTTTTACAGAAATTATATAACACTAATGTCCTCCAGACCGAGATTAGCCAACTACGCAGGAGATATTATAGTGCACGAGTGTGTGCGCAAACACAGGTGCACTATATATTCCCTAACTCTCATAATCCGATGGGACGGCAATCCGACACGACCGGAAAGAGTTCAGGCGCAGGACCAACGGCTTTACGTGCTTACCGAGGCACGGGAGTGAACACACTTCCAACTTCCAGACTCCGGGCTGCTACTGAGAATTTTCTGACAGAAAAACCCAATAACGATTTATTAGATTTCCCATTCCCAGAATTGAACCCAGGACCTCCGAGTCTGCGGCCTTACATCAAGCCACTAGACCAACGAGGCAGTCAATCAGTCAGTCAGTCAGTATATAACACTATATATGTATATAAGCGAAATATGAATGACTATTCATGAGATCTCCGAAACTATAGTTTATCCGTTTGACTTTAAATTTAGCATAGTTTCGATGTAAACGCTCACTAAGAACGGATTTTAGGCAAACCGTCGGACGGACAACTTGTATTATATAATTTAACAATACAATAATAAATAAAGGCGATACAAAAACAATATGCAGTACAATAGGCGCTTGTTTACTGCACCGCTGATTTATGTATTTATATGATGATTATTTTAAGATATGTTAGTATTAAACCATTTAAAAAAATATATATTAATAAAATAATATTAAAGAAACTAGTCGTTGTTTCTTAGGTGATTGCGGATGCCGATTTCAAATAACATTTAATAGTATTTTATTGGTGTTCTCCAAAAATAGAAATCCTCCATCCATGTATCAGCTAAAAGGTAATAATCTCATCCACTAAAACAGCTACACGTAAGCGTCCACTGTCGCTGCCGTGGTTATACCAGGAGGAGATCGATTAAAGAACGCATACCTTAACCCAGAAAGCCTTTTCGGACATCTTCTGCGGGACGATCGTCTTCCAATTGGCGCGTTTCAGGGGCCCTTCCACCTCGTACTTCTTTTTAGGTTTTAGTCCATAAGGTAAGATATCTGGTTGGGGCTGGAGAGGAAAAAAACATTTTATATTCATACCTCAATATATTCGCTGATTAATTTAACAATGTCATGTCTTCTTCTCTCCAATATGAAATCAATGATGTCAGAAAGAGCGAGCGAGAGAGAGATAGAGAGAGAGATCAGTGTTCAAACACTGCTTAACAAAGTTTATGAGTATATATTTCATTAAAAACATATTCTGTGATATTTTTTACAAGATACTACTGTTACATCATAGTGCTTTAAATATTTGTCAAATATAATAATTTAATTCTTTACAGAATTTAAATAATAATATGAATAAACCATGTTGCCCGAACAAGCATTATTTTTGCATTTGTCTGATACATGAAATAACTAACAAACGGAGAGCCAGCAAGATACTAAGTAGTTACTATTTATCACATTACATAAACCAAAATATATACATAATGTTTATTAAAAAATAAATACTAACTTACTAACCACGCATTTTTATCATCTATATGATATTGTTATATGTAATAAACCTTATATATTAATGTATTTTTAAAAAAATATAAGATTTATATTAATTAATTTATAAAGTACCATAAACATGGTTAAAGTATCGAATCTACATCATTAACTTGTTATAGAATATCGTATTATTGATTTACCATTCTAGGCATGGCGGGCCCCATGCCAGGTGGAGGTGGCGGTCTAGGCCCCCCCATCATCGGTGGCGGTGGAGGCGCTCCACCGGGCATCGGGGGCGGCGGGGGAGCACCCGCGGCGCCCGGGAACGGAGGAGGCGGTGGGGGAGGTGGACCCATACCTGGACCTGGAACACCATTCACAATACTGATTCAGACCCAGTGGTAGTTTTTACTTCAACTATCAATAAGTAAGTGCTTGTCGGATAAAGAAAAACTTATTTGATGATCTTGATTTTTTATTCAGACTATTTCAAGGTCGTTTGAATGGTTACTGTACTAAAAACAAAAAGAATCATTAGTAGCCGTCAGACAGGTATCCCAATACGGTTACTATCGACTTTTAGTGGCGATTACATTTCCCTGGTGGCTTTATAAGGAACTAATGTGAGACATTCAGCGCCAGTATTAAAAATAGCGCAATTTATTTTTTATTTTATTTTTTATAGAAAAGGAAGGTGGACGAGCATATGGGCCACCTGATGGTAAGTGGTCACCAACGCCCTTAGACATTGGCATTGTAAGAAATGTTGCCCATCGCTTAAATCGCCAATGCGCCACCAACCTTGGGAACTACGATCTTATGTCCCTTGTGCCTGTAATTACACTGGCTCACTCACCCTTCAAACCGTAACACAACAATACCTAGTACTGCTGTTTTTCGGCAGAATGTCTGATGAGTGGGTGGTACCTATCCAGACGAGCTTGCACAAAGCTTTACCACCAGTAGATTCCCAGTAGATTTGATTCATGAATATACTGGGTCATTTATCCGATCGACAAACAGCAATGCTCTGCTCTGCTCTGTACTGCAGTTCCGATCTCCAGATACAAATTAACGAGCCAGACACCGCGTAAGACAGATTAAAATATCTCACAGTGCCAATCTAGAGATCGGTCGTGACCACTTACGCTGGCACGTTTATCAGTCTAATTAAAAAAAAAAAAAAAACAATGTGTCCTTGGACTAATCAAAGTAAAGCATTCGGTTATTTCATTGGTTACCTGAAGGCATGGGCGGCGGCGGTGGTGGGGCAGGACCTGTAACATGGGGTAAGGATGTTAAATATATAATCTAATGTTAGATACCACATGCCACCTGCTCATACACACATGCAAACCATATATAGTCTCTATTTCAACCACAAAAGCAGTAAAAACAACTAAATAACTGACATCGAATTGACACGATATCATTGGTCGAGATCTTCAAAAGTCTATGATTGTTGGCAACACTGTGAAATAAATTGATAAAACCTGCATATTATGTTCGAAATCCTATCACGTGTATTACCAGTATGTCTATACTTCCTCACATCAAACTACCCACCATTTAATGATTTCTTTAATATAGAATATCACAGGCACTTATAATTTTACCTTCAAAAATAACTATATAATCCAAAACAATAAAATATGTTACATAAATATGTACAAAACATGTATATTAAAATTTAAAGTGTATATGCAAAATATAAATTTTAGATGTTGATTAAATATATTATATATAATCTTACCTCCAGGCATAGGAGGTGGTGGTGGTGGGGGCGGTCCTCCAGGGCTTCCAATCGCCTTAAAACGTATTAAAATTATTAATTAAAATTTGTAGCCTCTAACTATAAGGACTGGAAGAAACAAAACTTTTTTATACAGATACAACTCCTAAAAGAGTTATATAGTTTACACAGATAAAAAAATATAATTAAGGTATGCTTTTGAAAACACTTTTAAATGGAGATTACAAATTTGTCATGACTAGTTACATGCATTTGCACATTTAGCCTATTCTAAGCAGTCACAGTGCTAATTTTTGCTATAATTATAGGCACTAAAATTGTATGCTGATTTGAAAAAAAACACAGTCCATGCAATGGTGATAGAGTTTTGTGCAAGCTCGTCTGGGTAGGTGGTACCACCCACTCATCAGATATTCGACCGCAAAACAGCAGTACTTGGTATTGTTGTGTTCCGGTTTGAAGGATGAGTGAGCCAGTGTAATTACAGGCATAAGGGTCATGAAATTTTAAGTCCCAAGGTTGGGGGCGCATTGGCGATGTAAACGATGGTTAACATTTCTCACAGTGCCAATGTCTAAGAGCGTTTGGTGACCACTTACCATCAGGTCCATTCGCCTTCCTGTTCTATAAAAAAAAAATATCAGCGTATATCGAGCTCGTTATGTGCCCACGCCAGGGCGGCGCACCTTGGCGAGCGCGGCGACGCCGGTGTGGTGCGGCGGCGCTTGCTGCAGGCGCTCCTCCAGCGACGCGGCGCGCGCCTCGGCCTCCTGGCGCGCGGCGATGGCGGCCTCCAGCTTGCCCCGCAGCTCCTCCACCCGCCGCTCCTCCTCCGCGCGGGACTTCTCTGGGGATCGCACGCCGCGGGTCAGGGCCAACTTATATATTATATGTGCGAGTGCTAGCCTACCTACAGGCACAGAGGACGTCACTTCTTCGACCGTTCGTGACGTTTTCAAGGCTGCCGAGTTAGGCATTCCCACGGGACACGGGATGTTTAAATTTCTCACAGCACCAAAGTCTATAGGCGGTAGTACTGCCTGCTATAAGGTAGCTCCTTTGCCAGTCACTCTTTACAATTAAAAAGTAAAAAAAAAAAGAAGAAATCTAACCTATTAACCCGTCGATCAACGGTTGAACATCAATATTGAACCGCTGTGTGTGTCTGAAGTCTGGGTCGTAGCCGTTCTTGTGCAGGACAATTTGCGTTATACATTCCTCTATGAGTTTGTAATACGCTGGCCTGAAAAACAAACACATCATATAAAACATTAACTCTTCCTCCTTATATAAATTATATATATTTGTCTCCTTCCCTCTTACACGATATATTATGATTATTAACCAATGAATAACGACAAATTTTCGCACCATCTCTAAGAGCTATTAATGCAAATTCAGTTATAGTCAATTCCAATGGCATCTGAAGTAAATAAACAAGTTTGACCTTGAACTGGCATGACGTCATTGGTCGAGATCTAAATATAGATTATTCAGAGTTATTTTTGTTGATTCATAAAAACAAATTGTGTTTTATATGCAAATAAAGTAACTATCGGAACATTTGAAGTAAAATGAAAGTTGATATAAGTAGTTAAGTGGGATAGCGTTGTATTATAAGTAAAGTTATATTGATAAATAATTATTTATAGTATATAATATAGCAGATATATTAGCGAATCGCATGGAATATGTAAATATAAGGTTTGTTTATAAATATCATGTATAAATCAACTGACCTTATTAATTCGTCATCCCTTATAAATAACAAGTGCTGCAGTATCGACAGCAGATAGGGCTCCGCTGGCGTCTCCACGACTAAATTCTTGACCAGCTCGAAACATTCGTTCACGTCGTGGAAGTCCACCCTGAAACCAATTATTTCTTCATTAATACCCCACAGCTGGACAAAAATCACTGGAATTCGACACATATATGATTATCCATCTTTTCTTTCAAGGCTGAACGTGAAATTAATTAAGATTAACGAACTCAGAAATCCCGATTATAATTATATATATAACATCATTATCTTATAAGGCTACGGACATGAGGTCCTGGGTTCGTCTCCAAAATCAAACTCATATAAAAACTATTTTAATTTGTTTTATTTTTTTGTGAAGATATTGACAACTTCGAAAGGATATTGGTCAGTTCTATCTCCGTTCGTAATGGTTTATTTGATTGTGATGAAATAGAGTGTCTGTTTATAAATTTATTATAACATGGTACGAGTTATTATTATTGGGTTACTTTTGAAACTACTAACATAGTTCCAATGACATTAAAACCGTTTTTATTACTGTATTTACCATTCATCGCTATTCATATTCACATAAATATAAATATGATTCTCTTTTAATACCAGCACATGTATAGATCAGGGTTCAAGTGACACTGGTCCACTTCCCCAGACATACCGGACATCATCGAACTTGGCCAGGAACTCCTCCTGGTCCGCAGCGGCGTGCGTGTCGAACACGTTCATCTGTATGAGCCGCCCGCCCCCCTCCTCTGCGCCCGCACGGAGCTCATCTGCAAACGCACACAGATATGTATTATTTAACACTTTATAGTGTTAAATAATAATAACAAACGTAGTGTAGGACGCCCTGCGGCAAGGTGGACCGACGATTTGAAAAAGGTGGCAGGTACGGGAAGGATGCGGGCTGCCCAAGATCGAGATGGTTGGCGTTCTATGGGGGAGGCTTTCGTCCAGCAGTGGACGGCGGTAATATAAAATATATAACACTATATACAACATTTTTCTGCTCGTTTAATGCAGTTAGGTTAGCTCCGAGCTAATAAAAGGATGATTGAAATAAATATGTATTCCTAGTCAGTTCTTATGAGACCCATGCTTACACAATCATTAAGTTACAATAATTATTCTAACACAAAATATACTCAAACAATATAAATGGTGGTACAAATTTATGTACTTAGAATAAAGCAGGCAAAATCGAACCTCACCTATCAGATCATAGAGCCCAGTTCTCATAAACTCGCTCCGTAAATGCATCCTGAATTCCAACTCCTCTGGTTCAGTGATAATCGCGTTCATAAGTTGCATGCAACCATTCTGATGACAAGGAATATTGAATTTAATGAAATTGACATTAAAGTCGATCTTAATGCTTAATATAATTAGGTTTCGAGATTGATGAATATGTAAATGTTTTACAAAATGATTGTTATAACATCAATTATATAATATATAGCTCATCCTTGAAGGTATAAAATTCGTTTCTGGTCTTTCGAGCCGGATAAAAAGAATGTTCTACTAACTTTTTCATCTTAACGTCAATAAAAAGTTCTTTGAGCCACAGCCATCTTTCATAACAACTTGATACATTCTATAATTGGCTTTTTAATGCTTTTCAGCGTTACAACTGTCTTTCCACAATTGCCAATATAATATATATACTAATACATATAAGTCAATACTACATGCTATATTCTAAACAATATGAATAAACATTGAAATCAGAAAAAAGGCTCACCTTCAAGCTCTCAGGCGCCTTAGCCACCAAACCCTCTATGATTGGCAGCAACCTTGGCTTCCGGCTCGACTCTCCCGCCATCGTGATGGCTTCTAGTACCTTTTCGTGACCGTTCGGTATGAGACATATTGCAGCGAGAACCTGAAATAATTGTTTAAACATTTGCTTTTAAATATATATAGCAGTAAAAACTTTTATTCAAATATTTACATAGAATAACATATAAAAATATGAACGCAAACTTATAACATATGGTGGAACATTTTTAATTACTTAATTATAAATTTACCTTACCTAAAAATTTATAATAAAATATCTAATTTATTTGTTACCTTAGCTGCTTCCAGCGCGCAATGAGGTTTCCTAGCGTCCAGACTCCTAGCCAGAACTGGAAGCGCTTCTCTACACTCGAACACAGCGCGGATACCGACTGTGTTGTTTAGTATCGCTGAGAGACACCGAATGCATTCATACTGGACGCGATCGTAACGGGAATCACTGTGAATTAAAAAGATAGAACATTTGGATGAATATTGAAGGTCGTTGGCAAAAATAAATCAAACAAAATAAAATACTACAAAAAAAAGATAAAATATTTATAGAAATTGACAAAAAAAAAATTGGAAGAATATTTAAGATCGTTGACATAAAAAAAACTTCAACCTACATGAAAAAAAAAAAAGTTTTATTTTATTGTTTAATTCATTCGATGTCATTACCATTTAATCGTTTAATTCTTACCGATAAAATCCACTGCCACTGATAGCATGTAAACGTAATATCAACATTATAACGCTAATCCTATATAAGTATATATTCTTATATAATTTATATTATTTATAAAATTTCGGTGTGTTATCAGGGGTATTTCTGTACCCCTGGTAACGTGTATGCAAAATATCATGATGTTGAGTTGAGTAGTTAAGATGTGAAAGCGTATCAATCAAGCAAACTTACTTTTAGTATTTTGCCACCATTCGACCACCATACCAGCATCAACATCAATTTTAGTATATATAATAATAATAATAATAATGTCCTCCAGACCGATTTCGGCCATGGCGGCCAATCTCAAGAGAGATTAGCCAACTAAGCAGGAGTTATTATAGTGCACAAGTGTGTGCGCAAACACAGGAGCACTCTCTATTCTCACACTCTCATAATCCGATGGGACGGCAATCCAACACGACCAGAAAGAGTTCAGGCGCAGGACCAACGGCTTTACGTGCTTTCCGAGGCACGGGAGTGACCACACTTCCAACTTCCAGACTCCGGGCTGCTACTGAGGATTTTCTAATAGAAAAACCCAATAACGTTTTAATTGGCCCGACCTGGGAATTGAACCCAGGACCTCCGAGTCTGCGGCCTTATATCAAGCCACTAGACCAACGAGGCAGGTTTAGTATATATAGTCTGAATATAAGTAACTATAACCTAATACCTACTAGTTGAGTACCTTTATCTGTTTGTCAATCGATTTTTTATTTTGTAGCTGTAACAACTGTTTTTTAATGTAATAGGTGGAATGGGAAATGGGCCGCCTGATTTTAAGTGGTCACCACCGCCCATAGACATTGGCAGTGTACGTAATATTAACCACTCCTTGGATGTTATGTCCTTGGTGCTTTTAGTTACACTGACTCTCAAACCGGACCATAACAATACTAAACATAGCTGTTTGGCGGTAGAATATCTGATAAGTGGGTGGTACCCACTTGGGCTTGCACCAAGTAAAAGTAGATAAATCATGCAAATTCATATATGGTCCCCTTAAATAAATAATAATTATGGTCGTATTTCGACTAGTAAATAAAATATTTTATAGCTTATATCAAAATGATACTTACTTGGTATAACAGACATTGAGCGTGGTCAGGAGACTTTCAATGCCCTTCGTGCCGAAGTCCTCGATCCATGACAGGGGATTGTTTGTCAACGCTATCCTGAGGTTCTCCAAGCAGCTGTGCAACTTCCCCACCGACAGTTCAGGTTGATTCAGATATGACACGTAATCGGAGGGCTTCTCGAATTTCGATCGACCTTCCTGAAAATTATTGGTAATTGACAATTACAAATCTCTCAACTCAAGTGTTTGGTAATATTCTGTCTATCACACCACAAGCGTATTAATATTTATATCGGTGGTAAAATATCTCACCCAGACACAAAGCACCACCATTAAAACCGTTTATACAACACACTATACTACATTCCATTAGGAGAAGATAAACAAACCTAAGATTTACATATTCCACGGGATTCGCTAATAGCTCTGCTATGTTACGCACTACAAACGATTCTTGATTAAAATATATTTACTTATAATAAAAACACTATTCCACTTAGCTACTTACACGTAATTAGTATTACTACCAAAGTTCTGATAAGAGATTCGTCGAAATTCAAAAAGGGCATTTTATCACGAAACTACAATGAATACCAGAGATTGTTTCAGACCTCGACCAATGTCATGACAACTCAAGGTCAAAGTTGTTTATTTATCTCGACTCCTCCTTCCATTGGAATATATTTGGCTATAATTATGATGATCCCGTGCCTCGGAAAGCACGTTAAGCGTGCGAACTCTACGATCGTGTGGGATTACTGTTCCATTAGATTATGAGAGTGAGGGAATTGTGCACAATATGTCCTACGCAGTTGGCTAGTCGGACATCATCGGCCAGGAGAACAACAGTTATGACGACACTTCGAAATATTCAAACAAATCTACACAAACCTGTGCGTTGACGAATTTGTAAGCTACCAGCATCTTCTTCTTTTGATCCCTCGAGTATTTTCTTAATGGTTCCTTCTTCTTTTCGCCGATATTCATATCAGTCTGAAATCATTAACATTGCTTGAACTTTTCATATTATTTAATTTTCGATGTTATATTAAAACTAGCAATCCGATTATCTATTCGCGAGTGAACATAAAACGTGTATATATCGTAATACATATAAGTCTATTGGAAATATGTTCTCCGAAATCTTCAAAACAATAATCGTCGTATTTCTTTCAATTTCCACAAAACATTAGTGAATTATACACCTAGGGGCCTTCCTCGTGAATCAATCTCTCCATTGATTAAAAGATGTATGAAAATGCGTTCGTTAATATTTCAGTTTATCCCGTACTGGCAAAAATACAGCCAGACGGGAATACGTTCTTTTATGATTATCTATATGTTGTAAAATCATTAATAGATATGGCTTAATATAAAATATAAGAATATATAGATGATACATAAGCACGTAGTTCATATTCGGTGAATCCCATAAAGGCTATATAAATTCAATTATAATTGACAATATTTTTCATTTGATTTCGTAATTACTAATTATTTTATCGATTCTCTTCGCTAGAATCTACATTCCGAACCGGAGTTAGCTTTATTCAATTATTTTTTTCTTATAGTATAGGTAGGCGGACCTGTAGCACCTGGGCCACCTGATGGTAAGTGATCACCAACGCCCATAGACATTGACATTGTAAGAAATTTTAACCATCGCTTACGTCGCCAATGCGCCACCAACCTTGGAAACTAAGATATTATGTCCCTTATGCCTGTAATTACACTGGTCACTCACCCTTCAAACCGGAACACAACAATACCAAGTACTGCTGTTTCGCGGTAGAATATCTGATGAGTGGGTGGTACCCAGCCAGGCTTACACAAAGCCCTATCACCAGTAAAATTAAATATTAATATATGACGATTCAAAGGTTTTAAGAGAGCTTATTTAAATACCGAATCTATTGATTTTATAAAAGAAGTGTTATTAGATCTCCCTAGTATATAACTTTCTCAACTATAATATGTCATTGATTTCATAATACTTATTTAGAGTTAGATGAAACAAAACATATCGGAGGTTAATATTATATTGTGTCCAATACATCAACGCCTCGTACTTTCTTATGTCTTAGTCAATCTTTATTGTTAATGATTTGTTATTTATGAAATTTATTATGTACTGTTTATTTTCATAAAAAAACTAGATTTTTTTTATATATATGCCCTATTAAAATAATTCGTTGAATATATTATATGAAATATATAAAAATATATATATTACTGTACGGTATATACTCACGAGCATCTCTTCAAATCTCCTCTCGAGCTGGTCATCATCCAACGCATCTATCTTGTTGGTATACTCCGCGGCGGGCTCGTCGTCCTCCGCGCGGGGCTCCGCCCTTGGCACTGTGTCGTAGCCGCGATCGAGCCCCGCGCCCGCCTTCTTGGGCCGCCCGAACCATGTGTCCAGCTGGAAATATAATCGACAATTAAGTAGAAAGAAGTGATAAATTTTCTTGGTGGAAGAGACTTGTGGCAAGGCTTTACCCATGCGGTTCTGGCAAATTAGCGGTAAAAGTATATCCAAGGAGGATTGGCATCAGGCACTGGCAGCCGTAAGTCAGCCAAACCGTAATTCATACAATGTTACAAGATTAGTGCAAACCACCAACACAAGTAAATTGATCAAGAGCAACCCAATAATAACCAAGATCAAAATATATGATACTTATTTTACGAGACACGCCTTTTTCGAAATTCGTCACTAATAGTAATGACGACGATGATATGATCCTCACCGATTACGGATACGACGGACATTCTAAAGAGACGGTGCTCAAGTGTGCGCGAAACACAAATGCACTCCTTTTTCTTCATTCTCATAATCTCAATAGCGGCCAGTAAGAGTTCAAGCACAATTCCGACGGCTTTGCGCGCTTTCCGATCAGGAGTGTGTACGGTTATGAGCGCGCCTAAAACTACCAAAATTTGATATTACACACGCGCGTGTAAAATCCCTCTCGACACGCATCACATTCCTATAATTTTTTATTTCCTATTTTTATTTCTCTCGTCTCAAGCGCTGGAGCGACTGATTTATGAAACAAATATATGTTTGAAGTATGGGTGACATGCGACAGGAGATGTTGTTTTTCACGAACATGAAATATAGCAAGCGCCAAAAGCCTTTTATTGTTATAAAAGGGTTTTATTAGAAAAATCCCAAGGGACAGCCCTCGATAATTAATTATCCAATTTTAATCTCAACCATTACGAATATTGATTAAAGAAATGTAAAAAATAGAGGACAAGAAACACTTTTTATTCATTGTTGTTTCTGATCCGATACAGCCCTTGATAATATAGTAGTTATACATATAATATTTTATTTTTATCCATAAACTGAAGTTCCCTTGATAAAATAAAAAAAATAACAATCAAGCTTTATACCCCCTCTTCCGCACTGCTGCTGAGGATTTCCTAACTCCAAATTCAAATCCAATAGTTTCCTATCAGGGAGACTCAAAATTTGAATCGGATGACCTCAGAATAGACTAGACCAACGCAGTTAATCTCAGTTGGTAAAGATTAAAAATCAATTCGATGTCGTGTCTCATACGACTTTAATCATGGTCTCTGAATAAATTGAATACGTTACGACATAAGGGAACAATGTCGTGATATCATTGTCTCTATTAAAACAAAGTGTCTCCGCTAAGTCTGTCTGTCTGTCCGGGATAACCTCAAAAACTAAAGAACGAATTTTCATACGGTTTTCACCAATGGATGAATTGATACATCAGGAAGGTTTAGATGTATCGTTCACTAATGATATTTGTGTTAATTGGCTGAAATATGACTCTCATAATCCGACACGACAAGAAAAACTTTAGGCGCAGGACCAACGGTTTTACGTGCTTTTCCGCGGGAGTGTACACACATCCAACTTCCAGACTCCGAGTTGCTACCGAATTGAACCTCGAGTCTGCGGCCTTACATCAAGCCACTAGACCAACGAGGCAGTTATGAAATTAGCTGGGCACTCGACCACTGAGCTAAGGAGCGTCAGCAGAGTTATAATATATAATGCATATCATACGCGTATATTTTTACTACATTATTCCTTGCGGATACCAGGTTTCTTTCGCCGGTTCTTTTCAGTAAGGGTATTTTATTCGGACCGTGTAGTTTTTAAGGACAATCAATAATTACATGTAAAACTTATATAAATAATTAAGAAATTTCAATTGAATTACAACTGCATATCATTATTACGCGTATATTTTTGAATACTAAATTCTATAATCGGTAATAGCTTTACATAACACTATAAGATGATTCAAGACGCTCGTTAAAATACATTAATTTTGATACCACAAACATATAGAAAATCTACATACCGAAAACGGCGACTTTTCTCTGACATAATCACCAACAACTTTGATAGTATCCATTGTTTACAACATACGTTAACAACAACACAACATAACCGACGAAACGTTTGTCGCTAAAACTGATGTCATAATAACCACAAGATCTGTCTCATACTGATTTTATCTACTCTAGCATCATTATTATTTTGAGTGTATATTATTTTTAAACGTTGATGTTTTCTTGGCTCAGTGGAACTACATTTTGCGGAGTGACTCACTAGTTTCTCACGTACCATATTGATGTCGTAAGAGAAGCGAAACGAACGTGAATAAAAACCTTTTTTTAATATCACATAGACGGGTAAATGGGAAAACGAACAGGAGGCTCACCTGATGGAAAGTGACTAGCGCCGCCCATGGTCATCTGCAACATCCTAGGGTTTACAGGTGCGTTGCGGGTTTAAGGAATGAGTACGCTCTTTTCTTATAGTGGTAGTGGCACCACCCATAGACATTAGCAATATAAGAAATATTAACCAATCCTTACATCATCAATGCACCACCAACCTTGGGAACTAAGATGTTATGCTCCCTTGTAACTGTAGTAACATTGGCTTAAGCCAAAACGAAACAATTCTATGTATTGCTGTTTAGGGGAAAAATATCATATAGATATAGAGTTTTCACAAAGCCCTACTTATAGCTTATTCCAACCAAAGCAGAAATAAACCCAAAAAAAAACAACTCTGACACCGATATCATTAGTCGATTTTGAATAATCTCTGATATTCACTATGGATTCGCGAAAAAATTGCCTTTTCAATGTCCGCGAAGTTGTAATCGGCACTTCGAAAGTTAAATGAATGTGGTTATAACTAGTCAAGTGGAATATTATCGTATTATGAATAAAGGTAAATGAATCAAGAACAGTTTTAGTGCGTAATACGGCAGAACAATTAGAAAATCGCATGCAATTTTTAAATCTACGGTTCGTTTACTACTCCGATTAGAATAGGTTATAGAAAATGTATGTTTATGGTATTGGCTTTTATGGCCTTGACTGGACAATGGGTCCGCGTCCTTGGGTTCCCTTTATGAGTGCTGTCATACATAGCTTCGTATAGCATATCTCTACGCATAGAGATACCCTTACATTACAGAATCGCCGAAAATAATGGTAATGTGTAATGATGCACTTGTCTTAATGAATTGTATAAAAAGTTTAACGGCTTTACTTGTAAATGTTGTTTAGGGTGGGGGGGAGGTATTAGTTAAACAATGCCTTCTATTTTCAAATTTCAAACCAATAATGATAGATAGACAGATGACCGAGACGTATCATGATAGATATTGAACAATTATATATTATATAAAGTTATGTATGACAGTATTAATAAACTACACTACAAGTACAATCGCTTGTGTTCGTTACCATGGCAACGGTGGTGCATTAATACCAACCCGAGCTGAGTGGACCCAGTCGATGTTTGTCTGTTGATGGAAGCCCTAGGATATACTACACACGGCTATACATATACATAGTATTGTATACCGTAACAGCCTGTGAATGTCCCAATGCTGGGCTAAAGGCCTTTTTGAGGAGAAGATTTGGAGCTTATTCCACGCTGCTCCAGTGCGGGTTGATGGAATACACATATGGCAGAATTTCAGTGAAATTAGACAAATGCAGGTTTCCTCACGATGTTTTCCTTTACCGAAAAGCATGAGATGAATTATAAAAACAATTTAAGCACATGAAAATTCAGCGGTGCTTGCCCGGGTTTGAACCCACGATCATCGGTTAAGATTCACGTGTTCTTACCATTGGGCCATCTCGGCTTTTTTTTTAGTATTGTATATATAACCTTAAAAGCACGGTTTCAGTCGCATTTAACACTACTGGGTGTCAAGTCTGCTAGTAAACTGTCACTTTGAATCTACACGTAATCGTTGCTGCTAAGCCATTTTCTTATTTTACAACTTACACACAACGATCTGAGATTCGGGATCAATAATAAGTAAACCTTACAGCGAACGCAATAGAGCTCATATTCGTCTATCCTTGTATATCTTTGTTATAGTTTATGAAGTGATTAATAAACCTTACTTTATTGTAATAAAGTCTACAATTGCGTAGCGATTTGTTTTAGATATGATTTTGTGTGACTTTCCTTGGACTGAGGTGAGAATTGAATTGACAGTTTTATAAATAGAATTAACATAAGACTTTGATCATTAAATCTATGGTTGTAAAGTATATTTTTTTTAATTCGATCGGGATAGAATCGGGAACGTATCGTAACCGTTATAAATTATTAAAATTTGTCTCTTGGTTAACGTTAACATTACGCCCAAATGGGTCGTAAAACGCGGTTCAAATAGCTCGGAGCAGTATGGACTTCACACTTCTCACCGAGAGCCGAGTTGACACGGTTCTGGGGCAAGCGCCATTGAATTTTCATGCGTTTCATTTGTGTTTATAATTCATCTCGATTTAATTTTCTCGGCAATGTTTTAACATTTAAATACCGTGGTAGAGTAGGACTGAAACTTTTCCTCAAATAGAACGAACGTGTGAGCCCAGCAGTGGGAAATATATGGACTGATGATACTTAGTTTAGGTTTTACTAAACATGAAGTTTAGTGGGCGATTAGGTTAACAACGGCAGTGAAAAATATATAGATGATCTTTTTTTTTTTAATTTTATTCAATATAAAATGTAAGTTCATATAAATATTCAATCGTAAATTTAATAATAATTTCAAAATATTTTCAATAATTTTAATGATGTTAATGAATTTGTATTTTTATGGACTATTAACTTTATTCAATGACTATTTATAATGTGATGCTTTACGAATGATGTGATAACCTATAATTAGTAAAACTTTAAAAAAAAAAAAACCTTTTCAACCTATTTAACTGTCACTCCAATGTATCTACTGTTGGTTGTAAAAAATAAATAAATGATACTTATTTCAAGTTTTACTGAATATGAAGTTTAGTGGGCGATTAGTTATCAGTGTCTCCATCATGAGACCAATGTTTAGTGCGGCCTTACTAACAAACGTCACTTAGCGTGTGATTAATTAAACAATTCTGCGTCTTCTTCTTTCGAATGTCAAATCAATAATGACAGATAGAGACATGAGTAATGACAGACAGAGCGAGTAAGTGACGTTTACAAGTAGTACTGTGAACTCGCTCTTCGCTCTGTCTTTCATTACTGTTTTGACATTCGAAAGAGAAGGACGGTAATACTTAACTAATCATTCTCTAATAAACATTTATAAGTAAGGTCGTAGGTGTTCCTTATTTATTAAGATCTCCAACCATTTTATATTAAATCAAAAAATATTTAAATAAAGAACAAATTTTAGTTATGACATACGGTTTTTTTAATATATAGAATAGGTAGGGGAACGAGCATATGCGCCTCCTGATGATAAATGGTCACCAACGCCCATAGACATTGGCATTGTAAGGAATGTTAACCATGGCTTACATCGCCAATGCGCCACCAACTTTGGAAACTATGATCTTATGTCCCTTGTGCCTGTAATTACACTGGTTTCGGTTTGGTTACGATCCTATATATATATATATAGAATAATGAAATGTAAATTGAATCAGGAACACATCATACCATACATCATACCTTTATAAATAAGTACGATTGGGCCCTCGAGATGAATTCTTATTATATGTGATAGAATGACAGACTGACTTGACATATCATAGCACAGCTCAAACTACTGGGCGCTACAAGCACCATGAAAATTGAACCCCCAAGGGTTATTGATAAAGGGGATGAAAATTTGTCCTTTTTTTTAAGAGCTATGGAAATTGTAGCTTAGCAATTCTGAATTTTGACGCGAGCGAAACCGCGTGTAAACCGTTCGTAATATTAACCGAATGAAAACTCAGTCTTGCTCTTGGGTTTGAAAACGCAATCTTCAGTTAAGAATATCGATTGTTAACCACTGAGCTATCATGACCATTAAGTGATCATTTCCCAAAATGTCTTGTAATTTTCTTACATTGCGCAATCAAAAATAAACTTTACACCCATAGATTTAAGGATCAAAGTCTTATGTTAATTCTATCTATAAAACTGTCAATTCCATTGTCACCACCGTCCAAGGAAAGTCACACAAAATCATATCTAAAACAAATCGCTACGCAATTGTAGACTTTATTACAATGACGTAAGGTTTATTAGTTACTTCATAAACTATAAGGAAGATATGCAAGGATATACGAATATGACCTCTATTGCGTTCGCTGTAAGATTTACTTATTATTGAATGTCGTTGTATATTTACACATGCCATATATTTACTGATGACGGTTTCAAGGTCGTTGACATTGACCCAAATGGTGCCTTGTGATGGGTGTTGATTTTTAATGAAGCATTTTTGATAATACTTTTCATTGAAGGTTACTTGGCGCTGGTTAAGACGGAAAGGGTACCGCTTGGTTTTTTAGTGGGTATTCCGATGTTCGGGGCGCACTCGGCGTCTTGGACACCGGCGAGCCCCACATACCCCCCCCCCCCACTGTTCCCGTGGGGGAAACGCGTAATGCGTTTTTCCAGAATTAAAAAAAAAAGAATGTAACTCGCATACAAATAACGCGAAATGATAACGTTTCGCCTTAACGTTATAATACTTACATGGGAAACTACAGCGCCCTTGCGAATAGTTTACGAAATATTAATTCTCCGTTTTTTGTTTTTTTTTTTTGTTTTAATGCACCCTGATAGTTGGCATTCTAGTGACTAGGAAATTATACCATTGCAAAACGACACTTTAAATATAAAAGTTTAGCGGGTGATTAGTCAAACAACGCTGACCTTCTTCTTTCGAATGTCAAATCATTGGCGACAGATGACAGAGGAAATCCGTTTCTAAATACCTACTTAACGTGTCCAAGAGTAAACGTTTCCAAGAGAACCCCAGTTATCGCTTTATATCAAATAGATTTTACCCGCGTTTGTGGACCAGAAAAAAAATATCAAACTCTTATTTTGCGCTTTACGTTTATTTTTTACTTGATTTTAATATTCAACGAACATATGCTTATTATATCGATGTAAGGTGGGAACGATTGTTTTGATAAATAATAATAATAATAAGATCATGGGACATTATTCACACACGGTCATCTGATCCCAAACTAAGCTGAGCTTGTACTATGGAAACCAGACAACTGTTATACTACATATACTAATTTTGTAAATACATACTTATATAGATAATTACACCCAGACTCAGGACAAACAGACATGATCATACACACAAATGTCTGTCCTGGGAAGTATATACCAACCACGCCAACCGCCCCGTCGAAATAAAGTATATGTTGATTTATTTATACATACATAGGCAGATCCTTACCTAAGACTACCTAGCCTATTTACTCGTATACCTTGACAAACATCAATAGCTTAAATATAGTGATACCATCACCAAACATTACGTCAATCTTTCTATACAATGCTGGCTGACGTCATCGACTTTTCTTATTGGACGAGCTCCAAGCTTTGTATCGATGGTTAAGGATAACACGCAGCACGTAACATACATTGCTCGTTGATAAACTCTTCCCACTCATAGTCCACACATTCGACAAGCAACATAAATCCTTAATAATAGGATAATCTCCAGAAGATTCTAATGAGATGCCGTCAAAATCGTCAAAAACGTATCGGTGAATTTCGACCAAGAATTAGGTCAAAGTTAGCCTCGTCATTTATGGAGAAGGAGAACGTGATATTAGCCGATAGAACTCCAATATATCCTCTATCATCTCCGAGACGGGTAAAAATATGAAAAAAATTGGGTCAAACGCGAGCTCCTCTGAATTTTCACGTGCTCAATTTGTGTTTATAATTTATATCGTGCACCGGTTAAAGAATACCTCATAACGAGACATGCATGTGTCAGATAGGAATTCGCCATGTGTATCCATCAAACCGCATCGTTACAGCGTGGTGGAATAAACTCCATACCTTCTCCACAAGAGAAGGGACTTTCGATTAGCAGATCTGATCAGACCTTTAACTTTTCTCTGTACAATAAATATTTCAAAGAATATTGCACGCAAAGAAGTATGCGAGTAAGCTTAGTTTAAGTATATATGTAGAAGTGCAGAAAATTTCAATTTTTGTATTGTAATATGTCTTACAAAGTATATAAATACTAATATGCTACGCTTTCAAGATTTTATCCCACTACCACTGAACCGATTTTGATGAAATTCGTTATGAGAAAAGCTTGAAACCCGAGGAAGGATACAGGCTTTACCTAACATCAGCTCCTACCCCCTAAAGGGAGCACGAAGCCGCGGGCAAGACTAATATTAAATAAAAAAAAACATGAACTTTACATTCATACTGCCAATGACGATTACAACACATGTGAAATTTAAAACGAATAACGTGTTTATCTCATCTTTATTAACAATGAATTACGGTTGAATTTCGACTAATCGGCGACGACTATTAAAAAGGTAAATATAAGATTTACACCTGTAAGAAAAGCCGGTATACACTTAACACACACTTGCTTAACCTTATGTTAATATATAATTTATAACTATTACCGCAATTAATTACTACACTAAATACTTTAATAACTTAGTTCTTGCATTAAACCGACACTACGTTAAATTAAAAAAAAAAAACTCACAGTAAACATATCCCACATTGCATCCATTTATGAAGTAACATTCAATTCAAACCACATGACTTATAACTGAGTAATAATGTAAACAAGATGTAAGTGATCGATGACGTCACGATACATGAAGACACGACCAGCAATTACGAATTTCAGACGAACACTGCATTTGCTATGTTAAATTAATATGCGCGTGCGTCGATTATACGTTGCTCAATTCATAGTCGAGTACTAAATTTCCTTACAAGAAACAATACTTTATCGTATCGTAATAAGCGTAACGTTCGTTCTACATATAAATAAACATAATATATATATATATATATATATATATATATATATATATATATATTTATATTTGTATACATAATATATAAATAAAATAATAAGTTATAGTTAAAAAAAAAACTAAAATAAACGCGTCTTTCTGTATCGATCTAATATGTATATAAAATAATATTATTCGTTCGATTGTTATATATTCGATATAATAAGCATTATTATATGTACATTGAACATTAATCATTAAAAAAAACATGAAACGAAACGTAAGAGCTTGTTTTTTTTTATAAAAAATACCCCTAAAGTACCTCCTCTCCAAAACAAAAACAATATATAGTGGCCAAGGCATTTCGAATGCTTGGCTTTATACTCAGAGTTAGTAAAGATTTTAAAAATGACACCACCTTTATCCTGTTATATAATTGCTTTGTCCGATCATTGCTAGAATATGGTTCTGTAGTCTGGAATCCACGATATAAAATTTATATTGATACAATAGAAAAAATTCAACATAAATTCGTTAAATATCTCAATTCCAAATGTTTCACTCTAAATCAAAATCCGCCTGAAATTATGTCCTTATTGGATCGTCGTACACTGCGAGATCAAAGTTTTTTATTTAAACTATTGCATAACTTGAATGATAGTCCATATCTTTTAAGCAAAATTTACTTTAGGTGTAAAAAAGTGAATACACGTAATAGTGCTTTATTCCACTTACCCTCCACTCGAACCAATTATGCACAAAACGAATTTATATATCGCTCTTGTAAGAGCTACAATAGGAAGTTTAATGACGTGGACATGTTTTCTTGTACGCTCAATACATTTAAAAAAAGAGTTAGTGAGCATTTGTCAATTTAGTCATTGTTTTTTTTTATAATTAATTTTTTTTTATATTATATATATATATATATTTCACTAGTTTGCAGTGTGTGTATAATTAATATTTATAATTTACTAAATTGCTTGTTTAATGCATGAATTAGTTTTAAGTGGAAACTTGATTGGTGTGTGAACAAATTAATTGTTGTATAATGTATGTGATGTATACTGTATGTTTCCCAATTATAATAAAAAATAAAATAAAAATAAAAAAATAAATCGCCGAAATTGGTTAACATGTTAGAGGAAATTATTAACTAAACGGATATGGAACCACCCCTGAGGTACCACACCCCTTTGCATACATAATAAATATAACCCGACCAATTGAAGTCGAATTAGAACCTACTTTTATCTTAAAGTATGTGGTAATGACAAACTCATTACTCATTTATGTCTAACGTTTTTTGCTAAATGTACAAAACAGTCTGTACAAAAGAAATAAGAAATGTAATAATTTGTAAATTGTTGTTAATTTTATAATTGTTAATTAATATTTTTTTTTTATTATTATCTTGGGACATTATTCACACACGGCCATCTGATGCCAAACTAAGCAGAGCTTGTACTATGGAAACCAGACAACTGATATACTACATATACTAATTTTCTTTTGTAAATAAATACTTATATAGATAATTACACCCAGACTCACGAAAAACATACATGTTCATGCACACAAATGTCTGTCCTAGGTGGGAACCCACAACCTTCGGCGACAAAACACGTGTTTAATTATGAGTAGCTACATAACTCGACATATTTTTCTGCTTGTATTTTTATTATACATCGTATTTCAAGAGACTTTTTATTAATGTTTTTTTTTGCTCTTTTGACATATTATATATATTCATTTAATACTGTTTATTTCCTGTTAAATATATAAACGTATATATAAGACGACTATGAATAAAGCACCGGCGCCGGAGCACAATAAATTGATCATGACGGTAATGACATAACCTCCCGCATTTTCATCGAGAACGGTATATACATGTCCCTTTTTTACACAGCGGTTATATATATCGCGCGTCTCTTTCACGGCGATTGATGACCCATTTTTTAATTAATTTTAGGCTAAACCTCCTACTAGTCTATTTGAATGTTTGTTTTTTTCTTACATAAAATACTAACTTTTACTACTGGCTAGTTCAAAATTAAATATTGTATAATTACATTATATTTTCAAGGGTTATCTGAATATGTTACATTCACAAATCTCCTCTAATCTTTATTTATTTATTTTTTTATAGAGAAGGAAGTTAAGTGGTCACCAAACGCACGCCCACAACGTACAAAACGTACGCCCACTTCTAATTCCTAACACAAAATTCATAAACGATGAGAACATAAACACATTAATTCGAAATTCAAACATAATCGAACTTAAACGTAAACAAATTCGAATTTTAATCGTCGTCGATTCATTTATCGCATTCGTTAGGCGAAGGTCTTAATTAAAACAACTATAAACTTTTTAATTAAAATTTCCTTTTCAATCAATAACTTGGAATGTCACAATACATAGGTGATCTAACCTGCGCAATAAAAACCTAATCGACCTCGGTTCGCTATTGACCATGCGTATGAGTAAGCAGACGTTACGGCGATTACGTCATCATGAGCAATTTTTTTTTTAATCAAGACCAACGTCACCCATATGAGATATAATTACGTAATTTCTATCACTGTGATCGCTGCTGTATTGTCGACTCGACTGCCTCGTTGGTCTGGTGACTGAAGAGATAAACCTAACGCCATGGATGCGTGAGGTGGCCGCGTCCTGTTTCTAACGGGTCGAAAAGGACGGCAGCCGGGATGATCTCCAGTGTAGAATCTTATAATTCTCCACCACCCCCATTGATATTGTACGCAATATCATTTTTTTTTATTTAGAATAGGAAGGCGGACGAGCATATGGGCCGCCTGATGGTAAGTGGTCACCAAACGCCCTTAGACATTGGCTCTGCGAGAAATGTTACCCATCGCTTACATTGCCAATGCGCCACCAACCTTGGGAACTAAGATGTTATGTCCCTTGTGCCTGTAATTACACTGGCTCACTCACCCTTCAAACCGGAACACAACAATATCGAGTACTGCTTTTTTGCGGTAGAATATCTGATGAGTGGGTGGCACCTACCCAGACAAGCTTTCCCAAAGCTCTACCACCAGAAAATTAAATTGAATACACCTCGTGAACTAAGATGAGGCATTTGTTGTACCTACAAGTATTACGGCTAAGTCTAGAAAACAAAATTCTCTAAAAATTTGGCATTGCGTTCTTTAAAAAGAAAACATCACGGAACTATAATTTTATAACAATAATCGAAGCCAGATAGGTGACCTTACGAATGATCTAGGAATGTCGTTTGCCCTACAAACTGACTGACCTTTGAAAGAGACAAGCGTTAGCTGGCAACATCGCTCGTGGTCGTGACCAAGACTAGCCTTAAAAGAAAATCTTTGCATTTTGTTAAATATTTAATCTGTTGATGATTAAACAAAAATAAACAACTTCGACCTTGAATTGACGCGATATCATTGGTCGAGGTCTTGAATAATCTATGATATTCATTATGGATTCGCGAAAAAAAAATCTTGAATGTCTGCGAAGTTCGTACCTAAACTTCGGAAGTGAAATTAAAGTGGATATAAGTAGTTAAGTGTATATAATAAAGATATATTAATCAAGAACTGTTTGTAGTACATAATACAGGGCTATTACCAAATCACATGGAATATGTAAATCTAAGGTTTGTTTATTTTTACTCCTTCCTCGAATGGAATAGGGAATAGTACCTACATTTTTATTGCTACAGGTCGGTGGGACGGGCTCATGGGTTACCCGATTTTGAGTGTTCACCACCACCCAGACGTTGGCGATAAGAAATATTAATCATTCCTTACATCGCCAATGCGCCACCATCCTTGGGAACGAAGATGTTATGTACCTTATGCTTGTAGTTACACTGGCTCACTCACCCTTCAAACCGGAACGCAACAATATTTAGTATTGCTGCTTAGCGGTGGAATATCTGATAAGTGGGCGGTACCTACCCAGACGGGCGTGCACAACGCCCTACCAACTAGTGTACAGTGTTTTCAGTCATATTAACTTGCAAGTGCAATTATAATTGAAATTTCCGTGAGGGTTTCTGTTATCATGATATCATCACAATTGTACAATATTAAATATGAATATAGAAAAAAAAAAACAAGATTGCAACGAATAATAGCTAATTAGCTAGCTATTTATAAAAATGCACTAATCATTTGACCTTCAAATCATAACTATGTACATTATCCTTAAAATCTTTGTTTAGCGGATGATTAATTAAACAATGCTGTCCTTTTCTTTCGAATGTCAAATCTATAATGACAGAAAGAGAGAAATCTGTGTTAAACTAAACAATAAAATAATAAATTTTAATAAAAAGAACTACTGTGATGCATGCTGAGTTAGCCTTCAAGTCATAAGCAAGCATGTAAATGAGATAAGCCAACGGCGCGAGATATATTATAGTGCACGAGTGTGTGCGCAAACACAGGTGACACTCATAATGCGATGGGACGGCAATCCGACACGACCGGAAAGAATTCAGGCGCAGGACCAACGAGGCACGGGAGTGCATACAATTAACTATAAGACTATGTTAATATTGTACGCAACGTCGGCTTTGTATTAAAATAAATAAATAAATAAAATAGAGCATAGAGTATCTAACTAAAACTACATATTAAATATTTTAAACAACGAAAATAAAATGATAATACAATAACGTTTTAAACTAAAATATAATTTCATTCGACTAAATGGTATAAAATAGCGTGCTTTAGTATCACCCGACTTTTTTATTATACAGCTATTCGCGTATGTAATAAAAATGTACATAAGTAGAAATTAACTCACGCGTTTTATAATTCAATATATTTTTTAGAGTTTATATTTCACTAGAGGTTTACCCGCGGCTTCGCTCGCGTCATCATTCAGTATGCTAAATACCATTTTCCATCGCAGTTTCTTCAAAAATGTTTTTTTATTAACTTTTACCGCCTTTATCACGCAGTTAGGGGTCAAATTTTCAAAACTCCCTAAACAGTGCAAACCTAATGCGTAAAAAGAACCAGTAGTTTATGCTATGCGTAGATATGTCATTCAGTCGTATATATATCTGCGTCATGTTTACTTTTCCGCTACTCCACTCGGGACATATTTACTTTTACTATAAACTCTGTAAATAAATCAGCCATATTCTAAAACACGACCAATAGACTAAAGATAGTATAGTTCTAACTCTTTTTCAAAATTCAATACGAACGAATCTGTATATGAATAGCCGTAATGAAGGGTGAGGGAGCCAGTGTAATTACAGGCACAAGGTGCATAAAATCTTAGCTCCCAAGGTTGGTGGCTATGGTTGACATTTCTTACAATACCACTGTCTATGGGCGTTGGTGACCCCTTAACATCAGGTGGCCCATATGCTCGTCCGCCTTCCTATTCTATAAAAAAAAAATAAGATAACAAACAGACAAGGTTACTTTCGCAGTTAACGTATTAGTTTGGTTACATATTTTACGATCACGAATTTGGCGACAACGGTGACATTTTTACGGTGAATTTAATCGGTAATTCGTAGAAAGTTTTTGTTGCATTTTATAGCACTAATAAAATATCGCATGATCTTTGTTATATTAACTACTCGGCGCGTGTGGGGGTTGTTTTTTGTTGGGTACCCCATGTATTTATCTGAACCCCTCCCTATACAGCGTGTATGCAAAAACATCATGATGATCGGTTGAGAAGTTAAGACGTGGAAACGTGACAAATATACAAACAAAGTCACTTTTGTGTTTATTATATAATTAAGGTTAAGGTATTTGAGGTTATTTAAGGTATTTGATGGTGTTATCCTGATCGATTCGGTCACGGTGGCAAGTGTCAAGAGAGATTAGCCCACTGCGCAGGACATATTATAGTGCACAAGTATGTGTGCAAACACAAGTGCACTCTCTATCCCCTAACTCTCATAATCCGATGGGACGGAAATCCGACACGACCGGAAAGAGTTCAGTCGCTGGACCAACGGCTTAACGTGCTTTTCGAGGCACGGGAGTGTACACCTACCAGATACTGTTTAGCGGTAACCAACTCAATTTCGCATTTAAAATAATAATTAGGATGTAATTACTAAACTAAAATATTATACAATCTTCCAACTACCAGACTCCGGGCTGCTACTGAGACTCTTCGAAAAACTCACTAACATTTTATCGACCCGACCGGGGTTTGAACCTCGAGACCTGAGATCTGCGGCCTTATATTTAGCCACAAGACCAACGAGGCTGTCAACAAGGATATGAATGAATAGGCAAACACCTCAGTATGTTGTGTTAGAGTTTTTAATCGCTGGCGTTGACGTTAACTGTGATTTGTATGTAATTCCGATTCTTGTCACTAGATGGCGCTGTTTTCATTCAAAACAATTCGCAGTTAATATCAACGCTAGCGAATGAGCAAAGAAACTCGGATTAGGTACACTGATCCTGAGGTTTGATGTTATCAACAAAAATACATATTATTTTTATAAATAAAAGTAGAAGAAAAATAATCGAAACACGTCGTAATTTTCAATAACGATTAACGCTTCGCAACAACAAGTTCATTGATGTAGTCGAGAGGGGGTAGCGGGCGTCATTTGCACTATAGCCTATAGCCTATATTCCAAGGCTATATAATTACAAGAGGAGTAAACGGAAACCCAAATAGACAACTTTGACACCGATATAAATTTACGCGATATCATTGGCCGAGATATTTTCATCCATAAAGAAAATGGATTCGCGAAAAAATGGCGCTTTCAATGTCCGCGAAGTTGTAACCGGAGCTTTGAAAGTTAAATTAATCTGGTTATAACTAGTTAAGTGGTACTACAGGTACAAGGGTCATAACATCTTCATGCCTAATGTTGGTGGCGCATTGGTGATGAAAAGAATGGTTAATATTTCAGCGCCAATATGTATGGGCGGTGGTGACCGTTTAACATCAGATGGCCCATTTGTCGTCCACCAATCTATAACATAAAAAAACGCCGCTTCACCCCCCCTCCCCCGTCACGCGGGCGAACACTATTTTATAATAATTTTAAAAGTTCAGAATCTAAGACGTGAAGATTTACTCGATGAAACATCGCGAGGATACAAGCACGTTTTGAATGTATCACATGTGGAGCATTTGCCCACATTATTGCCCAGCAGTGGGTTATTTAACTTAACAAACAGTTGTCAAAATATATACTCACACCACTACGACGCTTCCATGTCTCTCTACGTTTCAATCTCGGCACGCTGTTATACATCACAACGGATAAAATGTCACACTTCACTTATTCAATTAATTAACGCCTATTCACTTCACTTTTCGAATTATCATCTCAAATTATCCTCACTTCACTTTGTCATTTTATAAACTTTACGTTTATTTACTCTTTATTGTTATTTATGTAATTTATTATTATTATTATATCGGCGACTGCGTATCATATAATTTTAAGAATACATTTAACTATATAATTTTAATCAAAAGAATGACTGACTGACATACCAATGCACAGCTCAATCTGTACACGGCAGTTTAGCACTAACGAAGAATTTTAGGTTCCAGGATTAGTATATTTTTTTTAATACTAGTCACCCGCCCGACATCGTACGCGTAAAACTCATACGAAGTTACACTAATCAACCCCCACCCTTACAGTTAAAATTACCTAATCCTTTCTTATCGGTATGTTCCAGATTACAGATCGATTATCTATTGTCTTGGTATTGGTAGTGGTCTCGTACTTCAGGTAGGCGAGTGAGCCGGTGTAATTACAAGCAAGAAATGCTTTTTGCAAAGACATTGTCTATGGCCCACGTATCACGGTCAACTTATGGAGTTGACCCATTTAAACAACCTTCTTAAAATATATAATAAGAAAGAAAGAGAGAGAGAGAGAGAGGGTTGCTCCTGACTGGCCCAAAAAGCCGGTCTGGGTACGAGCCTCGGGGTTACCCATTTTACGCGGGATAATTCCTCACTGGCATCTTGCCGTATCATTTATTTTGGCCCGAAGGGCCAGGATCTCTATGACCCAGCGGCTGTCGTCATGAAAGACGACAAAGAAAAAAAACATGCTGTATAATGACGCATATTACCGCTCGGTAGCGATAGGTGGCGTTGATTGAATTTTTCACATTCCGAATCGCGCTGTCTAGATTCGCTACTGAATATACAGGGTGACTGGTGAATTAGGATCAATATTTTAGGAGCATAATCGGTACATGATTCTCATTCGAATTATGTAAAAAAAATAGGTACTTAATTTTTGACCAAATTTACAAAAAATTTACTTTAAATAAATAAAGTGTGGACATATTTCCGCGGCGCGTGCGGCGTGGTGTTTGCCCCCCCGCAACCCCTGCCCCGCGGCTTATTAGTATTAGTAGGTTAGTAGGTTAGTCGGGCGAGCGCCGCCGTAAGGTTCGTCCATCTTCCCGCGCGCGCGCCCCTAGCGATCGATCTTACGCGTATACCTAATGTTTCGTGTGTGAGTGTGACCCGTAATTAGTAATTAGGTATGGCTTATCAATACACAAATGCAGAATAATGTGAGTACTGTGAGTAGTAAAGTGACATATTCGTGTTAAAGCGTGTGAAAGACAATATGCGTAAACGTGCCGAACTGTGTATCACACGAGCAGGAGCTCACTTTGAACATTTGTTAAGGTTAGTGTAGTTATGTAGGTAAATAGGTAGTTCATTTAACTACAATTCATTTGACAATCGTTGTAAATAAGTATGATTCAATTTTTAAATACGCCGGAAATACCAAGATAGGTAAACAGTTAATTTTTGTCCCAAGTTCATATCATTTACCTAGTCAACAAATTTGTTGCTTAAACGAGTGAAATATTTTGGTATTTTTGCCTGTTCTAAGCCAGGTTTAAAGTATGAAGGGGGATTGGATCATGCTTGTTTATCAAAGGTAGCCTGCTACCCTGTTAACACGCGGCGGCGTTTGGACGTAGGGAAAGTACCGCGCGATAACTAAATGTACCTAACGGTGTTGTGTCGTCAGCGCAGCTAGGGCGTCCACATGACGCGTAATTAATTACATAACTTTTGGTTAACTTTACTTAGAAGTTTATTAATATTTATGTTATATGTATTTTTTTTTGGTCATATATGGTCGTCAAATATCACGTCCCTAAGTATTGATACTAATTCACCAGTCACCCTGTATATAAAGTGAAAATGATTTTGCTAAAATGATCATATCTTTTTTTTTTATACAGAACAGGAAGGCGGACCGGCATAAGGGCCACCTGATGGTAAGTGGTCACCAAACGCCCTTGGACATTAGTACTGTAAGAAATGTTAACCATCGCTTACATCGCCAATGCGCCACCAACCATTTTATGTCCCTTGTGCCTGTAATTACACTGGCTCACTCGCCCTTCAAACCGGAACACAACAATACCAAGTACTGCTGTTTTGCGGTCGAATATCTGATGAGTGGGTGGTAACTACCCAGACGAGCTTGCACAAAGCTCTACCACCAGTATATCAAATAAATTACAGTTGTACGAACTGAGGAAAACTCTTCTTTGGTTTCATTTACCGGTTGATCCACCATATTAGTACATAAACACATGCCATTCAGAAATATAACGCTTTACGATAACATACATAGGTATGTTATCATTTGGATTATGATATGTGGAGACGTATTATCTTGTATTAAATATATAACATAGTTTCATTTTTAGACAGTGACTCACATATTATTATTTCTTAGAACTACTTGAGGTGTGATAGTTCAGTGGTTAGAAGACGTGAATCTTAATCGACGATTCCGATTTCAATTTTGTTTTTTTTTTTTAATATTTAAGCTAGCGCTTGACTGTTATCACACCTGATGGAAAGTGATGATAGAAGATGCCTATTCACTCTTTACTTGAAGGGACCCATATTGTAGGTGGTGGGGAAAACGGAGGTCGGGAGCGTATTCCAGACCTTAACGGTGCGTATCAGAAACGAGGAAGCAAATCATTTCGTACGAGTCTTAGATACGTCAATACGTACGGGTGCAGATCTTTTCGATGAAATCAAAACCGGGCAAGCAACACTAAAGTGTGTGTGCTGAGTTTATAATTTATTTTGGAACAAAAACATCAAACAAAGAACCTGCATGCGACCAACCCGCTTCGAGGCAGCGTGGCTCTAAACCTCCTCAAAAAGGAAAAAACCCCTTAGCCCAGCAGTGTGACATTCACACACTATTTTTTACTTCTTAAAACTTCGCTTCTTGTAATTAATATAAGCTATTGTTATCCCTCATTTACAATTAACTTAATATAATTTGACATATATATTAAAATTATATACTATATTATAAATTCAGGATTAATTAGGATTCTAAGCGTGGTTAAAAATAGACGCGCGCTAATTTAAAAACCGCCATCTTGTTGGACAGGAAAGGTAAAGTAATTAATTCATTATTAATGGAGCGACTTGTGATTTATGAGGACTTGAAAATGTTTGCATTCGATGTAAAATTGTATCCATTTTCTGAAAAATCGCCTTTCATTCTCGTAACATACGTCTACGTCACATCGCGCGGTTTTAGTGAGAAATATTAGTTAACACGAGGTTTTAGTTCAATGACAATTTCAAAATTAATTATTTTTAAGACTAAACATATGTACATCATTCTAATTAATACATTAATTCTCGAAGCAGTGCTCTTTCAAATCAACAATACTCCGTTCACGAGTAACTCTGAGAAAAGAGGCATCTATTTAGTTTATTTTTATATATTAGATTGGTGGTCTGTCAAATGGGCCACGTAATCGTTGGTCACCAATAACCATAGACATTGGCGATGTAAGAAATATTAACCAATCCTTACATCGCCAATGCTCCACCAACCTTGGGAACTAAGATAGCATCCCTTGTGCCTGTATGTACACTTGCGATACTTATCTAGACGGGCTTGCAGACCATACCACAAAGTACAAAATCCTGTAATGAAAATATGATCACAATACGAAACCTCTCAAAATATGTCGTCTCGTGTGTATAGTAAGATAATGTTTACAAACACATCTGTATGTTTGTATATTACGCAATCATGTCATTGTTTGTAGAACAATTACCATCTACTGTGGATATCATCTTATATATCTTACTCCAACTCTCATCTATCTATCTATACATGAAACATCCTAAACTTGAATCTTATCGTTGGCAACCGATCGTTACTCGTAACCCAAAAGCGTTTGATTATTAAAAACGATTCGTTAAATAATATAATCGGTTGTGTGTATTTGTATGTTTGTCTTTCTTCTTCTCGATCGTTTACTTCATTGCTGAAGGTCGTGTCCACTCTGATCTAGGGTCTGGGTCACGATCTCTGTGAATTTTCTCCAGTCCTTCCTGTCCTCAGCTTCCCTCAGGGCTGTGGTCACTTGGAGACCATTTGTCTTTATTATTCACTAAACCATATCTTAAATACTTAAAATTAAAAATAAGCTGTAACTAAACGTTACACATAAACGTTGCTTATCAGCTGTTTAGTTTAATACAGATTTCTCTCTTTCTGTCATTATTGATATGACATTCGAAAGAAGAAGACGCAGCATGTTTCTATGTTGTCTCATAGTCTTCACAAACGTGTTGTGCCTGTGTGCGCAAGTTTTGATTTCCAGGCAGGATTAGAATAAAACATTTTCGTTCCAATTGGGATTCTGGATTCCTAGGCTGGCTTGGGTAGTTTTCGGCCAGCCTGTTTATGATGGGATCGTCTCTATTATGGATCGCCATTGTAAGACAGTCAGTCCAGGCAGAAACAGATTTCCCTACGGAGTAGGTAGGTTCAAGCCTAGGGCGGCAAAACTTGGTGACAGTCTTCTTTGCGACCACACATCAGCGTAATAAAAATATGTATCCATAGCATGAAGCAAAGAATATACCCGTATGAAAAATCCGATTATTAAAATAATCAACTGGTACTAGAGCGGAAACCTTCCATCGACCTTTTTTATCGCTCGGAGAGCGTTACGCGTTTCGGTAAACTGTTGGGGGTATGTGGGACTCGCCGGTATCCAAGGCGCCGAGTACGCCCTGGTTTTAAGAATACCCACTAAAAAACCAGCGGTACCCTTGCCATCTTATCGAGGAGAGCCACGGGATCGCTCACACATGCTACCGTAAGCCCTTCCATCGGCCTAGGGCTAGGACAAACATGGTACGAAACCTTCTCCTGAGTCCAGAGCTTTCTTTGCAGAGTGCAGTTGCGCCCTATTCATCAGTTCCTCGTCATCACGACACGTCATCATAAATAATCACCCGCTACTTTTATAATACCGTATGTTATTTCGGTTAAGTGATATCAAACTGACGACACCATTTTATTTAATTAATAATAATCCAATTACAATTCTAAATCTATTACGATACTTAAGTCTGAGTAACGGCGACACCATTTTGAAAATATAAATATTAATCACTCCAAATATATATAGTTTAAATAAAGATAAAATAACATTTTTAATTTATAATTTTTTTTCCGCCATGAACTTGATTCTTTGCTAGTTGTCTTGCAGTCATATATTTTTTTTATTTTAAACTTTGAGTTAAGAATATTGAACCTGCTATCTACAGTTTTCGACCCAATAAGTAATAACTATAATATTTTTTATATTCGTAACCACTTTCCATCAGGTGATAACAGCCTGTGAATGTCCCACTGCTGGGATAAAGGCCTCCTCTCCTCTTTTTGAGAAGGTTTGGAGCTTATTCCACGCTGCTCCAATGAGGGTTGGTGGAATACACATGTGGAAAAATTTCAGTGAAATTAAACACATGCAGGTTTCCTCACGATGTTTTCCTTCACCGTAAAGCACGAAATGAATTACAATCACAAATTAAGCACATGGAAATTCAGTGGTGCTTGCCCGGGCTTAAACCCACGACCATCGGTTAAGATCCACGCGTTACCACTGGGCCATATCGGCTCAATATTTTTTATATACTATTTAATTTTTGTCGTATCTCACATATGTATATTACAGGTGACAAGTACAAGTAGCCTATATCCTCCGTTGGGTATAAAGCTTGCTTCATACAAAATTTGATCAAAATCGGCTCAGCCATGTTTAGCTGTGAACGCGTAACAGACAGACAGAGTTACTTTAGCATTCATAATATTAGTATTAGTATAGAGGTAATGTAGCGCAAAGCGTAGATTATTATTTTTTAATAAGTACTTAATATTCTTAATACGTCATTATATTATCACCTATTGAGTCGTTTGGCGTGGTTGGTAGATAACTGCCTTTCACGCCGAAGGTTGTGGATTCGATTCCCACCCAGGACAGTCATTTGTGTGCATGAACATGTCTGTTTGTCCTGAGTCTGGGTGTAATTATCTATATACGTATGTATTTACAAAAGAAAAGTGGTTTCCATAGTACGAGCTCTGCTTAGTTTGGGATCAGATGGCCGTGTGTGAATAATGTCCCAGGATATTACTATTTTTAATATCTATATGTATATGTCAAAAGTTTGGTGTTTTTATAATACATGTTATTTATATAAAATATATTTATTTTTAAATATACCTCGACCAATTGCGCTGGCGATATAATAAATATGTGTACGCAAACACAGGTGCAATTTATTACGTCACTTATAACCCGATGGGAATCTGACACGACCGTAGATATCAGGTCTGGGAACTGCTTTAGGTGTCTTACACACACGCGAGTGTTTTACTTCTATCTAATCCCTTAACTCTGTACTACTACAGAGAATTTCTTGTTAAATTTTTTATGCCCAACCTTCAATTATAAAAGCCTGTAAGGTACTATTTTATAATCATTAAAAGATTTCATGTTCCGTTTTTTAATTGCCCGATATTACTTATCATTTTAATTCGTGTCGAAATCTATTATATTTTAACATTAGTCAATGTAACTATTTTTATTTCTTTTAATACAATTATACGCGTACGAATTAAGATAACACTGTGATAAAACGATATACGATGTAAAAATAGAATTTTTAAATTCGACGGTTTATACGACGATAACAACATTTTTCATTTATATGTCACGCACGCACACAAACACAATCCCTATACACGATATCAATAAAATTTAAAAATCGTATTGACACAATAAAAATCCCAAACACTATTCACTCACTACATTCCAATTTCAAATCGTAATCGATTTTTAACGAGACACTGAGACGATAATAATTCTTTAAAAGAACACAACTTTAAAAAAAGAATTAAAATTAACGGTACGTCTACGCGTAACGATATACACCTGAAAACTGACTGACTGAATTCACAGATAACATAGATATCGTATGTACACAAAACATTATTAGCGTTAAGAATAATCTACACGTACAATGAAGTTGAGTTCTAATAAAAAAAAAAGCATTCAAATTTCGAATATGTTTGAAGAACATTTTTGTTATCAAGCAAAAGAAATAAACGATCTATGCAACGGTTTTGTTAGTAGGTAGTTTGAGTATAGATTAAAATGTTTAAATTTAGAATACAATTATTATTTATATTACAAGAATTCGAATTTCGAACGACTTTCTAGACGGGATTAACATATCAATGTTGTAGGTAGTCTACTATCAGGAATAGCCTTGTTTTTTTTTTAAAATACACTAATGTTACGTAGGGCACGAACCAGAGTGCCTGTAACCTATTTGTCTAACTTAATCCTGATTAAATGAGCGTATAATATGTACATACTAATTGGTGGTGGTACATATTATGTGGTTGGTGGTAGAGCTTTATGCAAGCCCAGATGGGATGATGATGAAGTCTTGACCGATATCGGCCACGGCGGCTAATCACAAGAGAGATTAGCCAACTGCGCAGTACGTGTTCAAGCTTCATAAAAATTTCATCAAAATCGGTTTAGTCATAAGCGTAACGGACAGACGGACAAAGTTCCTATCGCATTTGTAATATTATTATAAATAAGATAGCGACATATGATTAATACTTGTAACACGTGTGACGAACAAAAAATACCTATTAAGTTTCTACTACTTTCTTTAATAATTCTTGTACAATATAGGTTATTAAGCTCTGGAATGTCCTTCCTTTAGGCCAAATCCATAGATATTTTTAAAAAACTTGTAAAAGATAATTTTTTGTCTCAAATACCTTATCACCAATAATTTATTTAATTTTTCTTTTTTTTAAAAACTCGTTTTGTTTGACAACGTATCGTATTTATTGTATAATGTATTCATATTATAGACTATATGTTAGTATGTATTGATAATATAATTATTTATAGATATATTATATTTTATATTCATATTAAAACTTATTAATTTGTTCGTTTTTGTTATAGATTTATGTTATTTTATTTATTATTACAGCACCAGCTGCCCCATATCCCATGAGTTATTCCTTACACCGTTGGTTGCCTGGAAGAGATCGCTATGTAGCGATAAGGTCGCCAAAGTTGTATGCTACTCATAATTACGTTGTATCCATGTTTTTTAATTAATTTTTTTATCGTTGTGGTGTACAATAAACTGTAAGGTAAAATACTTTCTACACAGTAGAAACAACACACCGAACCACTTACCTTACTCACTATACTCACATTACATAATTATTAAATGAAGTATATTTGGATTTCAATTTTGAGAATTAATAACGAGTACAACACGAGATGGCCCAGCGGCTAAAACATTCACGATGTTAACCGAAGACCGCGTGCTCAAACACGGACCAATACCAATCGTAAAAGACAAACAAACCTCAAATTTCCACAGCCTTGCGATTCGCTAATAGCTCTGCTATATTATGCACTACAAACAATTCTTGATTAATATACAGTAACAACTTGTTAATCTCCCATAGCTGGGCTAAGGCCTCATCTCCCTTTTGAGAAGGTTTGGAGCTTATTCCACCATGCCGCTCGTATGCGTGTTGGTTGAATACACTTGTGACAGAATTTCAATGAAATCAGACAGATACAGGTTTCCTCACGATGTTTTCCTTCACCGTCAAGCACGAGATGAATTATAAACACAAATTAAGCACATGAGAATTCAGTGGTGCTTGATTAATATATATTTATTTATAATACAACACTAATCCACTCAACTGCTTTTATATATACTTTTACTTTATTGTACACCCAAAAGATTAAAGAAAGAAAAATAAATTACACAACACACGGATAAAACCTATTTAGTATACAACTTTGGCGGCCCTATTGTTACATAGCAATCTCTTCCAGGCAACCAAATACACTAATTATAACTATATAATAATAATAATAATGTCCTCCAGACCGATTTTGGCTACGGCGGCCAATCTCAAGAGAAATTAGCCAACTACGCAGGAGATATTATAGTGCACAAGTGTGTGCGCAAACACAGGTGCACTCTCTATTCCTTAACCCTCATAATCCGATGGGACGGCAATCCGACACGACCGGAAAGAGTTCAGGCACAGGACCAACGGCTTTACGTGCTTTCCGAGGCACGGGAGTGTACACACTTCCAACTTCCAGACTCCGGGCTGCTACTGAGAATTTTCTGACAGAAAAACCCAATAACATTTTATTGGCCTGACCTGGGAATTGAACCCAGGACCTCCGGGTCTGCGGCCTTACATCAAGCCACTAGACCAACGAGGCAGTCAAGTATAACTATATATAGTAACTATATATATATATAATATAATTTGTACTCACAAAGCCGCTTTTCGCTTTCTCATGGCGGGACATTTTTTCCTTGTTGACATTCAGATGTACCATTCTGTAACAAGATAATATAAGATAAACTTACAACAGACCTACTTTATGATCCGACACATTTCGGTCACAGCGGCAAATCTAGTCGTCACATTATGTTGTGAATATGTTCTGTAAGACGGGGTCAGATGTCATGTATCCTGACAGATTTTATGCAAAATTTAATGATGATCAGTTGAGTAGTTGATATAGTAGTATATAATATTAGTCAAGATATAATGGTAATATATAGTGTATATAGTTTGTTCACAAACAAAGTTTACATTTTATTCTCATTACACTAGACGACAAATCGACAGAGCAGGCACAGAATCAATGGCTATTTGCAAGGAATTTGAACCTAGACTTTTAGACTAACAGATCAGTTAAAACAGACATACAATTTTTTAAATGGAGAGATGATTCTTGAATAAATATTTACTTAATAATATTATTATATAATATTGTAATAGGAATATATGGGTTAGATAAATTACCTATTTTATTTAACTCCATTATTAATTAATACAATTAACACAAATAAAATCTTGAATCATAATATATATTTTTTAACTTTAATACAAATTTCTATTAACATTTCTGTGTATTTGTCTGGTATAAAATATCATAACTATCTGCAGTCTATAAATCTCTGTGGAAGATCACTTATCGATCCATCGTGTAATGAATCGTCATTGCCGAGTCAAAAAAGCCAATTAATCATCTGCACATTCATTGCCTTGCCTGTATAGTCGCTAGATTAAACGGCGCAAAAAGGTACTGGGTTTAAGCCAGTGTCAGTAATAACTTGTTAGTTTATGTTAATATTAAGGCTACCAATAATTATTTTAGGTTGATTAATATACAAATCAGTTACACATATTATACTGAAGTAAAATACAACAGAGATAGATTAGTGGTAACAACATTAGAATTACGAGTTTGTTTCATTGATTTATCCTTATTTAGCGGAAAATATGTCTAAATTTATTATCATTACCATTTATTTTAATTATAACTTTAATAATCACATGATATGTCTATGACTTTATTCGCTTTATTCGTACAATTGCAATTATGGAGATTTTATATTTACTTTCCTATTAAATCATTTTTGAATGTCCGATGATAAGCTTCATGATATAATATTATGTCGACCGCAAGACTATGGTGGAGTGGTTAAAGTTATAGCTCGGGATATGAGGTTTTCTCTAGACATTGTATTGTTTATTTAAGGTTTGTAACAATAGCTATTTAATTTAGTTGAATGGCTAGCTCACTATTGCTATGGATTCATAATTAAAAAAGAATAATATTCATAAAATTAAGTCAAAAACTAAAACTTTATAAGTTCAGGAAGTCTGTACTTATATTATATTATATTTTAGAATGAAGTAAAGATAAATGGTTCGATATAATAATAATAAATTATGATAAAATTAATAGTTATAATGTTGAGATATTTATTTATTAAATTTAAATCGCATCAATAAATAAAGTTTTGTAATAAAACGTTGCAATAACGTTCAATTGACGCAACCGAAGGCTAAGTCCCGCCAAATGTTCACATTAATCGAGGTCGAGCCCAAAACGAACAGTTAAAACTTTATATATAATAGTGTCAGAACTATACACTATATATCGTAAAATATACAATGTTTAAGCAAAAAAAAGTGGTTGTATAGAAAAATATGCGGGTCTATTATCATCTAACGGCCTCGCCCGTTTAGTAACGCTGTGTTTTCTATCATAAAAACCTAAAAACACGACTTCATAGTCACCTTAGTACAATCTCTGTTATAACCTAAACAAACTTTCTGATACAATGATTTTATCATATCAGCAGATAAAGGCTAGATAATTCATGTACTTTACCACTAAATAGAGGCTGATTTAATTTCAAACAACTTCACAAACATCACTTTTTGATAAAAACATGATAGATAACACAAACAACGGTCGGATAACACACATAAGCATGAACTAGTGATGTCATACATTATTTCCTTACGACACGATTCGTCAAGCGTCATACATCGTATTCGTATTTCGTAGTGATGTATTTGTCAGTATTGACGTTATAGTGACAAAAATATTAAGTTTGCGAGGTTAGCTACTATAATTATAGTAATATTTGAATTAAGTTAGTAAAATAGAATACATTATATCATCAAAGCAGATGTTTTCAAACCTTTGTTTAAAAGTATTAAATAAAATAACAAATATTGTTCATGATTTTTATAATTTAATTGCTATATATATATATATATAAAGCAATGAAACTCTTTGTGGTTTTAAATAATATTCTCTATTCGAAAAACAAGCAATAAGAATTCTTTTGTTCTTTTTCAAATTCTTATTTTGTTCTTTTTCATTTGACTCATACTAACAATGGAAATAATTTGCTGATTCACAAATTATAAGGATAAAATTTTATTTTATAAATTTTTAAAATGGATAACAATCAGGAACCTAAAAAATGTTTTTGTGCAAGATGTTTTCTACCTATAAATTCGGAAGATAAAGTTGATGTTGACGGTCAAAATTTTCATAGAATCTGTAGCATGTGTTGTAAGTTACATTTTGGTTTTTTGTTACCAAAGAACACTCTCGTGTAGTGTACCCTTCCAACTCCCAAACTCCGAGCTGCTACTGAGACAGAAAAACGCAATAACTTTTTATTGGCCCATCAGGGGGCTTGAACCCAGATCCTCGACTACCTATCCTGCAACCTTTTATCTAGCCACTAAACCAACGAGATAATCAGTTTTCTAATAGTAATGAAATGTAAATAACTGATTACAGGTGTTTGTCGCACCATACCGACATCCTTGAAAATGTTCTACGGTCACGTGTTCTGTAACGAATGTTTTAAAAACCACGTGATGTCACGATTTAAGGGAGACAGTTCTCATATATCTTCTAACAGCTGGTGGATGCACTCGACAATGGGACCTCGGACTTCAGAAAGTGAAAACAAAGGGAATGAAGGTAAAAGATACTTTTTAAAACGAACTGTTTTATTTAAAGCGTTTAATAATGAGAATAAAATTTAGTAAAGCTTAGCCATCGATTGAATGCGATGGAAAACTATTGCGTCATTCCTTTACCCCGACGTGATGTGACACACACACTAGTAAAGTTAAATAAAAGCTACTAAAAAAATAATCACAATTTCTCCAAAAATTTAGACGTTGCTGAAAAATCGACAGAAAAACCTCCGAAGCGTTTCATTTGCGCTCGTTGTTTGCAATCTGTGGACGAAAGTGATAAAGTTATCATCGGCAACGATAGCTTTCACAGTCGATGTGCCAAGTGCTGTAAGTTACCACCGTTAATGATTAGGTAGTGTGACCAATGTACGCACGTTCATGCATATGAAAGTGTTGTTTTTATTATTTGCTGGCTGTTTTCTTATTTTATGGCAAATATTATTAAATATTTATACATGTATAAAAGGTTCCAATTAAGGTAACCGCAATTAAGTTTTGGTATAACTAAGTATTGTCTACAATTATTTGTGCTTGTCGGTGAATGAAATCATTAAAAAGAAACATGCATGCTTTAGTGGAGTTTTACCATATATAATCCACCATTTAAAATGTGATCGGTTTTAAATAAGTGGATCACAAATTTTAATAGTCAGCAGTGTGTGTAGATATATTGTAGATAGCTATCACATATTCTACTTCCAAATAGAGTAAATACAGTCACAACAGAATTAACATTTTAGTTTATAAACTTAACGTATGGACGATGTAAGGAATGGTTAATATTACTTAATGACATTGTGTTTGAGCGGTGGTGACACCATACCATCTGCTGGTCCTATCTGCCTACCTATTGTAAGAACTAGATCTCAACACGCAATCCGCAATGCTCGTAGAAAAAGAGTTCAAAGTCTATGTTTCCCGCCATAAAGAGTATCTGTCAATGTTCTTGTTGCCAGATTAAAAATATAGATTATTATTAATTAATAAAAAAAATGACAGATACTCTTCAGTAATATTTAATATTAATTCGTATCACATCTAAAATTATATATAACAATCTGACTTAGTCTTACACTATGTTTAATAAAAAACGTCCATCATTTCATTACTAATAAAGGCACAACTACACGAATTGCTCGATTATTTTATAATCTTCCTCTTCAATTTAATCTAGATTTTTGCCACAAAGTTCCGACAACAAACTTGAAGATTTACTACGGCCAAGTGTTTTGCGAGGAATGTTTCCATCGCAACGTTCTTAATCGTAACCAAGATAATCCATCGGAGTTCTTTAAGAGCTGCTTTGAACATTGGCAGAGTAATACGCAATTTGCCGAGAACATGAGAGATTTCATGTCCGGGAATAAGGAGTCGGCACCTTTTATTTTCATGATGCAAGGCCAGCAGCCACCTTTCTGTAGATGTGGAACAGGACCTCAAGAATGGTGTCAACCCAATGAGCCTCGTAAATGTAAGTTTTAGTAAGCTAGTAAGCTGAAGATTTTGTATTATTGAAAATGCTATTATTGTATATAAATAATATATATATAAATATATATTATTATAAATAATAAAGCAATTTTGTACTAATTTAAATTTTGTAAGGCAATGCCAAATAATGGAACTTTTCGCATTCTGGAACAATAACTCAATAGTCGTAATAAATACCACAGAAAAAACACCCATTTAGTCAGTTTATATCAAGCCTTATTAACTTTTCTCCCAAATAAAACCAAAAAACAAATTGAACATTAAATGATTACACAAATCTATGTTAATAAATTTTAAAAATCTACAAATTAGAAAGTTTTTCGTATTATTTACATATATAAGCATTTTATTGAATTCTAGGTGCTTAAGAGTTGATAAACAGAAAATATTTACAGCTGCAACCAACTTTACACCATCTATCGAGGCAGACTCTTTGGAATGTTCTTTTGGAAACGGAAACGAAATTGAAAATTCTGTATCCGTTAACGAATCAGCAAATCAAAATAATTTGAACATCGAAGCAGCTGAAAAAATTGAAAAACTTACGAAATACATTCACAATAGACATGGAAAAAAAGAGGATATTAATAATGCCTGGAAATTTCTAGATCCAAATAAAGAGAGCCACTCGTTTGATGGTTGGAAGGATTTGCAAGATGAAAAGCTTAGTTCGTCAAAATGTCCGAAGTGCTTGTGGCAGTGTGGCTCTATTTACGTTACTAATATTTGAACATAAAAATTGTTTGCCGATAAAGATAATTTAGAATAAAGTGTATTGTCATAGATTTGCTTATTTCATTTTGAGGTTTATAATTTGTGAAAATTGATTTTTTCATTAGTAATTTATCTTTTAAGCCATATTTTCACAATGGAAAAATGTATTTATTTATCATCCTAACAAGTTTAGTAGACTTGCAAACGTTGCAGGTAGCGGGTGAATAGTAATTATTAAACACGAATTATTATATTAAACATAAATCTCATATGGTAGATGCGGTTAACGCGTGGTCGATATTGTTTATAAATAAATAAAAAACCTTCTAGGCAAGCGCGCTCCATCTTAGACTGTATCTCACTTTCCATCAGGTGTGATACAGTCAAGCGCTAGCCTATACATTTAAAAAAAAAAAAATATCCAGCTCAGCCCCTTATTATGGCCCTACATATTTACACCTCTTTCGATCTTTCCCACCTTTTGAAAAAAAAAACATGTTGCCATCCTAAAATTATTAAAAACATAGTTACCAATTAACAAAAAACTTGTCATACTTATTTATAAATTATAACAAAATCAATGAAATATGGGAAAAGAAGATAAAAAAATTAAATATATTATTAATATGAAATAGTTATCAATCTCCATTATCACTAAGTTGTTACAAGTTATTCTAATTAGTGCAAGCCGTATAAGGTGTATATAATATATGGGGGAGAGTAAAACTATTTCCAGTTCTCTTACTCGTATAGTCTTGTATCAATTTACCTTTAAGGTTCTCCTGACTGATTCCGGCCATGGTGGATATTATTAACACATTCGTATCCTCCACACTTTTCATATCTTCATACGCTATGCCGTCATAAATTGTGTTAGTAAACCCTCTAGGAGGGATCGGCAATACATATAATAATAGCCTTGAGCCCACGTCGTGGGTTCTTGGTATACGGTAACTACTCGTGATAAAAAACGCTCGAATATAGTCAAATTGGATATTTTCGGATCGTTTTGCTATAAGCAGTATTTTTAGAGGCGTTCCCGTGCTTAGTGATAGTAAAAACGAGCATTCAATGAAACATGAGTAAGTTATCAAAAATTTATTTCACTCGCTCCGATCATGTGACAGTGGTCTTCAACCTATTTGTAGTTTTCATGCTGTTTGCCAATAATAATGAATAATTCATTGAACATTTTATTTTTGAGTATTTTTGTTTTGCACCTCCTAATAAAACTCGCCTTGTCAAGTAATAAATAATTTTTTATTATTTCGAAGCTATTACACAAATTCCATTATTATTCATGATAGCCAATTCCACTGTCTTTAATTTTTCAGGTTTAATTCGCAATGGTGTGCTTTTTCTATTTAAATTTAAAGTTCCTGTACTGTATAATATCTGTATATTTTAACAATTCTTCTGCTGTACCTACGCTAGTATGAAAACTATCTGTATATCTGTGTGTCTAGTGGCTACATGTAAGGCCGCGGACCCGGGTTCAAATCCTAGGTCGGTACAATAAAGTTATTGAGTTTTTCTGTCGAAAATTCTCAGTAGCAGCCGCAGCCCGGTGTCTGGACACCGGGTTGCTACTGAGAAGGAGTTGGAAGTGTATACACTCCCGTGCCTCGAAAAGCACGTAAAGCCGTTGGTCCTGCGCCTGAATTCTTTTCGGTCGTGTCGGATTGTCGTCCCATAGGATTATGAGAGTTAGGGAATAGAGTGCTGTGTGCGCACACACTTGTGCACTAAAATATGTTCTGCGCAGTTGACTAATCTCTCTTGAGATTGGCCGCCATGGGCAAAATAGGTCTGAAGGACTATTATTATTAGTATAAAAGTTAACTCTTAAATTTACATATATAATTCCAACTTGAATAAATATAGAATAGTCCAACTTGACTTGAATCGGGAACGTATCGTAATAGGCATGATGACTGATTTTGAAACAATCTTCTATAATGTAGGTACATGTCTACTATTACTGAAAATAATTTTATTTCAGTAATAAACTAACTGTTTACGCAAGAAATTGCATTTTCATTTACCTACTTCGATTACGCTCGAAAACACCCGCAGGTGTCATGGCGTCTGCACGTGCCGTCACGCCTCAGTCAACGACAGTAAACTTTGTATTGTGTCTATACTCAACGAAGAAAGGCAGAAAGTATTGCGTATTTCCTAAGGTTAAAAATAAATTCCAAAGTTTACAAGTGGTGTGCGCTCTCTCTGTGTAAAATACATTCGAATGCCAACCAGATCAAAGAACAAACTACAGAAGCAGAACGACTATATATAAGTAAGAAACGAAAGATGGTTCTTGAAGAATGTGAAAAGCAATTAAAAGAAAGTATGGTTACAAAACAATTTGAATAAATTGTAAATTAAGGCGGAGATTAATAAAGATTTGTTATATATTTAGATTTATTGAAGTATTCGTAAATATGTAAATTGACGAATTCAGTACTAGTGGAGCTAAATGAAATATTGTCTTATAAGTTCTTACTGGTAAACATATTAGGGCTCTTCATATGCGAGTAATACTATATAGCTAACAAAAAAAACCTATGGTAACACTAAAGATAAATAAAAATGTACTTACAAGGAAGTTTTCACATTTCGAAATTCAGATAAGCAAATCTTTATTTGATGAAAAAACTCTCCAAACATCAACAAATCCTTGGCGAATTAGAAGAATTTGCCTTAACAAAACCTTGTTCCATCATTGATTGATCTTGGATGTTTTATTTTCTTTACAAAAACGCGAATGACCAACGACTCAACTAACTAAATGATGCAAAATAATTTTGAAACGCGTAAAGACAACAACTGTCCACGAGGTTATAGATACTGAGGCGTGACGTCATTCGCTCTGATTAGTGTTTCAAATAAAATGGCCGATTGCAGAATTTTATATTTTTATTTTACTAAAAATCTTATTGATCTCAATGTGTATATTAAAATTGGATCCTTTTTATGAATCCTTTTAAAATAGGTTCTTCTCGAAAATCATTTATTTTTTAATTCTTTAATACTGTCATCATACCTATTGTTATAGATTAGTAGAATTTTTCCCCAGGTCTCTATGTAAAGACACCGTCTTAACTTCGCACCAATTCCAATATATAAATATTTGAGATAAAAGTAGATTTTACAACAATCTCGAATTGGTCTTTTAAAAGATATAACACGAAATCTTATAAATTGATGGAAATAACTCACTCAACTTCTTATCAAAAGATTCTTAATCTTAAAAATTTAAACACATTGAGCATATCATAAGTCGCGGCAATAATTACTGTACCTTTTTATCCATTAACAAAATGGTGGTTTTAAATTATTGCACTTTTTTTTAAATTATTAATTTGGAATTAAATATTCCAAAAGCTAAACGATTTAAATATTCAAGAAAAAATAAAATACATCGCACCAAAGCAAACAAAACAACAAAACAAGAGTAGATTTTTTTATATTTCATTTCTACCTTCATAAAGTTTTTATTTTATTTCATTCAACGTTTTCTACAACTGCAAAACAACCCACGACGTGGGTCTTAGGTATCTAGGAAGAAGATAAAATGTATTGAAAAAATAAATATGTCTAAAAATAAAAACCAAAGCGTATACTAAGAAGGTATTGTTGAAATGACTATACTATTTTATTGTCGATTTTTATTATAGCATTTTTACGAAGAAAAACTTGCCCGCCCACTATTGCGACAAGAGCGAGCCCACGTGGGTCACTGGCGTTGAATGGGTTAACTCTGCATGAGATGTTATAGCGCACACGTGTGTTGCAAGGTCAAGGGTTGACCAATAGAGGTTTCCCCTTTAATGTTTACTACAAATTGTTATTTGATCGCAATTAAATTGGAATATAATCATTGCTCTTTACCATTGCGTTTCGATTTTTTCTAGTTGGTAGGTCTTTGTACGCCCGTATGGGTACCACTAGGTAGCACTCACTTAACCGCTATATATATACTATATTCATATATTCTACAAAGCTAAATTTTCCTATATTTTAACATAATTTTATAAAGCATTGCTTGTATGAGAATAATAGAAACATTTTAAATAAGAAAGATAATTATGTACTAACTAACCTCATGTGAGTACATAATTATCATGTGATTATATCATTTTAAAACGAAATATGAAATGTTTAAATGAAAATCGATTATTTATAAATTTTAACCGTCACACTGCATCGTAGTTTATAATTTATAATCTGTGTCGTAATTTTGACAAATCATAAATACTAAACAATCCGCAAGTCCGCAGGTGTGGCTAAAAACATTTAAAAAGGCTGGCATTTTAAATATAAACTCTATTTATAAATGAATCTTTGTATATGAATCTATGTGATTAATAATCGTATCACGATATATTGAGTGAAATGTTGTGATGTAATCAAGATATACTTTAAATTTCTTATTTGAAGTTGAAAGCAGTTGTTACTTTTTGGGCGTTAACCGTTTTGTGTATTGAAACAAACATGTACGGAAGAAAAACACCTTCTACGTATCGCTCCACCCCTTCGGTGTATTCTCATTACACTGGAAAGTGAGTTGATTAAATGTTTCAATCTGTAAGATATTGTTCAACGATAAACGTTAATGAATGTCTAAACGAAATGACATGTATACTTTCGTAATTTTGCTTCGAACGCTATTACTCGAACTACGTATTAATCGCATGCTCCATATATTTTCAGATCGTCAACGAATTTACGTTCGTCAAAATCGGTTAGATCATTAAGAATACCGTGGTATCAAAAACCAATACTACATGATGCGTTTGTGCTTGACCTGCAGAGGGGGTCGTTGCTAACAGCCAGTATTTCTGTCGTAAGTTGTACCTTGTTACCTATACCCTGTACAAGTTAACTTGATCTTTTTGACAGGCGGGCTAGTGATGGGAAACAGAAAACATCTATAAATAGTAGTCCAAAAAATAACTTTTTAAAATACTTGTAACTGTGACGAGATGGTGTGGGTGTATTATGTGTGAAATTCTTTATTGCACTAGACATACAAAACATGAGGTAGATAAGCGATGGTGGATCAATATTCATAATAAGTACCTATTTAATATTACAGGGTTATTTTTGGACCTCCCGCCAAATTTAAATAGGTGGTTCAGACCATGAAAGTAAACAACTTTCCCAAAGAAACACGGGTTGAATTTATTTTTCACTTTTCTTAATTCAAATTAGAATTCAATTTTTTTTCACCTTATTTTTCTAAAAAGAGTTACACCCGCTGAAGAGACCTCAACCAAAAAGACTCCCGTTTGTAACAATAACTTAACAATGATCTTTAATAATGATTTTTTGTAATCGATATTTGTAACAGTTACTGCCTGTTATTAAAAAGTTATGATGTGAAGATGTTACAGACATACTCACTTTTGCATTTATAAATTCATAATATTAGTAAGGATTAAAAATCCACTAGTTCTCTTAGTTACTTCTCTTACCTAGCCTCCATTTATTTCATTTGGCAAAGATATTTGTTTGTCTACCTAGTTAAAAAAAAAGAATAAAACAAACTCATACACACTACTAATTAATTTCATATTATTAATTAATTTGCTTTTTTTTGTTTAATAATTTATTTTAAAAATAATAAATATTAATGATAGAAATGCTATTAAATTGGCTTTTATAGGAATAAAAAAATAATTGTTATTTTATAATCAATGATAAAAAACAATGATTTTTTTTTCAGTTTATAGCAATCTTCACATTCACACAGAGTATCTTTGATCTGTACTGCATGATGCTGGCAACACCCGGTTCGTCCCATTCCGGTCATTATGTGATGAGCTTTCAATTTGTTTACGTTGGAAGTGCACCAGGTAAATATTTAAAATATTTATTAAATTAATAAAAATCTAACCCACTTTTTTATATTACTCAAATTCTCATATTGTATCTTATATCAAATGTAGTAAGGGTCACCACGCCCATAATAAATATATATTTTTTGCCACTAATTTGCCACCAAACTCGAGGACTAAGATGTTAAGTACTTTGTGCCTGTAGTTACACTGCTTCGTACTTGAAACCAACGAACCAATACTTGTACCAAGTATTGCTGTTTAGTGGTACAATATGTATAAGATTAATTATAAATTCAAATTAATCACATGAAAATTCAGCGGTCCTTGCCTAAGATTAAGCCTTCAAACTCCAGTTAAGATCCACATATTCAAACCACTGGGCCATTTCTGATCCCACTTATGTAAAATGAAATATATAAAAGCATACCTTTTTTTTCAGTTCGCAACGTCCTCATTGTATTCTCGCTCTTTTCTTGGATTGGATCTATAGCAGTTCTAGTGACGAGCATCATATTGATAGTTGCTCTGAGAAAGGTAAGTTTATTTAATATTTACACTTATACATTTTATACTAGCTTAAAACTGAAATTGGTTCCATAGAACTTAAATTTTTAATACGAGTGATACGACTTTCTTATTAATTTGCTATGTGTAAATATATCTTCCATAGACTCAGTCCCTTCGTTCCATCTCACTCTGTTATAGATTGGTCAGATCATTACTTTGACCTTAAGCCTCAAGAGCTGACCAGGACAGCATAGCCATGTGATAGCTTGATTTACCTCACCCTAGCCTTATTTACCTTAAAATAAATACAAAACGTATATACAATTATGAGTAGCTAGTTAAAACAATAAAAATAGAAGTTATGAAATTATGCAATAATTTGTAGTTGGATCAAGAGTCAATTTTAGGTCATTTTTAATTTATATATATAATAATGAAAGAATCTTGATTTAGATATAATTTTTCATATTATTTGTTTTAACTCATAATGCTTTGCAATGATAATATTGCTGACAAAACCCATTCATCATATAATTTGATAAATGTTATTTAAATTTTAAATAAATTGGTCAAAATTTCGCAATTTCATTCATTATTTTTATTTTGTTTACGCTGTCATCCTGTAGTTAGTTCAAACAGCCAAAAACAAGGTAGGTGTAAAGCTTATATTTGTGTGTATATTTATCTCTTGCCCGACCTTGAAGACAAACATTAGGAAAAAGCCTGCATGTGTCGAATAGAAGGTATTGAAACTAAGATGTTTGTGGATAATAAGAAATACATGTTCATTGTTTAGCTAGTTTATTCGGAGAAAGTTGCATGTCAACCCAAATGACACTTTGATTTATACTGATTCCAAACTAAGCAAAGCTTGTACTATGGAAACCAGACAACTGATATACTACTTTTCTTTTGTTAATACATACTTATATAGATAATTATACCCAGACTTGGGGTGTAATAGGGAGCCTAGTGTGAATACTTTCGGGGCTTCACCAGCCGGCCCAAAACGGGCGGTGTGGCTTCGCTAATCACAGGCTTTCTGCAATCTCTCACCAGTGGCTCCAAGAAGCTGTAGTGCATGCAGCGGCCACACCCTGGTAACCGCGTTGGCTCGCGGGCTAAACCTGGTTGAGGGGGGTTTGCCAGAATGGTGAACCTACAAGCAGATCCTTCCCGCTTAATGCATAAAGTCTGCCTCGGCGGGGAAGGCAACCCAACGCAGATATGCACTCGGGCTTGACGGAACTGGCGAGGTAGCTTGGCAAAGTGGACGGCCTAGGGCGACAGTAGAAGGCGCACAGTTACTGTCGGCCAGACAACTGTTGTAACTGACTGCTTCCGTATATGGACTCCGATACCAATAAAGCCCTGTGGCGACGGGTCAAGGTAGAGAAGTCCGATTTGATGCAATCCGGGCTTTGTCTGAGGCCTGCACATGGGCGGCTCTGGGGGTGTGTAACACCGTGGTCGCTTTTGCTCTGCATAGGGGAGACAGAGTAAACCCGGCAGTATCTAAAGTGACAAAGCAGCCCTATTTAGGGAGGCACTGCTTTCCCCGCTCAGCCGGGGAGGGGGCTAGAAAAGGTGCCCTAAACAAAAGCTCTTCCCAACCATTTTTTTTTGAGGGTAGTAACCACGGCTGCTTTCGCATCCTTCAATTTCGTGGTCGGCGTTACCAGAATACAAAAAATAAAAACACCTGCAATAACATTCGGCGCGTGGAACGTGCGAACACTTCTTGACCGTGATGACAATGCTTGCCCGGAACGGAAAACTGCCGTCTTAGCTCGAGAACTTCGACGCTATAATGTGGATGTGGCTGCACTCAGCGAAACACATCTAGCCGAAGAAGGGGAGTTGGTAGAACATGGTGGCGGGTATACTTTCTTTTGGAAGGGACTTGCTACCTCGGAACCGCGGTGGTCGGGCGTAGGATTTGCGGTTAAGAACCAGCTCATTAATCAATTACAAGAGTGTCCGGTGAACATCTCGGACCGCATCACCCTACTGCGCCTTCACCTTGAATATGACAACTACCTGAATGTCATCAGTGTCTAAGCTCCAACGCTGGATAAATCTGATATCATAAAGGGTAAGTTTTACGACGATTTGAGCCGGTGCATCGAAAGCATACGCCCCAAAGAGAAGATACTAGTCTTGGGGGATTTCAATGCTAGAGTTGGACGGGATTACGACGCCTGGCCTAAAGTCTTGGGGAGATATGGAGTTGGCAATATGAACAGCAATGGTCAGCTGCTGCTCAGCTTATGTGCACAATTAGACCTAGCGATTACGAACACAATGTTCAGACTTCCAGCCAAGCACGAAACTACATGGATGCAACCAAGATCCAAACGTCTTCTTCGTTCCCGAAGATCCGAAAGAGTGAAACCTGCATCTTTGGATGTCGAGAGGCTGAAAGATTTCGAGACTAGGAAGAAATATGCTGAAGCCTTGACCAGCGCACTTATGTCAAATGAAAGAACCGTTGATGTTGAAGCTGATTGGGGTTCTCTGTCTTCTCAAATATTAGACACTGCCACTGCTACTATAGGTCTAAAAGTCCGCAGGAACGAGGACTGGTATGATGAGAATGACGGAGGCAAGTGCCACAAAGACGGAGAAAAGTGCCACTACGTCCAGTAACTGGCTATGGCCTTATTAAAAGTAAGGAGGAAGTACTCAGGTGTTGGGCAGAACATTTTAACTTCCTGCTCAATGTAGACTGAGAATTCAATCTGGATTACATTTATTCCTTACCTCAACTCCCTAATTTTATCAAGCTGGATGAGCCACTGTCACGTGATGAAGTTGTTTCTGCCATCAAACAACAGCAGAATAAGCGCGCGGTTGGCGTAGACTTTATATCAGGAGAACTACTCAAATACGGGGGTGAGGAGTTGCATTCGGCTCTATGGGAACTTTTTACCCATATGTGGGAAAAAGAACAAGTCCTTGATACGTTCAAAGTATCTATCATCAGGACACTGTATAAGGGAAAGGGGGACCGTTCTGAATGCAACTCCTTCCGCGGTATTTCACTATTACCGGTCCCCGGAAAAGTCCTCGCCAGAATTCTTTTAAACCGCCTTACAGTACTTTCAAAAAAGATTCTTCCTGAAACCCAGTTTGGCTTTTGACATGACCGGGGTACTTGTAAGGCTATCTTCTCAGTGCGTCAACTGCAGGAGAAAAGCAGAGAGCAGAGTCTTAACATGTATCTTTGCTTTGTCGACCTTGAGAAGGCATTTGACAGCTTGCCTCGTGCAGCTCTTTGGGCTGTGCTAGGAAAATTGGGATGCACGGAGAAGTTTGTGCGACTAGTGAGACTACTGCATGACGGAATGAGGAGCTGCGTCACTATTGACGGTGATCAGTCGGACTTCTTCCCCGTTACCTGTGGGGTAAAGCAAGGGTGCGTGCTGGCGCCCACACTGTTTGCCCTGTACTTTGCAGTAGTAGTCCGCGATGTCCTACAGACGACTCCCGAGGAGATTGCGTCCGTTTCCGCACTGATGGCAGCCTTTTCAATTTAGCCAGGTTAAAGGCCCGAACAAAAGTGTCTCACGCTATGATTACTGAGATCACTTATGCGGATGACTTATGTTTTGTGGCAGAATCCCCAGACGGCCTGCAAAAGCTCATGTCCGAGTTCCATGTGTCCTGCCGCAAGTTCGGCCTAAAGAAAAGACAGAAGTGATGTCTTTGGATATCCACGGCAGTGAAACACTGGTCATCAAACTTGGAGATGACGTACTAAAGCAGGTCGGTCAATTTCGTTACTTGGGGAGCACTGTTACATCCAAGTGCGAATTGGATGCCGAAATCAACAGCAGGCAACGGCAAGCTGAGTACCAAAGTCTTCCGCTCACATGACCTAAAACTGGCTACCAAAATTTCCATATATATGGCGGTCGTGCTACCTAATATTCTTTACTCTGCCGAAACCTGGACCGTGCACCGACATCATATTCGCACATTAGACCGCTTCCACCTTAAATGCCTACGCCAAATCTTGAATATCCAGTGGTCTGATCGTGTGCGGAATTCAGAAGTGCTGCGAAGAGCTAATGTGGGTGGCATTGAAGCTTACATTATGCGGCGACAACTTCGTTGGTGTGGTCACGTGTCAAGGATGGCGAATCAGCGTGTCGCTAAGCGCATCTTTTATGGCGAATTTGAGCATCTCTCCAAGCTGCCGGCATACGGTCTGCCTGCTCAGTTTTGCACCTGGATTGCCAGCTTCCTACACAAGCGCAGCCTTCGTGTTTTAGTTGATGGTTGCGCTTCACAATTCTATGTAGTGTATGCTGGGGTTCCCCAGGGATCTGTGCTATCTCCCACTCTGTTTCTTTTGCATATCAATGATATGCTCTCTCTCGGGAACATTCATTGCTATGCAGACGATAGTACAGTGCATGGTGGATACCACGGACGCGCAGTGGCTGGGCGAGAGGAAATTAAGGAGAGGCGGGAGGATCTTGTCATTGAACTCAATAGGACGTTAGAAAATGAAAAATGAAAATGAAAATAGTTTATTCTTTATCAAGTTGTACATAGCAAATAAAGGTTGGGACCCTCTAGTGAGTATAATATAATACTCGTGACAGAAGGACCCGCTCTTCCATAACATACAATTCTGTCCATGTTCTTAAAAAGAATAAACAATATCTTACTATACAGGGTGACTGGTGAATTAGTATCAATACTTAAGGACGTGATATTTGACGACCATATATGACCAAAAAAAATACATATAACATAAATATTAATAAACTTCTAAGTAAAGTTAACCAAAAGTTATGTTATTAATTACGCGTCATGTGGACACCCTAGCTGCGCTGACGACACAACACAGTTACATTTAGTTATCGCGCGGTACTTTACCTACGTCCAAACGCCGCCGCGTGTTAACAGGATAGCAGGCTACCTTTGATAAACAAGCATGATCCAATCCCCCTTCATACTTTAAACCTGGCTTAGGACAGGCAAAAATACCAAAATATTTCACTCGTTTAAGCAACAAATTTGTTGACTAGGTAAATGATATGAACTTGGGACAAAAATTAACTGTTTACCTATCTTGGTATTTCCGGCGTATTTAAAAATGGAATCATACTTATTTACAACGATTGTCAATCATTTAACTACCTATTTACCTACATAACTACACTAACCTTAACAAATGTTCAAAGTGAGCTCCTGCTCGTGTGATACACAGTTCGGCACGTTTACGCATATTGTCTTTCACACGCTTTAACACGAATGGGTCACTTTACTACTCACAGTACTCACATTATTCTGCATTTGTGTATTGATAAGCCATACCTAATTACTAATGACGGGTCACACTCACACACGAAACATTAGGTATACGCGTAAGATCGATCGCTAGGGGCGCGCGCGCGGGAAGATGGACGAACCTTACGGCGGCGCTCGCCCGACTAACCTACTAATACTAATAAGTAGGTTAGTCGGGCGCGCGGGGCAGGGGTTGCGGGTGGCAAACACCACGCCGCACGCGCCGCGGAAATATGTCCACACTTTATTTATTTAAAGTAAATTTTTTGTAAATTTGGTCAAAAATTAAGTACCTATTTTTTTTTAACATAATTCGAATGAGAATCATGTACCGATTATGCTCCTAAAATATTGATACTAATTCACCAGTCACCTGTATACTAAAACTCACAATCAGTAGGTAAACTAACATTATATCAAAATGAATTTTACTTGTGTGTTTGTGTGTGTGTGTGTGTATGTGTATGTGTGTGTGTGTATGTGTGTATGTGTAGGTGGGTGTATGTGTAGATTACAGTAGATTAGATTATGTTTTATGAAACAGAATTAATTCAGTGTCATCGTATGTTTTTGTTTTTAACCATTCAAATAATTTCTGTTTGACGTTAAAATATTGTTCGGGATATATGTTTAGAATTTTATTAATTTTATTATAAAGGTAGGCAGAACGTGTTATATATTGGTTGCTAGCAAAAGTAGTCTTAGCACTATACATTTCAGCAATTTTATGTTTTATTCTTCTGTTTAATGAACTGGATTTAATGAATTTTAATGATTTATGAGCTTTAAGAATGATACGTTGGATATACATTTGTCTGACAGTCAGTATCTGGCTCATTGAATTTCGTTAGAGCTTATCGCCAAATGGGGCTCAGATAATCTTGTTGAGTTTAATGCCAAGAAAACACAGGTATGAGCTCTCACAGCAAAAAAGTCACCATTTTCCCCTCTTCCCTCCCTCTGTGGCACTCCGCTGGTGATACAAAGCAAAATCGCCATGCTGGGGATGGACGTTCGCTGCGACCTTAGTCCAAGGGATTACATCGAGGCTGTCATAAAAAGAGCTTCACGGAAACTCGGAGTTCTGAACAAGGTGCGGCGTTTTTTCACGCCACAACAACTGTGCCTGCTGTACAAAACACAGGTGCGGTCTTGCGTTGAGTATTCATCGCACCTTTGGGACGGCTCCGCTAAGTACCTACTTGAGGCCTTGGACCGGTTGCAGCGACGTGCGGTCCGCATTTTTGGCGACGTAAAGGTCACTAACACCCTCGAGCCTTTACAATTGCGTCGAGAGATAGGAGCGCTGAGCGCTTTCTATCGACTGTATCGCGGCGAGTGTTCCGAGGAATTATTCTCCCTAATGCTCCCCCTTCCTTCACAAGTCTACGCGTGCTGGCTCTCGATGTCACCGACTAACTGTGACATCAATTCCATCGCGCACAAAGAAATTTGGCAACTTCTTTCTTTGTCGCACTTCCAAAAAATGGAATTCCTTACCAGCTCACGTATTCCCCTCCTCTTACGACCAGGGTTTCTTCAAACGAGGCGTGAAGAGGCATCTTGCGGGCCGGCAAGGTGAGGGCGGCTAGTGCAGAACCTTCTTCCCGACTGTACTGGCCGTCCTCGCGTTTGGCCTCTACTACCACTTAACATCAGGTGGAGTAGAGTCATTTGCCCTCCCGGCAAATATAAAAAAAAAAGATGCCAAACGCGACCAGTTGAAAGCCCGACCACCCGCGGCAATCAACTACAATTATATCAATGGAGTGCTCACATGCCCGCTATGCGCGAGGATCATCAGTTAGAAGATTGGCTACATAAGCCACATGCGAGCACACGATAGACACCAGGCAAGGAGTTGAAGCGGTCGCCGTGACCGAAATCGGCCGGGAGAGTATTATACCCAGACTTGGAACAAACAGACATGATTATAAACAAAAATGTCTGTCCTGGATGGGTATCGAACCCACGACCTGCAGCGCAAAAGGCAACTATCTACCAACCACGCCAATCGGCTAGTCATTTATTTTAACCTGTACAACAGTAAATGGACATGTATTTCTTATTATCCACAAACATCTATTCGATACATGCAGGCTTCTTCCCAATGTTTGTATTCAAGGTTGAGCAAGAGATAACTTATCCATAGCGACACGAATGATATATATCACATAAACATGTGGCACAATTCGACACATGCAGGTTTTCTTCTGTATTGGTGGATACCAAAACACAGAGCAGCATGGTGATGAAGCCTTTGACATTTATAATCATTATTTTTATGTGTGTAAAAAGTTTTGAAATTAAATGACTTAAAATTGTAATGTCAAGTTTGTCTTTAATTTTATGCATTTTATTATAATCGACAGCATTTATAATTACATGCTTACCAATAAGATTTACTCATCAAAAATAGCCATAGACAAAATCTATAATAGATAGATCAATAATATCTGTGTATTTAAATCAAAAACTTAGTATGATTTGTAAAACTTAAACTTATTGAAATAATCATATAATGTGCCCGTTATTTATATGATTTATAGAATATGACAAAATTATCCAAGGCTTTTAATTAAAATGTGTGTGGTTTTTTTTAAATATAATATAATTATTTATAAATAGCATTAAATACGTGTAATTTAGCTTTATTAATTAATTATAAAAGATAATCATACACATATTGACATTATCCGTACAATATGATATGTATCAATAAAAACATTATTTCTTATTATAACTTTTTTTTTTATTAAAGATAATATATAATTGTTAAAGGCATTGTCAATGTTGAAAACGTAGACAGAGAAACAAATAGACCAAGGGGTCGTGAAACCGCGATTGAGACAGAGATAGTTTGTCAATGTGTGTGTATAATGTTGCCATAGTAACTGCATTTCCCTGTTTCGGGGAAAAATATTATTAGGATTTAAAACAAAACGAAATGTTTTTTATTTATATAAAATTACCAATATGACATACAGTAATAATTATATACGTATGATATGCTTTAAATAAATGCAAATAAAAATTAAATATAGTTACTGTACAAATAATGACCGCAAAGAATGGTGGCAAGAACCAGCAGCATTTCTCCTTTGAACGCCCTCTGGGCGAAAAATTAACCAGCCCTTCTGTCACCAATAGAGGCAATAAGAAGGGGTGTAATATTTTTGATAAAAGTTTTTGCACTATTACTCACTAGATATTTAATATGTTGTGCTGTAACACCACACTAGCACAGCACAGGATATGTGGCACGTTGTAGGAGAGGCTAGTAGGCTGGCTCTGCCTCAGCTTAGGAACTCCACACCCCTTTCTACTTCTGAGGATAAAAAGTAGAATCAGTTTATAAATTGACAAAAAATTTTGTTTGATAATAATCAGAATCAATTTAATACAACAAATCAAATCAAATCAATTTTTCAATGGTAAATTATGATGGTTCTAATTTAACTAAGTTATTTGTAAAATTAATAAACGTTAACAAAATCATGGCCACCAAGACGACCACACACTACAAGCAGCACCCGTTCTCGAGCATAACGCAATGTAATGAGATAATCATGTCAAAAAATAAAATGACACATATAAAATATTATTTAACTTGTCAGTAAGCTAAATACCATGAAAGAATATAATAATATTATCATTACCTATTAAGGAGTATACCTCATGCAATGAAAAAGGAGATAAAAAGGAGATTACATTATATAGTTTAGTGCATTTACATGTTTTAACATATTACGCAAATCAAAATATAATAATAATAAAAAAAAAGATTATATTTTAATAATTTCTTACAGCATTTGGTATCGCATCAGGATGCAGAAATGTTTTGTTTTTGTTTTTTAGTAGCAATTTTTCTGGGAAATGATTGCTACATATTTTAGAATATATTCCGGGAGTCCAATCTTTTCTTCCAGTTACTTCGATCTATTTTTTACGTAGGTCTGGATCGCTTGGAAAACTAACGATAAACTTAGCTATATTATTAATAAGTACTCACAGGTATTTTAGTCATTCTATCATGTCAGATGTGTAATACTTCAATCACAAATATTATTATATAATTCTTCGATCACCAATATAAAATAAATGTAAATTAAAATAAATAGTTAAATATAAATTAAAATAATATTTATATATATAGATAAAGAAGCATTATAGGCTTTTATTAGACTCCGTCTTTATTTGTTTACATTGTCGAGTCAATTTTTTTCATCGAAAATCGGGGTATGTTTTCGCTGACACTGGTAACATTTACCTGATAAACAATTATAGGTTATGAATGATAAAAACTCGACAAAACCTATTATTTTCAGGATTTTAAGACGATATAACCTTCCATCATTCTATAGCATACATAATTATCACTGGGAAACTATATTTAGAAACAAAAACGGTCGTACTTACGTGTGAAAAGACACACCGGCAACTTTCTTCTCACTATCACTTTTACATGAAATAACACTACAACGCATTGTTGTATAATCTTCGATGTGATGTACGGATAAGTTCTCTTTGTACTCACTGGGTTAGAATCGTTTTCTAACATGAAAATAAGCAAAAATTGAACAATAAACACAATTAACGCACCAACTGTCAAGTTTGTTTCGCAACTGACTAGCGAAACAAACACCAAAACTGGTTACGCGATAAGGGACAAAAGATTTGATAATTCTATCTCTGTTTAAACCATTTGTAACGTAATTTTCGTTCTCTTTCTTGTGTAAGTGAAAAGGAAAACGTCATTGCGTCTATTTGTTTCTCTGTCTACGGTTGAAAATGATTTATGTCTTCATGATGTTGTATAATCTGTTTTTAACTTCATATTTCAATAACAAACGTCATTAAGGACTTTTTGTTTTTCAGGAATACGAAAAGCGTATAGTGCCATGGCTGTACACATTCGGCGTTTTCATATTATTCCGCACTGTGGCCTTTATATTCGCGTCAATAGTCAACGATATGATATTCGCGTATAATATAATGATGTGCCTGTTCTGGATCGTGTTCTCTGTGGTCGGCGTCTACGGTTGGCTGTTGGTGTACAGTTTGTACTTGGAGTTGGCCGATTTGACCAAGTTGGAGGACTTGGCGCATTTAAGGGTATGTTATGATGTTATTATGTATTGTTAAGTTTGAAGGGTAAGCAAGTTTAATTACATGCACAATGGATTATTAATTCCCAAGATTGGTTGGATTGATTGGCGCATTGGCAATGTTTTTTTTATTTCAAATAGGTTGGCAGACTGGCAAATGTGTCATCTTATGGTAAGTGGTCACCACTGCTCATACTCATTGTTGCCCGAAGCTGATTTGACTGTACTAATATTATTATTACTACTTATATATACATTTAAATTGTTGAAAGGTTGATTTGAAACATTATATTTATTTCATTTATGAGTGGATTGATAAAAGATTTTATAGGTACATAAGAATAATATATATTTCCACTTATTTAACTGTTAATTAAGATACACTTTATATATTCTGATATGTTATATGTATATTAACTAAATTGTCATTAATTTATAGATGGGTACCATGGCATCGCTGAACGCCTCACTCGCTGGATCTCGGCCCACCACCCCGCACTCCACGGTCTCCACAATGCCGGCGTCGCAGATATGACCCACCAGTGAAGAGGTGGTACCTCTCGCTGACACAAGCCTCGAGACACCCGTGTGAATGAACATTCAGTTTTAAATATAGTGTTAGTGATCAGTGCTGATTATGAAAATAACCATCTACCACCTACCACCAAACACTGTTGGTGATCACATTCAATATAACGAAATGTAAGTTTATGCTTTAATAGTTTAAAGAGTTCACAACCTTCCGTATTGAATTATTTTCTTATTTCAATTGGTTTACGGTTAAACAATTTGATTTTAACGTCTATTCCATTTTTGTAAGTAGTTATTAATATTTTTTTCTATAATGTCATCTTGAGTGATTTCGATGAAGGTGGCCAGTCTCAAGAGACATCTGCTCGGGACATGATTTAGAGCACAAGTGAGTGTGCAAACAGTTGCAATCTCTATTTCCTTCCTTTACAACGAGGCAGTCAACTAAGTAATGTTTTTTCTAAATAGCAATTGCCACTTAAATGCCACATGGGCACATTGAGCACATTGGGTGCCAATAATGATGACCTTTTTTCGACCGTAGTTATAAAAACAGTTTTTTTTTTACAAATAACAACTGTAAGGGAAAAAAAGGAAATTTGATTTCTTTCAAAGTTTCGATAACAACTTTTCACAAATCCATAATGAATAGCACAGATTATTCAGTCCTCTACCAATTATAAAACGTCTATTCAAGGCCAAAGTCGTTTATTTGCCTTTACTCCTCCTCTCATTGTAATAGACTAGAGTTTCTTCAGTGTAATTTTAGTTTTGCATCGTTCGAGTCTTCTTTATGTGTTCCCACCCTTAGTCCTGTCTTAAATTAGTTTAGGGGATTCAGTAACAGTAACAGCCTGTGAATGTCCCACTAATCTCCTCTTCTTTTTTTGAGAAGGTTTTGAGCTTATTCCACCACACTGCCCCAATGCGGGTTAGTGGAATACACATGTGGCAGAATTTCAGTGAAACATGCAGGTCCTCCTCACTATGTTTCCCTTCACCGTCAAATCGAGATGAATTATAAACACAAATTTTTGTGTTTACGGGATTCTGAACACCACAATTAGCACTATATTAAGTCATATGTTTTAATTTTAAACAATTTTCTTAACACATACTTTACAAAGTTAATTACTAAATATATATATTTTTTTATTAATTTTTATAAGCATATTTTATATTTGAATCTCAAATGTTTTATTTTTATATAGTTTTTGTGTTTTTTTTTATTAATTGCAATATAATGACAGCTATTTTATATTATAAAAGTGATTTCTAATATTTTTCAATTAATTATAAATTTTTAAAGAATATTATTAGTATTGGCAAGAGTTGTTCGATGTAAGTTACGGTTTTGTCTGTAGATGTTCCGTTAAGGGTGGTTAGTTAAACAATCTTCTTCTTCTTCTTCCTAGCGTTTTCCCGGCCTAGAAATGCCAGGGTCCGCTTTCCTGCATCTTTGCCTCCACTTTGCCCGATCGAAAGCGTCGTCTTTAGTGAGATCGTGCTCTCTCATATCGTCCCTCACAACATCGAGCCAGCGCTTCTTGGGCCTGCCGCGGGATCTAGGGCCTTCGTCAACAAAGTCCAGGCATCGGTTCCCAACGTAGTCTGGCGGTCTGCGGCTAATGTGACCAAACCAACGGAGACGGCTTTCCTGCAACTTATCCGCTACATCGCAAACGCCAAGGCTACCACGGATGTGCTCGTTACGAATACGATCTAGTCGCGTAACGCCACACATCCACCGCAGCATCTTCATTTCCGCGACGTGAAGTTGCTGAACATGTCTCGCGAGAGCTGGCCACGTCTCGCTGCCGTACAATAAGACCGGTCGGATGATGCACTTGTACACAAGGCCCTTTAATTTCACCGGTATCCTGCGATCACAGATTACCCCGGTGACTTCCCGCCATTTGGCCCAAGCTGCGTTTATTCGAGCTCTGACGTCGTGGTCGATCGTACCAGACTCGTGCAGTACGGACCCGAGGTATTTAAATTTTTCCGTCTTGATAACGGAATCTCCGCCTATCTTTATGGGTTCGGGGTCCGTACTGCCACAGGCCATATACTCGGTCTTCGCAACATTTAGCATCAGACCACCCCTCGCTATGGTTAGTTAAACAATGATTACACTTTTTCTTATTATCTTAACAATTATAAGCAAAGCCATTAGAATTTAAGCATTTGCCAGAGTAACTGAGTATCTTTGTTAATTTAAAGTTGACAATCAGTTTTATACTTTCTTTCACTCCTGTGTTTACATTATAATACATATTTTTATTTCATTATAGTATAAAAATTGAGTACATAAACATACAATATGTTTATGACAATAATTATAAGCTACACTATTATACAGCCATTACAGGCATTTAAAATAATATGGAAACTATTAAAAACCACTCTCCGCTGTGAATCTTTATTCTTTATAATATTTCTATTAAGGTTTTGTCTGTAAAAGTAATATATCATAAAATTATCCATAGATTTGCTGAATATGAATTTATACTGTTTTAATTTAATTTCTCAACAATAATTTATAGAATATTTAGAGACATTTGTCCATCCATATACCGAGCCAGTAAATTAAAAACAAGTATTTGTTGCATTAAATGATGCATGAAAATTGTAATAGATGTACGAGTGAAATAGTATTTCTATCAATCGTGATGATAAATTTTATATTAAAATATTTGTTGTAATTTAATAAGTGAAAAATTATATGTACTATAAAATATGTATGTGTTGACTATTATTATATTTAAGATAGTATGTTATATAATGAGAATATTCCATAAATTTTTCCACCGTTGTTTTACGGCTTGTAGTCTTATAGAGAAGGTTTTGGACATAATGCACAGTCTCAGAGTTTAATCGGACAATCACTAAGTTTAAATTTAGCAGATTACTAAATATGTTATATGATAATGTGTTATTTGGTTAATTTACATGTTCTATGGCTTTGTGTCTTAAGACTTTATTTATAAACGTTATTCAGCAGATGATTTGTTAAACGATCAGTTCTTCTTTCAAACGTCAAATCAATAATGACTGAAAGGGTAAAATCTGTTTTTAACAAAACAGCCCTGTGTTTTGGGTCATTAATTATAAATAATAATTGTTGCTTAATAATAAAATATAAGTGGGTTCAAACCGGGGCAAGCACCACTTGCATTTTTAAGCATTTTCATGTGCTTAATTTGTGTTTATAATTCAACAATCCGCATTGGAGCAGCATGGCGGAATAAGCTTCAAACCTTTTCCTCAAAAAGGGAGAGGAGGCCTTAGCCCAGCAGTGGTATATTCACAGGCTGTTACTTACTTAATAAATACTATGCTTATATACAATGATAGCAACTAATTCGTCCATAAGTATTGTGAGTGGTAAATGCCCGTTGTGTTGCATCCATTATTACTAAGATGTTTATTAAAAAAACAACATAAATCCACCTTGAGTGTTTTCTGAATTGATTGTAGCACAATTTAGTATCTATTATAGATTTTAGTTATAGTTTTTTTTACTGTTCTTTACGTACTACCATCTCATACTTATTCCTCGAACTGATTATATTGTAAGTGAATTTGAAAAAGTTCTAAACGTAATCCTTACACCTTTTTAATATGTCAATAGGATTAAATCTTATTTCTAAGTGCCTTATAGCATTTATATTTTTAATTTAAAACTTTCCAGAATCTGTGGTCTTTAATGACATTTTAATTGTAATAAAATTGCCATAACAATAAATTGTAAACTTTTTTATTTATATATTTTATAAATATAAATGTACTTGTATTTAAAAAATAGAATATATAAATGGAAAAATATATGACGATTTTTTGTCTGTGTTCGTTTGGGGAAGTTTTAAACCATAGCAGATATAGGTAACAGTTATATAAACCGAGGTGTTTTCCCTAAATGTTTATGCAAAATTTCATGGTTCATGAATACAAGTAATGATAATACATTAGAGTACTATCTTTTCTCTGCTATGTTTTAAGGTTTTACTCATAGTTTATGTTTTAAATTAAATTTAAAACAATACAAACTATATATAAGCTATTGAAATAGAATATTTGGTTTATACATTTTGAAAAAAAAAATGCATTTGAAAAATATTATATTAAAGGTTAAATATTGAGTTATATGATATTTTTAAATATGTTTGTCTCTGTAAATATAATAAATTACATCACTTATTGTGTGTATTTCAAATTTTATACTTTTTTCACTGAATGACTATAAAGATATGATTTTTATATATTTAAGTTTTTGAAAATATATAAACGAACTGTTTCACACAGTATTTAATGTATTTTTAATATTAGTTACATTGTATAAAATATTTTACAATTTTTAACTATGTGTAATAACATCTCATTTCAATTTTTTTGTAAAAAATATTTGAGCTTATCAATACAAGATTTGTACGAATGGATTAGCGTATCTGAAACTTATATGTAAGCATGACTTTGAATAATCCGTCCATAGTAATAAATTTTATACACTGACTGTCTGTTTTATTTAATCTTTTGAACCTCACAGGCTTTGTCGTGTATTTTTCAAAAAATATAATAATTGTTTTCTCAATTCAAACTTGATAATTCCACGACCAATATATTTTCCTGTTTAAAACTTAAAATTTAAAATCTAGGCAACCATGGTTGTGACACACTTTGGCCTAGGCAACCTAATATTGTTGAATAACGAATAAAATAATCTTTAATTTAACAATAAAAATTCAATTAAATAATATAGCGTATATTAATAACGCCTGTTTACTTATTTGTTGCTGGCAACTTCATAGTTGGGCTAAGGGCGCATTTTCATTGGTCGATAAGGCCCGCATTCGGGGTGCGGGAGATTTCTGTAACGCATGCCATAGGGCCCGCAAAGAGTTTATCGTTTTCATTGGTCGTCAGAGCCCGCATACGGGGTGCGGGTGACTTCTAAATATTTAATGATTTATTATTTTTATATTTCATTATATCATCCGCACACGTTTAATCGACCAGTGGATTTCATTGGTTGTTAGCTCGCATGCGGGTACTCCCCGCAATCGGGCTAACTACCGACTTATCGACCAATGAAAATGCGCCTTAAAGAGAAAGTAGAACAACCTATATTTTTCCATTTCCTCGTGTAATATTCTTACGACTAATGTTTGATTTACATGAATAAGAAATTCATTCTACCGCAAAACAGCAGTACTTGGTATTGCTGTGTTCCGGTTTGAAGGATGAGTGTAATTACAGGCACAAGGGACATAATATCTTAGTTCCCAAGGTTGGTGGCGCATTGGCGATGTAAGCGATGGTTAACATTTCTTACAATGCCAATGTTTATGGGCGTTGGTGACTTACCATCAGGTGGCCCATATGCTCGTCCGCCTTCCTATTCTATAAAAAAAAAACAGGAAAGTTGGTCCCAACAAGTTAATATTAATGTACAGTATTGGTGATTTATCTAGGCAACCCATTTGCAATTTATCAATGTACATATTATCTAATATATAATCTTTGTCATCATTAAATGACAGATAAGGGTATATATTTTTAATATCGTATCTTAGACTAATAATTTATTATGACCGAAGCACGCAAGATTGTTGCCGGGACGTACAAATGTGCAGTATGATGCTAGATAAGTTAACTGTGCTGTGATGCTGTTTCTGCGGTAGAGCTCTGTGCAAGCTCGTCTGGGTAGGTACCACCCACTCATCAGATATTCTACCGCAAAACAGCAGTACTTGGTATTGTTGTGTTCCGGTTTGAAGGGTGAGTGAGCCAGTGTAATTACAGGCACAATGGACATAACATCTTAGTTCCCAAGGTTGGTGGCGCATTGGCTATGTAAGTGATGATTAACATTTCATACAGTGCCAATGTCGAAGGGCGTTAGTGACCACTTACCATCAGGTGGCCCGTATGCTCGTCTTTGGACTTGGATTGTACTTTGGAGGCGGGGCTTTATAAGAATGGCTTCTTACCCGTAGAATAACTCCTGCGCAATTATTCACTCCTATCGTTAAAATTGAATTAATGTCCATAAGTTTTGATTTTTAGTAACAATAATTAAAAAAAAAACCTTTTTATTGGTGGAGAGAAATAATGTTATTTTATTGACTAGGTAAGCAGTCAAGGGTTCAAATTGGATATGATTCTATATAAAACGGTTAACTCTATTGATTTGTGGTGCACGCTAGTAAATCTCCAAGATTTTCTCCAACATTTCAACAATGATCGTCATATTTCAGCCAATTTACATAAAACGTTAATGAATTATACATACATGCCTGAATCACTAAGGAAACCCGTTTGATTGTTTTGATGTAATTGCGTCGAGACGGACAGACGCGGCGGAGCAGTTTATTTTATATCTATTAGCTGGCATATTATACTTGAATGATTGTGATAGTGAAAGATAATAAATATCAATTAAAGATAAAAACCAATAATTTTCAACTTATTATTTTATTTGTATTTAATTTAATTTAAAATATTAATTTAACAGAGCTTGATTACCAAAAAAAAAAAATCTATCATCGGGTCTCAAGCCTAAGAAAAAGCGGCAAAAGAAACTTATGCTTACAATAATAATAGTTTTTTTACTTTTGACACTACCTTATCTATCTATTAAGTCATTAAGTATATTTATTTTAATAATATATATTATAAGGAGTGACATCCCTACCATAATCAGTCCACCTGTTACTAACTATAAAACGCGTACGATTCTATGACTAGGATTACGCCACCACCACCAAACACACACTCAACGCCAAACATCCCTCGAACACCGTCGAAATCGTCGAAAACCATCTCCTCATCATGATCTTGAACTTCTTTTCATCTTCGCCGCCTTGTCGCTACCATGGTCAGCAACAGCCCAGATGCCCCGAAGCTACTCCTTCTGTACCCAGACATCCGTCGGATACAGACGTTCGCAGAGCAGGTCGTTCGCTGGACCTCCCCGAACGGGGTCTCATCCGGTGCGCTTGATCGCCCTGCAAATGAACGGAGAAGCATTAGAGACATCTGCCACACACACTCAGGGATCTTCCCACTCCAACGACCCGTCCGTCGCAACGGACGGCGAAACAAAACACCGCAGTCAAAAGGGCACAGCCCTTGGAACTGCCATCACCAGACCCCATCAAAAGAAGGGGACTGAGTGAAGTCACAACGACTAGGATTATTTTCATTCTCGCGCTCGTGTTAGGCTGTCGTCTCGCTGTCGGCACGTGAGCTAATTAAGTGTATCACATTGTTTTTATTGTCATTTTATTAGTGTAAATAAGATTATTGCGTTATTTTCTATTTGAATAAATAATTAATAAATTTAGAGTGATTTGTAAGGTAGATTGTTTTTTTTTTTTAATGAATTACCACTTCTGATTCTTATAATATTTATTAAATAACTTTAATATTTACTTTAAAGGTATGTATCAATTAACACTGCGCGAATTGAAACGTTTGTTTGTGGAAAGGCGAAAATTATACGGAAATAAAAACAAAATATATTTAAATAAACATTTAATACAATATCATAGATTATTACACATAAAAACAGCTTTGTACATTACTATAATAAATCCTGTATTTACCTTGCCTTGTGTAAACACCATACAGTACAGATTATAACAGAGTCAGATCTTTTCAATTTTTAGACAAAAAAAAATTTAAAACGGTATAATTTTCATGATCATTTATTTTCTATTTTCACCTTTCTAAATAATCATTTGATACTGTTTCATAATGTAAATCATCGTAAAATTCAAATTATTTTCAATATAAAACGTATATTAATTAATTTAACAATAAGCTTTGGACAATTAGCGCGAAATTAAAAAATTAATGATCTGTACTTTACGGGTTTTTACAAACTAAATTTTATTTTTATAAAGATGGCGCTTGGTTATAAATGCGCGCGCATTTCTACCCAAGACAAACAAAAACAAAATACAACTACCCAGAGCCATACACCTGATTATATTATGTTCGGGTAAAACTGGTTTTGGGGACTGGGGGTTTGGGAGATATATGTTCATGGTAAAGACCAAATTTTCCGTGGTAAGAAATACCAGCTACAACTTTACACTCACTTTAAAAACTGATAAAGTGGAATTTAAACAAACATGTGATTAGAACATAACCTTATTCGTATAAAATTTTATACCAGTAGATCAAATTCAATTAGAAACATTGCGAAGCCATTAAACTTACCCTCAGTACCGTTGAGTCGACTGCGTCATCAGCGAGAGGTGTTAAGTCACACGGGAGTTTGTTAATATAATTTAATTATCTATCTATTATTATCTATATTTTCATTATCGAGTGGAAACAACGGTTCACCAAATGGCGAAAAAGACTCATCGGATATTTGATACTATACTAAATAGAAACAGTGGCGTCGCTAGGCGTATAGGATGCGGCATGCATGCTGCATTATGCTTATTATGGTACATGGTGTTGCTAGTATGTTAAAATCTAGATTAATAAAAAAGTCTCATTAATTATTTTACTTAATATTTTTCCACAAGGGGCCCCCTCATCTCAGGGGGCCCTGTGTACCGCACAATATTGCCCTATAATACCTATGCCACTGCTCAGAAACATTGCAACAAATGTCTGGAATAGCTATTTATTTATAAATGCAGAAGCGAAATATAAAAACCATTATATGTTTATAAAAATATACAAGTATAAAATATAGATTTCTTTCCCTACACTGATCTTTAATATGATACCTTTAAGATTATATTATTAACTAAAAGTTAACATAACCCGAGTGCTGTTGTTACATGTACATGTGCATGTACAAACATGCGCGTGGTCAAAATTATATTTAATAACATACATTCAGTGTTTTTAATATCTCGATTATCACGCCTGCATTAAATGCATAATCTATAATAAAATAAAACTAAATAATTCTATTCGATCGTTTCTTTTAGCATGACATCTTATCTTTTGTGTTTATTTAGAAACGGTAGGTTGGCAAGTGGACAGCCTGACGGTAGATGGTTCGTTAAAACAACAGATAAACATAGATTACAGATTTCTATGAGTTTTTGGATTTGACTATGATTATTAAACTAAAAAAAATTACATGTAAGTATGAAAGAAATTTGTTTATGATAAATTTATTTATATAAATGATATATACATATATATTATAATAAGTTAACCTATATGTCACAGACTATATGTTGTATAAAGATAAAATGAAATTTTTTTTTTAAATAAAATATTGTAGTTGATGGAAAAATGAATGATTTTGAATAAATATATTCATCATCGTTATTAATAATTTTGAACAGATAAACTTGGAAGTTTATTATAATAAATACATTAAATTAAAAAATAAATAGAATAGTCGGAAACATTTTGTATACAGCTGCATTTTTATAAGTTTTTTTTAAAGAACTATATAAGAATAAAAGCCGATAACGGCGTAATACATCTTACGAATATAATATGTCTATTTATTTCAAAACTATATCCGTAATTAACAAATCTTATAATTACAATAAACTTGTTTGAAGAGAATAAGATACAGATTAAAAATAAATAATAATTTCCGCTGCCATATCGAAAATTTGTGACATTAGTATTTAATCTAACTTTCAAGGCCATAGTGCTTGCGTTTGATTCTCGCGTAAGGTCCGATGTCTGGATCCATTACAAAATCATATAAAACTGAGGACCAGCTGTGGTGTTGTGGTAGATTATCGTAAAACTCGGAGGCGATTCGTTTCACCTAAAAAAAAAAATTAGTAATCTATAACTATAAAATTGATCATGGCAGTGCATTCGCGGTGCGGTTCCGACGTGTACACGGGGCTTTATCTTTAAAGCTGTCAATGTCAATGACATCCAAATGTTATCAGTCAAACAAACATTGAATCGATAGTAAAATAGTGGTGACTGATTCGAAGGTATGCATCGAGTTGATGTTTTTTTTTTCAATTGAGTGTCCAATTTTGCACCAAAGTCACGCGTCGGTCACCTTCATGGAAAATATTTAATAAATATCGTATTTAATTTTGTCAATGCTGCCAACCTAGGGATGTATAAAATAAGGTCTCGTGTCTACTATCCAAACTAACATTATAAATTCGAGAATGAGGTTTTTTTTTATATTATTTATAAATATTAATAGATTATGTATATATTTACATAACATTATGTAATAGACATATACATTGCATGCATTGTGTTGACATGTTTTTTTTTTAAATTAAATATCCTTTTTTCGTACCAATGTCACGCGTTGTTCGCCTTCATGGTGAATATTAAAAAAATATCGTTTTTAATTTGTCAATGCTGGTAGCATACCAACCTAGAGATTTATAAAATATCGCTTTAATCAAACATGTTATAAATTCGAGTGAATTTGTTCATTTGTTTGTTACGTTTTCACGTCATATCTCCTCAACAGATCATCATAAAATTAAATATAATTAAAATTTACTGGTGGTAGTGGTACTGGTGGTGGTAGCTTTGTGCAAGCTCGTCTGGGTAGCTACCACCCACTCATCAGATATTCTACCGCAAAACAGCAGTACTTGGTATTGTTGTATTCCGGTTTGAAGGGTGAGAGAGTCAGTGTAATTACAGGCCCTAGGGACATAAAATCTTAGGTCCCAAGGTTGGTGGCGCATTGGCGATGTAAGAGATGGCTAACATTTCCTACAGTGCTAATGTCTAAGGGCGTTTGGTGACCACTTACCATCAGGTGGCCCATATGCTCGTCCGCCTTCCTGCTCTATAAAAATAAATGTTGGCGAAGTGTCTATCGGAACTTGTGATGAGTAGTTAAGTGGAATAGTGTTTTATTATAAATAAATATATATTAATCAAGAACTGTTTTTAATGTATAATATAGCAGCGCTATTAGCGAATCGCGTGGAATAAGAAAATCTATGGTTTGTTTATCTTCGATTGGAATGGGCTATAGCGACTAGCTCGTCTGGATTTATTTTAACACACAAGTATGCAATAATAAAACGATTCCATTATATAAGCCAGGTGTTTAACAACGCGTTATTGTATCAATAGATACCCAAGGTCATTGATAAGAATACATATAAATATATTAATATAGCGATAAGTGTAAGCCTGTAACAGATTAGCGAGTTGTGTTATACAAGAGACTGTTCGCGATTTTGTTTACATTTATGATTAGAATTGGTAAGTGGTCACCACCGCCATTCATCATTCGCCGCTTTGCCCGCTTAAATGTTATTATAAATGATGATTACCTCAGGTAACCTACTGCCGGGGACCGCGGGGAAGTCGTGATGCTCGTTGTGGTAACCAACGTTGAACGTTATCCAGTTCAGGGGTCCGTAATATGAATACGTTTCAAAGCCCTTACGGAACATGTAGTGCTCTGATACGAAGTGACCTGTAAAAAATTTATAACTGCCAGTGAATGTCCCACTGCTGGGCTAAGGCCACCTCTCCCTTTTTGAGGAGAAGGTTTGGAGCTTATTCCACCACGCTGCTCCAATGCGGGTTGGCGGAATACACATGTCGCAGAATTTCAGTGAAATTAGACACATGCAGGTTTCCTCACGACGTTTTCCTTCACCGTAACGCACGAGATGAATTATAATCACAAATTCCTGTAAAAAAAGCCTGGAAATGAAAACATGCACACACAACATACCGAACTATAAAGCGATGGAAAGATAAAAAAAGAAACTCAAACTAGCTAATTGTATTGTTCCAAATTTAAAATATCATTATTTAATTGGGCCCAAAGTTGGAAACACATTCTTTTATATTGCGTCGAATTCCAATGTTGTAAACATGTCTATTTGTTTTGTCACGTGTAACGTGTTGTAAATACATTATTTTAATATCGCATGTTTTTACACGGCAGCATCACAATCTAAGAACACTATTTAATTAGTTAAGTTCTGCTGTGTTGCCATTACAAAAAAAAATTATTATATTAATTATAAGCATTTTTATTTTATACAAATTAAAAAAAAATAACAGTTTTATTTATTTACCGGCAACAGGATGGACGCCCATCGACAACAATGACCCAATTACCATGTATCCAAGCACTTTCCAACCTGAAATTAAAAAAATATATTTGTAATCTGTGTCGTTACAAATGAAAGTTGTTATATTTAAATAGTTTTTGGAACAGATATCTGTTATCTTTAAAGCACTTCGCAAATACTTTGTGAAGGATTTTATCGAAGTAAATGAAAATTATATTTTTTCACCACGATCGTATATCGTATCGTAATTAAATATAAATATGTAGCTACTAATTGTAAAATTCTAGAAATTTCTAGAAATGAATACAGCTTACATACAATATTCATTGCTTTTGTTACTTATTAATAATAGAGAAAAAAAACATTTGTAATTTATCAATCGATTTTTGGAAATTAAAAAATGTTTAACAAAATCTACGTCTCGAAGACACGAGACACTAATTCATGTGTTAGATATAAACAGGCGTCCTTCCTTGATGTCCAAGCTTGCTTCATACCAAACTTCATCAAATTCGGTTCAGTGTTCCGTGAAAGCTTAACAGGCAAACAGGCAGACAGGCAAAACAACTTAAAAAAAAATACACTCACCAAAAAGTTTGACAACGATCGCGTCAAAGAACAGCTGTATAATGAGATTAACGAGCTCCAGGGGGTGTGGCGGCTTCGGTCGCACCACCAACGGACGGATAGTGTAGAAAAGTGGCTGCAGTATTATCCACAAGAGCTTCCCGCCCGTTGTACAGAAAAGCTTCGCTTCCAACAATGTGGGTAGATCGACATCTATTACTTCATCCCCTTGGTACTTGATAAAGAATAATTATATATTATAATATCTTCTGCATAATGTACACGACACGTGTTAGAGCGGAGACCACGTTTAGGCAAACGCCCTGCGGCAAGGTGGAACGACAACTTGAAAAAGGTGGCGGGTACGGGATGGATGCGGGCTGCCCAAGATCGGGATGGTTGGCGTTCTATGGGGTAGGCTTTCGTCCAGCAGTGGACGGCGATAAGCTGATACAATGTACATATACGTATATAATCTAGACCTAAAACTTGGTGGTAGAGCTTTGCCACCCACTCATCAGGTATTCTACCGGCAAGAAGCAATACTTATTATTGTTGTGTTCCGGTTTGAAAGTTTAGTGAGTCAGTATAATTACAAGCACAAGGGACATAACATCTCCCAAAGATGGAACTGAGTAAGAAATGATATGGCGATGGTGACCACTCATTAACCCATTTACCAGTCTGCCTACCTATAATGAATAAAAACACCATCGTTCATGGCCATATTAACTATTCCTCAAACAACCAATACACCTCCAACTATGAATGCTATTTAAGTTCTTCCTAACTTTACACTGGCTCACTGAACAAGCCGGAATACAACAATGCAAAGTATTGATAATTTGCGGCAGGATAAAAGCCTACGTAAGGTATACAGAACAATATATACTTGAATAAATTTTATTTTTGTTATCTAAGTATTTCATGACAATTTAATCAAACATAAATAAATTTAAATAATACATTTATGTCAGTTGATGATAAATTTAAAGTGAGTGAATCGCGATTTTCAATTTAAGGCCATTATAGAGCATTACCACGTCTTTTGTGCTCCGGCGTTCGATATTTGCAATAGAAAAATATCTTTAATATAAATAAATAGATTTGAAATAAATTCATTAATAATATAATGAAATATTTCGTTATAAAAAGCAAAATGAAATTAATTTTACATGAGCGTTTCACGTAGGTAGTTTTGGGGTGCTTCAAGGTTCAATTTTAAGTCATTCATTGTTTCTTATATTGTAAAGTGGATTTAATTCTCAAAAACATAATATTTTTATGTTCAATTTTCACTTAATTATAAACGGTAGTGTTATTTTCGTTGAATTTATACACATATGTACTAGGATAAGTATTATAGTGTTTTTCAAAATTAACGATTCCTTACAAAATTGTTCAAAAATAATTAAACTTACCTTATGGTGTTCCAAGTGGTATTTCCTAAAGCTAATTGAAATTGGTATACCGATCGGCAAATTCGCGAAGAACCCAAATAATCGGTTGTGGAGTGGACGATTGTGACCGAAGGCCAGATTGTGGGCTATTTCATGGATAGCTGAAAGAAAATATTTAAAATCAATATTATAAGCAGTTATACGATTGTCGATATTATTATAATGTTGTCTTTTAAAAAGTACGCAAAAGATAGAAGTACACAGAAGAGTCATATTCATAGTTTTCATTCAGGAATAAATTCCATTTAATTTGAAAACAAAATACCAGAACGACGGGCGATCTATGTACATTTGAATAATATATTTTGACACCACGTTGGATTTCATAAGATATTTATTATAAAAATACTAATACTCTTATCGACATTTCTTCACAAAGGTGTTCTTAACAATGCTTAAAATTGTAACGAATTAGGTCGTAGTTATTGCTCAAGGCTTAGTATAGTCATAATATGACTATATAACAGATACCCTGCCCGTGCTATTCTCCTAGCTTTGAGTTTATTTCACCAGGTTGCTCTTGCTGGATGTTAGATACACGTGTGGAAGACCTTCATCCTACACGTGCATCCTCAAGTAAGAAATGAATTATAAAAACAAACTGAACACATGATCTCGCAAAATCTAAATATTCCTTATTCAAATAGTATCGTAAGATACTTTTAAATCGTCATGTTACAGTATTGAATTAAATGTAACGCTACCAAAGATTCCAAATTAAGTTTCCATTGAGAAGAACCGACAAAAACTTAGTAGTTACGATGCTCCATCAATTTACATATAGCCTATTCCAACCACAAGAGGAGTAAAGACAAATAAACAATTTTGACATTTAATTGATCATTCATAATGGAATTGTGAAAAAATAGCGTTTTAAATATCAGCGAAGTTATCGGAACTTTGAAAGTGAAATTAAAGTGGAGATAAATAGTTAGTGAAATAGTGTTGTTTTATAAACAATGATACATTAATCAAGAACTGTTTGTAGTGCATAATAAAGTAATGCTCTAAGATAATCGCGTGGAATGTATCCATGGTCTACTTCTTCTTCGATTGGAACAGGCAATAAGCTATGTTCATTTATTAAAATTAATTATTTATCCTGTGTGAAACTTAGCTAACTCAGCGAACTAGGCTCCAATATCCCAAATACTCCACTCTGTTTATCACATATATAGTCATTTATTAAGTAATAATTAATTATCAATGTGTTATATTGAAATTTATAAATCGTCCATGTTAAAAACAACCGTGGTACATTATACAAACGAACACCGTACCCCAGGAGGGATATGTTGACTTTGCGAAGTCGGAAACCAGGTGTCATCAGTTTAACTACTCCTCGTGTTTATACAATGATTATCACTGTTTCTTTCAAAAAGATATATATTATTTTGTCTTTGGTCTATATTATTTTTTAATATACTCAATATTTATTGACACAGAATCAGAGAAAGTAAACTATTAAATAATTTAAAAGTATGTTTGTTCGATGTTGGGTTGGTTCAGAGCATCTTATCTGCTTCTTTATCAGAACCTGCTAAGATGCACATTGATTTTTATCAAATAGCAATAAATAATTCATGTTATAAAATAGTAAAAGGGACAATGGTAAAAGGGACAGAGGTGCATGTGTAAGGCTGTGTAACTGAACTAAATACATTATCTAATTTCATATCATATCCATCAACTAATTTATTTCACACGAGTGTAAACAGAGAAACGCGATTGCTAAATTATATATCACCGACGTAACGCTTTACTAAAATCGATTTGTCTTCATTACCTCTCGGAAAATTGAAGTAGTACGATCATTAACGCACGTTCCACGTTATCTGATACGGTGCACTTCAAATAATACACTTGTGTTATCCACTCTACGACTTTTATCAGCAATTCTATTTGTAATGTGTTAATAATCGATATTCTCTACAGCTGTCAGATTGAGTCTCAAGAAGGATTATGATAAGGGTGTAAATTTTCCACACTTTAGAAGAACACTTTCATTTCATGTTCCATATCATTTACATGTGACATTGACAGAATATTTTGGGTTCAATTAGCGAAGACACACGCCAGGAAAGGAAAAAAAAAAAGAAACAGGTCTGGTTTTTGATATAAATAAAACGAAATTAATTGCTCAAGAAAAAAAAAGAAACTGTCATTACATTTAGTATGTATTGTATAGGTTAAGGTTTGACAAAGGTCTTAAAAAAAGTAAAAATTAAAAAAAAGATATATTTTTTTCGATAACAAATAATTGCGGAAGTCAGATAGATAAAAAATATTTAACCTTGAATTCTGGATTTATATTAATAGAGTATGATATTGTACGAACTGCACTTTTTTTTTTAAATCGCTCGTTCACTTTTTCAATGTCGATTAATTAAATGCATATTATGTACATACACTATACTATCTGCCCACAGCCACCCAGTGGTTTGGACCGTGTTGTTATGTATAGCTTATTCCCATCAAAGTAGGTTTTCTAGATAGGGCTTTGTCTGGGTAGGTACCACCCACTCATCAGATATTCTACCGCTTAGCAGCAATTCTTAGTATTGTTGCGTTCCAATTTGAAGGGTGACGGAGCCAGTGTAATTACAGGCACAAGGGACATAACATCTTAGTTCCCAAGGTTGGTGGCGCATTGGCGATGTAAGCGATGGTTAACATTTCTTAAAATGCCAATGACTATGGGTGTTGGTCGTTCAAGTTAACTTCATAACGAATTTAATTAAAATCGGTTCAGTGATTTAAACGCTTTTATCTTTCAGCTTTCAGAACAGAAAAACCACAGACAGACCGAGATTTTTTTTTTGGATTTATAATATTAGCATAGGTTGTTTTGTTTGTAAGAAAACATAAATTTAATCATAACATACTATTCTTTAAAACATATTGAAGGTGAATAAAAATATACCACAATTTAGAATCTTAATTTATTGCTGAATGAAATTGTTTTCAGTGACTGACACGAGCTGATTCCACAATGAAAATCCATGTTTGTCTGTTACACTTTCAAGCGTTAAATTTTGTATTCGCGTTGTCAGAGGTACAGGTGACACCTACCGCCCCCCCCACATGCGAAAACTAGTAAAAAATAAACCTTACCTAACATAAGGGAGTGGTTAATAACACCCCCAAAGCAATATGCCACGATCAGCAGCATCGGCCAGCTCATGTGCTGGACTATCGGCATCATGGCGACCTGGGTCAGCACCATGCCCGTGACCACCCATTTGAACATGGGATCGTAACCGTAGAGCTTCTTGATTTCTGGATATTTTTCTGTAATGAAAAAATGTGTAAATGTAATGTGACTGCCATTATATACCTTAAGGGCTAAGGCCTACTTTTGAAGAGGCGGCTTAAAGCTTCCATCACGCTACGCAAAGTTCGTGGATGCATATGTGACAAAAATCAGTGAAATTATATACGTGCAGGTTTTTACGATGTTTTCTTTCATTTCCAAGCATGAGATGAATTAACAAAATTATAAACACAAATTAAACACGGTTTGATCAGTTAAGATTTACGCCTGGGCCATCTTCCTAAGCCAGTATAACTACAGGGTTACGCGCTGTACGGAATATTTATAATTCCTTACGGCGTCAATTCCTCATGGCCTATTTGCCACACAAATATCTCGTAATATCACTTATAATCGGATCTCCCACCCGATTCATTACTTCGTGTCTCGGGAGCACTCGCGCGCACACACACACAATAAGGAATCAATGTATTAAAACAAACACACACACACACTACTACATATAATTTTAATACACATACATTTAATTTTAAATTGATTTTAATGAAAGCTATTTCGAGTGTTTATAAGTTTATTATATAGACTTTTGAAAATGGAATGTTTTATGATGTCGAACATTTATTGCCGCGCGTGGGGAGGTAAGATCGACTCCGTATGCCGTGACGTCAAACGGTATGATTCGTCTCCAACGCTCGTTAGTCCAGTGCGTGTTCTTTATATTATATACTACTATTAACACTTCATTGATTGTCTGTATCGGTGATTTGATGTAACTTGTAATAAAATTACATCTGGCCATTAACTGTCATTATGGAAGAGCACAAATGTCATGGTAGCAATTTAAAAAAAAATGGCGGAATTGACAGATTAATTATTTTTTTGTATTACGATTATATCGGAGAATAAATAACGTTATATTAAACTACGTTGCTATATATTATTATAATAATTAGAATACATATTTATTTTGTTAATAAAAACTTTAGATTTTATATATTTAGCTCCATTTTGGCCATCTTTATAGATGAAACTCTTATTTGGTAAGTAACCGGTCAGATAACGGACAGTCACGTGATATCCGGCCGCATAACGGATATTTTAAAAAGCAATCAACACGTAGTATTACATCAATAATAATATATAGTTAGGAGATTCTTTGATCCACACAACAGCGTTGTTAAAAAAACGCGCGCCAATTTACAAACCGCCATTTTGTTGGTGGGCAGGAGTGTAAATAATCAATTCATTATTGGCTCGACTTGTGATTCGTTGAATGTGTTCAATTGTGTTATTTGGATTATTAAGAGTAATTCGAGGTATTTATAAAAGAAGTTTCACTTCTGGATGCTAAATATTTACTATCCCCGGGCTTGATAAAAAAAATATTCATTGATGTAGCCAGATAAAAAAATTAATTCAAAAATTCCAGTATCCATAAATATTTTACTGTGTAAATCGGGCAATACAGATTAGCTAAAATATGTTATGTCACGTAATTCGCTCACGTTTTCGATATCATATCGAACAGAAAGAATTACGATTATTTTGATAAGAGATAAGGCAATCGGTTATGCGGAAGAAATGAATGCTTGTCTTTATCAAATTGTGAAAGTATTCAATGTTTCTACATTATTATCTAAGTTTATACTAAACCAATATTAATGAAACTTATACCAGAAGATGCATAGCATTTCGGAGATTTTAGTACATATTTTTATATATAAGTAGAAGAGCAGTTTTACCTGCTTTAAATTAATGACGTAATAAACTTGAATGGCATTCGACCCATGATTGCCCAGTGGTTACAAGGCAAGAATTAAAAACCGATGATTTCGAGTTCAAATCCGAGCAAACAGCTGAATTTTCATGCGATTAATTTATGTTTATAATTCATCTATTGTTCAGAGGTGAAGTAAAACATCGTGAAAAACTGCCACATGTGTATTCACCGATCCACATTGAAGGAACGTGGTGGAATTATCTCCTAAACTTCTCATCGAACGGGAAGCCTAGGAAAATTTACAAGTTTGAACCCACGATCTTCTTTCAAGTTTCACATGTTCTCACTACTGGGCCATCGCGATATATTATTTGATCGATAGATAAGGATATTGGTAATGAATCTTAAAATACATACCTATATCATTTTCTTCATTAGTTTTAATGTTAATTTTGTTTGTTTGTAAAAATAATATGTTTAATTAATGCTATGCTATGCTATGCTATGCTATATAACAGTTTATACATGGTGTTGCAAATAAGGCAAAACAGTTTAGAAAAAAGTAACGAACCTTCGTTTTCACCCTTATGGAATATTTTTAATCTATATCTATAGAAATATTATTAATTCGAAAGTAACTCTGTCTGTCTGTCTGTCTGTAAACCACTGAACCGATTTCGATAAAATTTATGGCCAGACGAAAGGACGAATAAGGGCTACTTATACCTAACACCAAAGACCCCCCTCTACTCCACTCGCGGGCGAAGCAGCAGGCGACAATCAGTACTACAGTACAGTAACAGCCTGTTAATGTCCCACTGCTGGGCTAAGGCCTCCTATCCCTTTTGAGGAGAAAGTTTGGAGCTTATTCCACCACGCCGCTCCAAAGCGGGTTGGTAGAATACACATGTGGCAGAATTTCTATGAAATTAGACACACGCAGGTTTCCTCACGATGTTTTCCTTCACCGTCAAGCACGAGATGAATTATAAACACTAACACAAATTAAGCACATGAAAATTCAGTGGTGCTTGGGTTTGAACCCGACGATCGTCGGTTAAGATTCACGCGTTCTAACCACTAGGCCATCTCGGCTTTTTTAGGCGGCAATCACTTAAAATTAAATGGGAAATTAAAAAATTACAATACTAAAATACTTTATTGTTCGCCAAAATATAAATAAAGTATGTAACAAAATATGCAATAAATAGAAATACAAACGGTCTTAACGATAGAGCAATAACTAAAAAGAGAACTATTTAAAATCGGTTCGCGGTCGACGAAGGTACCGCGTAATATAAACACAGGCAACGAGTTGGCTGTAACGAGGTAGTAAGTAGTTACTCTCATACCCTACAGGGTAGAATATTGCCCTTCATTTAAATACGACACTCAAAGTATCACAAAAACACGACGTCATAACGTGACGTGACGTGACAATGAGACATCGTGCGACGTTGCGATGCACGGTATGACGTAAATACTACCATAAATGTGGTGCCCTCGATTTCGACCACGGCAGCCGATATCATGAGAGATTAGCCAAGTGCGCGGGACATATCACAGTACACAAGTGTGTGTGCAAACACAGCACTTCATATTCCCCACACTCTCTTAATCCCATGGGACCGCTACTGAGAATCCTAGCAGAAAAAACCCAATATATTTTTTTACTGGCCTGATTTGGATGTTGAATTTAGGACTTCGAATCTGCGACCTTTTATCTAGACTAGACCAACAAGGCAGTCAAATATCACCACAAATCAATGAGACCCTGACCCCAGTATTGCATTCGCCACGCCACGTCACCCCGTCGTTTCTTGCAACGTTACGTGACGTCATCTATGGTACCATCACTTAAAAAAAACAACAAAATTGTTACATATATAACACTGTAGCATTAAATAAATAAATAATGAACGCGATGTAAAACGTTTTATTACTCAGACACGAATGAATAAAAATAAAAAAAATTCAAATAATTCCTTCTAAAATCAAAATATACTTTTTAAATAATGACCCCGTTACAAATACCATAATCGCAAAACCGAATTGACAATTACCAGAAACAGTTATATTCTTCTATAGATGTTTTTTGTCGTTATTTTCTTGTTCGTATTCTTTGTAAATACAATTGGAATTAAGTCGGTATTCCCACGCATCACAAACTTGTTAACCATTTTCATTTGCGCCACTTATTCGAGTTCTAGCGTTAATTTAAGAGTCATTTAGTAAACTATATATCGTTTCGTTAGTAGGTATATGGTGGTTCGGGAGGGGATGCGGACCTTGAACCCTATCCAATCCGTGGCGCAGGGCCATCGCAATGGTATTAGACCTGGATATCCCCTCTGGAAGGTTTATATGGAACTTGTAAAAGGTAGCCCTAGCGTAATAAAAAAAAAAGAATTAAGTAAGTTCGTTCATCTTCTTCTTCTTCTTCTTCCTGCCCGCAACATGTTTTTTCCTTCCACTTATCTCCGTCACTCATCTCAGCAATTACACCCTTCATACGCATACGTTCATTCATCTTAAAAAATGAAAATCATCTAGAGAGTCCTATGAAAAATCTCCTTCAATTTGTACGTTATCCAGTATAGTAAAGACCTCCTCTCCTTTTAAGGAGTTTGATCCGCAACGCTATTCCAAAGCGGTTTGGTGGATACACACGTGGCAATTTTTTTTCTGCTTACACTTTCCTCACGATAATTTATCGACGCCGCTAAGCGCGAGATTATAAAGACAAATTAAATGCATTAAAATTCAGGGAAGCTTGCACGAGTTTGAACTCGTAATCATCGTTTAAGATGATCGTCTTGTAGTTATCTAATAAGCTCAAAAAAAAACCTAATGGTTAAATACAAAGGTTCGTATTTCATACTGTAGCGGAGTTAAATTTCACAAATACATTAAAAAAAAAACTCTTAATACATTGAGTACTAACAAAAATATGCCTTATATACTAAACAATAAGATTCTTATTGAAACTATTGGGCGGTTTTTCATTTATCGGCTGTAGAAACTTATTGCGTAGATGCCTCAATCTGTCGTGATAGATTCAATTGTTCGTTTTTTAAATATTTCATTTAAAAGTAACCGTCAAGGACAAACAAAATATATTAGTGAATTGTCGGCGCGAAAATTTTATAAAATATGTGTGGGCTGATGATGGTAAGTGGTCACCACCACTCAAATACATTGGCGCTGTTACTTTCCGTTCCTTACACAGCCAATATGCCATCAATCTTGGGACCTTAGATGCCCCTTGTGTCTGTAGTTACATTGACTCACCGGGTCACCTTACAAATATTTGTATATAAAAAAATGTTTAGCTTCGCGTTTTAGGGAGGCGTTAGGTAACTTATATTTTTCTGTATCCCTATGATAACAGATAAAACTATTATTAAATTCAGAAAAACCAATTATATAATATCTTAAAGCTAAGAGAACAATGAGAACGAAAAATAAATGACGAACGATAAACGTTTATTGGTGTATACCATTCATCACGAAATCTCCTAAACTATCCGATTGACTAGAAATTTGTCACAGTTACTCCTTCCCCGACTTAGACGCTCACTAATTTTACGCAAATCCTATACAAAATACATTTTTCTATTTGGACGGTTAGCTAGTTTCTTATGACTAATTGGATCAATGTAGGTGAACGGTTGTTGATCATTAATCGTTCTTAAATTGAACATCCGTGGATGGAGGTGATATGTTATTTTTTTATTTATTACGTCATAATTGAAGATTATCTTAAGATTGTCACTATCATGAAAATAATTATCTATTTCCTTACATATCACTTATTTTTCTATTTGTATATTTACTGATTACAATTTGTAGGCTTTATTTAATTTATCACAGATAATATAAAATATTATAACACATAACACAGTATTTGTATCACAGAATCACGTATAAATTCAATTATACCCAAAATAAGATAAGAAACTATGCTCATTTCTATAAAATAATAGTCACTAAAAAAAATGATAACAAAAAAAAAAAAAAGGGAAATTACTGAGTTTTTGGCCAGTTCTTCTCGATAGAATCCAATCTTGTAAGTCTATTTGAATAAAAATATTATAATGTTGATTTTATCCATTTTATTAACTCTATCTTTAATAACTCGACCACTTCAACATATATATATATATTAAAAGGGGATATACATTAAAGGGGGATAATATATGTGTCATAATTACTATAATCATTGTAATCATTGCACGTATACTATGAAAAACCCACTGGAGTGTTTGCAAACAAAATGCATTATATAGATATAGATATATGAGCCATGATATATCAAACGCAAATTCCTTTAATATTTCACAATAATTACTTATTGTGTGTAAAATTTTAAACTAGCAGTGGTTCAGAAATATAAATAGCCAGAGCTTAATAAACAAATAAACAGTGTCGTATCTCCCAAAGGGCAAGGCGATTCAGTGCGGCCCCAAGGGCAAAATATAAAATTATTTTAGCACTTGTTATATAAATATATCATAACATTTTCTAGTAATGAAAAATATTGTCGTCTTTATTAAATTAAAAACAGATATTAACGAAATTTCATATGTTTTACAAAAAATATCTTTCAAACTATAACTATGAAACTGTATCGCACATATTATTTCAGGGCACCGCTGCACCGGTGGCCCTTATCCACCTAGCTACGCCGTTATAATACAAGATAGGATAAGTTTATATATGTTACTATTATAACTATTATTATAATATATATTATTGAGTTGATACTAACATAGTAGAAAGCAAGAGTAATATTTCACGGGTGAGTAATGAAGTGAGATCTTACAGAACAGCACTGCTGACTATATCTTCTCGAAGGAGTCATATTCAATTTAATACGACATGACATAGCATATAACCAGCGGACAATTGACATTTACAACATTTGACAAATTATAGTCAGTTTAAGACAATATGCGATTTGGGAACATATGAACATAAATACATACTGTTGAAAACATAATCATCGTTGACTTTGCATAGTTTTCCAGAAGGTTCACATTTAAATAAACAAACAAGTCATAAGGAAAAAAGATATATAAATTACATCATAAAAGCATTTAGCATACATACATAGTCAAATACACTTTTCTAGCAGACATTTTCTATATTATATATTATTATATGTATTTTTTTATATATTATTTCCTCTGCTCATTTCTTCTAAGATTGAAAGAGATATTGTAAAATATTTTATTTGTTTATTGTAAATGTCCATCTGTCAAGAAACTCATTATCTTATTTATTTTGCTTAAAATATTTATGATTGTAATTTATATAATATTTTATTGTTTTACCTGTACCTTAGTATAATTACATACTTATGAGGTGGCTTGCTTTTTATGTTACATAATGTGATACCAAACATTTATGGTATGAAATTATTTAACTTTTTTTTTTTATTCAGCTTATCGCCATCCATTACTGGACGAAAGCCTCCCCCGTATGAAAATTATAAAGATTATATTTATTTCACAAAACAATATAATAGCCCTTATTTATCTTATCTAATTTTCATTTATCTGTCCCTTGGCCAAATGTGAAGCTAACAAAGAAAAAAACTGATAAGATCAAATTTTCATAATTACTATAATCAATATTGATCAAATTTCTATGATCAAAAGCAACAAATACATCACATTTCAATTCTAGTGTAAGTAACAATTTCTAATCACAACATTCCATATTTGAATACATAAATATTATCATGAAGGTGTTAGATAAGAGTGACAAGTTTAATTGAGTGAAAAGTTGATTTTTTTACACAACCTATAGGCAAAGGCATCAATCTGATTAATTATTTTAATTCGTTGAAAAACAATTATTTACAATTATGTCATACATGACAAGTTATATATAAGATATGAGCATCATATGAACTATACAGTAGGTTTAAAATGTACTTAGAAGTGTGACTAAGATTACAGTATGTTTAAATTACTAACTACCAGCTCATTACTCTACTAAAATCCCAATAGGATAAAAAATTGTTAAAAATCTTTTGTTTATTATGATTAAACTTTCAACTTTTTTTATACATTTCACATTTAAATTTGATGAATATTATTTTTATAAAATATTAATGTACTTTTTTTTCGTAATTTGAATTTTATTTTAGCCGTAAAAATGATAGAAAAAAATCTAGCTTAATTAAATATGGATAATTTCAGTCAAAAAACACAATTGCACACACATAACACATGTTAAACACATACAAAATAAAGAAAATCACCTATCACTTCACAGTTACTTTTCGATTTAATTACATACATATTGTTCAATCAAAGTCCATAATAGTAATTTACTTTGAAGAAAACAATTAAAAATTATATTCCAGAGACTATTTTCTCAAAACAATATTCACGGCAACGAAGTCGCAAAATATAGCTAACAGTTTTTTGTAAATATAAATATTGTTTTAAAATATGGGGGAGATTTTAATAAATCGGCACTCTTCAGTAACTCCGATTGAAATCGTCTATGGATTACATGGAAACACAGTTAGTCTAAAGACCAAATTATCTTTTGGTACGTTGAGTGTGGAATCATTATATTAAGCTGCTAATTCCTTCAAAATGTGTTCGTTTAGCTAATTTAAATATTTATAAATGACGTAATACTATACCTAAGATGATCTTCCGGCGAGAGGCATGTGGTTCTTCAGTATGAACCCACTCAAAATCATTTCTGGACACTCGTGCACCCATTTTAAGCACAAAACTTTTCACTTCATCTATGGCTAATAATAATAAATCACTACACGGTAAATTGAAAGAAGAAATTACCGCGTCGAAACAAAATATAGCGATACGCCCTTTTCAATTACAACAAGCGATTTATATTCACGACCGACCGGTTCAAATGTTCAATTGTGACAAACAGTAGTCAGTGGTCAAGAAAGTATTAGACAGAATGAATGCATTATCAGATAATGTCACAATCGACATGTGACATACTGTCATAATGACGGAATCCGTTCAGAAGTTGAGTATAATTAGATTTAATTACATCCATGGATTATTTAAATACATAATGATTCGATTTAAATAAATATTTACATATCGAAAATAGCTATTGAATAAATCACGTCATACTGGCATAAATGCTAGCAGCGTTTCCCAATTAAAACATTTTTCAATTATCTGTGTGACTTATCAACAATCATTCTTGTTATCAGTGAGAATAATAAGTGTTATATGTTTTATAAATGTTTTACACTACACAAAAATATAGGTTAAGATTAGAAACCTTTATTATATTTAAATATTCATTTCAGAAAATGTCCTTAATTATTAAGAGCCCCTAATCGACACGTAACGAGTAACATAAGCATGGTTTTTGTTGCTTGTTAAGTTTTTGAATATGAAACTAAAATTAGGCTTTTTGATTTGTATCATGGGTACCGTCATTCGGACATTACACAGGCAAAAACTAATTATGATTGTATCGAAAATTGGCAGGCATGAGGATAAGTTTTGGGTAGATAAGATAAAACAAAAAAGTATCCATTCTATTTGTAATAAAAAATCTATTTTAATTTTGCTGCATTCTCATGGAAGGCCCATTTGCTCTTTCCTGATTAGGCTGCCTTCTTTGGAATTAAAAGCATTCTTATCGTCAAATTTCAAAAGCGCTTTGCCTATGAATAAGGCACGAGTAGGAAGTACTTCTGCTTTACAAACTTATAAAACCTACTAGAATTAGTAGGGCCAGGTGGTGCAGTGCACCATGGCCCCGCAGCTCAGGGGGCCCTATAACCTCAGCTTTGAAAACAGAGGAGCATAAAAGAAAAAAAAAAACATTTTTTTTCTTTTTAACAAATAAAATATAGATGTATTTTTAATATTATCATTAAAGTATATTTATTTTTTTCCTTTTTTATGTTTTTAAATGAACATCAACAATTACAGAACTCCTGATTTAAGTACGCCCATTGTAGCCCAAGTAGCACATTGGATCACCGATAAGCTCACGTGCTTGCAGGTCGTGAGATCAATTCGACAATTCCACCCATCAACTTTTTAGTCAAGTTTTCATCCGCCCTTGCCTTGCATCAGTTCTCATTTATGATGTTTTAAACTTTCTGGGGTCTGGAACGCATTATAATAGTTGATGCTAGGTGTGTCGCTCGTAATTACCTACTACCAGCCTTATTTCATTAAGCATCACACTAATGCTATTTCTTTTCCGCACATTCATCCATCTGGCACCGTATTCTGCTAGAACTTATTTTCCCTAAAAAATTGCTATGTCAAAACATGTATGACACAGGTTGCAGCACAACGGTAGCCGTATAATCTTTAATAACTCTCAACTTGATCGACAACGAAAAATGGAGAACATTTTTCTAAACTCAAGTTCAAATTGACAAATGAGCTACTAGATATAGGAACTATAATATCTTATTATGAATTAATATTGATTATTTTTATTAGTTTATGACTACCGGCGAACTTTACTCTCTACCGTATTATTACCAAACAAACTGTTAAGCCCAGTGGTAAGAACGCGTGAATCTTAACCGATGATCGTGGGTTCAAACCCGGGCAAGCACCACTGAAGTTTTTCATGTGCTTAATATGTGATTATAATTAATCTCGTGCTTATCGGTGAAGGAAAACATCGTGAGGAAACCTGCATGTGTCTAATTTCACTGAAATTAGCCACATGTGTATTCCACCAATCCGCATTGGAGCAGCGTGGTGGAATAAGCTCCAAAGCCTTCTCCTCAAAAAGGGAGAAGAGGCCTTAGCCCAGCAGTGGGACATTTACAGGCTGTTACCGTGAAACTGTTTTGTTGTTTTTTTTTGTTGAGTTTCCTGCAATCTTTATTAAACATTGACAAGCAATGTAGGAAAATCTCAGTAAGTACTCCAAATTTCCATCACCGTTTTTTTCCCTTTATTGATCTCATCTGTATAATAAACATTCTGTATTGTCATGTGTGTCGTTTACTTATTCCCATTTTCTTCACATAGAGATTCTACCCGTCATGGAGACGACGTATGGTTTAGCCTACTAGGGATAAGTTGAGCTCACTGTTTCCTATTCTTGTTCCTTTCTAATTTTGAAGGCCAATATAAGTGCAAGCTACGCGGAATGAGGGGATGAGGGCTCGATTCTTTCCTTATGCATCGGGGCCCTTGTCCACCTAGCTACGCCACTGGTTGAAATCATTACTATCTTTCTATCAGATTCAATATAGATGATAACGGGTAGAATTTTCATGCCTTTACATTTTCTAAACAGCCATTCATAAGCACATCGAGGACATATTAGTTCCGGGGTCGTATGGTCCTGTCAAAATTTAAGAATTAGTAAAAACGAATGAATTAAAAGAAAACGTTAATGAACATTAATTAGCTCGGATTATTTAGTAATCAGTATAGCATTAGCTATTATCTTATCATACGCCCCACGCGTCTTATAAATGATTTCTTCAAAATATCTTATAAGTATAACTTAGTGCCACCGCCTTTTTCTCCGAAATTTCATAATCTTTAATTCAGGTTTTTAGGCTACGTAAAAATTAGAGTAATTTAATTTGTCATAGACCATATCGAGTCATATTTCCATTGATTTCCACAATCACTACATTTCACGAAACATACATGTATACTGGTGGTTGGGCTTTGTGCAAGCTCGTCTGGGTAGGTACCACCCACTCATCAGATATTCTACCACAAAACAGCAGTACTTGGTATTGTTGTGTTCCAGTTTGAAGGGTGAGTGAGCCAGTGTAATTACAGGCACAAGGGACATAAAATCTTAGGTCCCAAGGTTGGTGGCGCATTGGCGATATAACCACGCCTACCGGCCCCTCAAATTATGACTGGGTGTAGTTCACTGGCGTGTCGCGTTAACCAATAAAGTTATATGTATTACGACGTGATACATAAAAGACAAAACCAAAAGAAAACTTGGCTTTTATTAACTTAAAGAGTTGTATATAATGAAGTGATAATATATAACATTTGAAAAGATAAAGAGAATAGTATAATTTCTTCTTAAATTATACGTCACGGCGACAATTTAAACGTTTTATGCAGACCTTTATAGCGTACGAAATCGTAACGAGTAGCTAGTAAATAATTGTATATAGTCGACCATTTAATTCATTTGAGAAAAAGGATAACTAGTGATTTTCTTGAAGCTCATTTCTGTATAATCAACGCTTTGAGGTTTGTTAAGAAAACAGTTAACTTATATATATCATGTTATGTTCGTTTGGAAAAATTCTAACGTATTTGTGCCATTATAAGCACCATATCTATACTAATGTTATAACTAACTAATTTACGATTACTAGTTACGATTTCACAGCTAAGCTGCTGAACGACTACTAGGGAGCACATAGGCTTTATTTACCTAACACTTGCCCCCTCTACGCTACCCCCTCCCTCATCCATAAAACGCGGGTGAAATCTACTGACCTTGAAGCGACAGCGGTTGAGTTAATAATTCATCAAATAATGTTGTAGTTACATGTTTTAGATGTCTAAGTATTATTTCTACTCATGTCAGCAATTAAAGCATTAGTTACATGTCATTATCACTATTTCGCGCCTAATTAGCGCAGTTACCAAGCTCTTTTCGTTTCGACTTACATCTTTTTATTAAAACTTACGTCTGTTATAAAATAATGTTTCTATTTAGAGTTTTTAAGAAGTTAAGTTCAATTAAGTTTGTATTTTGTTTTCTGAAAAAATATTAAATATTCAGGTCTATTTTTGTAATCGCGTTATTAATTCAGTCGTAATTGGTTTATTACTTTGCATGGTACGAATTTAGATTAATGGACGTCGAATTAAGGGTCGGGCGGGGGGTGGTAGGATTTGGAGAGGGTTGTACTACCCTCCCTTAAATGGAAAAGTTGCGAAACCCCCCTTTTCGAGTTTTTTAATTTTTAGTTTTGAGAAAATTTTCCCGATTTTTTAGTTTAAAATTAATAATAGGTGCAAAAAACTGGCTTCCCACTACGGAAAGGGGAGGGGGCTCTAATCAGAAAAAAGGGGAATTGATTTAGAGGGATATCTGTTTCTATTTTGAGACTGCAACGTCTCCGGCGCTGCGGGAAAAGCAGCCTCTAGGCCCTTGCTCTCTCCCTACGCGCCTCCGGCTCTATAAAAACACTAGGGGTAAGACAGACTCGTACCAGATGGAGTCAAGAGTCAATTAATTAAATTCTTTGACATAAGTTGAACCTAACCTGTTTTATTTGTTGTTGCCCTAATAGGTACTGTTAAAATAAAACTATTACTATGACAATACAAAATGGCGTCAGTTTTGAGTTTTGTTCCACATGCCAGCAAAGATGGTAAACACAAAATATTTTAATATTTCGTAATGCTAAATAATGCTGTAATTTAATATACATTAACTGTTAAATATATGTGTGTGCGTGAAAACTATTGAAATGTGTACAAAATATAAGTATTTACTTAAATTTATATAAAATAAAATGTTTCCGAACGTGTCAACTTAACTGTAGCTAAAACGAAACCTTATAATCTGTCAAAGTTACTACCGGATTGACATAAATATTGCAAAAATAATTAATTTTCAATATTTTTTTTCTTAAAAACTACGCGTGTACTATGTTGAAACTTTGCGTGTGCTTATAATAATGTAACCTTTCTGTAAAAAAAATATCAACCCCCAACTCGACGTCAGTTAATCTAAAGCTCAGCCGTAAAAAACCTTCTTGCTACATTAATGCGAGAAAATCGAATACGTGCATGCGCGCGCTTTGGTGTGGGTGTGGTTATTCGGTTTATTTTTTACGATAAATTTTAATTATTTCTTTTCAATTGCGTTTTGGATAATAAAATTTGTTATGTTCTTGCCAGACGTAGTATAATGGAATTTTGGGTATAGTTGGACGCACACGAACATGGAAAGGTAATTTTGCAGTATCGATTTGAAATTGCTATTTGGTTATCCGCTGTTAAAAAATCGTGTTTATCTAAACTATAATTTATTATTGATTGAAATAAATCGAAGGCATTTGCTATTCACTTGTATATAAGGGCCGAATATGTCGGAACTACGAGGTTTTAAAAAAAAAAGGAGTATTTGGTATAGATACACTATACATATGATATTGAAATACTATTTTAGAATTTAATATTACGAGTTATTTTAACATTCTTGCTCCACTCGAGTTTAAGTCTTTAGCAAATCTTTGATATTATCTTACAATAACTCTATTTACTTTTTAAAGATAATCATCATCTGTATTAAATAGACAAAGACAAAACAGTTGTCTATGTATTTTTTGTTTGTTACAAATTGTAAGTAAAAATAAAAACACAAGTCAGTTTTTTAACGTATATTAGACTTATACACTCTCTTGTACGGGCGGTTCGTAGCCTTCGGGGCGTTCAGACTTGTCACCGACCTCACCACGCTTACCGCTACCACCTTCACCGTGGAGCTCCATCAGCTTGGCGATTTCGAAACGTGGCCTCTTGAGAACTTTCACCTGAAAATGTCACTTGTGTTTAATGCTGTAGGTTGATAATCGTTCGTTACATAGAGTGAATTAGTTTTCAGCGGTAAATCAAAAGGGAACATGAGTTTTCATCATGTAATGTATCATTGCGAGCTAGGTGTGTCATCATGAAGAATTAATTATGTAATCAATAAGTTAAATCAAGTTTACCGGTCATCCTTCTGTGGAAGTCTGTTATGACTTAAGACTTATCAATATTCATTGTAGTATTTTTTTAAACAATTTACATTTTAATTATTCCTTTTGGAAAGGATCTGGATTTTCCAGAAAGGTGATTGTCCCTTTCCCAACCTTGGGGGTCTATGAATTATTTTTAAATACTTTTAAATTTGCTAAGCATGTCATATAGAAAGTGAAATTGAATATATAACATTACAAAAAAAGTTTTATAGATTAGCAAATATATTATTATAAATTACTTTCTTAAAAGACAACATCAATAGTATGGTATACATATAACACCAATATTATAAATTGTGTTTTTGAGAATTGGACTCAGTAATTAATAGTTAAATAAGAATAGAAGTTGCTTAACAGTGGCAAACTTGATTCATATATTATTAGACAATTTTAACCTCAAATTATTAAACCAACCTTCCGGATGCAGACATCTCTTAATGGATAGATGCTGTGGCAGGCCTTTTCAATGTCCTTAGCGATGGAGTCAGGTATCAGCTTGTTAACAACTTCCCGGAGTTCAGAGCTGGCTACGTCACGGGTGATAATTTCACACATCTTCTTCCTGATCGCACGTACCTACAAAAAAAATAAAGTTATATGAAGTTTTATACAGTTGTAGAAAATTTATAATTTGGACCAACAAGGCTATATGTTATAAATATATACATAATAAATTGGAATGTAGCAACGACACAAAGAACCTTGTATTAATCAATAGAAAGGTATATTATTGTGTGGGAGCAATTATATTTGCAGTTTGAAACGATATAAAGGCGATTGAACATCCTTATATAGCTGGACTGCAATATTTCTTTTATTTATCGGTATATATTGTTTATATATGATCATAAATAAATGACTATAGTCAAAGAATTATGACAATAGCAAGGGGCAACATTGGACCATGGCTACCATGTCTTTATATTATAAATAAAAATCAGAGGGAGAAATTTTATAAGTATGAATTGAAAAGGTAGTGGACTAAATTTTCATGTTATTCAGATGCACTGAAAATTGGTTAACGTTGACAAATATACTAAGCAAGCAAGTTTTTGCCAATGGCGCTTTTAAAATGTGTGCTCGTCATCATATTAATTTATATGGTCAGTATTGTTCTGTAAAATTATTGAGTTTTTTTTATGTTACATACCTGAGTGTGCTGAGCATAACAAGTCTTGCGCTGGCTTAGCGAATCCTTGTTGGTAAAACCGATGCAGAATACACGAAGGAGGTAGCCATCGGTGGTCTTCACGTCAATGTTGGCTTCCACAAGTGTCTGCCATTTCTTGACCATCCATCTGTAAACAAATCACTTTTATTAATATAGCATAATCATAGGGAAACCCTATACAAAAAATGTCTGTAATGAGTTAATTTTTGTTTATATAAATGTTAAATTTGTTGCAACGACAAGAAGGGCCTTTACAGATGAAGCTGTAAGGGTACTACATCATGTGGCAGCAGATAATATTTGCAGTTTGAAACGATATAAAAGCGATAATCGCTATTATATAGCTGGACTGCAATTTCTTTAAAATTAAGTCTTAGAAAATATATATAATAATAATAATAATAATATGCTTTATTGTGTCAAAATAGTTACATAACCAATACAAACACAAACATAAAAGAAAAACGAAAACTATTTTGAACAAAAGGCGGTCTTATCGCTAAGAGCGATCTCTTCCAGACAACCTTTTGTTAAAGGACAAGAAATACATATATAAAGCGGTAAGGAGGTGTACTGATCATCTCAATTTTTATCTTTATCTCTTAAATAATTATATATATACATATAAACAAATAATATATACATAAACATACATATACATATATAAAATATACGTAAACATACATATATATATATATAAATATATGATAAATTATAATAGTAAATCACAACAAAGCGCAGCAGACAACAAAACAACACTCCCCGATAATTACAATGACAAATAATACGTCCTGAGTCGGATTTTAAACGTATTAATTGTTTGAGATTGTCTCAAGTGGTGTGGTAAGGAATTCCATAGTCGAACTGCTTGGACAGAGAAGGAATTGGTATAGAAGGAAGAGGAGTGAGAAGGAATTTTAAGGATTAAATTATCTTCAGATCGTAGAGTGCGACCATGCGAGTCCTTGAGGAATTCAAAACGGTGTTTAAGATACTGAGGAGAATTCGGATGAAAAAGTATACAGTAGAGAAGAGAAAGAATATGAGTATTCCTGCGAAGACGGATTGGGAGCCACTCGAGTTTTTTGCGAAATTCAGAAATGTGGTCAAATTTGCGGAGTCCAAATATAAACCGAATACAGAGATTTTGAATACGCTCGAGTTTATTTAATTGCTCCTCTCTTAGATCAAGATAGCAGGTGTCGGCGTAATCAAGGATGGGCAAGAGGATGGCTTGAGCTAACGCAATTTTGGTAGGGATAGGTAGAAAATTACGTAGTCTACGAATGGACCCAATCGAGTGAAACATTTTCCTGCTCACTTCGCTTATTTGTGACATCCATGAGAAATTTTGATCAATATATATTCCTAAATTTTTAACTTTGCTGCTTAATGGAATTATAGTATTATTAAAGACAACAGGTGGCAAACGGGAATAGTCTACACGGGGTAGTAATTTATAACTGCCAATTAAAATAGCCTGGCTTTTAATAGGATTTACCTTGAGACCAAAAGAAAGACTCCACTTTAAAATTTTGTCTAAGTCAGAATTAATTAATTGAATAGCAAGTGGTAGGTCAGTAGTTGTGGAATGAGCATAAATTTGGAGATCGTCGGCATACAAGTGGTAGGAAGAAGAGATATGTTGAGTTACAGAGCTGATGAAAATTGAGAATAGAAGAGGAGATAAGACACCGCCTTGGGGAACACCGGCATTTATCGCCAACCAGTCCGAGTAAGAATCTTGGATTCGAATACGTTGACGGCGGCCATTGAGATAACTATGAAACCAATTAATTACCGATGGAGATATATTAAGAGAATTTAGTATAGCCAGGAGTATGTCGAAATCTACAGTATTGAAAGCATTACTAAAATCAAGCAATGATAAAATTGTAACTTCCTGGTTATCCATAGCTAATCTGATGTCGTCGGTAATCTTGACTAATGCAGTAGCCGTACTATGGCCAGATCTAAAACCAGATTGAAAAGGATTTAGCAAGTTGTAGGAAGACAGGAAGAGGTTAAGTTGTTGATGTACAAGACGCTCAAGAACTTTAGAAAGAAATGGAAGGATGGAAATAGGACGGTAATCACCATAAGAGGAAGGATTATTTTTTTTTAGGTAGAGGGATTATTTGAGCATCTTTCCAGGAGTCGGGAAAGGTACAGTAATTAATGGAATTATTGAATATGCAAGTTATAGCTGGAACTAAATAGTCAATAATAGGCAGGATCATTTTACGGCTAATGCAGTCAGAACCGACGGCATCAGAATTTATAGCTAAGATATTCTTCTTAATATCACATTCGGTAAAAACACGAAAAGTAAAGGGCAAAAAAGTCGGAGTTGATGACGCAGAAAGTTGAATTAAGGTATTAGATTTAGTTGTATTATTTATGGTAACTGAAGATGCAAAATGATGGTTAAGTTGGTTGAGATCCAGGGTACTAGTGGAGGTATCGATATCTGACTTGCCAACTCCGAGAGACTTGAGAAATTTCCAGACTCTGGAAGTGTTGTCGTCTTCAACAACAGATTTAAAAATGTGCCTTTGATGTGTATCCCTACACAGCATGTTGCAACGATTCCGATATTTTTTATAATTTAATTTGTTCTTATCAGATGGATTAGCCTTATATTTCGCTTTTGCCAAATTTTTCTTAAGCTGGAGTTCTTTAATTTTAGGAGTAATCCAGGGTGCTGGTAAGTGTTATATATAATGAATAAACAAACATTAAAATTTCTGCGATGATATTTATCAAATTAACAACAACATTTTATATGCACACCTATCATAATATGAATTTTAAAGTTGAAGAGAAGAACAGAACGAGATGAATAACTTCTATTAAATTCATCAATCATTCAAAAACAATTTTATGACAATGCAATACTTTACAATTTTTTTCTTTATTTAGTAAAGTAGTATATTAACTAAAAATGGTAACATAGTTTTTTAAGCCTATATTCATTGCTGTAAGCATTATGAGTAGTAAATCATCATAGAAAATAGCTTTTACTTAAAATGTAAGAAAAAGTAAAAATGAACTAGATATACAAACAAAAGCTGAGTGAATGGTGTTTTTTAATTTTCTTTAGATTGAGTATAAATTGTCATATGGACTATATACAAGCATAAAGATTAACTTGTACAAAAGTTAAGACCTAGCATACTGCTTTCTAAGTTTTGTATGTAATTAAAATATATTATTTTTGGTTTTTGGATTACAAATAAAAGTATATACCAAACCTGAGCTTGTCAGTGGTGAGGTCCATGCCGTGGAAATTGCAGAGAACATTGCGACCTTGCACATCCTCGGCAATCAGACGGAATTTACGGAAAGACCTGAAAATTACATACATTATTAGTAAAATCAATGTTTTTTTTTGATACTTCTAAAGTTTTAAAAGCAAATACAATTGCATGTTTTATTTTTTAATAATAACACATACAATGCAATTTCTCACCTTTCCGCGTCAGTGTCAGCCTGAAGATCAGCCAAGGAGACTTCAAAGACACGGCCCTTAAGACCTTCCGAAGCGATTTTTGTTCCCTAGGAATATTAAACAACTTTAGTTAAATTGTTCATAGAACTATTCTTATAAAATAAAATATCATTTAGATTCAGTGAAAAATCAAAAGGGAACAAACTTTTTCATCAGTTTTGTGTCATTGCGAGCTAGGTAGATCATCATTTATTATTTATATATATATATATATATATATTATTTTTAAAGCATGACCACTAAGTCAATAATTGATATTACATTTTTATAAATCTTGATATGTGAGAAAGGAATAAAAAGCTTTGTTTAAGTAATTAAAATAATATGGTTGCAGTACAGACAATGCACCACATGGTCCATTTACAAGCTAACAAATAGTTTAAAGTAACTTTCAATGATTATTTTAAGCCTACAGTCAAATAAATACACTTTTATTTCAGGCAATAATGGTTTTCAGGGGATTGCAACAATTCTATAGCTATCATTGAACATTTAATTTATCTTAACTATTGTTCTTATTGTAGATTACTACAATGATAACAATAGTTATGCATTGTATTTTCTTTAATAAACATGAGAAGATAACAAGTTACATTAAAATATAAACAGATGATATAAACATTAACAGTCATGAAATTAATATTTAAAAATTCACATGTCACATTTCTAAAGCCATGTGGTTCAAATGTATTAAATTTAGACTGATTATCGTAAACTATTTGAGATACTTGAAATGAACGTGATAGATGTAAATTTTAGAGATAATATTGCAATCCATTAAACAGTATTTTAAAGAAAATAATGCAATCTATACGATTATAGTTCTTAATAAGTATAATATATTCATTAACAAGTATTTTTTTCTAGTAAATTTTCAAGAGGTTATGAATAAATTACATACCTGGGTACGGTTGACGAGAGTTGTACCCACTAGTCTCTTAGTGAACATCGACGGCGCTTTGACATCGTACCAATCCTTCCTTGTGAATGGATCTACACTGGAAATGAAAAAATAATTAAAAGTTAACCTTAAAATTTATTTCGAATACACTCGTTATAAAAGTACAATACTAGGTACGAAGAAAGCTTTATAAGGAAAAGACCAATTGCATACATAATAAATCAATATACAAATTATAAAGATACATAAGCTTTGGTTGTAAGTCTGACACGAGACACAAATTCATCCACATATATTTCGAACATCACAACTCATAGCAGCAATATTGCAATAATAACGGAATGTTTAGCAATTAAAATGATAAATTGTAAGTTTATTCTCAACTTACATCTTCTTTTTAACGCCCTTTTTACCGCCTTTCGATAGGCCTTTATTTTTACCGACCGCCATGTTCAAACTCAAACTGAGAAAGGCTAAAATTTGTTTATGGATGGACTAACTGTCAATTGTCAAAATTTTGTTTATGGTGGGGAATAATATGACAGATAAAAAAGTAATAATCAATTGAATTTATACCAATTAGGCTAGCTATACACATGTACGCATACTAAGGATGCGTTTTCGTGATACCTTTAATGAAAATAAGCAATATAAGTTGCTGTATAGATCTAAGGCAACTAACGTATTGTGGTATTATAACAATACCACAACACAAAAAAATGTATGACAATTTTCGATATTCTTCTATCAACATATATATAGGATAAATAAAATAATTATTTCTTGCCACTTAAAAATCGAGGCTTAGTTAATAGCGTAGCCTGTATATCTGTATTTTAAAGTATTTTTTAAAAACACTGGTATTGATTTACCTTATTTTTGGTGGGGCTACATGTTTTATATCTTGTCCGCACTTCACTTAAAACGAATTACAAATTAAAAAAGGAAAAAATATATGTGCATTTAAATACATACACTCATATTTGCTCAGTAGTCATTGCATGTTTCATCTTCCTATCAAGATACACACCTGACATATTATCTTGGTCTTTAAATAAAAATTTCTTTGAATTTTTTATAACAAATTATATTCCAGTTCCTATTTTATTAACAAGTGATATTTTCAATTATTTGCTCAATTACTACTTTTCCTATTCAATTAAATTTATTATTAATTGACATTAAAGAAAATCTGTGCCTCTATACCCTTGAGAAAACTCTTTGACCTCAATTTCTGTGATGCTTTATTTGTATAAACTTGTTAGTTTTCTTTGTTCTCTATTCAATTATTAAACTATTGTTTGCTAAATGATCTTTATTTGTTCTTGCCAAATCTTCTTTATATTCTTATTTTAAGCTTCGTCCAGTTTTTCGCGAAAAGGTTACATTGAAAGGGTCACCTACACTAAGCCCATGTGATTTTATTTTATCTTTGCTAAATATAGAGAAGTTGGGCCGTTAAGTATTATTATAAATTAAGTAAGTAAAAAAAGGAGGCTGGAATTTGGAAGTGTGTATACTCCCGTGCCTTGAAAAGCACGTATAGCCTAAACCGTATAGCCTAAACCGTTGGTCTTGCGCCTAAATTCTTTTCGGTCGTGTTGTTTTTCCCTTCCCATCGGATTATAAAAGTAAGGTATCAGAGAGTGCATCTGTGTTTGCGCGCACACTTGTGCACTATAATATGTCCTGTACAGTTGGCTAGTTTACCGTTGGATTAGCTGCCATGGCTGAAATCACTCGGGAGAATATCATCATCATTGTATGTTATGGATGTAGTATTGGAGTATAAATAAAACGACGATATCAAAATCTTATAATTTATTTATATATAAAATGCCTTTTTTTAAATAAATCAAATATAAATTATTTTTATTTTGTTATGGAATGTGACAGTATTTTTTTTTTTATTACAAATTGGGGAAAACGTTAGCTTTTTGTTAATTCTATGAAATCGCAGCAATTAAAATGTATAGAAACAACAAAAGTTTTATAAAAAAAAACTTATGCTTTGTTATTATTTTTAGAATTACATAATGAATACAACACATTTAAAATCTTAACTTATGGTTCTTGTGGCACTATTGACACTATAAAAATTGTGTCATAAAAGTAACTTTTTGGCAATGACGATTTTTTTTGACATTTTGATGAAAATGAAAATAATTATGCAGCACTTTCATTATATATTACAGTTTTTTAATAAATTTTACAATATTGATAAAGAAAACAATGTTTCAATATTTACATATAGTACAAACTGGTAATAACTAATAATTTTTGTAAATGATTTTTTATATAATTTCCTGAAATTATTCTATTTCGGCAAAGGTCTTAGGTTTTAAGTTATAGAAAAAAGATAAGCTATGAAAATGTTTAGCCCCGCATGTAATTAAATAGAAATTAGTGTAATATTCTTTTAAATTTATTTCATTGTTTTACAGACGTTATTTACTTAAATCTAGTTTTATTATTTTTAATAAAAAATATGTGATATCAATTTATCAATTATATTTAAAATACAACAATATTAATCATTTGTACTGTTATTTGTCTTTGATTAAGGCAAGTGACAGCGACTGGCAACATTACAAAAAACGTTATAAAAAAATTTAATACATTTTTTTATATAACGATCAGCATTCAACAACACCAATGAAAGTTGTTAATTTACATATCGTAACAGTTATTTATATGATAAATACGGTTACTTACAGTTAGTAATTCGGGCAATATACCATGTTACATGTTGGTAGGCTAGTAATGGTAGGCCTAGCTGTTTTTGAGCAAAATTGTCCTTAACTATTAATTTCGTGCACGGAAAAATGCCATCTTACTAGAATAGATGGACGGACCTACCGTAACACTGAGTTTAACTTATTTCCTACGAAACCCTATAAAAGAATGATCTTTCTCAATATGGAAATTATATGTTAACATCTAAAAATATGAAATGAAAATTATATCCGTTTTTTCTATATTGCAACACTGGACAAATATCACGTGATTAGTGCTTATAAGTTATTAAAATGTACCAAATGTTATATTGCCACCACTACCATTAAGAAATTACATGTAATTAAATCATAGTAATTATTTCGCTCGACAGCGACCAATTTGGATTATATTCGTTTCAATGGTACACATATGTCAAACAAGCGAGTGTATAAATATTCGTTTTAATTTTGTACAAAATCTATAAAAATAAAGTATAATTACAAATTGCTCGTTAAAATTTTATAGATTTGGAGTCTAAGCTAACCTCTTTGTTAACCAATATCAGCTGATTAAAGTATTTGTTTTTTAACTGTGTTCTCAAATTATTCTTCAAAGAGATACAATCCATTTATATGGTAATAGAAATTTAAGTTTTATTTTGCACACAAATTTTATTGCGTGTAAAAAGTGAAATTTAATAGTCATAGATTATTTGCCTATAAGAAACTGTCAAGTCTATCGTGTCATATTTTCGCTGATATTGGTGATTTCAAGGACGTGACGTAAGCAGTCAATTAATTACCTTAATTCTGCATGCGTAGAAATAATTTGTCATAATTTCAATAGAAATCTTAAAGGTTAAAACAATTATTATAATTGACATTTTAATTCAGTATCAACTGGTATTATTTTCACTGTAGCGCAAGGTTTTCTCCTCCTCCTAACGATCATGACAAACAGACATATTGACGATACTGTTAGTGTTATTAAGCAAAACACCGTTAGACCGAGCTGAGCTGCCGCGGTAGAATACGTCCCGTGGTAAACCAGCGACTGGAGACTCTTTGGTAGCTCTTCCACTGACTAAAAATTAAAAAAATAGATATTGTAAAAAAATATGTATTATTATTTATTTAATTAATTTTTTATGTATTATAATTATAACAAATTTATTAATTTTAATTTAAGTACTAATTCAAAAATTACCATTTCAATCCAGGCTATTGGCAGCACTGTGCCCTGTTTTAAAAAGCCAAGAGCTCCAAATGCGTCTGATTTTTGGACTTGAATGTTCAGTTGTAGACTAAAAAACAATAGTAAAAATATAACATAACATTTCAGTACATTATACCTAAAAATTTTGTATTATTACGCTAAAGTGTCACTTATGTTCAATTTGCTAACGCTTTATCGAAGATGTGACCGTTACATATCTGATGCAACTTTACACGTGTAGGTGTAACGGATCTTTTGACAGTTATGTCCGTTATTATTTGAACACACGTTTAAATTTATACCTGTAACGTTATTCGCGACTCACATAATCTCTTAAACATCCACTTTTTTTTTAATGTTGTTTGGGACTTATATAATTTTACACGTTGAAAAGTATGATAGTTATAAATGGAAACAATTAAAAATCTAATGGTTACTGACTGTATGCACAAAAAATGACATATAAAATAGCGAATGTTTTCTTACTTATTTAAAAATTTCTAATATCTTATTACCTCAAGACATCGATATTTGAAAAAAAATACCATAATGTATAAATAATATAATAATAATAATATCCTGGGACATTTTTCACACACGGCCATCTGATCCTAAATTAAGCTTGTACAAAGCTTGTGCTATGGAAACCAGACAACTGATATACTACATATACTACTTTTCTTTTTGTAAATACATACTTATATAGATAATTACACCCAGACTCAGAACAAACAGACATGTTCATGCACACAAATGTCTGCCCTGGGTGGGAATCGAACCCACAACCTTCGGCGTGAAAGGCAAGTATCTACCAACCACGCCAACCGGCTCAAATATAAACCGGCTCAAAAATAAATATAACAAAATTACTATAAGCTATGTATCTCTTGTCTTTTACACTTGCCAATAGAGAAGAGTTGCCAACTAGATAGTGTGTTATTTCCCTAAGACATCAGTTCAGGCTTTTTTTAATGCCTGTTTTAAATTCGACGTTTATATAAATGAATAAAATATTAAGATTCCCAGAGTACTATAGTCGTAAATATTATTTATCGCAAAGATTTTTTATTATATTTTGTAATTGATATATATAGATTATTTGACAGTTGACAGTACGTCAGAAGGCTTTAAATGAGAAAGGCCTATGCCATACAGCCTTTCTTTTATTTATACGTATATAGAATATGAAGACTAACTGTAATAATAATACATATATGTATAATATAAAAAATATTGTTAAAAATTGCCTAGGTACCTAGATTTTCCACTCAAGGCGATCCCCAACGTTGGATGAATGTCTAAATAAGATTCATGCATGTCTGAATCTGGGTTCAGACCAGTTATTCGAGTCCGTAGAATATCATCACCTCTGTGGAAATGCGGAAACGATGCAAAGGCTGGTGCTCCTGAAACATCATCATCAATGTAATCATGGAATGGAGTTGATATTAAAGCGTTTGTATATTTTGTCACATTTATATTGATATGATTTTTATTTTGACAAAGTTTCAAATGCTAATAATGAAATTTCATCAGTCTGTGTATTCAAAACTAGTTTCCGACCGCGGTATCACCTGCGTGTGATGTAGACGTTAGGTACTATGTTCTTTTTTGTACCCTAAACATTTGTTTGCAAATTTTCATGATGATCGGTGTAGATAAAACGTGAAAGCGTAAGAAACAAACTCACTTTTACGCATTCTTAACATTAGTAAGGATAGGTAGACTGGAAAATGGTGCTGATGATTAGTGGTCACCACCTCATACACATTGGCACTATAAAAAATATTATTGTCCCTTACATCGTCAACGTCCCTTGATGAATTTGGGAACTAAGATGTTATGTCTCTTGCCTGTAGTTAAACTAGCTTACTGACCCTTCAATCCGGAACACAACACTACTAAGTATTGCTGTTAAGCCTATATATGTGAGTAGTGTGTGGCTCAAATCCCTACCACCAAGTAAAATATAATAATTGTATGTTTTGAGTCTTACGAGTGTGCGTGAACTTACCCATAGCGCATTCAGTGACGTTAATAATACCCCGTGGGGGGCATTCCCCACTATCTATTTCACAGTAGCACTGATTCGTTGGATTGTTTTCAGGATCATCGAAGACATTTTCAGGCATTCCATATCGCATTAATTTTATACCGTCTCCTATCTAAACAAAAAAATGTATATATATTATATTATTTTATGTGTTTTGTTGCCATTTATAAAAAAACTGTCTTATTTTTTATTTATTTAATATCTAATGGTAACCAATTTAAATGTCAATTTGACAGTCATCACCTTGTCATAGTGCTATAGTCAACTGTCAAGTTAAGTTTGCATTGATTTTAACAGTGAGAAAACTGTCAGCTATATTTTTATGTCTGAGCATAGACGAATAGAAAGTATTAGCTATAGAGGTAATTTTGTAAAGCTACTGTTTAGTTATTGTTAAGCAAAACCAAAGTAGCCCAGTGTTCTTTTCATATTGAAACAATTATAAGAAATCTTATAATATTGGCTCTTTTATTTAACACTTTGACCAATAACAACAAAAAACTCACTTCAACATCCTTGATGTACTTAAATGGTAGACGACGGCACAAATTCGGATAGAAAACGTACAGAGTAGAATTTTTATCGAGTAGAGATGGCGGGAAAATCGACCCATCCGATGCTTCTATGCTGAAATAGAAATTATAGTTTTATTTATTATCTGTTAGATGTGAACTTGCAAATCTTCAAAGTATAAGCTTTTGTATAAACGGCGTAAAAGTATTAAAAGGACGCTAATTTTTCTCTTCACGTTTTCACTCACAGCGTTTGCATAGTGATACAAAATCACCCATAACTGTTAAGTAATTGCGGGAAACATAGATATGAATTGATTGTTGAAGATTTTTGTCTACTGTTACAAAAGTCAATAAAATTGTAATGTATAATATTAAACGTAAGCGTATTATAATTAAATATTGTTGAAGACTATCTGTCACTTTTCATATTAAACAATATTATTCTACATTTTTAATCTGTAAGCAGGAACAATGACAGATACTCTTTACGGCGGGAAAGGGATTCACTTTAAGAATTATCTTACGAGCATTGCGTGCTACATTATAATATAAGGATTTTATATAGATATTACATTAATTTCGCCGAAATCTCGTTTTATTTCTGAGAATGATCTAGTTCTTACATGTCATGTAGTCAAATAAAAACAAAATCGGTTGACAAACAGAATAAAAAAATGTATTGATCGGTTTAATATTTGCCAATTTGTTATATATAGTATAAAGGTATATAACTTTAATCAATGAACATAAATATTTGTAGATATTAAATACAATTTATGAATAACACGCAATTTAGTATTTAAAGTAAATTTATTATTATCTTTCGCGATAAACTTTGGACCTTGTTATATGAATGTATTCCTCATTCAGATATTGTCGTTATATAACAATTAACAGAAATAATCATACAAATATTGCAGTTTTGTTCGTATGGTCTGGCTTTGTGCAAGCCCTTCTGGGTAGGTAACAGCCTCATTATATATTCTACCATCAAACAGCTGTACTTAGTTTGAAGGGTTAGTGAGCCTGTTTGTCTTACAATGCCAATATAAATATAAATATCTGGTGACCATTTGATCAGTCAGGTCAGATAGTTCATTTGCAAATCTGCCCACATATTGATAATATAAAAAAGTCCGTTATTTTGGGATCAACGAAAATACAACGTGCTAATCCGATTGATATGGGCCGTTTATATTATTTTAGTTTATTGTTTTTGATCTTACATGAGCTGTGTTATAACAATTATAATATGTTAATATGTTTATTACATGGCCCCAAAATATCTATCAATATATAGTCATTGACAACCTAAATCTATTATAGATAACAAAGAAACCATTCCATTTTTAAAAAACAAAAGAAAATTTACGATAACTTCAGTTTTTTATTAAGTGTCACTAAGTATTTAAATATCATCAAAATAAATAACAATTTTACATAAATATTATGTCTTACATTTTGCAATTCATATCAGTGGCTACCCACTTTTGCACTATTTGCCAATTATTTAAAAAATATTTTAATGAAAATATTTTTTGTACTTTTTATAGTTTTGACATATTTCTAACAATCTCGTACCTAGGGTGTATCATCTGCCCATCATTGAGCAGAATTGTGGTATAATTTCTAAGCCTTCTCTAAAGTATAGGAAACCTATGGGAAATTTATTACTGGCTGTTTCTTAAAGAATAGCAGTATTAAAATTTTGGTGACACGAAATTATTTTTAAGCTTTTATCAAACGTGCTATGTGTGGGTTGAATTTTGCAACTTATTTTTAAGACAGACCAACGATTGTTAACTGGATTAAATAATAGCTTGTTCGTATATTTTTTGTCGTATCTCACCTTCCTTTTATATGGTTTAATTTCATAAAGTTGGCTCACCTATTGCACTCGGGACTTCCCCAGTAAGACAGCGCCGGCTCTCCATTGAACTTTTCAAGTATGTTCATTCTGTTCTTTTCATTCTCTCCCGTGTTTATTGTGAAACGATCAGATCCGGTGCCGTTTTTCTATAAAAAAAAATGTTTAAAATATAGTAACGTTCAAAATCTAGACATATTTTTTCATCGGACCACCGCCAATGAAATTTAATCCTTTCAACGAGAAGAACCGACAAGAAACTCAGTAGTTACTTTTAATAATCATCATCAACATCATAGAGGGATTTTTTTTTTTAATTTAAGTGCGATGTTTGTTTTAATCTGTCATGCTCGCACACATATATATTCGTATGTCGAATAGCACGTGTTTATTCAGACACGCGCGGATATACGTTCAGCTCTATTCATTTTATTACGATCGTTAGATAATAAATGTTTCGCTTCATTTTCCTTAATTAAATATTTCTAAAACATAAGCCATAAGATGCACATATTTGAAAAGGTTTTAGCATTTAGTATTATTATATAATTACATAAGTAATTGCGCTTCGTAGTTTCACTCGCTTCAAATTTAAATTCGGCGTGGGAAGCCGAGTTGCATGATATTATTGTATATCGTTAAATTATCTAAAACATGTACAGTATATCAATGTATATTAAAAATTATGTTGATTGCATAAGGTTTTATTTTTATAGAATGAACTTATTTCGTTTAACATAAAGTCGAGTTTCGATTGTTCTGACGAGTTATTTTAGTGCCTTTTATAACTTCCCGAAGTTAGTTCTTCAAATAATAATTGTCTATGATTGTAAGTGTAACTAGTTATAAAGGCAAATAAAAGTTTGATCTCAATGTAGCTTTTAGTAGTGTAAGCAAGTCTTACATGTTAGTTTTATAATTTAATGGAAAGACCTTCAAATTCCTACACACGTCTCTGTTTTCTGCCAGTCTTGGCTATGGTTTTCCTGCTGTATCAATGATGACGTCACTCCACCTCTTGTTTGGTCTAGATCAATTATTTATCCTTGAAAAAAAAAAAGTTACTTACAGTTACTAGAAGGCCGAATTTTTCAAAATTTAAAAGTCCTTGAATGCTTAAAAATGGCTTCGCGATATCTATTATGCTGTCGTCGTAGCCCCAGAGAAATCTGAAATGAAACATCAAATCAAACTATATTGCAAGCATTTTTTATGTAATGGAAAGTGACTAGCACTGCCCATGGGTATCTGCAATACCAGAGGTCTTGCAGGTGAGAAATATAAATTATTCGGGCAACGCACCTCCATGTTTAACAATTTAGGCAATAGCGCCGTTAGTATGACTTATTTAGTGCGCGGAGTCTAGAGGTAAGGAAGAATATCTTATAATAGGGACTTCATCCAAACAAGTGTGCGGAAATGTATGAAGTATGACGTTCTATAAATTGCCAAAAATTGTACTATTGTAGCTAGAGAAGACTTAACAGGACTTTGAGCAAGCCCGTCTGGGTACCACTCACTCACCACATATTCTACAGCCTAACAGCAATACTTAGCATTGATGCTTTCCGATGTGAAAGATGAGTTAGCCAGAGTAACCACTATCAAAATTCACACATCAACTTAGTTCCCGAGATGATTGATTTCATACGTATTTCCCTAGCCACCCTAAGTGCATCCAGGGCATGGGTCTATGGAATTATTGGCCCCGACATGCCATGCGTGTCATTGTAATTTTGGTAACCTAAAATGACTGACTTCTGCATTGTCACCTTTTCATACCCTGAGACATTTCATATCAGTCTATTGATCACAGTATCAGCCATTTTTCTTTCCTAAAATATATTTTTAATAAAACACCGTGCAGTCAATCAATATGGTCTTTAGCACGGTTGCACTATCTGCGTTACAAAGTGCAACATTCGATTGATAAATTTCCGATAACATTGTCCTGTTGAAAGTTGCAATTGATATAATATTTAAATAGTATGAATTGAAATTAATTTTATCGAAGTACAACGCATCAATTGGAAAGTCCATATCGTCAAATTTTTTTTCCAACGTGAAAACTTCGAACGATATGGGATTTAAGTCCAAAGAATCGTTATTCTCAAAAAGGACGAACTTCACTTACATGAGAACAACATGACATGTTTAATAATAGATCCAATTAATTTAGAGCCAATAGTATCCAATTAATTTTACGATTTGGAGGAATGCGAGCTATGTGGTAATCTTACCCAAAGGCCATCGTAGAGCTGTCCTGGACACGATCTACTATACCAACTGACATGCTCAGAGGCTTAACCAAAACTATAAATAGATTTATTCATTTGTTTATTAACAACAAAATATTAATGTTTATTTTTATTCTAGACACCCCTAAGCCTTGTCAGCTTGTTTGGGTGCTGCTTAAACTGTCAAACATAAACTCTAGACGAACTAACATATATAATTAAAACACACACACATCACACCTAATAAAAAGAAAAAACAAAATAATATACTACTATGCTTTCACTAAATAAAGCAACACGAAGCTAGTTTAATATTGTACGTATTATGAGCGTACAGACATACAATATTAAATATTATTACAAAAGTATTATTCGTTATGATATTGAACCGTTTAGCTTTTTTTTATTTATACTTTTTTTTTTGGTTGTAATTATTTCTAACAGTGCCAATGTATATGGACGGTAGTGACTTACCACCGGGCGAACATTTCTGCCTACCTAATTTAAATGAAGATAAGAAAAAACTATCGGTTTATCCAGTTAATTTTGTGATTGTGTTTCGAAAAAACATTATATATTATTTGAATGTTACCAGCCATAAAAATGCGATTATTATTGTCTCGATATTTTGTAATATTCGTTATGTAAAGTACGGAACAACTAATATATATATATATAATTTTACACAATGTAAGCAACGTTGTCGTAAAAATATTGTATATACTTATTTAGCCTTGTGTAATATTTGGTAATATTTTAACACCTCATAATGTAAATCTTTGTAATATATATATATTTATACATTATTTAAAACATATATAAGTATTGTTGCGTTACGGCTTAAAAGGTAAGTGGGCCAGAGTAACAAGAGACATAATTGACTTAACATCGCAGTTCCCAAGGTTGATGAAATCTACTGAATGTTAATATTTCTTACAGCAGCAATGATCATATACACAAGTTGGTGACCGCGACTTGAAAAAAATATACTTCGTGTTCTGTTACTCCATTTTCATCGACAAACGGCTTTACTGGTTTATTATAAGTATAGATAAATAAAGAAAAAAACATATAGCTACCTTTGCACCGGCAGTTTCAGAAAAGCCTCTTTGTGGTTAGCTACTGATGATAGTGTTGTAGCCAACGCGAGCTGAACTATGTATGACAGGCTCGATGCTTTGGCGAGGACACCCTAAAACATAAAGAGAATACAGATGAAAACTTAGCAATAAGGCAAAGGCCTTCTTTACCGGAAGCGGATGTTTAATTTAAACATTTCTCTGTTTCTGTCATCATTGATTTCACATTCGAAAGAAGAAGAAGATATAAAGTTAACTTATCACCCGCTAAACAATATAGTTAAAGTTGTAAGTGTTTTTAATTTTATAAAAACTCAATAGCGTTGGTATTATATATTGTTATTAATATCTTAAGAACTATCTTTGTATTAAATTTGTTGCTTTATTTATTTATTTCTTGTCCTTCACCCAAAGGTTGTCTCGTTTTTTTTTTTTAATTATTAAAAATGGTTCTGTAACTATTTTGGTTTTACAATAAAGCATTCTATTCTATTCTAAATTTGTTTCGTAAAATCAGTGTGAACATGCCATTATATCTATAGATTGTTTAAAAGAGTTACCAAAATGCTTAATTCATAAACATTAACTGAACTAAAATCAATATTTAATCGGAATCAAGGTTACCACAAAACGGTAACCAATGCAATACTCCCAATGTCATAAAGTCATACGAATCTAGAGTAGATTATGTATTGTTTTAATTTTTTTTTTTACATTTGGAGTTAGTGCTTTTTGACTTTCAGCCAGGTTATGTATTGATTGTATTTGATTGATAAACTTATGGCAAATCTACATTCAGAATTCTGAAGGAAGCTTCAAAAGTGCTTCATTTCATTCAATCACTAATAAAACCTACAAAGGTTAGGTCTTTTTTTTTGTTTGGAAGTTCTCACTATAATATGGCATTGGTATCATTTTAAAATGTCGGACAGTGATAAATAGAGCCAGCCATCGCAAATACGAAGTTGAACGAGCATAATAATGTACATTAATAACAAAATTATGACATTTATTGATTTGTTAAGGAAAAACTTAAGATCGAGTTTCGCGGTGGACATTCTGGCCTCGTGGTAGTTGGAAACACCATTTCCGTTTTTTTTATTACGTCATAAGTTATTGATTGTATCAATTATCATTTGGTTGCTGTATTTGCTTTAGGTTTGTCGTTTCTGCGGTGGAACGAGATGCTTTCTGGGCACGGGAATGTAAAGTCTTGAGACTTCGGATTGAAACTTCTGAATCACCCAACTACTTTTTGTACCCAGGACCTCACGGTATGCTATGAACTAGCTATGCTATGAATTGTGTTACTTATAAACGCTAACATGAGTTCTCTCTTTCTTTCATTTTTGATTTGACATAAGAACAACGAATCAGATAGAGTAGAATGGAGTCGGTTCATGACAATCTGGGGTCATAGATCCGACTAAGAAGAGAACACTTTGTATTAAGTACGTGTTTATTATTTTTAATTTCATAATATAGTGGTCAAACCGACATAGACATTGGCAATCAATCTTAGGAATCCGTTATGTCCCATGTGCCTGTAGTTCCACAGGCTCACTCAACGATACGTATTGCTATAAAGGGGGAGAATATGAGATAAATCATGGTTTTCTGCTCAGATGGACAAAGCTCGAAGCAAAAAACTTTTTTCATCAATCAAAGAATATACATGTTATAATTATATACAACTATATTATATATTTTGTAGGAACATCAACAAATACTAACTCCAAGCTTTTTTATCATTTCTAATCCTGTACAGTATAAACCTTATTTAATATTTTTATTTAGATAAGTTTTAAGTTACTGGTGCTTTGTGCAAGCTCGCCTGGGTAGGTACCACCCACTCATCAGATATTCTACAGCAAAACAGCTGTACTTGGTATTGTTATTCCGGTTTGAAGGGTGAGTGAGCCAGTGTAATTACAGGGACAAGGGAATAACATCTTAGTTCCCAAAGTTGGTGACGCATTGGCGATGTAAGATATTCTACCGCAAAACAGCAGTACTTGGTATTGTTGTATTCCAGTTTGAAGGGTGAGTGAGCCACTGTAATTACAGGCACAAGGGACATAACATCTTAGTTCCCAAAGTTGGTGGCGCATTGGCGATGTAAGCAATATTTAACATTTCTTACAGGGAGAATGTCTATGGACGTTGGTTACCACTTACCATCATATGGCTCATATGCTCGTCCGCCTACCTATACTTAAAAAAAAAAAGATTCAATGATAAATTAAAAAATGGTCCGCGGAATTTAAAAAGAGAATCAAGTCAATTTAAAAATCGAACAGAGCAACTGTGACGACGAGGATGGAGATTTATTTTGAATATCGAACACACTAAACGAGTAAAACGTAGAATATTAGACGTTTGTTTACGAATGACGTAAGGATTATTAGAATTTCTCCGATATGTTATTAATTAGCTCGTGGGGTAAGGGTTAGCAATAATGACGCTGTAATATCTCCATACATAAAATAGTTTTCCCTGACTAATGAGCACACAGCCAGAACTTCTTCTAGAATGCTGTAATTGTGAATATTAAAACGTTACATTATCTAAGAAATTTGAAATTTAAGTGGGATAAATGAATACTTAGTATGAATTTACTTTTACGAAGTTGGGACGGATTGTATTATACGTTAAACGACAAAAACATCTTCGGAATGACGAAATAATTTACGTATAAGTTGTAATTTGTATTTCGTATGAAGAAATCTATTTCTTATATATATTTTTTTTATCTGTACGGTCTGTTTGAGGTCAATAAAGTCGATTAATTCTTAATATGTTTGTAAACATACCACAGATAACAGTTCGGCCGAGTTACCATCGCTTAATTTGACAAATTAATAAAAATATAGGATCAAGGTTAAAAAAACCGTGATTAGTCAAAATTTTAATAAATTTTATTCATTAATTGTGTTACTTATAAACGCTAACATGATTTCTCTCTTTCTTTCATCATTGATTTGACATTTGAAAGAAGGAGAGACCGTAACAGCCTTTGAATGTCCCACTGCTGGGCTAAAGGCCTCCTCTCCTCTTTTTGAGGAGAAGGCTTTGGAGCTTATTCCACCACGCTGCTCCAATGCGGGTCGGTGGAATACACATGTGGCAGAATTTCAGTGAAATTAGACACATGCAGGTTTCCTCACGATGTTTTCCTTCACCGTAAAGCACGAGATGAATTATAATCACAAATTAAGCACATGAAAATTCAGTGGTGCTTGCCTGGGTTTGAACCCACGATCATCGATTAAGATTCACGCGGTCTTACCACTGGGCCATCTCGGCTCGAAGGAGAGACAGGATTGTTTAACTAGTTATCCTCTGAACAACATTTGAGGTGAAACCGTAATTTTATACCGTTTATATAAACCGCAAGATCGGTGATCAATTAAAGTTATTAATATTTTTTTTTGTATTTAAAATTGACAGACGTACTGGCAAATAGATCCCTTCATTTTCATTGATCACCATGGACACTGACACTTTAAGAAACATAACCAATTTTTTCCAGGATTACACGAAGAGTTAGTCTTCGAATTAGATCCAAGCAATTCAAAATATTAGTTGTTAGCGGTAGAACATGGTGAGTGTACGTACGGTCTGTGAGAAGTCAGATGGGCCCGTACAAAGTATAAATGATAAATATCTTCAAGGTCCCATTCACTGCCTAACTAGTGGTCACTTTAAAACAAGCATGAAATGAAAAACTTACTTACCAGTAATGGTAGATTCGGAACGAATACTTGATCGAAATGCGCCCCAACACTCGCTTCGGGTAGGAATTTGAAATTATTCCGCTCTTGAAAACTCAACTTGTCACCCTCAAATTTGACCTTCACTCTTTCTAAGTGTTGCCTGTTGAAATAAATAAAAAAATAATTTCTATGAAATTCTATAATTTATATTCGTACCCATATAGAATAGGGGATTTTTTCAAGTTCTCAAAAAATAGGGTTATATTTTTTTCATAAAGAAAGACTTATTATATATTTATCTTGGACATATTATCCGTGTATTCAATTGTTACACATTTCTCTGTAGTGACCCATTACGTAATAGTTAATTATAAATTAAAATGAATGAGCTTAAACAATTAAATATGTAAAAGCACCATATGATTTATTTCAATCACAAAATAAATTCATCCAAAATACAATCAGTTGTCTGTTAAAATCTGCTAAGTAATAAAACTAACACGATAAAATACACGCTAGAACGCAAATGAACGAGCATATGATCTATCAAGAATAATTAACGTAATAACTATTGACGCTATGATTAAAGTCTCAAAAATAAGTCATAAATACAAACAGCGTGAACGATAAGAGGAATGTGACGTTAGGCTTAGTCTAGACTTTGTTATTTAAGATAACCTAACCTGTTCTACGATCAACTGTGTCGTAGTAAACTAAGGCCGCAATTGAAATGAAAGAAAGTTTTCAAAATCAAAGTATACTTTACTATGGACCCGTTTCGTAATGATGAAATAATAATCCTAATCCACGATAAATACAACAGATTATTTAGATCTCAATTAAGTATATCAATTCAAGGTCAAAGTTGTTTATTTATCTGTACTGCTGTCATTTAAAGTCAAGAACATTTGATAAGTGGGTGGCACCCAGACGGGCATGCTCAAAGCCCTACCACCAAACTTATATATTACTCATGGTGCACTAACATACCTCACGCCGTGATAGATGCATTCACTTTGGGGTAGAATGCAAACGTAAGATTACATTTTATATCACATTTCCCTTCGACGGACGTCCGTATCGATATACAACAAAAAATGTTAAATTCTAGTTAAATTTGATAAAAAATTCCTCTCAGTACCTCAAAGGTTGGCTGGGAGAGATCTCTTATTTGAATAAATCCGTCTTTGATTTTTTTTTCATTCAGTCGTTCATTCGTTTTGTGGTCGTTTTTCAAAAACATACATACATAGGACAATTCGTATATACTTTGAGCTCTCGACCGAATTTCGTTAATGGCGGCAAATCTCAAAGACTTATAATTTACACAGAGGATATAGTATCTTCCGTGCTAATAAATACAAATAATAATGTACAAGTCAGTGACTATATATATATATATATATATATATATATATATATATATATATATATATATATGTATTTATATATACATACAGATAATATTGTAACAAAATCCTACACATGATCGCTAGCAGACTAGATTGTACATTGATATTATTGTATCTGAGCCGCTGCTGTAAGGTTTCGGCTGGAGTATACTGGTCCCGAATTCAACGGCATCCTAAGCCGAGGTCCGGCCTCACAGGACTCACTGTTAGGACCTCCCGTTTCTCTTGAGCCCCTTATGTGGCTCCCTATATCCGGCTTGCGTTCAGCCCATCCCGCTGTAGACACCACAAGGGCCAACAGCAATACACAATCCAAAAAATAATAATGGAGCAGTACACTGCAGTAGTAGTAGATAGCAATATTAGGTAATATTTATTTTCTTTTATTATTTTTATTAACCGTTTTCTTATTGAAATTTTGTAATCGATTCTCTGTTACTGAATTGAATAAAAAAAAATATTGTTATAGTACTATACTATAGAATAGTAGTTACAGTGAAGTAAAATTATCTATACAAATAAATATGTTTTAAAAATAAGCCAGCGCAATTATCCGTCCTTTACACGCATCTCTGTGATCTCATATCGTATTTCATCTTGTATTGTATTTTTTATATAAGACATAATAATGTATAATAATTAATACAAACACGAAAAGCCGAGATGGCCCAGTGGTAAGACCGCGTGAATCTTAATCGATGATCGTGGGTTCAAACCCGGGCAAGCACCACTGAATTTTCATGTGCTTAATTTGTGATTATAATTCATCTCGTGCTTTACGGTGAAGGAAAACATCGTGAGGAAACCTGCATGTGTCTAATTTCACTAAAATTCTGCCACATGTGTATTCCACCAATCCGCATTGGAGCAGCGTGGTGGAATAAGCTCCAAAGCCTTCTCCTCAAAAAGAGGAGCGGAGGCCTTTAGCCCAGCAGTGGGACTTTCACAGGCTGTTACGGATTACGGAATTAATACAAAGCGCTGTCAAAATAGTTTCCGTAGACCAACAGCGCTGGAGCGACTGATTTAAGAAACAAAAATAATTGAAGTATGGGTGACAGGCGAAAGTAGATGTGGGTAGAAAAACCCTAATGAGAGACCCATATTATTTGTAAATAAAATCATTTTCCAATAACCGATAGCATTACGAGTTTAAATAAAAGAAATGTAAAGATTATAAGATACTACATGGTTTTTTTTCCTGTAGACAATATTTTTTTAATTTACATTCAATATTTTATTTATAACTTTGAACTGAATTTTCTAATACAAAATTGTATAAAAGTTTAGTAATTTTCCCTGGAGACCGCGGATCGGCAAACGCAGCGTAGGGCGCCCTCCAGCCAGGTGGACCGATGACCTTAAGAAGGTGGCGGGTACCGACTGGATGCGGAAGGCGGAGGACCGGGAGCTTTGGCGCACCTTGGGAGAGGCCTATGTTCAGCAGTGGACTACGAAAGGCTATTGATTGATTGATTGATTGAATTTTCCCTTACACCCTTTCCTAATTGCGGTATACAGTAAATATTAAGGGAATGCGATGAGGTTAATACTCCTTATATATATAAAGCTAGTAAGAAAAATTTATCACAAAGGTGACACTATAAATTGATTAAAATTTTAATTTAATTAATAATTATCTTTTAATAAAAACAATGTTATCAAGGGCGATGCAGTAAAGTTGAATAAACGAGCATATTATGTATAAACTTAAATACTTTATTGAGAGCTTAGGTGTATATAGTAAAACCTTTTTTATAATATAAATAGTTGGACGGGCAGGTGGGCCTGATTGTACCAGGTAACCACCTATAAATATTAGCGCTTTAAGAGATATTAACTATTCCTTATATCACCACTGCGCAACCAACTTTGGGAACTAAAATGTTAGGTCCGTTGTGCCTGTTGATAATGGCGTACCCTTCCTATTGGAACTCAACAATCTTAGTATTGTTATCTTATTATTGCAATTGGAGGTAGAGAATGTGATGAGTGGGTGGCACCAACCAAGACGTGCATGGTTTTTTTTAATATATGGGCTAGCGCTTGACCGTTATCGCACCTGATGGAAAATGATAATATAGTTTAAGATCAAGCGCGCTTGCCTAGAAGATGCCTATTCACTCTTGACTTGAAGGTATACACATTGTAGGTGGTGGGGAAAACGGAGGTCGGGACCTTAGCCTTAAATACGTCAACTACGTACTGGTGCAGATGCCCAAAGCCCTACCACCGATAATCACCAAGCATACAATATTTTTTTTTAATAAGTCTCTTTAGCGGATTTTGAAAAAACTGAAACTTCTATAGTCACGACATCATCGGTTGAGATCTGATAAAATATCCGGTATTTGCGAAAGAATGAACATTGGAAGTAAATTAAGAGTCGATATAAAAAATTGAATTGAATATCTTTGTATTATATATATATATACGTACTAATATATTTGTATTTCATGATGTGGATAAGCTATTACCATATCGCATTACATATTCCGTAAACCTTGTAAGGCTTGTTTATCTTTCTTCTTCGATTATTAGAATATATAATCTCACCAAAATTAATTACACAATGATGTCATCCTGACCGATTTTGGGCACGACGGCGAATCTCAAGAGATTAGGAAACTGAGCAAGACATATTATAGTGAACAGGTGCATTCCCTATTCCCTTACTCTCATAATCCGATGGGACGGCAATCCGACACGATCGGAAACAGATTAGGCGCAGGACGGCTTTACGTGTTTTCCGAGGCACGGGAGCGTACTTCCAACTTCCAGACTCTGGGCTGCTACTAAGAATTTTACGAAATAAAAACCCCCATAACTTTTTATCGGCGCGATTCAATATCTGCGGCCTTATATCTAACCCCAAGGAGGCATTCAAAATAGAATAATAAAATAATAAATAAACTTTTTTTAATATTATTATTATGCTGTCTGGAAACTGAAATGTACAGCCTACAGGCACATATCTTATAAGCATCAGACTGTCGAGATGATTAAGATAAAAAAACTCTCACTTAATTTAATCATCAAACTTTACTGAAGTGGAACTGGTAGAATTTAAATATGACGCGTCAATTACATAATAAGGTTTTCTGTGAATTCCAATATATAATTATGTAAATATAAATACATAAATTGAATTATGTTTAAAAAAATCTTCGACTAAGTAAATGCGCAAATACGAGAAGTAAATAAGAATAACGATCGTGCGACTGACTAAACATTTGAACATAATATGTTGTACTAATACACAGGCAGCACGAATACTCACGCATAGCTTACACTGTATTTTTAAACTAGCCTAACGTCCCAACTTTGCCCGGGCAAAGTTCACACAACCCCTATTTTCTCCCTTAAAATTGATTTTCCAAAAGTATTTTCTAAGCGGATACGTATCCGATAAAATAAATGTATGTCCCAAATTTGAGAATTCTAGCTGTCAGCCAAAACATAGCTATACCTAACCTATCTGTGAACGAAGCCGAGACGGCCTAGTGGTTAGAACGCGTGAATCTTAACCGATGATCGTGGGTTCAAACCCGGGCAAGCATCACTGAATTTTCAGGTGCTTCATTTGTGTTTATAATTCATCGCGTGCTTTACAGTGAAGGAAAACATCCTGAGGAAATCTGCATGTGTCTAATTTCGTTGAAATTCTGCCACATGTGTATTCTACCAAGCGGCATTGGAGCAGCGTAGTGGAATAAGCTCCAAACCTTCTCCTCAAAAGGGAGAGGAGTCCTTAGCCCAGCAGTGGGACATTAACAGGCTATTACTGTTACTGTGAACGAGTAACTCCAAAGTTTTCCGGTTATTCTCGCTAGAATCTGCATTCCGAACCAATAGTAAGTTAGTTGTAAAAGAGTAATTACCAAGTTTCTTCCCGATTCTGGTTAATGGAATCTACATTCAGGACCGTTAGTAGGTAAGGTACTTGTTCCGTACAAGTAAGAGTGAAATTATTTTTTTGTTTGAAAATCTCTAAATAAATTTATAATTCATATTAATTTTGATATTGGCATTTACTCTAAACATCCCACTACTATTCAAAAGCTTCCTCTCCTAGACGCTTAGAACTTATTCCACCACGCTGCTCAAATGTGGTGTATCAATCATCTGTTCATCCACTGGCATATATAGCAGTATTTCATTTGAAACATTCATGTTACCTTCGACGTCGGACACGAGAACACTTATTAAGCATACGAAAACGCAAAGCCCTTCCCTGGGTTTAAGGGGTCAATTAATTACCTTAATTCTGCATTGCATGGGTATTTTAAAGACCAACGATCAATTCTAACTAATAAAACAAATATGAGTGTATGTTTGTATTGCGTCAATAGCTCGTGAACGATTAAAATTATCGACGCAATAAAAGCCGAGTATAATAAATGTATTTTTTTGTCTTTAATCGATTATTATTTCTCTATTAAAGCTTTGTCATGACTGTCAACAATGTTTGCTGTTATTAATAACTAATCATGAATCTGCGTTAAAATAATCATAGACAATAAATACCAATTAACTTAAACCGCAAGTTTTACTTCCGCCTTGTAAATTTTTTTTGCAATACTCAAGTAATAATACGTTTGTTTTTTTTTAATTGGCATCGAACTACACGTGTTATTCTTTCGGAGCTATGAATTTTTAGACATAGTACTAAAGATAAATAATTTGAACAATTAATTGCCATTTCGTCTGGTAACATTTTTGTATACCATAGAAAGGCGGACGTGCAAACGGGCCACCCGTTAGTAAATGGTGATCACTTAGTGCAAGCCCATTTGGGTGATGTGTGGTACCTCCACATAATTTACTGGCAAACGCCCATACTTAACATTGTTATATTCCGGTTTAACGGTGAGTGAACCAGCGTTACTACGGTACGAGGGACTGTCAGGTAATACATTGTTAATATTTCATACATATAGATGGTGACCACTTGTCAACAGGTAGTCCTGGCTGCTTAACTATTTCATTAAAACAAACCAGATGCACAAAGTATTGTACAGTGATCAAGTATGTGCGTAACACAAGTGCATTTTCTGTCCCTTCACTAGACATACGGCGGAGGTCCCGAGGTCTGTTTTCAAACCCAGATCCTATAAAAAATATTGAAATAGAAGCAGTCCGGTCTCTGGAAGATGCAAGTGTCATCGGATCAAGAAGCGACGGAATACACAGTGCACCTATGTTTGCGGACACACTCGTGCTGATAATATGTCCTGCGCAGTTTCCTAATCTCTCTGGAGATCGGACATCCCAACATTAACATCATAATCATATAAACCGATAAATATTATTACTAAGCATTTGTTCATTTTCTTTATTAGTAAATTGCATTCGTGCGAAGTCGGGTCGGCCTATTAGTATTTATTTTATTACATTTGTCTGGCGCCCCATGTCAGTTCAATTTTTTTATTACACCTACCCCCAAATCTATGATTTGAACCCGGAAACTCGTGGCTTGTAGCCTTGTAAAATACTAGACTCGAGCAACGAGTCTGTTGTCTATTCTAATACGAAGTTTACGTACGTCTGTTAAATTTTTTGGCTTTCGCTACACAATACATTTCTCGTTGACAACGTCGGCATATTATTTTTAAAAAAAATATACAACATACTACATAGCATATGTTCGCCCTTAAACTATAAATTGTCTATTGTCTATAAATTCATAGCTCCGAAAGAATAACACGTGTAGTTCGATGCCAATTAAAAAAAAACAAACGTATTATTACTTGAGTATTGCAAAAAAAATGTACAAGGCGGAAGTAAAACTTGCGGTTTAAGTTAATTGGTATTTATTGTCTATGATTATTTTAACGCAGATTCATGATTAGTTATTAATAGCAGCAAACATTGTTGACAGTCATGACAAAGCTTTAATAGAGAAATAATAATCGATTAAAGACAAAAAAATACATTTATTATACTCGGCTTTTATTGCGTCGATAATTTTAATCGTTCACGAGCTATTGACGCAATACAAACATACACTCATATTTGTTTTATTAGTTAGAATTGATCGTTGGTCTTTAAAACACCCATGCAATGCAGAATTAAGGTAATTAATTGACCCCTTAAACCCAGGGAAGGACTTTGCGTTTTCGTATGCTTAATAAGTGTTCTCGTGTCCGACGTCGAAGGTAACATGAATGTTTCAAATGAAATACTGCTATATATGCCAGTGGATGAACAGATGATTGATACACCACATTTGAGCAGCGTGGTGGAATAAGTTCTAAGCGTCTAGGAGAGGAAGCTTTTGAATAGCAGTGGGATGTTTAGAGTAAATGCCAATATCAAAATTAATATGAATTATAAATTTATTTAGAGATTTTCAAATCAAACAAAAAATTATTTTCAAACTTTGAAAAAAAAAACGGAAAACTTTGGAGTTACTCGTTCACAGTAACAGTAATAGCCTGTTAATGTCCCACTGCTGGGCTAAGGACTCCTCTCCCTTTTGAGGAGAAGGTTTGGAGCTTATTCCACTACGCTGCTCCAATGCGGCTTGGTAGAATACACATGTGGTAGAATTTAAACGAAATTAGACACATGCAGATTTCCTCAGGATGTTTTCCTTCACTGTAAAGCACGCAACACATATGAAGCACCTGAAAATTCAGTGGTGCTTGCCTAGGTTTGGACCCACGATCATCGGATAAGATTCACGCGTTCTTACCACTGGGCCATCTCGGCTTTTTTCAAAACTACATATTTTATATGAAACGTTCATATTAATTTAATTTATATTTTAAGGGCGAACATATGCTATGTAGTATGTTGTATATTTTTTTAAAATATAATATGTCGACGTTGTCAACGAGAAATGTATTGTGTAGCGAAAGCCAAAAAATTTAACAGACGTACGTAAAGTTTGTATTAGAAATCTGTAGGTTTCTAAAATATTTATAAAAAAAAGTCAACGATAGCATACAACTCCGATATATTTGTTTTCATTTTAAAAATGAAAGAAAAAAATAATGACACCTGTTGTTTTGTTAAATTGACACAAAGTATAAATCATTAACAACATAATTCACGCATTGATTTTAAGCCCTTCTTTACGATAAATGTATTTAACACTGAAATTAAAATTTGAACCATTAATTTTAAATATTACGATATACGCAGGCCGTGTTGTGCATTAGGATTTGTGAGTTTTGCCTACAATTTTTATGTTTTAGGCAGGCAGACGAGCAAATGGTACCACCTGATAAATGGTCACCACCGCCCGTAGGCATTAACGATGTAAAACGTATTAACCATTCCTCACATCCCTAATGCGCCACCAACCTTGGAAACTAAGATGTTATGTCCCTTGTGCCTGTAATTACTCTGGCTCACTCACCCTTCAAATCGGAACACAACAATACCGAATACTGCTGGTTTGCGGTAGAATGTCTGGTGAGTAAGTGGTACCAACCCAGACGGGCCTGCGCCTAAGCCCTTCCACCGGTAATTATATTCGAAATAGCTTAACTACTTATAGATATTATATACTTACGAGTATACATAAGGTCCAACATCTTGAACATTCAGCTTTTCGTCAAGTCCATTTTTGACCCTCTGCCAGTTGGTGTAGTTGAAGATGTGGACTTTCATCAGTGGATGGACCGTGGGCCGCCTCCACATTGAGTACGCGAGGCTGTTGTTCCTTATCACCATGCTCTACGAAAAATATATTTTTGGATAAGTGCCATGCACAAATATATCATTTTTACATAGAAACAATTTGTGTTTCTGTTATGTATTATACCAAACGAACTGACCAAACTATTTTGTCATTGAGTAATATTTAGTAACGTCTAAGTGGTCACCACCACTCTTGAACAGTGGAATTGTTGGATATGTTAACCAACCCTTACACCGATACTAACATGTTATGATTCTTGTGATTTACATTGGATCACTGACCCTCCAAAGCGGAACACAAGAATATAAGCATTAATGTTTGAGTAGGTGGTACCTACCCAGACGAGCTTGCACAAAACTAGTCTGTTAGCGGTCATGATATTTTGTTAGAGCAAAGGAATTGAAGCTTACTTGGTGGTGGGGCTTTTTGCAAACCCGTCTGACTAGCTACCCTTCATATATTCTATCGCCACACAGCAATTTTTAGTATTATTGTGATCCGGTTTGAAAGGGGAGTGAGCCAGTGGTAATTGCATGCACTAGTGACATAACATCTTAGTCCCCAAATTGCAAGAAATGTTTGTAATTTTGTGTCATTTCTTGCATCGCCAATGCGCCACCTCTGGACTCGTAAATCCACTAACCATTAGAAGATATGTATATAATATAATATATAAGCAACATTAATATACTTACTGATAGAATAGCATCGTTGATGGTGTTCGTGAAGCAGAAGAATATTGAACCGATAAGGCTTAAAGCGAATGCCGTAGACAGGAGAACTATCACTGAAAATAAATATAAGAGATTGTTATAAGTTCAAGACTGTTCGGTCGCAGTAGCAGTATTTAATTTACACTTCTATAGCCGCTATGAGAATCAAATTTGACAACGATAAATGACATCAAAAAATTTAGCTACGAAGTTTTTTGCGAAAGAGAGCTAAATATAATTTATGATTTAGGATAAACTTCGGAAGTCATAAATAAGATATAATTATAGTATATAAGTATATAAAAAAAATCCTAACAAGCTTTTGCGCACGCGCAGTGGAAACCTTAAGAGAGGTACCCGGATACCATTTTTTTATGTGGGATTCTTACCCACTGAAACTGATCTGTGATGCTGCTTCTCGTGGTGATATATCGCATCCCACAGTGTATGTATAGCGGGCTCGTGGTGATATATGGCATCCCAAGCGCCCCGTGAGTATGTATAGCGTGTGCCACGGGCGGAACTAATTCTCTAAAACGGCACACCATCACAATACGATTCGTTATTCGTGTCGTAAGAGCCGATTAGGAGAGTTTTTGTAAAGTACATCATACGTTCACCACCCGTACAGTAGCAGTAAGCAAGCAAAGGTATTTCCATTTTATCATGCTTACACAGCGATAATCCCAAATAATGGAAAAGCGAAAGACCAGGACCAATTCTACTAACAAATTGTCACTTTATCGCAATAAAATCGAAGCGTGATCGTTGCCGTTTATCCGTTTTCATATTATTTAACATAATTATCAACTATTGGCATACCGTAACAGCCTGTGAATGTCCCACTGCTGGGCTAAAGGCCTCCTCTCCTCTTTTTGAGGAGAAGGTTTGGAGCTTATTCCACCACGCTGCTGAATTTCAGTGAAATTAGACACATGCAGGTTTCCTCACGATGTTTTCTTCCACCGTAAAGCACGAGATGAATTATAATCACAAATTAAGCACATGAAAATTCAGTGGTGCTTGCCCGGGTTCGAACCCACGGTCATCGGTTAAGATTCACGCATTCTTACCACTGGGCCATCTCGGCTAAAAGTTAATAAAATGAATTTGGTACATGTTAACATCATATCGGTTCGGTTTCGATCTGAATAAATATACATTAGTCAAAGTTGCTTTGGAATTGAATCGGGAACGTATCGTAATCGTTATAAATTAGTGAAATTCGTCCACTGGCTGTTCTTTAAGATAAATCTTTGCAAACGAAATTCATTACAGTATTTTCATTTACAAATAATTATCAATATCATTACTATAATTATAAATTTAAACATGGGTACGTATGCGATCGTATGATACTTGTTTTTATAACTTATAAGGTTAAAGATAGCGAGGGTATTCGCATTGATAAATATACGCTTAAAATAATTGTTAATTCAAAACTTTGTTTACGTAGCGATTGGACAAACAGGCAGATATAACAAAACTAGTTAACCAAGGTCAATATACAAATATCAGTACTACATAGGAGCCCGTAATGTCCCACTGCTGGGTTAAGGAATTATTTCGGAAGGTGTGTGAGTATAAACATGCTGAAGATTTTATCCGACACGAGCACGAGATGAATTATAAACACAAATTAAACATATGGAGATTTTGGGATTCTTGTTGGGATTTAAGCCCGCAATCATGGGTTAAGACTCTTTCAGCTCGACCACTAATGAAAGAAATATCGTGGCCGCCACACGCCCGGGAGATGAAAGATCAAAATTAATGTTAATCTAAACAATTTATAATTTAAAAAAAAAAAACAATTTTTTTTTAGACTATTTATTATTTATTATATAATAGGTGGATGGATAAATAAGCTACGTGATGATAACTCCCTACGGTCCATAGACATAAGCACTATACTAAATATTAACCCTTCCTTACATCGCATTGGCGATAATATTAATTAAAATTAATATTAACAAATAGATTTAAGTCCTCAAATGTAAATAATTATTAAGCATACACAACATTATCTCTACCTACACTAGCTCTCCTATCCCTTATTTTATACTTACTAGCTCTCCTACCCCTTCTAAACCGCTGAACAGATTTGGATGAAATTTTGTGTGTATATTTTTAATAGTTTCATAGATGGTTTGAAAATACAATTGGACCCGTTAGGAGGCGCTGCTGTCGGGCATCAAATGAAAAAAATACGACGACGACATCTGGACGACATCTGCCGGGTCCGCTAGTTATAATATATAATAATAAATATATATTTAAAAAAAACTGCATTATAATGCATATGTATTACATAAGCGGATTCAAACTAATGGTTTTTTTTTAATAATGATTCAAAGACAAATTGCCATTTATCTTAACTAGAAATCAAGTTTAAAGCCAAGGTTTGCTCGAAGGCTGAATCGTTTAACGTCTTTACAATTATACGACATATGGATTAAAAAAAAGTAATATTTCTTTCAGATCTGTAAACTTGAATTGCGATTTTACAAAATATACTCAGATAATTATATAGATCGTATTATATATAATAGAAAGACGCTAATTACATACAACATTTTTGAAGTGAAAACTTCTTTAGGCGTTGCGCTGGTTTATCGTAGGGAATCGACTCGTGGCTTCGCGTCACCGACATGCTAATGTTGATATAATGAAATCGTTGATGTTAATATAAGTATTGTAGAATTTTGTAAGGATAATAATGATTGAAATTTATTTAAATACTAGTTTTTATTTTAACTATTATTTATTTAAATTAAGTTGTATTAATAGGGCGCCCTCCAGCCAGGTGGACCGATGACCTTAAGAAGGTGGCGGGTACCAGCATATATGTATTATCTATGGTGGCGGGCACCGATTGGATGCGGAAGGCGGAGGACAGGGACCTTTGACTCATCTTGGAAGAGGCCTATGTTCAGCAGTGGACAATGATTGGCTGTTGATTGATTGATTGATTGTATTAATATTTTGTACCGAGTTTGCGACATACTGTGTATTTTGATGAATTAAAAGCTATATAAATAAAAAAGGGATAGAATTATTTCTTGGAGTGCAAATAGATGTGGAAATTGGACAAATATATTTATCTATCTATCGGCAGCCCTATGACTGCCTGATTTTTTAAGTGTTTCAACTTTTATTAAAGAAAAAAAATCAATTCCATTTTCAAACGACTGCTCGAAAAAGGAGTGTACCGTTTGTATTTCATGTATGTAAGATAGAAGCCGAGATGGCCCAGTGGTAAGACCGCGTGAATCTTAACCGATGATCGTGGGTTCAAACCCGGGCAAGCACCACTGAAGTTTTTCATGTGCTTAATTTGTGATTATAATTGATCTCGTGCTTTTCGGTGAAGGAAAACATCGTGAGGAAACCTTCATGTGTCTAATTTCACTGAAATTCTGCAACACGTGTATTCCACCAATCCGCATTGGAGCAGCGTGGTGGAATAAGCTCCAAAACCTTCTCCTCAAAAAGGGAGAAGAGGCCTTAGCCCAGCAGTGGGATATTTACAGGCTGTTACCGTGTGTAAGTTAGTTAATCCAACATAACTTTTAAATACCTAAAAAGATTTGTATGTATATTGTTAGAATTCACCATCCCGAACTGGTTATGTATTCATTCATTCATTCAGAGCAGTCGTGTCGTGTTTTTTAAGGTTTTGTCATATCTGAATCTGTACATTAAGAGTCGTTTGCGTAATTATTATTTATCAATATAACTATAGTATGTTGTATTATTATATGTATGTATGGTTATTTATTTCCTATATAAGTTTATATGTATTAAATTGAATGTTCCCATTAGATTTCCACGTAAACCAATAACACCATTAGTAAGACCTTTCCGCAAAACTGTTTTAGGAAGCAATTCACCTGTATCTCGCTTATGTAAAATTTTGAATGAGCACAGTGCTGTTTTAGACCCTTTTGGAGACTCATCAAACAAGTTTCACAAAAAAATATTGTCAAAATTGTCAGCTAACTAATTTATTTTGTTTATATTTGTATTTTATTATTTTACTATTATTGTTACTTCTTGTCATTTTTAACCTTGATTTACTAACAATTAATTATTTGTAAGTTTGTCATCTCCAACTTTATCTTTGCAAGTGGTATTCACCTTAATAGGTAATGCATTTAGTTTTAAGTTGTATTAAAATTGTATACCTTTGTACGTGTTGATGTATTTACCACTGGTGAATCTTAAATAAATAAATAAGTATGTAGTTATGTATAAGTGTATATGTATATATATGAGTATGTATGTTAGTATATTACATATTTGTATTCAGTTTGTATTAAGCTATCAATAGATTTTAAGTATAAGTTCGCACTATGCCCAATTATCCTGGCAAAAAATACATAAATATTTCTCTTTACAGAGGTTGCCTGGAAGAGATCTCTGTAAGTGATAACGCCTTTGCATACTAAATGTACGACTTGTTGTTGTTTGTTATTATAAATTGTGTGCAATAAAGAATAAATAAATAAATATCTTACATCATTCTATAGCTTTAGTAACCGTCTTGATAAAAAAATATCAGTTATGAAGCGATCTATTCATCAACTGACTCTAACACACGCGCAACCTTTGGTTTGAATTTTACTCACTCGTTATAATATCAAATCCCACGAGTGAGAGAGATAGAGACGGGCATGCAAACAAGTGCGCACACAAACGCATTCTGTTCAGCAATTTAAAATATTGGATTGCGAGAATGCAGACAACTAATTGAGTCACGTGATGTTAGGGCTTTGTGCAAGCTCGTCTGGGTAGGCACCACCCACTCGTCAGATATTCTACCGCAAAACAGCAGTACTTGGTATTGTTGTGTTCCGGTTTGAAGGGTGAGTGAGCCAGAGTAATTACAGGCACAAGGGACTTAACATCTAAGTTCTCAAGGTTGGTGGCGCATTGCCGTTGTAAGCAATGGTTAACATTTCTCACAGTGCCAATGTCTAAGGGCGTTTGGTGACCACTTACCATCAGGCCCATATGCTCGTCCGCCTTTCTATTCTATATAAAAAAAATATAATATACCTTCGAACAATGGAATTCTATTTTTTATTAGGAATATAAACTCAATAGTTAATACTAAATTGTCTATGGCTTCATTCCAATATCTATGTATACAAGTGCAAGGTATATGCCAAATATTTGTCATAATTAACGCGTAAATAATTAATAGTAAATAAATCAATTATGAAAATATTTTTCTTTATCAATATCAGTATATAAACAATGGAAATATATTAAGGATTAATCAAAAGGGTTGTTTCTGTAAGAACAAACTCGAAACTCACCTTAGAAAACGGTCGTGAAATCTCAGTAAGTGACATGCGAAATTGACCTTAATAATGATAACATTTCAAGAACGTATCAAAATAATATCACCAAAAGTCGATTTTCAATATCTAATGAGTGAATGATGAAGTGATTTCGTCTAGAATAGTACAGCTGACTGTATTTGTATCGTGTGTTCGCGGCATTATAATTATCTTATTAAGATTTTAGACTTTTATTTCCTAAAAAAGAACAAGGTCCACTTAAACTTAGGGAATACCATTAAATATATAGTACTATACCATAACTTATGTCTGCATTTTCTGCCAGTAAATAACTTTTTAATCTTTTTTTTAAATATATTAATTGCATTTGCATGTATAACGTCTTTTTGTAATGGATTGTAAAGCTGTGCTCCTTTTCGACATAACACTATAAATTATTTAAATTATTAGATAGCAGCGGTTGTTTAAAATAAAAATAATGGTCGTTTTAGTTTTGATGCATACCGTAATAGCCTGTCAATGTCCCAGAGCTGGGCTAAAGGCCTCTTCTGCCCTTTTGAGGAGAAGGTTTGGAACTTACTCCACCACTTCCAAACCAAAAAAAAAGAGATATACTTCTTCTTTCTCTTTTTTTTTTGTTTTGGAGCCACGCTGCTCCAATGCGGGTTGGTGGAATACACATGTGGCAGAATTTCAGTGAAGTTAGACATGCAGGTTTCCTCACGATGTTTTTCTTCGCCGTAAAGTACGAGATGTATTATAATCACAAATTAAGCACATGAAAATTTAGTAATGCTTGCCCAGGTTTGAACCCACGATCATCGGTTAAGATACACGCGTTCTTACCACTGGGCCATTTCGGCTCGGCATAGATAAACCTAAAATAGTGGATAGCAAAGATACGTACATGAACTTTAGGTTGTTTAACTTTAATACCCAACGGATGTCGATGAAATAAAGACTAAACCATACCCTGGAATAGTACTTATAATAATCCATTTATTTGCATTTGTAATTTTTAACCGTTTCAAAGATTATCCCGGACACACGGACAATCAAAAAAACAATGTTTTGGTAACTCGCAAATTATAAAATATTTACTTTATATATTAAATATTAACTTAAAAAGAGGCAATCTGAAATGACAGACAGAAACTTAAATTATATTTAAATAGAATTGAATGTTTGTTTGTCCACTATCCGTTCCTAAGCCGAATGTGATGAAACTTGGATAGTCAGCTAACGCTCAATCTTTTTTTCTTTATCTTGTTCTTCTATATGTTTATATCTATACTATACATATTATTATATCTATACATATAGATCCTTATTCTACCCGAGCCGGTGGGGTGAAAACATCAATCTTTACACTGGCTCACTCACTCAAACGGGAACATAACAATACTAAGTAATGCTGTGAGTGGTTCCTACCCAGACAGGTTGTCACGAAGCCCTACCATCAAGAAAATGATTACCATTATACAGGATATATTAAATTATTAGCATATAAATATTATATATAATTTAAATATTGTCAAATGTTAGTTACTTAGTCGAACGCCGGTTCTTATCGGCGGAATATATATTTTGTATATAGTAGCTTTGCAATTTATGTAATGATTTAAAAGGAGATATTCTTCGTTTAATTGTACTCTTAAATGAATATATTTATTAACTAAGTCGTAGTTTGACTGTGTACTTTTCTTATATATTACTTACTGCTAATTTCCAGCCGCGTGTGAGTTACCCTATGTCTTTTTATGTACTACTGACAATGTGTATGTAAATAATGATCGGTCGAGTAGTTACGTAAATACGTAACAAATAAATAAATAAATAAACAAACTTGCTTTCGAATCTTTCAAGGTCAAATTACATTATGTCAAATATTATTTTAATTTTCCTTTTCGTTACTAGGTGGCGCTAGTTGTCTTTGGAATCGCGCTATAGTTATTTCTTTAAGTACTCAATAAGGCTTGGCCTATATAAAATGAGAGAGAACTATAAAGCTATCTGACCAGTAGTACAACTTCGGGAGTCTTATTCTATAAGAAGATCAGTACTACCGGGTAATCCCACACAAAGACAATGGCTAAAACGGACGCAAAAGCACGTCTCCAGTTTCTAGATGATTCTGTTACAAAAGGAGAATGAAATGCTTAATGCGTCTATATGCAACTTAAGTATCCAAAACTAGTTAGTGTATTATTTCGGCGCTTTTCGCAAATAGTATAATATATTTTTCTTTTTAAATGACAATCAATGATTTATATTACTTTGTTTTAGTTAAATCTACGGGCAAAAGTCGTTAATTTCATAGTCATTCTTCGTAAGATTATTGAAATATCGAATTATTGTACACCTACTATTAATATTCTCATAGCTTCATTAGATAACGGCTAAAAAATTTACGTGCAAGGTTAACACAATATTTGTTCATGTTTGTTCAAGCCTAAAATAATTTAAGAAAAAAAAAACACCGGCTCGAAACACACATTACTTTAAAAAAATTAGCATTTTGTTTAAAGTAATTTTATTTAGTTATCTTCATATAAAAATGGATTTACAAAGAACTAGAAAGGATAGGACGATGTATAGAATAACATTTTTTTTAATATAGAATAGGTAGGCGGACGATCATGTGGGCTAAAAATGTTAACCATCGCTTACATCGGCAATGCGCCACCAACCTTGGAAACTAAGATGTTATGTCCCTTGTTCCTGTAATTACTCTGGCTCACTCACCCTTCAAACCGGAACACAACAATACCAAGTACTGGTGTTTTGCGGTGGTACCTACCCAGATGAGCTTGCAGAAAGCCCTACCACCAGTAACTATATATATAGATATAATCGTCTATATTCGTCGTGTTTAAAATTGAGCATCGCTGAACAAATTGAATAGCTACGGTAATGATTATATACTTATTAATTGTAATTTTAGGTCCTTACATATGGAATTGGCGTTTTGTACGGGAGGAAAATAAAGTCTTTTTTTTTGTTGTAAAATATATTTAATTAATCAAAGTATGCACCGTTGTTATCTATGCTCTTTTGCCATCTCATAGGTAGTTCATTCCCTTGTTTATTATCCCTTTACTAAAAAAAAAACCATGGGGCCGAGAATCAATAAACTCTTTGAAGGCGGTTTGGACTACCGTATCGGAGTTGAATTGTAATCTGTTGGAGCAAGGTCCGGGGAGTACTGTGGATGTCGTAGATATTCCAATTGTAGCTCATCTAACTTAGTGGTTGTTTGTTGTGCAGTGTGTGGTCTTGCGTTGTCGTGAAGCAGCAGTGGCCTAGAGCGATTAACCAATCTCGGTTGTTTAGCAGCTAGTTCTTCCTTCATGGTTTGCAGTTGCTGACAATTGATATCTGCCGTAATCGTTTGTACAGATTTTAGAAAGCTGTAGTGAACAACACCGGCGCTAGTCCACCAAACACTCACAAGTAACTTTTTCTGAGTCAATTTTCGTTTAGGGCAGGATTTGGCTGGGTCTCCAGGGTTCAGCCATGGCGACGAGCGCTTCCGATCATCATACAGTATCCACTTTTCATCACAAGTAATGATTCGATTTAAAATCCCTACACAATAATTGTGTCGGTCGAGCAAAGTAACACAGCAGTCGACGCGTGTTTGCAAGTTCGATTCACTCAATTCATGAGGTACCGTTCAAGTAGTAGTAGTTTTTTTATTTATCCGATTTGCTTCAAGTGGATTCATACAGTTTATCATTTACCCCGAAGCCTGCAGCTATCTCTGAAGTGCTTTGTGATGGATCCACTTTAGCCTTTCACAATAATCTTCCACAATAGCCTTTAATTCTTCATTTTCCACTTTGGTCTCCGGCCGTCCACGGGGTTGGTTCTGAAGGTCGAAATTTCAAGAACAAAAACGTTGAAACCAAAAACGTACCGTGCTTTTTTTGCGACACCAGTGCCGTACACATTATTAATCCTTCGAGCTGTTTCTGCGGGACTGGTGCCACGGTAGAACTCGTTACTCATAAATATACCGATATTTCATATTTACCATCGTGCGGTAATAAGCGATGCCAAAGAAAAACATAATGAGGAAAAAACAAATAAATGACTGTTTCGAAACTCAAATGTACCAGCTAAATGAATTCATAAATTTGAATTTGGAATTCTTAACCAAAGAATAGATATTTCAGATCAGAGTTATTATAGTTTCCTTATATTTTATTTCATATTTTCATTCAAACTTTACAAAGTCTATCTGTAAGAAATAAATTATCATTCCAAGCTAATTTGACAAACAAAACATTATGTTCGATGCGAATTTAAAACGCTGAAACCGATGTACTGCGACACTGTATCTTGATACTTATATTCTTCGAATGTTATGATTATTGTCGTCAACGCGCGTATCACCTTACAGCATTTCGTGATCAAATCATACATCAAATTTCCAGTCTGTTAGACAGTTATGGAGTAGATGTAAGATGTATCTTAGTATATAAAAATAGTCTAAAATATTTAATTATATTACCTAAGTATTAAAACAAAACAAAATCCTTTATTTAACATAGAAATATTACACTTTTTGACTCTTAAATTATAAACTACCACAGGTTCGGATAACAAATACATTGACCTGAGAAGAACCGGCGAAAGAAACTAAGATACTACTAAGTAACTAGAATAATAATAATATTGTCCTCCAGACTGATTTCGGCCACGGTGGCCAATCTCAAGGGAGATTAGCCAACTACGCAGGAGATATTATAGTGCACAAGTGTGTGCGCAAACACAGGTGCACTCTCTATTCCCTAACTCTCAAAATCCGATGGGACGGCAATCCGACACGACCGGAAAGAGTTCAGGCGCAGGACCAACGTGCTTTACGTGCTTTCCGAGGCACGGGAGTGAACACACTTCCAACTTCCAGACTCCGGGCTGCTACTGAGAATTTTATTGACAGAAAAACCCAATAAGTTTTTATTGGTTCAACCTAGGAATTAAACACAGGACCTCCGGGTCAGCGGCCTTATACCTTACCTTACCTTAGCTCGATCAACGAGGTAGTCGATACTACTATAGATATGTAAAGTAAAACGGAATTATACTATTTAGAGTAAATAAGATATCTTTCCAAAGGCGCTAAAATGAATAAATATTATTATCTAGCTGTAATTGTGTCATTCTGGTTATGAAACCTTTAAATCATAAATTTTAGTAAACCTTGGTTCAGATGAAGACCCAAAAGCATTGGGGTAGTCAGAGGAATGTATGAGATATCAAATCAAAAGAAATATTCCACAGAATCATTACACATTAGAATTGTTATAAATCAGAGTTTATATTTTTACACATTTCAATTTCATGTCATTCTACTCTCGTGGGTTTATTTGAATTTTCATGAATTAATTATGACAATTCATTTGGCATTTATATCAACGATTTTTAATATATTTAGTGCATTGCAATTGTTTTGATTTATAAGTAATTTTGTTAAGAATGTAATTGTAATTTTTTAAGCATTTAATATTATTTATTTTCTCTAATAGTTTATAAAAGAGTATTTTATTTCAACAAAATATTTAAACCCTTTTGTTAGACAAGGTGTTTTATTTTTATTATTGTTGGTGTTGCATTTTTTTTATTTTATAATAAAAATATATACTGTATGTGCATATAATTCAACTATCGTCTATGATAACTTTCATTGTTTTAATGTATTTGTTATTGAGCAGTTTCATAGTCAGAAAGTCGTAAGTGCCCTTTTTCTTATAATAATTTTTGCTCGTGCTTTTCCCGAGATGATGGCTGTGAAAATGTATGCCTACTTCCTTGGGGCTCGAGCTTGCTTCATATGAAATATCAACAATATCGGTTCAGTTTAGCCTTGAAAAAAGCCGAGATGGCCCAGTGGTAAGAACGCGTGAATCTTAACCGATGATCGTGGGTTCAAACCCGGGCAAGCACCACTGAAGTTTTTCATGTGTTTAATTTGTGATTATAATTCATCTCGTGCTTTACGGTGAAGGAAAACATCGTGAGGAAACCTGCATGTGTCTAATTTCACTGAAATTCTGCCACATGTGTATTCCACCAATCCGCATTGGAGCAGCGTGGTGGAATAAGCTCCAAAACCTTCTCCTCAAAAAGGGAGAAAAGCCCTTAGCCCAGCAGTGGGATATTTACAGGCTGTTACCGTGATACCGTGATTAGCCTTGAAAGCGTAACGGACGGACAGATTTATAATATTAGTGTTAATATTATGTCAGAGGACATTTTATGTGAAAGGTGATTGTTATTCGATAGTATAATCATTCACGCGCGTTGTCGTTATTTTTTCAAAGCCAGCGATTACAATATCAACAAAATATAATCTTTTTTGACGATTTTTTGCAAAAAAACGGTAAGAGAGAGTCTTACCGGGGTTTACCAAAATAATCGTGAGTTTTTTAGAGTACGGCGAAAGAGTTCCTGATTATATGCAGTCAGTAATTTTCCTTACTTCGACACTGCGTGTACTGAACTAAAAGACTCACACTGAAGGCGCTATTAAAATTGCTCGCAATTTAATTTTTTTTTTCAATTGATGTCGCTATTGTTTCGTTTCGTAATCATCTGGGACTATGACGACAACAAAATTAAACCATTCAAGGAGTATTACATTTTGATACAATTTTAAGGCTATTTACGAAACATGAAAGCATAAAGACAAGCTTAATAATAGATCAATTACACTCGCTTCCCTTAAAGTTAAAATTGAAAATTAAGAATGATGTAGAAAATGTCGACTTTGACCGATTTTGGGTTCACATCCGCGCAATTACCAGATTTATCTTGAGCTTAACTTGTTTTTATAATTCCGTAACATCCCGAGTTTAATGATTGAAAACAACGAAGGGCAAATTTAATGTATCGAATGAAACCAGATTACAAGAGATCTAGACAAAGTTCGTTTTAAATATAAGGGAATTAAGATGTTATGTCCCTTGCGCCTGTAGGTACACTGTCACCTTTCAAACCGAAACACAACAATGACTATTGCTGTTTGGCGGTAGAGTATGTGGTCAGTGGGTAGCCCTACCACCAAGAAATCACATATTGATTACATTTATCACGCGATCAACAGTTGAAGTATTGAAATAAATCATTTAGACGAAAGCAAAGTCCGACCGCTTCGTCAATTGTTGTTCGTCACTTTGCCCCGCTATTATCTTCCCGGCGGGACTGTGTACGTTTAGTCTTTAATTTATTTTTAACATATTTATATCCACAAATAAAATAACAGCTTAAAAATGTCCCACTGTTGATATTTTTTGACGAAGGCTTGGAGCTTATTCCACCACGCTGCTCCAATGCGCGTTGGTGGCATTCGTCACACATGAGACTCATCCGACATGCCTTCGCCACCAAGTATGAGATGAATTATAAACACATATTAAGCACGTGAAAATTCAGTGATGTTTGCCCCGGCTTGTACACGTAATCTTCGAAAACGTTCTAGACACGGGACCTCCTCGGATCATATTCATTGCTCTTTAGCGAGATGCAACTACGAATCGTATTTATAGTAACACGCAATTTATAATTAGCGTATTGATTAAACTGTTTCCTACTACTTAATTGGAGTCGAGGACTTTGTCCATAGTCGACGAAATGGCCCAGTGGTAAGAACGCGTGAATCTTAACTGATGATCGTGAGTTCAAACACGGGTATTCATGTGCTCAATTTATGATTATAATTCATCTCGTGCTTGACGGTGAAGGAAAACATCGTGAAGGAACCTGCATGTGTCTAATTTCACTGAAATTCTGCCACACGTGTAATCCACCAACCCGCATTAGAGCAGCGTGGCTCCAAAACCAAAAAAAAAAAAGAGATAGAAGAAGTCTAAGCCCAGCAGTGGGCATTCAGGCCGTTACTGTTACTTTGTCCATACTGCAATTTAATAATTCTCAAATACTCTTGCCATTATACCATTGAAAAAAAAACAACTATCACTGATAAGTAGTATTACATTATCTCTGAAAATATTATCAAATCGAACACTCGTCTCTTATTACAAACTAGCTAATCCTCCCGGCTTCGCATGGGTACTGTATATAGACCCTATATAAAAAATTATATCGTTATACGGATACGCAGCTTACGTCTGTTAAGCTCCCAATGTACATGGCTTTAACCTTCATTATACATATGAATACCTTCTCATGACTTTGCGACTATTAGTGAAAACAATACTAAAATCCATTCCATAGTTTTTCGGTTTATCGGGTTTAGAGAGAAAGACATACGCGGTAGAGGGACTCTGTTTTGTAATATGTTTTGATATCGTCTTTTTTCCGTTTGCAGTTGAAATACTTTGACCACGGAATCCGACGGCAATCCGACACGACCGGAAAGAGTTCAGGCGCAGGACCAACGGCTTTACGTGCTTTCCGAGGCACGGAAGTGTACACTTCCAACTTCCAGACTCCGGGCTTGTACTGAGATTTTTTTGACAGAAAAACCCAATAACTTTTTATTGGTTCAACCTACTAAGGAATAATATTGCAACAAAATAATTAAAAATATATCACCTGCCCTTATTGACTATGACAAGATGGTTCTCTTTTTTCTCCCAGAGGATCGGAATTGCGATTCAAAGGGGAATGAATAGCAATCTCGCTACCGTTCTAAGTACATGATTGGTACAGGAGCTACTTTTAATTTTTATTCGTGTATATTTAAGGCCTTAATGTAAATTTCTTATATAAATATACGGAACCTACTTGAATAAATAATATAATCTGATATATTTCGTACATAATATTACAACGATGGACACAAATTGATGATGTTTATTACAATATATGTATATGATTGATGAAAAAGAGTAACTATCTAATTATTGGGCTTAAGGTTACTTACCCAATATACATAAAACTTATACAAAAATACAGTGTTTTTCCGAGAATATTTTAGAATAGAATATTATTCAAGTGTATGCGCTTCGCAGTTATTCGCTTTATTGACGCGACAAGCCTGAATTTCATAATATAAATAATTAATATGTTTTAGGAAATACTTACGGCAATAATATTTCTTATCAGATTGTTTCCCCCAACACAGAGCCGACCACTGTTTTTTAACACCAGAACAAGCGAACTGAGTTTTACCACATCCTGCACAGCCTTGCAAATTCGCCAAAATCGTATCCTCCCTGATCAATATCTTCCCAACCCCATTACTGGGGGTTAGTATCACAACATTCTCCTTATCTTCTTTCAAAAGCATTGGGGTAGTCGAAGTTGTTTTTTCTAAATTTTGATGTTCCATTTTTGATTTTATTTCATTTTTTTTTATTAACACGATAACGACACCCGCTCAGCACGGAGGTTAGTGGCAGACTGAATCGGTAAACGATATTTGGCCTGCAGGTCACTTGATTTGATATGATGGCTTAGTTTTTAAACGATATTGGGGTTATCTTACATGTTGGCATGTAAGATGTTCTTCATTTAAATTGCTAAGAGAATTAATTACATATGTAATGATGAGATTTCATATATAACGATCAACTAACTACTTTAATTTTATCGATTATAAATCTTATGTTAAAAATCATTAATAAATAATACTCATCACAAGAGTACATAGATTACATAGAATAAAAAAACTACTTATGTGCCAATTTGAATAAAGAATATTGTAATTTGATTTGACTAGTCGCAGGCGCAGTTAAATAGTTTTTTAATTGCGTTTAAATATTTAAATGTTGGATTTCGGTTTAGGAAGGATACTTGTAACAAGTAATGAGGCTAGCTAAATATCACCCGTTCATTTAATGTACTGGACCAAAATATTTTTATTGACCCTGAAAAAAAAAGACAATCTTGTATTATTTATCGCTTATTTAAAGTAACCTTAACAATATAATTGGTAAGTTTAAAAAAAATGTTTAGGCTCATATATATTTTTAAATAATTATTATTAAGAAAAATATAATAGTTACTTTTATTATAAAAGTAATTGTCTTTATTTTTAATTATTTTATTTTATTAACTTTTTTATTTATATAAAGCACTTTTAATTATGGACAAAATAACCTTTTTCGTTTTAATATAATTATTGTGTATTTAGTAACAGTCACAATGAAATAAATCACAAGAATAGGTACTAACATTTTAACAAGAAAAAACAACGAAAAAAGTTATAAATAAAAATCTTTTAATATTGTTAAATTATCTTGTCTGTCTCCTATCCTGACACGTCTGTTTCGCCTCTCTCTTGAGACTGGTAAAGTGCCTAAGTCCTGGAAGCTAGCTAACGTGCAGCCCGTGCCTAAGAAGGGTAGTTGTGCTGACCCTGCCAATTACAGGCCCATCTCGGTTACGTCCATTCTGTGTTTGGTTCAGTGTTTTGGTTTGGTTTTGGTGTTTTCAAGGTTTGGCATGATGGTTTTATTCTGATCAGCTTCCAGCATACGGCCTGCTTGCTAGCCTTTGTGCGTGGATTTCAGACTTCTTGAGGAACCGATCGTTACGAGTGGTGATTGATGGCCACTCGTCGGATCAAATGGCTATAAATGCCGGTGTTCCCCAGGGGTCAGTGCTCTCGGCGACACTATTTCTGCTGCACATCAATGATCTGCTGATGCCCAGTATCCATGGGTACGCAGATGACTGCACAGTTGTCGAAAGCTACAGGTCTAACGCGCGAGCTAGTGAGGCCCTAATTCAGGCTCAGAGAGAGGTTATGGTTGAGCGCCTGAGCATGACCCTTAAGGCAGTGTCCGATTGGGGCGATGCCAACTTGGTCATGTTCAATGCAACCAAGACGCAGGCGTGTCTATTTTCCGCCAAAAAGAGGGAATTCCAGCTACTTCCCTCTTTCCGAGATGTGTCCGTACCTATAACTGACCACCTTGACCTTCTTGGCGTTACTCTCACGTCAACTCTAAATTTCGGCTCTTTTATTGAGTCCAAAGCCCAAATAGCCGCCCGAAAGCTTGGTATCCTCGCCAACGTGAGACGTTACTTTACTCCAGAACAACTGCTCAGCTTATACAAAGCACAAATGAAATCTTGTATGGAGTACTGCTCTCACCTTTGGGACGGCTCTGCCAAGCACCACCTTCGGGGTCTAGAGTTGATTGAGAAACGTGCCAGGAGGCTGATAGGAGATTGGTCGAGTCTAGACTCCAAAGTCTCGAACATCGAAGTGTGGTTGCATCGCTTTCTGTCTTCTATCGGATACATTTCGGAGAATGTGCGCTGGAATTACATGATCTAATTCCTTCCGCCCTCTTTTACTATCGGACGGCCAGGCAAACGCGAGCAAAAAAAACCTTAGGTACACAGTGGAATGCTTTGCCTGAGTCCATATTTCCTGATAGTTACAATGTAGGTGTTTTCAAATCCAGGGTAAACGGGTTCCTTCTGGGCAGGCGCGCTCCATCCTAGACCGTGACTATGTTTAAGATCAGGCAAGTCAACGGTCAAGCGCTTGCCTATTAACTGTAAAAAAAAATATTAGATACTATACAAGTAGGCAAACGGGCAAATGAGCCTCTTGATGGTAAGTCACCGCCCATAGATATTGGCGCCGAAAGAAATATTAACCATTACTTAAATCACCAATGCGCCACCAACCTTGGGAACTAAGATGTTTGACCCATGTGCTTGAAGTTACACTGGCTTATTTACCCTTTAAACAGGAACACAACAATACCAAGTACTGCTCAGCTCAATACTACCTCAATACTAAGCTGTTTAGCGATATAATACCAGATGAGTGGGTACCATCCCAGACGGGCTTGCACAAAACACTACTACCAAGTAAGATTCATACAGTCCTCCAGACCGATTTCGGCTACGGCGGCCAACCTCAAGAGAGATTAACCAACTGCGCAGAACATGTTATAGTGCACAAGTGTGTGCCCAAACACAGGTATTCACTCTATTCCCTAACTCTCAAATTCCGATGGGACGTCCATCAAGAAAACTGAATCTAGCAACTAGAAGGCTTTTAGAAATACCGTATATTTAATACCTCTAATGTGGGTGCTGCTGGATTTTGGATTGGATTTTGGATTTATTTAGTTTCTAGTACACTCGGCACCGGTGACTACCCTGCTCTATTTGGGGAAAACGCGTAAAGTGAATTTTTATCATCGATACAAAAAAGGCTTTTAATAGGTCATGATATGACGCCTTACAGTTTTATCCGAGAATTGATCGGTGCAGAATAATTTATATCTAAATTGCTCGACACAAATAAGAAAGTTTGTTAAAAATGTCATTATAAATAACGTCAACAATGAGATAACTTTGTTATTATATTATAAATGATTTATAGTTTAAAGTTTTTTCCACATTTCATTTTATTATTTACATAATACTATTGGCCGTTGTTGTTTAAATCAATTTGAATATATATAAATGTTTATCATAAATTTACTTGGCGTGAAGTCCTGCGTTACTGAATTATTTTCAATTGTAATTCAATGCAAGTATTCAGTTTCTTGTGGGTGATCTACACTTTTTTTTAACTTAAATAACATATTTTGACAATAAGGTATTTACTTAACCCATCTAATAAAAAGAATAGAATATTTTATATTGGTGGACAGGCACTGTGGGTCTACATATGTTAGGATACTGGCCTTGTATGTTAAGAAAATGTTAAAGGCCGGTGGCTCCACGGAAATGCTGAAGAGAACAAACGTCGCAAATATTCATCTCTTATTCCAAGTTATGACGTTTTTTTATTTGCAGTTGAAACGCTTTGAGTAATAGCGCCATTTCTTCATTAAAATTCACAAATGACATATAAAGCAACACCGTTATTTTTAATTATTACGCTTTGTGCAAGCCTATCCGGATAGGTTCGCGTATACCACATATTCTACTGCCAGTCAGATACACTTCGTATTATGTAGTCACAAAGATCTTAGTTCTCAAGGTTTTTTAGCTCAGTTTTTTAGCATTTTCAGAGGATGTCCAGCAGAGGACAACAAAGGGATGATGATGATGACACGTTGGCGATGTACGGGATGGTTTGTAGTTTCAGGGCCCCAGTAACCATCAGGTAGCCAATTTGTCAGTCTGTATATCGAAAAAAAAAGATAAATGAAACGTTCTCGAATACTGGACGTTATTTTTATATTCTTATCAGTGACCGTAGGGATGGCGCGTTATAGTAAATGATAACAACAGAACAGAGGGCTGATAACGTTGATTACTCAAATATTATTACTTCCGTTTTTTTATTGTTTTTCAAACTGTCAATAACAACATGAAATATATATAGAAAACAGGGTGCTTGTTCAAATCTTTAATAGTATTATAAATAAATTTGACTGCCTCGTTGGTCTTTTGGCTCGATGTAAGGCCGCCAAATCGAAGGTCCTGGGTTCAAATTCCAGGTTAGGCCAATAAAAAGTTAATAGGTTTTTCTGTCGAAAATTCTCAGTAGCAGCCCGGAGTCTGGAAGTTGGAAGTGTGTATACTCTTGTGCCTAGGAAAGCACGTAAAGCGTTGGTCGTCGTTGGTCGACGTTGGTCTTGCGCCTGAACTCTTTCCGGTCGCGTTGGATTGCCGTCCCATCGGATTATGAGAGTGAGGGAATAGAGAGTGCACCTGTGTTTGCACAAACTTGCACAGTCTAATATATCATGTGCAGTTACTTGATATTGACCGCCGTGGCCACAATCGGTTAAGAGAACATCAACATCATCATAACCTTCTTTTTAAACACTGATATGTTACCTCGAGAACCGAGATAGCCCAGAGATTTGAACAACCCTGAGGAGAATTCCGCCGAGCCACGAGCGGAGCACAGCCCGGAACTTCGCATAGCTTTTAGTTTGATGAGAATCCCACATAAGCCCGGTTATAACAAAACAAAAGAATAAAACCTAGTGGTTTGAGCAGTGAATCTTAACCAATATCCAAGCTCGAATACGGCGTACAACACTGAATTTTAATATTCCGAATATTTATCATAATTATCAAATACTAATAAAAATATTATAATTATATTTAACTTTGATTGCCAGCACAAGGTCAACCCCCTTCAACCTTCAACCAACCTGTAAATATACAGTACAGCCTGTAAATGTTTTACTGAAGGGCAAAGGTGTCTCCTTTTTTGAGGATATTATTTAGAGCATGTGCCGTCAGCACATCGCCTTTTTAGTTGTACTTCATATTTGGCATGACGAAATCATAACAATTTATTATTAGATTATTATAATACATTAATCAATCAGTCAGTACAGGGTACTCAAGTAATTGTGACGTGTCGTAAATAAAAACATATTATTCCTTCGGTCTTTGAGTATTGGCTAGCCTCATACCTGGATCCGTCTCTAAATATTATATGCCTTAGTATCTCAAGGTAGCCACACGCCAAAAGCATATTTCACCACGCTGCTTGAATGCGGGGTATCACATATGGTTCATCTGACACGTCCATATTTTCTCGTGTTATTTTCCTCCACAGCCGAACATAACAACAATCACATGAAAACTCATTAGCGTTGCCCGGGTTCGAACCCACGCTGTCTTGTATTTTCTAGTCAAAAGCAGAAAAATATCTTAGTGAAATCCTTGTGTCTAGACCGAAACTCGGAGGAAGTGACAATTTATTCATTTGTGTAGTGGTTCGCAATATTTAGGGCTGCCTATATTAAGATATTATTTTTAATGCCCGGATGCCTTCTTCCTCACGTATCCACGGCCCCTGGGTTACGCCCTATTACTCCTCGAAGAGAAGGTTTGGTGCTTATTCTGCCAGGCTTTTCCAATTAGGGTTGTTCGATGCATACGTGACAGCTTTCTATCTGACACATGCTGAGCACGAGATGAATTATAAACACAAGTAAAGCAGTATTGTAATATTATATATTAAAATATCCGAAACGAGTTGTATCTTCTGATATAAGTTTTATGTAAATTGGTTTAGTAGCATTTCAGTTAGACATTACATGTACTCATCATGTCTAAGTATAGATTTTTGAATAAATATGTATATATATGTCCCAACTATCACAACCCTATCTACTTAATATGTATGTATGTCAATCCGGCCAGTGACTGTCGTGACTTGCATAACCTTACCTAATAATAAATTTGACCCTTTTGAATTTTCAACTAAAATCGACAGTGCTGCATTGAAAGTCAAATTTTCAACATATCATATGTAAAACAGTGGAAATCGTGTGTCTGTAATCATTTATATATTTTTCTCTGGCTGCTCCGAAACTACTAAATGGATTTTTTTTTTCTTAACTAGCACCCGCCTTAGCCCTTTAACGTCACGATTTTGGGTCTTTTCTATTCCTAATTTACATTACTGATTTATGCGATATTATAGTGTTTATCGTGATGCGATCATAATATGTTGGATTAGGGCCAGATTTAGGAAATGTCATTCTGAGCTACAGTCCCGGGGCCTCCTCCACAATAATAAAAATAAAATATGGGCGATATCGGTCGTCTGTCTGGAGGACATCATTATATGGCCAATGCACCACCAACCTTGAGAACTAAGATGTTATGTCCCTTGTGCCTGTATTTACACTGACTCACTCACCCTTCAAACCGAAACGCAATAACACACTGTATTTTCAAATAACCTACTCAACTACCTGTTGAAATTTTTCAAAACTTTAAAAAGTACTAAAAACTGTCGATGATCTTATCTCGATATCTTTTATAACAATTCGTAACTTTCGTAACAGCCTGTGAATGTCCCACTGCTGGGCTAAAGGCCTCCTCTCCCATTTGAGGAGAAGGTTTGGAGCTTATTCCACCACGCTGCTCCAATGTGGGTTGGTGGAATACACATGTGGCAGAATTTCAGTGAAATTAGACACATGCAGGTTTCCTCACGATGTTTTCCTACACCGTAAAGCACGAGATGAATTATAATCACAAATTAAGCACATGAAAATTCAGTGGTGCTTGCCCGGGTTTGAACCCACGATCATGGGTTAAGATTCACGCGTTCTTACCACTGGGCCATCTCGGCTTAATTTTATTATCGGCTTAATTAAGGCTACAATTAATCAACACCAAAAACTAAAATAAGAACAAATCAACTGTGATATCATCTATACATATAACAAAAATGTAACTGATCGCTGTCTGTACATAGAAGATATTTGAGTAAAACTATTATTGGGATCTTTATCAACGCAATACAACCCAAAACAATGATTGTTAGATTTTTTGTCAGTGTATCTGTTCGCCTGTGCGTTTGTGTGCGCTAATCTTAGAAACGGCTTAATGGATTGAGGTGTGGGTGTCACTAATGTAAATACTATGTAAATAATCACACATACATAAGTATTTGTTTTCTGTTTGTAAATAACTTTGTAACGCATACATTTTTTTCTTATGGTTTTGGTAAATATATACTTAGTCGGTTAGTTGATAATAAGTATTGCATACGGATTGCATATTTAAATTTGTCAATGTCAAAGTACTGCCACGAATGGTTTATTAATTAACTCTTTTTGTTTTTATTAATTTTTTTTTCCTTTTCGTATTTACATATATGTATACATGTGTATATTGTATATATATTAAATATATATATATATATATATATATATATATATATATATATATATATATCTTTATTCTTCCTTAATTTATTTGTATACGTGTTGTTTACGCGATATCTTTAAAAATGTTACGCTGGAGTGAACGAAGCTGAAAATGTGAAATTGCATGATGAGTTAGCCTATAATTGCGATGTATAGTGTTAATAAGTGTCATTATTTTGATTTGTTATTTTATGGCATAGACATGTAAAAACATTGTACATTGTGTTGGCTTCCTATAAATAAATAAAAAATAAATAAGTACTTATTAAAAAAAAACAGATTTACGTTTTATTTTTTAAAGGACACAATTTCCTTTGAAGGTATCGTTTGCAGTCACAATAAATAAATCACAGGGAAAGACCGAAATATATCTTGTTGAATACCGACAGACAGGCAACTTTACGACGACGTTCTAAGGTCTGGAGTTTTGTGACCAGTGTCTGGTCGCCAATGAGTCTTCTAGCACGACGATCCACTGAATCCAAAGCATCAAGCTGGTACTTAGCAGAGCCGTCCCATAAATGGCTGCAGTACTTCATGTACGATCTGACTTGGGCTTGATATAAAGTCAGAAGCTGTTCCGGTGTGAAGTACTGTTTGACCTTATTGAGGATGCCAATTTTTTTGCCAGCAGTTTCAGCTTTGGATTCAATGTATTGTCCAAAGTTGAGTTTGGATGTTAATGTAACTCCTAGAAGCTCAATACTGTTGGTGATAGGTACGGATACATTCCGGAAAGTTGAATGGACTCCTCTTGGCGGTGAACAAACAAAACTGTATAATTAGCTGACCCATGCACACTTCGCTGGGCGGTAAACATTTTTACTTATGATTGTAGTTCGGTTAGTACTGAGTGCTACGATTTATTTCCTGACTGCCAAAAGTCGCATTGGCCGAACATTAATAAAATTGTCTCACGTATTTGATATTTTAAATTATCTCTTAAACTATGCAACTAAAAAACATACTTTAAATAACGAATTTTATCTAAATAAAATTTCCTTGGCGATAAAGCTATTTATTTCTAAATAGATCGACGTTTTGTATATGAAAAAAAACCGTCTAATAGTAATATCACTCAATAGATTACGACACGGTCGCGGTTCCATACCTATGTCGTATTATCTTTAACCATTTGTACAAATTATATGCACTAAAAGGGAAATGTCTTTTGTTTTAAACACTTGAGACAATCAATTTACTTATTTTGATAAGAATTCATAATTGTTCATAATATGACCAATATACATGACCGATTTAAATTATTATTTTCATATAAAAAACTACTTTTTGTGACTTAAATATAAAAGTTAGATATAAGTCGTCGGTGACTTTTTTGAAGGCATTATCAAGCTCTACAAGTTTTCTGTAAAACTCAATAATATATCTCTCATCGTTAAGTTCGTAAGAAAAGATTTCGTTCGACCGTTTTTTCTCCGACTAACTTTCAAATCCGACCACCACAAAAAAGTCTTTTCATTGTTCGGGTTAATGTATAACTTACAAATAATGTGACTTTCTATTGGTAAAAATTCGAAATCGTTTCAGTAGATCCAGAGATCACCCCCTACAACCTCACAAACTTTACCTCTTTATAATATTATTATAGACAATCAATAAGTCGCAAGGCCAATCGATGTCCGTTTGTGGCTTAGACTTGGATATATCACACGGACTATTATACGAGGCATGTTCTCGGGTGGGAACAATCGAGCTTATTTGTGTTGATTACAGACGGAATGACAAAAAATATCTTATACTCAATTGCTCTTCGAAATTAATCAACTACTTTAGGATAAAAATATATTACATTTTTCTCTTTACATTTAACTTTTGATCAAACAATGAATATGTCCATTACATTAATGAAATACATTGAATTGAGAAAATGAATGGTTGATGTTTCTTTTTTTTATCGGCGGTTATCGTCTACAGCGCTCCTTTCCTTTTTCTGTCATAGATCCCATCCCCACACATTCGTTACTTTTTATATAAAAACCAAAATATTCAGTAGATATAATTTATAGTGCAGAGCAACGTTTGCCGAGACAGCTAGTTTTATTATAGAAATAAATACCTTGCCAGAATGAATAAATGAAGTTTTTGGTTGTCGTAAAGTTGGCGTTAGCTTATCCAAATTTCTCTTGTTTATATAGTGATTATTTAACACTAATTCTATCAAATTTATCGATAATAGATTCTAACCAAAATGATCAAGCTCATGGTGAATATCCATAATATGCAAAGTATTCTCCGTTTTCGTATTTATTACTTTTTTCACCTAAACTATCCACCTTAGTTTTGTCATTGGTATCAAAATATTGAATAATATGACACCAAGGGAACCTTCAGGCTATTTTTAAAAAACATTTTTTAATAGTTTTTTTTTAATACGATACGAGCCCATTGCGATGCAGTCCCTCTGTCGCTCAATACCAGTGAGGGGCGAGACGTGTGCTGAACAGACTCGTTACAATTTTCTCCCCAAACGTAGTAGACCTTGGCAAGGAGTGTGAGCATTCGTCGGTAACGCCCAAACGAGCAAGGTCAACGTATACCTCATGAAAAAAACATCCGTGTCTCGATATTTATTAGTAACTGCTTGGTATTCTGAACTTTTTCCTTATTATCATTTCTGAACCTGATTTATTCACGGTTTTGAAACTACGTTGTATTAGACGATATTTAATATTAGTATAATTTATTATTACAAATTATTCTTATCTCCGGGTCTCGAGGCCAATTTGAAGTTATCGTTCGTGATGTCTTTAATTTGTGACAAAATCTTCTATTTTTTTTTATCGACTATTAATATTATTTTTTATCTTTAGTAATATTGCGACATAAATATTTACTATATGGTATTTTCCGAGACATCAAAACGTTATTCTATACCAGAATTTCTTTACTCATTGTTTTTTTAATCACCCATCACGAAGGATAAGGTGGTCTTAGGCACCCAGACCACCACAAACGTCGGACGACACCAGGCCGAAGAGGAAGCTGCAATGTCAAGATGAGCGCAGAATTCAGCTTCCTTCAGACTAATATCAACAACTGCGCCGGGGCTCAGGACCTACTGCTGCAGTCTATGGTGGAGTAGAGGATCGACCTGGCTGTGGCCTGCGAGCGTTATTTTGCCAATTCGTCTGGGTAAGTAATAAGGCCAATATTACATATACTATATGTCAGTATTCCCCGTGCCTTGGAAAGCACGTAAAACCGTTAGTCCTGCGCCTCAATTTTTTCCGGTCGTGTCGGATTGCCGTCCCATTGGATTATGAGAGTTAGGAAACAGAGAGAGCACCTGTTTGCGCACACACTTGTGCACTATAATATCTCCTGCGCAGTTGGCTAATTTCTCTTGAGATTGGCCGCCGAGGCCGAAATCGGTCTGGAGGACCTTATATTTCAGTGTTTTATTTTTTTGTTTTAATTAATTTGCCAAGAAAACTTATACTTAACCTATGTCGAGATATATATCCAAAATATATATAATGTAGGGAATATTTCAAGATATACACCATTTAACGACAGTGTTGCCTGATATTTTTCTCCAAGCTAGCCTTGTATAAAATGAAACCCCGTTTCAATTCCCATGATTAGCGCTGCATTGACGATGTTAGAATGGTTAATATTTCTTAGTGTCCGTATATTGGCGGTGGTGACCACTTACCATTTGTCAATATCTATTTAAAAAATTTAAAAAAATATTATAGTCGAAATTAAACGCTGGGTGAGCACTAATCTTAGAGAATATCTTTTTTTTTTTCGAAGTGTCTAGTAGCTGTTGGCCAAAGTGGCCTCTACAGCGTCACCGGACGGGTTGGGCGAGATGAACTCAGCCGGGAGTTGGGAGCCACACGAGGTGCTCAAGAGGGACGGACGTCCTAAGGGTGCCTCCTGTGAGGCCGGACCTCGGCTTAGGATGCCGTTGCGATCGGGAGGGAATGACGTGTGCATTGTAAACGCCGTCATACGCCTAAGCGTCGACGGGGCTTAACGAACGAGGGTCGTCGACCCCGCTGGCGGGGTCGGTGTGTGTTTTCTCTGTTACCTATCGTGTTAACGTTGGCCGATGTTATATAATCATCGGGGGCGACAAGGACGTCTTTAGGACGCCTACGTATCGGTCGACTGATTTTAAGTAAAATTAAATTATATAATGATTTAAAAAAACAAATCGCATTCATAATATCTTTATTACTAACTTATATGCATAATATATAAACGTTTTCGTACATGTAATTATTTAAACAATCACCGAGTTCAATTTACTTTACGTATTTTTTTTTTTAATTCACTCAAGCAGTTAACGTAAAAAAAATTCCAGCTCAGATTGATTAAATTATTTATTTAAAACCGGCATACTTTTACTTTTTTTTTACTACTTTCGCAACCTACCAAGGCAACGCCCACCACGAGTGCGTCAGCTGACGCTTGGTTCACTCATGTTAGTGTTAAAATAAAAAGTTTTTTTTGTATGTCATAATAAAAAAAAAGTTTTGACAATTCAAATTATGTTAAAGAAGAAATCAGTTTATATTTTTGTATTTATTAAAGACAATTAAAACATTCGTCTGGAAACATTGGTTTTCATTGTGAAATAAAGAGGTGACGTTCTTTGAATGTGGAGTTTGTTCAACTTATAAATCATTCAAGATCTATTGAAAATGATGGCAATCGATCGGCGTAAAAAAACTACCTAAAATGCAACGCTACCTCCAGGACTATACGTCATGCTTACGGATACTACAATTTTCTTCGACGTATTTCAAAAAAGGAATGCTTTTAAAAAAATATTCGTAAACGCCGAATTCGCATAAATGTGACATAAAGGCGCATTTTCATTGGTCGATAAGTCGGTAGTTAGCCGGATTGCGGGGAGTACCCGCATGCGAGCTAACAACCAATGAAATCCACTGGTCGATAACTCGGTCGATTAAACGTGTGCGGGTGATATAATGAAATATAAAAATAATAAATCATTAAATATTTAGAAGTCACCCGCACTCCGTATGCGGGCTCTGACGACCAGTGAAAACGATAAACTCTTTGCGGGCCCTATGGCATGCGTTACAGAAATCTCCCGCACCCCGAATGCGGGCCTTATCGACCAATGAAAATGCGCCCTAAGGCTTATCGGCTAGTAACCAATTCGAAAACTATCGGTTATAACGATTCGTTAAGTATATAAACCGAGCATTAAACGGCATAATATCGATCTAAAATAATTCCATTGATACAATGTTACCAGCACACAAAATCTAAACCGGTATGAAAAAAAAATGATAGAAACTTTTTCTTTTTTATTTCAACGCCGAGTTTCCGTCCTTTTACGAAGTCCACAACATATTGGAGCTAATCAAATGCTGTTTATGCTAACAGTACCGTAACTATGCTTATGCAACCAATGCGATCGAATCGGGCCCTAATGCAAGGCCCCAGGGGCCCAGTGAGACTTTGACATTTCACGACCTGCTGTGAGTCTCGAGTTCCTACAAAAATAGACCTACAGGTATCTTCTAATGGCGACAAGCCAACTTCTTGTTAATAGCTCGGCAGACCACATTCGTTATCATATTAGGAAAAGGTGTCACCGCTCTGCTAGTTACACCATTGAATACTCCTATCTATAACATTTGGTATACTTATAAATGCAGTATGAGCATTTGTTGATCGATCCACATTGATCACCACTCCGACCTTCACATTTCCGAAACCTTTGTTGCATTTACTGAAGATGGAAAAAAAAATAACTTTGACATTATGCAATTACACAAAATTTTCTTTATAAAAAAAATTGTACAAATTCTATTGTTCATCTTGTTATATATCTATATAATTGGTTTATTAGTAGTAATATATATAATAAATATTATAATTAATTGTCTGTCTAGTTGTCCCATTTCTTGAATTCAAGGCCATCCGGCGGCTTCACTTCTACCTTCTCGCTTGCAACTTGGTTCCAATTTGTGCTGAGCACGGTCCCACCCGACTCCACCTGAAAACAAATGAATGAGAACATAAATCACAAAAAATAAAGTGTTATGTAAGTTTCGTTTGAAATGAGACAAATACTCACAAAACTCTTATTCATAGCGCGTCTCACTTCATCGGATCCCTCCCCGTATATCTTCTGAAAGAGTGCGTTTAACGCAGCATCACCTTCTGGCTTCTCCTCTTCTTCCTGAAATTATAAACATAAACATATTAATAGAAATGGTTAAAAATAATCCACTTCTAATGCACTTCAAACATAAATAGACAAGTGTAAATCAAATCAATCAATCAATTTCATTAAAATATAAATACATAACATACCATTTTTTTAATATCTTTCTCAATTTTATCCCAATCCTTTTTGAAGAGTTTCGGTGGCTGTGTCATGGGGCCTGAAGCGTCTAAGACAGCTGTAAGAAAATAAAATGCATACTAACAATTATGGCAAAAGTTAAATAACGCAACTGCCCTGCCAAAAAACAAATGAAAGAGTAAATTATTTGGGCGGCTAACAGTGTCACTCGGGATGATTTAAATATTCCAACTATTGTTATTGTTTAGATATAACTTAAATTGTGGTATTATGGTAGAATATATTTATTTGAAGCAGTCTATATAATAAAGAATACTTTATCATTTTGGAGTGCAAAGTAGCTTACAAAAACTATAATGATATAGTTCACACAAACATTCAATACCGGAGAAAGATTTAAAAAAGTGATACAAAATTTTAAAATATTATACAACAATAATGATTTCTCAAATATAAAAACTGTGATCTAGTAAATTATTTTTAATGTTACCTACATTGATTGATTATGGACGGGCAGATGGGCAACCTGTGGTTACCACCATCAAGATGTTGTGTACACTGGCTCATTCTTCCAATTAACAGTAGAATATGTGATAAGTGGGTGATACCTACCCAGACAATGTTACACATAGCCCTACCACCAAGTAAATCATATATAGAATCACGCTTACCCTGCGGTATGGCCTTAATCTTCTCCTCTTGACCTTGTCCTTCCAGAAGATTCCATCTCAGTCCATCCTTTTTCTTTAATTTAACCTCAATCTTGGAGGGTGTAACGACATGTACACACATCGATGGAACTATTTCATGCGCCAGTTCTAACTCTAGGCTATATTCTGAATCCGAATCTGGTATAACACTTGAGACTGAAAGCTGAAACGAAGAATAATACCTATTTATGAAGAAACCTGCATGTGTCGGATGAAAATCTGTCATGTATGTACAACACAATCAGCTAGTGACAATTAAATAATTTACCATTATTAATAATATCAATAATTTTTGTTAAATAGACTTACACTTCGATCTCCGTAGTGCACCTTCACTTTGTCATTGGGCGCATTCTTGAGTAGTATCGTAACAACCACGAGAGAATCTGTTTGGTACCAATCATGTTTTATTTTAGGTTTCAGTGGCTAAAACAAAAAAGATAATGTTATCATACTTAGCATACGGAAAATGAGAACCATTCATCTATTTCTATAGATACTATTAATACTATACTGACTACCTTGTTGGTCTAGTGGCTTGATGTAAGGCCGCAGACCCGGAGGTAGCAGCCCGGAGTCTGGAAGTGTATTCATTCCCGTGCCTGGGAAAGCGTGTAAAGCCATATTTCCTGCGCCTAAACTCTTTCCAGTCATGTCGGAATGCCGTCCTATTGGATTATGAGAGTTAGGGAATAGAGAGTGCACCTGTGTTTGCGGACACATTTGTGCACTATAATATATCCTGCTTAATTGGCTAATCTCTCTTGAGATTGGCCACGGTGGCCGAAATCGGACTGGAGGACATTAATACTATACTAGTAATATGAGGTTCTTGCTCTTTTTTGTAATATTGCATAAATGCATTGTCTAATGGCTAGTTATAAAGCTGCAGACCCCAGGTCAGACCAAACTATCGATAGAGGATGCATTTGTGTTTGAGCACATAATATGTCCTGCATAGTTGTCTAATCTCTTAAGATTAGCCACCATGGTCAATGAAATTGGCCAGGGCATTATTGTAGCCAAATAGCTACTTCTGACTAATTATATTTGATGGGCTGGTTGGTGTGGTTGGTAGATTTATGCCTTTCGTGCCGAAGGTTGTGGGTTCGATTCCCACCCAAGACTGACATTTGTATGCAAGAACATGTCTGTTTTTCCTGAGTCTGGGTGTAATTATCTATATAAGTATGTATTTACAAAAGAAAAGTAGTATATGTAGTATATCAGTTGTCTGGTTTCCATAGTACAAGCTCTGCCTAGTTTGGGATCTGATGGCTGTGTGTGAATTTTTGAAATTTAATGTCCCAGGATATTATTATCTTATTAGTATTATACTTCTATCTAATTATTTTTTTGTACGAAAAAGTTTTCAAATTTGTATACAAACTTTTTGTTCCATATTATTGTTATTTATTAAGATCATATAGTATATTAAAATAATTCATTTAAATAGCATATGGTAGCCATGGAGATCAGTTCATTTTTAATTACTGCTGTTGGATTTCAGTTTGAATTTTTTGGTTAAAATTACACAAAGATCTCATTTCATACGTACTAAGTTTTAAGGTAAAATAATTTTACTAACCTCTGCCAATGATTCGCTCATGGTTTCTTCTTTATTCTTATTAACTTAGGATCACCGCTGCCTGATCGGTAGAAGAAATTACTACAATAGCGCCGCTGTTTATTTTTAATTTTACAACTAATGACAAGATTGACACTGTGACAGAAAAAAAGAAATTTATAGAAATTGCCAACTTAGAAAATAATTACCCGTAAATACTATTTATATTATTTTTATGAACATTTGATGCTGTAAAATTATTCAAAATATTAAAATTAGTACATAATCAATTCTTTAAAAAAAAACATGCTAAGGTGTTTATATACATATATATATAATTTAATTTGAAATTTTTAGAGCCCGAATCCAAAATCTTATTCCAAACTTAGGGGTAAAATCACAAGAAAGGTAACATTAATTTAAAAATCGTCAAGTCGAGACTTTTCTAGACTCGTATATTTCATTTCTAGGGTATGCATTTGCATTTTACGGTATATATAAACATTATTTATTTAAATGAACTATAGATAAGTAGTCTAAAATCTAATAAATTAGCGCATTACAGTGATTAGCAGATATATTTTTTTAGTTACAAGTTTTTAAAACAAGCTGTTATTTTATTTATTATATGAATGTTATTTACGAAAGTACGTGAATATAAACATCCAAATAAACCTCTTTTTCTTATAAAACTCACTTTTAAAATTATTATATCAATGTTAGCTACTTACAATAATTCTAAATCATGTAAAATAGAAGAAACAAAGCTTATTAATTGATAACAATAATCTAAGCTAATTAAAAAAAAATTACTGCATATCCATTTTTTATATATATTCAATAAAAATATGCAGGTAACGGCGTTGAGTAGATCACGTGGGGAAATTCGTTGTCTGAGCCGTTATCAGAAATGTTGTAGGCGCAAAGTAAAAGTTCAGTCTCGTACAACTGTTGTTTATTTGTTCGCTTACAATAGATAATCACGAAATAATAATTAACCATGTCGATTAAAGTGGTTGGAAACGCAGCAAATTCGATACAAGAAGAAGATGATGGTAGGGCTTTGTGCAAGCTCGTCTGGGTAGCTACCACCCACTCATCAGATATTCTACCGCAAAACAGCAGTACTTGGTATTGTTGTGTTCCGGTTTGACGGGTGAGTGTGCCAGTGTAATTACAGGTACAAGGGACAGAAAATCTTAGGTCCCAAGGTTGGTGGCATTGGCGATGTAAGCGATGGTTAACATTTCTTACAGTGCCAATGTCTAAGGGCGTTTGGTGACCACTTAATATGAGCCTGCGGATATCATCAATTCCGATTTGATCTCGCAGAGAAACTCCGAGCATAGCTCGAAGGTCATAGAGCAATGGAGAGGCCATTGCTCTTTGAGTGACCTTGAGCCTTCTTATAAGGCCCATAGTGAGCGTCGAAGAGCCCAAAGGATCGGTGTGCTAACCGAATTGAAAATAATTTAGCAACCATTATTACTTTTGATTTTTCTTCAATGGATGGAATGTCATTATTTTAATCTCGAAAGCGTCTGCGTCGTACAAAACGAAACGAACGTTATTAATTACGTTTACACTTCGTGTGTATATTCTACTAACCCACATTGGAGCAGCATTCTAAACCTCCTCCTCAAAAGAATGAGGAGGCCTTAGCCCAGCAGTGGAACATTAGAAGGCTGTTACTATGTGTGTGTATGCAGTAATACTTGATATAATATTCGACGATTGTGAACCGATTAGATGGAATAGGATAGAACTCGTTCTTAATTCATACATGTCACTTAGCGGAATAAGGGTTAAACCTACGGAACTATATTTTTTTTCCTATTAGATTGTATGAGTCAGGGAACAGAAAGTGCATCAACTGTACGCACACATTCGTGCCATTTAATCTCTAAAATCTTTGCTCGAAGACATTAGATTTAGCTTGCTATGTTCAATCAACATCGTTCTTGCTATTAGGCTTCGATCACTAATAAGAACGAAGAATAGTTTTTATTAGTGATCGAAGCTATTAGGTCTATAAAATATGAATTTGTTATGAATATGGGTAAAGGTCAGTGATGCCAACTCCTACAGATTATTTCCCCTAGGACCAACTTCAAATTCCCCTAAATATCGATTAAAAACCCCTAAATATTATGTTGGTAGTGTAACTAGTGTAGTTTTGAGAGGTAATTTCAAATACGAAATACATTCATACAAGTATAAAATTGCTGTTGTATTTATGTGGGTGCATTTTACACATTAATTAATGACCTAATAATATTAATGATGATAACAATTAAATTAAACGATTTTTATTTTTCAACCAGTGACCAGAAATCGAAGCCGGCCCGGGCTTTCTACGTGTTGTACGCTGAATAATAGCTCAACGGCAGATATAATGTCAACCTCAATATATTATAGTTTTTTTTTATATTTCAGTTATAGCCACGCTTAGGAGTTTATATTTGGTTTAGTTTATTGGTTGGGTTCGAGGCTTAATATTAATAGTATTGAGTGTGCGCTTTTTTAAGGAAAAACAAAAAAAAACCCCTAAAAATCTCTCTAAATAAATGTACCCCCTAAAACCCTCCTAGACGTCTTGAATCCCCCTAAATTTGGGGTGAAAACCCCCACGTTAGCATCATTGGAAAAGGTAGGTGCCCTGCGCTTCCGTTATCTCGTCTTGGCGATCAATCTCAAATCTCAATCAACAGACAATCATGAATCATAATCCATGGAAAGAAATAACATCTGCCAAAAATTACTTGACGTTTGACATAAAACATATGACGCGTTTTTCGTTTTACGATAAATCAATTCAATGATTTCTTTTAAATATCCTGTAATTATCACTTCATGAATCCGTTAACAACTTAATGTTTTTATTGATTCGTTTTTGAAATCCTTTTTTAAACATAACTTAAATTTTGTAAATTAAAAAATAAGAATATCATTATCGCGTTTTAACATTAGTAAAATAGCAAATTATTATTTTCATCTGTAACGGAACGCAGTTTCTTCGAAAATGTCTTCGTTGGTGAATGTTTTGCTGCGAAAAAGTGCAAATTTAAGCAATTCAAAAGCCTTATTGGCGAACATACCGGTAGTTTATAATGTGAAGTGAGTGTCATTATTATAGAAAACGTATAATATTGTTTATCAAACGCTGGAATGTAATTTATAAATTATGTAACCTTTAAGGTTATACATAATATTTATTTATTCTTTAATAATTATCCTTACTACAATCCTCTTTTAAATAAGCATTATCATTGAGTGTATTAATTGTTTATAAAATGATTTTTCGTCAGCTCTGAACGCAAAGCTCACAGATGGATGCCCGACAAACAATTCGTGCAGCAATTCGGAGGCGCTGTTATGTACCCTGAAGGAGTCACTGCCCTCATGAAACACCCCCCTTATAACAGTAAGTTTATTTTATACTAAATATTCTATTTACTTAACACAAACTAGTAAATGACTTACATTTATAATACATAAAGCTCATTCTCAAATGTAGTGCATTAAAAATATGTCAGTACTAGTGTTATTAGTTTATGAAATAATAAAATTACTTTATTTTAAGGGACTATTTTGTTGCATGTCAACTTTCTATCTATTTATGTTTTTAGGTGTTTAGTTAAAATTATCCATATATTTCACTATTCGACTATAAAAAAAAAAACTACAAAAAAGTAGTTATTCCTTGTATTACAGTAAAGCTATGGGACTGTATTAGCATGAGAAATGAGATCTTATAATAAACATATGGTTTATTTAATTTTATACAAATTTACTTTTTCGATTATCTATCAAACCTATGAAAATAAGCACACATTGTTTTGCAAGTGTCATAAGCGTAGCAGCTTAGGAAACCCCTTACATATATTTTGTTGTGTAATTTTTGACATGGGACCCTTTATAACTCTTATATTTATAGTAAGCATCACCCCCTTAGTATAAGTTCGTCTATCTAATTAGGTGAAACAAAAAATGCTAATGCATTGTCAACCAGATGTCTGAACAAATAGAACTATGAGGGTTAAGAGGCTATAAGGGCAAGCTCAGCCCAATGTACTCTACAGCTGTGGACAGCTTTGGAGGCTTCTTGCTTATTTTTTCCTATTTTCTAGGCTAGGCCTAGAATGCTTTATCTCATATTATTTATTCTCGAAGTAAAATTTCCCAGGCATTGTGACACCATCTGAGAAGCAGGTCCGTAACATGATACTCAACTTTGGACCTCAGCATCCCGCCGCTCACGGTGTGCTCCGACTTGTAATGGAGCTTGATGGTGAGGTGAATATCGAAATTTTGATTGGATTTATAAAATTTAATAAAATATACATAAAATTGGCTGATAACAAAATTTATTTATTTCATTTGAAAAAATTGTTTCGACAAAGTTTCCTAATCAATAATGTGTGGATTGGCATACATCTCAACACACACACACACACACACATTCCACTTGCAAACACTTCCAAATATAAAAAAAATATTTTTTAATAACATACACAAACTTGATTGCCTCGGATGGACACCCAATGAGTAAAGACAGTAACGGAATAAAGGGTTATTGCATGTATATGTGCACTAATATTTTCTGTGCATTTATCTAATATTGGTTGTCTCAATATGACATAATTATTATAACAGGATTCATAAAAACTAAATTAAATCAACAAAATGTTTTCTTTTACATTTATGGACTATTAGTGTATATTATGATTCTTGATGTAAAAAAAAACTAAATAATCTTTCTTTACATGTCATTGAATTGTCATTGAATTTAATGTACAACTAACACTGGCATGCTGCTTCTTTAAAAAAAAAAAACCCGCAAACCTTAGTATCCCTTTCCGTAACAGGCCGTGAATGTCCCACTGCTGGGCTAAAGGCCTCCTCTCCCTTTTTGAGAAGGTTTGGAGCTTATTCCACCACGCTGCTCCAATGCGGGTTGGTGGAATACACATGTGGCAGAATTTCAGTATCATCGGACCCAAGACCATAAGATTCACGCGTTCTTACCACTGGGCCATCTCGGCTCCCCTTACTTTTCCAAAATGAAATGATATATTAAATTTATATATTTTCTATGTAAATTAACAAATAGAAATTTTCCATCTATATATTGATCTATGTGTTGTGTATTAAGCCTTATTTATTAATATATTTTTTTTCAATAAGTTTTAAATGTACCGATTGAAAATTAAAAATATTTACATAGTATTAATTTAATATATGAAAACCGTTTAAGTATTTTGTTTTTATAGACGGTACGCGGTGCTGATCCACACATTGGTCTCCTCCACCGTGGTACAGAGAAGTTGATCGAATACAAGACATATACCCAGGCTTTGCCGTACTTTGACCGTCTCGACTATGTATCCATGATGTGCAACGAACAATGCTACAGCTTAGCAGTAGAGAAACTGCTTAATATTGACATACCAATACGAGCTAAGTACATAAGAAGTAAGTTTATATTTTCACTTAATTTATATTTTTTATTTTATTTAAAATGTATCCGATAATTGTCATTACTATAGATATTAGCACTGTAAGAAATAATGACCATTCCAGTATTACGGGTAAAGGTTGAAAGAGAAGGCTGCTAAATTCCTTCAATGCTGTCCATTGCATCCATGCTTAAAGCCATAGGCCAGTTGCTCGTACAAATGGTATTAATTTGCAGAGTTGCAGAGATGCATGTGATGTTGTGGGGGATATGAAAAACATAATCATTATATGTTTTGAATGGTGGACGAATTTCTTCCAGCGCTGTTCGCTGAAATCACTCGCCTCCTCAACCACATAATGGCGGTTGGAACGCACGCGTTGGACGTCGGAGCTCTGACGCCATTCTTCTGGCTTTTCGAGGAACGTGAGAAAATGATGGAGTTCTACGAGAGGGTCAGCGGTGCGAGGATGCACGCAGCTTACATACGCCCTGGAGGTGTTTCATTGGTAAGTTTATTTGACTAGTTTATTGTGAGGGGGCTGGATTTACCCCCCGGGCAAATTGTATGCAGAATTTTATGATGATCGATTAAGTAGTTAAGACGAGTTCTGTAATATATTTTACTAAATACTTATGAATGTATAGTCTTCTGGATCTGTACTAAGAATGGTGGTTTCCACAAGGATCTATTTTTGGTTCTCTTTTAGTTTTCTTATATGTAAATGATCTTTCTATATGATGGCCCAGAGGTGATCACGTGTGATCCTTAACCGATCATCCCTGACAGATCAAGTCCATACAAGCATTACTGTATTTCCATTTTCTTAATTTGTCTTTATAATTCATCTCGTGCTCGTGAGGAAACCTGCACCTTCTCATTATGTGTTTATTAAAATATTGTGTATATCCATAGTAATTGGCCGGACGAGCCGGTTGGCGTGGTTGGTAGATCCTTGTTTTTCGCACCGCAGGTCGTGGTTTCGATTTCCCAGGACAGATTTGTGTTATAAACATGTCTGTTTGTCCTGAGTCTGGGTGTCTTCTTCTTCTTCTTCCTAGCGTTTTCCCGGCCTAGAAATGCCAGGGTCCGCTTTCCTACATCTTTGCCTCCACTTTGCCCGATCGAAAGCGTCGTCTTTAGTGAGATCGTGCTCTCTCATATCGTCCCTCACAACATCGAGCCAGCGCTTCTTGGGCCTGCCGCGGTCCTGAGTCTGGGTGTAATTATCTATATACGTATGTATTTACAAAAGAAAAGTAGTATATGTAGTATATCAGTTGTCTGGTTTCCATAGTACGAGCTCTGCTTAGTTAGGGATCAGATGGCCGTGTGTGAATAATGTCCCAGGATAGTATTATTATCATGATTAATGTTGATCTGATTGATCATCATCAAACTCATGTCTTCTACGATCCTCCCCCCCAAACCCCCAGGATATGCCGCTGGGCCTGATGGACGACATCTACGAGTTCGCAAGCAAGTTCTCGGAACGACTCGACGAGGTGGAGGACGTTCTGACCACCAACCGCATCTGGGTGCAGCGCACCAAGGACGTGGGCGTGGTCACCGCGCAGGACGCGCTCAACTACGGGTTCAGGTGACCACCACACCACTAACACAATTACAAGCTTATCACGATTTAAACAATAACCACTCCTTATAACATTTCATTTAGCACACTATATTTACCATCAGGTCAAGAAACGCTAATTTATGTCGTCAATTATATATTTAATTAATATATATAAAAAATGGCAATACTTCTAATATTACTAGACGTTAGTATCCACAGACGTTAAATCCGTTCCTTTGGTGTAACTTATTTTAAATTTATATTAATTTTATTTTAATGTGCCTGCATGTTTATTACCAGCGTCAGAATTTTATTATTAAAAACATTTGACATCGTAGAGCCCAGATGGTACTTCATGACGGATGTGTGTCAGTTTACTTCAATGGGTGTTAGTTTCCTTAATGGGATTCAGGATTCGTCTGGTCCGGATGGTATCCGACCAGTCTTACCATAATCCGGATTCTGGACCGCCAGTTCCGTGGTAGTTTGTGCCCTCTTCACCAGTGCTGAAGAAAAAAGTTACAATTTATAATGTTTCGTTTGTCACAGCGGCGTGATGCTCCGCGGGTCGGGCATCAAGTGGGACCTGCGCAAGAGTCAGCCCTACGACGCCTACCACCTGGTGGACTTCGACGTGCCCATCGGCACCCACGGGGACTGCTACGACAGGTGATTTTTTTTTAATTTTAAAGTATAGATTGGCGGCCGAGCGTATGGGCCACCTGATGGTTATTGGTCACCAACGCCCATAGACATTGGCATTGTTAGAAATGTCAACCATCGCTTACATCGCCAGTGCGGCACCAACCTTGGGACCTAAGATTCCCTTGTACCTGTAATCACACTGGCTCACTCACCCTTCAAACCGGAACACAACAATACCAAGTACTGTTGTTTTGCGGTAGAGTATCTGATGATTAGGTGGTACCTACCCAGACGAGCTTGCATAAAGCCACCAGTGAAAAAGAGTGTGCCTAAAGTTAAAAGTGTTGTTAGTTATGGCATTGAAAGATGATAAGGTACTGGAAAAAATAATTTGTTTTATACTGGTTTCATGTATGTACAGATACTTAATCCGAATTGAAGAAATGCGGCAGAGTCTCCGCATCATCGAGCAGTGCCTCAACCAGATGCCGCCCGGGGAGGTGAAGACGGACGATGCCAAGCTGACGCCGCCGTCGCGCGAGGAGATGAAGGTCAGCTATGTAGCTTTTCGGTTTCATAGACTAGCAGGGAGGTACACTGAAAATAATATAGTGCACCAGTGTGTACTTCTTCTTAATGAATTAATATATAATTAGAATGAGTACTACTATTCGAGTGGGGTAACATACCCACCCTCCACGCTCGCCGTATCAAGGTCTGTTAATTTCTTGCAGACATCAATGGAGTCGCTGATCCACCACTTCAAGCTGTTCACTCAGGGCTACTCCGTGCCCCCCGGAACCACGTACACCGCCGTGGAGGCGCCTAAGGGAGAGTTCGGTATCTACCTCGTCTCCGACGGCAGCTCGAAGCCCTACCGGTATTCACCTATACGTTTTGTACTAAGTAGCGGTTGAAAGGTTTCTCCTTTATTAACGCAAACATTATGTCAGAATTTCCATTTTGAATGGTAAGTGAGCCAGTGTAACAAAAGGTATGAGAGACATAATATATCAGTTTCCAAGTTTGGTGGGGCATTGGTGATGTAAGGAATTGTTAGTATTTCTTACTGTGTCAATGTTTATGGGTGGTTATAACTACTAACCAACACATGACCCATTTGCCAGTTATATTTAAGAAAAGGACATGAAAACTATACGATTCTTAGCAGAATTTAATCCAATAATCCATACGGCACCATAACGCATAAAATACGAACATCAGCAAGTGATACAAGATTTAATGAATTATTATAATTAAAATCCAGATGCAAGATAAAGGCGCCCGGGTTCGCTCACCTTGCAGCCCTCGAGAAGGTCGGGAAGAATTCCATGTTGGCGGACATCGTCGCCATCATCGGCACCCTGGACGTGGTGTTTGGAGAGATTGACCGGTAGACACCAGCCGCTCCACATGGCTCCTGTCTCCGTATCTTGTTCACAGTGTAATATATAAACGACTTTTTGTAACAGCATTTTATAATTAAAGCATAGACAATAGAAGCCTTGCAAGATCACCGTAAGAGAATTTAAGATAAAAGTCTTAAGTAAGTTTCTAGAAGCTTCTGTATTTTTTTATCTGTAAGTTGATAACTAACGGCCTTACTTATAAACGCTTAGCTGTTGTTCAGTTGTACACTAATTTGTCTCTTTCTGTCACTAGTGATTTGACATTTGAGAGAAGAGGACAGCATTTTATTACACGTGAACGCTTATAAATGAGGCCGTAAGTTTTTGATTAGATTTTTTTAATTGGGATCTATAAATTTGTATTTAAACGCGTTTTTGATATGACGTCTGTATGTTGATCACGACGTAACCTTGAAACAGCTCAGTAAGGATTTAAAAATAGTATTGTCTTATTTATTTATTTTAAGACAAATTATTCACATTATATAAATATAAATTAAAACATAATAGAGGAAATAAAAATTGGTAGAGACAATATTTTTTTTTTTGTAAATCTAACGTCACTACAAGGTTCGATAGCAATTGACAAGAGTACGGAGACAATATTTTTTTTTTAAATATATTGTAGAAGAAATAAAATGTACATTATAAGTAAAGCAAATAAATTATTTGTATATCCGATCTGTTTTCATTTTTCCTTCATTGCTTACAATGGGCAAAGTTATCACTAGAGCCTAGAGTTATCACCACTCTGCTCCGATTCGTGTTGGATGTAAAGTGCTTGAAATTACAAAATTATCTTAAATCACATCATTAAATAAATATATTATTTACAGTTCATCAAAGCATTCCACGAATGCTACTTTGATAGAATACTTGAATGTCGAATTAAAAAAAAAACTATATCATCATATAGGTCGGAAAACATCGACTGCTGGACAAATGGTCTAAGGTCCGAACTAGGGTTGACCTTCATACCCATCTGGTTACCGGGTGAAAATATATTTTTCTTAATTCTTTACCAACGTGCGGTCTTACATCATCATCATCATCAACAGCCAATCATGGTCCACTGCTGATATGACATAGGCCTCTCCCAAGATGCGCCAAAATAGAATAGAAATAGAACTGCACTACACTAAATAGAAAATTTAATTTTTGTCAGATCAGCTGATTCTCTATTAAGAACTTGTGTCTGACACAACTTTACTAGTTTTTTGAAAGATTACAATTAGGAAGATGAGCCTATTTTTTATGATCCCAAAAAATCATATTTAAAATATAAAAAATACTGGCGAATACGATATCTGCAAAAATTATTTTTTTACAAATTTTTAAAGTTACGAGTTCTTTAATTTTTTTTCTGGAGCGACCGATCGACGCGTGACGTCACATCGCCCAACGTCGCTCGCACATACAATTTCGCCAAAATTTTCGCGTTATTCTGGATTTTATTTATATTTCGGTTCGGTTTAAAGACATTTATTTCTCATAAAGAACACAAAAGTTCACTTATAATAAGAAATTACAATAATTTTGCCTGAGGGTACATTTAAAAGTCTGCCTTATGAATTATATACAGTGAGATAAAATGTTGCGGGTAGTTATATTACACAAACATGTTTAGGTAGGGGACATTAACTTATAAATTATTTTGCACATATTCCATTACACGTTTTTTGAATATAGGATTTTGATTTCGCTTAGTATACAAAAAAAAACTTTCATATATTTATTATAAAGTACCATAGCATACTAATTTTTAATTAATTTCACAAATAGAACTCATGAAAAATACTTTTTCTATATACATTATCAACAAAAACAAGTAGATATTTTCGTGATGAGCATTTTAATATCAGTACCTTAGAAGTGAAATTTGTCGTATTTATAAGTTTTTAGTTTTAGGATCAAACATTTAATTTTTACAGGCTAATTATAGGTATTTTTATTGTTACATTTATCATGCTGTTCTCATGTAAGTGAATCTGTCTTTTTGAGAATAAATTTTTTAAACCTATTCGTTTAATATGAACATAATTCAGAATTTCAGAATGTTCGTAACAACGGCCTTGATACGTTGAATACCGATAGTGTTGTAATAAGAGTTTGTATCGATGTAAAATGTATTTCAATGTTAATCTTAGGTTTATTGTTAATCTTGAAGATGATTTGTGAACAACGCTGTATCGGCAATGATATAAATTGAAAAAATCATTAATGACTGTGACCCATTGATTTTTACCACATTTTGTTTCTTTGGCAGTCAAATACGTAGTCTAATATAGTACATATGATACAAATGTCATTTAAATAGGCTTATAAGGGGACTTTGTTGCCATGTTATAGTATATAATTAAACGTAAAGCTGCCACCTACTCTGCTTCTTCTGTATTTTAATGACATGTGCAAATTAGCATCATTCAATGTTGGCAGACGACAGCACAGTAGACGCCTTATATACCGGCCACGCTAATATTTGTCGGAAACGCGTCGATGAGTGTAAACTTGTGTGTGAAATAACAAGTTTTTATTAACTAAAGCCTGAGATTGGGGCCAACCAAACTTGGTACAACTCAACCCCGATACGACACAAGTTAGCGCGATGACTTCTAAAATGACACTCTTTGACCGCGATGACTTCTAAAATGACCATCCCCTCATTTTGAGAATATCGCCTCGATACCAAATCCATCTCTGGGCGGGAGAGATGTTATCACTCTGCATCTACTATCGCATCTTTAACGGAGAATGCTCTGAGGAACTGTTTAAATTAATCCCATGCGCTGAATTTCACCACCGGACATCGCGTCTATATTCTAAATTCTATCCATACCATCTCGATGTCTGGAAATCCACTATTACAGCGCTATTTTTAAAGCATTTCCTGCCAATTCCGCGGAACCATATTACCTGGCGACTTTTCCGAACCATTATGACATAGAAACCAGCAAGAAAAGCCTAATCCTACTCATTCCTTTAAGGCCGACAACGCACCTGCAAGCACTTCAGTGTTACTGTCCTTGGACAGTGGTAATCACTTTCCATCAGGAAAGCCTCCTGCTTGTTTGGCGCCTTTTATATAAAAAAGGTTTCTTCCAGTAACAGATTATTTCATTAAAAGTAGAGTCCTCACATCGCTATGAGCGCTACCAATGACACAGTATGTTTGCATCCTTCACATTCGAGATAGTTAATTTTATTTGCACTTTCATAAGAGGAAAATTTACAATAATATGCCGTGGCTCTATATCGTAACTATCGCACCCCGAATTGTGTACGTAAAATTAAAATGTGAGAAATGTATACTTATTATATTCTATATCGATATTGTATTCTATCGAAAGGGGAAAGCACTAGTATCTACATGAAGAATACGGACTTATTGCTGATCACAGTTTATGATCAACTGCATTAAAAAAATATTAAAATAAACAATAATAATAATAAGCTCACTAATATATTTCGAGTGATTTGTAAAAGAAGTATTTGTTAGTTCACGTGCAAATACTGCTCTTATTTTAGCATAAAATAATATATTAATAATCGTTCTAATGTTATTATAAGTAAAAGATAATATTTGGGGCGTCAAATCACAAAGAAGGATAAAATAAATACAAAATTATCAACGCACGTATCTCAAAAGAGTCGCCCGCAATAACGAACCGGCGATGTGACGTCACAGTCAAAACTTGGACGGAGCAAGAATTATACGAGAGCGCCCAAATTGATTTGCTTATAAAAAAATGTTTGCATTATATAATCATAATTTTTTCACACATGTTATTATAATCTTCATGTAATCATCTAATGTAAGAACTTCAGTAAATGATGGCAATATTTGATCGTCAGAAATATCTCGACTCCAACAGTATTCTTCAAATGTTAACATAAATTCACGTGTACACGTTTAACCATTAAACTCATGTTTAAACTTGACAAATCTGGTCTCTTATAATATCGAGGTTGTTTATGATTGCTCATAGATAAAGTGTTGTTAAAGAATTGTGGCAAGTTTGTCGACAAGTCTACTAAGTCATTAAAAGTATAAGTTGAATTAAAAAGAACGATAGGTTTTTTGCTCACTGCGTGAAATGGATAAATGTTTTTTCACGAACTAACTTCTATTCTTAAACTTTAAAAAATATTTTACTAAAAAATATTTTTTTAACAATGATATACAAAATTATAAATTAAGTAAATTTATTCGTGGATTATCAATTATTAGACAGATTCCTCTAAATGAACTAAAATACCGCAATATTATTTAAGTTTTAATAAATTATTTTTTACTATTTTTGTATTATAAATTATTTTTTTGATAATAGGGTATTTAATACTAATTTAGTTATATTAAAATTTATTAAATGATAAAATTTAATTACATTAAAATTTCACCTTCTAAATAATTATTTATTTTAATCATTATTTATTAATTATGAAAAGAAATAATTTAATTTAATTTTTGTTTAACCGCAACTGCTGGCACAAATTAGTTATTAATTACTAAATTACTAAATCTTAATTTCATAATTTTTTAATATTAATCATTGCTAATATAATTAATTATTATTAAAACAATTAAAATTATATGCTAAAATTTATATGTAAATTAAACTTATAATAAATGAAAATAAACATAATTATTTTATTATATCAGAATATGTTTCACATAGATTTTTTTTATATATTGAATATTCAATATAAATTAATAAAATTAATATATATATAAAAACTGAATTGTTTATATATATATATATATATATATATATATAGTAACAAATCATATATATAGTAAATACCTTATTTTTAAATAAAGTGCCTGATATTTTGATATAGTAAATAATGTAATAATATTACCTTTATTAATTATATTTTATACAAACTGTATATTTGTATTATATTAAAAACTACCATAAATCTTACATTAAAATATAATTATTATAATATGAAATCATTCATAAAAGATTATTTATGTTTAAAATTTTATTTTTAAATAACGCAAATAAAATTTTAATTATAAAGAACTTTAATTTCTATTTCATCTAATTCTTGATAAGGATGTTGAATTGGATTAAAAATTAATTTATTAAGCTTTATCCCCCTAATATCTAACGCCAATAATTTATTAAACTTCAACTTATTGCATATTATCCATATTATGCATATTATCCCTCAAAAGTTTTATAATTGATAATTTATTTTCTATTATTATTAATTCATCATTATTAATAAAAATAGGATCAGTTCTCTTTCAATTTAGATTTCCCAATGTTAGGGAAGGTTTATCCCGATTAAATTGTTTCAATTTAATAAGATGACAAAAAATTTCCACAATAATCTAATTTCATGTTACATAAATTCCAATTTATTATTTATCGTCATAATTCTTAATATAATAATTGGTACAATTAGAAGATTTAATCAAATTTAATTACGTAAATTAATAGCATTTTCTTCTATTAATAATTTACGATGAATATCAGCGGCATCATCTATTAGAGAAAACTTATGATTAATTTATATATTATTTTATTCTTTTTTTATTAGAATTATGTTTTTTATTTTAAATACTTATTATATTAATCATTTATTATTAAATAATATAATTATTATTTCATTTAATTTTGTAATAACAAGATTCATCATATTATTTATTTATATTGGAATTATTTATTCTTCTCTAATATTTAATTTAATTTAAATGAAATAAAATTTTCTTTAAAAATAATTATTTATTTTTTATTAATATTATTAAATTTATCTCTTTATTAGGAATAATTCTTAGAACCTTATTTTTTTAAGGTTTTAAGTTAATTAAAAATAAAAATCTTCAAAATTATTTTTAAATAAATTTATCTTTAAGCCTTAGTAATTATTAAACCTTAAAATTTGCAATCTTATATCATTATTGAATATAAAGCTAATAAAAGAGAAATTTCTCGTAAATAAATTTACAATTTCTCGCTTTTAACTCAACCATTTTATTTAAGCGAAAATGAATATTTTCAACAAATCATAAAGATATCGGTACATTATATTTTATTTTTCGAATTTTAGCAGGAACTTCTCTTAGTTTATTAATTCGAACTGAATTAGGAAACCCAGAATCTTTAATTGGAGATGATCAAATTTACAATACAATTGTTACAGCTCATGCTTTTATTATAATTGTTTTTATAGTTATACCTATTATAATCGGAGGATTTGGTAATTGATTAATTCCCTTAATATTGGGATAGTAGGATTGTTGAAAATGGAGCAGGAATAGGATGAACAGTTTACCCCCACTCTGTTCTAATATTGCTCATAGAGGCTCATGAAATATATCATGAAATATTATTTCATCATTTGGATCTTATATTTCTCTTTTATCAATAATAATAATTATTTTTATTATTTAAGAATTATTTTATTTTCTTTAAATCATCATCAATTGTATTATTTCAAAATTAACCACCATCTGAACACTCTTATAATGAATTACCTATTTTAGTTACTTCTAATATGGCACATTATATGTAATGGATTTAAACCCCATTTCATTCAACTTTAATTATCAAAATAGAGCTTCCTCATTAATAGAACAAATTTTTTTCATGATCATACTCTTATTATTTTAATTATAATAACGATTATAGTATTTTACTTAACATTAAATTTATTTTTAATTCATATATTAATCGATTTTTATTAGAAGGGCAAATAATTGAATTAATTTGATCTATCTTACCAGCAATTACTTTTAATTTTATTGCTCAACTATCTCTTCGATTACTATACCTATCAGATGAGCTTAATAATCTTTTAATTACATTAAAATCCATTGGACACCAATGATATTGCAGTCATGACAAAATATTAATAATTTTCGATTATAAGATGTAGATAATCGAATTATTTAACCGATAAATAATCAAATTCGTATTTTAATTACAGCAACCGATGTAATTCATCCATGAATTAGAATATGAAAGCTGAGCATCAGCTTTAATTCCTAATGATGAAATAGTTCAACCCTGGTCCAGGCCAGTAATTTTTTTTGGACAATGCTCAGAAAATTGTGGTGCTAATCATAGTTTTATACCCATTGTAATTGAAATAAACAATTAAAAATTTTATTAATTGAATTAATAATTATTTATTAGATAACTGAAAGCAAGTATCTAGGACTCTTAAAGCACTTTATGGTAAATTAGAGCTTACCTCTAATGAAAGAATTAGTTAAAATATAACATAAATATGCCAAATTTAAATGATTACATTAGTAATATTCTTTTATCCTTAAATAATGCCTAACTGATTTTTTTTAATTTGTATTTTTATCATTTTTAATATTATAATTTTTTTTATATTTTTAATGATAAAAATAAATAATTATAGTAATATTAATAATAAAAATTGAAAATGATTAATAAACTTATCAATCTTTTATCCAACACAAAATTATTCCTTAAATAATGCCTAACTGGTTTTTTTTAATTTGTATTTTTATCATTTTTAATATTATATTTTTTTTTATATTTTTAATGATAAAAGTAAATAATTATAGTAATATTAATAATAAAAATTGAAAATGATAAATAAACTTATCAATCTTTTATCCAACAACTAATATTTTTAATTTACCTTTTATTGAATTAGAACGTTCATTGGATTAATATTTATTCCTTATTCATTTTGATTCATTCCTAATCGACTATTTATTTTATATGTTTTCTCTAATAATATTTATATTATATTACATAATGAATTTTAAACTTTATTGGGACCAAATAGATCTAATGGATCAACATTTATTTTTATCACACTTTTCTTTTATCTTTTTTTTAAAATAAATTCTTAGATCTTTTCCCACACATTTTTATAAGAACTAGACCTTTGAATATTTCATTATCTTTATCCTTAACTTTGTGATTAAGATTTATAATATACGGATGAATTAATAATACCCAACATATATTTATTCATATAATTCCTCAAGGAACACCTATAATTCTTATACGATTCGTAGTCGTACTAATTGAAACAATTAGAAATATTATCCGACCCGGAACTTTAGCTGTACGTTTAACAGCTAATATAATTGCCGGACATTTATTAATTACCCTTTTAAGAAGAACAGGAATTAATATACGTAACTATTTAGTTTTTTATTTTTTATTTTTATTCAAATTTTATTATTAATCTTAGAAACAGCAGTATCTATTATTCAAGCTTATGTTATTACTATTCTTAGAACACTTTATTCTAGAGAAACAAATTAATGACACTAAACCACAATCATCCATTTCACTTAGTTGATTATAGACCCTTCACAAGAGCTATACGACCTTTATTAAATATTATATCTTTTAATGCCTTTCAAATCCCTCTTTTAAATACAATTATTTTAATTACATCAGGAATTACCATTACATGATCTCATCACACTTTAATAGAAAATAATTTCACTCATACCTTTCGAAGATTATTTATCACTATTATTTTAGAGATTTATTTTACTATTCTTCAAGCATATGAATATATAGAATCAACATTTACTATTGCAGATATAATTTATGGATCAATTTTCTTTATAGCAACTGGACTTCATGGACTTCATGTTATTATCGGAACATTTTTTTTAATTAAGTAATTGTTTTATTCGACATATAAATAAAGGCTTCTCAAAAAATCATCATTTTGGATTTGAAGCTGCTGCATGATATTGACACTTTGTAGATGTTGTTTGATTATTCCTTTATATTTCTATTTACTGATGAGGAAATTAACTATTTATATAATATATTTAGTATATTTGAATTCCAATCAAAAATATTAATATTTTATTAATATAAATAATTATTATTTTACTTTTTTTCATCATTATTTACTATTATTATTTCTAATTTATTTATAATAATTTCATTTATTATCTCAAAAAATCATTTATAGAACGAGAAAAATGTTTCCCATTTGAATGTGGATTTGACCCTATATGCTTAGAACTTCATTTTCTTTACATTTTTTCCTAATTACAGTAATCTTTTTAATTTTTGATATAGTAATTGTTTTATTTTTACCTTTATTTACAACACTTAAAATAGTTAATTTTTTTATTTGATATAAAACTAGCTTTTTCTTTATTATTATATTTTTAATTGGAACTTACCATGAATGAAAACAACGTATATATTAAACTGAATTCATTAAAGGATTATAGTTTATTTCATTGAAAAATTTTGTTATTCAATTTATCTTAAATAAGAAGCAATATCGCATTTAATTTCGACTTAAAAGATAGAGTATTAACTTATTTATTAATTGAAACCAAATTAGAGGTATATCACTGTTGAATTGACAAAATTGAATATAAATTACAATTAGAAATATAATAAATTAAGCTGCTAACTTAATTAATAGTGATTAATAACTGCTACTTACTGCTTACTTAATAGCGATGAATAAATGCAAAATAAACTTAATTAATAGTTTAACAAAACATTACATTTTCATTGTAAAAACAAAATAATTATTTATATAAATATATATTTAAATATTAAAATCAATCATTTTTATATCTTCAATATTACACACTTATTTAAGTTATTTAAATAAAATATTATTCATAAATTAAATCTAAATAAATAAATCTTAAAATTATTTATTTGATAAATATAAAAAGTAATTGATTAATATTTTATAATATTATAAATTCCATAACTTTTACTTTTACTCACCCCGACCTATATCAATATTTTTTAATAAATTTTGACCAAAATTTAATATTCTATAATTTAATATATAAGTAGATAAATTAGGTAAAAATAATATTAAAATTAAAAATAAACTTAAAACATAAATTCCTATATTTCTAATAAATAACCATATTAACAACTCAACTAACATCAAATAAATTACTATTATTTTTGTATTAAAAGGTAAATAAATTATATAAGGATAAGAAAAAAAATATTTATTTTAAAAACTACCATAAATTAAACTTATAAACAATAATATAAATACACTTTTAAAATAGTAAAGTCCTCATCATAAAAATTATAAATACACAACAAATTAAAATCATTAATTTTCAAATATATTAAAAAATTAACAGTATAAAATACTGTAAAACCTGTAGAAATATAATGTAAATAAAAAATTAATAAATTTAGTTTTCTCGTTCTAACTAATTCTAAAATTATATCCTTAGAATAAAATCCAGCTAAAAAAGAAATACCACGTTGGGGTAACTAATGGATTAGCTGGAATAAAATTATCTGGATCTCCTAATAAATAAGGATTAATTAAAGATAATGAAGTTAATATTAAAATTAAAATAATAAATCCAATTAAGTCTTTAAATGTAAAAAATGGATGAAAAGGAATTTTATCTAAATTTCTATTAATTCTTTGATCCTGTTTGATGTAGTAATAATAAATGGATTATAGTTAATATTAAAATACTGAAAGGAAATAAAAAATGAAGTCTAAAATAAAGTTAAAGTGGCATTCTAATCCTCAAATCCTCCTCAAATTCTTTTTACTAATATGGCTCCTAAATGTTGCACCTCAAAAATATATTTGACCTCAAGGTAATACATAGCCTATAAATGCTGTAGCTATTAATAAAAATAAAATAATAACCTACTATTCAAGTATATTTTCAGTTAAATGATTCATAATAAATTCCTCGTCCAATATGTAAATAAATACTATTAAAGAAAAATGATGCTCCATTAGCATGTAAAGTTCGAATTAGTCAACCATAGTTTACATTTCGGCAAATTTCGGTAATTTATTCTATAAAATGCTATATCAATATTAGCTGTATAATATATAGTTAAAAATAATCCAGTAATAATTTGGATTATTAAACATAAGGCTAATAAGGATCCAAAATTTCATCAAAATATTGGAAGGTGAGGGAAAATCTTTTACAGTTAATAATTACATTAAAACGCTTCACGCTAAGGTATATAAGCGTTGGAAGTCGAAACGCTTCGCGCTATGTTGTTTGAGCGTTGGAAGTCGAAACGCTTCGCGCCAGTGTAGTGAAAACACTTCAGCTCGTATAGTTTGAAAGTAAAATAGCAGTTGTGGCAAATAAATTTATTTTAAACTGTATTAGAATACATGTATGGCTTAATATCTTAGAGTAAGATGGAGTTTGTAGAGGCGCGAGAACGCGTCTTCTGTCAGAATGGCCGTGTTAGAGAATAAATAATAGTAATTAAATATAGTCTTAGTTTTGACTCGTGTACGACCGATGGCAACACTAACAGTGACATAAGACGCTTTGACAGATACATGACTTATCGTGAGTCAGTAGAGCGAGGTTCGAAATCATTGTATTGAGAACACTCGACCGTGCCGCACGTGCACACTGACCATGTCGGACGAACAAACTTTACAAAGTACCTCGGCTTCTGCAACATATATATATATATATATATATATATATGTCGATAAAAGCCGAGATGGCAAAGTGGTAATCTTATTACTAGGATATAAAAATATAGTCTAGGAAATGTTGATCTACTGATTTACTCGCTCATTCTCTCTCGTTTTCAGTTTAACTTAATTTAATATTATTACTAGGATATCAAAATTTAGTCTAGGAAATGGTGAGGTACTGATATACTCGCTCATTCGCTCTTGCTCTGAGTTTAACTTAATTTAATATTATTACTAGGATATCAAAATTTAGGCTAGGTTAGTTAGTTTTTGAGTTGAAATTAATTAAATATTATTTCTAGGTTATTAAAATATAGTCTAGGAAATGGTAAGATACTGATTAACTCACTCATTTGCTCTCGCTCTGAGTTTAACTTAATTTAATATTATTACTAGGATATCAAAATTAAGTCTAGGAAATGGTGAGGTACTGATATACTCGCTCATTCGCTCTTGCTCTGAGTTTACCTTAATTAAATCTTATTACTAGGATATAATTTTATTAATAGGATATCAAAATGTAGTCTAGGAAATGGTGAGCTACTGATTTACTCGCTCATTCGCTCTTGCAACTGAGTTTAACTTAATTAAATTTTATTACTAGGATATAAAAATATAGTCTAGGAAATGTTGAGCTACTGTTTTACTCGCTCATTCTCTCTCGTTTTGAGTTTAACTTAATTTAATATTATTATAAGGTTATAAAAATATAGTCTAGGAAATGGTGAGCTATTGACTTACTCGCTCATTGGCTCTCGTTTTGCGTTTAACTTAATTAAATATTATTTCTAGGTTATTAAAATATAGTCTAGGAAATGGTAAGATACTGATTAACTTATTCATTCGCTCTTGCTCTGAGTTTAACTTAATTTAATATTATTACTAGGATATCAAAATTTAGTCTAGGAAACGGTGAGGTACTGATATACTCGCTCATTCGCTCTTGCTCTGAGTTTACCTTAATTAAATCTTATTACTAGGATATAAAAATATAGTCTAGGAATTGTTGAGCTACTGATTTACTCGCTCATTCGCTCTTGCTCTGAGTTTAACTTAATTTAATATTATTACTAGGATATGAATATTTAGTCTAGGATATAAAAATAAAGTCTATGAAATGTTGAGCTACTGATTTACTCGCTCATTCTCTCTCGTTTTGAGTTTAACTTAATTTAATATTATTACTAGGATATCAAAATTTAGTCTAGGAAATGGTGAGGTACTGATATACTCGCTCATTCGCTCTTGCTCTGAGTTTAACTTAATTTAATATTATTTCTAGGTTATAAAAATATAGGTTAGGAAATGTTGAGCTACTGATTTACTCACTCATTCGCTCTCGCTCTGAGTGTAACTTATTTCAATCTTATTACTAGGATATAAAAATATAGTCTAGGAAATGTTGAGCTACTGATTTACTCGCTCATTCTCTTTCGTTTTGAGTTTAAATTAATTAAATATATATTACTTGGTTATAAAAATATATTCTAGGAAATGGTGAGGTTCTGATATACTCGCTCATTCGCTCTCTTTTTGAGTTTAAATTAATTAAATATTATTACTAGGATTTGAATATTTAGTCTAGGATATGGTGAGCTACTGATTTACTCGGTCGTTCTCTCTCGTTTTGAGTTTAATTTAATTTAATATTATTACTAGGATATCAAAATTTAGTCTAGGAAATGGTGAGCTACTGATTTACTCGCTCATTTGCTCTCGCTCTGAGTTTAACTTAATTTAATATTATTACTAGGTTATAAAAATATAGGTTAGGAAATGGTGTGCTACTGATTAACTCGCTCATTCGCTCTTGCTCTAAGTTTAACTTAATTTAATATTATTACTAGGATATCAAAATTTAGTCTGGGAAATGGTGAGCTACTGATTTACTCGCTCATTCGCTCTCTTTTTGAGTTTAAATTAATTAAATATTATTACTAGGTTATAAATATATAGTCTAGGAAACGGTGAGCTATTGACTTACTCGCTCATTGGCTCTCGTTGAGTTTAACTTAATTAAATATTATTACTAGGTTATAAAAATATAGTCTAGGAAATGTTGAGCTACTGATTTACTCACTCATTCTCTCTCGTTTTTAGTTTAACTTAATTTAATATTATTACTAGGATATCAAAATTTAGTCTGGGAAATGGTGAGCTACTGATTTACTCGCTCATTCGCTCTTGCTCTGAGATTAACTTAATTTAATATTATTACTAGGATATCAAAATTTAGTCTAGGAAATGGTGAGCTACTGATTTACTCGCTCATTGGCTCTCGTTTTTAGTTTAACTTAATTTAATATTATTACTAGGATATCAAAATTTAGTCTAGGAAATGGTGAGCTACTGATTTACTCGCTCATTCGCTCTCTTTTTGAGTTTAAATTAATTAAATATTATTACTTGGTTATAAAAATATAGTCTAGGAAATGTTGAGCTACTGATTTACTCGCTCATTCGCTTTTGCTCTGAGTTTAACTTAATTTAATATTATTACTAGGATTTGAATATTTAGTCTAGGAAATGGTGAGCTACTGATTTACTCTTACATTCGCTCTCGCTCTGAGTTTAACTTAATTTAATATTATTACTCGGATTTGAAACTTTAGTCTAGGAAATGGTGAGCTACTGATTTACTCACTCATTCGCTCTCTTTTTGAGTTTAAATTAATTAATTCTTATTACTAGGTTATAAAAATATAGTCTAGGAAACGGTGAGCTATTGACTTACTCGCTCATTCGCTCTTGCTCTGAGTTTAACTTAATTTAATATTATTACTAGGATTTGAATATTTAGTCTAGGAAATGGTGAGCTACTGATTTACTCACTCATTCGCTCTCGCTCTGAGTTTAACTTAATTTAATATTATTACTAGGATATAAAAATTTAGTCTAGAAAGTGGTGAGCTACTGATTTACTCGGTCATTCTCTCTCGTTTTGAGTTTAATTTAATTTAATATTATTACTAGGATATCAAAATTTAGTCTGGGAAATGGTGAGCTACTGATTTACTCGCTCATTCGCTCTTGCTCTGAGTTTAACTTAATTTAATATTATTACTAGGATTTGAATATTTAGTCTAGGATATGGTGAGCTACTGATTTACTCGCTCATTCGCTCTCTTTTTGAGTTTAAATTAATTAATTCTTATTTTTAGGTTATAAAAATATAGTCTAGGAAACGGTGAGCTATTGACTTAATCGCTCATTGGCTCTCGTTTTGAGTTTAACTTAATTAAATATTATTACTAGGTTATAAAAATATAGTCTAGGAAATGTTGAGCTACTGATTTACTCACTCATTCTCTCTCGTTTTTAGTTTAACTTAATTTAATATTATTACTTGGATATCAAAATTTAGTCTGGGAAATGGTGAGCTACTGATTTACTCACTCATTCGCTCTTGCTCTGAGATTAACTTAATTTAATATTATTACTAGGATATCAAAATTTAGTCTAGGAAATGGTGAGCTTCTGATTTACTCGCTCATTCTCTCTCGTTTTTAGTTTAACTTAATTTAATATTATTACTAGGATATCAAAATTTAGTCTAGGAAATGGTGAGCTACTGATTTACTCGCTCATTCGCTCTCTTTTTGAGTTTAAATTAATTAAATATTATTACTTGGTTATAAAAATATAGTCTAGGAAATGTTGAGCTACTGATTTACTCGCTCATTTGCTTTTGCTCTGAGTTTAACTTAATTTAATATTATTACTAGGATTTGAATATTTAGTCTAGGAAATGGTGAGCTACTGATTTACTCTTACATTCGCTCTCGCTCTGAGTTTAACTTAATTTAATATTATTACTCGGATTTGAAACTTTAGTCTAGGAAATGGTGAGCTACTCATTTACTCGCTCATTCGCTCTCTTTTTGAGTTTAAATTAATTAATTCTTATTTTTAGGTTATAAAAATATAGTCTAGGAAACGGTGAGCTATTGACTTACTCGCTCATTCGCTCTTGCTCTGAGTTTAACTTAATTTAATATTATTACTAGGATTTGAATATTTAGTCTAGGAAATGGTGAGCTACTGATTTACTCACTCATTCGCTCTCGCTCTGAGTTTAACTTAATTTAATATTATTACTAGGATATAAAAATTTAGTCTAGAAAATGGTGAGCTACTGATTTACTCGGTCATTCTCTCTCGTTTTGAGTTTAATTTAATTTAATATTATTACTAGGATATCAAAATTTAGTCTGGGAAATGGTGAGCTACTGATTTACTCACTCATTCGCTCTCGCTCTGAGTTTAAATTAATTAAACATTATTACTAGGTTATAAAAATATAGTCTAGGAAATGTTGAGCTACTGATTTACTCGCTCATTCGCTTTTGCTCTGAGTTTAACTTAATTTAATATTATTACTAGGATATGAATATTTAGTCTAGGAAATGTTGAGCTACAGATTTTCTCACTCATTCGCTCTCGCTCTGAGTTTAACTTAATTTAATATTATTACTAGTATATCAAAATTTAGTCTAGGAAATGGTGAGGTACTGATATACTCGCTCATTCGCTCTTGCTCTGAGTTTAACTTAATTAAATCTTATTACTAGGATATCAAAATTTAGTCTAGGAAATGGTGAGCTAATGTTTTACTCGCTCATTCTCTCTCGTTTTGAGTTTAATTTAATTTAATATTATTACTAGGATATCAAAATTTAGTCTGGGAAATGGTGAGCTACTGATTTACTTGCTCATTCGCTCTTGCTCTGAGATTAACTTAATTTAATATTATTACTAGGATATCAAAATTTAGTCTAGGAAATGGTGAGCTACTGATTTACTCGCTCATTCGCTCTCTTTTTGAGTTTAAATTAATTAAATATTATTACTTGGTTATAAAAATATGGTCAAGGAAATGTTGAGCTACTGATTTACTCGCTCATTCGCTCTTGCTCTGAGTTTAACTTAATTTAATATTATTACCAGGATTTGAATATTTAGTCTAGGAAATGGTGAGCTACTGATTTACTCGCTCATTCGCTCTCTTTTTGAGTTTAAATTAATTAAATATTATTACTTGGTTATAAAAATATATTCTAGGAAATGTTGAGCTACTGATTTACTCGCTCATTCGCTCTTGCTCTGAGTTTAACTTAATTTAATATTATTACTAGGATGTGAATATTTAGTCTAGGATACGGTGAGCTACTGATTTACTCGCTCATTCGCTCTCTTTTTGAGTTTAAATTAATTAATTCTTATTACTAGGTTATAAAAATATAGTCTAGGAAAAGGTGAGCTATTGACTTACTCGCTCATTCGCTCTTGCTCTGAGTTTAACTTAATTTAATATTATTACTAGGATTTGAATATTTAGTCTAGGAAATGGTGAGCTACTGTTTTACTCACTCATTCGCTCTTGCTCTGAGTTCAACTTAATTTAATATTATTACTAGGATATGAATATTTAGTCTAGGAAATGTTGAGCTACAGATTTACTCACTCATTCGCTCTAGCTCTGAATTTAACTTAATTTAATATTATTACTAGTATATCAAAATTCAGTCTAGGAAATGGTGAGGTACTGATATACTCGCTCATTCGCTCTTGCTCTGAGTTTAACTTAATTAAATCTTATTACTAGGATATCAAAATTTAGTCTAGGAAATGGTGAGCTAATGATTTACTCGCTCATTCTCCCTCGTTTTGAGTTTAACTTAATTTAATATTATTACTAGGATATCAAAATTTAGTCTAGGAAATGGTGAGCTACTGATTTACTCGCTCATTCGCTCTCTTTTTGAGTTTAAATTAATTAAATATTATTACTTGGTTATAAAAATATATTCTAGGAAATGTTGAGCTACTGATCTACTCGCTCATTCGCTCTTGCTCTGAGTTTAACTTAATTTAATATTATTACTAGGATTTGAATATTTAGTCTAGGAAATGGTGAGCTACTGATTAACTCTCTCATTCGCTCTCGCTCTGAGTTTAACTTAATTTAATATTATTACTAGGATATCAAAATTTAGTCTAGGAAATGGTGAGCTACTGATTTACTCGCTCATTCGCTCTTGCTCTGAGTTTAACTTAATTTAATATTATTACTAGGATATCAAAATTTTGTCTAGGAAATGGTGAGCTACTGATTTACTCGCTCATTCGCTCTTGCTCTGAGATTAACTTAATTTAATATTATTACTAGGATATCAAAATTTAGTCTAGGAAATGGTGAGCTACTGATTTACTCGCTCATTCGCTCTCTTTTTGAGTTTAAATTAATTAAATATTATTACTTGGTTATAAAAATATAGTCAAGGAAATGTTGAGCTACTGATTTACTCGCTCATTCGCTCTTGCTCTGAGTTTAACTTAATTTAATATTATTACCAGGATTTGAATATTTAGTCTAGGAAATGGTGAGCTACTGATTTACTCGCTCTTTCGCTCTCGTTTTGAGTTTAACTTAATTAAATATTATTACTAGGTTATAAAAATATAGTCTAGCAAATGTTGAGCTACAGATTTACTCACTCATTCGCTCTAGCTCTGAATTTAACTGAATTTAATATTATTACTAGTATATCAAAATTCAGTCTAGGAAATGGTGAGGTACTGATATACTCGCTCATTCGCTCTTGCTCTGAGTTTAACTTAATTAAATCTTATTACTAGGATATCAAAATTTAGTCTAGGAAATGGTGAGCTAATGATTTACTCGCTCATTCTCCCTCGTTTTGAGTTTAACTTAATTTAATATTATTACTAGGATATCAACATTTAGTCTAGGAAATGGTGAGCTACTGATTTACTCGCTCATTCGCTCTCTTTTTGAGTTTAAATTAATTAAATATTATTACTTGGTTATAAAAATATAGTCAAGGAAATGTTGAGCTACTGATTTACTCGCTCATTCGCTCTTGCTCTGAGTTTAACTTAATTTAATATTATTACCAGGATTTGAATATTTAGTCTAGGAAATGGTGAGCTACTGATTTACTCGCTCATTCGCTCTCTTTTTGAGTTTAAATTAATTAAATATTATTACTTGGTTATAAAAATATATTCTAGGAAATGTTGAGCTACTGATCTACTCGCTCATTCGCTCTTGCTCTGAGTTTAACTTAATTTAATATTATTACTAGGATTTGAATATTTAGTCTAGGAAATGGTGAGCTACTGATTAACTCTCTCATTCGCTCTCGCTCTGAGTTTAACTTAATTTAATATTATTACTAGGATATCAAAATTTAGTCTAGGAAATGGTGAGCTACTGATTTACTCGCTCATTCGCTCTTGCTCTGAGTTTAACTTAATTTAATATTATTACTAGGATTTGAATATTTAGTCTAGGATATGGTGAGCTACTGATTTACTCGCTCATTCGCTCTCTTTTTGAGTTTAAATTAATTAATTCTTATTTTTAGGTTATAAAAATATAGTCTAGGAAACGGTGAGCTATTGACTTACTCGCTCATTCGCTCTTGCTCTGAGTTTAACTTAATTTAATATTATTACTAGGATATAAAAATTTAGTCTAGAAAATGGTGAGCTACTGATTTACTCGGTCATTCTCTCTCGTTTTGAGTTTAATTTAATTTAATATTATTACTAGGATATCAAAATTTAGTCTGGGAAATGGTGAGCTACTGATTTACTCGCTCATTCGCTCCCTTTTTGAGTTTAAATTAATTAAACATTATTACTAGGTTATAAAAATATAGTTTAGGAAATGGTGTGCTACTGATTTACTCACTCATTCGCTCTTGCTCTGAGTTCAACTTAATTTAATATTATTACTAGGATATGAATATTTAGTCTAGGAAATGTTGAGCTACTGATTTACTCTTACATTCGCTCTTGCTCTGAGTTTAACTTAATTTAATATTATTACTAGGATATCAAAATTTTGTCTAGGAAATGGTGAGCTACTGATTTACTCGCTCATTCGCTCTTGCTCTGAGATTAACTTAATTTAATATTATTACTAGGATATCAAAATTTAGTCTAGGAAATGGTGAGCTACTGATTTACTCGCTCATTCGCTCTCTTTTTGAGTTTAAATTAATTAAATATTATTACTTGGTTATAAAAATATAGTCAAGGAAATGTTGAGCTACTGATTTACTCGCTCATTCGCTCTTGCTCTGAGTTTAACTTAATTTAATATTATTACCAGGATTTGAATATTTAGTCTAGGAAATGGTGAGCTACTGATTTACTCGCTCTTTCGCTCTCTTTTTGAGTTTAAATTAATTAAATATTATTACTTGGTTATAAAAATATATTCTAGGAAATGTTGAGCTACTGATCTACTCGCTCATTCGCTCTTGCTCTGAGTTTAACTTAATTTAATATTATTACTAGGATTTGAATATTTAGTCTAGGAAATGGTGAGCTACTGATTAACTCTCTCATTCGCTCTCGCTCTGAGTTTAACTTAATTTAATATTATTACTAGGATATCAAAATTTAGTCTAGGAAATGGTGAGCTACTGATTTACTCGCTCATTCGCTCTTGCTCTGAGTTTAACTTAATTTAATATTATTACTAGGATTTGAATATTTAGTCTAGGATATGGTGAGCTACTGATTTACTCGCTCATTCGCTCTCTTTTTGAGTTTAAATTAATTAAACATTATTACTAGGTTATAAAAATATAGTTTAGGAAACGGTGAGCTATTGACTTACTCGCTCATTCGCTCTTGCTCTGAGTTTAACTTAATTAAATCTTATTACTAGGATATCAAAATTTTGTCTAGGAAATGGTGAGCTAATGATTTACTCGCTCATTCTTCCTCGTTTTGAGTTTAACTTAATTTAATATTATTACTAGGATATCAAAATTTAGTCTAGGAAATGGTGAGCTACTGATTTACTCGCTCATTCGCTCTCTTTTTGAGTTTAAATTAATTAAATATTATTACTAGGTTATAAAAATATAGTCTAGGAAACGGTGAGCTATTGACTTACTCGCTCATTCGCTCTTGCTCTGAGATTAACTTAATTTAATATTATTACTAGGATAACAAAATTTAGTCTAGGAAATGGTGAGCTACAGATTTACTCACTCATTCGCTCTAGCTCTGAATTTAACTTAATTTAATATTATTACTAGTATATCAAAATTCAGTCTAGGAAATGGTGAGGTACTGATATACTCGCTCATTCGCTCTTGCTCTGAGTTTAACTTAATTAAATCTTATTACTAGGATATCAAAATTTAGTCTAGGAAATGGTGAGCTAATGATTTACTCGCTCATTCTCCCTCGTTTTGAGTTTAACTTAATTTAATATTATTACTAGGATATCAAAATTTAGTCTGGGAAATGGTGAGCTACTGATTTACTCGCTCATTCGCTCTTGCTCTGAGATTAACTTAATTTAATATTATTACTAGGATATGAATATTTAGTCTGGGAAATGGTGAGCTACTGATTTACTCGCTCATTCGCTCTCTTTTTGAGTTTAAATTAATTAAATATTATTACTAGGTTATAAAAATATAGTCTAGGAAAAGGTGAGCTATTGACTTACTCGCTCATTGGCTCTCGTTTTGAGTTTAACTTAATTAAATATTATTACTAGGTTATAAAAATATAGTCCAGGAAATGTTGAGCTACTGATTTACTCACTCATTCGCTCTTGCTCTGAGATTAACTTAATTGAATATTATTACTAGGATATCAAAATTTAGTCTAGGAAATGGTGAACTACTGATTTACTCGCTCATTCGCTCTCTTTTTGAGTTTAAATTAATTAAATATTATTACTTGGTTATAAAAATATAGTCTAGGAAATGTTGAGCTACTGATTTACTCGCTCATTCGCTTTTGCTCTGAGTTTAACTTAATTTAATATTATTACTAGGATTTGAATATTTAGTCTAGGAAATGGTGAGCTACTGATTTACTCTTACATTCGCTCTCGCTCTGAGTTTAACTTAATTTAATATTATTACTAGGATATCAAAATTTAGTCTGGGAAATGGTGAGCTACTGATTTACTCGCTCATTCGCTCCCTTTTTGAGTTTAAATTAATTAAACATTATTACTAGGTTATAAAAATATAGTTTAGGAAATGGTGTGCTACTGATTTACTCACTCATTCGCTCTAGCTCTGAATTTAACTTAATTTAATATTATTACTAGTATATCAAAATTCAGTCTAGGAAATGGTGAGGTACTGATATACTCGCTCATTCGCTCTTGCTCTGAGTTTAACTTAATTAAATCTTATTACTAGGATATCAAAATTTAGTCTAGGAAATGGTGAGCTAATGATTTACTCGCTCATTCTCCCTTGTTTTGAGTTTAACTTAATTTAATATTATTACTAGGATATCAAAATTTAGTCTGGGAAATGTTGAGCTACTGATTTACTCGCTCATTCGCTTTTGCTCTGAGTTTAACTTAATTTAATATTATTACTAGGATTTGAATATTTAGTCTAGGAAATGGTGAGCTACTGATTTACTCTTACATTCGCTCTCGCTCTGAGTTTAACTTAATTTAATATTATTACTAGGATATCAAAATTTTGTCTAGGAAATGGTGAGCTACTGATTTACTCGCTCATTCTCTCTCGTTTTTAGTTTAACTTAATTTAATATTATTACTAGGATATCAAAATTTAGTCTGGGAAATGGTGAGTTACTGATTTACTCGCTCATTCGCTCCCTTTTTGAGTTTAAATTAATTTAATATTATTACTAGTATATCAAAATTCAGTCTAGGAAATGGTGAGGTACTGATATACTCGCTCATTCGCTCTTGCTCTGAGTTTAACTTAATTAAATCTTATTACTAGGATATCAAAATTTAGTCTAGGAAATGGTGAGCTAATGTTTTACTCGCTCATACTCTCTCGTTTTGAGTTTAATTTAATTTAATATTATTACTAGGATATCAAAATTTAGTCTGGGAAATGGTGAGCTACTGATTTACTCGCTCATTCGCTCCCTTTTTGAGTTTAAATTAATTAAACATTATTACTAGGTTATAAAAATATAGTTTAGGAAATGGTGTGCTACTGATTTACTCACTCATTCGCTCTAGCTCTGAATTTAACTTAATTTAATATTATTACTAGTATATCAAAATTCAGTCTAGGAAATGGTGAGGTACTGATATACTCGCTCATTCGCTCTTGCTCTGAGTTTAACTTAATTAAATCTTATTACTAGGATATCAAAATTTAGTCTAGGAAATGGTGAGCTAATGATTTACTCGCTCATTCTCCCTCGTTTTGAGTTTAACTTAATTTAATATTATTACTAGGATATCAAAATTTAGTCTGGGAAATGGTGAGCTACTGATTTACTCGCTCATTCGCTCCCTTTTTGAGTTTAAATTAATTAAACATTATTACTAGGTTATAAAAATATAGTTTAGGAAATGGTGTGCTACTGATTTACTCACTCATTCGCTCTTGCTCTGAGTTCAACTTAATTTAATATTATTACTAGGATATGAATATTTAGTCTAGGAAATGTTGAGCTACAGATTTACTCACTCATTCGCTCTAGCTCTGAATTTAACTTAATTTAATATTATTACTAGTATATCAAAATTCAGTCTAGGAAATGGTGAGGTACTGATATACTCGCTCATTCGCTCTTGCTCTGAGTTTAACTTAATTAAATCTTATTACTAGGATATCAAAATTTAGTCTAGGAAATGGTGAGCTAATGATTTACTCGCTCATTCTCCCTCGTTTTGAGTTTAACTTAATTTAATATTATTACTAGGATATCAAAATTTAGTCTGGGAAATGGTGAGCTACTGATTTACTCGCTCATTCGCTCTTGCTCTGAGATTAACTTAATTTAATATTATTACTAGGATATGAATATTTAGTCTGGGAAATGGTGAGCTACTGATTTACTCGCTCATTCGCTCTCTTTTTGAGTTTAAATTAATTAAATATTATTACTAGGTTATAAAAATATAGTCTAGGAAAAGGTGAGCTATTGACTTACTCGCTCATTGGCTCTCGTTTTGAGTTTAACTTAATTAAATATTATTACTAGGTTATAAAAATATAGTCCAGGAAATGTTGAGCTACTGATTTACTCACTCATTCGCTCTTGCTCTGAGATTAACTTAATTGAATATTATTACTAGGATATCAAAATTTAGTCTAGGAAATGGTGAACTACTGATTTACTCGCTCATTCGCTCTCTTTTTGAGTTTAAATTAATTAAATATTATTACTTGGTTATAAAAATATAGTCTAGGAAATGTTGAGCTACTGATTTACTCGCTCATTCGCTTTTGCTCTGAGTTTAACTTAATTTAATATTATTACTAGGATTTGAATATTTAGTCTAGGAAATGGTGAGCTACTGATTTACTCTTATATTCGCTCTCGCTCTGAGTTTAACTTAATTTAATATTATTACTAGGATATCAAAATTTAGTCTGGGAAATGGTGAGCTACTGATTTACTCGCTCATTCGCTCCCTTTTTGAGTTTAAATTAATTAAACATTATTACTAGGTTATAAAAATATAGTTTAGGAAATGGTGTGCTACTGATTTACTCACTCATTCGCTCTAGCTCTGAATTTAACTTAATTTAATATTATTACTAGTATATCAAAATTCAGTCTAGGAAATGGTGAGGTACTGATATACTCGCTCATTCGCTCTTGCTCTGAGTTTAACTTAATTAAATCTTATTACTAGGATATCAAAATTTAGTCTAGGAAATGGTGAGCTAATGATTTACTCGCTCATTCTCCCTCGTTTTGAGTTTAACTTAATTTAATATTATTACTAGGATATCAAAATTTAGTCTGGGAAATGTTGAGCTACTGATTTACTCGCTCATTCGCTTTTGCTCTGAGTTTAACTTAATTTAATATTATTACTAGGATTTGAATATTTAGTCTAGGAAATGGTGAGCTACTGATTTACTCTTACATTCGCTCTCGCTCTGAGTTTCACTTAATTTAATATTATTACTAGGATATCAAAATTTTGTCTAGGAAATGGTGAGCTACTGATTTACTCGCTCATTCTCTCTCGTTTTTAGTTTAACTTAATTTAATATTATTACTAGGATATCAAAATTTAGTCTGGGAAATGGTGAGCTACTGATTTACTCGCTCATTCGCTCCCTTTTTGAGTTTAAATTAATTAAACATTATTACTAGGTTATAAAAATATAGTTTAGGAAATGGTGTGCTACTGATTTACTCACTCATTCGCTCTTGCTCTGAGTTCAACTTAATTTAATATTATTACTAGGATATGAATATTTAGTCTAGGAAATGTTGAGCTACAGATTTACTCACTCATTCGCTCTCGCTCTGAGTTTAACTTAATTTAATATTATTACTAGTATATCAAAATTCAGTCTAGGAAATGGTGAGGTACTGATATACTCGCTCATTCGCTCTTGCTCTGAGTTTAACTTAATTAAATCTTATTACTAGGATATCAAAATTTAGTCTAGGAAATGGTGAGCTAATGTTTTACTCGCTCATACTCTCTCGTTTTGAGTTTAATTTAATTTAATATTATTACTAGGATATCAAAATTTAGTCTGGGAAATGGTGAGCTACTGATTTACTCGCTCATTCGCTCCCTTTTTGAGTTTAAATTAATTAAACATTATTACTAGGTTATAAAAATATAGTTTAGGAAATGGTGTGCTACTGATTTACTCACTCATTCGCTCTAGCTCTGAATTTAACTTAATTTAATATTATTACTAGTATATCAAAATTCAGTCTAGGAAATGGTGAGGTACTGATATACTCGCTCATTCGCTCTTGCTCTGAGTTTAACTTAATTAAATCTTATTACTAGGATATCAAAATTTAGTCTAGGAAATGGTGAGCTAATGATTTACTCGCTCATTCTCCCTCGTTTTGAGTTTAACTTAATTTAATATTATTACTAGGATATCAAAATTTAGTCTGGGAAATGGTGAGCTACTGATTTACTCGCTCATTCGCTCCCTTTTTGAGTTTAAATTAATTAAACATTATTACTAGGTTATAAAAATATAGTTTAGGAAATGGTGTGCTACTGATTTACTCACTCATTCGCTCTTGCTCTGAGTTCAACTTAATTTAATATTATTACTAGGATATGAATATTTAGTCTAGGAAATGTTGAGCTACAGATTTACTCACTCATTCGCTCTAGCTCTGAATTTAACTTAATTTAATATTATTACTAGTATATCAAAATTCAGTCTAGGAAATGGTGAGGTACTGATATACTCGCTCATTCGCTCTTGCTCTGAGTTTAACTTAATTAAATCTTATTACTAGGATATCAAAATTTAGTCTAGGAAATGGTGAGCTAATGATTTACTCGCTCATTCTCCCTCGTTTTGAGTTTAACTTAATTTAATATTATTACTAGGATATCAAAATTTAGTCTGGGAAATGGTGAGCTACTGATTTACTCGCTCATTCGCTCTTGCTCTGAGATTAACTTAATTTAATATTATTACTAGGATATCAAAATTTAGTCTGGGAAATGGTGAGCTACTGATTTACTCGCTCATTCGCTCTCTTTTTGAGTTTAAATTAATTAAATATTATTACTAGGTTATAAAAATATAGTCTAGGAAAAGGTGAGCTATTGACTTACTCGCTCATTGGCTCTCGATTTGAGTTTAACTTAATTAAATATTATTACTAGGTTATAAAAATATAGTCCAGGAAATGTTGAGCTACTGATTTACTCACTCATTCGCTCTTGCTCTGAGATTAACTTAATTGAATATTATTACTAGGATATCAAAATTTAGTCTAGGAAATGGTGAACTACTGATTTACTCGCTCATTCGCTCTCTTTTTGAGTTTAAATTAATTAAATATTATTACTTGGTTATAAAAATATAGTCTAGGAAATGTTGAGCTACTGATTTACTCGCTCATTCGCTTTTGCTCTGAGTTTAACTTAATTTAATATTATTACTAGGATTTGAATATTTAGTCTAGGAAATGGTGAGCTACTGATTTACTCTTACATTCGCTCTCGCTCTGAGTTTAACTTAATTTAATATTATTACTAGGATATCAAAATTTTGTCTAGGAAATGGTGAGCTACTGATTTACTCGCTCATTCGCTCTTGCTCTGAGATTAACTTAATTTAATATTATTACTAGGATATCAAAATTTAGTCTAGGAAATGGTGAGCTACTGATTTACTCGCTCATTCTCTCTCGTTTTTAGTTTAACTTAATTTAATATTATTACTAGGATATCAAAATTTAGTCTGGGAAATGGTGAGCTACTGATTTACTCGCTCATTCGCTCTCTTTTTGAGTTTAAATTAATTAAATATTATTACTAGGTTATAAAAATATAGTCTAGGAAACGGTGAGCTATTGACTTACTCGCTCATTCGCTCTTGCTCTGAGATTAACTTAATTTAATATTATTACTAGGATATGAATATTTAGTCTAGGATATGTTGAGCTACAGATTTACTCACTCATTCGCTCTAGCTCTGAATTTAACTTAATTTAATATTATTACTAGGATATCAAAATTTAGTCTAGGAAATGGTGAGCTACTGATTTACTCGCTCATTCTCTCTCGTTTTTAGTTTAACTTAATTTAATATTATTACTAGGATATCAAAATTTAGTCTGGGAAATGGTGAGCTACTGATTTACTCGCTCATTCGCTCCCTTTTTGAGTTTAAATTAATTAAACATTATTACTAGGTTATAAAAATATAGTTTAGGAAATGGTGTGCTACTGATTTACTCACTCATTCGCTCTTGCTCTGAGTTCAACTTAATTTAATATTATTACTAGGATATGAATATTTAGTCTAGGAAATGTTGAGCTACAGATTTACTCACTCATTCGCTCTCGCTCTGAGTTTAACTTAATTTAATATTATTACTAGTATATCAAAATTCAGTCTAGGAAATGGTGAGGTACTGATATACTCGCTCATTCGCTCTTGCTCTGAGTTTAACTTAATTAAATCTTATTACTAGGATATCAAAATTTAGTCTAGGAAATGGTGAGCTAATGTTTTACTCGCTCATACTCTCTCGTTTTGAGTTTAATTTAATTTAATATTATTACTAGGATATCAAAATTTAGTCTGGGAAATGGTGAGCTACTGATTTACTCGCTCATTCGCTCCCTTTTTGAGTTTAAATTAATTAAACATTATTACTAGGTTATAAAAATATAGTTTAGGAAATGGTGTGCTACTGATTTACTCACTCATTCGCTCTAGCTCTGAATTTAACTTAATTTAATATTATTACTAGTATATCAAAATTCAGTCTAGGAAATGGTGAGGTACTGATATACTCGCTCATTCGCTCTTGCTCTGAGTTTAACTTAATTAAATCTTATTACTAGGATATCAAAATTTAGTCTAGGAAATGGTGAGCTAATGATTTACTCGCTCATTCTCCCTCGTTTTGAGTTTAACTTAATTTAATATTATTACTAGGATATCAAAATTTAGTCTGGGAAATGGTGAGCTACTGATTTACTCGCTCATTCGCTCTCTTTTTGAGTTTAAATTAATTAAATATTATTACTAGGTTATAAAAATATAGTCTAGGAAACGGTGAGCTATTGACTTACTCGCTCATTCGCTCTTGCTCTGAGTTTAACTTAATTAAATCTTATTACTAGGATATCAAAATTTAGTCTAGGAAATGGTGAGCTACTGATTTACTCTTACATTCGCTCTCGCTCTGAGTTTAACTTAATTTAATATTATTACTAGGATATCAAAATTTTGTCTAGGATATGGTGAGCTACTGATTTACTCGCTCATTCGCTCTTGCTCTGAGTTTAACTTAATTAAATCTTATTACTAGGATATCAAAATTTAGTCTAGGAAATGGTGAGCTAATGATTAACTCGCTCATTCTCCCTCGTTTTGAGTTTAACTTAATTTAATATTATTACTAGGATATCAAAATTTAGTCTAGGAAATGGTGAGCTACTGATTTACTCGCTCATTCTCTCTCGTTTTTAGTTTAACTTAATTTAATATTATTACTAGGATATCAAAATTTAGTCTGGGAAATGGTGAGCTACTGATTTACTCGCTCATTCGCTCTCTTTTTGAGTTTAAATTAATTAAATATTATTACTAGGTTATAAAAATATAGTCTAGGAAACGGTGAGCTATTGACTTACTCGCTCATTCGCTCTTGCTCTGAGATTAACTTAATTTAATATTATTACTAGGATATGAATATTTAGTCTAGGATATGTTGAGCTACAGATTTACTCACTCATTCGCTCTAGCTCTGAATTTAACTTAATTTAATATTATTACTAGGATATCAAAATTTAGTCTAGGAAATGGTGAGCTACTGATTTACTCGCTCATTCTCTCTCGTTTTTAGTTTAACTTAATTTAATATTATTACTAGGATATCAAAATTTAGTCTGGGAAATGGTGAGCTACTGATTTACTCGCTCATTCGCTCCCTTTTTGAGTTTAAATTAATTAAACATTATTACTAGGTTATAAAAATATAGTTTAGGAAATGGTGTGCTACTGATTTACTCACTCATTCGCTCTTGCTCTGAGTTCAACTTAATTTAATATTATTACTAGGATATGAATATTTAGTCTAGGAAATGTTGAGCTACAGATTTACTCACTCATTCGCTCTCGCTCTGAGTTTAACTTAATTTAATCTTATTACTAGTATATCAAAATTCAGTCTAGGAAATGGTGAGGTACTGATATACTCGCTCATTCGCTCTTGCTCTGAGTTTAACTTAATTAAATCTTATTACTAGGATATCAAAATTTAGTCTAGGAAATGGTGAGCTAATGTTTTACTCGCTCATACTCTCTCGTTTTGAGTTTAATTTAATTTAATATTATTACTAGGATATCAAAATTTAGTCTGGGAAATGGTGAGCTACTGATTTACTCGCTCATTCGCTCCCTTTTTGAGTTTAAATTAATTAAACATTATTACTAGGTTATAAAAATATAGTTTAGGAAATGGTGTGCTACTGATTTACTCACTCATTCGCTCTAGCTCTGAATTTAACTTAATTTAATATTATTACTAGTATATCAAAATTCAGTCTAGGAAATGGTGAGGTACTGATATACTCGCTCATTCGCTCTTGCTCTGAGTTTAACTTAATTAAATCTTATTACTAGGATATCAAAATTTAGTCTAGGTAATGGTGAGCTAATGATTTACTCGCTCATTCTCCCTCGTTTTGAGTTTAACTTAATTTAATATTATTACTAGGATATCAAAATTTAGTCTGGGAAATGGTGAGCTACTGATTTACTCGCTCATTCGCTCTCATTTTGAGTTTAAATTAATTAAATATTATTACTAGGTTATAAAAATATAGTCTAGGAAACGGTGAGCTATTGACTTACTCGCTCATTCGCTCTTGCTCTGAGTTTAACTTAATTAAATCTTATTACTAGGATATCAAAATTTAGTCTAGGAAATGGTGAGCTAATGATTTACTCGCTCATTCTCCCTCGTTTTGAATTTAACTTAATTTAATATTATTACTAGGATATCAAAATTTAGTCTGGGAAATGGTGAGCTACTGATTTACTCGCTCATTTGCTCTCTTTTTGAGTTTAAATTAATTAAATATTATTACTAGGTTATAAAAATATAGTCTAAAAAATGTTGAGCTACTGATTAACTCACTCATTCGCTCTTGCTCTGAGATTAACTTAATTGAATATTATTACTAGGATATCAAAATTTAGTCTAGGAAATGGTGAACTACTGATTTACTCGCTCATTCGCTCTCTTTTTGAGTTTAAATTCATTAAATATTATTACTTGGTTATAAAAATATAGTCTAGGAAATGTTTAGCTACTGATTTACTCGCTCATTCGCTTTTGCTCTGAGTTTAACTTAATTTAATATTATTACTAGGATTTGAATATTTAGTCTAGGAAATGGTGAGCTACTGATTTGCTCTTACATTCGCTCTCGCTCTGAGTTTAACTTAATTTAATATTATTACTAGGATATCAAAATATAGTCTAGGAAATGTTGAGCTACTGATTAACTCGCTCATTCGCTCTTGCTCTGAGTTCAACTTAATTTAATATTATTACTAGGATATCAAAATTTAGTCTAGGAAATGGTGAGCTACTGATTTACTCGCTCATTCTCTCTCGTTTTTAGTTTAACTTAATTTAATATTATTACTAGGATATCAAAATTTAGTCTGGGAAATCGTGAGCTACTGATTTACTCGCTCATTCGCTCCCTTTTTGAGTTTAAATTAATTAAACATTATTACTAGGTTATAAAAATATAGTTTAGGAAATGGTGTGCTACTGATTTACTCACTCATTCGCTCTTGCTCTGAGTTCAACTTAATTTAATATTATTACTAGGATATGAATATTTAGTCTAGGAAATGTTGAGCTACAGATTTACTCACTCATTCGCTCTCGCTCTGAGTTTAACTTAATTTAATATTATTACTAGTATATCAAAATTTAGTCTAGGAAATGGTAAGGTACTGATATACTCGCTCATTCGCTCTTGCTCTGAGTTTAACTTAATTAAATCTTATTACTAGGATATCAAAATTTAGTCTAGAAAATGGTGAGCTACTGATTTACTCGCTCATTCTCTCTCGTTTTGAGTTAAATTTAATTTAATATTATTACTAGGATATCAAAATTTAGTCTGGGAAATGGTGAGCCACTGATTTACTCGCTCATTCGCTCTTGCTCTGAGATTAACTTAATTTAATATTATTACTAGGATATCAAAATTTTGTCTAGGAAATGGTGAGCTACTGATTTACTCGCTCATTCGCTCTTGCTCTGAGATTAACTTAATTTAATATTATTACTAGGATATCAAAATTTAGTCTAGGAAATGGTGAGCTACTGATTTACTCGCTCATTCTCTCTCGTTTTTAGTTTAACTTAATTTAATATTATTACTAGGATATCAAAATTTAGTCTGGGAAATGGTGAGCTAATGTTTTACTCGCTCATAGTCTCTCGTTTTGAGTTTAATTTAATTTAATATTATTACTAGGATATCAAAATTTAGTCTGGGAAATGGTGAGCTACTGATTTACTCGCTCATTCGCTCTTGCTTTGAGATTAACTTAATTTAATATTATTACTAGGATATGAATATTTAGTCTAGGATATGTTGAGCTACAGATTTACTCACTCATTCGCTCTAGCTCTGAATTTAACTTAATTTAATATTATTACTAGTATATCAAAATTCAGTCTAGGAAATGGTGAGGTACTGATATACTCGCTCATTCGCTCTTGCTCTGAGTTTAACTTAATTAAATCTTATTACTAGGATATCAAAATTTAGTCTAGGAAATGGTGAGCTAATGATTTACTCGCTCATTCTCCCTCGTTTTGAGTTTAACTTAATTTAATATTATTACTAGGATATCAAAATTTAGTCTGGGAAATGGTGAGCTACTGATTTACTCGCTCATTCGCTCTCTTTTTGAGTTTAAATTAATTAAATATTATTACTAGGTTATAAAAATATAGTCTAGGAAACGGTGAGCTATTGACTTACTCGCTCATTCTCCCTCGTTTTGAATTTAACTTAATTTAATATTATTACTAGGATATCAAAATTTAGTCTGGGAAATGGTGAACTACTGATTTACTCGCTCATTCGCTCTCTTTTTGAGTTTAAATTAATTAAATATTATTACTTGGTTATAAAAATATAGTCTAGGAAATGTTGAGCTACTGATTTACTCGCTCATTCGCTTTTGCTCTGAGTTTAACTTAATTTAATATTATTACTAGGATTTGAATATTTAGTCTAGGAAATGGTGAGCTACTGATTTACTCTTACATTCGCTCTCGCTCTGAGTTTAACTTAATTTAATATTATTACTAGGATATCAAAATTTTGTCTAGGAAATGGTGAGCTACTGATTTACTCGCTCATTCGCTCTTGCTCTGAGATTAACTTAATTTAATATTATTACTAGGATATCAAAATTTAGTCTAGGAAATGGTGAGCTACTGATTTACTCGCTCATTCTCTCTCGTTTTTAGTTTAACTTAATTTAATATTATTACTAGGATATCAAAATTTAGTCTGGGAAATCGTGAGCTACTGATTTACTCGCTCATTCGCTCCCTTTTTGAGTTTAAATTAATTAAACATTATTACTAGGTTATAAAAATATAGTTTAGGAAATGGTGTGCTACTGATTTACTCACTCATTCGCTCTTGCTCTGAGTTCAACTTAATTTAATATTATTACTAGGATATGAATATTTAGTCTAGGAAATGTTGAGCTACAGATTTACTCACTCATTCGCTCTCGCTCTGAGTTTAACTTAATTTAATATTATTACTAGTATATCAAAATTCAGTCTAGGAAATGGTGAGGTACTGATATACTCGCTCATTCGCTCTTGCTCTGAGTTTAACTTAATTAAATCTTATTACTAGGATATCAAAATTTAGTCTAGGAAATGGTGAGCTAATGTTTTACTCGCTCATAGTCTCTCGTTTTGAGTTTAATTTAATTTAATATTATTACTAGGATATCAAAATTTAGTCTGGGAAATGGTGAGCTACTGATTTACTCGCTCATTCGCTCTTGCTCTGAGATTAACTTAATTTAATATTATTACTAGGATATCAAAATTTAGTCTAGGAAATGGTGAGCTACTGATTTACTCGCTCATTCGCTCTCTTTTTGAGTTTAAATTAATTAAATATTATTACTTGGTTATAAAAAAATAGTCAAGGAAATGTTGAGCTACTGATTTACTCGCTCATTCGCTCTTGCTCTGAGTTTAACTTAATTTAATATTATTACCAGGATTTGAATATTTAGTCTAGGAAATGGTGAGCTACTGATTTACTCGCTCATTCGCTCTCTTTTTGAGTTTAAATTAATTAAATATTATTACTTGGTTATAAAAATATATTCTAGGAAATGTTGAGCTACTGATTTACTCGCTCATTCGCTCTTGCTCTGAGTTTAACTTAATTTAATATTATTACTAGGATTTGAATATTTAGTCTAGGATATGGTGAGCTACTGATTTACTCGCTCATTCGCTCTCTTTTTGAGTTTAAATTAATTAATTTTTATTACTAGGTTATAAAAATATAGTCTAGGAAACGGTGAGCTATTGACTTACTCGCTCATTCGCTCTTGCTCTGAGTTTAACTTAATTTAATATTATTACTAGGATTTGAATATTTAGTCTAGGAAATGGTGAGCTACTGATTTACTCACTCATTCGCTCTCGCTCTGAGTTTAACTTAATTTAATATTATTACTAGGATATAAAAATTTAGTCTAGAAAATGGTGAGCTACTGATTTACTCGGTCATTCTCTCTCGTTTTGAGTTCAATTTAATTTAATATTATTACTAGGATATCAAAATTTAGTCTAGGAAATGGTGAGCTACTGATTTACTCGCTCATTCGCTCCCTTTTTGAGTTTAAATTAATTAAACATTATTACTAGGTTATAAAAATATAGTTTAGGAAATGGTGTGCTACTGATTTACTCACTCATTCGCTCTTGCTCTGAGTTCAACTTAATTTAACATTATTATTAGGATATGAATATTTAGTCTAGGAAATGTTGAGCTACAGATTTACTCACTCATTCGCTCTAGCTCTGAATTTAACTTAATTTAATATTATTACTAGTATATCAAAATTCAGTCTAGGAAATGGTGAGGTACTGATATACTCGCTCATTCGCTCTTGCTCTGAGTTTAACTTAATTAAATCTTATTACTAGGATATCAAAATTTAGTCTAGGAAATGGTGAGCTAATGATTAACTCGCTCATTCTCCCTCGTTTTGAGTTTAACTTAATTTAATATTATTACTAGGATATCAAAATTTAGTCTGGGAAATGGTGAGCTACTGATTTACTCGCTCATTCGCTTTTGCTCTGAGTTTAACTTAATTTAATATTATTACTAGGATTTGAATATTTAGTCTAGGAAATGGTGAGCTACTGATTTACTCTTACATTCGCTCTCGCTCTGAGTTTAACTTAATTTAATATTATTACTAGGATATCAAAATTTAGTCTAGGAAATGGTGAACTACTGATTTACTCGCTCATTCGCTCTCTTTTTGAGTTTAAATTAATTAAATATTATTACTTGGTTATAAAAATATAGTCTAGGAAATGGTGAGCTAATGATTTACTCGCTCATTCTCCCTCGTTTTGAGTTTAACTTAATTTAATATTATTACTAGGATATCAAAATTTAGTCTGGGAAATGGTGAGCTACTGATTTACTCGCTCATTCGCTCTCTTTTTGAGTTTAAATTAATTAAATATTATTACTAGGTTATAAAAATATAGTCTATTAAACGGTGAGCTATTGACTTACTCGCTCATTCGCTCTTGCTCTGAGATTAACTTAATTTAATATTATTACTAGGATATCAAAATTTAGTCTAGGAAATGGTGAGCTACTGATTTACTCGCTCATTCTCTCTCGTTTTTAGTTTAACTTAATTTAATATTATTACTAGGATATCAAAATTTAGTCTGGGAAATGGTGAGCTACTGATTTACTCGCTCATTCGCTCCCTTTTTGAGTTTAAATTAATTAAACATTATTACTAGGTTATAAAAATATAGTTTAGGAAATGGTGTGCTACTGATTTACTCACTCATTCGCTCTTGCTCTGAGTTCAACTTAATTTAATATTATTACTAGGATATGAATATTTAGTCTAGGAAATGTTGAGCTACAGATTTACTCACTCATTCGCTCTCGCTCTGAGTTTAACTTAATTTAATATTATTACTAGTATATCAAAATTCAGTCTAGGAAATGGTGAGGTACTGATATACTCGCTCATTCGCTCTTGCTCTGAGTTTAACTTAATTAAATCTTATTACTAGGATATCAAAATTTAGTCTAGGAAATGGTGAGCTAATGTTTTACTCGCTCATACTCTCTCGTTTTGAGTTTAATTTAATTTAATATTATTACTAGGATATCAAAATTTAGTCTGGGAAATGGTGAGCTACTGATTTACTCGCTCATTCCCTCCCTTTTTGAGTTTAAATTAATTAAACATTATTACTAGGTTATAAAAATATAGTTTAGGAAATGGTGTGCTACTGATTTACTCACTCATTCGCTCTAGCTCTGAATTTAACTTAATTTAATATTATTACTAGTATATCAAAATTCAGTCTAGGAAATGGTGAGGTACTGATATACTCGCTCATTCGCTCTTGCTCTGAGTTTAACTTAATTAAATCTTATTACTAGGATATCAAAATTTAGTCTAGGAAATGGTGAGCTAATGATTTACTCGCTCATTCTCCCTCGTTTTGAGTTTAACTTAATTTAATATTATTACTAGGATATCAAAATTTAGTCTGGGAAATGGTGAGCTACTGATTAACTCGCTCATTCGCTCTTGCTCTGAGTTCAACTTAATTTAATATTATTACTAGGATATCAAAATTTAGTCTAGGAAATGGTGAGCTACTGATTTACTCGCTCATTCCCTCTCGTTTTTAGTTTAACTTAATTTAATATTATTACTAGGATATCAAAATTTAGTCTGGGAAATCGTGAGCTACTGATTTACTCGCTCATTCGCTCCCTTTTTGAGTTTAAATTAATTAAACATTATTACTAGTTATAAAAATATAGTTTAGGAAATGGTGTGCTACTGATTTACTCACTCATTCGCTCTTGCTCTGAGTTCAACTTAATTTAATATTATTACTAGGATATGAATATTTAGTCTAGGAAATGTTGAGCTACAGATTTACTCACTCATTCGCTCTCGCTCTGAGTTTAACTTAATTTAATATTATTACTAGTATATCAAAATTCAGTCTAGGAAATGGTGAGGTACTGATATACTCGCTCATTCGCTCTTGCTCTGTGTTTAACTTAATTAAATCTTATTACTAGGATATCAAAATTTAGTCTAGGAAATGGTGAGCTAATGTTTTACTCGCTCATACTCTCTCGTTTTGAGTTTAATTTAATTTAATATTATTACTAGGATATCAAAATTTAGTCTGGGAAATGGTGAGCTACTGATTTACTCGCTCATTCGCTCCCTTTTTGAGTTTAAATTAATTAAACATTATTACTAGGTTATAAAAATATAGTTTAGGAAATGGTGTGCTACTGATTTACTCACTCATTCGCTCTTGCTCTGAGTTCAACTTAATTTAATATTATTACTAGTATATCAAAATTTAGTCTAGGAAATGGTGAGGTACTGATATACTCGCTCATTCGCTCTTGCTCTGAGTTTAACTTAATTAAATCTTATTACTAGGATATCAAAATTTAGTCTAGGAAATGGTGAGCTAATGATTTACTCGCTCATTCTCCCTCGTTTTGAGTTTAACTTAATTTAATATTATTACTAGGATATCAAAATTTAGTCTGGGAAATGGTGAGCTACTGATTTACTCGCTCATTCGCTCTCTTTTTGAGTTTAAATTAATTAAATATTATTACTAGGTTATAAAAATATAGTCTAGGAAACGGTGAGCTATTGACTTACTCGCTCATTCGCTCTTGCTCTGAGTTTAACTTAATTTAATATTATTACTAGTCTTAGAGGAAAATCCCTCTCAACCTAGTACATCGGCGCGATGACGTCAGGTGGAAGGGATAGCAACACAAGAACGGAGCAATACCGTGCGGCGCTTCACTTTTGCATCGGCGCTGGGGCGAGACGGTTGTGTGGTTGTGCTCTCAAGTGCTATTCGTAATATTGGTGATCGCTAATTGATTTTATTTATTTGTGCTAATTTTGTTTTTTTAGTTCCTATTTAGTTTATTTTGTGATTTGCTCATGTTAAGATTATTTGAATAAATAGAGGTTAGGATTGTTATTGTGTATCTTTTTAAAAAACTTAATTTGATCTTACCTTTATAAGATCAGAAGTGGGATAGTTCACGCGACTTTGATCATTCTCCATCCTCTTATTTTAGAACCACGTGGTCGATTAATCTTTTTCTGGTAGCTTAGTACTTTTTTTTTTTTTTTGTAAATAGTTGCGGGTAGTAATTATGTCGAGTAGTGATTATTCTGGTGGTGAAACGCCACCCACGCGTCGAAGCAGGAGTCGTGATAATCGAAAACGTAGGCATGGTTCACATAAACGTCGCGACCGTCGTTCAAAACGACGCGATCCGTTAGATCAGATTTTGCAAAGACTGAATGCACTTGAGGAGCGCCTGCCGGTGACGGCGACTAATTTGACCGCTCCGTCTCGTCCTTGCGTTAGAGGCAGCCCCCCATCTGTGGTCTTGGGCGTTACCGAGACTGCTGCTGAGGTTGGCGTGGCAACGCCCTCTACGAGCCGGCCTGCAGAAACGCCGCGTGATACCAGCAGCACGGCGGATGGGATTGTCGGTGCACTCTCTTCATTGTTACAAGTAAGATCTAAGCATTACTACATTTCAAATTTTGACCCAAGTATGCATGATTTTGATGTGTGGTGTGCGGAGGTAGACCGTGGCCGAAACCTGAACGGTTGGGATGATCATGAGTGTCTTGGGCGTATTGGTGGCTGCCTACGCGGTGACGCCAAAACGTGGTTGAACCATTGGGTGACAGGCGATCGCTCGTGGTCGAATTTTAAAGCCGAGTTTCGATCGTTGTGTCCACGTGAAGTCGATATAGCGACTGTGCTGTATGACGTTATGAGTACAACGTCTAACAAGTTCACCACGTATGCAGAGTACGCTCGAATGTCCCTACTGCGGTTAAATATCGTACGAGGGCTTTCGGATGAGCTCAAAACCGCTATAGTAGTTCGTGGCATCTCCGATCCTCAGGTGAAAGCCGCGGCTACCAACGCCAAACTGCAGCCGAAAGATTTGGTCGAATTTTTGTCCGCGTATGTGAAACCTAAGAACACGCAGAGTGCTACCGGTAATCCCATACGCTCGTCAGCTGCTGAAACGTCCAATCCTCGTAAACGCGAAGCGTTTAGGAGGGGACAGGTGACGTGTTTCTCGTGTGGCAAACACGGTCACAAACAAGTTGATTGTTCAAAAAAGTTAAAAGTTGATTCAGCCACTTCTAATTCTAAATCTACCTCCTCTGAGACTTTGAATGTAAAAGACACAAAGTCTAATTCAAAACCAGCCAAAATAATACATCTCTACAATGTTGTTTTAACATTTCAGAAGAGAATGATGTTGATGAGGAACTATCAAGTGAGGATGGACTACAAAGAGACCCTGCTGCAGAAATCCAAGCTGACGAGGCCGTTCAGCTGTCAGGAACGGCCGTCTTAGAGGAAAATCCCTCTCAACCTAGTACATCGGCGCGATGACGTCAGGTGGAAGGGATAGCAACACAAGAACGGAGCAATACCGTGCGGCGCTTCACTTTTGCATCGGCGCTGGGGCGAGACGGTTGTGTGGTTGTGCTCTCAAGTGCTATTCGTAATATTGGTGATCGCTACTTGATTTCATTTATTTGTGCTAATTTTGTTTTTTTAGTTCCTATTTAGTTTATTTTGTGATTTGCTCATGTTAAGATTATTTGAATAAATAGAGGTTAGGATTGTTATTGTGTATCTTTTTAAAAAACTTAATTTGATCTTACCTTTATAAGACTAGTATATCAAAATTCAGTCTAGGAAATGGTGAGGTACTGATATACTCGCTCATTCGCTCTTGCTCTGTGTTTAACTTAATTAAATCTTATTACTAGGATATCAAAATTTAGTCTAGGAAATGGTGAGCTAATGTTTTACTCGCTCATACTCTCTCGTTTTGAGTTTAATTTAATTTAATATTATTACTAGGATATCAAAATTTAGTCTGGGAAATGGTGAGCTACTGATTTACTCGCTCATTCGCTCCCTTTTTGAGTTTAAATTAATTAAACATTATTACTAGGTTATAAAAATATAGTTTAGGAAATGGTGTGCTACTGATTTACTCACTCATTCGCTCTTGCTCTGAGTTCAACTTAATTTAATATTATTACTAGTATATCAAAATTCAGTCTAGGAAATGGTGAGGTACTGATATACTCGCTCATTCGCTCTTGCTCTGAGTTTAACTTAATTAAATCTTATTACTAGGATATCAAAATTTAGTCTAGGAAATGGTGAGCTAATGATTTACTCGCTCATTCTCCCTCGTTTTGAGTTTAACTTAATTTAATATTATTACTAGGATATCAAAATTTAGTCTGGGAAATGGTGAGCTACTGATTTACTCGCTCATTCGCTCTCTTTTTGAGTTTAAATTAATTAAATATTATTACTAGGTTATAAAAATATAGTCTAGGAAACGGTGAGCTATTGACTTACTCGCTCATTCGCTCTTGCTCTGAGATTAACTTAATTGAATATTATTACTAGGATATCAAAATTTAGTCTAGGAAATGGTGAGCTACTGATTTACTCGCTCATTCTCTCTCGTTTTTAGTTTAACTTAATTTAATATTATTACTAGGATATCAAAATTTAGTCTGGGAAATGGTGAGCTACTGATTTACTCGCTCATTCGCTCCCTTTTTGAGTTTAAATTAATTAAACATTATTACTAGGTTATAAAAATATAGTTTAGGAAATGGTGTGCTACTGATTTACTCACTCATTCGCTCTTGCTCTGAGTTCAACTTAATTTAATATTATTACTAGGATATGAATATTTAGTCTAGGATATGTTGAGCTACAGATTTACTCACTCATTCGCTCTAGCTCTGAATTTAACTTAATTTAATATTATTACTAGTATATCAAAATTCAGTCTAGGAAATGGTGAGGTACTGATATACTCGCTCATTCGCTCTTGCTCTGAGTTTAACTTAATTAAATCTTATTACTAGGATATCAAAATTTAGTCTAGGAAATGGTGAGCTAATGATTTACTCGCTCATTCTCCCTCGTTTTGAGTTTAACTTAATTTAATATTATTACTAGGATATCAAAATTTAGTCTGGGAAATGGTGAGCTACTGATTTACTCGCTCATTCGCTCTCTTTTTGAGTTTAAATTAATTAAATATTATTACTAGGTTATAAAAATATAGTCTAGGAAACGGTGAGCTATTGACTTACTCGCTCATTCGCTCTTGCTCTGAGATTAACTTAATTTAATATTATTACTAGGATATCAAAATTTAGTCTAGGAAATGGTGAGCTACTGATTTACTCGCTCATTCTCTCTCGTTTTTAGTTTAACTTAATTAAATCTTAGTACTAGGATATCAAAATTTAGTCTGGGAAATGGTGAGCTACTGATTTACTCGCTCATTCGCTCTCTTTTTGAGTTTAAATTAATTAAATATTATTACTAGGTTATAAAAATATAGTCTAGGAAACGGTGAGCTATTGACTTACTCGCTCATTCGCTCTTGCTCTGAGATTAACTTAATTTAATATTATTACTAGGATATCAAAATTTAGTCTAGGAAATGGTGAGCTACTGATTTACTCGCTCATTCTCTCTCGTTTTTAGTTTAACTTAATTTAATATTATTACTAGGATATCAAAATTTAGTCTGGGAAATGGTGAGCTACTGATTTACTCGCTCATTCGCTCCCTTTTTGAGTTTAAATTAATTAAACATTATTACTAGGTTATAAAAATATAGTTTAGGAAATGGTGTGCTACTGATTTACTCACTCATTCGCTCTTGCTCTGAGTTCAACTTAATTTAATATTATTACTAGGATATGAATATTTAGTCTAGGAAATGTTGAGCTACAGATTTACTCACTCATTCGCTCTCGCTCTGAGTTTAACTTAATTTAATATTATTACTAGTATATCAAAATTCAGTCTAGGAAATGGTGAGGTACTGATATACTCGCTCATTCGCTCTTGCTCTGAGTTTAACTTAATTAAATCTTATTACTAGGATATCAAAATTTAGTCTAGGAAATGGTGAGCTAATGATTTACTCGCTCATTCTCCCTCGTTTTGAGTTTAACTTAATTTAATATTATTACTAGGATATCAAAATTTAGTCTGGGAAATGGTGAGCTACTGATTTACTCGCTCATTCGCTCTCTTTTTGAGTTTAAATTAATTAAATATTATTACTAGGTTATAAAAATATAGTCTAGGAAACGGTGAGCTATTGACTTACTCGCTCATTCGCTCTTGCTCTGAGATTAACTTAATTTAATATTATTACTAGGATAACAAAATTTAGTCTAGGAAATGGTGAGCTACTGATTTACTCGCTCATTCTCTCTCGTTTTTAGTTTAACTTAATTTAATATTATTACTAGGATATCAAAATTTAGTCTAGGAAATGGTGAGCTACTGATTTACTCGCTCATTCGCTCCCTTTTTGAGTTTAAATTAATTAAACATTATTACTAGGTTATAAAAATATAGTTTAGGAAATGGTGTGCTACTGATTTACTCACTCATTCGCTCTTGCTCTGAGTTCAACTTTATTACTAGGATATGAATATTTAGTCTAGGAAATGTTGAGCTACAGATTTACTCACTCATTCGCTCTCGCTCTGAGTTTAACTTAATTTAATATTATTACTAGTATATCAAAATTCAGTCTAGGAAATGGTGAGGTACTGATATACTCGCTCATTCGCTCTTGCTCTGAGTTTAACTTAATTAAATCTTATTACTAGGATATCAAAATTTAGTCTAGGAAATGGTGAGCTAATGTTTTACTCGCTCATACTCTCTCGTTTTGAGTTTAATTTAATTTAATATTATTACTAGGATATCAAAATTTAGTCTGGGAAATGGTGAGCTACTGATTTACTCGCTCATTCGCTCCCTTTTTGAGTTTAAATTAATTAAACATTATTACTAGGTTATAAAAATATAGTTTAGGAAATGGTGTGCTACTGATTTACTCACTCATTCGCTCTTGCTCTGAGTTCAACTTAATTTAATATTATTACTAGGATATGAATATTTAGTCTAGGATATGTTGAGCTACAGATTTACTCACTCATTCGCTCTAGCTCTGAATTTAACTTAATTTAATATTATTACTAGTATATCAAAATTGAGTCTAGGAAATGGTGAGGTACTGATATACTCGCTCATTCGCTCTTGCTCTGAGTTTAACTTAATTAAATCTTATTACTAGGATATCAAAATTTAGTCTAGGAAATGGTGAGCTAATGATTTACTCGCTCATTCTCCCTCGTTTTGAGTTTAACTTAATTTAATATTATTACTAGGATATCAAAATTTAGTCTGGGAAATGGTGAGCTACTGATTTACTCGCTCATTCGCTCTCTTTTTGAGTTTAAATTAATTAAATATTATTACTAGGTTATAAAAATATAGTCTAGGAAACGGTGAGCTATTGACTTACTCGCTCATTCGCTCTTGCTCTGAGATTAACTTAATTTAATATTATTACTAGGATAACAAAATTTAGTCTAGGAAATGGTGAGCTACTGATTTACTCGCTCATTCTCTCTCGTTTTTAGTTTAACTTAATTTAATATTATTACTAGGATATCAAAATTTAGTCTAGGAAATGGTGAGCTACTGATTTACTCGCTCATTCGCTCCCTTTTTGAGTTTAAATTAATTAAACATTATTACTAGGTTATAAAAATATAGTTTAGGAAATGGTGTGCTACTGATTTACTCACTCATTCGCTCTTGCTCTGAGTTCAACTTAATTTAATATTATTACTAGGATATGAATATTTAGTCTAGGATATGTTGAGCTACAGATTTACTCACTCATTCGCTCTAGCTCTGAATTTAACTTAATTTAATATTATTACTAGTATATCAAAATTGAGTCTAGGAAATGGTGAGGTACTGATATACTCGCTCATTCGCTCTTGCTCTGAGTTTAACTTAATTTAATATTATTACTAGTATATCAAAATTCAGTCTAGGAAATGGTGAGGTACTGATATACTCGCTCATTCGCTCTTGCTCTGAGTTTAACTTAATTAAATCTTATTACTAGGATATCAAAATTTAGTCTAGGAAATGGTGAGCTAATGATTTACTCGCTCATTCTCCCTCGTTTTGAGTTTAACTTAATTTAATATTATTACTAGGATATCAAAATTTAGTCTGGGAAATGGTGAGCTACTGATTTACTCGCTCATTCGCTCTCTTTTTGAGTTTAAATTAATTAAATATTATTACTAGGTTATAAAAATATAGTCTAGGAAACGGTGAGCTATTGACTTACTCGCTCATTCGCTCTTGCTCTGAGATTAACTTAATTTAATATTATTACTAGGATAACAAAATTTAGTCTAGGAAATGGTGAGCTACTGATTTACTCGCTCATTCTCTCTCGTTTTTAGTTTAACTTAATTTAATATTATTACTAGGATATCAAAATTTAGTCTAGGAAATGGTGAGCTACTGATTTACTCGCTCATTCGCTCCCTTTTTGAGTTTAAATTAATTAAACATTATTACTAGGTTATAAAAATATAGTTTAGGAAATGGTGTGCTACTGATTTACTCACTCATTCGCTCTTGCTCTGAGTTCAACTTTATTACTAGGATATGAATATTTAGTCTAGGAAATGTTGAGCTACAGATTTACTCACTCATTCGCTCTCGCTCTGAGTTTAACTTAATTTAATATTATTACTAGTATATCAAAATTCAGTCTAGGAAATGGTGAGGTACTGATATACTCGCTCATTCGCTCTTGCTCTGAGTTTAACTTAATTAAATCTTATTACTAGGATATCAAAATTTAGTCTAGGAAATGGTGAGCTAATGTTTTACTCGCTCATACTCTCTCGTTTTGAGTTTAATTTAATTTAATATTATTACTAGGATATCAAAATTTAGTCTGGGAAATGGTGAGCTACTGATTTACTCGCTCATTCGCTCCCTTTTTGAGTTTAAATTAATTAAACATTATTACTAGGTTATAAAAATATAGTTTAGGAAATGGTGTGCTACTGATTTACTCACTCATTCGCTCTTGCTCTGAGTTCAACTTAATTTAATATTATTACTAGGATATGAATATTTAGTCTAGGATATGTTGAGCTACAGATTTACTCACTCATTCGCTCTAGCTCTGAATTTAACTTAATTTAATATTATTACTAGTATATCAAAATTGAGTCTAGGAAATGGTGAGGTACTGATATACTCGCTCATTCGCTCTTGCTCTGAGTTTAACTTAATTAAATCTTATTACTAGGATATCAAAATTTAGTCTAGGAAATGGTGAGCTAATGATTTACTCGCTCATTCTCCCTCGTTTTGAGTTTAACTTAATTTAATATTATTACTAGGATATCAAAATTTAGTCTGGGAAATGGTGAGCTACTGATTTACTCGCTCATTCGCTCTCTTTTTGAGTTTAAATTAATTAAATATTATTACTAGGTTATAAAAATATAGTCTAGGAAACGGTGAGCTATTGACTTACTCGCTCATTCGCTCTTGCTCTGAGATTAACTTAATTTAATATTATTACAAGGATAACAAAATTTAGTCTAGGAAATGGTGAGCTACTGATTTACTCGCTCATTCTCTCTCGTTTTTAGTTTAACTTAATTTAATATTATTACTAGGATATCAAAATTTAGTCTAGGAAATGGTGAGCTACTGATTTACTCGCTCATTCGCTCCCTTTTTGAGTTTAAATTAATTAAACATTATTACTAGGTTATAAAAATATAGTTTAGGAAATGGTGTGCTACTGATTTACTCACTCATTCGCTCTTGCTCTGAGTTCAACTTAATTTAATATTATTACTAGGATATGAATATTTAGTCTAGGATATGTTGAGCTACAGATTTACTCACTCATTCGCTCTAGCTCTGAATTTAACTTAATTTAATATTATTACTAGTATATCAAAATTGAGTCTAGGAAATGGTGAGGTACTGATATACTCGCTCATTCGCTCTTGCTCTGAGTTTAACTTAATTAAATCTTATTACTAGGATATCAAAATTTAGTCTAGGAAATGGTGAGCTAATGATTTACTCGCTCATTCTCCCTCGTTTTTAGTTTAACTTAATTTAATATTATTACTAGGATATCAAAATTTAGTCTGGGAAATGGTGAGCTACTGATTTACTCGCTCATTCGCTCCCTTTTTGAGTTTAAATTAATTAAACATTATTACTAGGTTATAAAAATATAGTTTAGGAAATGGTGTGCTACTGATTTACTCACTCATTCGCTCTTGCTCTGAGTTCAACTTAATTTAATATTATTACTAGGATATGAATATTTAGTCTAGGAAATGTTGAGCTACAGATTTACTCACTCATTCGCTCTCGCTCTGAGTTTAACTTAATTTAATATTATTACTAGTATATCAAAATTCAGTCTAGGAAATGGTGAGGTACTGATATACTCGCTCATTCGCTCTTGCTCTGAGTTTAACTTAATTAAATCTTATTACTAGGATATCAAAATTTAGTCTAGGAAATGGTGAGCTAATGATTTACTCGCTCATTCTCCCTCGTTTTGAGTTTAACTTAATTTAATATTATTACTAGGATATCAAAATTTAGTCTGGGAAATGGTGAGCTACTGATTTACTCGCTCATTCGCTCTCTTTTTGAGTTTAAATTAATTAAATATTATTACTAGGTTATAAAAATATAGTCTAGGAAACGGTGAGCTATTGACTTACTCGCTCATTCGCTCTTGCTCTGAGATTAACTTAATTGAATATTATTACTAGGATAACAAAATTTAGTCTAGGAAATGGTGAGCTACTGATTTACTCGCTCATTCTCTCTCGTTTTTAGTTTAACTTAATTTAATATTATTACTAGGATATCAAAATTTAGTCTAGGAAATGGTGAGCTACTGATTTACTCGCTCATTCGCTCCCTTTTTGAGTTTAAATTAATTAAACATTATTACTAGGTTATAAAAATATAGTTTAGGAAATGGTGTGCTACTGATTTACTCACTCATTCGCTCTTGCTCTGAGTTCAACTTTATTACTAGGATATGAATATTTAGTCTAGGAAATGTTGAGCTACAGATTTACTCACTCATTCGCTCTCGCTCTGAGTTTAACTTAATTTAATATTATTACTAGTATATCAAAATTCAGTCTAGGAAATGGTGAGGTACTGATATACTCGCTCATTCGCTCTTGCTCTGAGTTTAACTTAATTAAATCTTATTACTAGGATATCAAAATTTAGTCTAGGAAATGGTGAGCTAATGTTTTACTCGCTCATACTCTCTCGTTTTGAGTTTAATTTAATTTAATATTATTACTAGGATATCAAAATTTAGTCTGGGAAATGGTGAGCTACTGATTTACTCGCTCATTCGCTCCCTTTTTGAGTTTAAATTAATTAAACATTATTACTAGGTTATAAAAATATAGTTTAGGAAATGGTGTGCTACTGATTTACTCACTCATTCGCTCTTGCTCTGAGTTCAACTTAATTTAATATTATTACTAGGATATGAATATTTAGTCTAGGATATGTTGAGCTACAGATTTACTCACTCATTCGCTCTAGCTCTGAATTTAACTTAATTTAATATTATTACTAGTATATCAAAATTGAGTCTAGGAAATGGTGAGGTACTGATATACTCGCTCATTCGCTCTTGCTCTGAGTTTAACTTAATTAAATCTTATTACTAGGATATCAAAATTTAGTCTAGGAAATGGTGAGCTACTGATTTACTCGCTCATTCTCCCTCGTTTTGAGTTTAACTTAATTTAATATTATTACTAGGATATCAAAATTTAGTCTGGGAAATGGTGAGCTACTGATTTACTCGCTCATTCGCTCTCTTTTTGAGTTTAAATTAATTAAATATTATTACTAGGTTATAAAAATATAGTCTAGGAAACGGTGAGCTATTGACTTACTCGCTCATTCGCTCTTGCTCTGAGATTAACTTAATTTAATATTATTACTAGGATATCAAAATTTAGTCTAGGAAATGGTGAGCTACTGATTTACTCGCTCATTCTCCCTCGTTTTGAGTTTAACTTAATTTAATATTATTACTAGGATATCAAAATTTAGTCTAGGAAATGGTGAGCTACTGATTTACTCGCTCATTCGCTCCCTTTTTGAGTTTAAATTAATTAAACATTATTACTAGGTTATAAAAATATAGTTTAGGAAATGGTGTGCTACTGATTTACTCACTCATTCGCTCTTGCTCTGAGTTCAACTTAATTTAATATTATTACTAGGATATGAATATTTAGTCTAGGAAATGTTGAGCTACAGATTTACTCACTCATTCGCTCTAGCTCTGAATTTAACTTAATTTAATATTATTACTAGTATATCAAAATTGAGTCTAGGAAATGGTGAGGTACTGATATACTCGCTCATTCGCTCTTGCTCTGAGTTTAACTTAATTAAATCTTATTACTAGGATATCAAAATTTAGTCTAGGAAATGGTGAGCTAATGATTTACTCGCTCATTCTCCCTCGTTTTGAGTTTAACTTAATTTAATATTATTACTAGGATATCAAAATTTAGTCTGGGAAATGGTGAGCTACTGATTTACTCGCTCATTCGCTCTCTTTTTGAGTTTAAATTAATTAAATATTATTACTAGGTTATAAAAATATAGTCTAGGAAACGGTGAGCTATTGACTTACTCGCTCATTCTCCCTCGTTTTGAATTTAACTTAATTTAATATTATTACTAGGATATCAAAATTTAGTCTGGGAAATGGTGAGCTACTGATTTACTCGCTCATTCGCTCTCTTTTTGAGTTTAAATTAATTAAATATTATTACTAGGTTATAAAAATATAGTCTAGGAAAAGGTGAGCTATTGACTTACTCGCTTATTGGCTCTCGTTTTGAGTTTAACTTAATTAAATATTATTACTAGGTTATAAAAATATAGTCTAGGAAATGTTGAGCTACTGATTTACTCACTCATTCGCTCTTGCTCTGAGATTAACTTAATTGAATATTATTACTAGGATATCAAAATTTAGTCTAGGAAATAGTGAACTACTGATTTACTCGCTCATTCGCTCTCTTTTTGAGTTTAAATTAATTAAATATTATTACTTGGTTATAAAAATATAGTCTAGGAAATGTTGAGCTACTGATTTACTCGCTCATTCGCTTTTGCTCTGAGTTTAACTTAATTTAATATTATTACTAGGATTTGAATATTTAGTCTAGGAAATGGTGAGCTACTGATTTACTCTTACATTCGCTCTCGCTCTGAGTTTAACTTAATTTAATATTATTACTAGGATATCAAAATTTTGTCTAGGAAATAGTGAGCTACTGATTTACTCGCTCATTCGCTCTTGCTCTGAGATTAACTTAATTTAATATTATTACTAGGATATCAAAATTTAGTCTAGGAAATGGTAAGCTACTGATTTACTCGCTCATTCTCTCTCGTTTTTAGTTTAACTTAATTTAATATTATTACTAGGATATCAAAATTTAGTCTGGGAAATGGTGAGCTACTGATTTACTCGCTCATTCGCTCTCTTTTTGAGTTTAAATTAATTAAATATTATTACTAGGTTATAAAAATATAGTCTAGGAAACGGTGAGCTATTGACTTACTCGCTCATTCGCTCTTGCTCTGAGATTAACTTAATTTAATATTATTACAAGGATAACAAAATTTAGTCTAGGAAATGGTGAGCTACTGATTTACTCGCTCATTCTCTCTCGTTTTTAGTTTAACTTAATTTAATATTATTACTAGGATATCAAAATTTAGTCTAGGAAATGGTGAGCTACTGATTTACTCGCTCATTCGCTCCCTTTTTGAGTTTAAATTAATTAAACATTATTACTAGGTTATAAAAATATAGTTTAGGAAATGGTGTGCTACTGATTTACTCACTCATTCGCTCTTGCTCTGAGTTCAACTTAATTTAATATTATTACTAGGATATGAATATTTAGTCTAGGATATGTTGAGCTACAGATTTACTCACTCATTCGCTCTAGCTCTGAATTTAACTTAATTTAATATTATTACTAGTATATCAAAATTGAGTCTAGGAAATGGTGAGGTACTGATATACTCGCTCATTCGCTCTTGCTCTGAGTTTAACTTAATTAAATCTTATTACTAGGATATCAAAATTTAGTCTAGGAAATGGTGAGCTAATGATTTACTCGCTCATTCTCCCTCGTTTTTAGTTTAACTTAATTTAATATTATTACTAGGATATCAAAATTTAGTCTGGGAAATGGTGAGCTACTGATTTACTCGCTCATTCGCTCCCTTTTTGAGTTTAAATTAATTAAACATTATTACTAGGTTATAAAAATATAGTTTAGGAAATGGTGTGCTACTGATTTACTCACTCATTCGCTCTTGCTCTGAGTTCAACTTAATTTAATATTATTACTAGGATATGAATATTTAGTCTAGGAAATGTTGAGCTACAGATTTACTCACTCATTCGCTCTCGCTCTGAGTTTAACTTAATTTAATATTATTACTAGTATATCAAAATTCAGTCTAGGAAATGGTGAGGTACTGATATACTCGCTCATTCGCTCTTGCTCTGAGTTTAACTTAATTAAATCTTATTACTAGGATATCAAAATTTAGTCTAGGAAATGGTGAGCTAATGATTTACTCGCTCATTCTCCCTCGTTTTGAGTTTAACTTAATTTAATATTATTACTAGGATATCAAAATTTAGTCTAGGAAATGGTGAGCTACTGATTTACTCGCTCATTCGCTCTCTTTTTGAGTTTAAATTAATTAAATATTATTACTAGGTTATAAAAATATAGTCTAGGAAACGGTGAGCTATTGACTTACTCGCTCATTCGCTCTTGCTCTGAGATTAACTTAATTTAATATTATTACTAGGATAACAAAATTTAGTCTAGGAAATGGTGAGCTACTGATTTACTCGCTCATTCTCTCTCGTTTTTAGTTTAACTTAATTTAATATTATTACTAGGATATCAAAATTTAGTCTAGGAAATGGTGAGCTACTGATTTACTCGCTCATTCGCTCCCTTTTTGAGTTTAAATTAATTAAACATTATTACTAGGTTATAAAAATATAGTTTAGGAAATGGTGTGCTACTGATTTACTCACTCATTCGCTCTTGCTCTGAGTTCAACTTTATTACTAGGATATGAATATTTAGTCTAGGAAATGTTGAGCTACAGATTTACTCACTCATTCGCTCTCGCTCTGAGTTTAACTTAATTTAATATTATTACTAGTATATCAAAATTCAGTCTAGGAAATGGTGAGGTACTGATATACTCGCTCATTCGCTCTTGCTCTGAGTTTAACTTAATTAAATCTTATTACTAGGATATCAAAATTTAGTCTAGGAAATGGTGAGCTAATGTTTTACTCGCTCATACTCTCTCGTTTTGAGTTTAATTTAATTTAATATTATTACTAGGATATCAAAATTTAGTCTGGGAAATGGTGAGCTACTGATTTACTCGCTCATTCGCTCCCTTTTTGAGTTTAAATTAATTAAACATTATTACTAGGTTATAAAAATATAGTTTAGGAAATGGTGTGCTACTGATTTACTCACTCATTCGCTCTTGCTCTGAGTTCAACTTAATTTAATATTATTACTAGGATATGAATATTTAGTCTAGGATATGTTGAGCTACAGATTTACTCACTCATTCGCTCTAGCTCTGAATTTAACTTAATTTAATATTATTACTAGTATATCAAAATTGAGTCTAGGAAATGGTGAGGTACTGATATACTCGCTCATTCGCTCTTGCTCTGAGTTTAACTTAATTAAATCTTATTACTAGGATATCAAAATTTAGTCTAGGAAATGGTGAGCTAATGATTTACTCGCTCATTCTCCCTCGTTTTGAGTTTAACTTAATTTAATATTATTACTAGGATATCAAAATTTAGTCTGGGAAATGGTGAGCTACTGATTTACTCGCTCATTCGCTCTCTTTTTGAGTTTAAATTAATTAAATATTATTACTAGGTTATAAAAATATAGTCTAGGAAATGGTGAGCTATTGACTTACTCGCTCATTCGCTCTTGCTCTGAGATTAACTTAATTTAATATTATTACTAGGATATCAAAATTTAGTCTAGGAAATGGTGAGCTACTGATTTACTCGCTCATTCTCTCTCGTTTTTAGTTTAACTTAATTTAATATTATTACTAGGATATCAAAATTTAGTCTAGGAAATGGTGAGCTACTGATTTACTCGCTCATTCGCTCTCTTTTTGAGTTTAAATTAATTAAACATTATTACTAGGTTATAAAAATATAGTTTAGGAAATGGTGAGCTACTGATTTACTCACTCATTCGCTCTTGCTCTGAGTTCAACTTAATTTAATATTATTACTAGGATATGAATATTTAGTCTAGGATATGTTGAGCTACAGATTTACTCACTCATTCGCTCTAGCTCTGAATTTAACTTAATTTAATATTATTACTAGTATATCAAAATTGAGTCTAGGAAATGGTGAGGTACTGATATACTCGCTCATTCGCTCTTGCTCTGAGTTTAACTTAATTAAATCTTATTACTAGGATATCAAAATTTAGTCTAGGAAATGGTGAGCTAATGATTTACTCGCTCATTCTCCCTCGTTTTGAGTTTAACTTAATTTAATATTATTACTAGGATATCAAAATTTAGTCTGGGAAATGGTGAGCTACTGATTTACTCGCTCATTCGCTCTCTTTTTGAGTTTAAATTAATTAAATATTATTACTAGGTTATAAAAATATAGTCTAGGAAACGGTGAGCTATTGACTTACTCGCTCATTCTCCCTCGTTTTGAATTTAACTTAATTTAATATTATTACTAGGATATCAAAATTTAGTCTGGGAAATGGTGAGCTACTGATTTACTCGCTCATTCGCTCTCTTTTTGAGTTTAAATTAATTAAATATTATTACTAGGTTATAAAAATATAGTCTAGGAAAAGGTGAGCTATTGACTTACTCGCTTATTGGCTCTCGTTTTGAGTTTAACTTAATTAAATATTATTACTAGGTTATAAAAATATAGTCTAGGAAATGTTGAGCTACTGATTTACTCACTCATTCGCTCTTGCTCTGAGATTAACTTAATTGAATATTATTACTAGGATATCAAAATTTAGTCTAGGAAATAGTGAACTACTGATTTACTCGCTCATTCGCTCTCTTTTTGAGTTTAAATTAATTAAATATTATTACTTGGTTATAAAAATATAGTCTAGGAAATGTTGAGCTACTGATTTACTCGCTCATTCGCTTTTGCTCTGAGTTTAACTTAATTTAATATTATTACTAGGATTTGAATATTTAGTCTAGGAAATGGTGAGCTACTGATTTACTCTTACATTCGCTCTCGCTCTGAGTTTAACTTAATTTAATATTATTACTAGGATATCAAAATTTTGTCTAGGAAATAGTGAGCTACTGATTTACTCGCTCATTCGCTCTTGCTCTGAGATTAACTTAATTTAATATTATTACTAGGATATCAAAATTTAGTCTAGGAAATGGTAAGCTACTGATTTACTCGCTCATTCTCTCTCGTTTTTAGTTTAACTTAATTTAATATTATTACTAGGATATCAAAATTTAGTCTGGGAAATGGTGAGCTACTGATTTACTCGCTCATTCGCTCTCTTTTTGAGTTTAAATTAATTAAATATTATTACTAGGTTATAAAAATATAGTCTAGGAAACGGTGAGCTATTGACTTACTCGCTCATTCTCCCTCGTTTTGAATTTAACTTAATTTAATATTATTACTAGGATATCAAAATTTAGTCTGGGAAATGGTGAGCTACTGATTTACTCGCTCATTCTCTCTCGTTTTTAGTTTAACTTAATTTAATATTATTACTAGGATATCAAAATTTAGTCTGGGAAATGGTGAGCTACTGATTTACTCGCTCATTCGCTCCCTTTTTGAGTTTAAATTAATTAAACATTATTACTAGGTTATAAAAATATAGTTAAGGAAATGGTGTGCTACTGATTTACTCACTCAATCGCTCTTGCTCTGAGTTCAACTTAATTTAATATTATTACTAGGATATGAATATTTAGTCTAGGAAATGTTGAGCTACAGATTTACTCACTCATTCGCTCTCGCTCTGAGTTTAACTTAATTTAATATTATTACTAGTATATCAAAATTCAGTCTAGGAAATGGTGAGGTACTGATATACTCGCTCATTCGCTCTTGCTCTGAGTTTAACTTAATTAAATCTTATTACTAGGATATCAAAATTTAGTCTAGGAAATGGTGAGCTAATGTTTTACTCGCTCATACTCTCTCGTTTTGAGTTTAATTTAATTTAATATTATTACTAGGATATCAAAATTTAGTCTGGGAAATGGTGAGCTACTGATTTACTCGCTCATTCGCTCCCTTTTTGAGTTTAAATTAATTAAACATTATTACTAGGTTATAAAAATATAGTTTAGGAAATGGTGTGCTACTGATTTACTCACTCATTCGCTCTTGCTCTGAGTTCAACTTAATTTAATATTATTACTAGGATATGAATATTTAGTCTAGGATATGTTGAGCTACAGATTTACTCACTCATTCGCTCTAGCTCTGAATTTAACTTAATTTAATATTATTACTAGTATATCAAAATTGAGTCTAGGAAATGGTGAGGTACTGATATACTCGCTCATTCGCTCTCTTTTTGAGTTTAAATTAATTAAATATTATTACTTGGTTATAAAAATATAGTCTAGGAAATGTTGAGCTACTGATTTACTCGCTCATTCGCTTTTGCTCTGAGTTTAACTTAATTTAATATTATTACTACGATTTGAATATTTAGTCTAGGAAATGGTGAGCTACTGATTTACTCTTACATTCGCTCTCGCTCTGAGTTTAACTTAATTTAATATTATTACTAGGATATCAAAATTTTGTCTAGGAAATGGTGAGCTACTGATTTACTCGCTCATTCGCTCTTGCTCTGAGATTAACTTAATTTAATATTATTACTAGGATATCAAAATTTAGTCTAGGAAATGGTGAGCTACTGATTTACTCGCTCATTCTCTCTCGTTTTTAGTTTAACTTAATTTAATATTATTACTAGGATATCAAAATTTAGTCTGGGAAATCGTGAGCTACTGATTTACTCGCTCATTTGCTCCCTTTTTGAGTTTAAATTAATTAAACATTATTACTAGGTTATAAAAATATAGTTTAGGAAATGGTGTGCTACTGATTTACTCACTCATTCGCTCTTGCTCTGAGTTCAACTTAATTTAATATTATTACTAGGATATGAATATTTAGTCTAGGAAATGTTGAGCTACAGATTTACTCACTCATTCGCTCTCGCTCTGAGTTTAACTTAATTTAATATTATTACTAGTATATCAAAATTCAGTCTAGGAAATGGTGAGGTACTGATATACTCGCTCATTCGCTCTTGCTCTGAGTTTAACTTAATTAAATCTTATTACTAGGATATCAAAATTTAGTCTAGGAAATGGTGAGCTAATGTTTTACTCGCTCATACTCTCTCGTTTTGAGTTTAATTTAATTTAATATTATTACTAGGATATCAAAATTTAGTCTAGGATATGTTGAGCTACTGATTTACTCGCTCATCCGCTCTCTTTTTGAGTTTAAATTAATTAAATATTATTACTAGGTTATAAAAATATAGTCTAGGAAAAGGTGAGCTATTGACTTACTCGCTCATTGGCTCTCGTTTTGAGTTTAACTTAATTAAATATTATTACTAGGATTTGAATATTTAGTCTAGGAAATGGTGAGCTACTGATTTGCTCTTACATTCGCTCTCGCTCTGAGTTTAACTTAATTTAATATTATTACTAGGATATCAAAATTTTGTCTAGGAAATGGTGAGCTACTGATTTACTCGCTCATTCGCTCTTGCTCTGAGATTAACTTAATTTAATATTATTACTAGGATATCAAAATTTAGTCTAGGAAATGGTGAGCTACTGATTTACTCGCTCATTCTCTCTCGTTTTTAGTTTAACTTAATTTAATATTATTACTAGGATATCAAAATTTAGTCTGGCAAATCGTGAGCTACTGATTTACTCGCTCATTCGCTCCCTTTTTGAGTTTAAATTAATTAAACATTATTACTAGGTTATAAAAATATAGTTTAGGAAATGGTGTGCTACTGATTTACTCACTCATTCGCTCTTGCTCTGAGTTCAACTTAATTTAATATTATTACTAGGATATGAATATTTAGTCTAGGAAATGTTGAGCTACAGATTTACTCACTCATTCGCTCTCGCTCTGAGTTTAACTTAATTTAATATTATTACTAGTATATCAAAATTCAGTCTAGGAAATGGTGTGGTACTGATATACTCGCTCATTCGCTCTTGCTCTGAGTTTAACTTAATTAAATCTTATTACTAGGATATCAAAATTTAGTCTAGGAAATGGTGAGCTAATGATTTACTCGCTCATTCTCCCTCGTTTTGAGTTTAACTTAATTTAATATTATTACTAGGATATCAAAATTTAGTCTGGGAAATGGTGAGCTACTGATTTACTCGCTCATTCGCTCTCTTTTTGAGTTTAAATTAATTAAATATTATTACTAGGTTATAAAAATATAGTCTAGGAAACGGTGAGCTATTGACTTACTCGCTCATTCTCCCTCGTTTTGAATTTAACTTAATTTAATATTATTACTAGGATATCCAAATTTAGTCTGGGAAATGGTGAGCTACTGATTTACTCGCTCATCCGCTCTCTTTTTGAGTTTAAATTAATTAAATATTATTACTAGGTTATAAAAATATAGTCTAGGAAAAGGTGAGCTATTGACTTACTCGCTCATTGGCTCTCGTTTTGAGTTTAACTTAATTAAATATTATTACTAGGTTATAAAAATATAGTCTAGGAAATGTTGAGCTACTGATTTACTCACTCATTCGCTCTTGCTCTGAGATTAACTTAATTTAATATTATTACTAGGATATCAAAATTTAGTCTAGGAAATGGTGAACTACTGATTTACTCGCTCATTCGCTCTCTTTTTGAGTTTAAATTAATTAAATATTATTACTTGGTTATAAAAATATAGTCTAGGAAATGTTTAGCTACTGATTTACTCGCTCATTCGCTTTTGCTCTGAGTTTAACTTAATTTAATATTATTACTAGGATTTGAATATTTAGTCTAGGAAATGGTGAGCTACTGATTTGCTCTTACATTCGCTCTCGCTCTGAGTTTAACTTAATTTAATATTATTACTAGGATATCAAAATATAGTCTAGGAAATGTTGAGCTACTGATTAACTCGCTCATTCGCTCTTGCTCTGAGTTCAACTTAATTTAATATTATTACTAGGATATCAAAATTTAGTCTAGGAAATGGTGAGCTACTGATTTACTCGCTCATTCTCTCTCGTTTTTAGTTTAACTTAATTTAATATTATTACTAGGATATCAAAATTTAGTCTGGGAAATCGTGAGCTACTGATTTACTCGCTCATTCGCTCCCTTTTTGAGTTTAAATTAATTAAACATTATTACTAGGTTATAAAAATATAGTTTAGGAAATGGTGTGCTACTGATTTACTCACTCATTCGCTCTTGCTCTGAGTTCAACTTAATTTAATATTATTACTAGGATATGAATATTTAGTCTAGGATATGTTGAGCTACAGATTTACTCACTCATTCGCTCTAGCTCTGAATTTAACTTAATTTAATATTATTACTAGTATATCAAAATTCAGTCTAGGAAATGGTGAGGTACTGATATACTCGCTCATTCGCTCTTGCTCTGAGTTTAACTTAATTAAATCTTATTACTAGGATATCAAAATTTAGTCTAGGAAATGGTGAGCTAATGATTTACTCGCTCATTCTCCCTCGTTTTGAGTTTAACTTAATTTAATATTATTACTAGGATATCAAAATTTAGTCTGGGAAATGGTGAGCTACTGATTTACTCGCTCATTCGCTCTCTTTTTGAGTTTAAATTAATTAAATATTATTACTAGGTTATAAAAATATAGTCTAGGAAACGGTGAGCTATTGACTTACTCGCTCATTCTCCCTCGTTTTGAATTTAACTTAATTTAATATTATTACTAGGATATCAAAATTTAGTCTGGGAAATGGTGAGCTACTGATTTACTCGCTCATCCGCTCTCTTTTTGAGTTTAAATTAATTAAATATTATTACTAGGTTATAAAAATATAGTCTAGGAAAAGGTGAGCTATTGACTTACTCGCTCATTGGCTCTCGTTTTGAGTTTAATTTAATTAAATATTATTACTAGGTTATAAAAATATAGTCTAGGAAATGTTGAGCTACTGATTTACTCACTCATTCGCTCTTGCTCTGAGATTAACTTAATTGAATATTATTACTAGGATATCAAAATTTAGTCTAGGAAATGGTGAACTACTGATTTACTCGCTCATTTGCTCTCTTTTTGAGTTTAAATTAATTAAATATTATTACTTGGTTATAAAAATATAGTCTAGGAAATGTTGAGCTACTGATTTACTCGCTCATTCGCTTTTGCTCTGAGTTTAACTTAATTTAATATTATTACTAGGATTTGAATATTTAGTCTAGGAAATGGTGAGCTACTGATTTACTCTTACATTCGCTCTCGCTCTGAGTTTAACTTAATTTAATATTATTACTAGGATATCAAAATTTTGTCTAGGAAATGGTGAGCTACTGATTTACTCGCTCATTCGCTCTTGCTCTGAGATTAACTTAATTTAATATTATTACTAGGATATCAAAATTTAGTCTAGGAAATGGTGAGCTACTGATTTACTCGCTCATTCTCTCTCGTTTTTAGTTTAACTTAATTTAATATTATTACTAGGATATCAAAATTTAGTCTGGGAAATCGTGAGCTACTGATTTACTCGCTCATTTGCTCCCTTTTTGAGTTTAAATTAATTAAACATTATTACTAGGTTATAAAAATATAGTTTAGGAAATGGTGTGCTACTGATTTACTCACTCATTCGCTCTTGCTCTGAGTTCAACTTAATTTAATATTATTACTAGGATATGAATATTTAGTCTAGGAAATGTTGAGCTACAGATTTACTCACTCATTCGCTCTCGCTCTGAGTTTAACTTAATTTAATATTATTACTAGTATTTCAAAATTAAGTCTAGGAAATGGTGAGGTACTGATATACTCGCTCATTCGCTCTTGCTCTGATTTTAACTTAATTAAATCTTATTACTAGGATATCAAAATTTAGTCTAGGAAATGGTGAGCTAATGTTTTACTCGCTCATACTCTCTCGTTTTGAGTTTAATTTAATTTAATATTATTACTAGGATATCAAAATTTAGTCTGGGAAATGGTGAGCTACTGATTTACTCGCTCATTCGCTCCCTTTTTGAGTTTAAATTAATTAAACATTATTACTAGGTTATAAAAATATAGTTTAGGAAATGGTGTGCTACTGATTTACTCACTCATTCGCTCTTGCTCTGAGTTCAACTTAATTTAATATTATTACTAGGATATGAATATTTAGTCTAGGATATGTTGAGCTACAGATTTACTCACTCATTCGCTCTAGCTCTGAATTTAACTTAATTTAATATTATTACTAGTATATCAAAATTGAGTCTAGGAAATGGTGAGGTACAGATATACTCGCTCATTCGCTCTTGCTCTGAGTTTAACTTAATTAAATCTTATTACTAGGATATCAAAATTTAGTCTAGGAAATGGTGAGCTAATGATTTACTCGCTCATTTTCCCTCGTTTTGAGTTTAACTTAATTTAATATTATTACTAGGATATCAAAATTTAGTCTGGGAAATGGTGAGCTACTGATTTATTCGCTCATTCGCTCTGTTTTTGAGTTTAAATTAATTAAATATTATTACTAGGTTATAAAAATATAGTCTAGGAAACGGTGAGCTATTGACTTACTCGCTCATTCTCCCTCGTTTTGAATTTAACTTAATTTAATATTATTACTAGGATATCAAAATTTAGTCTGGGAAATGGTGAGCTACTGATTTACTCGCTCATCCGCTCTCTTTTTGAGTTTAAATTAATTAAATATTATTACTAGGTTATAAAAATATAGTCTAGGAAAAGGTGAGCTATTGACTTACTCGCTCATTGGCTCTCGTTTTGAGTTTAACTTAATTTAATATTATTACTAGGATTTGAATATTTAGTCTAGGAAATGGTGAGCTACTGATTTACTCTTACATTCGCTCTCGCTCTGAGTTTAACTTAATTTAATATTATTACTAGGATATCAAAATTTTGTCTAGGAAATGGTGAGCTACTGATTTACTCGCTCATTCGCTCTTGCTCTGAGATTAACTTAATTTAATATTATTACTAGGATATCAAAATTTAGTCTAGGAAATGGTGAGCTACTGATTTACTCGCTCATTCTCTCTCGTTTTTAGTTTAACTTAATTTAATATTATTACTAGGATATCAAAATTTAGTCTGGGAAATCGTGAGCTACTGATTTACTCGCTCATTCGCTCCCTTTTTGAGTTTAAATTAAACATTATTACTAGGTTATAAAAATATAGTTTAGGAAATGGTGTGCTACTGATTTACTCACTCATTCGCTCTTGCTCTGAGTTCAACTTAATTTAATATTATTACTAGGATATGAATATTTAGTCTAGGATATGTTGAGCTACAGATTTACTCACTCATTCGCTCTAGCTCTGAATTTAACTTAATTTAATATCATTACTAGTATATCAAAATTCAGTCTAGGAAATGGTGAGGTACTGATATACTCGCTCATTCGCTCTTGCTCTGAGTTTAACTTAATTAAATCTTATTACTAGGATATCAAAATTTAGTCTAGGAAATGGTGAGCTAATGATTTACTCGCTCATTCTCCCTCGTTTTGAGTTTAACTTAATTTAATATTATTACTAGGATATCAAAATTTAGTCTGGGAAATGGTGAGCTACTGATTTACTCGCTCATTCGCTCTCTTTTTGAGTTTAAATTAATTAAATATTATTACTAGGTTATAACAATATAGTCTAAAAAATGTTGAGCTACTGATTTACTCACTCATTCGCTCTTGCTCTGAGATTAACTTAATTGAATATTATTACTAGGATATCAAAATTTAGTCTAGGAAATGGTGAACTACTGATTTACTCTTACATTCGCTCTCGCTCTGAGTTTAAATTAATTTAATATTATTACTTGGTTATAAAAATATAGTCTAGGAAATGTTTAGCTACTGATTTACTCGCTCATTCGCTTTTGCTCTGAGTTTAACTTAATTTAATATTATTACTAGGATTTGAATATTTAGTCTAGGAAATGGTGAGCTACTGATTTGCTCTTACATTCGCTCTCGCTCTGAGTTTAACTTAATTTAATATTATTACTAGGATATCAAAATATAGTCTAGGAAATTTTGAGCTACTGATTAACTCGCTCATTCGCTCTTGCTCTGAGTTCAACTTAATTTAATATTATTACTAGGATATCAAAATTTAGTCTAGAAAATGGTGAGCTACTGATTTACTCGGTCATTCTCTCTTGTTTTGAGTTTAATTTAATTTAATATTATTACTAGGATATCAAAATTTAGTCTGGGAAATGGTGAGCTACTGATTTACTCGCTCATTCGCTCCCTTTTTGAGTTTAAATTAATTAAATATTATTACTAGGTTATAAAAATATAGTTTAGGAAATGGTGTGCTACTGATTTACTCACTTATTCGCTCTTGCTCTGAGTTCAACTTAATTTAATATTATTACTAGGATATGAATATTTAGTCTAGGAAATGTTGAGCTACAGATTTACTCACTCATTCGCTCTCGCTCTGAGTTTAACTTAATTTAATATTATTACTAGTATATCAAAATTTAGTCTAGGAAATGGTGAGCTTCTGATTTACTCGCTCATTCGCTCTCGCTCTGAGTTTAACTTAATTTAATATTATTACTAGGATATCAAAATTTAGTCTAGGAAATGGTGAGAAACTGATATACTCGCTCATTCGCTCTTGCTCTGAGTTTAACTTAATTAAATCTTATTACTAGGATATAAAAATTTAGTCTAGGAAATGGTGAGCTTCTGATTTACTCGCTCATTCGCTCTCGCTCTGAGTTTTACTTAATTTAATATTATTACTAGGATATCAAAATTTAGTCTAGGAAATGGTGAGCTACTGATTTACTCGCTCATTTGCTCTCTTTTTGACTTTAAATTATTTAAATATTATTACTATGTTATAAAAATATAGTCTAGGAAATGGTGAACTATTGACTTACTCGCTCATTGGCTCTTGTTTTGAGTTTAACTTAATTAAATATTATTACTAGGTTATAAAAATATGTGAGCTTCTGATTTACTCGCTCATTCGCTCTCGCTCTGAGTAACTTAATTAAATATTATTACTAGGTTACAAAAATATGTGAGCTTCTGATTTACTCGCTCATTCGCTCTAACTCTGATTTTAACTTAAATTAATATTATTACTAGGATATCAAAATTTAGTCTAGGAAATGGTGAGCTACTGATTTACTCGCCCATTCTCTCTCGTTTTGAGTTTAAATTAATTTAATATTATTACTAGGATATCAAAATTTAGTCTAGGAAATTGTGAGCTGCTGATGTACTCGCTCATTCTCTCTCGTTTTGATTTTAACTTAATTTAATATTATTACTAGGATATCAAAATTTAGTCTAGGAAATGGTGAGCTACTGATTTACTCGCTCATTCTCTCTCGTTTTGAGTTTAACTTAATTTAATATTATTACTAGGATATCAAAATTTAGTCTAGGAAATGGTGAGGTACATCAGTACCTATCTCTTCTCTTTCTATCAGAATTACTCGCTCATTCGCTCTTTTTTTGACTTTAAATTAATTAAATATTATTACTAGGATATCAAAATTTAGTCTAGGAAATGGTGAGCTACTGATTTACTCGCTCATTTGCTCTCTTTTTGACTTTAAATTAATTAAATATTATTAATATGTTATAAAAATATAGTCTAGGAAATGGTCAGCTATTGACTTACTCGCTCATTGGCTCTCGTTTTGAGTTTAACTTAATTAAATATTATTACTAGGTTACAAAAATATGTGAGCTTCTGATTTACTCGCTCATTCGCTCTAACTCTGATTTTAACTTAAATTAATATTATTACTAGGATATCAAAATTTAGTCTAGGAAATGGTGAGCTACTGATTTACTCGCTAATTTGCTCTCTTTTTGACTTTAAATTATTAAAATATTATTACTAGGTTTTAAAAAATATAGTCTAGGAAATGGTGAGCTATTGACTTACTCGCTCATTGGCTCTTGTTTTGAGTTTAACTTAATTAAATATTATTACTAGGTTATCAAAATTTAGTCTAGGAAATGGTGAGCTACTGATTTACTCGCTCATTCGCTCTTTTTTTTACTTTAAATTAATTAAATATTATTACTAGGATATCAAAATTTAGTCTAGGAAATGGTGAGCTACTGATTTACTCGCTCATTTGCTCTCTTTTTGACTTTAAATTAATTAAATATTATTACTAGGTTATAAAAATATAGTCTAGGAAATGGTCAGCTATTGACTTACTCGCTCATTGGCTCTCGTTTTGAGTTTAACTTAATTAAATATTATTACTAGGTTATAAAAATATGTGAGCTTCTGATTTACTCGCTCATTCGCTCTAACTCTGATTTTAACTTAAATTAATATTATTACTAGGATATCAAAATTTAGTCTAGGAAATGGTGAGCTACTGATTTACTCGCCCATTCTCTCTCGTTTTGAGTTTAAATTAATTTAATATTATTACTAGGATATCAAAATTTAGTCTAGGAAATGGTGAGGTACATCAGTACCTATCTCTTCTCTATCTATCAGAATTACTCGCTCATTCTCTCTCGTTTTGAGCTTAATTTAATATTATTATTAGGATATCAAAATTTAGTCTAGGAAATGGTGAGGTACTGATTTACTCGCTGATTCTCTCTCGTTTTGAGTTTAACTTAATTAAATCTTATTACTAGGATATAAAAATTTAGTCTAGGAAATGGTGAGGAACTGATATACTCGCTCATTCGCTCTCGCTCTGAGTTTAAGTTAATTTAATATTATTACTAGGATATCAAAATTTAGTCTGGGAAATGGTGAGCTACTGATTTACTCGCTCATTCGCTCTAGCTCTGAATTTAACTTAATTTAATATTATTACTAGTATATCAAAATTCAGTCTAGGAAATGGTGAGGTACTGATATACTCGCTCATTCGCTCTTGCTCTGAGTTTAACTTAATTAAATCTTATTACTAGGATATCAAAATTTAGTCTAGGAAATGGTGAGCTAATGATTTACTCGCTCATTCTCCCTCGTTTTGAGTTTAACTTAATTTAATATTATTACTAGGATATCAAAATTTAGTCTGGGAAATGGTGAGCTACTGATTTACTCGCTCATTCGCTCTCTTTTTGAGTTTAAATTAATTAAATATTATTACTAGGTTATAAAAATATAGTCTAGGAAATGTTGAGCTACTGATTTACTCACTCATTCGCTCTTGCTCTGAGATTAACTTAATTGAATATTATTACTAGGATATCAAAATTTAGTCTAGGAAATGGTGAACTACTGATTTACTCGCTCATTCGCTCTCTTTTTGAGTTTAAATTAATTAAATATTATTACTTGGTTATAAAAATATAGTCTAGGAAATGTTGAGCTACTGATTTACTCGCTCATTCGCTTTTGCTCTGAGTTTAACTTAATTTAATATTATTACTAGGATTTGAATATTTAGTCTAGGAAATGGTGAGCTACTGATTTACTCTTACATTCGCTCTCGCTCTGAGTTTAACTTAATTTAATATTATTACTAGGATATCAAAATTTAGTCTAGGAAATGGTGAGCTACTGATTTACTCGCTCATTCGCTCTTGCTCTGAGATTAACTTAATTTAATATTATTACTAGGATATCAAAATTTAGTCTAGGAAATGGTGAGCTACTGATTTACTCGCTCATTCTCTCTCGTTTTTAGTTTAACTTAATTTAATATTATTACTAGGATATCAAAATTTAGTCTGGGAAATCGTGAGCTACTGATTTACTCGCTCATTCGCTCCCTTTTTGAGTTTAAATTAAACATTATTACTAGGTTATAAAAATATAGTTTAGGAAATGGTGTGCTACTGATTTACTCACTCATTCGCTCTTGCTCTGAGTTCAACTTAATTTAATATTATTACTAGGATATGAATATTTAGTCTAGGATATGTTGAGCTACAGATTTACTCACTCATTCGCTCTAGCTCTGAATTTAACTTAATTTAATATTATTACTAGTATATCAAAATTCAGTCTAGGAAATGGTGAGGTACTGATATACTCGCTCATTCGCTCTTGCTCTGAGTTTAACTTAATTAAATCTTATTACTAGGATATCAAAATTTAGTCTAGGAAATGGTGAGCTAATGATTTACTCGCTCATTCTCCCTCGTTTTGAGTTTAACTTAATTTAATATTATTACTAGGATATCAAAATTTAGTCTGGGAAATGGTGAGCTACTGATTTACTCGCTCATTCGCTCTCTTTTTGAGTTTAAATTAATTAAATATTATTACTAGGTTATAAAAATATAGTCTAGGAAACGGTGAGCTATTGACTTACTCGCTCATTCTCCCTCGTTTTGAATTTAACTTAATTTAATATTATTACTAGGATATCAAAATTTAGTCTGGGAAATGGTGAGCTACTGATTTACTCGCTCATTCGCTCTCTTTTTGAGTTTAAATTAATTAAATATTATTACTAGGTTATAAAAATATAGTCTAGGAAAAGGTGAGCTATTGACTTACTCGCTCATTGGCTCTCGTTTTGAGTTTAACTTAATTAAATATTATTACTAGGTTATAAAAATATAGTCTAGGAAATGTTGAGCTACTGATTTACTCACTCATTCGCTCTTGCTCTGAGATTAACTTAATTGAATATTATTACTAGGATATCAAAATTTAGTCTAGGAAATGGTGAACTACTGATTTACTCGCTCATTCGCTCTCTTTTTGAGTTTAAATTAATTAAATATTATTACTTGGTTATAAAAATATAGTCTAGGAAATGTTGAGCTACTGATTTACTCGCTCATTCGTTTTTGCTCTGAGTTTAACTTAATTTAATATTATTACTAGGATTTGAATATTTAGTCTAGGAAATGGTGAGCTACTGATTTACTCTTACATTCGCTCTCGCTCTGAGTTTAACTTAATTTAATATTATTACTAGGATATCAAAATTTTGTCTAGGAAATAGTGAGCTACTGATTTACTCGCTCATTCGCTCTTGCTCTGAGATTAACTTAATTTAATATTATTACTAGGATATCAAAATTTAGTCTAGGAAATGGTGAGCTACTGATTTACTCGCTCATTCTCTCTCGTTTTTAGTTTAACTTAATTTAATATTATTACTAGGATATCAAAATTTAGTCTGGGAAATCGTGAGCTACTGATTTACTCGCTCATTCGCTCCCTTTTTGAGTTTAAATTAAACATTATTACTAGGTTATAAAAATATAGTTTAGGAAATGGTGTGCTACTGATTTACTCACTCATTCGCTCTTGCTCTGAGTTCAACTTAATTTAATATTATTACTAGGATATGAATATTTAGTCTAGGAAATGTTGAGCTACAGATTTACTCACTCATTCGCTCTCGCTCTGAGTTTAACTTAATTTAATATTATTACTAGTATATCAAAATTCAGTCTAGGAAATGGTGAGGTACTGATATACTCGCTCATTCGCTCTTGCTCTGAGTTTAACTTAATTAAATCTTATTACTAGGATATCAAAATTTAGTCTAGGAAATGGTGAGCTAATGTTTTACTCGCTCATACTCTCTCGTTTTGAGTTTAATTTAATTTAATATTATTACTAGGATATCAAAATTTAGTCTGGGAAATGGTGAGCTACTGATTTACTCGCTCATTCGCTCCCTTTTTGAGTTTAAATTAATTAAACATTATTACTAGGTTATAAAAATATAGTTTAGGAAATGGTGTGCTACTGATTTACTCACTCATTCGCTCTTGCTCTGAGTTCAACTTAATTTAATATTATTACTAGTATATCAAAATTCAGTCTAGGAAATGGTGATCTACTGATATACTCGCTCATTCGCTCTTGCTCTGAGTTTAACTTAATTAAATCTTATTACTAGGATATCAAAATTTAGTCTAGGAAATGGTGAGCTAATGATTTACTCGCTCATTCTCCCTCGTTTTGAGTTTAACTTAATTTAATATTATTACTAGGATATCAAAATTTAGTCTGGGAAATGGTGAGCTACTGATTTACTCGCTCATTCGCTCTCTTTTTGAGTTTAAATTAATTAAATATTATTACTAGGTTATAAAAATATAGTCTAGGAAACGGTGAGCTATTGACTTACTCGCTCATTCGCTCTTGCTCTGAGATTAACTTAATTTAATATTATTACTAGGATATCAAAATTTAGTCTAGGAAATGGTGAGCTACTGATTTACTCGCTCATTCTCTCTCGTTTTTAGTTTAACTTAATTTAATATTATTACTAGGATATCAAAATTTAGTCTGGGAAATGGTGAGCTACTGATTTACTCGCTAATTCGCTCTCTTTTTGAGTTTAAATTAATTAAATATTATTACTAGGTTATAACAATATAGTCTAAAAAATGTTGAGCTACTGATTTACTCACTCATTCGCTCTTGCTCTGAGATTAACTTAATTGAATATTATTACTAGGATATCAAAATTTAGTCTAGGAAATGGTGAACTACTGATTTACTCGCTCATTCGCCCTCTTTTTGAGTTTAAATTAATATAATATTATTACTTGGTTATAAAAATATAGTCTAGGAAATGTTTAGCTACTGATTTACTCGCTTATTCGCTTTTGCTCTGAGTTTAACTTAATTTAATATTATTACTAGGATTTGAATATTTAGTCTAGGAAATGGTGAGCTACTGATTTGCTCTTACATTCGCTCTCGCTCTGAGTTTAACTTAATTTAATATTATTACTAGGATATCAAAATATAGTCTAGGAAATTTTGAGCTACTGATTAACTCGCTCATTCGCTCTTGCTCTGAGTTCAACTTAATTTAATATTATTACTAGGATATCAAAATTTAGTCTAGAAAATGGTGAGCTACTGATTTACTCGGTCATTCTCTCTTGTTTTGAGTTTAATTTAATTTAATATTATTACTAGGATATCAAAATTTAGTCTGGGAAATGGTGAGCTACTGATTTACTCGCTCATTCGCTCCCTTTTTGAGTTTAAATTAATTAAATATTATTACTAGGTTATAAAAATATAGTTTAGGAAATGGTGTGCTACTGATTTACTCACTCATTCGCTCTTGCTCTGAGTTCAACTTAATTTAATATTATTACTAGGATATGAATATTTAGTCTAGGAAATGTTGAGCTACAGATTTACTCACTCATTCGCTCTCGCTCTGAGTTTAACTTAATTTAATATTATTACTAGTATATCAAAATTTAGTCTAGGAAATGGTGAGCTTCTGATTTACTCGCTCATTCGCTCTCGCTCTGAGTTTAACTTAATTTAATATTATTACTAGGATATCAAAATTTAGTCTAGGAAATGGTGAGAAACTGATATACTCGCTCATTCGCTCTTGCTCTGAGTTTAACTTAATTAAATCTTATTACTAGGATATAAAAATTTAGTCTAGGAAATGGTGAGCTTCTGATTTACTCGCTCATTCGCTCTCGCTCTGAGTTTTACTTAATTTAATATTATTACTAGGATATCAAAATTTAGTCTAGGAAATGGTGAGCTACTGATTTACTCGCTCATTTGCTCTCTTTTTGACTTTAAATTATTTAAATATTATTACTATGTTATAAAAATATAGTCTAGGAAATGGTGAACTATTGACTTACTCGCTCATTGGCTCTTGTTTTGAGTTTAACTTAATTAAATATTATTACTAGGTTATAAAAATATGTGAGCTTCTGATTTACTCGCTCATTCGCTCTCGCTCTGAGTTTAACTTAATTAAATATTATTACTAGGTTACAAAAATATGTGAGCTTCTGATTTACTCGCTCATTCGCTCTAACTCTGATTTTAACTTAAATTAATATTATTACTAGGATATCAAAATTTAGTCTAGGAAATGGTGAGCTACTGATTTACTCGCCCATTCTCTCTCGTTTTGAGTTTAAATTAATTTAATATTATTACTAGGATATCAAAATTTAGTCTAGGAAATTGTGAGCTGCTGATGTACTCGCTCATTCTCTCTCGTTTTGATTTTAACTTAATTTAATATTATTACTAGGATATCAAAATTTAGTCTAGGAAATGGTGAGCTACTGATTTACTCGCTCATTCTCTCTCGTTTTGAGTTTAACTTAATTTAATATTATTACTAGGATATCAAAATTTAGTCTAGGAAATGGTGAGGTACATCAGTACCTATCTCTTCTCTTTCTATCAGAATTACTCGCTCATTCGCTCTTTTTTTGACTTTAAATTAATTAAATATTATTACTAGGATATCAAAATTTAGTCTAGGAAATGGTGAGCTACTGATTTACTCGCTCATTTGCTCTCTTTTTGACTTTAAATTAATTAAATATTATTAATAGGTTATAAAAATATAGTCTAGGAAATGGTCAGCTATTGACTTACTCGCTCATTGGCTCTCGTTTTGAGTTTAACTTAATTAAATATTATTACTAGGTTACAAAAATATGTGAGCTTCTGATTTACTCGCTCATTCGCTCTAACTCTGATTTTAACTTAAATTAATATTATTACTAGGATATCAAAATTTAGTCTAGGAAATGGTGAGCTACTGATTTACTCGCTAATTTGCTCTCTTTTTGACTTTAAATTATTAAAATATTATTACTAGGTTTTAAAAAATATAGTCTAGGAAATGGTGAGCTATTGACTTACTCGCTCATTGGCTCTTGTTTTGAGTTTAACTTAATTAAATATTATTACTAGGTTATCAAAATTTAGTCTAGGAAATGGTGAGCTACTGATTTACTCGCTCATTCGCTCTTTTTTTGACTTTAAATTAATTAAATATTATTACTAGGATATCAAAATTTAGTCTAGGAAATGGTGAGCTACTGATTTACTCGCTCATTTGCTCTCTTTTTGACTTTAAATTAATTAAATATTATTACTAGGTTATAAAAATATAGTCTAGGAAATGGTCAGCTATTGACTTACTCGCTCATTGGCTCTCGTTTTGAGTTTAACTTAATTAAATATTATTACTAGGTTATAAAAATATGTGAGCTTCTGATTTACTCGCTCATTCGCTCTAACTCTGATTTTAACTTAAATTAATATTATTACTAGGATATCAAAATTTAGTCTAGGAAATGGTGAGCTACTGATTTACTCGCCCATTCTCTCTCGTTTTGAGTTTAAATTAATTTAATATTATTACTAGGATATCAAAATTTAGTCTAGGAAATGGTGAGGTACATCAGTACCTATCTCTTCTCTATCTATCAGAATTACTCGCTCATTCTCTCTCGTTTTGAGCTTAATTTAATATTATTATTAGGATATCAAAATTTAGTCTAGGAAATGGTGAGGTACTGATTTACTCGCTGATTCTCTCTCGTTTTGAGTTTAACTTAATTAAATCTTATTACTAGGATATAAAAATTTAGTCTAGGAAATGGTGAGGAACTGATATACTCGCTCATTCGCTCTCGCTCTGAGTTTAAGTTAATTTAATATTATTACTAGGATATCAAAATTTAGTCTAGGAAATGGTGGGCTACTGATTTACTTGCTCATTCTCTCTCGTTTTGAGGTTAACTTAATTTAATATTATTACTAGTATATAAAAATTTAGTCTAGGAAATGGTGAGCTACTGATTTACTCGCTCATTCTTTCTCGTTTTTAGTTTAACTTAATTTAATATTATTACTAGGATATCAAAATTTAGTCTAGGAAATGGTGAGCTACTGATTTACTCGCTCATTTGCTCTCTTTTTGACTTTAAATTAATTAAATATTATTACTAGGTTATAAAAATATAGTCTAGGAAATGGTCAGCTATTGACTTACACGCTCATTGGCTCTCGTTTTGAGTTTAACTTAATTAAATATTATTACTAGGTTATAAAAATATGTGAGCTTCTGATTTACTCGCTCATTCGCTCTAACTCTGATTTTAACTTAATTTAATATTATTACTAGGATATCAAAATTTAGTCTAGGAAATGGTGAGCTACTGATTTACTCGCCCATTCTCTCTCGTTTTGAGTTTAAATTAATTTAATATTATTACTAGGATATCAAAATTTAGTCTAGGAAATGGTGAGCTGCTGATTTACTCGCTCATTCTCTCTCGTTTTGAGTTTAACTTAATTTAATATTATTACTAGGATATCAAAATTTAGTCTAGGAAATGGTGAGCTACTGATTTACTCGCTCATTCTCTCTCGTTTTGAGTTTAACTTAATTTAATATTATTACTAGGATATCAAAATTTAGTCTAGCAAATTGTGAGCTACTGATTTACTCGCTCATTCGCTCTCGCTCTGAGATTAACTTTATTTAATATTATTACTACGATATCAAAATTTAGTCTAGGAAATGGTGAGCTACTGATTTACTCGCTCATTCACTCTCTTTTTGACTTTAAATTAATTAAATATTATTACTAGGTTATAAAAATATAGTCTAGGAAATGGTGAGCTACTGATTTACTCGCTCATTCTCTTTGTATTTGAGTTTAAATTAATTTAATATTATTACTAGGATATCAAAATTTAGTCTAGGAAATGGTGAGCTACTGATTTACTCACTCATTCGCTCTAGCTCTGAGTTTAACAAAAATTTAATATTATTACTAGGATATAAAAATTTAGTCTAGGAAATGGTGAGGTACTGATATACTCGCTCATTCGCTCTTGCTCTGAATTTAACTTAATTAAATCTTATGTATATAAAGATATAAAAATATAGTCTAGGAAATGTTGAGCTACTGATTTACTCACTCATTCGCTCTAGCTCTGAGTTTAACAAAAATTTAATATTATTACTAGGATATAAAAATTTAGTCTAGGAAATGGTGAGGTACTGATATACTCGCTCATTCGCTCTTGCTCTGAATTTAACTTAATTAAATCTTATGTATATAAAGATATAAAAATATAGTCTAGGAAATGGTGAGTTACTGATTTACTCACTCATTCGCTCTTGCTCTGAGTTTAACTTAATTTAATATTATTACTACGATATGAAAATTTAGCCCAGGAAATGGTGAGCTATTGACTTACTCGCTCATTGGCTCTCGTTTTGAGTTTAACTTAATTAAATCTTATTACTAGGATATAAAAATTTAGTCTAGGAAATGGTGAGCTTCTGATTTACTCGCTCATTTGCTCTCTTTTTGACTTTAAATTATTTAAATATTATTACTAGGTTATAAAAATATAGTCTAGGAAATGGTGAGCTATTGACTTACTCGCTCATTGGCTCTTGTTTTGAGTTTAACTTAATTAAATATTATTACTTGGTTATAAAAATATGTGAGCTTCAGATTTACTCGCTCATTCGCTCTCGCTCTGAGTTTAACTTAATTTAATATTATTACTAGGATATCAAAATTTAGTCTAGGAAATGGTGAGGTACATCAGTACCTATCTCTTCTCTATCTATCAGAATTACTCGCTCATTCTCTCTCTTTTTGAGTTTAACTTAATTTAATATTATTACCAGTATATCAAAATTTAGTCTAGGAAATGGTGAGCTACTGATTTACTCGCTCATTCTCTCTCGTTTTTAGTTTAACTTAATTTAATATTATTACTAGGATATCAAAATTTAGTCTAGGAAATGGTGAGGTACTGATATACTCGCTCATTCGCTCTTGCTCTGAGTTTAACTTAATTAAATCTTATTACTAGGATATAAAAATTTAGTCTAAGAAATGGTGAGCTTCTGATTTACTCGCTCATTCGCTCTCGCTCTGAGTTTAACTTAATTTAATATTATTACTAGGATATCAAAATTTAGTCTAGGAAATGGCGAGCTACTGATTTACTCGCCCATTCTCTCTCGTTTTGAGTTTAAATTAATTTAATATTATTACTAGGATATCAAAATTTAGTCTAGGAAATGGTGAGCTACTGATTTACTCGCTCATTCGCTCTTTTTTTGACTTTAAATTAATTAAATATTATTACTAGGATATCAAAATTTAGTCTAGGAAATGGTGAGCTACTGATTTACTCGCTCATTTGCTCTCTTTTTGACTTTAAATTAATTAAATATTATAACTAGGTTATAAAAATTTAGGAAATGGTGAGCTACTGATTTACTCGCTCATTCACTCTCTTTTTGACTTTAAGTTAATTAAATATTATTACTAGGTTATAAAAATATAGTCTAGGAAATGGTGAGCTATTGACTTACTCGCTCATTGGCTCTCGTTTTGAGTTTAACTTAATTAAATATTATTACTATGTTATAAAAATATAGTCTAGGAAATGGTGAAGTACTGATTTACTCACTCATTCGCTCTTGCTCTGAGATTAACTTAATTTAATATTATTACTAGGATATCAAAATTTAGTCTAGGAAATGGTGAGGTACTGATATACTAGCTCATTCTCTCTGGTTTTGAGTTTAACTTAATTTAATCTTATTACTAGGATATAAAAATTTAGTCTAGGAAATGGTGAGCTTCTGATTTACTCGCTCATTTGCTCTCTTTTTGACTTTAAATTATTTAAATATTATTACTAGGTTATAAAAATATAGTCTAGGAAATGGTGAGCTATTGACTTACTCGCTCATTGGCTCTTGTTTTGAGTTTAACTTAATTAAATATTATTACTAGGTTATAAAAATATGTGAGCTTCTGATTTACTCGCTCATTCGTTCTCGCTCTGAGTTTAACTTAATTTAATATTATTACTAGGATATCAAAATTTAGTCTAGGAAATGGTGAGGTACATCAGTACCTATCTCTTCTCTATCTATCAGAATTACTCGCTCATTCTCTCTCTTTTTGAGTTTAACTTAATTTAATATTATTACCAGTATATCAAAATTTAGTCTAGGAAATGGTGAGCTACTGATTTACTCGCTCATTCTCTTTCGTTTTTAGTTTAACTTAATTTTATATTATTACTAGGATATCAAAATTTAGTCTAGGAAATGGTGAGGTACTGATATACTCGCTCATTCGCTCTTGCTCTGAGTTTAACTTAATTAAATCTTATTACTAGGATATAAAAATTTAGTCTAAGAAATGGTGAGCTTCTGATTTACTCGCTCATTCGCTCTCGCTCTGAGTTTAACTTAATTTAATATTATTACTAGGATATCAAAATTTAGTCTAGGAAATGGTGAGCTACTGATTTACTCGCCCATTCTCTCTCGTTTTGAGTTTAAATTAATTTAATATTATTACTAGGATATCAAAATTTAGTCTAGAAAATGGTGAGCTACTGATTTACTTGCTCATTCGCTCTTTTTTTGACTTTAAATTAATTAAATATTATTACTAGGATATCAAAATTTAGTCTAGGAAATGGTGAGCTACTGATTTACTCGCTCATTTGCTCTCTTTTTGACTTTAAATTAATTAAATATTATTACTAGGTTATAAAAATTTAGGAAATGGTGAGCTACTGATTTACTCGCTCATTCACTCTCTTTTTGACTTTAAATTAATTAAATATTATTACTAGGTTATAAAAATATAGTCTAGGAAATGGTGAGCTATTGACTTACTCGCTCATTGGCTCTCGTTTTGAGTTTAACTTAATTAAATATTATTACTATGTTATAAAAATATAGTCTAGGAAATGGTGAAGTACTGATTTACTCACTCATTCGCTCTTGCTCTGAGATTAACTTAATTTAATATTATTACTAGGATATCAAAATTTAGTCTAGGAAATGGTGAGGTACTAATATACTCGCTCATTCGCTCTTGCTCTGAGTTTAACTTAATTAAATCTTATTACTAGGATATAAAATTTTAGTCTAGGAAATGGTGAGCAACTGATTTACTCGCTCATTCGCTTTCGCTGTGAGTTTAACTTAATTTAATATTATTACTAGGATATCAAAATTTAGTCTAGGAAATCGCGAGGTACTGATTTACTTGCCCATTCTCTCTCGTTTTGAGTTTAAATTAATTTAATATTATTACTAGGATATCAAAATTTAGGAAATGGTGAGCTACTGATTTACTCGCTCATTCACTCTCTTTTTGACTTTAAATTAATTAAATATTATTACTAGGATATCAAAATTTAGTCTAGGAAATGGCGAGGTACTGATTTACTCGCCCATTCTCTTTCGTTTTGAGTTTAAATTAATTTAATATTATTACTAGGATATCAAAATTTAGTCTAGGAAATGGTGAGCTACTGATTTACTCGCTCATTTGCTCTCTTTTTGACTTTAAATTAATTAAATATTATTACTAGGTTATAAAAATATAGTCTAGGAAATGGTCAGCTATTGACTTACTCGCTTATTGGCTCTCGTTTTGAGTTTAACTTAATTAAATATTATTACTAGGTTATAAAAATATGTGAGCTTCTGATTTACTCGCTCATTCGCTCTAACTCTGATTTTAACTTAAATTAATATTATTACTACGATATCAAAATTTAGTCTAGGAAATGGTGAGCTACTGATTTACTCGCCCATTCTCTCTCGTTTTGAGTTTAAATTAATTAAATATTATTACTAGGTTATAAAATTATAGTCTAGGAAATAGTGAGCTATTGACTTACTCGCTCATTGGCTCTCGTTTTGAGTTTAAATTACTTAAATCTTATTACTAGGATATAAAAATACAGTCTAGGAAATGTTGAGCTACTGATTTACTCGCTCATTCGCTCTCTTTTTGAGTTTAAATTAATTAAATATTATTACTAGGTTATAAAAATATAGTCTAGGAAATGGTGAGTTACTGATTTACTCACTCATTCGCTCTTGCTCTGAGTTTAACTTAATTTAATATTATTACTACGATATGAAAATTTAGCCTAGGAAATGGTGAGCTATTGACTTACTCGCTCATTGGCTCTCGTTTTGAGTTTAACTTAATTAAATATTATTACTAGGTTATAAAAATATGTGAGCTTCTGATTTACTCGCTCATTCGCTCTCGCTCTGAGTTTAACTTAATTTAATATTATTACTACGATATCAAAATTTAGTCAAGGAAATGGTGAGCTACTGATTTACTCGCTGATTCTCTCTCGTTTTGAGTTTAACTTAATTTAATATTAATACTAGGATATCAAAATTTAGTCTAGGAAATGGTGAGCGTCTGATTTACTCGCTCATTCTCTCTCGCTCTGAGTTTAACTTAATTTAATATTATTACTAGGATATCAAAATTTAGTCTAGGAAATGGTGAGCTACTGATTTACTCACTCATTCGCTCTAGCTCTGAGTTTAACAAAAATTTAATATTATTACTAGGATATAAAAATTTAGTCTAGGAAATGGTGAGGTACTGATATACTCGCTCATTCGCTCTTGCTCTGAATTTAACTTAATTAAATCTTATGTATATAAAGATATTAAAATATAGTCTAGGAAATGTTGAGCTACTGATTTACTCGCTCATTCTCTCTGGTTTTGAGTTTAACTTAATTTAATATTATTACTAGGATATCAAAATTTTGTCTAGGAAATGGTGAGCTACTGATTTACTCGCTCATTCGCTCTCTTTTTGAGTTTAAATTAATTAAATATTATTACTAGGTTATAAAAATATAGTCTAGGAAATGGTGAGGTACTGATATAGTCGCTCATTCGCTCTTGCTCTGAGTTTAACTTAATTAAATCTTATTACTAGGATATAAAATTTTAGTCTAGGAAATGGTGAGCAACTAATTTACTCGCTCATTCGCTCTCGCTCTGAGATTTACTTAATTTAATATTATTACTAGGATATAAAAATTTAGTCTAGGAAATGGTGAGCAACTGATTTACTTGCCCATTCACTCTCGCTCTGAGTTTAACTTAATTTAATATTATTACTAGGATATAAAAATTTAGTCTAGGAAATGGTGAGCAACTGATTTACTTGCCCATTCTCTCTCGTTTTAAGTTTAAATTAATTTAATATTATTACTAGGATATCAAAATTTAGTCTAGGAAATGGTGAGGTACATCAGTACCTATCTCTTCTCTTTCTATCAGAATTACTCGCTCATTCGCTCTTTTTTTGACTTTAAATTAATTAAATATTATTACTAGGATATCAAAATTTAGTCTAGGAAATGGTGAGCTACTGATTTACTCGCTCATTTGCTCTCTTTTTGACTTTAAATTAATTAAATATTATTAATAGGTTATAAAAATATAGTCTAGGAAATGGTCAGCTATTGACTTACTCGCTCATTGGCTCTCGTTTTGAGTTTAACTTAATTAAATATTATTACTAGGTTACAAAAATATGTGAGCTTCTGATTTACTCGCTCATTCGCTCTAACTCTGATTTTAACTTAAATTAATATTATTACTAGGATATCAAAATTTAGTCTAGGAAATGGTGAGCTACTGATTTACTCGCTAATTTGCTCTCTTTTTGACTTTAAATTATTAAAATATTATTACTAGGTTTTAAAAAATATAGTCTAGGAAATGGTGAGCTATTGACTTACTCGCTCATTGGCTCTTGTTTTGAGTTTAACTTAATTAAATATTATTACTAGGTTATAAAAATATGTGAGCTTCTGATTTACTCGCTCATTCGCTCTCGCTCTGAATTTAACTTAATTTAATATTATTACTAGGATATCAAAATTTAGTCTAGGAAATGGTGAGGAACTGATATACTCGCTCATTCGCTCTCGCTCTGAGTTTAAGTTAATTTAATATTATTACTAGGATATCAAAATTTAGTCTAGGAAATGGTGGGCTACTGATTTACTTGCTCATTCTCTCTCGTTTTGAGGTTAAATTAATTTAATATTATTACTAGGATATCAAAATTTAGTCTAGGAAATGGTGAGCTTCTGATTTACTCGCTCATTCGCTCTCGCTCTGAGTTTAACTTAATTTAATATTATTACTAGGATATCAAAATTTAGTCTAGGAAATGGTGAGCTACTGATTTACTCGCTCATTCTCTCTCGTTTTTAGTTTAACTTAATTTAATATTATTACTAGGATATCAAAATTTAGTCTAGGAAATGGTGAGGTACTGATATACTCGCTCATTCGCTCTTGCTCTGAGTTTAACTTAATTAAATCTTATTACTAGGATATAAAAATTTAGTCTAGGAAATGGTGAGCTTCTGATTTACTCGCTCATTCGCTCTCGCTCTGAGTTTAACTTAATTTAATATTATTACTAGGATATCAAAATTTAGTCTAGGAAATGGTGAGCTACTGATTTACTCGCCCATTCTCTCTCGTTTTGAGTTTAAATTAATTTAATATTATTACTAGGATATCAAAATTTAGTCTAGGAAATGGTGAGCTACTGATTTACTCGCTCATTCGCTCTTTTTTTGACTTTAAATTAATTAAATATTATTACTAGGATATCAAAATTTAGTCTAGGAAATGGTGAGCTACTAATTTACTCGCTCATTTGCTCTCTTTTTGACTTTAAATTAATTAAATATTATTACTAGGTTATAAAAATATAGTCTAGGAAATGGTCAGCTATTGACTTACTCGCTCATTGGCTCTCGTTTTGACTTTAAATTAATTAAATATTATTAATAGGTTATAAAAATATAGTCTAGGAAATGGTCAGCTATTGACTTACTCGCTCATTGGCTCTCGTTTTGAGTTTAACTTAATTAAATATTATTACTAGGTTACAAAAATATGTGAGCTTCTGATTTACTCGCTCATTCGCTCTAACTCTGATTTTAACTTAAATTAATATTATTACTAGGATATCAAAATTTAGTCTAGGAAATGGTGAGCTACTGATTTACTCGCTAATTTGCTCTCTTTTTGACTTTAAATTATTAAAATATTATTACTAGGTTTTAAAAAATATAGTCTAGGAAATGGTGAGCTATTGACTTACTCGCTCATTGGCTCTTGTTTTGAGTTTAACTTAATTAAATATTATTACTAGGTTATAAAAATATGTGAGCTTCTGATTTACTCGCTCATTCGCTCTCGCTCTGAATTTAACTTAATTTAATATTATTACTAGGATATCAAAATTTAGTCTAGGAAATGGTGAGGAACTGATATACTCGCTCATTCGCTCTCGCTCTGAGTTTAAGTTAATTTAATATTATTACTAGGATATCAAAATTTAGTCTAGGAAATGGTGGGCTACTGATTTACTTGCTCATTCTCTCTCGTTTTGAGGTTAAATTAATTTAATATTATTACTAGGATATCAAAATTTAGTTTAGGAAATGGTGAGCTTCTGATTTACTCGCTCATTCGCTCTCGCTCTGAGTTTAACTTAATTTAATATTATTACTAGGATATCAAAATTTAGTCTAGGAAATGGTGAGCTACTGATTTACTCGCTCATTCTCTCTCGTTTTTAGTTTAACTTAATTTAATATTATTACTAGGATATCAAAATTTAGTCTAGGAAATGGTGAGGTACTGATATACTCGCTCATTCGCTCTTGCTCTGAGTTTAACTTAATTAAATCTTATTACTAGGATATAAAAATTTAGTCTAGGAAATGGTGAGCTTCTGATTTACTCGCTCATTCGCTCTCGCTCTGAGTTTAACTTAATTTAATATTATTACTAGGATATCAAAATTTAGTCTAGGAAATGGTGAGCTACTGATTTACTCGCCCATTCTCTCTCGTTTTGAGTTTAAATTAATTTAATATTATTACTAGGATATCAAAATTTAGTCTAGGAAATGGTGAGCTACTGATTTACTCGCTCATTCGCTCTTTTTTTGACTTTAAATTAATTAAATATTATTACTAGGATATCAAAATTTAGTCTAGGAAATGGTGAGCTACTAATTTACTCGCTCATTTGCTCTCTTTTTGACTTTAAATTAATTAAATATTATTACTAGGTTATAAAAATATAGTCTAGGAAATGGTCAGCTATTGACTTACTCGCTCATTGGCTCTCGTTTTGAGTTTAACTTAATTAAATATTATTACTAGGTTATAAAAATATGTGAGCTTCTGATTTACTCGCTCATTCGCTCTAACTCTGATTTTAACTTATATTAATATTATTACTAGGATATCAAAATTTAGTCTAGGAAATGGTGAGCAACTGATTTACTCGCCCATTCTCTCTCGTTTTGAGTTTAAATTAATTTAATATTATTACTAGGATATCAAAATTTAGTCTAGGAAATGGTGAGGTACATCAGTACCTATCTCTTCTCTATCTATCAGAATTACTCGCTCGTTCTCTCTCGTTTTGAGCTTAATTTAATATTATTACTAGGATATCAAAATTTAGTCTAGGAAATGGTGGGCTACTGATTTACTTGCTCATTCTCTCTCGTTTTGAGGTTAACTTAATTTAATATTATTACTAGTATATAAAAATTTAGTCTAGGAAATGGTGAGCTACTGATTTACTCGCTCATTCTTTCTCGTTTTTAGTTTAACTTAATTTAATATTATTACTAGGATATCAAAATTTAGTCTAGGAAATGGTGAGCTACTGATTTACTCGCTCATTTGCTCTCTTTTTGACTTTAAATTAATTAAATATTATTACTAGGTTATAAAAATATAGTCTAGGAAATGGTCAGCTATTGACTTACTCGCTCATTGGCTCTCGTTTTGAGTTTAACTTAATTAAATATTATTACTAGGTTATAAAAATATGTGAGCTTCTGATTTACTCGCTCATTCGCTCTAACTCTGATTTTAACTTAATTTAATATTATTACTAGGATATCAAAATTTAGTCTAGGAAATGGTGAGCTACTGATTTACTCGCCCATTCTCTCTCGTTTTGAGTTTAAATTAATTTAATATTATTACTAGGATATCAAAATTTAGTCTAGGAAATGGTGAGCTGCTGATTTACTCGCTCATTCTCTCTCGTTTTGAGTTTAACTTAATTTAATATTATTACTAGAATATCAAAATTTAGTCTAGGAAATGGTGAGCTACTGATTTACTCGCTCATTCTCTCTCGTTTTGACTTTAAATTATTAAAATATTATTACTAGGTTTTAAAAAATATAGTCTAGGAAATGGTGAGCTATTGACTTACTCGCTCATTGGCTCTTGTTTTGAGTTTAACTTAATTAAATATTATTACTAGGTTATAAAAATATGTGAGCTTCTGATTTACTCGCTCATTCGCTCTCGCTCTGAATTTAACTTAATTTAATATTATTACTAGGATATCAAAATTTAGTCTAGGAAATGGTGAGGAACTGATATACTCGCTCATTCGCTCTCGCTCTGAGTTTAAGTTAATTTAATATTATTACTAGGATATCAAAATTTAGTCTAGGAAATGGTGGGCTACTGATTTACTTGCTCATTCTCTCTCGTTTTGAGGTTAAATTAATTTAATATTATTACTAGGATATCAAAATTTAGTTTAGGAAATGGTGAGCTTCTGATTTACTCGCTCATTCGCTCTCGCTCTGAGTTTAACTTAATTTAATATTATTACTAGGATATCAAAATTTAGTCTAGGAAATGGTGAGCTACTGATTTACTCGCTCATTCTCTCTCGTTTTTAGTTTAACTTAATTTAATATTATTACTAGGATATCAAAATTTAGTCTAGGAAATGGTGAGGTACTGATATACTCGCTCATTCGCTCTTGCTCTGAGTTTAACTTAATTAAATCTTATTACTAGGATATAAAAATGTAGTCTAGGAAATGGTGAGCTTCTGATTTACTCGCTCATTCGCTCTCGCTCTGAGTTTAACTTAATTTAATATTATTACTAGGATATCAAAATTTAGTCTAGGAAATGGTGAGCTACTGATTTACTCGCCCATTCGCTCTCGCTCTGAATTTAACTTAATTTAATATTATTACTAGGATATCAAAATTTAGTCTAGGAAATGGTGAGGAACTGATATACTCGCTCATTCGCTCTCGCTCTGAGTTTAAGTTAATTTAATATTATTACTAGGATATCAAAATTTAGTCTAGGAAATGGTGGGCTACTGATTTACTTGCTCATTCTCTCTCGTTTTGAGGTTAAATTAATTTAATATTATTACTAGGATATCAAAATTTAGTTTAGGAAATGGTGAGCTTCTGATTTACTCGCTCATTCGCTCTCGCTCTGAGTTTAACTTAATTTAATATTATTACTAGGATATCAAAATTTAGTCTAGGAAATGGTGAGCTACTGATTTACTCGCTCATTCTCTCTCGTTTTTAGTTTAACTTAATTTAATATTATTACTAGGATATCAAAATTTAGTCTAGGAAATGGTGAGGTACTGATATACTCGCTCATTCGCTCTTGCTCTGAGTTTAACTTAATTAAATCTTATTACTAGGATATAAAAATTTAGTCTAGGAAATGGTGAGCTTCTGATTTACTCGCTCATTCGCTCTCGCTCTGAGTTTAACTTAATTTAATATTATTACTAGGATATCAAAATTTAGTCTAGGAAATGGTGAGCTACTGATTTACTCGCCCATTCTCTCTCGTTTTGAGTTTAAATTAATTTAATATTATTACTAGGATATCAAAATTTAGTCTAGGAAATGGTGAGCTACTGATTTACTCGCTCATTCGCTCTTTTTTTGACTTTAAATTAATTAAATATTATTACTAGGATATCAAAATTTAGTCTAGGAAATGGTGAGCTACTGATTTACTCGCTCATTTGCTCTCTTTTTGACTTTAAATTAATTAAATATTATTACTAGGTTATAAAAATATAGTCTAGGAAATGGTCAGCTATTGACTTACTCGCTCATTGGCTCTCGTTTTGAGTTTAACTTAATTAAATATTATTACTAGGTTATAAAAATATGTGAGCTTCTGATTTACTCGCTCATTCGCTCTAACTCTGATTTTAACTTATATTAATATTATTACTAGGATATCAAAATTTAGTCTAGGAAATGGTGAGCAACTGATTTACTCGCCCATTCTCTCTCGTTTTGAGTTTAAATTAATTTAATATTATTACTAGGATATCAAAATTTAGTCTAGGAAATGGTGAGGTACATCAGTACCTATCTCTTCTCTATCTATCAGAATTACTCGCTCGTTCTCTCTCGTTTTGAGCTTAATTTAATATTATTACTAGGATATCAAAATTTAGTCTAGGAAATGGTGGGCTACTGATTTACTTGCTCATTCTCTCTCGTTTTGAGGTTAACTTAATTTAATATTATTACTAGTATATAAAAATTTAGTCTAGGAAATGGTGAGCTACTGATTTACTCGCTCATTCTTTCTCGTTTTTAGTTTAACTTAATTTAATATTATTACTAGGATATCAAAATTTAGTCTAGGAAATGGTGAGCTACTGATTTACTCGCTCATTTGCTCTCTTTTTGACTTTAAATTAATTAAATATTATTACTAGGTTATAAAAATATAGTCTAGGAAATGGTCAGCTATTGACTTACTCGCTCATTGGCTCTCGTTTTGAGTTTAACTTAATTAAATATTATTACTAGGTTATAAAAATATGTGAGCTTCTGATTTACTCGCTCATTCGCTCTAACTCTGATTTTAACTTAATTTAATATTATTACTAGGATATCAAAATTTAGTCTAGGAAATGGTGAGCTACTGATTTACTCGCCCATTCTCTCTCGTTTTGAGTTTAAATTAATTTAATATTATTACTAGGATATCAAAATTTAGTCTAGGAAATGGTGAGCTGCTGATTTACTCGCTCATTCTCTCTCGTTTTGAGTTTAACTTAATTTAATATTATTACTAGGATATCAAAATTTAGTCTAGGAAATGGTGAGCTACTGATTTACTCGCTCATTCTCTCTCGTTTTGACTTTAAATTATTAAAATATTATTACTAGGTTTTAAAAAATATAGTCTAGGAAATGGTGAGCTATTGACTTACTCGCTCATTGGCTCTTGTTTTGAGTTTAACTTAATTAAATATTATTACTAGGTTATAAAAATATGTGAGCTTCTGATTTACTCGCTCATTCGCTCTCGCTCTGAATTTAACTTAATTTAATATTATTACTAGGATATCAAAATTTAGTCTAGGAAATGGTGAGGAACTGATATACTCGCTCATTCGCTCTCGCTCTGAGTTTAAGTTAATTTAATATTATTACTAGGATATCAAAATTTAGTCTAGGAAATGGTGGGCTACTGATTTACTTGCTCATTCTCTCTCGTTTTGAGTTTAAATTAATTTAATATTATTACTAGGATATCAAAATTTAGTTTAGGAAATGGTGAGCTTCTGATTTACTCGCTCATTCGCTCTCGCTCTGAGTTTAACTTAATTTAATATTATTACTAGGATATCAAAATTTAGTCTAGGAAATGGTGAGCTACTGATTTACTCGCTCATTCTCTCTCGTTTTTAGTTTAACTTAATTTAATATTATTACTAGGATATCAAAATTTAGTCTAGGAAATGGTGAGGTACTGATATACTCGCTCATTCGCTCTTGCTCTGAGTTTAACTTAATTAAATCTTATTACTAGGATATAAAAATGTAGTCTAGGAAATGGTGAGCTTCTGATTTACTCGCTCATTCGCTCTCGCTCTGAGTTTAACTTAATTTAATATTATTACTAGGATATCAAAATTTAGTCTAGGAAATGGTGAGCTACTGATTTACTCGCCCATTCTCTCTCGTTTTGAGTTTAAATTAATTTAATATTATTACTAGGATATCAAAATTTAGTCTAGGAAATGGTGAGCTACTGATTTACTCGCTCATTCGCTCTTTTTTTGACTTTAAATTAATTAAATATTATTACTAGGATATCAAAATTTAGTCTAGGAAATGGTGAGCTACTGATTTACTCGCTCATTTGCTCTCTTTTTGACTTTAAATTAATTAAATATTATTAATAGGTTATAAAAATATAGTCTAGGAAATGGTCAGCTATTGACTTACTCGCTCATTGGCTCTCGTTTTGAGTTTAACTTAATTAAATATTATTACTAGGTTATAAAAATATGTGAGCTTCTGATTTACTCGCTCATTCGCTCTAACTCTGATTTTAACTTATATTAATATTATTACTAGGATATCAAAATTTAGTCTAGGAAATGGTGAGCAACTGATTTACTCGCCCATTCTCTCTCGTTTTGAGTTTAAATTAATTTAATATTATTACTAGGATATCAAAATTTAGTCTAGGAAATGGTGAGGTACATCAGTACCTATCTCTTCTCTATCTATCAGAATTACTCGCTCGTTCTCTCTCGTTTTGAGCTTAATTTAATATTATTACTAGGATATCAAAATTTAGTCTAGGAAATGGTGGGCTACTGATTTACTTGCTCATTCTCTCTCGTTTTGAGGTTAACTTAATTTAATATTATTACTAGTATATAAAAATTTAGTCTAGGAAATGGTGAGCTACTGATTTACTCGCTCATTCTTTCTCGTTTTTAGTTTAACTTAATTTAATATTATTACTAGGATATCAAAATTTAGTCTAGGAAATGGTGAGCTACTGATTTACTCGCTCATTTGCTCTCTTTTTGACTTTAAATTAATTAAATATTATTACTAGGTTATAAAAATATAGTCTAGGAAATGGTCAGCTATTGACTTACTCGCTCATTGGCTCTCGTTTTGAGTTTAACTTAATTAAATATTATTACTAGGTTATAAAAATATGTGAGCTTCTGATTTACTCGCTCATTCGCTCTAACTCTGATTTTAACTTAATTTAATATTATTACTAGGATATCAAAATTTAGTCTAGGAAATGGTGAGCTACTGATTTACTCGCCCATTCTCTCTCGTTTTGAGTTTAAATTAATTTAATATTATTACTAGGATATCAAAATTTAGTCTAGGAAATGGTGAGCTGCTGATTTACTCGCTCATTCTCTCTCGTTTTGAGTTTAACTTAATTTAATATTATTACTAGGATATCAAAATTTAGTCTAGGAAATGGTGAGCTACTGATTTACTCGCTCATTCTCTCTCGTTTTGAGTTTAACTTAATTTAATATTATTACTAGGATATCAAAATTTAGTCTAGCAAATTGTGAGCTACTGATTTACTCGCTCATTCGCTCTCGCTCTGAGATTAACTTTATTTAATATTATTACTACGATATCAAAATTTAGTCTAGGAAATGGTGAGCTACTGATTTACTCACTCATTCGCTCTAGCTCTGAGTTTAACAAAAATTTAATATTATTACTAGGATATAAAAATTTAGTCTAGGAAATGGTGAGGTACTGATATACTCGCTCATTCGCTCTTGCTCTGAATTTAACTTAATTAAATCTTATGTATATAAAGATATAAAAATATAGTCTAGGAAATGTTGAGCTACTGATTTACTCGCTCATTCTCTCTGGTTTTGAGTTTAACTTAATTTAATATTATTACTAGGATATCAAAATTTTGTCTAGGATATGGTGAGCTACTGATTTACTCGCTCATTCGCTCTCTTTTTGAGTTTAAATTAATTAAATATTATTACTAGGTTATAAAAATATAGTCTAGGAAATGGTGAGTTACTGATTTACTCACTCATTCGCTCTTGCTCTGAGTTTAACTTAATTTAATATTATTACTACGATATGAAAATTTAGCCCAGGAAATGGTGAGCTATTGACTTACTCGCTCATTGGCTCTCGTTTTGAGTTTAACTTAATTAAATCTTATTACTAGGATATAAAAATTTAGTCTAGGAAATGGTGAGCTTCTGATTTACTCGCTCATTTGCTCTCTTTTTGACTTTAAATTATTTAAATATTATTACTAGGTTATAAAAATATAGTCTAGGAAATGGTGAGCTATTGACTTACTCGCTCATTGGCTCTTGTTTTGAGTTTAACTTAATTAAATATTATTACTTGGTTATAAAAATATGTGAGCTTCTGATTTACTCGCTCATTCGCTCTCGCTCTGAGTTTAACTTAATTTAATATTATTACTAGGATATCAAAATTTAGTCTAGGAAATGGTGATGTACATCAGTACCTATCTCTTCTCTATCTATCAGAATTACTCGCTCATTCTCTCTCTTTTTGACTTTAAATTAATTAAATATTATTACTAGGATATCAAAATTTAGTCTAGGAAATGGTGAGCTACTGATTTACTCGCTCATTTGCTCTCTTTTTGACTTTAAATTAATTAAATATTATTACTAGGTTATAAAAATTTAGGAAATGGTGAGCTACTGATTTACTCGCTCATTCACTCTCTTTTTGACTTTAAATTAATTAAATATTATTACTAGGTTATAAAAATATAGTCTAGGAAATGGTGAGCTATTGACTTACTCGCTCATTGGCTCTCGTTTTGAGTTTAACTTAATTAAATATTATTACTATGTTATAAAAATATAGTCTAGGAAATGGTGAAGTACTGATTTACTCACTCATTCGCTCTTGCTCTGAGATTAACTTAATTTAATATTATTACTAGGATATCAAAATTTAGTCTAGGAAATGGTGAGGTACTGATATACTAGCTCATTCTCTCTGGTTTTGAGTTTAACTTAATTTAATATTATTACTAGGATATCAAAATTTTTTCTAGGAAATGGTGAGCTACTGATTTACTCGCTCATTCACTCTCTTTTTGAGTTTAAATTAATTAAATATTATTACTAGGTTATAAAAATATAGTCTAGGAAAAGGTGAGTTACTGATTTACTCACTCATTCGCTCTTGCTCTGAGTTTAACTTAATTTAATATTATTACTACGATATGAAAATTTAGCCCAGGAAATGGTGAGCTATTGACTTACTCGCTCATTGGCTCTCGTTTTGAGTTTAACTTAATTAAATCTTATTACTAGGATATAAAAATTTAGTCTGGGAAATGGTGAGCTTCTGATTTACTCGCTCATTTGCTCTCTTTTTGACTTTAAATTATTTAAATATTATTACTAGGTTATAAAAATATAGTCTAGGAAATGGTGAGGTACTGATATAGTCGCTCATTCGCTCTTGCTCTGAGTTTAACTTAATTAAATCTTATTACTAGGATATAAAATTTTAGTCTAGGAAATGGTGAGCAACTGATTTACTCGCTCATTCGCTCTCGCTCTGAGATTTACTTAATTTAATATTATTACTAGGATATAAAAATTTAGTCTAGGAAATGGTGAGCAACTGATTTACTTGCCCATTCACTCTCGCTCTGAGTTTAACTTAATTTAATATTATTACTAGGATATAAAAATTTAGTCTAGGAAATGGTGAGCAACTGATTTACTTGCCCATTCTCTCTCGTTTTGAGTTTAAATTAATTTAATATTATTACTAGGATATCAAAATTTAGTCTAGGAAATGGTGAGGTACATCAGTACCTATCTCTTCTCTTTCTATCAGAATTACTCGCTCATTCGCTCTTTTTTTGACTTTAAATTAATTAAATATTATTACTAGGATATCAAAATTTAGTCTAGGAAATGGTGAGCTACTGATTTACTCGCTCATTTGCTCTCTTTTTGACTTTAAATTAATTAAATATTATTAATAGGTTATAAAAATATAGTCTAGGAAATGGTCAGCTATTGACTTACTCGCTCATTGGCTCTCGTTTTGAGTTTAACTTAATTAAATATTATTACTAGGTTACAAAAATATGTGAGCTTCTGATTTACTCGCTCATTCGCTCTAACTCTGATTTTAACTTAAATTAATATTATTACTAGGATATCAAAATTTAGTCTAGGAAATGGTGAGCTACTGATTTACTCGCTAATTTGCTCTCTTTTTGACTTTAAATTATTAAAATATTATTACTAGGTTTTAAAAAATATAGTCTAGGAAATGGTGAGCTATTGACTTACTCGCTCATTGGCTCTTGTTTTGAGTTTAACTTAATTAAATATTATTACTAGGTTATAAAAATATGTGAGCTTCTGATTTACTCGCTCATTCGCTCTCGCTCTGAATTTAACTTAATTTAATATTATTACTAGGATATCAAAATTTAGTCTAGGAAATGGTGAGGAACTGATATACTCGCTCATTCGCTCTCGCTCTGAGTTTAAGTTAATTTAATATTATTACTAGGATATCAAAATTTAGTCTAGGAAATGGTGGGCTACTGATTTACTTGCTCATTCTCTCTCGTTTTGAGGTTAAATTAATTTAATATTATTACTAGGATATCAAAATTTAGTTTAGGAAATGGTGAGCTTCTGATTTACTCGCTCATTCGCTCTCGCTCTGAGTTTAACTTAATTTAATATTATTACTAGGATATCAAAATTTAGTCTAGGAAATGGTGAGCTACTGATTTACTCGCTCATTCTCTCTCGTTTTCAGTTTAACTTAATTTAATATTATTACTAGGATATCAAAATTTAGTCTAGGAAATGGTGAGGTACTGATATACTCGCTCATTCGCTCTTGCTCTGAGTTTAACTTAATTAAATCTTATTACTAGGATATAAAAATTTAGTCTAGGAAATGGTGAGCTTCTGATTTACTCGCTCATTCGCTCTCGCTCTGAGTTTAACTTAATTTAATATTATTACTAGGATATCAAAATTTAGTCTAGGAAATGGTGAGCTACTGATTTACTCGCTCATTTGCTCTCTTTTTGACTTTAAATTAATTAAATATTATTAATAGGTTATAAAAATATAGTCTAGGAAATGGTCAGCTATTGACTTACTCGCTCATTGGCTCTCGTTTTGAGTTTAACTTAATTAAATATTATTACTAGGTTACAAAAATATGTGAGCTTCTGATTTACTCGCTCATTCGCTCTAACTCTGATTTTAACTTAAATTAATATTATTACTAGGATATCAAAATTTAGTCTAGGAAATGGTGAGCTACTGATTTACTCGCTAATTTGCTCTCTTTTTGACTTTAAATTATTAAAATATTATTACTAGGTTTTAAAAAATATAGTCTAGGAAATGGTGAGCTATTGACTTACTCGCTCATTGGCTCTTGTTTTGAGTTTAACTTAATTAAATATTATTACTAGGTTATAAAAATATGTGAGCTTCTGATTTACTCGCTCATTCGCTCTCGCTCTGAGTTTAACTTAATTAAATCTTATTACTAGGATATAAAAATTTAGTCTAGGAAATGGTGAGGAACTGATATACTCGCTCATTCGCTCTCGCTCTGAGTTTAAGTTAATTTAATATTATTACTAGGATATCAAAATTTAGTCTAGGAAATGGTGGGCTACTGATTTACTTGCTCATTCTCTCTCGTTTTGAGGTTAAATTAATTTAATATTATTACTAGGATATCAAAATTTAGTTTAGGAAATGGTGAGCTTCTGATTTACTCGCTCATTCGCTCTCGCTCTGAGTTTAACTTAATTTAATATTATTACTAGGATATCAAAATTTAGTCTAGGAAATGGTGAGCTACTGATTTACTCGCTCATTCTCTCTCGTTTTTAGTTTAACTTAATTTAATATTATTACTAGGATATCAAAATTTAGTCTAGGAAATGGTGAGGTACTGATATACTCGCTCATTCGCTCTTGCTCTGAGTTTAACTTAATTAAATCTTATTACTAGGATATAAAAATTTAGTCTAGGAAATGGTGAGCTTCTGATTTACTCGCTCATTCGCTCTCGCTCTGAGTTTAACTTAATTTAATATTATTACTAGGATATCAAAATTTAGTCTAGGAAATGGTGAGCTACTGATTTACTCGCCCATTCTCTCTCGTTTTGAGTTTAAATTAATTTAATATTATTACTAGGATATCAAAATTTAGTCTAGGAAATGGTGAGCTACTGATTTACTCGCTCATTCGCTCTTTTTTTGACTTTAAATTAATTAAATATTATTACTAGGATATCAAAATTTAGTCTAGGAAATGGTGAGCTACTGATTTACTCGCTCATTTGCTCTCTTTTTGACTTTAAATTAATTAAATATTATTACTAGGTTAGAAAAATATAGTCTAGGAAATGGTCAGCTATTGACTTACTCGCTCATTGGCTCTCGTTTTGAGTTTAACTTAATTAAATATTATTACTAGGTTATAAAAATATGTGAGCTTCTGATTTACTCGCTCATTCGCTCTAACTCTGATTTTAACTTATATTAATATTATTACTAGGATATCAAAATTTAGTCTAGGAAATGGTGAGCTACTGATTTACTCGCCCATTCTCTCTCGTTTTGAGTTTAAATTAATTTAATATTATTACTAGGATATCAAAATTTAGTCTAGGAAATGGTGAGGTACATCAGTACCTATCTCTTCTCTATCTATCAGAATTACTCGCTCATTCTCTCTCGTTTTGAGCTTAATTTAATATTATTACTAGGATATCAAAATTTAGTCTAGGAAATGGTGGGCTACTGATTTACTTGCTCATTCTCTCTCGTTTTGAGGTTAAATTAATTTAATATTATTACTAGGATATCAAAATTTAGTTTAGGAAATGGTGAGCTTCTGATTTACTCGCTCATTCGCTCTCGCTCTGAGTTTAACTTAATTTAATATTATTACTAGGATATCAAAATTTAGTCTAGGAAATGGTGAGCTACTGATTTACTCGCTCATTCTCTCTCGTTTTTAGTTTAACTTAATTTAATATTATTACTAGGATATCAAAATTTAGTCTAGGAAATGGTGAGGTACTGATATACTCGCTCATTCGCTCTTGCTCTGAGTTTAACTTAATTAAATCTTATTACTAGGATATAAAAATTTAGTCTAGGAAATGGTGAGCTTCTGATTTACTCGCTCATTCGCTCTCGCTCTGAGTTTAACTTAATTTAATATTATTACTAGGATATCAAAATTTAGTCTAGGAAATGGTGAGCTACTGATTTACTCGCCCATTCTCTCTCGTTTTGAGTTTAAATTAATTTAATATTATTACTAGGATATCAAAATTTAGTCTAGGAAATGGTGAGCTACTGATTTACTCGCTCATTCGCTCTTTTTTTGACTTTAAATTAATTAAATATTATTACTAGGATATCAAAATTTAGTCTAGGAAATGGTGAGCTACTGATTTACTCGCTCATTTGCTCTCTTTTTGACTTTAAATTAATTAAATATTATTACTAGGTTATAAAAATATAGTCTAGGAAATGGTCAGCTATTGACTTACTCGCTCATTGGCTCTCGTTTTGAGTTTAACTTAATTAAATATTATTACTAGGTTATAAAAATATGTGAGCTTCTGATTTACTCGCTCATTCGCTCTAACTCTGATTTTAACTTATATTAATATTATTACTAGGATATCAAAATTTAGTCTAGGAAATGGTGAGCTACTGATTTACTCGCCCATTCTCTCTCGTTTTGAGTTTAAATTAATTTAATATTATTACTAGGATATCAAAATTTAGTCTAGGAAATGGTGAGGTACATCAGTACCTATCTCTTCTCTATCTATCAGAATTACTCGCTCATTCTCTCTCGTTTTGAGCTTAATTTAATATTATTACTAGGATATCAAAATTTAGTCTAGGAAATGGTGGGCTACTGATTTACTTGCTCATTCTCTCTCGTTTTGAGGTTAACTTAATTTAATATTATTACTAGTATATAAAAATTTAGTCTAGGAAATGGTGAGCTACTGATTTACTCGCTCATTCTTTCTCGTTTTTAGTTTAACTTAATTTAATATTATTACTAGGATATCAAAATTTAGTCTAGGAAATGGTGAGCTACTGATTTACTCGCTCATTTGCTCTCTTTTTGACTTTAAATTAATTAAATATTATTACTAGGTTATAAAAATATAGTCTAGGAAATGGTCAGCTATTGACTTACTCGCTCATTGGCTCTCGTTTTGAGTTTAACTTAATTAAATATTATAACTAGGTTATAAAAATATTTGAGCTTCTGATTTACTCGCTCATTCGCTCTAACTCTGATTTTAACTTAATTTAATATTATTACTAGGATATCAAAATTTAGTCTAGGAAATGGTGAGCTACTGATTTACTCGCCCATTCTCTCTCGTTTTGAGTTTAAATTAATTTAATATTATTACTAGGATATCAAAATTTAGTCTAGGAAATGGTGAGCTGCTGATTTACTCGCTCATTCTCTCTCGTTTTGAGTTTAACTTAATTTAATATTATTACTAGGATATCAAAATTTAGTCTAGGAAATGGTGAGCTACTGATTTACTCGCTCATTCTCTCTCGTTTTGAGTTTAACTTAATTTAATATTATTACTAGGATATCAAAATTTAGTCTAGCAAATTGTGAGCTACTGATTTACTCGCTCATTCGCTCTCGCTCTGAGATTAACTTTATTTAATATTATTACTATGATATCAAAATTTAGTCTAGGAAATGGTGAGCTACTGATTTACTCGCTCATTCACTCTCTTTTTGACTTTAAATTAATTAAATATTATTACTAGGTTATAAAAATATAGTCTAGGAAATGGTGAGCTACTGATTTACTCGCTCATTCTCTTTGTATTTGAGTTTAAATTAATTTAATATTATTACTAGGATATCAAAATTTAGTCTAGGAAATGGTGAGCTACTGATTTACTCACTCATTCGCTCTAGCTCTGAGTTTAACAAAAATTTAATATTATTACTAGGATATAAAAATTTAGTCTAGGAAATGGTGAGGTACTGATATACTCGCTCATTCGCTCTTGCTCTGAATTTAACTTAATTAAATCTTATGTATATAAAGATATAAAAATATAGTCTAGGAAATGTTGAGCTACTGATTTACTCGCTCATTCTCTCTGGTTTTGAGTTTAACTTAATTTAATATTATTACTAGGATATCAAAATTTTGTCTAGGAAATGGTGAGCTACTGATTTACTCGCTCATTCGCTCTCTTTTTGAGTTTAAATTAATTAAATATTATTACTAGGTTATAAAAATATAGTCTAGGAAATGGTGAGTTACTGATTTACTCACTCATTCGCTCTTGCTCTGAGTTTAACTTAATTTAATATTATTACTACGATATGAAAATTTAGCCCAGGAAATGGTGAGCTATTGACTTACTCGCTCATTGGCTCTCGTTTTGAGTTTAACTTAATTAAATCTTATTACTAGGATATAAAAATTTAGTCTAGGAAATGGTGAGCTTCTGATTTACTCGCTCATTTGCTCTCTTTTTGACTTTAAATTATTTAAATATTATTACTAGGTTATAAAAATATAGTCTAGGAAATGGTGAGCTATTGACTTACTCGCTCATTGGCTCTTGTTTTGAGTTTAACTTAATTAAATATTATTACTTGGTTATAAAAATATGTGAGCTTCTGATTTACTCGCTCATTCGCTCTCGCTCTGAGTTTAACTTAATTTAATATTATTACTAGGATATCAAAATTTAGTCTAGGAAATGGTGAGGTACATCAGTACCTATCTCTTCTCTATCTATCAGAATTACTCGCTCATTCTCTCTCTTTTTGACTTTAAATTAATTAAATATTATTACTAGGATATCAAAATTTAGTCTAGGAAATGGTGAGCTACTGATTTACTCGCTCATTTGCTCTCTTTTTGACTTTAAATTAATTAAATATTATTACTAGGTTATAAAAATTTAGGAAATGGTGAGCTACTGATTTACTCGCTCATTCACTCTCTTTTTGACTTTAAATTAATTAAATATTATTACTAGGTTATAAAAATATAGTCTAGGAAATGGTGAGCTATTGACTTACTCGCTCATTGGCTCTCGTGTTGAGTTTAACTTAATTAAATATTATTACTATGTTATAAAAATATAGTCTAGGAAATGGTGAAGTACTGATTTACTCACTCATTCGCTCTTGCTCTGAGATTAACTTAATTTAATATTATTACTAGGATATCAAAATTTAGTCTAGGAAATGGTGAGGTACTGATATACTCGCTCATTCGCTCTTGCTCTGAGTTTAACTTAATTAAATCTTATTACTAGGATATAAAATTTTAGTCTAGGAAATGGTGAGCAACTGATTTACTCGCTCATTCGCTTTCGCTCTGAGTTTAACTTAATTTAATATTATTACTAGGATATCAAAATTTAGTCTAGGAAATGGCGAGGTACTGATTTACTCGCTCATTCGCTCTTGCTCTGAATTTAACTTAATTAAATCTTATGTATATAAAGATATAAAAATATAGTCTAGGAAATGTTGAGCTACTGATTTACTCGCTCATTCTCTCTGGTTTTGAGTTCAACTTAATTTAATATTATTACTAGGATATCAAAATTTTGTCTAGGAAATGGTGAGCTTCTGATTTACTCGCTCATTTGCTCTCTTTTTGACTTTAAATTATTTAAATATTATTACTAGGTTATAAAAATATAGTCTAGGAAATGGTGAGCTATTGACCTACTCGCTCATTGGCTCTTGTTTTGAGTTTAACTTAATTAAATATTATTACTAGGTTATAAAAATATGTGAGCTTCTGATTTACTCGCTCATTCGCTCTCGCTCTGAGTTTAACTTAATTTAATATTATTACTAGGATATCAAAATTTAGTCTAGGAAATGGTGAGCTACTGATTTACTCGCTCATTCTCTCTCGTTTTTAGTTTAACTTAATTTAATATTATTACTAGGATATCAAAATTTAGTCTAGGAAATGGCGAGGTACTGATTTACTCGCTCATTCGCTCTTGCTCTGAATTTAACTTAATTAAATCTTATGTATATAAAGATATAAAAATATAGTCTAGGAAATGTTGAGCTACTGATTTACTCGCTCATTCTCTCTGGTTTTGAGTTCAACTTAATTTAATATTATTACTAGGATATCAAAATTTTGTCTAGGAAATGGTGAGCTACTGATTTACTCACTCATTCGCTCTTGCTCTGAGTTTAACTTAATTTAATATTATTACTACGATATGAAAATGTAGCCTAGGAAATGGTGAGCTATTGACTTACTCGCTCATTGGCTCTCGTTTTGAGTTTAACTTAATTAAATATTATTACTAGGTTATAAAAATATGTGAGCTTCTGATTTACTCGCTCATTCGCTCTCGCTCTGAGTTTAACTTAATTTAATATTATTACTACGATATCAAAATTTAGTCAAGGAAATGGTGAGCTACTGATTTACTCGCTGATTCTCTCTCGTTTTGAGTTTAACTTAATTTAATATTAATACTAGGATATCAAAATTTAGTCTAGGAAATGGTGAGCTGCTGATTTACTCGCTCATTCTCTCTCGCTCTGAGTTTAACTTAATTTAATATTATTACTAGGATATCAAAATTTAGTCTAGGAAATGGTGAGCTACTGATTTACTCGCCCATTCTCTCTCGTTTTGAGTTTAAATTAATTTAATATTATTACTAGGATATCAAAATTTAGTCTAGGAAATGGTGAGCTACTGATTTACTCGCTCATTCGCTCTTTTTTTGACTTTAAATTAATTAAATATTATTACTAGGATATCAAAATTTAGTCTAGGAAATGGTGAGCTTCTGATTTACTCGCTCATTTGCTCTCTTTTTGACTTTAAATTATTTAAATATTATTACTAGGTTATAAAAATATAGTCTAGGAAATGGTGAGCTATTGACCTACTCGCTCATTGGCTCTTGTTTTGAGTTTAACTTAATTAAATATTATTACTAGGTTATAAAAATATGTGAGCTTCTGATTTACTCGCTCATTCGCTCTCGCTCTGAGTTTAACTTAATTTAATATTATTACTAGGATATCAAAATTTAGTCTAGGAAATGGTGAGCTACTGATTTACTCGCTCATTCTCTCTCGTTTTTAGTTTAACTTAATTTAATATTATTACTAGGATATCAAAATTTAGTCTAGGAAATGGTGAGGTACTGATATACTCGCTCATTCGCTCTTGCTCTGAGTTTAACTTAATTAAATCTTATTACTAGGATATAAAAATTTAGTCTAAGAAATGGTGAGCTTCTGATTTACTCGCTCATTCGCTCTCGCTCTGAGTTTAACTTAATTTAATATTATTACTAGGATATCAAAATTTAGTCTAGGAAATGGTGAGCTACTGATTTACTCGCTCATTCTCTCTCGTTTTTAGTTTAACTTAATTTAATATTATTACTAGGATATCAAAATTTAGTCTAGGAAATGGCGAGGTACTGATTTACTCGCTCATTCGCTCTTGCTCTGAATTTAACTTAATTAAATCTTATGTATATAAAGATATAAAAATATAGTCTAGGAAATGTTGAGCTACTGATTTACTCGCTCATTCTCTCTGGTTTTGAGTTCAACTTAATTTAATATTATTACTAGGATATCAAAATTTTGTCTAGGAAATGGTGAGCTACTGATTTACTCACTCATTCGCTCTTGCTCTGAGTTTAACTTAATTTAATATTATTACTACGATATGAAAATGTAGCCTAGGAAATGGTGAGCTATTGACTTACTCGCTCATTGGCTCTCGTTTTGAGTTTAACTTAATTAAATATTATTACTAGGTTATAAAAATATGTGAGCTTCTGATTTACTCGCTCATTCGCTCTCGCTCTGAGTTTAACTTAATTTAATATTATTACTACGATATCAAAATTTAGTCAAGGAAATGGTGAGCTACTGATTTACTCGCTGATTCTCTCTCGTTTTGAGTTTAACTTAATTTAATATTAATACTAGGATATCAAAATTTAGTCTAGGAAATGGTGAGCTGCTGATTTACTCGCTCATTCTCTCTCGCTCTGAGTTTAACTTAATTTAATATTATTACTAGGATATCAAAATTTAGTCTAGGAAATGGTGAGCTACTGATTTACTCGCCCATTCTCTCTCGTTTTGAGTTTAAATTAATTTAATATTATTACTAGGATATCAAAATTTAGTCTAGGAAATGGTGAGCTACTGATTTACTCGCTCATTCGCTCTTTTTTTGACTTTAAATTAATTAAATATTATTACTAGGATATCAAAATTTAGTCTAGGAAATGGTGAGCTTCTGATTTACTCGCTCATTTGCTCTCTTTTTGACTTTAAATTATTTAAATATTATTACTAGGTTATAAAAATATAGTCTAGGAAATGGTGAGCTATTGACCTACTCGCTCATTGGCTCTTGTTTTGAGTTTAACTTAATTAAATATTATTACTAGGTTATAAAAATATGTGAGCTTCTGATTTACTCGCTCATTCGCTCTCGCTCTGAGTTTAACTTAATTTAATATTATTACTAGGATATCAAAATTTAGTCTAGGAAATGGTGAGCTACTGATTTACTCGCTCATTCTCTCTCGTTTTTAGTTTAACTTAATTTAATATTATTACTAGGATATCAAAATTTAGTCTAGGAAATGGTGAGGTACTGATATACTCGCTCATTCGCTCTTGCTCTGAGTTTAACTTAATTAAATCTTATTACTAGGATATAAAAATTTAGTCTAAGAAATGGTGAGCTTCTGATTTACTCGCTCATTCGCTCTCGCTCTGAGTTTAACTTAATTTAATATTATTACTAGGATATCAAAATTTAGTCTAGGAAATGGTGAGCTACTGATTTACTCGCCCATTCTCTCTCGTTTTGAGTTTAAATTAATTTAATATTATTACTAGGATATCAAAATTTAGTCTAGGAAATGGTGAGCTACTGATTTACTCGCTCATTCGCTCTTTTTTTGACTTTAAATTAATTAAATATTATTACTAGGATATCAAAATTTAGTCTAGGAAATGGTGAGCTACTGATTTACTCGCTCATTTGCTCTCTTTTTGACTTTAAATTAATTAAATATTATTACTAGGTTATAAAAATTTAGGAAATGGTGAGCTACTGATTTATTCGCTCATTCACTCTCTTTTTGACTTTAAATTAATTAAATATTATTACTAGGTTATAAAAATATAGTCTAGGAAATGGTGAGCTATTGACTTACTCGCTCATTGGCTCTCGTTTTGAGTTTAACTTAATTAAATATTATTACTATGTTATAAAAATAAAGTCTAGGAAATGGTGAAGTACTGATTTACTCACTCATTCGCTCTTGCTCTGAGATTAACTTAATTTAATATTATTACTAGGATATCAAAATTTAGTCTAGGAAATGGTGAGGTACTGATATACTCGCTCATTCGCTCTTGCTCTGAGTTTAACTTAATTAAATCTTATTACTAGGATATAAAATTTTAGTCTAGGAAATGGTGAGCAACTGATTTACTCGCTCATTCGCTTTCGCCCTGAGTTTAACTTAATTTAATATTATTACTAGGATATCAAAATTTAGTCTAGGAAATGGCGAGGTACTGATTTACTCGCTCATTCGCTCTTGCTCTGAATTTAACTTAATTAAATCTTATGTATATAAAGATATAAAAATATAGTCTAGGAAATGTTGAGCTACTGATTTACTCGCTCATTCTCTCTGGTTTTGAGTTCAACTTAATTTAATATTATTACTAGGATATCAAAATTTTGTCTAGGAAATGGTGAGCTACTGATTTACTCACTCATTCGCTCTTGCTCTGAGTTTAACTTAATTTAATATTATTACTACGATATGAAAATATAGCCTAGGAAATGGTGAGCTATTGACTTACTCGCTCATTGGCTCTCGTTTTGAGTTTAACTTAATTAAATATTATTACTAGGTTATAAAAATATGTGAGCTTCTGATTTACTCGCTCATTCGCTCTCGCTCTGAGTTTAACTTAATTTAATATTATTACTACGATATCAAAATTTAGTCAAGGAAATGGTGAGCTACTGATTTACTCGCTGATTCTCTCTCGTTTTGAGTTTAACTTAATTTAATATTAATACTAGGATATCAAAATTTAGTCTAGGAAATGGTGAGCTGCTGATTTACTCGCTCATTCTCTCTCGCTCTGAGTTTAACTTAATTTAATATTATTACTAGGATATCAAAATTTAGTCTAGGAAATGGTGAGCTACTGATTTACTCGCCCATTCTCTCTCGTTTTGAGTTTAAATTAATTTAATATTATTACTAGGATATCAAAATTTAGTCTAGGAAATGGTGAGCTACTGATTTACTCGCTCATTCGCTCTTTTTTTGACTTTAAATTAATTAAATATTATTACTAGGATATCAAAATTTAGTCTAGGAAATGGTGAGCTACTGATTTACTCGCTCATTTGCTCTCTTTTTGACTTTAAATTAATTAAATATTATTACTAGGTTATAAAAATTTAGGAAATGGTGAGCTACTGATTTACTCGCTCATTCACTCTCTTTTTGACTTTAAATTAATTAAATATTATTACTAGGTTATAAATATATAGTCTAGGAAATGATGAGCTATTGACTTACTCGCTCATTGGCTCTCGTTTTGAGTTTAACTTAATTAAATATTATTACTATGTTATAAAAATATAGTCTAGGAAATGGTGAAGTACTGATTTACTCACTCATTCGCTCTTGCTCTGAGATTAACTTAATTTAATATTATTACTAGGATATCAAAATTTAGTCTAGGAAATGGTGAGGTACTGATATACTCGCTCATTCTCTCTGGTTTTGAGTTTAACTTAATTTAATATTATTACTAGGATATCAAAATTTTGTCTAGGAAATGGTGAGCTACTGATTTACTCGCTCATTCGCTCTCTTTTTGAGTTTAAATTAATTAAATATTATTACTAGGTTATAAAAATATAGTCTAGGAAATGGTGAGTTACTGATTTACTCACTCATTCGCTCTTGCTCTGAGTTTAACTTAATTTAATATTATTACTACGATATGAAAATTTAGCCCAGGAAATGGTGAGCTATTGACTTACTCGCTCATTGGCTCTCGTTTTGAGTTTAACTTAATTAAATCTTATTACTAGGATATAAAAATTTAGTCTAGGAAATGGTGAGCTTCTGATTTACTCGCTCATTTGCTCTCTTTTTGACTTTAAATTATTTAAATATTATTACTAGGTTATAAAAATATAGTCTAGGAAATGGTGAGCTATTGACCTACTCGCTCATTGGCTCTTGTTTTGAGTTTAACTTAATTAAATATTATTACTAGGTTATAAAAATATGTGAGCTTCTGATTTACTCGCTCATTCGCTCTCGCTCTGAGTTTAACTTAATTTAATATTATTACTAGGATATCAAAATTTAGTCTAGGAAATGGTGAGCTACTGATTTACTCGCTCATTCTCTCTCGTTTTTAGTTTAACTTAATTTAATATTATTACTAGGATATCAAAATTTAGTCTAGGAAATGGTGAGGTACTGATATACTCGCTCATTCGCTCTTGCTCTGAGTTTAACTTAATTAAATCTTATTACTAGGATATAAAAATTTAGTCTAAGAAATGGTGAGCTTCTGATTTACTCGCTCATTCGCTCTCGCTCTGAGTTTAACTTAATTTAATATTATTACTAGGATATCAAAATTTAGTCTAGGAAATGGTGAGCTACTGATTTACTCGCCCATTCTCTCTCGTTTTGAGTTTAAATTAATTTAATATTATTACTAGGATATCAAAATTTAGTCTAGGAAATGGTGAGCTACTGATTTACTCGCTCATTCGCTCTTTTTTGACTTTAAATTAATTAAATATTATTACTAGGATATCAAAATTTAGTCTAGGAAATGGTGAGCTACTGATTTACTCGCTCATTTGCTCTCTTTTTGACTTTAAATTAATTAAATATTATTACTAGGTTATAAAAATTTAGGAAATGGTGAGCTACTGATTTATTCGCTCATTCACTCTCTTTTTGACTTTAAATTAATTAAATATTATTACTAGGTTATAAAAATATAGTCTAGGAAATGGTGAGCTATTGACTTACTCGCTCATTGGCTCTCGTTTTGAGTTTAACTTAATTAAATATTATTACTATGTTATAAAAATAAAGTCTAGGAAATGGTGAAGTACTGATTTACTCACTCATTCGCTCTTGCTCTGAGATTAACTTAATTTAATATTATTACTAGGATATCAAAATTTAGTCTAGGAAATGGTGAGGTACTGATATACTCGCTCATTCGCTCTTGCTCTGAGTTTAACTTAATTAAATCTTATTACTAGGATATAAAATTTTAGTCTAGGAAATGGTGAGCAACTGATTTACTCGCTCATTCGCTTTCGCTGTGAGTTTAACTTAATTTAATATTATTACTAGGATATCAAAATTTAGTCTAGGAAATCGCGAGGTACTGATTTACTTGCCCATTCTCTCTCGTTTTGAGTTTAAATTAATTTAATATTATTACTAGGATATCAAAATTTAGGAAATGGTGAGCTACTGATTTACTCGCTCATTCACTCTCTTTTTGACTTTAAATTAATTAAATATTATTACTAGGATATCAAAATTTAGTCTAGGAAATGGTGAGCTACTGATTTACTCGCTCATTTGCTCTCTTTTTGACTTTAAATTAATTAAATATTATTACTAGGTTATAAAAATATAGTCTAGGAAATGGTGAAGTACTGATTTACTCACTCATTCGCTCTTGCTCTGAGATTAACTTAATTTAATATTATTACTAGGATATCAAAATTTAGTCTAGGAAATGGTGAGGTACTGATATACTCGCTCATTCGCTCTTGCTCTGAGTTTAACTTAATTAAATCTTATTACTAGGATATAAAATTTTAGTCTAGGAAATGGTGAGCAACTGATTTACTCGCTCATTCGCTTTCGCTCTGAGTTTAACTTAATTTAATATTATTACTAGGATATCAAAATTTAGTCTAGGAAATGGCGAGGTACTGATTTACTCGCTCATTCGCTCTTGCTCTGAATTTAACTTAATTAAATCTTATGTATATAAAGATATAAAAATATAGTCTAGGAAATGTTGAGCTACTGATTTACTCGCTCATTCTCTCTGGTTTTGAGTTCAACTTAATTTAATATTATTACTAGGATATCAAAATTTTGTCTAGGAAATGGTGAGCTACTGATTTATTCACTCATTCGCTCTTGCTCTGAGTTTAACTTAATTTAATATTATTACTACGATATGAAAATGTAGCCTAGGAAATGGTGAGCTATTGACTTACTCGCTCATTGGCTCTCGTTTTGAGTTTAACTTAATTAAATATTATAACTAGGTTATAAAAATATGTGAGCTTCTGATTTACTCGCTCATTCGCTCTAACTCTGATTTTAACTTAAATTAATATTATTACTACGATATCAAAATTTAGTCTAGGAAATGGTGAGCTACTGATTTACTCGCTCATTCTCTCTGGTTTTGAGTTTAACTTAATTTAATATTATTACTAGGATATCAAAATTTTGTCTAGGAAATGGTGAGCTACTGATTTACTCGCTCATTCGCTCTCTTTTTGAGTTTAAATTAATTAAATATTATTACTAGGTTATAAAAATATAGTCTAGGAAATGGTGAGTTACTGATTTACTCACTCATTCGCTCTTGCTCTGAGTTTAACTTAATTTAATATTATTACTACGATATGAAAATTTAGCCTAGGAAATGGTGAGCTATTGACTTACTCGCTCATTGGCTCTCGTTTTGAGTTTAACTTAATTAAATATTATTACTAGGTTATAAAAATATGTGAGCTTCTGATTTACTCGCTCATTCGCTCTCGCTCTGAGTTTAACTTAATTTAATATTATTACTACGATATCAAAATTTAGTCAAGGAAATGGTGAGCTACTGATTTACTCGCTGATTCTCTCTCGTTTTGAGTTTAACTTAATTTAATATTAATACTAGGATATCAAAATTTAGTCTAGGAAATGGTGAGCTGCTGATTTACTCGCTCATTCTCTCTCGCTCTGAGTTTAACTTAATTTAATATTATTACTAGGATATCAAAATTTAGTCTAGGAAATGTTGAGCTACTGATTTACTCGCCCATTCTCTCTCGTTTTGAGTTTAAATAAATTTAATATTATTACTAGGATATCAAAATTTAGTCTAGGAAATGGTGAGCTACTGATTTACTCGCTCATTCGCTCTCTTTTTGACTTTAAATTAATTAAATATTATTACTAGGATATCAAAATTTAGTCTAGGAAATGGTGAGCTACTGATTTACTCGCTCATTCACTCTCTTTTTGACTTTAAATTAATTAAATATTATTACTAGGTTATAAAAATATAGTCTAGGAAATGGTGAGCTATTGACTTACTCGCTCATTGGCTCTCGTTTTGAGTTTAACTTAATTAAATATTATTACTATGTTATAAAAATATAGTCTAGGAAATGGTGAAGTACTGATTTACTCACTCATTCGCTCTTGCTCTGAGATTAACTTAATTTAATATTATTACTAGGATATCAAAATTTAGTCTAGGAAATGGTGAGGTACTGATATACTCGCTCATTCTCTCTGGTTTTGAGTTTAACTTAATTTAATATTATTACTAGGATATCAAAATTTAGTCTAGGAAATGGTGAGCTACTGATTTACTCGCTCATTCGCTCTCTTTTTGAGTTTAAATTAATTAAATATTATTACTAGGTTATAAAAATATAGTCTAGGAAATGGTGAGTTACTGATTTACTCACTCATTCGCTCTTGCTCTGAGTTTAACTTAATTTAATATTATTACTACGATATGAAAATTTAGCCCAGGAAATGGTGAGCTATTGACTTACTCGCTCATTGGCTCTCGTTTTGAGTTTAACTTAATTAAATATTATTACTATGTTATAAAAATAAAGTCTAGGAAATGGTGAAGTACTGATTTACTCACTCATTCGCTCTTGCTCTGAGATTAACTTAATTTAATATTATTACTAGGATATCAAAATTTAGTCTAGGAAATGGTGAGGTACTGATATACTCGCTCATTCGCTCTTGCTCTGAGTTTAACTTAATTAAATCTTATTACTAGGATATAAAATTTTAGTCTAGGAAATGGTGAGCAACTGATTTACTCGCTCATTCGCTTTCGCCCTGAGTTTAACTTAATTTAATATTATTACTAGGATATCAAAATTTAGTCTAGGAAATGGCGAGGTACTGATTTACTCGCTCATTCGCTCTTGCTCTGAATTTAACTTAATTAAATCTTAAGTATATAAAGATATAAAAATATAGTCTAGGAAATGTTGAGCTACTGATTTACTCGCTCATTCTCTCTGGTTTTGAGTTCAACTTAATTTAATATTATTACTAGGATATCAAAATTTAGTCTAGGAAATGGCGAGGTACTGATTTACTCGCTCATTCGCTCTTGCTCTGAATTTAACTTAATTAAATCTTATGTATATAAAGATATAAAAATATAGTCTAGGAAATGTTGAGCTACTGATTTACTCGCTCATTCTCTCTGGTTTTGAGTTCAACTTAATTTAATATTATTACTAGGATATCAAAATTTTGTCTAGGAAATGGTGAGCTACTGATTTATTCACTCATTCGCTCTTGCTCTGAGTTTAACTTAATTTAATATTATTACTACGATATGAAAATGTAGCCTAGGAAATGGTGAGCTATTGACTTACTCGCTCATTGGCTCTCGTTTTGAGTTTAACTTAATTAAATATTATAACTAGGTTATAAAAATATGTGAGCTTCTGATTTACTCGCTCATTCGCTCTAACTCTGATTTTAACTTAAATTAATATTATTACTACGATATCAAAATTTAGTCTAGGAAATGGTGAGCTACTGATTTACTCGCTCATTCTCTCTGGTTTTGAGTTTAACTTAATTTAATATTATTACTAGGATATCAAAATTTTGTCTAGGAAATGGTGAGCTACTGATTTACTCGCTCATTCGCTCTCTTTTTGAGTTTAAATTAATTAAATATTATTACTAGGTTATAAAAATATAGTCTAGGAAATGGTGAGTTACTGATTTACTCACTCATTCGCTCTTGCTCTGAGTTTAACTTAATTTAATATTATTACTACGATATGAAAATTTAGCCTAGGAAATGGTGAGCTATTGACTTACTCGCTCATTGGCTCTCGTTTTGAGTTTAACTTAATTAAATATTATTACTAGGTTATAAAAATATGTGAGCTTCTGATTTACTCGCTCATTCGCTCTCGCTCTGAGTTTAACTTAATTTAATATTATTACTACGATATCAAAATTTAGTCAAGGAAATGGTGAGCTACTGATTTACTCGCTGATTCTCTCTCGTTTTGAGTTTAACTTAATTTAATATTAATACTAGGATATCAAAATTTAGTCTAGGAAATGGTGAGCTGCTGATTTACTCGCTCATTCTCTCTCGCTCTGAGTTTAACTTAATTTAATATTATTACTAGGATATCAAAATTTAGTCTAGGAAATGTTGAGCTACTGATTTACTCGCCCATTCTCTCTCGTTTTGAGTTTAAATAAATTTAATATTATTACTAGGATATCAAAATTTAGTCTAGGAAATGGTGAGCTACTGATTTACTCGCTCATTCGCTCTTTTTTTGACTTTAAATTAATTAAATATTATTACTAGGATATCAAAATTTAGTCTAGGAAATGGTGAGCTACTGATTTACTCGCTCATTCACTCTCTTTTTGACTTTAAATTAATTAAATATTATTACTAGGTTATAAAAATATAGTCTAGGAAATGGTGAGCTATTGACTTACTCGCTCATTGGCTCTCGTTTTGAGTTTAACTTAATTAAATATTATTACTATGTTATAAAAATATAGTCTAGGAAATGGTGAAGTACTGATTTACTCACTCATTCGCTCTTGCTCTGAGATTAACTTAATTTAATATTATTACTAGGATATCAAAATTTAGTCTAGGAAATGGTGAGGTACTGATATACTCGCTCATTCTCTCTGGTTTTGAGTTTAACTTAATTTAATATTATTACTAGGATATCAAAATTTTGTCTAGGAAATGGTGAGCTACTGATTTACTCGCTCATTCGCTCTCTTTTTGAGTTTAAATTAATTAAATATTATTACTAGGTTATAAAAATATAGTCTAGGAAATGGTGAGTTACTGATTTACTCACTCATTCGCTCTTGCTCTGAGTTTAACTTAATTTAATATTATTACTACGATATGAAAATTTAGCCCAGGAAATGGTGAGCTATTGACTTACTCGCTCATTGGCTCTCGTTTTGAGTTTAACTTAATTAAATATTATTACTATGTTATAAAAATAAAGTCTAGGAAATGGTGAAGTACTGATTTACTCACTCATTCGCTCTTGCTCTGAGATTAACTTAATTTAATATTATTACTAGGATATCAAAATTTAGTCTAGGAAATGGTGAGGTACTGATATACTCGCTCATTCGCTCTTGCTCTGAGTTTAACTTAATTAAATCTTATTACTAGGATATAAAATTTTAGTCTAGGAAATGGTGAGCAACTGATTTACTCGCTCATTCGCTTTCGCCCTGAGTTTAACTTAATTTAATATTATTACTAGGATATCAAAATTTAGTCTAGGAAATGGCGAGGTACTGATTTACTCGCTCATTCGCTCTTGCTCTGAATTTAACTTAATTAAATCTTAAGTATATAAAGATATAAAAATATAGTCTAGGAAATGTTGAGCTACTGATTTACTCGCTCATTCTCTCTGGTTTTGAGTTCAACTTAATTTAATATTATTACTAGGATATCAAAATTTTGTCTAGGAAATGGTGAGCTACTGATTTACTCACTCATTCGCTCTTGCTCTGAGTTTAACTTAATTTAATATTATTACTACGATATGAAAATATAGCCTAGGAAATGGTGAGCTATTGACTTACTCGCTCATTGGCTCTCGTTTTGAGTTTAACTTAATTAAATATTATTACTAGGTTATAAAAATATGTGAGCTTCTGATTTACTCGCTCATTCGCTCTCGCTCTGAGTTTAACTTAATTTAATATTATTACTACGATATCAAAATTTAGTCAAGGAAATGGTGAGCTACTGATTTACTCGCTGATTCTCTCTCGTTTTGAGTTTAACTTAATTTAATATTAATACTAGGATATCAAAATTTAGTCTAGGAAATGGTGAGCTGCTGATTTACTCGCTCATTCTCTCTCGCTCTGAGTTTAACTTAATTTAATATTATTACTAGGATATCAAAATTTAGTCTAGGAAATGGTGAGCTACTGATTTACTCGCCCATTCTCTCTCGTTTTGAGTTTAAATTAATTTAATATTATTACTAGGATATCAAAATTTAGTCTAGGAAATGGTGAGCTACTGATTTACTCGCTCATTCGCTCTTTTTTTGACTTTAAATTAATTAAATATTATTACTAGGATATCAAAATTTAGTCTAGGAAATGGTGAGCTACTGATTTACTCGCTCATTTGCTCTCTTTTTGACTTTAAATTAATTAAATATTATTACTAGGTTATAAAAATTTAGGAAATGGTGAGCTACTGATTTACTCGCTCATTCACTCTCTTTTTGACTTTAAATTAATTAAATATTATTACTAGGTTATAAATATATATGGGGTGCATGTCAGTCACCTCCACGTGGTGCACCCTGGGCAACGGGGTCGACAAGCAATCTGACGTTTTCTCGGAGTGCCTGTCGACCGCGGCTGAGACTGACGCGACGGTAGTGCCACGGGCCGTTCCGGGTACTTCTCTGATCAGCAGAGTGGACTGTGGAGCGGCTTCGTGGCAAGTAATAGGTGGGAAGAAGAAAGTGTCTTCGTAGCTTTCTTCCTTTTGTTTTCTTTTCTTTTCTTTTCCTTTTCTTTCCTTCTTTTGGTTTTTGCTTCTTTTGGTTTATTGTCTAATGTTGTTATCGTTTTATTTTGCTCTCTTTTTATTTTGTCTTGCTTTGTTTTGTTTTCTTTTATTTATTTTATGGGCGGGCCTCCCGACTCTGAGGTCTCGCGATCGTTTCGGCGACATTAGTTGTCAGGTCTCCGGGGTCTTTTTGGGCTGCCGGAGAAAAGAGGTGGGAGAGGCGGGTTCGCTCAGTGTCGGTATCGATGCTGGGTGGACAGACCGTAAAAAGTCACCGCCTCTCAAACTCGTTTCCCCATCCGGGTGTTGTGGACACGTCTCGCAGCCCGTGGTGGGACCGAGGGTCTTGCCTTAACCGGCCGGGCCAAGAGGAGACAACCTCAATAAAAAACATTAGTATTAGATCCCGTGATACCACCCGACCTCACGGTGTATATAGGGTTACCAAGGTACAGGGGGCACTGCCTTGGTGGACTGTTTATTTCCCCCATACTCGTGGGAACAAATATGAAAAAGAATATAAATAAAAATACCATACCGACTACAGGCGATCAAGGGGAAACTGACGAAATGGCGGTGGAGGCGGGCGCCCCGATGGCGCGCGCTAAAACCAACGACCTCGGCGCGAAAAAGGAGCTGGTGGTCCGGCTGGAACGGCTCTCAGAGTCGGACTCGTCGGTCACCAGCATGGTGACGGTCTCGTCAAAAGTATCTGCCGGACTACGGCGGAAATTGGAGAAGCGGCCCCGTCCTGGGGAGAGCTGCTCGGGCTCCGAGAGCGACGCGCAAAGCGGAAACTCTGAGTCGGCCGTCGCCAAATGGCTTAAGCCTTCCCCAAAAAGGGGGCGTGGCCGACCGCCCACGACGGGCCAGTATGTCGGCCTCGGGCGCTCCCGGGAGGAGCTGAAGGCCGCTAAGGCCAAAGAGCGGAGCTTCGAGGCGGAAGATGCACTGGCCGCGTACAGTGCGGCGGCCAAGGTGGCCACTGAAGAGAGGGCGGCCCGTGTTCGGAAGCGCCAACCCGGTGGCGGGACCGAGGACGTACCGCAGACGTCTGCCGCACTGGACGCGGCGGTGCAGGAGGCGCTCGACGTGGTCCTGCAGGTTGCCGATAAGTCGGGCAACCTGAAGGGCACGTTCGTTCGGGCCCTGAAGACTGCCGCCGACACCATCAAAGGTGCGGTGGCGGATCTAAGGGCCCTCACAGTGACGGAGGAGGTGGCGCGTTTGGAGGCGGCTAACGCGCAACTTTCCGGCCAATTGGCTGAGTTGCGCCGGGAAGTCGCGGAAATGCGCAAGCAGCCAGCGGCGGCGACGGAGGCGAACCTCCAGCACATAATGGAGGAGGCGCTGCGCGCGAACCGCGAGCAGTTCAGCACGATGCTGAACGCTCGCCTCGAAGGAATCGAGGGCCGCCTCCTTCCGGAGCCTCGGCTGCGGCCTCCACTGGCCGCTGACCGTAGGACTGCGCAGGCAGCGGAGGCTCCTGCCGCCCCTCGTGCACCCCCGAAAACCCCGAAACGGCCGAAGAACAGTATGGCTGCTCAAGAGGCGGCAGCCAGAAGGGAGGCTCCTCAGCCGTCCGCGGAGCCGGCCGCCACTCCGACCACCTGGAGCGCCGTGGTCGGAAGAAAGTCGAAGCCGAAACCTAAGAAGACCGAGAAGCCGAGCGCCAAGCCGGCGGCGGCGAAGCCGACTTCCTCCGGGGCCCCCAAGAAGGCCCCGGCTACGAGGAAACTCCGCCCCCCTCGCACCGCAGCGTTAACGATAACGCTGAAACCCGGTGCCGAGGAAAAAGGGTGGAGCTATGAAAAGGCTCTGGCCCTGGCCAAGAGCCGGATCAGCCTGAGGGAGGTCGGCTTAACGTCGGTGCGGTTCCGGACCGCGGCCACGGGCGCGAGGATGCTCGAGGTGCCGCCGGGCACCAACGAGGCCGAGAAGGCGGCGGATGCCCTGGCGGACAAGCTCCGCGAGGTATTGAGCCCGGAGATCGTCCAGGTCCATCGACCCACGAAGTGCGTGGAGTTGAGGCTTTTAGACCTGGACGACTCTGTGACGGCGGAGGAAGCCGCGGCGGCGGTCGCGGAACAGGGAGAGTGCTCGGTCGGAGCGATAAAGTCCGGAGTCATCGCTCGGGGCTCGAGTGGCTCTGGCTCGCTCTGGCTGAGCTGCCCGATAACGGCCGCGAAGAAGGTCGTCGAGGCAGGCCGCATAAGGGTCGGGTGGGTGTCGGCACGAGTGGTGCTGCTCGACCCCAGACCCTTGCACTGCTTCAGGTGCCTCGAGCGGGGGCACATGGGTGCGAAATGTGACCGGGGCGTCGACCGAAGCCGTCTGTGCTTCCGCTGCGGTCAGCCCGGTCACAGGGCTCGAGATTGCTCCGCAACCGAGGCGAGCTGCGTGGTCTGCACGGCGGCCGGCAAGCCAGCTGCCCACGCCGCCTGCAGCAAGTCGTGCCAGGGAGGGAAGGGCGCTGCACCCCCGAAGAAGAAGCAGAAAGACGGAAAAGCGACGACGAAAGGCCCGGTAGCCGCGTCGTCGCGCACCGAGGCGGAGCCGATGGAGACCGCGCAGTGATGGCCCTGCGCTGTCTCCAGGCCAATATCAACCACTCTGCCAGGGCTCAGGACCTCCTAGTCCAAAGCATGGCAGAGTGGCAGATCAATGTGGCGGTGGTATCGGAGCCCTACTTCGTTCCCTCGCGGGACGACTGGGTCTCCGACCACGAACGGGTCGTGGCCGTCGTCGCCCCTGCGGTCGCTGGCGCTCCAGCCATCGAGGGTGTGGCCAGGGGCAGGGGGTGCGTGCTGGCCGTCGTCGGCGGTATAAAGGTCGTCGCCGTCTACGCCTCGCCCAGTCGGAGTCTCGCCGAGTTTGAGCAGTTGCTGGTGGAGGTCGGGGCTCTGATCGGGCAAACAGCGCCCGCACCTGTTTTGGTCGCGGGGGACTTCAACGCCAAATCGACGGCTTGGGGTTCTCCCGTGACTAATGCCCGGGGTGAGGTGCTGGAGGAGTGGGCGGTCTCGCTGGGGCTGGCGGTCCTCAACAGCGGGTCGGAGAGCACGTGCGTGCGGCAGCAGGGCGAATCGATCGTCGACGTCACGTTCGCGTCCAACGCCCTGGCCCGCCGTGCTCAAAATTGGAGGGTGGAGACCGGCGTGGAGACTCTGTCGGACCATCGATATATTCGGTTCGATGTCTCTACGTCGGTTCTTCTGGACGTCCGACCCGCTGTTGGGAGAACGGAAGGTCCGCGTTGGCGTCTGGGTCGCCTCGACGGTCAGTTGGCGAAGGAGGCGGCCATCGTCGAAGCCTGGGGGGCCGGTTCCGACCCGGTCCTTCGGATCGATGAGGGGGCGGACCGGATGGGAGGTGCCCTGTCACGCGTCTGTGACGCGGCGATGCCGAGGGCGAAACTGCACCTGCCACGTCGGCGGGTGTACTGGTGGCGTCCGGAGCTCCGTCGGCTGCGCAAGGCGTGCGTGGCGGCACGGCGCCGTTACGTTCGGTGTAGGAGACGAAGAGTCCGGGATCACGACGCGGAGGACGTCTTCTACACCGCATACAGGTCCGCCTGCCAGGGCCTACAAAAGGCTATAGTGCAGGCCAAAGAGGCGGCGTGGGAGGAGTGGCTGGAGACGCTCAACAGCGATCCGTGGGGGAGGCCTTATCGGGTCGTGAGACAAAAGCTCCGACCCTGGGCTCCTCCGCTGACCAGCAGTCTCCAGCCGCAGCTCCTGGCGAGGGTGGTGGACACGCTCTTCCCCGAGCGGGGAGAGTTCGTGCCACCGACCATGGTGCCGGCGAGCGGGCTCGACGAGGAAGAGGGTCCGGTGATTCCCATCACCGAGGCGGAACTACAGGCGGCTGTCATCAGACAAGGGTCGAAAAAGACAGCCCCTGGGCCGGACGGAATCCCCGGTCGAGCCCTGAAGATCGCGTCGGAGGAGCTGGGCGAGAGCATGCGGCGCCTCTTTACCGCATGCCTGGCTCAGGGCAAGTTCCCGCAGCGGTGGAAAACGGGCACGCTCGTCCTGATCCGCAAGGACGGGCGTCCGCCCGATCAGCCGTCGGCCTACCGCCCGATCGTGCTGCTCGACGAGGTGAGCAAGCTCTTCGAGCGGGTGCTCGCTGCCCGTCTCGTCGGCAGCATGGAGCCGGGACTGGACGAGCGGCAGTACGGGTTTCGCCCCGGCCGCTCGACGCTCGACGCGATCGCCAGGGTGAGGGCCCTGGCCGAGGAGGAGGTGTCTCGGGGTGGGGTGGTGTTGGCAGTCTCGCTGGACATTTCGAATGCCTTCAACACCCTGCCCTGGGCGACCGTGATGGAGGCCCTGCGGTACCACAACGTGCCGGGCTACCTGAGGCGAACAGTGGCCGATTACTTCGCTGGCCGAGCGGTAGCCTACCCGACGCGGGAGGGCTGGAGCCGGAAGACGCTGTCGTGCGGTGTTCCGCAGGGGTCGGTACTAGGACCGCTCCTGTGGAGCATCGGCTACGACTGGGTGCTGCGCGGGGCCACGTTGCGGGGGGTCAGCGTCACGTGCTACGCTGACGACACTCTCGTGTCGGCCCGCGGCAGCACCTACCGGGAGGCGGCCTATCGCGCGACGGCTGGGGTCGCGCACGTGGTCCACCGCATCCGCGCGCTGGGCCTAGAGGTGGCCCTACACAAATCCGAGGCCCTCGTTTTTCACGGGCCTCGGAACGCGCCACCACCGGGGGCGTCCATCACGGTGGGGGGAACTTCCATCACCGTCGGGTCGACGATGAAGTACCTGGGACTCGTCCTCGACGGCAGGTGGAAGTTCGAAGAGCACTTCCGGCGCTTGGCCCCAAAGTTGGTGGCTGCAGCCGGAGTGCTAGGGAGGATCCTCCCGAACGTGGGTGGGCCAGGAGGCTCCTGCAGGCGCCTGTACACCGGCGTCGTGCGCTCGATGGCGCTCTACGGGGCGCCGATATGGGCGGACGCTCTGAGCGCTCGTAACGTCGCGTCGCTGCGACGTCCGCAGCGAGCGATGGCGCTCAGGGCGGCTCGAGCGTACCGCACGGTGTCCCACACCGCGGCGTGCCTGCTCGCCGGAAGTCCGCCATGGGACCTCGAGGCCGAGGCTAACTCGAGGGTCTATTGGCGGATCAAGGCGGCGAAAGCGGAGGACGAAAACCGGCCTCACCCACGTGAGGTTCGACAGTGGCGGGCGGAGGCCCGAGAAAGACTCTTCGCCGAATGGGCGGAGCGACTAGGTGTTCCGGGGGGGGCTAGCCGAGACCTCGCTGCGGCCATTCGGCCGGTGTTGAGGGAGTGGGTCGAGCGCAAGCACGGCCCACCCACGTTTCACCTCACACAGCTTTTGACCGGCCACGGTTGCTTTGGCCGGTACCTGTGTGAGGTGGTCGAAAGGGAGCCTTCGGCGGTTTGCCACCATTGTGGCGGAGGAGCCGTGGATACGGCCGAACACACGCGCGCAGAGTGCCCGGCTTGGGCGGAGCCTCGCGCAGTCCTATCCACGGCTGTAGGAGGGGATCTGTCGCTTCCGGCCCTCGTCGAAAAGATGGCCGGAAGCGAAGAGATCTGGGCGGCAGTGTCCCGGTTCAGCGCATGCGTAATGTCGCAAAAGGAGGCGGCGGAGCGGGAGCGGGAGGACGACGTGGACTCGCTCCCGCAACGTAGGAGGAGACCGGGTCGGCGGCGACGTGCCTTCGCAGGCCGGACGCTGCCGCAGAGCTGAGGTGTGGTCGGCGGCGGAGCCAGTAAAATCTTGATCCGCCGCGGGGCGTCGAGCCCTGACGCCCAGCCTCCAGTGGCGGGCTCGGGGGAGTCCGTCACGGTACGGGACGGAGGCAGAGAGGAGGGAGGCGCGCCCTAACACCACGGCGCGCTCTCTAGGTGGGTCGCTCGAATAGCGACGACCGCTGGCGGGGTTGCGGTTGTAAGCCACAGCGTTCCCGTGACCCCGCCGCCTTGCGGAGAGGCGGAATTCCGGGGAGGTTTTAGTGGGTAGGACGGGGCCTTCTGCCCCGTGAGTCCCACATACCCGTCCCGGTCCCCCGACCGGGCGGCAGGCGTAAATGCCTTTCCTCCCCGAAAACAAAAAAAAAAAAAAAAAAAAAAAGGTTATAAATATATAGTCTAGGAAATGATGAGCTATTGACTTACTCGCTCATTGGCTCTCGTTTTGAGTTTAACTTAATTAAATATTATTACTATGTTATAAAAATATAGTCTAGGAAATGGTGAAGTACTGATTTACTCACTCATTCGCTCTTGCTCTGAGATTAACTTAATTTAATATTATTACTAGGATATCAAAATTTAGTCTAGGAAATGGTGAGGTACTGATATACTCGCTCATTCTCTCTGGTTTTGAGTTTAACTTAATTTAATATTATTACTAGGATATCAAAATTTTGTCTAGGAAATGGTGAGCTACTGATTTACTCGCTCATTCGCTCTCTTTTTGAGTTTAAATTAATTAAATATTATTACTAGGTTATAAAAATATAGTCTAGGAAATGGTGAGTTACTGATTTACTCACTCATTCGCTCTTGCTCTGAGTTTAACTTAATTTAATATTATTACTACGATATGAAAATTTAGCCCAGGAAATGGTGAGCTATTGACTTACTCGCTCATTGGCTCTCGTTTTGAGTTTAACTTAATTAAATCTTATTACTAGGATATAAAAATTTAGTCTAGGAAATGGTGAGCTTCTGATTTACTCGCTCATTTGCTCTCTTTTTGACTTTAAATTATTTAAATATTATTACTAGGTTATAAAAATATAGTCTAGGAAATGGTGAGCTATTGACCTACTCGCTCATTGGCTCTTGTTTTGAGTTTAACTTAATTAAATATTATTACTAGGTTATAAAAATATGTGAGCTTCTGATTTACTCGCTCATTCGCTCTCGCTCTGAGTTTAACTTAATTTAATATTATTACTAGGATATCAAAATTTAGTCTAGGAAATGGTGAGCTACTGATTTACTCGCTCATTCTCTCTCGTTTTTAGTTTAACTTAATTTAATATTATTACTAGGATATCAAAATTTAGTCTAGGAAATGGTGAGGTACTGATATACTCGCTCATTCGCTCTTGCTCTGAGTTTAACTTAATTAAATCTTATTACTAGGATATAAAAATTTAGTCTAAGAAATGGTGAGCTTCTGATTTACTCGCTCATTCGCTCTCGCTCTGAGTTTAACTTAATTTAATATTATTACTAGGATATCAAAATTTAGTCTAGGAAATGGTGAGCTACTGATTTACTCGCCCATTCTCTCTCGTTTTGAGTTTAAATTAATTTAATATTATTACTAGGATATCAAAATTTAGTCTAGGAAATGGTGAGCTACTGATTTACTCGCTCATTCGCTCTTTTTTGACTTTAAATTAATTAAATATTATTACTAGGATATCAAAATTTAGTCTAGGAAATGGTGAGCTACTGATTTACTCGCTCATTTGCTCTCTTTTTGACTTTAAATTAATTAAATATTATTACTAGGTTATAAAAATTTAGGAAATGGTGAGCTACTGATTTATTCGCTCATTCACTCTCTTTTTGACTTTAAATTAATTAAATATTATTACTAGGTTATAAAAATATAGTCTAGGAAATGGTGAGCTATTGACTTACTCGCTCATTGGCTCTCGTTTTGAGTTTAACTTAATTAAATATTATTACTATGTTATAAAAATAAAGTCTAGGAAATGGTGAAGTACTGATTTACTCACTCATTCGCTCTTGCTCTGAGATTAACTTAATTTAATATTATTACTAGGATATCAAAATTTAGTCTAGGAAATGGTGAGGTACTGATATACTCGCTCATTCGCTCTTGCTCTGAGTTTAACTTAATTAAATCTTATTACTAGGATATAAAATTTTAGTCTAGGAAATGGTGAGCAACTGATTTACTCGCTCATTCGCTTTCGCTGTGAGTTTAACTTAATTTAATATTATTACTAGGATATCAAAATTTAGTCTAGGAAATCGCGAGGTACTGATTTACTTGCCCATTCTCTCTCGTTTTGAGTTTAAATTAATTTAATATTATTACTAGGATATCAAAATTTAGGAAATGGTGAGCTACTGATTTACTCGCTCATTCACTCTCTTTTTGACTTTAAATTAATTAAATATTATTACTAGGATATCAAAATTTAGTCTAGGAAATGGTGAGCTACTGATTTACTCGCTCATTTGCTCTCTTTTTGACTTTAAATTAATTAAATATTATTACTAGGTTATAAAAATATAGTCTAGGAAATGGTGAAGTACTGATTTACTCACTCATTCGCTCTTGCTCTGAGATTAACTTAATTTAATATTATTACTAGGATATCAAAATTTAGTCTAGGAAATGGTGAGGTACTGATATACTCGCTCATTCGCTCTTGCTCTGAGTTTAACTTAATTAAATCTTATTACTAGGATATAAAATTTTAGTCTAGGAAATGGTGAGCAACTGATTTACTCGCTCATTCGCTTTCGCTCTGAGTTTAACTTAATTTAATATTATTACTAGGATATCAAAATTTAGTCTAGGAAATGGCGAGGTACTGATTTACTCGCTCATTCGCTCTTGCTCTGAATTTAACTTAATTAAATCTTATGTATATAAAGATATAAAAATATAGTCTAGGAAATGTTGAGCTACTGATTTACTCGCTCATTCTCTCTGGTTTTGAGTTCAACTTAATTTAATATTATTACTAGGATATCAAAATTTTGTCTAGGAAATGGTGAGCTACTGATTTATTCACTCATTCGCTCTTGCTCTGAGTTTAACTTAATTTAATATTATTACTACGATATGAAAATGTAGCCTAGGAAATGGTGAGCTATTGACTTACTCGCTCATTGGCTCTCGTTTTGAGTTTAACTTAATTAAATATTATAACTAGGTTATAAAAATATGTGAGCTTCTGATTTACTCGCTCATTCGCTCTAACTCTGATTTTAACTTAAATTAATATTATTACTACGATATCAAAATTTAGTCTAGGAAATGGTGAGCTACTGATTTACTCGCTCATTCTCTCTGGTTTTGAGTTTAACTTAATTTAATATTATTACTAGGATATCAAAATTTTGTCTAGGAAATGGTGAGCTACTGATTTACTCGCTCATTCGCTCTCTTTTTGAGTTTAAATTAATTAAATATTATTACTAGGTTATAAAAATATAGTCTAGGAAATGGTGAGTTACTGATTTACTCACTCATTCGCTCTTGCTCTGAGTTTAACTTAATTTAATATTATTACTACGATATGAAAATTTAGCCTAGGAAATGGTGAGCTATTGACTTACTCGCTCATTGGCTCTCGTTTTGAGTTTAACTTAATTAAATATTATTACTAGGTTATAAAAATATGTGAGCTTCTGATTTACTCGCTCATTCGCTCTCGCTCTGAGTTTAACTTAATTTAATATTATTACTACGATATCAAAATTTAGTCAAGGAAATGGTGAGCTACTGATTTACTCGCTGATTCTCTCTCGTTTTGAGTTTAACTTAATTTAATATTAATACTAGGATATCAAAATTTAGTCTAGGAAATGGTGAGCTGCTGATTTACTCGCTCATTCTCTCTCGCTCTGAGTTTAACTTAATTTAATATTATTACTAGGATATCAAAATTTAGTCTAGGAAATGTTGAGCTACTGATTTACTCGCCCATTCTCTCTCGTTTTGAGTTTAAATAAATTTAATATTATTACTAGGATATCAAAATTTAGTCTAGGAAATGGTGAGCTACTGATTTACTCGCTCATTCGCTCTCTTTTTGACTTTAAATTAATTAAATATTATTACTAGGATATCAAAATTTAGTCTAGGAAATGGTGAGCTACTGATTTACTCGCTCATTCACTCTCTTTTTGACTTTAAATTAATTAAATATTATTACTAGGTTATAAAAATATAGTCTAGGAAATGGTGAGCTATTGACTTACTCGCTCATTGGCTCTCGTTTTGAGTTTAACTTAATTAAATATTATTACTATGTTATAAAAATATAGTCTAGGAAATGGTGAAGTACTGATTTACTCACTCATTCGCTCTTGCTCTGAGATTAACTTAATTTAATATTATTACTAGGATATCAAAATTTAGTCTAGGAAATGGTGAGGTACTGATATACTCGCTCATTCTCTCTGGTTTTGAGTTTAACTTAATTTAATATTATTACTAGGATATCAAAATTTTGTCTAGGAAATGGTGAGCTACTGATTTACTCGCTCATTCGCTCTCTTTTTGAGTTTAAATTAATTAAATATTATTACTAGGTTATAAAAATATAGTCTAGGAAATGGTGAGTTACTGATTTACTCACTCATTCGCTCTTGCTCTGAGTTTAACTTAATTTAATATTATTACTACGATATGAAAATTTAGCCCAGGAAATGGTGAGCTATTGACTTACTCGCTCATTGGCTCTCGTTTTGAGTTTAACTTAATTAAATCTTATTACTAGGATATAAAAATTTAGTCTAGGAAATGGTGAGCTTCTGATTTACTCGCTCATTTGCTCTCTTTTTGACTTTAAATTATTTAAATATTATTACTAGGTTATAAAAATATAGTCTAGGAAATGGTGAGCTATTGACTTACTCGCTCATTGGCTCTTGTTTTGAGTTTAACTTAATTAAATATTATTACTAGGTTATAAAAATATGTGAGCTTCTGATTTACTCGCTCATTCGCTCTCGCTCTGAGTTTAACTTAATTTAATATTATTACTAGGATATCAAAATTTAGTCTAGGAAATGGTGAGGTACATCAGTACCTATCTCTTCTCTATCTATCAGAATTACTCGCTCATTCTCTCTCTTTTTGAGTTTAACTTAATTTTATATTATTACCAGTATATCAAAATTTAGTCTAGGAAATGGTGAGCTACTGATTTACTCGCTCATTCTCTCTCGTTTTTAGTTTAACTTAATTTAATATTATTACTAGGATATCAAAATTTAGTCTAGGAAATGGTGAGGTACTGATATACTCGCTCATTCGCTCTTGCTCTGAGTTTAACTTAATTAAATCTTATTACTAGGATATAAAAATTTAGTCTAAGAAATGGTGAGCTTCTGATTTACTCGCTCATTCGCTCTCGCTCTGAGTTTAACTTAATTTAATATTATTACTAGGATATCAAAATTTAGTCTAGGAAATGGTTAGCTACTGATTTACTCGCCCATTCTCTCTCGTTTTGAGTTTAAATTAATTTAATATTATTACTAGGATATCAAAATTATTCTAGGAAATGGTGAGCTACTGATTTACTCGCTCATTCGCTCTTTTTTTGACTTTAAATTAATTAAATATTATTACTAGGATATCAAAATTTAGTCTAGGAAATGGTGAGCTACTGATTTACTCGCTCATTTGCTCTCTTTTTGACTTTAAATTAATTAAATATTATTACTAGGTTATAAAAATTTAGGAAATGGTGAGCTACTGATTTATTCGCTCATTCACTCTCTTTTTGACTTTAAATTAATTAAATATTATTACTAGGTTATAAAAATATAGTCTAGGAAATGGTGAGCTATTGACTTACTCGCTCATTGGCTCTCGTTTTGAGTTTAACTTAATTTAATATTATTACTAGGATATCAAAATTTTGTCTAGGAAATGGTGAGCTACTGATTTACTCGCTCATTCGCTCTCTTTTTGAGTTTAAATTAATTAAATATTATTACTAGGTTATAAAACTATAGTCTAGGAAATGGTGAGTTACTGATTTACTCACTCATTCGCTCTTGCTCTGAGTTTAACTTAATTTAATATTATTACTACGATATGAAAATTTAGCCTAGGAAATGGTGAGCTATTGACTTACTCGCTCATTGGCTCTCGTTTTGAGTTTAACTAAAGTAAATATTATTACTAGGTTATAAAAATATAGTCTAGGAAATGGTGAGCTACTGATTTACTCGCTCATTCTCTCTCGTTTTGAGTTTCACTTAATTTAATATTATTACTAGGATATCAAAATTTAGTCTAGGAAATGGTGAGCTACTGATTTACTCGCTCATTCGCTCTCGCTCTGAGATTAACTTAATTTAATATTATTACTACGATATCAAAATTTAGTCTAGGGAATGGTGAGCTACTGATTTACTCGCTCATTCACTCTCTTTTTGACTTTAAATTAATTAAATATTATTACTAGGTTATAAAAATATAGTCTAGGAAATGGTGAGCTACTGATTTACTCGCTCATTCTCTTTGTATTTGAGTTTAAATTAATTTAATATTATTACTAGGATATCAAAATTTAGTCTAGGAAATGGTGAGCTACTGATATACTCGCTCATTCGCTCTTGCTCTGAATTTAACTTAATTAAATCTTATGTATATAAAGATATAAAAATATAGTCTAGGAAATGTTGAGCTACTGATTTACTCGCTCATTCTCTCTGGTTTTGAGTTTAACTTAATTTAATATTATTACTAGGATATCAAAATTTAGTCTAGGAAATGGTCAGCTATTGACTTACTCGCTCATTGGCTCTCGTTTTGAGTTTAACTTAATTAAATATTATTACTAGGTTATAAAAATATGTGAGCTTCTGATTTACTCGCTCATTCGCTCTAACTCTGATTTTAACTTAAATTAATATTATTACTAGGATATCAAAATTTAGGAAATGGTGAGCTACTGATTTACTCGCTCATTCACTCTCTTTTTGACTTTAAATTAATTAAATATTATTACTAGGTTATAAAAATATAGTCTAGGAAATGGTGAGCTATTGACTTACTCGCTCATTGGCTCTCGTTTTGAGTTTAACTTAATTAAATATTATTACTATGTTATAAAAATATAGTCTAGGAAATGGTGAAGTACTGATTTACTCATTCATTCGCTTTTGCTCTGAGATTAACTTAATTTAATATTATTACTAGGATATCAAAATTTAGTCTAGGAAATGGTGAGCTACTGATTTACTCGCTCATTCTCTCTCGTTTTGAGTTTAAATTAATTTAATATTATTACTAGGATATCAAAATTTAGTCTAGGAAATGGTGAGCTACTGATTTACTCGCTCATTTGCTCTCTTTTTGACTTTAAATTAATTAAATATTATTACTAGGTTATAAAAATATAGTCTAGGAAATGGTCAGCTATTGACTTACTCGCTCATTGGCTCTCGTTTTGAGTTTAACTTAATTAAATATTATTACTAGGTTATAAAAATATGTGAGCTTCTGATTTACTCGCTCATTCGCTCTAACTCTGATTTTAACTTAAATTAATATTATTACTAGGATATGAAAAATTTAGTCTAGGAAATGGTGAGCTACTGATTTACTCGCCCATTCTCTCTCGTTTTGAGTTTAAATTAATTTAATATTATTACTAGGATATCAAAATTTAGTCTAGGAAATGGTGAGCTGCTGATTTACTCGCTCATTCTCTCTCGTTTTGAGTTTAACATAATTAAATATTATTACTAGGATATAAAAATTTAGTCTAGGAAATGGTGAGCAACTGATTTACTTGCCCATTCTCTCTCGTTTTGAGTTTAACTTAATTTAATATTATTACTAGGATATCAAAATTTAGTCTAGGAAATGGTGAGCTACTGATTTACTCGCTCATTCTCTCTAGTTTTGAGTTTAACTTAATTTAATATTATTACTAGGATATCAAAATTTAGTCTAGGAAATGGTGAGGAACTGATTTTCTCGCTCATTCGCTCTAGCTCTGAGTTTAACAAAAATTTAATATTATTACTAGGATATCAAAATTTAGTCTTGGAAATGGTGAGGTACTGATATACTCGCTCATTCGCTCTTGCTCTGAATTTAACTTAATTAAATCTTATGTATATAAAGATATAAAAATATAGTCTAGGAAATGTTGAGCTACTGATTTACTCGCTCATTCGCTCTCGCTCTGAGTTTAACTTAATTTAATATTATTACTAGGATATCAAAATTTAGTCTACGAAATGGTGAGCTGCTGATTTACTCATTCATTCTCTCTCGTTTTGATTTTAACTTAATTTAATATTATTTCTAGGATATCAAAATTTAGTCTAGGAAATGGTGAGCTACTGATTTACTCGCTCATTCGCTCTCGCTCTGAGATTAACTTAATTTAATATTATTACTACGATATCAAAATTTAGTCTAGGAAATGGTGAGCTACTGATTTACTCGCCCATTCTCTCTCGTTTTGAGTTTAAATTAATTTAATATTATTACTAGGATATCAAAATTTAGTCTAGGAAATGGTGAGCTGCTGATTTACTCGCTCATTCTCTCTCGTTTTGAGTTTAACTTAATTTAATATTATTACTAGGATATCAAAATTTAGTCTAGGAAATGGTGAGCTACTGATTTACTCGCTCATTCGCTCTCGCTCTGAGATTAACTTAATTTAATATTATTACTACGATATCAAAATTTAGTCTAGGGAATGGTGAGCTACTGATTTACTCGCTCATTCACTCTCTTTTTGACTTTAAATTAATTAAATATTATTACTAGGTTATAAAAATATAGTCTAGGAAATGGTGAGCTACTGATTTACTCGCTCATTCTCTTTGTATTTGAGTTTAAATTAATTTAATATTATTACTAGGATATCAAAATTTAGTCTAGGAAATGGTGAGCTACTGATATACTCGCTCATTCGCTCTTGCTCTGAATTTAACTTAATTAAATCTTATGTATATAAAGATATAAAAATATAGTCTAGGAAATGTTGAGCTACTGATTTACTCGCTCATTCTCTCTGGTTTTGAGTTTAACTTAATTTAATATTATTACTAGGATATCAAAATTTAGTCTAGGAAATGGTCAGCTATTGACTTACTCGCTCATTGGCTCTCGTTTTGAGTTTAACTTAATTAAATATTATTACTAGGTTATAAAAATATGTGAGCTTCTGATTTACTCGCTCATTCGCTCTAACTCTGATTTTAACTTAAATTAATATTATTACTAGGATATCAAAATTTAGGAAATGGTGAGCTACTGATTTACTCGCTCATTCACTCTCTTTTTGACTTTAAATTAATTAAATATTATTACTAGGTTATAAAAATATAGTCTAGGAAATGGTGAGCTATTGACTTACTCGCTCATTGGCTCTCGTTTTGAGTTTAACTTAATTAAATATTATTACTATGTTATAAAAATATAGTCTAGGAAATGGTGAAGTACTGATTTACTCATTCATTCGCTTTTGCTCTGAGATTAACTTAATTTAATATTATTACTAGGATATCAAAATTTAGTCTAGGAAATGGTGAGCTACTGATTTACTCGCTCATTCTCTCTCGTTTTGAGTTTAAATTAATTTAATATTATTACTAGGATATCAAAATTTAGTCTAGGAAATGGTGAGCTACTGATTTACTCGCTCATTTGCTCTCTTTTTGACTTTAAATTAATTAAATATTATTACTAGGTTATAAAAATATAGTCTAGGAAATGGTCAGCTATTGACTTACTCGCTCATTGGCTCTCGTTTTGAGTTTAACTTAATTAAATATTATTACTAGGTTATAAAAATATGTGAGCTTCTGATTTACTCGCTCATTCGCTCTTACTCTGATTTTAACTTAAATTAATATTATTACTAGGATATGAAAAATTTAGTCTAGGAAATGGTGAGCTACTGATTTACTCGCCCATTCTCTCTCGTTTTGAGTTTAAATTAATTTAATATTATTACTAGGATATCAAAATTTAGTCTAGGAAATGGTGAGCTGCTGATTTACTCGCTCATTCTCTCTCGTTTTGAGTTTAACATAATTAAATATTATTACTAGGATATAAAAATTTAGTCTAGGAAATGGTGAGCAACTGATTTACTTGCCCATTCTCTCTCGTTTTGAGTTTAAATTAATTTAATATTATTACTAGGATATCAAAATTTAGTCTAGGAAATGGTGAGCTACTGATTTACTCGCTCATTCTCTCTAGTTTTGAGTTTAACTTAATTTAATATTATTACTAGGATATCAAAATTTAGTCTAGGAAATGGTGAGGAACTGATTTTCTCGCTCATTCGCTCTAGCTCTGAGTTTAACAAAAATTTAATATTATTCCTAGGATATCAAAATTTAGTCTTGGAAATGGTGAGGTACTGATATACTCGCTCATTCGCTCTTGCTCTGAATTTAACTTAATTAAATCTTATGTATATAAAGATATAAAAATATAGTCTAGGAAATGTTGAGCTACTGATTTACTCGCTCATTCGCTCTCGCTCTGAGTTTAACTTAATTTAATATTATTACTAGGATATCAAAATTTAGTCTACGAAATGGTGAGCTGCTGATTTACTCATTCATTCTCTCTCGTTTTGATTTTAACTTAATTTAATATTATTTCTAGGATATCAAAATTTAGTCTAGGAAATGGTGAGCTACTGATTTACTCGCTCATTCGCTCTCGCTCTGAGATTAACTTAATTTAATATTATTACTACGATATCAAAATTTAGTCTAGGAAATGGTGAGCTACTGATTTACTCGCCCATTCTCTCTCGTTTTGAGTTTAAATTAATTTAATATTATTACTAGGATATCAAAATTTAGTCTAGGAAATGGTGAGCTGCTGATTTACTCGCTCATTCTCTCTCGTTTTGAGTTTAACTTAATTTAATATTATTACTAGGATATCAAAATTTAGTCTAGGAAATGGTGAGCTACTGATTTACTCGCTAATTCTCTCTCGTTTTGAGTTTAACTTAATTTAATATTATTACAAGGATATCAAAATTTAGTCTAGGAAATGGTGAGCTACTGATTTACTCGCTCATTCTCTCTCGTTTTGAGTTTAACTTAATTTAATATTATTACTAGGATATCAAAATTTAGTCTAGGAAATGGTGAGGAACTGATATACTCGCTCATTCGCTCTAGCTCTGAGTTTAACAAAAATTTAATATTATTACTAGGATATCAAAATTTAGTCTAGGAAATGGTGAGGTACTGATATACTCGCTCATTCGCTCTTGCTCTGAATTTAACTTAATTAAATCTTATGTATATAAAGATATAAAAATATAGTCTAGGAAATGTTGAGCTACTGATTTACTCGCTCATTCGCTCTCGCTCTGAGTTTAACTTAATTTAATATTATTACTAGGATATCAAAATTTAGTCTAGAAAATGGCGAGGTACTGATTTACTCGCCCATTCTCTTTCGTTTTGAGTTTAAATTAATTTAATATTATTACTAGGATATCAAAATTTAGTCTACGAAATGGTGAGCTGCTGATTTACTCTTTCATTCTCTCTCGTTTTGAGTTTAACTTAATTTAATATTATTTCTAGGATATCAAAATTTAGTCTAGGAAATGGTGAGCTACTGATTTACTCGCTCATTCGCTCTCGCTCTGAGATTAACTTAATTTAATATTATTACTAGGATATCAAAATTTAGGAAATGGTGAGCTACTGATTTACTCGCTCATTCACTCTCTTTTTGACTTTAAATTAATTAAATATTATTACTAGGTTATAAAAATATAGTCTAGGAAATGGTGAGCTATTGACTTACTCGCTCATTGGCTCTCGTTTTGAGTTTAACTTAATTAAATATTATTACTATGTTATAAAAATATAGTCTAGGAAATGGTGAAGTACTGATTTACTCACTCATTCGCTTTTGCTCTGAGATTAACTTAATTTAATATTATTACTAGGATATCAAAATTTAGTCTAGGAAATGGTGAGCTACTGATTTACTCGCTCATTCTCTCTCGTTTTGAGTTTAAATTAATTTAATATTATTACTAGGATATCAAAATTTAGTCTAGGAAATGGTGAGCTACTGATTTACTCGCTCATTTGCTCTCTTTTTGACTTTAAATTAATTAAATATTATTACTAGGTTATAAAAATATAGTCTAGGAAATGGTCAGCTATTGACTTACTCGCTCATTGGCTCTCGTTTTGAGTTTAACTTAATTAAATATTATTACTAGGTTATAAAAATATGTGAGCTTCTGATTTACTCGCTCATTCGCTCTAACTCTGATTTTAACTTAAATTAATATTATTACTAGGATATGAAAAATTTAGTCTAGGAAATGGTGAGCTACTGATTTACTCGCCCATTCTCTCTCGTTTTGAGTTTAAATTAATTAAATATTATTACTAGGTTATAAAAATATAGTCTAGGAAATAGTGAGCTATTGACTTACTCGCTCATTGGCTCTCGTTTTGAGTTTAAATTACTTAAATTTTTTTACTAGGATATAAAAATACAGTCTAGGAAATGTTGAGCTACTGATTTACTCGCTCATTCTCTTTGTATTTGAGTTTAACTTAATTTAATATTATTACTAGGATATCAAAATTTAGTCTAGGAAATGGTGAGCTACTGATTTACTCACTCATTCGCTCTAGCTCTGAGTTTAACAAAAATTTAATAATATTACTAGGATATCAAAATTTAGTCAAGGAAATGTTGAGGTACTGATATACTCGCTCATTCGCTCTTGCTCTGAATTTAACTTAATTAAATCTTATGTATATAAAGATATGAAAATATAGTCTAGGAAATGTTGAGCTACTGATTTACTCGCTCATTCTCTCTGGTTTTGAGTTTAACTTAATTTAATATTATTACTAGGATATCAAAATTTTGTCTAGGAAATGGTGAGCTACTGATTTACTCGCTCATTCGCTCTCTTTTTGAGTTTAAATTAATTAAATATTATTACTAGGTTATAAAAATATAGTCTAGGAAATGGTGAGTTACTGATTTACTCACTTATTCGCTCTTGCTCTGAGTTTAACTTAATTTAATATTATTACTACGATATGAAAATTTAGCCTAGGAAATGGTGAGCTATTGACTTACTCGCTCATTTGCTCTCGTTTTGAGTTTAACTAAATTAAATATTATTACTAGGTTATAAAAATATAGTCTAGGAAATGGTGAGCTACTGATTTACTCGCTCATTCTCTCTCGTTTTGAGTTTAACTTAATTTAATATTATTACTAGGATATCAAAATTTAGTCTAGGAAATGGTGAGCTACTGATTTACTCGCTCATTCGCTCTCGCTCTGAGATTAACTTAATTTAATATTATTACTACGATATCAAAATTTAGTCTAGGGAATGGTGAGCTACTGATTTACTCGCTCATTCTCTTTGTATTTGAGTTTAAATTTATTTAATATTATTACTAGGATATCAAAATTTAGTCTAGGAAATGGTGAGGTACTGATATACTCGCTCATTCGCTCTTGCTCTGAATTTAACTTAATTAAATCTTATGTATATAAAGATATAAAAATATAGTCTAGGAAATGTTGAGCTACTGATTTACTCGCTCATTCTCTCTGGTTTTGAGTTTAACTTAATTTAATATTATTACTAGGATATCAAAATTTAGGAAATGGTGAGCTACTGATTTACTCGCTCATTCACTCTCTTTTTGACTTTAAATTAATTAAATATTATTACTAGGTTATAAAAATATAGTCTAGGAAATGGTGAGCTATTGACTTACTCGCTCATTGGCTCTCGTTTTGAGTTTAACTTAATTAAATATTATTACTATGTTATAAAAATATAGTCTAGGAAATGGTGAAGTACTGATTTACTCACTCATTCGCTTTTGCTCTGAGATTAACTTAATTTAATATTATTACTAGGATATCAAAATTTAGTCTAGGAAATGGTGAGCTACTGATTTACTCGCTCATTCTCTCTCGTTTTGAGTTTAAATTAATTTAATATTATTACTAGGATATCAAAATTTAGTCTAGGAAATGGTGAGCTACTGATTTACTCGCTCATTTGCTCTCTTTTTGACTTTAAATTAATTAAATATTATTACTAGGTTATAAAAATATAGTCTAGGAAATGGTCAGCTATTGACTTACTCGCTCATTGGCTCTCGTTTTGAGTTTAACTTAATTAAATATTATTACTAGGTTATAAAAATATGTGAGCTTCTGATTTACTCGCTCATTCGCTCTAACTCTGATTTTAACTTAAATTAATATTATTACTAGGATATGAAAAATTTAGTCTAGGAAATGGTGAGCTACTGATTTACTCGCCCATTCTCTCTCGTTTTGAGTTTAAATTAATTAAATATTATTACTAGGTTATAAAAATATAGTCTAGGAAATAGTGAGCTATTGACTTACTCGCTCATTGGCTCTCGTTTTGAGTTTTAATTACTTAAATTTTTTTACTAGGATATAAAAATACAGTCTAGGAAATGTTGAGCTACTGATTTACTCGCTCATTCTCTTTGTATTTGAGTTTAACTTAATTTAATATTATTACTAGGATATCAAAATTTAGTCTAGGAAATGGTGAGCTACTGATTTACTCACTCATTCGCTCTAGCTCTGAGTTTAACAAAAATTTAATAATATTACTAGGATATCAAAATTTAGTCTAGGAAATGTTGAGGTACTGATATACTCGCTCATTCGCTCTTGCTCTGAATTTAACTTAATTAAATCTTATGTATATAAAGATATAAAAATATAGTCTAGGAAATGGTGAGCTACTGATTTACTCGCTCATTCTCTCTCGTTTTGAGTTTAACTTAATTTAATATTATTACTAGGATATCAAAATTTAGTCTAGGAAATGGTGAGCTACTGATTTACTCGCTCATTCGCTCTCGCTCTGAGATTAACTTAATTTAATATTATTACTACGATATCAAAATTTAGTCTAGGGAATGGTGAGCTACTGATTTACTCGCTCATTCTCTTTGTATTTGAGTTTAAATTTATTTAATATTATTACTAGGATATCAAAATTTAGTCTAGGAAATGGTGAGGTACTGATATACTCGCTCATTCGCTCTTGCTCTGAATTTAACTTAATTAAATCTTATGTATATAAAGATATAAAAATATAGTCTAGGAAATGTTGAGCTACTGATTTACTCGCTCATTCTCTCTGGTTTTGAGTTTAACTTAATTTAATATTATTACTAGGATATCAAAATTTAGGAAATGGTGAGCTACTGATTTACTCGCTCATTCACTCTCTTTTTGACTTTAAATTAATTAAATATTATTACTAGGTTATAAAAATATAGTCTAGGAAATGGTGAGCTATTGACTTACTCGCTCATTGGCTCTCGTTTTGAGTTTAACTTAATTAAATATTATTACTATGTTATAAAAATATAGTCTAGGAAATGGTGAAGTACTGATTTACTCACTCATTCGCTTTTGCTCTGAGATTAACTTAATTTAATATTATTACTAGGATATCAAAATTTAGTCTAGGAAATGGTGAGCTACTGATTTACTCGCTCATTCTCTCTCGTTTTGAGTTTAAATTAATTTAATATTATTACTAGGATATCAAAATTTAGTCTAGGAAATGGTGAGCTACTGATTTACTCGCTCATTTGCTCTCTTTTTGACTTTAAATTAATTAAATATTATTACTAGGTTATAAAAATATAGTCTAGGAAATGGTCAGCTATTGACTTACTCGCTCATTGGCTCTCGTTTTGAGTTTAACTTAATTAAATATTATTACTAGGTTATAAAAATATGTGAGCTTCTGATTTACTCGCTCATTCGCTCTAACTCTGATTTTAACTTAAATTAATATTATTACTAGGATATGAAAAATTTAGTCTAGGAAATGGTGAGCTACTGATTTACTCGCCCATTCTCTCTCGTTTTGAGTTTAAATTAATTAAATATTATTACTAGGTTATAAAAATATAGTCTAGGAAATAGTGAGCTATTGACTTACTCGCTCATTGGCTCTCGTTTTGAGTTTTAATTACTTAAATTTTTTTACTAGGATATAAAAATACAGTCTAGGAAATGTTGAGCTACTGATTTACTCGCTCATTCTCTTTGTATTTGAGTTTAACTTAATTTAATATTATTACTAGGATATCAAAATTTAGTCTAGGAAATGGTGAGCTACTGATTTACTCACTCATTCGCTCTAGCTCTGAGTTTAACAAAAATTTAATAATATTACTAGGATATCAAAATTTAGTCTAGGAAATGTTGAGGTACTGATATACTCGCTCATTCGCTCTTGCTCTGAATTTAACTTAATTAAATCTTATGTATATAAAGATATAAAAATATAGTCTAGGAAATGTTGAGCTACTGATTTACTCGCTCATTCTCTCTGGTTTTGAGTTTAACTTAATTTAATATTATTACTAGGATATCAAAATTTTGTCTAGGAAATGGTGAGCTACTGATTTACTCGCTCATTCGCTCTCTTTTTGAGTTTAAATTAATTAAATATTATTACTAGGTTATAAAAATATAGTCTAGGAAATGGTGAGTTACTGATTTACTCACTTATTCGCTCTTGCTCTGAGTTTAACTTAATTTAATATTATTACTACGATATGAAAATTTAGCCTAGGAAATGGTGAGCTATTGACTTACTCGCTCATTTGCTCTCGTTTTGAGTTTAACTAAATTAAATATTATTACTAGGTTATAAAAATATAGTCTAGGAAATGGTGAGCTACTGATTTACTCGCTCATTCTCTCTCGTTTTGAGTTTAACTTAATTTAATATTATTACTAGGATATCAAAATTTAGTCTAGGAAATGGTGAGCTACTGATTTACTCGCTCATTCGCTCTCGCTCTGAGATTAACTTAATTTAATATTATTACTACGATATCAAAATTTAGTCTAGGGAATGGTGAGCTACTGATTTACTCGCTCATTCTCTTTGTATTTGAGTTTAAATTTATTTAATATTATTACTAGGATATCAAAATTTAGTCTAGGAAATGGTGAGGTACTGATATACTCGCTCATTCGCTCTTGCTCTGAATTTAACTTAATTAAATCTTATGTATATAAAGATATAAAAATATAGTCTAGGAAATGTTGAGCTACTGATTTACTCGCTCATTCTCTCTGGTTTTGAGTTTAACTTAATTTAATATTATTACTAGGATATCAAAATTTAGTCTAGGAAATGGTCAGCTATTGACTTACTCGCTCATTGGCTCTCGTTTTGAGTTTAACTTAATTAAATATTATTACTAGGTTATAAAAATATGTGAGCTTCTGATTTACTCGCTCATTCGCTCTAACTCTGATTTTAACTTAAATTAATATTATTACTAGGATATCAAAATTTAGTCTAGGAAATGGTGAGCTACTGATTTACTCGCCCATTCTCTCTCGTTTTGAGTTTAAATTAATTTAATATTATTACTAGGATATCAAAATTTAGTCTAGGAAATGGTGAGCTGCTGATTTACTCGCTCATTCTCTCTCGTTTTGAGTTTAACTTAATTTAATATTATTACTAGGATATCAAAATTTAGTCTAGGAAATGGTGAGCTACTGATTTACTCGCTAATTCTCTCTCGTTTTGAGTTTAACTTAATTTAATATTATTACAAGGATATAAAAATTTAGTCTAGGAAATGGTGAGCTACTGATTTACTCGCTCATTCTCTCTCGTTTTGAGTTTAACTTAATTTAATATTATTACTAGGATATCAAAATTTAGTCTAGGAAATGGTGAGGAACTGATATACTCGCTCATTCGCTCTAGCTCTGAGTTTAACAAAAATTTAATATTATTACTAGGATATCAAAATTTAGTCTAGGAAATGGTGAGGTACTGATATACTCGCTCATTCGCTCTTGCTCTGAATTTAACTTAATTAAATCTTATGTATATAAAGATATAAAAATATAGTCTAGGAAATGTTGAGCTACTGATTTACTCGCTCATTCGCTCTCGCTCTGAGTTTAACTTAATTTAATATTATTACTAGGATATCAAAATTTAGTCTAGAAAATGGCGAGGTACTGATTTACTCGCCCATTCTCTTTCGTTTTGAGTTTAAATTAATTTAATATTATTACTAGGATATCAAAATTTAGTCTACGAAATGGTGAGCTGCTGATTTACTCTTTCATTCTCTCTCGTTTTGAGTTTAACTTAATTTAATATTATTTCTAGGATATCAAAATTTAGTCTAGGAAATGGTGAGCTACTGATTTACTCGCTCATTCGCTCTCGCTCTGAGATTAACTTAATTTAATATTATTACTACGATATCAAAATTTAGTCTAGGAAATGGTGAGCTACTGATTTACTTGCCCATTCTCTCACGTTTTGAGTTTAAATTAATTTAATATTATTACTAGGATATCAAAATTTAGGAAATGGTGAGCTACTGATTTACTCGCTCATTCACTCTCTTTTTGACTTTAAATTAATTAAATATTATTACTAGGTTATAAAAATATAGTCTAGGAAATGGTGAGCTATTGACTTACTCGCTCATTGGCTCTCGTTTTGAGTTTAACTTAATTAAATATTATTACTATGTTATAAAAATATAGTCTAGGAAATGGTGAAGTACTGATTTACTCACTCATTCGCTTTTGCTCTGAGATTAACTTAATTTAATATTATTACTAGGATATCAAAATTTAGTCTAGGAAATGGTGAGCTACTGATTTACTCGCTCATTCTCTCTCGTTTTGAGTTTAAATTAATTTAATATTATTACTAGGATATCAAAATTTAGTCTAGGAAATGGTGAGCTACTGATTTACTCGCTCATTCGCTCTAACTCTGATTTTAACTTAAATTAATATTATTACTAGGATATGAAAAATTTAGTCTAGGAAATGGTGAGCTACTGATTTACTCGCCCATTCTCTCTCGTTTTGAGTTTAAATTAATTTAATATTATTACTAGGATATCAAAATTTAGTCTAGGAAATGGTGAGCTGCTGATTAACTCGCTCATTCTCTCTCGTTTTGAGTTTAACTTAATTTAATATTATTACTACGATATCAAAATTTAGTCTAGGAAATGGTGAGCTACTGATTTACTCGCTAATTCTCTCTCGTTTTGAGTTTAACTTAATTTAATATTATTACTAGGATATCAAAATTTAGTCTAGGAAATGGTGAGGAACTGATTTTCTCGCTCATTCGCTCTAGCTCTGAGTTTAACAAAAATTTAATATTATTACTAGGATATCAAAATTTAGTCTAGGAAATGGTGAGGTACTGATATACTCGCTCATTCGCTCTTGCTCTGAATTTAACTTAATTAAATCTTATGTATATAAAGATATAAAAATATAGTCTAGGAAATGTTTAGCTACTGATTTACTCGCTCATTCGCTCTCGCTCTGAGTTTAACTTAATTTAATATTATTACTAGGATATCAAAATTTAGTCTACGAAATGGTGAGCTGCTGATTTACTCATTCATTCTCTCTCGTTTTGATTTTAACTTAATTTAATATTATTTCTAGGATATCAAAATTTAGTCTAGGAAATGGTGAGCTACTGATTTACTCGCTCATTCGCTCTCGCTCTGAGATTAACTTAATTTAATATTATTACTAGGATATCAAAATTTAGTCTAGGAAATGGTGAGCTACTGATTTACTCGCTCATTCGCTCTCTTTTTGAGTTTAACTTAATTTAATATTATTACTAGGATATCAAAATTTAGTCTAGGAAATGGTGAGCTGCTGATTTACTCGCTCATTCTCTCTCGTTTTGAGTTTAACTTAATTTAATATTATTACTAGGATATCAAAATTTAGTCACGGAAATGGTGAGCTACTGATTTACTCGCTAATTCTCTCTCGTTTTGAGTTTAACTTAATTTAATATTATTACAAGGATATCAAAATTTAGTCTAGGAAATGGTGAGCTACTGATTTACTCGCTCATTCTCTCTCGTTTTGAGTTTAACTTAATTTAATATTATTACTAGGATATCAAAATTTAGTCTAGGAAATGGTGAGGAACTGATATACTCGCTCATTCGCTCTAGCTCTGAGTTTAACAAAAATTTAATATTATTACTAGGATATCAAAATTTAGTCTAGGAAATGGTGAGGTACTGATATACTCGCTCATTCGCTCTTGCTCTGAATTTAACTTAATTAAATCTTATGTATATAAAGATATAAAAATATAGTCTAGGAAATGTTGAGCTACTGATTTACTCGCTCATTCGCTCTCGCTCTGAGTTTAACTTAATTTAATATTATTACTAGGATATCAAAATTTAGTCTAGGAAATGGCGAGGTACTGATTTACTCGCCCATTCTCTTTCGTTTTGAGTTTAAATTAATTTAATATTATTACTAGGATATCAAAATTTAGTCTACGAAATGGTGAGCTGCTGATTTACTCTTTCATTCTCTCTCGTTTTGAGTTTAACTTAATTTAATATTATTTCTAGGATATCAAAATTTAGTCTAGGAAATGGTGAGCTACTGATTTACTCGCTCATTCGCTCTCGCTCTGAGATTAACTTAATTTAATATTATTACTAGGATATCAAAATTTAGTCTAGGAAATGGTGAGCTACTGATTTACTCGCTCATTCTCTCTCGTTTTTAGTTTAACTTAATTTAATATTATTACTAGGATATCAAAATTTAGTCTAGGAAATGGTGAGGTACATCAGTATCTATCCTTCTCTATCTATCAGAATTACTCGCTCATTCTCTCTCGTTTTGAGCTTAATTTAATATTATTACTAGGATGTCAAAATTTAGTCTAGGAAATGGTGAGGTACTGATTTACTCGCTGATTCTCTCTCGTTTTGAGTTTAACTTAATTAAATCTTATTACTAGGATATAAAAATTTAGTCTAGGAAATGGTGAGCTTCTGATTTACTCGCTCATTCGCTCTCGCTCTGAGTTTAACTTAATTTAATATTATTACTAGGATATCAAAATTTAGTCTAGGAAATGGTGAGCTACTGATTTACTCGCTCATTCGCTCTCTTTTTGAGTTTAACTTAATTTAATATTATTACTAGGATATCAAAATTTAGTCTAGGAAATGGTGAGCTACTGATTTACTCGCTCATTCTCTCTCGTTTTGAGTTTAACTTAATTTAATATTATTACTAGGATATCAAAATTTAGTCTAGGAAATGGTGAGCTACTGATTTACTCGATCATTCGCTCTCGCTCTGAGATTAACTTAATTTAATATTATTACTACGATATCAAAATTTAGTCTAGGAAATGGTGAGCTACTGATTTACTCGCTCATTCACTCTCTTTTTGACTTTAAATTAATTAAATATTATTACTAGGTTATAAAAATATAGTCTAGGAAATGGTGAGCTACTGATTTACTCGCTCATTCTCTTTGTATTTGAGTTTAACTTAATTTAATATTATTACTAGGATATCAAAATTTAGTCTAGGAAATGGTGAGCTACTGATTTACTCACTCATTCGCTCTAGCTCTGAGTTTAACAAAAATTTAATATTATTACTAGGATATCAAAATTTAGTCTAGGAAATGGTGAGGTACTGATATACTCGCTCATTCGCTCTTGCTCTGAATTTAACTTAATTAAATCTTATGTATATAAAGATATAAAAATACAGTCCAGGAAATGTTGAGCTACTGATTTACTCGCTCATTCTCTGGTTTTGAGTTTAACTTAATTTAATATTATTACTAGGATATCAAAATTTTGACTAGGAAATGGTGAGCTACTGATTTAGTCGCTCATTCGCTCTCTTTTTGAGTTTAAATTAATTAAATATTATTACTAGGTTATAAAAATATAGTCTAGGAAATGGTCAGCTATTGACTTACTCGCTCATTGGCTCTCGTTTTGAGTTTAACTTAATTAAATATTATTACTAGGTTATAAAATTATGTGAGCTTCTGATTTACTCGCTCATTCGCTCTAACTCTGATTTTAACTTAATTTAATATTATTACTAGGATATCAAAATTTAGTCTAGGAAATGGTGAGCTACTGATTTACTCGCTCATTTGCTCTCTTTTTGACTTTAAATTAATTAAATATTATTACTAGGTTATAAAAATATAGTCTAGGAAATGGTGAGCTACTGATTTACTCGCCCATTCTCTCTCGTTTTGAGTTTAAATTAATTTAATATTATTACTAGGATATCAAAATTTAGTCTAGGAAATGGTGAGCTGCTGATTTACTCGCTCATTCTCTCTCGTTTTGAGTTTAACTTAATTTAATATTATTACTAGGATATCAAAATTTAGTCTAGGAAATGGTGAGCTACTGATTTACTCGCTCATTCTCTCTCGTTTTGAGTTTAACTTAATTTAATATTATTACTAGGATATCAAAATTTAGCATAGGAAATGGTGAGGAACTGATATACTCGCTCATTCGCTCTTGCTCTGAGTTTAACTTAATTAAATCTTATTACTAGGATATAAAAATACAGTCCAGGAAATGTTGAGCTACTGATTTACTCGCTCATTCTCTGGTTTTGAGTTTAACTTAATTTAATATTATTACGAGGATATCAAAATTTAATCTAGGAAATGGTGAGCTACTGATTTACTCGCTCATTTGCTCTCTTTTTGACTTTAAATTAATTAAATATTATTACTAGGTTATAAAAATATAGTCTAGGAAATGGTCAGCTATTGACTTACTCGCTCATTGGCTCTCGTTTTGAGTTTAACTTAATTAAATATTATTACTAGGTTATAAAAATATGTGAGCTTCTGATTTACTCGCTCATTCGCTCTAACTCTGATTTTAACTTAATTTAATATTATTACTAGGATATCAAAATTTAGTCTAGGAAATGTTGAGCTACTGATTTACTCGCTCATTCTCTCTGGTTTTGAGTTTAACTTAATTTAATATTATTACTAGGATATCAAAATTTTGTCTAGGAAATGGTGAGCTACTGATTTACTCGCTCATTCGCTCTCTTTTTGAGTTTAAATTAATTAAATATTATTACTAGGTTATAAAAATATAGTCTAGGAAATGGTCAGCTATTGACTTAGTCGCTCATTGGCTCTCGTTTTGAGTTTAACTTAATTAAATATTATTACTAGGTTATAAAAATATGTGAGCTACTGATTTACTCGCTCATTCTCTCTCGTTTTGAGTTTAACTTAATTTAATATTATAACAAGGATATCAAAATTTAGTCTAGGAAATGGTGAGCTACTGATTTACTCGCTCATTCTCTCTCGTTTTTAGTTTAACTTAATTTAATATTATTACTAGGATATCAAAATTTAGTCTAGGAAATAGTGAGGTACATCAGTATCTATCTCTTCTCTATCTATCAGAATTACTCGCTCATTCTCTCTCGTTTTGAGCTTAATTTAATATTATTACTAGGATGTCAAAATTTAGTCTAGGAAATGGTGAGGTACTGATTTACTCGCTGATTCTCTCTCGTTTTGAGTTTAACTTAATTAAATCTTATTACTAGGATATAAAAATTTAGTCTAGGAAATGGTGAGCTTCTGATTTACTCGCTCATTCGCTCTCGCTCTGAGTTTAACTTAATTTAATATTATTACTAGGATATCAAAATTTAGTCTAGGAAATGGTGAGCTACTGATTTACTCGCTCATTCTCTCTCGTTTTGAGTTTAACAAAAATTTAATATTATTACTAGGATATCAAAATTTAGTCTAGGAAATGGTGAGCTACTGATTTACTCGCTCATTCTCTCTCGTTTTTAGTTTAACTTAATTTAATATTATTACTAGGATATCAAAATTTAGTCTAGGAAATGATGAGCTACTGATTTACTCGCTCATTCTCTCTCGTTTTGAGTTTCACTTAATTTAATATTATTACTAGGATATCAAAATTTAGTCTAGGAAATGGTGAGCTACTGATTTACTCGATCATTTGCTCTCGCTCTGAGATTAACTTAATTTAATATTATTACTACGATATCAAAATTTAGTCTAGGAAATGGTGAGCTACTGATTTACTCGCTCATTCACTCTCTTTTTGACTTTAAATTAATTAAATATTATTACTAGGTTATAAAAATATAGTCTAGGAAATGGTGAGCTACTGATTTACTCGCTCATTCTCTTTGTATTTGAGTTTAACTTAATTTAATATTATTACTAGGATATCAAAATTTAGTCTAGGAAATGGTGAGCTACTGATTTACTCGATCATTCGCTCTCGCTCTGAGATTAACTTAATTTAATATTATTACTACGATATCAAAATTTAGTCTAGGAAATGGTGAGCTACTGATTTACTCGCTCATTCACTCTCTTTTTGACTTTAAATTAATTAAATATTATTACTAGGTTATAAAAATATAGTCTAGGAAATGGTGAGCTACTGATTTACTCGCTCATTCTCTTTGTATTTGAGTTTAACTTAATTTAATATTATTACTAGGATATCAAAATTTAGTCTAGGAAATGGTGAGCTACTGATTTACTCACTCATTCGCTCTAGCTCTGAGTTTAACAAAAATTTAATATTATTACTAGGATATCAAAATTTAGTCTAGGAAATGGTGAGGTACTGATATACTCGCTCATTCGCTCTCTTTTTGAGTTTAACTTAATTTAATATTATTACTAGGATATCAAAATTTAGTCTAGGAAATGGTGAGCTACTGATTTACTCGCTCATTCTCACTCGTTTTGAGTTTAACTTAATTTAATATTATTACTAGGATATCAAAATTTAGTCTAGGAAATGGTGAGCTACTGATTTACTCACTCATTCGCTCTAGCTCTGAGTTTAACAAAAATTTAATATTATTACTAGGATATCAAAATTTAGTCTAGGAAATGGTGAGGTACTGATATACTCGCTCATTCGCTCTTGCTCTGAATTTAACTTAATTAAATCTTATGTATATAAAGATATAAAAATACAGTCCAGGAAATGTTGAGCTACTGATTTACTCGCTCATTCTCTGGTTTTGAGTTTAACTTAATTTAATATTATTACTAGGATATCAAAATTTTGACTAGGAAATGGTGAGCTACTGATTTACTCGCTCATTCGCTCTCTTTTTGAGTTTAAATTAATTAAATAATATTACTAGGTTATAAAAATATAGTCTAGGAAATGGTCAGCTATTGACTTACTCGCTCATTGGCTCTCGTTTTGAGTTTAACTTAATTAAATATTATTACTAGGTTATAAAATTATGTGAGCTTCTGATTTACTCGCTCATTCGCTCTAACTCTGATTTTAACTTAATTTAATATTATTACTAGGATATCAAAATTTAGTCTAGGAAATGGTGAGCTACTGATTTACTCGCTCATTTGCTCTCTTTTTGACTTTAAATTAATTAAATATTATTACTAGGTTATAAAAATATAGTCTAGGAAATGGTGAGCTACTGATTTACTCGCTCATTCTCTTTGTATTTGAGTTTAACTTAATTTAATATTATTACTAGGATATCAAAATTTAGTCTAGGAAATGGTGAGGTACTGATATACTCGCTCATTCGCTCTTGCTCTGAATTTAACTTAATTAAATCTTATGTATATAAAGATATAAAAATACAGTCCAGGAAATGTTGAGCTACTGATTTACTCGCTCATTCTCTGGTTTTGAGTTTAACTTAATTTAATATTATTACTAGGATATCAAAATTTTGACTAGGAAATGGTGAGCTACTGATTTACTCGCTCATTCGCTCTCTTTTTGAGTTTAAATTAATTAAATATTATTACTAGGTTATAAAAATATAGTCTAGGAAATGGTCAGCTATTGACTTACTCGCTCATTGGCTCTCGTTTTGAGTTTAACTTAATTAAATATTATTACTAGGTTATAAAATTATGTGAGCTTCTGATTTACTCGCTCATTCGCTCTAACTCTGATTTTAACTTAATTTAATATTATTACTAGGATATCAAAATTTAGTCTAGGAAATGGTGAGCTACTGATTTACTCGCTCATTTGCTCTCTTTTTGACTTTAAATTAATTAAATATTATTACTAGGTTATAAAAAAATAGTCTAGGAAATGGTGAGCTACTGATTTACTCGCCCATTCTCTCTCGTTTTGAGTTTAAATTAATTTAATATTATTACTAGGATATCAAAATTTAGTCTAGGAAATGGTGAGCTGCTGATTTACTCGCTCATTCTCTCTCGTTTTGAGTTTAACTTAATTTAATATTATTACTAGGATATCAAAATTTAGTCTAGGAAATGGTGAGCTACTGATTTACTCGCTCATTCTCTCTCGTTTTGAGTTTAACTTAATTTAATATTATTACTAGGATATCAAAATTTAGTCTAGGAAATGGTGAGGAACTGATATACTCGCTCATTCGCTCTTGCTCTGAGTTTAACTTAATTAAATCTTATTACTAGGATATAAAAATACAGTCCAGGAAATGTTGAGCTACTGATTTACTCGCTCATTCTCTCTGGTTTTGAGTTTAACTTCATTTAATATTATTACTAGGATATCAAAATTTTGTCTAGGAAATGGTGAGCTACTGATTTACTCGCTCATTCGCTCTCTTTTTGAGTTTAAATTAATTAAATATTATTACTAGGTTATAAAAATATAGTCTAGGAAATGGTCAGCTATTGACTTACTCGCTCATTGGCTCTCGTTTTGAGTTTAACTTAATTTAATATTATTACTAGGTTATAAAAATATGTGAGCTACTGATTTACTCGCTCATTCTCCCTCGTTTTGAGTTAAACTTAATTTAATATTATTACTAGGATATCAAAATTTAGTCTAGGAAATGGTGAGCTACTGATTTACTCGCTCATTCTCTCTCGTTTTTAGTTTAACTTAATTTAATATTATTACTAGGATATCAAAATTTAGTCTAGGAAATGGTGAGGTACATCAGTATCTATCCTTCTCTATCTATCAGAATTACTCGCTCATTCTCTCTCGTTTTGAGCTTAATTTAATATTATTACTAGGATGTCAAAATTTAGTCTAGGAAATGGTGAGGTACTGATTTACTCGCTGATTCTCTCTCGTTTTGAGTTTAACTTAATTAAATCTTATTACTAGGATATAAAAATTTAGTCTAGGAAATGGTGAGCTTCTGATTTACTCGCTCATTCGCTCTCGCTCTGAGTTTAACTTAATTTAATATTATTACTAGGATATCAAAATTTAGTCTAGGAAATGGTGAGCTACTGCTTTACTCGCTCATTCGCTCTCTTTTTGAGTTTAACTTAATTTAATATTATTACTAGGATATCAAAATTTAGTCTAGGAAATGGTGAGCTACTGATTTACTCGCTCATTTGCTCTCTTTTTGACTTTAAATTAATTAAATATTATTACTAGGTTATAAAAAAATAGTCTAGGAAATGGTGAGCTACTGATTTACTCGCCCATTCTCTCTCGTTTTGAGTTTAAATTAATTTAATATTATTACTAGGATATCAAAATTTAGTCTAGGAAATGGTGAGCTGCTGATTTACTCGCTCATTCTCTCTCGTTTTGAGTTTAACTTAATTTAATATTATTACTAGGATATCAAAATTTAGTCTAGGAAATGGTGAGCTACTGATTTACTCGCTCATTCTCTCTCGTTTTGAGTTTAACTTAATTTAATATTATTACTAGGATATCAAAATTTAGTCTAGGAAATGGTGAGGAACTGATATACTCGCTCATTCGCTCTTGCTCTGAGTTTAACTTAATTATATCTTATTACTAGGATATAAAAATACAGTCCAGGAAATGTTGAGCTACTGATTTACTCGCTCATTCTCTCTGGTTTTGAGTTTAACTTCATTTAATATTATTACTAGGATATCAAAATTTTGTCTAGGAAATGGTGAGCTACTGATTTACTCGCTCATTCGCTCTCTTTTTGAGTTTAAATTAATTAAATATTATTACTAGGTTATAAAAATATAGTCTAGGAAATGGTCAGCTATTGACTTACTCGCTCATTGGCTCTCGTTTTGAGTTTAACTTAATTTAATATTATTACTAGGTTATAAAAATATGTGAGCTACTGATTTACTCGCTCATTCTCCCTCGTTTTGAGTTAAACTTAATTTAATATTATTACTAGGATATCAAAATTTAGTCTAGGAAATGGTGAGCTACTGATTTACTCGCTCATTCTCTCTCGTTTTTAGTTTAACTTAATTTAATATTATTACTAGGATATCAAAATTTAGTCTAGGAAATGGTGAGGTACATCAGTATCTATCCTTCTCTATCTATCAGAATTACTCGCTCATTCTCTCTCGTTTTGAGCTTAATTTAATATTATTACTAGGATGTCAAAATTTAGTCTAGGAAATGGTGAGGTACTGATTTACTCGCTGATTCTCTCTCGTTTTGAGTTTAACTTAATTAAATCTTATTACTAGGATATAAAAATTTAGTCTAGGAAATGGTGAGCTACTGATTTACTCGCTCATTCGCTCTCGCTCTGAGTTTAACTTAATTTAATATTATTACTAGGATATCAAAATTTAGTCTAGGAAATGGTGAGCTACTGATTTACTCGCTCATTCGCTCTCTTTTTGAGTTTAACTTAATTTAATATTATTACTAGGATATCAAAATTTAGTCTAGGAAATGGTGAGCTACTGATTTACTCGCTCATTCTCTCTCGTTTTGAGTTTAACTTAATTTAATATTATTACTAGGATATCAAAATTTAGTCTAGGAAATGGTGAGCTACTGATTTACTCGATCATTCGCTCTCGCTCTGAGATTAACTTAATTTAATATTATTACTACGATATCAAAATTTAGTCTAGGAAATGGTGAGCTACTGATTTACTCGCTCATTCACTCTCTTTTTGACTTTAAATTAATTAAATATTATTACTAGGTTATAAAAATATAGTCTAGGAAATGGTGAGCTACTGATTTACTCGCTCATTCTCTTTGTATTTGAGTTTAACTTAATTTAATATTATTACTAGGATATCAAAATTTAGTCTAGGAAATGGTGAGCTACTGATTTACTCACTCATTCGCTCTAGCTCTGAGTTTAACAAAAATTTAATATTATTACTAGGATATCAAAATTTAGTCTAGGAAATGGTGAGGTACTGATATACTCGCTCATTCGCTCTTGCTCTGAATTTAACTTAATTAAATCTTATGTATATAAAGATATAAAAATACAGTCCAGGAAATGTTGAGCTACTGATTTACTCGCTCATTCTCTGGTTTTGAGTTTAACTTAATTTAATATTATTACTAGGATATCAAAATTTTGACTAGGAAATGGTGAGCTACTGATTTAGTCGCTCATTCGCTCTCTTTTTGAGTTTAAATTAATTAAATATTATTACTAGGTTATAAAAATATAGTCTAGGAAATGGTCAGCTATTGACTTACTCGCTCATTGGCTCTCGTTTTGAGTTTAACTTAATTAAATATTATTACTAGGTTATAAAATTATGTGAGCTTCTGATTTACTCGCTCATTCGCTCTAACTCTGATTTTAACTTAATTTAATATTATTACTAGGATATCAAAATTTAGTCTAGGAAATGGTGAGCTACTGATTTACTCGCTCATTTGCTCTCTTTTTGACTTTAAATTAATTAAATATTATTACTAGGTTATAAAAATATAGTCTAGGAAATGGTGAGCTACTGATTTACTCGCCCATTCTCTCTCGTTTTGAGTTTAAATTAATTTAATATTATTACTAGGATATCAAAATTTAGTCTAGGAAATGGTGAGCTGCTGATTTACTCGCTCATTCTCTCTCGTTTTGAGTTTAACTTAATTTAATATTATTACTAGGATATCAAAATTTAGTCTAGGAAATGGTGAGCTACTGATTTACTCGCTCATTCTCTCTCGTTTTGAGTTTAACTTAATTTAATATTATTACTAGGATATCAAAATTTAGCATAGGAAATGGTGAGGAACTGATATACTCGCTCATTCGCTCTTGCTCTGAGTTTTACTTAATTAAATCTTATTACTAGGATATAAAAATACAGTCCAGGAAATGTTGAGCTACTGATTTACTCGCTCATTCTCTGGTTTTGAGTTTAACTTAATTTAATATTATTACGAGGATATCAAAATTTAATCTAGGAAATGGTGAGCTACTGATTTACTCGCTCATTTGCTCTCTTTTTGACTTTAAATTAATTAAATATTATTACTAGGTTATAAAAATATAGTCTAGGAAATGGTCAGCTATTGACTTACTCGCTCATTGGCTCTCGTTTTAAGTTTAACCTAATTAAATATTATTACTAGGTTATAAAAATATGTGAGCTTCTGATTTACTCGCTCATTCGCTCTAACTCTGATTTTAACTTAAATTAATATAATTACTAGGATATCAAAATTTAGTCTAGGAAATGGTGAGCTACTGATTAACTCGCTCATTCGCTCTCTTTTTGAGTTTAAATTAATTAAATATTATTACTAGGTTATAAAAATATAGTCTAGGAAATGGTGAGTTACTGATTTACTCACTCATTCGCTCTTGCTCTGAGTTTAACTTAATTTAATATTATTACTACGATATGAAAATTTAGCCCAGGAAATGGTGAGCTATTGACTTACTCGCTCATTGGCTCTCGTTTTGAGTTTAACTAAATTAAATATTATTACTAGGTTATAAAAATATAATCTAGGAAATGGTGAGCTACTGATTTACTCGCTCATTCTCTCTCGTTTTGAGTTTAACTTAATTTAATATTATTACTAGGATATCAAAATTTAGTCTAGGCAATGGTGAGCTACTGATTTACTCGCTCATTTGCTCTCTTTTTGACTTTAATTTAATTAAATATTATTACTAGGTTATAAAAATATAGTCTAGGAAATGGTCAGCTATTGACTTACTCGCTCATTGGCTCTCGTTTTAAGTTTAACTTAATTAAATATTATTACTAGATTATAAAAATATGTGAGCTTCTGATTTACTCGCTCATTCGCTCTAACTCTGATTTTAACTTAAATTAATATTATTACTAGGATATCAAAATTTAGTCTAGGAAATGGTGAGCTACTGATTTACTCGCCCATTCTCTCTCGTTTTGAGTTTAAATTAATTGAATATTATAACTAGGATATCAAAATTTAGTCTAGGAAATGGTGAGCTGCTGATTTACTCGCTCATTCTCTCTCGTTTTGAGTTTAACTTAATTTAATATTATTACTAGGATATCAAAATTTAGTCTAGGAAATGGTGAGCTACTGATTTACTCGCTCATTCTCTCTCGTTTTGAGTTTAACTTAATTTAATATTATTACTAGGATATCAAAATTTAGTCTAGGAAATGGTGAGGAACTGATATACTCGCTCATTCGCTCTTGCTCTGAGTTAAACTTAATTAAATCTTATTACTAGGATATAAAAATACAGTCCAGGAAATGTTGAGCTACTGATTTACTCGCCCATTCTCTCTCGTTTTGAGTTTAAATTAATTTAATATTATTACTAGGATATCACAATTTAGTCTAGGAAATGGTGAGCTACTGATTTACTCACTCATTCGCTCTAGCTCTGAGTTTAACAAAAATTTAATATTATTACTAGGATATCAAAATTTAGTCTAGGAAATGGTGAGGTACTGATATACTCGCTCATTCGTTCTTGCTCTGAATTTAACTTAATTAAATCTTATGTATATAAAGATATAAAAATATAGTCTAGGAAATGTTGAGCTACTGATTTACTCGCTCATTCTCTCTGGTTTTGAGTTTAACTTAATTTAATATTATTACTAGGATATCAAAATTTTGTCTAGGAAATGGTGAGCTACTGATTAACTCGCTCATTCGCTCTCTTTTTGAGTTTAAATTAATTAAATATTATTACTAGGTTATAAAAATATAGTCTAGGAAATGGTGAGTTACTGATTTACTCACTCATTCGCTCTTGCTCTGAGTTTAACTTAATTTAATATTATTACTACGATATGAAAATTTAGCCCAGGAAATGGTGAGCTATTGACTTACTCGCTCATTGGCTCTCGTTTTGAGTTTAACTAAATTAAATATTATTACTAGGTTATAAAAATATAATCTAGGAAATGGTGAGCTACTGATTTACTCGCTCATTCTCTCTCGTTTTGAGTTTAACTTAATTTAATATTATTACTAGGATATCAAAATTTAGTCTAGGAAATGGTGAGCTACTGATTTACACGCTCATTTGCTCTCTTTTTGACTTTAAATTAATTAAATATTATTACTAGGTTATAAAAATATAGTCTAGGAAATGGTCAGCTATTGACTTACTCGCTCATTGGCTCTCGTTTTAAGTTTAACTTAATTAAATATTATTACTAGATTATAAAAATATGTGAGCTTCTGATTTACTCGCTCATTCGCTCTAACCCTGATTTTAACTTAAATTAATATTATTACTAGGATATCAAAATTTAGTCTAGGAAATGGTGAGCTACTGATTTACTCGCCCATTCTCTCTCGTTTTGAGTTTAAATTAATTTAATATTATAACTAGGATATCAAAATTTAGTCTAGGAAATGGTGAGCTGCTGATTTACTCGCTCATTCTCTCTCGTTTTGAGTTTAACTTAATTTAATATTATTACTAGGATATCAAAATTTAGTCTAGGAAATGGTGAGCTACTGATTTACTCGCTCATTCTCTCTCGTTTTGAGTTAACTTAATTTAATATTATTACTAGGATATCAAAATTTAGTCTAGGAAATGGTGAGGAACTGATATACTCGCTCATTCGCTCTTGCTCTGAGTTTAACTTAATTAAATCTTATTACTAGGATATAAAAATACAGTCCAGGAAATGTTGAGCTACTGATTTACTCGCTCATTCTCTGGTTTTGAGTTTAACTTAATTTAATATTATTACGAGGATATCAAAATTTAATCTAGGAAATGGTGAGCTACTGATTTACTCGCTCATTTGCTCTCTTTTTGACTTTAAATTAATTAAATATTATTACTAGGTTATAAAAATTATAGTCTAGGAAATGGTCAGCTATTGACTTACTCGCTCATTGGCTCTCGTTTTAAGTTTAACTTAATTAAATATTATTACTAGGTTATAAAAATATGTGAGCTTCTGATTTACTCGCTCATTCGCTCTAACTCTGATTGTAACTTAAATTAATATTATTACTAGGATATCAAAATTTAGTCTAGGAAATGGTGAGCTACTGATTTACTCGCCCATTCTCTCTCGTTTTGAGTTTTAATTAATTTAATTTTATTACTAGGATATCAAAATTTAGTCTAGGAAATGGTGAGCTACTGATTTACTCGCTCATTCTCTCTCGTTTTGAGTTTAACTTAATTTAATATTATTACTAGGATATCAAAATTTAGTCTAGGAAATGGTGAGCTACTGATTTACTCGCTCATTCTCTCTCGTTTTGAGTTTAACTTAATTTAATATTATTACTAGGATATAAAAATTTAGTCTAGGAAATGGTGAGGAACTGATATACTCGCTCATTCGCTCTTGCTCTGAGTTTAACTTAATTAAATCTTATTACTAGGATATAAAAATACAGTCCAGGAAATTTTGAGCTACTGATTTACTCGCTCATACTCTGGTTTTGAGTTTAACTTAATTTAATATTATTACGTGGATATCAAAATTTAGTCTAGGAAATGGTGAGCTACTGATTTACTCGCTCATTCTCTCTCTTTTTGAGTTTAAATTAATGAAATATTATTACTAGGTTATAAAAATATAGTCTAGGAAATGGTGAGTTACTGATTTACTCACTCATTCACTCTTGCTCTGAGTTTAACTTAATTTTATTTTATTACTACGATATGAAAATTTAGTCTAGGAAATGCTGAGCTATTGACTTACTCGCTCATTGGCTCTCGTTTTGAGTTTAACTTAATTAAATATTATTACTAGGTTATAAAAATATAGTCTAGGAAATGGTGAGCTATTGACTTACTCGCTCATTGGCTCTCGTTTTGAGTTTAAATTACTTAAATCTTATTACTAGGATATAAAAATACAGTCCAGGAAATGTTGAGCTACTGATTTACTCGCTCATTCTCTGGTTTTGAGTTTAACTTAATTTAATATTATTACGAGGATATCAAAATTTAATATAGGAAATGGTGAGCTACTGATTTACTCGCTCATTTGCTCTCTTTTTGACTTTAAATTAATTAAATATTATTACTAGGTTATAAAAATATAGTCTAGGAAATGGTCAGCTATTGACTTACTCGCTCATTGGCTCTCGTTTTAAGTTTAACTTAATTAAATATTATTACTAGGTTATAAAAATATGTGAGCTTCTGATTTACTCGCTCATTCGCTCTAACTCTGATTTTAACTTAAATTAATATTTTTACTAGGATATCAAAATTTAGTCTAGGAAATGGTGAGCTACTGATTTACTCGCCCATTCTCTCTCGTTTTGAGTTTAAATTAATTTAATTTTATTACTAGGATATCAAAATTTAGTCTAGGAAATGGTGAGCTGCTGATTTACTCGCTCATTCTCTCTCGTTTTGAGTTTAACTTAATTTAATATTATTACTAGGATATCAAAATTTAGTCTAGGAAATGGTGAGCTACTGATTTACTCGCTCATTCTCTCTCGTTTTGAGTTTAACTTAATTTAATATTATTACTAGGATATAAAAATTTAGTCTAGGAAATGGTGAGGAACTGATATACTCGCTCATTCGCTCTTGCTCTGAGTTTAACTTAATTAAATCTTATTACTAGGATATAAAAATACAGTCCAGGAAATGTTGAGCTACTGATTTACTCGCTCATTCTCTCTCGTTTTGAGTTTAACTTAATTTAATATTATTACTAGGATATCAAAATTTAGTCTAGGAAATGGTGAGCTACTGATTTACTCGCTCATTCTCTCTCGTTTTGAGTTTAACTTAATTTAATATTATTACTAGGATATCAAAATTTAGTCTAGGAAATGGTGAGGAACTGATATACTCGCTCATTCGCTCTTGCTCTGAGTTTAACTTAATTAAATCTTATTACTAGGATATAAAAATACAGTCCAGGAAATGTTGAGCTACTGATTTACTCGCTCATTCTCTCTGGTTTTGAGTTTAACTTCATTTAATATTATTACTAGGATATCAAAATTTTGTCTAGGAAATGGTGAGCTACTGATTTACTCGCTCATTCGCTCTCTTTTTGAGTTTAAATTAATTAAATATTATTACTAGGTTATAAAAATATAGTCTAGGAAATGGTCAGCTATTGACTTACTCGCTCATTGGCTCTCGTTTTGAGTTTAACTTAATTTAATATTATTACTAGGTTATAAAAATATGTGAGCTACTGATTTACTCGCTCATTCTCCCTCGTTTTGAGTTAAACTTAATTTAATATTATTACTAGGATATCAAAATTTAGTCTAGGAAATGGTGAGCTACTGATTTACTCGCTCATTCTCTCTCGTTTTTAGTTTAACTTAATTTAATATTATTACTAGGATATCAAAATTTAGTCTAGGAAATGGTGAGGTACATCAGTATCTATCCTTCTCTATCTATCAGAATTACTCGCTCATTCTCTCTCGTTTTGAGCTTAATTTAATATTATTACTAGGATGTCAAAATTTAGTCTAGGAAATGGTGAGGTACTGATTTACTCGCTGATTCTCTCTCGTTTTGAGTTTAACTTAATTAAATCTTATTACTAGGATATAAAAATTTAGTCTAGGAAATGGTGAGCTTCTGATTTACTCGCTCATTCGCTCTCGCTCTGAGTTTAACTTAATTTAATATTATTACTAGGATATCAAAATTTAGTCTAGGAAATGGTGAGCTACTGCTTTACTCGCTCATTCGCTCTCTTTTTGAGTTTAACTTAATTTAATATTATTACTAGGATATCAAAATTTAGTCTAGGAAATGGTGAGCTACTGATTTACTCGCTCATTTGCTCTCTTTTTGACTTTAAATTAATTAAATATTATTACTAGGTTATAAAAAAATAGTCTAGGAAATGGTGAGCTACTGATTTACTCGCCCATTCTCTCTCGTTTTGAGTTTAAATTAATTTAATATTATTACTAGGATATCAAAATTTAGTCTAGGAAATGGTGAGCTGCTGATTTACTCGCTCATTCTCTCTCGTTTTGAGTTTAACTTAATTTAATATTATTACTAGGATATCAAAATTTAGTCTAGGAAATGGTGAGCTACTGATTTACTCGCTCATTCTCTCTCGTTTTGAGTTTAACTTAATTTAATATTATTACTAGGATATCAAAATTTAGTCTAGGAAATGGTGAGGAACTGATATACTCGCTCATTCGCTCTTGCTCTGAGTTTAACTTAATTATATCTTATTACTAGGATATAAAAATACAGTCCAGGAAATGTTGAGCTACTGATTTACTCGCTCATTCTCTCTGGTTTTGAGTTTAACTTCATTTAATATTATTACTAGGATATCAAAATTTTGTCTAGGAAATGGTGAGCTACTGATTTACTCGCTCATTCGCTCTCTTTTTGAGTTTAAATTAATTAAATATTATTACTAGGTTATAAAAATATAGTCTAGGAAATGGTCAGCTATTGACTTACTCGCTCATTGGCTCTCGTTTTGAGTTTAACTTAATTTAATATTATTACTAGGTTATAAAAATATGTGAGCTACTGATTTACTCGCTCATTCTCCCTCGTTTTGAGTTAAACTTAATTTAATATTATTACTAGGATATCAAAATTTAGTCTAGGAAATGGTGAGCTACTGATTTACTCGCTCATTCTCTCTCGTTTTTAGTTTAACTTAATTTAATATTATTACTAGGATATCAAAATTTAGTCTAGGAAATGGTGAGGTACATCAGTATCTATCCTTCTCTATCTATCAGAATTACTCGCTCATTCTCTCTCGTTTTGAGCTTAATTTAATATTATTACTAGGATGTCAAAATTTAGTCTAGGAAATGGTGAGGTACTGATTTACTCGCTCATTCTCTCTCGTTTTTAGTTTAACTTAATTAAATCTTATTACTAGGATATAAAAATTTAGTCTAGGAAATGGTGAGCTTCTGATTTACTCGCTCATTCGCTCTCGCTCTGAGTTTAACTTAATTTAATATTATTACTAGGATATCAAAATTTAGTCTAGGAAATGGTGAGCTACTGATTTACTCGCTCATTCGCTCTCTTTTTGAGTTTAACTTAATTTAATATTATTACTAGGATATCAAAATTTAGTCTAGGAAATGGTGAGCTACTGATTTACTCGCTCATTCTCTCTCGTTTTGAGTTTAACTTAATTTAATATTATTACTAGGATATCAAAATTTAGTCTAGGAAATGGTGAGCTACTGATTTACTCGATCATTCGCTCTCGCTCTGAGATTAACTTAATTTAATATTATTACTACGATATCAAAATTTAGTCTAGGAAATGGTGAGCTACTGATTTACTCGCTCATTCACTCTCTTTTTGACTTTAAATTAATTAAATATTATTACTAGGTTATAAAAATATAGTCTAGGAAATGGTGAGCTACTGATTTACTCGCTCATTCTCTTTGTATTTGAGTTTAACTTAATTTAATATTATTACTAGGATATCAAAATTTAGTCTAGGAAATGGTGAGCTACTGATTTACTCACTCATTCGCTCTAGCTCTGAGTTTAACAAAAATTTAATATTATTACTAGGATATCAAAATTTAGTCTAGGAAATGGTGAGGTACTGATATACTCGCTCATTCGCTCTTGCTCTGAATTTAACTTAATTAAATCTTATGTATATAAAGATATAAAAATACAGTCCAGGAAATGTTGAGCTACTGATTTACTCGCTCATTCTCTGGTTTTGAGTTTAACTTAATTTAATATTATTACTAGGATATCAAAATTTTGACTAGGAAATGGTGAGCTACTGATTTAGTCGCTCATTCGCTCTCTTTTTGAGTTTAAATTAATTAAATATTATTACTAGGTTATAAAAATATAGTCTAGGAAATGGTCAGCTATTGACTTACTCGCTCATTGGCTCTCGTTTTGAGTTTAACTTAATTAAATATTATTACTAGGTTATAAAATTATGTGAGCTTCTGATTTACTCGCTCATTCGCTCTAACTCTGATTTTAACTTAATTTAATATTATTACTAGGATATCAAAATTTAGTCTAGGAAATGGTGAGCTACTGATTTACTCGCTCATTTGCTCTCTTTTTGACTTTAAATTAATTAAATATTATTACTAGGTTATAAAAATATAGTCTAGGAAATGGTGAGCTACTGATTTACTCGCCCATTCTCTCTCGTTTTGAGTTTAAATTAATTTAATATTATTACTAGGATATCAAAATTTAGTCTAGGAAATGGTGAGCTGCTGATTTACTCGCTCATTCTCTCTCGTTTTGAGTTTAACTTAATTTAATATTATTACTAGGATATCAAAATTTAGTCTAGGAAATGGTGAGCTACTGATTTACTCGCTCATTCTCTCTCGTTTTGAGTTTAACTTAATTTAATATTATTACTAGGATATCAAAATTTAGCATAGGAAATGGTGAGGAACTGATATACTCGCTCATTCGCTCTTGCTCTGAGTTTTACTTAATTAAATCTTATTACTAGGATATAAAAATACAGTCCAGGAAATGTTGAGCTACTGATTTACTCGCTCATTCTCTGGTTTTGAGTTTAACTTAATTTAATATTATTACGAGGATATCAAAATTTAATCTAGGAAATGGTGAGCTACTGATTTACTCGCTCATTTGCTCTCTTTTTGACTTTAAATTAATTAAATATTATTACTAGGTTATAAAAATATAGTCTAGGAAATGGTCAGCTATTGACTTACTCGCTCATTGGCTCTCGTTTTAAGTTTAACCTAATTAAATATTATTACTAGGTTATAAAAATATGTGAGCTTCTGATTTACTCGCTCATTCGCTCTAACTCTGATTTTAACTTAAATTAATATAATTACTAGGATATCAAAATTTAGTCTAGGAAATGGTGAGCTACTGATTAACTCGCTCATTCGCTCTCTTTTTGAGTTTAAATTAATTAAATATTATTACTAGGTTATAAAAATATAGTCTAGGAAATGGTGAGTTACTGATTTACTCACTCATTCGCTCTTGCTCTGAGTTTAACTTAATTTAATATTATTACTACGATATGAAAATTTAGCCCAGGAAATGGTGAGCTATTGACTTACTCGCTCATTGGCTCTCGTTTTGAGTTTAACTAAATTAAATATTATTACTAGGTTATAAAAATATAATCTAGGAAATGGTGAGCTACTGATTTACTCGCTCATTCTCTCTCGTTTTGAGTTTAACTTAATTTAATATTATTACTAGGATATCAAAATTTAGTCTAGGCAATGGTGAGCTACTGATTTACTCGCTCATTTGCTCTCTTTTTGACTTTAATTTAATTAAATATTATTACTAGGTTATAAAAATATAGTCTAGGAAATGGTCAGCTATTGACTTACTCGCTCATTGGCTCTCGTTTTAAGTTTAACTTAATTAAATATTATTACTAGATTATAAAAATATGTGAGCTTCTGATTTACTCGCTCATTCGCTCTAACTCTGATTTTAACTTAAATTAATATTATTACTAGGATATCAAAATTTAGTCTAGGAAATGGTGAGCTACTGATTTACTCGCCCATTCTCTCTCGTTTTGAGTTTAAATTAATTGAATATTATAACTAGGATATCAAAATTTAGTCTAGGAAATGGTGAGCTGCTGATTTACTCGCTCATTCTCTCTCGTTTTGAGTTTAACTTAATTTAATATTATTACTAGGATATCAAAATTTAGTCTAGGAAATGGTGAGCTACTGATTTACTCGCTCATTCTCTCTCGTTTTGAGTTTAACTTAATTTAATATTATTACTAGGATATCAAAATTTAGTCTAGGAAATGGTGAGGAACTGATATACTCGCTCATTCGCTCTTGCTCTGAGTTAAACTTAATTAAATCTTATTACTAGGATATAAAAATACAGTCCAGGAAATGTTGAGCTACTGATTTACTCGCCCATTCTCTCTCGTTTTGAGTTTAAATTAATTTAATATTATTACTAGGATATCACAATTTAGTCTAGGAAATGGTGAGCTACTGATTTACTCACTCATTCGCTCTAGCTCTGAGTTTAACAAAAATTTAATATTATTACTAGGATATCAAAATTTAGTCTAGGAAATGGTGAGGTACTGATATACTCGCTCATTCGTTCTTGCTCTGAATTTAACTTAATTAAATCTTATGTATATAAAGATATAAAAATATAGTCTAGGAAATGTTGAGCTACTGATTTACTCGCTCATTCTCTCTGGTTTTGAGTTTAACTTAATTTAATATTATTACTAGGATATCAAAATTTTGTCTAGGAAATGGTGAGCTACTGATTAACTCGCTCATTCGCTCTCTTTTTGAGTTTAAATTAATTAAATATTATTACTAGGTTATAAAAATATAGTCTAGGAAATGGTGAGTTACTGATTTACTCACTCATTCGCTCTTGCTCTGAGTTTAACTTAATTTAATATTATTACTACGATATGAAAATTTAGCCCAGGAAATGGTGAGCTATTGACTTACTCGCTCATTGGCTCTCGTTTTGAGTTTAACTAAATTAAATATTATTACTAGGTTATAAAAATATAATCTAGGAAATGGTGAGCTACTGATTTACTCGCTCATTCTCTCTCGTTTTGAGTTTAACTTAATTTAATATTATTACTAGGATATCAAAATTTAGTCTAGGAAATGGTGAGCTACTGATTTACACGCTCATTTGCTCTCTTTTTGACTTTAAATTAATTAAATATTATTACTAGGTTATAAAAATATAGTCTAGGAAATGGTCAGCTATTGACTTACTCGCTCATTGGCTCTCGTTTTAAGTTTAACTTAATTAAATATTATTACTAGATTATAAAAATATGTGAGCTTCTGATTTACTCGCTCATTCGCTCTAACCCTGATTTTAACTTAAATTAATATTATTACTAGGATATCAAAATTTAGTCTAGGAAATGGTGAGCTACTGATTTACTCGCCCATTCTCTCTCGTTTTGAGTTTAAATTAATTTAATATTATAACTAGGATATCAAAATTTAGTCTAGGAAATGGTGAGCTGCTGATTTACTCGCTCATTCTCTCTCGTTTTGAGTTTAACTTAATTTAATATTATTACTAGGATATCAAAATTTAGTCTAGGAAATGGTGAGCTACTGATTTACTCGCTCATTCTCTCTCGTTTTGAGTTAACTTAATTTAATATTATTACTAGGATATCAAAATTTAGTCTAGGAAATGGTGAGGAACTGATATACTCGCTCATTCGCTCTTGCTCTGAGTTTAACTTAATTAAATCTTATTACTAGGATATAAAAATACAGTCCAGGAAATGTTGAGCTACTGATTTACTCGCTCATTCTCTGGTTTTGAGTTTAACTTAATTTAATATTATTACGAGGATATCAAAATTTAATCTAGGAAATGGTGAGCTACTGATTTACTCGCTCATTTGCTCTCTTTTTGACTTTAAATTAATTAAATATTATTACTAGGTTATAAAAATTATAGTCTAGGAAATGGTCAGCTATTGACTTACTCGCTCATTGGCTCTCGTTTTAAGTTTAACTTAATTAAATATTATTACTAGGTTATAAAAATATGTGAGCTTCTGATTTACTCGCTCATTCGCTCTAACTCTGATTGTAACTTAAATTAATATTATTACTAGGATATCAAAATTTAGTCTAGGAAATGGTGAGCTACTGATTTACTCGCCCATTCTCTCTCGTTTTGAGTTTTAATTAATTTAATTTTATTACTAGGATATCAAAATTTAGTCTAGGAAATGGTGAGCTGCTGATTTACTCGCTCATTCTCTCTCGTTTTGAGTTTAACTTAATTTAATATTATTACTAGGATATCAAAATTTAGTCTAGGAAATGGTGAGCTACTGATTTACTCGCTCATTCTCTCTCGTTTTGAGTTTAACTTAATTTAATATTATTACTAGGATATAAAAATTTAGTCTAGGAAATGGTGAGGAACTGATATACTCGCTCATTCGCTCTTGCTCTGAGTTTAACTTAATTAAATCTTATTACTAGGATATAAAAATACAGTCCAGGAAATTTTGAGCTACTGATTTACTCGCTCATACTCTGGTTTTGAGTTTAACTTAATTTAATATTATTACGTGGATATCAAAATTTAGTCTAGGAAATGGTGAGCTACTGATTTACTCGCTCATTCTCTCTCTTTTTGAGTTTAAATTAATGAAATATTATTACTAGGTTATAAAAATATAGTCTAGGAAATGGTGAGTTACTGATTTACTCACTCATTCACTCTTGCTCTGAGTTTAACTTAATTTTATTTTATTACTACGATATGAAAATTTAGTCTAGGAAATGCTGAGCTATTGACTTACTCGCTCATTGGCTCTCGTTTTGAGTTTAACTTAATTAAATATTATTACTAGGTTATAAAAATATAGTCTAGGAAATGGTGAGCTATTGACTTACTCGCTCATTGGCTCTCGTTTTGAGTTTAAATTACTTAAATCTTATTACTAGGATATAAAAATACAGTCCAGGAAATGTTGAGCTACTGATTTACTCGCTCATTCTCTGGTTTTGAGTTTAACTTAATTTAATATTATTACGAGGATATCAAAATTTAATATAGGAAATGGTGAGCTACTGATTTACTCGCTCATTTGCTCTCTTTTTGACTTTAAATTAATTAAATATTATTACTAGGTTATAAAAATATAGTCTAGGAAATGGTCAGCTATTGACTTACTCGCTCATTGGCTCTCGTTTTAAGTTTAACTTAATTAAATATTATTACTAGGTTATAAAAATATGTGAGCTTCTGATTTACTCGCTCATTCGCTCTAACTCTGATTTTAACTTAAATTAATATTTTTACTAGGATATCAAAATTTAGTCTAGGAAATGGTGAGCTACTGATTTACTCGCCCATTCTCTCTCGTTTTGAGTTTAAATTAATTTAATTTTATTACTAGGATATCAAAATTTAGTCTAGGAAATGGTGAGCTGCTGATTTACTCGCTCATTCTCTCTCGTTTTGAGTTTAACTTAATTTAATATTATTACTAGGATATCAAAATTTAGTCTAGGAAATGGTGAGCTACTGATTTACTCGCTCATTCTCTCTCGTTTTGAGTTTAACTTAATTTAATATTATTACTAGGATATAAAAATTTAGTCTAGGAAATGGTGAGGAACTGATATACTCGCTCATTCGCTCTTGCTCTGAGTTTAACTTAATTAAATCTTATTACTAGGATATAAAAATACAGTCCAGGAAATTTTGAGCTACTGATTTACTCGCTCATACTCTGGTTTTGAGTTTAACTTAATTTAATATTATTACGAGGATATCAAAATTTAGTCTAGGAAATGGTGAGCTACTGATTTACTCGCTCATTCTCTCTCTTTTTGAGTTTAAATTAATGAAATATTATTACTAGGTTATAAAAATATAGTCTAGGAAATGGTGAGTTACTGATTTACTCACTCATTCACTCTTGCTCTGAGTTTAACTTAATTTTATTTTATTACTACGATATGAAAATTTAGTCTAGGAAATGCTGAGCTATTGACTTACTCGCTCATTGGCTCTCGTTTTGAGTTTAACTTAATTAAATATTATTACTAGGTTATAAAAATATAGTCTAGGAAATGGTGAGCTATTGACTTACTCGCTCATTGGCTCTCGTTTTGAGTTTAAATTACTTAAATCTTATTACTAGGATATAAAAATACAGTCTAGGAAATGTTGAGCTACTGATTTACTCGCTCATTCTCTTTGTATTTGAGTTCAACTTAATTTAATATTATTACTAGGATATCAAAATTTAGTCTAGGAAATGGTGAGCTACTGATTTACTCACTCATTCGCTCTAGCTCTGAGTTTAACTAAATTTAATATTATTACTAGGATATCAAAATTTAGTCTAGGAAATGGTGAGGTACTGATATACTCGCTCATTCGCTCTTTTTGAGTTTAAATTAATTAAATATTATTACTAGGTTATAAAAATATAGTGTAGGAAATGGTGAGCTACTGATTTACTCGCTCATCCGCTCTTGCTTTGAGTTTAACTTAATTAAATCTTATTACTAGGATATAAAATTTTAGTCTAGGAAATGGTGAGCAACTGATTTACTCGCTCATTCGCTCTCGCTCTGAGTTTAACTTAATTTAATATTATTACTAGGATATAAAAATTTAGTCTAGGAAATGGTGAGCAACTGATTTACTCGCTCAATCGCTCTCGCTCTGAGTTTAACTTAATTTAATATTATTACTAGGATATCAAAATTTAGTCTAGGAAATGGCGAGGTACTGATTTACTCGCCCATTCTCTTTCGTTTTGAGTTTAAATTAATTTAATATTATTACTAGGATATCAAAATTTAGTCTACGAAATGGTGAGCTGCTGATTTACTCTTTCATTCTCTCTCGTTTTGAGTTTAACTTAATTTAATATTATTACTATGTTATAAAAATATAGTCTAGGAAATGGTGAAGTACTGATTTACTCACTCATTCGCTCTTGCTCTGAGATTAACTTAATTTAATATTATTACTAGGATATCAAAATTTAGTCTAGGAAATGTTGAGGTACTGATATACTCGCTCATTCGCTCTTTTTGAGTTTAAATTAATTAAATATTATTACTAGGTTATAAAAATATAGTGTAGGAAATGGTGAGCTACTGATTTACTCGCTCATTCGCTCTTGCTCTGAGTTTAACTTAATTAAATCTTATTACTAGGATATAAAATTTTAGTCTAGGAAATGGTGAGCAACTGATTTACTCGCTCATTCGCTCTCGCTCTGAGTTTAACTTAATTTAATATTATTACTAGGATATAAAAATTTAGTCTAGGAAATGGTGAGCAACTGATTTACTCGCTCAATCGCTCTCGCTCTGAGTTTAACTTAATTTAATATTATTACTAGGATATCAAAATTTAGTCTAGGAAATGGCGAGGTACTGATTTACTCGCCCATTCTCTCTGGTTTTGAGTTTAACTTAATTTAATATTATTACTAGGATATCAAAATTTTGTCTAGGAAATGGTGAGCTACTGATTAACTCGCTCATTCGCTCTCTTTTTGAGTTTAAATTAATTAAATATTATTACTAGGTTATAAAAATATAGTCTAGGAAATGGTGAGTTACTGATTTACTCACTCATTCGCTCTTGCTCTGAGTTTAACTTAATTTAATATTATTACTACGATATGAAAATTTAGCCCAGGAAATGGTGAGCTATTGACTTACTCGCTCATTGGCTCTCGTTTTGAGTTTAACTAAATTAAATATTATTACTAGGTTATAAAAATATAATCTAGGAAATGGTGAGCTACTGATTTACTCGCTCATTCTCTCTCGTTTTGAGTTTAACTTAATTTAATATTATTACTAGGATATCAAAATTTAGTCTAGGAAATGGTGAGCTACTGATTTACTCGCTCATTTGCTCTCTTTTTGACTTTAAATTAATTAAATATTATTACTAGGTTATAAAAATATAGTCTAGGAAATGGTCAGCTATTGACTTACTCGCTCATTGGCTCTCGTTTTAAGTTTAACTTAATTAAATATTATTACTAGATTATAAAAATATGTGAGCTTCTGATTTACTCGCTCATTCGCTCTAACCCTGATTTTAACTTAAATTAATATTATTACTAGGATATCAAAATTTAGTCTAGGAAATGGTGAGCTACTGATTTACTCGCCCATTCTCTCTCGTTTTGAGTTTAAATTAATTTAATATTATAACTAGGATATCAAAATTTAGTCTAGGAAATGGTGAGCTGCTGATTTACTCGCTCATTCTCTCTCGTTTTGAGTTTAACTTAATTTAATATTATTACTAGGATATCAAAATTTAGTCTAGGAAATGGTGAGCTACTGATTTACTCGCTCATTCTCTCTCGTTTTGAGTTAACTTAATTTAATATTATTACTAGGATATCAAAATTTAGTCTAGGAAATGGTGAGGAACTGATATACTCGCTCATTCGCTCTTGCTCTGAGTTTAACTTAATTAAATCTTATTACTAGGATATAAAAATACAGTCCAGGAAATGTTGAGCTACTGATTTACTCGCTCATTCTCTGGTTTTGAGTTTAACTTAATTTAATATTATTACGAGGATATCAAAATTTAATCTAGGAAATGGTGAGCTACTGATTTACTCGCTCATTTGCTCTCTTTTTGACTTTAAATTAATTAAATATTATTACTAGGTTATAAAAATTATAGTCTAGGAAATGGTCAGCTATTGACTTACTCGCTCATTGGCTCTCGTTTTAAGTTTAACTTAATTAAATATTATTACTAGGTTATAAAAATATGTGAGCTTCTGATTTACTCGCTCATTCGCTCTAACTCTGATTGTAACTTAAATTAATATTATTACTAGGATATCAAAATTTAGTCTAGGAAATGGTGAGCTACTGATTTACTCGCCCATTCTCTCTCGTTTTGAGTTTTAATTAATTTAATTTTATTACTAGGATATCAAAATTTAGTCTAGGAAATGGTGAGCTGCTGATTTACTCGCTCATTCTCTCTCGTTTTGAGTTTAACTTAATTTAATATTATTACTAGGATATCAAAATTTAGTCTAGGAAATGGTGAGCTACTGATTTACTCGCTCATTCTCTCTCGTTTTGAGTTTAACTTAATTTAATATTATTACTAGGATATAAAAATTTAGTCTAGGAAATGGTGAGGAACTGATATACTCGCTCATTCGCTCTTGCTCTGAGTTTAACTTAATTAAATCTTATTACTAGGATATAAAAATACAGTCCAGGAAATTTTGAGCTACTGATTTACTCGCTCATACTCTGGTTTTGAGTTTAACTTAATTTAATATTATTACTAGGATATCAAAATTTAGTCTAGGAAATGGTGAGCTACTGATTTACTCACTCATTCGCTCTAGCTCTGAGTTTAACTAAATTTAATATTATTACTAGGATATCAAAATTTAGTCTAGGAAATGGTGAGGTACTGATATACTCGCTCATTCGCTCTTTTTGAGTTTAAATTAATTAAATATTATTACTAGGTTATAAAAATATAGTGTAGGAAATGGTGAGCTACTGATTTACTCGCTCATTCGCTCTTGCTCTGAGTTTAACTTAATTAAATCTTATTACTAGGATATAAAATTTTAGTCTAGGAAATGGTGAGCAACTGATTTACTCGCTCATTCGCTCTCGCTCTGAGTTTAACTTAATTTAATATTATTACTAGGATATAAAAATTTAGTCTAGGAAATGGTGAGCAACTGATTTACTCGCTCATTCTCTTTGTATTTGAGTTCAACTTAATTTAATATTATTACTAGGATATCAAAATTTAGTCTAGGAAATGGTGAGCTACTGATTTACTCACTCATTCGCTCTAGCTCTGAGTTTAACTAAATTTAATATTATTACTAGGATATCAAAATTTAGTCTAGGAAATGGTGAGGTACTGATATACTCGCTCATTCGCTCTTTTTGAGTTTAAATTAATTAAATATTATTACTAGGTTATAAAAATATAGTGTAGGAAATGGTGAGCTACTGATTTACTCGCTCATCCGCTCTTGCTCTGAGTTTAACTTAATTAAATCTTATTACTAGGATATAAAATTTTAGTCTAGGAAATGGTGAGCAACTGATTTACTCGCTCATTCGCTCTCGCTCTGAGTTTAACTTAATTTAATATTATTACTAGGATATAAAAATTTAGTCTAGGAAATGGTGAGCAACTGATTTACTCGCTCAATCGCTCTCGCTCTGAGTTTAACTTAATTTAATATTATTACTAGGATATCAAAATTTAGTCTAGGAAATGGCGAGGTACTGATTTACTCGCCCATTCTCTTTCGTTTTGAGTTTAAATTAATTTAATATTATTACTAGGATATCAAAATTTAGTCTACGAAATGGTGAGCTGCTGATTTACTCTTTCATTCTCTCTCGTTTTGAGTTTAACTTAATTTAATATTATTACTATGTTATAAAAATATAGTCTAGGAAATGGTGAAGTACTGATTTACTCACTCATTCGCTCTTGCTCTGAGATTAACTTAATTTAATATTATTACTAGGATATCAAAATTTAGTCTAGGAAATGTTGAGGTACTGATATACTCGCTCATTCGCTCTTTTTGAGTTTAAATTAATTAAATATTATTACTAGGTTATAAAAATATAGTGTAGGAAATGGTGAGCTACTGATTTACTCGCTCATTCGCTCTTGCTCTGAGTTTAACTTAATTAAATCTTATTACTAGGATATAAAATTTTAGTCTAGGAAATGGTGAGCAACTGATTTACTCGCTCATTCGCTCTCGCTCTGAGTTTAACTTAATTTAATATTATTACTAGGATATAAAAATTTAGTCTAGGAAATGGTGAGCAACTGATTTACTCGCTCAATCGCTCTCGCTCTGAGTTTAACTTAATTTAATATTATTACTAGGATATCAAAATTTAGTCTAGGAAATGGCGAGGTACTGATTTACTCGCCCATTCTCTTTCGTTTTGAGTTTAAATTAATTTAATATTATTACTAGGATATCAAAATTTAGTCTACGAAATGGTGAGCTGCTGATTTACTCTTTCATTCTCTCTCGTTTTGAGTTTAACTTAATTTAATATTATTACTAGGATATCAAAATTTAGTCTAGGAAATGGTGAGCTACTGATTTACTCGCTCATTCACTCTCTTTTAGACTTTAAATTAATTAAATATTATTACTAGGTTATAAAAATAAAGTCTAGGTAATGGTGAGCTATTGACTTACTCGCTCATTCGCTCTCGTTTTGAGTTTAACTTAATTAAATATTATTACTTTGTTATAAAAATATAGTCTAGGAAATGGTGAAGTACTGATTTACTCACTCATTCGCTCTTGCTCTGAGATTAACTTAATTTAATATTATTACTAGGATATAAAAATTTAGTCTAGGAAATGGTGAGCAACTGATTTACTTGCCCATTCACTCTCGCTCTGAGTTTAACTTAATTTAATATTATTACTAGGATATAAAAATTTAGTCTAGGAAATGGTGAGCAACTGATTTACTCGCCCATTCTCTTTCGTTTTGAGTTTAAATTAATTTAATATTATTACTAGGATATCAAAATTTAGTCTACGAAATGGTGAGCTGCTGATTTACTCTTTCATTCTCTCTCGTTTTGAGTTTAACTTAATTTAATATTATTACTAGGATATCAAAATTTAGTCTAGGAAATGGTGAGCTACTGATTTACTCGCTCATTCACTCTCTTTTAGACTTTAAATTAATTAAATATTATTACTAGGTTATAAAAATAAAGTCTAGGAAATGGTGAGCTATTGACTTACTCGCTCATTCGCTCTCGTTTTGAGTTTAACTTAATTAAATATTATTACTTTGTTATAAAAATATAGTCTAGGAAATGGTGAAGTACTGATTTACTCACTCATTCGCTCTTGCTCTGAGATTAACTTAATTTAATATTATTACTAGGATATCAAAATTTAGTCTAGGAAATGGTGAGGTACTGATATACCCGCTCATTCGCTCTTGCTCTGAGTTTAACTTAATTAAATCTTATTACTAGGATATAAAATTTTAGTCTAGGAAATGGTGAGCAACTGATTTACTCGCTCATTCGCTCTCGCTCTGAGATTTACTTAATTTAATATTATTACTAGGATATAAAAATTTAGTCTAGGAAATGGTGAGCAACTGATTTACTTGCCCATTCACTCTCGCTCTGAGTTTAACTTAATTTAATATTATTACTAGGATATAAAAATTTAGTCTAGGAAATGGTGAGCAACTGATTTACTTGCCCATTCTCTCTCGTTTTGAGTTTAAATTAATTTAATATTATTACTAGGATATCAAAATTTAGTCTAGGAAATGGTGAGCTACTGATTTACTCGCTCATTCACTCTCTTTTTGACTTTAAATTAATTAAATATTATTACTAGGATATCAAAATTTAGTCTAGGAAATGGTGAGCTATTGACTTACTCGCTCATTGGCTCTCGTTTTGAGTTTAACTTTATTAAATATTATTACTATGTTATAAAAATATAGTCTAGGAAATGGTGAAGTACTGATTTACTCACTCATTCGCTCTTGCTCTGAGATTAACTTAATTTAATATTATTACTAGGATATCAAAATTTAGTCTAGGAAATGGTGAGGTACTGATATACCCGCTCATTCGCTCTTGCTCTGAGTTTAACTTAATTAAATCTTATTACTAGGATATAAAAATTTAGTCTAGGAAATGGTGAGCAACTGATTTACTTGCCCAATCTCTCTCGTTTTGAGTTTAAATTAATTTAATATTATTACTAGGATATCAAAATTTAGTCTAGGAAATGGTGAGCTACTGATTTACTCGCTCATTCACTCTCTTTTTGACTTTAAATTAATTAAATATTATTACTAGGATATCAAAATTTAGTCTAGGAAATGGTGAGCTACTGATTTACTCGCTCATTCTCTCTCGTTTTGAGTTTAACTTAATTTAATATTATTACTAGGATATAAAAATTTAGTCTAGGAAATGGTGAGGAACTGATATACTCGCTCATTCGCTCTTGCTCTGAGTTTAACTTAATTAAATCTTATTACTAGGATATAAAAATACAGTCCAGGAAATTTTGAGCTACTGATTTACTCGCTCATACTCTGGTTTTGAGTTTAACTTAATTTAATATTATTACGTGGATATCAAAATTTAGTCTAGGAAATGGTGAGCTACTGATTTACTCGCTCATTCTCTCTCTTTTTGAGTTTAAATTAATGAAATATTATTACTAGGTTATAAAAATATAGTCTAGGAAATGGTGAGTTACTGATTTACTCACTCATTCACTCTTGCTCTGAGTTTAACTTAATTTTATTTTATTACTACGATATGAAAATTTAGTCTAGGAAATGCTGAGCTATTGACTTACTCGCTCATTGGCTCTCGTTTTGAGTTTAACTTAATTAAATATTATTACTAGGTTATAAAAATATAGTCTAGGAAATGGTGAGCTATTGACTTACTCGCTCATTGGCTCTCGTTTTGAGTTTAAATTACTTAAATCTTATTACTAGGATATAAAAATACAGTCCAGGAAATGTTGAGCTACTGATTTACTCGCTCATTTGCTCTCTTTTTGACTTTAAATTAATTAAATATTATTACTAGGTTATAAAAATATAGTCTAGGAAATGGTCAGCTATTGACTTACTCGCTCATTGGCTCTCGTTTTAAGTTTAACTTAATTAAATATTATTACTAGGTTATAAAAATATGTGAGCTTCTGATTTACTCGCTCATTCGCTCTAACTCTGATTTTAACTTAATTAAATATTATTACTATGTTATAAAAATATAGTCTAGGAAATGGTGAAGTACTGATTTACTCACTCATTCGCTCTTGCTCTGAGATTAACTTAATTTAATATTATTACTAGGATATCAAAATTTAGTCTAGGAAATGGTGAGGTACTGATATAGTCGCTCATTCGCTCTTGCTCTGAGTTTAACTTAATTAAATCTTATTACTAGGATATAAAATTTTAGTCTAGGAAATGGTGAGCAACTGATTTACTCGCTCATTCGCTCTCACTCTGAGTTTAACTTAATTTAATATTATTACTAGGATATAAAAATTTAGTCTAGGAAATGGTGAGCAACTGATTTACTTGCCCATTCACTCTCGCTCTGAGTTTAACTTAATTTAATATTATTACTAGGATATAAATATTTAGTCTAGGAAATGGTGAGCAACTGATTTACTTGCCCATTCTCTCTCGTTTTGAGTTTAAATTAATTTAATATTATTACTAGGATATCAAAATTTAGTCTAGGAAATGGTGAGCTACTGATTTACTCGCCCATTCTCTCTCGTTTTGAGTTTAAATTACTTAAATCTTATTACTAGGATATAAAAATACAGTCCAGGAAATGTTGAGCTACTGATTTACTCGCTCATTCTCTGGTTTTGAGTTTAACTTAATTTAATATTATTACGAGGATATCAAAATTTAATCTAGGAAATGGTGAGCTACTGATTTACTCGCTCATTTGCTCTCTTTTTGACTTTAAATTAATTAAATATTATTACTAGGTTATAAAAATATAGTCCAGGAAATGGTCAGCTATTGACTTACTCGCTCATTGGCTCTCGTTTTAAGTTTAACTTAATTAAATACTATTACTAGGTTATAAAAATATGTGAGCTTCTGATTTACTCGCTCATTCGCTCTAACTCTGATTTTAACTTAAATTAATATTATTACTAGGATATCAAAATTTAGTCTAGGAAATGGTGAGCTACTGATTTACTCGCCCATTCTCTCTCGTTTTGAGTTTAACTTAATTAAATATTATTACTTTGTTATAAAAATATAGTCTAGGAAATGGTGAAGTACTGATTTACTCACTCATTCGCTCTTGCTCTGAGATTAACTTAATTTAATATTATTACTAGGATATCAAAATTTAGTCTAGGAAATGGTGAGCTACTGATTTACTCGCTCATTCACTCTCTTTTAGACTTTAAATTAATTAAATATTATTACTAGGTTATAAAAATAAAGTCTAGGAAATGGTGAGCTATTGACTTACTCGCTCATTCGCTCTCGTTTTGAGTTTAAATTAATTAAATATTATTACTTTGTTATAAAAATATAGTCTAGGAAATGGTGAAGTACTGATTTACTCACTCATTCGCTCTTGCTCTGAGATTAACTTAATTTAATATTATTACTAGGATATCAAAATTTAGTCTAGGAAATGGTGAGGTACTGATATACCCGCTCATTCGCTCTTGCTCTGAGTTTAACTTAATTAAATCTTATTACTAGGATATAAAATTTTAGTCTAGGAAATGGTGAGCAACTGATTTACTCGCTCATTCGCTCTCGCTCTGAGATTTACTTAATTTAATATTATTACTAGGATATAAAAATTTAGTCTAGGAAATGGTGAGCAACTGATTTACTTGCCCATTCAATCTCGCTCTGAGTTTAACTTAATTTAATATTATTACTAGGATATAAAAATTTAGTCTAGGAAATGGTGAGCAACTGATTTACTTGCCCATTCTCTCTCGTTTTGAGTTTAAATTAATTTAATATTATTACTAGGATATCAAAATTTAGTCTAGGAAATGGTGAGCTACTGATTTACTCGCTCATTCACTCTCTTTTTGACTTTAAATTAATTAAATATTATTACTAGGATATCAAAATTTAGTCTAGGAAATGGTGAGCTATTGACTTACTCGCTCATTGGCTCTCGTTTTGAGTTTAACTTTATTAAATATTATTACTATGTTATAAAAATATAGTCTAGGAAATGGTGAAGTACTGATTTACTCACTCATTCGCTCTTGCTCTGAGATTAACTTAATTTAATATTATTACTAGGATATCAAAATTTAGTCTAGGAAATGGTGAGGTACTGATATACCCGCTCATTCGCTCTTGCTCTGAGTTTAACTTAATTAAATCTTATTACTAGGATATAAAAATTTAGTCTAGGAAATGGTGAGCAACTGATTTACTTGCCCAATCTCTCTCGTTTTGAGTTTAAATTAATTTAATATTATTACTAGGATATCAAAATTTAGTCTAGGAAATGGTGAGCTACTGATTTACTCGCTCATTCACTCTCTTTTTGACTTTAAATTAATTAAATATTATTACTAGGATATCAAAATTTAGTCTAGGAAATGGTGAGCTACTGATTTACTCGCTCATTCTCTCTCGTTTTGAGTTTAACTTAATTTAATATTATTACTAGGATATAAAAATTTAGTCTAGGAAATGGTGAGGAACTGATATACTCGCTCATTCGCTCTTGCTCTGAGTTTAACTTAATTAAATCTTATTACTAGGATATAAAAATACAGTCCAGGAAATTTTGAGCTACTGATTTACTCGCTCATACTCTGGTTTTGAGTTTAACTTAATTTAATATTATTACGTGGATATCAAAATTTAGTCTAGGAAATGGTGAGCTACTGATTTACTCGCTCATTCTCTCTCTTTTTGAGTTTAAATTAATGAAATATTATTACTAGGTTATAAAAATATAGTCTAGGAAATGGTGAGTTACTGATTAACTCACTCATTCACTCTTGCTCTGAGTTTAACTTAATTTTATTTTATTACTACGATATGAAAATTTAGTCTAGGAAATGCTGAGCTATTGACTTACTCGCTCATTGGCTCTCGTTTTGAGTTTAACTTAATTAAATATTATTACTAGGTTATAAAAATATAGTCTAGGAAATGGTGAGCTATTGACTTACTCGCTCATTGGCTCTCGTTTTGAGTTTAAATTACTTAAATCTTATTACTAGGATATAAAAATACAGTCCAGGAAATGTTGAGCTACTGATTTACTCGCTCATTTGCTCTCTTTTTGACTTTAAATTAATTAAATATTATTACTAGGTTATAAAAATATAGTCTAGGAAATGGTCAGCTATTGACTTACTCGCTCATTGGCTCTCGTTTTAAGTTTAACTTAATTAAATATTATTACTAGGTTATAAAAATATGTGAGCTTCTGATTTACTCGCTCATTCGCTCTAACTCTGATTTTAACTTAATTAAATATTATTACTATGTTATAAAAATATAGTCTAGGAAATGGTGAAGTACTGATTTACTCACTCATTCGCTCTTGCTCTGAGATTAACTTAATTTAATATTATTACTAGGATATCAAAATTTAGTCTAGGAAATGGTGAGGTACTGATATAGTCGCTCATTCGCTCTTGCTCTGAGTTTAACTTAATTAAATCTTATTACTAGGATATAAAATTTTAGTCTAGGAAATGGTGAGCAACTGATTTACTCGCTCATTCGCTCTCACTCTGAGTTTAACTTAATTTAATATTATTACTAGGATATAAAAATTTAGTCTAGGAAATGGTGAGCAACTGATTTACTTGCCCATTCACTCTCGCTCTGAGTTTAACTTAATTTAATATTATTACTAGGATATAAATATTTAGTCTAGGAAATGGTGAGCAACTGATTTACTTGCCCATTCTCTCTCGTTTTGAGTTTAAATTAATTTAATATTATTACTAGGATATCAAAATTTAGTCTAGGAAATGGTGAGCTACTGATTTACTCGCCCATTCTCTCTCGTTTTGAGTTTAAATTACTTAAATCTTATTACTAGGATATAAAAATACAGTCCAGGAAATGTTGAGCTACTGATTTACTCGCTCATTCTCTGGTTTTGAGTTTAACTTAATTTAATATTATTACGAGGATATCAAAATTTAATCTAGGAAATGGTGAGCTACTGATTTACTCGCTCATTTGCTCTCTTTTTGACTTTAAATTAATTAAATATTATTACTAGGTTATAAAAATATAGTCCAGGAAATGGTCAGCTATTGACTTACTCGCTCATTGGCTCTCGTTTTAAGTTTAACTTAATTAAATACTATTACTAGGTTATAAAAATATGTGAGCTTCTGATTTACTCGCTCATTCGCTCTTACTCTGATTTTAACTTAAATTAATATTATTACTAGGATATCAAAATTTAGTCTAGGAAATGGTGAGCTACTGATTTACTCGCCCATTCTCTCTCGTTTTGAGTTTAAATTAATTTTATTTTATTACTAGGATATCAAAATTTAGTCTAGGAAATGGTGAGCATCTGATTTACTCGCTCATTCTCTCTCGTTTTGAGTTTAACTTAATTTAATATTATTACTAGGATATAAAAATTTAGTCTAGGAAATGGTGAGGAACTGATATACTCGCTCATTCGCTCTTGCTCTGAGTTTAACTTAATTAAATCTTATTACTAGGATATAAAAATACAGTCCAGGAAATTTTGAGCTACTGATTTACTCGCTCATACTCTGGTTTTGAGTTTAACTTAATTTAATATTATTACGAGGATATCAAAATTTAGTCTAGGAAATGGTGAGCTACTGATTTACTCGCTCATTCTCTCTCTTTTTGAGTTTAAATTAATGAAATATTATTACTAGGTTATAAAAATATAGTCTAGGAAATGGTGAGTTACTGATTTACTCACTCATTCACTCTTGCTCTGAGTTTAACTTAATTTTATTTTATTACTACGATATGAAAATTTAGTCTAGGAAAAGCTGAGATATTGACTTACTCGCTCATTGGCTCTCGTTTTGAGTTTAACTTAATTAAATATTATTACTAGGTTATAAAAATATAGTCTAGGAAATGGTGAGCTATTGACTTACTCGCTCATTGGCTCTCGTTTTGAGTTTAAATTACTTAAATCTTATTACTAGGATATAAAAATACAGTCTAGGAAATGTTGAGCTATTGATTTACTCGCTCATTCTCTTTGTATTTGAGTTCAACTTAATTTAATATTATTACTAGGATATCAAAATTTAGTCTAGGAAATGGTGAGCTACTGATTTACTCACTCATTCGCTCTAGCTCTGAGTTTAACTAAATTTAATATTATTACTAGGATATCAAAATTTAGTCTAGGAAATGGTGAGGTACTGATATACTCGCTCATTCGCTCTTTTTGACTTTAAATTAATTAAATATTATTACTAGGTTATAAAAATATAGTCTTGGAAATGGTGAGCTATTGACTTACTCGCTCATTGGCTCTCGTTTTGAGTTTAACTTAATTAAATATTATTACTATGTTATAAAAATATTGTCTAGGAAATGGTGAAGTACTGATTTACTCACTCATTCGCTCTTGCTCTGAGATTAATTTAATTTAATATTATTACTAGGATATCAAAATTTAGTCTAGGAAATGGTGAGGTACTGATATACTCGCTCATTCGCTCTTGCTCTGAGTTTAACTTAATTAAATCTTATTACTAGGATATAAAATTTTAGTCTAGGAAATGGTGAGCTACTGATTTACTCGCCCATTCTCTTTCGTTTTGAGTTTAACTTAATTTAATATTATTACTAGGATATAAAAATTTAGTCTAGGAAATGGTGAGCAACTGATTTACTTGCCCATTCTCTCTCGTTTTGAGTTTAAATTAATTTAATATTATTACTAGGATATCAAAATTTAGTCTAGGAAATGGTGAGCTACTGATTTACTCGCTCATTCACTCTCTTTTTGACTTTAAATTAATTTAATATTATTACTAGGTTATAAAAATATAGTCTTGGAAATGGTGAGCTATTGACTTACTCGCTCATTGGCTCTCGTTTTGAGTTTAACTTAATTAAATATTATTACTATGTTATAAAAATATAGTCTAGGAAATGGTGAAGTACTGATTTACTCACTCATTCGCTCTTGCTCTGAGATTAACTTAATTTAATATTATTACTAGGATATCAAAATTTAGTCTAAGAAATGGTAAGGTACTGATATACTCGCTCATTCGCTCTTGCTCTGAGTTTAACTTAATTAAATCTTATTACTAGGATATAAAATTTTAGTCTAGGAAATGGTGAGCTACTGATTTACTCGCCCATTCTCTTTCGTTTTGAGTTTAACTTAATTTAATATTATTACTAGGATATAAAAATTTAGTCTAGGAAATGGAGAGCAACTGATTTACTTGCCCATTCTCTCTCGTTTTGAGTTTAAATTAATTTAATATTATTACTAGGATATCAAAATTTAGTCTAGGAAATGGTGAGCTACTGATTTACTCGCTCATTCACTCTCTTTTTGACTTTAAATTAATTAAATATTATTACTAGGATATCAAAATTTAGTCTAGGAAATGGTGAGCTATTGACTTACTCGCTCATTGGCTCTCGTTTTGAGTTTAACTTAATTAAATATTATTACTAGGTTATAAAAATATAGTCTAGGAAATGGTGAAGTACTGATTTACTCACTCATTCGCTCTTACTCTGAGATTAACTTAATTTAATATTATTACTAGGATATCAAAATTTGTCTAGGAAATGGTGAGGTACTGATATACTCGCTCATTCGCTCTTGCTCTGAGTTTAACTTAATTAAATCTTATTACTAGGATATAAAATTTTAGTCTAGGAAATGGTGAGCAACTGATTTCCTCGCTCATTCGCTCTCGCTCTGAGTTTAACTTAATTTAATATTATTACTACGATATCAAAATTTAGTCAAGGAAATGGTGAGCTACTGATTTACTCGCTGATTCTCTCTCGTTTTGAGTTTAACTTAATTTAATATTAATACTAGGATATCAAAATTTAGTCTAGGAAATGGTGAGGTACTGATTTACTCGCCCATTCTCTCTCGTTTTGAGTTTAAATTAATTTAATATTATTACTAGGATATCAAAATTTAGCCTAGGAAATGGTGAGCTACTGATTTACTCGCTCATTTGCTCTCTTTTTGACTTTAAATTAATTAAATATTATTACTAGGTTATAAAAATATAGTCTAGGAAATGGTCAGCTATTGACTTACTCGCTCATTGGCTCTCGTTTTGAGTTTAACTTAATTAAATATTATTACTAGGTTATAAAAATATGTGAGCTTCTGATTTACTCGCTCATTCGCTCTCTTTTTGACTTTAAATTTATTAAATATTATTACTAGGTTATAAAAATATAGTCTATGAAATGATGAGCTATTGACTTACTCGCTCATTGGCTCTCGTTTTGAGTTTAACTTAATTAAATATTATTACTAGGTTATAAAAATATGTTAGCTTCTGATTTACTCGCTCATTCGCTCTCGCTCGGAGTTTAACTTAATTTAATATTATTACTTGGATATCAAAATTTAGTCTAGGAAATGGTGAGCTGCTGATTTACTCGCTCATTCTCTCTCGTTTTGAGTTTAACTTAATTTAATATTATTACTAGGATATCAAAATTTAGTCTAGGAAATGGTGAGCTACTGATTTACTCGCTCATTCTCTCTCGTTTTGAGTTTAAATTAATTTAATAGTATTACTAGGATATCAAAATTTAGTCTAGGAAATGGTGGGCTACTGATTTACTCGCTCATTCTCTTTCGTTTTTAGTTTAACTTAATTTAATATTATTACTAGGATAATACAAGGATATCAAAATTTAGTCTAGGAAATGGCGAGGTACTGATTTACTCGCTCATTCTCTTTCGTTTTTAGTTTAACTTAATTTAATATTATTACTAGGATAATACAAGGATATCAAAATTTAGTCTAGGAAATGGCGAGGTACTGATTTACTCGCCCATTCGCTCTTACTCTGAGATTAACTTAATTTAATATTATTACTAGGATATCAAAATTTAGTCTAGGAAATGGTGAGCAACTGATTTACTCGCTCATTCGCTCTCGCTCTGAGTTTAACTTAATTTAATATTATTACTACGATATCAAAATTTAGTCAAGGAAATGGTGAGCTACTGATTTACTCGCTGATTCTCTCTCGTTTTGAGTTTAACTTAATTTAATATTAATACTAGGATATCAAAATTTAGTCTAGGAAATGGTGAGGTACTGATTTACTCGCCCATTCTCTCTCGTTTTGAGTTTAAATTAATTTAATATTATTACTAGGATATCAAAATTTAGCCTAGGAAATGGTGAGCTACTGATTTACTCGCTCATTTGCTCTCTTTTTGACTTTAAATTAATTAAATATTATTACTAGGTTATAAAAATATAGTCTAGGAAATGGTCAGCTATTGACTTACTCGCTCATTGGCTCTCGTTTTGAGTTTAACTTAATTAAATATTATTACTAGGTTATAAAAATATGTGAGCTTCTGATTTACTCGCTCATTCGCTCTCTTTTTGACTTTAAATTTATTAAATATTATTACTAGGTTATAAAAATATAGTCTATGAAATGATGAGCTATTGACTTACTCGCTCATTGGCTCTCGTTTTGAGTTTAACTTAATTAAATATTATTACTAGGTTATAAAAATATGTTAGCTTCTGATTTACTCGCTCATTCGCTCTCGCTCTGAGTTTAACTTAATTTAATATTATTACTAGGATATCAAAATTTAGTCTAGGAAATGGTGAGCTGCTGATTTACTCGCTCATTCTCTCTCGTTTTGAGTTTAACTTAATTTAATATTATTACTAGGATATCAAAATTTAGTCTAGGAAATGGTGAGCTACTGATTTACTCGCTCATTCTCTCTCGTTTTGAGTTTAACTTAATTTAATAGTATTACTAGGATATCAAAATTTAGTCTAGGAAATGGTGGGCTACTGATTTACTCGCTCATTCTCTTTCGTTTTTAGTTTAACTTAATTTAATATTATTACTAGGATAATACAAGGATATCAAAATTTAGTCTAGGAAATGGCGAGGTACTGATTTACTCGCTCATTCTCTTTCGTTTTTAGTTTAACTTAATTTAATATTATTACTAGGATAATACAAGGATATCAAAATTTAGTCTAGGAAATGGCGAGGTACTGATTTACTCGCCCATTCGCTCTTACTCTGAGATTAACTTAATTTAATATTATTACTAGGATATCAAAATTTAGTCTAGGAAATGGTGAGCAACTGATTTACTCGCTCATTCGCTCTCGCTCTGAGTTTAACTTAATTTAATATTATTACTACGATATCAAAATTTAGTCAAGGAAATGGTGAGGTACTGATTTACTCGCCCATTCTCTCTCGTTTTGAGTTTAAATTAATTTAATATTATTACTAGGATATCAAAATTTAGTCTAGGAAATGGTGAGCTACTGATTTACTCGCTCATTCGCTCTTTTTTTGACTTTAAATTAATTTAATATTATTACTAGGATATCAAAATTTAGTCTAGGAAATTGTGAGCTACTGATTTACTCGCTCATTTGCTCTCTTTTTGACTTTAAATTAATTAAATATTATTACTAGGTTATAAAAATATAGTCTAGGAAATGGTCAGCTATTGACTTACTCGCTCATTGGCTCTCGTTTTGAGTTTAACTTAATTAAATATTATTACTAGGTTATAAAAATATGTGAGCTTCTGATTTACTCGCTCATTCGCTCTAACTCTGATTTTAACTTAAATTAATATTATTACTAGGATATCAAAATTTAGTCAAGGAAATGGTGAGCTACTGATTTACTCGCCCATTCTCACTCGTTTTGAGTTTAAATTAATTTAATATTATTACTAGGATATCAAAATTTAGTCTAGGAAATGGTGAGCTCCTGATTTACTCGCTCATTCGCTCTCTTTTTGACTTTAAATTAGTTAAATATTATTACTAGGTTATAAAAATATAGTCTAGGAAATGGTGAGCTATTGACTTACTCGCTCATTGGCTCTCGTTTTGAGTTTAACTTAATTAAATATTATTACTATGTTATAAAAATATGGTCTAGGAAATGGTGAGGTACTGATTTACTCGCTCATTCGCTCTCTTTTTGACTTTAAATTAATTAAATATTATTACTAGGTTATAAAAATATAGTCTAGGAAATGGTGAGCTATTGACTTACTCGCTCATTGGCTCTCGTTTTGAGTTTAACTTAATTAAATATTATTACTATGTTATAAAAATATAGTCTAGGAAATGGTGAGGTACTGATTTACTCACCCATTCGCTCTTGCTCTGAGATTAACTTAATTAAATCTTATTACTAGGATATAAAAATTAAGTCTAGGAAATTGTGAGGTACTGATATACTCGCTCATTCGCTCTCGCTCTGAGTTTAACTTAATTTAATATTATTACTTGGATATCAAAATTTAGTCTAGGAAATGGTGAGCTGCTGATTTACTCGCTCATTCTCTCTCGTTTTGAGTTTAACTTAATTTAATATTATTACTAGGATATCAAAATTTAGTCTAGGAAATGGTGAGCTACTGATTTACTCGCTCATTCTCTCTCGTTTTGAGTTTAAATTAATTTAATAGTATTACTAGGATATCAAAATTTAGTCTAGGAAATGGTGGGCTACTGATTTACTCGCTCATTCTCTTTCGTTTTTAGTTTAACTTAATTTAATATTATTACTAGGATAATACAAGGATATCAAAATTTAGTCTAGGAAATGGCGAGGTACTGATTTACTCGCTCATTCTCTTTCGTTTTTAGTTTAACTTAATTTAATATTATTACTAGGATAATACAAGGATATCAAAATTTAGTCTAGGAAATGGCGAGGTACTGATTTACTCGCCCATTCGCTCTTACTCTGAGATTAACTTAATTTAATATTATTACTAGGATATCAAAATTTAGTCTAGGAAATGGTGAGCAACTGATTTACTCGCTCATTCGCTCTCGCTCTGAGTTTAACTTAATTTAATATTATTACTACGATATCAAAATTTAGTCAAGGAAATGGTGAGCTACTGATTTACTCGCTGATTCTCTCTCGTTTTGAGTTTAACTTAATTTAATATTAATACTAGGATATCAAAATTTAGTCTAGGAAATGGTGAGGTACTGATTTACTCGCCCATTCTCTCTCGTTTTGAGTTTAAATTAATTTAATATTATTACTAGGATATCAAAATTTAGCCTAGGAAATGGTGAGCTACTGATTTACTCGCTCATTTGCTCTCTTTTTGACTTTAAATTAATTAAATATTATTACTAGGTTATAAAAATATAGTCTAGGAAATGGTCAGCTATTGACTTACTCGCTCATTGGCTCTCGTTTTGAGTTTAACTTAATTAAATATTATTACTAGGTTATAAAAATATGTGAGCTTCTGATTTACTCGCTCATTCGCTCTCTTTTTGACTTTAAATTTATTAAATATTATTACTAGGTTATAAAAATATAGTCTATGAAATGATGAGCTATTGACTTACTCGCTCATTGGCTCTCGTTTTGAGTTTAACTTAATTAAATATTATTACTAGGTTATAAAAATATGTTAGCTTCTGATTTACTCGCTCATTCGCTCTCGCTCTGAGTTTAACTTAATTTAATATTATTACTAGGATATCAAAATTTAGTCTAGGAAATGGTGAGCTGCTGATTTACTCGCTCATTCTCTCTCGTTTTGAGTTTAACTTAATTTAATATTATTACTAGGATATCAAAATTTAGTCTAGGAAATGGTGAGCTACTGATTTACTCGCTCATTCTCTCTCGTTTTGAGTTTAACTTAATTTAATAGTATTACTAGGATATCAAAATTTAGTCTAGGAAATGGTGGGCTACTGATTTACTCGCTCATTCTCTTTCGTTTTTAGTTTAACTTAATTTAATATTATTACTAGGATAATACAAGGATATCAAAATTTAGTCTAGGAAATGGCGAGGTACTGATTTACTCGCTCATTCTCTTTCGTTTTTAGTTTAACTTAATTTAATATTATTACTAGGATAATACAAGGATATCAAAATTTAGTCTAGGAAATGGCGAGGTACTGATTTACTCGCCCATTCGCTCTTACTCTGAGATTAACTTAATTTAATATTATTACTAGGATATCAAAATTTAGTCTAGGAAATGGTGAGCAACTGATTTACTCGCTCATTCGCTCTCGCTCTGAGTTTAACTTAATTTAATATTATTACTACGATATCAAAATTTAGTCAAGGAAATGGTGAGGTACTGATTTACTCGCCCATTCTCTCTCGTTTTGAGTTTAAATTAATTTAATATTATTACTAGGATATCAAAATTTAGTCTAGGAAATGGTGAGCTACTGATTTACTCGCTCATTCGCTCTTTTTTTGACTTTAAATTAATTTAATATTATTACTAGGATATCAAAATTTAGTCTAGGAAATTGTGAGCTACTGATTTACTCGCTCATTTGCTCTCTTTTTGACTTTAAATTAATTAAATATTATTACTAGGTTATAAAAATATAGTCTAGGAAATGGTCAGCTATTGACTTACTCGCTCATTGGCTCTCGTTTTGAGTTTAACTTAATTAAATATTATTACTAGGTTATAAAAATATGTGAGCTTCTGATTTACTCGCTCATTCGCTCTAACTCTGATTTTAACTTAAATTAATATTATTACTAGGATATCAAAATTTAGTCAAGGAAATGGTGAGCTACTGATTTACTCGCCCATTCTCACTCGTTTTGAGTTTAAATTAATTTAATATTATTACTAGGATATCAAAATTTAGTCTAGGAAATGGTGAGCTCCTGATTTACTCGCTCATTCGCTCTCTTTTTGACTTTAAATTAGTTAAATATTATTACTAGGTTATAAAAATATAGTCTAGGAAATGGTGAGCTATTGACTTACTCGCTCATTGGCTCTCGTTTTGAGTTTAACTTAATTAAATATTATTACTATGTTATAAAAATATGGTCTAGGAAATGGTGAGGTACTGATTTACTCGCTCATTCGCTCTCTTTTTGACTTTAAATTAATTAAATATTATTACTAGGTTATAAAAATATAGTCTAGGAAATGGTGAGCTATTGACTTACTCGCTCATTGGCTCTCGTTTTGAGTTTAACTTAATTAAATATTATTACTATGTTATAAAAATATAGTCTAGGAAATGGTGAGGTACTGATTTACTCACCCATTCGCTCTTGCTCTGAGATTAACTTAATTAAATCTTATTACTAGGATATAAAAATTAAGTCTAGGAAATTGTGAGGTACTGATATACTCGCTCATTCGCTCTTGCTCTGAGTTTAACTTAATTAAATCTTATTACTAGGATATCAAAATTTAGTCTAGGAAATGGTGAGCTGCTGATTTACTCGCTCATTCTCTCTCGTTTTGAGTTTAACTTAATTTATTATTATTACTAGGATATCAAAATTTAGTCTAGGAAATGGTGAGCTACTGATTTACTCGCCCATTCTCTCTCGTTTTGAGTTTAACTTAATTTAATATCATTACTAGGATATCAAAATTTAGTCAAGGAAATGGTGAGCTACTGATTTACTCGCTCATTCTCTCTCGTTTTGAGTTTAACTAAATTTAATATTATTACTAGGATATCAAAATTTAGTCTAGGAAATGGTGAGGTACTGATATACTCGCTCATTCGCTCTTGCTCTGAGTTTAACTTAATTAAATCTTATTACTAGGATATCAAAATTTAGTCTAGGAAATGGTGAGCTGCTGATTTACTCGCTCATTCTCTCTCGTTTTGAGTTTAACTTAATTTAATATTATTACTAGGATATCAAAATTTAGTCTAGGAAATGGTGAGCTACTGATTTACTCGCTCATTCTCTCTCGTTTTGAGTTTAACTTAATTTAATAGTATTACTAGGATATCAATATTTAGTCTAGGAAATGGTGGGCTACTGATTTACTCGCTCATTCTCTTTCGTTTTGAGTTTAACTTAATTTAATATTAGTACTAGAATATCAAAATTTAGTCTAGGAAATGGTGAGCTACTGATTTACTCGCTCATTCTCTCTCGTTTTTAGTTTAACTTAATTTAATATTATTACTAGGATAATACAAGGATATCAAAATTTAGTCTAGGAAATGGCGAGGTACTGATTTACTCGCCCATTCTCTTTCGTTTTGAGTTTAAATTAATTTAATATTATAACTAGGATATCAAAATTTAGTCTAGGAAATGGTGAGGTACTGATATACTCGCTCATTCTCTTTCGTTTTGAGTTTAACTTAATTTAATATTAGTACTAGAATATCAAAATTTAGTCTAGGAAATGGTGAGCTACTGATTTACTCGCTCATTCTCTCTCGTTTTTAGTTTAACTTAATTTAATATTATTACTAGGATAATACAAGGATATCAAAATTTAGTCTAGGAAATGGCGAGGTACTGATTTACTCGCTCATTCTCTTTCGTTTTTAGTTTAACTTAATTTAATATTATTACTAGGATAATACAAGGATATCAAAATTTAGTCTAGGAAATGGCGAGGTACTGATTTACTCGCCCATTCGCTCTTACTCTGAGATTAACTTAATTTAATATTATTACTAGGATATCAAAATTTAGTCTAGGAAATGGTGAGCAACTGATTTACTCGCTCATTCGCTCTCGCTCTGAGTTTAACTTAATTTAATATTATTACTACGATATCAAAATTTAGTCAAGGAAATGGTGAGCTACTGATTTACTCGCTGATTCTCTCTCGTTTTGAGTTTAACTTTATTTAATATTAATACTAGGATATCAAAATTTAGTCTAGGAAATGGTGAGGTACTGATTTACTCGCCCATTCTCTCTCGTTTTGAGTTTAAATTAATTTAATATTATTACTAGGATATCAAAATTTAGTCTAGGAAATGGTGAGCTACTGATTTACTCGCTCATTCGCTCTTTTTTTGACTTTAAATTAATTTAATATTATTACTAGGATATCAAAATTTAGTCTAGGAAATTGTGAGCTACTGATTTACTCGCTCATTTGCTCTCTTTTTGACTTTAAATTAATTAAATATTATTACTAGGTTATAAAAATATAGTCTAGGAAATGGTGAGCTCCTGATTTACTCGCTCATTCGCTCTCTTTTTGACTTTAAATTAGTTAAATATTATTACTAGGTTATAAAAATATAGTCTAGGAAATGGTGAGCTATTGACTTACTCGCTCATTGGCTCTCGTTTTGAGTTTAACTTAATTAAATATTATTACTATGTTATAAAAATATGGTCTAGGAAATGGTGAGGTACTGATTTACTCGCTCATTCGCTCTCTTTTTGACTTTAAATTAATTAAATATTATTACTAGGTTATAAAAATATAGTCTAGGAAATGGTGAGCTATTGACTTACTCGCTCATTGGCTCTCGTTTTGAGTTTAACTTAATTAAATATTATTACTATGTTATAAAAATATAGTCTAGGAAATGGTGAGGTACTGATTTACTCACCCATTCGCTCTTGCTCTGAGATTAACTTAATTAAATCTTATTACTAGGATATAAAAATTAAGTCTAGGAAATTGTGAGGTACTGATATACTCGCTCATTCGCTCTTGCTCTGAGTTTAACTTAATTAAATCTTATTACTAGGATATCAAAATTTAGTCTAGGAAATGGTGAGCTACTGACTAACTCGCCCATTCTCTCTCGTTTTGAGTTTAAATTAATTTAATATTATTACTAGGATATCAAAATTTAGTCTAGGAAATGGTGAGCTGCTGATTTACTCGATCATTCTCTCTCGTTTTGAGTTTAACTTAATTTAATATTATTACTAGGATATAAAAATTTAGTCTAGGAAATGGTGAGGAACTGATATACTCGCTCATTCGCTCTTGCTCTGAATTTAACTTAATTAAATCTTATTACTAGGACATCAAAATTTAGTCTAGGAAATGGTGAGCTGCTGATTTACTCGCTCATTCTCTCTCGTTTTGAGTTTAACTTAATTTAATATTATTACTAGGATATCAAAATTTAGTTAGGAAATGGTGAGCTACTGATTTACTCGCTCATTCTCTCTCGCTCTGAGTTTAACTTAATTTAATATTATTACTAGGATATCAAAATTTAGTCTAGGAAATGGTGAGCTACTGATATATTCGCTCATTCGCTCTCGCTCTGAGTTTAACTTAATTTAATATTATTACTAGGATATCAAAATTTAGTCTAGGAAATGGTGAGCTACTGATTTACTCGCCCATTCTCTCTCGTTTTGAGTTTAAATTAATTTAATATTATTACTAGGATAATACAAGGATATCAAAATTTAGTCTAGGAAATGGTGAGCTACTGATTTACTCGCCCATTCTCTCTTGTTTTGAGTTTAACTTTATTTAATATTATTACTAGGATATGAATATTTAGTCTAGGAAATGGTGAGCTACTCATTTACTCGCTCATTCTCTCTCGTTTTGAGTTTAACTTAATTTAATATTATTACTAGGATATCAAAATTTAGTCTAGGAAATGGTGAGGTACTGATATACTCGCTCATTCGCTCTTGCTCTGAGTTTAACTTAATTAAATCTTTTTACTAGGACATCAAAATTTAGTCTAGGAAATGGTGAGCTGCTGATTTACTCGCTCATTCTCTCTCGTTTTGAGTTTAACTTAATTTAATATTATTACTAGGATATCAAAATTTAGTCTAGGAAATGGTGAGCTACTGATTTACTCGCCCATTCTCTCTTGTTTTGAGTTTAACTTTATTTAATATTATTACTAGGATATGAATATTTAGTCTAGGAAATGGTGAGCTACTCATTTACTCGCTCATTCTCTCTCGTTTTGAGTTTAACTTAATTTAATATTATTACTAGGATATCAAAATTTAGTCTAGGAAATGGTAAGGTACTGATATACTCGCTCATTCGCTCTTGCTCTGAGTTTAACTTAATTAAATCTTATTACTAGGATATCATAATTTAGTCTAGGAAATGGTGAGCTACTGACTAACTCGCCCATTCTCTCTCGTTTTGAGTTTAAATTAATTTAATATTATTACTAGGATATCAAAATTTAGTCTAGGAAATGGTGAGCTGCTGATTTACTCGATCATTCTCTCTCGTTTTGAGTTTAACTTAATTTAATATTATTACTAGGATATAAAAATTTAGTCTAGGAAATGGTGAGGAACTGATATACTCGCTCATTCGCTCTTGCTCTGAATTTAACTTAATTAAATCTTATTACTAGGACATCAAAATTTAGTCTAGGAAATGGTGAGCTGCTGATTTACTCGCTCATTCTCTCTCGTTTTGAGTTTAACTTAATTTAATATTATTACTAGGATATCAAAATTTAGTTAGGAAATGGTGAGCTACTGATTTACTCGCTCATTCTCTCTCGCTCTGAGTTTAACTTAATTTAATATTATTACTAGGATATCAAAATTTAGTCTAGGAAATGGTGAGCTACTGATATACTCGCTCATTCGCTCTCGCTCTGAGTTTAACTTAATTTAATATTATTACTAGGATATCAAAATTTAGTCTAGGAAATGGTGAGCTACTGATTTACTCGCCCATTCTCTCTCGTTTTGAGTTTAAATTAATTTAATATTATTACTAGGATAATACAAGGATATCAAAATTTAGTCTAGGAAATGGTGAGCTACTGATTTACTCGCCCATTCTCTCTTGTTTTGAGTTTAACTTTATTTAATATTATTACTAGGATATGAATATTTAGTCTAGGAAATGGTGAGCTACTCATTTACTCGCTCATTCTCTCTCGTTTTGAGTTTAACTTAATTTAATATTATTACTAGGATATCAAAATTTAGTCTAGGAAATGGTGAGGTACTGATATACTCGCTCATTCGCTCTTGCTCTGAGTTTAACTTAATTAAATCTTTTTACTAGGACATCAAAATTTAGTCTAGGAAATGGTGAGCTGCTGATTTACTCGCTCATTCTCTCTCGTTTTGAGTTTAACTTTATTTAATATTATTACTAGGATATGAATATTTAGTCTAGGAAATGGTGAGCTACTCATTTACTCGCTCATTCTCTCTCGTTTTGAGTTTAACTTAATTTAATATTATTACTAGGATATCAAAATTTAGTCTAGGAAATGGTAAGGTACTGATATACTCGCTCATTCGCTCTTGCTCTGAGTTTAACTTAATTAAATCTTATTACTAGGACATCAAAATTTAGTCTAGGAAATGGTGAGCTGCTGATTTACTCGCTCATTCTCTCTCGTTTTGAGTTTAACTTAATTTAATATTATTACTAGGATATAAAAATTTAGTCTAGGAAATGGTGAGGAACTGATATACTCGCTCATTCGCTCTTGCTCTGAATTTAACTTAATTAAATCTTATTACTAGGACATCAAAATTTAGTCTAGGAAATGGTGAGCTACTCATTTACTCGCTCATTCTCTCTCGTTTTGAGTTTAACTTAATTTAATATTATTACTAGGATATCAAAATTTAGTCTAGGAAATGGTAAGGTACTGATATACTCGCTCATTCGCTCTTGCTCTGAGTTTAACTTAATTAAATCTTATTACTAGGACATCAAAATTTAGTCTAGGAAATGGTGAGCTGCTGATTTACTCGCTCATTCTCTCTCGTTTTGAGTTTAACTTAATTTAATATTATTACTAGGATATCAAAATTTAGTTAGGAAATGGTGAGCTACTGATTTACTCGCTCATTCTCTCTCGCTCTGAGTTTAACTTAATTTAATATTATTACTAGGATATCAAAATTTAGTCTAGGAAATGGTGAGCTACTGATATATTCGCTCATTCGCTCTCGCTCTGAGTTTAACTTAATTTAATATTATTACTAGGATATCAAAATTTAGTCTAGGAAATGGTGAGCTACTGATTTACTCGCCCATTCTCTCTCGTTTTGAGTTTAAATTAATTTAATATTATTACTAGGATAATACAAGGATATCAAAATTTAGTCTAGGAAATGGTGAGCTACTGATTTACTCGCCCATTCTCTCTTGTTTTGAGTTTAACTTTATTTAATATTATTACTAGGATATGAATATTTAGTCTAGGAAATGGTGAGCTACTCATTTACTCGCTCATTCTCTCTCGTTTTGAGTTTAACTTAATTTAATATTATTACTAGGATATCAAAATTTAGTCTAGGAAATGGTGAGGTACTGATATACTCGCTCATTCGCTCTTGCTCTGAGTTTAACTTAATTAAATCTTTTTACTAGGACATCAAAATTTAGTCTAGGAAATGGTGAGCTGCTGATTTACTCGCTCATTCTCTCTCGTTTTGAGTTTAACTTAATTTAATATTATTACTAGGATATCAAAATTTAGTCTAGGAAATGGTGAGCTACTGATTTACTCGCCCATTCTCTCTTGTTTTGAGTTTAACTTTATTTAATATTATTACTAGGATATGAATATTTAGTCTAGGAAATGGTGAGCTACTCATTTACTCGCTCATTCTCTCTCGTTTTGAGTTTAACTTAATTTAATATTATTACTAGGATATCAAAATTTAGTCTAGGAAATGGTAAGGTACTGATATACTCGCTCATTCGCTCTTGCTCTGAGTTTAACTTAATTAAATCTTATTACTAGGATATCATAATTTAGTCTAGGAAATGGTGAGCTACTGACTAACTCGCCCATTCTCTCTCGTTTTGAGTTTAAATTAATTTAATATTATTACTAGGATATCAAAATTTAGTCTAGGAAATGGTGAGCTGCTGATTTACTCGATCATTCTCTCTCGTTTTGAGTTTAACTTAATTTAATATTATTACTAGGATATAAAAATTTAGTCTAGGAAATGGTGAGGAACTGATATACTCGCTCATTCGCTCTTGCTCTGAATTTAACTTAATTAAATCTTATTACTAGGACATCAAAATTTAGTCTAGGAAATGGTGAGCTGCTGATTTACTCGCTCATTCTCTCTCGTTTTGAGTTTAACTTAATTTAATATTATTACTAGGATATCAAAATTTAGTTAGGAAATGGTGAGCTACTGATTTACTCGCTCATTCTCTCTCGCTCTGAGTTTAACTTAATTTAATATTATTACTAGGATATCAAAATTTAGTCTAGGAAATGGTGAGCTACTGATATATTCGCTCATTCGCTCTCGCTCTGAGTTTAACTTAATTTAATATTATTACTAGGATATCAAAATTTAGTCTAGGAAATGGTGAGCTACTGATTTACTCGCCCATTCTCTCTCGTTTTGAGTTTAAATTAATTTAATATTATTACTAGGATAATACAAGGATATCAAAATTTAGTCTAGGAAATGGTGAGCTACTGATTTACTCGCCCATTCTCTCTTGTTTTGAGTTTAACTTTATTTAATATTATTACTAGGATATGAATATTTAGTCTAGGAAATGGTGAGCTACTCATTTACTCGCTCATTCTCTCTCGTTTTGAGTTTAACTTAATTTAATATTATTACTAGGATATCAAAATTTAGTCTAGGAAATGGTGAGGTACTGATATACTCGCTCATTCGCTCTTGCTCTGAGTTTAACTTAATTAAATCTTTTTACTAGGACATCAAAATTTAGTCTAGGAAATGGTGAGCTGCTGATTTACTCGCTCATTCTCTCTCGTTTTGAGTTTAACTTTATTTAATATTATTACTAGGATATGAATATTTAGTCTAGGAAATGGTGAGCTACTCATTTACTCGCTCATTCTCTCTCGTTTTGAGTTTAACTTAATTTAATATTATTACTAGGATATCAAAATTTAGTCTAGGAAATGGTAAGGTACTGATATACTCGCTCATTCGCTCTTGCTCTGAGTTTAACTTAATTAAATCTTATTACTAGGACATCAAAATTTAGTCTAGGAAATGGTGAGCTGCTGATTTACTCGCTCATTCTCTCTCGTTTTGAGTTTAACTTAATTTAATATTATTACTAGGATATCAAAATTTAGTTAGGAAATGGTGAGCTATTGACTTACTCGCTCATTGGCTCTCGTTTTGAGTTTAACTTAATTAAATATTATTACTATGTTATAAAAATATAGTCTAGGAAATGGTGAAGTACTGATTTACTCGCTCATTCGCTCTTGCTCTGAGATTAACTTAATTTAATATTATTACTAGGATATCAAAATTTAGTCTAGGAAATGGTGAGCTGCTGATTTACTCGCTCATTCGCTCTCGCTCTGAGTTTAACTTAATTTAATATTATTACTAGGATATCAAAATTTAGTCTAGGAAATGGTGAGCTACTGATTTACTCGCCCATTCTCTCTCGTTTTGAGTTTAAATTAATTTAATATTATTACTAGGATATCAATATTTAGTCTAGGAAATGGTGAGCTACTGATTTACTCGCTCATTCTCTCTCGTTTTGAGTTTAACTTAATTTAATATTATTACTAGGTTATAAAAATATAGTCTAGGAAATGGTGAGCTATTGACTTACTCGCTCATTGGCTCTCGTTTTGAGTTTAACTTAATTAAATATTATTACTAGGTTATAAAAATATAGTCTAGGAAATGGTGAGCTACTGATTTACGCGCTCATTCGCTCTCGCTCTGAGTTTTACTTAATTTAATATTATTACTAGGATATCAAAATTTAGTCTAGGAAATGGTGACCTACTGATTTACTCGCCCATTCTCCCTTGTTTTGAGTTTAAATTAATTTAATATTACTACTAGGATATCAAAATTTAGTCTAGGAAATGGTGAGCTACTGATTTACTCGCTCGTTCGCTCTCTTTTTGACTTTAAATTAATTAAATATTATTACTAGGTTATAAAAATATAGTCTAGGAAATGGTGAGCTATTGACTTACTCGCTCATTGGCTCTCGTTTTGAGTTTAACTTAATTTAATATTATTACTAGGATATAAAAATTTAGTCTAGGAAATGGTGAGCTACTGATTTACTCGCTCATTCACTCTCGCTCTGAGTTTAACTTAATTTAATATTATTACTAGGATATCAAAATTTAGTCTAGGAAATGGTGAGGTACTGATATACTCGCTCATTCGTTTTTGCTCTGAGTTTAACTTAGTTAAATCTTATTACTAGAATATGAATATTTAGTCTAGGAAATGGTGAGCTACTGTTTTACTCACTCATTCGCTCTCGCTCTGAGTTTAACTTAATTAAATCTTATTACTAGGACATCAAAATTTAGTCTAGGAAATGGTGAGCTGCTGATTTACTCGCTCATTCTCTCTCGTTTTGAGTTTAACTTAATTTAATATTATTACTAGGATATCAAAATTTAGTTAGGAAATGGTGAGCTACTGATTTACTCGCTCATTCTCTCTCGCTCTGAGTTTAACTTAATTTAATATTATTACTAGGATATCAAAATTTAGTCTAGGAAATGGTGAGCTACTGATATATTCGCTCATTCGCTCTCGCTCTGAGTTTAACTTAATTTAATATTATTACTAGGATATCAAAATTTAGTCTAGGAAATGGTGAGCTACTGATTTACTCGCCCATTCTCTCTCGTTTTGAGTTTAAATTAATTTAATATTATTACTAGGATAATACAAGGATATCAAAATTTAGTCTAGGAAATGGTGAGCTACTGATTTACTCGCCCATTCTCTCTTGTTTTGAGTTTAACTTTATTTAATATTATTACTAGGATATGAATATTTAGTCTAGGAAATGGTGAGCTACTCATTTACTCGCTCATTCTCTCTCGTTTTGAGTTTAACTTAATTTAATATTATTACTAGGATATCAAAATTTAGTCTAGGAAATGGTGAGGTACTGATATACTCGCTCATTCGCTCTTGCTCTGAGTTTAACTTAATTAAATCTTTTTACTAGGACATCAAAATTTAGTCTAGGAAATGGTGAGCTGCTGATTTACTCGCTCATTCTCTCTCGTTTTGAGTTTAACTTAATTTAATATTATTACTAGGATATCAAAATTTAGTCTAGGAAATGGTGACCTACTGATTAACTCGCCCATTCTCCCTTGTTTTGAGTTTAAATTAATTTAATATTACTACTAGGATATCAAAATTTAGTCTAGGAAATGGTGAGCTACTGATTTACTCGCTCGTTCGCTCTCTTTTTGACTTTAAATTAATTAAATATTATTACTAGGTTATAAAAATATAGTCTAGGAAATGGTGAGCTATTGACTTACTCGCTCATTGGCTCTCGTTTTGAGTTTAACTTAATTTAATATTATTACTAGGATATAAAAATTTAGTCTAGGAAATGGTGAGCTACTGATTTACTCGCTCATTCACTCTCGCTCTGAGTTTAACTTAATTTAATATTATTACTAGGATATCAAAATTTAGTCTAGGAAATGGTGAGGTACTGATATACTCGCTCATTCGTTTTTGCTCTGAGTTTAACTTAGTTAAATCTTATTACTAGAATATGAATATTTAGTCTAGGAAATGGTGAGCTACTGTTTTACTCACTCATTCGCTCTCGCTCTGAGTTTAACTTAATTAAATCTTATTACTAGGACATCAAAATTTAGTCTAGGAAATGGTGAGCTGCTGATTTACTCGCTCATTCTCTCTCGTTTTGAGTTTAACTTAATTTAATATTATTACTAGGATATCAAAATTTAGTTAGGAAATGGTGAGCTACTGATTTACTCGCTCATTCTCTCTCGCTCTGAGTTTAACTTAATTTAATATTATTACTAGGATATCAAAATTTAGTCTAGGAAATGGTGAGCTACTGATATATTCGCTCATTCGCTCTCGCTCTGAGTTTAACTAAATTTAATATTATTACTAGGATATCAAAATTTAGTCTAGGAAATGGTGAGCTACTGATTTACTCGCCCATTCTCTCTCGTTTTGAGTTTAAATTAATTTAATATTATTACTAGGATAATACAAGGATATCAAAATTTAGTCTAGGAAATGGTGAGCTACTGATTTACTCGCCCATTCTCTCTTGTTTTGAGTTTAACTTTATTTAATATTATTACTAGGATATGAATATTTAGTCTAGGAAATGGTGAGCTACTCATTTACTCGCTCATTCTCTCTCGTTTTGAGTTTAACTTAATTTAATATTATTACTAGGATATCAAAATTTAGTCTAGGAAATTGTGAGGTACTGATATACTCGCTCATTCGCTCTTGCTCTGAGTTTAACTTAATTAAATCTTTTTACTAGGACATCAAAATTTAGTCTAGGAAATGGTGAGCTGCTGATTTACTCGCTCATTCTCTCTCGTTTTGAGTTTAACTTAATTTAATATTATTACTAGGATATCAAAATTTAGTCTAGGAAATGGTGAGCTACTGATTTACTCGCCCATTCTCTCTTGTTTTGAGTTTAACTTTATTTAATATTATTACTAGGATATGAATATTTAGTCTAGGAAATGGTGAGCTACTCATTTACTCGCTCATTCTCTCTCGTTTTGAGTTTAACTTAATTTAATATTATTACTAGGATATCAAAATTTAGTCTAGGAAATGGTAAGGTACTGATATACTCGCTCATTCGCTCTTGCTCTGAGTTTAACTTAATTAAATCTTATTACTAGGACATCAAAATTTAGTCTAGGAAATGGTGAGCTGCTGATTTACTCGCTCATTCTCTCTCGTTTTGAGTTTAACTTAATTTAATATTATTACTAGGATATCAAAATTTAGTTAGGAAATGGTGAGCTATTGACTTACTCGCTCATTGGCTCTCGTTTTGAGTTTAACTTAATTAAATATTATTACTATGTTATAAAAATATAGTCTAGGAAATGGTGAAGTACTGATTTACTCACTCATTCGCTCTTGCTCTGAGATTAACTTAATTTAATATTATTACTAGGATATCAAAATTTAGTCTAGGAAATGGTGAGCTGCTGATTTACTCGCTCATTCTCTCTCGTTTTGAGTTTAACTTAATTTAATATTATTACTAGGATATCAAAATTTAGTTAGGAAATGGTGAGCTACTGATTTACTCGCTCATTCTCTCTCGCTCTGAGTTTAACTTAATTTAATATTATTACTAGGATATCAAAATTTAGTCTAGGAAATGGTGAGCTACTGATATATTCGCTCATTCGCTCTCGCTCTGAGTTTAACTTAATTTAATATTATTACTAGGATATCAAAATTTAGTCTAGGAAATGGTGAGCTACTGATTTACTCGCCCATTCTCTCTCGTTTTGAGTTTAAATTAATTTAATATTATTACTAGGATATCAATATTTAGTCTAGGAAATGGTGAGCTACTGATTTACTCGCTCATTCTCTCTCGTTTTGAGTTTAACTTAATTTAATATTATTACTAGGTTATAAAAATATAGTCTAGGAAATGGTGAGCTATTGACTTACTCGCTCATTGGCTCTCGTTTTGAGTTTAACTTAATTAAATATTATTACTAGGTTATAAAAATATAGTCTAGGAAATGGTGAGCTACTGATTTACGCGCTCATTCGCTCTCGCTCTGAGTTTTACTTAATTTAATATTATTACTAGGATATCAAAATTTAGTCTAGGAAATGGTGACCTACTGATTTACTCGCCCATTCTCCCTTGTTTTGAGTTTAAATTAATTTAATATTACTACTAGGATATCAAAATTTAGTCTAGGAAATGGTGAGCTACTGATTTACTCGCTCGTTCGCTCTCTTTTTGACTTTAAATTAATTAAATATTATTACTAGGTTATAAAAATATAGTCTAGGAAATGGTGAGCTATTGACTTACTCGCTCATTGGCTCTCGTTTTGAGTTTAACTTAATTTAATATTATTACTAGGATATAAAAATTTAGTCTAGGAAATGGTGAGCTACTGATTTACTCGCTCATTCACTCTCGCTCTGAGTTTAACTTAATTTAATATTATTACTAGGATATCAAAATTTAGTCTAGGAAATGGTGAGGTACTGATATACTCGCTCATTCGTTTTTGCTCTGAGTTTAACTTAGTTAAATCTTATTACTAGAATATGAATATTTAGTCTAGGAAATGGTGAGCTACTGTTTTACTCACTCATTCGCTCTCGCTCTGAGTTTAACTTAATTTAATATTATTACTAGGATTTGAATATTTAGTCTAGGAAATGTTTAGCTACTGATTTACTCACTCATTCGCTCTCGCTCTGAGTTTAACTTAATTTAATATTATTACTAGGATATAAAAATATAGTCTGGGAAATGTTGTGCTACTGTTTTACTCACTCATTCTCTCTCGTTTTGAGTTTAACTAAATTTAATATTATTTTTAGGATATCAAAATTTAGTCTAGGAATTGGTGAGGTACTGATATACTCGCTCATTCGCTCTTGCTCTGAGTTTAACTTAATTAAATCTTATTACTAGGATATAAAAATTTAGTCTAGGAAATGGTGAGCTTCTGATTTACTCGCTCATTCGCTCTCGCTCTGAGTTTAACTTAATTTAATATTATTACAAGGATATCAAAATTTAGTCTAGGAAATGGTGAGCTACTGATTTACTCGCTCATTCGCTCTCGCTCTGAGTTTAACTTAATTTAATATTATTACTAGGATATCAAAATTTAGTCTAGGAAATGGTGAGGTACTGATATACTCGCTCATTCGCTTTTTCTCTGAGTTTAACTTAGTTAAATCTTATTACTAGTATATGAATATTTAGTCTAGGAAATGGTGAGCTACTGTTTTACTCACTCATTCGCTCTCGCTCTGAGTTTAACTTAATTAAATATTATTACTAGGATTTGAATATTTAGTCTAGGAAATGGTGAGCTACTGATTTACTCACTCATTCTCACTCGTTTTGAGTTTAACTAAATTTAATATTATTACTAGGATATCAAAATTTAGTCTAGGAAATGGTGAGGTACTGATATACTCGCTCATTTGCTCTTGCTCTGAGTTTAACTTAATTAAATCTTATTACTAGGATATTAAAATTTAGTCTAGGAAATGGTGAGCTACTGATTTAGTCGCTCATTCTCCCTCGTTTTGAGTTTAAATAAATTTAATATTATTACTAGGATATCAAAATTTAGTCTAGGAAATGGTGAGGTACTGATATACTCGCTCATTCGCTCTTGCTCTGAGTTTAACTTTTATTATTCAGCCTTTTGCCGTCCACTGCTGGACGAAAGCCTCCCCCATAGAACGCCAACCATCCCGATCTTGGGCAGTCCGCATCCATCCCGTGCCCGCCACCTTCTTCAAATCGTCGGTCCATCTTGTCACAGGGCGCCCTACACTACGTTTGCCTAAGCGCGGTCTCCACTCTAACACGTGTCGGCTCCATCGGCCATCAATGCGTCTGGAGACATGACCAGCCCACTTCCACTTCAGCGAGCTAATTCTCCGCGCGATGTCGGTGACTTTAGTTTTCTGGCGAATGTCCTCATTTCGGATTCTATCGCCCAGAGAAACCCCAAGCATCGCGCGTTCCATCGCTCGCTGAGCGACCTTAAATTTGTGGACCAGTCCTACGGTGAGTGTCCACGTTTCGGCACCGTAAGTCATTACAGGTAGGACGCACTGATTAAAGACCCTGGTCTTAAGCGACTGTGGGATCGACGATTCAAAAATATGACGCAACTTCCCGAATGCCGCCCAGCCCAAACGTATTCTTCTTTTAGCCTCCTTCTCAAAGTTGTGCCGGCCAAGTTGTATAGTTTGGCCCAGGTAGATATATTCCTGCACAACTTCAAGTGGAGAGCCATTTACGACCACTGGTCCCGGGGATACATGATTGTTTGCCATAATTTTGGTCTTTTCAATGTTCATCCCGAGACCTACTCGTCTCGAAGAATCGCTCAGGTTGTTTAGCATCTCTTCCAAATCCTGCAGAGTCTCCGCCATGATGACAATGTCGTCGGCAAATCGCAGATGTGTAATGTGTTGGCCATTGATATTAATGCCGCGTCCGTTCCAATCGAGCGTTTTGAAGACGTCCTCCAATGCATTGGTAAAAAGTTTCGGGGAGATTACATCCCCCTGTTTTACCCCGCGATGCAATTGGATTGGTCTTGTGCTCTGATCTTGTACTTGGACGGTCATAGTTGCGCCTTCGTACAAACACTTCAACACCTGGATATACCGATAGTCAATTAGGCACCTCTGCATGGATTCCAGAACAGCCCAGGTCTCAATGGTATCGAAGGCTTTTTCGTAGTCCACAAACGCTAGGCATAGAGGCTGATTATATTCCTCGGTCTTCTGTATTATTTGCCTAAGTGTGTGTATGTGGTCTACGGTACTGAAACCTTTTCGAAACCCAGCCTGCTCAACGGGTTGGAAGTCATCGAATTTCCGGGCATGACGATTCGTGATTACCCTCGAAAACAACTTGTAAACATGGCTTAAAAGTGAAATGGAGCGGTAGTTCTTCAGAAGAGCTTTATCACCCTTCTTGAAAAACAGAACCACCACACTTCTGCTCCATGTCTTCGGTGTAGTACCATTATGGAGGACGGAATTGAAGATGTTAGCCAGCTCTCTCAGAACTGGTGTGCCTCCTGCTTTAAGAAGCTCTGAGGTAATTCCGTCATCTCCTGGAGCCTTGTTGTTTCCAAGTTGTCCGAGAGCAATCCTAATCTCGCCCAAATCGATGTCGGGAAGATCGTCTGATAGGTGGCGTGTCAGTCTGGCTCGTGGGTCATCCGCACTGTGGGACTCAGGTGGAGGTACTCGTGATGAGTATAAATCGCCATAGTACTTTTCGACGTCAGCGAGAATCTCTGGTTTTGAGTTGACGGTTGTGCCTTGTGTGGTTCTGAGTTTTGTCAGGTGACAACAGGAGGTATGTGACTTTGCAAGAACCTTTGAGCCCCTATTGAGTGCTATGGCATCTTCAATATTCCGGGTATTAGCTCGTCTTGTGTCACGCCTTATTAGTTTTTTAACCTTCCTGTTAAGTGCCTGACACTCAGATGGCGTCATATTCTGCTGTTCTCGTCTCCTCGTCATCTCGTTCAGAGTCTCGCCTGAGAGCTTCGACTTACGTCCATTGCTCTTTTGTCGAAAGTAATTTTGGCCCACTTCGCGGATGACACGCACCAGACTATTGGTGGCGTCGTCAATGTCCTGCCTGGTTTCCAACATGGCAAATCGGTTCTGTAGTTCCAACTGGAAGCTTTCGCAACCAGCTTCGACTTGGGGCTGAGTTGGTCTAAGAGTCGACTTCATTAACCGCGATCGTTCGATTTTAGTGTTAATATTCAGGGTGCCTCTTACCAGGCGGTGATCACTTCCAGTGTTTACCCTGTTGATCACGGAGACATCCCTGAATATTTGGCGCTTATTGGATAAAATGAAGTCGATCTCATTCATCGCTGTGTTATCGGGGCTTCGCCAGGTCCACTTCCTTTGGGGCTTTTTCTGGAAAAATGAATTCATCAGAAATAATCCCTGAGCCTCAAGGAAGTTTACCAGCATTTGCCCCCGATGATTCCTGTGCCCATAGCCGAATTTTCCTACCCTCGATTCACCATCTTCTTGTACTCCCACTTTGGCATTGAAGTCACCCATAACAATTGTGTAGAAGGTACTGGTACGAGACATAGCTTTCACTATGTCTTCGTACATGGCTTCGACCTCTTCGTCAGTGTATGTAGACGTTGGGGCATACACTTGTATTACCTTCAAGGCATACCTCTCGGTTATCTTTAAGACAAGGTATGCCACCCTTGCCGACACACTGCCAACCTCCACGACATTGCTTCTGAGTGACTTGTGGATCAAAAAGCCGACGCCACCTTGGGATGGTTGGTGTCCTTCTCGGAAGTAGAGTAAGTGACCGGAATCTAGTGTCATCGTGTCCTCGCCCTGTCTTCGGATTTCTGATAGACCTACTATATCCCAGTTAATACGACTTAACTCTACTTCCAATTCTGTCAGGTGTTCGTCCAGCCGCAGAGAGCGTCCATTATACGTGGCCAGAAACAGTCGCCGTTTGTGGTACCCTGCCGTAGCCCGGGGATTCTTAACACCCCCCATCGCACCGTTACCATGGCCGGTACCGTGGCCAGGAATAGTGCGATTACCGGGAATTGGGGGCCGTGAATTTGTATCGTCGCTCATGGGGGGGTTTTTGCCTTAGTCACCGCGCTTGGCAGGCGGGTTGGTGACCGCAGTGGCTGGAATCTTTCACTAATAGCGCTGCTGCCCGCTATCAGGATTAGCATTTTCGGATTCCAGCATTTGTGTGGTTATACCGCCACGATTTCGGTCGCCAGAGCCTCGTTCGTTGATTAGCAGGATGCACCACGAGCAGGTGAGGTTGACGGTAGGGAGCCTAGGTTGTTGTCGACTCCCCTTACTTGCTCTGAGTTTAACTTAATTAAATCTTATTACTAGGATATAAAAATATAGTCTAGGAAATGTGGAGCTACTGTTTTACTCGCTCATTCTCTCTCGTTTTGAGTTTAACTTAATTTAATATTATTACTAGGATATCAAAATTTAGTCTAGGAAATGGTGATCTACTGATTTACTCGCCCATTCTCTCTTGTTTTGAGTTTAAATTAATTTAATATTATTACTAGGATATCAAAATTTAGTCTAGGAAATGGTGAGCTACTGATTTACTCGCTCATTCGCTCTTGCTCTGAGTTTAACTTAATTAAATCTTATTACTAGAATTTGAATTTTTAGTCTAGGAAATGGTGAGCTACTGATTTACTCACTCATTCGCTCTCGCTCTGAGTTTAACTTAATTAAATATTATTACTAGGATATCAAAATTTAGTCTAGGAAATGGTGAGCTACTGATTCACTCACTCATTCGCTCTCGCTCTGAGTTTAACTTAATTAAATATTATTACTAGGATATCAAAATTTAGTCTAGGAAATGGTGAGCTACCGATTCAGTCACTCATTCGCTCTCGCTCTGAGTTTAACTTAATTAAATCCTATTACTAGGATATCAAAATTTAGTCTAGGAAATGGGGAGCTACTGATTTACTCGCTCATTCGCTCTCGCTCTGAGTTTAACTTAATTTAATATTATTATTAATAATAATAATAATAATATGCTTTATTGTACAAAATTGTTACATAACCAATACAAACACAAACACAAAAGAAAAATGAAAACTATTTTGAACAAAAGGCGGTCTTATCGCTAAGAGCGATCTCTTCCAGATAACCTTTTGTTAAAGGACAAGAAATACATATATAAAGCGGTAAGGAGGTGTACTGATCATCTCAGTTTTTATCTTTTAACTCATTAAATAAATATATATATACATATAAACAAATAATATATACATAAACATACATATACATATATAAAATATACATACATACATATATATATATATATACATATACATACATATATATATGATAAATTATAACAGTAAATAACAACAAAGTGCAGCAGACAACAGAACAACACTCTCCGATAATTACAATGACAAATAATACGCCTTGAGTCGGATTTTAAACGTATTAATAGTTTGAGATTGTCTCAAGTGGTGTGGTAAGGAATTCCATAGTCGAACTGCTTGGACAGAGAAGGAATTGGTATAAAAGGAAGAGGAGTGAGAAGGAATTTTAAGGATTAAATTACCTTCAGATCGTAGAGTGCGACCATGCGAGTCCTTAAGGAATTCAAAACGGTGTTTAAGATACTGAGGAGAATTCGGATGAAAAAGTATACAGTAGAGAAGAGAAAGAATATGAGTATTCCTGTGAAGACGGATTGGGAGCCACTCGAGTTTTTTGCGAAATTCAGAAATGTGGTCAAATTTGCGGAGTCCGAATATAAACCGAATACAGAGATTTTGAATACGCTCGAGTTTATTTAATTGCTCCTCTCTTAGATCAAGATAGCAGGTGTCGGCGTAATCAAGGATGGGCAAGAGGATGGCTTGAGCTAACGCAATTTTGGTAGGAATAGGTAGAAAATTACGTAGTCTACGAATGGACCCAATCGAGTGAAACATTTTCCTGCTCACTTCGCTTATTTGTGACATCCACGAGAGATTTTGATCTATATATATTCCTAAATTTTTAACTTTGCTGCCTAATGGAATTATAGTATTGTTAAAGACAACAGGTGGCAAACGGGAATAGTCTACACGGGGTAATAATTTATAACTGCCAATTATAATAGCCTGGCTTTTAATAGGATTTACCTTGAGACCAAAAGAAAGACTCCACTTTAAAATTTTGTCTAAGTCAGAATTAATTAATTGAATAGCAAGTGGTAGGTCAGTAGTTGTGGAATGAGCATAAATTTGGAGATCGTCGGCATACAAGTGGTAGGAAGAAGAGATATGTTGAGTTACAGAGCTGATGAAAATTGAGAATAGAAGAGGAGATAAGACACCGCCTTGGGGAACACCGGCATTTATTGCCAACCAGTCCGAGTAAGAATCTTGGATTCGAATACGTTGACGGCGACCATTGAGATAACTATGAAACCAATTAATTACCGATGGAGATATATTAAGAGAATTTAGTATAGCCAGGAGTATGTCGAAATCTACAGTATTGAAAGCATTACTAAAATCAAGCAATGATAAAATTGTAACTTCCTGGTTATCCATAGCTAATCTGATGTCGTCGGTAATCTTGACTAATGCAGTAGCCGTACTATGGCCAGATCTAAAACCATATTGAAAAGGATTTAGCAAGTTGTAGGAAGACAGGAAGAGGTTAAGTTGTTGATGTACAAGACGCTCAAGAACTTTAGAAAGAAATGGAAGGATGGAAATAGGACGGTAATCACCATAAGATGAAGGATTATTTTTTTTAGGTAGAGGGATTATTTGAGCATCTTTCCAGGAGTCGGGAAAGGTACAGTAATTAATGGAATTATTGAATATGCAAGCTATAGCTGGAATTAAATAGTCAATAATATGCAGGATCATTTTACGGCTAATGCAGTCAGAACCGACGGCATCAGAATTTATAGCTAAGATATTCTTCTTAATATCACATTCGGTAAAAACACGAAAAGTAAAGGGCAAAAAAGTCGGAGTTGATGACGCAGAAAGTTGAGTTAAGGTATTAGATGCAAAATGATGGTTAAGTTGGTTGAGATCCAGGGTACTAGTGGAGGTATCGATATCAGACTTGCCAACTCCGAGAGACTTGAGAAATTTCCAGACTCTGGAAGTGTTGTTGTCTTCAACAACAGATTTAAAAATGTGCCTTTGATGTGTATCCCTACACAGCATGTTGCAACGATTCCGATATTTTTTATAATTTAATTTGTTCTTATCAGATGGATTAGCCTTATATTTCGCTTTTGCCAAATTTTTCTTAAGCTGGAGTTCTTTAATTTTAGAAGTAATCCAGGGTGCTGGTAAGTGTTTTATACGTATACGCCTAATAGGAGCATGTACGTCGTACAGTTGAGTCAGAAGAGAGTTAAAAATGTTAACCTGCTCATCAACCGTAACACCGTTCAAAGCTTCTAGCCAGTTTATCTTAGCAGCATCCTCTCGCAATTGCTCCACACACATTCCTCCGAAATTGCGTTGCAGGAGAATTCTAGGTTTAGCTCTAGGAGGTCTAATTTTATAAGAAAGGAAAAGGAGATCGTGGTATGAAAAAGCGAGTGCAGCATATTGCCCATGTTTTTCAACATGAGCAAGCGATGACACAAATATCAGATCAAGTAAAGAAGGAGTGGAATTTGGAAAGGAATGAGTTGCAGAAAGTGGCAGAACATTTAAGTTAGCACTATTGATGATAGAACATAAACGTAATGATCGAGTATCGTTCTTGAGAAGGCAAGTATTAAAGTCACCCATCACCACGGTATGAGTGTACAAAGGAGTAAATGACTCTAGTAAGTTCTCAAAAGATGGAAAGTAATCAATATTCTGCGACGGGCAATAGTATACACCCAGGAGTAACTTTGAGTGAGAGAGAACAACTTCAATAAAAAGGTGCTCTGGCTCTCCAACTGTATTCGAATTAGAGGAGCTTACAATTACTAGGATATCAAAATTTAGTCTAGGAAATGGTGAGCTACTGATTTACTCGCCCATTCTCTCTTGTTTTGAGTTTAACTTAATTTAATATTATTACTAGGATATCAAAATTTAGTCTAGGAAATGGTGAGGTACTGATATACTCGCTTTGTCTTGTCTTATGCTTCACAATATTTTTCGGCAAAACTTGCTCCTAAGTTTATTAAATCTCAAATAGTAGAGAAGATTTCTAATAATGTTTATATTTTGAAAGATTTAGAGAAAGGTACTATTGGTCGTTATCATGGTAAAGATATTTCTTTTTAATTTTTTTTTAGGCCTTTTGCCGTCCACTGCTGGACGAAAACCTCTCCCATAGAACGCCAACCATCCCGATATTGGGCAGTCCGATCCATCCCGTACCTGCCACCTTTTTTAAATCGTCGGTCCATCTTGTCACAGGGCGTCCTACACTACGTTTGACTAAGCGTTTTCTCCCCTCTAACACGTGTCGGCTCCATCGGCCATCAATGCGCCTATAATTTTAAACTAAAATATTTTGTAGTTATATTTAGGTTTGGAATAAATATGGCTTTGTTAGAGAATAATGAGCGAGATGTATGACAGAAATTTCGCCATGAACTTGTGAGTTGATTGAGTGATAGATGATCCAATTTGAATATCTTTCTACAAATATATTTTTCTAAAGTTCAGCTTAGGACATTTTGGTTTTCAAAATAAAATGATTCCATCTATTTGTTTGACTCATAAGATGTTATATATTTTGTTTGTTATATTTGTGATATTGTTTTTACAATATATTTTTCGTGTGTTTATACTTTTGTAAACATACTGTTTGTGTTAGTTAAGAAGGACACAACCGGAGGACCCAAAAAAAACCCGAAAGTTACTTACAAAATTATTTATTTAAAAGTAAACTTATGAATACAAATGGTTTCTAATGCAACGCAATGTTACAATTAGAATATAATCTAATTAATCAAATTAATACTAAAGGTGTCTAATGTTACGCGATGTTACAATCAGAATGAATTACAAAAATATGTTCCCACATAATTAACTTGATACTGTGAAAAACAAAACTGTCCTATTGCTGGGGACGCAATTATTGACGCTGCGCCTTGTGTCGTCCGTGCATCGTTATGCTTGAACTATACTACTAACTATGCTATGTAACTCCTCCACCCCAAAATCAACAACTATTTGAGAACTGCCTGATAAACTGTTGCTGGAAACCGTTCTTGACACTTGCCAGGTTCTTCAGGGTTTCCATTTTCTTTTTTATCTCAGTATTTAACTTCATTTCAAATACATTTTTAGCTTTAGACTTGCAGCAAAGATTCTTGTATAATAAAATGTCGATTCTTGTCGTAATAAAATGGCAATAGTAAGTGCAAGTGTACTCAATAAGATGATATAAAATGGTATCGTCGTATGATAGAATGTTGAGGAAATACGTTCCAACTGTAATTTTGGTTGCAACATGACCTTGTTCTGAATAGAATGCAGGTTTCTAAGATCAATAGATTTCAAGCTAATTTAGTCTGCGCTTGTTCGATGTGGTATGTCTTTGAAGCTTACATCCAAGATTTTAAGAGGCTGGCCTGCAATTTTGTCTTCGGTGTTGCTAATTGTAAATCCTCCGCGCCTGTAGAGTACAGTCCACAGGAATAGTAGCCAAAAAACTTCCATTTAGTCTAAGAAAATCTTCTCGCTTGCATATTATATGTACTTGCGCAGGAAACAGGAAACGATATGATGTAATGTCTTTCATCTAATTCTTCTATTGCTTCCTGAGAGAGGGAAAATGATGTCATCACACAGCTTGGCTTCAAAGTTTGATTATAAATTAGGTTATGAAAACAATTTGATGAAGTGCGAAGCTGATTACTCTTCTTCTCTGATTATTCTGTCTCCATGTACATAAACATAAGCCTGTTGGTAGAAAAGAAAGGAAAAGGAGGAACGAGAGCCTGCATATTTCTACTCGGAAAACAGCTAGCTTATATAAATCAAAAGACTACAGAAACTACTACTACTTTAAAAACTATAATTATCTGTTTGTTATAGTAATAATATCCTGGTTTTATAATATCATAATACTCTAAGCCCTAAATCTATAACCTGGTCTCCATTGTAAATCTTACTATGCTTTTGTACCATTTTACTGACTATATCTATCCCTAGCATTGAGTGATGCGTACTAGAGGCTCTAATAATAATAATAGTGAGAAGCTGAGCAATTTGTGCGTATTTTATTAAATGAATTTCTGTAAAAATTAATTTAATCTAAATTGACAACAATGTAGCATTAAGCTTGATTTGATTTTCTACTAATCGTAAAATTACAGTATTATAATGACTCATCCATTCTTTATTGATGCTAATATGGTTGTTAAATTCAGAAATCACTTTGTTCTGGGAATTTTCTATAGATTCTGTAGCATTATTATAACTAATAGCATCAGAGTAATCTAAGTTACCCGAAATGCTCTTTATTATGGAACCTAACCCATTTATGAGGCCCCTCTTTACTCGATTTGGTTCTAAAGTATTCAGCTGAATCATTACTTTGTCTAATTTACTGTATAGATAATTAATTTGTGCCTCGCTGGTCTAGTAGCTTGATGTAAGGCTGCAGACCCGGAGGTTCAATCCCCATGTTTCAATTTCTGTCAGAAAATTCTCAATATCAGCCCGGAGTCTGGAAGTTGGAAGTGTGTACACTCCCGTACCTTGGAAAGCACGTAAAGCCGTTGGTCCTGCGCCTGAACTCTTTCCGGTCGTGTCGGATTGCCGTCCCATCGGATTATGAGAGTTAGAGAATAGAGAGTGCACCTGTGTTTGCACACACACTTGTGCACTATAATATTTCCTGCGTAGTTGGCTAATCTCTCTTGAGATTGGCCGCCGTGGCCGAAATCGGTCTGGAAGACATTATTGTTATTATTAATTAATTTGTAATTCATATAAAGCAAATGTATCGTTTACTACAAATTTTTTAAAGTCACGTAATTGGGTCAGTAAAATAGAAATTTTATCCTCTTTGTCGTCAAGTCGCACGTCTTGTAAGAACGAGTGATAATGTGTAATAAGCCCCGTTGGGCCTCGCTTAGAAGGTCCTGGCCCGTCTTCCAGACTTTCAAGTTGAACGTTCTGAGTCATTGTCATCCGCACTGTCAGGAGGAAGCCGTGTATTGTCAGTAGAGTCCTGTAACAATTTAGTGTACTTTGAGAACTCGTTTAAGTCTGCGTTTGGATACCGGATCCTTCTTCCTAGATGTATAAATATGAACTGGTAGGTCGGTTAGAACTTTATCCCTAATAAATCGTGGAGCTAATAATTGACGGCTTGTAGAAGGGTTATTTATAAAGACTTCTTGATTGGGTTGAAATTTTACTTCGGGCTCCCATGTTTTATTTCAATTTTCAATTATATCTGTACGATCATTTAGAGTAAATTCATTAATGGCATTATATACAGTTTTCATTTGGTCTGGTGTGTTTTGAAACATCTGTTGGGCTACGTGGGTCAAAATGTCCGTTTATGATATAGTATGGTCGACATTTCGTAAAGCTGTGTACTGAACTATTATAGGCAAGGATAGCATAAGGCATAAGATTTGTCACAGCTTCATTTTTATTCTGCGTTCTGAATATACGAAGGTGTTCAAGTAAAGTTAAATGAAATCGCTCTATGTTACCGTTACCGTTAGGACAATTAGGCAACGTTTTATGATGATTTGAATGATTGTTAAAGGCAGGCTGTGGTGGGTGCAAATTTAAATAAGGCTTGTAACACACTAATAGCCGTAGCATCTAGAGATGGTACGCTTGAGCATATTTAGAAAAAACGTCAATGATAGTCAAATAATTTTCAGTTTCCACCGTAAATACATCTATATTAACTATTTCAAATGGCTTAGTTGCTAGGTGAACTATTTGAAAATGTTGTTTCACAGGCTTGCGATCGTATTTAGCCTGACTGCAAATTGCACACAGATTAATAATTTTTTTAATATGCTCCCTCATTTTAGGCCAATAATAACGTTTAGAAAGAGAAAGATAACATTCATTTATTCCGCGGTGGTTTGTTTTACCTATATGATACTTGTGAGTAATATCCTGCTGCTTTAGGTAGTCATTTACATTTTCCAATTCATATTTTGCAAGTACAATATATAATGAATCTTTGTGCGTACGTGACGTGTCATTGAACTGGTAGCGAGAGGTCATTGACCTATATGCTGTGCTTTGAAGTAATGGCTTCGGATGTTATAAAATGCAATTCTTGCAATATTGTGATAAACGAAGTACTATGTTATATACAAAATAAACTAGACGTTATGGACAATGTAAGTGTGCAATTGTGTGTTGGTGGATTTAAAAATGAAGAAATTAGCCGAGCGAAGTCACTGCTATTTAATGCGATACCAAATGCAGGGCAAATGATACTAAGGAAAAATAAAGGCAAGTCAGCTAGGGATGTGGAAGATATTATAGATCTATTTAAGGCAACAGAGATAACGACACGAACACGACATGATGAAGCGGAAGGTCAAGCGCATCTATCCGTCTCGCATCAATCAAACGATGGCGCTTGCGATCCCGCTCGCACTCTGCGCTTGCACTCAGAGAGGACCATCGCGGTTTTGTACAAGGACGTTGCACTGAATAGACAAACGCCACACCCACTACATAATAGTAATAATGTCTCGCTTACACTTGAGAACTGTAATAGAAGCGATCTCACTCCTACTAAACGCGTGGCGCCTACCATGGTTCCGAACAATATGTCAAATAGATTGAATAGTGCAACGATGTCAATATCGCATTTACATCTCAACGCAGCCTTCGGAATGTACAAAAAGGAATAGCGAATGGATTACGGTAACGCGTAAACAGAAACCGAAATCGGTTCATTGGAAATAAAGATACTGGGACAAAAGATTCTACGGGAAGTTTTAAGGCTGCGGAAATAAATATACCGTTTTATATATACAATATTGATAAGGGCGCCGCTACGGAGGACATAGTAAATTATATAAAAAATAAAACGGGCGTATTAGTTAAATTATCGAAGACCATAATGAAACAACCTAAACATTACGAAGCCTATAAATTTGATATTCCATACAACAAATTGTCTGTATTTATGAATGAAAATACATGGCCTAAAGGGGTTTCATTTAGGAGATATATATATTTTAATTATAGTCATAAGAACTCTGTTAAGACGATGTCTGTGGATGATAATAAAATAAACTCTAATTCATAGGGAAGAATATTGGAATTTAATTAGTTTCAACTGTAAGGGTAAACTGCAGATATTATAGCCATACAAGAAACTTGGTTACTTGAGCCTGAGATACCTATTCTTGCCGACATTCATCAGAACTTTATGTATACTGGTAAATCAGCTGTTCATTTATCTGCGGGAGTTTTACGAAGCAGACCGTACGGAGGCGTGTCATTGCTCTGGCGCAAAAATGTATTTAGTACAGTGTCAATAGTGCAGTGTAACAGTTACCGTATAACAGCAATAAAAGGCGTTATAACGAACCATGAGGTGTTAGTATTTAGTGTTTACATGCTCACTGACTCATTAGAAAATATTACCGAATTTAATGAATGCTTAAGTGATATTGTAGCTATAATTGAAACATGTGATATTGAGTCTGTATATATCTTGGGAGATTTTAAAGCACATCCGGACGGTTTGTTTGGTAAGGAAATGTTAAATTTCTGCATAGAACAGAAGTGGACGACGATAGAACAGATGTGGCCATGCTTGGTCGAGACAACAATAACTATTATAAGCGATACGCACGGATGTAGGCGCTGGCTCGACCACTGCCTGGTTACTGAGGCGGCGTGGATGACTGTAAACAACATAACGGTGCGTCATGATGTATACGGGTCAGACCATTTACCACTACAAATAAAATGTAGTTTACTTTTGATACGTGCGAAGTCACAAGGCCAGCATAAAAATGTAAAAGTTAATAAAATACACTGGGGGGAAAGAAATGTATCGCAGTTAAATAAATACCATAATATATGTATGAGTGCTTTGAAAATTATAGATTTATCTCAGGGTTCACTTCTAAGGTTGTATTAAGCATTGATAGCGTGTTATTGAGGGGCTCCATATCGTGATCGTAGGTGATACTTTCTATGTTTTGGTCATCGATAGGGGTTGATGTAACGGAATCAGTGCATGTAACTGCAGTGTTCAGCATTTTCCTAGCTTGCGAGTTTGTTCCTGAATTAGATTTTGATGCATCGGGGTGATTAATATTACTTTGTTCTGTTGTTTGTAGATGTTCATTATCTGTGTCTTCCGTTAGTGTATGTGTATAGTGTAATTCATCTGCTACTTGTTGTATAATCAGTGTTAATCGATCCTGTTTGATATATTTATTATTTATTATTGCCCTTCGTTGATCCGCTAATCTTTGCTCTGTAATATGTGTAAGCTCTGGGTATAAATTTATAAACTCTTCATACAAACGTTTTCTATAAGCGGTCTTATTACTCTCTTATTGTGTTATTTTGAAATAAATCCTAATAATTGCTTCATTGCATTCATTTGTCCATTTCATACGTTTTCCTGTTAGTGTGTTAATAGATGTTTTAAGATTTGTAGCGTTTTGGTGTATTTGAGTTTGGATTACTTGTAATTCAGATCTAACTTCGTCGTAAATCTGATCTAGGATTTCTTGTGATAATAATTTCTTTTGTATAATAGCTCTACGTTGGTCACCAATTCTCTGTCTGCTTACTTCCATATGTGGATATTTATCTATAAATTTTATGTGTAATAAAGAAAGATATGAATTTGTGTCTGTTTCTAAATTTGTAAGATAGAGGTAGGTACGTAGGATGAACTTATTCATTTCCATACTCCATTTTTTACGTTTTATTACTTTACTGGTGGTGGGCACGGGTTCATTGAAGCGCACAAGCCCCACCACGTCGGCAACGTAGAGATACGGCGGTGGGGTTATTATTATTATTATTATCATCATATTTATATTTCTCAGCTCATGGCTGGTTTTGGCTACATTTACGGGCGCTAACCAAGTAAGTGCAGCATGTGGTATGTTGGATATCTATTAAACCTCTACCACCGTTTTGTCTTTTAATAGTCAGTCTTTCTATTGCTGATTTAGGATGTAGGTTATTGTATTTTGTAAGTGTGGTATGTGTGAATCGTTCTATGTTTTCTAAATCTGTTTTTGGCCATTTTATTATTCCAAATGAGTACGTTAAAATGTGAATAGCGTAGGTATTTAAGGCTTTTATTAAATTCTTTCCATTAAGTTGTGTTTGGCATACAGCATTTATTCTTTTTTTGTATTCCGTTGTAATTGTCTGTTTAATTATTGTGTGATCTATTCCTTTACTTTGTTTGTAGCCTAAGTATTTATAAAAATCGTTTGGTTCCATAGCTGTTATTATTTCATTATCTTAATCTTACCCTTAATTATATGTATAGTTTTGCATTTGTCTAATCCAAATTCCATATTTATATCTTTGCTAAATTCTGTTGTAATGTCTATTAGTATTTTCATGTCTTTTTCGGTTTTTGAATATAATTTAATACCGTCCATATAAATGAGATGCGAGATAATTGTTTCTTTTGCTGACTGTTTAATGGAGTATCCAGCTTGGCAAGTGTGCAGTAAGTGGGATAGAGGATTCAGAGCTAGACAGAACCATACAAGACTTAAGGAATCACCTTGAAAGATACCCTTCTTAATAGCTATTTGTCTAGTTATAATAGTTTTGTTTTGGCTGTTAAATTGTAAAGTTGTCTTCCATCGTTTTATAATAGTGCTTAAAAAGTTTATTATAGTTAGGTTAATTTTATATATCTGTAATACTTGTATTAGCCAGGAGTGAGGAATACAATCAAAAGCTTTTTTATAATCTATATAAGTACAATGTAAATTTCTGTTTTTGGTAGTGGCATGTTTGTGAATTATTGAGTCTATGATTAACTGTTCCTTGCATCCCATATGGCCCCGCCTAGATCCTTTTTGTTCCTCTGCAATTATATTGTGTTTTTCAATGTGGTTATTTATTTTTGAAGCTATTACTGATGTAAGGATCTTATATATTGTGGGTAGGCATGTAATTGGTCTGTATTGTGAAGGTTGTGATGGATGTGTAGTTTTTGGTAACATATAAGATATTCCTGTTGATAGGAACTCAGGTATATTTTGTTTCTCTAAGATAATTTCTGTTAAATTGTTAGCTATTGATTCATGTAGTGTTACTAATTTTTTATACCAGTAATTATGTATTTTATCTATTCCCGGTGATTTCCAATTATGTAGCTTAGATGTGATGTATGTTCGGTTCGATCGGTCGCTGTAATTTCAACAAATTCCATTTCTCATTTCTTCAACAACAAACAGGTTCAGTATTTTTTGATTAAATAAATTAGTAAGTTCAGAGAGTTTTGGTCGAGCGGCTGGGTCCATTTCAGAATACTGTGATTAAGCTGCCCTAAATTTATCATGTATTTCTTGGGTATGTATTTCAGTTATAGTGTTGTGAAGGTCTAATGTCTCGATATCATTTTCTAGTGTTAAAGCTATAGACTCAGTTTGGGTGGATAAACATGATGTCTGAGTGCTTTAGCTGTATGATTGAGTTTGAATGTGAGTTTGAGTTTATATTTCAGGAAGTGTTTGTGTGTGATATATCGGTTGTATATTATTCTGTAACTCTAATTGTGTTCGTGCTTCTTCTTTTAGTCTATCTAATACTTCCTGTGTTAATAATTTGTTTCTGATTATTGTTCTTCTCTGGTCAGCAATTCTTTGTTCACTAACAATTGTTTCTGGGTATTTTCTGGAGAAATGTTCATGCAATTATGTAGTAATAGGTACGCATGATAAACATGTTTACTGTTGCGCTCCATTTCATACGTACTCTGGGTTTTCCAGCTTTGGTGGACGCGGGTAACCAGGCATTAACCTCCCGCGCAACATCCAAAGTTGGGATGGGTGGAATTTCATGTAATATGGATATTGACGATGAAATTGAAGGTGATGATGGATTTTAGGGTATGTAGGAGATAGTGCTAGGGCTAATCGTCCTGTCTGTATCAGTGGTTTCGGCTGTAGCATATTTGTCGGTGGGAGCCCGCCTGCTCAACTCCTCACCGCTGACGGTTCGCATGCAACACCTTATTATTATTATTATTATGTGATTATTATTATTATTATGTGATTATTATTATTATTAATATTCATAGACGAGGTTCTAAGTTTTTCCTGGATAATTGGAATTACATCGTACATGCTCAATTCGGACTCAATTAGCAAGGCTGTTTTAATTTTTGGGTTAAAAAATTCCTTGATAACGTTTATAACGTCTTCCTCCAGATAAGGTTGACGTATTTGAGTGGCTACGCGAGTTACGTGCGGTTTACGTGTGATATCACCTACAACTGTTAAATGTAGGTGCTTATGGAATTTATTAAGTGGTTCTTCGGATATTGGTACCTCAAGGATTGGATTTTCCTTACTCGTATGAACTGTTTCCGTTGAAGAACCTATGGATATGCAATCCTCCGAAGGATTTGGAACAACTGAACTGATTTCATGGTGAATTTCTACAAGTCACAACGCATCCGCATTAGTATTAGCACTACCTTTTTTATATAAAACTGTAAAATTATATTCGCTTAATTTTAGCTTCCAATGAGAACCTAGCATTGGGTTCTTTCATACCCATCACCCATTGCAACGGCTTATGGTCTGTTAAAATTTTGAATTTTCTACCAAATAAATAAGGCTGGAAGTATTTATTCGCCCAGGCTGTAATTTAATTCTGTTTCATTTAAAGTCCAGAAAGCATAACAAACTTGTTTATCTGAATAACTGGGCCTTGCGAAAGGATTGCGCCAATCGCAACATTAGACGCGTTGGTGGTAAGGAGAAAATCTTTATTAAAATCTGGATACTGCAGTATGGGATCGTTAGTTAAAAGATTTTTACATTTCTCAAAACAGTTGTGTATTCGGTGTTTATAGTTATTTTAGATTTTTTAGTTTAGATTTGGTTTTATGCCGTCCTTTGAAATTATGTGTCCCAAATAAGCTGTTTCTAGTAGTTAGTAGTTTAAGAATTCCGATTTATCCATTTGGACCTTGAAATTCGATTCTCTTAGTTTTTTAAATACCATTTCCAAATTAACTAAGTGTTCTTGCAAGGACGTGCTAAATACGATAATGTCGTCTAAATAGACAAGACATACGGTACTTTGCAATTCTTTAAGGTGGTTGTCCATTACACCCTGGAATGTCGATGGTGAGTTTTTCAACCCCATTCGCATCTGTAAGAATTCGTAATGGCCGTGTTCTACATTAAATCCAGTTTTAATTTAGTTTTAAGATATCCCATCTTCTGGATGCATTTCAACCTGATAAAAACCGCTTGCTAAATCTAACATGAAAAAATATTGGCAAATACCTAATTTTTCAAGGACGTCTGCTATAATCGGAATAGGATATTTATCATCTAGGGTTTTTTCATTAAGCTTTCTAAAATCAACAACGACACGCCATTTTCTTTTACCCGAAGCGTCCGTTTTTTCAGGGACAACCCAAATGGGTGAACTCCAGGCAGACTCGGAAGGTCTAATAATTCCCTGTTCTAACATTTTCTTGACCTGACTCCTAACTTCATCCCTATGAACTAACGGATATCTATAATTCTTAGCATGAACTGGAACTTCGTCACTGGTTCTAATTCGGTGTTTAATGTTATTGGTAAAAGTTAAAGGTTCACCATCTATGTAAAATATATCTGCATATCTAGCGCATAAAATTTCTAAGTTAGCTCGCTCTTCCGGATTTAGGTGTTCTGTACGCAATCGTGATAGAACTTCTTCAGATTGAGGCTGTTCTTATTCCTAACCAGTTCTCTGGTATACCGTTGGAGTGAATAAGCCGCGCCGCGAGGCCGGTTATCTTATTTAAAATTCCGTTGATTAAACTTAAATTAGTTAATTCTGAACCGGGTTCGGTTCCTACAGAATAATTAACAATTTGGTCACAAATATTAATAAACCTAGATAAGATATTAGTGTTCCCGTCAAATTCGGGCACTAGGCGTAAGGCTTAAAAAACTACATCAGGGTCATATTGAGCCATATTAAATACTTAAATAAATTCTTACTTAAATCTAAGCTAATTCTACGAGAAGTTCTACTCGATGCAGGCCCTCTTGGGTAAGATTTGGATGGAAAATCTTTAAAACTTAGGACTACGGAGTAAGGAACACAGGCTATACTATGTACTTACATATATTTCATTTCGGTCGTTTTCGGGATCGATGTCTGGATTAACCTCCGAGCTGATACTTCTAGGTTCTTTTAGATTCTCGAGCAGTTGGGCGATAATTCAAGCTTAACCGCTTTTTTGAGTTACTACCGATTGCCAGTTAAGAAAGACACAACCGGAGGACCGACCGACCGACCGACCGACCGACCGACCGAACAAAAAAAACCGAAATTTACTAATAAAATTATTTATTTAAAAGTAAACTAATTAATACAAATGGTTTCTAATGCAACGCGATGTTACAATTAGAATATAATCTAATTAATCAAATTAATACTAAAGGTGTCTAATGTGACGCGATGTTACAATCAGAATGAATTACAAAAATATGTTCCCAAATAATTAACTTGATACTGTGAAAAACAAAAGTGTCCTTTTGCCGGGTGACGCAATTGCTGACACTGCGCCTTGTGTCGTTCGTGCATCGTTTTTCTTGCACTATACTACTAGCTATGCTATGTAACTAATTCAAAATAAAAAATTATAATAAAGAATAAGAACAAACGTTTATACCAATCAATACAAATCGAATGGAGAAGTTCAGAAGTAATATTATGGCAAATCTCTCATATTTACCATTCCATGAAAATTCTAATGTGTTTTATAACATTTTTTTCAAATTAATTAAAGAATAATTCAATGCCATATGTACTTCAAAGATAGTCAATTCAAGGAGTTTTCTCAGATTTAATGATTGGGCGACTGTTGGAATTCATAAGAATAGGCAAAGGTTGTATGAACTTTATAATGAAAGAACTCACAACCGGTCCCTTTCTTTCATTAACAATGTTAGTGCTTACTCTAAATTATTTAAACGAGTGTGCTCAATGGCCAAGTCGTTGCACATTAAAAAAATCATAGACGCGCCAAATAAAATAAAAATGACGTGGAAAATTATTAATTGCGAAGCTGAAAGAGTGAGATCTCTGATTTCAACCTATCCATTGATAATAAGCCAATATAATTCTGAACGGGATGTTGCTACTCTTTTTGAAAAAAAAATTACTGACATTCCAATTTTGACTACCAAATCACTCAATTCCTCTCCTACCGTCGCTGAATCGTTACTAAAAAACAATGTTACTAAATTTAACATTTCCTTTAACCGTACTACTGTACATTTTAAGTTGTAAGGTGTAATAAGAACTTTTAATTCATTGGATGTTAAGAAAACGGCCGATCTGTGGGGTATCTCTGTTAAGGTAGTTGAGTCGGTTATTGATGTTGCACCTTATCTTGTTATTATATTTAATAATTGCATTCTTAGTGGTGTGTTCCTGACCTAATGAAACATAGTAAGGTAATTCCTATTTTCAAATCTGGTAGTACGTCAGACCCCAACAATTAAAGATCCATCTCTGTACTACCAACGCTTAGCAATATTTTTGAAATATTTATGCTCAATCAAATGCATTGTATGCAAATCAAATGCAAGTACATTTTGATACATACAAGTTGCTGCACAATAAACAATTTAGCTTTACAAGAGGGGCAACCGATGCTGCTGTCGAGCTCGTTAAAAATATTTATAGAGCCTGGGAAGAGTCATAGGATGCCATAGGGATATTTTGTGATTTCTCTAAGGCTTTTGATTGTGCGCAACATGAAACGTTGATCAGGAAGCTGCGTCATTATGGGATTAAAGACATAGCACTCAGCCTCCTGATTTCGTATTTGAGCAATCGGATTCAGAAGGTCGATAATGGAAAGAGATCTAACGCGGCTCCAGTTGGTGTGGGGGTCCCTCGAGGATCTATTTTTGGTCCATTTCTCTTCCTCGTTTATATAAATGACTTGCCACACTACTAAATAACAAACATGAGATAGTATTGATGCTGATGACACTTCCTTAATTTTTAAAATTTAAAGACGTTTATTAATATATGACGAGGTGAACAATGCTCTCTCTGAAATAGTACATGGTTTAGCGTTAATAATTTACTGTTAAACAGTAAAAAGACAAAATGTATTGAATTCACTATTCCCAACGTGAAATTTGTAAAAACGAATGTACTTTTAAATGGGGAAGCCTTAGATGCTGTAGAAGCAACAAAATTTCTTGGTTTCCATAGATTCTAAGCTTCAATGGTTCCCTCACATTAATAAATTGCAATAGACTCAGCACTGCAGCTTTCGCTGTAAAAAATTAGAATATTGACTGATGTAGATACGGCTCGCCTAGTGTATTTTAGTTATTTCCACAGTATAATTTCTTATGGCATTCTACTCTGGGGTAATTCAGCCGATATTAATACGATTTTTCCACTACAGAAGAGGGCCATTCATGCAATTTATAACCTGGGCCCGAAAGATTCACTTAGATGTAAATTTAAAGAAATTAAAATAATGACTGTCGCTTCTCAATATATTTGATAAGGTTATGTATGTACGCAAAAAAAAATAAAAGATTTTCCTAGAAAATGTGACGTACATACTGCTAACACCAGGAACAAGTATAAACTTACAACCAATATTACCAGATTACACAGGGTTAGTAAGTCTTTTATGGGACAATGTATACGGTTTTAAAACAGGATCCCAGAAAACGTGCAAAAATATTCAATTGTGAAATTTAAAAGAATCGTTAACGAACGCTTGTATGCTAAAGGATATCACCAAACACATCCGATGACTTTTTAAATGAATGAAAAACGACGTATACATAATTTGGCTAGTGTTGTATATATAATTACAGGCACAAGGGACATAAAATCTTAGGTCCCAAGGTTGGTGGCGCATTGGCTATGTAAGCGATGGTTAACATTTCTTACAGTACCAATGTCCAAGGGCGTTTGGTTACCACTTACCATCAGGTGGCCAATATGCTCGTCCGCCTTCCTGTTCTATAAAAAAAAAAAAAAATTACTTATTGTAAAGGATGAGATATAAGAAAAAAACCCGCTGGGTTTCTTTCGCCGGTTCTTCTCAGGTCTGAGGTGCTTATTTCCGAACCGGTGATAGATTTATGACAACCAATAAGCAAGTGTAACGCTTCTATTTTGGATAAAGAGTTTTGACTTTGAGTTTCGTCAAAAAAACTGCAATTATTTTATTTACATATATCAAAATCTCATGTCTGAAATCAATACCCAGTGGTTAGAAGGTGTGAATCTCAACCGAAAATTATGGGTACAAACCACACCACTAAATTTTCATGTGCTTAAATTGTGTTTATAATTCATGTCGAGATTGACGGTGAAGGAAACTATTAGATTCTTTTTTTTTAGATCCCAAACAAATCGATTTTGATGCGGTTTTTTCAGTTGGAAATCTTATGTGGTCGAGATGATACTTAGCTTTAATTTTGGATCATTTGTCCGTCCGCGTTCACATATAAAATAATTATCACCACGCTTCTCCAATGCACCAATCCGGTGCTCTAAGCTCATGGTGTTGACGGACATATAGGTGTGCTTAGATTCGAAGCTATTCTGTAGATGAGCGAAAAAGCGAAACAAAGGACAGTATAAGAATAAACAAACACAATAATAAAATACTTTTTTTAAAAAATATAATTTAATTATAAAATATATATAATACGAATCAAGACCTCGTTGAAATAGTTTGAAATTTTTTTTATCACAATTATTTTAACTAATACGTAACGTGGCGATTTTAGATCAAAGAATACTTATATAATATAACAAACGAAATATATATATATATTTAGTATAGCACCATAATTTAACATAAATATACATATTTAAACAAGATATTGAGCATTACATTGAAAATATATATAATTATATGTATATCATGTACAATTATAAACAAATTATATAAAAAAATATATTATTGTCTAGTTAAGTTTTTAATTAAGTTGCAAGTCTTCAGAAAATTACCAACAATTATAAAACATGATCATTTGTTCACAACTCAAGATAATTACAGAGACTTGTCAAAGAGATTTTTTTTCGAATTAAAACGGACCTATTGATTATTTATATAATCAAATACATTTTCAGCTTTACTTATAAATGTTGTTATTATATAACATCTTTCTTCCGTCGTCTTCGTTGTTTTCTTCCGTCAAATATCAAATCAATAATGAGAGAAAGAGAGAAATATGTGTTAAAACTCAACACACAATAAATGTCTTGACATAACATAGAATTAAAAAAACAAAAAGGGACAGAAAATGTCTTCAAACTATAAAAGTATCGTTAAAAAGAGACAAATATATTAATATTGGGGGTGTAAGGGGAGTCGACAACAACCTAGGCTCCCTACCGTCAACCTCACCTGCTCGTGGTGCATCCTGCTAATCAACGAACGAGGCTCTGGCGACCGAAATCGTGGCGGTATAACCACACAAATGCTGGAATCCGAAAATGCTAATCCTGATAGCGGGCAGCAGCGCTATTAGTGAAAGATTCCAGCCACTGCGGTCACCAACCCGCCTGCCAAGCGCGGTGACTAAGGCAAAAACCCCCCTATGAGCGACGACTCAAATTCACGGCCCCCAATTCCCGGTAATCGCACTATTCCTGGCCACGGTACCGGCCATGGTAACGGTGCGATGGGGGGTGCTAAGAATCCCCGGGCTACGGCAGGGTACCACAAACGGCGACTGTTTCTGGCCACGTATAATGGACGCTCTCTACGGCTGGACGAACACCTGACAGAATTGGAAGTAGAGTTAAGTCGTATTAACTGGGATATAGTAGGTCTATCAGAAATCCGAAGACAGGGCGAGGACACGATGACACTAGATTCCGGTCACTTACTCTACTTCCGAGAAGGACACCAACCATCCCAAGGTGGCGTCGGCTTTTTGATCCACAAGTCACTCAGAAGCAATGTCGTGGAGGTTGGCAGTGTGTCGGCAAGGGTGGCATACCTTGTCTTAAAGATAACCGAGAGGTATGCCTTGAAGGTAATACAAGTGTATGCCCCAACGTCTACATACACTGACGAAGAGGTCGAAGCCATGTACGAAGACATAGTGAAAGCTATGTCTCGTACCAGTACCTTCTACACAATTGTTATGGGTGACTTCAATGCCAAAGTGGGAGTACAAGAAGATGGTGAATCGAGGGTAGGAAAATTCGGCTATGGGCACAGGAATCATCGGGGGCAAATGCTGGTAAACTTCCTTGAGGCTCAGGGATTATTTCTGATGAATTCATTTTTCCAGAAAAAGCCCCAAAGGAAGTGGACCTGGCGAAGCCCCGATAACACAGCGATGAATGAGATCGACTTCATTTTATCCAATAAGCGCCAAATATTCAGGGATGTCTCCGTGATCAACAGGGTAAACACTGGAAGTGATCACCGCCTGGTAAGAGGCACCCTGAATATTAACACTAAAATAGAACGATCGCGGTTAATGAAGTCGACTCTTAGACCAACTCAGCCCCAAGTCGAAGCTGGTTGCGAAAGCTTCCAGTTGGAACTACAGAACCGATTTGCCATGTTGGAAACCAGGCAGGACATTGACGACGCCACCAATAGTCTGGTGCGTGTCATCCGCGAAGTGGGCCAAAATTACTTTCGACAAAAGAGCAATGGACGTAAGTCGAAGCTCTCAGGCGAGACTCTGAACGAGATGACGAGAAGACGAGAACATCAGAATATGACGCCATCTGAGTGTCAGGCACTTAACAGGAAGGTTAAAAAACTAATAAGGCGTGACACAAGACGAGCTAATACCCGGAATATTGAAGATGCCATAGCACTCAATAGGGGCTCAAAGGTTCTTGCAAAGTCACATACCTCCTGTTGTCACCTGACAAAACTCAGAACCACACAAGGCACAACCGTCACCTCAAAACCAGAGATTCTCGCTGAAGTCGAAAAGTATTATGGCGATTTATACTCATCACGAGTACCTCCACCTGAGTCCCACAGTGCGGATGACCCACGAGCCAGACTGACACGCCACCTATCAGACGATCTTCCCGACATCGATTTGGGCGAGATTAGGATTGCTCTCGGACAACTTGGAAACAACAAGGCTCCAGGAGATGACGGAATTACCTCAGAGCTTCTTAAAGCAGGAGGCACACCAGTTCTGAGAGAGCTGGCTAACATCTTCAATTCCGTCCTCCATAATGGTACTACACCGAAGACATGGAGCAGAAGTGTGGTGGTTCTGTTTTTCAAGAAGGGTGATAAAGCTCTTCTGAAGAACTACCGCCCCATTTCACTTTTAAGCCATGTTTACAAGTTGTTTTCGAGGGTAATCACGAATCGTCTTGCCCGGAAATTCGATGACTTCCAACCCGTTGAGCAGGCTGGGTTTCGAAAAGGCTTCAGTACCGTAGACCACATACACACACTTAGGCAAATAATACAGAAGACCGAGGAATATAATCAGCCTCTATGCCTAGCGTTTGTGGACTACGAAAAAGCCTTCGATACCATTGAGACCTGGGCTGTTCTGGAATCCATGCAGAGGTGCCTAATTGACTATCGGTATATCCAGGTGTTGAAGTGTTTGTACGAAGCCGCAACTATGACCGTCCAAGTACAAGATCAGAGCACAAGACCAATCCAATTGCATCGCGGGGTAAGACAGGGGGATGTAATCTCCCCGAAACTTTTTACCAATGCATTGGAGGACGTCTTCAAAACGCTCGATTGGAACGGACGCGGCATTAATATCAATGGCCAACACATTACACATCTGCGATTTGCCGACGACATTGTCATCATGGCGGAGACTCTGCAGGATTTGGAAGAGATGCTAAACAACCTGAGCGATTCTTCGAGACGAGTAGGTCTCGGGATGAACATTGAAAAGACCAAAATTATGGCAAACAATCATGTATCCCCGGGACCAGTGGTCGTAAATGGCTCTCCACTTGAAGTTGTGCAGGAATATATCTACCTGGGCCAAACTATACAACTTGGCCGGCACAACTTTGAGAAGGAGGCTAAAAGAAGAATACGTTTGGGCTGGGCGGCATTCGGGAAGTTGCGTCATATTTTTGAATCGTCGATCCCACAGTCGCTTAAGACCAGGGTCTTTAATCAGTGCGTCCTACCTGTGATGACTTACGGTGCCGAAACGTGGACACTCACCGTAGGACTGGTCCACAAATTTAAGGTCGCTCAGCGAGCGATGGAACGCGCGATGCTTGGAGTTTCTCTGGGCGATAGAATCCGAAATGAGGACATTCGCCAGAGAACTAAAGTCACCGACATCGCGCGGAGAATTAGCTCGCTGAAGTGGAAGTGGGCTGGTCATGTCTCCAGACGCATTGATGGCCGATGGAGCCGACACGTGTTAGAGTGGAGACCGCGCTTAGGCAAACGTAGTGTAGGGCGCCCTGTGACAAGGTGGACCGACGATTTGAAGAAGGTGGCAGGCACGGGATGGATGCGGACTGCCCAAGATCGGGATGGTTGGCGTTCTATGGGGGAGGCTTTCGTCCAGCAGTGGACGGCAAAAGGCTGAATTCATATTAATATTGATCATTAACAAGTTCTAATGAGAGAATGCGTGCCTTGCGTCAAAGGTCCTTTGAAATAAATTTGAACAGTTATTTGTCCTACTTACCAATAACATTAAATATATTAGATTTACTTACAAACGTTGCTTAGCGGCTGTTTAATTGAACACCGATTTCTCTCTTTCTGTCATTACTGATTTCACATACGAAAGAAGGAGACACAGCATCGTTCAACAAATCACTCGCTGAACAATATTTACAATTAAGATGTTATTTCAACTTGCAATAAATATACTAATTTAGTTTTTGAATTCATACAGCGCTGTTTTAAGGTTAACTCATCTGTTTATATTTGCGTTTTTTTTTTCTTTTTCCGGTACGCATGTAGGCTATTTGAGCACAAAATATTCTGCCAACATCACTTTAGTCGTGACCAACTGACAGATGTCAGGTGACAATCTCACAGTGACATGAGTCAAGTTTTATGTAAACAAACAAAGATCTCACTTTAAACATATTCAAAGTATTTTTTTTTCAATATTTTTTTGTAACACAATTTAATTTTAATTATATAATATATATGTGTATAGATCATTAATATTAACTTAAATACTAAGGGTAGATATTATTAAAACGCATTTTAAAATATCTTATAAATTTAAAATATATATATTTTATCAAAATCGACTAAAAATAAAACGTGCACAAATTGTAAATAGGAATCTATCAAAATATCTAATTTTTATCATTACTGGCCGAGCAAAATGCTGGTATTAAAAATCTACAGGAATCAAACTTATTAACTAAGTATTTAAAATAATTTAAAATTACATGAGCGTTAAAAGTTAAACGAAAAAATTTGATTTTTTTTTAAGAACTGATAAACTTTTTTTTTTAAATTAAAACATAAATAAAATATTTGATTTGAGATCGAATGTCACAGAGAGAAAGGAATAACCGATTTGAGATCATTTTTTTGTTAAATATTTTTGTTATAGTGTCATTATTAATTTTAATTATACATTTACTTAATTAAATAATTTCAAAAAATACTGGCCCCTATATTACCCATCATTTTATACAATATACTTATATTCTAATACAAAAAAATACCCCGGATGACGAGAATTGAAATGAGACTACAGTATTACTACATACAGCCTACGTTTTCCGTTATTTGTTATAAACAACTCATAATAAATAGATTGACGGGCCACCTGATGGTAAATGTTACCAGCGCCCATAGACATTCGCGCTGTAAGATATATTAACTATTCCTTACACCGAAAATGCATCGCCAACCTTAAGAAGCTATCCCTAAGATATAAAATAACTTTTGTCTTAGGCTGTATGGCGCAATATCTTTACTCCTAGATTGTATGATGAAATAAATGTGTTTTTTTAATGAGAAAAAAATCATATCTAGGTGGTATGATGCAATACTTAAATGAAATAATTTAAAAAAAGTACTAATACAATTGACGTATCCGGGACAAATACTGCAAACGAGCAGCGACATTCTAAATTCAAAACTGACATATTACAACTAAAATATAAAACATAATATATTATTTTATATTTATAAACTTTTAAAACATAACAAAATTATTTAACTAAGGCTGTGAGCAAATCTTAATCATTCATAGACTTATATTTAAAATGTATATCTTTATATTTACATATATAATTTATTATATTGTAAAAATGTGTATGTTATTACGAATTGTTTTATATAATTTTTATATTTTTGTAATTCAATTTTTTATATATATTTTTTAAATCTAATATTGCCACAATTGCCCTGTATTTTTTTATTTTTGAGCATAAATATGTTTAACGTCATATCTATTTGTGACTTAAAGTCAATAAAACTATTAATAAAAAATCTTTACTATACTACAGATAAAAAAATAATAAATGTTTAAAATATTACTGGCCGTTAAGTGTCAAATAATGCCGCGAAAATTAACTTATAACTATTGTCTATTTAAATGTAATGATTGTTTAAACTACGTTATATTGTATTCACGCCAAGGCCAGGGGGTACAGAGACAAAATGACACAACTAGAAATATATGAATTTTCACATTTAAATAATTTGTGGTGGTTTTAATTATGATTGTCGATATCAATTGAGTGGCCATTAAAGCACCTAACACAATATCTTCATTATATTTTAAATTCGTAGTCATTTTGACTACAAACATTTACATTCAATTGTCTCCTTCAAAATGACCATTCAAAAGTGTTCCATTTGCCATATTAAAAAAAAACCCTTCCACATATAAGTTTACCATTTGTCCCCCTCCCCACCTAGCAACTCTTGACATTTATACTTCCAAGATTCCAAGTCTTATGATATTTGAAAATCAAATAAACGCAATAACATTGTAAAAAATTACCATCATTTCCGACCCTTATGGATATATCATTGTGTATATTCTGTGTATTATACAGTATATTAATTGTATTGTTTAGTTACATATAACAGATAAAATATAGCCTGTTACAAAGTTAGAAGGAGTATAGATAAACAAATCTTAGATTTACACATTCCATGCGATTCGCTAACAGCTCTGCTGTATTGTGCACTGCAAACGGTTCTCGATTAATATATCTTTATGTATAACAACAGTATTCCACTTAACTACTTAAATCCGCTAAGTATTACTTCCAAAGTTTCGATGACAAATTTCGCGAATCCATAATGAATACCACAGATAACTCAAAATCTCAACCAATGATAGCGCGTCAGTTCAAGGTCAATCGTGTTTATTTTTTGTTGGCACGGGTATATAATATTTGTTTCAAAATGGCGGTAGTTGAATATTTTTTAAGCTAGCTACAGCTCACTCAAGTAAAGCATACTAATTTTGTTTTTACTTAAATTTAATCGATGTAATAAATTTCAAAGTATACCGCATACAAATAAGAAGAGAGAAGTCCATGGAAGGTTAAGGCGCATTTTCATTGGTCGATAAGTCGGTAGTTAGCCCGATTGCGGGGAGTACCCGCATGCGAGCTAACAACCAATGAAATCCACTGGTCGATAACTCGGTCGATTAAACGTGTGCGGGTGATATAATGAAATATAAAAATAATAAATAATTAAATATTTAGAAGTCACCCGCACCCCGTATGCGGGCTCTGACGACCAGTGAAAACGATAAACTCTTTGCGGGCCCTATGGCATGCGTTACAGAAATCTCCCGCACCCCGAATGCGGGCCTTATCGACCAATGAAAATGCGCCCTTAGTATGGTCAGCAAAAAATGATATATGTTGGATTTATTTCTTATTTAACACAATTTTAAATGTTAAATTAATCAGATCATAATTATTTTATAAATTTTTCTGTGTTTTAATTTATAATACAATACGTTTATTTCGAGTTAAATATTCAAATTATTATTTTTTTTGCTAACCGTAAATAGTGCAAAAGATATCAGATTTATTAAAATCGTAAATCTGAGGGAGTATATTTTATCAATCTTTCTTTAGTGAATATTTAGACGTACTTTTCACCGAATTTATAGAGTTTTGGTGTATTGGCACGCGCTACTTTAACGTTTGGAGCATAGCCCACCAAGCTGCTACTCTACGGGTTGGTTGATACATTTATAACATAACTTTATCTGACTCATGCAGGATTACTTATCAGAGATAATATAAAACAAACATAGCGATCTTGAAAGCTTTTGGTCACTAGACCAAATTTGAATCCGCGTTCTTTGGTTCTGATTGACATGTTTTGACCACTGAACCGACTTAGTTATAACTATGTTTATTTCATTTATTTTAATCGTTTCAAATTGTAACATTTTTCAAATGTCCCGATATGATCGGCTTGTGTTTAATCTTTCCGTCAATAGATGGCGCTGCGTGTATTTTAATTCGCGCTATCGTTTACATTTTTTTAAGTATTAGCCCGTAAAGAAATAATTATATGGAGACTATTTCTTAGTTATTTTAGTAAATACATAAAACAAGGTTAGTTGTCCTAGATTTGGTCATACTATCCGTATCAAACAAATCTAGATAATTAAAGTTATTTGTTGCGTAATTAGTTTTTTCTACGAAGTAAACGTACAAAAAACTAACAGAGACGCAAGTTATTAAGAAAGAAAGAGAGAACAATAGTTGATTGATTGAAAGAATGAATGCGGCACCGCGCATGCGTGAAACACGAAAATAATACAAAGAAATTTCACTTAAATCCTCTGCGCGTTATTCATATTTGAAGTGAAACTCCTTTGCACGCGATTGGAATTAGCCGAAATTGAGTGCAATGTTTATGTAACGTTTGAGTGCAACGTATCTGACGCGTATATATTTTGTCTTCTATCACATGTATTGAGTTACTCGCGTATAATTTTTGATTATAAAATGTACTAATGCCGTCTCATGTGAAGTCCGAGGTGATCGGAGCGCGCGAAGGCCCTCCGGCACAGGGGGCATGAGAAAGGCCTGTGACCGGTGTGCTTGCGTGTATGTCTTGTCAGTTCGTCCGATCTAGCAAACCTCCAGCCGCAACCAGCCCAGCCGCAGCTGTATGGTTTTTCACCTGCAAAACGAATTTATTTTAATCACCTGGTGGTAGGGAATCCGTCTTGGTAGCACCACTCGTCAGATATTATACCGCCAAGTCGCACTACTTAATATCGTTGTGTTGCAGTTCGAAGGTTGACTGAGCCAGTACTATTACAGGCAGAAGGGACATAACATCTTAGTTCCCAAGGTTGGTGGCGTTGGAGCGTTTATATGAGGCAAACGCGTAATGTGGTTTCTCCGCGACATAAACAGCTTTTTTTATAGAAAAGGAAGGCGGACGAGCATATAGGCCATCTGATGGTAAGTGGTCACCAACGCCCTTAGACATTGGTATTGAAAGAAATGTTAACCATAGCTTACATCACCAATGCGCCACCAACCTTGGGAACTAAGATCTTATGTCCCTTGTGCCTGTAATTACACTGGCTCACTCACCCTTCAAACCGGAACACAACAATACCAAGTACTGCTGTTTTGCGGTAGAATATCTGATGAGTGGGTGGTACCTACCCAGACGAGCTTGCACAAAGCTCTACCACCAGTAAATGTACAGCTACACGTATATTCGCAGACAAAACCGCGAGCACAGCTAAGTTTGAAATAAACCTCAAACCAAATGACATAAACCAATATTAAGAATACAATGTTTTTTTTTCCATTAATTAAAATTCAACAAATCAATTGTTCGATGTGACGTTAATTGCTTCCAATTTATAGAATCGACGTCTCAAGGTTTATATTGAATATTATTAATTAGCGAAATTAAAATCTTTAAGACATCAAATAAATAACACGTAAAAGAAATAATTCGAAGATGATAATAATGGAACTGCCTTCGATCGCCACGGCACTGAATTGTGTGTAAAAGTAGCGCTTGACCTTGAAAATCCAGTTAAACGGGATAAAAAGGCACACACACACACACACACACACACACACACACACACACACACACACACACACACACACACACACACACACACACAGACACACACACACACAGACACACAAAACTTTCGTATTTATGATATAAGTGCGATTATTATTCTAGTAATTAAAGATAAATGGATAAACTGAATTATTATAATGCCTGCTTATATACTATATTAGGTGTACTATTTCCATTGGCTAGGACAACGATATCTTTGGCATGACTTACACGTAAACATTTTTTTTTAATATATATATATTTTTTATAGAATAGGTAGGCGGACGAGCATATCGGCCATTGAATGGCCACCAACGCCCATAGACATTGGCATTGTAAGAAATGTTAACCATCGCTTACTTCGCCAATGCGCCACCAACCTTAGGAACTAAGATGTTATGTCTCTTGTGCCTGTAATCACACTGGCTCACTCACCCTTCAAACCGGAACACAACAATACCAAGTATTGCTGTTTTGCGGTAGAAAATCTGTTGAGTGGGAGGTACCTACCCAGACGAGTTTGCACAAAGCCCTACCACCAATAAAAACGTGAACATGCTACATTTAATATCCCAGCAGTAAACAGATTATGTAAATAAACTATAAATAAGGATAAAACTAAACAATTTAATGCAAACTTTAATAAACCACACAACTAAGGAATAGGTAACCTCAAAAGTAATAAGTTGAGACAAAAAATTACAACCAATTTAATAATTGCAAAGTAAAGCCACAAAGTATTAAATATTATATTATTATATGTAAATTTAGATAATTATATTAAAGAAACAACTCAAAACAATCAGGCGGAACGACGACAAAACGACGGCACATTTAGTAATTGACGTATTTAGCACGCCAACGTCTATAACATGTAACATGTATACGTTTTTATAACTCATGATAGACTTAACCGATTTTGATGAAATAAAAACTAAACGGTACCTTGAAATACATTTCATATTAATACAGTTATTTCAATTTCTAATTTTTATCCGTTGCAAAGATTAGCCAGGACAAACAGACAGACAGGCAAAAATAAATAAAAATTGTTTTGGTTTTAGTACCTCTCAGGTAACCCACGATCATCGGTTAATGAATGATGAATGGCTAATTATAATTATGGTCATACCTGTGTGCGTCCGTTTATGGGCTTTCAAATGAGAACTTTTCGTGTAAACCTTATGACATCCGGCCACATCGCACTTATGTAACCTCCTTCGGTTTTGAGCCTCACACTCTTTGTCTTTTTTATCTGTACCAATTTTATCCGCTGCTATTTTATCTGTCGTCAATTTCTTCTGAGCGAGTTCATTCAACGAGTCATTCAGAGCGTTCTGCAAGGCGGTATTTAGTAAAAAGTTTTTAATCTCCATATCTGGCGTGTTCGGTTTCAATTGGTTCGGAATTGCGAATGGCAAAATTGGCGGGAACAAGTTTGATAGATCGATTGACGGCGGTGGAGAGTGATGGTTCGAAGGTTGTTTTAACCTACAAATAAAAAAGGATTTTATGTAAATTATAACAGAAAATGCAATTTCAAAGATTGAGTGTTTCTCTGTTCCCTCACTTTCGTCCGAAGGGGGTGCAATCTAAAACAACCAGATAAATCAGGCTCAGGACCAATAGCTTTGTATCATTTTCAAGTCACGGTATTGTAACATTAGTGACTTCCTATTTCCAAGGCTATTTTTTACTAAGAATCTTGACAGAAAAACTCAACTACTTTTAGTAACACGGACCGGTAATCAAATCCAGGACCTCAGAAAGTAGTGTTCTGTTTTATTAACCAACCACTTTCTTTTTGAGTGCCTCGTCGATCTAGTGGCTAGATATAAAGTATACAAAAAGTGGCAGCTCGGAGTCTGGAAGTTGGAAGAGTACGAGTATACTTCTGTGCCTCGGAAAGCACGTTGGTCCTCCACCTTATATGATATGAAGATGTTATATATTTGCAATTATGAAATTTAATTAATTATGCTCACCTATTCACATTCTTCAGCTTCCTCGCACTGCGAAGGTCGGGACCGATTTTAATCTTCGGCTCATCAATACTGGAGCTGAAAACATTATATAATACACAGTTATTACATTCTAGATAGACCTCCCCTCCCCTCCCCCCGGCCCTGATAAGCAGGCCAAGCCACGGGCAGAAGCCAGTTTTATATAAAACTTACTCGAACGGTAGTTGAGTTGAAGTGGATTCTTCTATTTTGATCACTTTTGACGATGTGGGGTAACTGTGACCTGGAAACATATAAGCATAAATATATATTATTTATATAATACATAAATAACGAGACGTTTTTTTATAAGGCCCGTCTGAAAGAACTGCTGTACCAATATACATGAAACTCCTATCAGAAGATTCAGCGCAATTCAAAAAAAGTTTTAGTATATATTAGTAGCTTACATATAGCTGCGCTTTTAAGTTTCACCCGCTTGAAATTTGGACTATTGACGTGAAAAACATAATAAATAATAATAATAATAATGTCCTCCAGACCGATTTCGGCCACGGCGGCCAATCTCAAGAGAGATTAGCCAACTACGCAGAACATATTATAGTGCACAAGTGTGTGCGCAAACACTGGTGTACTCTCTATTCTCTAGCTCTCATAATCCGATGGGACGGCAATCCGACACGACCGGAAAGAGTTCAGGCGCAGGACCAACGGCTTTACGTGCTTTCCGAGGCACGGGAGTGTACACACTTCAAACTTCCAGACTCCGGGCTGCTACTGAGAATTTACTGACAGAAAAACCCAATAACTTTTTATTGGTCCGACCTGGGAATTGAACCCAGGACCTCCGGGTCTGCGGCCTTACTTCAAGCCACTAGACCAACGAGGCAGTCGAAAAACATATAGTATATATTACACATTATAGCGACAAGTTTCGGCGTAAATTCAAATACACTCTATATTCCCTTGCTCTCGAATCAAATCTACTTTATTCAAGGAAGCTCTTACGAGCGCTTTGGATTAGTCAAAGATTAATTTAATTTTAAGGCTCCCACTAGTTTGGAATGCAGATTCTACCGAGAACCAACAACATACCATATACTATATTCCAATCGGAGTAGGAAGAAAGGTAAACAAACTGTAGACTTAATTGCATGCAATTTTCTAATTGTTCTGCTGTATTACGCACTATAAACAGTTCTTGATTAATTTACCTTTTTATATAATACAACACTAATCGAATTTCCGATTACAACTTCGCGAACATTGAAAACGCCATTGTTTCGCGAATCCATAGTGAATAACATAGAATATTCGAGATCTCGACCAATGATATCGCGTCAATCGATGTCGGTGTCAAAGATGTTTTTTTTTTGGGTTTACTCCGCTTGTGGTTGGATAGTCCGAAGGTAAAATCCGACGCTATCCCCAAGGGCTTAGGAGCAAGAACGGCGTTACATGCTTTTCGATGTATGAGATTTTGTGTTTATTTTTTAATAATTACTTTGTAAATATCTGTCTCTGGATTTGTATCCAGGACTTAAGGGATCTGTAGCCTTGAGCTACCAACGTTATAGTCGAATATTAAACATAATTTTTTATACATTTGCAAGTGGCCAAATCCACTATAGTAATCCGCTTCGAGACATAATTCTTATTAAGAAATGGGTTTTTAAATTAGACCAATTAACCATTCAGGATTAATATTAAGGTCCAATGTTAGTAATGTGTCATCTTGACTGGTATGAGCCAGTCTGGGTACGGGTATCAAGGGTATCCTTTCCCAGGCTTAACCAGATCAGCAAACTAAGTTTTTGCGTCATTTCTTCTGGCCTAAATGGCCAGTGAAAAACTTGACACATTACGATAGGAACATATTCTATTAAAGATTCTAAATAAGTACAGCTACTACACAATAGATGGCGCGGATCGTTTCAGTTAATTAAAAACAATTCAAAAGCTCCACTGTTAGTTTATTCGCAGACGATCTGAAATTGCCCCGCACTATTAAACAGATTTCCGATGTACAATTATTACAAGATGACCTCGTTAGGCTGGTTGAATGGTGTAGAGTCAATAAAATGATTTTAAATATCCATAAATGCTACCACATAAAATTCACCCGCAAAAAAAAAAGTAATTTTATCAAAACATTATATAAATGACATAGAATTGACTGAAGACTGAAGTACGCGACTTGGGTATTATGCTTGTCAGTAGGCTTAGTTTTATCTCACATATTGACAAAACCGTGGAACAGGCTAATAAATCTCTCGGATTTGTACTAAGGTGCTCCAAAGATTTTAAAAGACCTTCGACTATAATAAAACTCTTTGACAGCTATGTTCGTTGTAGACTTGAATGCTGTACTAGATCTGTATAATCTGGGCACCGTATCACAGGATATACGTTGATATAATTGAGCGAGTTTAAAAGCAATTTCTGAAGCATGTCGTTTAGATTTAAAACTAATCAACGTTCATATAGTGAGAGGCTCAAACATTTTGACGGAACAAGTCTTGAATCCCGGAGGTCACTTTTATTTCTTACTTTTTTATACAATATTTTAATCAATAATATTGATATTGATAATGCCATTAATAAGTAATACTTAATTATCCATATTAGTTTTCATTATTATTTTTATTTTAGTTTATTAATTTTTTATTCATTGTTTTGTTTTTTTTGTTTTGTTTTGTAAGTTGAAATTTTGATTAGTCTTTTAGTTGTTTTTTTTGTGCTTTAATGTATATGTTGCCTTACTGTTCATGCAGTTATCACCTGTAATTCAGGTACCACTTCTTTTATTTTTTATTTTACGAACTGTGTGCTATCATGTATCATTGTGTACTTTGTTGGTGATCTAATAAATAAATAAATAAATAAAAAATAAATATTCCCGAGTTTATTTTTTTTGGCCCCGTTGACGTTTAAATTACTGCGTAGCAATACAAGATGAATGAATCTTTTACACATAGGAACATACAGGACGCAATTAGGAAAAAAATCACTTATACCCCGATTAGCAGATTTATACAATAGCATTTAAAAACTAGGAGCTGATTTGGATATTTTCCATAACAGCCTGTCTTAGTTCAAACGCAACATTTTGAATTACCTAAATAGGTGCCCTCGTTGAACTATCTTGCAATCGACCCAATTTGACTTATTATTCACTAACTTATATAGAATTATGATATATTTTTTTGCTTTTTTTTGTTCTCTAAAATTGTTTTTTGTTTTTCTTTTGTTGTCAATTTTTTTTTCTCTAAATTAATATGTAAGTTTATACAAATATTCAATCGTAAATTTAATAATAATTTTAATAATGTATTTTTATGGACTTGTAATTTTTAACTATCAACTTTATTCAATGACTATGTGTAATGTGATGCTTTTACGAATGATGTGATAACCTATAATTAGTAGAAAATTTGTCAAAAAACCTTTTAAACCTCTATTTAACTGTTTATCTAATGTATCTACTGTTGGTTGTCCAAAATGAAATTAATAAATAAACAAATAAAAACCACTCCAAGCGACTCGCGTGATACAATTATAATTCCTCGAACGCAAAATCAATTTTTTTTTTTTTGTAATTAAGTTTTAGTTTATCTATATTTTGTGTTAAATGAATTTGCTGTAGCTACTTTTTACTTTTTATGTGTTATTACAAGCGGTGTTTACCTATAATTAGTTGTTACGCTATTCTATGTATATATATATATATATATATTTTAAATGTATTAAGTGTTATATTCAGTGTAAACAACTGTTGGTAAACCTAAATAAAAAAAATAAAATAAAAAATAAAAACGCTGGTCAAAACTAGATTTATCAATTAGGCTGTCGTCACATCGCTCATCGGTCGTCTATAACTCAACTCGTCAACCAACACCGATTAATACTAAGATATTTATAGAATTAACAATAAAAAGTTAAGCAATTGTAAAAATAATTTATTATTTTTTGTTGCTTTTCGTTTTGTATTCATTAATATTTATATACAGGCGAGATGGCGTAGTGGTTAGAATAAGTTAAAATTAACTGAAGATCGTAATTTCGAAGCCGGGCAAGCACAACAGCTGGTCGTTGCTTAAGTTAAAGAACTGTGCGACGGATTCCTTAAAAACTATGTAAATACGGACCTTCTGTGTGAATGTGGACTTACGTTCTATAATAAAAATGTTCGCATGCAGATTTGACTGTCAACATTTGAATCATTGCAATATGATTCATGTACTAACTAAAAATGAATATTAATGTGTAAATTGACAATAATTACATCCATGACATTGTTTAAATTAAATTTATTATTGATTTAATTTAATGGAATTTTATTTAATTTAATGTGATTTAATTTAATCTAAATTTATTTTATTTTAATTTAATTTTATACTTTACTTCGAATTAATATAATCTAATTTATAATATGTAAAATCTGTAAAAATATTATTATTGTAATTTTTGTCTTTTTACTATTTATTGTTTTGTATTGTCCCTGTTTGGTCGAAATAAATGATTTTATTATTGTTATTATATATTAGCATAAATCCGCCTTGGTAGCAACATCTGCTCATGACACATTTTAAAATCAAGCAGCAATACATAGTTTAATTGTCCCGTTTTGAAAAATGAAGCCAGTGTAACTACAGGCACAAGGGACATAACACCGTAATCCCTAGGTTTGGTGACGCATTAACCAGTAAGGAATCGTTAAAATTTCTCACAGCGCGGCGTCCGCCTACCTATTTTATATTTAATATATACACCCCTCGCTATGCAATTTACAATATATGTTAAATAGAATCAATTTTATAATAATAGTATTCGAATATTTTAACAAAAACCAAGGGTGACCAGCTTCTCATGACGATCACGCGATCACTGAGACCAACACGCTAATACAGAATCCATTTTAATAGGATGACGTCATAATATCGTGTTGCTTCGAATCAATTATTTGATCGATTTACTTAAACCTATCATACATGTATTGTTATGTATGTATTTATGTAAGTTTTCCTTGTGTTTGTTCCTTTTTTTAACGCTGGAAAAACACTTCACGCGTTTCCCCCACGGGAACAGGTATGTGGGGCTCGCCGGTGTCCAAGGCGCCTAGTGCACCCCGAACATCGGAATACCCACTAAAAAACCAGCGGTACCCTTTCCGTCTTAACGAGGAGCGCCACGGGATCGCTTTCGCATGCTACCGTGTCATTGAATTGGTCCTGAGCCAGCCCAGGTATTAATCTCAATGAGAGCTAACGTACATACATAATTATTTAAATTACAGCCCCACCACATAATATATTTTTTATTCATCATAATATAATATATAATCATCCACATAATATAATGGAAGCTTCATTTAATACAAAAGCACTCGGTTTGGCCTTCATTAAAGTGCTATTTATAGGCGCGTTACCGCTATTCAACACTAGATGGCGACACTCGGCGATGTCGCAACGCGAAGTGTCCCGGAGCACAATGGTGTTTGGTTGTTATTATCGTTTATATTATTAGCCTTGTTAGTGTTAAGTTCTGACATATTTATAACTTAATCCGAGCTTAGTAACTTAGGTAGCTTTTAGGTTAGGACTCTAGTGACGCGGAATCGAAGTGAGCGGATCAAAGCTTATCGTTATTGTTATTTTTTTTTATTATCTATCTGTCTGATTATGTCACTTAACTTCCCCACACACATTCCAAGTCAATGAAGAAGTCACCTGAACTGAACTCAAAACCAATATTATATTGCAAATGAATAATATATCTCGGTGCTGGTAATAAAAATGCGTTCAAATTAAAACTCAATTAACTTGAACCAAAGCTAAATTTAACAGACGGCAAGAAGAACACATCCGCGGAGATACGAATCGTAAAATACTTAGGTGTCCATCAATTTTTTTTTCAATGTTCTTAATTCAAATAACCCATTATTTTTGAGCCAATCTGTATGATTTCATTAAAACCGCTCGCCGCTCCTCGCGTCACCCTGCCGCCCCCCGTTACACAATCCCCTGGTAGCGGTTTGAATATCACCTAACTTACAAATAATTAGTGTCGACAACTATTTACTATTGAATAACATCAACACTGATTTGTTACATAATGACTATAATATATATATATAATGAATATAATATATATACATATATTTATCTTTTTCCTGTTACGTAATAACTACTAAATAGTACTTGGTCCCCAAAAAGTTTTGCAACACATTTTGTCTATCCCTGAAAAACGCATTACGCGTTTCCCTCAAGGTAACAGTGTGGGGGTGGGTATGTGGGCGCCAGTGTCCAAGGCGGTACCCTTTCCATCTTAACGAGGAGCGCCACGGGATTGCTTTCGTATGCTACCGTTGAGTTGTGCAAGCCCATGGGTAGCACCAACTCATCAAGTATTTTACTAAATTTGGTATTGTTGTGTTCCGGTGTGAAAGGTGAGTGAGTCGGTGTACTATGGATATTAGTTTCAACGGTTGGCGCAATGACCATCGCCATTATAAGGAATGCTTGTATCTTACAGCGTCAATGTTTATGAGCGGTGCTGACCACCCACCATCAGTAGGCCGATTTGTGCCATGCGATTTTATTTAAAAAAAAATACAGTATCTAACTCCCCGTCACATGCAAGCGAAAACTATTATATAATAAAACCTCCCATAATATAAAACTTTATTATTATAAAAGCGGGTTTATTGAGTAATTATATTTATTCTTGTAACAGTTTGGAGGTTATTGCTGTTTGAACTCCGACCTCTTGCGGAGGGAAGCGGTCGTCACGAGCAACTGTGCCACTGGCTTCGTTTACAAGTGGCGCGCATGTTGATATTGATGATGACTAGTGATGTATGTAAATAAAAATATCGAGTTATCATTTTTTTGGGTTTTCAACTTGTTATTCATAATGAGTAGATAAATAAATTGGCCACTTGGTTATGGTCACCATTGACCATGGATGAACATGTAAAAACTTTTTCTTTCTTAACCCGACCATGAGAACTAAGAATAATTTTAATGATTGTTGAAATGTGCACTAAACTATTTCTTTAATTAGGTATGATTCTCTCACGAGGCTGTCATAATGAGATAAGCCCACCTATGACGCTTGGACGGGACATACGAGGACAGCAGACGAAAAGCGGTTAAAGGCCCTGTTTTTTATAAACAGACAGGGAAATAGGCCACCTTATGGTAAGTGGTCACCACTGCCCACAGACATTAGCGACGTAAGGAATGTTAACCATCACAGCTGGGAACTATGACGGTATGTCCCTTGTGCCTGTTGTTACACTGTCTCACTCACCTCTCAAACACCTTGTGTACCGTACACTATAAGGCAAAGTATTTCGGTGTGATAAGCTCCTGAAGCGATTTATTTGGATAACTCTTACTATAGAAGCTCAAGTATAACAATTCAAAAATAGTCTAAAACCCCAAAATAATAAAATAATCATTAAATAACATAATATAATATACATTGTTATATCTTTAGTATATAATATATACTAATAAATGAGGTGACGTTTTTGCTGTTTATATAAGAGGGGGGCAAAAGGGCAGGAGGCTGATGGAAAGTGACTATTACCGCCCATGGACACCTGCAATACGTCGAACCTGCAACTTTTGAAAAGCCTTATAAAAAAAACTATGAAACCCGTCCGGATTAATCCTAAGCCTAAAAGGATTAAGGCTTTAGAACGAACGATCTTCAAATGTCAAAGTGCTTGGGGCCTTGGATCTCTTAAGCCGGGATCTTATAACGGAAGATGCAGTACGATTCGTCAAAGTTGTCAGTATATATATAGTATCATATAAGTAGCTGCGCTTCGCAGTGTCACCAGCTTCATTAGACTATTGACGTGGCATGGGTAAATATCATATCCTTAAAAGTTATAATTTAAAAGAAATTAAAAAAAAACTCAACGAAAAAAAACTCGATATCGATAACGTTTACACGACACTACATCCAACGGTAACGTTACGGGCGTGGCTGATGAACATCGACCTACTTAATGCGTCGTTAGATTTACACTAGCCGTTAGCTGGGGTTTTCCTCGATATTACCATATCGCCTTACTGTATAAATCCCCGCATGTGGGGATTGGGGGGGGGGGAGATTTTACCTCATGTTCTTCAACGTTCTGACAACGTGCATGCTTGCAACAATTTTACTGGTGGTAGAGCTTTGTGCAAGCTCGTCTGGCTAGGTACCACCCACTCATCAGATATTCTACCGCAAAATAGCAGTACTTGGTATTGTTGTGTTCCGGTTTGAAGGGTATGTGAGCCAGTGTAATTACAGGCACAAGGGACATAAGATCTTAGTTCCCAAGGTTGGTGGCGCATTGGCGATATAAGCGATGGTTAACATTTCTTACAATGCCAATGTCTAAGGGCGTTGGAGACCACTTACCATCTGTTGAAAGGTTAAGACTTGTAGCGTAAAAAACAAACATTCGCATTTATAACATTATTTAGGATATAGTTGAGCCGAGATTGTCCTGTGATCTTTGCGGGTTCAAAATCAGCAAGCACCAATGAACTTCCATGTGCTCAATTTGTGTTTATAATTCATTTCGTGCTCGGCGTTGAAGGAAAACATCGTGAAGAAACCTACATCGGATAAAAATCTGCAATTTTCCCCAAACTGTATTGAGTCAGCGTGGTGGAATCGGCTCATCAAAAGGACGAGGAGGCCCAGTTGTGGGACATACACAAGCTCTCACTTCAATTATATAGCATGGCCAATAAATTCGAAATCAATAGTTATTCTGTGACAAAAAGAAAACTCTCACTAAACACCGAACGAGATCGTCATATGTCAGAGAGTGATCTATTGACTATATGAGTCAATATACCACTTTCTGAGTCTTCAGACTCAAGTAGAAGAAGTTGTCATGAAACAATAAGACGATTGTCGGTTGTATATTATTGAGAAAGCTTTTAGTTTTAAAACGTGAGAACTGATGATATGTAAAGCGAGCTAAAGTGTCCATTATATATATAAGTATACGATGGGACACTTATTACGACTCAAAAGGAAAAGAGTTCAGGCAAGATTTCTCGTCCAAAAAAACCCAATTATATATTATGATCCAAGGTTTCGAACCGACCGTCACGGTAGCATGCGCAAGCGATCCCGTGGCGCTCCTCCTTAAGACGGGAAGGGTACCGCCGGTTTTTTAGTAGGTATTCCGATGTTCGGGGTGTACTCAGCGCCTGGGCACCGGCGAGCCCCACATATCCTCCCACCGTATTTTTTTTATATTTGCCGGGAGGGCAAATGACTCTATTTAACCTGATGGTAAGTGGTAGTAGAACATTCTGCACTAGCCGGCCCCGGCTTGCCGGCCCGCAAGGGACCGTTCCCGTGAGGAAAACGCGCAATGCGTTTTTCCAGCGTTAAAAAAAAGGTTTCGAAGCAACCATGAGATATGGGGGTGAATTTTACTCCGATATCACTATCACTTGTTTATGTTCTCGATTCAGTTGTATTATTTACCCCAGTAGTCAGAACTCTGTGATTTATCTACTAATTTTGAAAACTCTTTTCTAATTTGGGAGAGCATACTTCCCATTTAGCCCCATTTAAAATTGAAGAAAAAATACCGATAAGTGTGAAAAAATAGCATTTTATTTAAAGTCGTTTCGTTTTACAAAAGGATAAAATTTCATTATTAAAATTGAACAAGCAAGTTTGCAAGCATGTTTGAATTACTTTATTAAATAATTATCTTTCGTGTCATTAACAAATGTTAACTCACGTCGGTTTATAATAAAGACCTTAACAATAAGATCTTTCCAGAAACAGCCTTACTTATCAGTGTTATATAACTGGTGATTAGTTAACCAACCCGCATTGGAGCAGCGTGCTGGAAAAGCTCCAAAACTTCTCCTCAAAAAAAGGGAGAGGAGGCCTTTAGCCCAGGAGTGGGATATTCACAGGCTGTTACTGTTATTTAAAGAATGCTGTCTTCTTCTTTCTAATGTCAAATCATTGATGACAGAAAGAGAGAAATCAGTGTTTAACGAAACTGCTAAGCAACGTATATAAGTAAGGCCGTAGAAATCAAAGAGAGTAATTAGTATATAAACAAATACACAACGATTGCCTAAAATTATCTAAAGTATGTACGGAACATAACTACGTATGTGTATAATGTAAGTTTTTACGAATAAATATATAACGGAAATTAATCCGTCCGTTAATTTCACATTTCCTATTTAGCATTTTGTACTGTGAAATCGTATCTTCAATCGCGTATCCTTACATTCTTTGGTCACATCACAAGGAGAAATACCATTGAGCATTTCGTGGTTCAAGATCGAATGGAAAGAATACCCGACGTGATCGACACCAAACCAGATAGTTCGCCTAATCTGTAGGGCTATTATTTAAGAACAATTCCAAACCCATCGCAGAAAACAGTCGTGAAATGTCAGACAGTGATATGCGACATTGACCATAATAATTATAACAATTCAAGAATCAGTCACAGCCTATGAATGTCCCACTGCTGGGCTAAAGGCCTCCTCTCCCTTTTTGAGGAGAAGGTTTGGAGCTTATTCCACCACGCTGCTCCCACGATCATCGGTTAAGATTCACGCGTTCTTACCACTAGGCCATCTCGGCTCACTCAATCATTCAAGAATACTCGCATCAAAATAGTATATCACCATAAGTCGGTTGTCAACATTTCACATGTGAGTAATGAAGTGAGTGATACAGAATTAGACTACAGATCCGCAACGCCACCAGGAAACGAAAAAGGCCACTTAACCGCTCAAACGGGGGAAGCCGCAGGCGGAATCTAATTTACTTTCAACATTTGCAAACACGTGAATATTATCTTCAAACAGTTAAATATGTTCAAAGACTTTTCTACTAATACAATTCAACTAATTCCTAGAACGAATAAATGAATTATATATACATTTATGAAAATGAAATTCACGCTTGTCACGTCAGTAGTTTAAATCCAGCGCGAGTGAATCTGGACAGTTATTTACATAGTAAAATTCCAGTGTTCGTCCATGGCTTTGCCGTGTTAAGGGGAGAGAGGCGAGTATTAGGTATAAAAGTAGCCTGTATCTGTCCTTGGGGTTGAAACTTGTTTCATACCAAAGCAGACAACAGACGAAATTACTTTCGCATTTAGTATATTATCTGGTTGACTGCCTCGTTGGTCTCGTGGCTTGGTGTAAGGCCGCAGACCCGGAGGTCCTGGGTTCAATTCCCATGTCGGGCCAATAAAAAGTTATTGGGTTTTTCTGTCAGAAAATGCTCAGTAGCAGCCCGGAGTCTGGAAGTTGGAAGTGTGTACACTCCCGTGCCTCGGAAAGCACGTAAAGCCGTTGGTCCTACGCCTGAACTCTTTACGGTCGTGTCGGATTGCCGTCCCATCGGATTATGAAAGTTAGGGAATAGGGACCGAAATCGGTCTGGAGGACATTATTATTATTATTATCTGGTTATGTAGATACGAAAACCTTCTTCGATCTCTGATGATACTCTACTACTATTACTGTTTTTTTTTGTTTTTATAGTATAGGAAGGCGGACGAGCACATGGGTCACCTGGTGGTAAGTGGTCACCAACGCCTATAGACATTAACATTGTAAGAATTGTTGACCATCGCCAATGCACCACCAACCTTGGGAACTAAGATGTTATGGTTTAGTAGTTTCAGTTAGGCATAACAAAAAATGTCTTCTCATTTATTAAGATATTTTATTTTAAGAGATAGGTAAGCGGACTGGCAACTTGACAACCTGATGGTAAGTGATCACCGCCGCCTATAAGCAGGGACATAACATCTTAGTTCCCAATAGAGGTGAATTGGCGATGTAAGGAATTATTAAAATTTAAAAAAGTGCTATATATATATATATATATATATATATATATATATATAAGTTTTTAAATAAGCATGCAGTGTTTATCTATAATTAGTTGTACAATTGCGTTTGATATTTTGTTTATTTTAATTGTATCTATAGTAAGTTTTATATTGTAACAACTGTTGATAAACCTAAATAAATAAATAAATAAATAAATAAATAAATAAATAAATATATATATATATGCAAATAAATGTGCACATATATAATTTAAAAAAAAACAATCCGCAAGGACGCACATTCTATATTTACAATTAGTACATACGTACTCTAAATATAACAAGTTAACGAATATCATTTGCAATTTAAAATATAATAAAATTTTATCATCGCCATTAAATACGAGGCCTTCAATAAAAAAAAATCATTTAAGATTAATAAAAAAAAAAGGTTTTGAAGAAGATTTTAATTTCTTACGCACGTTTAGTATGTATTTCAATATATGTCTGTATTTCGGCAATTAAAGTATATGAATTTGTTAGTAATTCTCTCGAACTGAATTAGTCTTAGTTTTAAGGCCTTTTTTTTTTTGTTTTTATCTAGCGTGTAACGATGGGGCCGACATATACGCTGACTATAAAGGCCCCTTAAAAATAAAAAATTTAATAAAACATATATATATATATGTCTGCTCCGCTGGTCTAGTGGCTTGCTTATACGGCTTTAGATCTTCTGCTGAAGTCATTCTCGGGTCGGGCCATTTTAAAGGTGTTGGGTTTATCTGATAAGAAATTCTAAATAGCAGTCGGCATCTTAGAAGTTGACTGCAGTTAAAAGGTTAGTCCTGCTCCTGAACTCTTTTTTTTATACCTACCTGATGGTACCTGATGGTAAGTGATCACCACCGCCCATAGACATTGGCGATGTAAGAGACCTTAATCAACCATTACAACTCCAATGCGCCACCAAACGCAACCTTAAGATATTTTGTCCCTTGTGCCTGTAGTTACACTTTGCTACCCCTACAAACCGGAACACAGCATAAGTATTGCTGTTTAGTGGTAGAAAACGGGCTTCCACAAGGCCTTGCTACCAAGTGAATATATGAATAGATAGAATTCGACCACCAATGGCATATATTTGTTGCCCTGGGGCCACCAGACCTCTAAATCAGGCCCTACTTTTTGCACACAAATCGTATGTACCCTATATGGGAATGTGGAATTAGACACATGCAGGTTTCCTCACGATGTTTTCCTTCACCGTAAAGCACGAGATGAATTATAATCATAAATTAAGCACATGAAAATTCAGTGGTGCTTGCCCGAGTTTGAACCCAAGATCATCGGTTAAGATTCACGCGGTCTTACCACTCGGCCATCTCGGCTTACATACATAACAGATATATAAAACAAATAACACAAACACATTATCCGTTCAGAGATCGTCGAAACGGTAACTATCACGACAATTATCGTATGCAAATACGAAATACCGGACGAATCACGAATTGCCATCAATGTCGCATACCACGTAACATGTCTCCGACGATTTTAACGAATGCCCACTGACAGACGAGGCAATTACGACTATTTCGGATTTGTGAATAATGAAAATCAATATACATATACACAATATACACTCCAACAAGCTGTTATGAATTGACATTATGAAGGATTAAAATGAAGATTCTAGCGAGAAGACCCGGCAAGAAACTTTTCCAACATTAGAATAACGCATTACGCGTTTCCCCCCCGGAAACAATGGGGGGGTATATGGGACCGCCGGAGTCCAAGGCGCATTGCGCCCCGTACATCCCACTAAAAAACTCAGCGGTACCCTTTCCGTCTTAACGAGGAGCACCTCGAAGGACAATCCCTTGCACATGCTACTGTGATACTCTTTACCACCATATTCAACTTAAGCCCCAGTACTTTCAATTTAATCTAATATACAACAAAGACAAGGACAATAAACCTTTTCTCCTCATTATAAATATATAAGTACATAAGCAAGTTGTACAAATTGTTCATTTACATTAATTAAATTGATTCTATTTTTTATATAATTTTTGCATGTTTTTTTTTGCTTACATTGTTTTTTTAAAAAAAAAAAGGTTACAAAGAATGCAATTTGTTTCTATGAATGTTAAGTTAGTTTTTAAGTGTGACATGCAATTTTTATGTTTAAGATTATGCTATAGAATAAAAAACCAAAATCTATACAGCTTTAGCTTCCTATTTAACAAAAAAAAAAAAAAACTTTACCGATTTATTAATTTAAATCTTTGTTTAAATATCATTTATAAGTCATGTACTCAACACAGAATTCCATAAGTGACTAGATTCAGTCTGCGTGAGGCGAGCTAGCCTTTACAGTGTACCAATTGTAAGAAGTTTGATCGAGGAAATATTCAAATCCATAATATATAAGACAATAAGATTGTAATATATAATATTAAACGTAATACGTATTATATAAGCCGTATATATAAGCCGAGATGGCCCAGTGGTAAGAACGCGTGAATCTTAACCGATGATCGTGGGTTCAAACCCGGGCAAGCACCACTGAATTTTCATGTGCTTAATTTGTGATTATAATTCATCTCGTGCTTTACGGTGAAGGAAAACATCGTGAGGAAACCTGCATGTGTCTAATTTCACTGAAATTCTGCCACATGTGTATTCCACCAACCCGCATTGGAGCAGCGTGGTGGAATAAGCTCCAAACCTTCTCCTCAAAAAAAAAAAAAAAAAGAGGAGAGGAGGCCTTTAGCCCAGCAGTGGGACATTCACAGGCTGTTACGGTTACGGTTACGTATTATAATTAAATATTTCTCAAGTGTTTGTCATTTCTCATATTAAACAATTGTAATTTTATATCACCTTTCTTACGCCAATAATAAATCCCTAACTAAATTTTTACAGAGCAAGCTCACTCATATACAAGTTAATTCATGGGCTTATTGACACGTCCGATATCCTGCAATGCATAGTTTTTTTTTTATAAATAGAATAGGAAGTCGAACGAGGATATGGGCCACCTGATGGTAAGTGGTCACCAACGCCCTTAGACATTGGCATTGTAAGAAACGTTAACCATCGCTTACCAATCTTGGGACCTAATATTTTATGTCCCTTGTGCCGGTAATTACACTGGCTCACTCACCCTTCAAACCGGAACACAACAATACCAAGTACTACTGTTTTGCGGTAGAATATCTGATGAGTGAGTGGTAACTACCCAGACGAGCTTGCACAAAGCCCTTATACCAGTAAAAGTTTTCCATTCCTCGTCCAAATAGTCGCATGCGATACTGTATGACCTTTGTCTTCCTACCTCTAGAACAAATGTACTTAGCCACTCGCCTTTATACCGCATGTGTTCCTCTTATAATAGTATTCGTTTTTAATTATGATATTTTTACCGACAGTTCTATAGCCTCATATAGAATATAGCGCATGTCGTGTCTACATCAAGAGAAATGTAATCATTTGAATTTTTTTTTGTAGATCTATGAACATAAAATAAAAATAAAAAAATATTCTACATTTTTAATCTGTCAACAAGAACAATGACAGATACTATTCATGGCGGGAAACGGATTCACTTTGAATTCATTACGAGCATTCCGCCCTAAAATATAATATAAGGATTTTACGATTGCAACTAATACATTAATTTCATCGAATTCTCGTTTTATTTCTAGAAAAATCTAGTTCATCATATTCATATTGAATAATGTGTTTATGTATAAAATAAGATTAAGTTGAGGCCGCAAGGCCTTCTATCTTAGTAAGGCCCCGCTGTACCTCTTGCCTGTGAAGCCGCGGACGAAATTAGTATATATGTATATATAGTATATATTGTCGACTGTCATATATAAGGATATTTCAATTAGATATTTAATAAAATACAATTAAATTATTATTTATCAACACCTGTCCCCTCCCCCTAAATGCACGAGAAACATCGTGAGGAAACCTGCATGTGTCTAATTCTGCAACATGTGTACCACCAACCCGCATTGGAGCAGCGTGGCGGATAAACTTGCAAACCTTCTCCTCAAAAAAGGAGAGGAGGATTTAGCCCAGCAATGGGACATTTACTTACTGTAATAATTATTTATCTGAAACATCAATTTCGATTTGTCATCTCTCTCCCATATTTATCTCACCTGACCCCCTCCCCCCTGCCCCTATCTCGAATATCTTCCCCACACAGATAACAATCTCGGACAATACCTCTAAATTCGTCTAATTTATCTAAACCGTATCAGTTAACATTTCCAAGTCAACACGGACGTTAGAGTTAATCTTAACTTGGATTAAATTATTTGTTCTTTACTAACAAGATACCCCATGTTACCGTTAAAGCGTTGATTCTGACAATCTTGCAAAAATCCACTTAAGACTAATTTTAAACGATTACACTGTTTTAATATATTTATATATCAAGCGAATTTTTATTAAAAATCAAATTCGTTTTTTTTTAAAGTCGTTTAATAAAAAAAGGATTTGAAAATACAATTCAAATACTTCAGCCTTAACACACCTGAAGCGATCATCATGAAATTTTGTATACACGTATACATTGTTCCTCCCCGTGAAACGCGGGTGGAGCCGCATGAATTTTTTTTTTACATTTAATGGGCAAGCACTTGACCGCTGACTTGCCTGATCTTAAGATTAGTCACGGTCTAGGATGTAGCGCGCCTGCCCAGAAGGAACCCGTTTACCCTGGATTTGAAGACACCAACATTGTACCTATCGGGAAATATGGACTCAGGCAAAGCATTCCACGGTTTTTTGCTTATAGTTTAAACTTAATTTATTTATTGCGAACGTGAGTTACATATAGATATAATAACGAAAAAAATTGCAACCAAGTTTAAGGACTATTTTTTTTATAGAACAGGAAGGCGGACGAGCATATGGGCCATGGATGGTAAGTGGTCACCAAACGCCCATTACTCACTAACTAAACTACGGTCACTAACACTAAACGGTCACTACATTGGTACTGTAAGAAATGTTAACCTTCGCTCACATCGCCAATGCGCCACCAACCTTGGGATCTAAGATTTTATGTCCCTTGTGCCTGTAATTACACTGGCTCACTCACTCTTCAAACCGGAACACAACAATACCAAGTACTGCTGTTTTGCGGTAGAATATCTGATGAGTGGGTGGTACCTACCCAGACGAGCTTGCACAAAGCCCTACCACCAGTTAATACATACCTTATTATATAAAGTATTATATTACTTGTAAATAAAACCAAAATAAGATTACCCCATTACCCTAAACATATGTATATTAAATTACTAACTAAAAGGAGGTAAGTAAAGTAAAAATTTGAGAGATGAGTATCCAAAACAATAATCCAAATGGAATTAAAAAATATTGAATATAAAAAATGTCACAAATATTTTTTTCGAGGTACTCTTTATAGTAATTAATTACTCTTTATAGTAAGTAATAGTTTCTGTTATTTAATTTAATATTATTATTTTGATTCCCAGGGTCTGGGTTCGAGCCTCAGGACGGGCTCCTTCGTTATCAGTAACTAGACCGAACTGTCAAACGCCTACATGTTTTCATGAACGTATTTGTTAAATTTCACATATATACATATATATATACTTAGTTGTAATAGTAATTTGCATACAGTTGTGAATTTTATTTTCGGTGAGGAAAATTTGACACCATAGGCTTAAAATGTAAAAAACAAAATCAATTGTTTTCATACTTAAAACAACTTCTAACTTCATTCGCACGTTTTTAATAACCATATTCAATATTTTGTCGTTAATAAATTTACTTTGAACCAATAAATCATACGGGTCCAGTTAAAACGCATAATGGAATGTCGGAGAGGCACTAAATCTTGTATGTAAGTCGTTGGTGTATCGACAGACTAACAAGAGCAAACGCGTGTTGCGGTCGTATTACGGAATCGGACGTTTTAATTAATGTCTATTAATAATTTATTTTAAACCATTTTATAAATAAAAAAACTAAGTAACAGCCTGAATATCACACCGCTGAGCTAAAATCTCCTCTCCTCTTGGGAATGTTTTGAGCTCTTTCATGTGTTGGACAAAACATACATACATGCAAGTGACAGTACTTAACTATGGTTTTTTTTCAGCCTTTTGCCGTCCACTGCTGGACAAAAGCCAATGGAACGCCAACCATCCCGATCTTGGGCAGTCCGCATCCATCCCGTACCCGCCACCTTTTTTAAATCGTCGGTCCATCTTGTCACATGGCGTCCTACACTACGTTTGCTATGTTGCCACAACACAAATAAAGCACATGAAATTCTTCGTTTAAAAAATCACATGTTCTACTTCTAGCAAATGGGATTGACGCCTGTATAGGATTAAACATCCTAAATTAAATTAGAATAATAAAAAATAAACTTCTAACCACTCGAGGCGTCACGGTTCCGGGCTATTTCCTATATGTTAAAATATATGTTATAATATTCAGATAATATTACAAGATTGACATGTCATTTAAACTTCAATTAACCACTGGTTTCGGATTAGGATTGAGAAGGTCCCAAGGTATTATTGTAGTATTAGGAAGTTATCTGTTTTAACAGTAAATCCAATGCTGTTTTCATTTAAAGTTATAATTTTAATCGCTTGTATAAAAAATGTAATCATAATATTGCATCGTTTAATCTTAAACGACATTAAGCCACCTTAAAAATATTTTAAAAAAAATAACAATAATTAATCATCTGTCAAATTTATAATCTGTCCCTAATATAGACATCTGAAATATACTCCAAGAAGCAAATTAACATAATGCATTATAGTATTAATTATAATTTACATCGAACTATGATTAAACAAACAGTTGACAAACGAATCGTTAATAACAACAACATTCGCGTCGATTAACGAACAACAATTACACGCACAGTTCCAATTTCAAAACCGAACAATGATCCGAAAAGTTTACAACCAGAAGACACGGCGACATCGTTAATACCGACGTTACGAAACACGCACCAAAACCGGCCATTCCCATAAACGCCGCGCTAATATATCTAACCGTAACATAACCAAACACGGTCCCTTTCACCGCCCCTCTGCTTTAATTAACGCGAAACCGTTCGGGCGAAGTTACGCAACTATGCTGATAACAGACGGACATAACGCATTGTTGTTTCGAAGACAATTAAAATTAAAAAAATATAGACATAGCTAGCTGATTCCTCGATCCATATAACAGTATTGTAAGAAAAAAAAAAACGCGCCCCAATTTCAAACCGCCATTTTGTTTGTGGACAGAAAGGAATTGATTATTGGCGCGACTTGTGATTTCTTCAATGTGTTCAATTGTATTTTTTTTTATGCAGACGAATAAGTGGTCACCACTATCCAAAGACACCGGCGATGTAAGAAATTTTAACCGTTCATTGCATCGCCAATACGCCACCAACCTTAGGAACAAAGATGTTATGTCCCTTGTGCCTGTAGTTACACGGGCTCACTCATTTTCAAACCGTCACATAACAACACTAAGTATTGCTGTTTAACGGTAGAATATCTGATGATTGGGTGGTACCTACCCAGATTTGCTTGCACAAAGCCCACCATTAAATTACAATATGCACAAAACCAATAAATTTGAGTGTAATCGAGTGAGTACGTTACACGAATTTGTATAAGTTGGTGTTCTATTTATATAAATACTTCTAGATGTTGAATATATATTTTGAAAATATACTAAAAAATAATAATAATAATAAAGAAACTGACTGGCTGGCATATCAACACACAGCCCAAGCAACTCGGGGTAGCATCATGAAAATTTGCATAAGCGTTCTTTTTACGCAGTAGGTTAGCATTAAGGATTTGAAGATTTTTTTTTTTTTTTTTTTTTTTAAATGTATAGGCTAGCGCTTGACTGTATCACACCTGATGGAAAGTGAGATACAGTCTAAGATGGAGCGCGCTTGCCTAGAAGGTGCCTATTCACTCGGAACTTGAAGGTACCCATATTGTAGGTGGTGGGGAAAACGGAGGTCGGGAGGGTATTCCAGACCTTGGCGGTGCGTATCAGAAACGAGGAAGCGAAACGCTTCGTACGTGTCCTAAATACGTCAACGTCAAAAAGATTGGACCGAGATGGCCACTAGGTTAGAACGCGTGAATCTTAACCGATGATCGTGGGTTCAAACCCGGGCAAGCACCACTGAATTTTCATGTGCTTAATTTGTGTTTATAATCCATCTCGTGCTTTACGGTGAAGGAAAACATCGCGAGGAAACCTGCATGCGTCTAATTTCACTGAAATTCTGCCATATGTGTATTCCACCAATCCGCATTGGAGCAACGTGGTGGAATAAGCTCCAAAGCCTTTTCCTCAAAAAGGGAGAAGAGGCCTTAGCCCAGCAGTGGGACATTTACAGACTGTTACCGTGATTTATTTATTAGTTTGTTTAATCATAAATTAATATTATCTTATTTATTATTTGAACACCATTTACCTCATACCCTATGAGTTATCACTTACTCCGTTGGTTGCGGGAAGAGATCGCTATGTAGCGATAAGGTCGCCAAAATTGTATGCTACTTTTATTTAGGCTGTATCCATGTTTTGTATTTCATCTTCTCTTTGTGGTGTACAATAAAGTATAAAGTAAAGTAAAAGAGACTAGCTAGCTATGCAAAGATGTATTGCAATATATTCTATTTTGTTTTCAAGATCTACTGACATTATGACAAATAATATAATTTTCCTTTCCATCAATAGATGTCGTTAGTTGTATTTTACATCGCGCTATAACTATGTTTTTTTGTAAGTACTTAATAATGCTTGGCCAATTATGATGAGAGAACAATTAAACTATCCGACTAACAGTAGATATTCGGTGGTATTAATGTAAGCTTAGTACAGTACTACCGGGTAACCCCAGAATTATTGAAATGTTTTTTTTTTTTATAGTATAGGAAGGCGAACGAGCGTATGGGCCACCTGAAGGTAAGTGGTCACCAACGCCCTTAGACATTGGCATTGTAAGAAATGTTAACCATCGCTTACATCGCCAATGCGCCACCAAACTTGGGAATTAAGATGTTATGTCCCTTGTGCCTGTAATTACACTGGCTCACTCACCCTTCAAACCGGAACACAACAATCAAGTACTGCTATTTTGCGGTAGAATATCATCATTTGGATGGTACCTACCCAGACGACCTTGCACAAAGCCCTACCGCCAATTAATTACAATATAATGATCAATATCGCATATCACTTTCTTACATAACACGACCGTTCTCTGCGTCGAGTTTCGATTTTGTTAAGTTATACTGTATACAAATTCAAGCTGGAAGCGCTTTCAAGCGAATGCAAAACAACAATCATCAGCGACCTTAATAAAGCGGATCCTGTCCTACATCCGGATCGTCATGACCTCGACTTTTCATGACTCGCCCATAAAACGTAACACCTCAACTTGACGCAGTCCGTTCTAATCATTCAACTGTTTTTCGCATAAAATTAAAACGAGAAAAATATAAACTGAATTTAATCAAAACGAATGACAAGTTATTATTTAGTTTAAAGCTCTTTGTGCCATTGTCATCCCCACTCTTAACACAAGCAGTGCGCTTAGTTAGGTGGGGGGAGTTGTTTGGTAAATAGGAATATTAGTAATAACTTAAAATCGGGCATTGCTAGTCGTTTTAAAAAAAGAAAAACGCTAATCCAAGTCTGTATAACAGTTTATATCGTAATACATATACATATATATATATATATATTAACTCCAATGGTTTGCCAGTAAAGCTTCCAAACGGCATAATTTCTCAACCAACCTCAATAACCATCGTCATATTTTTCACACAAAACCCTAACGAATTATACAGATAAACCTTCCTCACGAAACACTCCGTCGTTTGGTGAAAACCGCATGAAAATCTATAAAGCCGCCTTTGAATATATAGTAGACGGACAGATGTAATCGTACTAATATACAAATATGTTTTAAGGGTCTGAAATTATTAGAACAAAAAAAAAAAAAAAAACTGAACGTGGTTGGACATAATAAATTGCTATTGTATATTATATTTATGTAATTTGTACAGCAACGACAAGAGTGAGTGAGCCAGTGTAACTACAGTCACAAGGGGTCACATTTTAGTTCACGAGGCCACCATCTTGTATTGACGTTTTTGTTGATATTCCTTAGAGCGCCAATATATATGGGCGCTGGTGACCACTTACGATCAGGTGACCAAATTACCCAAAATGCTAATTATCACTTACCGAGTTGTCTTGAACGGCGCCGTGGTGTGGGCGAGCGTCTTTTCAAACTAAGGTCTACTGGTTCCAACTGGATGGGCGCTTCGCATGCCTGGTGAACAAATATTTAACATGATTAATATTTAATTATGTATACATTTAATTTTATTAATTTTCGCTCGCGGCTTTGCTCGCGTAGCAACTAGCTGGTGTAAGGGATATAATCGTAACCTAAATCCTTCCTTGCGGTGCAGAATTACTGCATAGCAAATTTCATCAAAATCGTTTCACTCAGTCACTCAAACCGGAACACAACAAAACCAAGTACTGCTGTTTTGCGGTAGAATATCTGATAAGTGGGTGGTATCTACCCAGACGAGCTTGCACCAAGACCTACTACCAGTTAAGTAAAATTCTATTCGTATAGAATTATGAGGTGAGCTGAAAAGAGATTGTAAGCAGAGCGAAGTGTTGCGGTGAGGTGAGGTAAGGAGAGAAGAGAATTCGCTTTGAAGGTTGTCAAAATATATTTGAAATGTGGTAAGCGGTGGTGACAGTTGCTTGAGCAACGAAAATGTTAGAAATAAACATGACAATTCCAGTATTTTATTTTAAAAATCGATTGTAATTTTTTGTCTATGCTTTTTTATTTATTGATTAAAAAAAAAAAACATTTTTCTCGCTTGATTAGACGGCTTGTAACTTATTAATTTATCGTGGCAGGCGTAGGTAGTAACGTAGTTCAGCCAACAAGTAGTAAGCCCTTCGTAGTAAATGTCATGACACTTCAATGTACCACCAGTTAGGGGACCTACGATATTAAATCCCTTTTGCATGTAATTAAACTCGCTCACAAACCCTTTAAAACAGAGCGATATTGCAATTACTCAAATCGGCCTGCGTAATACATATAAAAATATAAACCTAAAAAAATTGTTGGTGGAAAGAATAAACTACTGTGTTTGTCATTTTTACCGGTAAACAAGAAATAAAAGTAACAGCCTGTGAATGTCACTATTGGGCTGTGATCTCCTCTCTCTTTGAGAGAAGTTTCGGAGCTTATTTAATTACGCTGTTCCAATGTGGGTTGGTTGATACAAATGTGGCAGAATTTCAGTGAAATAAGACATATGCATGTTTCCTCACGACGTTTTCCTTCACCGCCCAGCACGAGATGAAATATAAGCACATATTAAACACATGAAAATTTAATAGAGCTTGTCTGGTTTTGAAATTTCGAGCACGCGATCATTGATTATGATCACCATCTAACCACTGAGCCATCTCGACTGTATTTAATAATCTTCTTAAATCGCTTAATCGCTCCGCTTGTAACACCGCTATCAGTCACACAGGACGTCCTCAGATCAAGACGAGTCGTGCATGCGTTGCGCAAAGGCCGATCGTGCGCCACGCCTCTTGATGCCACTTACTATATCTTAAATGAGACCTAACTCGCGTTCACCTCAATACAGGATCGTAATTATAAAACGTTTAAATCGTCAATTATATATAATTAATAATATCATTACATACTTTGTAATACATAGGAAAACTAATGATGAAACATTGACCGACTGTCAAATGGGTCACATTGGTGCTATAATAATGTCCTCCAGACCGATTTCGGCCACGGCGGCTAATTTCAAGAGAGATTAGCCAATTACGCAGGAGATACTATGAGACACAAGTGTGTGCGCAAACACAAGTGCACTCTCTATTTCCTAACTTTCATAATCCGATGGGACGGCAATCCGACACCAACCTTTGTAGTTAAGATGTTCTGTCCATCGTACTATAGTTACACTTTTTCACTCAACCTTCAAACCGGGTAAATATTGCTGGTTTTTTTTTTTACACTTAATAGGCAAGCGTTTGACCGTTGGCTTGCCTGATCGTAAGCATCGACACGGTCTAGGGCTTCTGGGGTCTAGGTCTAGGGCGTAGCACGCTTGCCTAAAAGAAACCTGTTCACTATGGATTTGAAAACACCACGTTGTATCAGGAAATACAGACTCAGTCATACATCAGACTACTGTTATGTAAAGCCGAGATGGCCTAGTGTTCTAGAATTATCATGTGCTTAATTTGTGTTTATGATTCATCTTGTGCTTTACGGTGAAGGAAAACATCGTGAGGAAACCTGCATGTGTCTAATTTCGTTGAAATTCTGCCACATATATATTCTACTAACACGCATTGAAGCAGCGTGGTGGAATAAGCTCCATATCTTCTCCTCAAAAGGGAGAGGAGGCCTTAGCCCAGCAGTGGGACATTAACATGTTGTTACTGTACTGTTAAGTATTGCTGTATATACGTCACCAACTGAGACGTTATCTTATGTATCTATGCCTGTATTTACTAACTCACTCGCTCTCCAAATCGGAACACAACAGTACAAACTATTAACATTTGGTGGTGAAATAAGTAATGATTGTGTGGTACCCACCAAGATGGGCTTACACAAAACCCTACCAGTAAGTATAATCGCCTGTTAGGATTATCAACTCATTTACTTGAGTTCAATACATAATAATACTTTATAGCACTAACATATAACAATTATAAGCAATTCAAAATACATTGTTAAGAAAATCTCCATTTTTAAGGTTTAGAGTCTCCAAAACGCTCCAATACGGGTTGGATACAAATAGCATGAATATATAAAACTTAAATAAACTCGCTATCATTCGGACCACAGCCGATCGTTTCGAAGAAGCGCCTAGCATCAATTTACGTAACATTCGGTCGTGTGAATGTACCACGCCCGGGGTGAGTTGAATCGTTACTAAGACACGAGCTGATTGACCTCGTTTTAGGCCCAAAAACAGCACAATCGAATAGTTTTTCAGCTTTGTGCAATACCGTCTGAGTAAACAGCAATATGTATTGTGGTGATCCGATTGAAAGGATGAGTGAGCCAGTGAACCGGCACAAGGTATAAAACTACTTAGTTCCCAAGGTTGTTTTCGCTTTGGCATGTCCTTGAGGGATGGTTAATATTTCTTACAATGCCATTTTTTTTGGGCGGTTGTGACCACTTACCATTAGGTCCAATATATATATATATAGAAACAACACCAACACATACCCACTCATATAAAACCATTCAACTAAGTAATGAACTATCGATACTAATTAAACGCTCACACACGCAACCCACGTCTATTTCGTAGACACTGCACATCAATTCACTTAAGTTTCACATCGTGCGATCGCGCCACGCCCGAGGTTAAAATGTTAAAACATTCATAATTAAGTCTATAATGTGTAACTTTGCATTCAAAACAAAAACTATATACATATATATGGACGGGCCGGTTGGCGTGGTTGGTAGATACTTGCCTTTCACGTCGAATGTTGTGGGTTCGATTCTCACCCAGGACAGACATTTGTGTGCATGATCATGTCTGTTTGTACTGAGTCTGGGTGTAATTATCTATATAAGTATGTATTTACAAAAGAAATGTAGTATATGTAGTATATCAGTTGTCTGGTTTCCATAGAACGAGCTGTGCTTAGTTTGGGATATGATGGCCGTGTGTGAATAATGTCCCAGGATATTATATATATTACAAACCGCAATTGTCACACCGCTGATGCTGCATATACAAGACTAGCTTCCATCCGCGCATGAGGAGGGGGACAGGTTATAGGTAAGCTATGAGTTATGTCAGGGTATAAGTTACCTCGATTCCAAATCCGTCTAACCTTTTATGCGTGATTGAGTAACAAACATACTGTAACAGGCAATGAATGTCCCACTGCTGGGCTAAGACCTCCTCTCCCTTTTTGTGAAAATGGTATGGAGCTTATTCCACTACGCTACTCCAATGCGGGTTGGTGGAATACACGTGGCAGAATTTCAGTGAAATAAGACACGTGCAGGTTTCCTCACGATGTTTTCCTTTACCGTCAAGCACGAGATGAATTATAATCACAAATTAAGCACATGAAAGTTCAGTGGTGCTCACCCGGGTTTGAACCCACGATCATCGGTTAAAATTCACGCATTCTTACCACTAGGCCGTCTCAACAAACATACAAACTATCAAATTTATATTAGAAGAATTACATTACTACTTAGTAGCTTGGCACAACGCAAACCGCTCTGCTTGTGAATCCGCTGTCACTAACACCACGCTCATATCTGAAGGTGAGAAGCGCATTACGTAAGGTGGGCTACGTTCGGATAAAACGCTTAAATATACATTAATATCTAAATAAGGCCAATCGTTAGTAAACAAAAATATTTCAATTTTAATGTAAAAACTTCATCGTAATACGTAAATTACAATTACATACGATGGTACGATGCTAAGTGATCGTCACCACCCACCGACAGAGGTACCGTGAGGAATATTAATCATCCCTTACATCCTCATTGCGACCGACCTTCCTTACGTTACACTGTCTCACTCACCCATCAAACCGGAACACAAAAATAATAATGTCCTCCAGACCGATTTCGGCCATGGCGGCCAATCTCAAGAGAGATTAGCCAACTACGAAGGAGATATTATAGTGCACAAGTGTTTGCGCAAACACAGGTGCACTCTCTATTCCTTAACTCTCATAATCCAATGGGACGGCAATCCGACACGACCGGAAAGAGTTCAGGCGCAGGACCAACGGTTTTACGTGCTTTCCGAGGCACGGGAGTGAACACACTTCCAACTTCCAGACTCCGGGCTGCTACTGAGAATTTTCTGACAGAAAAACCCAATAACGTTTTATTGGCCCGACCTGGGAATTGAACCTAGGACCTCCGAGTCTGCGGCCTTATATCAAGCCACTAGACCAACGAGGCAGTCTAACAAAACAACAAAAATATTAAGTATGTTTAGCGATGGAATATATGACAGTGGGTGGTAACTGCCTAAGCGTGCTTGCACAAAGCCACCGTGCCAACTTATTATTACCTACATGATTAAAACGGCAATACGTAGCAGTGATTGGACGTAATGAAAGCGCTTAATGGAGTTGAAAGGAGCAAATTTAAACCTTGCAGTACCGAGTATTTACATATATACATATATTGTTACTTTATACATGCTATGAGCACTGGAAAAAAACATATATATTAATAGTTATGACCGCGGTTACATCCGCGTGGAAGTTCTGACTATAAAAGTACATACGTATATATCAAGTAAGCAGCAAGCAGCTCTGCAGCGCTTTCTAGCTTGCTAAACAAATACCATTTATTCACGTTAAAATCTTATAGTTGCTGAAATAAGATATAGCCTGTTACTTTTTGTTAAAGAATGACTTAAATAGGTCTGAACCTATTTCTAGTTCTTTACTTATATTATAAAGAGAAAATATGGGTTTTTGTTCGTTTCTTTATGTAAAGGTAGGCGGACGAGCGATTGGGCCACTTGATGGCAAGTCAACACCGCTAAAATACATTGGCAATTTGAGAAATATTAATCATTCCTTACATCGCCAATGCGCCACCAACCTTGGTAACTAAGATGTTATGTCCCTCGTGCTATAGTTACACTGGTTCACTCAAAACGGAAAGTAATAATGCTAAGTATTCCTATTTAGCGGTAGAATATCTGATATACCTATATATATAAAATTTTAATAGATAAACTCTGTAACTATAGATATATATAGAATAGATAAAGATTATTTACCAATTAAGAGAAACAAGAGCGATATCGCTGAATCAATGTTAATTAAAAAATAAAAAATAAAAAAAACACGAATAAGGCAATCAAATGAACAATCGGTACGAAATCCATTTTCATTACCAACTTTGTAGTTATATAATTAAATATCATTAAACCGCTCCGCCTATGAGCCCGCTTACACTCGGCACGTAACATTGAAGACGCTTCGTGTATTTGATTGCGTAAACCATTAAATCGTGCGCGGCGCCAAGCCCGGAGTCTATCAATTGTTTTTATTTATATACTGTCAAGGTTTTTATGTTTAATAAGTTCTATTAACATATAAGAATATAATAATTAGTTAAGATAATTAAGTAAAGAATCGTTTTTATTACAATTTTTTTTTATAGTACATGTTGGCGGACGAACATATGGCATGATGTGGTCACCAACGCCCATAGACATTGGCATTGTAAGAAATGTTAACCATCGCTTACGTCGCCAATGCGCCACAAACCTTGGGAACTAAGATGTTACGTCCCTTGTGCCTGTAAATACACTGGCTCACTCACCCTTCAAACCGGAACACAACAACACTAAGTACTGCTGTTTTGCGGTAGAATATCTGATGAGTGGGTGGTACCTTCCCAGACGAGCTTACACAAAGCCCTACCACCAGTAAAATATATGTATATAATGTAGTATATGTACCATACTATCCTATATACGTAGACTTCTGATCAATAGCTAGAAAACCAATGGTAGCTTTTGTTACCTAGACAATTTACCGGTGGTAGGGCTTAGAGCAAATTGGATAGGTACCACCCACTCATCAGATATTCAAAGGGCACACAAACGCACATTCACGCACACACAAATACACACAACCTTTGTTCTAAGCAGTGCTATTCGTCAACTCGTTCCATTATCAAATCACATTCATTTTTTAGTTTAATTATATTTGAAAGCATAAACCATTCAGCCAAGATTCCATCGTGTTTTTTTTTCTTTTGTTTTTTTATTATTATTGTTCATTAATAATTAATACTCGTTTTCCACTTAGTATCATAGCATATTGAATATTGCAGTAATATTTTGTCTTTGAACGCGTGAAGAAATACATTTTCACACTCCGCCGGTCTCGACGCACGCGAGCTACACTAGTGACGTTTGTCTATCGATATTAATTATCTATACGATTTCATTATTCGAACGCATAAATACATTTAATTAAACGCCATGTTTGGCAAAAATTATTGTTTTTTAACGATATTTGTTTGTAAATCGATATTAGAATTCATTATATGTTCAATTATACTGTTTCCTGTAACCGATCAACATAATCCGATAGTTTATGAGCAGTACGTTTTACTCGACTGCGCTGTAATGGTGCGTTCTGGCTTTGATCTGGCGATTTGTTAATGATAATTGTTTTTTAAATGATTTCAAAAAAGGAGGAGGTTCTCCATTCGCTTGTTTTTAAAAATGTTTGTTACTTCAAAACTCCGTCATTTATGAATCGATTTGGTGTTTTTTTTTTTATTAACTTACCATTTAGTTTCATTTATTATATATTTGAACAAACGAAATACCTTTAAGGGTAAAAATATTGGTGATGAAATTTTTTATGAGCTCAAAATTTATTTGAATACAGTTTTTTTTTTTTTTTTAAATCATTAATTGAATAAGAATAACTGGTGCGCTAGCCAGGCTGCCAACTTATAAGGAATAAAAGGGCATTTTTTTGATGGATACGCCGGCGACAGCTGGTTCCACAGATGTTTTGCGAGACAGAAATACCATAAAAATCGCGCTGATAAGATTGCCAGACATCAAGGTGTTTTGGTTGAATTCTGATATATAGATATTTGTTTTTTAACTGATCATCGTGTTTAACTGATTTGACAAAGTTAAATTTAATGTCTAAGTTTTACGCTTCAATCAATTTTTTTTTAATACTCCTCATGACCAATATATTGACAAATGTATTGAACAAAGAGACATGCTTTTCAGCCAGAACTTTAAAAACAAAGTTATTTTTGAAACGCTCGATGTACGCATATTTAAGTAAAATTCTCGTGTCTATAAAATATTCCTCACAAACTTTCTTTATTTGTTAATAATATGTATCTTGAAAAGTATTTTGAGGATGATATTTGTATGCAAAGCTTATAAGAGAAAACGTAAGGAAAAAATTGATTTGTCAATAAAACTTTAACCTATTTTGCTTCCGTAACAGCCTGTGAATGTCCCACAGCTGGGCTAAAGGCCTCCTCTCCCTTTTTGAGGAGAAGGATTTCAGTGAAATTCGACACATGCAGGTTTCCTCACGATGTTTCCCGTCACCGTCAAGCACGAGATGAATTATAATAACAAATTAAGCACATGAAAATTCAGTGGTGCTTGCCCGGGTTTGAACCCACGATCATCGGTTAAGATTTACGCGTTCTTACCACTAGGCCATCTCGGCTTTTTTTTACCTACTACCTTTTTTACTTTTTTTTAACCTATTTTGCTTAGAAAACTAAAAATTATTTTTTTAATAGACATATCAGTGCAAACAATATCTTTTGAATTTAATAAAAATAAAAAACTATCGATATAATACAGTCACATCACTATGAGGCGTGGCAGAGGCGCGGCACCTTTCGTAACTTCCTACATAAGTTGATCGCACAACGGAGTCGAGTAGAAATCGCAACAAAAACAATTTTAATATCCAAAGATCTTTTAATTCGTTCGTGCAATCCTCGTGCGATTCGTCCCGACCTCGCCCGAGTAGAACTAAGTTCTAGAAACTTCTATAATAAGTATATTCTGGAATACATATATAATATCATTTCGTCCGTTAGATTTTGGCCTAGTTGGTCGTTACACGTTACAAAAAGTGCTCCAGCGCGTCTGTCTGTCTGTCCGCGATAAACTCAAAAACTACCGATGGGATTTTAATACGGTTTTCACCAATGGACGGAGTGATTCACGAGGAAGGTTTTGGTCTATAATTCATTAATGTTTTGTGTAAATCGGCTGAAATATGACGATGATTGTCGAAGATGTCGGAGTCATGCCTACTGGGAGCTTTACGGGCGTGAACCACGTACACTAATAAGTATATATAATATTACGATACAAACGTTTTATGTAAACGCTTATTCTACCTTATTGGCTAGTTCTTAATGAAGGACTACACAAGACAACAACTCACTTGGTACAAGAAACAAACACACTGATTACTCATGTTATTCCACTGCAGAGTAACTTTATTGTATTACAGTTGCGGTTCTACAACAGGATCCCAAGAGTTCAAAAGACATCAGTTGCTGAATTAAAAAAAAAATGTAAAGGAACGCCTGCGAGCAAACGGTTATACAAATATTCAGTTCATGGATGGCACACCTTGGGGATGAAACGATCGCCTCCTGGTTTTTTGTTACACATGCAAACAGCACACTGTGCCATCTCATCGTCTGTCTCTCGTGTGCTTAATATGTGTCTATAATATTCATCTCATCTAATTTCATCTTTTTTTTGTTTTTGTTTTTTTTTGTGCTTTAATGTATATGTTGCCTTACTGTTCATGCAGTTATCACCTGTAATTGAGGTACCACTTCTTTTATTTTTTATTTTATTAACTGTGTGCTGTCATGTATCAGTGTGTACTTTGTTGGTGATCTAATAAATAAATAAATCTCAAGTTTGAATCCTGATATACGTGACCCCACTTATCCACATTGGAACGGCATGGTGGAATAAGTTACAAGTATTATATTCAAGATGAGAGGATATGTTTGCTCAACAATTGGACATTTACTTTTATATAATAGATAGATCTGGCGATGGTCACCACCGCTCATTGACATCGGGACTGTAAGAAATATTAAACTTCCCTAACATCACCAATGCACCACCAACCTTGGGAACTAAGTCGTTACATCACTTGTGTCTGTAATCACACTGGCTCACTCACCCTCTAAATCGGAACACAATACTAAATATTGCCTGTAGAATATCTGACAAGTGGGTGGTACCCAGACTGACGTACGTACGTAGTGGTGGTACGACGTGGTACGTTGCACAGAGCCCTACCAAGTAAAACTTTACAAACTATTATATATTTACATAATGCTACATTTAATAATAATAATAAGGTCCCCCAGAACAATTTCGGCCTCGGCTGCCAATCCCAAGAGAGAGCCAACCACGCAAGAGATATTATAGTGCACAAGTGTGTGCGCAAACAAAGGTGCACTTTCTATTCCCTAACTTTCATAATCCGATGGGACGGCAATCCAACATGACCGGAAAGAGTTCAGGGCAGGACCAACGGCTTCACGTGCTTTCCGAGGCACGGGAGTGAACACACTTCCAACTTCCAGACTCCGGGCTGCTACTGAGAATTTTCTGACAGAAAAACCGAATAACTTTTATTGACCCGAATTGAACCCAGAACCTCCGGGTCTGCTGCCTTACATCAAGCCACCAGACAAACGAGGCAGTCGATGCTACTATTACATAATGCTTCGCCCTATATACCCCGTTACATGACCATCAAACCAAGAGTTGCTGATAATTGACAAATGAATGGTTCAATTAAATGCTATCAGTTCAATGATCAAGACTCAAATTAACGATTGCATCCATTCTTATCCGATTGTGGGTACACGATTTATAATCACTGAAGCCCCCCCCCCCCCCCATTCTAGTTCGCTTGTTAGTATTATTCTAGCGATTATTATTAAAAACAGTTATCATTTTTGTTACAATCATTAGCGAATTTGTCAACCAAGTGATATGTCAGCTTGATCTATGGACAACTGTAATGTTCTTGGCTCACTCATACTTCTAACCAGTTTTTTTCTTATAAAGTACGTAGGCAAATGGGCCACCTGATGGTAAATGGTAACCAATGGTTAATATTTCTTACAGCGCTAGTCCAAGGTAATGTAGGCTAGTCTGCCTACTCTGTACCATAAAAAACTGTAATTAAATATACATTTTACTTCTTAATAAACTACACACATCAAAAAAAGTCCAAGCATCACGTTACTACAAATTATATATTTTTATAAGAGGATTATAAGAGGGGCAAACGAGGGAGGCTCAGCTGATGGAAAGTGACCACCACCGACCATGGACACCTGCAACAGCCGATGGCTTGCAGGTGCGTTGTCGGCCTTTCGTATTAATTATTGGTTATATATTTTCTTACCAAAACTATGTAACCTTTTCTGTTCCAGATAAATTACAATAATACACTAAACTTATTATTTAAATAATGAAATATAAATACGTTATAATGTTAAAAACCGAGATGGCACAGTGGTAAAAACGCGTGAATCTTAACCGATGATCATGGGTTCAAACCCGGACAAGCACCACTGAATTTTCATCTGCTTAATTTGTGATTATAATTCATCTCGTGCTTGACGGTGAAGGAAAACATCGTGAGGAAACCTGCATATGTCTAATTTCACTGAAATTCTGCCACATGTGTATTCCACCAACACGCACTGGAGCAGTGTGGTGGAATAAGCTTGAAACCTTCTCCCCAAAAAAAAAAAAAAAGGGAGAGGAGGCCTTTAGCCCAGCAATAGGACATTCACAGGCTGTTACGGTGTTACGGTACGGTTAAAAACCATTCTAAGATTCAAATTAGTACATGTTGCTTAGACTTTTTTTAATGTAACTTTCTAATAGTGAAAGAATTGATAAAATCGATTGAAAAGTTTCAGAGTTTATCGAATACAAATAAACAGATCTATCCTCTTTATAATATAAAGATTCAAACAATCCATATTACAAAGTGTGAACGGCAATATTTATTAGTTATGGCGATTTTTAGTTAATTTGATAAGGATAAACACTGTGTTAATCTATATATACAGTACGGGCCGGTTGGCGTGGTTGGTAGATACTTGACTTTCACGCCGTTGTGGGTTCGATTCCCACCCAGGACAGACATATTTGCGCGTAAACATGTCTGTTTGTCCCGAGTCTGGGTGTAATTATCTATATAAGTATGTATTTACAAAAGAAAAGTAGTATATGTAGTATATCGGCTGTCTGGTTTCTATAATACGAGCTCTGCTTAGTTTTGGATCAGATGGCCGTGTGTGAATAATGTCCCAGGATATTATTATTATTATGAGTACTATTCATATTTCTTATTTGATTACAATGACTAATGCGTATCCAAAAAAAAATCATGCTAGTTTTCACCCATGGCTTCTGTGTTGAGGATCGGGCCGGTGTCAGGTATAACAGCCTATGTCCTTGCTTAAGGTTCAAGGTTGGTTCATAGCGAATTTCATCATTTGTTTCAGCGGTTTAGCCGTATAAGCGTAACGGACCGACAGAGTTACTTTCGCATATAATATGAATATAGATACATATAGATAATCACGTTATTTATTGGTGGTAGAGCTTTGTGCAAGCTCGTCTGGGTAGGTACCACCCACTCATCAGATATTATTTAAAACAGCAGTACTTGGTATTGTTGTGTTGAGGTTTGAAGGGTGAGTGAGTATAATTACAAGCACTTGGGACATAACATATTAGTTCCCAAGGTTGGTGGCGCATTGACGATGTAAGCAATGGTTAACATTTCTTACGATGCCAATGTCTAAGGGCGTTAGTGACCTCTTACCATCAGGTGGCCCATATGCTCGTCCGCCTTCCTATTCTATATATAAAAAAAAACGTTATGGTTATATCAAAATTATCACTGTTATACTGTGTACTATATATGTATCAATTGTGTTTCACAAGGATCAATTTTGGGGCCTGTTCTATTTTTGGTCTTTATGTATCAATGACTTATGTGACTTTCTACAATAATCTATATCTGTATTGTTCTCTGACGACAGTTTATTGATAAAATGCAAAATTGCTTTACAACGCGCGGCCTATTGGTTCGTGTGTTCCCGAATCAATGACGTCATAACGCTGCTCAAAGCAAATATTACCTCTGGCTTATTTATTACGTGAAAACGAAACGTCATTCGTGTTATTTTGAAGCTCTGTCATCCAATCTACTCACCAGACAGCTCCAACGTTTTTATATTTAAAGGAGATAATATTTAAAATCCGATGACATATTTACAAGTTAATCGATATTCTACCGCAGAAGCATCAAAGGATGAACGGTTTCCATTAAAACAGCAAAAGTACCTTGGGATGCACTTTTGCCATTTTCGCCATATCAATGTGTGATGTCTGTGTGTTCGATCTTATGAAGTTATATAAGCCAATCTTCTGTAGAGTCTTAAATATAATACTAACCTTAATAGAATTAGGCAGCGCGGCACCGTCGCGGCGCCCAGCGCGCCCCCTCTCATCCTAGAAGCAAAAAATAATAATATTAAACCGCACATCGAAACATTATCGAAATATTACACACAGTGTACAATACCGTTTTACAATACACACAGTTGTACAGTGTACAATAATAAAAATGCACGTTTTTAGGAAATTACTAATATTCCTATCATATTCCTTCCTCTATTCCTATTCCTATTCTTATTAAGCTTACAGCTTGTGTAAGGAGTGGGGATGCCAGCCCAAGTACTTAATATTGAATCTGCGATTTTTTCAAAGTCATTCCTATAAGTTTTTTACTTCAACGCGACGTCGAATAAAATGTTTTTATTAAAATACAAATCATACAATGACAGAACCTTCGCTTGCGTGCGCAGAACATCTCACAAAAGTTTCACCACAATCTGATGAATGGTTTAAGAACCCTTAGAGGAGATACAGACAAACAATTTCTATTAATAGAAGATAAAATAAAATTATTGTCTTCTTACGATTTTTTTATTTTATTTCATACTGTTTCATAGTTTCGTTTATAAATAAGGAGTCGTGCCAATTTTATTACGAATCATTCAACTGTGAACTGTCGTGGGGTCAATATCAATTGGTTTAAATGATTGACAGTACTCTATATCATGGACCCCGACACTTTAACATATACATACAAATACAGCAACGTCTTGTCTGTGATTACAAAATAACTGCTTCTTTTTAAGATAATATATATTGCGAATGACCAAAACATATTTTTTTGTCTGTCTGTTTGTCCGGGGTTATCTTCAATACAATTAAAAAATAATCACAAATGCAAATAATTAAATTATTATAAGTACTCCAAGGTACCGTTTAGTCTTTATTTCATCAAAATCAGTTAATTCTATCAAAATATATAGCAACTTAAAGCTCACGTACGTAATTTTTTTGTCCATTATTTTAGTCATATAGTATGTATATAAATAAATAAAATTGAAGTGACTGTCTGTTCTTTTAAAATAACTGCCTATATTTAAGTTAATTGCGAATTACCAGCCATTTTAATAATTTAAATATTTATGTGTATAATACAGAGAGGCATTACGTTTTAAAGTAAGAGATCTTATTTTATATAAATTCTATGCTGTCGAAGCCTTTGGTTTACTAGATAATTATAAAAGCATATTTGAAAACATACTGACACAGCGTTAAACAAGGAAAAGTTTCAAAACTAAAGCCCGTCTCCGTAAAACTCGAATGAAAGGTATGACGAGCAAGCGAAGCAGCGAGCAAGAAATAGTAATATACAGCCAAATCAGTCTGGAGACGTTTTTGCGTATGTAGTAGTGCACCGTCAGTAAATAAATAAATAAACAATTATTTTACAGGATATGTAACATGATCAGCAGACGATAAAGATGCTTCTAAAGATACCTCATCTATAGTACTACTATTGCCTCTTTGATCCGCATTGACTGCCTCATTCGTCTAGTGGCTAGATATAAGGCCGCAGACCCCAAGGTCCGAAGGGTTCAAATCCCAAGTCGGGCCGACAAAAAGTTAAGTTAAATTAGAGAAGACATAACAACAACAAAAATAATAAGATAGTAAATAATAACTCAAACGAAAACGTATTTAAGCGTTAGTTACACTAATCAGACAATGCACGCCATTTTAGTACATATCTTGATGGTACCATTTTGGGTGTATTGCGAAATGCTAACGCGAGGGACCTGCGCACTGCGGTACGCAAAATATTTAGCAACCAGCAAAGGTTTACCACTAGCAGCATAGCTCGACTTCGCGCTGTTACAATTAATTTATTTAGTATAGTAAATATCCCACTCTAGTCTTCTCTTCTCTCCTAGTTTGGAGATTATTCCACCACAAAGCTCTAATGCGGACTGGCGGTTACACGTGAGGCGAAGTTTGGCAAGTCTTCTCGCCTTTTTCCTTCTCTTTCTTTGTGCTCGGTGCACGAGAAGAATTATAAACACAAATTAAGTACATGAAACTTAATGATGCTTGCCATTGCAAACGACATCTTCTTTCACTCATTACAAGAAAAAATAAATATAAGCTTACTGATTCAGAATGTTTCTTCAAGAACCGACAAGAAACTAAATAAACCTAATCCCATATTTAAAATCTATTTATTTATGTTTCGTCACAGTATTTCTTCTTCCATACATCTCTATCGCTTGTCATATTCTGTCTCTCTTATGCACGTGATCATTTCATCTCTCTTTTTTTATTCTTAAACGACAACCTTTTAAAATCAGTGATGATGACGCGCAGACAATATCCGATCGTATGGTGAAGCCGAAATCTATATTAATATTATGAATACGAAAGGAACTCTGTCTGCCTGTTCATAAACTACTGAACCGATTTTGATGAAATTCTGTATGTCGCAAGCTTGAACGCCAAGGAAGGACATGAGCTATTTTATTATATCTAACATATACCCCCTTCCCCAAAACACATGGGCGAATTGTGTTAATTAAACCTAGGCATATGACGGACAGATGGTGCGATCGTCCCACAGCTGGGTTTAAGTGTCCTTCATGAGGTTTGGAGCTATTCCACCACGCTCTTCGATAGTGGGCTGGTGGATACACTTGTCAGATGTTTTATGTAACATATCACACACCATTAACCACCACATACAACCTCGAGATGAATTTAGAACACAAATTATATATATTTTTTATATACAATTTAATTAATATATAACTAATTATATTTAAATATAATCTAAATACGAATTTGTTTTTAATATTACCGTAAATAAATAAATTAAAAAAATAAAACATAAAACCATTTACCATACCATTGAAATAACTAAATTTTCTATGCAAATTAAACTATAAACTTCTAGAATTTTCGATTTGTTTTCAATTACACAATATAAACGATCGTTTGTGCGTTAATGGCCTTACAAGGATGAGGGGTAAAGAGAAAGGTATTATATGGAGCAAATTAAACATCGTTCCGTCCTTGTCGTTACCACACGGACTCGTGAAGGTGTGAAAGGGAGACAGAACTGTACCGTGAGAACCTAACATTTGCTTTCACTGGTCTTGGTAAACGCACTTTAAAAAAGATGGTTTTAGATTGCAATATATATATATTGATATCTTAAATTATTATGTAATATGATAATGTTTATCTCGACTACATAAATAGAAGATAAATACATAAGAGTATTTACTTATTTTAAATAGTAATATTTAGTATCTTTTAAAGAATTAACCTTTTACATAATACTTTAAACAGTAACGTGACGAATATTATTTCATTCTGTATGTTAATCTGTTCGCGCATAACTTCTGAACTACTTATCATAATATATCAAACGAGAGATCGTTAGAAGCGTCTTGATCGTCCACGTTATAAGTGACGTCACTCTGAATTCAATATGGCGGACTAGACGAGAATTTACCCTAAAAGATATAAGGTCCTATATTTGAAAAAATAAATTCGCGATGGGAATCAAATGGAAAGGCTCTATCAGCATAAACAAAATATACTTTATATACTTGTCCACGCTCGTTGCTTAAATCTAATATATAAAAATCTCGTGTCGTGAGAATATCTCGTGTCGTGAGAATAGGTGGTAAAGTATATTTCATACCGCTAGCTGATAAGGGTGTCCCTATCCAGAATCTTTTTTTCTATTTTTTAGACATTTTTTTTATTTGTATTTTATTTTGATTTAGCATTAAAAAAAATAAGTTAAATTTAAAGTGAAAAAAGTAATATATTTTTATCCTCATACCTCCCAAATATACATAACAAATTTCATAAAAATCGGTCGAGCCGTTTCGGAGGAGTTCGACCACGAACACCGTGACACGAGATTTTTTTAAATTGTAGTTTTTTTTTAATTGTAAACTTTTAATCGTACATCACGCGTTATAAGTATTAATTAACTAAAACATATTAATGAATATGGCACACTGAAAAACATATTAATTACGGGAGAACCCTGATATAATGTTCTGAAGATTGTAAGACTCGATCAGATATTCATGGAGCGTATCTGTCAATTTTTTTTTTTAATATTAAACAATAATAATCTACATTTATAAACTGTCAACAGGTACTTTGACAGATACTATTAATGGCGGGAAATTGACTTATTTTTTCTCACGGGTCATTACGTGGCAACATATTTATAACGATATTTTATGATTGCGAATACAAATAATCCCTTCATCTAAATGTCGTTTTATTTTTAAGCTGAGACCAAGTTCTGTCAAGACATATATATGCATATATATTATATTAGGTAAAGGCAAAACTATTCAGTACATTTATCACCTCTGTTTGTGGTTTTTTTTTTATTGCTATTGACGGACTTCAGTGTTGTCAATATAAAAAATTGGTAATAATAATTTCAAAACGTGCTTGAATTTCCAAAACTATAAACCTAATAGGTTTTTAATAGATATATGACGTCATAGAGTCAGAAACGTTGCCAGATGTGACGAATTTTTTTTTATTTCATTTAGCAGACGGATCGCCCATAGATATTAGCGATGTAAGTAATATTTACCATTTCGTACATCGCCAGTGCGCCACCAACCTTGCGAACTAAGATTTTACATCCCTTGTGCCTGTAGTTACACTGGCTCACTTACCATTCAAACTAGAATACAACATATTGTTTGGCGGTAGAATACCTCATAAGTAGTTGGTAACTACACAGACGGGCTCGCACAAAGCCCTATCACCAAGTATTATAGTATTAACGGCAATGTTATGTTTTATATAAAATAAATAGGCCGACAGGCAGATGAGCCACACGATGGTAAGTGGTCACCATCGCCCAAAGACTTTGGCAATGTAAGTTATACTAACCAATTCTTTCCTCTACTTATTTTATATGATATGAAATAAACTTTTAATAATTATTTTTTACGTGAAACGTGTGTAAATTGATACTCTATTATTTGACTGCATGAAAATCAATTGCTACAGACAGACAGATTTTTATTATCTATATCATGATCGAGTAATACACATTATTGATAATTTATTATAACATGGACTTTAAATATATCAATTGCCAAATCTAGATATATTTTTTAATTTATTGAATAGGTAGGCGGACGAGCATATGGGCCATGTGATGGTAAGTGGTCACCAACGCCGATAGACATTGGCATTGTAAGAAATGTTAACCATCGCTCACATCGCCAATGCGCCACCAACCTTGGGAACTAAAATGTTATGTCCCTTGTGCCTGTAATATTACTGGAACAACAATACCAAGTACCGCTGTTTTGCGGTAGAATATCTGATGAGTGGGTGGTACCCAGACGAGCTTGCACAAAGCCCTACCACCAGTTAATGAATTTGACTATCTTTACTTATATAATTCATATTAATAACTCACCATGTACACCATTAAGTATATTTTGTGCAAATCTCCGAACCATCCACCTGTCTTTTTAACTGTGGACAAAATTAAATAAATGAGTTATATTGTTTGGATACAATCGTGGTCGACGCGGATAGTAAGCATCTTTTTTTATGTAATAGGTGGACGAGCAAATAGGACACCTGATGTTCAGTGGTCACCCAGACATTGGAAGTGAGGAATATTAACCTGGGTGGGTGGTACCTACCCAGACCATGATGGTGATTTTCTATATACATTGTACCCTATTTTGTTTGCCTCAATAAATAAATAAATTTAGTTAAACACCATGATAATACTTACACTAGATAAGAGTCCTTTATATCTTCTTGAATCATAGATATTTTTAAACATTTTATTTATTTAACTATTTTTTACTAACTAATACTGGCCATATACTAAATAATACAAATAATTACATCATATTTAATATTAAAACAAAAATAAAATATATTTAAATAAATGTCACATTGCTACTATTTTTTTCTTTCTTAAAATAGTATTCTCTCCATCATTATGCATCTGTAACAAAAGAAAAATAAAAATTAAAAACAAACCAAACACCAGAAAAACTTTTTTATTGGGATGGCAACACCAGACGTTATTACATTGCTTAGAGACTGTTTAAGGTCCTCCAGACCGATTTCGGCCACGGTGGTCAATCTCAAGAGAGATTAGCCAACTGCGCAGAACATATTATAGTGCACAAGTGTGTGCGCAAACACAGGTCTCATAATCATCATCTCTCATCAGCTCTCATAATCCGATGGGACGGCAATCCGACCGACCGGAAAGAGTTCAGGCGCAGGACCAACGGCTTTACGTACTTTCCGAGGCACGGGAGCGTGCACACTTCCAACTTCCAGACCCGAGGCTGCTACTGAGAATCTTCTGACAGAAAAACCCAGTAACTTTTTTTATTGTACCGACCTGGGAATTGAAACCAAGGCCTCCGGGTCTGCGGCCTTACATCAAGCCACTAGACCAACGTGGCAGCCAAACAACGACTGTTTAGCTAAACACTGATTCATATTTTTTGAAAGAGAAATCAGTATTTCACTAAACATCCCCTAAATTACGACTATATGTAAGGCCGTTAGGGATTTGAAATCAGGGAGTAATTATTTTCCTACTTTATTATCTCAACATTATTTTAATATCAATGCAAAAAGATTGCTTTATATTTAATTGTCAACCTTATATATATATATATATATAAATATATATATATATATATATATATATATATATATATATATATATATATATATATAATAAAAATTATGTCACTTTCAAGCTTTTATTTTATGTTATAGGATCAGCAAATGGAACAGCTGATGGTAAGTGATCAGCCCATTTACATTGGCGATGTAAGAAATGTTAACAATTCCTTACGTCGCCAATGCGCCACCAAGTATGGCAACGAAGATATCATTGTGCCTGTTTCCTGTGCCATAAGATTCATGCTTGTGCCTGTAGTTACATTTCGCTCACCCTTCAAACCGAAACGGGACAATAGTAAGTATCTCTATTTAGCGGTAGAATATATAGCGGTAGAATATATAACAGGCTGTTACGGAAAAAATATAATCATCATATTTTTTCCGTAACAGCCTGTGAATGTCCCACTGCTGGGCTAAAGGCCTCCTCTCCTCTTTTTGAGGAGAAGGTTTGGAGCTTATTCCACCACGCTGCTCTAATGCGAGTTGGTGGAATACACATGTGGCCGAATTTCAGTGAAATTAGACACATGCAGGTTTCCTCACGATGTTTTTCTTGACCGTAAAGCACAAGATGAATTATAATCACAAATTAAGCACATGAAAATTCAGTGGTGCTTGCCCGGGTTTGAACCCACTGGGCCATCTCGGCTCTTCATCATATATAATCATCATATATTTTGTTCAATATATTATATATTAAATACTAGCACTACACGTTATCTCCCGTGCATATTTTTTTATAATCGTAAAATAAAGTAAAAAATATTAAATAAAACTTGTATAATGAAGACCGTGGAAGACCTTGGACAAAACATAATTATTTGTTAGTACGAGATTTAAAAAAAAAGTTTCTATTTCAAAAACGTCTTCTAAACGAATATCTATCTTGTAGTTCAAGATGTGCATTGATAAATAATAATTATCGGTCAGAACTTTTAAAATATTACTATACATTATAAAACAGAGTCCTACCTCCGCGGCTGTCTGTATGTACGCGATAAACTCAAAAACTACTGAATGGATTATGATACGGTTTTCACCAATGGACGGAGTGATTCATAAGAAAGGTTTTAATGTATAATTCGTTACTCTAAAATATAACGACGGTTGTTGGAGATGTCTGAAAACAATATGCCGGGAGTTTTACGGGCGCGCGCGTAAACTAAGAGTATATGTTTTACTAATTGTGAAGACCTTTATTCTACCGGAACGAAGCCGGGACTGGTAACAGTACAAAAGGATACTGTTTTGACGTTTGACGCTACCATTTCATATAATAAGACCGATCATCTGTCACGAATGTCTTGAGACAGCTCAATTGACAGAAGCATACTCCATGTTTGTTTTTTTTTTTGTTTTTTACTCTTAATAGGCCAGCGATTGACCGTTGACTTGCCTGATGTTAAGCATCGAAACGGTTTAGGATTTAGCACGCTTGCCTTAGACTATCTCACTTTCCATCAGGTGTGATAACAGTCAAGCGCTAACCTAGCCATTTAAAAAAAAACTATTTTATCTGGATTTGAAGACCATCTATATGTCATATATATAATTAAATTAAAACTAGCAAAATCCGCCATGCCTATTTTATGCATTTTCTATTTACAAAGACCGATAGTATTGTATTTATTTATGTTTTTCATGTTGCACATATTTAATAGATTATACTAAAGATTATGGCTGGCAGTAAGATGTTAATTAATACAAAGCGCTATCATTTTTTCCATAGACCTCAATTCTCAACAGCGCTGCAGCGACTGATAAGTTTTTATCTAAATAAACAATAGCGAAATTTAAATCAGGAAAACGTAGTTTAGAGAATATTTCGTGTCTGTTTTTTTCTATGGAGACTATATTATGCTTTCTTGCTTTTGATCAAACACAATCCTCGAAAATATAATGAAGTTTATATACAATATTTTGTTATTTACTGGTGGTAGGGCTTTGTGCAAGCTGGTCTGGGTAGGTACCACCCACTCATCAGATATTCTACCGCAAAACATCATTACTTGGTATTGTTGTGTTCCGGTTTGAAGGGTAAGCGAGCCAGTGTAATTACAGGCACAAGGGACATAAAATCTTAGGTCCCAAGGTTGGTGGCGCATTGGCGATGTAAGAGATGGCTAACATTTCTTACAGTACCAATGTCCAAGGGCGTTTGGTGACCACTTACCATCAGGTGGCCCATATGCTCGTCAGCCTTCCTGTTCTATAAAAAAAAAACTATGAACTGGATTTGCACATACAGGATTAAGTAAAAGATAAGATAATTTTGCTTCATATATAACCAATCTTTGGTGATATTGAAAATTGTCTGCTTGTTTGTTCCAGTGGCTCGTGAGGCCGCAAATCCCCAGGGTCCTGGGTTCGAAGGCCATTAAAAGATTATGGGGTTTCACTCAGTCAACACAGAATCGGGAAAGCACGTGAAGCCGCCTGAACTCTTACCGTTCGTGTCAGAATTACTGTCCCATCGGATTATGAGTGAGGGAATAGTGAGTGAGCTTGTGGCTTTGCACAGTTGGCTTGACGATGAACAAAAATTGAGGAAACATTTAAATATCTGACACCAAAAATAATATAATACTAACAACAAACAAGAATTGGAAGTATTCAACGAATTGTATAGATAAGGCTTATTACTTATCACAAATAAATTAATGTCGAATTATATAATTCAAATAACAAAAAATTGTTCAATTTTTTGTTGATTAAAGTTACATTAATTAAAATCGATGAATGTTTTAATAATTAACTGACAAATGTGTGGTACCCACAAAGTTGACCGTGCGCAAATCCATCGATATCGATTTTATATTTCATAACAAATTGTCTGCCGTTCCAGACAGTTAAAACATTTAATAATCCATTTTTACATTCAAACTATAAAGGAAATAGTAAAATTAAAAGGGAATACAAAAATAATAGATATTTGCAATTCAATAAACCCTCCTTTTCAAGACAAAAACTAGTTGGTAGGGCTTCTGTTTGTTTCATCTAGTTTCTCAGTCAACAAAGACAATTTTTTATATCTCGTTGCAACGAAAACGCATTTACGGGTATCCCCCCACTTGGAAGTGGAAGGAATATGTGGGAGTGCCACATACTAAAAGCCCAGATGGGGGATCACGGGATTGCTTGCGCCCTAAAGGTAAAATGTGACGCCCTAAAGGTTTATCCGTCTGTGCTGGCCAAGAAATTTTTCTAGGGGGGTTCTCGCCCCTTTGTTTCAATTACTCCCTTCAGTCAATAAAAGCCTAGTAAATCACCATACTCTGCCATAATGCTTTGATTTATTTTTTAATTATATTTGTTTGATTTTACACCATATAAGCCGAGATGGCCCAGTGGTAAGAACGCGTGAATCTTAACCGATGATCGTGGGTTCAAACCCGGGCAAGCACCACTGAAGTTTTTCATGTGCTTAATTTGTGATTATAATTCATCTCGTGCTTTTCGGTGAAGGAAAACATCGTGAGGAAACCTGCATGTGTCTAATTTCACTGAAATTCTGCCACATGTGTATTCCACCAATCCGCATTGGAGCAGCGTGGTGGAATAAGCTCCAAAACCTTCTCCTCAAAAAGGGTAGGCCCAGCAGTGGGATATTTACAGGCTGTTACCGATTTTACACCACAAGAAAATACTTCGAACTAATAATGAGAAGTATAAGATGATCTCATTGCTAATTAGCCATTCCTTAGGAAACCTTTCCATTTAGGAATGAATTCTAAGCAATTTTGGATCCATGTACTATGTAACAGCCTGTGAAAGTCCCACTGCTGGGCTATAGGCCTCCTCTCCTCTTTTTGTATGTATGTACAAAAATAAATAAAATGTTATAAACTGAATTTCAGCTCAATAAGTTATGAAACGCTGGTTTAAAACTCTATGGAAAGATTTGACCGCCAAAATTAACCATATTAGTTAAATAAAAACTATTAAATATAATCCTGGTCTGGTGATCATATGTAACAAAAATACTCCTATACATTTCTGCAAGATAGATATTATATAGTACGGTAGATTTGTATATTGGTTTTCACTCTGCCAAAATGCCACTTCCATTCGGGGACGTTGTGTACAGTTTATACACATTCAAAGTCCTGTCATTTATGCTTACAATTAAAATTATGAATAATATATTAAAAAAATGATAATAATATATTTAAATATATATAATAGGGTAGAATATTATATTTTATGTCAAGTAAATAAATAAGAATTGTAATCTTTGTGTATTATTCATACAGTATTTTCTTATATGTAACTTAAACACAAGATTATGTTTATTGTATTCGTTTAATTTAAATATAATTATTTTAGTCATATTTAATAAACATAATTTGTCTTAATTTTGCAACCGCCTTCTAATAAAATAAATAATTATAATATAATTCTTAAATAAATTATACAATATTTTGACTGAATTATTTTATATATCATAGAAGTGAACATTCTAAAGTACATATTAGTAGTATTTGGTAATATTTATCAGGGATAGGGAATTACATATCTTTTTTTTTTAATATGTTGGCAGACTGAAAATAACCAAATTGATGTGGTCTAGGTATCCGCCACAGACTCATTGGTACCTACCGCTATCCTCATAAATCTGAACAGTGAACTTATTATACCACCAGCAAGCCCGTGTAATTACAAACACGAGAGCCACATCATATGGTGGTTTATCATTATTGTTGAGTTACAGTGTATACTTCTAACAGTGCAAATGTATGCTGAAGTGGCCACTAACTATAAATTAAAGAAATCAGCACTTTTACCATCTTAGTAAAATAAAAAAATTATGAGTTAATGTAAAGCCTAATTTTCCATCGACTACACTAATTTACAACCTAAGCAATTTACTAGTCTTTGTATCATTGTCCGACATATATATTTTTTTATAAAATATCAACATTAAGACTATTCCAAGTCTATTCCAAACATGATATTTTTAAAATATTAAAAACAGATATTTAAAATTAAATATAATAATTTTGAGTATTTTGTTCCATCTAAGTACAGATAAAAAAATATATTATTACAGTTAATTTAGAAATTTTAAAAACATCTTTAGAATAAAATGAATATTAGATATTAACGTATTGATAATAAACTGTAAATATATACTTACCTTGAAATTGTAATAATTATTTAAAATAAATACTTATTCAACATTAAATCAGTAGTATTAGTACAATTTACAAACGAATAATAATGTTTAAACTATTTTTAATTTAAAAAAAAACGTTTATAAATGAAATTATAATGAAATCGTTTGAAAATCAGCACATTTATAATATGTTAAAAAATTCCAACTGCAACTTCAATATATTTCAATTTATGTTCATTTAAGTTGATTTGCATTAATAAACTAAGTACCAAGCCTCTATATGTTACGAACGAATAATTAATTAATTAGAAATTAAAAGGAAGTCTTACACACCTGAAAATCAATACAATTTGTCTATTAACTATATGTTGCTTACAGCATAATTTCACATTATTAACACTTAAATAAGGCCGAGTGAAAATCACTGTTTTGAAAATAAAAACACGAAAACCATCAATTAAGTCAATTTTCACTTCATGTAAATATTTTTATTGAACTGTCAAAGTCAAGTTAATCCAATTTTTTAAACAAACGAAAAGCCTTGAACAACTCATGGTGGATCGGCCGTTTTTAAATCCGTCGGTTTATATATTGAGTCACAGATATACTATTACAATTTTTGATTTATTGTAAGTTAAGTCAAAAAAGTTTTTATTGTAGGTTAAAAAATCTTTGTTAAGGAATAGGTTCGCACGCGGTAAAGACCGCTATCCGCCCGTGGCAGCCTTCTAATACTGCATGTAATGAACAGTGCGATAGTAAAATATTAAGGCGACCACTTACCGCGGCCGGTTTAGCCGCGAAGTACAACGCACTTACAATGCCATAATCATTACAGGGACAATTACTGATACAAATGCGCTCCTGTTTAGAGGTCGCATTCATTTTGCTTTTGTTTGACCTACCTTTTGTTATCCGTTCAAACTTTTCACGTTGTAAAATTTAAAAATTTTGTAACGCTTGAAAAATATCTTGTCTAATACTTTTACAGGAAAAGCTTTCTAATATTATAGTATCCGTTGTCACTATTAATTCATAACTAACGACAATTCAATCATTTAATAATTTTTTTTGTTTTTTTTTTATGTTATCCCATGTGATCCAAACTAATTACTTATTAAAAAAAACTAATTTATAAGATTTAAAGATTTTTTTGTATTATTATTATAATTATATATTATAAATTTCTAGTCAAATTATCGTTCATTCTGAATTATGCGATTTATTATTATAAACATATTTTTAAGTAACTTTATTATTTTTAAACTCAATAAGTTTTTCAAAGAAATAATAATATCGACTAAAGTACTTCTGTCGTATAAAGTTTGAGATGTACTAATAAGCAGACTCAGACTTAACGTAACCAAATTAATAATATTAACGCTCACAATTACAACAACAAAAGTAATCAAAAACGTAAAGTGTATAAGTCAAGTAAATCTAGAGCATCCCCGCGCGCCCTCTGCAGAATCAATCAAAGCTAATCTGTAATTGTGATTTATGATTACACGTTTATAATCGTAAACGCTAATTATTAATCTGATAACGTTTTGTCCAAGTATATTCATACGTATGTTTGAAAATAATAATAGTACTTGCCTAATTAATAAATGTCTCTGAACTGTCATTTCTTTTAAAAACATTTAGTAATAAATAACTGAAAACCAAGGTACTTTAAAATATATATATTTTTTTAATTATAATCTTTATATTATTTAAAACTAACGTTTCAAAACGAACAATATTCAAAAGGATAGTTACACTTATTCATTTATTGACAATGCGCCATCTAGTATCAGGTAGCGACAGTTATTTTGTATTTGTTAAGCAAATTTTAATATTATTTATAGTGGCGGCTAGATACAGAAAATAATGTAATTAAACGCTTCATGGGACACAAATTACTTCAAACATATATTTGAAATGTTAAAGTGATTTCAAGTCATATTAAAAATAAGTTTTCATTAAAGTGTTTTTTACTGTGTAAGTTTTACTGTCTATAATAATTAGTGTTACTACATATAAGTCGAGATAGTCCAATGGTTAGAACGTGTATTCTAAGCGATGATCGCGGGTTGAAACCAGGCAAGCATTACTGAATTTTCATGTCCTTAATTTGTGTTTATAATTCATCTCGTGTTCGATGAAGGAAACATTGTGAGGACACTTACATGTGTCCTAATTTTACTGACATTCCGCCACCATGTGTATCCACTAAACCGCTTTGGATCAACGTGATGGAATAACCGCCAATCCGTCTATTCGAAGGCCAGCTTTCTTAGCTCAGCAACGAGAAATTTGCAGGTCTTATTATTATAACAAACTTTGCTTTGTTTAAAATTATTTAATCCGAAGTATCTTTAAAAAAAACTAAAAACAGCGATTGAGCGAAAATAAAATTATTAAAATGTATTTTAACTAATTGACTTAAGACTTTATTTATTTTTTAAGCTGGAAACACCCATAGGAACAGTGGGGGGTATGCGGAGCTCGGAACTCGCCGGTGCCCAAGGCGCCGAATGCGCCCCGAACATCGGAATACCCACTAAAAAACCATGCTACCGTGAATTGGCTTAGGTCTTACTTAACAAATATTTAGACAAAATGTTGAATATTAACAAAAAGAAAAAAAAAACAAACAAAATATGAGTATAACAAGTCTCGCACACTAACAGTCGGAATATTCAATACACATTAGACGGTATTTATGAAAAAAAACATCAAAATCGAATAAGTAGTGTAGATGTTAAAGCGCAACTAACATACGCACATAGTTATTTATATTTGTATAAATTTTGGCTTCACGTTCGCATCTTTTTAATAAGTCTACACATATACAAAAACAGCCTGTGAATATCCCACTGCTGGGCTAAGGCCTCCACTCCCTTTTTGAGGAGAAGAATAAGAGCTTATTCCACCACGCTGCTCCAATGCATGTTGGTGGAATATACATGTGACAGAATTTCAGTGAAATTAGACACATGCAGGTTTCCTCACGATGTTTTCCTTCACCGTCAAACACGAGATGAATTATAATCACAAATAAGGCACATGATAATTCAGTGGTGCTTGCCCGGGTTTAAACCCACGATCATCGGTTAAGATTCACGCGTTCTAACCACTAGGCCATCTCGCTTTTCAACACGTATGTATACATAGTACCATATTGTACACTGTAATCACTGTATGGGATGTCACTGGCCCCTAAGACACGGGTCTTCCTAGTTCAAGATACCGGGGTATGTATGTATGTACAAATGTATGTACAAAACGATTTCAATAGATATATTTGATATTATCATTATGTAAGCTCGCCCATTGTCGGCGCGTGATTTTAAGACCCTGCCTTAAAATTACCTATGAAGCGCCGACAATGAAAGAATGAAAAAAGAGATAAGCTGAGAGAAGATGACGTGCGTAAAAGAGAGGGAAGATAGATAGACACAGTTTTATAATGTCAATTATTAACTCAGGTTAATTTAAAAAAGTAATACGTTGTTAACAAACAATTTCAAAATAATAGTTTTATTATTGAAAAGGGACGCAATGATAATAATGATATATAAACAATCACACAAACATACACACACAAACAAGTGAACACAAACACAAACAATACATACGAATTCTCGCATTAATATTAAGCAAGAATGTTTTTATTTTATTTTTACTGTAAATATTAATACTTACACTGTGTCTTTACTTTTATTTTTTTTGAAGCTTCGTATTATAAAATTGTAATCATATGTGGCCTCACTTCAGTGATGAGTAATAACTGTACAACCATTTTTGTAACGCTGTTGATAACAAGTAAAAATAAATAAATATTAATACTTTTTAAAAATGTCCTCTATTATCTCTGTTGGTATGGACACCCTGTCGTCCGTTATTCCGGTTGCCATAGCAACATTCTTGTAAACGCTCGCAAATGACGTTCTGAAATGAGCCAATCGGGTAAGTTCTTTTGGGCCACAGGCGGGCTTGGCGGTCAGTTCCGGCGCAATTATAAATAATTTAAAAAATAATCTATACCGTATTTTTTGTTTCAAGAATTTGCAAGATTTTGTTATAATGTAGTTATGTATATAGTTAAAATGCTCGTGCAGCTGTTACCATACATAGTAAGTTTATTTAAAACGGTATTTATGTTATTACCATAGGGTTGCCACCTGTCCGGGATTCCCCGGAATCTGCGACGTCCGAACGGGGTTCAATATAAAATTTATACGTAAAAACAAGTGTATCAGTTTTAAAAGATTGACTATATCTCTATATCTATTAACGATATCAGTATCATATTAAAGAAGAAGTGGATTAGTTTTTTAATGAGATTGTATAATATTATTAGCGGACTGGGAAAACGTTGTTATGCCATATAAATGATATATACTGAATATTTTGGTTTTTAAATAAAAAGTAACAAATGTATGGTAGTGTGTGGGGATGGGGTGATAGGATGTGCGCTGTAGACGATAACCGCCGATAAAAACAAAAAAACACCAACCATTCATTTTCTCAATTCAATGTATTTCATTAATGTAATAGACATATTCATTGTTTGATTAAAAGTTAAATGTAAAGTGAATAAAGTAATATATTTTTATCCTAAAGCAGTTAATTAATTTCGAGCAATTGAGTTTACGATATTTCTTGTCAGTCCGTCTTTAGCCAACACAAACAAGTTTGCCCACCCGAGAACATGCCACGTATACTTGTCCGTGTGATAAGAATGGTGTGCTCAAATCTAAGCCACAAACGTACATCGCTTGGCCTTACGACTTATCGATTGTCATTATTCATATATGCTCCACCCTGCGATTTTTTTCATGCGTTTATTTATGACTGTTTTCTTAAGTTATGTCTACGGATTTTGTGTGTGAGTGGTGGGTCATCGTACATTCGTCCCACATTATGAGACAAAACTTTTGAAAATGTTGTCCGTTATTTGTTTTCTTTATAATATTGGTAAATGTTCACCACCATTCTCGTTATTTTGTTGATTTCTTCGTCTGTTCTTTCTGCTATATTATTACGCATGCTTGATGCTTTATTAGTTCGAAGGCCCAAATGGGCCCCCTTGTGTCTTGCTGGCATTTACTTTAACACACATTCATTCACATTCACTGTAACTCTCACACAAATAGACCCAATTGTTGTATTTACTGATAAAAACGGTATACCGATAATGTATTTGATCTTTTAGTATTTTACCAACCTTTTCAATATCATAAAACAGGTTAATATTTCTTATCAATTAAATAAATCGTTAAATATTTTGCAAAATTTTAAATGTCAAAATGACGTGACGCTTTACGTGAATGACGTAGACGAAAGTTCGATGAGGTTCACCTTTATTAATTACTAGCTGACCCGGTGAACTTTGTTCCACCTTAAAGGCAATATCACATTATTTTAATTTTTAACTTAGGGTAATTGTAAATAAAAAAGATATAATTATTCAATTATTCTTTATTTGCCATTTATTGTAGCACCTTGTAATAAACTATATTTTTTGTTTTTTCATTAGGCGCGAAAACAAATAACGCGGAAGGTCTTCCGACACGTGAACATGCCACATATAATTGGCCATGGGAAAAACATGGGTGTTCGAGATTAAGACCACAAACTTTCAACGATTGGCCTTGTGACTTATTTACAGTCATGGCGAATGCTAGACGGATCGGAAATTGAAGCCGTTTAAACTGAAATGGCATGTCGGTTGGGATCATCGGGATCCTCGGAATGAGAACTTCCTCACCTTTGAATTTTAATTTGAGAATTGTGGCGTAAATCAAATTGTTCATCAATTTACTTACCACCAAACGTGTTCCGTTACACAATTTTGGTTGGTTTCGAAGCATGATTACTATAGAACCAATCTTTAGTCGTAAATTGTGCGGTGGTAAGCCAGGTACATCCAAGGAGTTTAAAAATTCAATGGGATAGTTGGTGGCATCATCTTCATTTGTTAGACAGTCAATAGATTTGAAAGAATGCAGTGTACCAATGATGTCATCCTGAATTATGTAATTTAAGTCATCTACATCTTTATTCTTAGCTGCCAAAATTGCTCGCTCACTCAACCATTCATTATTTTTGAGGTTAGTCATGATGTTTGGGAATACTTTGTTGATGAGTTCGTATTTTGATGAGACAAAGTTACAAAAATTCGGAGGAAATGAAATCAATCCGCTCGATTCGTCGACGGGTACTCGACCATTGCCGATAGTTAGCAATTGCTCAGAGAAATCTTCAGCAGATGTATCGTTCAGCAATGCAACTCTCATGTTTGTTGTTAGCTGAAGTTTCTTATCATAGCGCCATAGATTCGATGATTTAAGGCAAGCGTTTATGTCGTCAGCAGCAGTCGATCTGGGAATTACTGGCAATGTTTGGCGGAAATCACCAGACAGTAAAATCATTGCTCCTCCAAAACATCTCGAGTCATTAGTAGATCTTTCAACGTTCGGTTAAGTGCTTCCAATGCACGTTTGTGCGCCATTGTGCATTCGTCCCAGATGATCTTCGATTCTGATAAAACTTTGGCCGTAGCGGAGCGCTTTGTAATGTTGCATGTTGGTTCTTCAATAGATTGAAGATTTAACGGCAATTTCAATGCAGAATGTGCCGTACGACATCCTTCTAGCAATGTGCACTCTTGAACAACCTGACCAACGCATGATGTTCTTGAAGCAGTTGTTGCAGATCTTGAAGAATTGCTCTTTTCGTTGCTGTATTGATCTCTTGACGTCGATCAAGTTGTTCCTCTGTGTTGCCCATGAAGTATATTTGTAAAAATTTATGCTGTCCATCATCGAGAGGTTGCAATGAACCAATTCGATGGTGAATCTGTCCTTCTATCTACAAAATAAAAAACAGTCATTATTACTTTACAAACACTACAGGAATAAATACAATATGTTATTATTCTACTGTATTGTGTATAAGTACAAAAACAAATAAATACCTTGAATATTAATTTTAGCTTAACATAAACACACGCGATTAAGTCTCGTAATACTAAAATCAATATGAGTGATAATCATGAAGGTTTAAATAAATATAAATACCTTGAATGTCGGATTACATCCTCGTTCTTCAATAATGTCTGCCCCAAATGAGGTCATTTGGAAACAACTATTGTATTTTTGGGTGTTTCCAAGAAAATGACGGGATTCGGGTGTTTCGCCACGAAGCAATGAATTTAATGGCTCAGGTGGCGGAGTCAATAATGGCAATTTCACTTTGCCATTAAGGCAGCACAATCCTGACCGTTCTCCGGAAAACTTTAATGCGCCACAATACTCGCAAACAACGTCCATTGGCCCAATGCGAACGCTAGTATGCAAGCAGTAATCAGTCGTGCAATCGTATTGATACGCTGCCCGATTCAAATCAGTATTTGATGAATTTCTTCTTGTGCTTCGTAAATTATCTAGCTGTTGATCTCTGAGGTTTGCTCGACGATTTCGCATTGCCAACCGAGCCGTTTCACGGGCTGCCTCCCATTGCTCTTGTGAGTGAGAAGCACGTAGTCGAGCCATACTAAGGCGGCGCTCTTCACGTGCATTTTCTTGCTCTTCTTCAGTGCTTTCATTCGCAATGTTTCGAATTACCCTTGCATTACGGCTTTGTCGAAAAAGATTTGATCGTCTTGGTCTCGGTATGGTATTTTTATTGATGATAAATGGCACAGAAATACGATATTAAAAAAATAATAATTAGAAGTTGAAGTTCGCTTTTCTTTCTTTTTATTAGAAACTTTAAACAGGCACAGAGTATTTATATTCCTTGTTTTATACGAATTAATCAACCGGCAAGACTTTTTTTTAAATATTCTCAGCTGTCAGTGGCTTTTTGTTATATACTACCGGACTTTTTTAAAAATATGCTCAGCTGTCAGTTGCGTTTTGTTATTACATTTTTAACAAATGAACCGCTGACTTATATTTTGACTGAGTTGTTTTGTTATTACATGTCAGTTGCGTTTTGTACATACATACCACATTTTATGTCACATCACACGGGAACGACGGGAACGGGATAAAAAGTATCCTATGTCCTTCTCCCAGTTCTTAGCTACCTCCCTACCAATTTTCAGTCAAATTGGTTCAGCCGTTCTTGAGTTATAAATAGTGTAACTAACACGACTTTCTTTTATATATATAGATTTTGATATTGTTCATACAAAAATACTAAAATCGTGATTACAAAATGGGACGACGGCTTAGGAGGGTGAAAATTTGGGGTTACATACATTTTGATGCTAAACCAAAATAAAATACAAATTAAAAAAAAATGTCTAAAAAATAGAAAAAAAAAATCTGGATAGGGACACCCTTATCAGCTAGCGGTATGAAATATACTTTACGACCTATTCTCACACCTCCCAAATATACTAAACAAGTTTCATAAAAATTGGTCGAGTCGTTTCGGAGGAGTTCCGTCACAATCACCGTGACACGAGATTCTTATATATTAGATGGAACTTAAATTACCTGGCTAAGGTCTCCTCTCCCTTTAAGCACAAGATTCAGAGCATGAAGATGGCAGAATTTCGGTCGGTGTTCTTAGCCACATGTACCACCGGGCACGAGAGGAATTAAAAATACAAATTAAGCACGTGAAATTTCAATACAATAAAAGCAATATACTGCACTGATGGTAGGGCTTTGTGCTAGCTCGTCTGCATAGGTGCCACCCACTCATCAGATATTCTACCATTCAATGTTCCGGATTGAAGGGTGAGTGAACCAGTGTAATTATAGGCACAGGGGACATAACATAGTTCTCAAGGTTGATGGCGCATTGACGATGTTTAACATTTGGTGACCACTTACCATCAGATGGCCCATATGCTCGCGCGCCGACGACGATATAAAATAATATAAAAAAAATACTTATCTGGGTTGGCATCTGCGATCAAGTTAATATTCACGCGATCCAACCGCCACATCCCTTACAGATGGCAACCCTAAATTAATAATAAATTATAATCCCATCTGTGTAGCGTGATAAGAACCAATTGAATAATATTGATGAATTAAAATTTTTCACGCTCGATTGGCGAATTTTTATTTATTAGTTTGACGAGGACGAAATTATTTTATTTTAACAATTTATTGCTGACCGTAATTGTATTCGACGATTATATAAATGATAAACAAGCGTGTACTTAGTTTTTGCTGACTTCCAAGCAGGATGTGAAAAAACATTAATTGTTATATAATTGACTCGGTTATTACAAGGGTGAGAAAGTGTAAATACCGAGTTTCTTGACATGACTTGACGGTTTTTCTCGATTATACATTGACGGGCCGGTTGGCGTGGTTCGATTTCCACCCAGGACACACATTTGTGTGCATGAACATGTCTGTTTGTCCTGAGTCTGTGTGTAATTACCTATATAAGTATGTATTTACAAAAGAAAAGTAGTATATGAAGTATATCAGTTGTCTGGTTTCCGTAGTCTGTTCCATTATCTGCTTAGTTTGGGATCAGATGACCGTGTGAGAATAATATCCCAGGATGTTACAATATCATATTATTGAGAACTGGTAGTTCTACAATAAAGTAACATGACTGAATTTATGTCTGTATATAGAATTATAATTAGTTAAAACTTAATTAGTGTCTACTCCTTGTTTCTGTATTTTATATCATTATTTGTTATATATTTTATTTAAATAAACGTATACACGCCCCTATATATAAAAACAATCATGTTCAGTTACTTACTAATATATATATTATTTATATTCAAAAGCTGAGTCCAGCGGCGTAGATAGGCAATATTGCCAGCGTCTTGGGTACAATGCCACAGGACAAATTGTATGTGTATTTTGTTTTTATTTTAATCTTATATATTATAAAAATGACTGTACATAGTTTCAATAAAATAAATAAACAATTATTAATTACTTTAAAGCAAATCTAAGTATTGTAATTGTGGTTGACAATGGCGTCTTCTTCTATAATTTGTTACATCAGGTGGCCCATATATCTACCCACCTATAACCAAAAAAAATGGAAAATAAGTAATAAAAATCACTTCAAAATCGTACGTTTTATTTACTTAAATGCTATAATCATACATTACATTTTACATAATAAGTTATATAAAAAAATTGTTGGTATATCTGTATATACAGTTGTTCTCACACGACTGTCCAAAAAGGAGTGTTATGTCTTTAGGGTTCATGTATGTTTCTTTATTCCATCATAACTTTTAAACGACTGAACGAATTTGGATGATCTTTAGACCATAATCTTGAGTGAATTTGGGCTATATTTTTTAATTTTTTAGATCGTTTTGATGATGATGATTCAGATGATGGATCTGAGTCAATCAGTATAAAAAAATGCGGCCGTCACTCGACCGACAAATGTGTAATATCGAAATTGATGGTTAACATACATATAAACATATATATTCTATATAATTATCAGAATATATATCAATGAAGTATATAGTATACGCACCATACACATAAGAAAGTAGAGCGGCTGAGAGGCATGACGGCGTCATACGTCATAGTCACGTCCCTCAAAAGGAGCCAATCGATGTTTAACAAAAAATGCTTAATACTACCAACTGAGCTTCTATGTACTATCGAATACCGTATAGGATATCCCTATACTGCCCCAGCTAGAAAGAGACAGCTGGATATATGTCTCAGATTAGTTGGCATAGAACCTAATAAATTCCCCGTGGAGTGCCGGGTTTAGAATAGCACTCCCCCATCTCTTCCCGTGGGTGTCGTAAGAGGCGACTAAGGGACTTCGTGTCACACGGGCCGCTCCTGGTACTCCTCCTCTCTGATCAACAGAGTAGACTATGTGAGCGGTCCGGGCAACCAGGAGGGTGTCTCAGACACAGTTATGGAGGCAAGGATGGGCTCGGTGTGCACCTACCCTGCCACCGAGTAGGCTATGCCACCGTCCTTCAAATCGTAATATCATGCATTGAGGTGTTGTGGACATGTCTCACGGCCTCGTATGGGACCGAGGGTCTTGCCTTAACAGGCCGGACCATGAGAAAGAAAATATCTAAAAAAAAATACCCCGAATCCCAAGTGGCGACGCAGCGCGAGGGGATGCATGGCTGATGGGAAGTTCAGTTGCTACTGCGTTCCTCGCCAGGGTACCGGCCGAAACCCGTGGCGAGTCACGTTAGGCTTATCCAGGTGCAGTGGGCACCGCCTGGATGGACCGTCTTTCCCCCACACTCGTAGGAATTATATGGATATATTCAAAAACACCCAAGATGAATCAGTTGAGGTAGGCCAAGGAGGCAATACTGAGTGCGCAGTAGCTGCATCGCAGTGCGCGCAAGCTCAGCCAGCGGGCAGCATTTGCCACCCACGCCCTTACGGACGACAAAAGTCGAGGAGACTCCAGACGTTCTCGCAGCCTTGAAAATGTGGGAATATCCGACAGTGCACAAGCGGGGCCGGAGGGCCGTACTCGCCTAAGTAAAAAAAGAAGGGAACCACCTGGGCCAGAGTCAACTTCAAGCGACGCACTGCCACCTCCGAAGGTGCCGAAGGCTCGGGCGGGGAGAGGCAGGTCGCCTGCTGACATGGCAAAACCAGTGAGACTACAACGGGATCAGAATGGGCGTTTTATACGCCCGGGTACGCTGGATCCAAGTAAGGCCGAAGAAGACAAAATGGGTGAGGATTCGGACCAGAGTTGTCTGAGTCACTCATCAATAAGGATGTTGGAAGCCATCGACCCAGCTTCTGACGTGGATACCGAGGACGAGCTCCTCGATCCTTCTGTGGCACCAGCTGCCAGGAGGGCAAAGAGGAGTCTCCCTGGACCAGAAGAGCAGGCACGTCAATCGGACGAACTAAGTTCCTGCATTACCGACGACCTTCTGGCGATTGAAAAGGTTGCGGACCGCTCTCGCAATATCAAAGGGAGCCTTGTCCGCAGTCTACGTGTGGCCACACGCAGAGTGACTGCTGCAGTGGCGGAACTGACACGACGACGAGTCGTTAATGACGATTTTCTGAGGTTGGAGCGTGAAATCCCTGAACTTCGCGCCAAAAACGCCAATCTCAGCGAACGTGTCGAGGTACTAACGCAGGAGTTGGTATTAACCCGAGCCAGGGAGAGCCCTCCCGCGCCAACACGCGTGACACATAAGCCAGATGAGACAACTGCTGCTTCGATAAAACTCCAAAATCTTTCCCGACCGGGTCATCAGACCTCCGTTGGAGAGGAAGCCAGCACCAGAGGCAGTGGCAGTGGAGGTAGCGCAAGAGTCACTTAATAAAAGAAAAAAAAAAGAAGAAAAGGAAAGGTGGGAACAAGACCCGCTCACCCACCTGTTATAGATTTGCCTGCGGTGGTTAGCATGTTACCGAAGGCAAAAACTTATGCTTGGAGGACGACGTGGACTCGCTCCCGCAAAGAAGAAGGAGACCGGGTCGGCGGCGACGTGCCTTCGCAGGCCGGACGCTGCCGCAGAGCTAAGGTGTGGTTGGCGGCGGAGCCAGTAATGTCTTGATCCGCCGCGAGGCGTCGAGCCCTGACGCCCAGCCTCCAGTGGCGGACTCGGGGGAGTCCGTCACGGTAATGGACGGAGGCAGAGAGGAGGAGGGAGGCGCGCCCTAACATCATGCCGCGCTCTCTAGGTGGGTCGCCTTATAGCGACGACCGCTGGCAGGGTTGCGGTTGTAAGCCACAGCGTTCCCGTGACCCCACCGCCTTGCGGAGAGGCGGAATTCCGGGGAGGTTTTAGTAGGGTAGGACGGGGCCTTCTGCCCCGTGAGTCCCACATACCCGTTCCGGTCCCCCGACCGGGCGGCAGGCGTAAATGCCTTTCCTCCCCGAAAAAAAAAAAAAGGCAAAAACTTATGCGACGCCACCTGAGACTTGGGCGTCGGTGACAAAGAGAAAGACAACGCCCAAGTCGCAGCCAAAAGCCGTTCCTCGTCAACCTCAAAAGGAGACGAAGAAGCGGCGTAAAAAGAGACGGCAGACAGTCCCGAAGACCGCAGCGGTCTCAGTGACTATTCAACAAGGTGGGCAGACAGCATATGCTGAGGTCATGGCAGCTGCCAAAAACAGAATTAAGCTGTCTGACCTCGGCATCGAGACGGTTGGCCTTAAAAGGGCCTTGACAGGCGGGATGCGGCTTAATATCAGCGGCCCCGACTGTTATGAGAAGGCCGACCGCCTCGCTACACAGATGCGTGAAGTCCTCACGGACTTCAGTGTGAGGATAGCTCACCCGATTAAAACGGGCGAGCTTAAGGTCTTGGACTTGGACAATGCCACGACGCCGACTGAAGTCGCGTCGGCTGTCGCGGAAGTAGGTGGATGTTCGGCGGAGAACGTAAAGGTGGGTGAGATCCGCCGAACGCCCATGTCCCTAGGCGTCGTCTGGGTCCAATGTCCTCTCGCCGCCGTACGCAAAGTAACGGCGGGGGGACGGATCCACACCGGATGGGGCTCCGTAAGAGTCGAGGCACTAGAGAGCAGACCTTTACGCTGCTATCGGTGCCTCGAGAAGGGTCACGTAGGACTGAGGTGCTCAAGCACCGTCGACCGTAGTGATAGGTGCTTCACTTGTGGAGAGATTGGCCACAGGGCGAAGGATTGCACCTCTCGGTCGATGAAGTGCCCTCTGTGCACGGACATGGGTCGTCCTTCGGCTCAACGTCTTGGCACCAAAGGGTGTTGCCCAACGAAAGGAAGGAGGAAGAACAAAGCTTCTCCTGTCTTAACCCAGATGACCGCCGAGGCTCTTGCCTCAGAACCGGGCCCTAGCCCGCAGGAGGCAATGGAGGTTTCCAATTCGCGGGTGTAGGGGTGATTTAGGCGAACCTTAACCACTGCCGCAACGCTCAGCAATTGCTGATGCAGACCGTTGCGGAGCGGTCCACAGGTCTCGGAGCCAGGTGGCGGAGCCCTATAATGTCCCCGTCCACCCTCGCTGGTTTGGGGACGTCACTGGAACAGTCGCCGTGTATTTGGCGGGCGGTGAAGGGGTCCCATCTTGTTCCCTGCTTGAAAGGGGGCAGGGATTTGAAGTTCGGGCTGTTCTGGACCTCCGGTTACTGAACCGAGGTTCGGAGAGCACATACGTGCGATGGCAGGGTGAGTCGGTCATCGATCTCACATGGATGACGCCCCCTGCCATTCGCATGATGTCAGGATGGCGCGTCGCAGAAGAGGTGGTCACACTATCCGACCATCGCTACATCGTGTTCGATGTAGCTCTCCGCCGTCCTAAGCACCCCACTCATCATCGAGGAGGCAACCTGCTGCGTTGATGGTCCCTTAAGCAACTTAACCGAGACTTTCTCGAAGCCGCTGCCATCGTTGCGGCCTGGCCAGAAAATGCCGAAGAGGTCTTGTCCGATCCAGAGGTGGAGTCAGTTCGTTTCCGGGATACGATGAGGTCAGTCTGCGACGTCTCTATGCCCCGAGCGGGCCGCCCTGAGCGTCGGGCGGTGTACTGGTGGTCAGCACAGATCGCTCAACTGCGCGAGTCCTGTCTGCGCGCGCGCCGTGAATACACCCGTACCCAAAGAAGAAGGCGAGTAACTCTAAACCAGAAAGCTGAAGCATACGAGGCGTTGCGGATAGCCAAGTTGGCACTCCGAGTCGAGATCTCGAACGCCAACGCTCGTTCCTGGAACGAGCTCCTGGAGGGACTCGACAGAGATCCGTTCGGGCGTCCATGCCGTATGGTGTTAGGCAAATTGCGCCCGTGGATGCCCCCACTGACGGAGGCCTTAGATCCGGATTTACTGGGGAGGGTGATGGAAGTCCTTTTCCCGGTAATCCGGTCAAGTCCCAGGGTTCCCCTACCAATACCGGTCTGGTCCAGCGAGCAGGGAAATTTCGCAACTCCTTTCTTTGTCGCACTTCAAAAAATGGAATTCGTTACCAGCACACGTGTTCCCCTCTATAACCTGGATTCCTTCAAACGAGGCGTGAAAAAGCATCTTGCGGGCCGACGAGGCGGGAGCGGCTAGTGCAGAACATTCTTCCCAACTGTACCGTCGTCGCGCTTGGACTCTACCACCACTTACCATCAGGTGGTATAGACTCTTGCTATTCCAGAAAATATATAAAAAAATACTAAGTAGTTAACTTATGGTGGAATGGTGTTGTATTATAAATAAAGACATATTAAACAACTGTTTATAGTACATAACATAGCAGAACTATTAGCGAATCGCATGGAATATATGAATCTATGGTTTGTTTACCTTTACTCCTTCATTTGGAATATCATGTACTTAATAGTAGATTAAAAATATATATACTTGTATTACAGATTAAAAATATGTTCTATAAGTCTTTTCATGAACAGTCCGGATCTCCGAACAACTTTGTGTCAAAACTGATTTTTTTTAATAAAAAGTACCTGTTTTTCAATTATATAGTTAAGAAAATATTCGAAACATGATTTTGATGTCTTTCTTAAAATTTTCAAAAATAAAACATTAATATTATTATATATTAGTATAGTAATGTTTATTAATTAAAGTTGACACATATAAATATGTTGCCACCAGAGGGCGCTGTCCGCTGACTTCTATACCGCCTTATATATAACTGTATATATATATATACAGTTAAAATTATGCATTTACGTCTTCATTTCAACATCTTCATCTGTTTTCCTTGCTTTTTTCTTCTCATAATATTCGATTCTTTCTTCTAGGCTTGCTGTAATGGAAATATTTATATTAACTAAAGCTCAATTCAACTGTGAACTGTACTTTATATTTTATGTATATCTTATCTGTTGTACTAGATATCAGAGGTGAGGTGAGATTTAATAAGTTTTAAGACCACTTGAATATATTTGAGAATAATTGGTAAAAGAAACACTTTTATTATTATGATTTAAGGGTCGTAATTTTTTTTAACAATAACAGCCTGTGAATGTGTGGGACAATGTGTTGCTGGGCTAAGGCCTCCTCTTCCTTTGTGAGAGGAAGGTTTTGGAGCTTATTCCACCACGCTGCTCCAATGCGAATTGGTGGAATACACATGTGGCAGAATTTCAGTGAAATTAGACACATGCAGGTTTCCTCACGATGTTTCCTTCACCGTCAAGCACGAGATGAATTATAATCACAATATAAGCACATGGAACTTCAGTGGTGCTTGCCCGGGTTTAAGCCCACGATCATCGGTTAAGATTCACGCGTTCTAACCACTGGGCCATCTCGGCTGATTAGTGTATAGATCACATGAATACATTAGAGAACAACCGGTACAGAAAACACTTTTATTATATTTAGGGGTCCTAAAACTTTTTAAGCTGGAAGAAACCTACTTAAGGCTTAATTCACACCAAAAAGAACGACGACGCATTACTAAAAAGGAATGGTTAATATTTGCTATAATAATTTTGTTACTATATGATATGGATGGTAATGACAATATGACTGCCTCGTTGGTCTAGTGGCTTGATGTAAGGCCGCATACGCAAAGGTCCTGGGTTCAATTCCCAGGTCGGGCCAATAAAAAGTTATATAGTTAAGTAGCAGCCCGGAGTCTGGAAGTTGGAAGTGTGGACACTCCCGTGCCTCGGAAAGCACGTAAAGCCGTTGGTCCTGCGCCTGAACTCTTTCCGGTCGTGTCTGATTGCCGTCCCATCAGATTTGAGAGTTAGGGAATAGAGGGTACACCTGTGTTTGCGCACACACTTGTGCACTATAATATCTCCTGCGCAGTTGGCTAATCTCTCTTGTAGTTGGCCGCCTTGGCCGAAATCGGTCTAAAGGACATTATTATTATTAATGACAATTTATTTTATTTAAAAAAAACTACTCACAGCACTGTTGCCTCTTCTTCAATGGCTTGTATATCTTAGGCTTAGGCCCTTGAAGCAGGACGTCTGTATGCACTGCGATTGTTTGATCACTCTTCCCAATCACCGAGTCACCACATGTTTCCCCGATAAAAGTACTATACAAAGCTTCCAGGTTTTGAAGGAAGTCCTTTATAAGTGTTGTTCTGAAAGAAAAAGTTTTTTCTCTGAGACCTTAACCCAGCAGTGGGAAATTAACAGGCTGTTACCGTATGACCATTCCTTGGGGTTCGAGCTACTTTCATATCAAATTTCATCAATATTTAGTGGTTTAGCCGTTGAAGCGTAACAGCCAGACAGACTTTGACATTTATAATATTAGTACAGATTATAGATGTAAAACTACAATCTCATCTTGCTTGAAACCGACATAAAATCGAAATCACCCAAATTCCGCACTAAGTATGGCACAAAAACTACATTATTTGAAGGAGCACAGCTTTGCAATTAATTACCAAAAGACGTTATTAATGTAAACTCAATTAATATATCCAAAAAAATGATTAAAAATGCATTTAATGGTATTCCCTATGTACTTTATACCGTAACAGCCTGTGAATGTCCCACTGCTGGGCTAAAGGCCTCCTCTCCCTTTTTTGAGGAGAAGGTTTGGTTTTGAGGAGAACCTTCTCCTTCTCCTATGTACTTTATATTTAATGGTATTTCCTAAGTTGTGGACTTTGTTCTTTTTTAGGAAATAAATGGCTTAAACCTTATGTTGAGTAATAATCCTTGCATATCGGTAAAAAAAAAATTATCAAACAGTATAATTTTTTTTTATTGTCATCTGTGATCCATCTTCCAGATCAAATTTGTTGAAACAATTGTCTTCTGGAATGGATCTGGTCCAGTTCTTTGCTGCTAATTCGTCTAGACTTATACAGCTAGATCGAGGATGGCATTTCTTAGTTAAAGTTAATAATATGTCGACTTACTTGACACTGTGTTCTGTCCATAGTTTTTGCATGGTTGAAATGATATTCTTCAGCTCCATCGGATCATAAATCCAGAGGTCATCGATATCATAGACACACTTATTAAGGTTCAAAGGTAGGTCCAGAGCTAAATTGTATTGAGGTTTTCTGAAAAATAATTATATTATAATTGGAAGGAATTAGATTAGTTTGATCTCGACCGTAAATAATGGTATTTGTAAAGAAAAATAGCCGAGATGGCCCAGTGGTAAGAACGCGTGAATCTTAACCGATGATCGTGGGTTCAAACCCGGGCAAGCACCACTGAATTTTCATGTGCTTAATTTGTGATTATAATTCATCTCGTGCTTTACGGTGAAGGAAAACATCGTGAGGAAACCTGCATGTGTCTAATTTCACTGAAATTCTGCCACATGTGTATTCCACCAACCCGCATTGGAGCAGAGTGGTGGAATAAGCTTCAAACCTTCTCCTCAAAAAGAGGAGAGGAGGCCTTTAGCCCAGCAGTGGGACATTCACAGGCTGTTACGATAAAGAAAAATAATAATAAAAAAGGCAGCACTTTTTATGCGAGCTGTATGTAATAGAGTTGTCGAGTTGTGGGTCGAATGTCGATTGAACCGAATACGAAATTCGGACGAACATTCGGTGAATTTTCAAAAAATCGGCTGAAGTTCGGTTCGATTTCGCTGCGCTTTCTGGAGAGGGACACGTCGTAACTTGTTTGAAGACTTACATCAATCTTTATGTTTGTTAATATTTGGGTTGTAGTAATTTCAATCAAAATACAATTTGAAAATTCTAATGTATGTTACAAGTGGTTTATTTTGTTTAAAGTAAAAAAAATACGCATTATAATTTGTACTAACTACTATTTGTTAGAAGAATACTAAGTTTATTTAATTTTTCTTTAATCTGATAACTATTATACAGATTTATTTGAGTGCTCAAATGTAACATTATCTAGGCGGTTAATTAATAATAATAATAATAATAATAATAATATTTGGATTATATGTTTGGAGCTCATTCCACCACGCTACTAAAATGCGGGTTGGTGGAATACACATGTGGCAGAATTTCAGTGAAATTAGACACATGCAGGTTTCCTCACGATGTTTTCCTTCACCGTAAAACACGAGATAAATCATAATCACAAATTAAGCACATGAAAATTCAGTGGTGCTTGCCCGGGTTTGAATTCACGATCATCGGTTAAGATTCACGCGTTCTTACCACTGGGCCATCTCGGCTTATATAATAATATATAATATATCGAAAAAGAAAATAATTTAATCTTTATCGCATTGGATGTTAAGGTTTACTTGTTGCTATTAAAATAAATGTTATGATATGGTATGATGGTATGATACCATCAATTTCAGTCAAAATGGTGCAATTAGGTGTTTTATTTTACTTTCTTTTAGCACCGAATGTTCGGCATTTAGGCATATAGTTCGGCCGAATGTCGAAGTTCGGTTCAAGCTGGCGAAATTCGGTTAAACCGAATGAAAAAACGAATTTCGGCCCATCCCTAGTATGTATATACTTTTATGGTCAGAAACCGAATTCAACACAGACAAAGCCACTCACCGTGGATTCTCCTCAACATCCAGGAGATATTTCATGATGTCAGGCGATTCTAAGCCTTGCCCCACTAGCAATATGACACCCATTATGCATCTTATCTGATGCCAGAGGAACGCGTTGCCTTCTATTATGCACACGAACATTGAAGTTACTGAAATAAATAAATAAAATCTTTTTAAAGTTACACACTATATAGACAATATATATGTATTATAATAATATCCTGGGACATTACTCACACACAGCCATCTGATCCCAAACTAAGCAGAGCTCGTACTATGGAAACCAGACAACTGACATACTACATATACTACTTTTCTTTTGTAAATACATACTTATATAGATAATTACACCCAGACTCAAGACAAACAGACATGTTCATGCACACAAATGTCTATCTTGGGTGGGAATCGAACCCGTAACCTTCGGCGTTAAAGGCAAGTGTCTACCAATCACGCCAACTGGCTCGCTATATACATATATGTCGCAAATTCAAATGGATTGCCATTTAAATGGCCGCCATTGTCGTCCAACATGTTGATTTTATTAAATCAGTCAGTGCGCACGTCCGGCGCTGGCGCTGTCCTGAGAGCAAGAGACCAAGAGACCAAGGAGGTCGCTAGACAAACGATCACACGCGCCACAGACAGATACACCATTATATTTCCATACTACCATCATTCGGCTGTACAATAAAATAGGCACCCGTCTTATATTTTCACAACTTCACATCTGACAACCGACCAGTAACCAATAAGATGTCAATCACCTTGTGTGGTGTTGCTATCCTATTAAAATAAGTGACGTCGTATATCCGCTTAAATTTATTATCTCTGACATGTATATAGAACTACTAACTTAGATACTGGTGGTAGGGCTTTGTGCAAGCTCGTCTGGGTAGGTACCACCCACTCATCAGTTATTCTACCGCAAAACAGCAGTACTTGGTATTGTTGTGTTCCGGTTTAAAGTGGTTAGTGAGCCAGTGTAATTACAGGCACAAGAGACATAAAATCTTAGGTCCCAAGGTTGGTGGCGCATTGGCGATGTAAGCGATGGCTAAAATTTCTTACAGTGCTAATGTCTAAGGGCGTTTGGTGACCACTTACCACCAGGTGGCCCAAATTCTCGTCCACCTTCCTATTCTATAAAAAAAAGAATAACTTACGTTCATCAATGTCCTTCTCACTAACAGGAGCAATATAAGCGCTAAATATTTGCCGGATGTGCACAGTGACGCCGTTACCGACGTCCATCTTGCAGAAGTTTCGGAAGTCGTGCGTGCCGACTAAGTGCGTGCACGCCTCGCCCATCGCTTGCAGGTTGAGCGACGACCTCGGAAAATAATATTTGTATTGACGTCGCTTGCAATCGAACCTAAAATTAAAAAAATAATAATTAATTCCATTTAATGGTTTGTGTCACAAACCATGCTAAACTAAACTATTTGATGACGGGCCATTGGCGTGGTCGGTAGATACTTGCTTTTCACGCCGAAGGTTGTGGGTTCGATTACCACCCAGGACAGACATTTGTGTGCATGAACATGTCTGTTTGTCCTCAGTCTGGGTGTAATTATCTATATAAGTATGTATTTACAAAAGAAAAGTAGTATATGTAGTATAACAGTTGTCTGGTTTCCATAGTACGAGCTCTGCTTAGTTTGGGATCAGATGGCCGTGTGTGAATAATGTCCCAGGATATTATGTAATATTCTATATTCATTCTATGTATGTTTACTGTCGCATACAAATGTTTAAACAACTTTTTAAATGTAAAAATTTAGCTTGCTCCGTCAACTAAGAGCCATTACAATGGTGGTAGAGCTTTGTGCAAGCTCGGATAGGTACCACCCACTCATCAGATATTCTACCGCAAAACAGCAGTACTCGGTATTGTTGTGTTCCGGTTTGAAGGGTGAGTGAGCCAGTGTAATTACAGGCACAAGGGACATAACATCTTAGTTCCCAAGGTCGGTGGCGCATTGGCGATGTAAGCGATGGTTATCATTTCTTACAATGCCAATGTCTATGGGTGTTGGTGACCACTTACCATCAGGTGGCCCATATGCCCAAATGCTACATAGAGATAATATCAAATTTTCCAAACAACACAGTTACTTAATATTGGCGTTTCTCTTCACAAAGATGTGTTCAAAACTCAACAGACAGACTATGGTATAACCAAGGTGACCCAAGGTTGTAACCGTTATAGCTCACAGATCCAGGACAATATTTTAAGCTTTTGCTGACCCACCTCGCGCTCATATCAATCTTGTCTTCGGGGAGGGGCAGCCAGGTTACAGCCCTGATTTCCCTAGGCAATAACCGGTTCAACATCCTACAGTACGGCAACTCGATGGCTATAGAGCTGGAAAGATTTTGTTCTGATGGTGGATGTCTGCTACGGACCTTTATTGATATAACCTGGAAGTTTATAATAATGGAATATCATTAAAAGCTGAGATGGCCTAGTCGATGATCGTGGGTTCAAACCCGAGCAAGCACCACTGAATTTTTATGTGCTTAATATGTGTTTATAATTCATCTCATGCTTGACAGTGAAGGAAAACATCGTGAGGAAACCTGCATGTGTCTAATTTCATTGAAATTCTGCCACATGTGTATTCCACCAATTCGCATTGGAGCAGCGTGGTGGAATTAGCTCGAAACCTCCTCAAAAAAGGAGAGAAGGCCTTAGCCCAGCAGTGGATCATTCACAGGCTTTTACTTTTAATTGGATTTTTTAATTAAACTAGTCTTCGCCCGCGTGGTGGGGTGAGGTAGATGTCAGGTGTTTTCACGGTAGCATGCGAAAGCGATCCCGCGGCGCTTCTCGTTAAGACGGAAAGATTGCCGCTGGTTTTTAGTGGGTATTCCGATTCGGGGCGGAGTCGGCGCCTTGGACACCGGCGAGCCCCACATACCCCCCCACGGTCCCCCCGTGTGAGAAACGCGTAACGCGTTTTTATAGCGATAAAAAAAAGATGTCAGATGATCGGTATAAAACAGTAGTCTGTATCCTCCCTTGGAGTTCAAGAATTTTTAACTAAATTTCATCATTTAATCTAAATCGGTTCAGTTACTTTTACAATTATAAAATTACTATAAATAGTCATCTCGGTATAGCAGTGCAGCAATAAAATTGATGGTTTCAATAGAAAATTAATATAATTATCATATTATCTATACAAATAAATAGAATTGAAGTGTCTATCTGTGATCCTGAACTATTTGGGAGTTACAAAAACCAGAACAACGCTTTTTTTTTTGAGGATACTGCTACCTAATAGTTTAAATATTTTATACGTACAATAGAAATCGGCATTATGTATGTTAAAATCGATTTTGGAGGATCGTCGCAAGCTGATTTCCATGGCAAAGCCGCGCGTTATGGTAATTATAAAATTGTGAAGATCGAAAATACTTTTTTTTTATAGAAAAGGAAAGCGGACGAGCATACGGGCCACCTGATGGTAAGTGGTCACCAAACGCCCTTAGACATTGACACTGTAAGAAACGTTAACCATCTTACATCGCCAATGCGCCACCAACCTTGGGACCTAAGATTTTATGTCCCTTGTGCCTGTAATTACACTGGCTCACTCACCCTTCAAACCGAAACACAACAATACCAAGTACTGCTGTTTTGCGGTAGAATATCTGATGAGTGGGTGGTACCTACCCAGACGAGCTTGCACAAAGCCCTACCACCAGTAGAGTACGTTCCAAGTTTATGAGTTCACCGCGTTCAGACAGATAAACAAAGAGATGCGATATCGGGAAGTGCTAGTGTTAAAAATATACCTGTCCATATGAACTGACGCCTTTGTCTGTACGTCCGCATCGATTATACTCCGCCTTCTCCCTCGACTCGATCAGACGAGACTTGACCAGTGCATGGAACAGGTGGTGCTCGATGGTGTCAGTCGTGTCGTCCTGGATGACAAAGCCTTTATAATCCCAACCGAGGTAGCTTACTCGTAGTAATATCTTACGAAAGTGACACCTGTAAAAATATCATTTATCGAATATATATAAATAGTTTTCGCCTGCTAACGCGGGGTGGGGGGTGATACAGATATTAGGTATAAAAAAATAGCCCATGTCCTTCCTAGCGCTACAAGCTTGTTTCATACTTTATCAAAATCGGTTCAGTGGCTTAGCCGTGAAAGCACCCTGATTTTTTTTGTAATTGCAATATAATTTGCTCGATTTTACAAATGACTTCATCAGTTACTACGACCCTTTGTCTAGACGGAGAAACCCGCATGGCAAAATTTCACTCCTAATTATTCACTCGTGCGCATCGTAAACAATACGCGTCGAGTCAGATTGACTTTATATTATTGTATCAGACGAACATGCGTAGTCGTGAACGGAGTTAATGGTTTAATAAGAAACATGACAAAAAATTATATTCAAAAATCATATTCACGAGAACAGTACCGACTGTGAATATTTTTAAGCCCATTTTGTTTTAGTTAAATATATTTGTAGTGTACACACATCTACAATAAAATAAAAATTTGTATTTTATAATGTCAATATATATTATGTGTGTATATATTATCTGTCGTCTCGGGTGACACACATCGCGGAGCGCGGGAAAATACAATAATACATATTGGAATTATTGGCGCGAAGTGAAGACGGTGTGTGTGCATAGCGAGCCGATATAAAATATAATAAATCTTATTTAGTTTGTAATACCGACCTTACGTCGTAAGTTAAAGTGTGAACATTACAATATTTAAAAGCGAATCCTATAACATCTAGCAACCGGTTCGTAATTCATGAACAATATCTTGTATTAAAAAAGCCAACGTTACGATTTGTTCCTGTGCGGTCACCCTTAACCCTGTTCGACGTACTGGTCGCGTTCTTAGTTGCTTAAGCGCTCTGAGGAGAACCGGTCTTTCCAGCGGGATATGGATGTTATATAGAATTACAGAAATCTTATTTATAATATATATACATAAGTATATAATAATAACACAACTTTTAACTCGTTTTTATGTTTTACGATTAAAACTAATACTACTCGTTAGTCTCACCTTCCACTTATATCCGATAAGCCAATATTCTTTCAGATACGAAATCTGAACAGAAGAAATAAGCTGAAAACCCAGTGTCTAAAGTCCATCATCGATATCCCCTGCCAGATTACCAAACGATAATCGATATTTATAACCGAAAAAAAATTTCAATCTCGCGGTCATAGGAGCCCCATAACCCTAATGTGCCCAGGGCCTCCAATAGGTTAATGAAGGCTGTGTGTAGATACGTCACAGCCGTCCCAACTGTTGAGCGGTGCTAATTTCACATCGGTATGTACAGGTAGTCTTTAAGAGAAGCGAGATTTATCTAACACTATTCACGGTACTCGAGGAGATATTGGCTGCCTTCCGTCTGGGTATGTACCATGCACTCATAATAACTCCACACAGCAATACTTAGTATTGTTGTGATCCTGTTTGAAATGTGAGTGAGACATTATAACTACACAAGGGACGTACACCTTAGTTCCAGAGGTTTGTGACGGATTTAGATGTAAGAAATACACCTACAGATTAGAAACAAAACATACAATTAGCGACCACTTATTGTGATTTGTGGTTATTGTCGAAACACTATTTTTGTACAATGTTTTAATCCTGAACGATCCAACATATGTATATATATATATATTAACTTACTAACTCACGGCGATGAACATATTGAATAAGTCCCTACAAATAAAATCATATGGTATAATACATTTATAACTCTAATGGTTTACACAGAGCACACCAGTTACTCCCAATTATCATCTTATGTTACACAAAATCTTAATTAATTATACACCTAAACCTTCCTCAGGAATCGCTCCATCCATTGGTAAATTGATATGAAAATTAGTTTGGTATTTTTTAGGTTTACTAATAGTATATGTACGGGTAGTACGGTGATGTTCTTACAGGATAAATATAATTTTATTTTTCATAACACTAGCTGTTCGCCCATATAGTTCATACAGTGTACCTGTACGAAGTCGGGGTTAATACAAGGATTTTATCCCAGGCATTTTACAGTCTTTGAGTTACAAACTTTTGCCAATTGATCTATTCGCCCATACAGGACAGTGCTAAGGGCATATAATGTATATTAAGCATAGTACAATACACCCTGCATATTTTGTTTGCATTGCATTTATCGACATGTATTTAATATTTCTTTATTTTGATAAAGATTCATTCTATATGACAACGAAACTAACCTACCTGTGACTTTAATTTATTCTTTTTTTTAAACAATAAAATAATTACGCTCGACTTTTTGTATACATCCTGGAGGCTTATAAACAAGATATACAAAGTTTTTGTCTATCTATCATAGTTTTATCCTTCACTACATAACAGTTTAGACCAAAAATGTTCTCTCTGATTATGTTACGTTACATATGTTACGACATATTAAGCTAATTCTAAAAAAAATGCAATACAATATATATACTACGTTTGAAACTGTAAAAAAAATGAAAGTTGTATATAGAATTTTCAGTTTCTGAGGAATTGAAATTAACAAATGTTGACATAAGTAATATGTATATAACTAAACGTGTAACAACTGAAGTGGCTTTCAAATGCAGGCTTAACAATTTATATATATTCATAATTTTAACTTTTGTGAATGAATGAAAATTAATGATCCAAATTAACAGATAAAGAAGGTGGGTAGATATTAAGTATGTATACAATAACAAATATTAAACAATTGAAGCTGCATTCAAGTGGGTACCAGGTTGGTTTTGATAAGGCGTATAACATAACCAAATCTAAGAAATAATAATGAAACAGTTTACACTGTAACTATAATTGTGAGACCAGAATTATATTGCCAATGGAAAAAGAACCAAAGAATGGTTTTTCTTTCTCTTAAATAACTATTTCTGTAAATTAATTGTCGTAATTCCATTTATATTACTCAGTCAAATACGAGGAAAAAACTAATGTAAATATTAACTTACTTTGAAAAGTCGAATTCTTTTCTGATCACCGGTTGTAAAAGGTTCACCTTATTTTCCGTTCTTTTAGTGATAATATTCTTTAAATGTGTATTCTCCGTGTCTAGTGCTATTATTCTATCAATTAATACCTGTAATTATACCAAAGAGGTTAGAAAATTAACATCGTTACATTATTCTTTTTAGTATTTTTTTTAAAATTACATCTTTATCGAATTCTGATAGTTCTTCCTTTGTCACGGCCTTTTTTAGCTTCTTTTTTAAAACTTTGCGTTCTTTTATTGACTTTTTGTCCATCGTAATGTTTGTTCACATGAAACATTAATACACCTAGTATAAATCAATGATTTCGTCTACGCCAAGGTAGGCAACTGTACACAAATCACACTTAGTAGAACGAGTCAAATTGACAACGTAATAACGACCTCTATTGAAATTTGGACGACATTAATAATGACAGTGCAAATGACATTTATGACAAGTAATCAAATTTCAAAGTTTTAAAATTGAATTATTGAATATTTTAAATTTCTTAAATCTAAATTCCAACTTCCGTTGGACCTTTTATTATTAAAATAAAAATATTTTTTAAAAATTAAGATTGATTATTAAATTATCTACAGTAAAATAAAACTTAAATATAGTATATTATTATATGCAAGTTTTATGTAATTTTACAAGTAATTTATAACAATATTATATTTTACATAGTCCAATGCAAATTTGTGGTTGACATTTTTGCTTTCTGGATTAAATGAAGGTTTTTTTGTAAATATAGATTATTTATTTCACTGGGTTCAATATTTATTATAATATAATTTAAAAAAGATCTCAATTTCTACATTCTCAATGTAATAAAGACATTAAAGTGATTCTTTCAATATATTTATTAGTTATAACATTATCTGTCTATACTTTTATTTATAAAACATTGATATGATTTTTTGTAAATTATATTTTATTTAACACATTACAGATGTCAGTAACTTCTAACATACAAAAAAGCACAACTATTGCATTACAGTGATGCCAACTCCTACAGAATATTCCCCCTAGAACCAACTTCAAATTTCCCTAAATATCGAATAAAAACCCTAAATTTTTTGTTGCAAACTCGTTTTAAGGGGTAATTTTAAATACAAATTAAAAATACATTCAAGTAGTATAATTTTTTTGTGTATTTATGCGGGTGCATTTTAAACATTTACATACATTAATTAATGACCTAATAATATTAATGATGATAACAATGAAATTAAACGATTTTTTATTTTTCATTCAGTGACCAGAAATCTAAGCCCGGTCCCCCTTACGTGTTGTACAAGCACGCTGAATAATAGCTCAACGGGAGCTATTATTTCAATCTCAATAAAGTATAGTTTTTTGATATTTCAGTTATAGCCTCCAAACTTTTATATTTGGTTTAGTTTAGTAGAAAAACAAAAAATCTTGAATAACAGACCCCCTAAAAATTCCCCTAAATAAATGTACCCCCTAAAAACCCCCTAGACGTCTTGAATCCCCCTAAATTTGGAGTGAAAACCCCCAAGTTGGCATCAATGTTGCATTTTTAGAAAAACATGTGTACAACACACCACAGATCCACAGCTCATTATTTACAAATTGAGCAAAATGATGAGGTTTCGCAACATATTATTTATGCGATTGGGTATTAACGAAATGTTTGCGAATTTTAAATATTGTAAACAATGTAAATTTGGTTTATGTGGCAATAAAAATATATATAAACATGCTTTTATTAGAGCTAAGGAATATAATAAGACCAAAACGTGGGAGTGTTATCTTACAGATAATAAATATAATGTTTTTAAAAATATCCAAAACATAATTTTGTCATTTTTGAAATCAGACCCATATGAAAAAAAATATATAAATGATTGTATAAAATGCTTTGTAGATTTTTTTAAAGTGTTATAGTCTTTCACGTCAAGAAGTACTTCATTGATTTAATAATTAATATTATTATATTTGGTTTGATTTTCTGCTTTTTTGTTTTTGATGATGCAGTATCCTCGAAAGCAGAGTACTAGGTGGTAGGGCTTTGCGCAAGCCCGTCTGAATAGGTACCACACACTCAACAGAAATTCTAACGCTAAACAGCAATACTTAGTATTGTTGAGTATGTGGGGCTCGCCATTGTGCCGTCGCCATGTGGGGCTCAACATTGAAATACCCACTAAAAAACCAGCGGTACTCTTTCCGACTTAACGAGGAGCGCCACGGGATCGCTTTCGCATGCTACCGTGACGTATGTTCTCTATACACTTAGGTATTGAAATAATCAACAATTTGAGTTATATTATATGTTTTATCGTAAATTACATCTGTCATATATAAACATATATATATATGTTTACCACTATGCCCACTACTAGAGTGCTATATCTTATTTTTATTCTAAGATTTATTTTTAACCTTTCCAACAATATGTTCATCGATTCACACCGCCGCAATTGGGTCATTCGTAATTACTTATTAAAATTTCATCCGTTCGTGTGACGTCAGTGCAGAGAACCAATTACTTTGTTTAGGTTTATTCAACTTTATTTATATTTAAAAAAAGTTTGAAATTTTAAATAAAGAATAAAAGTGAAGTTGCTGTTTTTTTACACTTGATAGGCAAGCGTTTGACCGTTGACTTGCCCAATCTTAAGCATCGACACGGTCTAAGATGTAGCACGCTTGCCTAAAAGATACCTGTTCACTTTGGATTTAAAGACACCAACGTTGTACCCATCAGGAAATACGAACTCAGGCAAAGCATTTCACAGTTTCGCAGTGCGAATAATAAATGTGGATTCAAAGCGCTTCGTACGTAGGCGGGGAAGTTCCACTTTGTACCTATGGCGCTTTGGTCGCGTTTGTCTGGCCGTCCGATAGTAGAAGGGGGCGGAAGGAATTAGATTATGTAATTTCTGCGCACATTCTCCGAAATGTATCCGATAGAAGACAGAAAGCGAAGCAACCACACGTCGATGTTCGAGACTTTGGAGTCTTGACTCGACGAATGTGTCGTCTCCTATCAGCCTCCTAGCACGTTTCTCAATCAACTCTAGTGCCCGAAGGTGGTGCTTAGCAGAGCCGTCCCAAAGGTGAGAGCAGTACTCCATACTAGACCTCACTTGTGCTTTGTATAAGCTGAGCAGTTGTTCTGAAGTAAAGTAACGTCTCACCTTGGCGAATTCCCTCTTTTTGGCGGAAAATAGACAGGCCTGCGTCTTGGTTGCATTGAACATGACCAAGTTGCAGGCCCCAATCGGACACTGCCTTAATGGTCATGCTCAGGCGCTCAACCATAGCCTCTCTCTGAGCCTGAATTAGGCATTGTCTTGCACAGAATGGAAGTAACCGAGATTAGCCTGTAATTGGTAGGGTCAGCTCGACTACCTTTTTTAGGCACGGGCTGCACGTTAGCAAGCTTCTAAGACTTAGACACTTGACCAGTCTTAAGAGAGAGGCGAAACAGACGCGTTATAATTGCTGGAATTCCATCAGGTCCGCTAGCCTTGTTCACGGCTAGATGAGAGAATTGCTACGCAGCATTTTGCGAACTTCCTTTTGTCGAATGTGTATATCACTCATATGAGTATCCGTGCTAGGTGTTGCTATAGGTGTCACGCTAGCAGACGTGAAGACTCCGCAAATATAGACTCAAACAGGTTTGACTTCTCTTCAGCGGTGTGAGCTAGCGTCCCGTCAGGCTTCTGAAGGGGAAGCAGTATGGGGCGACAAAAGTTCGCTTCGACCGATTTAACTAGGGACCAATACGCTTTGCTACCTGAGGGGTACGAAGCCAGTTTATTCCCTATTCGATTAATGTGATCGAAGCGTGACTTTTGCAAAGCTTTCTTGCATGACTTGGCGGCTTTATTAAAGGCTCTCTTTTTTTGGTGTATGTTCCTCGCTTTGCGGTTACGAGCATCAACCCAAGCCAAGTACGCTCGATGCTTCAACACTTCTGCGCGTCCACATTCAGGCCCGAACTAAGGCTGAGCTTTGGTAGACAGTGGCTTGTCTGAAAACGGAATAAAATATTTCATAGCCAGACGCAGCAAATCTGTCACACCTTACGCGTTAATCGAGGGATCACCAGAAGAGAAGCACACACGCTGCCAAGGATAGCATGCAAAGAAAGAGCGCATTCCTTCCCAACCAGTTCCAGTGCAGCTGGGATTGGGCGGGGAGTAGACAGATACAGATTTCACCAGACAGTGGTCGGAGTTACCTAACGGTGCAGAGATCGATACTGAGTAACGGTCCGGATCAGTTGTCACTAGAAGGTCCAAGCAATATGCTTTATGCGAGTCAACGTCAGGTACCCGCGTAGCACCATAGACCAGCTGGGTAAGATCTAACGCTAAGGCTAACCTTCGCGTCTCTAACCCAACATGGTCAGTGTCCTGGTATGGAAATAGCCACTCCTTGTGGTGGCTGTGGGGTACATCTGTTGAGCCGCCTCACTGAGGTATTCTGAGAGCCTTGTTGTCTCCTGATTCCTGCTGTGCGATCGGTAGACATAGGCATACAGGATTTTCTCCATACCCGTGTCCACCAACGCCCAAAGTACCAAGAATGTGGTGTCTTCAAATCGTCGAAGTCGCCGAAAGCAGATGTCATTCCGGACGTAAACGCATACGCCTGCTCGTGAATTAAATTTGTTCTCCAGGGTATACCCTGGATATACACTTTCCTCTTTTTCTCCGTGACTAGTCCCCCGATGTGGCGACGCAAACGCATTGCTTGGCGGTACGGCTTTGTTACGGTGTTACGGTGGGTGGTCACTAACCACGGCTGAGGCCTACCACCAGTAAATAAAAATAATGAAAATTAATAACAATTGTTGAACTTGGTTTGTCAAAATTTGATTATACTAAAATTATTAATGTGAATGTTTGTATGTACTTTACTAAATCACACAACATTTTTTTAATGGAATTTGGATAAAGATATCTTCATGACTTAATACATAGGCTACAAGCCAGGCGCGGATCCAGCCCTCAAAAAATGTGGTCATTTCTACTACGGCGGATACATAGCATTCTATAAAGTCTAAGCTTAAAAAATGATTGACGTCCCGGCCATAACCTTTTTTTTTAACGCTGAAGAAACGCGTTACGCGTTTCCCCCACGGGAACAGTGAAGGGGTATGTGGGGCTCGACGGTGTCCAAGGCGCCGAGTGCGCCCCGAACATCGGAATACCCACTAATAAACCAGCGGTACCCTTTCCGTCTTAACGAGAATCGCCACGGGATCGCCTCAGTTAGTCAGTCAGGCCTCAGGATCTAGAGTAGCCTTGTGAGTATGCCCAGCCCAACGGTGGATCCACGATTTCTTCTAGCTACCTAACACATTGTTTCACGACTCCATGACAAATCATTTTTTTTGACATTATTTGACAATTAAGTTGTATTTAAGTAATATAATAACAAACAAAAATGCTTAGAATGTTTGTTGTAACAAAGAGACGAACTCTTATATTAATTTTAACAAAGAGACGAACTCTTATATTGTTTTTAGGTAGCCTTAACGTAAATTAGCTCATTTATAGTTCGGTCGTCACATCTACAAAATCGAGTGATTTTATTTAATTATAGCTGTGGAAATAGCATTTTAATTTCAGCAATTTAGTTTCATATTATAATGAAATACAAAAGCAAATTGCTTGTCTAATAAATATTTATATATAATAGTAGGATATTAATATGTGTTTTGTTAATCTATATTTTTAGAGTCCCGTCCATAGAGTATTATTATTATTTTTTAAATATAGTACTAGTGCAAAGGTATACAAATAAAAAATAGATTATTTAATCTTCATAAACGTTATCAAAACTAAATATATATTTTGTCTGTTTGTATGTTATTCAGGTTAATATTATATAGTATATAGTTTATTTAGACAAACTAACAAAATAAATTTCAACAGATTTAAAATTAATATCCCGTTGATGAGCGAAGACGTCGCGAGTATTGAATTAATAATTGGATACGTAAGGTCAGTCAGCATCAGCTTGAACGTCACTTTCAGCATTATGAAGCATTACTCGAATACAATTGATATTTATTATGATTTTGTATAAATATATACATATATTATAAACGCGAAAGTAACTGGTGGTAGGGCTTTGTGCAAGCTCGTCTGGGTACCACCCACTCATCAGATATTCTACCGCGAAACAGCATTACTTGGTATTATTGTGTTCCGATTTGAAGGGTAAGTTAGCCTGTGTAATTACAGGCACATGGGACATAACGTCTTAGTTCCCAAGGTTCACATCCGACACGACCGGAAAGAGAGAGGCGCAAGACGTGATTTACGTGCTTTCCGAGGCGCCATGGTTAGACCAACGAGGCAGTCAAATTATTTATAATTAAAGTAAACAAATAACAATCAACGATCCTTTCAGAACTGGATATTTTATTACCCAATTCGAACTGGGATTCGAACTCGGGCCCTGCGAATCTACATGACAAAAACAATGACAAAAACAAACATTGTATTATAAATATACAATAGATCCCTCTCCGCCCGCGTGACATGGTATGTGCAGGAGTTACGGCTTTGTGTACCCTATATGTGTATTCAAAATTTCATAATAATCGGTTGAGCAGTAAAGACGTGTAGCGTAACAAACAAACACTTTCACATTCATAATATTAGTTAAGATTTGTATCTTCAATATAAAATTTAAGTACATAACAAAACTATTTTTATCTATTACATAAACATTAAGTAACAATACATATGGCATTATAATTTTACGAAGCATGTTAAAATATATCACTTCGTACTGGCATGAAATAAAATTACAATATAAAAAAAAAAAACACTTTTTAAAAACTGTTTTGTCACAGGCTATTGAGGGAAATACAGCGTGTTATACTTGTAACGTGTTACTAAATTACATGCTTGTCGGTGGAGAAAATGGCTAATTGCAATTTATCGATATCGACAAAATTATTTTATTTATTTTCATTATTTTAGATAATAAATATAAATAAAACTTATGAAACTTATTAATAAATTCAATTGGATCTTTATATATATATATATATATGTACGTCTTAATTACTGCTAGACTATCCAGTACAAACCCTACCCATCCGTATCCTTCTGGTGTTCTCTCAAATTATACAGATACTAATTCTAAAAAGAGTAACGATTGAGTAGCCGGTTCTTCTCGGTTAAATCTACATTCCTAACCGGCGGTAGCTTTGAATTTGATCTTGTAATATGACGAATTAAAAGTGCTCTCAAGCGTTTACTTGAATAATGTATAATATTTTGATTTAATTTAATCTAAAGAATATTACTAATTTTCATATAAACTATTCTTAGATTTATCGCATTTATTTTATATAATTTAAACCTTTAAATTGTATGTGCGCAATCTTTCCACTTTAAAAAGAGGCTATCTGAAAAGAGTTCCGTGCTGCGACCGCCTATGCATATATTATACTTAGGTTTTTGTATTTTTAATTCTTTTTTGTAGAAGTTTGTACAATGTTGCAATAAATAATTAATTATGTTGAAGCGAACTAGTGGCACAAATATTTTTCTCTAGTTAAAAACCTGTCGTTGCTTAATTTGCTGTTTAAACACTATATCTTATATTGCAAAACATATCTAAGATATATAACTCACGGAGTGTTATAGCCGTCACCGTTGACAAGATGGCCGATAAATTTTACGTTCAGAAGATTGAAATTGCTCATCGGGGAAATGACGCGGTCATAATTTGTACAGTAGCTAATTTTAATTTTGATTTGTTTATACTCAATTCTTCGATGTAAACAACTCTTATTTAAATGTTTCCTCAATTAAATAGTTTAATTTAATATACATTACAAACACATACACAAATACTATACATATAAACACACACTTCCTATGAGTTAGGATAATACTATTTCAGCTTTTTTCTTAAAAATAAAAATAGATTTGCCAGTGCGTATAGAGTGCCATAGTTTCGCTGTATTAAGATTGCACAAGATTAATATTCGAAGAGTGGGGCAAAAGAAGCTGAGCAGTTTCGAAAGGTAATTCCTTTTAATTAGCAAACAAACACATTAAGTTATTGTTTTAACGACTTACGATATAAAATAGTCAATTTATCATTAGAAAATGTATACTAGCAAGTATTCATGTTACTCAGAGCGGGTCGGTGTATTCGGAGTCCACCAATGTTTTGCAGGCCTATTCTTTACTTCGTACTTTACTCGTGAAATTCCGACTGATGATATTTATTTTAATCAACGTCACAGGTCACTTTCTGACATTACACTAAGGTGTTCTGCGTAACATTTTCTGCCTATAGATGATACCAGTTGATTAGAGTTATACATATTACTCAAGTTAAACGAGAATAAAATAATAATAATTACTTAAGCTTAGATATAACTGCTTATAGACTTGTGATGCGGAGTAATAAAAATTCCTGGCTAGTTATTCCAGGTCGAATCTACATCCGCACCGGTAAAAGGTTTAAATGAAATTGCCAATAGATTTTACTTAAATAAAGAATGCATTTTGATAAGGCAAGGATATACGTTTTAAATGTACTTTATTTTACATCCTCGTACCGAAATTTTATATACGTTCTTTTATTTGCTTTACAAGAATTTAATAAACCCTGAAAATATAAAGTACTTTATTCATATACCCTTAGAAGAATTTATATATATTACATTGAAATATTGTTATGATTATCTTGTCTTGGCCCATAATTCACTAGTGTGTGCAAGCACAGATGCTCTATTTCTAGTGTGAGGGAACACTAAATCCGATGAGTTAAGACGATGCATGACCGGAAATAATTCTAGCGAAGAACTACGGCTTTATGTACTTTCGGAGGCACGGAGACTTCCAATATGTAGACTATAGGTTGCCATTTTATATTATAAAGAATTTTCGACAGGAAAACCCAATAACATTTTATTGGCCCGACCTGACTCGTGAAGACCATCGTGACAATCTCAGAAATATTCTACCGAGAAGACGAGATTTTTTTTTTTAATTTACGATTTTTTTATATACATATTTAGTACAATATAAAAAATTATTTGACTGTAGTTACGAAACTTTGTTAAACTTTCATATTAGCATTGGAAATACTAATTAATTTGGAATTTTGGCAGCCATCAATCCCCTCGTGTTCTTTTCGCTGCCAATAATATTGAGATACATTTTGACGGTATAGTAATCACCTACGTCGCTTCTAAAGGCACAGACTTTTATTAAACATACATCGACTCAGCCAACGAACTATGTAAAATAATGAGCGTATATCGTATTGCCTAATACAAAATTAAAAAAAAAAAACAAAATACATAATTTGTAATAAACATCACTAAACAAAACCTAGTAAAGTAGTACAAATAATCTTCGATAAGTGTGTTTAATAAATAAAAGCTATATAGTATTCATGAAAATCAATTATTTTTTTAAAGTAAGTGAAAAAATATATTTTAAAACGGAATTATTATGAGTCGATATTTTCAGGCAGCATTACATCACTTCGTTGTCATTCAGCGGCCATCTTGGATAGTTATTTGAAAATCGAAAGCCGGCGGAAACGCGCGTGATTACAGCGCGGGAAATATTCAATAAAAAAATAAATACATTCCATATATGAACATTTGAACAATGACATAATGAGTTTCTATTAGAGTTAAATGTGATTGTGACTATTTTTTAATAAATGGCTGTATAGTTTAATTAGGTGAGTTTTTCAATTTCACGGTATGAAATCAACGTGATTTTGAATCTGAAATCGTGACGACATTTACGTATGTATGTAGTTTATTTTTAAAACGTACACAATCGAACAGATGTTTTATCGAACACCAATATTATTTATGTGTGTGTTTGTTTATATAAAATGTATTTATTTGGAATGAACGTTTGTATAAACAATGCATGGAATCTGATTTGCCTAGCACTATTATTAGTGTAGGTATTTTAAAATAGCGTTAAATTAATGTCGAGATACGAAGTTTCCGTAGTAGATGTTAGTATTAAAAAGTTAACAAATTTTTGTGTAATTTTTATACGTGTATATTTTTGTTTTATACCAGAAACCAGACCCAGCTTCGCATGGGTAGAATCCGGGTCATACAAAGAAACAATTGATTTTATTTAATTGAGAGTTTACTTATAATAACAAAAGTTATTGAAAACATTTCAATTTTAATAATATATAATAGCTAATGAATGTTACTTTGTGTGTATACATATATGTGTGTGTGTGTCTAATCTATGTGCTAAGCCGAATGTGATGAAACTTTGCCGAGTTGTTCTGCGTGCGTAAAAAAACAAGAAATAATTTTTTGATTGTTGTCATTCAATATGTTGACCCTTATTTCTAGGTGCAAACCCTAAACGGGTAGCTGGTTTGAGATAAATATTAAACAATAAAGTTGAATGAAATGTGTAAAAACAATGTCGGCAAGGCATTTTGTTTTTATAAAATTCGGTCACAGATTATAAAACTATTTATCGTTTTGAATTAGCATTTTCTCGGTCACAATATATGCAAGGTATTCGTACAATTAACGTTCCCAATATCGCCATTAATTCCGCAATGGAAAACGATGTTGGGAAAATCTAAACTGGTTTTTATATGAACAAATTCGCCTTGTTCGAATTTAACCACAATCATTACAAAATATATTTATATAGTAAGTAGACGGTCAAATTGGCCACTTGAACATTAGCGGTGTAAGAAATATTAAACCTTCCTTACATCGCCATGCGCCACCAACCTTGGAAACTAAGATGCCCCATGCGTCTGTTATTACCCTGGCTGACACTTCAAATCGAAACACAACAATACTAAGTATTGATGTTTCGCGGTAGAATTTCTGATGAGTGGTATTCATACAAAATAAATAAATTTGAATGTTTTTTTCCATTCTTATTTCCAAATACAAAAAATCTACATCCGTTGAAAAATATAGTAAAAAAGGCACTGGACTGGTTTTGTCTTTGCTTTTTTTATATATAGACATTAAAACAATAGATAATTAATCCTCGTTATATCTCACGCATATCTTATTGAGTTTTTTTTTTAATATTTTTTATTGAATCTCCACAGATTAAAGTTTGTGCCGTCGTTCAACTTAATTCTTTTCCGAATTCTCAGAAGAAATATAATTATCCAAATTAATATTATGAAGGCTAAAGTACATCTTAACTGCTTAACTGATCATCATGCAAATTAATCTGAATGTATACATGTTGTCACGGGACTACATAGGGTACCTAACAAACGCGGGCTAAATCATATATTTTTATATAATACTGTCTTGTGGGTCTAATGATAAGGCTGCAGAACCCAGGACAGGCTCGAGCCCCGTGTAGAGCTAATACAAAAGCTATGGATTTTTTCTGTCGTATATGTGTTCAAATCCAGGGTAAACGGGTTCCTTCTGGGCAGGCGCTCCATCCTAGACCGTGACTATGCTTGAGATCAGGCAAGTCAACGGTCAAGCGCTTGTCTATTAACTGCAAAAAAACATTCAGAAACAGCCCTAAATTTGGAAGTCACCAGCGCAAACACTCCCGTGCGTCCACGTTAATTTATCCTGCACCGGATCTCATTCCGGTCGTGTCATATATCCCGTCGAATCAGATTGAAAGGGTGACAGAATAGAGAGTGCTGATGCTATAATATGTGCTGAGTGTGGCCAAAATTGAGCTAAAACTCTCCAAAAACCACCCATTTTTTCTATAGATTATAGAATTCATACGTTATAAAATAAAAGAACACCATTATTGTTTTGACTTTTCGAATTGACATGAAGAGATGATATGGTTCAAATGTCGAAGGTCCATTGACTGGCGTTCTTGATTATCATATAACGTGCACGACAACCTACATGACAAAGGCATAAACTGTTATATCGATAAGAATAATAAACGAATTGAAATATTCAAGGATCATAAATCATCCACACACGGCATTGGCAATACAAACCAATAATAGAGTTACCGTAATCTTTGTTATGTCTATCAAAATAAAAAATAACAAACTGAACTTGTAAGTGTCCCACAGCTGGGCAACTCTCCTCTCTGCTCTCCCTGCTCGTGCTCCAATGCGATTTGGATACAAATGTGGAATTTATAAATTAGGCTCATGGTTTCCTCACGATGTTTTCCTTCACAGATGAACATGAGAATTATAAGAACAAATTAAGCAGAGGATAACTAAGCTGCTTGCCCAGGTTTGAACGGAAAATATATATTTGTTATATATAAAAAAGGTAGGCGGGCAATTGGGCTACCTGATGGTAAATGGTTACCATTGAATATAGACCTTGGTGTTGTAAGAAATATTAACCATTCCTTACATCATCAACGCGCCACCAATCTTGGGAACTAAGATGTTATGTCCTGTAACCTGTAGTTACACTGGCTCACTCACCTTTCAAACCGGAACGATACAATGCTAATATTGATTAGTACCAACTTAGATGGGCACAAATAAATAAAGACTTTAATTCTTCTCTGAGATTCGCGTGCTAATTTGTTACCTCCCATTGTGTTGGAGTACGAGTATATACTTGTGAACTGTTGACAAATAATAGATAAGAATGGCCGGCATCACCAAAAAGAATCGGGAATATACATATATATATATATATATACATATGCAACACTGGCGAATATATATATGTATATATATGTATATTTCAACCTTACGACGATGTTCTAAGGTCTGCACCACACTGCTCTAATGCGGGTTGATAGAATACACATGTGACATGTGAATTTCAATGAAATTAGACACATGCATTTCCTCACGATGTTTTGTGTGAATGTATGTGAATTATAATCACAAATTAAGCACATGAAAATTCAGTGGTGCTTGCCCGGGTTTGAAGCCACGATCATCGGTTAAGATTCACGTGGTCTTACCCCTGGGCCATCTCAGCTTCTTGAAAATACGTCACAAACAAATATACGAGTAGTAAATTATATCCCATACTCTCCGTATCGGATGACACCCTGCATTGGTTATCTCGGACTCTTATCGACTAAAACCACCACAATTCCCGTGATCCACCCGAGATGAAGTTGCTTTCGCGCCTCTGGTTGTTCTGTCGTCGAAGCCCTTCGATGTTTTTTTTTTTTATAGAATAGGAAAGCGGACGAGCATATGGGCCACCTGATGGTAAGTGGTCACCAAACGCCCTTAGACATTGGTACTGTAAGAAATGCTAACCATCGCTTACATCGCCAATGCGCCACCAACCTTGGGACCTAAGATTTTATGTCCCTTGTGCCTGTAATTACACTGGTCCACTCACCCTTCAAACCGGAACACAACAATACCAAGTACTGCTGTTTTGTGGTAGAATATCTGATGAGTGGGTGGTACCTACCCAGACGAGCTTGCACAAAGCTCTACCACCAGTAAAAATTATATAGTGTATATTAAATACACTATTGTTGGAATTTAATTATGCTCACATATTTCTCGACCTGGGGGACCTAATACTTGAGACAACCAACTCCTCCTTTTCATTAGCCGGAGGTTCTCTTTATGCATGTTAGTTGGCATTGCGACGCCGTCTGCACCCTATTCATCCCAAAGGAACCTGGGCTAATAGCTTTTTATTTGGAAACAATATGCTTTTCCCGTGATTTCATTGTACTATCAAATTGTCACTTTATCGCAATCGAATTGTATAATCATTGTCGTTTAAGCGTTTAGATATACAATCCAATTGACCAATTGAAACGTTGCCTTCCAATTGATTCGGATATCATTTTAATTATTTATTAAGAACAAAGGATGCACACTAACGAGTATACATAGTGTGTGTATAGACAGTGTTATGGTATCACGTTAAAAAATGTATATGCTCCTTATATAGGAGAGCAGAGCAAGCATATTATATAATAATATCCTGGGACATTATTCACACACGCTCATCTGATCCCAAACTAAGCAGAGCTCGTACTATGGAAACCAGACAACTGATATACTACATATACTACTTTTCTTTTGTAAATACATACTTATATAGATAATTACACCCAGACTCAGGACAAACAGACATGTTCATGCACACAAATGTCTGTCCTTTGTGGGAATCGAATCCACAACTTCCGGCTTGAAAGGCAAGTATCTACGAACCACGCCAATCGGCCCGTTATATTATGACTAAACATAATTAAAAAAAATTTAGTTCCTAAAATTAGTGGTGTCTAAAATGATAAAATATATTATAACTATATGATACCTAAAATATATTATAACAAAAGTAAACTGTCCAGGAAATAACGGAGATTTGGTCACTTCGCCTGCTCTGGAACTATAAAGTACAAATTACAAAAATAGTTTCCACCACTGTGATGTAAACAGTACAATATAATTGCTACATATCGTCAGTGGCGCGAATTGATTTCTTAAACGAGTTTCCGCTCGCGTGGGGGGGGGGGGGGGGACAGATGGTACGCTCTTCTGTATCCCTAACGACTTCAATATGATATTTGAGTAAAAACTTGAAAGTATAACAAACCAACAGCTTTCACTTGATGGTAGGTAACTCATAGCAATACTTAGTATTTTTGTGTTCCGGGTTGAAGGGTTAGTTAGCCAGTGTAACTACGAGAACAAGGGACATAACATCTTAGTTCTTATGGTTTTTGGTGCGTGTTTAAGGAACGGTTAATACTTCACAGGTGGGCGCCATTTCACAGATAAAAAAAAGGAAAACCATAAATATGTGCAATATTATCAAAGACATTTTATTAGATTTTTCTTATATATATGTTGGTTATATTTCAATAAATGTAATTTTCACTTATCAGGTCAGTGCTATCAATGAGAGTACTTTTTCTATAATGGCCTAAATTTATTATAATTAATAACAAAAGCAAGAGATCAGCAATTTTGGGACCCGTGCCTGGGTCCTATGCTACGGATAATTCAATAAAGATTTTTTTGATTTAAAATATATCTATGAGCATATATGAATGAACATATTTAGGTTTACTGAAAATGTGTTTTGGGGCTAATACTTAGAGTTGGCTTTATTGTTTTCTCTAGTCTAAATAGGCCAAGCCTTATAACGTACTTACAGAAATAAATAGCTAGCGATTTAAAATATAACTGGCGCAAAAGAAAAATTAAAATACAATTTTACATAATGTAATTTGATCTTGATCAATAGAGAAATTGCATTTCATATACTTCTGTACTATACAACAAACGTTTTTATCGAAAACAAAATATTTTTTTTCCAAATAGACTTTAACAAATGCTTATGAATCTTCAAGCGCTTTCATCGGTTCGGAATGTGGATACTACCGAGAAGAACCGGCATGAAACTTAGTATTTATGTATCACTACGATATGCACAATTAAAATAAGTTTATTTTATTACGACTATATATACCGTACCGTAACCGTAACAGCCTGTGAATGTCCCACTGCTGGGGGGTTTCGAGCTTATTCCACCACGCTGCTCCAGTGCGGGTTGGTGGAATACACATGTGGCCGAATTTCAGTAAAATTAGACACATGCAGGTTTCCTCACGATGTTTTCTTTCACCGTAAAGCACGAGATGAATTATTAATCCTAATTAAGCACATGAAAATTCAGTGGTGCTTGCCCGGGTTTGAACCCACGATCATCGGTTAAGATTCACGCATTCTTACCACTGGGCCATCTCGACTTATATATATATTACCCATTATTGATGTGAAACATCTTAACGCCGCACGGTACGGGCTAAAAGACTTCGAGCGTCAGAGTTAGCGTAAGATTTCGAGCGTATGAGACGTTGGTTTAAGATTAGTTATTCTATGCTATAATGTACACTCGTTGTCACAGAGTAGAAAAGTCTAGCTGTAATGTATAACAGCAGTGGTGCTATTCTGTTCGTGAAAATAAAATTCCATGGTCGAATTTTATTACGTTTCTATACGTAACGTTTTTAGACATCGTTCCTATCGGAAAGAGGTTTTATTTTTGTCACGTATAAGTCTTACTAAATTTATTTTTATAGCTTTTAAAAGTAAACATAAAAATTGCTAGTAAATTGATCAGCATAGGTGCATTTTTCATTGCTGTGTTTTTACTTACACTGGCTCACTACAAGCAGACTGAAGATTCACGAATAGGCTGATGTATGTATGTTACATACACTTAGGCATTGTCCTACTTGGCGAAGATCGCACGATGACACGATGCGTTCTCGTCGTGCGATGAGTTCAAACATACAGATTTCATCAGAGTGTCCTAACCTCGCAAGTAATCGTGCGAGCACATGAAATGCTTAATAACGATCGTACGATGCGTTTGATCGTGCGATCATGTAATCAAAGCAACAGATCTCTTTTGAGTGAGGATCTATAAAGAATTTTATGTTGTCTACGTTTCCTTTTTTCAATGTCATTTGCAATTTTTAAAGAAATATTGTAACTGTGCATCTCTGTAAAGAGCCATCGCTAAAGTGGCGTGAGCGCCAGCCATCGAGCGACGGCATCACACGATGGACATCGCGCGATTTATTAGGACACCTGTTAGGTCATCGCACGACCACTTTGATCGTGAGATGAAAAACGCATCGCGCCATCGTACGATCGCTCCCAATTAGGACGCCGCCTTATACTTGACCTGGTGTTGATAATGATGTCCTCCTGACCGGTTTCGGTTGCGGCAGCCAATTTGAAGAGTGATTAGTCAACTGCTAGGCTAAAGCCCTACGTGCTTTAAAGGCGCCGACGGAAAAACATAATAACTGTTTTTATTGGCCCGATCTGGGTATTGAAATCAGGACCTCGGGATCAGCGCCCTTATCTACCCACTAGACTAACGAGTCAGTCAAGTTTTTTTTTGTCCTGACATAAATACGAAATGATGGTAACCCTACAACAGTTTAAGTAGGGCCTTGCGTGACTAATCGCCAGTTAGATTGGACTTCTGATTGGTTTTGTGTATAATCCGTTAGTTCACTTGCTTAGGTTATCATTAAAATGTAATGGTGTCCGTCCGTTTGTTATTTATTTTTATTTTTTAAATAGGTAAGTGGATGAGCATATAGTATACCTGAGAGTAAGTGGTCACCAATGCCCATGGACATTGGTATTGTAAGAAATGTTAACCATTGCTTACGTCGCCAATACGCCACCAACCTTGGGAACGAAATGTGTCTTTTGCCTTTAATTTCACTGTCTCACTCACCCTTCAAACCGGAACAGAACAATACCGAGTAGTTATATCAATTAAAAGACTACATGACTACAATATCTTAGGTAATATATATGATGATGATGGTGTTCGCCTGGGTGACTTTGAATATAATTTTTATTTTAAAATAGTTTGGCAGACTGGCAAATTGGCTACCTAACGTTATGTGGTGAGCGTCCATAGTAAATAATAACCATCCTTTACATGATCATTGCGCCACGAACCTTGGGAACTAAGATGTCATATCACTTGTGACTGTTACAATGGCTCACTCTTTCATTCGGAACATAATATTTAGTATCGCTGTTTGGTGATAGAATATTTGTTGAGTGGATGGTACCAAAAGCACACACACATAGCCTTTACCACCGAAGATTTCCGACACGCTGACTTACAGAGAATAGCCAAATGTCCAGGAGTTATTTGTGCAAAGTGAACAAACATACGTCTTTCGTCACTGTTAATCCACAACAGCACCAATGTTATGGGTGATGGTGATCATTTACCATAAGGTGGCCTATTTTCCCTTCCATTGCTTTATATAAAAATATGCTATCAAGAATTTTCGCGTATCTATTACAGTTTGGCAACTCTCGTTTCGTATGCAACCGGACCGAGAATTTCTTGACTACTGACCTCGGGTAGGGCCAATAAAACGTTTTCCCATCAATAAATTCTCATTAGCAGCCCAAAATTTGGAAGTTGGCAATGTAATCCGCATTAAAACCTATTACATGGTTTTTGATTACTAACACATAAGACGGGTATATAAAATACAAAGGACGTTACATAAACAAGTTGTATTATGTACATATGAATTGTTAAAGCTGGGTTTCCTAAGAAACCGTTGATTGACGGTGTATTTATGTGAATTAATAATATTTCTTCGACATTCATTTAACATTAATTGACTACTATCAAGTTTGACAAAGAAGTTTATGTTTATTTATTTTTTTAAATGCCTTCATTTTTAAGAAAGCAGACTTGCACATCCATTCGGTGTTGAGTCACTTTTGCTGATAGACGCTGACAACGAAAAAAGTATTATATATTCGACCGCCAAACAGCAATATTAGTATCGGTGTATCGGTTTCGTTTTTTTTATAGAATAGGAAGGCGGACGAGCATATGGGCCACCTGATGGTAAGTGGTCACCAAACGCTCTTAGACATTGGCTCTGCAAAAAATGTTACCCATCGCTTACATCGCCAATGCGCCACCAACCTTGGGAACTAAGATGTTATGTCCCTTGTGCCTCTAATTACACTGGCTCACTCACCCTTCAAACCGGAACACAACAATATCAAGTACTGCTGTTTTGCGGTAGAATATCTGATGAGTGGGTGGTACCTACCCAGACGAGCTTGCACAAAGCTCTACCACCAGTAAGTCCAGGTTTGATACTCCATCAAGGTAACAAGTGTAACAACAGGCATAAGAGACATAACCATAAGACATCGTATAACTCAAGATTACAGACACATTGGCGATGTAAGGGATGGAATATTTTACAATTTCTTACAGTACCAATTTATGGGCAGTGGTGACTTATCAGCAGGTGGCCCTTTTTCTAGTCGGCCATTCTATATCAAAAAATATATATTTAAAGTAATAAGTCACCCATATGCCCAAAGTATATGTTCCTTTATTGTGTCCTTATAGTCGACACATCAGCAGGAGCTTTTTTCCAATCCCCCAAACTCCAAACGTTTTCCATAACATTAGACGTGCCCAGCCCTCATGACATTACTTGTTTTTATATCCTTAAAAACTGTTAACCGTACCGTTTTAACATCTCGTGTTCAATGAATGAAGACTTCGTAAGACAATGTTGAGACTCGCGATGAAACACCCTGGTGGAAAAAGCCTAGTGGCTAAACCTTGAAAAAGTGAGACATTTAACAGATTTTTTTTACCTTAATACATAATCGTCAAGTCTTGTCCCATTTATTTTGCCAGCGTTATCCTTCCATTTACAATTAAGATCAGCCAATTTTTTTTCATACAGTATTTCACTGCTTCCGCGATGATAATAGTGACGTCATGCTATGTACACCCGTCGTGGGTAAATTTAAATAAATATAAAATTACGTCCGTGTGAAAGTAGCAACGTGGATACACGAGGCGTTTGAATTATTAACGATGTATCGATCATAGTCCTGTGGCATTATCTTTGATGTACGGTCTTAGGGTTTATAAAAAACATCGTATTATGTGAAGTTATACATATTGAATTCGTTCATATATATCAGTAATATTACGTTTATGTTACGCTTTTACGGATGAAATACAAAACAGATTTTGATAAAATTTAAAATAACTTTTTCTTATTGTATTAGGTAAGACTGATAAGTGGGCTGCCAATTGGTAAGGGCCAAAACAGCCAGACATTAGCGCCGTAAGAAATATTAAAATTTAACATTTCGGACACCAAGACTGCCATCAACCTTGGGAAGTAAGATGGTATGTCCCTTGTGCCTGTATCACACCATAAACAATCTTGCTATTAATAAATTTGAATTTAAGAAGTTTTTATATAATAAAAATCTTGATAAAAGTAATATTACTGGGCGCCCAATCCTACCAACAAATTGTCACTTTATCGCATTGCAATCGAGGCGTGATCATTGCCGTTTACCCGTTTTCCTATTATTTAATTTAATTATTGACTATTGGCATAAACGTTAACAATTGAATTCATTTTGGTTTAACGGTATATGTTAACATCATATCGGTTCGGTTCCGATCCGAATATATATCAATCAATCAATCAATCAACAGCCAATCATTTAGTCCACTGCTGAACATAGGCCTCTCCCAAGGTGCGCCAAAGCTCCCTGTCCTCCGCCTTCCGCATCCAGTCGGAATATATATAGAATAGTCAAATATCGGAATTGAATCGGGAACGTATCGTAATCGTTACAGATTAGAATTCGTCCCCTGACTGAAGATTCGGTAATAGAAATTGTCATTTTTTTATGCAGATTATATAGATGATAAAAGGCGTGGAGTTAGTATTTGTGGACTTGAGTTGGCTTTCAGATAGAGTTTCTTACCCTGTAGTCTACATTCCGAAGCGGTAGTAATTTAAAATTTAATATAACTGTGTAAAATCACGATTCAAAAGTGCTTCTAAAAGGCTACTAAAATAAAGTGTATTTTGATTTGTTGAGTTGTATGTGATTAAATTGGAACCGAAACGATTGCTTCTAGGTTTATTCCAAAAAAAAAATCAACTCAGTTTCTTTCATCGACACTGCTGGACACAGGTAGTGCCCTAAAGCTTCCAGTTGCGTTATCTCTTTTTAATACAATTGTTAATGCAGAATATCACTGTCAGTTATTCAATTACATTCGAATAATTACAATAAGGATTTAAGTATAATCAAGACCACGTGGAATAGTGGCGAGATTATCAGCAGTAACCCTTTGGATCTGGATTATCTGGACTAAAATGGTGGTTAATTTGTCACAAGCAGAGGTTATATACAATTTATACTTTTTAATAGAGCTTTTTGATTTCGACTCCAAGGTCCAAGCGTTCAACTACAAACGGAACAAGTATACGGTTTGAATATGTAATATAAAAGTTCAAAGCCATAAACATGGAGCATCGGTATTGATTGGGCCATCGTGACATCGGTCAATATGTTCCAGCGTATAATTTCACATGCCCTATTAAAATTATACAATACAACCCACTCTGCTACGCTTAACTTTACAACTTTATATTTATACAAATAAATAAAATTGAACTGTCTATCTGTGATTTTAAAATAACAGCTTATATTTAAAATATTATGACTATTTTTGAGTTATCGAAACCAAAACAAACCATTATTTTTTTGTTCGTCTGTTTGTCCGGTGGTAATCTTCGAAATGGCTAAAATTACAAATGCTTTATAAATAAATTATTTTAAGCAGATTTCCAAGGTACTGTTTAGTTTTTATTTCATCAAAATCAGTTAAGTCTATCAAAAGTTATGACAACTTAAAATTCAGGTAGGAGTACGTATATTTGACATCAACTTTTTAGGTTTATCTGTGCAAATAAAAAAAATTGAAGTCTTTCCAAAATGATTTGTGACGAATTTCCTTTTTTAAGTTAATGTGGCCATTTGCGATTTACCAAAACTATAACAACCATTATTTATGTTATAGATTAGACTAATAATTTTAATATTTTATATTTTTAATTCAAATAGGCTGAATTTTTTAAGGTTTTCGTCACAAATTGAAATATGCTAGTATTATTATTAAAAAACAAGAACATGAAAATACACGCTTATCGCGTCGTTACTCTAATTTGAAGCGGGTGAAACTTCGATGCGTAGCCAATTATATGATATTTTACACTGAAATTTTATCCGTAACACGTTGCATCTTTTGGTATAAGTTTCATTTATTGGTTCACTATTGTTTTTAGGTAGCTAAGTCAAAAAATCTTTTACCAACGACATTTTTTAAACATTCAAATCTCCACAGACGTTGTGTTTTCGGTGTATCTTCGGTTTGATTGGTCTTTTATTTTGATGTGCCTGCTTGTTTTTATTTCTAGACAGTATAACATTCTGATTTTAAGTACTAGTACGAGTGCTGAACGAGTACAGAAATTAGTAGCGAGTGGTGGCCTATCACGCTCTCCTCACACGCAGGCGTAAACTAGTATTAAGTGTATATATTTCTTTTCTATATATTATTATAACATTAAAAATATATTTACTTCTAGAATCATAAAATCAGTCATTAATTTTTTTTTAGCTTGTCGTTTAGATGTGTCAATCCAAAACGTTTTCCAAATTCGAAATAATTAAAAAGTAATATTCAATAGCAAATAAAAACAATACTTTTCAGAAAAGACGATGGATGATGGCCAAGAAATAACCGTCAAGAAAATTATATCAAAACTCAATCAACGCGCGCCAAAACAGTTCGAACACTTAAGCAGAAACCGACATAAAATTGGGCAGACAGCTGGCTCGGTGCCAACACAAAATCTTTTAGACAGAATAACATTTGAAAGTGAAAATTTAAAAGGAAGCCATAGCGAAAACTCTTCTAGAAGAAACAGCGATGATGGTGGACGAGCTAAGAAGCAGCGCAGGGGCGGTAAGGATATCCTGTGTTTATTAAGACGATGAAGATGAGATGGAGTGGCCAGACTTTAGAACAGATAAACCTTAATTTAAGACGTGTTCAAGCAAGTGTCAATGAATTATTATATGCTTAATTTAATTAGTAATCCTTGTATTTTCGTATTTAACAGTAACAGCCTGTTAATGTCCCACTGCTGGGCTAAGGCCTCCTCTCCCTTTTGAGGAGAAGGCTTGGAGCTTATTAAACCCCAGGTCGAGACAATCAAATTTTAATTAAGTTTTAATACCATAGAGATAACCCATTATGGATGGACCGAATACTATCCCTACTAATCAAGTCATCCAGAATCCGACTAAGGTCAATAATACCCCTTCAAGAAAGGAACTGGCCCGATAAAACATTTAACCCAAAAAAATCAATTGTGATTCTGCTTATATATAATATGTATAAACACATAATGAAAACGCTACTGAATACTTCAATAGCTTAAACAAAATTATAGCATCAGTTTCATGTTGTAATTCCAGATGGAACAAACTCAGAGCCACCAACGGCTGGTATAACCAATTATAACGCTTGGAACGATATAGCAAGCTCGTCTTCAACCACGAGAACTGAACTGAGCACATCTGATGAGGCTGTAAACGATCACGTAAGTTATGTAATTGAGATGAGACTTTCATGATCAGTATATGCAATTTCCATTATGTCAGCCATTAGGTAAATGGGAGGTGGCCCAACCTGTAATATATTTTTTAATTGTGGGTGTAGATACAAAACCGTCGTCAAAGCCACGACTCCGCATTACCCAGCACCCCCACCGACCGATCAGCTTGGAGATCAACTGACAGTCTCGCTCCAGACTCAGCGTTTGGGACATCTCTTGCAGATATCATGGAGAGTCCAGCTAACAAGGTATTGTATCAATTGTTTTAAGCAATGCAATCCGTTATTCTCTTTTTTGATTTTAGAATAATAATAATTTTGATTAGTCTGTCGGCTAAATTTTTACTTAAATACAAGGTGAAATATTTCTTTTTATATTTGTTATTGTATACGTTTAAAAATTTAAAAATCATGCTTTACGAAAATTGAACGATCTAAATATTTACAAGACCAATTTGAAATAAATGTTTTTTCGATTATTAATTTATGTCAATTATTATTCATTTAGTATTTGGCTATTCCTTTAGCAATCTCATATTACTACCATGCACACCGCTATAACCGCCAAAACCGCATACACCGATCATAGTTATAACCAATGATATGAACTGCGACCATTACTTTCAATAAAATCTCGCCACATTTCCTCCTACTAACTACAATTACAGAGAGGCAAAATTAAAACTTCAAATCAATCAAGTCAAAAAGACAGAGATCATAGTGTACCTAAATGTATTGTCTAATGATTGATAGCAGTATTGTGTAATGTTGTACTAGATGGCGTTAGTAGTCGATTGAATCACGCTATCGTTTTGCATTTTTAGAATCTTATAGATTATATGGATATTTTTTATACCATAAGCCCATGTTCGGGGAAGTCTTATATTTCCCCTGGCGTTGTAGAACTGAGACATGTATTATACTATTATTGTAATCATTGTCTTATGAAAGACGAGATGAGATCATTGACAATTTTTAGTACTTTTTATAGTATTGACTTGAAATAATCGACGAGCCGGTTGGCGTGGCTTGCCTTTCACGCTGAAGGTTGCGGTTTCGATTCCCACCCAGGACAGACATTTGTGTGCATGAACATGTCTTTTTGTCCTGAGTCTGGGTGTAATTATCTATATAAGTATATAATTACAAAAGAAAAGTAGTATATGTAGTATATCGGCTGTCTGGTTTCCATAGTACGAGCTCTACTGAGTTTGGAATCAGTTGGCCGTGTGTGAATAATGTCCCAGGATATTATTATTATTTCTAACACTAAACACCTGTTTATCGACGTTTATAATTAAGAACGTTAGTTTTTTAATCTGTTCGTTAAACAACAGATACGTCTTCGGGAAGACTTGAGATCCAGAGACAGTTCAGAGGAACGAAGAGCTAAAATTAATTGGAGATTAGTGAGGAATGTTACTTCTGCAGCCGGGGCTTTCCTTAAACGAGATACACCCGCCTTACCCGGCACGCCGTTACCTAGTTTTCAGGTAAGTTACAATTATTTTTGTAAAGAATATTTATTGGGTAATCTTTCTTGCTTTTCGTGTTTGCTTCAATAATTTGAAAAAGAAACTAAAACGAAAAATTAAGATTATAAATAGTAAATTAAATTTTAAATACTTTAATAATTAATTACATATTAATTTTATTGTAGGCGGACGAGCATTTGAGCCACCTGGTAAGTGCTTACTAACGCCCATAGACATTGGCATTGTTAGAAATGTTAACTTACATCGCCAATGCGCCACCAACATTGGGAACTAAGATGTTATGTCCCTTGTGCCTGTAATTACACTGCTGTTTTGCGGTAGAGTATGTGATGAGTGGGTGGTACCTACCCAGACGAGCTTGCACAAAGCCTATACAGTAATTTATGAGTTTAAATTCGACGAAGTTATGTAATATGGGAGCCAGTCCACTCAGTCCTTAAACCATTGTCATAAATGATATTTAGTCTTCGCAAAATATCCGAACCGCTAAGTAACTTATTTTTAAATAAAACAATGTACCGTTATTTTGTTATAAGATTATATAAGATGATGATATTTTAAATAAAACTACTCATTACGTAAATGTTGACAACCGACTTATAGTGTTATACTATATTGACGCGTGTGTCCTTGAAATGTTATGATTATTATGGCCAATGTCGCATATCACTTTCGACATTTTACGACCGTTTTTTACGATTAGTTTCGAGTTTGTACTTAAAGAAGTGTCAAATCTATTATGGAAGTTAAAGTATTATAATATTCGTACTAGTTTGTTTTTTATTTACAGTCAACATCAAACAGTCAAAATTCTAACTACCCTGAGGAAAGGAAACCTTCGGTTGCAAACTCGTTACCGAACACTTCGGCGCATAACTCTGCGCATGATTTTGCACAAAATCCTTCTGAACCCAATAACAATAATGAAAAGGATCGTATCGGCGAAACAAGCCCAGAGGTAATATTGTATAAATGCTATTTGCACCCTGATGGTAAGTAGTCACCACTCAGACACCAATCTTGGAACCTAAGGTGCCCTTGTACCTGTAGTTCTGAGTTCAAGTGTTGAGTGGCTTGTACCCACCCACATGGGCATATAAAAAGCACTATAAGTATATTAAAAAAAACTGACAGACATACCTGTGTATATACAAATAGTCATGGCTATCGGTTATCATTTAGCCTATTTGTCGTCGTAGAAGTAATAGCCTTCATGATAAACGCCTCTAGATTCCCTCATCCCCACCCCCTTTTACCATCGAACGGCCAGGTGCATGGTTTACGTTCTCGACCTATGTACAAAGCGCTTCGAATCCTATATTATTCGCTCTGCAAAACTGTGGAACACTTTGCCTGAGGCTGTATGGAAATATCCTATTCCTACCAGGAATGATAGGTACAACGTTGGTGTCTTCAAATCCAGAGTGAACAGGTTTATTCTAGGCAAGTGTGCCACATCCTAGACCGGTTCGATGCCTTACATAAGGCAAGTCAACGTTAAAACGCTGGCCTGTAGGAGATTTAAAAAAAAACTGAATATTCTCCTCCACGCCATATACATCCAGTTTAGTCCACTAAGTCACCAGACATTAACTAGTTATCATTCAATAATCACCCTTATATCTACAAGGGCTTAGATCCAGATTCATTGATGTTTCGAGACGGTAGACGTCGTATAGACATGGTTCTAGCGTATGAAGAAGAGGATTTCGGGGTAATGACTGAAGCAGAAGCCAAGAAAAGAGATCATAGAAAAACATTTCAGGTACGTTAATAGATGTATATTTAGCATACAGAAGTAAAACTGATTTTATAAAAACTTCGAATTTATTTTTTTATTTTATGGTATACGGATGGTGGACGAGCATATGGGTCACCAGATAGTATGTGGTCACCAACTCCCTTAGACATTGGCATTGTAAGAAATGTTAACTTACATCGCCAATGCTCCACCAACATTGGGAACTAAGATGTTATGTCCCTTGTGCAGGCATAAGCCAGCCAGCCAGTGTTATTATAGGTAATTACAGGTAATAACACTGGCTCACTCACCCTTCAAATCGGAACACAACAATACCAAGTACTATTGTTTTGCGGTAGAATATCTGATGAGTGGGTGGTACCTACGCAGACGAGCTTGCACAAAGCCCTACCACCAGTAGAGTAGTCTTTTTTTTTTAAATAGAACACCAAATCATACAAATAGATGTAAATTATTCAATTACTCTTAATCCAAATAACATATTTTCACATCCAACACATCACAAGTCGCGCCAATAATTAGATGTCTATTCAGGCTCTTCTCATAGTTATTTTATATCTAAATGTACTTAACGCAAGCTTCTGGCTTAAGGCACAGCTCAAGCTATCAACTGAGTATAACCAGCAAGACATTGGGTAGTTTCTTTTTTCATAATATACCCACCTCCAATGTTTTTAATCAAATGTGAAGAAAGTAATATTCATTCAATATTTTCAGGAAAATCTGATAAAAGAAGGTCTAGAGCTAGAACTGGAAAACAAATGCCTATCCTTCGACGGGAAAACGTGGTTCCTTAAGATACACATACCCTGGAAGACGGAAATGAGACTGGCTGAAGTGATCGGGATGAAGTTACCGACGAAGAGATTCATCACCATATCCGTAAGAGCGTGGGTGAGTACACGAAATTGAAGTCAATACGAGCAGTTTAATGAGAGAACTATTAGAAGAGTTATTTTTTAAGAAAAACTCGAAACTCTCCATAGAAAACGATCGTGAAATGTCAGTGAGTGTTACATGGCTTTGACCATTATCAAAAAATAGTCAAAGCAATAATTACAATCGTTTCTTTTAAAATATGGATTAATTAATGATATTGACTTCCATTTTCCTCAGGATTTTTTGCACCGCATTGATTATACTTCATATCGATCGTTATTATTCTTATTATTACAAATATTTAAACGACTAATATAGTTTTTAAAAGGAATCGAACATTAAAACCTCTATAAACCTCCGCTTATATATCTAAACTAAGATACATATATATATATATATGTATATTTAAAATACCTAAAAACACATAAATAAAAGTTTACTCTTCTACTTCACGTCATTATCATCAGAGCGAAGAAGCACAAGCTGAAAGAGACAAAAAATGGTACACAAAATGGCGTAGAAAATGGAAAGATTTGTACGAATATGAGCACACGAGAATCGAACCGGAACCTTCGTTTTACACTGCCACTGAAAAGCAAGGTGTGAAGAGGGAAGAACAGTAAGTATTCAACGACCAGAATCTTAAGAATAATTTAAACTTTTGACTGTGTTGCTTCCTGATAACGAAAATTATTCGTACTATGTTGAAATGTAAATACAATAATATTCTTACCGTAACAGCCTGTGAATGTCCCACTGCTGGGCTAAAGGCATCCTCTCCCTTTTTGAGGAGAATGTTTGGAGCTTATTCCAGCACGCTGCTCCAATGCGAGTTAGTGGAATACACATGTGGCAGAATTTCAGTGAAATTAGACACATGCAGGTTTCCTCGCGATGTTTTCTTTCACCGTAAAGCACGAGATGAATTATAATCACAAATTAAGCACATGGAAATTTAGTGGTGCTGGCCTGGGTTTGAACCCACGATCACGGCTGCACTAGACAAACGTGGCAGTTTTAAATAATGTGTTATGTTGTTAAGCATTTGTAAATTAAATATCTTTCAGGTTTTTAGTAAAAGACAGATACACGCAGTTCTCGCCCGCGCAACGCAGTTACCTCGTTATGCAGATACTTCTCAGAGTTAGATACGACAACAATGAGATTAAGGTAAGTTTACCTTAACGAATGTCATCAACACTTACCACCGAACGTAATACTATGATGTCTAGAAATGATATGCGACATTTACTCTTATAATTATAACATTTAAAGAATACACGCATCAAAGTGCCGCATCACCGAAAATTTGTTTTAAAACATTTTACGAGTAAGATACGAAGTAAATTCGACAATTACAAATTAATCTAGAACTAACCAGCAGTTTCTGAAACGTGAAAAGTCAAATTATCGAATTTTCTTTATCGAACTTACTGGTAGTAGGGCTTTGTGCAAGCTCGTCTGGATAGGTACCACCCACTCATCAGATATTCTACCGCAAAACAGCAGTACTCGGTATTGTTGTGTTCCGGTTTGACGGGTGAGTGAGCCAGTGTAATTACAGGCACAGGGGACATAAAATCTTAGGTCCCAAGGTTGGTGGCGCATTGGCGATGTAAGCGATGGTTATCGATTCTTACAGTGCCAATGTCTAAGGGCGTTTGGTGACCACTTACCATCAGGTGGCCCAAATGCTCGTCCGCCTTTCTATTCAATAAAAAAAAAAATTATTTAACCTTATTGCTCATTGGTTGTACACAAAACAAACTAGCGTGTATCTTTCGACGGTTCTACTTAAGTTTGTGTATTTCTTATTCTGAAACGTGGTGTATACTTTGGCTAGTCGAGTAGTCATCGAGTCGAGTCATCATGATTGAATTAATTTCAATGTAACTCCTCAATCGGCTTGGAATGTAGCTTATATCGCGAAGAAACGGTAATTAACTTCTCTTTTTCAAACGACATATACAATTCAATTTATGTATCATGATATTTTATCTGTTGTCACAGTTTTAAATATCTACATCATATCCAAATATTTCTTTCTTATCTTCAACGATCTTTTAGCATTAAGCCATAAATTCCTAGCACTTGCTCCTCCTCCTCCTCCTCCTCCTATATACTAACTAATATATATATCACGAAAGGATTGTTTATTGAATAGTTTAAACTAATAGTGTTTGTTTTTATCAGATCTGAAAATTTTCTTTTAAGTTGAGCCGTAATCTGCACTAAAAAAATTAAAAAAGTTTTATTATTTTTCAGATGGGTATCCGTAGATTACTGAACGATGGAACATATTTGGCTTGTTTTCCATTACACGAAGGTAGATATGATGCGGACATGGAAGACAAGATGCAGACTGATCGAAGGGTGAGTTGATTTTTAAATAAGTTAATAAGAACTGCTCCAAAAAACTTTTTTTTTGTTATAAGTAGGCGATGTAAGAAACATTAGCTATTAATTACATCGGTGCTCCACCAACTTTGGGAACGAAGATGTCGTGTCTCTAGTGCCTGTAGTTGTACTCGCTCACTTATATTTCAAACCGAAACGCAACGATTCTGATAATGCAACAATCTCACTGCTGGACAAAACTTCTCTCGGCTTTAGTTTAGATCTTATTTCATTTGATGGCGGTAACTTTCCTAAGTGAAACAGGCTTAATTAGCTATACTCATCGGAGACCAGCCAAGCGTAGAAGACATTATAATGCAGGCATTCCAATACTCACTCTTATAATCCGATGGAATGGCTATTCGATACGAGGAACGGGAAGACAGGACCTGAAAACTTTCACCCTTATCAGCTAGCCAATACGTATATGCCAATACGCTATTAACGTTATGCTATCTTTAAATTAAGTGTTTTTTTTTCTATTTCTTCATCTAATAAAAACTTTCAGTCATTGGCATTACAATTAGATGTTTATAAATAAAAAAGTAAATTTATAATATAAATATATATATATATACATCTTAATTTAATTTTTCAAATTATGTATATTTTTTTCTCAGCTACTATACTTAGAGTGGGCGCGTCCTTGCAAATGGTATAAAAAACAACCACTATGGCTTATAAGACGATACTTCGGCGAGAAAATATCGCTATACTTCTGCTGGCTCGGCTTTTATACCAAGATGTTGTACGCGCCGGCAATCGTTGGTACACTGTGCTTCTTATACGGTCTAGCCAGCATGCACTCCAGCGATAACATTCCTAGGTAAGTTTCATTTACAGTACAGTAACAAACAGCCTGTGAATGTCCCACTGCTGATCTAAGGCCTCATCTCCCTTTTCGAGAAGAAGGTTATTCAACCACGCTGCTCCAATGCGGGTTGGTGGAATACACATGTGTCAGAATTTCTGTGAAATTAGACACATACAGGTTTCCTCACGATGTTTTCCTTCACCGTAAAGCACGAGATAAATTATGATTACAAATTAAGTACATGAAAATTCAGTGGTTGCTTGACCGGTTTGAACCAGGATCATCGGTTAAGATTCACGCGTTCATACCACTGATCCATCTCGGCTTGGCATTTATCAAAGTTAATACATTCTTCCTGGGACAGTATCCGATTCTATAATAAAATGCCGCAAACCATTTTTTTATTTTTCTTAATCTGTCTTATAAAACTTTACAGGATTATATAAATGATAGAAAAGCTCGGAGTTAGTATTCGTTGATGTTCATACAGGATATATAAATATAATTGTATATAATTATAACGTGTAATTATTTGTTAAAAAAAGTAATGACTAAGCTGGTTCTTTATAAAATCTACATTCCGACCCGGTGGTAGCTTCATTGTAGTTAATGTTAATCATTAAAAATTGTATTTTCACTTAACGATAATATAATCCTCTTGCTAAGATAAGGTCTATCATTTTTCTTTTTTTAAATTAACAGAAATAAATAGGCATTTTTTTTTCTTCTAAATGGCAACATTATCAATTGCCTAATGCTCAAATTGAAATAGTATCAATAAATTATAAAGTTCACAATTAAAATTCAATATAAATATCATAACAAGAACAAAAACGACAAAAAGTACCTACTGGTAAAAAGCACAATTTTGGAGAAATCTCACTTGTGAAAGAACTAGGAATCACATTTTTATAAGTGTAATGGTGGATCCTATTTTACGGATCCATTTCCAGCGATAATCAAACCCAAGCATTAAATAAATATATATAAGTAACACATCATTGATACTTACCTAAGGTAAAGAGGTAAAAGACAATTACAATTTTATTTCTAGCAAAGAAATATGTGATACAACTGGACCAGGGAATACTACACTTTGCCCGCTGTGCGACAAGGCTTGCCAGTACCAGAGTCTATCTGACTCTTGTCTCTTTGCTAAACTGACTTACTTATTTGATAATCCAGCGACCGTTTTCTTTGCTATATTCATGTCATTCTGGGGTAAGTATAAATTATGTAAATTTGTTGAGTACGTTATTAATATCGCAGAACAACCCAAGCAAATAATTAGTCGGACTTGATAATACGATTGAAGATATGTTAAGAGTAAAACAAATTTATTGTTTATCACTAGATGGCGTTGATTTTTTTTTTGAAATTCCTGAATCGCGCTGTCTAAGTTTTTTATAAATAATATACGGAATATCAACGTTACATGATTCGATTACCCCACCGACTACGTCCTGAGCAGAGGTGCGATCTCGTAGGAGACACCCTCAGGATGGACATCATGTAGAGCCCGCGACGGCTCCAATTTCAAGGCGAAGTCTAGCACTCGCCCCAACGCCCGGTGACGCTGTAAAGGCCAATAGGGCCAACAGCATAAACTCAAACAGGAAAAAAAAATGATTCCATCAAATAAAGTTTCGTGAACACTAAATGATATGGTTATTATGTAATCAGTATATAATTACAAGCACAAGGGACATAAAATCTTAGTTCCCAAGGTTGGTGGCGCATTGGCAATGTCAGCGATGGTTACCATTTCTTACAATGCCAATGTCTCTTCACTTACTATCAGGTGGCCCTTATGCTCGTCCGCCACCGGTTTAACACCAAGTATTTTTATTAATAATTTTTAAATTAATTGTTTATTATTTATGTATTTATATACGTTTTCGTGTACTTTAGCCCCTTTCTCTTTCTTGATACTCTTGTCTACCTGTGACTTTACCTGGTGGTAATAAGTAGCTTGTGTTTCGGCTCGAAGGGAGAGTGAGCAAATGTAACTACGGGCACGAGGTATATAACATCTTAGTTCCCAAGGTTATCTTGCCCATAAAACTAACTTTTATACAACTTCCTTATGTGTTCTATATTAAAGTTTAATTGATGTACAATAAGGAGTATTTTTTATTGTATTGTACTAAATCCTCATTGGTCGTGGAGCGATGTCATTTACCATCGAGCAATTATCATTCGGATTGGAGTCAAATTATTTAACCAGCTAGTAAGCTGAAGGTTAGAACCTTTTGTAATATTGATATATTTACAGCGACAACTTTCCTTGAACTTTGGAAAAGGAAACAATCGATTTTGAAATGGGAGTGGGACTTAGGGAGCGTTGACCAAGTGAGTACTATATTGTAGCGTCACTGAACTCTGAATGAGAGATAGATGATTCGTTCCCGATGACTGCCAATTGGTCACGACTTTTAATACACTACAACTATAGACTGTTGACATAACCTTGTACATGCGTAGTTATGTCCTGATCTTTGAAACAATGTGGGTTGCTAGACATGAGAGAATGGCATGTGGTAATCCTACCAAGGCATTTCTGATCCTTATCAAGGACCACCAACGTGGTTTATTTCTGTGGGAAAAACTCCACGAAACGCAGTGCACGAATATATAATATTATTAAAAAAAAATGCTTGCAGTAATAATGCTTTAAGATTTATACATAACATAATTTACATAATGGGATGGTTTATATTTAAGTGATCTCATTAACGAAACTTGTCACGATTTGTGCAATATTTTTTAAAGTTGTGTTGTAAAAAAACTTACCTTTTAATTAGATAAAAATAGAGGTCATTTAATTACTATTACAGGATGAAGATCCACGTCCAGAATTCGAGACATCGGTGAAGACTTTCCGAACTAACCCAGTGACCAGGGAAAAGGAACCCTACCTCCCAGCTTGGCAGAAGACCATGAGATATGTGGCAACAAGTTCAGCGGTTTTGTTTATGGTATTATCAGACAATCGCAATTTAAACCTTAAGAACGGTGTAAAATAAATTTAGAGGTGTATTGTCACCAAATCCAGTTACGTCATGATATACGCTCTTAATCATCAAAAGGAGACCTTGGCTTGACATCTCATCCTAAGTGGAATATTTAATCCAAACATAAAAGCTTAATAAAGACCTCCATGTGATGGAGAGGGATAAAAGGCATGTTACCAAAAGGGTGATGAGTATGAACGTGGATGAATATAGGGGACGGGGCCGCCTTAGACCACAAGCCGAAGAAAATGTGGGTGAATTGTGTAAGAAATGTGTATGAAAGGTGTAAGTGCTGAGATGACGAGTAACAGAGAGAAATGAAAGGAAAAAAACATGTTGTGCCGACCCCACGTAGCGGTATAAGGGCAGGAAGAAGGAGAAATATTCAGGTCAATAGCCTCCTCTCTTGTCAGAAGTATTGGAGTTACACCAATGTGGATTCAGAAACATATGACGCAGAATTTTGGAATCCCCACGATGTTTTCCCTCACCGCCGAGCATGAGATAAATTGAACCGTGATGTGTCGAAATATAATACATAACAACAAGTGATATGTCTTTAAAACAATACATAACATGTGACAGCGTTACCCGTCGCTAAAAATGATTCTTTTTTGTTTCGAACATTTCTCCACAACACGGTACATTTATAAACAAAAATTGGGAGTTACGAGTTTTCTAATTCTTATCTTCTAATTCAGCCAATTGGCTGTAACAAATACATAATTATTCTTTTTTAAAGATAACCATTGTGATGGGAGCGGTGTTGGGAACAATTATATATAGAATATCAATGGTGTCGGTGATTTATGGTGGTAGCGGATTCTTTTTAAAGAGACACGCGAAAATTTTCACCGCCATGACCGCGGCGTTGATCAACTTGATCATGATTATGATTCTCACACGGGTAAGAATTTTCATGTTCATACCATATATTTTCAGCAATCATCGTCATATTTCAGCCAATTTACACGAAACTTTAATGATTTTTTTTACCGGTGGTAGGGCTTTGTGCAAACTTGTCTGGGAAGGTACCACCCACCCACTCATTAGTTATTCTACCGCAAAACAGCAGTACTTAGTATTGTTGTGAGTTGTGAGTTTGGAGGGTGAGCGAGCCAGTATCATCACAGGCACAAGGGACATAAAATCTTGGCATTGGCGATGAAGCTATAGTTAACATTTCTTACAATGCCAATGTCTAAGGGGGTACATGACTACTTACTATATAGATATAGAATAGGAAGGCAGACGAGCATATGTACCTGACATATGCTCGTCTGCCTTCCTATTCTATAAAAAAAGATTTATATATTCTATGGAATTATACACTTAAACCTTTTAGTTTATCGCGTACAAACAGACAGACGCGGGGACTTCGTTTGATAATATGTGGTACATTTTCAGATCTACGCTAAAGTAGCAGTTTATTTAACAAATGTTGAAAATCCAAGAACGCAGACTGAGTATGAAGATTCTTATACGTTCAAGATATTCTTTTTCGAATTCATTAACTTCTACTCGTCCTTAATTTACATCGCTTTTTTTAAGGTATGTAATTTTAATCTCCCAATACAAGGCCGAGATGGCCTAGTGGTAAGAACGCGTGAATCGTAACCGACGATTGTGGGCTCAACCCGAGCAAGCACCACTGAATTTACGTGTGCTAAATTTGTTACTATAATTCATCTCGTCCTTGAAGGTTAAGGAAAACATCGTGAGAAAACTTGCATGTGTTGAATTACCCTGAAATTCTGCCACAAGTGTATTCCACCAACCCGCATTGGAGCAGTGTGATGGAATAAGCTCCAAATTTTCTCCTTAAAAAGGGAGAGGAGGCCTTAGCCCAGCAGTGGGATATTCACAGGCTATTACTGTACTACTAAGCCTATCCTTAAAACAAATTAAATCAAAATATTTATATTCAAATAGATTTTAAAAAGTACTCTGAAGCAACAAGCACTCAGAAAGTGGAATCACTTGTAGGCTGCTTTAAGATTATTGGTCCAAACTGTTCAAATAATCGCTAGAAACTTCTTAAATTAGCTACATAATTTTAAAAAAATGAATTAATTATATTAAATATCACAACAAATGCAACAAATGGATGAGATTAATAAAAAAAATTAATAAAAAACTAAATAAATATGCTTGCGGCCATATTTCATATACCGGCAATCCTGATCTGATTTCTCTATCAATAATTGTATATCGAAGGATGAATTAACTTTTGTATGTATGATCAATATATTATGTACTATCCATTTAATCGTATCCTATAAAATCAACGCTTAGCTCCAGCAGTGTTAAACTGTAAGATATCACTCCGTGTTGAAATTATTTTGGTCAATGTCGCATACCACTTTCTGATAAATAAGTTAGAACTCAGAACGAGAGAAAATGAGCGAGTATATCATTATCTCACCATTTCCTAACCTTTATATTTATATCCTAGTAATAAGATTTAATTTAGTTAAACTCAGAGCGAGAGAGAATGGCGAGCGATATAGAAAATTATTTATGTTTTATTTTATGAGCGAGTATATCAGTAGTCCACTCTTTCTTTTTATCCTAGTAGTAAGATTTAATCAATTTCGATATTGATATTAAGATATTATATTAATTGATATTAAGATATCTCACTACCATTTTCTGCGGTGAGTTTCGAGTTTTTTCTTACAGAATATAATAGATGAGTGTAGACATCACGTGGGGCTCTTAATGTTTCCACCGTTTCAGGGTCGCTTCTTCGATTATCCAGGTGATGACCAAGCGAGGAAATCAGAGTTTTTCAAACTTAAGGGCGACATATGCGATCCAGCTGGTTGTCTCTCTGAGCTCTGCATACAGCTCGCGATCATCATGATTGGGAAGCAGTGCTTTAATAACTTCGTCGAGCTGGGCTACCCGTATGTATATGATTATATTAATAAGGTCGTTGTTTTTTCCAAATGGGAGATTGAGTTCCATACCATCTTGAGCATAAGACCGGTTCTACAAAAACCATTGAATAATGCTGTTCAAGAGGTTCTTCTGAGGTCTTCTGATGACTGTCACCACGGTCAGTCAAGGCATATATTTATGACTAAATGTGTTGGTAAACACAGGTGATCTCTCTTTTTCTTCTTAAATCTGATGGGAAGGAAATCCAACACGACCGTAGAAAGTGCAGGAGTAAGACCAAAGGCTTTACACTCCCAGCTAGAAAGATTTGGGTTACGTCGAACCCTGGTCTGTTTCTGGCTTTGAACCTAAAGTCGGGACGTCAAATAATACAATAATGACGTTCCTAACATAGAAACTAGTCTATATTAAGTTTTTGGAATTCGTATGAGAGTCCTCACGCTGCCGCAGCAAGCTGCACAACTGGTGGCGGCGCCGCTCGCACCGCGCCGTGACGCGCGACCGCAGCAAGCCGCACATGGCGTGGGAGCAGGACTACCACCTGCAGGACCCCGGCCGCCTGGCGCTCTTCGACGAGTACCTCGAGATGAGTGAGTGCCCCTCTCGTATCACTCCGACCCCCTCCGAGCAATAGTCTTTGTTCAATTTTGATGACTGCCTTACCCCATATATATTCCGATCCGAGAGACTTCAACTGAAAGACTTTAATTGTGAAGCTTAGGCTTGAAGAAGGAATTCACGCTTGTCACGTCAAAATTGTAAATTAAAAGCGGGTGAAGCTGCAAAGCGCAGCCGGTCATATAATAATATTATATACTAAAACCTTAGAAGTTTTGTGTAAATTGATTATGGAGCCGACACGTAGTAGAGGGGAGACCGCGCTTAGGCAAACGTAGTGTAGGATGCTGCGGCAAGGTGGACCGACGATTTGAAAGAGGTGGCAGGTGAGATGGATGCGGGTGCCCAAGATCGAGATGGTTGGCTTTCTATGGGGAAGGCTTTCGTCCAGCAATACATGGCTATAAGCTTAAAATATAAATATATAGAGATTTAGTAGTTTTTTTCAGTTAGGCGTTACAATAAAACGTTATCTTATTTTTTTGTACATATTGGTAGTGTAAATCAAGTTCGCTTATAAATGTGGAAAGGAACGTTTTTATATTAAAGGACATTACAAAATTAATGACTTTTTAGACGATAAGACACCTTGGGAATGAAACGATCAGACACCAAAACTGTCAGATTTACTGACAATTTAAGTCTTTCTTTTTCACCTTCCAGTCCTGCAATACGGTTTCGTAACGTTGTTCGTAGCAGCCTTTCCCCTCGCCCCCCTCTTCGCCTTGTTGAACAACATCGCGGAGATCAGGCTCGATGCGTACAAGATGGTCACTCAGGCGAGGCGGCCTCTCGCTGAACGAGTCGAAGATATTGGTGCTTGGTAACTATCAATTTACGTGGACATTTGAGTTATTTTTTTATGTTAAATATTGCAAGAGTGGGAAATAATAAAAATATTGTTTGATGACTGTTTATTCCGAAATTCAACGATACACTACCAATACATTATTAATTTATAATTTGCTTAGCTTTGGTGGCCACAGAATACATGAACAGATATGTTATGCAAAAGTCGAACGTTAATGCCTATGTGCGGCACATAAGTAAAACGGCCTCTCCTGTAGATGGGTTGAAGCTTATACTCTAATGCAGGTTGATAGATAATATGGTAGAATTTCAGTCACATGTAGGTGCCTCAGTGACAGCCTGTTAATGTCCCACTGCTGAGCTATGGCCTTCCATGGATAATCACAAATTAATCACATGAACATTCAGTTGTGCTTGCCCAGGTTTGAACCCACGATCATCGGTTAAGATTTACGCGTTCTTACCACTGGGCCATATCGGATTCTGGAGATGTCTCACGATAATATATTGAATCGATTTTTATTGCTTTAATATTACTGAAAAGCTCTTATTTTTTGTTCAATTAAATTTGACTCGTGTGAGATGATGATTCAGTATGTACAAACAAAATTTTAGACAATTATACATATTTCTTTCAGGTACGGAATTTTACGTGGCATAACGTATGCCGCTGTAGTTTCGAACGTAAGTCTTGTTTCATCTAATGTATTTGAAATTAAGGGTTATTTGTACGATTCGTTTTGTACACCCACGGGCGGACAGTCCGCCAAAAGACAACGTGTAAGTAAGGTCTACGTCAGTTAACACATTGACAATTATTATTATTATTTTTATATAGAATAGGAAGGCGGACGAGCATGTGAGCCACCTGATGGTAAGTGGTCCCCAACGCAAATAGTCATTGGCATTGTAAGAAATGTTAACCATCGCTTAAATCGCCAATGCGCCACCAACCCTGGGAACTAAGATTTTATGTCCCTTGTGCCTGTAATTACACTGGCTCACTCACACTTAAAACTCACAACAATACCAAGTACTGCTGTTTTGCGGTAGAATATCTGATGAGTGGGTGATATCTACCCAGACGATCTTGCAGAAAACCCTACCACCAGTAATATAAATACACAGTGACGTAGACATAGGTCATTAGCTCGGTGCGGATCCCAAATTTGACAATTTCCTTTTGCAATTGTTCTTAATAAAATCGGGGCATTTTAAAAAGACTACTCTTGTTGAAATTAACGTGAAAAATGAAAATGGCATTTGCTGATATATGAACAACAAATATGTAAAAAAACGAATATTTATTTGATAATATTGCAAATTATTGATAAACAATTTTTTAATCATCATCTGGGAAATGCTTCCAAAGTGGCGCTCGATGCTGACCACGGCCTCTACGCCAATGTTAACACTTAAATATGTTGAATAAGCAAATACTTAGTAACAATTATACTTTTATATTTCACAGGCTTTCGTCATAGCGTACACTAGCGACTTCATACCCCGTATGGTGTACAAGTACGTTTATTCCCCTGACAACACCTTGGTTGGTTACATCGATCACTCATTGTCGTGTAAGTAAATATATTCGTTCGCGCTCGTCCCATTTTAAAAGCTCATTTAAGTGTCACAGCGGTGCAATGAAGAACTCACTTGAGTCACCCGTGAAATGGTGATACACCGACTTACGGTGATATATTATTTTGATGCGTGTATTCTTGAAAGGTTATGATTATTATGATCAATCAATCAATCAATGAATCAACCAATCAATGAATCAAGCAATCAACCAATCAATGAATCAACCAATCAATGAATTAATGAATCGATCAATCAACCAATCAATGAATCAATCAATGAATCAATGAATCGATCAATCAATCAATCAATCAATCAATGAATCAATCAATCAATCGGTAACAGCCTGTAAATGTCCCATTGCTGGGCTAAGGGCTCTTCTCCCTTTTTGAGGAGAAGGCTTTAGAGCTTATTCCACCACGCTGCTCCAATGCGGATTGGTGGAATACACATGTGGCAGAATTTCAGTGAAATTAGACACATGCCGGTTTCCTCACGATGTTTTCCTTCACCGAAAAGCACGAGACGAATTATAATCAGAAATTAAGCACATGAAAAACTTTAATAGTGCTTGCCCGGGTTTGAACCCACGATCATCGGTTAAGATTCACGCGTTCTTACCACTGGGCCATCATCAATCAATCAATCACGCATATTTCTGACATTTCACAACCGTTTGCGGTGATTTTCGAGTTTGTTCTTACAGAATACAATGGTCGAATTTCGGCCGTAATCGTTATTGAAAGTGAGGAAATCATATATGAATTTTCACGTTTCGAACATTTTTCACGTGTAAACATCTTAGCGCTCGTAGTACACGGTAACTGAGAGTTCGAGCGTCAGATGACGTCAGCGTGAGATTCGTCATTGTAAGTGCATTAGTGTGTGTGATCGGTACACGAGCTCACATGTTTGCACACCATTGTTTGTTATTGATAACAATAGAGCTCGTCAATAATTTCCAAAAAAATAAAGAAAATCGTTTGACAAACATAACAAGACTAAAAGATTTTGAACTGTGTTCTCTTTGTATATTAATGTATACGTCTGTTATGATGTGTGCGAAAATCTAAATCAAGCTGAAATTTTGCTACACTTTTAGTATCTTTCGATCTTTTCTGAAAAACAAATTCACTTAACGCAGAAGACGATCGTCAAATGTCAGATGGTGATATGCGACATTGACTGTAATAATTATAACATTTAAAGGACACAAGTATCAAAATAGCGTATCACAGTTAGTCGGCTTACAACATTTTGTCAATCAGATAATTAATTATAGTATTCAACACATCGGATTATCGAGAAGAGTGGGGTGCTGATGAGAACGAAATCGATCCACCTGTTTGCGCGTATCGGGGATACCGTAACCCTCCCCACCACGCCGACCCCTACGGCCTCTCACCACACTACTGGCATGTATTCGCAGCGAGATTGGCTTTCGTCGTTGTCTTTGAAGTAAGTTTTGGAATATACATCTGACCAATCACGTAACAGCTGGTTTAATAAAAAAAATTTGTATGAACCAATTAGCACGTGGTGTTCGGTCTGACGGGCTTGATGCAGCTCCTCATACCGGACGTGCCGACGGAATTGAAGATACAAATGCAAAGAGAAACCCTGTTGGCTAAGGAGGCTAAATACGAACACGGCAGACGACGCCTCTCTACGGAGTACAGGCAGCTCATCAGCCAAAGCAGCGAAAACAACGGTAAGATAATGTAGTACATAGAACATTATGTACATCCCTAATATATTCCAGTGAAAAGATAAACAAACCATAGATATATTTATTTCATGCGTTTTGCTAATGCTGTATGCTGCACTACAAACGGTTCTCGATTAATATATCTTTATTTATAATACAACACTATTACACTTAACTACTTATATCCACTTTAATTTTACTTTGCCGATATTCAAAACGCTGTTTTTTCGCGTTGTTTATTACTAAAGGGTTATCTAAGTGTTTATAAGATGACAAAAGCATATAAAAAAAAAACAATTCTCACACACACGTGTTCGCACGCACGCACAAATACATTATAAAAATGAATAGATTTGAACATGGAAACATTTTGACGTAATTTGTTTTGTATTGTCAAATTGACATTTGATGATATCATAATTCGTGACGTCATTAAAATACCCTAAACTGAAAAGTGTGATAGCTTTATTTAAGGCTATTTAAAATAAATACTTTAATCACAATAGATTGTCACGATTTGTCAACCCTAGAGCAGCTGTGAGTATTTATGGCACGTTTGGCAATTGTTTGGCATTTTTCTGGCATTTCAAGGTTAACAGTTGCTCCCCTTCTCAGCGGACACCGCAGCTGCCAGCCAGCCACCTCGCTGGCAACGCCGCACTTCTCGCGCCTCTGACGCCCTTGACGCACATGTGCCTCTCACACCAACTACTTAAACTATTTGTATATTATTTCATTTAAATCTTATTGATTTTGATTGGTATAAATATAGATATATATAATAATTTATGATAAATGTGTATCTTTCATACATAAATATTATACGCACAATTTAAGTTGGCCGGCCTGAAGTAAGTTTCATCGTTTAATATAGGTAGGCAGACTGGCAAATGGACCACCTCGATGCGCCACAAATCTTGAGAACTAAGATGCTATGTTCCTTGTGACTGAAATTACACCGGCTCACACTTAAACCGGAACAAAATAATACTAAGTATTACTGTTTGGCGATAGATTATATGATGATGACCTACCCAGACGGGCTCGTATGAGGCCCTACTTCCAACTGAAAAACACATGTCTGGGAATATGTCATTTCTTGGCCAACTTAAATTGCACGTATTGTACTTTATTTGAGCTGGTATTAAGCCGGCGAACTGATAAACTAGCTCTCTCATACACACAGATTACACAAATCTAAAATTCTAAAGTATAACTTGCAAAAAACTTTTCCATTGGGCAGAGTGACATTCATAATTGAATGTTTTTTTTTTTTAAATTGCATATACTTTGCCAATGAGAATTTGCCGAAACGCCGAACGTCGAAAATTTACACAAATTAATCCCATTTCGAATAATATTAGTTTAATTTTAATATAAAATAAATTTAGGGTCCAATTTTTATAATTAGGCTTGTATTCTTTAAATCCGTCTTATTAATAGATAGTCACTCAAAACATAGGTTGTCTCTTTCACTCCTACTAATCGACTAATATGTCTATGGTATGATAACGTGTTGAAATTATTATATGTAAACAAATATGCATCATTTACATTCAAGTGCTTGTATATATTAATAAGACGGTATTTTCTAGTCAATGTGAAATAGCTAATAGATATTATTACATAAGCTGTGAATAAAGAATTGTTATAGAAATACTAATGTTAAATTATCTAGAATATTCGATAATAATGTTGTAACTCTGACCGCTAAGAGATTGCGTTCCTGACATCTGTCAGTTGGTCACAATAAACAAAAAAAAATTGACATAACCTCGTAATGGCGAGATTTCGGATTTGTTGTTTATTTTATTAATTATGATATCAGGAATATGTAAAACATTTATTGAAATTTGACAATGATATAATTGATTATTATTCGATGGTTTACGTTAATATTTTGATAATAAATTTTATAAGGACCTGTCAAGAACGCATTATTTCAACGACCAAACTTAATTACTGTATAATTAACTTCTATCGCTGCTTTAAACATTCAGTTCTTGTTAATTACAAAATATATAATTATGTATAATCTATGTGCCACGAAAATAGATAATTATTTTATACTCATTTAAACAATTATTATTCTCATTAATTTAAACAAAACATTCCAAACTTTGTTTTTTTAATTATAGATTGTTTTTTTTTTCAATTTTTTAACAGCTCTGGGTGCAAGTTCTGTACAGCCTTAGCATTAAAGTTTCTTTATAAATGAGGTTATATATTTAAAACTTGATTGAGAATGCTATATGTATACTTCTGGGACCGGCGAGTATTCAGGCGCTGGACATTAAGTGGAAGGTGTTTTGACTTCGTGACCACGAGATATATGATTGGACCGACACGGAATTTGATCCTACGGAGTCGGGAAACGCAACACGCAACGCTCAAATAAACAGAGGAGCCTTAAGAAACATTTTATGAATTGACTGCATATTTCACCACAGATTCTAAATGACATTTTAACGATCTGACTAGTGGTAGGCGGTTGTGCAAGCCAAGAACCACTAAGTACCATTTATCGCCAAGGGCAAGTGAGTGATAACTTAGCCAGGCGTTACAGTTACATGTGTTTTATATTATATCTAAAATAACTTACCATAAATAGGCCCATTTGGATGAAAGATTTTAATTTTTTTAAGATACAATTTTAAAGTACCATATAACATAACATATATATTTATTTGTAGAGTAAATAGAATATAGGGCATATTTACATTTAGGGCCAGATTTAGGGGTACGGGTTAGATAAAATAAAAAGTATCATACAATATTTGTATTAAAATTCTTTTATTATATATAGAAACGTGTGTTAAAATAATTGATTTTTTATTATTATTGAAACACACTAATGATAGATTCAATTTATTTGGAAAATAATTAGGGAACTCAACCCCTTTGTTGCCCGGGACTTAAAACCTCTAAATCTAGCTCTGTCTATATTGTATTATGGAGTAAAGAAAGAAAGAAGAATTTATATCACTTAGCCATAAAATTTAAGCCTAGTATACATGAGATATTTAAGAATTTATAAGTAATAAACGTTTTATTTGTATGTCTAAAACACGTCCAAACGATTTTTTATTTATTTTCATTATAAAACATAATATTATTAAACGTTTTAGTCATTTATCAGAACGAAATGACAATATAGATTATAATAACGTTTATAGCAGATCGACTTTACTAATGCCACGGTCACATTATCGGGATTCGGCGAAGGTTCGCGTTGCATGGCTGACCAAGTAGCGCGAATCTAAAATCGAACCGCTGTCGGTAAATTAGTGACTAAGTATGTTCTAGGCTTATCTGCGTGTTCTCTAATTTAAACGTAGAATTTGGCCGAGTTGGTTGTGTAATATTGGTGTCATGGAGTGGTGCAACCAAAAAAGATTGACATATTTATATTAAACCCTCGAGACTTCGAATCACAAAAAGAAACTTATTTGCATATGTTAAGATGGGATACCGATGGAGTTTAGACAAGTGCAGTTAAATATTAACTGCTATAGAATAATTTAATTATTCTCAAATATTAAATATAAGGTAAGCATTTCCATTGCCAAAATATTCGTATCTAAACACACTAACAAATTTTAATGATCTAAGGGCCAATTCTAATAATTTACAAAGATCTCTATATTATTCTATATCGATTCGTCTCAACCAAATGAGTAGTAGTACTGGTTCCTCCTGGCTGGCCTAGGCCAGTCTGGGTACGGGCCTCGGGGTTTCCCCCTTTACCCCGGCTGTTCCTCCCTGACAGGCTTAACCTGTCGTGTCAGATGTTTTTAGGCCCAAAGGGCCAGGGTCACAATGACCCGCTGGCTAATTGTTGTGTTAGTTCTCTAATTGGGTGTCGATCGTCGTCCTATCTTGTGTCCTCCAAGTCGTCGTCTTCGATGCCTGCGTCGGGGCAGATGGTCGGCAACGATGGTCGGCGACAGTAGGAGCTCACGAGGTAGAGGACGCCCCTCTGGTGGTCGAGCGTGCAGCGGTGCAATGCCGTGGAGGTGCCCGCACGCACTGTTGTCCGCTCTTCCGAACATTGTGCGTGCGAGTTGATGATGTTACAACCAAATGATGTTACTGTATAATAGCGTATACTACTCGGTAGCGATAGATGGCGTTGATTGAATCTGTCAAATTACTAAATCGCTCTGTCTAGATTCGCTACTGAATATATATAGTATGAAAGTAATTTATCTATAAAGATCAACAGACATTCGTAGAGCAAGTTGTTATTAGCTGGACCTCCACAAATGAGGTCTCATCCGGTGCGCTTGATCGCCCAACGAATGAACGGAGAGACATCTGTTGCACACATCCAGAGATCTTTACCCCCAAAACCCGTCCGTAGCAACTGATGGCGAAACAAGACACCGCGGTCATAAGGGCTGAGCCCTTAAAGCTGCCATCACCAGACTCAATCACAAAAGGGGATAAGTGAAGTACCATACAGTATAAAGATCATGGTCAAGGTCACATGGTCTTATTTACCGTTTGAACCCCCGAAATTAAATCGGCATAAACTGTAACCATATACCGTAATGTCAAAACCGAACTTAATTGTAAACTTATACATCAATGGTATATAATTAAATTAATGAATAGAAAAAATTAATAGATTTGTTAGTAGAATTGCTCCCCTGATCGAATGAACTATAACGTGCGCAGGCCATAACTAAACACAAGTTTATGGTGGCAATGCAACACGAATTTCCCCGATAGTGTGACTGTGGCTTAAGAGTTAATAAATTAATTCAACGTTCGCTCGACTCGGTCGTAAAATGTTGAATTACGATATGCTATTTCGTTACATATATACTTTTAATATCACAATTACCTTAGTCAATATCGCATATTAATTTCTAAGTTTACGTTCGAATTCTACGTCGAATCTATTTATAACTATTACAAGTATATAGCTGTCATATTGATATTGTCTTAATACATCGAGAAAATAATCATTAGAATACATAATATTTGTTAGTACTTCAAATATGATTTGATTGTCCTTATCGTGATACTCAGATGTTAATAAAACGTATCGATTGAAAGTTCGTTTTATTTAAACTTTATAAATTTGACAGGGTGACCGAACACTATCAAGACCAGCCTATGAATCCAGAAGAAAATTGTAGCAAAACAAGATGGAGACAAAAAAAAATTACAATCCAAAAACTGAATAGTAGTAGAAAGATACACCTGAGGTGCTGTCTGTGAATATTAAAAAAAAAACTGCGAAGTCACATGTCGATAGCGTCATACCACAGCGGACATTCTGAACGAACAGAGAGAACATGACTATGTGTACTCCTGGCCGATTGTAGGCCAGTAGCATGGCAATGATTCTTAAGACTAGCCAGCCGCGTAGGACATCATTCACAAGTGTGTGTGCAAATAAGTGCACTCCATATTTTGGCTTTACAACAGAATCACAAAAACGGTTAAAACTTTTTCAGGTACAAATAAAAAAAAATACACGCTGAATGTGGTATTATATTATAAATATTAAGTAAGTTTAAATCTTCCATTTAAAATAAAGTACCTAATTGGATTTTTTTATTTGAGATTTTTATTCTTCTAACAGTGGTTATAATTACTAATTTAATCGTTCTCTTTTAACCCTTATTCCATATATATAGGGTCGATGCTGTGCATTTTATAAATTATAACAGTCCAACGATTTGACGGACACACGTCCAGCGGTTGTGAATTAGTATTCAACACTAAATGATTTCTTAAAACGCTGAATGCTAATAGTATTAATAGGTGATCAGTTGTAAAACTATTTTATATATTGTTATATTTACTCAGATATTGCACCAAAACAAAAGAAGACTCTCTACTTAGGTTTTATTAAAAGTATAAATAGTTTTTATAATTGAATTTTGAATCATATTTTCTATCATATTGTGATAAAAAATAAATAATAGCCTTCATACCGACTTGGGTCACGGCGGCCAATTTCAAGAGAGACTCGTCAGCTGCGCAGGACATATTGTAGTGCACAAGAGTGTTCACAACCACAAGTGCACTCTCTATTCCCTAAATCTCATAACACAATGGGACGGCAAGCCGTCACGACCGGAACAAGTTCAGGTGCAGGACCAACGGCTTTTACGTGCTTTTCGAGGCACGGGGTTGTACAAACTACCAACTTTCTATCGACTGTATCACGGCGAGTGCTCTGAGGAATTATTCTCTCTTATTCCTGCTTCCCCCTTCCTTCAAAACTCTACGCGTGCTGGCTCTCGATGTCACCGCCTAACTGTGGCATCTATTCCATCGCGTACAAAGAAATATGGCAACTCCTTTCTTCGTCGCACTTCCAAAAAATGGAATTCCTTACCAGCTCATGTGTTCCCCTCCTTCAACCCGGGTTCCTTCAAACGAGGCGTGAAGAGGCATCTTGCGAGTCAGCAAGGCGAAGGTGGCTAGTGCAGAACCTTCTTCCCGACTGTACTGGCCGTCGTCGCGTTTGGACTCTACTACCACTTATCATCAGGTGGAGTAGAGTCATTTGCCTCTCCGGTAAATATAAAAAAAAAAACTTTCAGACTCCGGGCTGCTACTGGGAATTTCCGATGGAAATGCTCAATAATATTTTATTGGTCCGACCTGGAATTTGAACCCAGGACTTCCGGGTCTGCAACCTTACATGTAGCCACTTTTTTTTATGCAGTGGAATCCTTCAGAAAGGTACCCGCCTCTCTCAACATGTAGCCACTAGATCAACGAGGCAGTCAATTGTGATACTATGGCATCAACGCCAAACTGTTTTGCATTTGTTTGCAAATACAAATACCATCGCAAAACCATAAAGAAGAATTAATATTTTTGCCCATTTATTTAAATATTTGACACTAGGCTACGACCCACGAGAGCTTAGGAGACACGCGTGAAGCCGAGCTGAGTACTTAAAATATTAATTACTGTTCATTTCATATAAAAACCCTGTAAAGTAATTACTACGAATTATTACTATATACCACCATAATATTTTGTTTATCAATAATATTAATGAGCAAAATAACTAGAATCGAAGCCGAATACCTGTCAAAGTTCAAGTCCGATTTAAAAAAATCAAAATGTCAAACCTAAATTATCTCGAACTCACAAACTTCACTAATTATTTTCATTTGATTATGTTTTACATATTACGAGAATAAGATATATTTGAGATCATAATAAAGGTGCTGAATTTAAGAAAACAGCAATAGAGTGAGTAATTCCTTTTACGATACTGTGAATTTTTATTAATGGCGTAGTTTTATTGATGTGAGAAGATTTCGCTGAGTAATTTTGATCTGGTCACTGTATAACTTTGTTCGTTGTTGTCACGATGCCAAGTTTGTTTCGAGACGCAAGCCGGACTGCGTGACCCTCGAGCTAACTCTGATATCTCCATACAACTAAGTATATCGCTTTTAAACAACCTCCTGTGGTCCCACACACCTTGCATGCAATCCAGTTAGAATGCTCCAATGTACAGCAATGTATCACTTGTATATGACCTATATCGGGTTTGTTATTGTTTTTAAGTAGGTTTTTTTAATGTCACTACCATTTTTCTATCTTTAGAAATGTATTTAAATATGTTTAGTCCCCTTTTCAATAAAACAATCATCATGATCTATTTGTGAAATAGATGTATTTGGAAACACATTTATTGTTTACAAATTTTGGTTGTCTATTAATATTGCAGCCTATTGGATATACTGTACTGTAAAAATCAATGAAGGCATAAAATATTGTTAATTTGGTTTTGACAAAATGATAGTACAGAGCTAGTTTATTTAAAGGTATTTTTTTATCTTAAAACAATAACAAAGATTGAAAAACTACTATTTCTTTAGTATTAATATTTCTCAATGACTCATATTAAAGAATATTCAATTAAAGATTCAAACTCAAAAATCTTATAGAAAATATTATTTAGAGATTTGCATATTCTAGCTTCATGGGTTATTTTTTTTTTTTGTTTCAGGTACATGAAGTGTTATCCAAATGATGTCTCTAAAGCCTAGGAATGTGGACTTTCAGGAGACTTGGGCTAACCTTAAGGAAACTGTTAGTATTATCTATCAATATTATTGATTTAGAAGATAATTTTATAACATGACAACCTACGACAACAATATTACGACCATATTTATGCATCTTACTCATATTTGATATCTTACTTACTCTTCTGTAGTTTTCCTACATAATAGTAGTCAAAGATCAAGATATTCTTTATTTAAACTCATTTGAATTGTCATCTTATAAGATTAACTTGAAAATATATAAATCATACTTTATTTTTTTATTATATTTGCATCTTGACAGATGTGTTTTCCATGCCTTTGGTGTGTTATATAGTTTATTTATGTTAATGTTATTTTGATGTGTGTGTATAATATTCCTCATTCTAATTTGATAAAATTTTTTTTTTTCAAAATAATAAAATCCAACTGCAATATTTGCCTGAATAATCACTTCAAAAAGCTATGATTATTGTATATGTTATATTACACAGTTCGTTTCCTTTGGATATTAAATAAATATCTAACAATATAATTCCAGGTGGCAGGAGTTGTAGCTCTCCGTGCGGTAGAACGGGCTGTGTGGAACACTCGTTTTTCTGATGTTTATGCACTCTGTGTTGCTCACCCGGAACCGCTTGCAGACCGACTTTATGATGAGACAAAGTAAAGTATTGAATGGTTGCACTTTTATAATTTTTACAATGAGTTAGTTTTGATAGTAACTTTTATATCGAGTATATTTTGTGTCTATAGTAAACAGTATAAGATTGAGTATGCAAGATGACATGGCTCAGTGAAGCCAAGACCAGGACCAGTGAATAAAATATTTACAGAATTTTCCAATGAGAGGAGAAGTAAAATTTTTTTTTTTTTTAAACCTGGAATTGATTTGATATCATTGTGATCGATGTTGTTCGTGCGTCAGTCGTTATCGGAACAACGTGCGTGTGTGACAAGGAGCTAAATAATTTTATTTTTCTAGAAACTTCTTGGAGGAACATGTTGGTGGCCTTCTCCAAAGGGTCAAAGGATCGTCAGAGCTTGAAAGCAGTGATTATAACGATGGACTTCTCACAAGGTATAGTTGTTACTGAACTGATAGCTAATTAAATGTGTCCATGAAGCAGTGGAACAGCATAAAGTGGATTTTGTGCAGCAGTAGGGCATTACATTCTCTAATAAATTACTAAAGAAAGTATGTAAAGCTTTGAATAATTGGAATAAACTAAATATAATAAGTTTGGTCGTGTTTTTACGGGTGCACAATAAATATTTATTTAATGTTTTAAAACAGATAAAGAAAATAACATGTAGTTTAAATGCATTATTGATTAATAGTTAAAAATGCAGTTACCTTTGTAAAGTTTGAGATCCGGCTCGAAGGACCAATTTTTACAAACGATCTGATGATGATGAGGAAATAAAAACAACAAAGAAGGCATTTTCTAAATTCGGTTTCTTGCTCTTCTGTTCTCCTTTTGTATTCTTTTTTTTAAGTCAGTTAAAAAGTAAATACACGTGCACTTTTTAATAGTGATCGGTCAACGTTGCATACATCATAACTATATATATTTATTGTAATATAAATCTTGAAACCGTTCACACAGATACGTGACAGCATGGCACGAATTCAGTCAGGGCGTGGCGTACCTCAACTCACTCTACTCTTATCTCAACTTGCAGCATGTCAAGAGACAAAAGGTACTCCCTTTATTATATACACACTCAGATGTACTTTACATATGTCACAAACTTGGTGGAAGGGCTTTGTGCACGTCAGGGTGGGTCCGGTCATCACATGAATTGATTGTGCCAGTGTAACTACGGGCACAACGCAATATTTTTTTATTATATATCTCATATAACATCTTTCCAAGGTTGGTGGCACATTGGCGATGGAAGTGATGGCCAATGCTTACGAGAACTATTAAATATAAAAAGTTGGGGCATCTGCATGTTGCAGAAGATAAAAAAATATAATTATATTAAATATTAAAAAAAAAACACTTTAATTTTATTTAGTTCTATAGTTAGAACAACGAACAAAACTTGTAATATTACAAACTTAATATATATATATATATATATAGATATATATATATATATATATAAGACTTATTAAGCTAATTGCACCATTACTTAAAGGTAGCTACGGCATGCATTATTATTTAAATGACTAAATTAATTTTTTTGTAAAAAAAACATCATTGATATTTAATTTTGATTTTCAGGTGTCAGACGCAGAGATAATATATGGATCGGCTGCCACCGTCAGCTGTCCAGAACATGATACGAGACAGCTGGAGGTATGCTCTTCATTACAGATTATAAAATAAAGTCCCTACCCGCGTCTGTCTGTGTGTACGCGATAAACTCAAAAACTATCGAACGGATTCTCATACGGTTTTCACTAATGAACGGAGTGATTCACGACAAAGGTTAAGGTGTATAATACATTATGGTTTTGTGTAAATTGACTGATATAAATTGATGATTGTTAAAGATTTCAAAAAAAAAAAACATGCAAATTTAGACGTTTACTAGCGTGTGCCGCGTAAAACATTAGAGTTTTATGTAGATTATTATTCTGCCCGTGCGAAGCCGGAATGGATACCGTAACAGCCTGTGAATGTCCCACTGCTGGGCTAAAGGCCTCCTCTCCTCTTTTTGAGAAAATTTGGAGCTTATTCCACCACGGTGCTCCAATGCGGGTTGGTGGAATACACATGTGGCAGAATTTCAGTGAAATTAGACACATGCAGGTTTCCTCACGATGTTTTCCTTCACCGTAAAGCACGAGATGAATTATAATCACAAATTAAGCACATGAAAATTCAGTGGTGCTTGCCCGGGTTTGAACCCACGATCATCGGTTAAGATTCACGCGGTCTTACCACTGGACCATCTCGGCTTTTTCGGGATGGATAGCTAGTCAGATATAAATAGTCAATTGTTAGTATAGATACCTCGTTGCTTATCTTATAACGCTTAAATTTTTTAAATTTTCTTAATTCCTAAGGAAGGTAGCGCATTGGTAATGTCGCAATGTCGATGGGCGGTGGCGACCATTTACCATCAAGTAACCCATTTATCATAAAGCCTTTCTATTTGAAATAATAAAAAACAATGAAATATTGATGTTTAGGGTAATAATATTAATATATGCATAATACTCTCGCAGGTCGGCGAGCTGGGTTTGCTGACGTGGGAGCGCGTGCTGGTCCGGCCGCTGTCGGGGGCGCTCAGCTCCAGGCTGGTGGCGGCGCTCAGCGCGGCGCGGGACTCCGCCCCCGACCCCGCCGCCGCCGACGCGCTGCGCAGCGCCATACACAGCGCCGTGCACGTGCAGGTAACCACACACACGCACACTTAACATAACGTTACCATTCCTACCATAAAGCTGTTCTTTATTTTTTTTTATTTTACTTGTAGGCGTTTCGCGTTCGAGCTCCGCTATCGTTATATCAGCAACTGGTGCTGGAGCCGTTCCTGGCGGCGGCGACCACCTACCACTCGCGTCGCGCCGCGAGGCTGCTGGCCGAGGGGGACGTGTCGCACTTCATGAAGCACGTGCTCGATGGTAAACACGACGTTGCGCTTATGATACTTTGCCCTCAGATAGTAGTACTGGGGTCTCTTCTTGGTTCACCATTTTTCAATACTTTTATTGATAATTTGACCAATATACTTAAATAATTCTCGGTCCTGTATATATATAGGTGATATGAAATTTAAAAAAAATTACATTAAATCTGCTATCGAGATGATGACGATGATACCTTCTAAAATGAAAGGCTACCAATGTAAAAAGACGCGAGAATAATATGTAAAGCGACCACGTGATCCCGCTGCAGGTCTCGAGCGCGAGGTGTCGCTGGCGCAGCGCTTCCTGCACGCGTCGTCGCTGGAGAGCGTGCGCGCGTGCTACGAGCGCGCGTGCGTGGCGGCGCACCTGCCCGCGCTGCACGCCGACGTGGAGCGCCTGCTGCGCGAGGCCAGCGCGGCGGGGGGGGGAGCGCGGCGCGACGACGTGCGGCGCATGTACGCGCTGCTGCGGCCGCTCGGGCCCGCCGCGCTGCGCCCGCTCGTGGACGCCGCGCACCAGCAGGCCGTGCGCGACGGGCTGGCGCTGCTGGACGCCGACCACCCGCGCGACGAGGTCACTACCTTACACGGATGTATCTATACACTGTCCCGAACGAAGGAGTACAGATAGCCAAACGATTTACATATTCCATGCGATTCGCTAATAGCTCTGCTGTGTTGTACGCTACAAACAGTTCTTGGTTAATTTACCTTTATTTATAATACAACACTAGTACACTTAACTAGTCGTGCCCACTTTAACTTAACGTCCAAATTTCATTTCATCTTCGCGAACATTGAAATCGCCATTTTTTGCGATACCATAGAGAATATCATAGATTAATCGATTTCGACCAATGATATTGTGTCAATTCGATGTCAAAATTGCTTATCTGTCTTTACTCCTCCTAGTGGTTGAAATAGATTACATACAAATTTGCTTAATATCAGATTTAAATAGTTACTTTGAATAGAGTTCTTTTCATCAACTACCTTAGAATTGCGTTTATGTGAAATAATTAGCTGATACATTAATTCTATTTTTACCGCGTGATGGTTAACTATAATTTAAAACTTATAATTGTCCGTGGTCGCAGGCACACGCACACTTCGTACAAGCGATGCTGTCTCTGCACAGCAAGTATAGCGCGCTGTACGCCGACGTGTTCGGCGGGGCGCAGCCGTTCGTCGGCGCTCTCGACAAGGTACGCCTATTAACTCATAAGAAATACTTGTCATTAAAATAATATAATAATCATTAAGTATCCCGTGTTCTGCAGGCGTGCAGCGCGGTGGTGAACCGGCGGCGAGGGGGGGAGCCGTGCGCGCGCGCGCCCGAGCTGGTGGCGCGCTACTGCGACGCGCTGCTGCGCCGCAAGGGGGCGGAGGCCGACGCGGACGAGAAGCTGTCCGCCGCCATCGTCGTCTTCAAGTACGTCGACGACAAGGACGTCTTCCAGAAGCACTACGCGCGCGCGCTGGCCAGGAGGCTCATCCACCAGCTCTCCGCCTCCATGGAACAGGTCCGCCCATCGCTGTCTGCCCCACGGGGCCAGACGTTTATAGTTTCTCCGGCATTCCCCTTAAAGCTTATTTACCACAATGCTCCAATGTATTTTGGTGCACATATGAACATTTGTTTTATTAAATTCTTCAGTTTGATTGAATAGTAGAACTTTTTTGGATCTTAATATTAAATTTCGAATTCAACACAAAAACAATATCTTTAAACTTAACACCATAGCTGGAAACTAGAAAATTCTAATCTTTGCTTCCGATACACATTAGTTCTTTATCTTATCTTAGTTCCCAAGTTGGTGACGCATTGGCGATGTAAGCTATGGTTCGGTTTAAAGACATTTCTCATAAAGAACACAAAAGTTCACTTATAATAAGAAATTACAATAATTTTGTCTGAGGGTACATTTAAAAGTCTGCCTTATGAATTATATACAGTGAGATAAAATGTTGCGGGTAGTTAGTAGTAGTAGTAGTAGATATTACAGAAACAAGTTTAGGTAGGGGTTACATTAACTTATAAATTATTTTGCACATATTCCATTACACGTTTTTTGAATATAGGAAAACTCTTGCTATTAATGATTAAGTCTGATAATTTATTATAAATTTGAACTCCTTCAAATAAAATGTTTTTCTTACCATAGTTGGTTCTGGTTTTTGGAAGTTCTAGTTTATTACGTTTTCTAGTGTGGTATGTATGTGTTTTTTTATGAAAGTGTAATTGTGAATGTGTTTTATTTGTTATTATTTTTCTAATCAACATGCAGGTTTTTAAAGTGTATAATTGATTTATATTAAGAAATTTTGTTTTTTTGTATAATTCAGCGGATGGCGTCATATAATCATATTTATAAAGAACTTTAATAATTTTATTTTGTAAAGTTTGTAATGGCTTTATGTTAGACTTCGCAGCAGTTCCCCATATTTCAATAAGATATTCTATATGAGGTTTTACTAAAGAATTATAAATAATAGGACGAATTTTATTAGGTATACATAAGGAAATTTTACGTAGTGCTCCTATCAAAGGGGATATTTTATTTTTAAGATGATCAATATGGTATTGCCAGGTTAACTTGCTATCCATTATAAGACCTAAATATTTTTCATGATCAGTTTTATTTATAGGTTCGTTAAAAATTGTTAGTTGGTCATGATTTGGTATATTTTTATTTTTAGGCGCGAAGATCATATATGATGTCTTTTTGGTATTAATAGTTAATAAATTAGACAGAAACCATTCGCTAATAACATTTAAATCACGTTGAGCTACGTCAATTATATTTTTAATGTTATCACCAAAGTAAAATAAGCTTGTATCATCCGCGTAAAGAGTTACATCTCCAGACAAATCAATTGTACTAATGCTATTTATATAAATTAAAAATAATAGCGGTCCCAAGATAGAGCCTTGTGGTACTCCATATGTTAACGTTGCGGGCTTACTTTGAAATTTTCTGATTTTAACAATTTGCTTGCGACGATGTAAATATGATTCTAAAATTTTGATTGCCGAACCTGTTATACCTTCTTTATGTAGTTTTCGTAATAATAAATTATGGCTGACCGTGTCGAAAGCCTTTTTTAAATCGATAAATATACCTAGAACGATTTGCTTACTATCCAACGCGTTTTTAATTTTGGTGACAATATCCACAGTTGCTGAAAGTGTATTAGATTTCGGACGAAAGCCATATTGTTGACTAAAAAAGAAGTTTTGTTTATTGAGGTAATTATAAAGACGGACATATATTAATTTTTCAAAAAATTTGACAAAACTGGTAAAACAGATATCGGCCGATAATTCCCTGGATCTGTTTTACTTCCGGATTTATAAATTGGCGTAACTTTAGCAATCTTTAGACTTTCGGGGAATTTTCCTTGTGTAAGACATTTGTTAAAACAGTCAGTAAGATTATCTAGAATAAAGTATTTTATACACCTTATATCTTTTACTCCGATATTATCGATGCCTTTACTTGTGTTTACGTTCAATTTGTCAATTATTTCACTAACCTCTTTTTTTGTGGTGGGTGCAAATGACTGAATAGTGTTATTTTGTGAATGTGAAAGACTGGAAGTAAGTTTTTGATGATATGATTGGGGTATTTTACTTGCTAAATCTGAACCAACAGTGGAAAAGAAATCATTAAAAAGTTGACAAATCTCATAAGGATTATTTACTATATTGGAATCTCGAACAAGATTAGGAGGTATGATATTTATCTTATTTTTGTTATTGACGAGACTGTTAATTAAATCCCACATTTTTCTTGGTCGCTTTTTACATTTTTCAAAGGCGTTGGAATAGAAGTTAATTTTAGCATTTAACATTTCTTACAATGTCAATTTCTATGGGCGTTGGTGACCACTTACCATCAGATGGCCCATATGCTCATCCGTCTAACTAAACTATATAAATAAATATATGTATCTACAATAATGTCGTCGATACTAAATTAAGGCTTGTTACAGGAGGAGGCGATGATAAACCGTCTGAAAGCGGCCTGCGGGTACGAGTTCACGAACAAACTGCACCGGATGTTCACCGACGTGGCCGTCTCAGCTGATCTGAACGCAAAATTCCAGCAATACTTGAGAGATAATAATTTAAGCACAAACACAGGATTCTTCATACAGGTAACACTTACAAGCTTCCGTTCCAATCACGAGAGAGTAAAGACAAATAAATAACTTCGACCTTGAAATGACGCGATACCATTGGTCGAGATCTTGAGTTATCTGTGGAAAATATTATGGTTAAAATAAAGTTGTTATTGCAACTTTGAAAGTAAAATTGAAGTGGAATAGTGTTGTATTATAAATAAATATATATTAATCAACTGTTTGTAGTACATAACATAGCAGAGCTAATAGCGGATCGCATGGAATATATAAATCTATGGTTTGTTTATCTTTACTCCGTCTGTCATTGTAATAGAGTGTACTTACATTGAATTACATTAATAAATTGTGATGACGATGATAGTGTAGTCGTAATAGTAGAGCAATAATCAAGCGTAGAAAAAGTTTATTGTTTAATTTTTAGCGCGCAGTAGATCAGCGTGTCCACTACTCTAGTGAATTTGTGTGTTGGTGGATGCACACGTGGCAGAGTTTCAGCCGACACGTGTAGTGCGTCCGCCGGCTGTAACGACGCGTCCCCCAGGTGCTGCAGGCCGGCGCGTGGCCGCTGGGCGGCGCCATGGCCCCGCTCGCGCCCCCCGCGCAGCTGGAGCGGCCGGCGCGCCTGTTCGAGGCGTTCTACCGCGCGTCGTTCAGCGGGCGGCGGCTGGCGTGGCTGCACCACCTGTGCACGGGCGAGCTGCGCACGCGCTACACGGCGCGCGTGTACCACGTGAGCGCCAGCACGCCGCAGTGCGCGCTGCTGCTGCTGTTCGAGGAGGCGGACGAGCTGAGCGCGCGGGAGGCGCGCGACGCGCTGCAGCTGGCGGGCGACGCGTGGGCGCGCCACGTGCGGCCGCTGCTGGACGCCGGCCTGCTGACGGGCGACGCCGAGGGCACGCTGAGCCTCAACCTGGCCTTCTCCTGCAAGCGCACGCGCCTGCGCCTCACGTGCGCCGCCGCGCCGCCCGGACAGGGTGCGTGCTCGCTCGTAGCCCCGCTGTGGGCGTGTGGGCGCCGGGCCTAATTAGACAATTCAAGTTTTTTTTAAAACCTGTTCGACATGTCTGAACCTGCTTTTAGCGACACTAGTGGCCTAATGGATGCTGATTTTTCATTATAAATAACGAATTCGAACACATTTATAAATGTTTTGTCACTCGCTTGCAGGGGGCGGCAGCGGATCAGGATCGGGATCAGGGGGTTCGGAGTCCACGCACTGTGACGACGACCGCAAGATGTACCTACAGGCCGCGCTGGTGCGCATCATGAAGCAGAGAAAGGTGAGCGAACATACACATAAACCTAGAGCCTGTGCCATTCACGGGAGGAGTAAACATAAATAAATACCTGTGACCTTGAATTGACGTGATACCATTGGTCAAGATATAAAATAATTGATGATTTATGGATTCGTAAAAAATGCCGTATTGAACGCCGGAGATTAGTTATTGTAACACTCAATCAAATTCTAATAATATCAAAAGTACGAATCATTATTAAATATTACTAACGAATATATGTTATTTTTGATACAAAAAAATAATAATCTTTATTTTTAATCTGGCAACATTACATTGACAGATACTCTAAATGGCGGGAAATTGATTGACCTTGAATTGTTTTACGGGCATTGCGTGTTGAGATCAAGTTATTTCATTATGTACAAGGCGTGTATAAAATGTCGAAATGTATTGTTTTGTGAAACAGGTGCTCCGTCACACGGAACTAATACAGGAGGTAGTATCTCAGGCGAGGGGCTCGTTCGCGCCGTCTGTAGCAATGATAAAGAAATGTATCGAAGCACTAATAGACAAGCAATACCTGGAGCGGGCGCCGGGCACCCTCGACACGTACTCGTACCTCGCGTAGGACGCCCGGCGACACGTCCCCGAACACCTCGACACGTTTCGACACGTCCCGACACGTCTCGGTATCGCGTCACGCAACTGAAAATATTTTTTTAAAAACATATTGTAAATAAATATTAAAAATGAATAATATAAAAAAACAATGTGCTTTATTATGATTTCGCTTCCATTTTAATATTTTCGTCAAATGTCAGTGTCGATAATCGTTATACGATGTTAAAATTGAATGTAGAAATGAAAAAAAAAGCGGGAAATTAGATAAACGGTGTCAGTTGTCATGGTCTATTCTGTAAGAACAAACTCGCAACTCAAATAAAATGGTCGTCAAATGTCAAAAACAGTGTTCACAACCTAAAGCCAGGCAGTTATCGTACCAGGGCCCGTAAAATTATCGTACATGGAGCAAAGTTATCGTACATCAAGATAATATTAATAAAATACAATAATATTACACAAAATCACAACGATATATTTCAAATAACTTGTAATTATAGTTGAAATCAGCAGTAAACTAAAAGAAAGAACCTCGTACGTAGTTATGAAATTATCGTACTTGTACGACATCGTACGGTTGTGAACCTTGTCGGAAAGTGATATGCGACATTGACCATTATAATCATAACATTACAAGATCACACGCATCAAAATAGAATATCTCTATAAGTCGGTTGTCAACATTTCACGGGTGAGTGAAATGAGATCTTACAGAATAACACTTGCTTGAGTAAATTACGTCCACATAACTTTACAGTAAATATAAGTTGAAGAGTACACATAAAATATTGCCAATTAAAAAAAGTATTACGCGTGAAAATTAAATTTTTCGAATATGTTTAAATACTACAACCAAGGACATTTGAATGACTAATTTTATTTAGCATAATTAATATAAAAATCATATGATTACCTTTCGAATATAATGGGATTGACGTGACAACGTTTCTAAATCTTGTACTCGTAATCTGTGGTCCGAACTGTGACGTCACAGTATTTATTTCATAATAATAATTTATAAGGGTTTTGCATATCATATACAGATTATCACGCCGTTCAAAATTGATAAAAAAAAATTACATTTAATGTCCGCTCTACATTCTGGGGGTTCCCCGTTCGGTGTTGTCGTTTTTAGTCCCGCGACAAAGGTGTTTAGAGGAACGTGATCTAAATTTCGACCGCGTTTCATGTGCCAGTGTAAGTCCAGCTTAATACATAATTGGCAATATTAACTATAATATATTCACTATGTCAATTTACTATGATGTATATGTTGGAATATAATTTAAAAAAACCTTGTAGCTTTGACGTCACGGTTGGAGAAAAATTTACAAACATGCTTTCGGCTTACTGGAAAAAAAATTATGACAAGAAAAAAATAGTATGAACTTCGATGTCTTTATTTGTATAAATAGACAGGATTCTATTAAAAAAAAATTGTACCAGTCTCTACATCCTAATGGGGAAAAAGATAGAAAATAGAGGATAGAAAATCCAGAGAAAATGCCAGCGAAGGGCATGTAACACGGATATGAAAATCGTTTTATACCGTGGACCAATATTTACGATCAACGTTTCGCAATAAAATAACAACTGCAACCAATTTTGATATTATAATTCCCATTAACGACATAACAACTAATATCTCGCTAAGCGTACTTTTCATTTATTATTTAATAGCCCCGGGTAAAGCCAGGACTAGACTAAATAATATAGCTAATACTTATATAAATGTAATGTTTTGGGTGTTTAATTAAGGTTTCCTGAAAATTGACTGAAATATGACGACAAATTAGAAATCATGCCGACTTACTTTGCTGACGTGTGCCAATTACGCCATTAGTGTTATATGTATTATATAAACTTTATACGTTGACCATTATTCTACCAGTACGAATCAGGGTAGCTAATTCATAAACTATACAAGTTTCCCTATTCGTTTATATAAGGTAGGTTTCGAAGTTACCCAAAGAAAAATAATACTTCTCCTATCATGGCGTCAATGCATTATTACACCGATCGTCCAAGCGAAGTTTTAAATCGCGTTCAAGTTAAAATAGATACATTTTGTAACGTAACTAATAACAGTTTAAGATGAAAGAAAATTCTAAAGTCGTCATTGTTATTTATATATAATATCATCGTTTTGTTATTCTTTTATACTGTATACCTTAAAAATGAATTAGAATTTATCTCCTATGATGCAATAACTTCGCTTGGTCGCATCACCATTTTTATAAACGCGTATAACGGTTACGATCGATTAAAATGTGAACTAAATAGAGCTTTCACGTAAATATAAAAACAATCTTAGAAAATAACACTAACTACAAACAATAATTATACATAATTGTTATTATGAGAAATTATACAGCACGCAGAATATTTTTATATGTTTTCTAACGATATTGTCACGCACGAAAATAGTTATATAATGATAGCCGTTTTGCTTAAATCGACATTAAAATATGTAATCAATTATATTTCATTTTTAATTTATTAATTTATTTTTTTCAAAATTATTTAATATATGTAATAGAATAATTAACTTGCAAATAGTTCGGTGTTCGTCAATTGTGCTATTTAATTAATGATTAAAACAAATGGATATGAGTGAAGTGCAATTTTTGCATTATGTGTTTTTTTAATTGATATGGTCAAAACTTCATTTGAATTTTGAACAAAGCACAAATTATAAACCAAAAAAAAAACTAAACGTCAATGTGACATTTCAGTAGTGTGGCTTTAACTATTAAAATATTAATATTATTTTCGCGTGACTTCTTTTCGTTTCTTACACAAAATATTTTTTTTTAATAAAAAGAGAATGCAGTGTTCTAAATTTAAGCTTTTCAAAGTTTGATCATAGTTGCAATTGAAAAAAAATGTTGTATATTTTAGGTTATATGCAAAGTTAGTTGTAATATTATTGTTACTCCATTGTCGAAATACAATATATATTTTTAATAGTTAAATCTTAAATAAAAATGTTTGTTTTTAATAATAATAATGTATCAGCAAAATTATATTATGTTATTATAAAAAAAAACGGTTTAATTAATAATTGATTTTTACATTTATAATACATTTTGATAAGGATGATTTTTTTTATTATCTAAATTGTTTAATCAGTGAATGTTGTTGCTGATCGTGGGTAGGTGGTACGCGTGAACGCTACGGTAACTAAAATGAATTATTATCAATAAACATTGTACGGATGCCGTTAATCGTTGTTTTATTTAATATATTTATTACAATCCAATCATTACTATGTAGTTGCCTCTAATTTGTTGCAGCGGTATCATTGTTGTGTGAAATATAATTTGGAATGAAAAAAAAACTGTTTTTTATTTTATTTTTCTAATATTTATTTAGAACTTGAATAAAATTACCATAATAAAAATATAAAATCGGCGACATGGGACATTATTGTGTACGATACACACTGTGTCCATCAAAGGGCTCGACTCGACTTTTCGTATTAGTCATTAAAATATCTACACATTCCTAAAAGTTCAACTTCTAATATAGTTTAAAGAAAAACCGTAACCGTAACAGCCTGTGAATGTCCCACTGCTGGGCTAAAGGCCTCCTCTCCCTTTTTTGAAGAGAAGGTTTGGAGCTTTTTCCACCACGCTGCTCCAATGCGGGTGGTGGAATACATAATATGTGGCAGAATTTCAGTGAAATTAGACATGCAGGTTTCCTCACGATGTTTTCCTTCACCGTAAAGCACGAGATGAATTATAATCACAAATTAAGCACATGAAATGGTTCGAACCCACGATCATCAGTTAAGATTCACGCGTACTTACCCCTTTTTTTTTTTTTTAACGCCGTGGAAACTTTCAGAAAGGTACCCAGCTCTCATTGGGGGGGGAACTGGGTTATGTGGGATTCTTACCCACTAAAACCACTGCGATGGCCGTCCTCGGCAAGGATCGGAGAGGCTACGGGATCGTGTTGATATAACGCATCCGCGGCCTCTCCCGTACTGCGCACCGCCCGATGCTCGGCGGAGCTCTCCTCAGGGGGCGAAGGTTATCTCGCCCCCCCCCCCACATACTCCTCGCTAGTGCGTACGGCAGCGCGAGGCCATCCCGGCTGCCGTCCTCCTCAGGGCCGTCTGAAATAAGACATGCGAGGACGCGTTCTTACCACTGGGCCACCTTGGCTCTCCTGGATACCTGGCTCTCTCGAAGAAAAAAGCTATTGATAATATCATTATGATTGATATCAGCTTCACTTGCCAAGGTCATTATCTAATTAAGTACAACCTTTTTTTTTTTTTTTTTTTTCGCTGGAAAAACGCGTTTACGCGTTTCCCCCACATGAAGTGGGGGGGGTATGTGGGGCTCGCCAACGCTGAAGGCGTCGGAATACCCACTAAAAAACCAGCGGTACCCACGCCGTCTTTTCGGGGGACGCCACGGGATCGCTTGCGCATACTACCGTGACGTCCCGACGGTAGGCCCGCCTCTGCAGGCCTCCAAATTCTAAGGGGTTCTCGGGGTACAGAGACCCCCTAGCCCCGGCGACACTTACGGTGGGAGAAGAAGGTTCGCATAGCGCCGACGTCTTCTCCCCGGTCTTCTTCGGCGAAGCGGGTCAGCGGAAGCACTGTTCTCACGCTCCCGCTCCGCGGCCTCCTTCTGCGACATGACGTTTTCGCAGAAAGAGACCATCTCCTTCCAGCACCTCTCGCTACCGACCATGGCGTTTATCACGCTCGGCAACGAGAGGTCTCCGCCTACAATGGCCGCCAGGGAATGGCGCTGAGGCCCCCATGCAGCACACTCAATCAGAGTGTGACGCGCCGTGTCCGACGGCGCGCCGCACTCGTGGCAGGAGGGAGTGGCCTCCCGCCTCGCTATCCGGTGCAGATACCTACCGAAGCAACCGTGTCCGGTAAGTACCTGCGTCAGCCTGAATGTGAGTGTGCCGTGACTCCGTTCCAGCCAGCGACTCAAGTGGGGACGGACCGCCTCCACTGTCGCCAGGCCTGCCGAGGGGGACCCCAGGTCCTCCTCCCACCTGCGAATCAAGGCTCGCTGGGCTAGAGCCCTGACTCGCTCCACCTCCGCCAAACCTGGACGATCGCCGCTCGACCTCGCTTCCACCCGGAACCGGTACACTTCCGCAAGCACCTCTGCCTGGAGTTCCCAAGGCGGATCGCTCGCGAGAAGTGTCGCTGCCGTCCATGACACTGTACGGTAACCACGTATCGTTCTCACCGCTATGACTCTCTGTGGTCTCCGAAGAAGAGCCTTGTTGCGAGCGGTGAGAGCGTCCACCCAGATGGGTGCACCGTACAGTGCCATGGAACGCACCACACCAACGTATAAACGCCGGCAAGGTGTTTCCGGCCCTCCTACGTTGGGTAGAAGGCGGCCCAAGGCGGCAGCGGCATTGATGAGCTTCAGGCTGAGTTGGTCAAAGTGCTGCCCGAAGCTCCATCTTCCATCCAGAATCAGGCCCAGATACCTCATCTGGGCCTGCACCTTAATCACCGTCCCCTGGACGGTGATAGACGCCCCTCGAGGGGGACCCCGACGTGGACCGTGGAATAGGAGGGCCTCCGTTTTTGTTATGGAGACCCTCAAGCCCAGCATTCTGATCCGATCCACCGTGAGCGAAACTCCGACCTCAGCCAGGCGGGCCGCCTCCTGAAAGGTACGTCCCGTCGCCGTGATGAGGGTGTCGTCCGCGTAGCACAGCACCCCCATCCCGGGAAGGACGGGTGCCCGTAGGAGCCAGTCAAAGCCAACGTTCCACAGGATTGGGCCGAGAACCGACCCCTGTGGAACGCCGCAACCTACTCGACGCCGGACAAGTCGCCCATCGCCCCCCTCCCACAGGACCACCCGATCCTGGAGGTATGCCCCCAACAGCCTTCTGAGATAGGAAGGCACCCCGTGATATCGAAGCGCCTCCTTTATTGTCCCGAAAGGAAGACTATTGAAGGCGTTCGCCACGTCCAGCGATACCGCCAGGACTACGTCCCCTCGGGCCACCGCCTCCATGGTCCGGGTCTTCAGGGTGTTCAGGGCATCGATGGTTGATCGACCTGCCCTGAACCCGAACTGAGCCTCTGAGAGACCCGGCCCCACCTCCTCGAGGTGCTGAACAAGACGGGCAGCGACAATCTTCTCGAAGAGCTTGCCCGTCTCATTCAGCAGCACAATTGGCCTGTATGCCGAAGAAGAGCTTAGTGGGCGCCCCTCCTTCGGCAACAGGACCAATTTTCCTTCCTTCCATAGCTTCGGGAACTGCCCACTGGAAAGACACTCGTCGAACAGTTCCCGAAGCCTCCCTCCTAGGTGTTCCAGGGCGTCACGCAGAACACGCCCTGGAACCCCGTCCGGACCCGGCGCTGTGGTTCTGCCCCTAAGTCGATCAAGGGCCATCTCCATCTCTCGCTCCGTGATCGGTGGTGGAGCCATATTGTGCTCTGTCATGGAGCGAGGGGCCATACTTGGTGGGACGTGCTCGCCTGGGTTAGGAAATAGTTCTCCAACCAGGCGCAGGAGGAGATCTGGCGGTAGCGTTTCCGTAACAGGAGCGCCATGTGTGCGGAACTTCCCTCGCACACCACGATATGGGCGCCCCCACGGGTCCCTGTTCAGGCCCACCAGAAGCTCCTCTCTTGCTCTCTGCTTAGCACAACTTATCGCCTGCTGCAGCTCCTTTTTCAACTGGCGATAAGCGGCCCACAGCCGTCTTTCCAAGTCCGCGTCGAGACCGTTGCGCCTGCGACAGCGGACGTATGCCCTCCGCGCCCGGTTGCATGTTGCCCGCAGCTCTGCTATTTCGGGCGACCACCAATACACCTGACGGCGCGGTACCCTTCGCCGGGTCCTTGGCATGGCCGCATCGCACACCTCCTTTAGAGCACTGCGCATGCGGCCCGCCATCTCTTCGACGCTGGCGCCCTCCCTCCTTCCCGCGGAACCCCACCTCTGCACGATGGCAGCCTCCTTGACCAGCTCACGATTTAGCTGGCCAAGGGACCACCTCGGGAATGTGGTTGGTACCCTCAGAGGTTCCGCTGGCCTGCAGGAGTTAGAGATCTCAAATCGGATATATCTATGGTCCGACAGAGTCTCCACCTCCACCTCTACCCTCCAGTTCCTTACTCTGCGTGCTGCGACAGGGGTGGCGAACGATAGGTCCACCACGGACCCTCCCTGCTGCCGCACGCAAGTGTGCACATGCCCCCTATTAAGTAGGGACAGGCTGGAGAGTAGGGCCCACACCTGGACGGCCCTCCCTCGCGGATTCGTGGCAGGGTTTCCCCAGGCACGTGATTTTGCGTTAAAGTCACCGAGAACCACTGTCGGTTTCGGCGACTGCCTGGACACCGCAGCTCTGACAGTGCCAAGAAAGATCTCGAACTCCGCCAGGCCCCGGTTAGGGGAGAAGTACGTTCCCACAACTGTGTACTCTCCCCACCCCACCACTACGTAGCCCGAGCCCCTCTCAACGAGTGAAAGGGGGGGACCCGTTCCGCTCCGAGTGAAGATCGCCACGGTGCCATCCAAATCCCCTACCCAGTGAGGTAGGGAAGGGATGAAATAGGGCTCGCAGACCACAGCCAGGTCGATTTGCCACTCCGCCACGGACTGCAGTAGTAGGTCCTGAGCCCCGGCGCAGTGGTTGACATTCGTCTGGAGGAAGCTTAGCTTGTCTTTCATGATGACATGGCAGCTTCCTCCTCGGCTTGACGCCGTCCAACGTTATCGGTGGTCTGGGTGCCTAAGACCATCTTCCCTTTCGTGATGGGTGGGTTACACTCCCCTGACCCCATCACGTGTCCGAAAGGCCTACCGGCGTCCGTGCATACAGCGCAGCGCATTTTTCCGGTGCAGGAAGCTGACTTGTGGCCTTCGACACCACACCGGAAGCAAAGTCCCCCTCGTTCCGCCTTAGATGGGCAGAGCACCTTTGTGTGACCAAGGCCCATGCACTTGAAGCAGCGCAAAGGGCGCTGCTCCAGCACGCACACTTTGGCCGAGCTCCACCCGACTAGGAGGCGACCGGCTTCGGACAGCATTTTAGCTACTGTAATGGGGCATGTCACCCGGACCATCCCCATAAAACCGGGACCACGCTGCATATCCCCACACCTAACCGCCTCTGGGGAGCAGTCCCCTGCGCGTGCTATTGCGGCAACCACCTTTTCTTTTGTGACGGAGTCATCGAGACCCGTCACCCTGAGGTCCACCTGCTTCACAGGCCGCACAACGTTGGCAACTCCGTCCAGCACAGTGCGGAGCTTCTGGGCTAGCTTCTCCGCCTGCTCTGTCTGTGCCTTCGGGAGTTCCAAGACCCTGGCTCCCGTTGCCGACCTTCTGACCTTGAGACCACCGCAGATCCCTAGATCCTGGAGCTTGACGCCCTGCTCGGCCCGCTCCAGGATGTGGGCGTAAGTCACGCCTTTTTCCTGCGCCTCCTGCTGCAGTGTGACGATTACTGCAGCCGTTCGAGGAGCTGCCAGCTTAGGTTTGACCACATGTGGTGCCTTAGACACTGTCAATGCGGCTGAATTGGTGACTTCTGCCGGGGTGGCAGTCTTCTTCCCCTTCTTTCCCTTTTTAACCACTGTGGACCAGGACGTCTCCTGGACCACTTGTGGCGGAATCCTCTCCGGCACAATCGTATCGCTTGACGGGTTTGCGATCGATGCCTGCGTGGCGGCTGGAGTCACCCGTTTAGGTGCGGGTGCGGATTTCGGCGGCGGGGCCAGGTGTACCGCCTGTGCGTAGGTCGGTGCTGGATTCTGCACCTCAGTCGCCCTTTTGTCCGCCGCTAGGGATGGACGAAGGATCTTTGCAGGGAGGAGACGCTCCTCAATTCCTGCTAGCCGAGCGTTAAGCATAACCCCGATTGAGGAAATAATCGAGGCTTTGAGCTCCTCCACAACTTGCGAGTCCCTTAAAGTGCTAGCTGACCCACTTGCTCCTGTCATCGTGGTCTTCATCTCGTTAAACTCACGACGGTGGGCCTTCAGTTCTGATTTAAGGCCCTCTACTTCCTTACAGAGGCGGCTATTGTCGGCGCGAAGCCGACGGGTTTCCTCCGTCTCGGTTCTTGAAGCCAGAGCATCAACAATGCTCTGGAGAGAAGAAGCCGATTGCTTCAACTTCTTGATGAAGCCACCCTTCAAGTTGCTGGACTTCTGGGCAACCTCCAGAATCAGTGCTGCATTGCGGCCAGCCACCGCACGCAGCTCTTCCGCACCCATCTTAGTGGGATCCTCTACTTGAGCCTCTGATGAAGTAGATTCTTCGGAGTCCAACACTATTTTAGGCAAATCTTTTTTGAATGCCCGACTTCGGAGCGAGCGCTCAAAAGCCACCTCCCTTGCCTCGGCGGCTTTTGCCCTCAGTTCGGCCTTAGCCCGAGCGAGGCCACTACCACGCCCCTTAGACGACGTATTGCCGCGAATAGAAGAATTGCTCTTCGCAGCCAACCTCGATTCCGTCTCCGTATCTGAGTCGGAATTAAAAATTGATAGGCCATAAGGCCGCTTTCGTCTGACCAAGGCATCGGACGACACCTCAGTGTCGACGTCCATTGCCGAAGACAACAAACAAAAGTCGAAAACGAACGACCAAACAAAAAAAAAAAAAAAAAACAACCAACTATAACAAAAAACAAGGTCTATAAAGACCTAATTCAATACAACCAACCATTACGCGAAACAAAAGTCCATATGGCAAGCAAGAATGTCCAGATGTGTCGCATTAGAGATAACAAAGCCAGTTTACAATGCCAGATGTCGTTTAAATTCCTCAATTCGAACAATCTTATCGCACTAAGAAACACAACCTCGCTCAACGACGTCCGAACGGCAACTCAATTAAGTACAACCTGCTCAATTAACCAACTAAAACAATTATATAACGACTGTTTAATACTAACGAAAACACAGTCAGTTTTTGTCACAAAGCATTTCATAAAAAGCTTAGATTTAAATCCGCTATATTGCTATTATCTTCGTCCATAGACACTAGTACTGTACAGTACGCCAAACTCAGTCGTTTGCGCCTGCGCTGAAGTCAGCATGTCGCACAGCTACTTACATTTTTCATGTCGGAGCTTCACAAGCTAATATATATGTGGCATTTCATATTAGAAATAAGTCAAAAAATGACAGGAAATGTATTATAAAGTAAAAAAAAAATTGTCTTCTGTAATTCCGAGCCTTAAGCGCGATCGTCGAGGTCAGGTCAATACTCTACGCTAAGCACTCCGTCTCAGCGTCGTTAAATTCCCCGCTCAAAAATAATGACTACCACAGACAATATTCCTGATTATCTATATATATAAATATACACACCTTACCCATCTGTTTAGTGTTATCAATAAAAAACATTTGAAAATTAGGTTATATGAATTTTATTAATTTAATAATGATTATGATCGAATTTCGAACGCTGTACGAACACTAGTTTATATCAATAGACCCTGATTGTAATGCGCGTCACGTTATGTAAACAAATAAGTTTTTTCATTATTTATTTAATACTACATAAAAATAAATACAGTTAATAGATATAAACGCAATTTAAAAATGTAACAATAAAAACATTCCTTTTCATATTTTATTTTTCATTTGTTGTTAAAAATACCACTTCAGCCCGTGAATGTCTCACTGCTCGGCTATAGGCCTCCTCTCCCTTTTTGAGGAGAAGGTTTGGAGCTTATTTAAGTTAAAAATACATAAAAACTAAATTATAATTATTTCTATTTGTTTTTTTTTTTTAATTATTTATATTGTTTACAGTAAAATTTTGTATATACATATAATTTCCGAACTGAATTAATTTGACATCTGTGATCTGACAACTAAACTGATGTGACGTGTAATTGTAAGCGGAAAGCTGTATTCATCGGCTCCGCACAATTTCCTAATTTCATCAAAAAAGAAGCTCAAAATGAGCTCCTTCAAGCGTGATAAGAAAGAAGAAGAAGATACCGGCGGTAATCCATATTTGAATTTGGATAAAACTATCGTATTGCAAGAGGCGCGTTATTTTAACGAAACCCCAGTAAATCCTCGAAAATGTTCACATATTTTATCGAAAATCCTCTTCTTGCTGAACCAGGGTGAAAAGTTAACTACACAGGAGGCCACGGACGCATTTTTTGCAACTACGAAGCTATTTCAATCGAAGGATGTTATGTTACGTCGAATGGTATATTTATGTATAAAAGAGTTAAGTAAACTTGCTCAGGATGTAATCATCGTGACATCGTCTTTGACAAAAGATATGACCGGTAAAGAGGATATGTATCGGGCAGCAGCTATAAGGGCTCTATGCAGCATCACCGACAGTACCATGATACAGGCAATAGAAAGATATATGAAACAGGCTATTGTTGATAAGAACCCAGCAGTGAGCTCCGCGGCTTTGGTTTCCGCACTGCACTTGTCATCAACTGCACCAGATTTAGTGAGGCGATGGGCGAATGAAGCTCAGGTTTGTGACATCATTATATTACTGTTTTTTTTATAATACAAAAGGCAAGAGAAAAAATAGACCACATGAGATTAAGTTCTCAACACTAATTTAAATGACTAATAAATATGATGCTCTCGATATAATTTTGATAATAATTTGACAGAAGCATTACATTTACTAATTGATCCTCAATAATATACCAGCAGTCTGTAAACCCTAGGACAAGATAATAACTTAACAGTCACGTGAAATGGCTCGAGTCACCATTATTTACATAGACCATTTATCAAGTAAATAATATAAATATATTCTAAAAATGAAAAAATAAACTGTATTATATATAGCAATAATTAAATGCTTTTTATGACAATATATGTGATTTAGTTTATTGTCTAGTATACAGATAGGACTGTATGTTGCATAGTGAAATATTATATATACTGTGAGTATTTTAAGCTAGTCCAGTTATTAAGTTAATTGCAAAGCTTTTAATTGTTAAATAATTCAAATCCCTAAGCAATAAATACTTTCTTTGGCACTAGAATACATGATGAGTGGGTTGTTCTTAACAAGACGGGTTTGCTCAAAGCCCTAATAAGTAACAATATATATTGTTAAGAAAAGTATAGAATAAAAACCGTTTCCCAGTTCTTTTAAAATACTAAGTAATTTCTCATGATTGTTGTTTCGAAGTTGTTTTAATATAACAAACACCCTCAATCAACGTATCAATTTTAAATAAACTATATTGTAACCATGTAAGTGGTTATAGCTTAGATTAGAAAAAAAATATCTTATCAATATATCAATTGAGTGTATCTATAATAAAAAGTGTTAATGTTTTTTTTTTTATCTACATCCATATTAATAGCCACATGGTACAAAATAATACCTTGATACGATCTAGGCAGGCTGTATAAATTTACTGGTGCTTAAAGACTCGTAGTAATGTATATATTAGTATTATTAATATGTTGTTGTCTTAGATATCTTGGTGACATCATTTTTTTTATCCTAATTGAATGGTCTTAGTTTATGTGCGATTAGTAATTCTAAGCTATACTTGTTTAAGTATAGCTGAGATATGTATATACTATTTTGATTTGTTATAATAAAACAATTAAAAAATTCAAAGAAATGTTCTAGATGAATAAATATGTCACTGAATTTTTGGTATAACTGTTTCCTATCAGTTCGTCTAGTATCAGCATTCTGAACTAGTGGTTGATTTATTTAATTTAGTTTTCTAAGGATTTAATAAAATATGAAGATAAAGTTCCGATAAGCTAATATCTAAATTTCAAGTTGTATTCCATGAAGAGTTTGACATTCTTTAGATAAACTTACAATCTATACAAAAGTTCACATAAATGAGACATATGGGCTTTTCGGAACGACACCAAAATATATAATCAAAGTAGATATTTGATTCATTTATCGTATGTATATTGTTTTGTTACAGGAAGCAATCAACTCCGATAATGCAATGGTTTCCTATCACGCGCTGGGCATTTTGGCGTGTACTCGTAAGAACGACAAACTGTCTACCGTAAAGTTGGTAACTCGCTTGGCAAAGTCACCTCTAAAATCGCCTTACGCGCTTTGCCTCTTGATCCGTTTAGCTGCTCAGCTAGTCGAGAATGATGACTCGGACGCGTCCCAACCCTACATAGACTTTATTGAATGTTGCCTGCGTCATAAATCTGAAATGGTCATTTATGAAGCTGCCCATGCGATTGTCAATTTAAGAAAAACTGCCAGGGACTTGGCACCAGCTGTTTCAGTGTTGCAGCTATTCTGCGGATCATCAAAAGCTGCACTGAGGTTGGCTGGAGCGAGAACGTTAGCTAGATTGACAACAAAGCACCCAACAGCTGTAGCTGCGTGTGCTGTTGATCTAGAAAACCTAATATCTGATCCAAATAGGTCAGTAGCTACTTTGGCTGTAACCACTCTATTGGCAACTGGTGCAGAAAGTTCGGTTGATAGATTAATGAAGCAGATATCGAGTTTCGTGTCTGAAATATCGGATGAGTTCAAGATTGTTGTAGTCCAAGCGATACGACGACTTTGCCAGAAGTTCCCGAGAAAACATCAGTCATTGGCCGCTTTCTTAGCTGGCATGCTCCGTGATGAAGGTGGTCTTGAATACAAAGCAGCGATAGCCGATGCTATCATAACTCTGGTCGAAGAGAACCCTGAAGCTAAAGAGACAGGACTGGCACATTTATGCGAATTTATTGAAGATTGCGAACACACGACTTTAGCTGTTCGTATTCTACATTTGTTGGGACGTGAAGGCCCCAAATCGCGTCAACCCTCGCGATACATACGTTTTATTTACAACAGAGTTATATTAGAGTCTGGTCCAGTGAGAGCCGCTGCGGTTTCCGCTGTTGCACAGTTTGGAGCACAAAGACCAGAGTTGCTTCCAAATATAAGAGTTCTTCTTGCCAGATGTGAACTAGATGATGAAGATGAAGTCAGGGACCGCGCTATATACTACAACGCGATTCTGGACTCGGGTGATCAACAACTGATCAACGATTTCATTATAGATGTGCCTAAACCAAATCCAGTATTATTGGAAAAAGCGTTGCGAGACCATATCGCCACAAACCCAGATGAACCATTCGATATTATGACAGTTCCAATGGAAGAAGAAAAGAAGGAGGAGAAAGAAGACCTTGCAGCGATAGAAGTACGAAAACCGAAGCAGATGACTCTTGAGGAAATTTATTCAGAGCAACTGGAACAAGTGCCGGGCATCGAGAAACTTGGCTCGATCTTCAAAACCAATATGCCCATAGAACTGACGGAGGCTGAGACGGAATACAGGGTGCGTTTGCTGAAACACGTATATGTTCGTCACGTGGTTTTACAATTTGAATGTATCAATACGTTAAATGATCAGATTTTGGAGGAAGTTCATGTAAGATTGGAATGTCCCCCAGAATACGAAATTAAGTCTATTCTACCGTGCCAAAAACTTGTCTACAATCAACCGGCCAGTGTTTTCGTGGTGATTGAGTATCCTTCTTCCTATATAGACAGCTTAGGAACTTTCGGGGCAACACTAGAGTTTGTAGTACGTGATTGTGATCCTAACACAGGACTCCCTGACCCAGGAGAAGGTTATGCTGATACTTATCCTCTGGAAGAATTTTACATGGGCTGCTCAGATCAGATAAGGGCTAGAGGTATGGGTGAAGATTGGGAGACGACGTGGGAAAGGGCGGCAGGTGTACCAGAAATATCGGATACGTATGCGCTCCCAGATCAAGATCCCTCTGCAGCTGCGAAATCCGTCTGTGAATATTTGGGTTTACCAAAAGCTACTATTATTGGAGAGGCCGTTAAAGAAATTAGAGGAGGTGGTGTATTCAGAGGCGGAGCGCCGTTTTTGGTAAGAGCTAGAATAGCTTCAAGTAATGTAGGTGTGACGATGCTGATTGCTGCTAGGTCGCCCCGAGAAGACGTCGCACAGCTCTTACTGGCTGCAGTCGGGTAAATAACTTATGTGAAGCAATATTTGTCGTAGTATCACTTTTTTAAATTAGATTATGTGAAATCGATGTTTAATCATTTGCAAAAACTAATATAATTATAACAGTACAATACAATATATGATAATGAAAATAAAATATTTATTAAGATAAATTTGAATTTTGAATACGCTTAGCGTAAAGAAATTTGCAAAAAGTTTTTATTGTCTTTAAAATAAATGTTGCATAACAGCTGTTAAAATATTTTTGAAATAGAATTGAAAAACGAACCGACTCAAATTCATAAAGGATTTAAAAGATATTACACCTTTATCTCGTATATTAATTCGAATGCACTCTTTTTTTTTTAGTTGAACGTTTTCATTCAATTTAAAATAAACTATTCAATTTATTTTGTTTATTATTAAAGCATATAATAAAATTCTAGTGTTTTTATGCATTTATTACAGTATATTGAAATTGTATGTCATTCCATATGCAATAAGCATAATCGTAAGAATCAATGTCTAAAATTGTCGTAATTCTGTATCTTATGAAAAAAATGTAATCGAAGATAATAAAGAAAATTCAAAACAATGATTTTGTGCCATTATTGTTTAAATTCACAAAAATCGAGACTTGTTTCAAGAAATGACTTAATATTAGGAAGTTTTATAATTAATTATTCAGAATTAATTTATGAAAATTATTTCATTAATCACTAAGACTTAATTATACGTGTTTAAAAATTATACGTGTTTTTAGACGTATTCTTTTAAAATCGAATATTTTTATTCTGTATGATGATTTATGACAAAATAAATAATAGATCAGTTTTCGCGGGTGTTAGCAAAACTTTTAACTTTGAACAAACAACAAAAGCTCACGTTGTTTAAAACATTACATTTAAACAACTGGTAATATAAATGGCGATTGTATAAACATAACAAGCACCGTGATACTTATTTCAAAAAATTTTAAAATAATCGAACCAAGTGCAAAAATGAATATAAATCGGAAAGATAACGGCGATTGGATATTATGTCCGTCCAAAAGTATCCCAGGAAAATTTTATCATTTTAATATGCGGACTGGGGAAGCTTTGTGGTGTCAGACCGAAACTGAGGTAAGTAAATATTATTTAAAATACAAATACTTACTTAGAACCTGTTAATGAATAACAATCCGTTTTATTGTTATAGTTTTATATGATTATTTATTAATATTATAATGATGATTATTATTGCTGATTCCGTCTCGGCGGCTATTCTCAAGGAAGGCTAGCCAACTGCGTAAGACATTTTATTGTGTACAAGTGCATAATTACGCAAACACAGGTGCATTCTCATAATACGATGGGTGGGATGGATGACAAATCCGATATGACCTTAAAGAATTTAGGAACTCAACGAATGGCTCCAATTCATATGCAAAATTAATTGACAGAAAAACCTAACAGCAATGGTCGACCTTGAATGAACCCAGGACTAGCTGCAGCCTTGTAAGCCATTAGACCATAGACTGTTAACTGATTACCATTTTAAATATTTTATGAAATACAATGTGACATGACAGTGATTTTATCTGATTTCTAACATACATGTTTTAATATAACAAATATCTAATAAAAATAACAAATGAAATAGTTTTTTAGTATTTAAATAAAATTAATTAATTTTTATTTCTTTAAATGTAATGATAATAAAAGAAATACTTATTAAAAATATAGCAATTGTAAACCATTTATATATTGTAAAATAATGACTTAATATATCTATAATTAAATTCAATTTAATAGTTGAATTATAACTTACTGCTAAACATATTGCTTATTTTGTGTTTGTGTGAGCAACTAGTATATATATAAAGTTTGCCTATATATAATAATCTCTTTTCTTGCTATATTTGTGTATGCAATAAAGATTATTAATATTGTATTCAATATTTATATTTTTAGAATAAAGTTCCAAAAAATGATAAAGAAATTAATAAGAATTATGAATATCTAAAACCAGTGAGCCCGCCCAAAGAAAATCCAACAATGTCAAGTACTTATTATCATAGAAATTGTCATGTAAACGAATCGCAACATGTACATTTATTTGGTGATGTGACATTACCTAAATACATAACAAATGTCCCGAACATCACTTGGACAATCCAGCTGCCGAATTGTACGGCGAACTTGTCAGAATTTAAGAAGCAGACATTGGACCGAAATACACAAACGCCTGAACCGGATAGAGATACATTTGTCCAGACATGTGCTATTCCCTTGTCCCAACGTTTCACTCCATTTGAAGACACTGACACCAGTATGACTCCTAATACTAATATAAATGAAGATTGTGCAAATGGTATGAGATATCGAACGTCGACACCAACGAAAAATTGGTGGAATACAGAAATATTCAATTCAAATACATGCAAAGCAGATAAAACAACAGATTCAATGATTAAAAGAAAACTCGATCACTTAAAATTTGTGTTAAAAGAGCCGAAACTTAAAAGAATAAGAACAGTCCCAGACGGACATTCTAAATACCAACTTTCATTATCAAAGAATCTTAATTCTTCATTCGACTCAATTGAAAACACAAACCTAAATGATCAACATAAGGCTGAAAATGCAATAACAAATCCAGCACCAGGTTCTAATCAAGAATTAGACCCGAGTGATTTACGAATTTTTTTACAAACGAAAAGAAGAAATATTGGTATGTATAATGATAATAATATGCAAGGTAATATTTTTTTTCATGAAATTTATAAGCTTACAAATAATTATTGCATATAAAGGTGTTTGAAATTAAAACCTATGTCTGTCCACCAATTTCCTGGTTTTTAATTTGAATATTATTTTTTTTACTGTTTTTTACTGGTGGTAGGGCTTTGTGCAAGCTCGTCTGGATATTCTACCGCAAAACAGCAGTACTTGGTTCACAAAAAATGAGAAATTGTGTGCGGGTTTGAAAGGTGAGTGAGCCAGTGTAATTACAGGCACAAGGGACATAACATCTTAGTTCCCAAGGTTGATGGCGCATTGGCGATGTAAGCGACGATTAACATTTCTTACAGTACGAATGGGCGTTTGGTGACCATCAGGTGACCGTATGCTCGTCCGCCTTACTTTTCTTTAAAAAAAAAAAAAATTTGGACGGCACTTAGCTTTATTTAAAGAAATATTGTGTATTTATATTTTCATATTAGGATTTATATTGTGGATGGGTGGCCGTTTTAAATTGAATTTAGTTGTCCTACTTGGACAATGTTAATTTTTTATTTCTTATTTTGTATATGTGTTTTGTTTTAAAAGTTTTAAACATATTTGTATATTATAAATAAGAATATTTATAATTATTTATTTGCAAACTAGTAGAAATCTTGCAGTAGAATTATGTTAATAACATCATAAACAACAACAATTATTCAATTCCACTTTTCCCAACCCGTACCACCGTACCCAAGGACACCTGCGTAGGTACCACCAACTCATTACATTTTTTACCGCTAAATAGCTTAGTATGGTTGTGTTCCGGTATTAATGGTGAGTGAGCCAGTGTAACTACAGCCGCAAGGGACATAATATTTTAGTTCCCAAGGTTGGTGGAGCAACAATACTAAGTATTGCTGTTTGGCGGTAGAATATGTGATGATGATAGGTACCACCCACCTATCCAGACGGGTTTTCAGCCAACCCTACCTACCTTAGTCGTCCAAGCCGCAACACAATTCGAAGTAATATGATAGAATATTTTTTGTCTCTTTTTATCAGAGAACAATTTATTGAAAGAGACGCCGAAGAAGAGGGTGACATTTAATCTTGATAATAATAATGACGATGATTCCTTACACATAGCTGATGGTAATAAGGTGAGCTTAAACTTCAATTATAAATATTCTTATAATTAATAATTATTATTTAAACTTAGTTGATGCTAATAAAGTTAGTTACGCCGATCCATATTGAGAACGAAAGAGAATCCTTGCTTGTTTCGTGTGGGTTGAGATATTCTCTGTCTAACTGAACACTGACACTGACAAAATATATATATATATATGTGTATATATAAATATATATATGTGTGTACAGTGTGTTTACAAACAGATGCCCCTCTGTTTCCGGGATCCCATTATTTGATGGGACGGGTACTAGATACGATCAGAGAAAAAATGAGCTGCTTTCATACCGTGGTTGCTGTTAAAAATTTGAAAATTATTCGATGGTATCTTGCAAGCTCGGCAGCACCATTCATCGCTTATTTTACTACTAAACAGCAATATTTGGTATTGTTGTGTTTCACCTGCATGTGTCTAATTTCACTGAAATTCTGCCACATGTGTATTCCACCAACCCGCATTGGAGCAGCGTGGTGGAATAAGCTCCAAACCCTCTCCTCAAAAAGGGAGAGGAGGCCTTTAGCCCAGCAGTGGGACATTCACAGGCTGTTACGGTTGTGTTTCAATTTGAAGGGTGAGTGAGGCAGTGTTACAGGCACAAGAGACATAACATCTTAGACATGTAGTTCTTCCTATCCGGCTCGAAGGACCAATTTTAATCGATCCCGGCTGACCCGTCTTGGGGTTTAAACCCAGGATTTTCGCATCTGCGGACTTATATCTAGCCACTAGACCAACGAGGCAGGCAACTACTTATGTATAACAATAACTTTATAACAATATTAGTTTCATTTACCATTTGACCCTGCGATATTAATTTGTTTGTTATTTACTTCTTATTTCGTATGTCGAATCGATAATCTCATAAAGAGAGAAGCTTCTATCTACTCTTCTCTTTCTTTCATAATTGATTTGACATTCGAAAGAAGAAGAAAGCTGCAATTTGTCTAACTAAATCTAAACAATATCGGTAAAGCTATGAAATGTTACTTAGTAAACTTAAGGCCTTATTTTAGGAGATACTAAAAACACCCATACCGATTAAATCATTAAAAGGTTTAAACGAAGATGTTAATGAGATATGGTATATTTCTGTGGATGAAGATGTTCTGATGAATGACTTTAATTTTATAAAGGATTATATAAATGAAGGTTAGTTAATTTGAACACTATTTATATTATATAATAATAATGTCCTCCAGACCGATTTCGGGCAAGGCGGCCAATCTCAAGAGAGATTAGCCAACAGCGCAGGCGATATTATAGTGCACAAGTGTGTGCGCAAACACCGATGCTCTATTCCCTAACTCTCATTATCCGATGGGACGGCAATCCGACACGACCGGAAAGAGTTCAGGCACAGGACAAGGCTTTACGTGCTTTCCGAGGCAAGGGAGCGTACACACTTCCAATTTCCAGACTCCGAGTTGCTACTGAGAATTTTCTGACAGAAAAACCCAATAACTTTTTATTGGCCCGACCTGGGAATTGAACCCGGGACCTCCGGGTCTGCGGCTATACATCAAGCCACTAGACCAACGAGGCAGTCAGTCGTGTATATAACATAATATATGTATACATATATTTACACACGGTCGTCTGTTATTAAGCTAACTTACTGGTGGTAGGGCTTTGTGCAAGCTCGTCTGGGTAGGTACCACCCACTCATCAGATATTCTACCGCAAAACAGCAGTACTTGGAATTGTGTTCCGATTTGAAGGGTGAGTGAGCCAGTGTAATTACAGGCACATGGGACATAAAATCTTAGGTCCCAAGGTTGGTGGCGCATTGGCGATGTAAGCGATGTTTAACATTTCTTACAGTACCAATGTCTAAGGGCGTTTGGTGACCACTTACCATCAGGTGGCCCATATGCTCGTCCGCCTTCCTGTTCTATAAAAAAAAATCTCGAAAAAATTGGACTTTAGAAGTAAAATATAATTAGTTAAGTGATATAGTGTTGTATTAATTAATTATATAAATATATTTATATATATATAAGAGATATATTAATCAAAAACCGTTTGACACTGACTGCCTGTGAAAGTCCCAATGCTGGGCTAAAGCCTCTCCTTTTTGAGTAGAAGGTTTGGAGCTTATTCCACGTTGCTCCAATGCGGATTGGTGGAATACACATGTGGCAGAATTTCAGTTAAATTTAGTCTTCTCACGATGTTTATTGTTACTACTTAATGTTATTCATAAATCCAAAACTGTTTTTATATATTTGTATTACAGATGATCTCTGCAAGTTATTAATACCAGATTCCATGGTGAAATATATAGAGTCGTTGGGTAGAGGTGAGCACGGTGGCCGTGATCGTGTGATATTTGCTCGCCAGGTCTATCGGCATCTGGTGACATCGAGTCAGGGTAACGTCCCAAAAAAAAAAATGTACTCACTCATCAGATATTTTACCGCCAAACAACAATTAGTATTGTTGTGTTCCGGTTTGAAGGGCGAGTGAAGTTTAACAGGCTCATGGGACATAACGTCTAAGTTCCCAAGGTTGGTGGCGCGTCAGCGATGTTAGGAATGTTTCATATTTCTCACAGTGTCAATGTTCATGGGCGGTGGTGACCACTTTATCAGGTAGTTCATTGATTTTCAGCTCTTTCACCACAAATAAGATGAGGTGAGCTTTATGGTCGTAATATCTTAATACTTTTTGGGCAAATATAATTCCCGAGATTAGTTTTAATAAACCGACAACGGTTTCAACTAGAAAAAAAATCTCCTTTTTTCAAATAGATTTTTACAAGGATTGTCAACACTGTACTATTTGAATAAAACATATATACCTCAAAACTCATTTTATTACAAAAACTACATTTCATTTATACAAAAAAGTAAAAATTTAGCCAGCGCGATTCATAAAGGCTAGATACCACACCCAGCGCCATCTAGTGACGAAGCGTCCGAACCGCACATGACAATTTTATTCCACTATTTATTTATTAATTTATTTATTTATTTTTTTATTGATTGTATTCAATGTTAAATAACACCGAGAAGAACCGGCAAGAGGCTTTTTTTTTTAGTTTTTTAGAAGAATATTTGCATCGTCCGGCCATTTTAATGATATTAATTTCATCTTACAGTACAAATAGTTGAAACAGAAGACGGCTCATCACTTATGGATGATATAGTCAAGTGCTGTTTGCAGGTTATGGACGAAGATATACAAATAGTAAGTAAATAAAATTACATCTCATAAACCATATACATCAATTTAACAATGATAATAACAGATATATATAGCCTTCTTGTTCGCCCGTATGGTAGGTAAGTAAGGGATACCCCTATGTCCTTTCTCAGGTTTCAAGCTTGTGACATACCAAATTTCATCAAAATCGGTTCAGCGTTCCCAGCCGTGAAAGTGACAAACAGACGGATTTAAATTAATAATATAAATTTCATTACAAAGAGTTAAGATAATAAATACACCTTGTATTTAAATATTCCATGCGATCCGCTAATAGCTCTGCTATGTTATGTACTACAAACGGTTGATTAATATATCTTTATTTATAATACAACACTATTCCACTTAACTAGTTATAAACACTTTATCCATTTAAGAGGACCAGTTCTAGCTTGAATGAAATAGAATCTGACTTATACATTTAAAAACTTTTGCATTAATAAATCTTAATTAATTAATAGTCTTTTTTTCGTTATGCTTAACTGAACAAATTACTGAACCAATATACATAAAACTTATACCGGAAAATAAAGAGGATATGGCCCAGGGGTAAGAACGAGTGAATCTTAACCGATGATCGTGGGTTCAAACCCGGGCAAGCACTGCTGAATTTTCATGTGCTTAATTTGTGATTATAATTCATCTCGTGCTTAACGGTGAAGGAAAACATCGTGAAGAAACCTGCATATGTCTAATTTCACTGTAATTCTGCCACATGTGTATTCCACCAACCCGCATTGGAGCAGCGTGGTGGAATAAGCTCCAAACCTAGGCTGTCATAGGCTGTTACGGTTAAAGTGAGTTTCGGAGAAACTTTATTATTATTGTATAAGTACCGCGCTTCGCATTTTCAACGGCTGTAAATTCACTCTTTACGTGACAAGCGTGAACTTTATTTTCTTGTATTTATAAGTACAATTACATTCCAGGTGCTTATAACGAAAAACTTAGAATTAGAAAATGTCGCGAAACTGTATGGAGTCGATGTTTATTCGTTTGACGATTATAAAAATTATTTAACAAATACAAATACCGATAAATCAACTGGGAATGATACAGAATATAATATTTTTCTACAAAATATAAACAATATTGATCGTTATGTCTTGCGCAATAGTAATCCAGAAAATAGACACGAAGATACTCAATTTATCTACAATAAGGATATTGATATAAATCTTGCTAATCAGACAGACATACATTTAAACGATAATTGTCAACATATATTTGATACAACACATAATGTAAATACAGAAAATAATTCGACAGACGCATGTAAACGTATTGAAGAATTGAAAATTATTGCCGATAAATCCACTAATATAAATGATTCTATATCTATAAATAATGAAATAGAAAATTCGCGAAATGATAATTCTATAACTAATCAGACAGATAATAAACACGATGAGAGAAACGGAAATCGAATTGAAATCAATCAAAGAAAACGAAACTATTCGTCGGAATTAACTTTAAATCTTACAGATAATAAAGATTTACACCATAATTCAATATCCACAGATAATTATATGAATTTAGAAAAATATAACCGGCCAGTTGTAATGGACAATTTAGGTGACGAGGAAAGTTGGGTTGAAGATGAAGAAGTCAGATATAATATCGTCGTGAGATGTGACGAGTGGGTTTGCTGCTACGTGCAGATCATGGAAGAGTTCGTCCATGAAGTCCTGCAAGTACGTAGTGATGTATGTGGGCCAATCTCGAGAGAGATCAGCCAACTGCCCAAGTGTGTGCGCAGACACAGGTGCACTATTACCTAACTAATAATCCGATGGGATGAAATACGAACGGGAAGAGTTCAGGACCAATGGCTTTACGTGCTTTCTAATAAACGGTGATATTGTATTTGTAATTTCACTGAAATTCTGCTACATGTGTATTTCACCAATCCGCATTGGAGCAGCGTGGTGGAATAAGCTCCAAAGCTTCTCCTCAAAAAGGGAGAGGAGGGTCTTTAGTCCAGCAGTGGGACATTCACTATCTCACTGTGATCTCACACTTGCCCACCAGACAACGCCCCCCCCCCCTTACTCGTGACTAACCAGCGAGTTAACATAGTTGGCTCACGAAGGAATTCGTATATAAATGTCCTTTTTCTAAAAACAGTTTAAAATGAATAATTTTTCTATGTTTTTCTTTTATTACAGATACATTTCAACGATGAAAGTGATATGCCTTATTCTTTAAACGAAGGTTTGGATTTCTTGAAGGGAATGTACTCTCACAGTAAAGCGGTTAGACCAATCATTGAAAAGTTGTTAACATTTAACCGACTTTTTTCAACGAAAGGTTGGTTCAAATGATTCGTTTTTTAAAAAGCTAGAAACGATAGACTTTGTGGTAGGGTCTTGTGCAAATTTGTGTAGGTACCACCCACTGTTCATGTGTATATTCTACGGCCAAACAGCAATGTATTGTATTATTGTTATTGTTAGTATTGTTGTATTCCGGTTTGAAGGGTGAGTGTAACTACAAGCACAAGAGACAACATCTTCGTTTCCAAGGTTGGGGAAGCATGGGCTATAGGGTTCATATGTCCATGGCTGGTAACCACTTTATAATATCCCGGGACATTATCCACACACGGCCATCTGATCCCAAACTAAGCAGAGCTCGTACTATGGAAACCGGACAACTGATATACTACATATACTACTTTTCTTTTGTAAATACATACTTAAAAAGATAATTACACCCAGACTTAGGACATGTTCATGCACACAAATGTCTGTCCTGGGTGGGAATCGAACCCACAACCTTCGGCTTGAAAGGCAAGTATCTACCAACCACGCCAAACCGGCCCGTCAAACTTGATATACCCACCCAAATTATAAATGTTTTAATATTATTATTATTATTATGTTTTTATTTTAAGATTTTAATAAAACGTGCACGGAGCCGAGTGATTTTATGAAAATGTTACAATGTGGATTCCTGTTGGTCGAAGCCCTCAAGGTAAGTTCTCAAGGTTATCCCGCTTGTAACATGACAATAATATTCACGCAGTTAAATTTGTCAACAAAAAAAAATACCCCATTTTTCTAGAACATACTATCAGAGGATTTCTCAGATATCGAAGATTTGTTAGTGAATTTGTTAGAAAGTATTAAAAATTCAAAGCATATTGAAGAATTCGAAACAGTCGAAACGCCGTTACTGAGAAGCGATGACGATACACGTGCGTTTAGACCGAACTGTGAGTGACTTTTATATACAAACTAGCTAATCGTTCCGGCTTCGCTCGAGGTTTGCGTGAAATCCGTTCTTAGTGAGCGTCTACGTCGGTTACTGTGACGTCACGGCAGCACGCGCAAGCGATCCCGTGGCGCTCCTCGTTAAAGGGTACTGCTGGTTTTTTAGTGGGTGGTCCGATGTTCTGGGCGCACTCGGTGCCGGTGTGCTCCAGTCCCACATACCCCCCCACTGTTCGCGTGGGGTAACGCGTAATGCTTTCTTCCAGCGATATAAAAAAAGGAGTAACTGTGACAAATTTTAAGTCAATCAAGATTGGTCTTTCGCTTATATATATTTATATATACATAAGCGAAAGACAGAGAGCATATAACATTAACATTCAAGGATTAGTAATTTCTAAGTATTTGTTAAAAAAAAAAAATTATAAGTTGGTTGAAAACTGCGCCCCATTAATGTTTCTGCTCAAAAACACCTTCCTTTTTTCCCGTTGCATGCTGTATTCTTTTATATACTGTTTGGAGGTTATTGGACGATGGAGCTGCCATGCAAGTTGTTGGATACCGTGAGGAAACCTGCACGTGTTTATAAATCTGTCATACGTGTCCACCAACAAGCATTGAAGCACCGTCACGCAATAAACTCTAGACCTTCTCCCCAAAAAGGGGGGATAACTGTGCCCAGAATTAAAACGCAGTTATAATCACACCGTATACATTTCAGTTGTCAAAAGGCGAAGCGATATTGTAAATTATTTGAAAAAACATTTCGTTGAATGGAAAAACTATGTTGAAGTCGAAAATGAAACGACTGAGGTTAGTTTTTTTTTTAATATGTTACTATAAAGTTGAATACCGTAATATAAATCGGTAACCGGGATCGCCTTGAGCTGTCGTACGCATGAGATTTGAGTTAGGGGGAGCTCGATGGTGAGCTGATCACGTCAGGGCAGCTGATGTGTGTGTTGAAAAAATCCCGCCGCATTTTTATTCCCATAGATAACAATTCCATGAAACCCGGTTCCACACTGGGGATCTTCTGGAGATAAACCTTATGGTATAAATTGGCTGATGGTTACTCAGAGCTAGCTCTTGATCAGTCGAATCATTAATACGATTTAAAATTGTTTGCGTTAAATGGCACTTTTTAAAAGGTAGCTCTGGTAGACTACGGTCAGTGTCTATGGCTTACCAATGTCTATTGGGTGACGGTGATCACTCAGGATCAGGTGGTATTTGTCAAATATTTAAAAAGCAACACAATTTACACATTGTTTTTATTGTAAACAATGAAATTAAATAATTACACGTTTATCTTTCAGGATGAAGAATTAAATTCACACATGAAAATATTCCGGACATCCGGTAGAAATCTAAATACATTCAAAATCGATAACCACAAACGAATATCATTCGAAAACCCAAGAGATGAGAATTTAAAATCACACGAAGATGGGATTGATAAAGTTAAACAACAAAGTGACAAAGAATCACCATTAACCACAATAGTTCATAGGAATACATTTAATGATAAAAATGGCCCAAAAGTGATAGGAAATAAAAAACGAATAGACGAAGTCGAAGAGACAGTCAATAAAGCAACACACTTAGATCCAAACGTTCTTGAATATTCAGAAATAATAACTTTATCATCAGAGAGTGAAGTATCTAAAGCCTGTAATAAGAATAATGATAGCGGTCATCTAGATAATTTAAACGATGATTTTGATGTGATAGAAATTAATGAGAGCCTTTCGTTAATTAATGATGCGAGAAATGATTCAACCGTTGATAGTGGGTTTGAGAATGAAGTACATGCTTGTAGTCTGATACGGAGTTTTCTGACCGAACTTAGTTCAACGCTTAAGTTGGTTTATAGTTTTGCGTGAGTATTTTTCATCTTGGTCAAACCGATATCTTGCTGGTTTCGTTCATGAAGCGTATCCCGTTTCGGTATAGTCTGGCCACGAGTCAGGATGGAAGTACACTCGTGCCTCGGAAAGCACGGGAAGCCGTTGGTGCTGTGCCTGAACTCTCTTTGGTAGTGTCACCAAAACGCACACAGGAAATCTTCATCTAAACTTCCCTTCGCTTTTTGTATTGTATAACTTTGTCCCGCTTATCATATTGTGCTATGAGTGGGGAGGAATAGAGTGCACTTGTGTTTGCGCACACATATGTGCAATATAATGTGTCCTGCGCAGTTTGCCAGTCACGCTTGAGGATATCAGAAATTGGGCAAGAGTATATTAATTATCATCCCATTTAAATATATCATTTAAATAATCTATACTTATATTAATTTTTTTTTATCAAATATCGCAATGACACCCCCCCCCCTGGCTAAAGCTAGTATATAATATATTTTCAGTGATAAATGCATTAAGGAGTTCCAATATGAAGAATTGTCTGATGAAACAAAGAATAAACTCGTAGATAAAGCGAACCAGACGCACACACACATTGCTGACGTCATCGAGAAGTTGAAGAGGTTAGTTTTCATTAACGATTGTATTTAAATATTATTACCAATAGCCCATTGGTTGAAAACTCCACCTGGTGGTAGGCCCGTCTGGGTACCATCCACTGACCAGATATTCTACCGCCAAACTGCAATACTTAGTATTGCTGTGTTCCTGTTTGAAGGGTGAGTGAGACAGTGTAACTACAGGCACAAGGAACATAACATCTTAGTCCTACAGGTTGGTGGTGCATTGGCGATGTAAGAGTTGGTTAATATATCTTACATAGCCAATGTCTATGAACAGTGGTGACTACTTACCATCAGGTGGGCCATTTACCAGGCTACCTACCTACTGTTAATAAAAAAACACTATGATGATGATGATGGAATATTTTTAGTATTATCGAGAGGGAGTCGGCGGATAGTACATTAAAGACCTTGTTCATAAAGGCCGGCACTGAAGTTGCAGAGGATAAGCGGATGACCAGATATAGGTGAATATAGTTTTAAGTTTGAAATAGAGAAAAGATAAATTTGGGATATCCTCGAAGGATGATACCTATTTATTAACTAATTTATGAAAAAACGTCAATCCTTAGTTGTGTACCGGTTTGAAGGGTGAGTGAGCCAGTGTAACTACAGGCACAAGGGATATAACATCTTAGTTCCCATGGTAACACTTCCTTCAGTTCTAGTGTATGGGCAATGGTAAACAATTTCGTTTCTCTCTTAAAGATAAATTAAGAATGATAAAGAAATTAAAATTTCAATTTTTAAATTTAGAAATGACGGGATGATGCAGAAATTAGTCCCAAACAAACCCCCCAATTTCCCATAATTATTATACCTTGCATATCCATTCCATTTCCACCAACCCGCATTGGAGCAGCGTGGTGGAATAAGCTCCAAACCTTCTCCTCAAAAGAGGAGAGGAGGCCTTTAGCCCAGCAGAGGGACATTCACAGGCTGTTACGGTATCCATTCCATCGGGTTATGCGAATGAGCGAATAGAGTGCACTTGTGTTTGCGCACACACTTGTGCACTGTCCTGTGCAGTTAGCTAGTCTCCTTTGAGAATATGAATAATGAGAAGATATGAATAAGATATAGATATATATGAATATATAAAGATATGAATAATAATAATGATTAACTTTGATATGTTCCAAAAAATTACATTGCCAACTATATTTTAATATAAATTGTGATAATATCGCGCGCACAATTTACACTTTTCAGACAAACGGTTACCAAATGTCTGGAACAGGCACAAGTTCTAGAAAGTTCTCTGAAGATTATGAGGAATATAACAAGCGAAGACTGTGACGTTTCCTTAAGCAGTAAAAACGATATGACACATTTCAATATATTCGAATGAATATATATTATATATAAAATTGTAATAATTAAGTATTTAAATCGCCTTATTATAAGTATAATTATTTGTATTAGATTTTTTATTTTAAATTTGGTTGAACCATAATTTGACGATGATTAAAGAGATTTTTGATTATAGCATAATTTCTAGGTATTATTATAACACAGTTATATAATAAAATGTATCTTTGTAATGGTGACTCGGTTATTGAAGGTAATTATATGTGCTGGGTATAAAGATGGACACAGACTTGGGCTAAATGTAATCAAATTGAATGCATACACGTAAGGGTAGAGAACCGGACATAGGGTACCGGGAACGGTTTAAAGTCCTCCCTGTAAGGTTTGGGGTAAAATTATGTGGATATGTATGTTTATTGGCCTTGATGTGTATAAAAATGATTTTGAATTTGTTTTTTTTTTATAGGTTTTAGCAATTCTGTGATTAAAATTGACATATTTCTGAGTACATATTATATTTATTGTTAGAAGATATATATTTTTGTTTCGTTGATTGTTATTACTGTTAATTAAGTCATTGTGTTAATTTGATTTATAGATTTTAATAAATGTATTAAATTTACATTATTGTTTCATTTACATAAAATAAATAATGTATTTTAGAACTGGGTAGAAGTGATGAACCACCCGTCACCTATTCTTATCCAAACATAAATACTTAGTAAGTTAGTATTGTTTTTTTGTAGTGTCAAATAAGATTTCTTGTTGAGTTACTAGATGGCGCTAGCTGTCCTTTATTACCCGATATAGTTTTTTTCTGCAATTATTTAAAAAGGCTTGGCCTATTTAGACCGGACACAATAGAACCATCTGACTAGCAGTATTTATCCGGTGATTTATTCTAAAAGTGCCACAGTACAGTGTACTAAAAAAAGAATAAAACTATTCCCAAATTTGGGGGGCGATCGGCGATGCAAGAAAAAATATACAAACTTTCTTAATTACTTTATTTCACTTAAATATAATAAAATAGACAAATTTACAAATAATATAAATGATAGGAACAATCAATTCTTATTAATAATAATTAAAATAAGTCGCTAGCGCATGACAGAATTGAAAAAAAAAAAATTGACGTCAGAATTCAATTCAATCAAATATGACCTTGCAGCTTAGCTTAATTAATAAACATTTTAATCGATTTATATAACATAATCATATTTAAATAGATACCAAATTTTCTATTTATTTTAAATAAATCTTTAATACATCAGGATTATTTATTTAGACTATTGTACTCCATATTACACAATTTAAAAAATGTTAAGAGAATCAACTTCCAAATTTGAAACCGACATCTCATTTGTGTTATCTCTTTTCTACGTGATATTGGCAGAATATTTTGCGCTCAATTAACGTAGATATACGAGAGAAAAGAGAAAAATAGAGGTACAAGAAATGCAGCACAAAAGGTGTCTTTATTGCTTCCTAGCCTAATAAGCTTACAAAATGCTGCAGTAAACACCGATGCAGCAACAAGCTGGAAACTGACGGTTACGGTAATCGGCGATTAAAAATACACAGTAATTAATAAATTGAAAAAATTATAAGTTTATGATGACTATCTCGATGTGAAGTAATTCCACGTGTAAGAATTAAATTAATATTTGGATTAAATTGATGCAAAAAATATATTATTAACACATTTATCGCGTGTGTAAATATTTTAGTAATATTTTTCAAAGTAACTTTGCAAACATTTATGTTACTAAATCTTAAAAAGGAACGCATCAATAGTGAGTTCCTGCTAGTATACAACGGATATATACATGGCATAATTTTAATATTCAAATATATGATTTTGAACGCTGCACGTGTAAAAGGAATTTCTTATAGTTTTTGTACAAGAGATTTGGCACTTACGTCACTTAGAAATTAGAATAAGTAATTACATAATTGACAGCTGTCAATAAATTGTCAAATTTACATATAACCTAAAAAAAGATAATTTGTTCTAATACCTATATAAAAATACGTGTAAATAATATAAATGAAAAATAAACCCTGTTCGATATATATTTAAAAAGTCCCCAAAATACTCTCACCTTTACTTACTTATATAACTCTTTGATGCGATACAAATTCAGTCTTAATTTAAAACTACCTTAATTAAAATATTTTTAATTTATGTATAGATATTTAATTAATCACTTATGCACTAGCCATTTTCGCAAAATTTAAAATTTTATTATTAAACATTACTCATTATTATAATTTTACATATTTGACATTTTAAGTATTCGTAGCTCAGACTTGTGAATTAAAAAATAGAAATTAAAAACGTAAGTTTTCGTTGACTTATCACATATTTTTTTTAGTATTTATGTTTTCAGGAAATTGTCAGCTAAAAAACTTTGTTTATAGATATAAAAAGTAAATTTTAATGGCAACTTTTTATATAGTAGATAAAAAATAATATGTTTTATGGTGCGCTTATAAATTCAACATTTCTTTTTTTTTTATAAGTTTTAACGAAATATGCGACTACGACTACAAAATATGTGAACAAAGATCTGAAATGAATTTTTATATTAATAGCCGTGTATGCGTCCAGAAACAAAAGACGTAATCTTTTGTTTATTTAGCCAATAACGACGAAATCAAATTAGCTGTGTGGCGGAAAATTAACGTTTTGTAACTTTACTTAAAAATGTTTCTCTTTCGTAGGAGAGTATTTTATTATGTTCTAAATTATCTACAATTGTTTTTTTATATTGAAAAACCGACGGTAACGTCTCTTTTCTCACTCTACATCGATAAATTTGTTTTATTATGATGTAAGTCCCTAAAATTAATGTCATAGTGAATATGACAGTTGACAGCGGAGGCAGGATGACCAACATAAAGTATACCATGTTCAGGACGTAAGTAGGAAGGCCTTCCTGATTCTGAAAAAGGGGACATTTTAAAAATAGTTTAAAATGCAAGTAAATATAAAATATAAAGAGTCTTATCTATTAAAGATTTTGCAACATAAGATTTAAATATAATGGCATATATAACTTTAAGTAAATTGTCATTGACAGAACCTATGAAATCATACATACAGACGGTTAAAAAAAAAACTTACATACTCAATCCATCCAATAGGTAAAATGATATTGGAGAATTTATCGAGTTGTGGTGAATAAAAACTAGATAAATTGTGTATCTGCAAATTACACTGCATTCTAGCTACAGCCTTAAACGGGATACCGGTTATCTAAAAAAAAAATAAGCACAGAATATGTAAAACAGTTATAAAATCCATTTAGTTTTTTTTCAATTTATTTTACATAATAGCATGACAATGGCATGTTACATAGTATGTACCAACTAATGTACATATTATTTGTTTAAATAGATTTATTATAAACGAAAAAGTTTACCGGTTCAATATAAGCATAGGAACTGTGTTTTGCCGGATCTGGTTTCAATCCTGTGACATATTTGTCTTTAGGAGGTGATCCGGTGTAGAAGTGGGGGTAGGACGCCACCATTGGGAAATCTGAATTAATTATAATGCAGTTTATAATATTGTTAAGAATATGTCAAAATTATAAAAATTACTAAAAATTGTCTATGATTTCATCACGATATCTTTCATAAGATCTTTGTTATAATTAATACGTATATAGATAAATATAGATAGATAAATATAAATAAATAAACCAAGGCAATTGATTGATTATTACAATAATACAAAAAATATTTATGAATAATTTTGCTCCTTGTTTTTAAACATGGTCAGTTAATTTGCACGCGTCGAATGAATGAATTAAAAGTTGAAATCAAACAAGTCTTTTCCTCAAGAGGAGTTAACATCAATGTCTTTGATTAAAACAACATTAAATATATATAATATGAATTAGGTTAAAAATTTGTTGCCAATTTCTTTCTGTACTTTTACCCAGATGGGGTTGTAAAAAGCCCTACAACCAAGTAAATATATATAATTATATTTCTCAAAGATTACCTGAAAAACACTTAGATGCATCGCTAACCCCGTCAGGTAGCGGAACATCTGATGCGTAACAGTCTGTCCCGTTGGATCGATCAAACACGTTCTCCGGAAGCTCATACCTATAAACTTTGACACCGTTCATCACTTCTTCCCCTGCAATAAAAAAAACAAGGTATTTTTTAATTTAATACAGTTTGGCAGACTGGCGAATGGCTTTCGTTTATTACTTAAAAAAATACTTCAAATATCGCATCACCTTTGTCAAGGTGCTTATATTACAATGAGAAAAAAGTTTTATTATATGTTAATAGTTTTTTGTTACGTGATAATAGATGGCGTTAGTAGTCAGTTAAATCGCGCTATAGTTTGTTTTATTTGTATTACATACATATAAGAGATTATTGTTTATTTCTTATTATGCCTGCTGACTAACACTATTTCACAATGAAACCATGCATTGTGAAATAGTGTTAGCAGTGACGTATTTGGGTAGTAGAGTTTGTATACACTCAGGCTGGCTAATGGGCCACCTGACGGTAAGTGGTAGACATGAGCGTTTTTGGTTTTTAACGCAAACTGATATTTATCAAGATTTCAAAATCCTTTTTAGATATCCGATTTCGGTAACGCCTAGCCTCACCAAATCGCTTGCGCTCAGGCATTTGCCTGTGTTCTTGCCTGTGATCGTGTTTAAGTAGTTGGTTGTAAGGTCGATGATCGTGTAATAGATTTCCATAGCAGATCCAAGAAACCGAAATCCGAATCGCAAAATTCGCGCTATCCTTTTCATTCCGCTTTACTCCAATTGGTTAGAAAGAGAGAAAGCGAATTTCATAGTACGCAACAATCAGTTTGCGTTTGGATACGATACACAATAGGCATGATGACTGATTTAGAAATAACCTTCTATAATGTAGGTACACGTCTACTATTACTGAAAATAATTTTATTTCAGTAATAAACTAACTGCTTACGCAAATAATTGCATTTTCATTTACCTATTTTGAATTTCGCTCGAAAACACCCGCAAGTGTCATCGCGCCTGACGTGACGTCACGCCTCAGAAAACGACAGTAAACGTTGTATTGTGTTTATACTCAACGAAGAAAGGCAGAAAGTATTGCGTATTTCCTAAGGTTAAAAATGAATTCCAAAGTTTAACAACGTGCAATACGATGCAAAATTAATTTTGAAACGCGTAAACACAACAACTTCAAGAGAAACTGTTATAAATAAAGAGGCGTGACGTCATTCGCTCTGATTAGCGTTTCAAATAAAATGGCCGATTGCAGAATTTTATACTTTTACTTTATTAAAAATCCTATTAATCCCAATGTGTATATTAAAATGGGATCATTTTTAAGAATCCTTTTAAAATAGTCTCTTCTCTAAAATCATTTATTTTTTTAATTCTTTAATACTGTCATCATGCCTATTCGTTTGGTGATATCCAGTGATTTTATTTGTCGATTCGAAATCTTTTAATGGTATCGATCTATAGATCGTTGGCGTTTGGTTCGGCAAGATTCGGCTCGATTTTTGAAATCGGATTTTTAGTTTGCCAAATCGATACGATACGATTTGTATTTGAAATCGGATTTTGAATTCGTTTTGATACATCGGACGCATGCCTAGTAAGTGGTCACCACCAATAGACGCAGTTAGAAATAATAACCGACCTTTTCTTGTTTTAAAGTAAATGATAACTTACTATCAAAATATAAGGGTACAACTTTGCAGACAGTTTTTCTGAGAAACAATAGGCCGTCGTCTTTGGATAGATGCTGGTGGTACAGCACGCCTTCCGTGGAATCGGTTAGTGTGTCTGGACATGTCTGAAAGAAGCTTACTTTAAATATTTACATTATATTTTTAAAGACACTGACATATTTTTCGAATTAAAAAAAAAAAAGAATTTTAATTCAAATACTCTTATAAAATTATCTTTGTATTGCCCTATTACAATTTTTTTTATAATATAAATAGACGGAATGGACCACGTGATGGTAAGTGGTCACCACCCTTAGACATAAGCGTCGTAAGAAATATTAATCATTCCTTACATCTTCAATGCACTAACATTATTTATTTATTTATTTTAAGAACAATATCTCACACTAAAACGTAATTATTATAAGTATACACAAACATGCTACAAGATAAAATGAAAGATAATAATAAAAAAGAAAAAAAATGTTAATGTAAAAACTATGAACTATGTTACATCGCTTGTGCCTGTAGTTACACTGGCTCACTCACCATTACAACGGGAACACATTAATATTAAGTATTGCTATTAGGCGGCAGAATAAATAGATTTAATTCAAATTAAGTTATCATCATTTATAGATGCAGGTTCCACCGAGAAGGTTTCGCTATGTATTTAATTATTTATTTCTTATAAATTATAGTAATCAAAGCACTACAAGAAAGGTTTAGGCCCGCGTTGAATTAAAAAAAAAACTGCGGCTTTACCGCATATTCTCTGTTTAATTCCAAAAACGTATTGAACTTTTTTTATATAGTTCGTCTTCACATATTTTTTTTTATAGAACAGGAAGTCGGACGAGCATATGGGCCACCTGATGGTAAGTGGTCACCAAACGCCCTTAGACATTGGCACTGTAAGAAATGTTAACCATCGCTTACATTGCCAATGCGCCACCAACCTTGGGACCTAAGATGTTATGTCCCTTGTGCCTGTAATTACACTGGCTCACTCACCCTTCAAACCGGAACACAACAATACCAAGTACTGCTGTTTTGCGGCAGAATATCTGATGAGTGGGTGGTACCTACCCAGACGAGCTTGCACAAAGCTCTACCACCAGTAAAATTATGAAACAAAGGCATCTAAAGAAGTGTCTATGTGTTATAGTTTAAGTTGATTAATCCAACATGTTTTGTTATATACCTAATTTTGCGTGTGAAATTAATCTTTTTTTATCTCCTACAAACATTCGAAAAATAAACCAGTTTTTTTTTTTAATTCGGTAGACAGGCAATTTAATTCATTTCGTAAATATATAATACATTAAATTCAACTCGAAAAATATACATATTCAGTAGAACTACTTAATAAATTAGCTTTGTCACGAGACTAACAAATAAAGCCTACACTTACATTTGGATCGTATCCAGTAAAGTGTGAAAGTCCCCTAACTTTATCGATTTTGAAGAAGTTACGATGGCCCCATTGTGGGCCAATTTTAACCGTCATATCATCAATGAAGTCTGCGTATATCTGAAACGGATAAAACGTTAGAGTGGTACCATTCTATTGTTTAAAAAAACGACAAACGTGTCACTCGATTAGTGGTCACTCCCGCCCATAATGGTACTGTAAGATATATTAACCATCTCTTACATTGTCAAAGCGTTACTAACCTTGGTAACGAAGATGTTATGTCCTATGTGCCTGTAATTACACTGTCTCACTCACCCTTTAAGCCGGAACACAACAAGGTAAGTATTGCTTTTTGGCGGTAGAATATTTGATGAATGGGTACTTACCCAGAGGGGTTTGCACAAAGCCCTATGACAAAGTGGAAGGTTCAAAAGGAAATGAAAACTCGCTGCAAAATTACCAAATGTACAACACGTTAAGACATTTAACAAAATCTAGAAAGTTCTTTTAAACAACACAGAAAAACGCCAACGCGCTTAACGCGCTTAATATATGTGGAATACATTTTGACATTTTGAAAAAACGTTCATTTATTTCGTTTGTATTATTAAACGCAAAGTTGGTAATTCGAAAAAATAAACATTAGATCATAAATCAAGTATCCATTGAATCCAGTTTTATTTTTGACGCATGAAACTTTTCGGGGCAGATACCCTGGCTTTGAATGCTGTGGTCTTTCCCCCATATAGGACTTCCACATCACAAATACACCATTTTACTGTTTCCATGACTTACCTTACTCAGCATACCCATGTTCGTGGAAGGCACGATGGCTGGTGCCAAATTTTTCGACGTTTCCAGTAGAGCCTCCCTGTAGTCCCAGAGATATTCATAAATAGTTCTCCTGACGAAGAACTCGCTACCATGTGTATTTACCAACAATTTGAAGCCAGTGCGGACGAAATAATTAGCGTCATGGAGGTAGGATGATATACCCTGTAATTAAAAGTTTCTTTGAACGGTAAAATAAAGCAAAGTTTATTAGTAGGAACAAGTGATATTGCAAACAAATTACATAAAATGTGCTCTTTACATTAAATTTATGTACAATAAAACATACCTATATATTTTTTATGTTAATTTTATATATAATACAAATAACTGTACATAATTTCCATACATACTAATATAAATTATTATGAATTCCAATACAATAAAATATTTTGATTTGATAAATATTACATGGCTTTTATCTAACACATGCAGTATTCCTTACGATGTTCTCATTCCCCGATGAACACGACATGAATTATATGTACAAATTCAGTACATAAAAACTGGTGCTAACCCGAATGGGACAGGTTCCACTAGAAACTTCTACAGTAGGTACTTTGTATTGTAATCATACTAAGATATATTTTATTTGTTTCCAGTTTCAAGCAAAAACTGCTGATCCTTTTTATATGAAACTTTTATATTAAAAAATAGTTTACATTTTCAGGACAGACATAGACATAGATATTAAAGTTAGCTTATTAGCTGATGATATTTGGTTAATATGCGTTTAATATGCCGACGTTGTCGGTGAGAAAATTAATGGCCCAGTCGCTTTCGAAACAGTGTTCAAGATCTAACGACATTATGCCAAATATTATTTAATTTATCTTTTTGTAAATAGATGGCGTTAGATGTATTTTCATTTGTAATTTAAAGTACTAAATAAGTTTTTGTAAATTTATAATGAGAGAGACCAATTACACTACCAGTAGTGTAATACCAATACTAACGGTAATCCCCAAACAAACAGATAAACAAGAAAAAATTATGAAAGATTTGTAGGTTTTTGAAATGTTTACTAAAGATACAGCGACTGCAAATATTTTTATAGATAGATATCAGTAAATATTTTATCTATAAAAATAATGAGAAAAAAATAATGATCGCTCTGTATTTATATAATTGATGTATTATTATTTATTTTAAAAGTTATACGTGGATAAATATTGCCCTATTACACTGCATTACGAAACAGTATTTACTATTGAAATAAACGTATGAATAAATATTCGCGGCAAATAGATTAATTAGCGAATCAATGATTCATATGTCATTTGTTTATAAGAATAATTAGCAATTCCCGTTATTAGAAATTGATAATATTACACCTCCAATTAGCTCAAAGGCTCTGCATCGACCTTACGATTCTTACATCGCTAGGCTTCCCATAACCCATTGTTTTAATAACGTCTTTTGTAACTTGATCCACACGATATCGTGACGAACGGTAACTTAGATATAACTTAATATACGCTTAATTAACTTAATGCTTAGGCAGGTGCTCGCTTATTTGACGATTACAGTCTCAAAGCATCGTAATTACTTACCTTGAATTCGGTTGTTTTGTGAACATTATTTTTATCGTAACTTAAGCATAAGTACTCTTAATGGCGGTACATCCTTGAGACTATTGTTTTGATAATAAAACATCCGTAAGATGAAACGGATTTCAAAAATATTATTAACCTTGGAACGCTGCAATCATTAGTCGCAAAACGTTTTAGAACGGTAGGAAATGACGTTTCGTTTAAAAAAAAAATAACCTCAAATGTCAAATAGTATCCTTGGGACTGGGATTCACACACGACCATCTGATCCCAAACTAAGCAGAGCTCGTACTATGGAAACCGGACAACTGATATTCGACATATACTATTTTTCTTTTGTAAATACATACTTATATAGATAATTACACCCAGACTCAGGACAAACAGACATGTTCATGCTCACAAATGTCTGTCCTGGTAAGTATCTACCAACCACGCCAACGTCCGTCATAAATAATTTTATATCGCCTCGTTGTTGTGGCTAGATATACCGCAGATCCCGGTGTCGTGTGTTCGAAGCCCAGGTCGGGCTGGGTCTCCATCAAGACTCAAGAATCTCAGTCCAGATTCTGGTAGTTGGAAGTGTGAACAATACCGTGCCTCGAGAGGTACGTAGGCTTTGGTCCTGCGCTTGAATTCTTTCCACTCGTGTCGGATTGCCGTCCCATCGGATTATGAGAGTGAAAGAATATAAGACGCCTGTGTTTGCGCACACACTCATGCACTATGACATGTCCGCCGCAGTTGGGTAATATATTCGCTTATATATGTTATTAATAAATATATTTTTCAAATAAATAAGTATTATTGTACTGTACAGGATTATATAAGTGATAGAAGATCTCGGAGTTAGTATTCATTGATGTTCATACAGGACATATAATGACATATAATATAATGGTGTATGATTATTACATGTAATTATTTTATTGTTAAATAAAAATATATACAAGCGAAAACGTCACTAAGAACGAATTCTACGCGTTACGCACTTATTATGGGCCATAAATCATCATCGTAATTGTTACTCTCAGTTAATAATATGTTTTAAACGGATAGTAAGCTGATGAAAAATTGTAAAAAGAGCCCGTAACCCTTAACAGCCTGTGAATGTCCCACTGCTGGGCTAAAGGCCTCCTCTCCTCTTTTGAGGAGAAGGTTTGGAGCTTATTCCACCACGCTGCTCCAATGCGTAAAAAGAGCACTAAAAGTAAATATCGGTGATAGGGCTTTGTGTAAGCCCGTCTTGATAGTTACCAACTACTCATCATACATAATGCCAAATAGCTATACGTATTGTTGTGTTAAGTTTGGGTGAGCCAGTGTAACTACAGGCACAAGGGATATAACATTTCAGTTCCCAAGGTTGGTGCGAGGCGATGCCAATAATATTTTTTTACAGCACCAACAATCTATGGGCAATGGTGATGCTACCAGGTGGTCCATTTGATCTTCCAGCTACCTAAATTATAGAACCTTGAAATTTACAACTGTAATATATTATCTTTAAATGTTATCAATCGTTTCAAAAAGATAAATAAATATTCATTAATAGGCATTTATTTTCATTCGCAAGGAATAACATAAATATAAAAATTAATTTTATTCTAATGGATTTTTCAATAAAAATAAACGTTATTTATATTACGATATGACGTATAAACACATTTGTTTACAATCCTGTATGCATTATGATGTTTTTTTTTTGTATATATATATATATATATAATAATATATAATAGTATATATAGTATATATAGTAATATAAATAACGTTTATTTTTATTGAAAAATCCATTAGAATAAAATTAATTTTTATATTTATGTTATTCCTTGCAAATGAAAATAAATGCCTATTAATGAATATTTATTTATCTTTTTGAAACGATTGATAACATTTAAAGATAATATATTACAGTTGTAAATTTCAAGGTTCTATAATTTAGGTAGCTGGAAGATCAAATGGACCACCTGGTAGCATCACCATTGCCCATAGATTGTTGGTGCTGTAAAAAAATATTATTGGCATCGCCTCGCACCAACCTTGGGAACTGAAATGTTATATCCCTTGTGCCTGTAGTTACACTGGCTCACCCAAACTTAACACAACAATACGTATAGCTATTTGGCATTATGTATGATGAGTAGTTGGTAACTATCAAGACGGGCTTACACAAAGCCCTATCACCGATATTTACTTTTAGTGCTCTTTTTACGCATTGGAGCAGCGTGGTGGAATAAGCTCCAAACCTTCTCCTCAAAAGAGGAGAGGAGGCCTTTAGCCCAGCAGTGGGACATTCACAGGCTGTTAAGGGTTACGGGCTCTTTTTACAATTTTTCATCAGCTTACTATCCGTTTAAAACATATTATTAACTGAGAGTAACAATTACGATGATGATTTATGGCCCATAATAAGTGCGTAACGCGTAGAATTCGTTCTTAGTGACGTTTTCGCTTGTATATATTTTTATTTAACAATAAAATAATTACATGTAATAATCATACACCATTATATTATATGTCATTATATGTCCTGTATGAACATCAATGAATACTAACTCCGAGATCTTCTATCACTTATATAATCCTGTACAGTACAATAATACTTATTTATTTGAAAAATATATTTATTAATAACATATATAAGCGAATATATTACCCAACTGCGGCGGACATGTCATAGTGCATGAGTGTGTGCGCAAACACAGGCGTCTTATATTCTTTCACTCTCATAATCCGATGGGACGGCAATCCGACACGAGTGGAAAGAATTCAAGCGCAGGACCAAAGCCTACGTACCTCTCGAGGCACGGTATTGTTCACACTTCCAACTACCAGAATCTGGACTGAGATTCTTGAGTCTTGATGGAGACCCAGCCCGACCTGGGCTTCGAACACACGACACCGGGATCTGCGGTATATCTAGCCACAACAACGAGGCGATATAAAATTATTTATGACGGACGTTGGCGTGGTTGGTAGATACTTACCAGGACAGACATTTGTGAGCATGAACATGTCTGTTTGTCCTGAGTCTGGGTGTAATTATCTATATAAGTATGTATTTACAAAAGAAAAATAGTATATGTCGAATATCAGTTGTCCGGTTTCCATAGTACGAGCTCTGCTTAGTTTGGGATCAGATGGTCGTGTGTGAATCCCAGTCCCAAGGATACTATTTGACATTTGAGGTTATTTTTTTTTTAAACGAAACGTCATTTCCTACCGTTCTAAAACGTTTTGCGACTAATGATTGCAGCGTTCCAAGGTTAATAATATTTTTGAAATCCGTTTCATCTTACGGATGTTTTATTATCAAAACAATAGTCTCAAGGATGTAACGCCATTAAGAGTACTTATGCTTAAGTTACGATAAAAATAATGTTCACAAAACAACCGAATTCAAGGTAAGTAATTACGATGCTTTGAGACTGTAATCGTCAAATAAGCGAGCACCTGCCTAAGCATTAAGTTAATTAAGCGTATATTAAGTTATATCTAAGTTACCGTTCGTCACGATATCGTGTGGATCAAGTTACAAAAGACGTTATTAAAACAATGGGTTATGGGAAGCCTAGCGATGTAAGAATCGTAAGGTCGATGCAGAGCCTTTGAGCTAATTGGAGGTGTAATATTATCAATTTCTAATAACGGGAATTGCTAATTATTCTTATAAACAAATGACATATGAATCATTGATTCGCTAATTAATCTATTTGCCGCGAATAAAACATAATTAATACGTTTATTTCAATAGTCCTTTCCGTAATCCGTAACAGCCTGTGAATGTCCCACTGCTGGGCTTAAGGCCTCCTCTCCTCTTTTTGAGGAGAAGGTTTGGAGCTTATTCCACCACGCTGCTCCAATGCGGGTTGGTGGAATACACATGTGGCAGAATTTCAGTGAAATTAGACACATGCAGGTTTCCTCACGATGTTTTTCCTTCACCTTAAAGCACGAGATGAATTATAATCACAAATTAAGCACATGAAAATTCAGTGGTGCTTGCCCGGGTTTGAACCCACGATCATCGGTTAAGATTTACGCGTTCTTACCACAGGGCCATCTCGGCTTTATATTTCAATAAATACTGTTTCGTATTGCAGTGTAATAGGGCAATATTTATCCACGTATAACTTTTAAAATAATTAATAATACATCACTTATATAAATATAGAGCGATCGTTACTTTTTTCTCATTATTTTTATAGATAAAATATTTACTGATATCTATCTATAAAAATATTTGCAGTCGCTGTATCTTTAGTAAACATTTCAAAAACTTACAAATCTGTAATTATTATTTTTTTAGTTTATCCGTTTGTTTGGGGGCTACCCGGTAGTATTGGTACTGTGGAACTTAAAAATATGACCACCGAGTATGCACTGCTGCTCAGATAGTGTAAATGGTCTCTCTCATTATAAATTTACAAAAACTTATTTAGTACTTTAAATTACAAATGAAAATACATCTAACGCCATATTTTTTTACAGCACCAACAATCTATGGGCAATGGTGATGCTACCAGGTGGTCCATTTGATCTTCCAGCTACCTAAATTATAGAACCTTGAAATTTACAACTGTAATATATTATCTTTAAATGTTATCAATCGTTTCAAAAAGATAAATAAATATTCATTAATAGGCATTTATTTTCATTCGCAAGGAATAACATAAATATAAAAATTAATTTTATTCTAATGGATTTTTCAATAAAAATAAACGTTATTTATATTACGATATGACGTATAAACACATTTGTTTACAATCCTGTATGCATTATGATGTTTTTTTTTTGTATATATATATATATATATATATATATATATATATATTTATATAATTATATATATATATAAATTGTAAACAAATTGATTGTAAACAAATTTTGTAAACAAATTGATTGTAAACAAATTGATTGTAAACAAATTTTGTTCCTTGAAGCTATATATATATATATATATATATATATATATATATATAGCTTCAAGGAACAAAAACGCGCTGAGGTTACTGCAAAATATTCGTGAAATTCGTGTTGTAGCTTTTATAATAAACGTTCACGACTCGAGGTAAACACAGCAGCACAACATCCACATAGCAAAATCAGTATCGCGATTATCATGATTTCACAACAACGCGTTGTGGCAATGAAGAGAACTATGCTAAAGTCTATTAGGTTAAATCTAAATCAGGTCGTACTCAAAATATTAATTATTATCATAGCCAATTATGGTAATACGTGTTCACTTGATCTCAACACTTTTTTTATAGTATAGTTAGGCGGACGAGCATGTGAGCCACCTGATGGTAAGTGTTAACCATCGCGTACATCGCCAATGTGCCACTGACCTTGGGAACTAAGATGTTATGTCCCTTGTTCCTGTAATTAAACAAGCTCACTCACCCTTCAAACCGGAGCACAACAATACCAAGTACTGTTGTTTTGCGGTAGAATATCAATTGAGTGGTATCTACCGAGCTAGTTTTAGTTAGTAGTTTAGCTATTCTGTCAATGAACTCTGAAGTTAATTGCTTGGAAGGTCATGTTGCACAGTGCTGCCAAACATAACCAGTAGCCCTATGTGAGCAAAAACACTTTACTAATATTGTCTATGTTTGTCCTGTGTACATGTGTATGTTTGTGTGTGTATTAGCTTTGTCTTATATATATTACGTTGTGTGCTTCAGACATAAGCTATTCGGGCTATTTGTAATATTAGAAGATTAATTCGGGATGTTTTTAGTAAATAGGATTATATACGGTATACGGTAGCGTCACAATATATTTACAACATAATGTACATCCATAATGAAATTGATGATTTTGATATAAATGGTTTCCATCTAAATTGTGCAAACTTGAGGAGTAAAGATGAGTAACAAACTTTCGACGTTTACGTTCCTTTCTTGGGCAGAGTTATCGGTTATATACTGAAATTCAGAAGACCATTTTACATTTACCAATAACTAAAAAAAAACTCATATTATTTTGTTTTAATAAATGAGTCTTATTATACTGTACATGGCCTAGTGGTTAGAACGTGTGAATCTTAACCGACGATCGTGGGTTCAAACCCGGGCAAGCACCACTGAATGTGCTTAATTTGTGTTTATAATTAATCTCGTGCTTGACGGTCAAGGGAAAACATTATCAAACTTGCATGTGTCTAATTTCATTGAAATTGTGCCATGTGTGTATTCTACCAACCCGCATTGGTGCAGCGTGGTGCTATAAGCTCCAAACCTTCTCCTCAAAAGGGAGAGGATGCTTTAGCCCAGCAGTGGAACATTCACAGGCTCTTACTGTTACTGTGTAGCTATTTGATTGTTAAAAAGAATAGGTATTGAGTTACTGATACCTCTTCTGAGTAGAATCTACATTCCCAATCAGCTTTATATTGGAATTAAAATTGTAAAATGATTATTTAAAAGCTCTTGAGAGAGTCTTCTTGAATGAAGTAGCTTTAAGAAAAGGTAGACAGTGCCCTGCGCTGCCGTTGTCTCGTCGTGGCGGGGGCACTAGTGTGCTCCCATATATTTTGATATTTATGTGGTGTAGATGTTTGTGTGGGTGATTATTTTTTGAATATTTCTTATTCTTACTCACCAGCAACGCCAAATTCGGAACGATTACTGTATCGTTTAAGTCAATCGTATTTTCTTCTGGAAGGTAAATGAGATATCTCTCAGCCGTGTACGTTAATGTGCTGTTCTCGTTGAACTTTATATTGTAATGTTTAAGTTTTTCCCTGAAACGAATATTTTTTTTTTGCAATGATAGTCAAAGGTGAGACGGTATTAATCCTAAATTTAATAAAGTAATATAAGTAAATACTAAAGTAGTGACTGATAAGTGAAGTAGAAACATACAGGCACATCAATCGTCATCCTTCGTGACCCCGTGATTAACCTCGCGACCTTTGGATCGAATACACGTTGTTTTTTTTAACTGGATCATATCAACTATAATTATAAATCAATCTTAATGTGCAATTGCTGGCCTAAGGTTCTGCAATTATGTTGCAATTACGGAATGTCGTAAGAGAGTTGTAATACATACAGATCGATGGTAGGCAGCTTGTGGTGCCTATTGCCCTACTTTCAGATTCAGGTGGGACGGCAAATCCGACACGACCACGAGTCATGGGAGCGTACACACTTCTAACTTCCAGACTGCTACTCAAAGTAATAACATTCTATTGACCCGACCTGGGATTTGAACCAAGGACCTCGGGGATCTACGGTCATACTTACAAGTATACAATTGGACCAATTTCTTGAACATTAATCTTTTCGTCCAACCCATTCATGAACCTCTCATGGTTTGTGATGTTGAAAATATGGGCCCTCATCTTCACCTCATCCGGGGGATCTGCCCACCATTCGAAAGGGGGAAAACCTGGAAAGATAATTTATCCTTAGAATTTGAACATTCCGTCCTTTACGTAAAAATTAATTAACTTAGTAATCTTATTCATTATGAAAGAGTAGAGATGGGTGAATGAGTTAGCGGATTCAAGGCACCTCTGATTTTTCATAGGCTTAAATCGTGCTTATAATTAATCAAGTGTTCAATGTATTAACTGGTGGTAGGATTTTGTGCGAGCTCGTCTGGGTAGGTATAATTATCGTTACTATTCTAGCCATTGGAATATATTTGTGTATACACTTAAATCTAACAAAAATACTTCATTCGAGTAGGCTTTTAGAGGCATAGATCAATATTTTACTTATAGACTGTCTTGTTTGATATCATGATGACTTTTACCTAAAGATTCTTGCGAGATTGATGTTTTAGAAATGTATTTTTAAATTTCTTTTTTTTTCTTGTAATCTTATTTTTTTTAATTAATAAAACTGAAGTTCGTTAAAAACTACAAAATAAAAACATTTTACATACAGAGAAGAAAATGCTATTAAACTATTTAGTCTTTACCTATGTAAACTATTTAGTATTTTTATGTATATAGTTACTAGCAAAACCCGCGGCTTCGTCTGCGTAGAATTCAGTTTGTGACGGAAATTCCTCAAAATATGCTATTTTAACTTACATCATGTCTATTTGAATTATACACCATACAAATTATTTATTTAATAGTAGAGGTAAGCTAAAATTAAAAAAAAATGGTTTTGATAAAAAAGGCGGTGAACTAGAATAAAAAAATGTTGTTTGTGTGTTGTGAACGAAAATGGCCATATTAACTTAAATAGAGACGGATATTTTGGGATCATAGACGTACAGACGTATTTGTATATATTTATAGATTACCTGGTCTCATGTTTAACCTTTCCCAGAGCATAACGTCCAACGGTGGGAATATGAACCCACTTATCGAAATTATTATTAATATTATCGCCCACACCATACGTCCTATTGTATCTGTAACAGAAACAATGTATTAATTTAAAAAAAAAAAACAATATATAAACTAAATTAAAAAAACAACAATGACAAATATAAAACCTCTTTCTATACGTTTGAATATTTTATATACATCAAGTTGACGATAATCGCGGCGATGCCGTTTTTTTGCACAAGCATTGGCTTGGGTATAAGGTATATATAAGATTGTATAACCCACACCCACGTGTTGAAACCCGGGGTTAGACAACTGGTAATTACAAGGAACTTCACCAAGGCCACCAAAAATACTTCTCTATCAAACACGTCCTGAGCGATATCAGAGGAGACAGTCCGTCCGACCGACATTCAAATAGGATTAGCTTTGGCCATCTATTGGTACTTGGGGAGAAGACTACATTGAGCGTAATGTGGAGTAAAACTAGTGGTAAGTCTAGTGGTTAGAACGCGTGAATCTTAACCAACGATCGTGGGTCCAAACCCGGGCAAGCACCACTGATTTTCATGTGCTTAATTAATGTTTATAATTCATCTCGTGCTTGAAGGTGAAGATGAACATCGTGAGGAAACCCGCATGTGTCTAATTTCACTGAAATTCTACCACATGTGTAATCTACCAAGCCGCATTGGAGCAGCGTGGTGGAATAAGCTCCAAAACCTCCAAACTTTTTCTTCAAAAAGTAGAGGATCCCTTTTTTGTGACCACCTACCGTCAGGTGGCCATATGTGGCTATAAAAAAGGCAGGCTTGCACAAAGCGCTACCACCAAGTTATAACCAGGTACTCAAACCAAAATTGTTTCCTGATTGAACAAAAAAACAAGTCCAAGAAATTTTAAAGTTCAAATGAAATAAATCAACACAGTTTCGAATATAATTATTCTAACAACTCGAAATCGAAAATGAATCAGGTTTTAGTATTTGTTTCGTGTTTTGTACGTAACTTCCGTACATTCGATTATAGATATTTTTAGCCTTCGACCTTGTGCAATTTATTTTTTAATATATATAATTTAATAAAAGAACGACAGTCGACTATGTATTTATATTCGAATCGGTATATATAAGCATTACTTCGATATTATAGATATATCGCTTCTGTCAACGCTACCGAATAATTAAAAAACTCGTACTAGGCACACCGTTCATACTATTAAAAACTAGTAAATAGTCTATGGTTTTATACGATCTATACCGGATCTCTGTCATATTTTTATGTAAATAGTGAATTGATAAACCAAGACTTAAGATTATAGTGAAATAATACAAAATCATCAATATATTAAATACTTAAATGGTTCTATGTACCTAGTAATAGATTTCGCCTGCGTCTTCGCCCGCGTGTTAGAAAATTGGAGTCAGGTGTTGGTATAAAAAAGTAGCCAATGTCCTTGAGGTTCAAGTTAGCTGCATAGTTTTCATCAAAATCGGTCCAGTGTCTTAGCCATAAATGCGTAACAGACATAAAGACAGATAGGGTGACTTTTACATTCATAAAATTAGTACATATTAATGTTATTATAATAAGAATGTAATTAAGCTACTAAAGTTAGGTGTTTAATACAATTTGTTCATTTCCGTACGTCTGACCATTTACACAAAAGTTTCATTATATTCGGTTCAGTATTTATACAAGCGTAACAAACATCTAAACTGAGTTTCACATTTCTAATATTGGTAAGGATGATAAGTCAAGGACGCAATCGTCTGACGAGTTATTAAGTTGGTTGTTAATCCGTTGATCATGTACTGCACTGGCAACTTGAGAAAACTGCGAGTTTAAAAATTCTAAACATTACAAAATATTCAAATGAAATTTAAGCCAAAGACTAACGAATATTCAGCCTAAAAAAGCCATTAGACCGTGGAGGCATTTAGAGGTTGATAAATGAATCCTCAGTTACATCATTAAGGATCACTATATTTAGAAGATATATAGAAGCCGAGATGGCCCAGTGGTAATAACGCGTGAATCTTAACCGATGATCGTGGGTTCAAACCCGGGCAAGCACCACCGAATTTTCATGTGCTTAATTTGGGATAATAATTCATCTCGTGCTTTACAGTGAAGGAAAACATCGTGAGGAAACCTGAATGTGTCTATTTTCACTGAAATTCCGCCACATGTGTATTCCACCAACCCTCACTGGAGCAGCGTGGTGGAATAAGCTCCAAGCCTTCTCCTCAAAAAGGGAGAAGCCGTGGAGAAGAAGTGGGACATTCACAGGCTGTTACGGTACATTTAGAAGGAATTAAGATAAAGCATCTTAGATGTACTATCTATGCTATTTGCGAAAAGCTCCGCTGTGTTATGCACTACAAGATATCTATTTATAAAACAGCACTATTCCACGTAACTAATAATCCACTATACTACTGGTGGTAGGGCTTTGTGCAAGCTCGTCTGGGTAAGTACCAACCACTCATCAGATATTCCACCGCAAAACAGCAGTACTTGGTGTTGTTGTGTTCCGGTTTAAAGGATGAATGAGCCAGTGTAATTACAGGCACAAGGGGCATAAAATCTTAGGTCCCAAGGTTGGTGGCGTTACAGTGCCAATGTCTAAGGGCGTTTGGTGATCACTTACCATCAGGTGGCCTGTATGCTTGTCCGCCTTGCTTTTCTATAAAAAAAAATCTCCAAAGTTCCGATAACAATTTCGTCGAAATCCAAAACGCCATTTTACGAATCCTTAATTAATAGATTTTTCTAGATCTCTTGACCAATAATGTCAAATCAATTCAAGTTCGAAGTTGTTTATTATGTTCAGTCAAATCCGTATATTGTCTTTCGACAATGCCTACTGTATTTTTCACACAATTTGTTTGTCCTTGTCATTATGTTATTATTTTGTGTAAAGTTGTATAAATTGCTGTGTCCTAATTATATATATGTGTGTTAATGTGCATAGTATAAAAATATATAGTCACGAGATTCCTTGTACATACAGCGTTGTTAAAAATACGCGCGCTAATTGCAAACCGCCATTTTGTCGGTGGACAGAAAGGTGAACTTAATTCATTATTGGCTCGACTTGTGATTTGTTGGATGTGTTCATTTGTGTTATTTGGATTTTTAAGAGTAATTGAGTGAGTAATTTACATAAACTTTGGATTTCAAATCATTTACTTAGAGCTTACTGCATTACAATCTTGAGTGGATTACATATTTAAACGGCAAACAGCGATACTTCGCCCTGTTGTATTCCGGTTTAAAGGGCGAGTGAGCCAGTGTAACGAGCTTAAGAGATATAACATCGTTATTGCCAATGTTGGTGGTGACGTTGGAAGGTATGGTTAATATTTCATTTTTATTTTATTTTTTTGTTTTATTTATTTTATGGTTTATTTATTTTTTTTAAATTATAGAAGTTTCACTTGCATCTTGTGCTTTCTGTTTTTGTTTTTATTCTTAATATAATATGTCATTTGTTTGTATTAATTTTTAGTGGAAACTTGATTGATTTATGTTTTTCTTATATTTGTTTTTTTAATATTAAGTGTAATTATAATTGTTTGTTTCCCAAATAAATAAATAAATAAATAAATAAATAAATTTCTTCCAACGCCCATATGTATAGTATTGGTGACTATTTACCATCAGGAGACTCATATGACTGTTCGCCTTCCTATTTTTTGAAACTTGACATGGTCGGTAAGTATTTAAATTGGCAGCGCAGCGAAGGACTTTAAGATGAAAATATTAATTTTAATAAAAGTCCTTGGCCATGATAATGCCCAGAATAGAAATAGAACCTAAATATTAACTTCTGCTAGCAAGCGGGACCACCTGCGAGCTAATCTCAGTATATCCTTGGACGGGTCGACGCTAGGTACTGATTGGTACAACATTCTTTTTTTTTTGACGTGTGACTGCGCCAGTTGAGCGCAAAATATCCTGCCAATGTCACGTATAAAACACGATCACAGATATAGATATATCATCTCATGTTTGATTTTTTTTTTCATTTCTAAATTCAAGATAGACAAGGGTATAGGGCTAAACAACCTTGTAAGTTATTTTATAGCAAAGTTTTTACGTATTTATGTCAACTCGATAAAATACATATAAATCGATATTTGAAAACGTCATACGTCATAAGGGTCAACGTCATAAGGGTATTTAGGATTATTCTTAATAACATAAACATAGAGAGCTTAAATGTTTAGAACGCATGAATCTTAACAGATGATTGCGAGTTCAATCCAGGCGAGCTTTGCGAGCGAGTATTGAGTTTCATCTGTTTAATTTGTGTTTACAATTCATTCCATGCTCGACAGAGAAGGAAAACACCATAAATAATGTATCGAATGAAAAAGCTGTCACATGCAATAAGAATTGGAGCAGCGTGGTGGAATAAGCTCTAAGCTTACAAACTTCAAAAGGAGAGGAGATCCAACAGTGTGATATATACAGGTTGTTATTATACTACAGTTTATATAAATATTAAATATCCCTCCCGGCTTCGTACGGTCATAATAATGCTCTACATAAAAGGCTTTTATCGTAATAAATATAACGATTGGTTTACGTGGCGCACGACTGTAAAGCTCCCAGTAGGCATGATTCTGACATCTTCGACAATCATCGTCATATTTCAGCCGATTTACACAAAACATTAATGAATTCTAGACCAAAACCTTCCTCGTGAATCACTCCGTCCATTGGTGAAAACCGTATCAAAATCCCATCGGTAGTTTTTGAGTTTATCGCGGACAGACAAACAGACAGCAGCGATGGTTGTGATAATTATTGTTTACCTCTTTTATAGTACCACTGTGTAACGTTTTTTTAACTTCTCTTTAGTCATTATTTATGTGCTGCCTTCAATTGAAGGAGCACACATATTTTAAAACATTATTCCACGTAATGTACTCGTAAGTGAGTATCCTTTGTTGGTGATCCGTAATAAATAAATAAATACGTAAACGCACATATCAGTACCACAGCCAAAGTCCACACAAATGTAATCATGGCTTACATAACAACTGTTACAAATATTGCACGTGACAATAGGACTTCTAAATATGGTATTCAGCTACAGTACTGGGAGACAATTCTACTAACAAATTGTCACTTTGTAACAATACGATCGTGGCGTGATCGTTGTCGTTTTTTTAACTTAACTAACTTAACTAACTTTAATTTAACTATCGACTGTTGGCATAAAAGTTAACAATTAAATTTAGTTTTGATTTAACGGTATATGTTAACATCATTAAGCTGAGATGGCCCAGTGGTAAGACCGCGTGAATCTTAACCGATGATCGTGGGTTCAAACCCGGGCAAGCACCACTGAAGTTTTTCATGTGCTTAATTTGTGATTATAATTCATCTCGTGCGTTTCGGTGAAGGAAAACATCGTGAGGAAACCTGCATGTGTCTAATTTCACTGAAATTCTGCCACATGTGTATTCCACCAATCCGCATTGGAGCAGCGTGGTGGAATAAGCTCCAAACCCTTCTCCTCAAAAAGGGAGAAGAGGCCTTAGCCCAGCAGTGGGATATTTACAGGCTGTTACCGTTAACATCATATCGGTTCGGTGCCGATTTAAATAAAAATAGAATAGTCAACGTTGCATTGGAATTGAATCGGGAATGTATCTTAATATTTATAGATTAGTAGAATCGACCACCGGTCTGTATTGTGAACGACCTACGTCATCAATGTAGGTCAGTGTGTCAAACGTAAGTCACAATTATGGAGTAGAGCTAAGGAGGAATGTATGAAATAAAGATTCTATAAATACTGGTGTAACTCTAGCAATGTACCGGAAATTAACATTTATGCGTTTATTGTTAAGGTATAAATTTGTTTAACATAATAATTTGAATATAGCACCGTTTGAACGGTCACGTCTAAAATCTCTGTAATTCTCTTGATCCAGCAGCGTCATATAAATTTCATACATTCTAAGGTACGATAGACAATTAAATACGAAGAACATTTCACAAGAAGTCTGATAGATATAATTAAGACTAATGTTAGGAATATGTCAAATCTTGTCTATGGTGTCTTAATTGTATTATTGGTCTTTAGTCTTTGTTTATACACTTGTATACTATTAGCGTAATAATTGTCACTGAGCTAACTGTCATTGACCTTGCTCACGCGCGGCCTTGAGGCGGACTGTCGATGTCTTATGAAATATATCGAGATGAGATCATAGACAATTTCAATTTTTAGATTTGACATATTCCTAACATTAATATCTTTGATTAGCTTGGACAGGACGCTAAAAGGCTGTTTAAATAGGTTTTATGCCGGATACCTTTCTTGTATTGAATACGTATATAATGAACTAGTATCCAACTGCGGCTTCGCTTGTGTCAATAGGTATTGAGGAGTCAATGTTCGTCCCTGAGGTTTGTTTTATACCAAATTTTATCAAGATTGGTACAGTAATTTAGGCTTGAAAGCATAAGAGTCAGTTACTTTCGAATTTATAATATTATATAATAGGATGGATATATTATATGCTATAGTTTGGTAAATAAAAAATATTGAAGACTTATGCAATATATTTTTAGTATTTTACGAGCCGAGATGACCCAGTGGAAAGAACGCGTGAATCTTAACCGATGATCGTGGGTTCAAACCCGGGCGAGCACCACTGAATTTTCATGTGCTTAATTTGTGATTATAATTCATCTCATGCTTTACGGTGAAGGAAAACATCTTGAGGAAACCTCCTTGTGTCTGATTTCACTGAAATTCTGCCACACGTGTATTCCACCAATCCGCATTGGAGCAGCGTGGTGGAATAAGCTCCAAACCTCAAAAAGGGAGAGAAGGCCTTAGCCCAGCAGTGGGACATTCACAGGCTATTACGGTTACGGTGTTCCGAGATAATTTGGTACAAAATGTATAATATAACTTCCTATATATTAACGCTGTATTTTAGGTCCTTAAGGGCTTAAGATTGCCCCCTCAGGGAAAAGACAGATTCGTGACGTCAAACGGCACGACGCTTCTTATGGTGTCATGCCGTCTCTCTGCCGCTGTCAACTCCCTCGTATAATATTTACTTCGATGAGTCACCGTACACACACACACAGCAAAAATATATTTATTTTATTACGAAACTTATAAAATATTTATCTCAAATAATAAATTATTTTATAACCAAATCAACGTCAATCTTTTTTCCGTGGCTTTTTCGGATTTGAATTTGCTTATCTGTGGTCGGTTGTTCAATGAACTCTAACATTTTAGGAAGCTAATTAGTCACCTCGATGCGTATGTGATTTGTCCGTGGATTAGGAGGTCAGTTGGCGATCATGGCGTATAAGATACTTGAATAAATTAATTCATTAACAATAATTAATAAATATAATAATACAAATATATCGTCCTCGCCGATAGTCAATAGCTTTTTGGAGTACAAATTTGTGGGAACTCAAGTGAATATTTATTTATTTAAAAACTTTTTTGACCACCACATTGTGTAGTAGGCACAAAAGGCGGACTTAATGCGTAAAGGCATTCTCTACCAGTCAACCTTTAGGCTGACTAGTAGTTACATCATATTCGGTTTAATACTTTTGCTTTGAAATCGAAATAAACACAGACAAACAATTACGCAACAGCCTGTGAATGTCCCACTACTGGGCTAAGGCCTCCTCTCCATGTGGCAGAATTTCAGCGAAATTAGACACATGCAGGTTTCCCCACGATGTATTCTATCACCGTAAGGCACGAGATGAATTATAATCACAAATTAAGCACATGAAAATTCAGTAGTGCTTGCCCGGGTTGGCACCCACGATCATCGGTTAAGATTCACGCGTTCTCACCACTGGGTTCTCTCGGCTAACAAACAATTACTTATTTATAATATTAGCATATATATTAAGTTTTTTAATATACATATTTATATACCAAGACTAGAAGGTTGTTCGTTCAAATCGTCCAATCAATCATTATTAAGGATAATCTTAGTCGCAATTTGAATATAGAATAGACGCGATTAATGTGGAAAGGAAAATGATAACAATTTCGTAACACAATCAGTTTTGGTATAGGCGTTGCATTTGAATATCAATTACAATTGAATAAATAATTATTTTTCTTATAAACATTGAGTTAAGATGTTGGTAAGATATAATAAAATAATATATATAATAAAATCATGCTTATTTATGATACTTTATCGATTCTTTATGTAATAAATAAAAGTTATTAGTTATTGTGTACTCAATATAAGATTAAATAGATAATAAATACACTATTGCGTCAATAGTTTAACGGTTTACGGGGCTTGCGATGTAAAAGTCGCATGTTCGATCCTGTCCCCTTGGAACCCTTGGGTTATTGTCATCCCCCATTTCTAACACAAGCTTTATGATTGGAGGGGTAATAGGAATGTTAGTGATTTCCTTAAAAACAGAAACAAAAATACGGGATTGTTTCAACAACACTCTTTCCTTACGAGACCGCAAGGCCAACCCGGCTGCCGTCCAACTCATGGCCATCGGTAAATCTCATAATTAAAAAAATAATAAATCAAAAAATATATATGTTTTGTAATCTTACAAGATCAATTCGACCGTTTAACACTAACCGTTCGGAATAAAGATTCTACCCTGAAAGATTTGTCTACAGATAACCCAATAAATTTTAATTGGCTCGATTCAGGGTTTGAAATCAAGGCCCTGGATCTGTAGCTTTGTATGCTATAGCTGTTTGACGAGACAAACATTGGTGAACGTATTAGATCTTTTTATCTAGGGTGTATCTTTTCATGGATGCAGAAAGGAATGAAAGAAATATTAAAAAAAAAAAAAACTCACTGAAATAAATCGATTTTCGTTTCTTCTTTCCATTCGTTTTATTATCTGTGCAAGACATAGAACACTCATTCCCGGTACAGTCGCTGACTGTTATCTTCTGTGAACCGTCATCGATGAGACTGTGCAAGGAATCCGTCGCGCATTCTGTGCCGTTGACACAGGTCGTTGAATTCGTGCACGATGAAGATTCGCTGTTCAACGTTGAACTCGGAGTGCCGGTAGACATGTTGTCTATGGACTCTGTAAAAAAAAAACGTAAATATACAGACTAGATATTATAATTGCATTTTATAAATGATTACAATGTTTTATTATTAGTAATCGGAAAGCACGTGAAGGCTTTAGATGTCTTTGTTATCTGAGGATGTGACGTGCCGTTTTGTGCAAGTTCAACTGGATAGGTACCAACCCCTCATTATATAGTCGACTGCCAACAGCAATGCCTAGTTTTGTGTCCCAGTTTAATGGGCCAGTGTAACTACAGGCACGAAGGAAATACCATCTTAGTTCTTTAAATAATGGATATTCATACGGTTTTCGCGAATGGATAGAGTGAGAATAAGGAAGGAGGAGGAGGTTTTGTGTGAATTGCCGGCTGGGAACTTTAGTAGCGCCGGGTAAACCGTTACAGATGTTTTAAGATATTATTTGTTTTTATTTGTTCTTAATGTATATATTATGTATTTATATTATATATTGTAATTTTATTTATATTGATAATATAATTTATTTATTGATATATAATATGTGTATTTTATATTTATATTTAATTATTAGTTTGTTTTAAAAGATTAATGTTATTTTATTTATTATTCCAGTACAACCTACCTCATATCCTATGAGTTATCACTTACTCCGTTGGTTGCGGGACGAGATCGCTATGTAGCGACAAGGTCGTCAAAATTGTATGCTACTTTTATTTAGGCTGCATCCATGTTTTGTACTTTTTTTCTCTTTGTGGTGTACAATAAAGTATAAATTAAGATATAAATATTTTTGTAAACCTTTATTCAACCCGTGCGAAGCAGGGACGGGTAATTAGTTTATTTATATAAATATATAATACGCGTTACGTTTATCATGTTGGTCAAGGCCGGTATTACTATATAAGACGAGTATTTAAATTGTTACGCCATTTACACATCGGTTCATTCAACCTTTTATCTGATATTTATTATCTTATATATAAAAACTATTTATCGCCCGGGGTTTCGCCTTTGTGCTATGATGGGTGTTTGGTATAAAAAAGCTTATATATTTTGGGGTGGGTTTGTTACATACTAAATTTCATCAAGACTTTTATGTGATATAGCGTTTCGCATATATTATATGACTATATTATAATTTATTTGGAAGTGTGTACACTCCCGAGCCTCCTGCCGGTCCTGCGCCTGAACTCTTTCCGGTCGTGTCAGTTTTCATAGGGAAACATGAGATATATTTTATTCTCTGTCTCAATTCTCACGAGGACGGGTCTCGTCGTACGGAATTGTGTCCAACGAAAACACGCTTGATTCCCCTCGACCCATGAGCTCGGTATCAGGCTTATTTGCCAGATTCGTCGATTAATAAAAACAATACAACTTTATAGCCGTAACAGCCTGTGAATGTCCCACTGCTGGGCTAAAAGCCTCCTCTCCTCTTTTTGAGGAGAAGGTTTGGAGCTTATTCTTATTTTTTAGTTGGAATAAACAACTTTATAGTGATTGTCCGAATTTGCACCGCAAACATCCGCAATCTATTGAACCTTATGGCCCAATGGCGTAATAATATACTTTGAATTAATATCAGAAGTTATGCAAGATAATATTTCATCTGATGTTTAAAACCGTAATTACTTTAGTTCGTGTACATTTAAAGGTTATAGGCATTATTGGTAATATACAAAATGTTATCTCGGTTGGAAGATATGATTTTTAAATTGCGCTTAATAAGCACTTAAGAAAATATACAATTATATTTGTCTATCAACTTAACATATAAGTTATATATATAGTGATTTTCAGGGGTAAGTCCTCGTAGGTCACTTTTCTCTTTAGGGAATTGCTATTATTAATTTTATCTGAGGGCTTCGGCTAGACCGAGGCGGCCCAATGGTAAGAATGCGTGAATCTTAACCGATGATCGTGGGTTCAAACCCGGGCAAGCATCGCTGAATTTTCATGTGTTTGATTTGTGATTATAATTCATCTCGTGCTTGACGGTGAAGGAAAACATCGTGAGGCATTCTGCATGTGTCAAATTTCACTGAAGTTCTGCCACATGCGTATTCCACCAACCCGCATTGGACCAGCGTGGTGGAATTAGCTCTAAAACCTTCTCCTCAAAAAGGGAGAGGAGGCCTTAGCCCAGTAGTGGGACATTCACAAGCTGTTGCTACTAAGGGCTTCCATTCCTGCCCATCCCCAGAACATATACATCTAACTACTCTCGATTGGGATTTTTGATTCAACCAAAAGTCACCAAGAAATTCAATAGTGACTTTTGTTGTCAAATAATATAAATGATAATATTGAATATAAACAAACACAAACGCATGAAAGCACGCATGCGCACTTTAGATTTCCATCGTTATAATCGTTTTAATTAAATTAATTTTATTTTAATTTCTTAATTTTTATTTATTATATTAAATATAGAGACAATGCGTGCTTAAAATGCATGTCTTGTTTTTACTCACGAATTAAATCATATTTAATATAATAATATTATTTACAATCAATTATATACAATTTAAAAATCATAAAATTTAAATTCATTAACTAATACGCGAAGTTCAAAAACCTATGGAATATTATGATGGGAAGGAACACTTTGGTGGGATGTATTAATTTTGTGAAACCGGAAATATGGTGTTATCAGTTGATTTACCGTACTGACCCGTATGTAAGGGTGGGTTAGGTGTAAGGTACCCTTTATATGTGTGTCTGCCTCGTTAGTGTAGTGGCTAGATAATATAAGGCAGATATATACGCCGAGAGAATAAGAGAATATGAGCCGAGATGGCCCAGTGGTAAGAACTCGTGATTCTTAACTGAAGCAGCGTGGTAGAATAAGCTCCAAACCTTCTCCTCAAAAAGGGAGAGGAGGTCCTTAGCCCAGCAGTGGGACATTCACAGGCTGTTACGGTACGGTTACGGTTCGAACGGACGGACGGATCCGGACCGGTAGCAGCTGCTATAACAACATAATTATTTTTTTTAAGCCAACTCAAGTTGCGAGGTCAGAGTGAAAGGGATAAACAGTACAACGATAAACATCACTCTTGTTGGAAACAAATATAGAAATAAATGAAATTGGAGCGTCAGTCTGTGATTTCGAAGTGACTGACTTTTCTTACATTAATTTGGCTATTTACCAAAACCATTTGAGTTATAATCATTACAGGGAGAGATCTTATAGAAGGGAGTATTTCAAGGTCTTTATTCCATCAAAATATAGATACGGTTTTACTTATAAACATTGTTTAGCTGGTTATTACTTGAACAGTTAAGCTTTTTTTTATAAAAAAAATTGGTGAGCAAGCAAATGGCCCAACAGTTGGTAGGTCACCATCACCCATAGACATCGGCTATTAAAACAATTATAAATGCGTCACCAACCTTGGCGACGCATTTATAATTGCCCCTTTTTAAGTTATATATGGCGATTTGCGAGTTACCATTAGTTAGCCGAGATGGCCTAGTGGTAAGAATGCGTGAATCTTAACCGATGATCGTGGGTTTAAACTCGGGCAAGCACAACTGAATATTCATGTGCTTAATTTGTGATTATAATTCATCTCGTGCTTGACGGTGAAGGAAAACATCGAGAGGATACCTGCATGTGTCTAATTTCTGTTTCTGTAATGTCATGTGTATTCTACCAACCCGCATTGGAGCAGCGAGGTGGATTAAGCTCCAAAACCTTCTCCTCAAAAGGAAGAGGGGGCCTTAGCCCAGAAGTGGGATATTGACAGGCTGTTACTGTACTGTACTGTATTCGTTATATTTGGATAAAACCGCGGGGCAAAGCTAATCGCTACGTTTAAAAAACATTAGATACGCATCGTTGTTTGTTTCGCAATGATAAAGTGTAATTGCATCAAGTACGGTAATGAGAACAAACTATTAATTATAACAAAAATATAATTCATTTTAACAACAGAATTTATTGAGAAAAATAAATAATATCAAAATTAATTTATCAATTTTTTCTTGCCCTGATGAAGTATTTCCTTTAGATATGGCTTGTCAGAAGCACTGGGATTCACCCCGTATTAAACTTACACACAATTTGCTCCTGTCCCAGTGTACTTCAGATACAGACCGTGCAAGACTGCTAGCTGTATCTGAAAGAGAGTAAGGCCACTGGCTTCAGGCTCTCCCTTCTAAAAATCTAGGGACAGTACTTGATCGGGCAACGATACGCATTGCCGTATGCCTTCGCTTAGGTTTAAAGGTGTGCGAGCCTCACACATGTCCCTGTGGTACCCAGGTGGATTATTTCGGACGCCACGGGCTTAGCTGCCGCAAAAGCGCTGGCCGTGCATATCGCCATGGGTCTCTTAATGACATACTTCGTCGGGCTTTTGCCACAGCATCGATTCCTGCTACATTGGAACCAAATGGTTTATGCAGCGATGATGGCACGACAGCAGATGGAGTGACATTCGTGCCATGGTCGATGGGACGTGTTCTTGTGTGGGATGCAGCTTGCGTAGATACGCTGGCAGTATCTCATATCAAGAATACGTCTCGTAAAGCCAGTGCAGCCGCTGAAGCTGCTCAAATACTCAAGCGCCGCAAATATTCGCTTTTATCCAACGAATATGAATTTTCGGGGCTGGGTTTTGAAACATTGGGTCCATGGTCGTCCGATACAAAAAGAATCATAAAAGATATTTCTAAGAAACTGGTCCACACTTCTGGTGACCCAAGAGCTGGCGCTTATTTAGCCCAAAGGCTGAGTCTAGAGGTGCAGAGAGGCAATAGTGCCAGCGTCTTGGGTACAATGCCACAGGACAACCTTTTAGACGGCGTGTTTTTTCTTTAAATTTGTATGTGTATTTTGTTCTTTTTATTTTAATTTTGTATTTTATAAAAAATATCTGTACATATTTCAATAAATGATATTTAGAATAAAAAAAAAAAAAACTATCCATTAAAATTGACGATGAGTGTGTTAACAGGTTGTGTGGGCAGGGTTCGCAACCGTACGATAATTATCGTACAAATACGATAATTTCATAACTACGTACGATGTACGATGGTACACTACTATCGTACGATAATTTCCATTATGATGCAAAATTTGATAATTACACAAATAAATAACAATTACGATTGTTTTTACTGTCATTGCAATCGCTCGTATCCTTTTATTGATTGCTACTGGCTTTTTTGAGTTCGTTTTTTTTTAAATTTAGTTTACTGCTAATTTCAACTATAATTACAAGTTATTTAAAATATATTGTTGTGATTTTGTATGATGTTATTGTATGTTACAATCATTATAATGATGTACGATAATTTTGCTCCAGGTACGATAATTATATTGGCCTTGGTACGATTTGATTCGATTTTAATCAATCGACTGTTTTATCGAAAGCGGTTTTAACTGCCTTAAGAGTAGAGCTATTTATAACAAACTTGGAACATAGCGCAAAACGGTCCTGAAATGTCATATATATAATGTCATATGTCATATAGTGATATGTGACATTGGCCGTAAGAATTATAACAATTATAGGATACACGCGTCAAAATAACGTATCAGCTGTCGTTCATATCTGAAATCACTTACGAAGTGAGCTGTTACGGAATTGCAATTAATGTTAGTTTAAATTTAGAATTATACGGCCTTATAAGCGTTGTTATGTAGTATATAATAAAACGATGATGTCCTCTTCTTTCGAATGTCAAATCAATAATGTCAGAATGAGATAAATCTGTGTTTATCTGAACAGCCGCTAAGCAACGTTTATAATGTCGTTAATTTTCAAAATTGGGTTTTCATTATGGCGCCGATATATTTTTTTGTAATCATCGATAAGTTGTCCGCTATTAATATGCATAGTTTAGTTTCGACGTCAAGTATCAAGTATCGATCTTAAAATTGCAAAAACATTATAAATATAATACATTCTCTTTTGCCCTTCTAAAGCGCGCTCATTTGAGCAGCGGGCTTAGAAGGGCCTATTTATATTTGATACTAGCTACCAGTCTACTTTGCTTGGGTTAAATAAGGATTTCCGAACCGAAAGCGTCACGGTAACATACGCAAGCGATCCCGTGGCGCTCCTCGTTAAGACGGATAGGGTACCGCTGGTTTTTTAGTGGGTATTCCAATGTTCAGGGCGCACTCGGCGCCTTGGACACCGGCGAGCCCAACATACCAAACTGTTCCGTGAGAGAAACGCGTAATGCGTTTTTCCAGCGACAAAAAAACGACAAAAACGTTTGTTCCTTCAAACAAGGCGTGAAGAGGCATCTGTTCCTTCAAACGAGGCGTGAAGAGGCATCTTGCGGGCCGGCAAGGCGAGGGCGGCTAGTGCAGAACGTTCTTCCTGACTGTATTGGCCGTCCTCGCGTTTGGACTCTACTACCACTTAACATCAGGTGGAGTAGAGTCATTTGCCCTCCCGGCAAATATAAAAAAAAAAAAAAAAAAAAAAAAAAAAAAAAAAAAAAAAAAAAAAAAAAAAAAAAAAAAAAGGATTTCATCCCGTTCCACTAATACTACACAAAATTCTGCCACATGTGTATTCCACCAATCCTCTAAATCTAAGGTTTGTTTAATCTTCGATTGGAATAGACACGGTCTCAAATAGCTAGCATTTCTCCTCCTAATCCAGTAACCAATAAATCCAGCAGTTTCGCGTTTGTTTGTTTTTATTGTATAGTTAGGCGGACGAGCATATGGGCCACCTGATGGTAACTCTCTAATGCCTAGACATTGGTATTGTAAGAAATGTTAACCATCGCTTACATCGCCAATGCTCCACAAATCTTGGGAACTAAGATGTTATGTCCCTTGTGCCTGTATTTACACTGGCTCACTCACCCTCTAAACCGGAACACAACAATACAAATACTGCTGTTTTATGGTACAATATCTGATGAGTGGACAATATCTGGGTGGTACCTACCCAGACGAGCTTGCACAAAGCCCTTCCACCAATATACAAAGCCTAAAAAAGTGGTCTTTTTCTTCAAGTCACCACACCTGGTCCGGCAACTTATGATTTTGTTGCCGGCTCGTAGTTTATTGTAGTAAATTTCTTTAGCAATATCTATATTAGATAATGTAAAAGACTATATAAAAAACGTGTGAAGTCGCAGCAATTAAACTAACTATTTACCGTTAAGTAAAACAAAAGAATACCTATGTATCGTTAAATTACATAAATAAACACGACCTCAAATTACTTGAGTACAACTTCATAATTATAAATTTAATTATCGCTTATCTGTGCAAATATTTTTTAATGCAATTGTGAGGCTGTGTATGAAAAAAAAACACTAGAATTTATATATTTATATACACAAAAACTAGAAATAACGATAGTTGCGTGATTTACGCTCTTTTAGACATTGTTTGGAAGAGATGTGATTTGAAAATGTTTTTTCAATAATTTGTAATATACTGCTAAAAAAATTACTTTCTGATATACATATCGTAATGTATTTTTTTTTTTATTTGGGAAATAAACTGTACATTCACTATCAAAACTATAATATTGATATTAGCACACATACCAGTCAAGTTTCCACTTATAGCTAACTATATTATTAATTAATATGTTTATAAGAAGTCTATATATAAATAGGCGAAGACGAAACAGTTCAGTATCTTTTTCTTCTCTGTTGTCAACTGGTTTTATATCTCTTAGCTTTAGTGTCGTTAATAAAAATAATTGCATAAAAAATCTATGAGATTTCACCCAGCAGTGGGCATAGTTAACTTACTACATAAAGGCCTTTTCGAAGCCCTGGTAGAAGGTTGAGTGATACAGTGTAATTACAGGCACAAGGGACACAACTTAGTTCCCAAGATTGGTGGCGCATTGGCAAAGGAAACGATGGTTAACATTTCTTACAATGCCAATGTCTATGGGCGTTGGTTACAACTTACCATCAGGTGACCCATATGCTCGTCCGCTTACCTATTCTACAAAAAAATAATTTAGAAGGATACGCAAATTAATCCTCTTTGACATTTCATTGATACGATACAATTAATCATAAATAATGTATTCTTTATCGCGAAAATTTTTGGGTGTTACTTTGGAAGCAAAATTATAATGGATATAAGTAGTTAGGTTAAATAGTATTTATACATTTCAACTCTGTTTGGAATAGGATATAGCGTCCGTCTCATACCATATCTAGTACAACTGGAGATTTCGCAATAGCGAGTTTCAACATACGGTCTAAATACTCAACATATGGAGCGAAGAATTTAAGATTTGTCCTTTCTAAGCAGCGAGTTTAACTTATCTTAATACGCAAAGAATATTCCAATATCTAAAACTGTTTGTATTTATATCGAAAACTTCTAGAATAATGCTACGCGCTTGAGTAATTTCAAGGTCAGATTAATTAACATATCTGCATCAATGGTTATGTTATAGTTGTGTACGACCCACAGCTAGGCATAACCTCTTACCATCTTGAGGTTTGGAGCGTATTCCACCACGCTGCTCCAATGTGGATTGCTGGATATACATGTAGGAGATACATACGACATCTTGACCGCTGAGCATGAGGTGAATTATAATATATTCATATCATATAACATTAAAACTAAGCGTTGTTTTTCTGGGTGCAAACACGGAATCTGTGGCCAAGTTCACCTGTTTAAACAGCAAAACTTTTTTTTGTTGCGTTTCGGTTTTAATGGTGAGTGAGCCAATGTAATTACAGACACAAGGGACTGTGTTTCGGTCTGAAGGGTTAGTGAGCCAGTGTAAGTACAAGGGACGTAATATCTACGTTTACAGGGTTGGTGGCGCATTGGCGATGTAATGGAATTGTTAATATTTCTTACATCGCCTACATCTATTCGCTGGTGACCGTTTAACATCTTAATTATTATAAAATGCATTATTAGTTTTAATTAAAACTTTTAATCATTCCAATTATGATTTCGTCGATTGTTTTTTTTTTATTATAACAATAATATTATTTATTATTTAATTTTGACATATTTATAAATTACTGATGATTTTTTGTTAATTTGAATTTGATTAGATTGAATCTGAAAGTGCTATGTACACTTGTAATTGACATGCATATTAGATGTTCTATTATTGTTTTATAAATTAACTTTTTCAATGCTTTATATGTAATTTGTAAGTGTGCTAATACAAATATATTCTAATATTATAGAGAGGTAAAGTTTGTGAGGTTGTAGGGGGTAATCTCTGGATCTACTGAACCGATTTTGAAAATTCCTTTACCAATAGAAAGCCACATCATTTGTGAGTGTCATAGGCTATATATTAACCCGAAAACTGAAATGACTTTTTCGTGGTAGTCGGATGTCGTGGCCAACGCGACTCTTGTCAGGAAATAAATCATAGTACTAACCGAACCACAATCATAATTTCATGACAAATAAAAATGTTTACAGTCAGTCAGCTAGTAAATAAATATATATAAAGTGTCTTATTTGCCCGTCCTACCTATAACATTTTTTTTTATTATAGAATAGGAAGGCGGACGAGCATATGAGCCACCAGTGGTCACCAACGCCCATAGACATTGGCATTGTAAGAAATGTTAACCATCGCTATCATAGCCAATGCGCCACCAACCTTGGGAACTAATATGTCATGTCCCTTATGCCTGTAATTACACTGACTCACTCACCCTTCAAACCGGAACACAACAATACAAAGTACTGCTGTTTTGCGGTAGAATATGTGATAAGTGGGTGGTACCTATCCGAGCTTGCACAAAGCCATACCATACCATAAAAAACAGGACCAAATCCGCTCTATAAGTAAAAGAGTTCTTAAACCAGATGGACTTCCACAGAACACAACCACAAATATATAATAAATACTTTGTATTTATAGCTTTTATAATCAAGGCGATACTAAAACATATATTATTTTAAACAGTTTTTGTTTCATAAAAATATAGGTCTATCAATATCTAGGCCTCAACGCTGGCTTATTACTCCATTGATCAACAATTTATTATGACCTGAATTGTATATTGGCCTTAATACACCTAGGTCATGACCTAGATTTTGAAACTATGGTGATTTTCATGTATATGTGTTCTGGTTAAGAGCCTAAATTTTTTATTACATTTTGGCGGTTGGCTGGTTGGCGTGGTTGGTAGGTACTTGCCTTTCACGCTGAAGGTTGTGGGTTCGATTCCCACCCTGGATAGACATTTGTGTGCATGAACAAGTCTGTTTGTCCTGAGTCTGGATGTAATTATCTATATAAGTATGTATTTACAAAAGAAAAGTATTATATGTAGTATATCAGTTGTCTGGTTTCCATAGTACGAGCTCTGCTTAGTTTGGGATCAGATGGTCGTGTCTGAATAATGTCCCAGGACATTATTAATATTATATGAATCCGTGCGAAGCCGGGGCGGGTAGAAAATTCTTTAATAAATGTAAATGTTTTACTTTTATTATTATTTTCTAGTATATGTAGGAGGACGACCATATGGGCCACCTGATAGTAAGTGTTCACCAACGCCCATAGACATTGGCATTGTAAGAAATGTTAATCATTGCTTACATCGCCAATGCGCCACCAACCTTGGGAATTAAGATGTTATGTCCCTTGTGCCTGTAATTACAATAGATATAAATGAATCTCATTAAGAGATATGATTACATATATACAATGAACTGACACCTTATGTATGTATATATATATATATATATATATATATATATATATATATATATATATATATATATATAATAGTATCAAGTGAGAAGTTGTCGGACCGATTTTTTCAATTCCGTAACAGCCTATGAATGTCCCACTGCTGAGCTAAAGGCCTCATCTCCCTTTTTGAGGAGAAGGTTTGGAGCTTATTCCACCATACTGCATTGATGCGGGTTGGTGGAATAAGCTCCAAACCTTAATAAGTTTTCAAATTTAATAAGTTTAATTTTCAAGTTAATAAGTTTTCAAATTTATATCGATTTGTTTAAAAATATTAATCCTTATCTTAATTAGCAGTAACCTAGCTATCCGCACTAATTGGGTGCACGACCAGTGTTCCTCATCGCGGCATTTTATCTCCTTTATTATTTTTTCTTTCCATCACAATAATATTGATCTGTTTTTATATTTTTACATCACAGTTATACTGATGAATTGCAGTTTATAAATAAAATAAAGTCATTGACATTACGATGCTGCCACACTGTGGTTATAATTTTTTTTTAAATATATCATAACACTTGTTATATTTTTTTATGATTCGTTAGATTTTATTATATATATATATATATAAAGCCGAGATGGCCCAGTGGTAAGAACGCGTGAATCTTAACCGATGATCGTGGGTTCAAACCCGGGCAAGCACCACTGAATTTTCATGTGCCTAATTTGTGATTATAATTCATCTCGTGCTTTACGGTGAAAGAAAACATCGTGAGGAAACCTGCATGTGTCTAATTTCACTGAAATGCTGCCATATGTGTATTCAACCAACCCGCATTGGAGCAGCGTGGTGGAATAAGCTCCAAACGTTCTCCTCAAATGAGAGAGGAGGCCTTTAGCCCAGCAGTGGGACATTCACAGGCTGTTACGGTACATACATATATATATATATATATATATATATATATATATATATATATATCGAGGAATCACTGACTCTGACAGTACAATTTATATTACTTTCGGAGTTCGAGGTCCACCACCAGTGTTGCTAATGTAAATAAAAACCCTAGATTTAGATAATACTGCAAACAAATTGTGTACATGTTTCTTTTTGTGTAAATAAAAAAATGGATTTGAAAAATAATAATTGTCGGGGTCATTTTTATTTCTTTGATTAGATCTAGGTGTAATTATCTTGGGTGGACAGACAATGTTGAAGAAGTACCGCGTATTCGACTCTGCGTCCATTCGTGCGTCATTTTTATAACGAACGCCCAGTACCACTACCACACAGCATCCAACGCCCATAGACATTGCCACTGTAAGAAAAATTAGGGAATTGCGATGTTACGTCTACATAACATTCAAATCAAAGTCCTCCAGCTGCGTAAGTCTGACTGCCTGTATGAATCACCAACGGACGGAGTGATTTAAAAGAAAGGTGACGAGCATATAGGCCACCTGATTGTAAATGGTTACCAACGCCCTTAGACATTGGCAATTTAAGAAATGTTAACCATCGCTTACATCGCCAATGCGCTACCAACCTTGGGACAGAAGATTTTATGTCCCTTGTTCCTGTAATTACACTGGCTCACTCGCCCTTCAAACCGGAACACAACAATACCAAGTACTGCTGTTTTGCGGTAGAATATCCGATGCGGGTGGTACCTACCCAGACGAGCTTGCACAAAGCCCTACCACCAGTAATATACAGTAATAAATAATTATACTTTTGTGGAAATTGGCTGAAATATGATAATGTTTGTCGAAGATCTGGGAAAAACATCATGCCGACTGGGTTCTGTACTCGCGTGTACCACGTAAACCAATAGTAACATGTATTACGATATAAACGCTTCATGATGTACTTTATTCTACCCGTGCGAATCCGGGACGGGTAGTAGAGTATATAACAAGAACATAACACATTTGCCATTACTTCTAGCGGTTAAGTAAGGTTACCATATAAAATTAACAGTCAAGTGTTCAATGCTCTTTGGCTTGCAGTCTTAGGCTTGGTTCTTAGTAATGAAACGATCCTGGCTATTTTTTGTAATGAAATTTTAAGGAGTGGTTGGTTAACCAAATTGATGGTATATCCTCCCAAACAGAAAAAAAGTTTTCTAAATCGGTTCATAAATACAGTTCTTTGGTAACCTACAAAAACCCACATTGAAAATCTACTCTTTTTTTTAAGTCGTTTAAAAACAACCACCATAGATATATTAACGATTCCTTACTTCACCGCTTTGGTGTTAGTTGGACATTACCACCTGCCTTGGGAACTAAGATGTTAAGTCCCTACTGCCTGTAGTTACACTGTATCACGCACCCTTTAAACCGAAACGTAACAATACAAAGTATTACTGCTTAGCAGTAGAATATAATTAATTAATATCCTGGGGCATTATTTACACACGGCAATCAAATCCCAAACTAAGCAGAGCTTGTACTATGGAAACCAGACAACTGATATACTACATATACTATTTTTCTTTTGTAAATAAATTCTTATATAGATAATTGCACCCAGACTCAGGACAAACAGACAAGTTCATACACACAAATGTCTGTCCTGGGTGGGACTCGAACCGACAACCTTCAGCGTGAAAGGCAAATCTACCAACCACGCCAACCGGCCCGTCAAAAGTTACCGTATGCCTTAAAAAGAATCATATCATTCACAAAATCAACATTCGGTCGTCATCATCAATTTTATTTATAGAAATAGATATTTTAATTAAGTACTTCATATATTTAATGATATAATAAATTATTAATATAGTAACAAGTTTATCAACAACATCATTAGCACAAAGTCGAACATTGTGAAAAACACAACAACTTGAAGATAAGCTTATTATTGCTAAGTTTTAGCATTAATTAATGCATCGAGCAAATTTTCCTGGCAAGGTCAAAATTGTACAAAACATAGTCGCGAAATTCCTCCTTCTGTATCACTATCTCCTAAAGCACGCAACAGATTTTGATACGGTTTTCTCTAGTTGAGCATTGAACGTGGATGGCTAATATGTGTAATTGTAAATATTTTGTATAAAATGTATTAACTATGACGGTGTTTTGTCCAACATATATTGTACTTACATGGTTGACACTGGCTTAACTTAAAGAGATACATCAAAACAATGTACTTGAAAATTTGTAGTTCTTAAAATTGACTACAGATAAGTCATGTGTATATCTTTTGAGGTACACTCGCAATAACTATTTTTATCTGTCAAAATTAGTAAAAAAAGACAGGTTATTAGCGAAGCCAATTATATATAATATAAAAATGTTTAGTTATCTTGGGAATTTAATATAATAATATCATGAAACATTATTCACACATGGCCATCTAATCCCAAACTAAGCAGAGCTCGCACTATGGAAACCAGACAACTGTATATACTACATATACTACTTTTCTTTTGTAAATACAATTTGTAGATAATTACACCCAGACTCAGGACAAACAGACATGTTCATGCACACAAATGTCTGTCCTGGGTGGGAATCGAAACCACAACCCACGGCTCAAAATTAAATTATATATAAAAATTGTTTTTTACACAAGACTATTCACATGAGTAATATAGAATATATCACAGTTTTTAAATTAGGTGCAACCAAAAAAATTTACCAACTAAAATATATCTAAATCTCCAAAATATCTACAAAATCGTCAATGACAGCATATACCAATAGATACTATATATTATATATAACTCACTATAACCACAGTAATTATTTTGTTATCTGTATTGTTAAAAAAAGCCGAAAAAAAGCCGAGATGGCCCAGTGGTAAGAACGCGTGAATCTTAACCGATGATCGTGGGTTCAAACCCGGGCAAGCACCACTGAATTTTCATGTGCTTAATTTGTGATTATAATTTATCTCATGCTTTACGGTGAAGGAAAACATCGTGAGGAAACCTGCATGTGTCTAATTTCACTGAAATTCTGCCACATGTGTATTCCACCAACCCGCATTGGAGCAGCGTGGTGGAATAAGCTCCAAACCTTCTCCTCAAAAAGAGGAGAGGAGGCCTATAGCCCAGCAGTGGGACTTTCACGGGCTGTTACATTGTTAAAAAAAAGAAAAAAAAAATGACATATGTAATTTAATATAATTGTCACAAAAGTATAAATATTTATCAAAATAACAGATTAATTTTAAACATTAACATTTTGCAATTCGATCCAGTTATTTCACTAATATTACGAGATATTTGAATAAAAGCACGAACAAATACGCAGGGCGTGCTTTACTGTACTTTCAGCGTACATATTATTTTAAGCCCCTTATCACTGTTATCACTATTACTCTATGGACAAATAGATTGAACGAATAATTATATTTTATATAATAATAATCGCAAGGGATAGAATATTTATTTTACGTACGGAGTCGGGAGAGCTAGTTTATCGTGAGCTATCATTGCGGACGGGCAAATGGACAAAAAACCTTTGGCGTTGTAGGAAATACTTATAATTAGGGGGAGAGGGTGCTATGTCCTTCCTTGGGGTTCAAGCTCCATACCAAATTCCAGTACCAGGACAGTAGTTGTATAGATTGTCAAGACAAGTCCAAATTTAAACGAAATCTTATTGTTAGAGATTATTATTTTTTTTTTTTGTTATAGGCAGGCGGACGTGCAAATGTACCACCTGATGGTAAGTGGTCACTACCGCTCGCAAACTACTTCGTATTGTCGTGTTCCGGTTTGAAGGCTGAGTGATCATTGTAACTATAGGCAAGGGTCATAACATCTTAGTGCCCAAGGTCCATTGTTGAGTGGTTAAAATTTCTTACTGCACCAATGTCTATAAGTATTTGCCCATTTACTAGTTCCTAGTATAAATTAGAAACAAACATTCTACTAAACAACCAAGATCCAAGACCTCCACGCAGACGTGTTGCGACATACTGTGAGGTTCATTCTTCACACGGCTTTGAACCTCGCGGACTAACGTGACCCTTCTCCGTCTATTGTAATGAGCGTCTTGCTCATTTACTGTTATAAATAATATATTATATAATATTTATACTTGAACTATATATAAGTAACCTTTGATGGGGAATTTTGAATCGTTTTTACATAATTATATTTACGTAGTTTTCGACCGCGTGTGCAGGGAAGAGCAGATGTTAGGTATATAAAAGTTGCCCGTGCCCTTCCTTGCGGCTCAAGATTGCTTTATACAAAGTTTAATCAAAATCGACGCATTGGTTTTGCCGTGAACATTTATTATATTAGTATAGATGTAAAATTATCGTATACTAATATTATTCTATGCAAGAGAACCAAAGTTATGTGGTCGATAAAATGTAAAAAAAAACCCGCTATGCCTGCTTATAAAAGTCAACAAGTACTAACAACGCTTTTTGTCATCTATATAAACCTGTGTTGAGTAATATGACTTATTTATGAATGTTTTTTTTTTAAATAATATGTAGGCTAAGAAATAAAACAAATACGATTTCCTTCGCCGATTCTTATCAGGTGTGGTTTAACGAAACGATAGCTTTACTTAGTTCGATAATCGCAAGTGCAGTGTATTTAATATTAAATAATTTAAATTTTAATACATCGACAGCTACCATTTCTGACGAGTTCGCTTCTGTTTTAAACGTTCTTGGCATTGTGCAAGCCTTATCTGTGTAGGTACCACTCACCAGACATTCTACTGCCAAACAGAAATACTAAATATATAAATAGTACTGTTGTATTGCGGTTTGAATAATAAGCCAGTTTAACTACAGGCTCAAAATACGTAAAATCTTATTTACAAAGTAGGTGGGCCAGTGTTAATGTAAGTGACAAGTACACCAGTACAAGTAATAAATTTAATTTTTTAATTTTAACATCCCTGATCTTTATAAATCTAATTAAAAAAACAAAATGTCATATGTAGTTAATTCGATGACAATCATTCTTTTTTTTTAAAGAGCGGGAAAACTATTTTTTTTCATTATCTCTAAGCAATACCAATGACGTTCTGAAACCGATTATATTTTTATTAAATCGGATACAATTTAAAAATATTTAATTATTTAATATATTAATTGAAGTACATGAATAAGTATTTCTAGCATAAGGGCTAGTAAATATCTTCTTTTGTTTAATATCTATATACATTACAGTCTGTAAATGTCCCACAGCTTGGCTAGTGTCTCCTCTCCTTTTTAAGAAGGAATTTTCTAAGGTGTTTATTTCTGAACTGGTAGATATTTCACAATCGATAAGCAAATGTAACGCTTCTATATTGAATAAATATTTTTGACTTTGACTAAGAGATGAGATTTGAGTATTTAATTAGTTTTAATTATGACTTTAAACCATAGTGTAACAATTGTTAGCAATTTCATATTGTAAATTTGACATGTCATTTACAGAACAATTAGGTAACAGATGCTAAATGACATTTTGTATCATGTTAAGTTTTTAGAATATTTGTTTGTCTTTTTCCGTGTACTCTGTTTTTGGTTGCACATCGAATGTATATTACGAAGCTATTATAATTGACGCAATATATTTTTAGCACTATTTGTTCGCGCATGATTATTATATACGAAAACTGTAATGATATTTTATTACATTCTAATTTAATTTTTTTTTATAACACTCAAGCTCGCCATTTGCTGCCAAATAAAAAAAAAAGGAAAACGTTTACACAGGTTAAAAAAGTACTAGGCTTCATCTTGGCCTATGCATATTTGTTTTTTTTTTTTGTTTTTAATATATTTTTAAAAAGGCCTTAACCTACTAGTGGATTATTAAGAGTTTATTAATTTATCAACGCATTTTAGGTAATCTTTGTTAAATTGTCTATTCATTCTAACTTTTTACTCATCTTAACTAACAATTTACCTCAGATTGCTTAATCATCTGTGCAATAACCCGCTCAATCAGTTTAAAGCTAAATTTATTAACCAACATGGCCGTCCTTGGACATTCACTAAGATTAATGTATATATGTTTTCGTTTAAAATGCTGTGGGTTCGTTGAAATTTAATGTAATTTGTAAATTTTACTTTTATTTATGTGAAACATTTTGGCGCGCTTTGAAGGTAATATCGTATGCCGTGACAACAAACAAAATGGCGCTTTCGTATGTCCTTATAACCTCTCACAGCAGTCGCTCTGTACTTCCTTATATATGCACATTAAACTATATATAGAGTTAAATTAATAAGAAAAATATGTTTATTTCACTAAGTCTATGTTTTTAATTTTTGGATTTCTTTTTTTACACTCTTTCAACAACTATTAAATGTTTCACATTTGATAGGCGTCTCGTGCTTCAAATTTATTTTTATAACGTAAACGGACGGGCAAATGAGCCTTGACCTTATGGCAAGTGGTCTACCGCCATAAAAATTGGCGCTGTAAGAAATTTGAACCATTCCTCACATCGCCAATGTGCCACCAACCTTGGGGGCTAGGGTGTTATGTCTCTTGTGGCTGAAGTTACAAAGCTTACTCACCCTTCAAACTGGAACACAACAATACTAAGCATAGCTGTTGTATATTGATCCAGAATGTTCCTTGTAAGCACCAATGGGTTTTCACATGCTTGTGTCTGAAATTCACCTCGTGCTCAGCGATGAAGGACATCTGTATGTGTAGGATAAGATTCTGCCACATATGCCCGCTGACTGCTCCAGCGGAGATAGAAGCTGTATTTTACCAAGGAGATCTTAGCTCAACTATGGGATATGTATTGGTTGTTACTGCACTATTTTAAGTTTATAGGAAATAATAGTTTCCAACTTCCCGCGCGTGGGAGGGGTAAAAGTATTTTTTAATTGATCAAATATCAAATAATCAAATAAAAATATTCACAATTCACAAATTAAAATACTCATCCGTTGGGAGCTCACTCAAGGGTTAATACGCGTGTCTTAAGAGCGCCTCCTGAGAGGCCGAACCTCGGCTTAGGACACCGTCGGGAAGCAGAGCAGTGAGTGCAAAGACCCCATTATACGCCCAGCGGACGGGATATAATGAAAGAAGGACCTCGACTCCGCTGACGGGGTCGCTCTGTGACCTAACAAGCTGTCATTTCCAGATGGAATCTTATCATCGGGGGCGTTGAGGACATCTTTAGGACAGATTAGAAGATCCCTGAGGGCTACACTTACTCGTATTTAATATCGAATGCCTGACGTATATCTCGGAGTATTTAATCAACAGGGGTAAAGGTGTTAGGTAACTTATATCATTTTATGAACAGCTGACAACGTATATTAAAAACTTCATGATGACTGAATAGTTAAGACTTTAAAGCGTAGCAAACACACAAACTCACTTTCGCATTTATAATATTAGTAAGGATTCCATTTTTGAAATTCGCGGTATTTTTTATGTATAGACGAGTTTGTTTACATAGTATTAATACCAGAAGTATATCTTATTCAATATTTTTGTTATATTATGTGTTTTATTTAAGTTGGCCATTACATAATACACTATATAATAACGTTAAATTATAATTTTGTATATATAAGTCAAATAATATTTTTGCGATTTGCATAATATTAAAAATAATGTCGTTAACATTCACTTTACATTCTTTTTTGAAATATACATAATATATACTGCTCGCGTTTTTAAAAGTATTATTATTTAAGTTAGTGCTTGGTTAATTATTTATTTTTATGAAAATATCATATAATCAGAAACCGTTATTTCAGATTATTTTAATTAAGAAATTTTAATCAACACTTGATATTAAAAGAACCCACGGTATGAAGTACATATTTCCCATGAACTGGGGTCAAACTACGTTCACTATAAGCCACTAGTCTCTTGCCAGTAAAGGCTTAAATATTTTATAAATGTTTCGACTATAAATCTAGTATTTTGACATTTAGCATAATCTGGGCATTTCTACCCTGACCTTTAAAAAATTATTAAAATATGAATAAAATAACACTTAACACAATATTATACGTTCAATCAATTTTAAGAAATAACGGTAATCAAGAATAGTTGAATTAAAAAAAGACGCTTATATATTTAAAAAAACTGTATTTTTTTTTTATTAAAATAATTATCTTACCTTCAAAATATGTCCAAATTAAAAAACGACACTAACTTTAAAATCACATAAAATTATAATGTACAATCTGTTCTAGCTATTTCATTTGCAATAAAACATAAATATTAAAAAATTGAACTGTCAAAACGCGCGCGCTTTACCGCGATGCCTTCGTGCGTTGTTGCGAAACGATGTGATGTGACTACAGCCATTCATCCTGGCCTCGCTTAATAACGATAATAAGTTATTACTATTACAATAATTAATTAGCATTTAACTATTAGAAACTATTATGTTATCACACGAAAGTATTAATCACACTAATCTAATATTTATATTATAAAGTAAATAGTTTTTTTTTTTTTTAATGTCTAAGGTTACAATTTTGAGGTTTAATAACTTTCTTGGTTTGTTTATTTTTTTCGGGATTTCATGTTGCAAAATCATATCAACAGATGCCTAATCTTAATTATTATCACAACGTGCACAGATAGCAACAAAGAGATGTCCTTCTAACCGACCTCAGCCATGGCGGCCATTCTCAAAGAAAAGTAGAGGCATATTACTATACCTACTGCACGACCTGGAATAAGATTAGGTAGAACCAAAATTTTACGTAATTTTCAAGACAAAATCAAAACAATGACACGTGCGTGTTACATTAATTTTGATGTTAGCAATCACCGTTATATAATAATAATATTAATATAAGAATATTTGCCGAAAGTCAATACGCAAAATCTTAAAGTAAGCTCTTACATGTTGTATTGAAATATAATTATATATAAAAAATATTATATAAAGAAATGTAATAATTATATTTTTACTGGTGGTAGAGCTTTGTGCAAGCTCGTCTGGGTAGGTACCACCCACTCATCAGACATTCTGCCGCAAAATAGCAGTACTTGGTATTGTTGTGTTCCGGTTTGAAGGGTGAGTGAGCCAGTGTAATTACAGGCACAAGGGACATAAGATCGTAGTTCCCAAGGTTGGTGGCGCATTGGCGATTTAAGCGATGGGCAACATTTCTTACAATGCCAATGTCTAAGGGCGTTGGTGACCACTTACCATCAGGTGGCCCATATGCTCGTCCACCTTCCTTTTCTATAAAAAAAAATGGAGTGATATAAAAAAACTCTCAGATGGTTCGATAGTCTTAAAATACTCAGCCGGATGTTGGGATGGGAGCCCACTTATGGGTTGAGAATCCGCTTAACCCTAGGGTGTCTGAGGCTGGTCGGCTTAGGACGCCGTCGACATCGGGAGGACATAGTGTGTTATAATGAACATAGTGTTTTGTAATGAACAACGCCTCGATCCCATCGAGGTCGGTGGGTATTTGCTCTATGTATAATCCAACAAATTAGCGTTGTCGGTTGCAATTTTGACGTCCTTAAGACGACTACGGGTCGGAATAGAAACAAGATAACGTCATGCTTTATGCCGCCTACTAAAGATGTTATATATATATTTAAAAAAATTGCGCATCCCCGTTTCAAGCAGTTTGCTATATCGGCTTACGTTTATGACGTCGTAACGTCAAGTTACGCGGCATACAACTGTTACCGACTTTAGATATATCATTGTTTTAATAACGCGGAAATATACAATATTTTAATAAGTCGCAAAACTATATCCTACAAATTTAGTATCTCAATTGATTCTTTCCGTTTAGATTAAAATATTTATTTTGATTAATAATATAAGTTTTATGTATTTTGACTCGAAATTGAACTTATAATAAAAAGTCGGAAAACCAGCCATTCGTTTGCTAGATACCGAGCAAGAAAGGTGTGCTGGCAAATAAATAATTGTAATACAAAATTACAAATTGTCTTTAATTATAATACAAAACCTAATGTCCTTGAAGTAAAGTGCAGTAGTGTAAAATAAAGAGTTGTGCAGTTTGTGTGTCTAAGCTAATAAGAGAAGGGCGTAACACAACCTTACTCATTAACGCAACAAACTATTGAAATGGTATAATTTAGGAGATAAGCGCTTGCAATACAATTCATAAGCATAATGAAACAAATATATGCAATTAAAAATAAAAGGGTTATATCATTTATACTATATATATACGCTTCACAGCTAAACCCCTGGAACGATTTTGATGGAATTTAGTGGAAAGCAAAGCTTGAATTCCAAAAACGGACATTTGTTGCTTTTTTTAACTCGTACTAAATGTATATAGTTTCTTGCCGGTTCTCCTCGATAGCAGCATTACGAACGTTACGACGAATTTGGGAAACTATAAATTCTTTAAATTATTATTTTTTTCAACAATATGTCACAATATGTTTGATTTTGACATAACGGTAGGTATATGTTATATGTTAAAATATTATTATTAATAGGTTAATGTTAACATCATGTCGGTGCGGTTCCGATTCAAATAAATATTAATTAATTAAAGTTGGAATTGGTTCACGTCGAGATATTTCCAGGCAGATATTGGCAAACGCTTATTAAAATCATTTCACCTACCGCTTACTAAATTAAGTAGTAACTTTGAATAATATTACATTTATGTAATTAAACGTGATCATAAAAGAATGTATTTACATTTTTAGTAGGTATTTAATTATAATATGTAAAATTGAAGCATCGCGATAAAGCGCGGGCGTTTTGACAGTTCAATTTTTTAATATTTATGTTTTATTGCAAATGAAATAGCTGGAACAGATTTTAAATATTTTTTTTAATGTGTATTTTTTTTTAATTGTTTGTACCTTATAAATGACTGTACAGTGTTTACTAATAAAGAATAATAATTTTATTATAATATTATTTAGTAGTTGTGCTATGTTGCCCATATGCGAGAAATTGGTAAAGGAAAACACAGCGAAGACAGGTTTCGCAGATCACATTAAAATTCAGATGGTGCTTGATCAGGTATTAAATCGTAATCTTCGATTAAGATTTTCGTTTTCAAATAATATCTTATATAACACTGCACTCACTGTTTAAAATTATTAAAACTCTTTTGTGCAATGTTTATATTTTACATCAGGTTTCGAAAGCGATCAAAATACCTCTGTTGCTAAATTTAAAAAAATATGTAAAGGAACGCCTGTGTGCAAACGGTTATACAACTCTTGAGTTCATGGGCAGCACCTTGGGAATGAAATGATTGGCGCCTACTAATTTTACACTGAAAATTTATAAACAATTACAAGACAAGAACAAAAATCCTGTTGAGTATATTTCGTCGATTTCTATTACGTCAGGGTATATTTCCAAATCGACGGTAGTTTTTAATTTGCCAATGATTAAGCGAGTGTAAGGCTTCTATGTCGAATAAAAGATTTTGATTAAATTTCATTTACGAGAAAAACAGACCAATAGAAAGATACTTTTTTTATTTGTCTTATACTTGGAATGTCATTTGTTTTTTTACTGTTGACTGGCAAATGATCTGACGGTAAGTTATCAACACCGTCCAGTTTGTTTGGCGGTAGAATATGTGATGAGGGGGTGATACTAAGGGCTTGCACAAAGCCCTACCACCAAGTATTTTACTACATTAAATATAAATAAAATAAAATAAAGCTTTAAATGTACGACGATGAAAATGAATTATACGTATGACGTACTCGCTTGTGATGTATGCATATATTTATTTTTGAGTTAGACCTTGAAAATATGAGTTGTCGTGATTTGACAATGCGACGCTAAATGTCGGAAACAAATTGACAATAATTTTTATGTCCCTGGTACTGAAATCGAATAAAATAATACAATTTAACGCCCAACATACAGCGCCCTTGTCATTTTATAAGTTTCCTGGGCGAAGTTTCTCTCGGTTTTAATAATAATAATTTTTTTTTTGAAAATTCAAGTATTGCGTCAAGGCTTTGAAATAAGAATACGTATATATAGAGATAAACGACAACCAGAACCTTATATAAATACAAAATATGAGCCAAATCGTTAAGTTAGTTACCGAGATATACCTGCATATGTCTAATTTCACTGAAATTCTGCCACATGTGTATTCCACCAACCCGCACTGAAGCAGCGTGGTGGAATAAGCTCCAAACCTTCTCCTCAAAAAGGGAGGGGAGGCCTTTAGCCCAGCAGTGGGACATTCAAGAAAAATCTTTCCTTGTTAACCTACCGCGTAAATGTTTGAGCTATGAGTTAGTCAGTCAGTTATTCTTATATATAATTTGTATTAATGACTTATCTGTAATGGTATTTACAATTGTAGTGTTTGTTGACGATTTGTTAATGTGAAGTAAACAGGGGATAATATTGTTTCAATTATTTACATAATACATGTATCAATATGTCTCATGTATTATTATAAACAATATGATATGGAAATAAACATATATTTTTATATATTTTGTTCATAGACGAACAGACCTGGCCTGATGAGACAGCGTCATCACTGCCTCTAGCCACTAACCGTAACCGTAACCGTAACAGCCTGTGAATGTCCCACTGCTGGGCTAAAGGCCTCCTCTCCTCTTTTTGAGGAGAAGGTTTGGAGCTTATTCCACCACGCTGCTCGAATGCGGGTTGGTGGAATACACATGTGGCAGAATTTCAGTGAAATTAGACACATGCAGGTTTCCTCACGATGTTTTCCTTCACCGTAAAGCACGAGATGAATTATAATCACAAATTAAGCACATGAAAATTCAGTGGTGCTTGCCCGGGTTTTAACCCACGATCATCGGTTAAGATTCACGCGTTCTTACCACTGCCACTTCTTACTTCTAGCCACTAACACTGTGAAGATATTAATCATCTTAAATAGCCAATGGTCTACCAACCTTGGAAACCAAGCAGTAATGTCCCTTGTGCCTGTAATCACACCAGCCACACTTCAGACTGTAACACAACAATAGTAAGTATTGGTGTTTGTTATAAGCTGAGATGGCCCAGTGGTAAGACCGCGTGAATCTTAACCGATGATCGTGGGTTCAAACCCGGGCAAGCACCACTGAAGTTTTTCATGTGCTTAATTTGTGATTATAATTCATCTCGTGCTTTTCGGTGAAGGAAAACATCGTGAGGAAACCTGCATGTGTCTAATTTCACTGAAATTCTGCCACATGTGTATTCCACCAATCCGCATTGGAGCAGCGTGGTAGAATAAGCTCCAAAAACCTTCTCTGCAAAAAAGGGAGAAGAGGAGTTAGCCCAGCAGTGGGATATTTACAGGCTGTTACCGATGTTTGGCGAAATATACGAACCAACCAACCAGACGGCCTCGCACAAAGCCCTACCACCAAGTAAATAATTATCATTTTAGTAATACTTGTCCACTTTCGATATAGTTTTCTTTTATATGCGTCTTAGCCGATATACTGTTCTTCTGGCCCTCGGTCTTGCCATTATTTTTATCCAATAAGTTCTGGAAAATAATATAATTATTTATATGGATACAGTTTAACATACAATATATGTGTATGGTTAATTATTTCTTACAAAGTTTATATGTATTTATGTATGTATAAGTGTATATATATATAAGAGTACGTATGTTGGTATATTACATATTTGTATTAAGTTTATAAGCATTCAATAAATTTTAAGTATAAGTTGTTCGCACACTGCGCCCGATTAATGATAATGGCTAAAAAAAAAATTCTCTTTACAGAGGTTACCTGGATTACTGTAAGTGAGAGTATTCGAACATGAATAAATAATTTAAAAAAAATGTATAAATATAGATTTTATTTTAATAGGTTTTGATTCACAACATTGTTAGTTTTATAAAATTATTTATATTATTTAATATATTTTTACGATATCCTGAAGGAAGTTACCAACAAATACATTGGGATTCACCGTTGGTTCGTTACACAGCTTGAAGAAATTCTAACACGTGTATTCACCAACCCGCATAGGAACAGCATGGGGGAACAAGCTCTAAATCTTCAAAAGTGAAGGGGTCATTCAGCAATAAGATATATAAATGTCAATATCTTTTGTTTCTTTAAAAATTTCACGTATTCAAGACTACTCGTTGCTTTTAATATGATCAAATAATATTTTTTAAACTCCCTACGAGTAATGTATGAGAACTATACACGTGATATTTTATATTTCATCATTGACACAGATAATATCTTAACAAATACATGTTTACAGATTATAAATCACTCATATAACCTATTTATGAAGATAAGTATTATATTTTACGATGTCACAGAAAAGTTATATGATTAAATAATTAACTTTCTCTATTAAGACAACAGAGTCAGTGCAATTTTAAGCCTAAAAATTATGTGATATAAAGACCGAAACCAATTGCTTAATTAACAAACGTCGCAGATATTAATCTTCAATTCCATATTATATAGTTGTGGCGTTTGCAGTAAAACGTGCAGTAATAGGACAAAAACTGTAATATAAAACACTTATTCGAATATCGATCGAATAAAAATCGTAATATTGATTACAGCCCAAGCCACGCAAACACGTGGATCTTAAAATGCGTGAATAAAAAAAGTATATTATTTAAATATATAGTAACAATTTGGCGCCAAAATACAATGACACAACCCCGGGGTCAATGAGAATCGTGTCGCATATTTCTTAAAATTATCAACAAAAACATGTAATTTATTATGTACCTTAAATAATCTACATTATTTAAATACTATTCAGACGTCAGAAAAAGTATCACAAACTATTAAGTTGTTAATAAAGTTTTTTTTTTTTTTTGCGCTCGGCTCCACCCGCGTGTTAGGCGAAGGATTTCAGGTATTAGATAAAAAAAGGCTTTAGCTTGCTTCATACAAAATTTCATCCAAATTAGTTCAGTGGTATAGAGGAAGAATACTAATAGACAGAATATTTATAATATATGTGTAGATGATTTATTTCTGTGAATATATTTTATCCTTTATAATAAAAGAGAGATCATCTGTTACCTTTTTTTAAAAGTTTTTTTTTATTTTCATTTAACGTTGATAATTTTTCATTATTTCGTTATAAATAAATTTATACCACAATAAAACGTTTAATTTGATTTAATACTTAAATCATTAATTAATTTAAAATTCTTGAGCGAATTATATTGTCTCTTTTATTTAAAAAAAAAATTCACTTTATCAATTTTTTGGCACTTTACACAGTAGCGTGCCTATTTTAAGACTTGTCGCCACGGGCAATAAAAACATTGATGACAACTTGGGGGTTTTCCCCCAAATTTATGGGGAATCAAGATCACAAGGGGTTTTTTAGGGGTACATTTATTTGTGGGGATTTTTTAGGGGATCTTTTATTCAAGTTTTTTTTTTCCTTTAAAAAATGTACGACTACAATTTATATTAAGCCTCGAACGCAACCAATAAATTAAACCAAATATAAACTCAAAGCGTGGCTATTACTGAAATATCAATTGAAATAATAGCTCGAATGAGGAACGATTTCTGGTCACGAATGAAAAATAAAAATCGTTTAATTTCATTGTTATCATCATTAATATTATTAGGTCATTAATTAATGTATGTAAATATGTAAAACGCACTCGCATAAATACAACAGCTATTTTATACGGCTTGCGTGTATTTTAAATTACCTCTCAAACCGTGTGTAAAACAAAAAATTTAGGGGTTCTTAATCGATATTTAGGGGAATTTGAAGTTGGTTTTCTGTAGGGGTTGCCATCACTGACAAAAAAGCCATACGATTCATTAAAAGTAAGCTAATAATGAGTAGAGTATTGTGTGATGTTGATTAATTAGGTATTTCTATTTCTTTTAATCCAGTCAAAAAGTAACTACAACGATTGGACCATCGCGTCAACCACGGCCATCTTGCAAGTGATGCAAAATGAGGATTAAGAATAGCGTTTTTTTTTTTTTGAAACAACGTTAATCTTGAAATCACTATGCTGGCTTTATATTTTGTAGGCTCTCTTGACTAAAAATCGGTTTGCTTTAATTCGCGCGCTATGAGAATGTAATGGAAGTTTGAGTATGTAAATCGGAAATGACAGTTCTCGAACGAAGAAACGAGTTTAGCAAAGCCTTTAATGGAAGGGTTTTTTTCACAAGGAAACAAAAGTCCTTCTGTTCTTTTCTGTTGAATAAACGTTCAATTGCTTTTTATTCTCCATTTTAAGTATTTTTAATTAGATGTCGTGATACATTGATATACTTTGTTTTCTGTTTTTTTTTTTCGATTTTCGCTATTTTTTATATTGTTTCATTTCTATTACATATGAAGTACTGAACCAACTTACCAATGGAGTATATAATGACATTTCCAGCATCATCTCCATCCCTATCACCTTTATATATGTTCTTGTGTAAGTATATAACATTATTTATGTTGTTAGCGCCAATGACGGCCGAATACTGAAACGTCCCTCAAATCCAAACACTTAGTTGAGCGCTACTTAACTTTGAGCAGCTCCTGTATTTAAATGGAATTCTCAAACGTCACTCATAAGTTTTGAGGGCGTGATTAACTGAGTGTCCCTCAAATATGTGTTTATGGTAACGTTAAATTAAAACAGTCTGTTTTCGATGATCGTTGTTGTTGTTGCACTTAAATATTTGAGTGACGTTTGACTGCCTCGTTGGTCTAGTAACTTGATGTAAGGCCGCAGATCCGGAGGTCCTGGGTACAATTCCCAGGTCGGGCCAATGAAATGATATTGGGTTTTTCTGTCAGAAAATTCTCAGTAGCAGCCCGGTGTCTGGAAGTTGGAAGTGTGTTCACTCCCGTGCCTCGGAAAGCACGTAAAGCCGTTGGTCCTGTGCCTGAACTCTTTCCGGTCGTGTCTGATTGCCGTCCCATCGGATTATAAGAGTTAGGGAATAGAGAGTGCACCTGTGTTTGCGCACACACTTGTGCACTATAATATCTCCTGCGCAGTTGGCTAATCTCTCTTGAGATTAGCCGCCGTGGCCGAAATCGGTCTGGAGGACATTATTATTATTATTACGTTTCAGTATTCGGCCGTGAGTCCCTCAAATTTGACAACATACTCTAGCCAATGGAATCTAGGGGTTCGTGCTGTGCATGCTCAGCCAACTAACGGTAATTGGCCGCAACGTAAACGCTGTTTACTGTATTGTTAACACCGATTTATCTCTTTCCGTCATCATTGATTTGTCATTCGTAAGAGTAAGACAGTTGCTTTTATCACAACAACAGCAACATTTATTGGTAAATCTGTCGCTTAACGCATATTAAACTTATGGAATGTATTTTAAGTAATTCTACTAAAAATATTTTATAAAGATATATCGCGAAAATTACACAAATTAAAGTAAATAATAGATAACAGTACATTATTTAATTATAATTGTAGCTAAAATCTAGTTGCATCATTTTTAATTGTTGTTTATAAAGAATAAGAATTAGTCTAGCGAGTGGCCTATCTGGTTGTAGATTGTGACGTCGTGGGTTCATTAATTATAATTATTGGCTATCGAGAAATTCTCAATAGTAGCCCTGATTCTAGAAGCTGGTATGTGATGATGGTATTTGCATTACTGTATCTAGGAAAGCACGTAAAACCGTACCTGCTTGTATATGAGAGGTAATATCAATATCTAAACCAACTTCTGTAGAGTTGACATCAATCGTTAAAACTAACGAACAAGTTCATAATATATTATGTGGGCCAGTCCCGGCGGCACTTCAATGCCGGGTCGGCCCGCGACGGGAGTGGAGCGAGCCCCGAACATCCCGTCGTGGTACAAAAATCAGTTTAATATACTGGTCCCGCAGTGCGGGAACTTTCAGATATTTAGCTGAAAAGAACAGAGTAGAAGTAATTATAAAACGTGACTATTTTATATATTATTATTATATTCATATATTTCATTTTAAAGACAGAGCTGTTATTTGATATCACACAACTTACGCTAAGCGTAAGAATAAATACGATTTAAAATGGCTTCCTATTTATTGTAGCTTAATTGTGTACTTTCTAAATACGATACATTTCAAAGTAAGAAAGAACTTTTTTTTAACTATGATATGTTCCAGATCAATAAAGAATGTACAAGATATTAATGAGTATCTATTATAAATGTACTAAATGTACTTTATAAAATATAATATACTCAAGTACATTTCTCACTGACAAAAGATGTAATGAATTTAAATATTGTCTACCAGAGCTGTTCTACTGTGCAAGATAATTTCCCTAGTTTCGAGTTATTTCTGTGGGCCGATCCCGGCGGCACTGCAATGCCGGGCCGACCCGTGACGGGAGTGGAGCGAGCCCCGAACATCCCGTCGTGGTACAAAAATCAGTTTAATATACTGGTCCCGCTGTGCGGGAACTTTCAGATATTAAGCTGAAAAGAACAGATTAAGGATTATTTTACAACTACAGACTACCCCTAGAGCGGGGTGAACTCCTACTTGCTAGGTAAACTTATCTGTCACTTTGCGACCTCTATTGCTGTTTTACACTGAAATTTTCAATTACATAACATGACACATACAACGAAGGAAACCACTTTTTTTTATGTAAACTGGTCATACAACACATCTCACGGCCCGTCAGTGTACATCCTCTGTCCGGAGACATGCTCCACGTATATGTCCCGACTCCACCGTATGGTGACACTAACCATGAACCGCCTCATCATTGCAGCATATCTGTTGCTGATTTTTAGACGGCTCAGGACGGGCTCATTACGGCCATCCCATCCCCCCAGAATGCCCACCACAAAGGCATCGACCGTGACTGTGTATCCCTGGCTCTTTAGTTGCTCAGCCAGGGCTCCGTACTTGGTACGCTTTTCGCTGCGAGCCCGGTCAAAGGCCTCCAACCGGTTCTCGAATGGGACACACACGTCAACGATCGTAATGCGGCGGTTCAAATCGTCGCGAACAACGATGTCCGGTCTTAGGGCCGCTGCCAAGCCCTGGGTGCCCCGGACGGTGCGGTTAACGTATATGGTGCCAGGACATCGTGCTGCTTTTACGAGCCTATTCTGCAGGTTGTCGTGCCTTCTTTGCCTTGCCGCCGCGTGCCTGCCACAATGGTTGAGCACATGCGGGAGCGTCTCGGATTGGTGGCCACACCTGCGACATCTCTTGTCCACCCCCGTCTTCCCTCGAACGTGTAACCCTCTCCCGTATTGGCGATGCATCTAAGCACCACCTCAAGTGTCAGGTTAAACACGTCCGGACTCAGCGGGCAACCCTGTCTCACTCCTGAACGAATGTGGATTGGGTTAGTGCAGCCTTCTGTCACCCGAACTCTCGTCCTCATGTCCTCGTAAAGGGAGGCGATGACGTTCCTCACCTTCAGGGGCATACCATGGCCCTCAAGTGCGCGGAATATGGAGGAATGCGGCACAGACGGAAACGCGTTGCTAAGATCTAGCCATGCCACAAAAACCTCCCCCTTCCGGCCCTTGGCTTCCCTCAGAATCTCCTGCAGGATGAAGTTGTGCTCGAAGCATCCTTCGAACTGCAGGAAGCCCTTTTGGGACTTGCTATAAATATGATTGGCCATAGCCCACCCCTTGATTCTGCCAGCCAGTACAGCCGCAAACAGTTTTGGGACTGTATCCGACAACGATATCGGTCGCCAATTGCTGATGTCCCCAGGGTCCCCTTTCTTGTAGAGGAGTATGGTGTTTGACTCACTCCAACAAGAAGGGACTCTCTCTGTGCGCCACACCGCATTGAACAGCGATGTGAGCACCCGGGCTCCAGGATCAGCCTTTTTAAAATCGGCATACGTAATCCCGTCCGGACCTGGCGCAGAGTTCGCCCTCTTTTCGAGACACGCTTGGACCTCACCGATCTCTAGAGGCTTGCACAGATGTTCAGTGCTTTCCAGCGTAGGTCCTCCCCGATCGAAAACGTTCGGCCAGTCCACCTCACCGACTCTGTGGGCAGCCAGTCCTGAGAAGTATTCTTCTGTTGTTGCTATATTCACTTCGCAGGACTTGTTGGGTCCTTCGAGAACTTCTTGGACTGCCCTCTTCCTGTTGTTCCGGAAGAACCACTTAAGGTTCTTGGCTTCGGTGATACGATCGGCTACCTGGGGGACATGATTGCGACGATTCTGCTGACCCTCATCTTTTCTCCTCGTTAGGAGAAAAGATGCGGGTCAGCAGAAAAGAACAGATACGGAGAGATCTGTTCTTTTGAAGCGATGCGGAAACAGAGCGATCCCGCGAACCTGATTCACCGAGAGAAAATCTAGCCAGCGCGATGTAGAATTCGCAACGAAATGTAAAGCGCCATCTATGAAGCGTCGTAAACATTGTATGACGTGAGCGTAAGGCGACCTAATATAGTGTGCGCGTGTAATATAGGTAACTAGATAAACAATAACAATTGAAACTAAATAAAGAAAAACGTTTTATAGACTCAAAAAAGGTGTATTATATAAATTCATTTAAATAAAAAGCGGAATGCTTTGATTCAATCATTGATTATAAAAGAAACCTGAATAAAAGGGAGAGTAAGCAAATGTAACTACAGACAAGAGACATCGTCTTAGAAATATAAAATGCTTTATATATTTATAATATATTAAATAAACATTGTTTTGTGTTTGAACATTGTTTTTTTCAGTACACGCAGGCCAGATGAATTATAAACGCAAATTTAGCGCATAATTTTAATTGGTTGGTTCGAAGTCGCAATCATCGGTAAAGTGTCTCGTATTCTAACCTCTACCGAAGGGAATAATTCTAAGGACCCTTCGATCACTAATAAAAACTTTCTTATTAGTGATCGAAATAAGGACCAGATGAAAAGGTAATTTACTAAACATTGCATTTAATGTACTATATATTTAATTTTTATATTCAATAATTAATTGGTGATAATTGAGGCGGCAACAGCTCTTGGTTTTCCTAGTATATATTTTTTTATTGCAACACTTCACTTGTATTTTGTATTATTTTACACTTAATAATTACGAATGTTACTATTTCATCTGTCACTGTCGTTTGTTCAATGTCAATTTGATAAAGTAATTTCTTGACTGATAGGAGATGACTGTCAGAATTGTCAGTCAGAGATGATATCATAACCCGCAAAATGTTAATGTAAAATTAGAACATCAATATTACAACGAAAACAATAATTCTAATATGAAAAAATGGTTGACAGGCTTCGCCAAGTCGCGCAAAGAGTTAAGGATAAAATTTATTTTCCACACTTGAAAGCCAGTAGTCGTGAAAAAGTTGATCAGCTCATCACTAAGTACGTCCCGGCTTCTAAAGTTACAGAAATAGCTGAAAAGTTCAAACATGGGAATATTACGAATAAAGTCAAAGAGCTTGTGTCGAGATATGAAAAATTCACGGGGATCGAAGAAATCATGGCGATACAGAATACTGTCATAGAAGCACAGGTTTGTTTCATTTATTTTACTATCGTTTGTTTCATATATTATACATTTATATATGTCGGCCTCGTCAGCCCAAATACGAAAATGACATATAAATAATTTAGTTCAAAATTTGACTTTTCAATATACATTTATTTCCACATTGTGTTATAAATTATACAAAATTACAATTCTCCATCCATCTGGAGGTTCAGATGGGACTAAACTTTATTCTTAAAACTACAGAGATTAATTATAATAATTGATTATTATAATCGTTGATCGATAATTTTAAATTAAAATATTAAAAAATATATATTTGATTCCCTAAGGTCTTCGAGCGACATTGCATAGAAACTTCCTTTTTCTACTATGATATAAAAGTACATCACTTTATAATAATATAATTTTTATTTATTGTATTGCTAACCATACAACACAAATATAGTTGACAAAAAAATTAATTTAGAGGCCGTTTATTTCCTCATTTAATGTCTTCTATTAAGAGATTATTTAATGGAAGTATTATTGATATGAAAGTACAGTATTTCTATTATAACGGTAATTGAATAAGTTAATTTGAATATTTATTGTTTTTTTTTTAATTTATGATCTGTATTCCTCAAGTTTCTTGTCATACACAAATTTGTGGAAAAATAAATAAAATATATAGAAAATATATATATTTGTGTTATATATATATATATATATATATAATATTAAATGAACATTAGTTATTGTTTATATATTTTGTATTTAGATAAGATTTAAGTTTACCTCTAAATGTGACTTTCACAAAAAATAAAATTTTTAGGTTTATATATAATATTTTTTAGATAAAATTCTTTGATTATTAGAATCTAGCAAAGCTCAATTCCCCAGATACTATATTTAATATGTATAGATTACAATTATTGTTTTCTCTATTTAAGGAGCGCTTTGTAAGTGCTCAAGACCACAGACGTGATCTGGGAAAGGAACTAGCATCGATTGAGGCAAGATTGAAAGAGCTACATGCTGAAATGCAAAATACAATGAAAGGCGATGAAAAGTACCTCCAGCTTTGTACAGAAGAACACAAGGTAAAAAATAGCATAGTGACCTTAGACGGTGATTGGAGAGCCATTTCTTGTTGTTAGATGTGAATTTTGATGCTAATAAGATGATTCCGAGTTCAAACCGAATTTTCATTTGCTTGCTCAATGCTTCATTTGTGCTTATAATTTATGTTGTGCTCAATGGTGAATGAAAACATCATAAGGAAACCTACATGTGTTTGAAAATCTGCCATGTGTATCCATCAACCCATATTGGAGCGGAGTGGCGGAGTATGCTCAAAAAAGATGGAAAACTGAGCTACTTTTTTATATGTAAGTGTTACCATGCTAAAAAAATAATATTCTGCTAGCTAATAATACAAGAGCGCGCTGTGAGAACGCTTTTCTCTGAAGCGGAGAGGGAAGAGAGAGAACTGTTCGCAACAATGTCGTCCGCCGTGAAGCTCGGCCACGAGAGAGAGAGGGCACACGCTGAACGCAACAAGTATTGGTACATTGTCGCTTCTATACTAGGTATGTTAATTTATTTTTGTGTATTCTTTTTTTTAATAAAGTCTTTGATTCTTACGAGTGAGCCCTTGACCCTGAGGTCCTGGGTTCAAATTCCAGGTTGGGCCATTAAAAAGTTAATATTCTGAGTAGCATTCTGGAAGTTGGAATTGTGTACTCTCTCTGTGCCTCTGAAAGCACTTTAAGTTTATATAACATTAACTGAATTGTGAAAGCATCGACCAAAGAGCGCTGGAAGACAATCTCGCTCAATGATCAAAACCTGTATATATACATAATAGAATTTTATATTTTATCATTATAGGCACAGTCCTCGGGATAGCTGGTTCAACGGTGAACAATCGTCTCAAAATGGCCGAGTTTAGAGATATGATGGAACAACAAATGGCTCGGAGTGCCAGTGTCCTCTTTACTGTAGCTGGGGGAGGCTCGGCCAGTCGAGCTGATATCGCTGATGCAATGAAGACTGAATTTGCTTATCAGGTAATAATTAATATTAGTAGTTTCTTATAAATTCATATTAACATTATCCACCCAGTGGTCGAAATTCGACATATTTACTGGTGGTAGAGCTTTGTGCAAGCTCATGTGGGTAGGTACCACCCACTCATCAGATATTCTACCGCAAAACAGCAGTACTTGGTATTGTTGTGTTCTGGTTTCAAGGATGAGTGAGCCAATGTAATTACAGGCACAAGGGACATAAAATCTTAAGTTCCAAGGTTGGTGGCGCATTGGCGATGTAAGCGATGGTTAACATTTCTTACTGTGCCAATGTCTAAGGGCGTTTGGTGACCGCTTACCATCAGGTGGCCCATATGCTCGTCCGCCTACATGTTCTCTAAAAAAAAAAAAAAAACATTATTGAAAATTTGATATTTATTTATAATTATAACAGCTGTTGTAAAAGTATATTTGGAAATTAATAAGGACAATCACAACTTTAAATTGATTAATAATATAATATTAGAAAAATAAATACGCAGCCGGTAGGATTCGAACCTACGCTCCCAGAGGGAATCTGATTTCGAGTCAGACGCCTTAACCACTCGGCCACGACTGCTATACTTCTAACCGTGAAAATTTACATCTATTTGAAACGAAACATAAGAAATATTTTATTTACTACCTCCTCCATTGATAAATACTTTATGGTATTTTTTAAATTATTATACCATATACATATACACTATTCCAATTGACGAAGGAGTAAAGATAAGCAAACGTTAGATTTACACATTCCATGCGATTCGCTAACAGCTCTGCTATATTGTACACTAGGAACAGTTCTTGATTAATTTATCTTTATTTATAATACAAAACTATTCCACTTAACTTCTAAAATTCCGATGAACTTCGCAAACATTAAAAACGCCATTTTCTCGTGAATCCACAGTCATCATCATCTGAGGCGTTACAGCCGCGAGTGGGCCTTAGCCTGGTCCAGTAAATCTCTCCAGTCCGATCTATTTGTGGTTTTCGTTCTCCAACTTGTCACCCCTAAGATCTTGGTGTCCCGTTCGACGCCATCTAACCATCTGAGTTTCGGTCTGCCTCCACTTCTGCGACCCTCAGGCTGGCCTTAATCCATAGTGAATATCATAGATAATTCAATATCTCGACCAACGATATCGCGTCAATTCGTTGCCAGAATTGCTTATGTCTTTACTCCTCTTGTGGTTGAAATAGGCTATAGCTTGACAGGCTTGTTTTAAGTTCTACCACTAATACAAAATACCTACTTATACATATATAAATATATATCTTATATATAACATATATATACGTGAATAAATAATAGTAGTTAAATATAGTGTTAGTTTTGACTCGTGTACGACTAATGGCAACACTGACAGTGACATAAGACAGATTGACAGTTACATGACATATCGTGAGTGAGTAATCAGTAGAGCGAGGTTCGCAATCATTGCATTTTGCATCGAGAACACTCGACCGTGCCGCACGTGCACACTGACCATGTCGGATGAAAAAATTATACAAAGCACCTCGGCTTTTGCAACATAGTTGTGTATATTATATAAGTATAGTTTATTTATTTTTTTGGTACTTTTTCTGAATATGTACTTATTGATTTTTAATCTGATATTGATTTTTTTCTTTCCCCTTTAGGAGCAACTTGCCAATAATTTGACTTTGATGCAGGAAAACATAAATAATCTAGTCTCAAAACAGGCGTCTCTGATTGGTAAGAAAAAAAAACTTTTTTTTTATAGATAAAGAAGTAAATTATGTGGGGGGTGTTTAATTACAGTCACTGATAGACAATCGTACTGATGACGATGTCCAGACCAGATTAGCCAACTGTGCAGGACATATTATAGTGCACAAGTGTGTGCGCAAACAAAAGTGCACTCTTTATTCCGTCGCTCTCATGATCCGATGATACGGTGGATTTAGCCGTCAAGAGCTTAGACGTAGATCTTAATTAATTATATAAAAGCGAATGTCGGTTCGTTTGTTTGTTACAATTCCACGTCTTCACTAGTCAACTCTTATCATTTTGTATACACATTGTCAGGGGTACATAAAATAACATAGAGTACCTAACACATCCCCCCCTCACTGGGCGTAAACTGGTACTTCAAAATATATATGATATTTTGTGAAGCAAAAAAACTTTAACTTTTCTCAAATTAAATTTTATAATTTAAGTGTACACAATGAACACCGATGTATGGATATATAATACTGGTGGTAGAGCTTTGTGCAAGCTCGTCTGGGTAGGTACCACCCACTCATCAGATATTCTACCGCTAAACAGCAGTACTTGGTATTGTTGTGTTCTGATTTGAAGGGTGAGTGAGCCAATGTAATTACAGGCACAAGGGACATAACATCTTAGTTCCCAAGGTTGGTGGCGCATTAGTGATGTAAGCGATGGTTAACATTTCTTACAGTGCCAATGTCTATTAGCGTTGGTGACTTACCATCAGGTTGTCCATATGCTCGTCCGCCTTCCTATCCTATAAAAAACATCTAATAGTGTATTTGTTTAATCGTTTTTAATACAGTACAATGTATAAGAAAATGTATAATTATTTCTTCAGATCACCTGAACCACCAGGACCACTTAATAGAGACCAAAATCCGTGAACTGAAGCGTTTGGTAATCGCGTCCTCGCAGACTACCAAGTCGGACGCGGAGCTAGCCAAAGCGATGACCGTGGTTCAGCAAGAGGTCGACGAGGAAAAGAGAGACGAGCCAAGCACCGTGGACGGTAATCAGATTCTAACCGGTCTAAGTATACTGATGTGCGCCGTGGTAATACTTAGTAATATTTTCGGAAGGATCAGTTGATCAAAACGCCGTCATACCTCATTGTAAGTTCAATATTAAACGATGTGTAGATTGTTTTCGTATTTATTTCATTTTTGCTTAACGTGCGATGTGAGTGTTGCTCCACTAAATAATTGTTTCGTTGTCAAGTTTGGTATATATTAAATTGAAGGTGGTATTTCATTTGGTGTGACGTGTTCGTGCTGGGAAAACGTTCGACCGAATTAATGGATATATTACGTAACGTAATATGTCGGTAGTATGATGCCGAAATATCGGGAAGTTAGTGCAATGAGATGATCGAACGTAATTAACATAAATATTACATATGAAATCCTTTGATGTATAACTAAAAGCCGACATGATTACGGAAATACGAATTTAAAAACTTTGGCAAATACATTCGCAAACTTTTTTTTTCAAGGCCGTTAACTATTACAGACGGTGTTTGGTAGTGCAAGTGACAGACACAGATAAAAAATTTCGTTATTGCATAATTACATTGAATAGTACTGTTATTTTTACCGTATATATTTTGACGCTAGTATAAATCAGTCGGTTTTGTTATATGTGACGATAAATACGCCTAAAATATAATACGAACACGGTATTTCAAATGAAATGTTGCCATAATATAAACTTTATAATAAATACTGTTGTTGAACATTTTTGTATTCTTTACTTTCATTGATAAAAATATATATTAAAAAAATGGCATTTTTTTTGTATATCGATTGCACAAAGTGAGGTTCGGGAAATGACGAAATGTCAATAAAAAAACCGGTTATATTATTTAATTTGTTATTGTAGTCTAATCGCTGTGCAAGAAAAAGAAAAAAAACTACCCCTATGCGCTATCTCAAACAGTCACTTCGTGTTGGTAGATATCGCTGGTAGTTCTCTTTTTAAATTTCGATTATGTCAAAGTTTTTTTTCTCTGAATAGTGACGATGTGATGGTTTTTATTCCTGCATGCTGCTGGTCGGTTTTTTATGTACTATTATACAATTATTGTTGTCTTGTAATAAATTATTTATCATTCTATTGTTGTTTTATTTTCTTTTTACATTTATATAAGTTAGATCATTTTTGAGAACAATTATGTATTATACTTTTACAATTACTAATGAGCAGCAAATTAAGTTACATTTCATTCAGTTACAATATTACGAAGATACTCGATATTGTAAATATGTAGTTTATTTTATAACTTATTTATATTTTACGATAATGTTTATACACGACGACGAACGTCGTCTAACTTCAGCGCTGAGTTTGGACATTTATCACTCTATTATGATGCGATCGAAAAAATAAACAACATACTGAAAAATCGTTTCGGTTACTCGGTTGTCGTTACTTCTAACAAATCCCGAGGTCCTTGGTTCGAGTTTTATATATTTTGAGGGACACTTTATACCTATTTACTTTTTACCTCTATACTACATAATTCAAAAAATAAATTTATCATTTCCAGTGGTTATAATCTCTGTGACCATGCCTTGTAAAATAATTATTGAAGAACAAGTAAATCTTGTTCAATGGTTAGGCAATAATTAATTAATAAATAAAAAGGTAATTAATAAAAAAATATTTTTTCTTCCAAATTTATTTGCAATATATACTATTGTTATATTTAATATACATTGAAAACGGTCAGAGGAAATTAAAATACTAAATATTGTATTGGCTTTCAATTGGTACAATAAAGCAGATTATTTGTTTCAAAAAGAAACAATTTTTGATCAATTCGTTTTGTCTCGAGCATTTTGTTCACATAAGGCTATGTTAAAAAAATAAGAATAAGACATATATTTTAACAGCTCTAAAAGAAAACGGAAATAATATATTTTTGGAAAATGTATATCCGATTTTCATTATGAATATGGCAATATTGAATAAAGTCAACACTATGAATCGATGTTTAGCGCTTAGACCAGTTTATATGTATTATCTGTGGCTTAAACCAAAGAGAATTACATCACTACATTTATTTGACATTGACGAGAGAATAGACATTAATAAAAGACAAACAAAACATTCAACATAAAACAAAACGTAAAAATATCTATCAAACATACAATTTTGATTAAAAAAAAAATCAAAGGAAAAATGCAAGAAGGTACGTCTAAAAACATTTCGAAACATTTTATGTTATTATGGCGTTTTATTCTTTACGCATATATTTACATTGTTAGATTTAGAGGTGACAGGGGTATCTCGCAGTGGTAGAGTTAGAAAGAAAAGTTCGAAATTGATGGACTTTGAATCGCCTGACGACATTGAGACCAGATTCCGCCGTCAAACTCCACTGAAGACCTATTCGAATGTTAAACATGAGGAGCAAGTGGAATACCAGGAACCAACACCACAGAGGCCGGTCGAGGAAGCTGGCACTGCTTCCGAAGGTGAATCGGATTACTATGAGAACAATGCAGACAACGGTGAAAGGTATAAATTAAATTTAAAGCTTTATATACATTAAATACACATGTAAAATTTGTTCATGTTCTCTTGACTGGTTTCTATAACAACAGTCTCAACAAAGTATATCCAACTGTGCAGGAGATTTGTTATAGTGCTTCAGTGTGATTGTAAAGCTCGTGCACTCTATTCGCACATTATCATAATCAAATGGTTCCCAAATCCACTGCAGAGTTTAGGCACATATCCATTGCCCATCTGTGATATTCGAGGCAAGGCTACACTTTCAACTTCTAAACTTGCAGCTACTGAGTATTTTGGCTTATTATTATGGTTTGTTATTTAAACCAATTACCAAACATTGATTTTAATTACAATAACGATCAGTTACAAGATTTGAACCGCCCAATATCAAATGAAACTTAATAAAAGCATGTAAAAACTTGAACATATGAAATGTTTTAGCATGGAATCTGACAGCTCAGCCTCGGACGAGGGCTCTGCACGTACACCTGCAAATTCCTTGTACATGATGGAGAAGAGTAAGAAAAAGGTTATTGTTAAGGACGGTAGAGTAATTGGACGGGCCAAGGCTCAAAGAAAGGATAAAGGCAAGTCTTATCATATATTATTTCTATAGATGATCCAATGTATAGAATATCTGGATTTTAAAAATTATTTTTCAGGTTGTTCTGAATTTAGAAAGAGAAAAGAAATATTTACAAACAGTATATTAAATAAACTTTAAAAATGTTAGCAATGTCTCATAATTCTTATAATACTTACATTTATCTCTCTTTATAGAACTTTATGCCACATACTACAATAATTTGTAATATCATGTTTGTATGGTTTGTTTTTAATTGATTTGTATATTTTTATTTTCATTGTATATTATTTAAATAATTATCATTTGAAATTATTTATATAAATATAAATCTAAGTGATATATGTATGTAAAATTAATTAGCATAGCTATTTGACGCGTTTTAGGGGGAGGATGTGTGTTAGGTATTTTAGACAAGCACTTGTAATACAACTTTCTCCAAGCCGCGCTTCACTTGATTTATAAGTTTTATGTATATTGGCTTAATAGTTTTTCAGTTAAGTATTACAAAAAGTCTCATTTATCAGTATAGGTGATATGTTTCAGGCAAGACACGCATAACAGCGTACATGATGTGGGCTAAAGAGGCTCGCAATGATCTCCTGAGGAAACATCCCGATTTGGACTTTTCAGCGATATCGAAACGTCTCGGAGAAATGTGGGCTAATGTAAGTTTTCAAGCTTACTAAGATATTATTGGTCTTGTTTTAATTTAAGTTTATAATTTACTTAACTCACATTTGTACGACATAGTCTTAATAACAATTGCTTACCATTTTTAAGTTTCTATGTTCATTTATTCAGTACCACTTTGTAGCATTTCTTTTTTTGGTTTAGTCTTCATATTATGTGCTCAATGTGGTCACTTATAATTCAAGGAGCAATCATATTTTAAAAACATTATTTCACAATGTACTCGTAAGTGTGTATTCTTCGTTGGAGATCCTTAATAATTAAATAATTAATATTTGTCCAGGTAAATTACAATGAAAGATATTTGTGGAAGAGGAAAGCGAAACGGTTTGCTATGCAGAAGGAACAGAATCAACCCGTTGTTAACAAGATCATATCTAATCCAAGTAAGTTTATGCTTATGAGGTATTCAACCCAACCGACAAAACTTTATGTTGCTAATGTTTGTCAGTGTTGTTCAGCGCCTTTTTGGGGGCAGCGGGGAAGTCCTTCCTTGGGGTTCAGGTTTGCTTCACACCGAATTTCATCAAAATCGGTTCAGTGGCTTAGCCGTGAAAGCATAACAGACAGGCAGGGTTACTTTCGCCTTTTTAATATTAGTAAAGGTTAGTATAGATGTCGTAGGTCTTCGAGCTTAATATCATTTTTTTGTTTGCTTAAGAAAAAAAAAAATTTGTATTTTTTTAATATACTAAATGTTATTGTGTCATGTCACCTCGTCTTCTAATGACAATTTCATGCCAAATTTATAATTGTAAAGTCATGTAATACAAGAAACTACTTTTCAAGGTATCCGGCCGGCCCTCAGCCAGGGCCCCGGCAGGCCCCCCGCGGGCCGCGCGCCTGTACCCCGCGCCGCGCCCCCCACTCCGCCGCACCAGGCACTCGTGGTAAGTACCGCCTGTGATCTCTCGTACTCTCATCTCGTGCATAGATAGCAGCGCTGAGCGCTTTCTATCGACTGTATCACGGCGAGTGTTCTGAGGAATTATTCTCTCTAATTCCTGCTTCCCCCTTCCTTTATAAGTCTACGCGTGTTGGCTCTCGATGACACCGCCTAACTGTGTCACCAATTCCATCGCGCACAAAGAAATTTGGCAACTCTTTTCTTTGACACCCTCCAAAAAAATGGAATTCCTTACCAGCTCACGTGTTCCCTTCCTCTTACAACCCGGGTTGCCTTCAAACGAGGCGTAAAAAGGCATCTCGCGGGCCGGCAAGGCGGGGGCGGCTAGTGCAGAACATTCTTCCCGACTGTACCGTCGTCGCGTTTGGACTCTACTACTCAGCTGGAGGGCAAATATATAAAAAAAGTGCTAGGCTTGATTTCTCGCATTCAGCGCTGGGCTGTCACAGTAAGCTACCGATCTTCAGCCGATTTTCATACAAGTTTGACTGTGTCCCGCAGGCGGCGGGCGGCGGCGGCGCGGGCGCGTTCCGCGTGTCGGGCTGCGGCGCCGCCGAGGTGGCCGCGCACCTGCGCCTGCTGGGGGAGAGCCTCGCCATCATCGGGGAGCGCCTCAAGGAGCACGAGGTGCGACCACGACTGCGCAGTAAACGCTGACGCACTCTCTAGTGCCTCGTTGTTTTAAGCCGATTCGACCGGAAATAGCTTAAAGCGTATGACGAGCGTGTCGTCCGAAGTTGATCTGTTAATTTCCTTGTTGTAAAATAAATAATTATAAGCATTCAGGCGCATTGAAGTAACGAAAATCCAAATAACAAAAAAGTCCAAAGGTGTGACGTCACAATTATTTGAAGGTCAAACGGGTCAAATGTCGCAGGGTCAGATCGCGGTGTCGGGTTCGGTGTCGGTGCTGCTGGACACGCTGCTGTGCTCGCTGGCGCCGCTGCTGGCGGTCGCGCGCGCCATCCCCGCCATCGCGCCCCCCCCGGCCCTCATGCGGGACACCCTCCACAACATCGCCTACATCATGCCCGGCCTGTAGGAGTCGTCCAGGACATGACGGATTTGTGTATCTAATATATGTTTTGAGAAATCAATTGACTTTCATTATCCTTATATATATCCTGGGACATTATTCACGCACGACCATCTGATCCCAAACTAAGCAGAGCTCGTACTATGGAAACCAGACAACTGATATACTACATATACTACTTTTCTTTTATAAATACATACTTATATAGATAATTACACCCAGACTCAGGACAAGCAGACATGTTCATGCACACAAATGTCTATATAATCTACGAACCACGCCAACCAGCCCGTCATAGCAGAGATGCGGAAGTTACTGTGTGTTTGAACCGATCATGGGGGGGGGGACATACAGACCTATGGAAATAATGGATGACGTTTTTCCAAGAGCACTAAGCTATATGCCAATAGTTATTTACTGAATTATTCCTTTGGTTGCAAATAATTACTTTTTATTTTGATAAATAAATAAACCGTATTTCTTCTCGTAGTTATAGTATTCTTGTAAACCGATACGCTCTTGGTACGAAAATCATATCGTAAAGGACTTCGTTCCTCCCCGGGTCTCTTCTTCCCCAACCGTATTTTTGTTATTGTTTTAATTTACACGGGACTTATATCGTGTCTTCATCGGAATTTTATGGAGGAAAGTCAAGAAACCGAAAGTTAATAAATCATGTAAATTAATTCAAGTACACATACATTACTGTTTGGGGTTACCCGGTAGTATTGGTACTGTGAGACTTTAATATAAAACCACCGAGTATGTACTGCTGGTCATATAGTGTAAGTGTTCTCTCTCGTTATGTTTTTTTTTTCTGATTGACTTATGCTGTTGGCCCTAATGGCCTTTACAGCGTCACCGGGCTTTGTGGCGAGTACTGGACTCCGCCGTGAATTGGAGCCGTCACGGGCTCTTACTAGACGTCTATCCTGAGGGTGTCTCCTGCGAGATCTCACCTCGGCTCAGGACGTAGTCGGAGGGGTCTCGTTATGAAATTACAAAACCTACTCAGTACTTTGAAAAAAACATTCATATAGCGTGATGTAAAATACACCTAACGCCATCTATTGATGAGAAGATAAAGTAAATAATAATAGGCATAATGTATTTCAATCTTGAAGATACCGCCCACTAAGGACGTTACTGAAAGCAGTATTTCATTGTATTCAACAATTATGTATAATGACAATCGATAAATCGCAAGGCCAAACGATGTCCGTTTGTGGCTTAGATTTGGGCACACCATGCTCATCACACGGACAAGTATACGTGGCATGTTCTCGGGTGGGCAAACCATCGAGCTTATTTGTGTTGGCTAAAGACGGACTGACAAAAAATATCGTAAACTCAATTACTCTTCGAAATTAATTAACTGCTTTAGGATAAAAATAGATTTTCACTTTACATTTAACTTTTAATCAAACAATGAATATGTCCATTACATTAATGAAGTACATTGAATTGAGAAAATGAATGGTTGGTGGTTTTTTGTTTTTATCGGTGGTTATCGCCTTTTTCTGTCACAGGTCCCATCCCCACACACTTACCATACATTCGTTACTTTTTATTTAAAAACCAAAATATTCAGTAGATATCATTTACATGGCAGAACAACGTTTGCCGGGTCAGGTAGTTAATATATAATTATTAAAAAACTATTGGTAGCAAAGAGGTTAATATTAATTAGTATTAATTGACATTTTAAATTTTTATTAATTTCAAAAACAACAAATGTTACCAGGAACGATTTTCATAATTTCCTTATTGTTTACGTTAATTATATGAATGAATATTATACTCTTCTTTATTCACCCCTAATTTAGGGAGGATACAACAATGTTTAATTCACCGATTGCATTATTTTAGTAAGAGGAAAGAGAAAATAAAAAAGTATATTATTATTTAAAAACGTTTATTTTTTTAATTTCACATTATTTACAAAACTTTGTCTACTAGGATGTGACATGTATATACAAAACTGTTTGACAAAACTAAATAATTCCAATGTTGTCGATAATTAAAGACCTTGTACCGTAGATTAAAAATGATGCGATATGTACATTTGTCCCCAAACATCAACTTTTTTTTCAGTTTATACCGTCCACTGCTGGACGAAAGCCTCCCCAATAGACCGCCAACCATCCCAAACGCTTAAGACCAGGGTCTTTAATCAGTGCCTCTTAACTGAAATGACTTAGGGTGCAAAAACGTGGACACTCACCGTAGGACTGGTCCACAAATTTAAGGTCACTCAGCGAGCTATGGAACTCATGATGCTTGGGGTAGAGATGATGATATGAGATTTATTTATGCAAATATAAATATGCGTCGCAATAACTAAGTTCAAACAATCTTATATAATTCATTTACATGTCATCTTTGAGATCCCAATACACAACTTAATGATAACATTCGATTGAAACTTGATTTTATTACAAAGATTATAAAATGGCAATACAGTATAGATAATGAAATTGACATATCTATATTTTATCTGTAACATAAATTCTTCAGTCAGAAACTCTAAATTAAGTTGCAAAAGTGGACATAGGAATAATTTTCGACTGGAGTTTTATATATTACTGTTAGATCTATATTTTGGTTAGGAATATGTCAAAACTATAAAGAGTACTAAAAATTGTCTATGATATCATCTCGATATATTTCATAAGACATCGACAGTCCGCCTCAAGGCCGCGCGTGAGCAAGGTCAATGACAGTTAGCTCAGTGACAATTATTACGCTAATAGTATACAAGTGTATAAACAACGACTAAAGACCAATAATACAATTAAGAGACCATAGACAATATTTGACATATTCCTAACAGCGGTCTTAATTATATCTATCAGACTTCTTGTGAAATGTCCTTCGTATTTAATTGTCTATCGTACCTTAGAATGTATGAAATTTATATGACGCTGCTGGATCAAGAGAATTACAGAGATTTTAGGCGTGACCGTTCAAACGGTGCTATATACAAATTATTACGTTAAACAAATTTATACCTTAACAATAAACGCATAAATGTTAATTTCCGGTACATTGCTAGAGTTACGCCATTCTGGAACTTTATAGAATATTTATTTCATACATTCCTCCTTAGCTCTACTCCATATCTGTGACTTACGTTTGACACACACTTGACAGTTCGACTCAAGTCAGTTAACTCAATGACAATTTATACGTAAATAGTACATAGTTGAATATACAAAGAATAAAGACTAAAAATGACAATAATACATTATTTACTATTGACAATATTACTTATAGATATATATTATTGATATTGTATATTAAACAAATGTATACACAAAAATATACATGGACCGACTGCTCACGAACGTGATATAATCGTAAATGTTTTACGGAATACTGTGATAAAAAAAAACATGAATGATAATATCCCCACCATCGGTCCGATTTGATCTGTCCAGAGTTCTATATTTGTGGTTATTTGAAGATGGTAAATGTGAATAAGCCACACTCTCGCAGCTTTAAAAGAAGACATTCTTTGTCTTCCGGCGACGTGTTTGTATTGCGACAAATTATGGAAAATTTCATAAATATTACTCAACTCAAGTGATTAATAATTATATACAAAATAAGAAAAAAACTAATCATATTTTTTGAAATTTAGAATACGGTCGTTACTTTTGCCACTCAGTGCAATACAACACGATACAACGAAAAATGAACCTTATTACATTGACATACGTATCTAATTGTTTAAAACAAATCAGTCGACGTAAATGTTTAAATACTACAGATAAAACTAATGACACCTTAGTTTAGAAATTTTATTGAGACCAGTTTCATATTAAATACAATCTGAAACAATATAATAAAATCAATTAATATTTATATATTAATATAAACATAGTGTGTTTTACTTGGTGGTAGATATTTGTGCAAGCTCGTCTGGGTAGGTACCACCCACTCATTAGATATTCTACCGCCAAACAGCAGTACTTAGTGTTGTTGTGTTTCGGTTTGAAAATGAGTGAGCCAGTGTAACTACAGGCACAAGGGACATAACATCTTAGTTCCCAAGGTTGGTCGCGCATTGGCGATGTCTATGGGCGTCGGTGACTTACCATCAGGTGGTCCATACGCTCGTCCGCCTACCTATACTATAAAATAAAAACTCACATAGTCACCTAAGTTAGAGGAGCCGCCCCCTGCAGTTGCTGGCCCCGCAGTGGCAGTAGAGCACCTTGCCGGGCACGGAGCCCACGTCGTAGTTGTAGTTCCACGTCAGCTCCGTGCCGGCCTTGATGTGGCTCAGCGCGAAGAACGCCACCCACGGGAAGCGCGGGTCGTGCGTGTCCACGAACACGTTCTGAACGAACACGTTCGGCGAGCACGAGTGCTGCGACATAACAAATATTTTTAATACAAAATTTGTTTTAGATAAAAACTTTTGGAAATAAGCTTTTATCTCATACTATGTTCATCTCAGATCTGAAGAATTTCCTCTCGCTATTCCGTAAGAACTCACTCCATTCGCCCGTGAAATGTTGACAACCGTATAGTGATATATATTTTGATGTGTGTGTGTGTGTGTGCGTGTGTCCTTGAAATGTTATAATTATCTTACTAATGAAAATGAAATTGAGTTATGATTGTATTTTAAATCTTTATGTTGATTGTTTTACATTATAAATGTAAATGTTTTAAATTATTTTATCTTTTATTATTTTTAAGTATTTATTAATGAAAAGAAAGGGTTTAATGTTTTGATATTAGCTTCGTATTTAAATTTAAAAAATGTGTGCACGTCCAAACTTAATTTGTTTTTTAACTTTTCTTTTTGTAGCAAGTAACAGTAATTAGCATGCATGTTAGATTGACCAGTGTAAAAATCGTTGACAACATAAAATTAAAAAACACACACACACATATATATATATATATATATATATATATATATATATATATATATCAATGGATATTGATGAGATCCTTCAGAATGCCTGTTAAGTCAAATCCGTCTACAAGTACTTGCGAACTTGCCAGAGAGTGTGGTGTGTCGAAAAATACTGTAAGTCTTCACCTACGCTCCATTGGGAAGGTGAAAAAGAGCAGGAGACTGGTCCCTCACTAACTTATTCCTCAGCAATCAGAAACCCGTATATATATATCGCATATCACTGATATTTTACGGTTTTTCTGAGATGAATCTAGGAGTTTGCTCTTACGGAATAACCACACCGGTAATCAGCGCTTCTATATTGAACAAAGAATTTGAATTGACTTGGATGCTCCACTGAACGAGATAATTTTGGACAACTTTTTTTTAAATGAACAATAAATTGCAATTTTTTTTTTGTATAACCTATATACTCACATTAAGATATCTCCCGATGTTGCCTTGAACCTTCGCGTCCATGATGTAACACGCTTCGTCTTCCCCGAACAGCGTCCGTACCGATCTGAAAACCGATGAATGTTATATAATGGCTTGTGTTACAACCCGATACCGATAGATGGCGTTTATTCAATGTGTCAATTTTCTGAATCGCGCTGTCTAAATATTCGCTAATATATATATATATATATATATATATATATATATATATATATATATATATATATATATATATATATATATATATATATATATATATATAACCGTAACAGCCAGTGAATGTCCCACTGCTGGGCTAAAGGCCTCCTCTCCCTTTTTTGAGGAGAAGGTTTGGAGCTTATTCCACCATGCTGCACTGATGCGGGTTGGTGGAATACACATGTGGCAGAATTTCAGTGAAATTAGACACATGCAGGTTTCCTCACGATGTTTTCCTTCACCGTAAAGCACGAGATGAATTATTATCCCAAATTAAGCACATGAAAATTCAGTGGTGCTTGCCCGGGTTTGAATCTACGATCATCGGTTAAGATTCACGCGTTCTTACCACTGGGCCATCTCGGCGTGGCATATATATATATATATATATAGTAGTACAATAATTATTAAGTGATGAAATAAATTATAGTTGTATGAACAAACATAAGAAAGCTTTTCCTTAGTTTCATTTTGACGGGCCGGTTGGCGTGGTTGGTAGATACTTGCCTTTCACACCATGGTTGTGGGTTCCATTTCATCCCAGGGCAGACATTTGTGAGCATGAACATGTCTGTTTATCCTGAGTCTGGGTGTAATTATCTATATAAGTATGTATTTACAAAAGAAAAGTAGTATATGTAGTATATCAGTTGTCTGGTTTCCATAGTACGAGCTCTGCTTAGTTTGAGATCAGATGGCCGTGTGTGATTAATGTCCCAGGATATTTATTTATCTATTTACTACTTTGATCCCCCGAAATTAGTAATTAATTCGGCGTAAACATATATTGCTAGGAAATTTAAGAAAAAACGCTCTATCAAAGAACTGAGTCGAGTCGAACACCAAAAAACGAACTGTTTATAGGCCAAACGCACACATACTTAACGACATTTAAGAACGCGACCAATTTCCGCTTCGCGTGGTAACCAATTGAATCTTAGCCGACGATCGTTTATAATTATAAGATAATAACCATACGTATCTGTCGTAGTAGTCATAAGCCCCTCTCCCCCCCCCCCCCCGAATCAACAGAAGTTCTACAAGCCATTACATACCTGTATTTAGATATAAATTCGTTGGCACCCATACCGGCGGCCGCCGTGAAACATGACGGCTCCCTCACTGCAAGCAAAAGAAACTTATTAAGAATTTATACTATAGTTTGACCAGCTACCCGTCCAGGCTTCACTCGGGTCAAATAACGGTCATAGAAAAAACTTTATATTACATAATATATCTATAGGTTTACTCGGAACACACCAGTTACTTCCCGGTCGCCAATGATTTCAGCCAATGGCCCAGTGGTTAGAACGCGTGAATCTTAACCGATGATCGTGGGTTCAAACCCGGGCAAGCACAACTGAATTTTCATGTGCTTAATTTGTGATTATAATTCATCTCATGCTTTACGGTTAAGGAAAACATCGTGAGAAAACCACAGCCACATGTGTATTCTACCAACCCGCATTGGAGCAGCGTGGTGGAATAAGCTCCAAACCTTCTCCTCAAAAAGAGGAGAGGAGGCCTTTAGCCCAGCAGTGGGACATTCGCAGGCTGTTACGGTCACGGTACGGTTACACAAAACCTTTATGAATTATAAGCCTAAACCATGAATCACTCCGTCCAAAAATTAAATTATTTAATTAATTGAAATTACCGAAAACTCGTTGGGCAGTTTCTGAGTTTCGCGTTTAGATCGACAGATGCGAAATCTGCCGTTCTTAAATAAAAAAATCAATCAAAAGTACCTTCTTCATCATCACTGATGGTGATGCAGTCCTCATCTGGATTTTGTTCTTCCTTTATCTCCTTTTTATCGGCTTCCTTTTGATTCTCTTCCTCTTTTATTTTTTCATTCTTTTTCTCTTTCTTCGACTCCCTTTTTCGTAAACGTTTACTGAAACAAATTAAATCTAATTAAAAATCTCTTAAAATAATTATTATAAAATTATTATTAAATCATAATTTTATGAGATTTTTTTTTATGCTAGTAGGCGGACTAGCTATTGTACCACCTGATAGTTGGTGGTCACTTTCATCTATGCACCACCGACCTTGGGAACTGAGATGTCAAGTCCCTTGTGCCTGTAGTTACAATGGCTCACTCACCATTCCAACTGGAACGCAACCGTACTAAATATTGTTATTTAGCGACAGAATGTATATATATCTATATATCTTTCACGTCTTATCTCCTCAACCGGTCATCGTGAAATATCGCATACACAGTCAGGGGTACATAAAAGGTCAAACTATATATACTCTGGTGGTAGGGCTTTGTGCAAGCTCGTCTGGGTAGGTACCACCCACTCATCAGATATTCTACCGCAAAACAGCAGTACTTGCTATTGTTGTGTTCCGGTTTGAAAGATGAGTGAGCCAGTGTAATTACAGGCACAAGGGACATAAAATCTTAGGTCCCAAGGTTGGTGGCGCATTGACGATGCAAGCGATGGTTAACATTTCTTACAATGCCAATGTCTAAGGGCGCTTGGTGACCACTTACCATCAGGTGGCCCATATGCTAACCTAACCTAACCCCCCCCCCTCCATTTTCAAGGCCGGACACGATTACTCTATACTCACTTGAACTCAGCCAGGCCGAGACCTATATGTCCCGGCTCGAAGTCATCATCCTCTAGGTCCGTCTTGGTGTTACTCATCTCTTCATCTGACGACTGTTCCTCCTCTTCAGTTTCCTCTGACGCTTTCGACTCGAGTTCCTTCTGTTTTGTCATAAAATAAAATAAGGTTATAGCTATTTACATAATTATACTTACTGTATTTATACTAGAACCTCTGACAAAACTATATGTATTTTTATGTTACGGATTACTAGGCTACACATAATTCCACTTATATGCCACCTGATGGTAAGTGGTCACATTGGCAATGTAAGAAATATTAAACATCCGTAAGGGATTCTTATATTTGACGGGCCGGTTAGCGTGGTCGGTAGATACTTGCCTTTCACGTCGAAGGTTGTGGGTTCGATTCCTACCCAGGACAGACATTTGTGTGCATGAACATGTCTGTTTGTCCTGAGTCTGGGTGTAATTATCTATATAAGTATGAATTTACAAAGAGAAGTAGTATATGTAGTGTATCGGTTATCTGGTGTCGATAGTACGAGCTCTGCTCAGTTTGGGATCAGATGGCCGTGAGTGAATAATGTCCCAGGATATTATTATATTATAGCCAATACGCCAGTAACTTTGTGGACAAAGATGTTACGTCCCTTGTGCCTGTCCTTACAATCTCACACTCCAAACCGGAACACAATAAGTACTGCTGTTAAACGATTGAATACCTGATGAGTAAGTAGGCAACCCAGGCGGACTTACAAAGCTCTACCACCTAATGCCTATTTCAAACACAAGACGAATAAAAACAAAAAAAAAACAACTTATACTATAAACAACACGATATCATTGGTCGAGATCTTGTATAATCTATGGTATTCTCTATGGATTCGCGAGAAAATGGTCTTTTCAATATCCGCAAAGTTGTAATCGGAACTTTGAACGTTAAATTAAAGCGTATATGAGTACTTAAGTGTAATATTGTATTATAAATAAATATATATTATCGAGAACTGTTTGTAGTTTACAATACAGCAGAGCTGTTAGCGAATCGTATGGAATATCTAAATCTATGGTTTTTTTATCTGTACACTGTGATTGGAATACTGTATACGTCACAGCATGTAAAATTAAACTAGTTTAGGATTGATATCGGTGGGTATGATAACGGTTTTAGCGTGTAGGCTAATCTTGAGATACTGAGGCGTATATTATTCAGAGACCGATCCAGGTATACGGCTAGCCAATACTCAAAGAACGAAGAAATAATATATTTTTATTTAAGACACGTAACAATTATTTGAGTAACCTGTACTGACTAAACAATACCTTATAATAATCTAATAAGAAATTGTTATGATTTCGTCATCATGCCAAATATGGTGCAACTAAAAAGGCGAAGTGCTGACGGCACACGGTCACCAAACTGACCTTGTCTAACTTCTTGATGTGCTCCGGTATATCCTCCTCGTAGCCCTCTTTCATCTGCTCCACGACCTCGATGTAGTCCAACTCAGCCAGGTACTCGTCCCCCTCGTTGAGGCCGTCCTACAGCACAACACAAACGGTTATCATTATTATTATTTTTAATTTAATTACAGGAAAACATCGTGAGGAAACCTGCATGTGTCTAATTTCACTGCAAATTCTGTCACATGTGTATTTCACCAACCCTCAATGGAGCGGCGTGGTGGAATAAGTCCGAACCTTCTCCTTAAAAAACGATTGGCCTTAGTCCAGCAGTGGGACATTCACAGGTTGCTTTTACAAAAAAAATTGTCATCTGGTAATACTACAGAGTATTAACAGATATTTCGCAGTAGAATAATGAAAAAAAAAGTTGATTTATGGTCCAACTTGTATATAACTTTTTTTTTTTTAAATTGGTCGGCGATACCTGGTGGAAAGTGGTCACCATCGTCTATAGACATTAGCATTGTAACAAATATAATCTGTTACAGTGCCAATGCGCCACCAACCTTGAAAATAAGATGTTATGTCACGCACTCACCCTTCATATACACCCAACAATAATAAACTATTTCATTCTTTAATTTAAATATTTCATTTAAAAAAAAAAAACTCTCACCAAGTTTGCTGTTGCATCTGTGAGCAAGTTACCCGCGTACACGCAGAGGAAGGACCCCTTGGGGACGTCATTGAGGGTCCTTATACCCCAACCTCGGTTCAGAGTTTTGAATACCTGAAATGGGATATTTTTTCTGATATAATAGAACCGACATATTATTTACTGTCAATTATCACATTGAATGAAGAATATCTTATGAGATAATAGTTTATAAACTCATAAAATTGAAAACAGTTTTTCTTCTATGTTATAGGTCAGCATAAAGACAAATGGGCCACCTGATGTGAAGTGGTCACCACCGCCCGTAGACATTGGCGCCGCAGGAAATATTAACCATTCCCTACATTGCCAGTGCGCACCCAACCTTGAAAACGAAGATGTCCCTTGTGCCTCAATAACTTAGCTAAAGCGAACACTTGAATGTTACGTTTGAACTTACCTGCAACTTAAGCTGTAGAGGATGCTGCGCGACGCGATTGAGACACGTGTGTTTACATTTACATCTGAAAGGTTATAAGTAAATAAGTTAACAAGCGTTATATATATTTAAACGGGAGACAGAGAGGGTACGATTGCTTTTTTAGTGAGTATTTCGGTGGTTATGATTTCGGTGCATCAGGGCGAACTAGGCCTCTTGGGTGCCGGCGCAAATGCGTTTTTTAAGAGAGATAACAAAAAAGGACCCTAGACCTAGATCCGCAATGCTAGGATCTAGTCACAAGCATTTACTGTAAGTGTGACCTTGAAAATAATAATGGGTAGCATTCTCACCTGGAATTACATTCATAAATGCCCGAAGGCAAGGGCTCCGGCAGCCTCTTGTACACGTAGCCGACGTTATCGCCTTCCAGGCCGATCGTTCTAGCACCTTCTAGAGTCATCTTCCAGCAGGCGCATTTCGTTTTATCCTGAATGATACAGAAAATTTACTTTAAATAATCCATATTCATTCATTCATTCATAAACACAAATCAGGCACTAGAAAACAAAATGGCGCTTAAGCGGGTTCGGACACGCAACGATCGATTGAGAATACAGACGCCTCACCTCGCAGTCGTCGTCGCAGTCGCAGCCGCACAGGAAGTCCGGGTCGAGGTTGAGCGGCACGCCGGCCGTCGGCGTCCGCTCCGTGTTGTACGAGCAGAACTCCGGCAGCGAGTCGTCGTAGTAGTTCACGCACGGCACCGGCACGTTCTCCTTGCCGTGCGAGAGGTCCTGCGCGACACGCTCCGTTACGACTCGCGTCTCGTTAATATACTTCGATATTGACGATTCGTTTCGTCAAGGTCACAGTAGCAATACGATTACACGCACGCGCTTCACGTGCGATACACACGCACCGCGATCGTCACAACTAATAATGATAATAATATCCTGGGACATTATTCACACACGGCCATCTGATCCCAAACTAAGCAGAGCTCGTACTATGGAAACCAGACAGCCGATATACTACGTATACTATTTTTCTTTTATAAATACATACTTATATAGACAATTACACCCACTCACGACAAACAGACATGTTCATGCACACAAATGTCTGTCCTGGGTGGGAATCGAACCCACAACCTTCGGCATGAAAGGCAAGTTCATCTACCAACCACGCAAAAAAAAAACAAATTGATTATATTGATATTATAAAAATGGTGATGAACTAAATATATATGTTTAAAAAGCGGGGAGTTAGTATTCGCTGATTTTCATGCAGGACAGATAAATAATAATATAATTGGAAGAATATAGAGAGATCTTGGTGTCCGCTGTCGGTTCGTTTCGGTAGAATCTACATTCTACCATGAGCCGGTGACCATAAGCCGGTATCATCTTTTAAATGTATTATTTAAAAACGGAGATTCAAAAACGCTTATAAAGTCAGTTAGAGTAATGATAAAGACTTGAATATTGCATACTAATTACCCGCGGTTTCTACCCGCATGGGAGGGGGGCGGCTTTGGTGCACTATGTTCTTTTATGTACCCCAGAAACCGTGTATGCAAGGTTTCACGATTATCGTTTTAGTAGTTAAGATGTGAAAGCGTAACAAACAAGCGAACACACACACACACTCGTATTCATAATTATAGTAAATTAGATTTGATTTATTGCATTATAAACTAAAATTTAGTTTCGTCGCCACAGAAGGAAAATCGGCAACTTTTATGTGGTCAAAACAAAAAACTATATTACTAATATAATGTTTAACTAACTTTAAATAATAAAAAATTGCCAACAACTTCGGTGGAAACGAAATTAATAATAGTAATAATAATTTCTTTAAAAATATACCTCGTATACCTGAAAGACATGAGGAAGAGAAACGTATAAATGGCCAACCGTTTCAACTGTTGAACTGTCACGTGAAGTGTACAGTGCATAGATTAAAAAGTATAACACACCGGGCGATATTCAGTTATATTTAATCTGTTTAAGGTGATGTGCCCACCAATGTGACGATAACTAGCGTAGACAAAATCAAATAACGATTGTCGTATATAAATATTACAGATAATTAAAAATTGAAACGAAAGCGAAGTTCGTAATCGTTTCGACGAGTGTCGAATGAACTGTGACTAGCCCCCCCCCCCCATGGGATCAAAATCCTTGAAACTATGACGTCGAACGATGATTGCGTCACTAGTAAGATTAGTAGCACGCTAATTAGCACGCTCATTAGCATGTCTAGTCATGATATTCGTTATAAGACTTCATATTATTTATGCAAAGGTTGTTTGTAAAACAATGTGGACTCTGCAGCTGAGTATATAAGCTGTTTGTTTACTTATGTTGTTATGTTATATATATATATATTTCTCGCTCCGCATCTCTTTAAATGTAAACATAAAGGCTTTTCTTTTTAAGATGAGGTTTGGACGTTAAACCACCACGCAGTTCCAGGGTCGGTGTAACCAAATGGCAGAATATTCTCACTTATGTTTTCATTAAACAGTTCTATCTTAATTAATAAATAAATGAACTGCGAAACCATTACATGAATTAATCAATCTGTTTGATTTTTTGAATTGGAATATAACTTATACATACGACCTTTTCAAGTTAAGCGTGTCAAGTTACGCGATAGACATTATGACACGCGTCATTAATTCTTTGGTGGACACAACACCTTGGAGACAGTTATGCATTGGTCACGAAGAGACTAATAGAGAAATATGAGACAATATGATTGTCGCAGGTAGCGAACACAGGGTGCACGCTCTGACCAAGGGTCAGGCTCGAGTGTGCCTTGTGAGGTGTAGATGTATCATATCCTAGTACTTAAATTCCGGCCTGCTCATGGGAATGTATCCCATTTAACCTTGGAACTGGACTAGCTACGTGAACTGATCGTCGTGATCTGAATATCGGCCGGTGCATCGCCTATGTGCGCACCTTCTTGCCGACGAAGCAGCTGTTGAGCACGAACTCGGCCAGGCAGTGCGTGCTGGGGCTGAAGTCGAACAGGTCGACGGCCATGTCGGAGCGCACGGCGCGCAGGTAGGCGTGCAGCTCGCGCACGTCGCGCGTGCGGCGCCCGCACGGCGCCACGTACAGCACGCTGCGGCCCCCCTTCCAGCGCACCACCTGTCTGCGGGGTGAGGGGGAGGGGTGTTAGCGCTCCGACCGGGGACAACAGAAGAATAGACTACTGTCTGGAGATGACCATACATTTCATTTATATTTCATTTATATTAGACGGCTCGGCCGCTCTGAGAGAATCTTAGGTAAATATAATATAATAATATAATATATAATCTAAAATCGCAAAAGGAAAAGTAGATTAGATTTCGACTTTGCCATCAATCGCAGACGATCGAGCGATCTGTACTGCACAATAATTTCGAAAAAAATGACAGTAAAAAAAATATATAACTTTAATGAATTTGAAAGTTAAGTCAAAGCCAATGTCTATGGTCGTCTACTTAACAATGGCCCACTTACTGCCTACACAGTCTGCCTACCCAAAACAATAAAAAAATTTAAATAGCGATTTTTCATCATAATAATCATCATAATAATTTATTTGCATGAAATGTAGTTTGTTTTACAGTTATGTTAAGATTTCCAATACGTTTCTAATAATTTTCGCCCAAAATAGACAAGCAAACATATTTGTAAACAAGTAATTAAAATTAAATTCAGATCACACCAAAAGCTTATTCAAATAATTCTATTGATATAGTATAAAATTATAGATATATAAAATAAAATTTGGTTTAAAAATAACAAAAGTAGATGTCGTATTTTTTTCCGAATAAACTTTACCGAATATCAAAATACTTATGACTATAATTATTCACAAATTTTCTGAATAAATGAAACATAAATATTATATCTAAGTTAAAATATTTTACACGTCAAATTGCGTCCATAATGCAGGCCGCATTTCCACGCTGTACGGCAATGGACAACCTCTGCGCCAAGTAGGACCTGGAGCGACTGTCAAATCCCCTCTCTCTAAGGCGACAGCCAATCTCCCTGATTAAAGCAAGGGCATCCGACCCCCAACATCCCGAAATACTTATAAATACTTATGACTGGCCTTGTATTTGCTTTCCTAAAAATTGTAAATAAATTTAGCAAAGCTTTCACTCACCTCTCCCAACCGCTCAGTAACGGTTTGGTCAGCGGGTTGTACGTTCGGAGATCCTTGAGATCGAGGACGTCTGTCCTCTTGCATTTCGGCGAGCACGTATGGGGTACCATTTTGTACGGTTTAACCGCACTCTTCGGCGTGTAGAACTGTGAACGAACGGTTAAAGTATATTAATATCACAATACATGAGGCACAGGGAATACGTTACAAGACGAAGCGCTTTGAATCCACAGATCCAGGTGTCTACAGATCCAGAGTGAAATGGTTTCTTCTAGGCAAGCGTGCTACATCCTAGACCAGTGATTCTCAACCTTTTTTTTGTTGCGGCACACTTTTAACGATTTCAAAATTTGTCGGCACATAAAGAAAAATATAAGTTTAAAATTTATTTACTTAAATATACACAATGCGTAAAATACATTTTTATACAATTGGATTCGTACCCAATCAAATTTTATGGACATAAATATCTAATTTTTTTTTAATCTTTTTTGTTTCTGGATTTTTTTTTAAATCATATTATTTGATAATATTAACATACAAAAAATTTGGCGGCACACTTTTTGAATTTCGCGGCACACAAAAGTGCCGCGGCACACGACACGACAGTGAGAATCACTGTCCTAGACCGAGTCGATGCTTAAAATCAGGCAAGTCAACGGTGAAATGCTTGCTTAATAAGTGTAAAATAGAACGGTTATCGTCACAAAATGTGCGACAAAAATTCCACGATAGCGTATCCCATGCAGGGGTTTTTTTTTATAGAATAGGAAGGCGGACGTGCATATGGGCCACCTGATGGTAAGTGGTCACCAAACGCTCTTAGACATTGGCTCTGCAAGAAATGTTACCCATCGCTTACATCGCCAATGCGCCACCAACCTTGGGAACTAAGATGGTATGTCCCTTGTGCCTGTAATTACACTTGCCTACTCACCCTTCAAACCGGAATACAACAATATCAAGTACTGCTATTTTGCGGTAGAATATCTGATGAGTGGGTGGTACCTACCCAGACGAGCTTGCACAAAGCTCTACCACCAGTTGCAATAGTGCTTTTTTTTAAATTAAGAAGGGGGCAAACGGGCATGAGGCCCATGATATATATATATATATATATATATATATATATATATATATATATATATATATATATATATTAAATGTTTCTTTTAGCATATAACATTTGAAGAATGAGTAAAGATAAACAAATCTTATATTTACATATTAAATTATTATTTGATTATTGTATTTTTCTTACAACATTTTTATTTGTAAATTAGCTAAAGAAAATAATATCAATTGCTATCATATTGCTATAACACAAACGATACGTAATATTGCATCCTTGTTTTGTCATACCCACATTACTTTAAGTGAAGAGTCTAATTGTTGTTCTTTATTTTTGTGTACCGTCCGTATGTTGTATATATAATATTTAAGTATGTCTTCTCAAATATTTAAAGTGACTTGTATTCCTTTTTTTTGAGAAATAAATTCTTAAGCCATTGAATGTGGTTAGCCAATAGCTCCTTTGTTTTATTCACAACGAACGATTAATATCTCCTAATGGTTCAGAGCCCCCCCCCCCGTACTCACGACGACCCTGCTGGCGACGCTGTCCAGGTTGGCGCCGGCGGGCGGCGGCGCGGGCGCGGCCGTGGACTTCTTGGCCACCGCGCGCTGGCGCCGCAGCTCCTGCGGGCGACACCGTCTCTTAGTGCTGACACTCGGAGAGCTGAGCCGAAGGTTGCTTAATCGTGTTTATAATTAAGCGGCGGTGGAGGAAAACATTGTGAAGAAATCTGCATGTGTCGGATCATATCGCATGTGTATCCACCGACCCATATTGGAGCCGCGTGGTGGTCTAACTTCTAAGCCTCCTCAAACGGACGGGCTGTTTTTTTACAGGTAAATAAATTTAATGCAGACAGAATCGCGGGAAATGGTTATTTATGAAAAAAAACAATCTCTTCGACCATATCTAGGGAGGTTAGGGGTTTCCCGTCCCGACCCGCGCTCGCGTCCAACACTCGACACTCAATTTTATACAATATGTTTGTATTCTTGGGAAATACGTTTCGCTGTGTTAAAACTTTCTTGAGGGTTACAAAAATGACAAACGTATAATTAATATAAAACTAACCTCGTTTTGTGTCTGTGCTCGCTGCAGTTGGGTCTGCGGGTCGCCCGCTTTGCTGGGTTGTTCATCGGATCTCGTATACTCCACATACGGCATGTTCATCTGCAACGTACATACAGAGTAGTATAGGACGACACGTAAGGTGCCACAGCGCGGGGGGTGGGGGGGCTGCACGCACCCTGGCCTGCGGCTGCGCGCGCGGCACGGCGCGGGGGCGGTGGCGCTCGGCCGCCTGCAGCTCCAGGTAGAGGGGGGCGAGGCGGGTGGAGCCGCGGTAGATCCACTCGCGGCGGTCGCGGCGCAGGAACTGCACCTCCACCAGCGACGCGTCCACGCGCACCACGCTGGACGACCACCACTTGCCTGGCGACGAGACGGGACGGTGACCACTCGGTGATCGCAGATGTTACGTATGAGCCGACGTATCGGGTGGGGGCTCACCTCGCCACTCGGTCTTGAGTTTCTGGCCGGCGTGCAGCCGCACCATGGGCCGCTCGGGGTAGGCGAACAGGTACTGGCGCACGAAGTCGCGCGAGTAGGGGTGCACCTCCTCCCACACGAAGCACGAGCACTCGCACACGAGGCGCGTCTGTGCGTGCTGCGCGTACTGCGCGTAGCCGTCGTCGAAGAAGATCAGGTAGCTGTGCAGTGTAATTCGATGTGAAACTAAATCTTATAATATTATGAGAAACCCATTTTGTGTCTTAACATCTTGGCAATTAGGTCTAAAATGGAACTTTAAGAATTAATTTCTTTAAAATAATGAAATATCAATGGAAATACAGCGAAAGGCGACATTGTATCCAAAAACCCTTTAGTAGAAGTCACAAAATTATGTATATGTACATATACATTTGTAGCGTGTATGTGTGTCTTAGTATTCCAAATTTAAAACTTATTATTATTCAATAAAGAAGCGTTACACTTGCTTACTAACTGTCAAAGTTTACCACCGTTTCGGGCATAAACGCCACAGACCCGAAAAGAACCGGCGATAGAAACCGGGATTGAGCTTGATAAGGGCGCCGTACTCCGAAGCCAGGGTTGTCTGAGTTGAAGTAAGCGTCTCGTCTCTGGACTAACGTCAGTCCGGCCAACTTAGATTGCGCTTACAGTACTCACCGATAAGAATTAACCGGATTCGGTATCTCGGCTACGACACCGGAGTAGTATGTCTCGCGTTTATTCGTGTCCTTGAAGAGCGCTATGACACGACGACCTGAAACAAATATTTTTTATTATATATTTCATTTAAACATTAGAACGCGAATGAGCTATTCAAAAATAACAAAAAAAGGCCTAGATAGTCCAGTTGAACACGTGAATTCGAGCAAAGAATTACTTTTTTATGTAAGAGGGGGAAAACGAGCAGGAGGCTCACCTGATGGAAAGTCCTACCTCCGCTGATGGACACCTGCAACACCCGAGGGCTTGCATGCATTGCCCTTAATGCGTACGCTCTTTTCTTGAAGGTTTTTATGTCATGTCGAAATCTGGTTCCCCAGTGCCATCAGCCAATCAAGCGGACATCACCATTTTTATAATATCAATATAATCAATTTGTTTGATAAGTATGTGATGACGGGCCAGTTGGCGTGGTTGGTAGATACTTGCCTTTCATGCCGAAGGTTGTGGGTTTGATTCCCACCCAGGACAGACATTTGTGTGCATGAACATGTCTGTTTGTCCTGAGTCTGGGTGTAATTATCTATATAAGTATGTATTTACAAAAGAAAAGCAGTATATGTAGAATATCAGTTGTCTGGTTTCCATAGTACGAGCTCTGCTTAGCTTGGGATCAGATGACCGTGTGTGAATAATGTCCCAGGATATTAATCTTATTATTATATTCAGGGTTTCGTGCTAAAACTCGGACTTAAACGACAACAGAAGCAGATGCAACTGAAATATTTGTGACCAATCATCTAATTCAGATCTAGTAACGAAACGTTACTGACCAATGGTCATCCTGACGTCAGGGGGCTCGTAGTACGCCAGGCACCTCGCCGGGAGTATCTTGTACATGTTCTTCGTCACTTTGTGTTCAAATTTAACACGACACAGTGTGAATGTTGAATTCTGGAATAAGTTAACGATTATTTTTTTATGTTTATTTATTTTATTAAGGATATGTGCGACTCTTCAAGGCGGCCATTTTAATGTACAACATTTTTTTTGTATTAATTATAACAGATTATAACATAAACAATATTTTTTATAATACTAAAAATTGCTATATATATATTAACTACTAAACTAAAAATTATAATATAACGGTTAGGAGATTCTTTAATGCCTACAATGGGGTTGTTAGAAAAAAACGCGCACTAATTTCAAGCCGCCATTTTGTCGTTGGTGTGACTTGTGATTTTTTTTAATATGCTCAATTGTGTTATTTGGATTTTTAAGAGGAATCGAGTGAGTGATTTACTTCAAGTTGTATAATTTGTCGTTCTATTTTTAAAAAGAACATTTTGAGTTTCATTATAATCAGTTTCACTGCTATGGATGTTAAATATACAATCTATACTAATATTTGATGAAATTGAACACTGAACCGATTTTGATGAAATTTGATATAAAGAAAGGACATAGGCTACTAACATCTGTCCCCCTCCCAAACACGCGGGTAAAAATTATTATTATAAAAATGATAAAAAGCATGTAACTGAAATTTAACCCCTACTGGGAGAAAGAGGGGGACAACAAGACTGTAATCTTCCCAATGCTGGATAAAGTTTTCCTTATCTTTCGAGAAGGACCATAGAAATCAATATATATATATATATATATATATATATATATATATATATATATATATATAGATATAAGTATCAAACTCACAGGTGGCTTCGGTATTATGTCAACGATCTTCGCTTTGAGCCAGGAACCGAAGGCGTTCTTCATCGCATACACCGTCATCCCGGCCTTGACGGGAGGCATCGTGATTTCCCCTGGCGGCGGCAGATCCTTCGGGGCTGATTCCGCAGACAACTTTACGACTGACACGTCCGTATTCTGAAAAGAAAAAACAAAGTAAATTAATTTATATAATATGTCATAATTAACATAAATATACGATAAAGCCTATCTCAGTATGTACGATTTCGCTGATAAAAAAATCCACCACTATTTGTATGATGATTGACAGGCACGAGGGATATCAAATCTTAGTTTGTAATTTGCGGTGTATGGTTAATATGTCTAACAGTGACTACAGGCGGTGGTGACCACTTACCGTCAGGTGGCCGTTCTACCGCACCGCATAATATTCTCGATAAAATTAAACAAGTAAAATTAGTGTGCAATTCCCACTCGTTCACACGTACGTGCGCGCGGATCGCATGAGAAGGAGGTAGTGTATGTGCGTGCACACAACACACACACACACACACACACACACACACACACACACACAATAGTAAGCATAGAACAGTCTAGAACTCTAGAGATTCTAACGGAAGTAAATTTATATATTTATACTCACATCATCTTCAGCCTTTTCGCTCGTCACTATCATATTCTTCGAATCCTAAAACAAAGAATATACATATATATGTTATATATATACAAATGTGTATGTCTGTACGTTTAAGACGAAAAGACTTTGACATTGACCGATCGCTATGAAAATTGATATATGTATGTACTGTTTAATGTGGAAGGTTTTCATACAATCCCCTTCGTTCTAACTCGTCGCTAGATGGCGTTACAGCACATCAACTCTATACCAAGCGAGCAAAGCAAACAGCAATACGTAGGTGTATTCTAATATGACAACAATGGAATGGTATGACTACAGTAATTACATACTATATACTAATAAGATACGTATGTGTTAAGCTAATACTTAAAATAACCATATTAACAATTATTTAAAATAAAAGCCGAGATGGCCCAGTGGTAAGAACGCGTGAATCTTAACAGATGATCGTGGGTTCAAACCCGGGCAAGCACCACTGAATTTTCATGTGCTTAATTTGTGCTTGACGGTGAAGGAAAACATCGTGAGGAAACCTGCATGTGTCTAATTTCACTGAAATTCTGCCAAATATGTATTTCACCAACCCGAATCGGAGCATCGTGGTGGAATAACCTCCAAACCTTCTCCTCAAAAAGGGAGAGGAGGCCTTGTTCCGGTTTGAAGGGTCAGTGAGCCAGTGTAATTACAGACACAAGGGACATAATATCTTAGTTCCCAAGGTTGGTGGCGCATTGGTGATGTAAGCGTTGGTTAACATTTCATACAATGTCATATCCTCCACCTACCTATTCTTTAAAAAAAAACAATAACAGCGATATTAAAAAATAAACTTTTTCCTTTCTTTATATGAAACTGTGTAGTAATAATATACCTCGCTATTTTTTTCATTTAACGGCGTATACCCCAACGGTATAGCGGGACGTTTGGCTGGAATCTCTTTGGACGGTGACCGTGTTCGTTTCATTGTAACATGCTGTAAAGATAAATAAGCTCGTATTTATTAAGAAACATAAATAAAATCTTATTTATAAAAAAGCTGATATGGCCCAGTGGTTAGAACGCGTGAATCTTAACCGATGTTCGTGAGTTCAAGCCCAGACAAGCACAACCGAATTTTCTTGTGCTTAAATTGTGTTTATCTCATCTCGTGAGGAAACCTGCATGTGTCTAATTTCACTGAAATTCTGCCAGATGTGTAATCCACCAACCCGTATTGGAGCAGCGTGGTGGAATTAGCTCGAAACCTTCTTCTCAAAAAAGGAGAAGAGGCCTTAGCCCAGCAGAGCGGCATTCACAGATAGTAACGCCAGGGTCCGCTTTCCTGCATCTTTGCCTCCACTTTGCCCGATCTAAAGCGTCCTCCTTAGTGAGATCGTGCTCTCTCATATCGTCCCTCACAACATCGAGCCAGCACTTCTTAGGCCTGCCGCGGGATTTAGGGCCTTCGACAAAAAGTCCAGGCATCGGTTCTCGACATAGTCTGGCGGTCTGCGGCTAATGTGGCCAAACCAACGGAGACGGCTTTCCTGCAACTTATCCGCTACATCGCACACGCCAAGGCTACCACGGATGTGCTCGTTACGAATGCGATCTAGTCGCGTAACGCCACACATCCACATTTTAGCGACGTGAAGTTGCTGAACATGTCTCGCGAGAACTGGCCACGTCTCGCTGCCGTACAATAAGACTGGTCGGATGATGCACTTGTACACAAGGCCCTTTAATTTTACCGGTATCCTGAGATCACAGATTACCCCGGTGACTTCCCGCCATTTGGCCCAAGCTTCGTTTATTCGAGCTCTAACGTCGTGGCCGATCGTACCAAACTCGTGCAGTACGGACCCGAGGTATTTAAATTTTTCCGTCTTGTTAACGGATTCTGACCACAGGCCATATACTCGGTCTTCGCAACATTTAGCATCAGACCGCCCCTCGCTAGCACACCCTTCCACTGGTTCACCTTTTGGTAAAATACCTGCTTGTCCTCATTTACCAGCATACATCGTGAGCCAGGGAGACAGGGCTCATGGGCTTTCGCTGTGACAACGTCAAGCACTACACTGAACAGGAAAGGGTGCGTGTCGCCAACGGCCGTTCTTACTATTGATTCCGAACTATGGTACATGTTTCGGATAATGTCAATATAGATTTGTGGCACGTTCTTCATCTTCAAAGCCCACCAGATAATTTGGCGTGGGACGCAGTCAAACACCTTCTGCAGGTCTAGAAACGCCATGTGGGCCTCGGCCAGTATTCTTAGGGCGAAGATGGGGTCTATGGTTCCAAAGCCTGGGCGAAACCCATATTGACATTCCGAGACAATGCATTCTTGCAGGAACCTTGAATCGATTACGCGTTCGAAGAGTTTCATGGTGTGGCACATAACCTTAATACCGCGGTAGCTTTCGCAGTCCTGTACACTACTTTTGCCTTTATATACTGGAGTAATGATACTCAATCTTTTCTGTAATGATAATGTAGTTGGTTGCCTGGAAGAGATCGCTGTGTTTATAGAGATCGCTATTGTTTATAATTATCGCTATACATTCATTTAGGCCAGTGTTTCCAAACATAGGGCCCACGCCCCACGGGGGGGGGGCAATTTGACTGTTAAGGAGGGCAATTTAAAAATGGACTCGATACGACTTTAACCCTTTTGATTTGGGTTATTGAAATGCAATGCTAGATATCGGTGACAAATTTAACCAAAAAAAGGGCAAATTCTTAACAAAAATGCTGTTAACAATTATTAGGTATAATTTCGTTTAACGTTAATAAAATATCAACTGTGTAAATAGAGTCGTCAAGTAAACTTCGTCGGGGATTCACCACATTTTCAGTGATTTCTTCCTAAAATTTATCATTTATATTTGAACATGAACAAAACAATTTTTAAAGGTTAAAAATTATGTATGGGGGGCAAAAAAATGTTAAGGTCATGGGGCATGGTCTAAAAAAGGTTGGTAAACACTGATTTAGGATTTATTTACTGATTATAAAGTAAAGTAATGTATATGCCGTCCCATCGGAATATGAGAATTAGGGAATAGAGAGTGCAGCTGTGTTTGTGCACTATAACATCTCCTGCGCAGTTGGCTAACCTCTCTTGAGATTGGCCGTGGCCGAAATCGGTCTGGAGGACATTATTAATGTACATGCAAAATGTTATGTAAATCGTTTGAGTTTTAACGATTGAAAGCGTAACAAACATAACTTCGCATGTATAGTATTAGTATTACACACACCTCGCTCGTTGACGGTTCGACGCACGAATACTGAAACAATAAAACGTACACACATTATTTTAACATACTTTATAAAAGTTATAACTACACAACAGGTGGTGGGGATTTCGTCTGGGTAGATTAAATCATTTATTCTACCGCCAAACAGCAATACTTGAATGTGAAAGAGTCCGTGTAAATACAGGCACATGGGACATGACATCTTCGTTCTCAAGGTTGGTGGCGCATTGGTGATGTAAGGAATGGTTAATATTTCTTACATATCCAATGTCTACAGCGTGGTGGTAGGGCTTTGTGTAAGCTCGTCTGGGTAAGTACCACCCACTCATCAGATATTCAACCGCAAAACAGCAGTACTTGGTATTGTTGTGTTCCGGTTTGAAGGGTGAGTGAGCCAGTGTAATTACAGGCACAAGGGACATAAAATCTTAGATCCCAAGGTTGGTGGCGCATTGGCGATGTAAGCGATAGTTAACATTTCTTACATCGCCAATGTCTATGGGCGGGTGTGACCATTTAGCACCTGGCCCCTTTGCGTACCTACCTATAATATTAAAAAAAAACACTTCTAAAGTAATTATTATTCAAGGTCACTCACCGAACAGTTCGGCATGTCGTATATCACGAACGGCGACAGTTCCCGTATGTCCGGCTCGAAGGTCGCGTACAGCTCGTTCCTCAGCTGGTCCGTCGCCACCTGACATTCGTTTAGAATTTCGTTGATTTCCTCGCTCTCCTCTGAAAATAACGAAACGTTCAAGAAGCTTATTTCTCGTCGAGAACAAAACTTCACTTACGAGAAACTAATTACACAATTTTCTTATATATATTATAATATTTATCGGTTTATTTATATATCAAAAAAAATATTACAAATGTATTTTCTTACATCAAGCATTGACAGTGTTTTCTTAGTTCGGTCTTAAATTTTACAAAATATTTTTCGTTAAATAGTTCTATGGGTAATATATTGTGTACCATTAAACAAAATGGTTCTTGAACCATAACTTTTTGCCCTGGCTTTTGTTAATTGTAATTTATATTTGTTTCATGTATATAGTATTTATGTGATATTTAAAAGTTACTTGCGTGTGTTACTGAACTTGTAACCATTTTCTTAATTGGTAACGCATCTTTTGTATTTATTTAATTGATTAATGTGTGTCAAGTTGTCTCTTATATGCAAACGGCCTTGCAGCCCCGCCAGCCGAGAACCAACTTTGGGAACTAAGATGTAATGACCGCTGAGCCTGCAGTTACACTAGCTGACTTATCCTTCAAACCGGAACGCAACAGTACTAAATGCTGGTCAGAAGGACTTCACAAAGCACGATACCAAGTGATAATATACTATATTGGTAGCTGGTTATATGTGTATAGTTTAACGCGAGACAGACGGGGCGATGGATTTTCTTTTACAATATGTAGGTATAGTAAATCTTACTGTAATTATAGAGTACATATTAATGTATTTTTTAAGTTATGTAAATAAAATTTAATAAATAATTGTCAAAACTCACTTTGCAATTTTTCCATTTCCTTTTCCAACGCGTCCTGAGTGTCCGCCAAACGCGCGTCCATATTGTATTTCTCCCACGTCTCATTTATCAACGACGCGAGATTCTCCTCCGCTATTCTAGAAATTAAATATGCAGTTAGCTGAAGGATAGCCTCGAGGGGGGCGTGTCTTTAACTGTGACGTCAGAGTGGCGTGATTTCGGTTCGAGGTGAAGAGGGGAACGCAAGCGGGCGAGCGGAGACACCAGCAGGCACTAGTTTTTGCATCCGCCTTTTTTTTTTTAAATGTATAACCTAGCGCTTGACTGTTCACATCACACCTGATGAAAAGTGAGATACAGTCTAAGATTGAGCGCGCTTGCCTAGAAGGTGCCTATTCACTCTGGACTTGAAGGTACCCATATTGTAGGTGGTGGGGAAAACGGAGGTCGGGAGGGTATTCCAGACCTTGGCGGTGCGTATCAGAAACGAGGAAGCAAATCGTTTCGTACGTGTCTTAAATACGTCAACGTCAACCACGTACGGGTGCAGATCCTTTCGATGCCTCGTAGTTCTTTGGTAAAAAGGTGACGGGGGAACCAAATCAAATAGTTCCCGAGCACACTCGCCGAAATATATCTTGTAGAATACCGACAGACAGGCAACCTTACGACGATGTTCTAAGGTCTGGAGTTTTGTAACCAGTGTCTGGTCGCCAATGAGTCTTCTAGCACGACGATCCACTGAATCCAAAGTATCAAAGTATCAATCAAGTAGCAACCTTAGCAGAGGCGTCCCATAAATGGCTGCAGTACTCCATGCACTTGATATAGAGTCAGAACCTTTTCTGGTGTGAAGTACTGTTTGACCTTATTGAGGATGCCAAGTTTTTTACCAGCAGTTTTAGCTTTGGATTCAATCTATTGTCCAAAGTTGAGTTTAGATGTTAATGTAACTCCTAGAAGCTCAATACTGTCGGTGATGGGTACAGATACATTCCTGAAAGTCGGAGTCAGGTGGAATGGACCCTCTTGGCGTTGAACAAACACGCTTTGAGTCTTGGTAGGATTAAATTTGACTTTGTTATCATCGCCCCAATTCGATACCTCTTCCAATCTCAAATTGATGCGTTCTACCTGCGGCCTCCCTGTGCTCACGAGTTTCTGTTGCACTAGCTCGGGGACCGGATAGGTATCTCTCCGTTACAGTGCTGTCGTCTGCGTACCCAAAGATACCGGGTTTCAGCAGATCGTTTATATGCAGCAGGAAGAGTGTAGCGGAAAGAATTGAACCCTGAGGAACACCGGCATTAATCGCCATTAGATCAGACGAGAAGCCATCTAGGACAACTGGAAACGGTCGTTCACTCAGGAAATCTGATATCCAGTTGCAAAGGCCAACAGGTATCCCGTAGCTAGGAAGCTTGGTAAGAAGGCCCTCATGCCAGACCCGGTCGAAAGCCTTGGACACGTCAAGTGAAACGGCTAACGCTTCACCGTACTTGTCCATGGCCTCGCCCCAGATGTGAGTAGCGTACACTAAGAGATCTCCTGTTGATCGATTCCGACGAAAGCCGTACTGCTGGTCCGATAGGAGATCGTTTTCTTCGAGGTACGCCTGGAGTTTTTTATTCAATACACGCTCCAAACCTTTGCAAAGTATGGAGGTGATTGCTATGGGCTAGCGATGATCGGATCAGACAGACATACACAAGTATTGTTTAATTAAAGATTAAGTTATTTTTTAGTACCTACCTAGAATATTAGTTGTTTTGTAAATGTTTTAATAAATGTTTTTTTTGAGTTATTTATTTTAAAATATTAATAGTGTTAACGCTAAATATATTTATAATATAAATGATTAAGTTAAAATAAATATTGTATTGTTTCCCGAAACGTTCGAAGAATATTATGAGAAACGGAATTGTTTGCCTCGTCTCGTGGTTAGACGATACTTTAAAAATGTAATGCAGAGAGAGAGGCCTTCTGTCACCTTTTTTTTATACAATACTTAATATAAGACACTATCGGATACCGTAATATATGAAAATAAAATTAAATCATTTTCATTTTAATCATCATTTCTTATATCCTCTTATCTTAATAATTTTATTAATTTCATTTATTTATTTATTTATTTTTAATTGTAATCAACAGCGTTACAAAAATGGTTGTACAGTTATTACTCATTACTGAAGTAAGGCCACATAGGATTACAATTTTATAATACGAAGCTTCAGAAAAAATAAAAGTAAAGACATAGTATAAGTATTAATAATAATAATAATAATTCATGCTTGATATTAATGCGAGAATTTGTATGTATTGTTTGTGTGTGTAAATGTAAAAAAGTAGGCAAATAAAAACAAATAATTGTGTTGATTTTTGTCGTATTGTGATACTTGTTGTACTACCTGTTGGCGTTGACAAATAAATAAATAATTTTCAGTGACCAATACTGTGTATAACTTGTATAGTACGATGTAAGCCACCATTTCTATTTATCAATATTTATCAACCGTAATATAATTGATTTATCCGCGAAACTCGATGCGGAATTAACTGATTTTTTTGCGCATGCTACCGTGTATGAGGAATTAGCTCTATCTTCAACATATCACAAATTGAAAGAGCTATATGGAAATTAATAAAAAAAAAAAACGTTCAGACGTTCTAGAACAACGTCGTAAAGTATATAAGAGAAAAAATATAAGAGGAAGATATTGAAAAATCCCCCAATCCCATGGGATTATGAAAGTGAGGGAAGAAATTGCACTTGTGTTTGAGGGCAGTTTAATATCTCATGTCTAGTTGACTCTTGTTCGTCGAACATACCATCACAATCGCAAAGTAACTTACTTGGCGCCTTCTATCCCGATCATTTGCATCTGATCCTGGTCTAGTTCCGGTTCATCCTCGGACTCGGAGTCCGATATCTCGACCAGCTCCTCACCGCTTTTGTTGATACCAAGTTCGAGGAGCGGTGTGAAATTCTTGATACCGTCTATTAGTTCCTGTGAGGAATAAAAAATAAACATAATTTATTTGGTGGGTTCCACCCATTCACCTCTTGCTCAAACATCAACACTCAGTGAGTTAATCACTGTTGTTACGGTTTGAAGAGTGAGCGAGCCAGTGTCGTTCAAGGTCATATTTATTCGGATACCGAGGTTGATAGCGCATTTGCAACATAAGAAATCGGGACTCATGTGAAGTTTCATCCGATTTACAAAATAACAAAAACTCATCATATACCGAAACACAACAATACTAATATTATTGTGTTCCGGTTTGACAGGTGACTGAGTCAGTGTAACTACAGTTACAAGTGACATTTTCGTATCCAAATTTGGTGGCGCATTGGTGATGTCATCATCATCATCAACAGCCTTTCGCAGTCCATTGCTGAACATAGGCCTCTCCCACAGTGCGCCAAAGCTCTCAAGGTCATCGGTCCACCTGGCTGGAGGGCGCCCTACGCTGCGTTTACCGATTGGTGATGTAAGAAACGGTAAATATTTCTTACAGCGCCATTGTTTATAATGCAGTGGTGACTCACCATCAGGTGGCCCATTTGCTTCTATCTTTTTTATATAAAAAAGAGCATTATTTATCATTGAAATACTTCCTAATACAGGGAAAACCTAAGACCCGGTCACTGTCCTCACCTGGTTCCGTTTCTCCACGGCATCAGCGCAGTTCTGGCACACGTAGCCGCGCCTCTTCCTGTCCGCATCGTAGAAGTTTATCGCCTCGCTGTCGGCTATATAGAATTCAACGCCAGTGTCGCCCGGGCAACACCTGTTGATGCATTTGAGTGGCTCGCTCTTCATTTCTTCTTTCACATCCTGATTCTGTACAGGTGGGATATCCTGAGCTGCTGTTTAAAATAAAAATAAGATCAACTATTAAGCCCCATACATTGGTATTTATCTAGAAGTGGAACTTTTATCTTCTATTACCTTCTTCGGGTACAGTTTCTTCTTCATCATCAGAATCGAGGTTGAAGACTTCCAAGCCCATTGATACTTTCGTCTGAAAAAAATATGAAATGGTATTTTAATAAAACTTATGTTACAAAAATTTCAATATGTAACTATTAATATTATAAATGAGGAAGTAAATGTGTCTGTATGTCACGATTTAACGGCTAAACCACTGTACCGATTTTGTTGAAACTTAGTGTGACGCAAGCTTTATCTCCAAGGCAGGACTTATGGTACTTTTTTATACTCAACAACAATTAATATAGCATTTAAATAATACATTAAAATACCTTGCTTTCTTCAATGTCGTCGGCTGATCCATCCGTTGCTTTCGTGTCTTGTGTTACCTGTCATCAAAATATTTTGGGGAAACAGTGTGTGGATGGAATTCGTGTTTGATTAACGTTCTGACGATCCTTAAGCAAATACTTAATAATATCCTGGGACATTATTCACACTCGGCCATCTGATCCCAAACTAAGCAGAGCTCGTACTATGGAAACCAGACAACTGATATACTACATATACTGCTTTTCTTTTGTAAATACATACTTATATAGATAATTACACCCAGACTCAGGACAAACAGACATGTTCATGCACACAAATGTCTGTCCTGGGTGGGAATCGAACCCACAACCGGTCCGTCAACTTAGTAATCATATTAAATATTAAAATACTTACAGACTTCGTTGGTGACGTTTTCAATGTGCTGTCGAGAGCATCACTTTTCACTTTTATAGCAACACTTGTGTTGTCGGAGTCGTCAACTTCTGTGGCGTCTTCGTCTTCGTGGATGACTTTTGATGATTCATCCTTCACTTCTTTCATATCTAGAAACAATTAAACATCAAAATATGTTATTACATACTTTTGTGTTATATGTATTCTTTTTAATATTTTTACAATTTTTAAAATCATTAAATTAAGAAAATATGTCGATCAGAAAAAAAATTACATCTGCCAAAGAGATTAAGCTAACTTGTACAGGGTATAATTAATCAAAAGTCCTACACAATCAATCAACATGCCAAAAACACACACACACACACACACAAACATTGTGCAAGTAAAAAAAATACAGATAAAATAAAATAAAAAGATGACATGATGTAAGATAAAAAAAAATGTAAATATACAAGAGATCCTTTAAAAAAATTTAGAAGACAAAAATATACTAGGAAATAAAGTAAGATTATATACCATAGGTCCTAGGGAACTGAGGAGCCTATCTAAATAAAAAACGCCTAGGCTCCCCTAGACCCAGGTCTTGTTTATTGACAAACCCAAACGTTTAAACTGGCTGAAAGTCTCTGCATCAGCTTAATGTTGCAATCATCATCGATTGTAGCGCTGATGACTCCTATTGGGAACACGGGCCGAGCGGGGGGGCGTTATGTATCATTTTTAGATACTATAGACTACTGTCTATAGTTTAACTCTACAAAGCAATATATAAAACGAGCCAGTTGGCGTGGTTGGTAGATACTTGCCTTTCACTCCGAAGGTTGTGGGTGCGATTCCCACCCAGGACAGACATTTGTGTGCATGAACATGTCCGTTTGTCCTGTGTCTGGGTGTAATTGTCTATATAAGTATGTATTTACAAAAGAGAAGTAGTATATGTAGTATATTAGTTGTCTGGTTGCCATAGTGCAAGCTCTTCTTTCCCCGTGGAGTGCCCCGTGGGGTTTAGAATAGCACTCCCCCATCTCTTCCCGTGGGTGTCGTAAGAGGCGACTAAGGGACTTCGTGTCACACGGGCCGCTCCTGGTACCTCTCTGATCAACAGAGTAGACTATGTGAGCGGTCCGGGCAACCAGGAGAGTGTCTCAGACACAGTTATGGAGGCAAGGATGGGCTCGGTGTGCACTTACCCTGCCACCGAGTAGGCTATGCCACCGTCCTTCAAATCGTAATCCCATGCATTGAGGTGTCGTGGACATGTCTCACGGCCTCGTATGGGACCGAGGGTCTTGCCTTAACTGGCCGGACCATGAGAAAGAAAATCTCTCTAAAAAATTACCCCGAATCTCAAGTGGCGACGCAGCGTGAGGGGATGCATGGCTGATGGGAAGTTCAGTTACTACTGCGTTCCTCGTCAGGGTACCGGCCGAAACCCGTGGCGAGTCACGTTAGGCTTATCCAGGTGCAGGGGGCACCGCCTGGATGGACCGTTTTTCCCCCACACTCGTGGGAATTATATGGATATATCGAAAAACACCCAAGTTAAAACAGTTGAGGTTGGCCAAGGAGGCAATACTGAGTGCGCAGTAGCTGCATCGCAGTGCGCGCAAGCTCAGCCAGCGGGCAGCATTTGCCACCCATACGCTCTTACGGGCGACAAGAGTCGAGGAGACTCCAGACGTTCTCGCAGCCTGGAAAATGTGGGAATATCCGACAGTGCACAAGCGGGGCCGGAGGGCCGTACTCGTATGAGTAAAAAGAGAAGGGAACCACCTGGGCCAGAGTCGGCTTCAAGCGACGCACTGCCACCTCCGAAGGTGCCGACGGCTCGGGCGGGGAGAGGTAGGTCGCATGCCGACATGGCAAAACCACCAGCGAGACTACAACGGGATCAGACTGGGCGTTTTATACGCCCGGGTGCACTGGATCCTAGTACGGCCGAAGAAGACAAAATGGGTGAGGATTCGGACCAGAGTTGTCTGAGTCACCTATCAGTAAGGATGTTGGAAGCCAACGACCCAGCTTCTGACGTGGATACCGAGGACGAGCTCTTCGATCCCTCTGTGGCGCCAGCTGCCAGGAGGGCAAAGAGGAGTCTCCCTGGACCCGACGAGCTTGTGGTCGAAATGCAGGCACGTCAATCGGACGAACTAAGTGCCTGCATTGCCAACGACCTACTGGCGATTAAAAAGGTTGCGGACCGCTCTCACAATATCAAAGGGAGCCTTGTCCGCAGTCTACGTGTGGCCACACGCAGAGTGACTGCTGCAGTGGCGGAACTAACACGACGACGAGTCGTTAATGATGATTTTCTGAGGTTGGAGCGTGAAATTACTGAACTTCGCGCCAAGAACGCCAAGCTCAGCGAACGTGTCGAGGCACTAACGCAGGAGTTGGTATTAACCAGAGCCAGGGAGAGCCCTCCTGCGCCAACACGCGTGGCACATAAGCCAGATGAGACAACTGCTGCTTCGAGAAAACAGGCTTCTGCTGCAAAGCGTGTCGTAGCGGCAGTTGGCTCTAAAGCTTCACCCGTCCAGACCAGTCCTGTTGCCTCGTATGTGTCTCGACACAGTGACGCCGGGCTTTTCGAGCGGCTCGAGGCCATAATAGAGGCTAAGCTGGCCGCTTTCGAGGCCAAAATTTTTCCCGACCGGGTCATAAGACCTCCGTTGGGGAGGAAGCCAGCACCAGAGGCAGTGGCGGTGGAGGTAGCGCAAGAGCCACTTAATAAAGGAAAGAAAAATAAAAAGAAGAAAAGGAAAGGTGGGAACAAGACACCCGCTCACCCACCTGTTATAGATTTGCCTGCGGTGGATAGCATGGTACCGCAGGCAAAAACTTCTGCGACGCCACCTGAGACTTGGGCGTCGGTGACAAAGAGGAAGACAACGCCCAAGTCGCAGCCAAAAGCCGTTCCTCGTCAACCTCAAAAGGAGGCGAAGAAGCGGCGTAAAAAGAGACGGCAGATAGTCCCGAAGACCGCAGCGGTCTCGGTGACTATTCAACAAGCATACGCTGACAGCATATGCTGAGGTCATGACAGCTGCCAAAAACAGAATTAAGCTGTCTGACCTCGGCATCGAGACGGTTGGCCTTAAAAAGGCCCTGACAGGCGGGATGCTGCTTAACATCAGCGGCCCCGACTGTCATGAGAAGGCCGACCGCCTCGCTACACAGATGCGTGAAGTCCTCACGGACTTCAGTGCTAGGATAGCTCGCCCGATTAAAACGGGCGAGCTTAAGGTCTTGGACTTGGACGATGCCACGACGCCAACTGAAGTCGCGTCGGCTGTCGCGGAAGTAGGTGGATGTTCGGCGGAGAATGTTAAGGTGGGTGAGATCCGTCGAACGCCCATGTCCCTAGGCGTCGTCTGGGTCCGATGTCCTCTCGCCGCCGTACGCAAAGTAACGGCGGCGGGACGGATCCACATCGGATGGGGTTCCGCAAGAGTCGAGGCACTGGAGAGCAGACCTTTACGCTGCTATCGGTGCCTCGAGAAGGGTCACGTAGGGCTGAGGTGCTCAAGCACCGTCAACCGAAGTGATAGGTGCTTCACTTGTGGAGAGATTGGCCACAGGGCGAAGGATTGCACCTCTCGGTCGATGAAGTGCCCTTTGTGCGCGGATATGGGTCGTCCATCGGCTCACCGTCTTGGCACCAAAGGGTGTTGCCCAACGAAAGAAAGGAGGAAGAACGAAGCTTCTCCTGTCTTAACCCAGACGACCGCCGAGGCTCTCGCCTCAGCACCGGGCCCTAGCCTGCAGGAGGCAATGGACGTTTCCAATTCGCGGGTGTAGGGGTGATTCAGGCGAACCTTAACCACTGCCGCAACGCTCAGCAATTGCTGATACAGACCGTTGCGGAGCGGTCCACAGGTCTTGCGATCGTGGCGGAGCCCTATAATGTCCCCATCCACCCTCGCTGGTTTGGGGACGTCACTGGAACCGTCGCCGTGTATTGGGCGGGCGGTGAAGGGGTCCCACCTTGTTCCCTGCTTGAAAGGGGGCAAGGATTTGTAGCTGTTCGGTGGGGCCCTTTGGCCATCGTAGGGTGCTACGTCTCTCCCAATAGGTCCCTCGCCGACTACGAGGTATACCTAGACGGGCTAGCAAGCTGCATAAACAGATGCTTACCCCGTCCCTTGATCGTCTTAGGGGACTTCAACGCTCACTCCAGGGCTTGGGGTAACCCCAGAGACGATCCAAAAGGAGAGGCATTACTTGAGTGGGCGGCTGTTCTGGACCTCCGGTTACTGAACCGAGGTTCGGAGAGCACATGCGTGCGATGGCAGGGTGAGTCGGTCATCGATCTCACATGGGCGACGCCCGCTGCCATTCGCATGGTGGTCACACTATCCGACCATCGCTACATCGTATTCGATGTAGCTCTCCGCCGTCCTAAACACCCCACTCATCATCGAGGAGGCAACATGCTGCGTCGATGGTCCCTTAAGCAGCTTAACCGAGACTTTCTCGAAGCCGCTGCCATCGTTGCGGCCTGGTCAGAAAACGCCGAAGAGGTTTTGTCCGATCCAGAGGTGGAGTCAGTTCGTTTCCGGGATACGATGACGTCAGTCTGCGACGTCTCTATGCCCCGAGCGGGCCGCCCTGAGCGTCGGGCAGTATACTGGTGGTCAGCACAGATCGCTCAACTGCGCGAATCCTGTCTGCGCGCGCGCCGTGAGTACACCCGTACCCGAAGAAGAAGGCGAGCAACTCTAGACCAGAAAGCTGAAGCATACGAGGCGTTCCGGATAGCCAAGTTGGCGCTCCGAGTCGAGATCTCGAACGCCAACGCTCGTTCCTGGAACGAGCTCCTGGAGGGACTCGACAGAGATCCGTTCGGGCGTCCATACCGTATGGTGTTGGGCAAATTGCGCCCGTGGATGCCCCCTCTGACGGAGACCATAGATCCGGATTTACTGAGGAGGGTGATGGAAGTCCTTTTCCCGGTAATCCGGTCAAGTCCCAGGGTCCCCCTACCAATACCGGTCTGGTCCAGCGGGCTGGGGGTGACCGAACAGAAGCTGAGCCTTGCGGTCGATCGCATGCGGGCTCGTAACACCGCGCCTGGTCCCGACGGGATTCCGGGGCGGGTGCTGGTGTTAGCTTCGGCTTCGTTGGGGAATAGGCTGAGGCGGCTTTTCGACAGCTGCCTCCGTACTGGCACATTCCCCAAAGTCTGGAAGGAGGCGAATTTGGTTCTCTTGAAGAAGGATGGCAGGGCTGCAGAATCTCCCTCTGCATATCGTCCCATATGTCTGCTGGACGAGGCTGGCAAGCTCTTTGAGCGGATTGTCGCTTCTCGTCTGTGTAGGCATCTGTCGTGTGTCGGCCCCGACCTGGCTGAGTGCCAGTTCGGCTTCCGACAGGGTCGTTCGACTGTTGACGCGATCTTGCACGTCCGTTCTCTGTCGGAGCAGGCGGTGGCCCGGGGTGGCGTGGCGTTGGCGATAAGTCTCGATATCGTCAACGCATTCAACACGTTGCCCTGGGACACAATCAGGGAGGCACTTTTGCACCATCGTGTTCCTTCCTACCTGCAGGCGATCGTCAGTGACTATTTGCGCGACAGATACGTTTCGTATATGGAGCAAGACGGTATGAGGACCCGGAGAGAGGTTTGCTGTGGGGTTCCACAGGGGTCAGTTTTTGGGCCTCTGTTGTGGAATCTCGCTTACGACGCAGTCCTCCGTGTCCCTTTCCCTGAAGGTGTCAACATCGTTTGCTATGCAGACGACACGTTGGTGCTGGCGTCGGGGGAGAATTTTGAGAGAACCAAAGAGCTCGCCGAGCTCGGGGTGAATATCGTCGTCGATAAGATCTGCGAGTTGGGCCTTCGGATAGCATCCCATAAGACGGAGGCGCTATGGTTCCATAAACTGCCAAGGAGCAGGGAACCGCCCGACTCGCACATCCGCGTTGGTGACTCAAACGTCCAAGTGGCCAGGTATATGAAATACCTGGGCCTCACCCTGGACGGTCGCTGGGGCTTCGAAGAGCACTTCGAGCGCCTAGCCCCTCGAATCGAGAAGGTAGCGGGTGCCATGCACAGACTGCTGCCTAATCTCGGGGGACCGAGGGAGGAAGTTCGCCGTCTTTATGCCGGTGTCGTGCGATCGATGGCACTCTACGGGGCACCCGTTTGGTCTCACAGGCTATCGGGCGTCCGCCGCTGCAGGACTAAGATCCAAAGTTCGCAGCGGAGAGTGGCCATCCGCATAGTGCGGGGATATCGCACGATATCCTACGAGGCGGCAACCATCCTAGCGCGCTTTCCACCCTTGGATATTCTGGCGGATATGGATGCAAGGGTCTATCACAAGACCCGCATCCTCCGTCAGAACAGTGGAACCGCGCCCCCTCCGAGTACGCTCGAGGCGTTGAAGCGGCGGGAACACTGGAGGGCTCTTGCGACGTGGCGCGACCGTCTTTGCGAAGAACGGTACGCGCGCAAACGCGTCGTTGGAGCGATCCTGCCAGCCTTCGAAGCCTGGATGAGACGAAAGCGACGAGTCACCTTCCGACTTACGCAGGTAATGACCGGTCACGGTTGTTTTGGAGAATACCTGTGTAAGATCGGACGCGATCGCATCGTCGGCGATGTGCCACCACTGCGGTGCGGACCGGGACACCGCTCAGCATACGCTGGAGGTATGCCCCGCGTGGAATGCGGAGAGGGAGATTCTGGTCCGCGAAATCGGACAAGACCTCTCCCTGCGAGCAGTCGTGTCGGCGATGCTCCGCAGGGAATCGGCGTGGAGGGCCGTAGCCTCCTTCTGTGAGACCGTCATGGTCCAGAAGGAGACGGCGGAGCGGGAACGGGAAAGGGCCGATCCTGCTCAGCGGAGACGACGTCGGCGTCGTCTCGGCCCTCCCACAGCCCCGACGCCCGGGGCTTAAAAGATAGGGCGTGACCCTGGGGCCGTGGATGCGTGAGGTGGGGGCCTCGCGTGTCTTATTTCAGACGGCCCTGAGGAGGACGGCAGCCGGGGTGGCCTCGCGCTGCCGTACGCACTAGCGAGGAGTGCGGGGGGGGGGGGGAGCGAGATAACCTTCGCTCCCTGAGGAGAGCTCCGCCGAGCATCGGGCGGTGCACAGTACGGGAGAGGCCGCGGATGCGTTATATCAACACGATCCCGTAGCCTCTCCGATCCGTGCCGAGGACAGCCATCGCAGTGGTTTTAGTGGGTAAGAATCCCACATAACCGAGTTCCCCCCAATGAGAGCTGGGTACCTTTCTGAAGGTTTCCACTGCGTTAAAAAAAAAAAGTGCAAGCTCTTCTTAGTTTGGGATCAGATGGCCGTGTGTGAATAATGTACCAGGATATTTATTTATTTATTTATAACAACGAATTTTCTACCACAGCACTATTAACGCTATTTCGTGACATACAAACATACTATATGTATTCATTTAGGTTGTAATTTCTAGGATTTTGTTACATAAATATATATTAGAATGTTAGAATAATATATATATACTTCATTTTTTTTAAACTTAACCCGATAAGGTTGAAAGTTCAACAGTAACAGTACAGTAACAGAATGTGAATGTCCCACAGCTGGGCTAAGGTCTCCTCTCCCTTTTTGAGGAGAAGGTATGGAGCTTATTCGACCACGCTGCTCCAATACGGGTTGGAGGGATACACATGTGGCTGAATTTCAGTGAAATTAAACACATGCAGTTTTCTCCACGATGTAGTCATTCACCGTCAAGCACGAGATGAATTATAAACACAAATTAAGCTAATGAAAACTCAGTAAAACTTGCCCGGGTTTGAGCCCACGATCATCGGTTAAGATTCACGCGTTCTTACCACTGGGCCATCTCGGTATGATCTCGGATACTTAAACACTGGTTTCTAATGTTGCTATTGGCCAATAAAATTATGCTATTTCAACAATAGGCGAGCTTAATGGCAATTGCATTTTCTACCAGACAACATTATTTTATATATATATAAAAATGTATGTATGATTATCTGTTTGAGATGATTAAAATTCAACATTTGACCGAATAGTTGGCCCATATATATATCATAAAATAAGTGGTCACCACCGACATTGACATTGGCGCTGTAATATTAACCATCCTAACCATCTAATGCGCCACCAACCTTGAGAACTGAGATGTTTCGTCCCTTGTGCCTGTAGTTACACTGGCTCACTCACCCTACAAACCGGAACACAATGACACTAACTACTGTTTTTGTAGACTATGTGATGAGTGGGTGGTACCTACCCAGACGGTGCACAAGGCCCTGCCACCAAGTGTATAATAATAACTTTGTAACTCACTCACTCATCTTTGATATCTTTTAATCGCTAAGGCAATTTGTATATTATTATAGACAAGTCAACAACTAATGTTTTTTTTTTTTTTGTAATAAAAATTGCTCCATAGCGAGTAATATCAAGCTGTTTCTATCAGAAGAGCTTACCGTCTTCCGAGGAGCTCTCTTCAAGGTCAACGAAACTCAATATCGTGTCTTGTTTAACTACTTCCAAAGTTTTAGACTTGCTTGGTGATTGTTTCTCTTCGACAATCTTATCCGATATTAATGTATCTAAAATAATATATCACCCTTTTTACAATATCGAAGGAGGAATGTTAAAAACAAATCATAGATTCACATATTCCATACGTTTCGCTAATAGCTCTGCTGTATTGTACACTACAAACGGTTCTCGATTAATATATCTTTATTTATAATACAACACTATTGCACTTAACTACTTATATACACTTTTACTTCCAAAGTACCAATTTTCACAAAGCCATAATAAATACCACAGATTATTAAAGATCACGACCTTTGATAATGTTTCAACTCAATGTCAAAGTTTTTTTTTATATAGAATAAGCAGGCGGCAAGCAGGCAAGCAGCAACGAGCATATGGGCCACCTGATGGTAAGTGGTCACCAAACGCCCTTAGACATTGGCACTGTAAGAAATGTTAGTCATCGCTTACATCGCCTATGCGCCACCAACCTTGGGACCTAAGATTTTATGTCCCTTGTGCCTGTAATTACACTGACTCACTCACACTTCAAACCGGAACACAACAATACCAAGTAACCGGAACACAACAATACTACTGCTGTTTTGCGGTAGAATATCTGCACAAAGCCCTACCACCAGTAAATTATTTATTTGTCTAAATAATATTCCAAAAGTCACATACAATCATCTAAGTCATTCTCATTATTTATAAAAATAAACAAACTCACCGTTGTTTTTCAATAATAATGTTTTTAATATATTCATCTCTCCTGTCTCCGAGTCTATTTCTGTATCTGACGTGTCTGACAGTTTCACCGTTTCGATGTCAGTCCCTTGTTTTGATTTTTTATCCTGCAATTACAATAATATTACAAAAATATTTTTTTTTGGCACCTGGCAACATTTTATTTTTCATATAAAAATAAACTGTATTAATGTGGCCTTTTTACATGTACTTTGTTATTGTCTCTTACATAAATTGTTATGTCATGACAGGCTCTTAATGTAGATATCTGAAAATTGTAACCAATTACAAAATTTAACAAAATAGGAACCCGCTGAGTTTCTCTCAACGGTTCTCAAGTCGGAGTATGTTCATTTCTGAATCGGTGTAATTTTTAATTTGACTATCAATAAGCAAGTGTCTTGCTTCTCAATGAATAAAGGAATTTAAATAATATTCCCCTCACACACAGGCGGAAGATAGTGACAAATAAATCAAACACTTACGTCATTCTCTAATTTGATTTCAACGTCTTTACCAGTTGTTTCTTGCTTTTCCGGTTTAGTCTGGAAATGGAAAAAAATAATGATTTAATATTGAATAACAATATTATTTAGATAAATATAGATAGCTTTTTCAGTGGTGCCTGCCCGGGTTTGAACCCACGATCATCGGTTAAGATTCACGCGTTCTTACCACTGGGCCATCTCGGCTTTTTTTTTTGAATTTTCATGTGCTTAATTTGTGATTATAATTCATCTCGTGCTTTACGGTGAAGGAAAACATCGTGAGGAAACCTGCATGTGTCTAATTTCACTGAAATTCTGCCACATGTGAATTCCACCAACCCGCATTGGAGCAGCGTGGTGGAATAAGCTCCAAACCTTCTCCTCAAAAAGAGGAGAGGAGGCCTATAGCCCAGCAGTGGGACTTACACAGGCTGTTACAGATAGCTTTTAGATTTAAAAAAAGGGGACGGGGCGATTTTTCAATGTTGAAATTATTATAATTTTTTTTTATTTTAATTCAAATGAAATCAAAATCCTTTGTTCAATATATAAAGTATTACACTTACTTACTGATTGTAAAAATTAAATACCAGTTGGATGGAATAAAAGTTTAGGACATTAGAAGGGCAAAGGCATCTCTTCTTGAAGAGTTTTATAGCCTTTTCCACCATATTTTTAACCTGTTTCCTCACCACTCACACCAGCGTTATAAAAGAAGTGGCGCGCTAAATTTAAGCCGCCATTTTGTTGATGGACAGAAAGGTAAGGTTATTTATAGGCTATAGATAGATTAATATTATTAGCGCGACATGTGATTTGTTAAATGTGCTCTCAATTGTGTTATTTGAATTTTTAAGAGAAATCAAATGAGTAGTTTTCATCAATTTGTATAATTATAATAAATTTTGTATAATTTGTATTGTTTTTATGAAGACCAAATTAAGGTTTTCATAATATCAGTTTCACTTCTGGATACTAAATATATATACATGTTAAATTGTCTTACATCGTCATATTCCATATCTTCAGTTTTTGCATCCTCAGAAACAACATTGTCAATTTTAAATTCAATTTGCATTTCTTTTTGCACTTCAGACTCTGAATGCTGAGCGCTTGAATCTTCGGAATGTTCTGCGGTCATTTGGTTGCTGCTCTCTGAAATTAAATGTTATAACATTTAATTGAGCCAGTTTATTTACAGGTACAACTTCTAAGAATAAGGATTTTTTATTATTTATTTCAACAGCAGTATAAAAAAAAGTTAACTTACCATCATCTTGGTCAAAATCATCTTCATCTTCCCCATCACCATCATCGTCATATTCCTGCTCCTCATCTTCCTCCATCATTTTGCACTCAGCCAAGAGACCGAGACTGTCTGTCATTTCCGGCACATCTTTATCTTTAACCATTGATGAGCCAAACATTGATGATTGTTCATCTGGGCTTTTTGATGTTTCAAGACAAGCAAAAGATGTTGATGGTTGCGGTTCATCAATATTCATTGGGTGAGCTGGTAGATGCAAATCAATAGACACATTTGCAAAGACTTTTTCAGAAAGTGTTGACATAAGTGATTCGGCTTTATCTCCCTTTAAATCTAGATTAGTTGTAGATGTAGACAGTGGATATTCATGGGTGTCTTCGTCAGGTATTGACAATCCTGATTGTAAGTCCTTAGGTACTTCATCATTAGTAATTTCTTTTATATCTGTGTTTGAAGAGATCTCTTCTGTGTGCGTGTCTATATCAGCAGTTGAAGTAGACGCTTGAACGTCAGTATTTTTTTCCACTGTATTAGTGATTAGCTCATCATTATCTTCATTACTTGATATTATTGTAATATCAGCATCTAGAGATTCATTCACAATTTTTGCTTCCGAAGAAGAATCATTTTCAATTGTATGTGTTGTTTTGTCGTCAGTTACACTTGTGTTGAATTCTATTTTTGGTGAGTCTGTCTCTTTTGCCACATCAATGGATGATTCTGATTTTAAAATTGTTATATCTTCTAAATCAGGAACAGATTCTATAGCATCTATGGAATTATCACTGGTCGCTAATAATATGTCCTCATACAAATCTATTTCTTCATCCACACTCTGTGTATCTTCTTGTGGTTCTGATTCATTGGCAATTGTATTTGTAGTATCTAAATTATCTTGTGTCTCAAGTGATTCCTCTGTAGGGTCTTTTAGTTTAATTATATCTGATTCACTGTTTAAACTATTTACATTGTCAATTATTCCTTCTTGGGTTGTGGTATATCCTTCTAATAGACAATCTTCTTGAATCGTGTCATCTTTTAAAAGGCAATCATCTTGCATCGAGTCTTCTTTTAAAAGTAAATCTTCATTAATTTCTGTATTTGTGTCTGTGGTAATAATTGGTACTGAATCCGTAGCATTAACCTCTTTTGTGAGAATATCTGCTGCAAATTTAGCTTCATTTTCCAGTGCTTTATTCATTGTTTCATTTGGTTCTATATTTGTTAAAATTTTTTCTACTTCTAGTACATCACCTTCTCCTTGTTCATCACCTGCATGTACATCAGCTTGGGTTGTCTCGATTGGAACCTCGGTTGAAGTACACATTTCTTCATCACTTTCTAAGTCAGGAGACATTTCAAGATTATTAGTCAAATCCTCTTCATCATCACTAAATTCAATTACATCGTGACTTGGAATTTCTAACATAATATCGGGTTTATTTAAATTGTGATCATTGTTAGGTGCAAACAAGCTCTCTTTTATAGAATCTGGGGGTGATTCTTTGGATTCATTATCATTATCGAAGTTTAGAAGCTTCTCTTCAGCTTCCATATTTTTAATGACTTCATCTTGCGATGATAAAGTACAAGGTTTGGGGGAATCTAGCAAATCTTCCTCAAGCAAAGTCGCCTCATTCCTTATTACATCAACTTCGTCTAGATCATCATCATCATCCCATCGTAGCTCCATTTCATCATCAACATTATCACTGTCTGGATTCTGAGTATTACCATCACCAAGCAATATTTCTTCAATATTTTTTTCGACTGATGAACGTGTGTTTTCATCATCCTTCACAGTACCTTTTGTAATTAATTCTTCGTTTAAAACATTCGTGTTTAATTCATCTACATTACTCGAATTTATTGTTTCTTTATCTATTAATTGAATAGAAGCCATCTCCCCATCATCCTTATCACTGACTTCTGTATTTTCTGTCGAATCCATCGCTTTACTGGTTACAAGCTTTAATCTTTAAATTTAAATATAAACGAAACCTAAGTAATATATGAAACATATATAATTACTGAGGTATACTTATATCTTATAAAAATGTGTACTTAATGAATACAGTAAAAATAAGAATACCATCAGTTTTGAATATTATTCAAAATATTGTTTGGAAAAATATGAGCAGACACTCGGGTCTCAGATGCGATTTTCGCTTGACGTTTAATATTTGACAGGTTGACAATAACAGATAGACAAATTTAATTACAGATAATCAAATAAACAAAAAAGCAATTACCTCTAAAATAATAGACTTATTATTGTTAAAGCTATTTAAAATAAAGCAAAATAAAAAATAAGTGGGATAAGACTAAATTGTCACAATTGCGCCACATCAAAGTATACTACCATAAACTACCATAAAAGTGCAAAAAGCAGACCAAAAATTCCTATAATGGAAAATAAAATGAATATGAAAAAAGCTTGTTTAAATGAATAGCAGAATCTAATAATAACATGAATTTTATTTAGATTACTTAAAATATTAACGCTACTGGAATAATATTGTGATATCATTATCTTGAATAGATACTACTTTGGATGACATTGACTTTGACAAATATCATTTATTATTTTGACATATTCATTGTGCATAATTCGTTCGTGCACATTTTGCAAAATATACATTATTTGCTGCATTATATTTGCATTTTAAGAACATTATCCTCACGAATATCAAAAATATAGCTTACATTTCTTTACCGGTGAAAAATATCTCGAATATTAGAAGAAAAACACTAATAACACACATTTGCAACTTAAACAATAATGAAATAAATATTTTGTATTATCGAAAATAATCAAATCAAATCTTCTAATTCTTATAAAAATTACATAGTTACTTATTCATGGTGACATAATTCACGGAAATATAAATTAATTAAATTTGAACATTACAACATTAAAATACTTTTTTTTACTTTTCACGTGAAAATCGAAATTACAAAATGAATGTTAATAGTGTATTATCGCCTCGTCTGATGGTGGGAGCCGCTATAGTAGGCCTTGTCGGTGCTGCTGGAGTCTTTATATATGAGCAAGTGTATGCCGAAAAGCGAAGAGCAATGCTTGGTAAGTAATTTCATTTATTTATTACATAACATTAATAATTGCCGACTACATTGAAATATTATCAAATATTAATCTCGCCGATCGTTTATATTATCAAATAAATTAATTTATAATTCACATATAAAAATTATTAAAAAAATCTATCCTATTCAAAATTAATCTATCCTCTTCAAGGTATTATTTATATTTTCATACAGGACCTATATATATAATCCCATAGAACTACAAATAATGTATTGCTTGAACATTTTATAAAATATGCAGTGCGGTCAATACAATCTATGATAATTCTTTACATTAAGTTTGTTGGCAGGACAAATATTCTATAATAACTAGCAGTAGCTATATATAATAACAATTCAAAGGTCGAAACATCTTGACGAACCTTGAACCTTTGAAGTATATATTTATGATGAACAATGAACTCAATTGTAAATCAATGTATCCTAAGCTACTGACTCGCACAATTATATTGGAGACTTTAGTATTTAAGTACAGTTTACCCTTAACTGCCTTGTTGGTCTAGTGGCTATGTGTAAGGCCACATAACTGGTGGTTCTGTTCTGGTGGGGTTCAAAATCCTAGGTTGGGCTAGTAAAAAGTTATTGAGTTTTGCTGTTGAAAATTCTCAATAGCAGTAGAGTCTGGAAGTTGGAAGTGTGAACAATCCTGTGCCTCGGAAAGCACGTAAAGGCGTTTGTTCCTGCGCCTGAACTTTTTCTGGTCTTGGAAACAATCCTTAGATATTAAGATATGTTTCCTAATGATTTGTAACTAGTTTTCGTTTGTGGCATCAAACTAGCCTCAAAATGAAATCGGTGGAGTGGTTTAGCGGTATAGTGTAAGGGTTATTTTCACATTTACAATATTAGTCGTCACGATGTCACTCCACTTGACTATTTATATCAAACAACTTTGATGACAATCAAAAGGAACTTTTCACATATCCATATTAAGTATTATAGATTACATACAATTGTATCGTGGAATTAAATTTCATAGTTGTTTATTTTTCTTCACTACTGTGTAGTATTTCTGTGACTTTTTTCTGAAACAAAACTACCCTATGTGACTTTCTGACCCATAAAATAAGCCCATCGGTCAGTCCATTGCTTCATAAAATAATGATATATCAACATATCTATAACATTAATTAGGATACAATGTACAATGTGCGATGAAGTTGTAATCAACAGCTTTACCAGTAGGACCAAGGTTATCACTTAAAATATTCAGATAACAATGAAGAATATTCAAATACAATTAATTTGCGAAACAGAGAACAATATGTATTGTGACGTAAGTACAATGGATATTTTTTTAGTAAGAATAAGATTAAGTAAAGCCAAACTGATTGTCATAATTGCTAGCTTCAATAAAAAAAATTAATTGACAATGTTGTTTTAAAAAGGATAACGTTTTTGAATTTTAATATAGCATTGTTAAGGTTTAAAACATTTATTTCCTAAAAAAGAACAAAGTCCACTTAAACTTAGGATATAACATTAAATATTAAGCACTATGCAAAAATCATGCCGATGGAGATTAACTATAGACCTAAATGTTATATACTTATATGATTATTACAATATTAATGTTTACTGTAGACCTATAACTACCCAAGCGAAGAAAGACTGGTAGTTAAGTAAGATAATGATTACAGTAGTAACCTTGAAATCTCACACTGGACCGACCAATGGGAATGATACATTTAATGATATTTCCTCGTGTGCGTAATTACACTCACTAACCCATCAAACCAAAGTGTTCAATGGTAGAATAAGTGATGGTTGATACCTACCAGGATAGGCTGCACAAAGGCCTGCCACCATAATATGTTATAACTTTATATGTAATATATATAATTAAAAGCAAAATAACACCGTAGACGACACAATGCAATATAGGTTAAGGTTAGAGGTTAGATGGAGTATCGATTCTCGTTTTTATTTATTTATTATAATTTTTTGGTGTGCTAGTAATTTTTACATAAGTAAACAATAAAAAACATATAACATAAAATTAAAACTTCTAAAGAACTATGCAATCGTTTAAAAGCAAATAAAACTTGCTAGAAATAAATTGCTTTAAACGCCTTATAATCCTGTGAATGTCCCACTGCTGGGAGAAGGTTTGGAGCTTATTCCACCACATGTGGCTGAATTTCAGTGAAATTAGAAACATGCAGGTTTTCTCACGATGTATTTCTTCACCGTAAAGCTCGAGATGAATTATAAACACAAATTAAGCACATGAAAACTCAGTAGTACTTGCCCGGGTTTGAACCCACGATCATCGATTAATATTCAGGCGTTTTAACCACTGGGCCATCTCGGCTTAAAATTAAAGTATCAGGCTTAAGAGAGCTTAAGTGACTTGTTTGCGGAAAGCTCGACTGAGCTTAACATGTCCGATTCCCATTTAACATGTTTATATGTTGTAGTTTTTTTAAATATAGCTTATTGTGTGTACGCTTTACAAGCAAAGGCTATAAAATACAGCAGACACAAGAAAAAAAAAATGTTTGAAACTGTTAATCTCAAATTGTTTAAAAATTCCGTATGTAATTATAGAAATGAAATGTATTCGTGACTTTAAATCGTAATATCTTATATTGCAGTCAGCGAAGTTGCAAGATTAGATCGGCAGGTGGCTTCCATGAGGACAGAGCTCGAGGCTCTTCGGGAGCTGCAGAAGGAGACGTGAGTCTATTTGCATATACATAAATAGGAAGAGACGACACAGTTCGATAACTTCTCGTCTTCTGTTTGTTCAACCGATTCTCTTTTTTTTTTTGGCCGAATACTGACGATCTTGTGTGTTATCAATAAAAAAAATTGGGAATAAGAATGTGTTCTTTAATTTTTTTTAATAATGTCTATGGTTGAATTACGACCACTGTAATATGTCAATTTCACCCTCAAATAAGCATATCGTTTATGTAAAAGTGTTTTACTTAACGATGTGTATGTGATTCGAGAAATCCTCAATCTGAGTTAACCCCTCGAAAACTTCGTTTATCATATCTTTTGATATAAGTTCAATTTGCATGTTACAGACACATGCGTCGCGCGCGTCCCAAGCCGCGGGTCAAACGCGAGGCGGTGCCGGCGGGGGACGCAACGGACTCCGAATACTTCACAGATTGCCAATCTCTAATAGGTATTCTCGATTAATCTTCTAGCCACGATATTACTTGTGTATTTTTAGTGTTCGTTTTTTTATTTGTATATCAAACAATCATTTAAGGATTCACTAAAATTCCTGTTTACACAAATTAAGCCTAAAGCTTGATCAGGCCTGCGATTACGAGAAATATTTTGTGGTTCCATCACCCTACTCCCATATTGGAGCTGATGGATACGTCATTAGAGATTTTTGGGACTAACTTAAAGTTATTATAAGTAGTTAAGTTAACTGTTGAATTATAAATAAATATATATTAATCAAGAACTGTCTGTAGTTCGTAATTGAAAGAAAATTTGAAGAAACGAATTTCGATGTTACCAGGCACAGATATCGACATGGACAGCGAGGAGTTCTACGACGTGCCGTCTGACGAAGAGGACACACTCCGCGAGTCGTTACGGAACGGACACGTGGCAAAAGTTGACAATGAGGTAATATACTCGGCTTTTTTTTATTATACAGGAAGGCAGACGGGCAAATAAGCTACCTGATGGTGAGTGGTCACCAACGTTCATGTAAGAAACATTAACAACTGTAAGCATCCTCAATGCACCACCAACTTTGAAAACTAAGATATAATATCCTGGGACATTATTCACACTCGGCCATCTGATCTCAAACTAAGCAGAGCTCGTACTATGGAAACCGGACAACTGATATACTACATACACTACTTCTCTTTTGTAAATACATACTTATATAGATAATTACACCCAGACTCAGGACAAATAGACATGTTCATGCACACAAATGTCTGTCCTGGGTGGGAATAACCCACAACCGTCGGCGTGAAAGGCTCTACCAACGACGCCAACCGGCCCAAACATCGTATACTATGTCCCTTGTGCCTGTAGTTACACTGTATCACTCAAAAACTTTTCAAAATATTCAAATAGATACTTATTTATTTATTTGTATTAGCACACTTACAATATACATATAAAGCGTTGAAAAAATTTATTGTTACAACAATAATAGTACATCTAATATGCATGTCAATTACAAGTGTACATAGCACTTCCAGATTCAATCTAATCAAATTCAAATTAACGAAAATCATCAGTAATTTATAAAAACGGTCACCAGCGAATATGTATGTATGATATGAATTAATATGCATGTCAATTGCAAGTGGCCATAGCACTTTCAGATTCAATATACAGTGAAACCTGGTTAATTGGGATCTCAAGGGACCAAGACATATGTATCAATTATTGAGGGTTTCCAATAATCCAGTTTTCCAATTAAGCAGGTTTAAAATTATAGTTGTCTCGTTTACAGAGGTCGAAATGTGCCGTTATTCCATTTTGTATGATTAATTTGTTTCATTTATACAGGTAATTGAGCTACAGAGTCTCAATTATAGAGGTAAACATCGAAAAAGTCTTAGAATTCAAATCTCATTTAACCAGGTTCAAAAAGTCCCATTAACAGAGGTAATTCAATGAAAAAGAACCCGGACCTTATTGCAACTCTTAATAGTAGAGGTATCTCACTTTTGCAGGCCCCGCTTAACCAGGTTTCACTGTAATCAAATTCAAATTAAAATTAACAAAAAATCATCAGATTTTTTTTAAAATGTCAAAATTAAATAATAAATAATGTCATTGTTATAATAAAAAATCAATCGGTGAAATAATAATTGAAATTATTAACAGATACATGTTGAATTGTGATATAATTCATTCGTTTTATGTTCACGTCTATGTGTGTGTCTTGTGAACGTTTCATGCTCGCACGTATAACGTTCACACGTGCTTTACTTAGTAGCATCGTGCATTGTCTGGACCCTACCTACTACCCACATATTCTAGCGCATAACAGCAATTCTATCTAATGCTATGTATATTTGTTAATTGATTTCAGAAAACAACTATAACCGACGATTCAAAAACTTCGAAGGACAGCACGTAGCTCAAAGATTAAAAATTATAGGTATGTCATATTTTTTTTTATCAACGAGTGCTGAAATTATTTTTTATGAAATATACAGTAGTGTTTATTTTGATAATAATAATAATGTCCTCCAGACCGATTTCGGCCACGGCGGCCAATCTCAAGAGAGATTAGCCAACTACGCAGGAGATATTATAGTGCACGAGTGTGTGCGCAAACACAGGTGCACTCTCTATTCCTTAACTCTCATAATCCGATGGGACGGCAATCCGACACGACCGGAAAGAGTTCAGGCGCAGGACCAACGGCTTTACGTGCTTTCCGAGGCACGGGAGTGTACACACTTCCAACTACCAGACTCCGGGCTGCTACTGAGAATTTTCTGACAGAAAAACCCAATAACGTTTTATTGGCCCGACCTGGGAATTGAACCCAGGACCTCCGAGTCTGCGGCCTTAATCAAGCCACTAGACCAACGAGGCAGTCAGTGTTTAATTTATACGATTACCTAAAATAATTTAAAAAATATCTAAGAAAATTAATTGATCGATTTAAAACATGGCGCCGCTTACGCGGTATGATCGTGAGTTCAAACCTGCGCAAGCACCACTGAATTTCATGTGCTTAATTTGTAATTATAATTCATGAGAAAACATCGTGAGGAAACCTGCATGTGTCTAATTTCACTGAAATTCTGCCACATGTGTATTCCACCAACCCGCATTCTCATTCGCTCTCCTCGAAAGGGGGAGGAGGCATTAGCCCAGCAGTGGGACATTCACAGGCTGTTAGTGTAGTAAATCATGAGGACAAACTGGCAGATAGCAGTAACGTCTTCTCTCAGTGGCCGGTCTTTAAGTATATTCACTTAAATATAACAAAACTAATGATGTCCTTTTTTAATTTTTACAGGTATAATAGACAAGACTTAATATGGTGTTAGCCGGGATGGGTATAGGTGTAAAGTTTTGGATCAAAACTATAACATTATTCACATAATGGATTCCATAATAAAACATAATCTCTCTCCATACTTTAATGTCCAATTATCTCGTAGTTAATAGTAGTAATTGACGGTATGTAAAATTATGAGCCAGAATAAATATGAACCATTTAATATGAGCCATGAATTATGATAGGGAATTCGATTATTTTTGTATGTTAATAATATTAAATATAATTTGACTGAGTTTTTTGGTCTATAGCTAGCTGTGACCGTGCTATATGTATGTCTTTAAGGGGATAGGTGTTGACATGGTGCGAGAACTAGGTTTGTACAATGGCGTTTTGTTTATAAGATACCGTTTGGAATTTCAACATATTATTCAATAAAACTAGCTATTCTCCATTGAAATCTCTGCTACAGAATTTCCAATCGTATACTTAAGTGGAATTAGATAACTAGTGCCATGCATTTATCTGTTACACGTAGCGCCATCTATTGTCCATTGATGTCACCAAGTGAAAACTATTGTAGAATGTTTCTCAATCGTTTGGTATATGAGTATGTATGGGACGAACAAAGACGAAAGTCAGTTTGTCGGTTTATTTCTTTCAAATCTTAACTTACCTCCCCCCATAAAATTGACAACGGACAATTATGTGTAGTAACTGTGTGTGTCATTCCAAATAGGATATTGATTTAATTTATATAATGTATAATTATATCATTACGGCTTTGTAAATGTTGCTTAGTGGTTTAGTTAAATACTTTTCTCTCATTCCGTCATCACCGATGTGACATTCGAAAGAACGAGACGGAGCATTGTTTAACTAATCACCTTTACAACATTTATAGATAAAACCCTTCGATCACTAATAAGAACTAGATACACACTCCCGTACAAAAATCATTTTAAAACTGTCCCTTAATGTGTTTATGTAGTTGTAGTTGAAACAAAACCACATTAATGCAAATTCAATCTTAAGATAATCGCTTAAAGTTGTATTCACAACTCATACTCATATTTACACACACATATTTAGATCGACAATAGCTGGTCTACACATACATTACAAATTCAACCTTACGTTGTTAACTTAAAGTAGAATTTAAAAACGATAACAAAAGCAATATAATAATAGTAATAAAATTTCACGAGGTAGGCTCGCCGCTAGCACAAGGCATGAATGGAGCCGAACTGTACAATATATTTATTTTCATACTTAAATTTGAAATGGATTTTTTTTTTTTGTAATTTAGTCAAAGGTGTATTTTGTGTTTTAAACATAATTTATTATTAATAGGGAACGACATTAATAATCAATGAAACTTAGATAGATATAGACATAATTATTTATTTTCATAATCAATCATCAAAATCAAAATATAGTTACATATTTATCACTTTCTAAAAATACTTCGAACGTACAACGCTTCGTTGGGTCGGCTAAAAGAATTCTTCGGATCTTTGACGTGCTATTATAACAGATATCCATTCGCCACACCGCACAGGATCTCGAGGAAAGCTAAAAACCATTATAAAATCTCTCATCATCAATGTAATCACATGTAGTCAAAAAATAATATCAAGAAAAAAAACTGACTAAGCAAAAATGTTGCAATAAATTTTTAATTCTCGCTTTGGAGTCGATGCCAAGCCTTTAGATGGTCTAGTATAAACAAGAACTTTGCTATTGTCGGTTTAGTTCATATAACTTCTTCTACTTAGTCAGTTAAAATTTAATAATCAATCAATCAATCAATAATATTTTACGACTATATTTATAGACACAGTAAAGAAGTTAATTTAACAATAGAAATACATAATTATATTTTTCATAAAAACAAAAAACAAAAACTAACACCATCGTCTCCACCAACTATGTTCCATTGTTGTTGAAACAACCCATGTAACCCGAACAATTTAAGTGGGCACGCGATAGTATGAATATCACGTTTATCAAGAGTCTTTATAAGTGTCATGCTTTATATCACGTGGTGTTTATTACGATTTAGTTTTTAAAAATGTTTTCCTACAGAAATACCAGTTTTTACAACACAGTAATAACAATTATATAATGGTACAATTAATACTTACCGAAAATATGAAACCCCATCCTTTTTCAGCGTCCTAGACGAGTGATTTCTGCATTTTTGAAAGAGCACTGAGGCGTGTTTACTGTCGGCGCGTCCGAATGGTACTAAGTTAAAAGAGTCCCCAAATGTTCAAATGGGTGCATTCGGTGAGGACGTTTTTTGAAGCCGATTGTATATCTACTTTTTATTAGTGATCGAAGATAAAATCGTTATTATGTTTAATCATTATTTTATTAATTGATATCAATAATTCGAAAATGGAGTATGTATTTGAATATTATGGAAATTGTTTATAATATGTAATTGAATTATATAACTGATGATAACATTTAATGTAAACTCGCCGCAAACATTTTTACGAATGTACATCGACGCGTGGCCATTGGTCGGCGTTCTGTGGGGGGGCTTTCGTCCAGCAGTGGACGGCTATAAGCTGATATTGATTGACATCGACGCGTTGAACGTTTAAGGGTCGTCGGATGCCACTGTGTAAGCCGGGTTCACGTTCACCAGTGAGGGGTGTATTTATTCTACAAAGTAATTTTGACAATTTACTTACTAGAGTTTAATAAAATATCAACTTAATTGTCGTTTAACTATTTAATTCGCGATGGTGAGCTTTATTTAATTACACCCGTAATATAAATTAATACGGGAAATAAAAAATTTTCAAATGAGTTAATAATTTGCAACTAAATAATTTTTTTTTTCAATAATGTAATGGAACGTTGTGGTATATTCATTTCTTAGTCAAAAAAATTTATCAATTTAATATTGTATAGTAAAATTTTCATTTATTTTTAATTTTTGTTCGATATATTTACATCTAGCATACAATTAATTATTTTATTTTTATTTCAAAATTCCATTCATATTGTTAGTTTACCAACCGTTTCAGCTTGTCGCTCGTCATCGTCGCATCTATAGCAATGTATTACAGGCACAAGGGACATAAGTTCGTAGTTCCCAAGGTTGGTGGCGCATTGGCGATTTAAGGGATGGGCAACATTTCTTACAATGCCAATCTACCTCTACAGTCTAAGAGCGTTGGTGACCACTTACCATCAGGTGGCCCATATGCTCGTCCACCTTCCTATTCTTTAAAAAAAAATAAAAAATGTATAGTTACTTTTCTAAATCGAGTCGTGAGGCATACGAATGAAACACCTTCGTTGGGTGATAGTGTTAACTACATAACATATCGCTGTGAAAATTATGCATTCACGTTGTGGGACGTACAGAAAAGGGCGTAGAGTACCTAACACTGCCCCCCCCCCAAGACGAATCCGTGGAAGTAAACTAGTATATATATATTTCTGAAAATTAAAATATGCACTGAATTTCCCACCAATACATAAGTCATTAGTTTTATAGTTAAAATGATGTGAATATGAAATGTGTTTAAAATTATATTTTTATATGTTCGTCTTTTTGTTTCGATATTAGCCTTCTTAGAATTGAATTGTCTCGAAGATTTGATATTAGATTTTTTTTTTGTTTATATTACAATTATAAATCATTATTATTATATAATGGCCATCTAATGTTATGTAAAATAATAATAGATAATGTTGAATTTGACCTTCGATTGAAACAATAATAATTTCGTTTACAAAACATAATAATTATTTTATTTATTATGCTGGTACTATTATTTAAAAGGGATAACATATATATTTTGTAAAAAAGTTATGTATAATATAGATTCGAAATATTTTGCTGTTGTTTTTTTCTTTTTGTGTATATATTTATTTACGTGTGTACATATTTGTTTCAATTTTTCTTATGTATATATGTGGTTGCTAGTTCTATAACTAGCCTATATATGAAATCCTTGGTCCACGATTCAAATTCCAGGTTAGGCCAATAAATACTGATTACTCTCAAATAATTCTCAGTAGCAGGTTGGAGTAAATCCGCAATTTTTTCAGTCCCATCTGATTACAACTAGTATAGCTTTAAAACATTGCATTCTTATAATAATAATTATTTCCGAGATTATTCTCAATCGGTCAAGTATTTCAATAGTTAGATCACTAACACACACTAACGCACAGACATGTACCTTGCGACTAACTACACGCGCGCTGATGACGTAATACGCTGCGATAGTGAATCTATCGGTACTGAGTAGGCAGACGCGGGGGAGCGAGAAGGGATATTGCATTCCAGCGAGTTGTATAGTTAAGTCATAGTAATATATAGGTTTTCTTATGTTGTCAATACGCTGGCAGTTAGTATATTTTCATCGTAAAGTTTTGCTGTAAGGAGGTTCAATTAAGAAGATACTGGGTACCACTTTAATAACTAATTCATTTTATTACGCAATAGCTACTGTTAAATAGTAAGCCGATAGGCAATCCGGATGACGTGGAGTATTGCCCATTAAATCACATGAGATGGTCACCTGCACGGATCAAACACAGCCAGGAGAGCGACCCAGGAGCACACACAGGCTGCGCGCCCAATGTCACTACATAGACGAATCGCTAAAAAATATTCTAGAATAATTGTTTTAACACTAAGGATTATCTTTTTAGTTAAAAATATATAAACAGTGTCACAATTATTATATAATCAGATATTAATTTTTTTTATTTTTCGTATCAATTGTATTTAAATTGGCTATATATAATTATATACTATACAAGTATTTGAATATTCTAGAGAAATAAAATTGCCTTAAGAATGTTCGAGTAGAATTTTGTATGAAAAATTTAGTAAATAAAATTGTAGAGTAGAATTTGTAACAGAATAAATATTGAAGTTAATTATATAGTAATGGATATAATGGACATATTCTTATTTTAGTTAAATAAATATTATCCTGTACACGGTTTTCTTATTAAATACATTTGTGACGCTCAAAATATTATTATAATATTGTATTATATCTAAATAAAATATCTGAGAAATATCTTCAAACTAGCATTTTAATTTATTATATAAATATATATGTATATTTTAATATTATTGGAGGAGGCTTTTACCGCAAGTGGCGGTCCATACACCGACGAGGAGTAAATAACATCACTAATATAGAATATAAGTACTGTAACACTAACCAACTAACAAAACTTCGATTATTGTTATTTAAACAGTCAGTGTTTTGAATAAATAAAAGCTTTTATATTATATATATATTTTAATTTTACTTCCAAAGCATATATATATAGGACTGAAGTAAAATATCAATTAAAAAGAAATATTTAATAACAAAATTTGGTATTTAACGATATTTTATCAATACACGAAAGGAACAATTCAAATTAGCTAATTATTTGCATAAAAATCATTTACACATCATATGCATTTTCCCCCCTTTTCTGCCGTGTATCTCCGCTATTGAGCGCAACTATTCAGCCAATATCACGTATGAAATAGACGACACATGTGTTAAACAGGCATTAGGAACATGGAAGGGTTATTAATTAAACAAGTATATTAATCGGTACAAATTATTTTTATTTTCCTTTCTTTGTACATAAGATAAATCGATCAAACCTTTTTAAGGTATTTAACTATAAAAATTAATATGATTTAAGGTATTTACTTATTATCCTATTATAATTAATAAGCGACCTTAACAGCATATATTTCATTTAAATATTGATGAATAGAAGTAAAATATTAATTCCTTTCCGTAATAATTAATTTACATAGTGACTATATAAATAATAAAATATCATCAAAATAAACATATAAAAAATACTTATATTATTTAATACTACCACGTGTATATCCACGTGCAGAATAGCATATCACGCCGTTTTCTAGCGTCGTTTTTGTCCAAAACCTCTTCTAGCCAAGCTCCGCCTTAAAAGTCCATCTTTTTTCTTCCATTAAAACCTTCTGTCATTCTTCTTTTTTTAATCCCTGAATAAATATGTCTATTGACATTCTAAGTTGACAGTTATAATAGCTCGTTCATCCTGACGAAATTTGATACCACCCAAATTAGGATAAAATCATTAATATTGAAATTTATAAAATATTAATCAACTGTAGCAGAAAATAGGAAACAAATTACAGCTCCTTACTTTAACATTTATAAAATAAAAGTGTACATGTAACTTAATTAGAAATTCTAGCATTTATATCAGTAGAATAAATTAATGACATCTTGATATAATTAAATCAAGTATCACTTGTTGACTTTTTTTGACAGCAGGTTAGGATATCTGTAAAATAAATCATCTAATCATGTATTAAATATAGGGGAAGGCCGGGCAAAGTTGATACCTTAACCTTTGACGGGCTATGGCAAGGTAGCCAATACAGACAGATAAAAAATAATAACTGAATATGAAACAGCATTTATTAAACTTTTTAATCACATTAAATTTGGCACCGCTATCCGCTTTGCCCAAACCACCGGGTAAAGTGGATAGGCTCATAGGGCAAAATGAACACACGGTTAATTAAGGAAATATTACCGAATAATATAAAAAAAACATTGGTAAACAAAGGAGAGAATAATAAAAAAATCAACTATTCAGTCATCAGTACAGTTGTGACACAGAAATATGCCATTTCTCTTATGAGATGATCCATAAGCCATGCATTTCTCATGACTCCATTGCTTGAAGGAATTGCATTGGATCCAGTCATCAACCGGTTGTTCGTTAATTTCCATATAATCCTCTCCACAAAAACAGCACGTACACTTTTCATAATTTTCTTTGTCCTTAGATCCTTTAGCTTTAATATTTTTGTTCGTTTTAGCAATTTTGGTTGTTTTGGTTCTTTTGTTCGTTTTAGTAGTGTCATCATTTCTTTAATCTTTGTCAATATTTTTTTAATAATTTGGTACTTTTAACAAATTTATCTTTCTGTTACTCCTTAACAGCAGTGCTAAATCCATTAGTACTTTGAATGCTAAATCACCAGCTTTTCTATTTTGATCCCAATTTTGTGGATAAGTTAGATCATTTCTTTTTGCATAAATACTTTAAAATCTTTAACTAGCAAGACTTCAATCTATGTAATGACAGACAAACAAAAAAGACAGGAAAAACTCAATAAAAGCTTGTAAAATACGTACCGGACCAAATGAACACCTGGTGGGCTAATTGAATACGGTGTCCACTTTGCCCGTGTTCACTTTGCCCAGCGGGTACTTGTTGAATTAAACCCAACCTAAAATCAAATATAGAAACAAATACTCAATAAAATTATAACAACATTTCAGTAAGAAAACATGCATTTTTAAGATAGAATTAAGCCATTACAGTAGTACTATACATATAAACATGAGTAATTACAGAATAAAGTACCTTGAAAAGTCGTAAGCAATGTTCACTTTTTAATTTTTTTTTTTTTTTTCGCAAAAGACTCATGACTCGGGCTAGATCGTTTTGCTTATAACTCGAGGCGCGGGGAGCACCTCGTGACGCGACTGGAGTGCACTTGGGTGCGTTATTTTGAAATAATGGAGTGTATCCGCTTTGCCTGGGCTGTTCACTTTGCCCGACCTTCCCCTATATATATATAACCTCAGACAGATTTTTTTTTTTTTTTTATATTTACCGGGTCGGCAAATGACTCTACTCCACCTGATGTTAAGTGGTAGTAGAGTCCAAACGCGAGGACGGCCAGTACAGTCGGGAAGAAGATTCTGCACCAGCCGCCCTCGCCTTGCCGGCCCGCAAGATGCCTCTTCACGCCTCGTAAAGAGACGTGAAGCGAGCGACGTATTGCCACGATAGGGATGGGCAAAGTGTGGAGGCGTGTTTCCCCCGGCATTGGTTCAGCAGCCGTCTCCACTGGACCAACACCCATCGCGGCAATGCTCGCTCGGGCACTGGCTGTACGCTGGCTGACCTCGAAACGCGGCTGCAAGCCACTTCACGAGATTTTCACCATGCGTACGGTGGTAACAAGCCAGGCGGATGTGTATCATCCTACCACCAGATGATATCCCTTAGTCGCCTCTTACGACACCCATGGGAAAGGGGCAGTGAAATGTATTCTTTCTCCGTCACTGCACGGAGAAAGAATACATTTCACTGCCCCTCTGATCTCTTCAAAGATCCACTCTGATTTCACTACATTATTATTTATTTATACAAAATTTATGATGATCGCTGTTATAATAATTTTAAATTACAATGGTTCGGTACCGTTCTTTCATTATCGAATAAATTGCCCTTTACTACTTATGTTCATCATCATGATTATCATATCACGATGGCCCTAATTTTCTCATCGTCCAACAAGACGGCCCTTTTATATCAAACCTCTTAAGCAGATAAATACTATCTGTCTCTTTCCACATTATTATACTTTAATGTTATCCTTCTAAAAGATCAATTAGTTCCTCTGTGCTGTCAACTTGTGACTCTTCTGATTAGCTCTGACTTTGTACATGATCTTGATTTATGAACCTTCTCAGAGCATCTAAGGGCACTATCGCATAGTATTTCTTGTAAGCTGTAGTACCTTTAATGGATACAATTATATATCTATCATTATTCAGTACTTTTTGATCTTATAGAGATCACTATAGATTTCTTTAAATTTACGCACAGCATTTTAACTTTTACTTTGTGCCCCTTTCCAAAAACTAAATCTCCCACATTATATTTTGTCGGTCTATTCTTTTTCTCAACAAACCTTTGTGTGAATGAATTTGTGTTTCAAAAGGTTATCTATTTTATTCCTTACTATTTCATTTTGTGCTACTGCTAATCTATAGAGTCGATAACATACTGATTTTTCAGTGCTCAGTTCAATATGCATTTCAATTTTATCTGTACAGCCTAATTCCGTTTTATCCATCAAACAACAATCACTATATTCTTTAAGTAAATCTAGTAGCTTTTGTTTGACCTCGGGATCTACAGAGCCACATTTAAGTCTGCTAAAATCAACAGTCGATATAATGTTATTAGTTGTTTGTGGCGCAATAAGTTGTTCTTCCCCTTTTTTTGTCACACCTCGGGGCTCTGGCTAAAGTTTCTTCTCAGTTATCATGTGAATAGTCTCCGGTTTTGATGATCCCGTGACCGACGTTAAAGAAGCTGGCCCTCACCAGCATTTCTCAAGTAAATGTTCTTTCTTTTCGCAATAAGTACAGACGGGTTAAACATTGAGTTCTTTGAGCATCCCGGATAGTCCGGTTCGGACAAAGATAACACACAAAGGAATTCCTTGGTCCTCTTAAAGCTAAGCTGTATTCTTATCATTTTTTTTGGTATAGCATTTGATTGATAGATGATTTCTATGCGATTGATATAAAAGATCTGCATCTTTGATATCTTACCTTCTTCTTCGATTCTTACCTTCTTTCTGTTTCTTATTCATACTTCTGGTTTCGTTTCTAACTCTTACTCCGTTCAAGCTGTCCGATTATGGAACAAAGTACCTGTGCATATAAGAAAAACTACCTCTGGATTTACTTTCAAGACTCGTCTCCGTAAGCATATTTTGTCAGAAAGCTCCTAGTTATCTTCATCTTTGACATCTATAATGTATTATTATTTATATGTTTATCTATATATTATTCAGATATATATATACATAGCTCTATTTTTTTTGTTATGTTTTTATGTATGTATATTTTTGATTATTATTAACGCCTTCACGGATTTCTGCTTAGCCTAAAGGTGGACTGGTAGAGAATGCATTTAGGGATTAAGTCCGCCTTTTGTCCTACTACACAATGTGGTGGTCAAAAAATGTTTTAATAAATAAATTCAGAGACAGACAGACAGTTCCAATACTATCCTAAAGATTATTGCGAATGATGTGAAGTCTGTGTAATACTCTGGTTTATGTGCCTCATACATGATCAATTTCATTTAATCTCATCATATATTTGTATTATTTGCTTTTTTTATGTCATTAATTAGTTAATTCTTAATTCTTATATATTTATATATTATTTTTGTGATTGTGATTCCAATTCTATGTTATATGTAATAATCATTGGTAGTTTCCGCGTATTAAGCATGTCACGCCAAAATTCAACGAAATCTAATTTTCGTGGATAGCTTCTAGTAACTCTTTCTTCCATTGGCTCCAAGTCATTTCATATTTTTGCAATGACGCATACCAGACTTTGGCCATACCAGACAGCGTGGTGATTACGGGCAAAACCTTCTATGGCACACACGTATACGCGACGGCCCCTAGTTCCCGGTCGCCCCTCTGCTCCTGGCCAAGGCGGTGCTAAGAATCTCCGGGTTACGGTAGGCCGCCAACACCGATTGACCCTGGCTACGTATAAAGGACGCACGCTACGGCTCGACGAACACCTGGCACAGCTCGAAGAAGAGCTGAGGAACATAAGGTGGCATATTTTGGGGCTATGTGAAATCCGAAGAAAGGGAGAGGATACCATAGCCTTGGAATCAGGCCATTTTATGTACTTCAGACAGGGAGACCAACCATCCCAAAGTGCCGTCGGGTTCTTGATCCACAAGGCTCTCTCTGACAACATCTTATAAATCTCCAGTGTGTCGGCAAGGGTAGCGTATCTTGTGATCAGACTTACCAAGGGGTATAGCCTCAAGGTTCTCCAAGTATATGCACCGACTTCGACACACTCGGATGATGAAGTGGAAGAAATGTAAGAAGACATTTCTAAGGCATTGCACACCACCCAAAATGCCCACTTCAATGTTGTCATGGGGGACTTCAACGCTAAAGTGGGAGTACATACTAGCAGCAAATAGGTAGTAGGACAACACGGATTTGGAAGCAGGAATCATAAGGGGCAAATGCTCGTCAACTTTCTGGAGAAAGAGGGTCTGTTCTTGATGAACTCTTTCTGAAACGGCCTCAACGGAAATGGACGTGGCGAAGCCCAGACACTATGATTAGAAACGAGATTGACTTTATTATGACGGACAAGAGGCGAATATTTAGAGATGTCTCTGTGATCACAAGGTTCAATACCGGAAGTGATCACCGACTTGTACGAGGCACTCTAAATATTAACTGCAAGCTCGAGCGCGCCCGTCTAATGAGGTCTACACTCCGACCAAAATTGCTCCAAGCTGTGGAGTCTAGTACATTTCAGTTAAAACTGGAAAACCGATTCGCTGCCTTGGAAACCAACACTGACGTTGACATCAACCAAGAACTCGACCAAATGGTAAATATCCTTAGGAACGAGGGGACGAAATTCTATCAAGCGCAAAACACCGGCAAGAGGTCCAAACTTTCGGAAGTCTCTAGAGATAATGCGAAAACGACGTGAAAACCCTACAGTCACTTCGTCAGATCTTAATAAAAAAATATCAAAGCTAGTAAGACGCGGCCTCCGAAACTCCAATACACGCTCTATAAAAGAAGCAATCGAGCGAAATCGGGGGTCGAAAGTCTTCGTTCAACAACTAGGTCGAAGCCATCTGTTGAAGTTGACCACTTCAAAGGGAAAAGTCGTCGCCTTTAAACATGAGATTCTAAAGGAAGTTCAGGACTTTTACGGTAAATTATAAACATCAGTAGCGCCTCGTCCCCAACCCGACCCTAGGGATCCTAGAGCCACTTTAGCTCCCTTCACAGAAGAACTGCCAGAAGTAAGCCAATACGAAGTCGTGATGGCCTTGGGGCAGCTTAAAAATGGAAAAGCCCCCGGGGAAGATGGAATTACGACGGAGCTACTAAAGGCAGCTGGAAAATTTTTAGTAGCACAGCTCCAAAGAATATTTAATTCTGTCATATTTTCGGGGAGAACTCCAAAGGAATGGAGCAGGAGAGTTGTCAAGGGTGACAAAACCTTTTTGAAGAACTACAGACCTATTTCCCTCTTGAGCCATGTCTATAAGTTGTTTTCTAGGGTCATCACTAATCGTCTCGCGCGTAGATTCAGCCCCCGGAACATGCCGGGTTTCGAAGAGGATACGGAACCATAGACCACATTTACACAGTGCGGCAGATTGTACAGAAGACCGAAGAGTATAATCAGCCCCTGTGATTAGCATTTGTGGACTATGAGAAGGCTTTTGACTCTATTGAGACCTGGTCTGTTCTGGAGTCCTTACAACGGTGCCAAATCGATTGGCGATAAATCCACAAGTGTCACAAGTGCTGAAAGGTCTGCAAGACGCTGCTGTTATGACCGTCAAAGTACAGAATCAGCAGTCTGACCCTATCCTTTTGCATCGGAGTGAGGCAAGGGGATGTCATTTCACCGAAACTGTTCACCAAGATAGTTCTCTCAACTGTTTTGGCCACATTTAGGCATTGTCCCACTTCTGAAATTGTTAAACATGCATTTTTTTTAAATGTATAGGCTAGCGCTTGACTGTTATCACACCTGATGGAAAGTGAGATACAGTCTAAGATGGAGCGCGCTTGCCTAGAAGGTGCCTATTCACTCTGGACTTGAAGTTACCCATATTGTAGGTGGTGGAGAAAACGGAGGTCGGGAGGGTATTCCAGACCTTTGCGGTGCGTATCAGAAACGAGGAAGCAAATCGTTTCGTACGTGTCTTAAATACGTCAACGTCAACCACGTACGGGTGCAGATCCTTTCGATGCCTCGCAGTTCTTTGGTAAAAAGGTGACGAGGGAACCAAATCAAATAGCTCCCGAGCACACTCGCCGAAATATATCTTGTAGAATACCGAAAGACAGGCAACCTTACGACGATGTTCTAAGGTCTGGAGTTTTGTAACCAGTGCCTGGTCGCCAATGAGTCTTCTAGCACGGCGATCCACTGAATCCAAAGTATCGAGCTGGTACTTAGCAGAGCCGTCCCATAAATGGCTGCAGTACTCCATGCACGATCTGACTTGGGCCTGATATAGAGTCAGAAGCTGTTCTGGTGTGAAGTACTGTTTGACCATATTGAGGATGCCAAGTTTTTTACCAGCAGTTTTAGCTTTGGATTCAATGTATTGTCCAAAGTTGAGTTTGGATGTTAATGTAACTCCTAGAAGCTCAATACTGTCGGTGATGGGTACAGATACATTCCGGAAAGTCGGAGTCAGGTGGAATGGACTCCTCTTGGCAGTGAACAAACACGCTTGAGTCTTGGTAGGATTAAATTTGACTTTGTTATTATCGCCTCAATTCGATACCTCTTCCAATCTCAAATTGATGCGTTCTACCAAGGCCTCCCTGTGCTCACGAGTTTCTGTTGCACTAGCTCGGGGACCGGATATGTATCTCTCCGTTACAGTGCTGTCGTCTGCGTACCCAAAGATACCGGGTTTCAGCAGATCGTTTATATGCAGCAGGAAGAGTGTAGCGGAGAGAATTGAACCCTGAGGAACACCGGCATTAATCGCCATTAGATCAGACGAGAAGCCATCTAGGACAACTCGAAACGATCGTCCACTCAGGAAATCTGATATCCAGTTGTAAAGGCCAACAGGTATCCCGTAGCTAGGAAGTTTGCTAAGAAGGCCCTCATGCCAGACCCGGTCGAAAGCCTTGGACACGTCAAGTGAAATGGCTAACGCTTCACCGTACTTGTCCATGGCCTCGCCCCAGATGTGAGTAGCGTACACTAAGAGATCTCCTGTTGATCAATTCCGACGAAAGCCGTACTGCAGGTCCGATAGGAGATCGTTTTCTTCGAGGTACGCCTGGAGTTTGTTATTCAATACACGCTCCAAACCTTTGCAAAGTATGGAGGTGATTGCTATGGGTCGGTAGTTGGCCGGGTCGGTACGACTTTTCTTCTTAAGTACTGGTTGTACGTTGGCAATCTTCCAGGCTTTAGGGACTTGAGCGGATTTTAGAGAGAGGCGGTACAAGCGTGTTAAAACAGGGGACAACTCAGGTGCACAATTCCTCAGGACTATTGCTGGAATCCCATCAGGGCCACTGGCCTTATTCACGTTCAAGGTGCGCAGAATTTTTAGAACCTCTCTTTGGTGAATTCGTATCTCTGGCATCATTGAGTCGCAAGGCGGTATGTTTGGCGGTGAGGCACTTCCTGCATCGAGACGCGAATTTTCGACAAACAGGGTCGCTAATAAGTTAGCCTTTTCTGTTGCCGTAAAGGCCAGGGATCCGTCAGGCTTCAGCAGTGGAGGCAGCGATGGACGACAGAAGTTCGTCTCAACCGACTTGGACAGAGACCAGAATGCTTTACTACCACGGGGGTAGGAAGCTAATTTGGCTCCAAGACGTCTAGTTCGGTTGAAACGTTGAGCCTTCTTGAGAACCTTCTTGTAGGACTTGGCAGCAGAGTTAAAGGCTCTCTTCTTAGTCGCAATGTCCGGAGCTCTGGTGGTGCGGGCTGCTGCCCACACTACAAACGCTGAGTTTTTACGGGCCTCAGCTGCGGCGCACTCAGCGTTGTACCACCTAGGGATCTTGCCATCCAGTGATACGTCAGCATATGGAATAAAGAACTCCATAGCCTGACATATCACTTCAGATATGGCTTGTTCACAGCTCGACGGATCAGTGGAAGAGAAGCATATCTGCCGCCAAGGGTAGGATGCAAAAAAGTGTCGCATCTCGTCGTCTGCCGACTTGTATCGCCACACCCGTCTGGTTCCAGTAGGACCAGAGTCCAGAGGGTGGAAGTTGAAGACCGACCTGATCACACAATGATCAGAAGTGTCCAAGGCAGCTGCAACTGAAACTGAAAAACGGTCAGGGTCGGTAGTCAGCAGAAGGTCCAGACAATTAGGTGTATGACCGTCCACGTCCGGCACCCGAGTTGCTTCATGTACCAGCTGAGAGAGATTTAGGGATATTGCGAATTTGAGCGCCTCTCTCCCGGCGTGGTCGGTGTTCTGGTATGGGAACAGCCAATCTCGGTGGTGAGCGTTGAAATACCATTTGAGCAGTCGGGTAACGACGTTGGACGGCATCAGCCGTCACGCTGAGATACTCAAACATCCGAGTTGTTTCCTGGTCACCACTGTGCGACCTATAGACGCAGGCGTATACAATCTGCTCCAAACATGTATCCGACACGCACCACATTACCGAAAAATAGGGTACTTCCAAGTTTCGGAGACGCCGGCAACAGACGTCATTACGAGCATACATACAGAACCCAGCACGAGGTTTGAAGTTGTGCTCGAGAGAATATCCGGGATACTGTAAGTACGCTACATCCGCTGGACTGGTGATTTGTGTCTCCGTGAGAAAGAGCAAGTGTGGCATGGCGGTCTCAAGGTGGTGGTGGACCGCAAAGGGATTGGAGTGCAAACCTCGTATATTAGAGAGATGCACTGAAAATGAGAGGTGATGCAGCCGCTGTGAAACTTTCTTCTTGCTGTATTTAAAGGTCATTGTTTGTGGGCGTGAAGCGTATGGGGAAATGGAAGTTGTACGAGGTGCCGCATTTTGGACACCGTGACTTTTACCGAAGAGACGGAGATGGTAGACTCAACTGGAGACCGCGGGGACGCCCGAACCCCCCTGGGAATCGCCACCGGGACCTCTCTCTGGTCGTCAACCAGCACGGTGGAAACTATCCCTGGATTTTTCGCAAGTTGGCGGGGCAGCCTTTCGTAGATGGCGAACCTACTAATTGGGCCCCCTACTAACTGCGGACGGCCAGCGGTGCACCGTGCTTCGGATCCCGCTGCCCTCCAGATTGAGCCGCCCGGCGTCACTGTGACTACGGTCAGAACCAAATTCAGAGCACAACTATACAGACCCAATCCCCCATGGTAAGCTACTGCAAACATCGCTCCGGAACACGACGTGCTGCGCGACAATGTGAATCTAGCCACTCGACAAATCGCTATGGCGGTGCGGCTTTGTTCGCAGGGTGGTAATGCTAGCTACGGCCGGAGCCTCCCACCTAGAATATGTTACTCAATTAGCACCACCCAGGGGCCACGTGTAGGGTAATGAGGGATGAAACCTGTCTTTAGTAAGACCAACGGACGTGAGCAACTTTGACCCCATTAAGAACATGGAAGGTTTATTAATTAAACAAGTATATTAATCGGTACAAATTATTTTTATTTTCCTTTCTTTGTACATAAGATAAATCGATCAAACCTTTTTAAGGTATTTAACTATAAAAATTAATATGATTTAACGTATTTACTTATTATCCTATTATAATTAATAAGCGACCTTAACAGCATATATTTCATTTAAATATTGATGAATAGAAGTAAAATATTAATTCCTTTCCGTAATAATTAGTTTATGTAGTGACTTTATATAAATAATGAAATATCATCAAAATAAACATATAAAAAATACTTATATTATTTAATACTACCACGTGCATATCCACGTGCAGAATAGCATATCACGCCGTTTTCTAGCATCGTTTTTGTCCAAAACCTCTTCTAGCCAAGCTCCGCCTTAAAAGCCCATCTTTTTTCTTCCATCAAAACCTGTCTTTCTTCTTTTTTTAATCTCTGAATAAATATGGCTATTGACATTCTAAGTTGACAGTTATAATAAATGATGATGAGTGAAAACTATTATTCTACAGTATTATTCTAGAAATTATTATTATTATTCTAGAACAATATTATCATATCCATTACACTGACAGATAACAATTACTCGCCTAAAAGAGTAATACAAAACAAAAGAAGCGCGTGACAGTTACGATGTGTAGGCTGCCAGTTCTATTGCCACAGATATTTGTTAACAATTTAATAAAATATAACATTTACGCCGACATTGAAATAATAATTATAATTTCTTATACAATTTTTCCAGAAATTAGCGTTATTCAATTTATTAATTATCTTTGCTAATTCTCTGCCTTGCGACGCAATTCCCTCGTCATTCTTTAAATCTCAATCAAGTGCATAGTCATGAGTATTCGGTATTTACGAAACGTACATTGGTCGCATATTATCTCATCAGCTGCCATCGACCGATGATATTTAGAAGTCAAGTTAATTTCTTCTCATAACATAACATATAAATAAAGAGGCGAGATGGTTCAGTGGAGAGAGCACAGTTTTTTAAACTGATGTGTGTTTAAGTCTCAATTGTTACTGATCTTTACTTGCATGCTGATTACCATTCTTCAAAACACAAGGACAACTGGCTGATAAAACTAACACATGTCTATTATTATTCTATTGCGTGTCCATTTTTATTAATCATATAAGCTTTTGCACTTGCATCCTATTTCTATAGGATTCCTATTACCTATAGGAATTCTATCACCAATTTGGAAAAACACCTCAGATCTAAGAAGAATCTGCGAAAGAAAATCTGCGGGGCATTTTTAAATCTAAAACGTATTTTTAAGAATACTCAAATATGTTCCGATTTGATTTTACTCACCAGTGTGGCACACAGACACAAGGGACATGACATCTTAATTCTCAAGGCTTCTTCGACGGTTTTAGGGATGATTAATATTTCTTACACCGCTAAATGTGTAAGAATTGGCAGTGACCACTTACCATCAGATGGCTCATTTACTTAGCATTTAATTGACACCATCCGTAACCGTAACAGCCTGTGAATGTCCACCGCTAGGCTAAAGGCCTCCTCTCCCTTTTTTGAGGAGTAGGTTTAAGCCGAGATGGCCCAGTGGTGAGGACGCGTGAATCTTAACCGATGATCATGTGTTTAAACCCTGGCAAGCACAACTGAATTTACATGTGCTTAATTTGTGATTATAATTCATCTCATGCTTTACGGTGAAGAAAAAAATCGCGAGGAAACCTGCATGTGTCTAATTTCACTGAAATTCTGCCACATGTGTATTCCACCAACCCGCATTGGAGCAGCGTGGCGGAATAAGCTTCAGACGTTCTCTTCAAATTGACAATGACAGGTGGTAAATAAAAAACAAATTTATATTTTATTTACAATATTTATTAAGGACCAAATAAGACATATCTGCTATCTTGTACTGTACGTATAAAAAGTATATTTCATTTAAACAACGAATATTTTATTATCGATTTAAAATACATAAAATATTTATTTACAACGGACTCATTTCCTTCTGTTTAACAATTTATAATATATTTTCTCTAAAAAAAAATGCTAATTTCTAAAAAATATGGTATTCATATATGTAGGTCGAAAATTTTAGACCAAATATTTGAAACTATTTAAATATTTATATTGTTTCATCGTGTATAGCCCGCAATAGAGAAACGATTTATATATGGCGGCCGATGTCAGACTATCTCACTCGAACACTATTCGCGTCTCTGTTGCACCAATTACCGTTAGAAAAACAATCCAAATATTTTAATGATGTTGAATAGATTACTTTTTGAATTTTAAGTGCGATAATTAGTATCGTCATTGTTTTTAATGATTTTTAAGATTTGAAAACGAGAATAATTTTTAACAAAATCTTACCTATTACCCGCCTACGAGAAATCGAACACCACTTAAAACAAAGAACTGTGATAATGACTTTTTTTTCTGAATGAGTGTATGCTGTTGGCCCTACTGGCCTTAACAGTGTCATCGGGCGTTGGGGCGAATACTAACTCAATCTTGAAATTAGAACTTTGGCTACGAGATCACACCTCGGCTCAGGACGTAGTCGGTTGGAAAGGTGGGAAGCGAAACACTGTACTTAAAATCACGACCGGTTTCGTGACGTCACTACTCGTTTCCGTTGGCGACACGGTAAGTGTGTGGTATGTTCTAATTGGGGTTTTGGCCAGCGCGATTCAGAAACAGCACAAAGTACTAGTAATGCCATCTACCGACAAACATCAAACTACTTACATTAATCGAACAAATGCACTAGTCTGTAACTTACTGCTTTATTTCCTTTTATAAACATTTACACTAACTCGAAATAATTTATTTGTATATATAATTATTTTTACAACAAAGATTTTTTTCTTTATCAATAACGCCTAAAGCACAAATATAACTCATTTTACACAAATAATATATATTAATATACATTTTTGCTGACTATACTATACATTTCATATATTTGTCAAAGGTCAATTGTAAAGAGTATTTATTTTATTTTTAATCCGGATTATTATAATTATTTGCATGCTATATAATATTGTTTAGTTGATGGAAGTTGGAAGTGTGTACACTCCCGTGCCTCGGGAAGTACGTAAAGCCGTTGATTCTGCTCCTGAACTCTTTCCGGTCGTGTCGGATTGCCGTCCCATCGGATTATGAGGGTTAGTGAATAGAGAGTGCACCTGTGTTTGCGCACACACTTGTGCACTACAATATCTCCTGTGTAGTTGGCTAGTCTCTCTCGAGATTGGCCGCCGTGGCCGAAATCGGTCTGGAGGACATTATTATTATTATAGTTCGACGTTATTGTTTCTTATAATGCGAAACATAATAACCTATCGTACTCGTTTTCCCAAATAAACGTATTATTACTAATATAAGTACATTCCACTTTCACTCTAATAAGTTTAGTAATAATAAATACTTTTTTCTTATTAACAATCAAAACAAGCACAAATAAAACTACACATTTTATTTTGCTGGCCGTACTAACATAAGTACATTCCGCCATTTTTAAATCTTTTCTCTATTGCCGCGCTTTGGAAAGAAACTATCAACAGCAGCGTGAAATGCACCGAGTAATAAATACAATATATTTTACATAAATATAGTAATTAATATTTCTATATAACTAAAAAGAGCTTTAAGTAAATAAGCATTTTTTATATAAGCTTTATATATATTTTTTATATGACTATTATTTATCAGTTCATACAGTTTGAGGTGATACGGTGGGAAAATCGCGTTAGTATAATATTTAATCAAATTTGCTTTCAGCTAATAGCACAATTTATAATTTACGGCCTTATAAACATCGTTTAGCGGCTGCTCAGTTAGACATATATTTATCTCTTTCTGACAACATTGATTTGTAATTCGAAAGAAAGAGACGACTTTGTTTAACTAATAACCCGCTAAACAAATTTATAAGGCCCTAAAGTAATCCACACTAATATTATACACAAGAGTTATAATGTATTTCGGGCAATTTAAAATAACAGCATTTTAACCGCTAAAAGATTTAAAAGTAAAAATTTTACAAAGACAATTTACAAAATATCGAAAATTAAATGTGTGTGATAAATTTTTTTTTCCTTATTATACACATCCATTATCCATTATTATCCACGCGATTTGTATGTAATGAAAACGGCGCCATCTAGTGACAATAATCGGAATTCCACACAAATCGCGTTTAACGTCAACACTATCGTAATACTTAAAAAAACCTAGCACTGGACATAGCTATTAAAGCATCATTTAATTTAATAAATTGTTATTTAATATAAAAATATAATTATTTTTTGATGCTGTTAAAGCGTGGGTGTCGGCGTCGAAATCGTGTCGACGATTGATCGATAGAAAACTTAAGTTTTCGAATGTTGTCGAGCATTATTCGATAAATAGCAACACTTAGGAAGCGTTTACATGTAACGTAAAGTCAGCTGGAACACTTTCAACCTGTAGCGTGAACGTATAATATTTCAACCACAAGAGGAGTAAACCCAAATAAAAAACTTTGACACCATTGGTCATTTTTTTAATCATTTTTGATATCATTGGTCACCGATATCAATTGACGCGATATCATTGGTCGAGATCTCGAATAATCTATGGTATTCACTATGGATGTTGTAATCGGAACTTCGAAAGTTAAATTAATGTGTTTATAACTGGTTAAGTGTAATACTATCGTATTATAAATAAAGGTAAATTAATCAAGAACTGTTCATAGTGAGTAATACAGCAGAACGATTAGAAAATGGCATGCAATTTGTAAATTTACGGTTTGTTTACCCTTATTCCTACTCCTATTGAAATAGTTTATAGACATTGCATTCACTCACATAACCTGAGCTGATCGGTTGTCTGATGATCGATTCCGCTAGCCAATCAGAGTCCACGGCGTAATGACGAAGTACTACAATAGACAAAGCTACACACAGCGTAGTGGCGTTATATCGTTTGGCTTGAACGAAAAATTTAATAGTTACGACTTAACGGTCCTCCTCAATTTGGCTGGCTTTATAATAGCTGTGAACGCTTGCTTAATGTTCATTTGGTATTAGGATATAAAAAAGTACATCACGTCCGCTCGTTGAGAGAATGCGCTCGTGGCGTCTGTCAGTTGGTAACGACCTTGAATGCATTACAATACAGTTTTTTTTTTCGCTGGAAAAACGCGTTTACGCGTTTCCCCCACATGAAGTGGGGGGGTATGTGGGGCTCGCTGACGCTGAAGGCGTCGGAATACCCACAAAAAAACATGCGGTACCCACGCCGTCTTTTCGGGGGATGCCACAGGATCGCTTGTGCATACTACCGTGACGTCCCGACGGTAGGCCCGCCTCTGCAGGCCTCCAAATTCTAAGGGGTTCTCGGGGTACAGAGACCCCCTAGCCCCGGCGTCACTTACGGCGGGAGGAGAAGGTTTGCATAGCGTCGACGTCTTCTCCCCGGTCTTCTTCGGCGAAGCGAGTCAGCGGAAGCACTGTTCTCACGCTCCCGCTCCGCGGCCTCCTTCTGCGACATGACGTTTTCGCAGAAAGAGACCATCTCCTTCCAGCACCTCTCGCTACCGACCATGGCGTTTATCACGCTCGACAACAAGAGGTCTCCGCCTACAATGGCTGCCAGGGAATGGCGCTGAGGCCCCCATGCAGCACACTCAATCAGTGTGTGTCCGACGGCGCGCCGCACTCGTGGCAGGAGGGAGTGGCCTCCCGCCTCCCTATCCGATGCAGATACCTACCGAAGCAACCGTGTCCGGTTAGTACCTGCGTCAGCCTGAATGTGAGTGTGCCGTGACTCCGTTCCACCCAGCGACTCAAGTGGAGACGGACCGCCTCCACTGTCGCCAGGCCTGCCGAGGGGGACCCCAGGTCCTCCTCCCACCTGCGAATCAAGGCTCGCTGAACTAGAGCCCTGACTCGCTCCACCTCCGCCAATCCTGGATGATCGCCGCTCGACCTCGCTTCCACCCGGAACCGGTACACTTCCGGAAGCACCTCTGCCTGGAGTTCCCAAGGCGGATCGCTCGCGAATTACAATAGACAGTTGACATAACCTTGCGTCAGCGCAACATTGATTTGAAAGCAACAAAATTATAACATCTATTGTGAGTTGTAATGTTGTAGAGTAATAATGCTCCAATTTTAATGTTTTTTTTTAAATTATAAATGATGATCTGAGGATAAGTGATCATAACCGCCCATAGACATTAGCATTGCATAAAATATTAACCATTCCTTACAACGTCAATGCAACATTAACCTTTGGAACTAAATACTGCTGTTTTGCGGAAGAATATGCGCTAAACAGCAATACTTAGTATTGTTGCGTTCCGGTTTCGGAGTAAGCCAGTGTAACTACAGGCACAAAGGAAATAGCGGCTTAATTTCCAAACCTAGTAGCACATTGGCCACGTAAGGTATAGCTAATATTTCTTAAATAGCCAATATCTATGGACAGTGTGACCATTTACCATCAATTGATCCGTTTTCCTGTCCCCCTATCTATAACATAAAAAAAACCTACCCACGCGAGCTTGCAGAAAACCCTACCACCTAGTAAATAAGTACAAGTAAAATATTATTTGTTAGTGGACTAATGATATCGATGGTAACAGTTGTATCAGAAATGCTTCGCCTCTTCAAAGTTCGTCCATTCGATCCGTGACCCCTCACGAACGCATTCTTTCTGACGCCGGATATTATACTACATAACGTACTCAAGCCATGGCCATTTGCCCAATTTTCATTATATTCATTATAACTACAAAAAAATAATCTCATATATAGACTATTTCTCTATAAAATACATGATGTTTTTCATAACTATATATAATTTATATAATATTATTAGCCTTAATGAGAATAATTTGTGGAATACATATATGAAAATGAATGTTTCGAAAATTTGTTTTTCTAACCGTACTTCCCATTTTTTTTATTGATAACAATAAAGTTTGGCAAAATATTCCAAAAAAATACAGAAAAAATCGATTGACTGAAGAGATAAAGATACTGACATTCCCTGGTGGTAGGCGGAGATCTCTCGCTGCCGAGCGTGATTAACTCCATATTCGGCTTGGACTTGTGCTGGTTGGAAACGGTCTCCTTTTGCGAGTGTCATGTCGCCTGTGAAAGCGATCCCATGGCATCCGAACAAACGGGGAGTGAACTGCTGGTTTATATAATGGTGGGTATTCCAGCGCACTCAGCGTCGTTGAGTACCTTCAGTCCCACATACCCCCCCTTCATATGCAAAGATACTGAACCGTATTTACCAATTTACATATATATATTCCACAAACTATAAATATGGCACACGAGTTTAATATTACACTATAACATAATACAAGTAAATAGTTAAGCGTTATATGAATCTGTTTATATAGTAACCCGCGTTCTGTAATTAACTACTTAAAATATGGACCTTCATGGTTTAACCAGAAAAAAAAACCATCTCGAGTCGAGCACCTGTGTTATGGAAAAAATATATATCGATGTATGGATACTTGTCTAGATTTTGTGTTTATAGAAATGTATTTGTGCCGTGTGACCACATGTGACCCAGATATTAATCGGACAGACGCTCTGTGACCCAGATATTAATCGGACGTCGACTTTAATTGAAGTTTATTTTCAATACCCCAAGTAAGGTATAATTGGTGACAGCTCAAGCAGTTCAGAAGCAGGAGCAGAGAACGACTGAATATAATTACACATCACTTTATTAATGTTGATAGATCCCATACATGCAAACGACACTCACTTCAAAGCCTGTTCACACTGCCAATACATATAAAAATAAAGTTACTTCATCCAGCATGAAAACAATAATATATATGTATATTATAAATGCAAGTGAAACAATCATGGACTCAGCTTGTTGCTGATTCGATCAACATAATCGATTCCAATGGCGTGAGGAGTGACAGATAACAGAAACAACTATTGACCTTGAATCGGCGTGACGTCATTGGTCGAGATCTAAAATACGTGTGAGAACTAAAACAAGTGTATTTAATCACTATGGACTCGCGAATAAATCACTTGGTACGTCGATGAAGTTTTTAACGGAACTAATTGAACTCGAAACTGGAATGTTTTTTTTTTTCGAATTGACCTGTTGCTGTTGGCCCAAATGGCCTCGACAGCGTCACCGGGTGGGCAGCGAGTCTTTAAGATACTCAGTCGGATGTTGGGAGCCCACTTAAGGGCTCATAATACGGGAACAGTGTTGTATTATACATAAAGATATATTAATCGCGAACTGTTTGTGGTACATACATGTGGTATGCAAATGTATATGGTTTGTTTATCATTTCTCTTCCTGTCATTGGAATATACTATACACATGACGGGATGGCTGGCGTGGTTTTGATAGACTTGTATTTTACTCCGAAGGTTTTTTTCGTTTCACTCCGATTCGGAAAAGAAATACACTGACCTGAGAAGAAGAAGATACGGTGTGTCGCAATCGAGCCGGTTGGCGTGATTGGTAGATACTTGCATTCACGCCAAAGGTTGTGGGTGCGATTCCCAGCCAGGACAGACATATGTGTGCATGAACATGTCTGTCCTGAGTCTGGGTGTAATTATCTATATAAGTATGTATTTACAAACGAAAAATAGTATATGCAGTATATCAGTTGTCTGGTTTCCATAGTACGAGCTCTGCTTAGTTTGGGATCAGACGGCCGTGTGTGAATAATGTCCCAGGATATTACTTACGTTTAAGTGTGTGACTTATATCTATATTTTCTTATACATGATCATCATCTTGTTCTCGTTCATACATAGGCCGTATAGGATTTTATACATATCGCTTATGAAATACAAATATAATACTTTCGTTACATAAACATTATTAAAACCTACTACTACCTATTTATGTTTTTTCTTTGTAATAAGAATAATTTAAGATCAAAGAACACGTACACTTGAATGCGACAAAACTTTGATGGCGTTCAACACGCGTGCGAATGAGATGCCAATATGTTTATACGAGAGTGACAGAGACAAGTTATGACGGGTCAACGATATTCTGCTTGCAGTGTAATCTGTAAGAACTCACTTCACTCGCCCGTGAAATGTTGACACCCGACTTATGGTGATAGACTATTTTGACGCGTGTGTCCTTGAAATGTTATGATTATAAAGGTCAATGTCGCGTATCACTTTCTGACAATACACGACCGTTTGCGGTGTCCCGAGTTTGTTCTTACAGAATATCCATAGAACAGAAGTATAGCTACCTTTATATTAATAAAAAAATTTGTGCGATAGTTAGGTACATGTCATGATTTACATCTAGTATTATTTTTTATTGAATTAAAATAACTACATTCTAATATAATAAGTACAAATATATATATATATACATATATTTATGTCATGGGATAATATGGCATATTTTTTTATTGCTAGCAACATTTCTATATACAGTAGCACATCTTTAAGTCGAACCTCGATAAGTCGAAATAATGTTGTGTTTCCTTTGTGCCCCAAAACCTCCATTGCTCGAAATCTGATCCCTCTAAGTCTAAAATAATTAGCGAGTATCTACAAATAAATTTCGTACATATTATCTATCCTCTATAACTCGAAAGAATAAATTTGTATACAACAAACCAATTTAATGAAATGATAATTCAAAATTAGTAGGAATAAATCTTAACCTCTACAAGTCGAACGTATACTGACCAATTGCTATAACTCGAATTGTTTGGCGTCTCCGTTCAAGTTCGACTTACATAAGTGCTAATGTATATTTACTGTAGTTACAGGTATTAAATACATTTTGCGCGTAAATTTAGTCATTAACTAATAAATAATTAATTATTATTATATATATAACGCTGTGTCCTGGAGTTAAAAGGGCCTATATCAAAAACCTTTTCTTTTGTTATATGAATAGAAACGATGAATAGATGTTCTTTGTTCAATATAACATAACTCTTTTCTGTAATACTGTTGGTATGAGCAATATTAACTTTGCCGTGTTGCAAATTAATTTTATTCTTTTTTTAAACGATTTAACAAATAATATTTAAATTTTAATCAAAAATTTACTTTGGCCCTTTTAGCAATAGGGCACAGAATGCTGTGTTCCGTTACTCGATTCATTGTTCATTAAAATGTGGGTATTTGCACCATTTTTTTTTAAAAATAAATCTTGAATCTTAATTTTCGTTTGCAGTTTTTTCTACTATTGGCAACGCGTCCTGTAAATTACATAATTCTTATAAATAAACAATTTAGTGAATAAACTTAATTATTTCGATAAAAAAATCACATACATAGTAATTTGTATATATACTGTATATTTTACAATAATTCATTGTTTTAATATTTTTTGACGGAATAAATACTTACATTATTCGACTACGACTCTTGATCTGGGCAGAATATTGTGGGTTGGCGATTCCCTGGAAAATCAAGCAATTGGTTATGTTAGATGTGAATGTGGAAATAAGATATAGAAAAGATAAGGTTTGTATACGTTGTGTATGTGTGTGTATGTGCAACTGTTTCAAAAATATATGTTTGTTAATACTAGCAATAGAATAGCGTCCGTCTTAATAAAAGTTAAATCTTTTCTAGGTATATTGGTGGTAGGTGGTATTTGAGCAAGCTCCTCTGGGTAGGTACCATCCACTCATCAGATATTCTACCGCAAAACAGCAGTACTCGGTATTGTTCTGTTCCGGTTTGAAGGGTGAGTGAGCCAGTGTAATTACAGCCGCAAGGGATATACCATCTTAGTTCCCAAGGTTGGTGGCATTGGCGATGTAAGCGATGGTTAAAATATCGAACAAAGTCAATGTTTATGAGCTTTGGTGACCACTTACCATCAGGTGACCCATATGCTCGTCCGCCTAACTATACTACAAAAAAAAACACAAGATTAATAAAATTGCGCAGTCTATACTCGAGTTGCCGCTAAACAGGCTTCAAGTACTCGGTCCCTTCAATTATCTTATTACTCTATTTATGAAGATAAATATTTTTTTATATTTGCCGGGAGGGCAAATGACTCTACTTCACCTGATGGTAAATGGTAGTGGAGTCCAAACGCGACGACGGCCAGTACAGTCGGTAAGAAGGTTCTGCACTAGCCGCCTTCGCCTTGCCGGCCCGCAAGATGCCTCTTCACGCCTCGTTTGAAGGAACCCGGATAGTAAGAGGAGGGGAACACGTGAGCTGGTAAGGAATTCCATTTTTTGGAAGTGCGACAAAGAAAGGAGCTGCCAAATTTCTTTGTACGCGATGGAATTGATGCCACAGTTAGGCGGTGACATCGAGAGCCAGCATGCGTAGACTTTTGAAGGAAGGGGGAAGCAGGAATAAGAGAGAAATACTAGGCCATACACGTAAATATATAAATTGTAATCGGCACGGCTTTTTAGCTGGTAGATCAACAGCATCAAATTTAGTGTCTTATGTATCGGTAATTGCAAATGCTTTAGATAAGAAAAAATAAGTTCATTCAATATACACTGATTTCAGAAAAGCGTTTGATGTTGTCAATCAGGATATTATTGAAAAAAATTGAACACATGGGCATTCATGGTTCCTTATTGAGATGGGTTGAGTCTTATCTACAAAAACGGTCACAATTAGTTAATATTTGTGGTTTTAAGTCCGCCGAAATTGAGGTAGCTTCGGGAGTCCCTCAAGGATCACATTTAGGCCCTTTACTTTTTTTAATCTTTGTAAATGATTTATGTGTTTAATATAAAATCAAATTTCCAATTTTATGCTGATGACTTGAAAATTTATCGCGTAATAAATAATGACTTAGATAAGCTAATATTGCAAACGGATATAAGACTATATTTGTGATTGGTGCCACTTAAATCAAATGTACCTTAACCCCACAAAATGTTTTTACATAAAATTTTCTCGCAAGATTATTTCTGATACGGTGACATATTGTGAGCTTACGTGATCTTGGCGTTATACTTGATAGTTCACTAAGCTTTAGGCTACATCTAGATAATATAATAAAAAAAGCGTCAAAACTATCTGGATTTATTAATAGACAATTAAAAATATTTAAGCAACCGAGTGTTTCTATTCTTTTATTTAATACCTTAGTTCGAAATATCCTGGAGTATTGCAGTGTAGTGTGGAGCCCTTGCTATCAGGTTCACATAAATAGACTTGAATGTGTTCAAAAGAGGTTTTTATATCACCTTTCTTACACAGATAATAAATGTCTCGAACTTAAATCGTATGCACAGAGACTAATACTCGGAGAAAAATAAATGATATCATATTTCTATACAAGATAATTCATGGGCTTATTGACTCGTCCGATATCCTGCAATGCATACAGTTTTCCATTCCTCGTCCAAATAGTCGCATGCGATATTGTACGACCTTTTGTCTTCCTACCTCTAGAACAAATGTACTTAGCCACTCGCCTTTATACCGCATGTGTTCCTCTTATAATAGTATTCGTTTTTAATTATGATATTTTTACCGACAGTTCTATAGCCTCATTGAAAAAAAGTTTAAAAAAACTGTTTCGATAGTTTAAATTGTTTTGCAATTAAAAAAATTATAAGCTTAGATATTTGTTGCTGTCACAGACTAGACTTTTTTGTTTGCACTTAATCAAAAGCGCATGTCGTGTCTACATCAAGAGAAATGTAATCAATTCAATTTTTTGATTGTCATTTTGTTTTGTAGACCTATGAACATAAAATAAAATAAAAAAATAATAATTTGCCGGGTCAGACCGATCCCCTTTTTTAGGAACCGCTTGCACATTGGCTCTTCTCCAAGCCTCCGGCACACATGCCGAAGAAAGAGAAAGTTGGAACAGGCGCGTTAACACAGGACACAGCTCCACCACGCACTTCTTCAGCACTATGGCTGGTATTCCATCGGGACCTCTAGCTTTCCGTACATCAAGTGATTGCAGCTCTGAACGCACATCACGTTGCCTGATTTTGATGTCAGGCATCGTATGGCCACATGAAGGTATTGTTGGTGGCAGCGCACTACAATCATCGATGACGGAGTTATCGGCAAAGAGTTTAGTCAGGAGATCAGCTTTCTCTTGCGGACTGTGAGCTAGCGATCCGTCCGGATTTCTGAGCGGTGGCAGCGAAGGTTGGCAGAAATTGTTTTGCACAGACTTGGTCAGACGCCAGAAGCTACGGGAGCCCCTAGGATGTGAAATAAGGTCATGACCAATCTGTACAATGCGCTGTGCATCCGCTCTCGTGTAAGCCTTCCAACAGGACTTGGAATTTTTATGGTAGTTTGCTTTCAGTGAGTCAATGTTAGATGCCCCGCTAATGCAGCCATTGATCCACTCGCGATATGGCGCCTCCTTAGATGATACAGCGTCGGCACATTCGCGAGTGAACCAACAGTTACGCGTACCCCTACTGTCGAGATCTGAGCTAGGAATGTAGTATTCCATTCCCAACATGATCTCGTCAGCAACAGCTGCGGCACTAGCTGTCGGGTTCCCACTGAAGCAACGTTCCTTCCAAGGGACTGACGCATAGTAATCGCACATACCGTCCCAATCTGCCGACTTATAGTGCCAAACGCGACGTTTGCATACCGCTGATGGTGGCAGCTTGGCCTGTGGCACTTTGGTAGATATAAGGCTGTAATCCGAAGAACCAAGTGGAGCTTGAACCACAATCTAATATTCCACCGGGTGAGATGTCAGCAGAAGGTCCAGTAGAGAAGGCGCTTGCCCATCAATGTCTGGGATCCTGGTGGGCTGATCAACCAGTTGGGTCAAATCATATGTGAAAGCAAAAGCATGAGCAGTCCTTCCAGCATGGTCAGTTTTGAGGGATTTCAACCATGATTCACGGTGAGCATTAAAATTCCCCAATAACACCAACTTCGCGTTAGGAAACTGCTCTTGCGCAGCATCTGCCACCCGACTAAGATCCGTCAAATAATCGGCTTGTCTCTAATTCACCATTGTGGAATCTGTAGAGGCACACGTAGACCCGACTCTGACGAACTAGATCCACACGTTTCACCAACATGGAGAAGGAGGGGTCCTCCAAGTAGCGCAGTCGGTGACAGCAAACATCCGCCCTGACGAACAAGCATACTTCGGCTTTCGCTTTGAAGGATTCTTCAAGCATGTAGCGGGGATAATTAAGGTAGCTGGTATCGTCAGGACGGAGTATTAGTGTCTCCGTGAGGAACAGCTTTGCTGGCCGTGCTGTCTCGAGATGGTGGTGGATAGCGTTGAGGTTAGGGTGGAGTCCACGGATGTTAGAGAACTCGACCTCAAACAGCGTGGGTATGGTGGGGGTGTGCACCGCTGGACGACCGTTATTTCTGCTTTGTTACGCTACCATTTGGGAATAAAATGGAAAAGAGACGTGAAGCGAGCAACGTATTGCCACGATAGGGATGGGAAAAGTGTGTAGGGGGGGTTTCCCCAAGTGGTTTCCAAAAGGGAAAATACACTGACCCGCCGGACGGGGGACCCCGAACTCCCCCGGAAGTGACCACCGGGACCCCACCTTCCGGTCACCAACCGGCACGACGGTCCACCCCGAGATTATGCGTGGCCTGGTGGGGCAGCCTCGCGAGCTGGTTAGGCATGCTCGGGCCCTTGTACTATGCCACGGGCAATCAGCGGAACAGCCGTTTCTTCGGGTCTCCCTGTCCGGCAGGTCAATACAGTTTCCCCCGACATTGGTTCAGCAGCCGTCTCCACTGGAGCAACATCCATCGCGGCAATGCTCGCTCGGGCACTGGCTGTACGCTGGCTGACCTCGAAACGCGGCTACAAGCAACTTCACGGGATTTTCACCATGCGTACAATGGTAACAAGCCAGGCCATGTTTAACATCCTACCATCAGGTGAGCAGATGGTCGCTCAGATATCCCTTAGTCGCCTCTTACGACACCCATGGGAAAGAAAGGGGCAGTGAAATGTGTTCTTTCTCCGTCACTGCACGGATACTACACGTGAGAGAAATGCATGGATTGAATCATAGCTGGTTCTCATAGAAAAGTAACTACAGAGTTTCTTGCCGGTTCTTCTCGGTAGAATCCACATTCCGAACCGGTGGTAGCGCTTGACGATACATAAATAATTGTAAAAGTCTATTTGAATAAATATATTTTGATTTGGTTATGTATGTATGTATATTGGTCTAGTGGTTAGATGTAAGGCTGCAGATCCGGAGGTCCAGGGTTTAAATCCGAAGTCGGGAAAATAAAAGTTATTGGTTTTTCTGTCGAAAATTCTCAATAGCAGCGCGGAGTGTGGAAGTTGGTAGTGTACACTCCCCTGCCCCGGAAAGTACGTAAAGAGTGCACCTGTGTTTGCGCACACACTTTTGCACTATAATATCACCTACGCAGTTGCCTAATCTCTCTTGAGATTGGCCGCCGTGGCCAAAATCGATTTGAAGGACCTTATATGTATGTTTGTGTTCACGTATGCAAGTGTGTACTTACCAGGAAACCGCTGGTCGAGGTCGTGCAGGTCGGGTCGCTCGGGTCGCTCGGGTCGGTCGAGCCGGTCGGGCCGGTCGGGGTCGGGGGGCGGTTGCCGCACGCAGTCGTCACCCGGCAGACAGGTCTCCACCATCGCCTCCAGGCAGTTCACGAACAGCTCGCTGCTCACCGCCGTGCACTGGTTCTAGGGGGACAGTCGATAGTGAGTGCGCACGAATTCTATTGACTGTAATATCTTTGCTGTAATACCAGGAAATAAAAAAAAACGGCAAATATATTTTGTTAATAATCTTTTCGTTTTGTTTTTTTATCTGTGCAATGAATATATTTATTAATAATTATCAGGCTCGATGTAACAAATATAAATTTTAATTTACTTATTTTATACAGTTGTGTTAATAACGAAAAAAATCTAAATTTTTATATTGCAGATAGAAGATTACATATTGCAACATTAAGCTATAATTTTTATATGACATATAAACATCATCATCTGCTGGAGATTGGTCTCTCCTAAAGGCTTCGTCTGCTCCAACAGCCATCGGTCCTTCGACACATGTGACCAGTGTCGCATCTCGCAGTTAGTGTCCACGATTAGATACCGTATGTCATACCAGGAGGTATTACCTTGGTTGAAAACCGTACCGTGGTAGTTATACCACATAAACTAAAAATAATCATACCTTAGTGAAGGGTCCCGCGAACCTCCAGAGGCCCCCGAAGCCGCAACTCTGCATGTAGTGCAGCTGCTGCTGACTCGCGTCCTCCGACGCTATCATATTCTGAAAGTTGGATCAAAATCAAATGTCTTCAAGTAGACTATTAAGAGTACTTTTTAGTCAATGTTACAGAATTGAATTAAACGTAAAACTACCAGCGGTTTGGTATGTAGATTAAACCGATAAGAACCGGCAAGATGCTCGGTAGTTTCTTTTAGAGATACATACGCACGCATGCACGCACGCACGCACTCATGCACGCACGCAAACACACACACGCGCACGTGGGGACGGCTGAAAAACAGCATGCAGGTTAAGCTGGGCCACCACCTTGGCCATTTATTTTATTTTATTTTGATGTAATAAGGATATTACGTGTGGCGATGAAGAGTTTTATTATTACTATTAATTACACTTAATTACCTGTATGATGCTCTGTACCGCGCTCAGTATGACTTGATCGTGGCAATGCATTAGAACATGGTTGATCTTCATATCCAGGAGACTGTGGCTGTAATGATGATTAAAAATATTGATTACTCGTCTGATTATGATGGACCATGGTAGTTAATGGTATCAACCTACTCATCAGCGGACGTCAACAAAGTCATAGCGACTATCAATTTCGTTTATAAAAACAACCAAATTGTATGTTTGTTAAAGAATATGTATTATATTTATCATGTAATCAAAAATTTTATGTACTTTTTTAATGACCTTTATTTTTTAAAATCAAATTTAAAAATGTCCCTCCCTATCCCCACCCGGCTGTACGGCATGGACACCCTATGTGCAAAGTGAGAACCGGAGCGACTGTCAAATTCCCTCTCTCTGAGGCGACAGCCAATCTCCCAGATAAAATTAATTTTATGTATTGTACTGAATAATTTAGACCAGGTCACTTGAACGATTGCTGAAAACACTTCCTCTAGCAAACAGTTATTCTACAGGTCCATAATCAAACTTCGAATACTTCATTCATTTTTATAGAGTCGGTTTCATTTCTTCACAATATTATAAATGCGGAAGTGTGTTTGTTTGTTACGTTATCACGTCTTAACTACTGAACCGAGAATCATGAAATTTTGCATACAAAATATCAGGGATATAAAAAAGAATATAACGTACTTAATCATTTAGTCTAGTTATGGGATTTTACTATTATTAAGCCGAGACGGCCCGGTGGTTAGAACGCGGGAATCCTAACCGATGGTCGTGGGTTCAAACCCATGTGCAAACATTTTCATGTGCTTAATTTGTGTTTATAGTTCATCTCGCGCTTGACAGTGAAGGAAAACATCGTGAGGATGCATGCAGGTTGCGTGTGTCTCATTTCACTGAAATTCTGCCACATGTGTATTTCACCAAATCGCATTGAAGCAGCGTGACGGAATAAGCTCCAAAACTTCTCCTCAAAAAGGAGAGGAGGCCTTAGCCCAGTAGTGGGACATTCACAGGCTTTTACTGTTACTGTCTGGGACATTAACGAGCTGTTATGTTGTATATAAATACACAGGTCATGATAATGGTTATGTATTAAATACTTACATGACGGGAAACACTTTCGGGAACACCACTGAACCCTCCGCCAGGTACTGGTACAGTATCCTTATTTCATCCTCATCTGTATACAAGATAAATATACATGTGGTATATTGTATGTAATGACTTCCACGTTCGTCTAGTTCAGTGATTCTAAGCCACTGTGCCGCGGCACTTTTGTGTGCCGCAAATTTTTTATTTATTTATTTATTTTATTTTTACTTGTAATCACCAGCGTTACAAAAATGGTTGTACAGTTATTACTCATTACTGATAAGGCCATATTGGATTACAATTTTATAATACAAAACTTCAGAAAAAAACAAAAGTAAAGACATAGTATAAGTGTTAATATTTACAGAAAAATAAAGAAATTAAAAAAAAACATTCTTGCTTAATATTAATGCGAGAATTCGTATGTATTGTTTGTGTTCACTTGTTTGTGTGTGTGTGTGTGTGTGTGTGTGTGTGTGTGTGTGTTTAGACATAATTATGTTAATATTATTAAATAATATGATTTAGAAAGGATGATCCTTTTAACAGGAATAGATATTTATCCATAAAATTCGATTGGGATCGTAATCTATTTAACGCAATGTGAATAGGTAAGTAAATAATTTTTAAAACTTATATTTTTCTTTGTGTGCAGCCAAATTTTGAAATCATTAAAAGTGAGCCGCAACATAAAAAAAGGTTGAGAATAACTGGTCCAGTGGCTAGCTATAAGGGCGTAAATCGCGAGGTCCTGAGTTCAAATCCTAGATCGAGCCGATAAAAAAAAGCTATTTTCTGTTGAAGATTCTCAGTAGCGGCCCGGAGTCTGGAAGTCGGGAGTGTACCTCGGAAAGCACGTGAAGTTGTTGGTCCTTGAACTCTTTTGGTCGTGTCGAATTGTCTTTCCATCGGATTATTAGAGCGAGGAAATGCAATGAGAGTGCACCTATGTTTCTATATACATTGTGTGTATATAATAATGCGTTATTATAATCAAACTTATATATAATTCAGTATAAAAATCGTCATACTTTCATCCATCACGTTCCAAAAACTATAGCTTTCAACCACATTGAGAGCAAATAACCGAACACATTAGACAACAACAACAAAACATTGAAGCTATTTAAAACACTGCTAACGCCATCTATTGATTAGAATGAGAAATAGTTTTTGTAATACAAGTAATATTCTGTCACTAACACAATACAAATTATAAATACGATGCGTTAGCGCGATTTAAAACACTATTAACGCCATCTGTTGTCTGTGATACACACTAAAACTACAAACTTCATAACGTAACACGAATAAACACGTTCGACCTTACGAATATATGATATTTAGCAGATGAACGGTTTTACGCCGAATTGTCTCTTTCTTTCATTATTAATTTGACTTTCGATAGAAAAGGACAACACATTAAAAAAAAATTACTTGTATACCCTTTTCTTTAATTTTAATTTTTGTCAATTAAATCACATAAGTAAATTAAAAACGAATACATTTCACTACATGATGTCTGAAAATCGATGAATATTAGTATTCATCCACGCTTATTTATTATCTGTGCATTCCTGTCTCAGATGATGAATGATATTTTTTACCTGTGGTATATTTAACCAGTGTGGCGAGGACGGTCAAGACGAGCGCCTGCGTCGTGAAGTCGCAGAGCACGGACGGGTCCAGCAGCGAGTTGCATTCCGGGCTGTTAGACTCTTTGTCTTGAGATGATTGCTAGCAAGAAAAAAAACATAAATATGTTAATATATATATATATATATATATCGTCGAAAATATATATACTTTACTTATATATTCAAACTGGAATACAACAATATTATTTTAGTTTGATGGTACGTGATATGATGAGTGAGCACTACCTACCTACCCTACCCGGAGGGGCACACAAAGCCCTACCAAGTAAAAGTTTTTGGGTTTTTCTGTCGATTTAGGAAATCTACCGGCGAAATCTTTTATAATATATTAAAAATCACCGTAACAGCCTGTAAATGTCCCATTGCTAGGCTAAAGGCCTCCTCTCCTTTTTTGAGGAGAAGGTTTGGAGCTTATTCGACCACGCTGCACCAATGCGGGTTGGTGGAATACACATGTGGCAGAATTTCAGTGAAATTAGACACATGCAGGTTTCCTCACGATGTTTTCCTTCACCGTAAAGCACAAGATGTATTATAATCACAAATTAAGCACATGAAAATTCAGTGGTGCTTGCCCGGGTTTGAACCCACGATCATTGGTTACGATTCATGCGTTCTTACCACTGGGCCATCTCGGCTCTTCAAAATCACGCTATTGCCTATTTCCAATAGTATCAGATTATCAGAGCTAGGAAATAGCGTACACTTGTGTTTGTGCACACACATGCGAAGTGTAATATCGCTTGTGCAACTTTAGAATAGTACAACATACAACTGAATATAATATACGTTGTGATATATAGTAATACACTTAGTTTACTTTTTTATAATAATTTATAAAAAAAACCTCCCCGAAATCCGAGAGAGCGTTTAAAGAGTAAAACAAAGATATATATATATATATATTTATATATATTTTTCATAGATATGTGATATTGATATTGTAGAAGTGGTTCTATTATACTCTGCCCATATAAACAGTACCCATTATAATCTTAAACCAAAAAAATTTGCTGCATAATAGTCACCTTCGTAGCGGCATCCGGGCAGTCGCTATCGCCAGACTTGGTGGACGAAGGGCGTTCAGTCTCGTCCGTGCTGCCTGGAGAACCACGACCGTCATCGTCTACCGGCTACAAGATATTGGTGAAGTTATTGATTAACACATACGGTAAAATTTTATCCTACACGATCCCTCCCTCATGATATTTTCTTCTGATGTGATAGATCTCCAAAGACCCTGACACTGACTTTTTAAACCTCTCCATTCCGAAGTGATTAGAATAAAATTATACTATCATTGGCCGGTGCCTTGTTGGCGTAAATCCGGGACTGGATATTCCAAATTTAAGTTCGCGAACTTTGGATAACACAAGTGATCTCTATAAATCAACATACATTTCATTCAAATATTTAGCACTTTTGAATCGTCATTTCAGATTATATTCAATTTTAAACTACAACTGCTTCGGAATGTAGATTCTACAGAAATAGGACCAGAATAGGCCAACTCACGTCGAGTCCGCTGTCAATTTCCAAGTCCCTCGCGGCGTCCCCGGTCGCGCCGTGCTGGACGCTGTGAGCGCGACCTTCGCTATCCTGCATTTCGAAATTGTTATTTATGATTTGAACGATACGGTTGCTTGGTACGAATTAAAGGCAAAATTTTGTTACAACTTGGTTTAATATATTATTTTGTCTTAATTTTGCTCGCGGATGGGAAAAAAGTTTTTTTTAATTTGTATACTATTTTGAAAAGAGTTCGTAGGCGGTTTTGGAGACATGACTTCACTAGGTAGTAGGGCTTTGTCCGTCTGGGTTTGTACCACCCACTCTTCAGATATTCTACCACTAATCAGCAATAATTAGAAGCGTTGTCTTCCGGTTTCAACGGTGTGTGCCATTGTAACAACCGTCACAAGGGACACAACATCTTAGTTCCCAAGATTGGTGGAATTTAATACGTAAGTAACGGTTAATATTTCTTAATTTATCACGACCTATTTGCCCTTCCGCTAAAGAGCATGTACTCTAAACAGAAAAAACCAAGTCATTAACGAAGTTTTGACTTAAAATCGTAACAAGATCAAACGTGGATCCAAAATATGTGCGTATCGTGATATTTACAGTGCCAAAAATTATTGATAATTATTTGTAAAAGCTTTGAAACTTTCAACACATGATCTTAGTTGAGCTGAAAAAAAATCCTATTCTAATATCGTTTATTAACAAAGTAAATAAATGTTAATAACACTATTATTACGAAACGTAAAAGAAATACGTTCGCGAATAAAATTCTCTTCAATCATTCAATATCATAATTCTGGTTCCACGTTTAATAAATTAAACTAAAATATTCGCTAAGGGGGAAATTGATAAATACGTAGCTATGGATTTACTTTTCAGACATAAGCGAATGTTTTGTGAATATCTTAGTCTACTTTGTCTGGTTGTTGTTACCATTTCGTATTCAGAACAGAAGGGATGGTGCCAACCCTTTGTATACAGAACAATGGGTACGCAAATAAAGCTATACGTAAAACTAGTAGACAGGATTATCGGTTATGTCTGAAAGGTTTTAAGGCTTCGTGTAGATGGACGCGCCTGCCGCGTTTACATGATAAGACTATCAATGGTACTTAACCAGCTGTTTACATGAGCAAAATCTTTGACTTTTTATACTGTCACACTGTCTTCGGTCTATTGACCAGTTTGGTTAGGCTGCAGGTTGCAGCTTGAGTGTACCCCGGGTCGGACCAATGTTAATTGGGCTTTTTTGTTGAAAAATTCTTAGTCTGAAAGTTGGTTGTGATCACACTTGTGCCTCGAGAATCGTAAATCAGTTCCTCCTGTCCCTGAACCATCCAACTAAGTCGGATTTGAGAGTACGGAATAATAATAAAAATAATAATAATGTAACGAGTACAGTGAAGTGAGGAGCAGGTGTCGGAGAGGAGGCGCTGGTGTAGCGGTGTGAAGTGTTTGGCGGGTAAAGGACAGGCGTTGATGGGGATATCCAATCGCTGCTCCAATGCGGGTTGGTGGAATACACATGTGGTAGAATTCATGCGTCTCGTCATGCACGAGATGAATTGTAATCACAAATTAAGCACATGAAAATTCAGTGGTCCTTGCCCGGGTTTGAACCCACGATCATCGGTTAAAATTCACGCGTTCTAGCCACTGGGCCATTTCGGCATTTTCATTCATTATGCAAAGTGAAATTGTTGATAAATTATATCCAGTGTATATATATAATAATTATAATTGTAAAATCTGTGATATATAGATTTGCGAAAATAATCATCTTTATTTTCCCCGAATTCCTTACAATAATCTTTATATATATATATATATATATATATAAATAATTGAATTGGATAATGGAAATAGAGGCACTTAAGTTTGCACACGTACTTGAAGACTACGTTATATTTGCAGTTAGCCTTAAGAATGCCTGAAATCCTGCTGCGCTGCTTCCCTTAATCGTTACTATCTATATATTGAATTTGATGACGTACCCTTTTAGTCTAAGTGAACAGTGTTTTCTCTCGTTCTATCATTATTGATTTGACAGTCGAAAGAACAAGACACGGCATCGTTTACCCAATCCGCTAAACAACGTTTATAAGGCCGTTCGTTTTCACCGGCCTTGCGAACGGTTCTATTATTCGCCCATGTTCTAGAAACTTCTCGCAATAGTAGATAATATTAATAAACACTTTTCCGTTGACTGTAACTTCTACAAGTTCGACATAATGTACGCTATTAAGTAACCACGCGGGTGCGTTGCGTGTGCGTTTGCGGTGCGGTTTTAATATGTACACAGTATTGCGTTTAGCGGTGTGGCTGCGGCGCCATATACACGAAACATTTGGTACTTAGATCTGGGTTCAACATTTGGCGAGGGACATAGCTTGCTAGATAAAATGAAATTTCTAAATAATTAAGACCGTTAATTATATATAATACAAATGTCGTTATATTAATAATATTATTTATTCTACACAAACTTTAAACACGCCTCACAACTTTATAGAAATAACTTATTTAAAAGAATTAAATAAATTATTTTAATAATTAAAAAAATAATTAGATTAAGGTTACATTAAAAAACTGAGAATATTTTTTCAATGCATATTTTAAATACACATAACAGTTGCTTTAAATACTAATGATAAACAAATTTCATACTTTAGAAAAATCTTTGAAATAATACACACACACTGTTTAACAATAAGATATTTATGACAAAAAAAAACAATAATCCATTATATTTATCGGTCAATAAGTTTTCATTTTATAACATCTATACTAATATTATATACTATGTCTGTTATGCTTTCACGACTAAATCACTAAGCCGATTTTGATGAAATTTGGTATGAAGCTTGAGCCTCAAATGACATAGGATACTCCCTTTTCCCCTAAAGCACGCAGACGCAGCGGAGGTCGAAAACTATATCTAATAATGGTTGATAACGTTACCCTCGGTGCTCCTATGGTGTCTTTGGAAGTGGGCACGGAGAACGACCGTTGAGTTTTAAAACGCATCCTAGCCGACGCCTACGTAAGCGATGCAAAGCGATAACGAACATGCAGGCGTTATGAATAATTAACGGTCACGACATATTCGTTTTTTAAACGTTATTTATGATATATATAATAGGGCGTTAATTTTAAACAAAACGTTGAAATAACGTTTCGTTACGTAACGTTACAACGTGTCAACGAATATGTAATAACGTTGTGTATTAGTGAGAGATACAGACATACGGACGCAACGACACAATCCATACAAGTTGCATGAAACGTGATAGAATGTTTAGTTTCTTTACTGGAAATAGAAGATATATTAAGTTATATTATGACTTTTGGAAGACTATATCGGTGACGTCATCGTGATACCGTTTCATTCGGGCATTGGGCGATGGAACAGGGCTGTGCCAGTGCAATGCCAGTCAATATTCCCTGATCAACGAACTGTTATGACATGCCTAAAAAACCGCGTTTAAAAAAAAAATTAAACATACTAATTTTGAATATGGAAATAGAATTAAAATAAGATATAGAATTATTAATTGTTCCTTAGGCAATCGTCGCGAGTGATGATTAGAGAGTGACTGACTCCTGCCGAGCCCTACTTCTGTACTTCATGCTAATAATGCTGACATTGTAATCTTGATTACCCACTCGGTGTTATTCCTTGCGAAGTAGGGGCATAGCAGAACGCATGACGATCACTTGCAACACGATTTTTTTTATAGTAGAGGTAGGTGGACGAGCATATGGGCCACCTGATGGTAAGTGGTCATCAAACGCCCTTAGACATTGGCGCTGTACGAAATGTTAGCCATCGCTTACATCGCCAATGCGTCACCAACCTTGGGACCTATGATTTTATGTCCCTTGTGCCTGTAATTACACTGGCTCACTCACCCTTCAAACCGGAACACAGCAATACCAATTACTGCTGTTTTGCGGTAGAATATCTGATGAGTGGGTGGTACCTACCCAGACGAGCTTATAGGTGTATATGTCGGACCGATTTTGTTCAAATCATTTGTGTGTTTGAGTGGGTCACATGGTTTAGAACAGACTAGGTGGCGCTTCGATCGTGATCAAGGAATATATTACGAGTATAAAAAAAGTTCTTATTTAATCCGTACGATGTGAGGACAGTAGCGTTACATTGATATTAAATTACAGAGTAAATACTCGTTTTAGAAATGTTTATGACTATTTTTAAACGATACTTCTCTTTGTGTCTGTTAACTGTTAGTCTTCCAAAAACCATACATATATGATCTATAGAAATACAAACGAGATACAATGTATATACTACATAGACGTACCGACGTTCAACCAAATATGAGTAAATAAGGTTAAGTATATATGAGCTGAAAGAATAAACTCGGCTCACCGTAGAACATATAAAATATAATAATAATTTACACAAATGTCGTCTGACAGCCGACTGCTATATGTATGTAATTTTATTCACAATACAACCAGATTCAGTGCGATAATCGAATCCGCTACCACGGACAGGAAAGCTGGGTTACTACCAACTGCGCCAACTGGCCAGATAACGAACAACGTGAAACGTTAGAAAGCGATTTGCGAAATCGCTTATAATTACGTTTCACGTGTGAGATAAGATGTGTATTGAATGTCATGGTGGTGACCACTTACCAACAGGCCTATTTGCCAGTCAGCCTGCCTATTTTAATTAAAAACAAAACTCGGTAAACGGGAAGAGATGTGTGTCGTACTTCAAAATCACTTAATGCATTGACAAAACCTTTAAACAAATAGTATATCTAGTATAGTTTTGCATAAGAAAGTTTTATCAAAATATTTTTTAATTATTTGGTTGTACGTAGGCGCGATACAGAGATGATAAAGTTTTAAATGATTCACTCGAATGACAAAATCAATCACCAACTGCGTTTCAAACCAAACCGTACAAAATGTAGACAAAATTACATTTAATACTTATAATATTATCCCTTTATCTCATAAGAAAAGTAATATAAATGAAATAAAAAATACTATATTTAAGATATCAGCTCGCTATTTTTTTTTTTTTTTTATAGAAAAGGAAGGTGGACGAGCATATGGGCCACCTGATGGTAAGTGGTCACCAACGCTCTTAGACATTGGCATTGTAAGAAATGTTGCCAATCGCTTAAATCGCCAATGCGCCACCAACCTTGGGAACTACGATCTTATGTCCCTTGTGCCGGTAATTACACTGGCTCACTCATCCTTCAAACCGGAACACAACAATACCAAGTACTGCTGTTTTGCGGCAGAATGTCTGATGAGTGGGTGGTACCTACCCAGACGAGCTTGCACAAAGCTCTACCACCAGTAATGCATGCACACACACCGTCTTCACTTCGCGCCAATTCCAATATATATTATGTTTTCCCGCGCTTCGCGATGTGTGTCACCACAGATGACAGATGGATACACAGATAATATATATTCAATTTATAAAATATTAGTTAATTAATATTGTAGAACTGTGTACATTACAATAAAATTAGTCATTAGTTAGTAGGTTGATCAAGATTGTCGAATTCAAATTATTTTTATTAAATGGTCAGATCAGAATGGGATGCGACCTTTTGGAACTGAGACGCGCGCGGTCGGCCGCCAACGGTGACGTCAGACGTCGGCAAACTCGCGTCGATGCTCGCGAGAGGTACTTGTTTGTTATTGTGGATTTTCGATCGTGATTTGTAACAGCGTTATTTTAGAGATTAGATTAATATAAATAAGAAGAAGAAGAAAATAATACACACATCCTAACATCAGGTATGTCTACATAGTAGACATAATCTGCTGAATTCATAATCCCCTTTAATCTTTGTCAGGCCGCAGTTATTGTTCAGATTTTTTTTGCTAACGTTATTTCGCTCGAAAACTTTTGATTTTTCTATTGTCATTATAGATTTTCTTTATAATAATAATTTTGTCTAATAATAATTTTGTCAATTTTTGGGATAGGACATCGTTGTATCAATGTAAGAATATTTTTTATGTTATCGGCGTGTACTGTTAGCATAATACTAGAAAAAAATATATTAGTAAAACTGTTTACAAATTGTACAATTTAGTTTGAAACACATTACCCAAGCTATAATTACTGTATATACGTATATATCGCCAATTAAATAGCCTCTCTCGATATATAACTCCAAACTAAACACCAATAATTTAAATATATATGTCGAATTATACCTGATGTGCAATATTAAGTAAGTGCGGGCTGTGACCGCCGCTGCTGGGCGGCTGAGGGGTCGGGGATTTCCCTTGAAGAAAAAAAATGTTTGGTTAAATACATGTGAAGCAGTAGCAGCATGTTAATGTCCCACTGCTGGGCTAAGGCTAAAGAGGTCTGGTTTATTACGCTGCCCCAATGTTGATTGTAACAGACACATTAAGGTTTCCTTTGCTGACTTTTCTTTCACAGTTAAGATATTTTTTGCACATGAAAAGACGTGAACCTAACTAGGGTAGTATGTAGCCTCTTCATTCATCATCATCATTCATTTACATACATCGTTCTGTATGTTACATCTATAGCCTCTTCCAATGGCAGGAGTAAAGATAAAACAAACCATAGATTATATATTATTAACGTTTCGCCAATAACTCTGCTATATTACGCACTAAAAACAGTTCTTGATTAATATATCTTATTATAATGCAACATCATTGTACTTAACTACTTATATCCACTTTAAATTTACTTCCAAAGTTCCGATAACAGCTTCGCTAACATTCAAAATGCATTTTTTTACGAATCCATAATTAATACCACAGACTATTTAGATCTCGACCAATGACGTCACGTCATTTCAAGGTCAAAGTTGTCTATTTGTCTTTTTCCTCCTGTGCAATTCCAATGAATAGACAATACGAATATTGCCAGTTAGTATTATGTTTTAAACCTTACCCCCGTGTACTGAAGACGTAGTCTGGTCCAGCACGTCCCAGGATTTCTGCCTGCGCCCGTGACACGACGTGTGTGAAGACTGTGGCTGTATTAGCATTGAAGACTGGAAATATGGCGTAAATTTCTTATTTATATATGTACGATATAGTAGATATTTAAGAAAAAAACAGTAATAACAAATCTACTTCAGTAATACTGGTGGTAGGGCTTTGCGCAAGCTCGTCTGGGTAGGTACCACCCTTTTTTTTAACGCTGGAAAAACGCCTTACGCGTTTCCCCCACGGGAACTGTGTGGGGGGGGGAGAGGGGCATGGGGGACTCCCCGGTGTCCAAGGCGCCGAGTGCACCCAAAACATCGGATTACCCACTAAGAAACCAACGGTACCCTTTCCGTCTTAACGAGGAGCGCCACGGGATCGCTTTCACATGCTACCGTGGCTGAGTAGGTACCACCCAGTCAAGGTTAAAGTTAGCGAAAGTGTGCTTCGCGTTCGTGGACGCCTCCTCAATTAATTCAATTATAATTGTACCTGCAGACAAGGAAGCTTAATAACTCGTCATCAACTCATCGTCAACTTTGAAGATTGGTAGTGTTTTACTTTACACTAACATATATAAATATGTTATATCCTTGGTAAGATAATCAAACGCGTCGCAGCGTATTTTACACATGGTAAAGGGTTTTGAAGTGTCTACACACTATTTGGAGTCCGCATTTGGATATACGAACACAGTCGACTACCGAAAGGCGCCCCATGCGTGCGTTCTTGGTATGCGCGTTCCATTCAAATATGAACTTTAAATATAGTGTGGATACTTTAATTTCCTTTACTACGTGTAAAACGTGCTGCAGTGTGATCGAATCGTACATAAGTTCTTTGACCCTCTACACTTCCAGAAAGGGATAGCAATATAATAAGAAGTTCCGGAATGGATGAAAGGAGAATCGTGAGCTCGGACATAGCTTGGAAAATACTTGAGGTCAGAAGGCAAAAGTTGGGTCCAGTACTGGGCTGTAATTGATTGAAAAATGATGTAATAAACATCTTAATATACCTGATGGTGTTCAACGGCGGGACAGTAGTGGTCGCAATTGTCTGGCAACCATTTCGGCAACGAGTGTTTGACGTGACACCGTGACCTGACCTCCTCGCTGACGCACACCAAAGCTGTAACATATTATGAGATTAAATTTTATACAAACATAATTTGACGGATATAACCAAAATAACAAAAAAAATTGCAGGCAGGTGTTTATATCTGTGTATCTGTCCGGTATAAGTGATATAAACATACGGGCACGCGACCCCGCCTTCCCTGAACTACTTATGCTACACCCTGTGTCTTCCGTGGCATAAGTATCCTTATACCTTGAATTCCCACCAAATTTCCTCAACATCCCTCTATCCTGAACTGGTTCCCTACTCTAGGTTGGGGAGGTCAGACGGCAGTCGCTCCTTATAAAACCAGTACCCACCATTTACCATGGAAAAGGAAAACAGAATTTTAGGTACAATGGCTAGGGCGTCGCCGCAAAACGACGCGCAGGCACATCGCCCTAAACCTGCGACAAGTGGGAAAGGGCTACCGTGTCAAGTACGGGCACGGCTAAAGAAGCAAGTACCTAAAAAGAAGCTCTGCTTTGCCAAGAAACTCGTTGGAAGGGCAACAAGTCCCGTGATATTGGACTGGGTTATAAGTTGATCTACTCCGGCTCCCCCTCAGGGAAGAACGGTGTGGCCGTAGTACTATCTGAGGAACTCCAGAACGGTATTCTAGAAGTCGATAGACTGAGCGACTGACTTCTCCGGGTGAAGCTACTGATAGAAGAAGTAATTACTCATCTTATCAGCGCCTACACTTCACAGGTCGGTTGCTCTGCATCGGAGAAAGAAGCCTTCTGGAATGACTTGGAAGACATGCTCCGCTGCATTCCGAACACCGAGAGCATCGTGTATGGTGGGGATTTGAACGGCCATGTAGGTGAGGAGTCACGTGAATATGGACGTGTACATGGCGGCTTCGGCTATGGTCGTGAGAATGCAGAGGGGGAGTCAATTCTCAACACCTGCTTATTATCAGACCTTGCCATTGTTCACTTTCTTCCTAAAAAAACCCGAACACCTCATCACCCATAAAAGTGGGCCGCACTCCACCCAGATCGACTACTTGCTCATAAGAAGAAGCCAAATTGGTAGAGTGACTAACCGTAACAGCCTGTGAATATTCCACTGCTGGGCTAAAGGCCTCCTCTACATGTGGCAGAATTTCAGTGAAATTAGACACATGCAGGTTTCCTCACGATGTTTTCCTTCACCGTAAAGCACGAGATGAATTATAATCACAAATTAAGCACATGAAAATTCAGTGGTGCTTGCCCGGGTTTGAACCCACGATCATCGGTTAAGATTCACGTGTTCTTACCACTGGGTCCATCCACTGGTTACCATCTTGGAGTGACTAACTGCAAAGTAATTCCTGGGGAATGCCTCACAACACAACACCGCGTCCTTGTCATGGACATGCTGGTAGTACCAAGTAAAAAAGTGCCTGAACGAAGCAGACCTAAAACTAAATGGTGGCTGTTGAATGGACCAAAACAGCATGAATTCTGTAAAGTCGTAGCTAGCTCCAAGTTAAGCACAGACACAGAGGAATCAGTCGATACTCAATGGTCTAGGATCCAGTCAACAGTGAACACCATTGGAAAACAGGTGCTTGGCACTTCGAAGGGAGGCCGCGTCATCGACAAGGAGACGTGGTGGTGGAACGGCTCAGTACAGGAGGCAGTTCGAGAGAAAAAGACACAGTTTAAGAAGTGGCAAGAGACCAAATCTCCTGAAGACCGGGACGCGTATAAAGCAGTTAAATGTGCCACCAAACGAGCAGTTGCCAAAGCCCGTTACCAGACGCTGTCACCCCTGTATGACACGCTCGCGACAAACGAGGGCCAAAAGACTATCTAACAAAATGTCTTTGTGTCAAAGACTCTAATGGCACTTTGGTTTGCGATGCAATTAAGGTGAAGGAGAGGTGGCGCGGCTACTTTAACGTGTTGCTTAACACACAACACGCTAATGTGTCTCCTCCAGAACTGTCTCCTAATCTCGGACTTGTTGCACCGGTAACACCTGACGAGGTACTCAAATGTCTTCGTACAATGAAGAACCGAAAAGCCGTAGGCCCTGACGACTTGCCGATTGAAGCGTGGAAAGCGATGGGTTCTCATGGTGTGAACCTACTTACTGACCTTTTTAACCGAATACTTACTACTCGGAAGATGCCCAACTCTTGGCAATTGAGTATCATTACTCCAGTATATAAAGGCAAAGGTAGTGTACAGGACTGCGAAAGCTACCGCGGTATTAAGGTTATGTGCCACACCATGAAACTCTTCGAACGCGTAATCGATTCAAGGCTTCGGCAAGAATGTACCGTCTCGGAGTGACAATATAGGTTTCGCCCAGGCTGTGGAACAATAGACCCCATCTTCGCCCTAAGAATACTGACCGAGGCCCACAGAGAAAAAAAGAAGCCGCTGTACATGGAGTTTCTAGACCTGCAGAAGGCATTTGACTGCGTCCCGCGCCAAATTATCTGGTGGGCTTTGAAGATGAAGAACGTGCCACAAATCTATATTGACATTATCCGAGACATGTACCATCATTCGGAATCACTAGTAAGGACCGCCGTTGGCGACACACACCCTTTCCCGATCACAGTTGGTGTCCACCAAGGCTCGGCCCCGAGTCCTTTTCTGTTCAGTGTAGTGCTTGACGCTGTCACAGCGAAAGCCCATGAGCCGTCTCCCTGGCTCATGATGTATGCTGATGACATTGCACTGGTAGATGAGGACAAGGAGGTATTGGAGCAAAAGGTGAACCAGTGGAAGGGTGTGCTAGCGAGGGGTGGTCTGATGCTAAATGTTGCGAAGACCGAGTATATGCCCTGTGGCAGTACGGACCCCGAACCCATAAAGATAGGCGGAGAATCCGTTATCAAGACGGAAAAGTTTAAATACCTCGGGTCTGTACTGCACGAGTCTGGTACTATCGACCACGACGCCAGAGCTCGAATAAACGCAGCTTGGGCCAAATGGCGGGAAGTCACCGGGGTAATCTGTGATCGCAGGATACCGGTGAAATTAAAGGGCCTTGTGTACAAGTGCATCATCCGACCAGTCTTATTGTACGGCAGCGAGGCCAGTTGGTTTGGCCACATTAGGCGCAGACCGCCAGACTATGTTGGGAACTGATGCCTGGACTTTGTTGTCGAAGGCCCCAGATCCCGCGGCAGGCCCAAGAAGCGCTGGCTCGATGTTGTGAGGGACGATTTGAGAGAGCACAATCTCACTAAAGACGACGCTTTAGATCGGGCAAAGTGGAGTTCGTTAAAAAAATTGTTGGTGTATTGTAGTGTAGTGTAGTAGTGGTGTAGCGGTACCCGTGAGGTAGGCGACGGTGCGCATGGTGAGCTGGAACTTGTCGCGGGCGGGGCGCGAGGCCAGCAGTAGTGTGGTGTGGTGTAGTGTAGTGTACGGTACCCGTGAGGTAGGCGACGGTGCGCATGGTGAGCTGGAACTTGTCGCGGGCGGGGCGCGAGGCCAGCAGTAGTGTGGTGTGGTGTAGTGTAGTGTACGGTACCCGTGAGGTAGGCGACGGTGCGCATGGTGAGCTGGAACTTGTCGCGGGCGGGGCGCGAGGCCAGCAGTAGTGTGGTGTGGTGTAGTGTAGTGTACGGTACCCGTGAGGTAGGCGACGGTGCGCATGGTGAGCTGGAACTTGTCGCGGGCGGGGCGCGAGGCCAGCAGTAGTGTGGTGTGGTGTGGTGTAGTGTAGTGTAGTGTACGGTACCCGTGAGGTAGGCGACGGTGCGCGTGGTGAGCTGGAACTTGTCGCGGGCGGGGCGCGAGGCCAGCAGTAGTGTGGTGTGGTGTAGTGTAGTGTACGGTACCCGTGAGGTAGGCGACGGTGCGCGTGGTGAGCTGGAACTTGTCGCGGGCGGGGCGCGAGGCCAGCAGTAGTGTGGTGTGGTGTAGTGTAGTGTACGGTACCCGTGAGGTAGGCGACGGTGCGCGTGGTGAGCTGGAACTTGTCGCGGGCGGGGCGCGAGGCCAGCAGTAGTGTGGTGTGGTGTAGTGTAGTGTACGGTACCCGTGAGGTAGGCGACGGTGCGCGTGGTGAGCTGGAACTTGTCGCGGGCGGGGCGCGAGGCCAGCAGTAGTGTGGTGTGGTGTAGTGTAGTGTACGGTACCCGTGAGGTAGGCGACGGTGCGCGTGGTGAGCTGGAACTTGTCGCGGGCGGGGCGCGAGGCCAGCAGTAGTGTGGTGTGGTGTAGTGTAGTGTACGGTACCCGTGAGGTAGGCGACGGTGCGCGTGGTGAGCTGGAACTTGTCGCGGGCGGGGCGCGAGGCCAGCAGTAGTGTGGTGTGGTGTAGTGTAGTGTACGGTACCCGTGAGGTAGGCGACGGTGCGCGTGGTGAGCTGGAACTTGTCGCGGGCGGGGCGCGAGGCCAGCAGTAGTGTGGTGTGGTGTAGTGTAGTGTACGGTACCCGTGAGGTAGGCGACGGTGCGCGTGGTGAGCTGGAACTTGTCGCGGGCGGGGCGCGAGGCCAGCAGTAGTGTGGTGTGGTGTAGTGTAGTGTACGGTACCCGTGAGGTAGGCGACGGTGCGCGTGGTGAGCTGGAACTTGTCGCGGGCGGGGCGCGAGGCCAGCAGTAGTGTGGTGTGGTGTAGTGTAGTGTACGGTACCCGTGAGGTAGGCGACGGTGCGCGTGGTGAGCTGGAACTTGTCGCGGGCGGGGCGCGAGGCCAGCAGTAGTGTGGTGTGGTGTAGTGTAGTGTACGGTACCCGTGAGGTAGGCGACGGTGCGCGTGGTGAGCTGGAACTTGTCGCGGGCGGGGCGCGAGGCCAGCAGTAGTGTGGTGTGGTGTAGTGTAGTGTACGGTACCCGTGAGGTAGGCGACGGTGCGCGTGGTGAGCTGGAACTTGTCGCGGGCGGGGCGCGAGGCCAGCAGTAGTGTGGTGTGGTGTAGTGTAGTGTACGGTACCCGTGAGGTAGGCGACGGTGCGCGTGGTGAGCTGGAACTTGTCGCGGGCGGGGCGCGAGGCCAGCAGTAGTGTGGTGTGGTGTAGTGTAGTGTACGGTACCCGTGAGGTAGGCGACGGTGCGCGTGGTGAGCTGGAACTTGTCGCGGGCGGGGCGCGAGGCCAGCAGTAGTGTGGTGTGGTGTAGTGTAGTGTACGGTACCCGTGAGGTAGGCGACGGTGCGCGTGGTGAGCTGGAACTTGTCGCGGGCGGGGCGCGAGGCCAGCAGTAGTGTGGTGTGGTGTAGTGTAGTGTACGGTACCCGTGAGGTAGGCGACGGTGCGCGTGGTGAGCTGGAACTTGTCGCGGGCGGGGCGCGCGGCCAGAGCGAGCAGCGCGGACAGCACGCGGCACGCGCGCGACACCGTGCCGCCCGCCGGGTGCCGGAAGCCCTTGATGAGGTGGCCCACCAGCGCGAAGTGGAAGTTGGAGCGGAAGCTGCAGCAGGTATTGAAAACGTCAGCACGGGTTTTTAAATAAAATCAGCGGCATTCATTGCATTATTATTATTATTGTTTTACAGATAACCCAAATACATAACATGTATCATAGTTTTTTTTTACTTAATTTAATAACAACGAAAAATAATGCTTAATCTATATTAATCTATACAAATAAAAAAAAAAATGAAAAGTCTGTCTATGATTTCAAAATCATTGCCACTTTTAAATTTAATATGGCTATTTTCGAGTTACCAAAACCAAAACGATCATTTATTTTTAATTTTGACTGTCCGTCTGTTTGTCCGGGCTAATCTTTGAAACGGCTAAAAATTGAGCCAGTTTACACTGGAGTGAGCCAGTATAACTACAGGCACAAGAGACATAACATCTTAGTTCCCGAGGTTGTAAGGAACGGTTAAAATTTCTTACAACGCCATTGTTTAGGGGCGATATATACTTATTATATACATATATAAAAAGGAACGACCGGAAAACATTGTCCGCCTATGTATATACCAATCGTGCAGCGCCCTCTATTGTACAACATGAAAAACATCTTATCATTGAAATTATATGTGGCAACTTTCATGGTGATTGACGAAGGACCTTGGATATATATAATAAAGAAATATTTCATACTCCTTGCATAGTCTCATATTGGTAAACAGGCTTGGTACGGTAGTGTAAGAAATATCATTAAATCAATTCCTGGCATTGAAATTTTTGCCCCTCACTCAATTTTTAGAATAACTTTTTTAACCATTATTGTTAAAAAAGTTATTTCTAAAGATGAAAGCATGATTAGTTTTAATTATTATTTTTAATAATTTAATTTACAATTATGATATCCTATATATATAAATATGATATGGTTCCTGCTTTGTATGTATTTTGTATGTTTGCTTTTACAAAATATATATAGACATATGTATATAAGAATAATTAGGGCACAGTATGATCATACAAGCCAAACTTCACTAATTCCAAAGGGCACTTTCAATGTTGAAGGCGAATTGAATTTATACTAAATAAATTAATAAAGATTTTTATACCGAAGATTAAAAATATTGACTCGATTATGTATTGGACAAATAGACTCACCTCAGTCCGACGGCGTGGTCGAGCGGCTTGAAGTGCCACTCGAGGGGCTCTCGTGTTTCCATCAACACGTGCTCCAAAGTCTGTCGAACACAAACGATTAAATGTCATCAACGCATCTCTGCGACTTGCAGCTTCAATTTATATAGGACAATGTATACGGTTCTACAACAGGATCCCAGAAAGCGTACGAAATGCTTCTGTTCTCAAAATTAAAAAAATATTAAAATAATGGTTGTGAGCAAAAGGTTGGTGTACAATTAGTGAATTTATGGATGACCTTGGGAATGAAACGATCGCCTGCTGGCTATTATTTTATACTGAAAATTTGTAAATAAGACATGATAATAATAACCTGCTGAGTTTATAAGAATAATATCTTGGGACATTATTCACACACGGCCATCTGATCCCAAACTAAGCAGAGCTCGTACTATGGAAACCGGACAACTAATATACTACATATACTATTTTTCTTTTGTAAATACATACTTATATAGATAATTACACCCAGTCTCAGGACAAACAGACATGTTCATGCACACAAATGTGTCCTGGGTGGGAATCGAACCCACAACCTTTGGCGTGAATGCAAGTATCTACCAACCACGCCAACCGGCTGGACTGCGACTCACCGTATCTTCTCAGGTCAGTATATTTCTTTTCCGAATCGATAGTAGTTTCTAATTTGACTAACAAGAAGCCAAATTGGTGGTAGTTAATATTTCTTACATCGCCAATATCTATTAGCGGTGGTGACCACTTACCAGCCGACGGCCCATTTGTCAGCCTGCCAGTATATTTGAAAGAAAAATAATAATAACTGCTTCACATACTTTATTATCAAAAGCTCCTTGCGAGTCCAGAGTGTGCAAATTCTGTTCCATCAGGGCGAGACCGGCCGCGTACAGAGTCGGGTCGTCCAACTGTAGAACGGACAGCGCGACCCAGAACAGCGCTTTGTGGATAGGTGATTCCTGTTGGGATAAAATATGACCAATGTATATAGTGAACCGAGATCGCCAGCGGCTGGAACTCGTGAATCGTAACGGAAGATTATGGTTCAAGAAAATCATGGGTTCATGAAATTCTGGCAACTCATGTCCAATTAGCTCCCTCGAGAGAACAGCTTGTACCCATCAGTAGGACGGTTACTGGCTGTTAATTACTTATTAGGTAATTAACTGGTAGGACTGGTTAAATTTATGCAAGCTTTATACAAGTTTGGGTTTGAAAGGAGAGTGAGCCATAATATCTTATATTCCATTAATAAATGGTTCATACTTCTTGTAGGAACTACGGGACATATGACTCACCACCAGGACGCCCTTAATAGTTCTTTGGGGACATTAACTTTGTTTGGTTAATATACGTAGTTACGATGTCTGTCGGTAGATGGCATTAGTAGTACGTTGTGCTGTTTTTGAATCGCGCTGGATAAAACCTCAGAATTATAAAGTGTATTGTTATATAATTTTATTGTCTTTTAATACAGTTCTTCATTTCAAGTGGTGTTTGAATTTTCGTAGGCGGTTAATAGGTATACAAATTTTTTATTATGATCTTGAGCGTATCCATGACACTTGACATATTGATGCAAACTATTAAGAAACGCACTTATCCAAGTCCATCAACCATGAAATTTAAATATACTTTAAAGCTTCGCTAGATTTCGCGTGGATTACTTCACTTTGTGTGATAAGACTATTCACAAATATCTCACTGGGTGTAAGAGTGGCTGTAGTCTCGTGAGGCACATGATGATCGCCTCCAGCAGCGCCAGATCGTTGAACGACTCCAATGCCTTCACGAGTATGCGCAGGAGTTGTTTCATATCGTCATCTGTCACGTTCTTACCTGGAACATCGGAAGGAATCAGCGTACAACCAAACATACTCAATCACTTAAACAACAACTTTACTTTAAACAACTTTATTGCACACTCGGGAGAAAAAAAATTAAAGAAAAACAAAAGCTCAAGAAAAGCCATGCTATATAAATATAATTGCGGACCTCAACGTGATGCATGCAAAGGGCGGTCTTATCACTCAAGTAGTGATCTCTTCCAGACAACCCTGCATTAAGATACTTGCAGGACCTAACGGGCGAGTGCATTATACATACATGTACGTATTTCTAATTCTAATAGTGAATACAAAATTTTATTCTCATCTCATTACTTAGAATTGTTGTGTTTCGACTTAAAAGCTAAGTGAGCCAGTGTATTTAAAGGCACACGACGAAACATTACATTTCCCATAATAAATAATTTCAAGCGAATCCATAATAGATTCCAATGATTATTAACGATCTCGACCAATGATATCGTGTTATTTCAAGGTCAAATTTATTTATACTCCGCCCGTGTACAGACTGTAGATTAATTTTCGATACTCACTGATACATCCGAACACGATCAATGCACGCGGCTGCAGCGCCGGGTTGAAGCAAAATGCAAAACTCTTCACTAAGGATGTCCTGCAAGCAAAAGTGCTCATTAAAATCATGTCTGTTTCATCAATACGCGTATATTTTTAAATAAATGAAATCTACCAATGTATTTTTTAATGTAATTTCTAATATATATATATATTTATAGAATACGAAGGCGGACGAGCATATGGGCCACCTAATGGTAAGTGGTCACCAACGCCCTTAGACGTTGGCATTGTAACAAATGTCAACCATCGCTTACATAGCCACTGCGACACCAACCTTGGGAACTGAGATGTTAAGTCCCTTGTGCCTGTATTACACTGGCTCACTCACCCTTCGCACCGGAACACAACAATACCAAGTACTGCTGTTTTGCGGTAGAATGTCTGATGAGTGGGTGGTACCTACACAGACGAGTTTGCACGAAGCCCTACCACCAGTAATATATTCAGCTCGTGATTCCGGATAATGCAATAATTGAGTTCAATAAAAAAAAAAAAAAAAACATTTTTCTAATGCATGTATAAACATCTTAGGTACGCGGTAGCTAACTGAGCGTCAGATGACGTCAGACTTTTTATTTACACATCAATTCTCGTGAGTACTAACACTATCTTTTTATTATATAAATATCATACCGTTTACCACCACGGCATACGATTTTACCCCAAGACGCGCCAATAGCCGTTTCACATCAAAAAGGAGTGATCGCGATTAAAACTCGAATTAATTATGAAATTTTATGAAATAGTAAAGTTTCAACAACTTTACTATTTCATAAAATTTCATAATTTTTTTCAATGTTAATGGTAACTAAAATATATACATATTTCTCTCACCATGTGTTCAGCCAGTCACAGTTCGGTATATCCTTCATGCACGTCTCCATGATCTCGAGCAACGCGTCTGCGATGATCTCCAATGATTGTAGCGGAAGACGTTCGCGGTCAGACTGCGAGCCGCCCGGCTGGACCCCTGGGAGGGCCCCGACTAGGCCTCCGGATGCTGAAGGCGCTCCACAACTCAATTCCGAGCAAGTGTACGAATGCTCTGAGTACCTGAGTTGTTTAAATCAATCATACGATCATCATACAATTACTATATTCAAGAATCAATAAACGATTCGTTCCGCTTACGGTTGGTAGAATTGTCTACGAGGCGTTACTCATATCAGTTGTCACTTACGGGTCAGAAGGCTACAAATTACGGTTGTGTAAATATATAGGAAAGATATATAAACAAATAAATAAAATAATAAATAAACAAATAATAATAATAATAAAAACCAATAAATACAAATTTAATTCAGTAAAATAAATAAAAACAGAATACCGTTAACAGAATATATATGTCAATGATTTAGACTATAGAATTTGCGACGAGAGTGATAGCAGACTTTTGTTGCTATCTTACTCTGGCGGAACGTCATGGACAGCGATATACCGTGGTTGGACGACATCGCCGTTAATTAATTACGTTTGAATTATTCTTTGGTTTTGAATTATAACTTAAGATGGATTTACCAAATGTCTCTACTGATACGCCTATAGATATATTATTATTATTATTGTGTACAGCAACGGAGTATTTAGATGTGTCAAATAAAAAGTTGTTAATAGAAATAAGGTTAATTATTCACCAATCTCCAGTGTGCCTGTTGTACGGACTCCTGAACGCGGTCACGGCGGCTGATTTCACTTTAGATATACCGAACATTTGGTAGAATTTCGGCAAAGCGAACTCGTCCAATGATAACATCAGGACTCGCTGCGACTCCTCTGTGAAATAAGCACTTCGTTACGACCATTTTTATGTCGAGTCATCATCAATGATAAAATTCGGGAAAGTTTCACGATTGCCTTGTCGCACATTCTCGAACTAATAGAACCTTGACCTTGAAATATCTTGTTGTTCATACACAGGCGGTTTACAACCTACCACTGGCTACAACTAAGCATTGATTTTCTTATTATTATATAATATTGTGTTTTTAGTTACGACAGTACAAAAATATACAATTGTGAAATTTGAAATAATCGTTAAATAGTTTAGATATTACAAAACCAATGGCTTTTTAGATGATTGCAAACTTTGCAATGTAACGATCGCCTTCAGGCCATTGCAAATGAAAAATATAATTCTGTTTTTGTTTAAAACCTATAATTGTAAAAAATGACAAAAGTCTTAGCTTAGATAACTTAGATACTTTCGCCGGTTCTTCGCAGATCTGTGGTGTTTATTTCCTACCCGGTGGTAGAATTTTGACAATCAATAAGTAAGGTAACGCTTCTATATAGACTCACCCGAGAAGCTGGGCGAGTTGCAGGTGCAGAGCGAGTGTATGATGTTGATGACGAGCCCGTGCGTGGCGGCGCGCATGGACACCGTGCCCGAGCACACGAGGAACGTCACCGTGTGGAACAGGTACGGCAGGTGGCGAGCCACGTCCAGGCAGTTGTTGAACGACAGCATCAGCTGCCAACACGGACCACTTCACATCACCTGACTCGGCTTTACATTCAATTGTATATTGTAAAATGACAATCCAAGACTTGAATTATATATATATATTGGTAAAATTCATTTTTAGTCTGTTATTTAGTAACAAATTATGACACGTTTTTTTTTTAATATAGACTAGTAACAAATATGGACTTTACGTGAGTTTGTGTGTAAACCTGAAAAGACCATTTCAATAGCTTTTTCTCCTTTGTTAGTCAACGATTTTGCTGACACGTTTTATTGTTATCAGTAAAAATATTCATAATCATACATATTCAGAGATTTTTCCCCAAACTTTGAAAAATGTCTACGGTCGTATTTTGACCACTGGGCGGGCACTGGTTACTTAATCAAGACAACTTTTGGTTGAAAGTGGACGCAAATCCTGGATCTGGTCTAGGATTGGTATGTATAGGACTTACCAAGTATCTAGCGAGGATGGCGATATCATCCCACATCATGTGCTGTTCCAGCATCGCCGTCGGCGAGTGGCAAGTCTTATCCACGACCTATCAAACCAAATTAGTAGAAACTGTCAATTATTCGAATTTAACCTTCCATTTATTGAAGCAAGGCGTGCTAAATGAAAAATATAGAGATTTTTTTAGTGCAATGTATATGTAACGTTTCTCACGCAAAAACATTTCAACTTGACTTGTACTAAAATGATGTTTTTGTACATTGTAAGAAAATAAAAATAATAAAATCGACAAAAAAAAAACCAATAAAAAAAAGTGTATTAAAAGAAATAATAAGAAAAAAACATAACTCACAGTGGCTGCGGTCACAGGACCAAGTATATTGTTTGGTAGTTTGGACAGAGCCTGCAGGATGATAGGTGTTCGTACATGTCAAGGGTCCCAGAGACGGTCAATTGCATAATCCGCGCGCAATTAGAATGGGATCCGACCTTTTGGAACTGAGACACGTCTCCGCCGCCAGCGATGACGTCAGATGTCAACAAACTCGCATCATACGCGATACTTGTTTGTTTTTATGGATTTTGATTCAAGAGATTTATAATAGTACGATTATTTTAGTGATTTGATTCATAATGAGTGGAATCAGAGTCAATCACGCGACATTATTCTGGCAGTTCAACATACACACATATGTAGATACATAGACATAAAAAACTTTGCCAGAAACAAGTTATTGTTCAGAACTTCTCTGCTAACGGTCCTTCGTTCGATAATTGTCATTTTCGTTATTTATTTATTTATTTATTTATAAATAAATAACTTACAAAGTTCCATCTCATTCTCATAGCGCGCAGATTATAATTGTCAAATTATGCCGTTTATTCATTTGAAGAGTCCGTGTTTTTTGTAGTATTCTTTTTCTAATACATATAACTACAAACTTCCTACAATTTGACCAAAACATTCATTGAGAATTTGTTTACAATTAAGCCCCTCTTCAGCACGATTAATTGGTGTTGTGCGATAAAATATATTAACATTGAATACATACAATAAATGCCGTAGTTTCTACAGTAAAAGGATCATTGTATCATTTGATCAATCGCGTAAATATGAACAATGGCATTATTAGTATTTACCGTCTCGGGGCCCTCCATTGTTAACTCCCGCACATTCAAATTTAATTAACTACCCGCAAGAGTTAACTCGAAAACTGAGGAGATCAGATCAGCCCACGCTTTACGCGCCAGCGACTCGATCGAGCTATTAGCAAATGGTAACGTTACAACGAGCCTATTAAACAGAGTTTTAAAAAATAAAATAGGGATTACAAACACAAGTATTTATTAAATATGGATGGATGAATAATAATAAATTAATCTTTAGGCATTCGTCGCAAAACTGGAAGAGAACTGACTCCTGCTGAGCCTTTGCAATATTACAGTACCAGCCTGTGAATGTCCCACTGCTGGGCTAAGGCGTACTCTCCTTTTTGAGAAGGTTTTGAGCTTATTCTTGCTTTGCAATGTCAGTATCAGCTTTATCCCATGAAAGTAGAGGTGTAACAGTACGCACGTCATCCGAGCGAACTCTCGAGTTATCTCATGCGGGTTGTAATAACAAAAGTAAACAATTATAGTATAAAAAATTAAATAAATGTAAAAATAAAATTAAAAATAAAACAAATATGTATTCTATTTTCAAATAGTTTAAATGATGACTCACCCTACACATCCTGCCGATAACTTTCTTAGAGACGAGCTGAACGTTCGCAGAGGCCAAGGCCACAGCCGTATCCGCCATTATCTCGACCATTGGAGATCCGAGACCTTAGAACACGTTTAGTTATTTATGAACTTGTTACATACAGCACCTCAGAGAGGATCGCTGACGCAGCACATAGCCGCGCAGTCGCCGCCGCGACCCAGTTAAGAGGTCAATACTTAACAAATTACACATTTGTCACGTACAGTCCCTAAAAACACGTAGGTGCGAAGTCACCACCGCGAGTCAGCTCCGCACGTACCGCCTAATTAATCTAGTAGATCAGCATTTTTAGCTCTATATATTAGGATAGACTAATTATATGCAGCATTCAATATGTGATCCAGCATCGATCACTATTGTTTCTTAGGATTAAGTTATATATATAAGGTAGGACTCAATATCAGCATTCAGCATCGAGCAGTATTGTGTCTTAGGATTAAGTTATATGTAAGATCAAGAAATTAATTAAAGTGTCAATACAAAGTTTGGTTTTTCTCAAATCTTCCGGCTACCGTAAACGTAACTAACTCGTAGACAAACCCCTCAGAAGGTACTAAAGATGCTTTGAATATTGCCAACATTATTGCGATGACAGATTTACGTTACGGCGGTCATAAGCCATACTATCGGAGACTATCACATACTATATTAGCGCACGTCTGTGCACACACACTCCACGACATCGCACGTGCGCGGCAATACACGCGTGACTTAAGAACTTCTTAATAACCAAATTAATTTTATTGCCCTACCGGGGTTTGAAACTAACACAAAGCTCTAGCTTTTTAAACCGCTAGTTAATAGACAATGCGCTTATGCGGTTCGAGTCTATAGTCTATCCAAACCACAGGAGTAAAGACAAATAAACAAATATGACCTTGAACTGACGCGATATCATTGGTCGAGATATTGTATTATCTGTGACATTCATTATAGAGATTTAAATTGAATGTCGGCGAAGTTGTTATTCATTAAAAGTTGATATAAGTAATTTTTGATTTACCGTCGGTGTTATTGAACTTTGGGAAGGTTGGCATTTACACTATTTAACTATCAGCTCGTTCGATATACTCACCAGAGTTGACGCTTCGCTGTATGAAGCTGTCCAGCACCATATCGATCAGTTCGGGCACCTGGCCGATGGAGCCCCAGATCTTGGCCTGCACCGAGGGGTACATTTCCGTCTCCTCAATGGTTAGAGTGATCAGTTTTTCTAAAATTTGGCCAACTTGCTTTTGACGACGTGACTCATCGGACGGCTTGCAAAATCTAGAAATAAATACATGACTAAACAGTTTCGTACCTTTTGGGTCTTATTGACGAACTTAAGTGTTATTAATAAATACATTTTAGTAATAAATGTTTTTTTATAACTTGTGTATGTTATAAAAAACACATATCCAATTCTGGTTTTGGTTGGTAGATACTTGCGTTTCAAGCCAAAGGTTGTGGGTTCGATTCCAGCCCAGGACAGACATTTGTGCGCATGAACATGTGTGTTTGTCCTGAGTCTGGGTGTAATTATCTATATAAGTATGTATTTACAAAAGAAAAGTAGTATATGTAGTATATCAGTTATCTGGTTTCCATAGTACGAGCTCTGCTTAGTTCGAGATCAGATGGCCGTGTGTGAATAATGTCCCAGGATATTATTACTATTATTATTGTAGGATATTAATCTTATAAAAATAAAATATATAGAAGAGATATATTACAAACCACTCTTATATAATATCCTATATGGTAGATGAGCAAAAGGAACAATTAGGAAGTAGTCACCATCTCATTAACCCCCGCTAAAACTACTGATGAAAATTATTAATAATTTATTGGAAGTCAGATACACTGTTGACATCAACAATGGAGGGATGGACTTAACATACTTCCAAGACTCGTTTCCGTGAGCATATTTTGTCAGAAAGTTCCTAGTCAATTGTCATCTTATGTCATCTATAATAGACTATTATTCATATGTTTATTTTATATAAAGCCGAGATGGCCCGGTGGTAAGAACGCGTGAATCTTAACCGATGATCGTGGGTTCAAACCCGGGGCAAGCACCACTGAATTTTCATGTGCTTAATTTGGGATAATAATTCATCTCGTGCTTTACGGTGAAGGAAAACATAAACTAATTATCGCCTTCACGGATTCCTGCTTAGCCTAAAGGTTAACTGGTAGAGAATGCCTTCAGGCATTAAGTCCGCCTTTTGTTCCAACTACACATTGTGGTGGTCAAAAAAGTTTTAAATAAATAAATAAATATGGAAGAGACGCTAAACAAAATGGCTGCTAAATTATTGCGACAATAGTAGCATCGAGTACATAAGTCGTAACCAATGGTACAATTTTAACAATTGAAAAACGCCAACATGATAATAATGTTAAATATAACGGTCATCAACATTTCACAAGTGATATACGAAGTCGGTTCTTATAGAACAGCACTGCTAGCACGTTTGTGAAGCTACGTAACGAATATTATATGTTATCACTTACCTCACTAAGTTAGCCAACCAGGGCGTCATGTATTCTAGGCACAAATGTTTCAGCTCAATGGTCGATCCTCGGAAACCCTGAAAATATAAATAAAACCATTAGGAATCAACAGCCAATCATTTTCCACTGCTGAAAATAGGCCTCACCCAAGGTGCGCCACTCAAGTCAAGTCGGTGCCCGCCACTTTCTTAAGGTCATAAACCGTTTTCCGTGGAGTGCCGGTATAGTACTTCCCCAATCTCATCCCGTGGGTTTCGTAAGCGACTGAGGGATGGGGAAAAGGGAGGATAGGCAATAGCGTCCCCCCCATGAACATCTTACCCCCTACTGCGCTCGCCAACACGCCTGCCCAGCGAGGCGAGTATGGGCAAACCCTCCTACATGGTAGATGCGATCAAACCATTAGGGTTACGCCAAAATTATACTTAATCTATTTCGTTATATGCGTTTATATTTTGTATGTATTTTTTCATTCTTATCGTTAAGTTTCTTTCATATGATACTTGAAAGAGCTCGCTGTATCGATAGGACACTGCGCAGGAGTACAGTGCTTAACCGTAACACAAACACAGGCGCGCACTATCTACTCACTAGGCAATAAGGCAATCAATAAAAATATGATAATTTATAATGACAATATCCTCCAAATTAGACAAAAAACCCAATAAATTCTTTTTTAACTGTGTTACGCTCAGAATTAATTTAGAAATAACACCAGAAATATAATTCCACAATAACATTTATATTATATTTCAAGCTCCAATCGACACGCGTACTTTCCAACCAAAAGGATGACTCACGATTGGCTGACGGTCAACTGTCAAGTGATCGAATATTGAATGAATGTAATGGGCGAATGAACGAATGATAATGTACGGATGAACGTAACAATATATTTCCATGATGTTTACCTGTATACATTCCTCCAGGAACTCGAGGGTCAGGTGCGGTTCGTTGTGAGCGAGTTTCTCGCTGACCGACTTTATGAATATCGTGTTGTTGGAAGGAATGCAGAGTCCTGTTGAAATTATTATATCAGTAAATAAGTTATATAATCTATATACGTAAGTTACCCTCTCACGTTTCATATTAGTACTCATACTGAATATTGTTGTGTTCCGGTTTAAATAGTGAGTGTAATTACAGGTACAACATTGACGTTAGTAGAATTGTTTTTTTTTTTACAGTGCCAGTGTCTACGGGTAAAGATGACCAGTTACCAACAGGCATCTTCTCAGGCCGCTAATTTGCGTGTAATTGGCAAATAGCATCGCCCTGCGCTGGACTCACCCGAGGTCTCCAGCAGCTGCCCCTCGATCTTGAGGTGGAAGGTGGCGGTGAGCGCGCACAGCTGGTTGTAGGCGGCCGTCCGCAGCGTGGGGTCGCTGGAGCCGAGGTTCAGAAGCGCCATGTTCAGCAGCGTGCCCGGGACGTCCTTGGGCCGGATCTTCTGGTGGACCGTCACCGAGTCCTGACACGTCGAGACATAACCAAATTAATATCTTATTTAATTTTATAACACTACATAATCTTGTACATAGTACAAATTTATTTACTAAGTTTTAGTAATACAGATTTTAAATTTTTTATACATAGGTGCTTACAACTATTACGATAAACTTTTACAACGGACATAACATCTTAGTCCCCAAGGTTGGTGGTGCAATGGCGATGTTAAAATTTAGAGAAACGGTTAAAATTTATTACAGCATCTATACCTATGGGCGGTGGTGACCACCTACCATCAGGAGGCCCGTTAGCATGTCCGCCTACCTGTCTTAAAAAATAAACTATTTTTTACCAATTACAGGATAACACATTTTTTATGCTACAAAATAGGCAAATTGTATTTAACTTACTTAAAACCAATTAACAATGATACTGAAACGAATTTAATGATCTCATAAATTATCAATAAACCCTAAAATAAAAAAATGACATATATTTATATAGTAATAAATCATACAAGTGACTTACTGGCTGACTCAGCTCCCATCTGTTCCGGATATGTATGATGGACTGCACGATGTTGTCACAGTCGTTGTGGATGAAGCTCAGAGGGGTCGACTCGTTGATGATGGACAGCGAGAACTGGTTGTCGTCCACGAGACACACCTGTCATTCAGAACATTTTCATTAGTGGAAGGACCTTGTAAGAAAAGTACAGTTACAGTGCAGTCACATCCTGTGAATGTCCCACAGCTGGGCTAAGGCCTCCTCTCCCTTTTTGAGGTGAAGGTTTGGAGCTTATTCCACCACGCTGCTCCAATGCGTGTTGGTGGAATATACATGTGGCAGAATTTCGGTGAAATTCGACACATGCAGGTTTCCTCACAATGTTTTCCTTCACCGTCAAGCACGAGATGAATTATAATAACAAATTAAACACATGAAAATTCAGTGGTACTGGCCCGGATTTGAACCCAAGATCATCGGTTAAGATTCACGCGTTCTTACCACTAGGCCAACTCGCCTTTTTTATGCTTGTCTGAACACTGCTCGTCAAATATTCTACCGTGAGAAATATATTACGTTTCTATTTTATTTGCATTTTCATACTAAGTTTCAAAGTTCCGTTTTCTTTCACTTTTCTTTTTCTTTATAAATGTACCTCTCACTTTTGTTTGCTTTTAATCGTATTCAAAAATTTTAAATGTTCTCAGATATTTATATTTGATTCATTTTATACCAATCATGTGATAATTTTATAATAATTTATTTGTTAATATCTTTTCTATTTTTTATAAATATTTCATTTTTTTTTTAAATCGAAATGTTGGTATATTTTGCAAAACCTATAATTTAGGAGACACTTGATTTGTATAACGTAATATTTAAGGACTCATGTGTATTTATTAGTTATTTCTTGTTGGTGTTGATATTATAATAAATAAATAAATTAATAAATGATTTGACATAAGAGCGAGAATGCACTTTGATTTGCGCACGTACTTGCGCACTATAATCTGATTGGCCATTTTCTGTCAAGTATAGTTATCAAGACCAAAGCCGATCAGGCGAACATCAAGTCGTGATGGAAACACTCACCTCGTCAATCTCCGAAGCGTAATAAACGTCGTTCAAGAGAACTGGCAAACCCAACACTTTCGTCTTCTCCACTGACGTTATTTGAAGAGCCGTTGGTCCCACCTATTGAGGACACATTTTTGGGTAGATACATTTTATTGTATTCATAATATAAATTTACTTGTTAACGGGGAATTATGTATGAATATAAACTGTTGTAATTGCCAGTTTAAATAATAATCAAATAAATCTATACATATAATAAAAATGTAGCTGATCGCTGTCTGTTTATGGAAGACATTTGAGTAAAACTATTATCGGGGGTCTTTATTAACCCATTAGAACCCAAAACATTGGTTGTTACAATTTTTGTCTGTTTGTTGTCTGTGCGTTTGTGCACGCTAATCTGCAAAACGGTTTAACGAATTTGGATGCGGTTTTCACTAATGTATTGCTAAATGCTAACTTCACTTAAATGCTATAAAATAAATTGTTCAGTGGAATTGGCTGAAACTTTAGCTAAAATCAAACAAAAATAAAACTAAAAATATTGTATATACTGAAATATTATAAGTCTGCTCATAGTTATTTCTTTAAGTTATACGCGGGTTGGAAACCGGGTGAACATCTAGTAAATACTATATATATATATACAATACTGTATATTTATAGCAGCTGGTATGTGGCAATCTATACTTTTAGTAATGATATATATAATTAATTTAATATATTAAAATCGACTGATACTTAGGAGCCTTTATTCTATGTACAAAACTATAGATCATTATGAACATACCTTTATGGCAACTTTGGTGTCCTTGTGCGACAATTTCAACGCATTATTGAAGACCTTTAGATCTTCTTCCAAGGCCAATGTCGCTCCTGGCAACTTCTGCTGTTCCGGATCAACGAAATCGCTGAGGCGACTGTGGTTGTCTATGAATATGAGCTTTCTATTGCCCTGAAGAGAAAACGAGATATACTTTATTAAGAATTGCACTATATATCTTTTTATTTATATATAAAAAAAGGAAAAGGTAAGTAAAACATTTTAAAAATATAAGTTTTGTAGTTTTGTTTTCATTATATGTTCGTACAATTTTTTTTTAAATGGATTACAATAGGCATGATGACTGATTTTGAAATAACCTTCTATAATGTAGGTACACGTCTACTATTACTGAAAATAATTTTATTTCAGTAATAAACTAAATGCTTACGCAAATAATTGCATTTTCATTTACCTATTTTGAATTTCGCTCGAAAACACCCGCAGGTGTCATGGCGCCTGAGTGACGTCACGTCTTTGAAAACGACAGTACACGTTGTATTGTTTCTGTCCCCAACGAAAAAAGGCAGAAAGTATTAAGTATTTCCTAAGGTTAAAAATTAATTTCAAATTTTAACAACATGCAGTACGATGCAAAATTAATTTTGAAACGCGTAAACACAACAACTGTTTAAGAGAGATGGTTATAAATAAAATGGCGTGACGTCATTCGCTCTAATTAGCGTTTCAAATAAAATGGCCGATTGCAAAATTTTATACTTTTATTTTATTAAAAATCTTATTAATCCCAATGTGTATATTAAAATGAGATCATTTTTTAGAATCCTTTTAAAGTAGATTCTTCTCTAAAATCATTTATTTTTTAATTCTTTAATACTGTCATCATGCCTATTGAGTGTAATGTTGACTTATACTTCTGTGGTAAAACGCAAAATATTACTGTTTTTTTTATTATTTAAATAGCATTCAATGGTCCTAAAATAATGAAGTGATCATTTTTTATATATGCATTTTTTTTATAGAATAGGAAGGCGGACGAGCATATGGGCCACCTGATGGTAAGTGGTCACCAAACGCCCTTAGATGTTAGAATTGTAAGAAATGTCAACCATCGCTAACATATCCAATGCGCCACCAACCTTGGGACCCAAGATTTCATGTCACTTGTGCCATTAATTACACTGGCTCACTCACCCTTCAAACCGGAACACAACAATACCAAGTACTGTTGTTTTGCGGTAGAATATCTGATGAGTGGGTGGTACCTCCCCAAACGAGCTTGCACAAAGCCCTACCACCAGTAAAAGTAAAGTATATATATGTATACATATAAGTAAGAAATATGAACCTTCTTCTTTACCAACTAAGATGCTATATCCCTTGCGACTGTTGTATTATATCGTTAGATAAGCGAATCGACTTGTAGCAATACCAGATATTCAGTTGTGGCGTCGCCCTGCTTACGTGAGTAGTGACATACCCTGAGCGGCGCCAGGATGGACTCGTGGAACTTGGTGTACTCCCGCACCCAGCTGTTGCAGTTGTAGATGTAGCACGCGTGCGCGCTGGAGTACGCAACCTCGGGGAGCACGCTGAACCACTTCTGCAGGAAGTCCGTCCTGTACGTAGAACAATGGACGTTACTTCAATGCGGACTTTGCCAATGAGCAGTTCTCCCATATTTTTGGACGCCGTAACGCATAAGATTCTTATTTATAATGCAGGATGTTTTCACCTGTCTAAAATCACAGTAACAGCCAATTTTTTTTTTAAATTAAACCTTCCCATAATGTTGCTATTGGTTATGCAACAAGATTTTTAAGACTCTTATACATAGCACCGATCCCTAATAAAGATATCTCAGAGACAAAATTTAAACAATAATCGATGAGTCATACACACAAAGAACAGATAAATGTTTGCCAAACTCACCTGAACCTGTTATCCGAGTTCGTGTGAGTGAAATCGACGATCAACTCGAACGGTTGCTGGCAGAACGGCTTCAGGGTTATAATCACGTGGTATATGAGCAAGTCTGCATTTATTTCACCAATCCTGTAAAAAAGTAAAAAAAAAAATCTATTATTTCAAAATTTCCCATTCAATACGAGTTGAAAATCTACTGCCAAGGAAGTCTGTCTTTGTGTATTTGTTTATAATAATACATTATATTCTCACTCTTTCAACGACGAATACCAATATGTTTTGGCCAATACAAGTCTACGTAGATGTGTATGTTAGAGTATTTGTACATACAAACTATTGAACTGCTAGAATTATTTCGCGTGACGTTTGTCTATCTATACTCCTAGCTATTGGAATATCTATTCTAATATTATAAATGTAAAAGTACCTATGTTTTTTTTTTATATAGAAAAGGAAGGCGGACGAGCATACGGGACACTTGATAGTAAGTGGTCACCAAACGCCCTTAGACATTGGCATTGTAAGAAATGTTAACCAACGCTTACATCGCTAATGCGCCACCAACCTTGGGACCTAAGATTTCATGTCCCTTGTGCCTGTAATTACACTGGCTCACTCACCCTTCAAACCGGAACACAACAATACCAAGTACTGCTGTTTTGCGGTAGAATATCTGATGAGTGGGTGGTACCTACCCAGACGAGCTTGCACAAAGCCCTACCACCAGTGCAATGTCTTCCTGTTACGCTTTTAAGGCTTATACACTGAATCGTTTTAAAAAAAAAATTGTATGAAGCAAGCCTAAGCCTCAAGGAATTAACTCGCTGGCGAATTCTAGTACTATATATATTACTCGTATATGTTAACCATTATATGTTTAATTGTAAAATTGTAATAAATATGTCATATTATATTTTAGGTGATTAAAATTCTTTTTGAAATTAAAATAAATACACAATGCTCACTTGTATCTCCTAGAAATGAAATAGAAGACCGGGTTCCCGATCTTGCTGGTGCCGGCTTGGTAGAAGATATTTAAACTCTTTATGCTCTTATATTCTTCTTTTTGGTGCATGTTGTGCTTGACTATGAACTCCTCGAAGTTCGTTGACGACATGTCAATGGATGACCAGCGCGCGTACGACGAGAACAGAAGACTTGAGGTGCTGCGAGTTGAGTTTATATTAGAAAATGCGCCAAGGTCACATTGCTTAGTGGAGTTCTGTGATTTATCAAAGATTACTTACGATTCCACCGGCTTATGTTCAGGTGGTCCCAGATAGGCGAGAAGTGTTGCCATCTGTAAATAAAAAAACGTGACATTTCAAGGCGTAAAATACTGTTGGATAATCCACAGCAGACACACACGTACACACTCAACATACAAAGTATACACACACATGTGTATTTATTAAAATAAATAAATAACAATACACAAGACTATTTTGATCGGTCAGATGTTAGTGTATAAAAACGAATACGATAAAACGGACCATTTAAACGAATCGAATATATAGATAATTACACTCAGACTCCGGACAATGCACACAAATGTCTGTCCTGGGTGGGAATCGAACCCACGACCTTCGGCATGAAAGACTAGTATCTATGAACCACGCCATCCTGCCCGGCCTAAATTGTCTTTATAAACCATACATACTCAAAGTATTTAAACCTCACCTTGTCGAAGGGTCGCCGTCCGACGGCCTTGTGGTCGCGGCTGCAGGACAGGTAGTCTCCGATCTTCTCCTGGTGATTCCACAGCAGGCGATGCAGCGCCACCACGTTGACGTCGCTGATGAAGGACAGGTTGTGCGAGGTCTGGTCCACCGTCTCGCAGTCCGACGCTATCTCTATGAAGAATCTGTAAATATCTTACGTATTAATGTTACACATAAAAATAGGATCAGGAAGAAGGTCGTTTAGCCGTGAAAGCATAACAGACAGGCAGAGTACTTATATAATATTGTTATAGATTAATGTACGCTAAAGATTAAAACCGAGAATATTATCTAAGACCATTTCTGCACCCTGACGTGTTTTCAAAATTTCACGATTTTCGGTTGAACAACACACAAGCCCATTTAAAGGTCTACAATATACGAAGAACAATGGTAAGCATTTTTTTAATCATATTGAATTATAGGAATGGAAAATTAAACAGAAACAAAAATAAGATACTATAATTAACGGTCATTGGGGTTTCGACCTACATGAATATTACACTGACACTGCAGTCTGCTAATATTGCAAGCCAAGTCGATAACTAGATAATCGCCATTGTACTAAAGATACTCTGAGCATAGTTCGCTTTATAGCATAACATAGGACTTATGGACTAGTCCCGCGGTTAGTGTCCACGTTTGGACACCGCATCTCATATCAGTTAAGACACATATTTTAAAACAAGATTAAATAATCACACAATTCTCTTACTTGCGTCCAGCTTCAAAGTGTTCCCTCAGGAAGTCGTTGAAGGGCAACATATGTTGCTCCTTGGAGAACTCCACGTGGTTCGCGATGTTCTGCAGAACCTTCGACATGAGCATGAGCCCTCTCTTGATGTGAGGTGGAATGGGTCGGTTCACTATTCCCATCTCCTGGGGGGACACTGGAGGTGAAAAGAGTAGTTTTAGGCCTAGTTATTTTTTTTAAATTTAAAATAGGTAGATAGACTGGCAAAGATGTCGCCTAAGTACTAACCTAAGTAAAAAAAAACGTTATATCCGATTGTGCCAGTAGTTACACTGGCTCACTCATACTTTAAACCAGAACTCAACAATACTAAGTATTTTTATTTGACGGCAGAACGGGCCTGCACCAATCCCTACCACCAAGTTGCTCAAACACAGTACATATATTCACTAACATTGGGTTACAACCAATAATGATATACGATTATTAAACTCACCTATTGCTGGATTTATGTACCGTAAGAATAAAACGGTACCAACCGCACCCACGCTTGTCTGTGGAAACTGGACGAATCTCTTGCTTAGGACCTAAAAAATTAATTAGATTTTATTAACATCTAGTATATCCTACGCAAGCAAATTATATAAATAAATATATAGTAAACTAATTTTTGCCAGCATTTTAGGAGGGGGAGGGGGGGGTTGTTAATTGTGTTGGATAACCTTTTCTGTACCATCTGTCGACATGTATGTAAAATTTCATGATGATCAGTCGTGTAGTTAATACGTAACAAACAAACCCACATTCGAATTCATAATATTAGTCAGGATGGTCAATTGCCTGTTGATAATCAATGGTTTCCCAGAGAAATACCCAAAAAACCTTGATTCAAGTAAGTCATCCATACCTGGTACAAGCAATGACACATGCTCCGCAGCTGCGAAGGGAATTTATCCGCGGAACCGATGATCCTCTCGAAGACCTCGCGTGTCAGGTCTCGGAGATTGTTCCTGTTGATTTCTATATCGTGGGTCGGGTCCAGCCTGCAATGGATAAGCGGCATGTTTAAATCCAAGGTCATATTTCTGCCATTGGTATAGGCTATAGGTATCTTAGTTTACAACGTATTGACGGTATGAGAAACCGATTTTATTCTTTACAATGTTACTTACAACCCACTCATCACATATTTTAGCACCAAACAGTTCCATTGTTAAAGGGTGAGTGAGCCAGTGTAAATAAAAAAATGGACATAACATCATAGTTCTTAATATTGGTGGCGCACTGGCGATGTAAGGGATGGTTAATATTTTATACAGTGCCAATGTCTATGGGCGGTTGTGATCACTTACCATCAGGTGGCTCGATTGCCAATCATCCAAACTGTACTAAATAAACAAAAAGTTACAACCAGGTTGCCTTGCAATAATAAAATTAAAGGTAAAAATTGGAACCATATTATTTTATCGTAAACATATTCTCTAACCTAGCAGGGTCGACTTCGAAGCTCAAACTAGCGTTACAATCCGCCTGGTCCAGCAGCGCCGTTATCAGCGGCTCCAGTAAGCTCTGGAGGTATCCGTAGCCGTATATTTTGAAACAGAAAGCCATAATTTTGCTGCCCAGCGAATTCCCCCTGAACAGCGTTTGCATGCAGTCCGAGACCTGAAAAAACATTTCAGATAATTATTTGTTTTTATGTTATAAAATAGACAAAATAAAAACGAATATCGAAGCTTATATACTCGTATATAGAAGAACAACAATTTGTACATATGGCAAGTATCTAATTTCTATATACTATATGTTGTTGGACATTATTTATAATTATTTAATCCCAGTAAATAATCTTTTATATAAATAAATAAAAATGGTTGTATGTTTGTCCTATGTGTGTTCATAAGCATTCCCGTTTGTGTTAACAATGTGTTGAATTGTTTAGTTCTGTAAAAAAATAATACTTAGTGTTTCTTTTGAAAACAAACATTTAATGTAGAACATTATTTCACTCGTGCGAAACCAGGGTAGGTAATATTAATATACGATCAATAACGTCACCATAATGGATTAACTTAAAGAAAAATATGTCAGAGAAAAAAAAAGGGACAGACTTTCATCCTGCCCTCTATCTACCAACGTGGCAATTGTTACTAATTACAACACGCAAGATGGCGCTAGTGGAGTCGCCATGGAACTACATCGCTTTATACATATAATTATAGTTCCTCTATTACTCGTGTAGAACCTAGGTGGCACCACTTGTATTTTAAATGACGCTAACGTTGTGTTCAACGAGAAGTATACAAGCCCGGCCCTCGAAATGTTCGTCGTACCTTAAAATGACCTAAAAGCATTTGTTACATGAAGAACGTTTCATGGATATTATTTTTGGAATTCATCGCACGGATTGTGTATGATGAATTCAATATACTGTCGAATTAAATTATATATAACGGATTTGGTGGTCGATGTGAGCGGGTTTCCTCACCATCAGACGTTATGTATGGGCGATATGAGGGTACGGGTAACAGATAACAAATCCAGAATCACTCAAACGCTTTACTAATCGCTTTTAGCACAATTATAACAACGAGACAGACAGAGACAGACAGTTTCTGCTTGCGGCTCGTTGTCAAAACAACTCCCGTATTGTTGACATCTCCGACATATATATACACGAAATATGATCGTCTATTGCGTTCTATTAAATATCATGGGAATTAAAGTGAAAGTTTTGCTGCATGAACGTACGTACGCAACCGGATATGCCGTTGGAACGGATAGATAAGACGAGATGCAACTTAGATCCTGTGGTTGTGGCGTATATGGGCGTAAGTGATTTTTTCGGAAAAAATAAGTTGGTCAAATATGAGCCAAGGCACTGAGACCAGAGAATTTTTATAGTAAGGGTCACTCACCGCACAGACCTCGACCTCCCGGTAGAAGATGTTCCAGAGCAGCGGCGCCAGCAGGTGCTTGGCGTCGAACAGCGACACCAGCACGCGCGCCAGCTCGTCCATCTGAGCGGAGCCCACCACGCTCGCCAGCGCCATAGCGATCGGCAGCTCACCCTGAAAATTTGCCACATTTTTAATTTTCTGTTGAAATGCACTACAACAGCATACCTAAACTATCACAATAAAAACTGAGCCAGTTACAAAACCAAATGTTGTCGTTTGTTGACTAAAACTAATCATTTTATTTTTAAGCCTATTCATCCTAACGACGTACAATTAACCTACTATGGGTAGCATTACGTATTAATATGCCTTGACCTTAGCCCAGTAGTGGGACATATACAGCCTGTTACATTAGAATCGTTCCACCCACCTTATCCGATATCATGGTGACGAGCTGCACGAGCTGCTCGAAGCGGTCCGCCAGAACGGTCTCTGCCAGGGTGTCGAACTCCGTGCCTTGCTGCAGGATCTTCGTCAAAACTTCCATAAATGCAGCTCGAGTTTGTAAATCGCGATGGTAACCCAAATCTGTTCAACAAATTGTAAAATTCGAAGGTTCAGTCATTGAACCAATGTGATATGGTACCTATTACCGCAACCACAAGCGGTGTTTGGTGGGAAAAATCGAGCAAAACTGCTAGTATTCCTTTAACTTACTAAAACAACCACTTGTGTTATTATTTGTGAAAAAAATAAATGATTTTAGGGAAGAAACTATTTTAAAAGGATTCTAAAAAATGATCCAATTTTAATATACACATTAAGTATAATAAGATTTTTAGTAAAATAAAAATAAAAAAATCTTCAATCGGACAGTTTATTTGAAACACTAATCAGAGCGAATGACGTCACGCCCTTAGTATCTAGCTTCATTTAGCTCCAATAGTACTGAATTTGTGAATTTACATATTTACGAATACTTCTATAAATCTAAATATATAATAAATCTTTATTAAACTCTGCCTCAATTTGCAATTTCTTCAAATTGTTCTGTAACCATACTTTCTTTTAATTGCTTTTCACATTCTTCAATTTTTTTCACATTGTTCTTCGATCTGGTTGGCATTCGAATGTATTTTTACACAGAGAGACGGCACACCACTTGTAAACTTTGGATTTCATTTTTAACCTTAGGAAATACGCAACACTTTCTGCCTTTCTTCGTTGAGTATAGACACAATACAACGTTTACTGTCGTTTACTGAGGCGTGACGTCACGTGCAGGCACCATGACACTTGCGGGTGTTTTCTAGCGAAATTCAAAATAGGTAAATGAAAATGCAATTATTTGCGTAAACAGTTAGTTTATTACTGAAATATTTTTTTTTTTTTTGTAACAGCCTGTGAAAGTCCCACTGCTGGGCTATAGGCCTCCTCTCCTCTTTTTGAGGTGAAGGTTTGGAGCTTATTCCACCACGCTGCTCCAATGCGGGTTGGTGGAATTCACATGTGTCAGAATTTCAGTGAAATTAGACACATGCAGGTTTCCTCACGATGTTTTCCTTCACCGTAAAGCACGAGATGAATTATAATCACAAATTAAGCACATGAAAATTCAGTGGTGCTTGCCCGGGTTTGAACCCACGATCATCGGTTAAGATTCGCGCGTTCTTACCACTGGGCCATCTCGGCTTTATAATAAAATTATTTTCAGTAATAGTAGACGTGTACCTACATTATAGAAGGTTATTTCAAAATCAGTCATCATGCCTATTGCCCTGTAAAGGCAGTCGTAAATATATTGTTAGCATTTATCTGTGGACAAAAGCTCTGGTAGCGTACAGCGTAGCGTAGTAGCAGTCAAGGACTATATTGTTTTATTTTTGCTATTATTTTACTGCGCGGTTACCATGGTAACTGTTATTTGTCAGTGTAAGTCACACTCACACATCACTGTGATCTGTAAATGATGAACCCAAGGTTCTCAAGGTTGGTAGCGCATTGGAGGTGTAAGGAATGTTTATTATTTCTTACATCGCCAATGTCTGTAGGCGGTGGTGACAAATAATCATCAGGGGGCCCATTTGCTCGTCCGTCTACCTATAACATAAAAAAATATATTATTTTCACTTACCAATACTATGCATAAGTCCCGAGTCGATATTCGCGGACAGTAAGTTGGACATGGCCTGGATGGTCGCGTTCCTCAAGGTCTCCAGCCGTCCCGGGCCCTCCGTCAGCTCGACCTCATTGCAATCGTTCAGTAAGTTCATGAATAGGGTGAAATACCTGAAAATATTCATATCATTATATAACTTAACGCCAAAAGTAATATATAATAAATAACATATTACTAGAAGACATTAAAACGACATTCTATGTTTTTTGTTTTTATTATTGCTCTACACAAATTTCCATGAAAATGAAGACATCGTCATCATACAACTTTTCAAATGCCGATTTTCATGGTGCTAGCCCCAGTAGTTTGACCTACTGAACGCACATACATATCAACGCACCGCATCCAATAGGTTGTCATTCAGTCAGTTAGTTACTCGTTTATATATAGATAGATAGGTAGACGGACAAGCGAATGGATCAACGATGGTAACTGGGCATCATCTCTCATAGACATTGGCACTTTTTTTTTTATAGAAAAGGAAGGTGGACGAGCATATGGGCCACCTGATGGTATCGCTTAAATCGCCAATGCGCCACCAGCCTTGGGAACTATGATCTTATGTCCCTTGTGCCTGTAATTACACTGGCTCACTCACCCTTCAAACCGGAACACAACAGTACCAAATACTGCTGTTTTGCGGCAGAATGTCTGATGAGTGGGTGGTACCTACCCAGACGAGCTTGCACAAAGCTCTACCACCAGTGACTTTTATAAAATATTAACCAACCCTTACGCAGCAAATTCGTCACCAACCTTAAAAATTAAGATTCTATGTCCCTTGTATCTGTGGCTTACTCACCTTTCAAGCCTGTATTGCGAATTATTAGAATATTTGATAAGTGAGAGTTACAAACCATAAGCCATCGAGTAAGTATTATTATTACATAATTAAATATTATATAAATAATATATGCGAGCCGGCAAGGCGGGGGCAGCTAGTACAGAACATTCTTCCCGACTGTACTGGCCGTCGTCGCGTTTGGACTCCACTACCACTTACCATCAGCTAGAGTAGAGTAATTTTCCCTCCCAGAATTATAAAAAAAAAATGTAAATATCTTACTTCAAGAACAGCTGGCTCTTTGCCTCCATGAGGTCTCCACGGTCGGACTCCTCGGGCTGCAGCGGCAGACCCTTAAGCAGCGCCGCCACGGCCTCCATGCAGGCCTGGTCCAGCTCCCTGGAAATATAATACCTGATCACACTATTGAGGAAGACTACTAAGCCATTGGTGGTAAACTGCCTTTAGATCGCAAGACTCAACTATTAATCATTTGGACAAAAATAAAAATAATGTTTTTTTGCGAATCAATCAAAAATACAGTATATGTGGGTACCCTATGTATGTTTATTGTATCCCTGACAACGTATATAGTAAATCTCATGATGATCTGTTGAATAGTTAAGACGTGAACACAAACAAGTAAAATCACTTTTGCAATTACAACATTTGTTATGTTTAGGATAGTAATACAATATCTCTTATAAGATCACACAGTGTGGTATGGAATGAGAAAGACATATAACTATAGTCTATTCCAATCACAGGATGAAACTTTATAATATTATTTTCTATCGATGTAATAAAGGAGAGTAAAATTTCATCTCGTTAATTTGTGTAGTATGTATAATAGTGTATGGTAGATGGCGATAGATGGCGTTCATTCAATATGTCACATTCCTGAATCGCGCTGTCTAGTTATTCGCTACTGAGTATATATAGTGTGGTACAATATTTATATTGATTAAATAAAATATAATTATGTGAATAGTGTATATAATTTATCGTCCAAGTGACTTAATTATTAATGGTTTTAATTAAACAAAGTTGTATGTACTACCTGGTAATGGAGGAAGCGTCCGCCCTCAGGGGCGGTGCGATTTGATGGGACGTGCCGAGGACCCAGTCTGTGACGTACTCCACCATTTTATTGCGGAACTTCATCTCCTGGATAAAACGTTTGATGATGGAATTAATAAACTGTGCATCGGATATTCTACTGTTAAACTGTATTGTTGCGTTTCGGTTTTAAGGGCGTGAGTGAGCTAGTGTAACTACAAACAAGGAACATATCATCATGATTCTCAAGGTTGGCGCATTGGCTATATGAGGTACGGTTGATATTTTTACAGCGCCAATGTCTATGCGCGGTTGTGATCTCTACCATAAGGTCATAAATGGGTCATCTATCAATCTGATGACTAATTTTTTAAATTACCTGTCTGAAAGCTAGGTCATCTCTCCTCCTCATCATTGCGTCGACGACTTGACAGAGCTTCGTCTTGATATGTACGGACAGCACCGTCATGTCTAGGTGACGGACGTATCTACGGAACAATATATGTATTATTACAGGGGCTCGCCCAGTGGTCGAATAATTACAGAAAAGTTGAAGAAGATATATAGGAATTTGCACGTTATCGTACGGACCAAAGCCGGTGGTCCCACGCTTGAACTCTTCAATTCGGTGTCCGATTACGATTCCATCGAATTATGTGTGTGTGTTTGCGCACACCATTCGATGTATAACATACATGTAAATGACAGCCTCGTTGGTCTAGTGGCTTGATGTAAGGCTGCAGACCCGGAGGTCCTGGGTTCAATTCCCAGGTCGGCCAATAAAATGTTATTGGGTTTTTCTGTCAGAAAATTCTCTGTAGCAGCCCGGAGTCTGGAAGTTGGAAGTGTGTTCACTCCCGTGCCTCGGAAAGCACGTAAAGCCGTTGGTCCTGCGCCTGAACTCTTTTCGGTCGTGTCGGATTGCCATCCCATCGGATTATGAGAGTTAGGGAATAGAGAGTGCACCTGTGTTTGCGCACACACTTGTGCACTATAATATCTCCTGCGTAGTTGGCTAATCTCTCTCGAGATTGGCCGCCGTGGCCGAAACCGGTCTGGAGGACATTATTATTATACATGTAAATATACACTGCGTCATAAAATTTTTGATTAAAAATTAGAAGATGATACCCAAGATATATACTTATTTAATAAAACTGTAGAGTTCGTTTTCTTTATTTGAACACACTCATCTCTGGAACTACCAGTCGGATTTAAAATAATCTTTTTGCACGTGATAGCACGATTGTTGCGTAACGGGACCATTTGAAGCGGGTGAAGCCGCCGCGTAGTACATAACTATAAATTGACGGGCCGGTTGGCGTGGTTGGTAGATACTTGCCTTTCATGTCGAAGGTTGTGGGTTCGATTCCCAAACAAGACAGATATTTGTGTGCATGTTTGTCTCGAGTCTGGATGTAATTATCTATATAAGTATGTATTTACAAAAGAAAAGTAGTATATGTAGTGTATCAGTTGTCTGGTGTCCATAGTACGAGCTCTGCTTAATTTAGGATCAGATGGCCGTGTGTGAATAATGTCCCAGGATATTATATATAATTACCTAACGATGGCCAGCATCAGTCCTTCGATGGATGTGGTGCTAAGATGTTCACAGGGCTGGTCGTTCTTCTTATTATCCAATATACTTTTCATTATGAATATCGTATGTTCGACGAATTGTGTGTTTATATCGGTCAGCATCACCTATAAGTGTAAAAAATATATTAAAGTACATAATACATGGATCTTGAACGCAGATGTATTGTACCGCTTTATTTATTTATCTCATGTCCTTCACCCAAAGGTTGTCTGGAAGAGATCGCTCTTTTAGCGATAAGACCGCCTTTTGTACAAAATAGTTTTCGTTTTTTTTTATGTTTGTGTTTGAAATGGTTCTTTAACTCTTTTGGTGTACATTAAAGCATATTCTATTCTACCCCGGGCAAGCATTGACTTTTGATTTATTTGCTTGCTTGAAGGCTTGAAGGTTGGGCGGTGGGTGAAGGAAAATACGTTGAGGAAACCTGCCTAGGTCAGTAATTTATGACTGGTGAATTACTATCAATATTTTAGGAGCATAATCGGTACATGATTCTCATTCGAATTATGTAAAAAAAATAGGTACTTAATTTTTGACCAAATTTACATAAATTTTACTTTAAATAAATAAAGTGTGGACACATTTCCGTGGCGCGTGCGGCGTGGTGTTTGCCCCCCGCAACCCCTGCCCCGCGGCTGATTAGTCGGGCGAGCGCCGCCGTAAGGTTCGTCCATCTTCCCGCGCGCGCGCCCCTAGCGATCGATCTTACGCGTATACCTAATCTTTCGTGTGTGAGTGTGACCCGTCATTAGTAATTAGGTATGGCTTATCAATACACAAATGCAGAATACTGTGAGTAGTAAAGTGACCCATTCGTGTTAAAGCGTGTGAAAGACAATATGCGTAAACCTGCCGAACTGTGTATCACACGAGCAGGAGCTCACTCTGATCATATGTTAGGGTTAGTGTTGTTATGTAGGTAATCATCATCATCAATCAATCATCAACAGCCAATCATTTTGTCCACTGCTGAACATAGGCCTCTCACAAGGTGCGCCAGAGCTCCCTGTCCTCCGCCTTCCGCATCCAGTCGGTGCCCGCCACCTTCTTAAGGTCATCGGTCCACCTGGCTGGAGGGCGCCCTACGCTGCGTTTGCCGATCCGCGGTCTGCACTCTAAGACTCGTCTGCTCCAACGGCCATCGGTCCTACGACATACGTGACCAGCCCACTGCCACTTCAGCCTACTAATTTTGCAAGCTATGTCGGTGACTCCGGTTCTTTTCCGGATAATCTCATTTCTGATCTTATCCTTCAAAGATACTCCGAGCATAGCTAGCACGCTGAGCGACTTTGAATTTGTGGACAAGTCCCGCAGTTAGTGTCCACGTTTCGGCACCGTACGTCATGGCAGGTAAGACGCATTGATTGAAGACTTTCGTCTTCAAACATTGCGGTATGGACGACGTGAGGACTTGACGAAGGTTGCCAAATGCTCAAATCCCAAGCGAATTCTTCGATCGGCTTCCTTCTCGAAGTTGTTCCTACCGACTTGTATAACCTGTCCTAGGTAGGTATATTCCCTAACAACTTCGAGAGGTTTCCCTTCGACATATATCGGTCCCGGCACAACATGCCTATTGAACATGACCTTGGTCTTGTCCAAGTTCATACCGAGACCGACACGCCGGGAAGATTCATCAAGGCTACGCAGTATTTTGGTTAGTTGTTCCAGCGACTCTGCTATGATGACGATATCATCGGCAAATCGAAGGTGTGAGATGTACTCGCCGTTTACATTGACTCCACATCCAGTCCAATCCAGCGTCTCGAACACGTCTTCCAACGCGTTGGTGAACAGTTTCGGAGATATTACATCCCCCTGTCTCACCCCTCTGCGCAGTTGGATCGCCTTCGTCTTACAGTCCTGGATATGGACAGTCATTGTAGCGGCGTTGTATAGACATCTCAGTACCTCGATGTATCTCCAGTCGATATGACATCTCTGCAGTCGAGCACTGCCCAGGTTTCGATGGAATCAAAGGCTTTCTCGTAATACACAAAAGCCATACACAGCGGCTGATTGTACTCTTCGGTCTTCTGCACAATGTGCCGAACAGTATGGTCTACGGTGCTGTAACCTGATCGAAAGCCGGCTTGCTCTGGGGGCTGGAACTCGTCAAGTCGTCTGACGAGACGGTTCGTGACGACTCTTGAGAACAGCTTATATACGTGACTCAGGAGGGAGATTGGTCTGTAGTTTTTCAAGAGGGTTTCATCACCTTTCTTGAAAAACAGTACCACCTCACTCCCACGCCACGTTTCTGGGGTCTTGCCATGTTGGATGACGGAATTAAAGAGGCTTGCTAGCTCTTTCAGGACCGGAGTCCCGCCTGCCTTAAGCAACTCTGTTGTGATTCCGTCATCTCCCGAAGCTTTGTTGTTTTTAAGCTGTTCTAGAGCCGCCCTAATCTCGCCTTGGTCAACGACCGGGAGCTCCTCGGAGTAATGGCGCGTAAGAGGGGCGGGCTGGTCATCAAGACTGATTCCCACAGGTTTATCCGATCTTGAAGAGAACAACTGCCCATAAAACCTCTCTACTTCTCCGACAATCTCAGGCCTAGAGGTAACGACCCCACCATTTTCAGTTTTAAGTTTCGTCAGACGCGGCCTCCCAAACTTGCGAGCGAACACTTTCGATCCCCGATTTTGCTCAATCGCAGCCTTGATGGCACGGGTATTGGAGCATCGGAGATCGGGTCGCGTCAGCGTTTTTATTTTTCGGTTTAAGGCCTTATCTGACAAAAACGATGGTTCTCGTCGTTTCCTCATGAGCTCGAGTGTCTCAGCAGAGAGTTTTGGTGCGTTGTCTCTTTTCTGTGGCGGAAAACACTTGCGGGATGTGTTTTGCAGTAATTTGACCAGCGTGTCGGTTTTCTCATCAATACTCATCTCTAAATTTGTGCCTTTTATTCGAAATGATAAAATCGATCTCGTTCCTTGTCACGTTATCGGGGCTTCGCCAGGTCCACCTCCTCTGAGGCTTCTTTTGAAAGAAAGAATTCATCACAGAGCCCCTGCGCTTTGAGAAAGTTTACCAGCATTTGCCTCCTGTGATTTCTGCAGCCCAAGCCGTAAGGCCCAACTTTCGATTCACCGCTATTATGTACTCCCACTTTAGCATTAAAGTCTCCCATAACAACATTGTAGTGGGCCTTCGAGGTGTTGTTGAGGGCCTTTGCGATGTCCTCGTACATCGCTTCGACCACATCATCAGAGTATGCCGAAGTTGGCGCATATACCTGTACGACCTTCAGAGAGTACCTGTCGGAGAGTTTTAGAACAAGGTACGCTACCCGGTTCGACACACTACTGATTTCCACAATGCTGCTAATGAGATCCTTTTTGACCAGAAAACCGACACCACCCTGGGAGAGGTTATCACCTTCGCGGAAGTAGAGTAAGTTACCGGACTCTAGAGTTATCGTGTCCTTCCCCTGTCTTCGGACTTCAGATAACCCCAGTATATGCCAGTTTATATGACTCAGCTCTACTTCTAATTCGGCGAGGTGATGGTCCAGCCTTAACGAGCGTCCATTGTACGTTGCCATGTTTAGTCGCCTTTTATAGTAGCCTGCCATGAACCGGTGATTCTTTGCACCCCCTGCCCTGCCGATACCGCGACCGCTACCTTGGTCAGGCCTAGAGGGCTTGCCGGTAACTGGGGGCCTTTTTTTTTGCGCATCTACCATTGAGAGGTTTTGCCCATACTCGCCACGCTGGGCAGGCGTGTTGGCGAGCGCAGTAGGGGGTAAGATGCTTATGGGGGGACGCTGCTGCCCATCCCCTCTTTCCCCTTCCCTCAGTCGCCTCTTACGACACCCACGGGATGAAATTGGGGGAGTACTATTCTAAGCCGGTACTCCATGTAGGTAAATAGGTAGTTTAATGATTGACAATCGTTGTAAATAAGTATGATTCCATTTTTAAATACGCCGGATAGGTAAATAATAATAATACCGAGATAGGTAAATAGTTCATGTTAATTTTTGTCCCGAGTTCATATCATTTACCTAGTCAACAAATTTGTTGCTTAAACGAGCGAAATATCTTGGTATTTTTGCCTGTTCTAAGCCAGGTTTAAAGTATGAAGGGGGATTGGATCATGCTTGTTTATCAAAGGTAGCCTGCTACCCTGTTAACACGCGGCGGCGTTCGGACGTAGGTAAAGTACCGCGCGATAACTAAATGTACCTAACTGTGTTGTGTCGACAGCGCAGCTAGGGTGTCCACATGACGCGTAATTTTATACATAACTTTTGGTTAACTTTACTTTGAAGTTTATTATTATTTATGTTATATGTATTTTTTTTTGGTCATATATGGTCGTCAAATATCACGTATTGATAGTATTCAAACAGTCATATCTGTATAAATATCGACCATCAACATATAATATCATCAAATATAACATCTAAGATGTATTGTTTGTATTGTTAAGTTCCCAAGGTCGTGGTTTGTAAAAGCATTGGGTATGTAAGGGATTGTTGATATTTCTTACAGTTACAATATCTATAGGCAATACCTATTTTAGATTAAAAAATATATTAATTGTGAGAAAGAATCAAAATGAATGTCACACCTGTTGTTGTTGGTCGAAGAACTTGTCGACTATTGCTTTTATTTGATCGAATAGTATCGGGTACAGTGCCGGAGACATTTCGTTGCCGACCAATTCCTTGACGTGACTCTGGATCTGAGCGCCGAAGCGTTCGTTACTGCAGAGTAGTAATCTCAATAGCTGGCCAATGAATCTATAAAAAGAAATAACATATTATACAACAAAGTCGCGATACGCTATAAATGCAAAAACTAGCAAACGGATTTGTGTATACAAATATGTGGTTTTCACCAATGGACGGAGTTATTCATAAGGAATGTTTATATTTGGTTATTTTATTATAGTTTTGTGTAAATTGGCTGAAATGTAACGATGGTTGTTGAAGATGTCGGAATCATGTCTACTAGGAGCTTTACTGGTGTTCAAGATCAAATGACATTATGCCAAATAATTATTTAGTTTATCATTTCGTCAATAGATGGCGTTAGATGTATTTTACATCGCGTTATAGGAATGTTTTTTCTAAAGTACAATATAAGTTTTTGTTATTTCATAAAGTGAGAACAATTACACTATCTCACCAGCAGTACATACTCGGTAGTTTTATTTTGGAGTCTCACAGTACCAATACTACCGGGTAACCCTAACAACTGGCGTGCTCCACGTAAACTAGTCCTGTTATGTGTTGCGATAAAAACGTTTTATGCAGACTTGCCGGTTCTTCTCGGTGGAATCCACATTGCGAACCGGTGTTAACGCTTGACGTTTATAAGTACTTATAAAAGTCTATTTGAATAAAAATATTTTGTTGTGATACCATCATTCTTCTTGTGGAAAGTCGGGATAGTTAGAACTAAAATATTAAAATTAAAAAAATATATATATATTAATGTTATTAAACTTACTGAGTGACCGGACAGTACTGGACTTCTTGGGATGTGTTTGCTAAAACATTATACTTCCTTGTATCTGAAACAGAAATTAGATTATATAGACATACATAGATAGCCTGCGCCATTCTTCTATCATTATTATTATTTGGTACTTCTTTGCTATCGCTCCTTCGTTCGATTTACTTAGACAAGGTTCCATCCCACTCTGATGACGTCATACAAAATAACACACTGATAAATAAATAAATCAATGTACCTGCGAGTTACGTTTACGGTAGCCGGAGGATTTGAGAAAAACCAAAGTTTCTATTAACACTTTAATTAATTTCTAATTCTTACATATAACTTAATCCTAAGACACAATACTGCTCGATGCTAGATGCAGATATTGAGTCCTACCTTATGTATATATCTTAATCCTAAGAAACAATAGTGATCGATGTTGGATCACATATTGTGTGCTACTTTATATATATAACTTAATCCTATGAAACAATAGTGATCGATGCTGGATCACATATTGAATGCTGCATATAATTAGTCTATCCTAATATATAGAGCTAAAAATGCTGATCTACTAGATTAATTAGGCGGTACGTGCGAAGCTGACTCGCGGTGGTGACTTCGCGGCTTCGTGTTTTTAGGGACTGTACGTGACAAATGTGTAATTTGTAAAGTATTGACCTCTTAACTGGGTCGCGGCGGCGACTGCGCGGCTATGTGCTGCGTCACGATCCTCCCTGAGGTGCTGTATGTAACATGCGTTTGTGTGTGTATGTGTGTGTGTATTTATGTAATAAATCACCGTGAGTGTGCAATTGAGACCACACGGGGGCCGGCTTCCGTTGAAGACAAACTCCACCGAGAGCGCACAGGAACGAGGTAATGTTCGCCCATTCCTGGATTTGCATCTAAAAGAGAAATTATTGGTTTTTTTTTATCGTTATAGATTAAATACTAATGTCCATTCAAACGTACTAAGTTCTTTGTAATCTAAATGTAGGCAATATACATTGATTTATAAAAAGAAAAATACTCAAGTTGTAGTAAATAAGTTCAGGTGTCGCTAAGCCAGTGGTCAGAGCCCCCGTCACGGTAGCAGCATGCGCAAGCGATCCCGTGGCGCTCCTCGTTAAGACGGAAAGGGTACCGCTGTTTTTTTAGCGGGTGTTCCGATGTTCGGGGCGCACTCGGCGCCTCGGACACTGGCGGCGGAGTATGTGAACCCCCCCAGCGTTAAAAAAAAAGAAAAATCAGCGTCCCGGGCCGCACCTCCCCGTCGTGGTCGCTGTGCGGCGCGACGCGGCGCTTGGCGGCGGCGCGCTGCGGCGGCTCGGGCGGCTCGTCGCCCGCCACGCCCTTCGGGTACTTCTGCAGCAGCTTGCACACCGAGTCCCTGCGCACGCCACCCCCCGCTCACTGCGACCGCACTGACGCCCACCGACACGGACCACCTGTGCCGGTGCGGGTCGGTGCGAGTCTATGGGTGTCTGTGTGGTTTGCTTAAGCACGATACTTCCCATATTAATAATACAAATTAAATAGAATCTATAATTAGTGTCTATTTGATCTAAGTTTATATTGTATTTTTTTTTGCATATCGCATGAGTACATGTAAATCAAAAGTTTGTTTATCTTGACTTCTTTCACCACAGGAATAAGCTATAAAACAAACTTTAGACAAACATTTAAAAGTCGATTATAACTCTAATTCGTCTTACATATTTCTTTTTCAAGCACCGTTTCTTCAAATTTGGATAAAATATAATCATAATACACAAAAACAAAAATGAATAATTTTAATCGTTTTGCCAACGGTACATAAAGGCTTGACGCCTTATCATTACAAAAATTCTTATTTTATAAGTACTTCAAGATCATATTGTTGTATCGTTACAAACACTATGAGTCCGTACATACGGGTTGGACGAAACATTGGGACAGGTTTCATATTCAGTTGCACCTTTCCATCATTTGACCCTTGTTATATATTAAATAAAAACATTAAAAATGTATAATAATGATAATGATTTTCTCCTAACCGATTTCATACTATTCTGAAGGAGACTAGCCAACAGCGCGGGAGTTTTTATAGTACAAGCGTGTGTGCGCAAACACACGTGCAAAGGAACGGTAATCCGACACGACCGGGAAGAGTATCAGGCTTTACATACCTTCCGAGGCATGGGCGTTCATTGTCAGGTTATTTTTCATTGGATTTCAACCGGGGTTGTAATCCAGTCCCTCGCGATTTAAGGCCTTACGACCTAGCCGGTGTACTCACCAACATCTAAACGTCTCCTCCCAGACAGGCTGAACACCATTCACGCAATGCTCTATCTTCCTCAGCAACGCCATTATACGTTTTTGAAGAGCTGCTGAACCTAGATCATAGTGATACATTAGTAATTGGTATGGAATATTCCAGAATTATATTTTATTATTATAGAAAAGAGATGGCAAGTACTGGCTTCGTATAGTTTTCGTTTGTTTAATTTGTGTTTGTAATCCATCTCGTGCACGGTGGTGAAGTATATAATAAGTAATCTCATGTATATATAAATTGATTATAATGGAATAACTATGTAGAAGAAGTTCCAAAACTTAATTTCTAATATTATATTATTACTAGCTATATATAAAATGACAAGAGCTGACCTGATGCCAAGGGGCCACATAGTTGGTAGCAACCTTGGGAATCACGGTGTCATGTCTCTTGTGCATAGAGTTACACTTGTTAACTCACTTTCGAAACCGGAACACAACAATACTAAGTATCACTGTTTAGCGGTATATTTGACGAGTGGACGGTACTCACCTAGACGGATTTGGACAACTCTACCGCTAATGATATATCTACGATACTTACTGTGAATGTTTTTGTAAAAGCATCCTCTGGCCATGTCCTGGCTGGCTGCTTGTAAATTGATATTTTTTTATTGAAGATGCTGACACTACCTTGTGACCTTCGACGTTCGGATATTTAAGCCACGCCCAAGTTTAGTTTACAATTATTCTTGTAATTCATTTCATTTAAAGAGTAAATCGAGAATCGAAAGCTATAATATAAGTGATATCATATATTCACTACGAATATCACTCAACTAAATCACGAGTACCAGTTTTCGTAACTATTTCTAGTAGTTAATCAAAGTTTTTATGATTCAAATATGACATTATTAAGTATATATTGAATTATTTAAGATTGTGATCGAATGGAAGGTAGGCAAAACGCTCGTTTATTACGCAGCCGTGTAAAGGTGTAAATAGGAGTGGGGGGGCACCGGTGGTGAGCACGGTGGAGGTGTGCGCGATCTCCTGGAACACGGCGTAGTTGGGCAGCAGCGTGTGCGCCGACACGTCGTCCGAGCCGCAGCGCGTGTCGGCCTCCTGGCACAGCAGCGCGAAGCACGACATGGCCACCAGCACCGCCTCCGTGTCGATGGACCACAGGCACATGAAGAACACCACCTGCGGCGCCAGCGCGAATAAACCTATCGTGCACTGAATTATCTGCGGTTACACACATATTCTTAATTCAGATGTGTTTTTAATATGTCGGATGCGAGTGGATTTGTTTGCTTACACACATATTGAAACAGAATATAGTGATGTTGAGTACAATGAATCAACCGTTGTCCAATCTTACAAAGATGCGTGCGCATAAATCCGTCATAGTTCACTATTCGACACCTCTTATATATAGTGGCCGTATATACATATTATACAGTACACTGTTTTGTTTATTAATACAATATCTGTGCATCACGTGATTGAAATAACAGCTAACGCCATCAATTTATATATTGTTTAATTAATTATCTGTTGAAAACATCAGATTGATATTTAATGGTATTTAATTCTAAGTTACCTCCAACTTAATATGCGCCTGTTTGCATATCGGTATCTGTGAGCCGACGTTGGCGTACTCCTTGTGCTTGGCGAGGAACTCGTTCCGGCAGGTCAGCACGTCGCGCAGCCAACGCAGCACCTCGCGATAGTTGCCGATCTGGCGCTGGATCAACTTCTGACTTATGTTGTACAGTACTTGCGAGCTGGAGTGAGAAAATTATATTGCTATAGTAGTAGTGTATAACAGTAGTAGTGTGTAATAGCACCTAAATGTCCCACAGCTGGGCAAAAGAATCCTCATCTTAAGTTTTGAAAATTATTTAATTACGGCACTACATGAAACAAAACAAACAAAGTATATCATATCCAATTCCTTGCGATTCGTAATTAGCTCTGTTATATCATGCACTACAAACATTTCTTGATTATTATATATTTATTTATTTCACTTCCATAGCTCCGATAACAACTTCACCGACATTCAAAGCGCCATTTTTACGCGGATTCACATAGAATAACTGATTATTTTGATCTCGACCAATGGTGTCATTTCAATTCAAGGTCAAACTTGTTCATTTTATCTTCACTCCTACCATAGGAATCAGCTATAGGTGATGTCGATCCAGACTGGCTAGATTCTTAATTAGACAAAACATGACCGGGTATTCTTACCTGATGTCCCAGAAAGTGTTGAGCGGCGCTTCAGGGTTCCACATGTGCACCCTATCCGGCCTGTGCAGGGCGAGCAGCGCGTCCATCGCCTCCTGGGATATCTCCCCCATCCCGGTGTGATGAACAAGTGATACGAGCCCGTTGATCAGTTCCGTAGTAGACGATTGAATCTCTATGCCGGTACGCCCGGGATTCTATTGGAAATTAAAGTAAAAGATTATTAGAAAGCACAGATAAGATGCGCGTGCGCCTCTTAAGAGATAATCGCAAATTCAAGGTCAAGTTAAGGAACCAGCCAACAAGTCTTCTTATACAGGATCATATTAATCTGAAATGACTAAATCAATAAATAACTTACACTCAACATGAGCATCGGATCAGCGTGGACTAGTTTCACCAGCAGTAGGAGCAGGTTTCTATACGCTGGCATCTCTTCTGACTTGTTGAATTTCGATTGAACTTCCTTAGACTTTAGTGATAATGATATCATTCGTAATGGCGTGTGGACTATATAGCCCTGAAATAGGAAAAAAATTGTATTAGTTGTGGTTTTTTTTCATATATTGATTTAAGCCTTGGTCAGACCACTGTATGCTTTGTTGCTACATATTTTTTAAAATAATAAGAAATATATATTTATTTGTATAATAACCAAAAAAAATCAAGTTTAAACCAAGATATGTATATATCCTGAAATATATATGTATATATCATTTATTAAATAAATACCTGCGTTGCTTTATTCAACGTGTCCGTAAACATTGCCCGCAGTTCCGCAGCTCTCGGGTAGAGCAGCTCAATTTGCGGCCACCACGGCAATCGAGGCTGTTTAATTATCCTGCAAACATTTCATCAAAATTATTGAAACATTCTCGTATAACTATCGTTGAAATAACGATTTACACCAACACATTAACACTTTACATGTGATAAAGGAAATTAAATTGATCTACGCAATATATAAAGTCAATATTTGCTTGCACGCGGCGGCATACGATTGCTGACTGTATTCGGATATCCGAATGTGGACTTTAAGTATTGTATATACACTCCAATTTCCTTTACTACGTGTAAAATGTGCTGCCGCATTTTAGTATTTTTTATACAAAGTAGGACGGACAAATGAGACATTGGCATTGTAAGAAATATTAAGCATTCCTTGCAAGAAATAATGGTTAATCGGCATGATACAGGAATAAGAGATCAGTAGAACTAACCTGAGCAGCGAGTCGACGATGACGTAGTGGTAGGAGATGTTGGTGACGAGGTTCAGGCACACCTTGAGCGTGTCGTTGGAGTGCGGCATGATGCGGAACAGCGACACGAAGCAGTCCGTCAGCAGGTCCAGCTCCGAGTACCCGGGGCACGGCGCGCCGCGCGCGTACGGCTTGTTGGGGTTGAACAGCAGCGACTGCGGGCCGCGGCCGGTTACACGGACAGCGGGGGTGCGGGGGGAAGTAGCCCCCCGCCCCTAGATACTGACTTACATCGCCCGTGCAACACCTTGGGAACCAAGATGTTATGTCCCTTGTGCCTGTATTACTTTGCTCACTCACTCACATTTCACATCGGAACACAAAAATACTAAGCATTGAACTTGCATTTTCAACCATTGAATCATCATCATCATCATCATATCAGCCGGAAGATGTCCACTGCTGGACAAAGGCCTCACCCAAGGATTTCCACGTTGGCTGTTCTGCGCTGCCCGCATCCAACGGCTTCCCGCGACTCGTTCTAAGTCGTCGGTCCACCATTGAATATAAGTAATAAATTACCATGATCGGTCAGGACACCAGACCCACTCACTGCACTCTCTATTACCTAACTCTCATAATCCGATAGGGCGGCAAATCCGACACCACCAGTAAGAGGTCAAACGCAAGACGCAGAACAGCTTTCGAGGCATGGGAGTGTACATACTTTCAACTTACAGACTCCGACTTCAGTAACAAACATTGGACTTACCTTAAGGTCATTAATAACGGATTTGACGAGCACGAAGGTAACGTTGCCAGAGTCAGCTATGTTCAGGTAAGTTGAGGCCTTGCAGAGCTTAACGCACGTCACTATTGCTGCTTCTGTCATCTGCTTCGAATTATTTTGGGGGCCTGAATATAAACACACATTTTACTTTAAACAAGTGAATATTTCTATGTTTGCTTAGAAAATATCGAAAGGTACATTTGCTTGCAAACACTATTGGCTAACATCTCTTTTAATGAAAGTGATTAAATGATTATTGAAAACAAATGTTTTTATTATTTTGAACATATTGAAATGAAGCGATTAAATAAATTATTACTATATTGTATTAATTCAATTGCGGCCAACGAGCGTATAAATTGAAAACAATTTTTATATAAAACAATTTTATATTAAGCAATACAGTATATTTTTTTTTTTATATAGAATAGGAAGGCGGACGAGCATGTGGGCCGCCTGATGGTAAGTGGTCACCAACGCCCTTAGACATTGGCATTGTAAGAAATGTTAACCATCGCTTTTATAGCCAATGCGCCATCAACCTTGGGAACTAAGATCTTATGTCCCTTGTGCCTGTAATTACACTGGCTCACTCACTCTTCAAACCGGAACACAACAATACCAAGTACTGCTGTTTTGCGGTAGAATATCTGATGAGTGGGTGGTACCTACCCAGACGAGCTTGCACAAAGCTCTACCACCAGTAAAAGTAGTATTCTATCTATATATCTATCTATGGCAATTTTGAAGGTACCAAAACAATAATTCCTTTAGACAACCGATTCTATTTAATAATTTAAATATGCACAATTCGAATAAGTATTATGTACGTAAAAATTGATTTTGCAGGATTTTCGCCGCAATACGAAATCCACGCTGGCGAAGCCACGGGTTTAGGTAGTAAAAAATTAATTAATAGATATCTGATATGCTTTCTTGTTGCTGAATTATCATTTATTAATGAGGCGACATATTTTGGTGGTCACTACCACCGTGGATGCGATTGGGACCAAAATCTCTTTCAGTCTCTTCTTACTACGCCAATGCATTGAGTGTTAATCTCATAAACCGGCTCCACACCCACGATTTAGATATGTATTTAGAAGATTTCTCCTATGTGAAAATTTGAGTGCGTTTATTCTTGGAAAAAGTAAGAATGTGACTTTTTATAAACTCACTCAGTCCGCGCTTGACCGTGTCTATGAAGTGCTTCTTCTTCGTGTGTCGCGGACTGCACGGCGCCCCGCTGTCCGCGTTCACTATTTCCTCCAGAACTTTCTAGAAATAAACAATAACATCCCGCTACATTAAATGTATCTCCACAAATTCTAGTGACTATTACTTTTAATGTTTTTTATATCACAAAATAAGTTTAATTATATATTACTTTTTTTTTCATCTTGACCTCTTGTGCTATTGTTATCCCCACTCCTAACAAATTAATTAGAGGGGTGAATAGGAATATTAGAAAATTCATTATTTTTTATAATATATATGTATATATGTAATTCGCGAGTGTGACAATAATAAAAAAATGATATTAAAATTGATCTCAATCAACGTAACTAGTTATAATAATTTGTATTATCACTTGTATCAAGTGTGTGCAAAATTTCAGCACAATCGGTTGTGGGGAACTGGTTTTAAAATTAATAAAATGTAAAAGCGTGTATTGAAATATAAACTCTATTGCTATACATACAGGATTCAAAATCAATAACATAATCTGCAGCGGCCACATCGCCACCCTCGACTTCTTGTTGTCCGAGAAGCTATCTTGTAAGATGTCGAAGAGTGTGTCGCAACATTTACTTAATTCATCGTTAGGCCGGCATTGGACTTCTGCGAATTCCTGAAACATAAAATAATATATATGCGATAAAACTTTCAGTAGAAAAAGGTCGTATAACACTTGTTTTTTTTTTTTAAATAGCTCATAGCATCATATTTGTTCCATTTTATATTTTTATTATTTCTCACTATACATTTATTTTTCTTTTTTGTTCATATAAACGGGAGTGGATTCCTGGTGTCTTGTAGAACAGTTTATCTATTGCAAGCACCAGTCTTCACATTTATAGCTGTTATTTAAATGTTATATGTCAATTTGTAAACTTTTTACGAAGACATAAATAAAATATTATTATTATATTATAGCTGGGAAACGATCTCCTAGTTAGGTTAAAATCTTAGCTAACATTTTGAGAATGCGTATGTAGGATGAAAGTCTGTTTCATGTGCACCTACAAGCCCACATCAGAGCAACGAGTAAACACCAAACTTTCTGCTTAAAATGAGAGGAAGCTTTATCACTGGAGTATTTACTGGCTGTTAGACAACTTCCTATTTAGATAAATGTTTACTTTACTATTTACTTGTTTTTTACTTTATTACATAATTGCTTTTAAATCTTTTTCTTCTTCCTGCCCTTATCCAGTGGGATACGGCATAACATGTATTTTCCTTCCACTTCTCTCTGTCACTCGTCATCTCAGCACTTACACCTTTCATACACTTATCCTGTCTTACGCAATCCATCCACAATTTCTTCGTGCCCTATATTCATCAACATTCATACTCATCACATTTATAGGAACATGCTTTTCATCTCTCCTCATCACATTACTCTATTGGTGCTACTTTCAGACTTCCTCTGATTGCTTTAAAATATTAAAAATTTATAATAAATACTATTTTTGCAAATTATATCATTCATTTTTTAGGAAGACATACAGTGTGATGACATTTATAGTATATTATTATAAAATAGTCATTAGTTAAGTTTCCACAGATTATACAATATATAATCTAACCTGGGGGTATGTGTCCATCCAATTCCAGACAGCTTTCTCCAGAGATACAACAAGTACTATATGCGCTGATTTTCTTAACAGTTTAAACTTTTGAATAGATTCTGAAATACAATATTATTTATATAACATTTATATATATATGACCTGACTGCCTCGTTGGTCTAGTGGCTTGATGTAAGGCCGCAGACCCGGAGGACCTGGGTTCAATTCCCAGGTCGGGCCAGTAAAAAGTTACTGGGTTTTTCTGTCAGAAAATTCTTAGTAGCAATCGGGAGTCTGGAAGTTGGAAGTGTGTACACTCCCGTGCCTCGGAAAGCACGTAAAGCCTTGTCCTGTGCCTGAACTCTTTCCGGTCGTGTCTGATTGCCGTCCCATCGGATTATGAGAGTTAGGGAATAGAGCACTTGTGTTTACGCACACACTCGCGCACTATAATATCTCCTGCGTAGTTGGCTAATCTCTCTTGAGATTGGCCGCCGTGGCCGAAATCGGTCTAGAGGACATTATTATTGTTATATACGACCTTATATAAAAAGTTACAGTGTTTTCTTCAAATACTTCTATTTCTCTCTTTCTGTCATTATAGATTTGACATTCGAAAGAAGAAGGCACAACATTGCTAAATTAATCAATTGGCCTTACTTACAACGTTTATAAGGGAGGATAATGAAATATATTCAAAAAATTATATGAATTCAACGATAACTAATAAAATTTCTTTCTGACAATCGAGAAATATATGGCAACATTTGGTATTGATACGTTTTAATGTTTGAGATTATATTTACCGACTCACCAGTCAAAAGCCGTATAAGCCTTAATATGTCAACGTTGACGTGCTGTATCAGCTCTATGTCAGTGTAATCGGGGTTTTCTTCTGAGCTAGATGCTAACTCCTAGAAGAAGAAAAAAACGTCAGATTTGTTTCACACAACCGTTACACACAAAATGCCGAGTATTATATTGTGACCTCTAGTGGGACAGCAGACACAAAATCACAAGAAAAAACAATAATATTACATTTTGAAATTATCATGGTAAATGTTCTACTAATTACAGACAGTCTCAGCATGCACTATTGTTACACTATAAATATTAGCTAAACAGCAAATATTAATTAATCGCATATATGACAATATAAACACATTGAAATTGGAAGAGATAAAATTTGGTACAAGCATTAAGAATTAAATAAATAAATTTATTTATTCTCTCCCACAGACAATAATGTTTACATTTTTTTTATAATATATATTAATACAGTTACATGTGGGAGACAGGAGCACAAACTAGGTTGCCCTGTGCCAAGGGTCTCCTGGGCTAATCCTCTCCTCTCATTAAAATATAAATATATCTAGGCCAGACAGATGGGCATCCTGATGGTACGTGGTCACCACCGCTCATACACATTGGCGCCGTAAGAAATATTGACTATTCCTTAAACTCACTCCTGCCATTGGATCATTCTATATAACATACACCTCGAACATACACCAGTAGTTTTTTACAGAATAAGAAGGCAGACGAAAATATGGGCCACCTGATGGTAAGTGGTCATCAACGCCCTTAGACATTGGCACTGTAAGAAATGTTAACCATCGTTTACATCACCAATGCACCACCAACCTTGGGACCTAAGATGTTATGTCCCTTGTGCCTGTAATTACACTGGCTCAGTCACCCTTCAAACCGGAACACAACAATACCAAGTACTGCTGTTTGTCGGTAGAATATCTGATGAGTGGGTGGTACCTACCCAGACGAGCTTGCACAAAGCCATACCACCAGTAAAAGGCACATACAATACGAACCTGTAATCGTGCGCTAATCCTGTTGAAAACTGCATTGAAAAAATTGAGACTGAGAGCGAAGAGTACTTTACTCGCTAATTGCCTGAGGAGGGTGCTGTTGACATTACTCTCGTTTCGAAGATCTGAAACGAATTACAATTTTTTATTGACCTGATGATAATCATAAAAATAATTTACGGTCAGGAGGACATTATTATTTTTGGACACTATTATTATTATTTATATTGCGCAGGACATATTATAGTGCACAAGCATGTGCGCAAAGACAGGTGAACTCTCTATTCTATCACTCTCATAATCCGATGGGAATCTTCGACGGAATAACCGAATAACTTTTTATTGGCCCGACCTGGGATTGAACACAGGACCTCCGTGTCTACACCCTTACACCTAGCCACTAGACCAACGAGCCAGTCGAGTGGGCAGAGAACGCCGTATATTACTCGCTTAATCCCAAACCGGGCAAGCGAACTTCATTTAAGATTCACGTCTTCCAGCCTGAGCCTCGTCTTTAGTCCATACTTACCATCAGTTCCATCAATTTTTCCAAAGAAATTGGGGATAATGGGAGGTATTGGTTATAACTGAATTCAACTTACCAATAAATTGGCAAACTTCTCGCAATAAGATCTTAACGTTCATTGCTTCCTCGTACTTCGCCGTGTCCTTGGGCTGAGAGCTGAGGCATATCTCTAGTGTATCTAAGACTATTACTAAACTGTCATGGTAACCCTTCTCCAGCTCCGTTTGAGGCCGGTTGACGCATGTAGTTATCGTTGGTTGGTACTGAAATGAAAACACGAGGATCGAATAGTTTTTGATGTAATTTTAACGCGCCGCATTGAGGCGTTGTGCGTTTTTAAATTGTACAAGGGAAATTGAAGTTTCTACGCAGTTTTTAAAGTCAACAAGTCAAGTCAAGGAACATAGTCATCTGCAATACTATGCGCATTGCCATATCCCATGCAAATAAGTGTGAACTTTAATAAAAACATGAATTATATAACGCCGGTTGGCGTGGTATGTATATACAAAAGAAAAGTAGTATATGTAGTATATCAGTTGTCTGGTTCCCATAGTACAAAATCTGCTTAGTTTGGGATCAGATGGCCATGTGTGTATAATGTCCCAGGATATTATTATTATAAAACAAAACTTCTGTGTTACCTAAAGGTAAGGTCACGTTCATCTAAACGTAAGACATCTTATATATCAAGTGTCTGTTGGTGTATTATTGTTATTATTCGACTTTAGTCTAGTATATATACACCAATACACTATTAACGTATTAATACGTCAGGTAACTGACACAGACCTTGCTTACACGCAGCTTTAAGGCGGACTGTTTTATAGTTTAGACATATCCCTAACAGTTGGTATATCTGTTTAAGATAAACCATCTTCGACACCGTTGGACACATGTATGTATTTATTCAAGATCATGTTTTTTTTTTTATATACATCGCTCACCCTTATCTAGTTTTATTAGCAAGGCACTGATTTATACACGGCTTGCAATATTCCAGTTTTTGGATCAGCGAGGACACTGTTACAGGCCCCCGCAATAGTTACTTATACTTTTTTTTATGTTATAGGTAGACGGACGTAAATGGGCCATCTGATGTTTAGTGATCACCATCGATTTAGACATTTTTGTAAGAGAGATTTAATAATAAAGAATGACATTGCAAAGCAATGTTTGTAAATTCCATCTTTTGCAGCATTGCATGGACTTTATAAGCCATGATCCCCGCTCCTTTCACGTCAGAAAATGTAAAAAAGCTATGTTTAAAATTTCTGCGCCGCATTTTTGTGGTTACTATCTCTTTAGTGTATCTTGAATTAACTAGCATACAAAATTTCAAGTTTCTAAGTCGACGCATTCAATAGTTACATGCATAGTAACCATGCTCAATAGACCGCGCTCCCTTTACCGCAGGAAAATTTAAAAAAAAATGCTTAAAATTTCTGCTCTGCATTTTTGTGGTTATTATCTATTTTAAGTTTCGAAGTCAACGCGTTCAAGAGTTATATGCATATTAGTCATGATCAATAGATCGCGCAGGAAAAAAAATATACAAATTTTACCTAAAAATAAAATTTTTATTATGTTTCCTGAGACGTCTGAAGACCATTATGAGAGATGTACACTCTCATAATTGTACTCGTTCCGCCGCTGGCCGCTAGATGTCTCCGTTTTCCCTCCAAAAGTGACTGTTCAAATGGCGCTCCCAACTTACTTCACAATGTGTTGTTTCACAAGCCGCCAATTTTTTGTCATTGGGAGTTCATAATGATGATGGCTCACCAGGAAGACATCACCTGGACTTCAGACGTCTCAGGAAACATAATAAAAATTTTATTTTTAGGTAAAATTTGTATATTATGTGTTCCGTTTGACGTCTGAAGTACATTATGTGAGACTTGTTTGTTATCTCCTGGTGGCTTGTGAATGAAATTTTATTAAAAATAAAAATAAAAACGCAACAATGTGATAAAGGTTGCATTTATTGAAATTAGTAGTAATGTAATTTGAACTACCTGCGAATTCTTACAAAGAAAAAAAGAGGATTATATTCAATTGGATAAAATTAAAGAATTAAGCAATTAAATAATCAGTGTTGCTAAGTAATTATTTAGAAGAGAAAAATTGCGACAAGGATTTTTCTGAATTTACAATCTTGGTAGATTGAATTGGTTTACAATAGAATTTTCTAAATGTACTTTCATTTTGCCAATTGGCTTTATCCAGAATATTGTTAATATGATACTTTTCCAGCCAGTTCAAGGATGAGACCGCCGTTCTGAAGCTACCCGGTGAAGCATGGATGCCAGCTTCAGACAATACTTTCCTTACCCAGCCACCAATTATAGTCGGTGTGGCTGGCTTCACGGGCCTCTAGTAGTGATAAAAAGATTTGGTATAGACCCCCTGGAGTTTCCCGATATTTCTTTTAGAGTTCTTAGCCAATATACCGGATCAATATTCCTTTCAGGTGCAGCTGAGAGTATCCAGTCTGATTGACAATGTGACCTGGAATCTGTTTTCGACCCAAAAGTGGGTGTTAGTGTAATTGAGTCTGAATTGTCCACGAAATGATTTGCATCACAATTTAAAAGGGTCAGATCGTGTACCCTGCGCCCTGATGCTAACAGCAAAAGCGTGGCGGTGCGTTTTGAAACCTCGTAGAGACTAGTAGGATCGGGGCTAACGTCTTTTAGATGCTTGATGACTGCCCTTGCATCCCAAATAGGGATCTTTGGCGTAGGAGGTTTTGCTATGGATATAGCTTTCAGCACGTGCTTGACTATGTGGCTGGAGGATTTTCGCGCTGGAGATAGTCTCACAGATCGTTGATATTACGCTCTTGTGCACTAATATGGTACGGTAAGCTAAGTTGTCCTTTATGTGTAGGTGAGCTAAGTAGCGTGCGACTTTGGCCGGCGTGGACACGCGATGATCAATGCCACTGCTTTCACACCAGCGCGACCACTTAGTTCATATCGGGGTGTAAGTTTTAAGCGTAGAAACGCGCCAGCAGGATGACAAGAGCTGTTTCTCTTCCACCCACCAATTGTGGGTCAACGAATCCCACCCGAAATGAGCCAGGCTTCCAGATTCATTCTGTCCACTTGAGCCGGAGGACGCCCTGTGCCTGTGTCTATGAGATTCGTCTTTAAGTCTTGAATATTCCTTGGCCGATTCAGAGATCTGTTTTTGAGGTCTGGACGCCAGAATGGATTCTTCCACTTGGGCGTTATTATTACGAATTTGCCTGATGCTGAGTTGAGGTGTTGCAGCACTCGAGGCAGGAGGCTGGGTGGAGAAAAAATCCAGGCCAGGTCGTAATGCCAGTGCCTGCTGAAAGTCTCGTGAAAGCAAGCGTTCGAGTCTGCAAAGTCTAACGAGACATATGTTGGAACAATATGCGCGAGGCTTGACGCGAATAGGTCGATTTCGGGTGTTCCCCATGCACTGAAAATCCTTTCTGTAGCCTCGGACATTAGACGCCACTCGGGAGCGGCGCGATTGCGCGAGAGGTGATCCGCTTCCGTATTGTATACTCCCGGTAAGTGGTGTGGGAGAAGTACAATGTTGAGGCTGTCCACCAACATCAGCAGAACCTGACCTGAAGAGAGGCCCTGACCTGGTTCCGCCTTCATTTCTTATGAAGGTAATCACTGTCCGATTGTCGCTTTGCAGGATCACTGTCGAGTCTTTCAAATTTTTCGCTTCGGCTGATATGGCGGCGATCACTGCATATATATCTTTCATGTTGCAGTGCCAAATCGGCTGCTGCCGAGTCCAAACACCTTGTAACCTATTGTTGTTGACTAATGCTCCCCATTGTACATCGGAAGCGTCCGTAACGATGTAATTTGTCGTCGACATCTTGTGATGGACTGGTGTCACTCGATGTATGCCGTCCAACCACCATTTCAAATCTTGACGGACTTCTTCTGAGAACTTCCTTGGGGCTCAAGGGTTCAGGCGAAGCTTTTGCAGTTGCAGTGGCGCTGCAGAGTGCGGCAATGCAACCTTCCCCGGTGGGTGACGAAGGTTGCAAAGTTGAGATACCCTTAGAGGCGTTGTGCCTGCTTGAGGGTCCAATTGCCTGCTGCGAGTCGAGCATGTATGTACTGGCTGATCTTTGAGACCTTTTCCTGGGGAAAGGACTTGGTGTTGATTTGAGTATCCCAATTTATTCCCAGAAATTCTATAGACCTTATCGGAGTGACGATGGACTTTTCCAAGTTTATGTACCATCCGAGACTGGTTAGAAAGTTGACAGCTAGTTTTACCTGGGCTTCCAGCTGGTCCCTGGATTGATGAGCCAGGTGATAGTCGTCCAGGTAGACAATGAGGCGGAGTCCTCGCACTCGAAGCCATTTTGCAGTCCATTTCGTCAAATATGCGAACATTTTTGGCGCCGCCGCTAAGCCGAATGGGAGGCAGGTCATCTGCCACAATTTGCCTTCGTAGCTGATGCGTAGATAACGCCTGTGCTTCGTTGTAGGCTGCAGTGACTCCTTACTCACAACACTTTCGGCACTATCACTACGGCTCGATGAACGTCTAGAACGAACCGTCAAACACGCGGTGCCCAGAGCACCTTCCGACATCGTATCGTTAACGATACCGGCGCGTGAAACCGAATTCGCGCTCAACCGACGTTTTCGCGAATTATTCGGTACAGTCACATTTTCTTTGTCGTTAATTATCATAATAATCACGACATGAATAGGAAGAAACGAAGACAGAACTTTTTACTTCACTTCTCAAAAGTTCAAAAATGTCTTAGATAAATTTTCTATAAGCAGCTAAAGCGCACGGTTCGAAGAACAACGGAACAATGACGAAAAATTATTGCGGCTTGTGAAACAACACATTGCGAAGTAAGTTGGGGGCGCCATTGAGCAGTCACTTTTGAAGGGAAAACGGAGACATCTAGCGGCCAGCGGCGGCACGAGTACAATGTACTATGTACTACAGATAATATGCTTTTTTATAATTCCCGGGAGGGCAAATGACTCTACTCCACCTGATGGTAAGTGGTAGTAGAGTCCAAACGCGACGACGGCCAGTACAGTCGGGAAAAAGGTTCTGCACTAGCCGCCTTCGCCTTGCCGGCCCGCAAGATGCCTCTTCACGCCTCGTTTGAAGGAACCCGGGTTGTAAGAGGAGGGGAACACGTGAGCTGGTAAGTAATTCCATTTTTTGGAAGTGCGACAAAGAAAGGAGTTGCCGAATTTCTTTGTCCGTGATGGAATTGATGTCACAGTTAGGCGGTGACATCGAAAGCCAGCACGCGTAGACTTGTGAAGGAAGGGAGAAGCAGGAATTAGGGAGAATAATTCCTCGGAACACTCGCCGTGATACAGTCGATAGAAAGCGCTCAGCGCTGCTATCTCTCAACGCAATTGTAAAGGCTCGAGGGTGTTAGTGACCTTTAATGCGGACCGCACGTCGCTGCAACCGATCCAAGGCCTCAAGTAGGTACTTAGCGGAGCCATCCCAAAAGTGCGAGCAATATTCAATGCAGGACCGTACCTGTGTTTTGTACAGCAGGCACAGTTGTTGTGGCGTGAAAAAACGCCGCACCTTGTTCAGAACTCCGAGTTTCCGTGAAGCTGTTTTTATGACAGCCTCGATGTAATCCCTTGGACTAAGGTCGCAGCGAACGTCCATCCCCAGCATGGCGATTTTGCTTTGTATCACCAGCGGATTGCCACAGAGGGAGGCAAGAGGGGAAAATGGTGACTTTTACGCTGTGAGAGCGCATACCTGTGTTTTCTTGGCATTAAACTCAACAAGATTATCTGAGCCCCATATGGCGATAAGCTCTAACGTCCTATTGAGTTCAATGACTCCTCCCTCCTCCTCCCGCCTCTCCTCAATTTCCGCTCGCCCAGCCACTGCGCGTCCGTGGTATCCACCATGCAACGTACTATCGTCTGCATAGCAATGAATGTTCCCGAGAGAGAGCATATCATTGATATGCAAAAGAAAGAGTGTGGAAGATAGCACAGATCCCTGGGGTACACCAAAGTTCACTACACAGAACTGAGAAGCGCAACCATCAACTAAAACACGAAGGCTGCAAAGCTGAGCAGGCAGACCATATGCCGGCAGCTTGGAGAGAAAACTTCTGTGCCAGACCCTGTCGAAAGCCTAGGAGATATCGAGGTTGATAGCCAACGATTCCCCATGCTTGTCGATAGCTTCACCCTAGAGGTATATTACGTACGCTAGAAGATCACCTGTAGACCGTTTTGGTCGAAACCCGTACTGACGATCATTAATTAGACAGTGATCTTCTAGGTAATGGATCAGTTGGTTGTTTAAAATCCGTTCCATCACGATACAAAGTACTGAGGTGATAGCTATTGGCCGATAGTTTGCCGGGTCAGACCGATCCCCTTTTTTGGGAACCGCTTGCACATTAGCTCTTCTCCAAGCCTCCGGCACACATCCCGAAGAAAGAGAAAGTTGGAACAGGCGCGTTAACACGGGAGACAGCTCCACCGCGCACTTCTTCAGCACTTTGGCTGGTATTCCATCGGGACCGCTAGCTTTCCTTACATCAAGTGATTGCAGATCCGCACGCACGTCACGTGGCCTGATTTTGATGTCAGGCGTCGTATGGCCACATGAAGGTATTATTGGTGGCAGCGCACTACAATCATCGATGACGGAGTTATCGGAAGAAAGATCAAAGAGTTTAGCCCCTAGGATGCGAAATAAGGTCATGACCAATCTGTACAATGCGCTATGCATCCGCTCTCGTGTAAGCCTCCCTACAGGACTTGGAGTTTTTATTGTAGTTTGCTTTCAGTGAGTCAATGTTAGATGCCCCGCTAATGCAGCCATTGATCCACTCGCGATATGCCGCCTGCTTAGATGATACAGCATCAGCACATTCGCGAGTGAACCAACGGTTACGCGCACCCCTACTGACGAGATCTGAGCTAGGAATGTAGTATTTCATTCCCAACATGATCTCGCCAGCAACAGCAGCGGCACAAGCTCCCAAGCTCGGGACATTCCCATTGAAGCAACGTTCCTTCCAAGGGACTGACGCATGGTAATCGCGCATACCATCCCAATCTGCCGACTTGTAGTGCCAAACGCGACGTTTGCATACCGCTGTTGGCGGAAATTTGGCTTGTGGCACTTTGGTAGATACGAGGCTGTGATCCGAAGAACCAAGTGGAGCTTGAACCACAACCTGATATTCCACCGGGTGAGAAGTCAGCAGAAGGTCCAGTAGAAAAGGCGCTTGCCCATCAATGTCTGGGATTCTGGTGGGCTGATCAACCAGTATGGTCAAGTCATGTGTGAGAGCAAAAGCATGAGCAGTCCTTCGAGCATGGTCAGATTTGAGGGATTTCAACCATGATTCATGGTGAGCATTAAAATCCCCCAAAAACACCAATCACATCCACACAAAAACAACATCCGCGTTAGGAAACTGCTCTTGCGCAGCATCTGCCACCCGACTAAGATGGTCAAATAATCGGCTTGTCTCCAAGTCACCATTGTGGGATCTGTAGAGGCACACGTAGACCCGACTCTGACGAACCAGATCCACACGTACCACCATCATGGAGAAGGAGGGGTCCTCCAAACAGCGCAGTCGGTGACAGCAAACATGCGTCCTGACGAACAAGCATACTCCGGCTTTCGCTTCGAAGGATTCTTCAAGCATGTAGCCGGGATAATTAAGGTAGCTGGTATCGGCAGGACGGAGTATTTGTGTCTCCGTGAGAAACAACATTGCTGGCCTTGCTGTCTCGAGATGGTGGTGGACAGCGTTGAGGTTAGCGTGGAGTCCACGGATGTTTGTGAACTCGACCTCAAACAGCTTGGGTATGGTCCCCACCATGGGGGTGTGCACCGCTGTACGACCGTTATTCCTGCTTTGATGCGCTACCATATGGGAAAAAAGAATGGAAAAGAGACGTGAAGCAAGCGACGTATTTCCACGATAGGGATGGGCAAAGTGTGGAGGCGTGTTTCCCCAAGTGGTTGCCAAAAGGGAAACTAAACTGACCCGCCGGACGGAAGGGCCCCCGAACCCCCCCGGAAGTGGCCGCCGGGACCCCACCTTCCGGTCACCAACCGGCACGACGGTCCACCCCGAGATTATGCGTGGCCTGGTGGGGCAGCCTTGCGGGCTGGTTAGGCACGCTCGGGCCCCTGTACTATGCCACGGGCGGCCAGCGGAATAGCCGTTTCTTCGGGTCTCCCTGTCCGGCAGGGCAATACAGTTTCCCCCGGCATTGGTTCAGCAGCCGTCTCCACTGGACCAACACCCATCGCGGCCATGCTCGCTCGGGCAATGGCTGTACGCTGGCTGACCTCGAAACGCGGCTGCAAGCCACTTCACGAGATTTTCACCATGCGTACGGTGGTAACAAGCCAGGCGGATGTTTATCATCCTACCACCAGATGAGCAGATGGTCGCTCAGATATCCCTTAGTCGCCTCTTACGACACCCATGTGAAAAAAGGGGCAGTGAAATGTATTCTTTCTCCGTCACTGCACGGATAAATTAAAATATCTGCGCCTTTTTTGTGGTCACTATCACTTTTGGGTCAATTAAGACTTGCATACAAAATTTATAGTTTCTAAGTCAATGCATTTAACCGTTAAATAAGCTACAAAGTAGTACAGTCTCATAGAAAAGTTTAGGCTCAGGAATGTCATCTGTCGGTTAGTTCTGTCGGTTAATTTCGGCGACGTGCCAGTGTGCGGCTGCGCTCCACCTAGGCCGGTTTCATGCCTATGTCCTACGTAGGTCACTACAAATAAATACATGGAACGCCTACACGCGAAAATCGGAGATAGTTTTTATATTACACAATGTGCTCCAACTCGCCTCTAGATGGCGCTGCAACACATCAACTATTGCTGGGGCAATGTCTGCGAAGTTTTACTAGTATTTTTATATCGGCACAGTGTTGTTTTTTTAAATAGTTAAGAAAAACACGACGAACAAATTGCTCTATATAATTTTGCTTTTATACTTCGCCTTAAGACATTACCAATGAAAGAAGTACAAATAATACCATACACTATCTACACCACCAAACATTAAAAATAAGTTTTTTGTGTCTGTAATTACACTCATCTTTATTTATAAATATTTATTAATCAATATTAAATAATCAAGGAATATAAAACGTAATAAAACCATTGTTATGAACGAAATATATCTAATAATTTATTTACTTTTTAATTTAAAATCGGTAACTAGCAATTGGGCTACCTGATGGTAACCACCACTATAGTCATTGCCTCTGTAAGAAATAAAAACCATCCTCCATATCTTCAATGCACCACCAAACCTAGGCACCAAGATGTTATATCCCTTGTACCTGTAGTTCAGTGGCTCACTCACCCTTCAAGTGGAACATGATGGTACCAGGTATTGCTGTTAAACGGTATAATATGTAAATAGTTGATAGATAATAAGCCAAGTAAATATTTACTCATCACTCTGCTCGTTAAATATTTCTTAAATAAATAAGTAAAAAAAATTATTGTGTTTACACAGTGGTAGTTAAAATTCAAAATGAAACACAACCAGTATTTCTAATTATGCCAAAAATCGCTTTTTGGTCGCAAAAAACATCGCAGCATGTGACAATTATAATAAACACTACACTAATATATATATATATATATATATATATATATATATATATAATTAATTAAAATATTTAATTAAAATATATAAAGTAATGTATTGTAAAGTAATTTAAAAAATAGAACAAAAAAACTTAAATAAATTATCATTAAAGATATATATATATATATATATATATATATATATATATATATATATATATATATATATATAGATATATATATATATAGATATATCTTTAATGATAATTTATTTAAGTTTTTTTGTTCTATTTTTTAAATTACTTTACAATACATTACTTTATATATTTTAATTAATTGTTAAATAATTTGTTTATTGTTAGGTTCACTCCATGTTTGAATGTAAAAGTGGAACTTTTGTTGGCTTATGTGAGACTTATTTTGTTTTGTTACCCAATGTTTATGTATTATATTATGCTGTGTGTTTCCCAAAATAAATAAATAAATTATTATCCTTGTGATTAACACTTTTTGTTATGTTGTAGGTAGGCTGACCGGCGAATGGGAAATCTAATGTTAAGTGGTAGACACCCGTAGACATTGGCAATGAAAGAAATATTGACCATTCCTTACATGACCAATAGCAATGCACCACCAACCGTGGGAACGAAGATTTTATATCTCTTGTGAAACCTGAATGCAACAATCCTATTTTTGCTGAGCGGTAGAATATCTGATGAGTGGGTGGTGCTTTAACAGATGGGCTTGAATAAGCCCTACCACCGTGTATATTATTTTACCTATTAAATATATTTTAGGGAAGAAAATATAAAAAAATATATTTAATTCTTCAATTTTATTTTACTATTTTAATTTAATGTTCTCCATAATGTTTCTTTCTTGCAGTTTATTAATGAAAAAATATTAAATACTATCTTACTATCTGATATCAAAGTGGATGGACCAGATATGTTTCATCTGTCGAAAATATCACCATGAAAAAATACATACCATATTTCATGGCTTTCAGTTGAACTGTGTCACAGTGTATTAATTTTAAACAGACGTACCAATGTCCATTTTTATGTATAAGATATAACATTTTTAGTTTCTTTAGTATAAACAAAAAATATATTTATGACTTAATATTTCATTGTATATTACTGGTATTCCATTTAAATGATATTATTTGTTATAAATATATATTAAATAACTCATAACATAACCAGTATTATGCATCCTGTTTAAATTATTATTTAAATTGCATAGTGTCAATGTTATAACATCTACAAATGTGTAATATTACTTTTCTAATACATAACATAAACAATTACTAAGCCAATATAAATAAAAATTATACCAGATGTTGCCGCGTGTTTCAGAAAAGTTACATTATATTATTTATAATATAAAAGTAACAACACTTCAGTGTCCAGCTTTAAATGAAGACTAATTATCATGTTCATAGTATAATTGATTACATGTTTTGATAAATAAATATATAATTTAATTAATACGTACCAATTCATTGACTCTCTGCAATATTTTTGTTAAGCCAGCGATCACCAGAGAGAAGCGATGCCGACTTATCTGAACTAAACATGCTTTGCACTGTTCTTCGTTTATACGAGAATGGAGGTTCTGAGCCCCAGTTTTGTATGGTAGCTGCAATTTGTTTTTGTTCGTTAATTATAATTTAAAAAAAAACTTACAATTTTCCTTTACAAAAACTACAACTAAGATACAAGTAATACTGTCTAAATGGTTTTAATATTCTCAAGATGAAAATTGTACGTGTTGATAAATAAAAGAAGATTATTTAACCATAAAGACAATAGTTTAAAACGATATATTTAAAAAGTTCCTGCAGATTCGGTAAAAAAAAATTGAGAAATTTTGCGTAGGCGTAGAAGTATCGTATTTAAATTGACGAAATTAAAAGTGAATAAAGCAATTGTAAGTTTAAAATACGTACGTATTGAAGGGAACTAAAATATGTTAATAAATATTAGTTTAATATATTTGTTATGAAAATAGGGTGGGTCGAGAAAAATAAATTAAAAGATGTAATATTTTAATAGTTACTTGTTCTTCGAATCGGGCAATGAGCGAATTAGCCCATTCTCCAGGTTTCTGCGTTCCCATTTTGTTTGTTTTAAATGTATTTTCAATGTAAATAATTAATAAACAAGTAGTTTGTGCGATCCATTTTTGTGCTTCGATCGATCAATAAAATATTTTGGTGTGGCCAGGCTTCAGTCCTACCTACCAAAAAATCGTGATTCGACGAAGATCCTGCCTGGCGTTTCCAAAAAGAATTTAACTACCTACTAGATTGATCATTGATGGAATAAATAATACTCCAGTACCCACTATAATATTCTTACATATAGTTAATAGATTTACTACTATTATTTTATTTAAAATGTATATTAAATTTTAAAATTAAATTCAAAAGACACTTGTTACAATATTTAGTATATTATACTAATATTCTACTAACCAGTAGAATATTAATTTTAATGTTTTACTCCTAAGTAGAACATTTTATCGATTTTGAATAAAACCGAAAATATAATAAGCTAAAAAAATATATTCAAATTTTTATTATTCATCTAAATAACTGCTTACCATAAACTAATAAACTTTATTTAAACTTTATTGGTTATTTTTCATAAAAAGTTTTCTAAGTCGACTTACTAGTAAAATAATTAAAGCTAACCATTGCAAATTATATTTAACTTAAAAGTGTAAATAACATAAAACAAACACTGAATATAACAATGTTTAAGTACTTAAAAATGAAAAAAACCCACACAAAAAAAGCCCACATTTTTTTTTTGTTAAGTTTAGCCAGCTAAGATAGATATTTTTTTATAAGTACACCACTGATCTTATACAGTGCCATTACAATTTTCGGTATTGACAATTTGATTATTTGACATAGCATGACAAATGACAATTGATTATTTGACAATTTGTTTTGTGATTTTCGTTAAGTCGGCGATTTGTTTAAACAAATTAATATTTAATTCAATTGTGTTACTATCAACTGAGGAATAAACTTAACAATACCTTCCTAAATCAATATGATGGTAAGTTGTTAAAATTGTAATTGTTTTATTTTGTATTTTTATTTATACCGGGGGGCGTATCCTATTAGATTCCAACAACATTTTTCCGCTGTAAATCTCTCAGGAAGAATATTTTGCAAACAACTTTTCATATTTCGATCAGAAACGTATTTTTAATGATATGAAAACAGAAATTAATGCTAAAAGAAGTTTTTACCGTGATTAGAAATCGTGACGTGGAATTAGTGGTTTTTTTTTTGTTTTTTGTTAACGCGATAGTTTACGCTATCAGTAATTACTTCAAGGTGATAGAGGATTATTAGTCTGAGAATGATTCTTATGTATTAGTCATGAATATAATAAAATATATACATATAATTGAAAAAAAAAAACAAAGTAATATTTTATACGAAATATATAAATCAAGGAAAATGAAACAAAACCTGTTTTTGTTCAATGTTTGTTATAAAAACGATATAACATGTTAATTGAAAAGCATAAGTAGTATATGTAATTATATTTGTATATTTACGATATAATTCCTCAGTTAATCTAAGTTTATGAACTACTTAAGACAGCTGTAGTGGTATATGAATTTGGTTCAAGCATATCTATAGCCAATTTTAATTTAAATTAATATTACAATTACATAAACTGCACATCATTGTTTGACATGTACATGTCTATGTAAAAATTAATTGTATTTAATTATTTTCTTTTTATAGAATAGGTAGCGCACATGCATATGGGCCACCTGATGGTAATTGGTCACTAATGCCCTTAGACATTGGTATTGTAATTGTAAAAGTAAACCATCGCTTACATCGCCAATGCCTCACCAACGCTTGGAATTAAGATGTTATGTCCCTTGTGCCTGTAACTGCACTGGCTAACTTACCCTTCAGACCGGAACACAACAATACCAAGTACTGCTGTTGGGGGGTAAAATATCTGATGAGTGGGTGGTACCTACCAAAACTGCTTGTACAAAGCCCTACCGCCATATAATAATAGATAACAATATTTGGCTGAAATTGTCTGATCCTACTTTATATGTTCAAGATCTTTGTAAGCCCAATTACTACTTTTGAGATTATGAGTATTTATTGTCACTAACTACGATAATGTAATATTTCCAGGATTGTGTAGAAGAAAGCAACCATGATCCCCTGTCGGTGCCTGTATCGACTCCCTCCAGCGGTGACATCAAACCGGAAAAGAAGAAACCAAATGAGAATGTCTCTCTAACTGATAATAGCTTACTGGTCTGTATGATGTTATATATATATATTAAAGTAAGTTCGCTGCGAGAATGCATTCCTGATATCTGTCAAATTAGTTAATTCTGAGTTAATAATAACAAATGCCACAATAACTGCACACACCAAATTGGATAAAAAAAAGGCATCCGTGACAGATATGATATACGATTAATAATAGATAATCGCTATAAAAAAATATATTTTATTATTTTCGTTTTTAGGTGGATATTTCCGACGCTCTAAGCGAAAAAGAAAAAGTAAAATTCACTGTTCACACAAAGACAACGCTGCCGGAGTTTCAAAAGGCGGAGTTCTTCGTTGTGAGACAGCACGAGGAGTTTGTCTGGCTGCATGACAGATACGAGGAGAATGAAGAGTATGCTGGTTATATTGTAAGTTTTATTTATCTGTGATTTTGTATGTTTTGAATTTAATATAGGTAGGCACATTGACAAAGGTCTGATCCATCTGATGTTAAAAGGACATTGACACGAAATAAGAAATAATAACCATTCCTTACAATGTCTACCTGAGCACCAACCATGGGCAATACGGTTTTATGACCTTTATGCCTGTAGTTACACTGGCTCACTCTCCCTTCCAACCGGAACACAATACATAATAATAGTATGTGATTATACAATTGCTGCAGGTGCTTGCCCAGCAATATAAAGTGGTGAGCAAGTATCACTGATTTTTCATGTGCTTAATTTGAGTTTATAATTTATTCCTTAATTAGTTGGTGAAGTTGAGGAAACCTACACGTGTCGGATTGTAGCGGCGTGGTGGAATGAATTCCAAACCTCCTCCTCAAAAGGAGAGGAGGTCTTAGTCCAGCAGCGGGACATATAAATGCTTGCAAGTGAATAGGTCACCTTCACTCATAGAAACTGAACACTGATAGGTGGCTAATACCCACCCGAATTATCCAGTGACAGACACAGGCGTTGCACAAAATCCTAGATATATGTGATATTATTATTTTTATTGATTTATTAAACACTCTCCAATGTTATCTACAGATACCGCCTGCGCCGCCGAGACCGGACTTCGACGCGTCCCGTGAAAAGTTACAGCGTCTCGGGGAGGGCGAGGGAGCGCTCACTCGTGAGGAGTTCCTCAAGATGAAGGAGGAGCTTGAGGAGTGAGTGAATTAAATACTTGATAATGTAATGTTAAAATGCTTAGTAGACTTGACTTACTACCAATTTTAATAGTATAAAGACACTGTGTATATATTTTAATTTATTCCTATCTTATATTATAAATGTTTGTATGTGTTTCACATTTTAATTGCTCAACTGATTGTGATGAAATTTTCCATACACATTGTCAGGGGTACAAAAACTGATATGACTCAATGGCTCGATGCCGTAGAATAGTTAATTTTATTTTAATTATAATATCAATTTAATTATTTTTTTGTAGTAGTTAAATTTAGTTCATGTCTTGATATAGAGTAATACTTTAAACCTCATACACAAGCAGAAACAAGTCTCTTTAATTTCAGTCAATAATGACAAATGTTTATATAATATAATAAAACTGCATCCTACTTATTTTATTATAATTTTATTGTATTGTATATCTATATATTTTTATTTATTTATTTAATATCGAACTACCAATAAAGGTTACAATATTACAACACAATAACATATAATTTAGTTTTATTTGTGGTGTTATAATTAATGCAACGTTTTTCTGTAAAATTATGAGTTATGAAATTTGTCCAGGGAGTATCTCGCAACGTTCAAGAAGACTGTGGCGATGCACGAAGTTTTCCTGCAGCGCTTAGCGGCGCATCCTGTGTTCAGAAGTGACGCCCACTTGAGGGTTTTCCTCGAGTACGAGCAGGACTTGTGCGCTAAGCCGCGAGGGAAAATGGACCTTATCGGTGGCCTCGTGAGTTCATTTTCGTCTAACACTATCTATTACTATTAAGTATCATATATAATATTACCTATACAGGGTGACTGGTGAATTAGTATCAATACTTAAGGACGTGATATTTGACGACCATATATGACCAAAAAAAAATACATATAACATAAATATTAATAAACTTCTAAGTAAAGTTAACCAAAAGTTATGTAATTAATTACGCGTCATGTGGACGCCCTAGCTGCGCTGACGACACAACACCGTTATGTACATTTAGTTATCGCGCGGTACTTTCCCTACGTCCAAACGCCGCCGCGTGTTAACAGGGTAGCAGGCTACCTTTGATAAACAAGCATGATCCAATCCCCCTTCATACTTTAAACCTGGCTTAGAACAGGCAAAAATACCAAAATATTTCACTCGTTTAAGCAACAAATTTGTTGACTAGGTAAATGATATGAACTTGGGACAAAAATTAACTGTTTACCTATCTTGGTATTTCCGGCGTATTTAAAAATTGAATCATACTTATTTACAACGATTGTCAATCATTTAACTACCTATTTACCTACATAACTACACTAACCTTAACAAATGTTCAAAGTGAGCTCCTGCTCGTGTGATACACAGTTCGGCACGTTTACGCATATTGTCTTTCACACGCTTTAACACGAATGGGTCACTTTACTACTCACAGTACTCACATTATTCTGCATTTGTGTATTGATAAGCCATACCTAATTACTAATTACGGGTCACACTCACACACGAAACATTAGGTATACGCGTAAGATCGATCGCTAGGGGCGCGCGCGCGGGAAGATGGACGAACCTTACGGCGGCGCTCGCCCGACTAACCTACTAACCTACTAATACTAATAAGCCGCGGGGCAGGGGTTGCGGGGGGGCAAACACAACGCCGCACGCGCCGCGGAAATATGTCCACACTTTATTTATTTAAAGTAAAATTTTTGTAAATTTGGTCAAAAATTAAGTACCTATTTTTTTTACATAATTCGAATGAGAATCATGTACCGATTATGCTCCTAAAATATTGATCCTAATTCACCAGTCACCCTGTATATGGTCATATAATTAAGTACAATTTGAAGTACCCGATTTTTTTTTAATCTAAATCATGTCAAGTCTTGTTATGTTATGAAATAGTCACGTGAAAAAAATTGCTTTTTTCTGCGGAGTCTGGTACTATATAGAATAAAATTTATTTATTCTCTATAGTAACAAATTCAAATAGTAATGAATCTGGACAAATAAATAAGAACGATATATTAAACAGCTCGAGATTTGTTTTATATGAAAATTAGATTAAATAAATCAGAATAAAAAGGAAAAAAAAATGGCGCACCACTGTTCAAATGATAGAAGTAAAACTTGTTAAGATATATAGATCTCTTTCTCTCTCTACATCACGCTTTTCTTCTCTTTCATATAAGAATCAGCTGGATAATATCGACTTCAGTTAGTGTTGAAATAATTCTCGTTATAAATGTACAGGTCCGGTCGATGACGACGACGACGGACGAGATCTACCTCGGAGCGACGGTGAGGGACGTGAACGACTTCTTCGAGCAGGAGACGGCGTTCCTGCAGGAGTACTATTCGCATTTGAAGGAGGCCGTCGCCAAGGTCGACAGGATGACCTCCAAACATAAGGGTGAGTACTCACCGTAACAAAACATTCCGATATAATCAGTGTACATCATGAGAAGTAAACTTGCAATACCAAGTTTCCGACTGCAAAAATCTATTTCCGAATATTATTTAACTCCCAGACAATTCACGTTCGTATGCATGATGATTTTAGATGTAGCGGACGCTCACATCAAACTGTCGTCCTGCATCACTCAGCTGGCGACGAGGGAACAGCCCTCCACGGAGCGGTTCCTCACGCGAGCGGCCGAGACCTTTGACAAGTGCAGGGTATGTACATTGTCCTTTTGGTGGTTTATATATAAAACGAGGTTATGTTTAAAATATATATTTATAATTAATTTTCTATATTATCGGCAGGATCACGTCTCATGCAGCTATCTATATATTAAGATTATTTTAAGATATATATCGTAGACCAATTTTTGTTAGTTAAGAATAAATAAATGAATAAGATAAAGCAGCTATCAATAATCTTTTCAGAAAATCGAAGGTCGCATGGCTTCGGACCAGGATTTGAAGTTGGCGGACACGCTTCGGTATTACATGCGGGACGCGCACGCAGCCAAGGCCGTGCTCGTACGGAGACTGAGGTGGGGGACTCGGACACTTTTGTTTATTTAACAAACGAATAAGACATTACGTCTCAGTTCCCGTGGTTTTTAGCGCTTTGATGATGTAAGGGATGGTTTACATTAAGAATCCCACATAACCCGTCTCCACCCCCATGGGGTACCTTTCTGGAGGTTTCCACTGCGAGAGAAAAATGGGATGGTTTAGATATCTTACAGTGTCGATGTCTATTGTTGGTGACAACTTCATGACATCAGGTTGCCCGGTCCTTACGTTTTAAAATAGGATTTAAAATTTGTCCTTTTTCTTAAGTTGTATAATAGATAGTAAATAACAAATGAATGCTATATTACGCCCAAATTTATTTGTTTTAGGTGTCTAGCCGCATATGAAGCAGCCAATAGGAATCTGGAGAGAGCGAGGGCCAAAAATAAGGATGTCCACGCTGTAAGTATTGTTCACAGATAAAATAAACTTAACACATCCCCGTACACACATAAATACACACTACACTACAATAATATTCGTGCACTGTCACATGCGTAGAATATGTTTTTTTTTATTAACAAAAATTTTAGGGCGCACAGATAAGCGAAGACCAAGTTCATACAACATTAATATATCAGTGGTGATATGTTAAATATTTAACTTAAAATACAAAATTACGTAACAGATTTAAAGAGAGCGTGACATGGTCTCTTACCATTAAAGTTGACACGTATAGTATTTTTATTGTGGTTTTTATAATACAAACAATGTCGTATCTCGCCGCTAGATGGCGTTGCAATACGTCAACTTGTATACCGTTTGATCGCCATGACAAATGATATATATCACTCGTCTGTATGATATGTAATAACTGGTAAAATTGTTACCTTTATTTTATATAAATCTTAACCAGATTAAAAATTGTGAACTGTCATTAAGTATATATATATATATTACAACAACGAGAAGTAAAGAAAAAAAAAACAACTTTGACCTTGATTTGAAGCGATATCATTGGTCGAGATCTTAAATAATCTTTGAAATTATGGATTCGCTTGGATTCTGAATGTCAGCTAAATTATATTATTATATTTGGAATTAAAGTGCATATAACTAGTTAAGTGGAATAGTGTTGTATCATAAATAAAGATATATTGATTATCTGTTTAAATACGTAACTCTAAGATTTATTGATCTCATTTTTCGATTCGAATAGACTATGAATGTATTGGACAGTTGTTTTTTAAAAAAACAATACGGATCGTTTGTATTTTTACTATCGGTACTTATGATTTTAGTCGTATTACACCTTCTCTGCCGTATTTTATTAGTAATTGTTATATTGTTATAATTTAAAAAATATATATCACTAATCAATATCACGTTCTCCTCCCATGCACACACAGCCGATGGAAGTCCAGGAGGTAATGCACGCTTTTAAACATTTGCATGAAAGCACGTTTTTTTAAATATATTATATATTTTTTAATTTTATGAAATAGGTGGACTGACAAATGGACACTCTGATGGTAAGTGGTCATCATTTCGAACATCGCCAATGAGCCTTGTTGGAAACGAAGATGTTATGTCTCTTGCCACAACAATACTGAGTATTGCTGTTCAGCGGTAGAATATCTGATAAGTGGATGGTGCCTACCCTGGTGATGGTGCGTTCACACAAAGCCCTACCGTCAATTAAACAACAAAATCAGTATCTAACAAGTTTAAATTCAAGGTCGTTCATCATTGAATACATTTTGATTTGTGCATTTATGATTGATTGAAATGGTATGTTGATAGTTTCGTTACCATGGAAACGGAAGTGAAATCAAAGGACATAACGCAACGTCTCTATGAGATTTACTTTTTTTATTGAAATTCGTAATTAATGTTAATGTATGTTGTCTATGTATATATGTTATAGGAACAAAATAGATTAGTATTTTAATGTTTCCTTTCGAATTACGATATTATATATTTATTTTATTCATTCCAACAAAATTATTAACATTTAGTTACATACTTGGCACCCGTTAGACTTGTTAGCTTGTACAGGAGACAATTTTCACTTACGACCTTCTACAATAACGGTCACGATTTTCGTTCTCATCCAATATAAGGCTTGCTTTCTGTCACTTTTAACCTAAAACGTTTAAAAGAGATAGCATTATTTTGTCTCGTCGAATTAGTGTTGTGTGTACAACAGAATCGGTTCCGATGTAGTGGAGATGGTTCCTTAGTTTGTCGAGGTAGTTTTAAGGTTTTGTCAACTGCCTCGTTAATTTTGTAGTAGCTTGCTTATGTAGCTGTATATCCCGAGGGCCCAGAGCTCAAATCCCAGGGCGCGTCGATCAAAAATTTTTGGATTTTTATGTTGAAAAATTTTAAGCAACAACGACGAGCTTGGAAGTTGGCAGTGTTACTTTCCCGTGCCTCGGATAACACGTAAAGCCAGTCGTTCTGCGCCTGTACTTTTTCCAGTCGGGTCATATTGTCGTTCCATTAGATTATGACTGTGAGGCAATAGAGAGTGCACTTCAGTTTGAGCAAACACTTGTGCACTATATTATGTCCGACGCAGTTGGTTAGTATCCCAAAAGTATATTAAGTATGGTAGCCGTGGCCGAAAACGGTTAAGAGAACGTCATGTGAGTGCTTATATACATATAACATATAATCGCACATATACATTGAGCCCCCCCCCCCCCGCAGGCGGAGCAGGCGCAGTCGGACGCGTGCGCGCGCTTCGAGCAGCTGTCTGCGCGCGCGCGGGAAGAGTTGCTAGACTTCCGCGTGCGAAGAGTCACCGCTTTCCGTAAGAGGTAAGTCGTTTATATAGCTTTTTTATTTTTATTTGTATGAATTAATGTTATTTTGACACGAACATTTCATAATCGTTTTCTTTATATATTACTAGAATTAACCTTTTTTGATGATTAAAAGAAAACAGCTTGTTCATGTCCCACTGCTGGGCATAAGTGATATTAACTCATGAAGGTTTTTGTGGCTTTTATATCATACTGTTCATCCTACATGCAGATTTCCTCACGAAGTTTTTCTACAAGGCCGAGGACGAGGTGTATTATTGAAATTAAATTAAGCATGAGATGAGTCAGTGATGCTTGCCCGAGTTTGGACTTTCAATCTTGGGTTTGAATTGTGTTCTAATAATCTGTTTCTGCTACATCTGTATTCACCAATCCATGTTGGAGTAGCTTTGTGGATTAGCTCACCAAACTCTCTCAACAACAGGGGATCTTTTGTCCAGAAATAGGTTACGGGCTGTTACTAGTTTCGATAGAGTTTTAACTTTTATTTATAAACTGCAGTTGACTTCAGATTCCAATAATGAACTGATTTTCATTTCCCGTCGACAGTTTGATAGATTTGGCGGAACTTGAGATCAAACACGCGCGCGCCCAGCAGGAGCTGTTCAGGAAATCCCTACAAGTGCTAAGGGAATGTCAGTAACGTGAGGGATGATAGCGTCGTCAATGAAATTAATTTGTTTATGTATTCAATTTTAATAATTAAACCTTATTTACATTAAATAAAAAAAAAATGGCTCTGGGTATTTCGTTGCAACTCATAATAAGAGTTGTAAATGTTGCTATCTGTTACATGATTAAATTTGCCAGGCTCGAAAACGCAAAAGCCGGATTCTGTGTCTATTGTCGAATATTTGGTCCTTTAAAGCCGGATATGTGTATATTTTTTTATATATCCTTCATTGAAATCATCTTCATTTTATCGATAACTACGCCTTATCTAGAATTTAGTTTGCTTTCGGCGTTTCATGGCATTTGTCGCAATGAAAGATATTATTTTTTCAAAAAAGAGCAAAAGGCATTTAGCTACATAATAATTTGATGCAACATCGACTTGCTAAACGTGTCGGATTACCTAGAGCCTACTGTAATTGTTAGGTTTATATTTTTCAACTCTTTAAACGTGAAAATGTCAAATTATTAGTTTAAATATCCCGCGTTTGCTAGTCTCTCTTGAAAATGGTCGCCGTGACTGAAATCTATCAGTAGAACATCATCATCACAATTTGCTTATAATCAACTTAAAATGACGACCATCTCGCTTGATTACTCCGCGAGAGGCGCTCGTGTATAGCGAGGTCTCTAGAAATGTCAAATGTTTGCGAGCTTTACATCGTGTAGGGCTTTGTGGGAGCCCGTCTGGGTAGATACCATCCACTTATCACATTTATCATCACACAGGCGTACTGGCAAATAACCTTGACCTGATGGTAATTGGTCACGACCGCTCAGATCTTAGCACTATGCCAACCATTCCTTACATCGCCAATGCGCCACCAACCTTGGTACCTTGGTTGTTATATTCTCTGTGCATGTAGTTACACTGTCTCACTCACCCTTCACAAACACACAATGATAGTAATCATTGCTATTATTTGATGAGTCGGTTGTACCGCGACGGGCTTGCACACACACACCAAATCTTCAAGCTAATTACAATTGTCTTGACATTAAGTCGTGGGAAAAATACTGTACCCAATTTGATGATATTTCCACGTTTCAAGTGATTTATAACGTTACTGTTGTAAGATATATTTGATTTATTTTGTAGTGATTTTTTTTTAGAAGTTCTAAGTAATTTTTCCTATCTTTATTTTGAATGCCAGTGAATGGCAACATCAGAATAAATGCCTTTGGCAAATTCCATTGTGTATTTGTAATATATGTACTGATTAGTATATAATGTATATCAAATTGATTTATTTAAGTTTTAATGTTTAAATAAAAAAAAAAACTATTCATTATGTTTATACTCTGTCGACGAGATTATTCGCTTTTTGACAGAATTAGTGATTGCAAAAATGTAACATATCGATTTTCATAATCGAGTAATCGAGCACCGATGTTTTTTGGTTATCTAAAATACATATTGATATTATTTTTAATTGAAAAATAATATTTTCAACGTAAATTATCTCTCACGCTAACCCATAATATAGTTTATTATTTCACGCGCGGGATTTGAACGCCCGTTTCTTTACAGCCTCCTGTGTAAACAGCCTAAAGTAAAGAATTGATTACACAGCAGATACTTTGTTAAAATTATTGGTGGGGATGTATCTTAAAATTTATGATAGCTATGTATATATATATTATATATATAAAGATTTATATAATTAAAACAATGAACGATTAGTCTGTTTTAGGTATAAGCTTTTTTTTTCTTTTTGTCTATTTAATTAACTTCATTGAATTAATTGAAAATTTTAAGTGAAAAATGCTTATAACACATTTATAAATATGAAATATTAAAAATAAATCGATTTTAAATTGTGAAAGATTAAAAACGTCACTATTTTTTATGTTATATAATAGAGATCGTTTTTGTGTTAAATTGATGTAACCATGGAGTAATGGATGAAATGTTATAACTTGGAATCTGTTGATTTTTTTATATGAATATATTCATACATTTGATGGTCTTTATAGGCACTGACTGAGATTTATTGAACTATCTACAATATTGATAATATTAGATATTATTACGTTTTACAGACACTTTTGTTTAACAGTTTTATTTCTGATTTTTAATCTGTATTTTTATTAACTAACATTGCATATATTGGCATTCAAATCATTTTTTTTTTTTCATATATATTTTACCAGTACTTTTGAATAGTCAAGGGCTAGCTCCGGTCCGGAATGCGGATTGTAACGAGAGGAACCGGCAAGAAACTTAGTATTAGATCTCGGTATACCCAGGCATTGGAGCAGTGCCGTTGAATAAGATTGAAAACGTGATATTTGAACGAAGAGATCTTCGTTCGGCAAGTAAATGGCAATGACCTTGAATCGGTTCTATCTATAGAAAAGGATTCAGATTTTCTTAAATTTATAAGTTAATCCATTTCGTTTCGTACCCTATCGTTACGTCAATGTTATACGATAACGTCTATTTATTAATATCGATATTTCCGGCCTTACTTATAAAGGTTTAGTTAAATTCATTCTCTCTTTCTGTCATCGCAGATTTGACATACGAAAGAAGAAAACAGCATCGTTTTTCTGATCGCCTGCTAAACATTTATAGGTAGAGGTCGGATAGTTTTAATTGTATTTAAGGCTACGTGTATATTATTACCCGACTTCGTATAAAGTGGGTGTATCTATAAGATGTCTAGTGTATTTGTTATAATCACTTGTTTTAGCTGTGCAGGGGGACGATGAAGTTATGATGATTATGTATATGTTAGGTAAATGTATGTATTAAAGGATTTTTATTATATTGAGTGTTTTATTTAATTTAATTCCAATTATATTAAGTTCTAGTTAATAAAGACTTCGCACGGATTGATAAGAAGGTGTCGGAGGATTTTGGTGTTAATAAAAACTTTTGAAATTTAAAATAGGTGGAAATAAAGTAACATCAAGTGGGCCAACCACAAAAGACCGGCGGGCCGCAAATTGACTACCGCTGGTTTACATAAATAGGTTTATTATGCAAAGGAAAATGCTTGATAATTTTTCGGGCAAGGAATTAAAGGTCGCAATTACCTCGCCAGTTTCATGACAATCGGATGAATGGTTTAGTAACGCATAGAGGACAAATTTACAAATATATATTTATAAAATATTATTTATTAAGATAGAAGCGTTTTTATTTATTTATGAAATAGGTAGGCGAACTGGTAAATTGGTCACTTGACTGTAAGTGGGCTGTTTGTAAGAAATATTAACCGTTCTGAACATCGCGAATGCGCCACCATCCTTGGGGCACTAAAATGTTATATCCCTACATGTAACAATTATACTAAATGTAACATTACTAAATATATTGCCGTTTAGCGGTAGAATATCTGATGGTGGTATATACCCGGATGGACTAACACAAAGCCCTACCAAGTAACATACACGTTACTTGCTTATTGATTGTCGAAAATCTAGCGACGGTTCGGCAAGAAATTCGGCCGGTTTTACGTAATAATATCACTTGTTTACCGATTTTTATTACGAACATAATTATTATAAATAATTATTATTTGTAACACAATCTAAAAATTCCTTATTATAATAATAATTTATTACACAAATGATCCTTATTATTTTTTGCTTTTTAAAAATTTAACATTTTAGTTGTTTTCTCAGATCTTGTATTCCGCAAAAATAGTTAATAGGGTTTGCGCAGTCAGGCTACACTTAACAAGCTTGTGTTTGTTCCTAGTATATTTATTTCTAACAAATAATTCTATCACAAAATCAAACATTATAAATTCCATCCAAAATAAAAAAAAAAGAATGTCAATTGTCAAATACATTTTCATAGACAATAAAAAGACCCAGAGACAATTATTACGTTTAACTAATTGGGTTAACTAAAAATTATGAACGCTTCAAATATGACGCGTTGCTATGGAAACCAAATTCACAACAAACGGACCTTCAAAACAAGCCTAGGCTTTAATATTGCATACAAAATATTAATATAAATATTTATTACATAGACATGGATAAGAAATACTAAAACATTGGTAAGAAGCATTCGTATGTATAGTTTAAATCTTATATGTAACCAGAGATATATAACGATATGAGTATGTTCTTACAATTTTAAATGATCATTTTAGAGGATTGTTTTTTTTTTTTTAACTACTCCGTACAATTTATTAAAAGCTTAACTTTATAAAATACAAAATTATATTAAAAAGAACAATATACACATAAAAATTTAAAGAAAAAACACGCCGTCTAAAAGATTGTCCTGTGGCATTGTACCCAACACGCTGGCACTATTGCCTCTGCATCACTGGATTGTTTTGAAATTTAAAGTTATAATCGGTTTTGAATGTAGATTCTACGAAGAAAAACCGGTAAAACAATAGTTAGTATTATCCGATAGTTAAATTACATAGGTGCTTTAAATAATACAACTGAATTATCATTTTACGTTTTAAATTCTAGCGAGTCGGTTTTCATCTGGCGCTGCTTTGATTTAAAGCGCCTGAATTTCCTTAACATTTTTATTATTGGTACATTCGGTTAAATTACATTCCACTGGTGGTAGAGCTTTGTGCAAGCTCGTCTGGGTAGGTACCACCCCACTCATCCGATATTCTGCCGCAAAACAGCAGTACTTGGTACTTGTTGTGTTCCGGTTTGAAGGGTGAGTGATGCCAGTACAGGCACAAGGGACATAAGATCGTAGTTCCCAAGGTTGGTGGCGCATTGGCGATTTAAGCGATGGACAACATTTCTTACAATGCCAATGTCTAAGGGCGTTGGTGTCCACTTACCATCAGGTGGCCCATATGCTCGTCCATCTTCCTTTTCTATAAAAAAAAAAAAAATTAATTATCGCGTAACTAATAACCCCCTTAAAGACGTATCCTTCCGTGACTATATCTGTTTTAGTTGTTAATTTTAAGTATTTACCGTTAAGTTGATGGTGTAACTATTTTAATAAATAAATAAATGTTAATACGTGATAAGAACCTGATATTAATACATTTACCTTTGCACAATAAGTCAATATTTTCTTATGTATATTATAATGAAACGGGTGAGTGTATGACTGAAATAGAACAAGAATTTGTTTGTTTTGTGTGTATACTGTATTATATCCTTCAATATTAACTTTTTGTTCAATTTAGACTTTTATTCTACACTTGCGAATCAGGGACGTAGCTAGCATAAAATATACATATTATTTACAGAATCAAGACTCCCTAACAATATAATGTTACATCAATATGGTCCCAACAACGTTCGGATTACTTTTATTATCGGCCATGGCGCTCGGAGTTCAGGGGAAATGGGTGGAGGGGAGAGTGAACACGAAAGAGGTCTGTTTGTTCCTATATAGCAGAAATAAGTGATATATTGTTTTGCTGTGTGTTGCACTCACAGATTATAAATAATTATTATTGTTATCGGTAATTTGTGTTTAGGGAAAGCGCTTTATTTTAGTAAGTTAAGTAATTTATACACAAAAGTAATTTAAAAAATTTTTAGAAAGTTTGTGTGTGTATGTATTTAAGATAAATCATTTAATAATTTAGGAAAATGTATCGTTATGTTTTGTTGGTTATTTTTGTATAGTATTAAAATTGTTAGTGCTCTGTGCTGGATAGGTAACACCCACGGATCTGTGTTCCGGCTAGAAGTCCACGTCCTCACGGTATAGACCACCTACCATCAGGTGGCCCATTTGCCTAGCTATTTTAAATTAAAAAAATGATCTATGAATCTAATTTACAAAGTAAAGTTTGATAGCGTTCGCTTAGAAAGCACCCGATAATTTCCCCACATTCATTGATATAATAAAAATTATTAAAAAAAAAAAACATACAGCACATAAACATACCATACGTTATATAGTTATATATCCATCCTTGTTTGCCTCTTTGATCCAGTGGCGAAATGTATAGCCGCAGACCCGGAGGTGATGGGTTCAAATCCCAGGTCGTGAAAATAAAAAGTTATAATGTTTTTCTATCGAAAATTATTAATAGCAGCCCGGAGACTGGAAATTGGAAGTGTGTACACTCCCGTGCCTTAGAATCTCCCATGAGATCTCTCGTGGCTAATCTCTCTTGAGATTGGCTGCCGTGGCCGAAATCGGTCTGGAGGACTATAATTCTTTTATGTCCTGAAACTAAAGCTATCGATATTAATCGGATAAGAATTTGCATCAATACAAAAAAAAAGAACCAAAGCACACACAATTCTTTTGTAAAGTATGTTAAAATGATTGAAATAAAGTTTCATATACTTATGTGTTAATACGATATGGAAGGTAAATCCATCTCACTTTAGTATTTTCTTATATTACAAGCTTCAAACTTACGTTTTCATGCTTACAAAAACGCGGAACCGGATTTCGAAATTAAACAAATCAATATATTATTTTCTAGAACTGGGCCTTTCTCGCGCGGTTTTGTTTTCTTTCACTGGAAGGACAGTTCGAATATCTGATAGAGTTTGAACGAGATATTGGGACGTTGAACTTGTTGCTTTACTACGATGATGAGAGCCAGTGGCCGTCGGTGTACCACAGTACCAAGGTGAGTTGATTCATCTATATATATACAAGTGAAATACCACTCATCACGAGATCTCCTAAGCCATGGTGCTGATTGACTTGAAATTTATCACAGTTACTCTTTCCTCGACGTAGACGCTCAATAAGATTATAGATATTTATACATATTCTGGAGTTTAAATGAACTTAAGATCTTAAATCTGTAGCCTAATGGGCTAGCTCCATTTACTTAGTTTCTTTTTTCATCACGAAGTTATGTTTAGAAGACTTACTATCGGTTATTTGCAGACTTGCAAGGAACGTGAGGCAGTACTCAACAAAGGCGGACAGAACCAGATAATAAAACTATCGCACTGGTACCCAGACACGGAGTACTCGGGTTGTATACTCACTCAAGCGAATAAGGAGTTGCCAGCCGGAAAAAGGTTTTTAAACGTCATTTTAATTTACAACAATTTATTTTGTAATTTTTTGTAAATAGGTTAGGTCATATAATAGAATTATATTGGAAAGTAAATCTAACAAATATTCTTTTTAAAATCAAAATGTATATTCAAATTTGTAAAAAACTTTAATGTATATTCAAATTTGTAGTTGGCAACCCTGCTATAATAGATTTCGACATTAAAAATAATCGAAATGTTATTTCCAGTTCGACGGCAGTTCCACAAACAACAACGGCGAAATTAAAGGATAAGAACACAAATTCAACCAAAAACGATTTACCCGCCGATCCCTCGTACTACGATAAATTTTTAAAAACGACTACCCCCAAACCCAAATCCACTATAGTCGATACAAATTTCACAACATGGTACGAACTATTACCAACCGATGAATTTAATTCAACCACAACTGGGTTGCCACCTGACGATGAATTATGGGAGAATATAGGGCCAGAGAATAATGCGAGCAGATTGGAAAATTTGAGGGACGTCGAAATTATGTTTGAAAATCAAAGCAACACCGGAGTAAGTATTATAAACAGGTAATCTTTTATTTTACACCACAGATAAAAACAGACAGAAGTATACTCTACTTTTAAATTGTTTATATTCCGCGAAATCGTTGTTTGATCTTACTCAAAACCATATTTTTTTTCTAAGTTTAAAGTAGACTTAAGTTTTTTTTAATCTAACTAGTACTAATTCACTATAGTTACTCTTTATAAAATGATTGTGTAGTCAACTGTTCATGTAAGGAATGTGTCAAGTCAGAAAATTATAGCAAATTGTCTATGGGCTTATCTTAATGTCTTTGATCAGTTCAACACTGAGATCACGTTAAAACGCTATGCGTGTGGTTTATGCCGGAAACATCTTTAATAATAAATTCGAATATTATTAATTAATAAACAAATAATACTAAAAAATATAGTTGAAATAATACACTATGTATATATAGTTATACAACTATCCCGCATATGAAATAAACCAAAAAAATATTGTTGAATAATAAGCGCATTACGTGTAGAGTAGGTGAGCGCAAATATTAGTGGAAGGTAAATAAACGTAGCACTGCTCATTATCGTAATTAATGTTTTTCAGCAAAAAATTAAACGCTCAACATTTGAACTCTACGAACGATATCGTCGACGTAGACTGTATTCGGAGTCCAATCAGAACGAGCTTAGCAACTCGAATGGGAAAACGGTTAAGTTTATCGTTACCTGCCACAATTCTAGAAGGTTCCGCTCGGCGAGGGAACGATGGTGGTTCATTGGTATCAGCAACTGTGATAATCCGAAGGTAGCGTTCATTTTATCTGAAAGTTCCTATATGGCGTCTTTTGTGCCAGCAACTGTTTGTTGAAAATTAAAATTATTAAAGTGATGGTAAATATCATATTACAAAATCAATAGATATACTTTTGCATCTAAAAGAAAAAAAAAACGCCTATTCTTGTAAGTGAGCCATTGTACAGGCACAAGGGACATAATATATAATATTTCTTATATCGCCTATGTCTATGGGCAGTGGTGACCATCAGGTGGCCCATTTGCCCGTCCGCTTACCAATAACATAAACAAGAACGCAATATAATTTTCTGATAACGTATTATAGTATTGTCTAATTAATGTGTGTATTTTTAAAAGTTTGATTAATTGATTTTATTTGTTTACTTAATATATTCCTTTTTTTTTAAGTGAAACGTTTCAAAATTGTTCACATAAGTCGCGTATATAGATCCTAGAGCTGTTTTTTAAGAATAAATTTATTTATCATTTGTATAATCTTGTGTTGAGATATATGTACATATTTATTTATTAACGTTTATTGGCATAAGATTTATTAATAGAATAAGTTAAAAATAAGTAATAAGCGCGGACTCTTAAGATCTACAGTATAATAATCGCTCTTATATTATAACTGAATACATTGTTTTCTTTTTATTTTCCAGGGACTGGATTTGCGTTACAAATTTTTGATGACGAACGGACCTAGCGGAGATTTTTGGCATGAACATTTCTCGGCTGACGAATTTTGTAAGTTACACCGTCTCTTTCATCTAGCTGCTAGTTACAGCTACATACCGCGAGTTCCTGGTATTTTATTCCCGTCTCTCGGCTATGAATGTATTGTGTTCTATTGAAACTATTGATGTGTAAGTATCTTAGCGTTCAGAACGAGTAAGCGTTAGAATTGGAGCGTTAGATGACTTCAGCGTAATATTTGTTATTTTCACATCAATTCTTGCGAGTATCTCAGCACTTAGACCATTTTATTAATTCAAACTTTTCCACTATTATAATTATCGTATTTAGTCTCGGTTATGTCTTAATACTCATTTTACATATTTATTATTCATCCGCCATAGACCTTACACACTCATAGCCCATAATTTCTAATCGTAGCTTCATCGTTTTAAATGGTATTAGTATATAATTATATTTAATATTAGTGTGTGACAATAAAATAAAATTGGTGGTAGGGCTTTGTGCAATACCTTTGGAGTGAGTTCAGTAACACCCACTCACCAAATATTCTACCGCCACACAGTAATATTTGGTATTGTTTCCCGGTATAAAGTGTCAATGAGTCAGTGTAGCAACTACAGGTACAAAGGACATAACATCTTAGTTAGCAAGGTTGGTATCGCATTCGCGGTATAATGGTTGATTAGAATATTTTACTGCGCCAATGTTTATGGGAGGTGGTGACCACTCCACTACCATCGAGTGGCCCACTTGCCAATCTGCCATTATGTAACTTGAAAACCAAAGCAAGAAAAACTTACGTAAAAATACTATTTAATTTTAATAAACACTTTAAAACGGTTACTATGTTTTTCAGACGTGCTCCCCATTCTGTTAGCGTATACCTTCGCGTACGTGATAGTCATGGTGGCCGTGGTGATGTGCAGCGTGGAACTGAAGTGCCGTCACTTGCTGCACACTACTTACAAGCTTTTCCTGGTGTCTCTCGTCGCCCAGCACGGTGGGGTCGCGCTGCAGGCGATGGCGACAATCCGTTACGCGTACAATGGAATTGGCAGCACTAGCGCTAAGATAACAGGTCAATGACTTTTCTTACTAATATTAAAAATACTAAAGTGAGTTCGTTAACCTTTGGATGTGTGGATATACTTACGCGATTATTAAGAATTTTGACAAACGCTGTCAAGGTTATAGAAAAACCTGACAGATTACGGAGCTTCAACTTATGGTCGCATCTTACGAAGCTTCGAACGAAGATTACGGTACATAGTAATGTTTTTCAGTTTATGGAAATTTTTAAAGTTATAGTATTTTAATGTATTTAAAAAATGCCTGCCTATAGTTTTTTTTGTTGGGAAGTGAGTGAAGAGTTATTATAGAAAGGGCATGTAAGTGTCTCAACCATTCGTATAGTGATGTAGTAGACACCAGACACAAAAGTCTGTCAAATCTTTACCAGCTCACACACATCACTTGATCATAACATTATCAATTTGGTTCTAAATTGCAGGTCAATTTCTTTGCGGGATATCGGAGACGACTTTTCTTTTGCTCCTGATATTGATGGCGAAAGGATATACCATCACTCGTGGCAGACTCAAGGTGGCATTTACCGTCAAGCTGACGGTATTCATGTGCTGCTATGTACTGACGTATGTGGTGCTGTTCGTTTACCAAGCAAAAGTGAGTATTCCATAAAGCACGAGGTGACCGTTCTTTGGCTCGTAAGTTAACTAATCAAGTAACCATATTTTGGTAAGCCGTAAAACAAAATTATAAATTTTGTATGAAAAAACTTTTTCCTGAATCGCGCTATCGTTTGGCTTACTGCAATATATATAGGGTCTAGAGTTTGAAAATATAGAATTGGCATTTTTGAAACGTTTTGTTCGAACAGGAACTGCGGAAATATTTTTTTAAATCGTGAGTTTACCATAATAAACTTGGTCGGTGAACCTGACAGGTTGACCTATTTTGAAGACGAATGCCATAAAAGTCATTAGGTTTTCTGTCGTGAAATTCTCAAGACCCGGAGTTTGGATGCTGGTAGTGCACAGTCCCATGCCTCGAAAAGCACGTTCATCCACTGTTCCTGCGCCTGAACTCCCATTGAATTACAATTGTTAGGGTGTAACGTGCACTTGTGTTCGTGCATTATAATATCTTTAGCGCAGTTGGCTATTATTCCCTAGAGTAGATATTACTTAACTTACCTAACCATTTTGGTCAAGTTTCTGATGTTATCAAAATTATATCATTTATATTTTATAATTTTAGGCCTTCGATCCAGGTGAAGTTCTCTATCTATATGAAAGTCCAGCTGGCTACGGATTGATTGTTCTACGCGTGGCTGCTTGGTGCGCATTCGCTTATGCAACGTTTTTTACAGTCAAAAAGTGCCCTGAAAAGGTATGCAATAAAGTATTTTAACAACGCTACTAAATATAATAGTAAAAAATATTATGATGAATTGCAAGTCATATTTAAGACTTATAATAATCATTACATTAAAAGCCGAGATGGCTCAGTGGTAAGACCGCGTGAATCTTAACCGATGATCGTGGGTTCAAACCCGGGCAAGCACCACTGAAGTTTTTCATGTGCTTAATTTGTGATTATAATTCATCTCATGCTTTTCGGTGAAGGAAAACATCGTGAGGAAACCTGCATGTGTCTAATTTCACTGAAATTCTGCCACATGTGTATTCCACCAATCCGCATTGGTGGAATAAGCTCCAAAACCTTCTCCTCAAAAAGGGAGAAGAGGCCTTAGCCCAGCAGTGGGATATTTACAGGCTGTGACCGTGAATAATCATTATTACTCTACGTGTATCCGAAAGCCTTGTGGTTAGAGTACGTAAATGTTGATTGAAGCAACTACTGATTTTTTACGTGCTTTACATGAATCAAAAATAATAGAGAAAAATCTGATACATATGTATGTATAACAGCGTGGTGGAATAAGGTTTAACACCTTCTTCTAAAAAGGAGGGGAGGCCTTAGCTCAGCTGTGGAACATAACTAGATGTGACTTTATGATTATGTAATGGGACGAGATCCCGCTGTTGACGTGCGCACTTGTAAATCTCGTGAGGACCATGAGTACGTCAAGTACAGTTCACACGAATTAGATTAAATTATCTTGGATCATTGTAAGGGTTGATTATTGTTTTTTTTTCAGAACATGTTCTATTGCCCATTTTTTATCTGTGGCACTTTATGGTTTTTCGCGGGACCGCTGTTTATACTGACTGCAAACTCTTATATCGGTAAGTATAACATTATATAATTTATTCGTTTTAACATAAGTCATTAATTAATTGCTATATTGACAATGTATTTATTGATTTATTAACAAGAGATATAATTTCTGTGCAAAATAAAATGACTAAATATGTCTGTTAAAGATAATAAATGTATTATAGACAACAAGCGTGGAATTATTATAGTACTTTTTTATTACTATGCTTGATATACAATTACCGAGTTTCTAGCCGATTCTTTTCGGTAGAATCTACATCCGGGAGCTTTATACTGTAAAGATTTTGTAAAATTATGATTTAAAAAGTGTTCATAAAAGTACTTGGACCACGTATTATGATACTTTTGATAGCAAGACGTATGTCCCCGCTAAAAGCAGTGTTCTAAGATTATAAGAATACTACTTAATAAAAATATAACTTGTTCTCATATAAGTTGCATATGTAATACTTTAAAGTACTTTTAAAATATGTTTAAAGATATTAGGAATATGTCAAATTATTAATAAGTACTAAATTGTCTATGGTCTCATTTAATATCTTTGATTAGATCTATGCCAAATAATTGTCATAAATTAATACATGGATAGTTAAATAAACAAGACAAAAAATATATAGAGAGAATAATACAATAATACGCTTAGGCAAACGTAGTGTATGACGCCCTGCGGCAAGGTGGACCGACGATTTGAAAAAGGTGGCAGGTACGGGATGGATGCGGGCTGCCCAAGATCAGGATGGTTGACGTTCTATGGGGGAGGCTATCGTCCAGCAGTGGACGGCGATAAGCTGATAATAATAATAATACAATATACATATTTATCTTCTAGATAAATGGGTGCGTGAGAGTGTCGTCACAGCTGTTCTGCTATTCATAACGTTCTGTGGTCACGTCATGTTCTTGGTCAGTCAATAGAATTAATTTACATCTACTTTGAAATGATATATAGATATAATAGCCGAAATGGCCTAGTGGTTAGAGCGCGTGAATCTTAACCGACGATCGTGGATACAAACCCGGGCAAGCACCACTGAATTTTCATGTGCTGAATTTGTGCTTATAATTCATCTCGTGCTTGACGGTGAAGAAAAACATCGTGAGGAAACCTGCATGTGTCTAATTTCATTGAAATTGTGCCACATGTGTATTCTACCAACCCGCATTGGAGTAGTGTAGTGGAATAAGCTCCAAAACCTTCTCCTCAAAAGGAAGAGGAGGCCTTAGCCCAGCAGTGGGACATTAACAGGTTGTACTGTTAAATTGTCTGTCAAACCCTTAAGTCTGTTAAGGGTTTGTTTGTATAGATTGTATTTTTTACGACGAGAAAATGCTCTAATTGATTGTAAGTGGTTTGTGTCAGTTTTATATTGTTGGTCGAGTAACTAGATACAAGGTTACAGATCCCGAGGTCCTAGGTTCAAACCCCAGGACAGGCCGATAAATCTATCAATCAAAAAACTCTTAAGTAACAGCCCGGGGTCTGGAAATTGGAAGTGTGAACACTCCCGTGTCTCGGAAAACACGTAATGCCATTAGTCCAGCGCCTAAACTCTTTCCGGTCGTGTCGGAAATTATGAGAGTTAGGGAATAGAGAGTTCACCTGTGTTTGAGCACACGCTTGTACTATCCCATGAGATCTATAACCGTGGCCGAAATCGTTGAGCTGGACACCATCATCATATTGCTGATTGCTATTGAATTGGTGTTGGTATATTTCTCATTTAACTTGGACTTGTATATTAATTCCCAAAAATTCTATATTTTGCGTAAAAATATATGTAAATAAAAATATTTTTTTAATGTGTTTATTAAAGATCAAAATATTTTTTTCAGTTGTTAACCCTGCCTGTGTTCGCGAACAAAAATTTCCCGTATCACGTGCGAACAACACAAATTGGAGTTATGGAGGTTGGTGCCCAACGTTAAAGACAGCCGAGTGAAGTGCTGATAATATCAATATTAAAACTGTATCTATTTTTATTATATTGTAACACTCTACTCGTACTTATATTAAAAAAGTAAGGTTTTTTAATATAAGTATGTACAGTACAGTAACAGCCTGTGAATGTCCCACTGCTGGGCTAAAGGCCTTCTCTTCCTTTTTGAGGAGAAGGTTTGGAGCTTATTCCACCATGCTGCTCCAATGTTGGTGCAGGTTGGTGGAATACAAATGTGGCAGAATTTCAGTGAAATTAGACACATGCAGGTTTTCTGACGATGTTTTCCTTCACCGTAAAGCACGAGATTAATTATAATCACAAATTAAGCACATGAAAATTCAGTGGTGCTTGCCCGGGTTTGAACCGACGATCATCGGTTAAGATTCACGCGTTATTACCACTGGGCCATCTCGGCTTTTAATAAGTATGTACGCACCCAATCTATTTTTAATCTAATCCACGCTTAATTAAACAAAGCTAGGCTATTAATAGTAATTAAATAAATTCTGTAACATAAAATTAATAATAACGTAATATGTAAATCATCTGTCAGGTGAGCCGCAGTACCAATTTAGACAGGTTTGGGCCCACGGCTTATCATCCCAGCGATGGGCCAGCCCAGACCGTTATCATACCGCTAACAAGGTAAGTACCTACTCAAATAATAAGATTGTTACAAAAATCTTTATTATAAAAAAGTTTTTAAAAATCAATGCGTAACCAATATTTTTACAGGCGAACAGAAGAATTAATAGATAATATGTACAGCCAATATATGGCGACAGCGCCGCCATTGTCGTTAGAAAATGATTCGTCAAAAGTTAACGGGATAAAGAGAACAGAAAGTAACACTAAAAACGGACTCACGCCACTCGCAAGCACGGAGACAAACTCTTCAGATGATATAAACCCTTCAATAAGCGATAAAGAGGTTTTCACCATAGACAGTCAAATGTCAAAAATTGAGCAAAATGCGCGGGAAAACGAAATGTCGAATCATTCAGTGTTGCCAGATAACGAGAATTTAACAAGCTTAGGGAATGGAGAGAGCGATAAGATGGATTTACCCGTGATTTTAAGGTCTAAAAGAAATATTTTAGCGCCTATACAGAGAGATGTTCCGATATGGTCGTTGGCTAAAGGCCCGTGTGTTGTGGCCATGCAGTTGAAAACGTCTACAAGTGTAAACGAAGAAGGTAATATTTTTTTTATTATTGATTACTTTTAAACGTGTTCGGGTTTGAGATTTTTTCGAAATGTATAATAACTTATGCTTAAAAACAACAGCTTGTAAATGCCAAACTGCTTAGTAAAGGCCTCCTCTACCCTTGAGGAATACTTCTAAGCTTAGAGCTTAGTCTAAAACGCTTACGCAACACATACATACAACACGTGTTTGAGGCGCTTATATTCTCTTTTGGTGGATCGCACGGCCAAAGGTTAAGATAATATAATATTGTTTTCAGATAATCAGCAAAATCCATCAAACGGCAAGAGACCTTCGCTCCGTAGTTCACAATCAAACTCTGGAGATATGAGCACAATACACGAAGGTCGAGAGAAGAAATATGTTCGTACGCCGACGGATATTTTCACTGTACCAACTAGAGGGTAGCAATAAGTATACTTAGTTTTTAAGCATGGCAACTTTTACATGAAGTTTTGTTTGTTTTTACCCAAATTTGATTTTCTATAATATTTATTTTTTATCTGTGATTGTCGATTTTTATGTCAAAGTTGTAGTTTTTAAATTAGCTCTGAAAGGTTAGATTGCCATATTCGGTAAGTCGAATGACACCTTGAAGGGTAGCATCTATTACCATGAGATACCAATTAGAAATAAGCCATAACGTTATAAGGTATCCCCACATGAAGTCCAAATCAGATAAAATTCCCACGAAACTACATTGGATTTTAAGGTTTTTGTATATATTGTAGTCAGCTTTAATACTCACTTTTATACCCTGTACAAGTTAGCTTGATCATTTTGACAGACGGACTAGTGATGAGAAACTGAAATTATCTATAAATAGTAGTCCAAAAAATAACGTTTTAAAATACTTGTAACTGTGACGAGGTGTGGGTGTATTATGTGTGAAATTCTTTATTGTTCTAGACATATAAAACATTGGGTAGATAACCGACGTTGGGTCAATATTCATAAGAAGTACCTATTTAATATTACAGGGTTATTTTTGGACCTCCCGCCAAATTTAAATAGGCGGTTCAGACCATGAAAGTAAACAACTTTCCCAAAGAAACGGGTCGAATTTTTTTTCACTTTTCGTTCGTTCATTCAAATTAGAATTCAATTTTTTTACCTTATTTTTCTAAAAAGAGATACCAGCTAAAGAGACCCCAACCAAAAGGACTCGTTCGTAACAATAACTTAACAATGATCTTTAATAATGATTTCTTGTAATCGATATTTGTAACAGTTACTGCCTGTTATTCGTGTCCCATCCGTCCGACCGATGTAACATTGTACAAGCGTCTATTATTTTTAGTGTTCCTATTTAAATTTTACTTTGAAGCAATAAAAAGTCTTAAAATTTTCGGATAACGCTTGACTTTTGTGTTATATGTATTATTTTCAAGCTAACTTGTAGGACAGGGTATAATATGGCATTTTTTGGGTTTTTCTGTATTTTTATCGATAATTAAGGTATTTCAGATATGATAAAAATAATTTTAAATATTGTTAGCATAATTTTGAACGAGATTTTCAATCTTTAGCAATAAATAGTATGGAGTGATATTTTCTAGTCAAATAAATGAATTTTCGATATCTTATTTTATTTATTAAATTTACCTGCTTATATCGATGTACAGTCAAATCAATTTGGAGAGGTATGCACCGTCTGTAGATAAAAAAATAAACAAATACTAATATAGGCATTATATCGAATCGATCAAAGGCCTCTAGGCGCTTTGACATTCAGACACCTCCATTTCAAAGCGATTAGAGTCATACTATGTTATTTTTGGATGGCGGGATCTCAAGGCTGGTTCCTTATAAGCCTAGGCATCCGAGGCTGTTTGTAAGGCCTTTTAAACATTCTTTAACGGGTGATTAGCGGCTACGAGCCTAAACACCAGATGCTATAGTATTGTAGTCATAATGTAAGAAGTTGAACGACGTCGTTATATAATGTAGACGGTAATATAAGTTGTACCCAACGTCCCCGCGAATTGTTATCGGCTACGGCGGACATGTAGCAGCCGCGTCATCTTGTGTGGATGCGCCATTACGTTTAGTATGAAGCAGAATGGTCTAAATTTTACGCATGTGAATCTGCGAAGCGCATTTACTTACATATCATATACAAAAACCTCTAAAACGCGCTGCAATTTCTCCTATAAATTATATGTATATTCGTTTAGTTCTTTCACAGTTATGCATTACAAAAAAACCATATTCTTATTCATTAGTATAGACAAAGGTGTTTCTAATAATGTAATATAACCAAAAACATATTTTTAAAAGCGATTTATTTATGTCTTAATATGTAACAACAAATAGACCCATTCTTAAAATACTTATTACTATAAAAACATTTACCAAAGTTTTGGAAGGTTGCCTGTCAAAATTTAATCTATTTTTGACACATCATTCATATAAAAACAAATATAAACATTTGCAATAAACAAAGAAAATCTTCAAAACTTACAAATAAAATCTCACGCATAAAATCACATATTTATAAAAACAAATCCTTTAGAAAATGATTATAAAAAAAACAATTATTTAGTACATTCTTTTAAATTTTAATTTTCCTTTTTTATTATAAAATCTGCTGCAATATACGAGAATACATATAAAGTTGTATGGAGTAGGTCTGAACTCAGTCTGATCTCCCAGTCATCACATATTTTACCGCTTAACAGCAATACGGTATTGTTGTGTTCTGGTTTGAAGGGCGAGTGAGCCAGTTTCACCAGTACAAAGGACATAACACTTTAGTTCCCAAAAACAGGGCGTATTGGCGAAATAAGATGGTAATATTTTGAACCAGCTACTTGCCAGTCTACCGAAAAGAATTTAAAAAAAAAACTGTCCGGATTAACACTTTAATAAAAAAAATATCATCATTTTCAAAATTTAAAAAAGCAAAGCAAGAAAAATATACGTAATAAAATTACTACTTAATTTTAATAAACACTATATCAGTATATTTAAAAAAAAACATTATCACAAAATAATTATTATAAAAAGAGATTAATTTTTAGTCTGTTTACTCTTTGATAGAAACCATAATTACATGTCATAATTTTCATAACGAATTATTGCTATAATTCCATTATATACAAAAAAAATATACATAAGTTCGAATATGTTTTATACAATATGTTACCGGATAATTGAAAGATATATACATATGTACTGTCACATTATTAAACATTGAATTTATTACATCATTGAACATTTCAAGTCACTATACACATGATGGTACATTCGGCTCTCATGTTTTAAAACTTTAAGTAAACGTAATAGATGAATAGCTTATGTACAAGAATTAGTAATCAACTTAAGACTGACAATTGCTTAAAATTATATTTCTGTTTCATAACACCTTCTTCCACTTAGTTGCTTGTCGATAGTTTACTATCGATAGACAATCGATTGTTTATCGATAGTTAAAGTGTAAACAATTTTATCGATATTATAATCACGTGTGAATACTATCGGTAGTATCGATAGTATTGCTGTTATCAATAGTATTGTGTACGGAGAGCTATAATTACTATCGATAATATTGACACAAGACTATACTTTTGATAGTATCGATATCCTGAATAGTTTTCGAGGTCAACTATCGATAGTCAAACTATCGATAGTTCTGCAACACTGCTTCTACTTAGGTATTAAATTGTAATGACCGCTAGTTTATAATAAATCTAAACAGACTGAAAGCTGTCAAACAATTTTAAACGGCGCCATATTGTTTTTAATATAAACTAACCTAAAAGATAACAGAATATCGAAGTTTGCTATTTTGAACGGTTAATTACACTTATTTTTGACGATTAATATTATATATACTAACGGCCATTACAATTATATATATATAAATATGTTATAAAGAAGTGTGCTTTTAAAATAACATTCACATGACAGTGACTGATAATATCCGTACGACGTTGACATCGCTGTCAATCGAATTTGACAGTAATTTTAAGGCTGCCTCACGTTTTCATAAACGAATCACCCCAATGTCCGGCCAATTTGGAAACAGTACGCCATTGGACAGAGTTTGCGCTGAGCAACATCATCAAAACTTTGACCACTGTATCTGAAGGGAGATACGCGACCGTGGACAATACCTGCCTCTTATAGCTGGTCCAATAATATCTACTGGCATGCATGGTTAAACCAAGATTATCCCGCCTTGGTAGATAGTTAGATACCTGCTCAACATTTATTCTACCGCCAAACAGTAATACTTAGTATTGTTCTATCCTAGTTTGAATGGTGAGTGAGCCAGTGTAACTACGCACAAGGTACGTGACATCTTATCCCCAAGGTTGGTGGCGTATTGACTCTGTAAGATGGTTAATATTTCTTAAACGTAGGCAGTAAGGGCACTGTTTGCTAGTCTGCCTTCTTATTTTAAATAAAATAAACTAATTCATCGATATATTTTGTTCTTTACTCCTCTTTGAACTCCACCCTAGACATTCAATCTCGAATTATTAATTCGAATTCTTAAAAAAATGTCACCACATATGGGATTGAATATAAACAAACAAGGTTGACCTTGAAATGAAGCGATATCATTGGTCGAGATCTTGAATTATCTGTGGTGATCATTGTCAAGACAAAACGACGGCGAAGTTATTATTGCAACTTTGGAAGAAAAATTTAAGTGGATATAAGTAAGTGAAATAGTTTTGTATTATAAATAAAGATATATTAATCGAGAACTGTTTATAGTGTATACCTAATATAATATATATATATATATAATTTTATAATTATTATATAGCAGAGCTAAAGCGAATCGTACGGAATATGTAAATCTATGATTTGTTTATCTTGACTCCTGTTCGATAGGAATAAAATCATAATGGCGATAAAATGATGTTGTTTAGCTGTTGGTGACACTTTTTTAGGAATTCCAAACAGTTACAAACAAAGAAATTACTATTTCGATTTAACGGTAATCGAAGCTATTAAAACAAAACCTGAAACGTCCAGTATCCTTCTTTAACATCAAATATATTTATTATAAAAGAAATACTGTTTAATAAAAAACTTTTAACTAACTTTCTATATATATTACAAAATACTATGCTATTTTATTTAAAGAAAAAAAAACAGATAAAAAATAATTAAAAAGAAATAATAATAAGCAAGTTGCTTTAAAAAAATATGCTACAGATTAAAAATCTTTAAAATTGTGACATAAAATTTTATCCTATATTTAAATACAGTTCGACGTTGATGCGATTTTTAACACTATGTTGATCCAAGAAAAACAACACCAAAATTCAACCAACCAACCATCCAACTTGTATTATAATTAAACACATATTGATCTTCATATCGGTCACGGTGACCAGTTTCAAGGGCGAATAGCCAACTGTGTCGGACATATTACAGTGCTCAAGTTCGCAAACATAGCTGCACTCTCTATTTCCTCACTTTCATAATCAGCAATAGCGACTTGAAAGAGTTCAGGCGCTGGACCAAAGGCCTAACGTAAAGCACGTTACATCCTGGTCCTGCGCCGAGGCATGGGACTCTATACACCCTTCTAGCCACTAGACTAGTTGGAATTGTTCAATTGACATCGATTTCAAGGTCAAAATTTTACATCACAAATGTTGATAAAATTTAATAGATAATTATTAAAATATCTTAATTTAAATTATAATTAAATAAGCAAATAAATTCAATTTAAAAAAAATAATGAAATACATAATAAATTCATACAATAGGAAACTTGTTTTGGTAAATTGAATACCAATGAGCAATTAAAAACGCCGACTGACCAATCGCAGACGAGCAATAACGACCAATCAGAAAGCTTTATTATTTAGAAGCAACGTTTGAGTCAAACGTGTCATTTGTAATGGGGATTAATGCGTTTTTTTTTATTATCGTCAACACATATTCACTGTATTACCAATATTTCCATTATATCCTGTTAATGCCGGTTATGCGGATAAAACCAGCGACTTCCACATCACTGGTTAACCTGTTTACAGTTGTACTATTGACGCTAATAAGATATATTATTAAAAAGAACATTTAAATCGTTGCAAGTCTGCGGTCACATGTACCGAAAGGACCACCACTTTTATAACCATTTTCTCATTTTAATTGGCATTTCTCGTATCTGAGACAGACTTTTTGAAAATTGGAATGCTTTAAATTCAAATATTGGCCACGTGGCGCCACTGTCGCTTTGATTTTACCGCTTATTTTTGTGTAGCGTCTATTCCACTCACATCATAGTAATTATGATCAATGAATTTGACTATATTTTCATCAGAATAAAACGAATGTAACCGCGATTATTCTACACTTAAAAGAAAACTAAAATTTTTAAACGTGACGTCATAATGTTTAAGCCTCTATGTGTTGACAGTCGTTCTATATGATTTCGTTTATACATAATACTTATTATTATTACGCACACATTGCAATGCTATTCTGTAAGAACTTCACTTCGTATCTCACTTGTGAAATGTCGTATAGTGACTTATGTTGATACGCTATTTCGTTGCTAATTTTATAATTATTATAGTCAATATCGCATATCAACTTCTGTCATTTCAAGATTTTATTCTACGGTGAATAAGAGTCTGTGATTACTGACTAGCTCTATAGGTTATTTTGAAACGCACCATTCGATTTTTGTTTCTATTTTTTATTTTTTATTTAACCAAATCGTCATTTTTTTATTAATATATAATCTGTCGATTTGTGCAAACATCACGAGCTCGGTTACCGCTTGTAATTTGAAGGATATCAATATTTAAACGAACAACATCAAATCCAGATACAACAGAAGTCACGGGCACAGATTATCAACAATAAATTCTTATTTGTTCCGAATTCGAAATTCGAATTTTGATTTTTATTTCTATGAGAAGTCCTTTATTGTTACATATGAACTAGTGTTCGTGTCCCATAGTCAGAAGTACTGGAAACATTGCACCGATCGCTAATATTATAACCTCGCAGAGCTGTAGCCCGCCAAAACCTTTCTTTGTTGGGACGCCATCTTGGAGGGGTAACAGCGTATGTGTGTGTGAATGCGGATGTGTGAGTTCAGGTAACACGTGCACTGTTGCTACATACAAAAACGTTCCCGCCGAAAACAACATCGCAATACCTGAAAGGAAATATATTTTTTTAAATTATAATAATAATAAATTATAAATAGGTGTATAATTATATATATGTATTATTAATGTACAATCGATTGAGGAGCCAATTTGTATGTATGTTGTTGTTATAACAATTATAAATATTTTTAATATTCATACGAAAAATAAGCCAACGACAATTTATTTAGAGGTGGTAGGCACCAGAAAATTAGATGAAGGTCCCCGAGAGTCACCACTCACTCGCCAGCTATTATACCACACGATAGCAATGCTCTGAATTATCATTCTGGTTTAAATGGTGATCTTCTCGTGACTGATTTTGGTCATATTCACAATCCGATACGACCGGAAAGAGATTCGATTTTGTATTCGAGGATTCTTAGTACGCGAGGACCAACGCCAGTACCAACTTCGTACGTCGGGCCGATACAGAGATTTTATTGACAGGTCTGTCACATATCCTATGACATAACATCTCAGTACGCCCCCCCCCCCTGATTAGCTTTGCACTAAATTTTTCGTTTTAGTCTTTATTGACCCTAAGGTTAATTCTATACAAGATCGAAAGACCAGTTCTTACCGGTCGCGTTGAAGTCACTCAGCGTCTGCTTGCTCTCGTTGCCGATACCGAAGTACGTGAGGACGGCGAGGAGCGGCGCGGCGCACGAGAATATCAGGAGATGCTTCCTTATACGGTTTCTGAGCAAAACGGGAACGACAAAGCATTCAAATTATATACAATATGCAAATTTATCGTTTGCGAATCTCAAGGGACTTTGTGCACTAGACGAATGTCCAGAACGTGATCGTTACTTTATATCCTGATTAAAATCTATTTTGTGTATTTAAATAAATAAATAAAAAGGTCGTTGCTGCGACTAGTGTGCTTTTCAAATGGTCTCTTTAGTCACCCTAGTTATGGCCGTTTAGTGCGCAAAGTCCCTTTAAGACAAATCTTTTCACGATATTTGTTTAACCTTTTTACGAGTTATGCCCAAAACCTTTGTGTTGGTCGAAACTTGGCTGAGGTTTCATGTGTATTTAATTTGTCTTAATATTTCAACTGAGTGAAGGAATATATATCAGGGCATACACAGATATTGCCCAATCCCCGCATTGGTATGTGAAAATAAAACCAAAACTTCTCCATACAAAAGAGGATTTTTATCTTGCTGGAAAAACGCATCCACGTGTTAACCCAACATGAGGGCACTACACTCTAGCAAAAAATTAGGCAACGACGCTAACCAAATACACTTATTGATCATACTTTTGTATAGTCACAATTTATTTATTTAATTACTTATTTATTAGGAAGCCAAGGCTTTAAATGTTATACTAAGAAATACATTTTCTTAATACATATATGAAAGCTAATATAGCCGAGATGGCCTAGTGGTTAGAACGCGTAAATCTTAACCGATGATCGTGGGTTCAAGCCCGGGCAAGCACCTCTGAATTTTCATGTGCTTAATTTGTGTTTATAATTCATCTCGTGCTTGACGGTGAAGGGAAACATCGTGAGGAAACCTGCATGTGTCTAATTTCATTGGAGCGGCGTGGTGGAATAAGCTCCAAACCTTCTCCTCAAAAAGGAGAGGAGGCCTTAGCCCAGCAGTGGGACATTAATAGGCTGTTACTGTACTGTACTATATATAAAAGTAGAGTAGACCAATTATAGGCTAACTTAACACACAAATAAAAGTTGTTGCTCACTTATGTACACTCTAATTGACAAAATTTTAACTTATATATAACAGGGTCTGATAAAATATATAACTGAATTTTTACTTTGATTATAATTATATACGGGGTGGGATGACTGGTGAATTACTATCAATATTTTAGGAGCATACTCGGTACATGATTCTCATTCGAATTATGTAAAAAAATAGGTACATTAAGTACCATTTGATCAAATTTACATAAATTGCGCGCGTGCGGCGTGGTGTTTGCCCCCCGCAACCCCTGCCCCGCGGCTAATTAGTCGGGCGAGCGCCGTCGTAAGGTTCGTCCATCTTCCCGCGCGCGCGCCCCTAGCGATCGATCTTACGCGTATACCTAATCCTTCGTGTGTGAGTGTGACCCGTCATTAGTAATTAGAATTATAAAAAAAAAAGATAGGTAAACAGTTCATATTATTTTTTGTCCCAAGTTCATATCATTTACCTAGTCAACAAATTTGTTGCTTAAACGAGTGAAATATCTTGGTATCTTTGCCTGTCCTAAGCCAGGTTTAAAGTATGAAGGGGGATTGGATCATGCTTGTTTATCAAAGGTACCCTGCTACCCTGTTAACACGCGGCGGCGTTTGGACGTAGGTAAAGTACCGCGCGATAACTGAATGTACCTACCAGTGTTGTGTCGTCTGCGCAGCTAGGGTGTCCACATGACGCGTAATTAATTACATAATTATTGGTTAACTTTACTTAGAAGTTTATTAATATTTATGATATATGTATTTTTTTGTCATATATGGTCGTCAAATATCACGTCCTTAAATATTGATAGTATTCAAACAGTCACCCTGTATATAATAATAAACTAACATTTTTTTATTTTATTTTTTTATTAAATAAGTTTAATTTACTTATAGAAGATATATTTAAATCTTCTAATCTTATATTTGGTATATTTGTGTATCTGTGACGCAGTGCGTTGCTAGCGATGAAGCTTGAGTCTATTTATTTATCTAAATTACCTTTCCAAGCCGGCGTGCAATAAGAACGTAACGAGACCGAAGGCGGCGGGCGCTTTGTGCAACATTATCGCCAGGAACACGATCAGCTCGACGTCCGCGTGGGAAGTGGTAGCGGCAGCCCCGAGAGCTACACCATCAGCTAAAAACCACATAAATACATTAGAAGAATATATGCTGCTAAGCTAACTTCAGTCAGCAAAATTTCTATCGGAATTTCGAAAATTAAATTGGATATAAGTAGTTAAATGGAGTAATGTATTGTATTACAAATAAATATATATTAATCAAAAGCTGTGTACATAACATCATAGAGCTATTAGCAAATCGCATGGATTATGTTAGAGTTCTTGACTTGGTGATAGGTTTTGTGGTAACTCATCTGTATAGGTACCACCCACTCATCAGATAATCTACCGCAAAACAGCAGTACTTAGTGTTGTTGCGTTTAAACCGGATTAGAGGTTGAGTGAGCCAGTTTAACTACAGGCACGAGGAACATAACATTAGTTCCCAAGGTTGGTGGCGTATTGGCAATATAAGGAATGGTTAATATTTCTTACAGCGCCAACGTCTATGGGCGGTGATGACCACTCACCACCAGGCGACCCAAATAAAAGAAACTCCTTCCTCATTTGGAATAAACTAAATGCATGATGGTGACAGAAAAATCTATTGTTAACTTTTATAATATAACTAGAGATATTAGAAAAATCGCATGGAATGTGTAAATCTAAGTTTTGTTTATCTTAACTCGTCCTTACTTAGGAATAGACATATATCTTTTTTAGACTGAATTGAAACCTTTGACAGATGTCATTGACAGTTGACATGTACCGTCAACAAAACAATAGATGACACGAAAAAAAAAACAAAAAAAAATCTAACGCATGCCGATCATCAGCCATTTACAAGAAATGGTACAAAACACTCACCAGCCGCATGTACCACCAGTCCGACGGTAGCGGTGATGTTCTTCTCAGTGGGATTACTTGTATCATTGTACTTTGAAGACATTTGATCCACTATTAACATGAAGACGAAACCTGAAAAAATAATGGGTTTACATTAAACTAATATGTATAATAAATTGTTAAGTTATGTGTGTTTGTTCCTTCTGAATTTATACAAAACAAATCCTATAGAAAGGGATTTTAAAGCCATTAAATAGCAACCTTTTTTAATTATGTACAAGTTTGGTATTATATATATAATACCAAACCAAATATATATATATATAAGAAAAAATAGTAAATAGTTTGAACGCATTGCAAGTTTTTTTTTAATTTCGATTATATTAGTTAGTTTGACTGCCTGTTTAACATCCGAAAGTCCTGGGTTTAAATCCTAGGTCGGTAAATTAAAAGTTATTGGGGTTTTCTGTCGAAAATTCTCAATAGCAGCCCGGAGTCTGAAAGTTGGTACTGGTAAGTTGGTGTGCACAACGCAGTGCCTCGGTGCGCACGTAAAGCCTTTACCTTTCCGGTCGTGTCGGATTTAGAGCTAGGGAATAGAAGGTGCACCTGTTTTTGCGCAAACACTTGTGCACTATAATATGTCCGGCGCAGTTGGCTAATCTCTCTTGAGATTGGTCACCGTGGCCGAAATCGGTCTGGAGGGCTTTAAAAAATCCTAGTTAAGTTACTCTTTAAGTGAAAAATGATCTTTGCGAAACAAAGTATCTTTAAACCGAAAGTCGAGCTGGATATTTAACACGTACATATCAAAATCAAACCCCACCACCCCGCAAGAGTTAAATCAAGGCTTCGCTCGGATGACGTAAGCGCGCCGTTAGCTAACAGAATGAACGCGTCGATGGCGAGCGCGGTGACAAAGGAGGAGAGAAAGGAGCATTCGGCTCGCGTCTCAAACTCTTGCGTGTAATATTTTATTCAAGTGGGCTTATAGGACATTAGACAGCCACGACTACGGCGAGTACAGAGCAAAGTCGATTGGATTTAAGCCCACAATCTCGAAATATACAGCCTCTTAAACTACCCAGCAGACCAACGAAGTACAAATTATTATTACGTTGTTATTAATATATATTAATAAGGAATTTATATTATTATTGAAAACACAACGTGTTAGCGAAAACCAGTTTCAAAAAGGAAAACTGCAATATATCTACCTATATTATAAATATTCATATTTTCCTGTTAATTTGCTTATTATATATAAAATATTAAGTGAGAAATTATTTTATATAGATATTATTTATATATAGATTCATTACGTGTATCAAGGCTCTTACGATTTAGCTCAATTTATGTATTTAGATATTGTTATTGTACAGTACTACCGGATAACCGCAAACACCCGAATAAATAAAATAATAACGGATCTCGGTTATTAATTAAATTAGACGGGCCGGTTGGCGTGTTTGGTAGATACTTGCCTTTCACGCCGAAGGTTGTGCAGACATTTGTGTGCATGAACATGTCTGTTTGTCCCGAGTCTGGGTGTAATTATCTATATAAGTATGTATTTACAAAAGAAAAGTAGTATATGTAGTATATCGGTTGTCTAGTTTCCATAGTACGAGCTCTGCTTAGTTTGGGTATGGCCGTGTGTGGATAATATCGCGGGATATTATTATTATTATTAATCAGATAAAGACTGAAGAATGCAGACATACCCAACACAAGCGATATTCCAATAACAGAATGAAGATCATCTTGTCGACTCGGTTCGGGCGTGTAGTCCTTCGTCACGAGAACAGTACGCTCCGCGAACAGAGCTCGCACCCCCTCTGGAATGATCACAGCCAGTGCTGTCCCGACAAGCAGACCGGCTCCAAATACTGTCACTTTGAGCAACTTATCCTGTGAAAAAGAAGAAAATTTATATATAGAAAAAATACTACTGTCTGACTAACTCATTACGAGACCTCCAAAACAATAGGTTCGATTGCAAACTTATCATACTATATATCATTATCATTATTTATACCCTTATTATATTAATATATATATTATTTTTATTTATTTTTAATTTTATTATAATTGGGAAATATACAGTATACACCACATACATTATACAACAATTAATTCGTTCACACATCAATCAAGTTTCCACTCAAAACTAATTCATGCATTAAACAAGCAATTTAGTTAATTATAAATATTAATTATGAAGAATCAAACAGCTAACACACTGCAAACTAGTGAAATATATAAATAATAATAAAAAAACAATGACTAAATTGACAAATGCTCACTAACTCTTTTTTTAAATGTATGGAACGTACAAGAAAACATGTCCACGTCATTAAACTTCCTAATGTATCTCTTACATGAGCGATATATAAATTCGTTTTGTGCATAATTGGTTCGAGTGGAGCGTAAGTGGAATAAAGCACTATTACGTGTATTCACTTTTTTACACCTAAAGTAAATTTTGCTTAAAAGATATGGACTACCATTCAAGTTATGCATCAGTTTAAATAAAAAACTTTGATCTCGCAGTGTACGACGATCCAACAAGGATCATTTCAGGCGGATTTTGATTTAGAGTGAAACATTTGGAATTAAGATATTTAACGAATTTATGTTGAATTTTTTCTATTGTATCAATATAAATTTTATATCGTGGATTCCAGACTACAGAACCATATTCTAGCAATGAACGGACAAAGCAATTATATAACAGGATAAAGGTGGTGTCATTTTTAAAATCTTTACTAACTCTGAGTATAAAGCCAAGCATTCGAAATGCCTTGGCAACTATATAATATTTTCTACGAGACTGTATTACTTTGTAGCTTACATAACGTTTTAACGCATTAACTTGGAAAATCGAAAATTTGTATTCTAGTTAATTAAAGATACACAAAAGAGATAGTAACCACAAAAATGCGGAGCAAAAATTTTAAGCATCTTTTTAAAAAAAAATCGTGCGGTAAAGGTTGCGCGGTCTATTGAGCATGGCTACTATGCATATAACTCTTAAGTACAGTCTCGTAGAAAAGTTTAGGCTCAGGAATATCATCTGTCGGCTAGTTTCAGCGGCGTTACTTTTATATACATCAACAGTCAATTATTGTCCACTGCTGAACATAGGCCTCTCTCAAGGTGCGCCAAAGCTCCCGGTCCTCCGCCTTCCGCATCCAGTCGGTGCCCACCACCTTCTTAAGGTCATCGGTCCACCTGGCTGGAGGGCGCCCTACGCTGCGTTTGCCGATCCGCGGTGTGATTCCATCATCTCCCGGAGCTTTGTTGTTTTTAAGCTGCTTTAGAGCCGCCCTAATGTGGCCTTGGTCAACGACCGCGAGTAATGGCGCGTAAGAGGGGCGCGCTGGTAATCAGTACTGATTCCCACAGGTTTATCTGATCTTGAAGAGAACAACTGCCCATAAAACTTTTCTACTTCTCCAACAAACTCAGGCCTAGAGTTAACGACCCCACTATTTTCAGTTCTGAAAGAGACATCTCTAAATATGTGTCTTTTATTCGAAATGATAAAGTCTATCTCGTTCCTTTTCATGTTATCGGGGATTCGCTAGGTCGACCTCCTTTTGAAAGAAAGAATTCATCAAAAAGAATTAGACTAGTACTCCCCCAATCTCATCCCGAGGGTGTCGTAAGAGGCGACTGAGGGACGGGGAAAAGGGGGGATGGGCAGATGGATGCCCACCATCTACATGGTGGATGCGCTTACAAAAAGGCCCCCAGTTACCGGCAAGCCCGCTAGGTCCGACCAAGGTAGCGGTCGCGATATCAGCAGGGCAGGGGGTGCGAAGAATCATCGGTTCATGGCAGGCTACCATAAAAAACGACTTTACATGGCAACGTATAATGAACGCTCGATAAAGCTGGACCATCACCTCGCCAAATTAGAAGTAGAGTTAAGTCATATAAACTGGCATATACTGGGGTTATCTGAAGTCCGAAGACAGGGGAGGACACGATAACTCTAGAGTCCGGTTACTTACTCTACTTCCGCGAAGATGAATACCTCTCCCAGGGTGGTGTCGGTTTTCTAGTCAAAAAGGATTTCATTAGCAGCATTGTAGAAATCAGTAGTGTGTCGAACCGGGTAGTACGCTACCCAAGACAAGGTACGCCTTGTCCTAAAACTTTCCGACAGGTACTCCCTGAAGGTCGTACAGGTATATGCGCCAACTTCGTCATGATGTGGTAGAATCGATGTACGAGGACATCGCAAAGGCCCTCAACAACACCTCAAAGGCCCACTACAATGTTGTTATGGGAGACTTGAATGCTTAAGTGGGAGTACAAGATAACGGTGAGTCGAAAGTTACTTTTATGCTTCACTTTAATTATATATATAAAATTTACCTTATATGTTAAACCGCGAAGGATAATAAATAACACATCAATAAAAAACATAAGGAAATAAACCAGTTCATTTTCCACTAGCTTTCGCTTGCGGCTACGCGCACTTGTGAAGGAATTAAGGCAGGTATTAAATAGTTTTAAGCCAGGACATAATCTTTCTCAGTTCCAAATTCCAAATCCAAATCTGTTCGTGAACGAATACCAAAAATCCATCCATTCTAACAAACTTTATAATAAAAAGGAAGTCTAGTGTTAAATAAAAAAAAAAAAATTAAAATGTAGATTAAAAAAACAAACGTTATTGTCACATGTTGTAACTCTTCTGTTATCGAAACAATATGTAATATATAAAATTGTGCAAACGGCAACATGTTAACTTCGTGATGAAATATTAAAGAAATAAATTACTTTTCTTTTAGACATATTTATTTGGTAGGGCTTATATACCAAGCCACCACCCAATGATCATTTATTATATACCAAGCCGAAAGACCTAGTATTGTTGTGTTCCGGTTTGATTAGAGAGTGGGTCAATGTAAGTACAGACATAAAGGATCTATAATTTTAGTTCCCAAGGGATGGTTAATATTCTTACAATGTCAATGTCTAGTGGTGTTCACTTACCATCAGGTGGTGGCCCACTTGTCAGTCGGATTTTTGTTTATGAAAGAGCCAAAAGGGGCGAAGACTCACCCGATGGAAAGTGACCACCCATGGACACCTGCAATACTAGAGGTGTATGCCGGTGAGTGAGTAGGCTACTATGACGACAAACTAGCAACAACTTTACATTATTTATTAATCATGTAACTTGACAAAAACAAATGTTTTTAGGAACCTACATGAATAAAGAATATATAAATATTGTATATAATAAATATATATATATATATATATATATATACGTTCGTATCATTTCAAATGCCACAAATAGCATAAAATTGTTATAAAATTGACAATTCGTATAGCAACATTCTATAGCGTCAGTAGAGCAGTTTACGGGTTCAGTATTGTAAAAGTTGTAGGTTCGAACAATATGTTCGTAGTTGTACAATTAATTTGAGGAGTAATTGGAATAACAGTAATTCCTTAAAAAATAAATAAATAATATAGTAATAAACTTAAATTATTATACTAATTAAATTAGTAAATAAACTTTAAAACTAATAAACCAATTTCAAAAAACCTTTCATATATAAAAAGCTACAATATCAGCGAGTAACGTAGGGATTTTGTTAAAAAAAAAAATTAGAGATGCCTAGAAATATTGCAATAAAATAATTTTTTTTTTCTTACAAAAGTAACTATTTGGCGAGTATTGCAAAAATAATTGATAATATGTTTTACTCTATAGCATGTAATAGTATAATAAAGTACTCATTATTAAAATATAATGTTTAAAAAATATATAAATGTTCAACCCGGACGAAGTTGGGGCTGGTCACTGAAGTAGATGTAACAATATTATATGTATATATTATATATAATCTGTTTAAAAGGCAATATATAAAATTTCAAATGACTTACAAATATGTTATTTAGTAATAGGTTTGAAAAATATATTGCAAATGCTATGCAATACTTACAAAATCTTTTATCATAGTAATTATTGTTTCATAGCCACAGACTAAAAAATATAATTTAATAGTTCCATATTGAAATAACCTTTTGAATTATTGGACATGATTGGTAAATTCAGACATTGTGAGAAAGATGACAAACTGATCCATCTTAAAATCATCGATGTTTACAACATTGTTAATCTTAAACCTATTGTATATCCTATTAAATTAGTTATCAGAATGCAGGATTTCGACTCACACAATACCTACTAAACTCCTATTATCAATCAAATTACATATATATCTCAACTTTTTATGGGTTAAATCATACGAGATATTATGAATCCCTTTTCTTCCCTTATAATGAAATTTAATAAAATCTATTTTCCAAATTAAAATAACTAAATAAACTAAATCTATCTTCCAAATTTCAGCATTCGAGATACTTTGTGGTTTAGGCTGTGCATTGATAGTCAGTCAGGACCAATAAATTTGTATTAAAGCTACAGTCAACAAATGTCCCAATGTGTTCCCAGTGCTTGCTCGCATTTAAAGCTGAAGTCTTCAGCTAGACTGATCAACTGAACAAAGAAAGGTATAATTCCACTATGGATGGTTCCACTTTAATTGTCGAGAAAACTGCTTTAAGCATTGCAAATAATAATTAAAGTGTATATCCATGTTATTCATTCAATATAAGCCATAAGTTAAAATGTATATTACCAATATTACTGTTATGTATTCTTATAACAAATATGCAGCTGTTTTAAGATATAATTCAAGAGTTATAAAACTTAGGGACAATATCGTAGACGAGCATCTGTTGCTTTTTTATTGTTGTTGTTTTTCCGTAACAGCCTGTGAATGTCCCACTGATGGGCTAAAGGCCTCCTCTCCTCTTTTTGAGGAGAAGGTTTGGAGCTTATTCCACCACGCTGCTCCAATGCGGGTTGGTGGAATACACATGTGGCAGAATTTCATTAAAACATAATTGTTTTTTTTTAAATATGTAAGCGCTTACCTCTGACATGCTCACGTTTAGGGGTATACTCCCGGCAACATAAGACCCAACTAGCATCACTAGAGCTAGAAGGATCAGTACCCAAGTCCCATCCATTATTGTAAATTTTGCCTTTTTTTTAAATAAAACAAACCACACTAATTTATCTCGGTATGCGTTAAGCAATTAACTAACGTACACTTTATGAACAGTTCATAATTTTTTTTTGTAACACTTGGTATTTTTCATTTATTTTAAGTTAAAAATATTTTATAGAAAGTACAACAAAATTGTTAAATTTTGACAACACGACACATCAAATGATTATGACAACTTGACAGTATACTTTTTAATTTCTTTCTATTTATGTAGACAAAGCGTAGACAGAGAAACAAATAGACCAAGGGGTCGTGAAACCGCGATTGAGACAGAGATAGTTTGTCAATGTGTGTGTATAATGTTGCCATAGTAACTGCATTTCCTTGTTTCAGGAAAAAATATTTTTAGGATTTAAAACGAAATGTTTTTTATTTATTTAAAATTACCAATATGACATACAGTAATAATTACATAATTATATACATATTATATGCTTTAAATAAATGCAAATAAAAATTAAATATAGTTACTGTACAAATAATGACCATGAAGAATGGTGGCAAGAATGTGAACAGCATTTCTTCTTTGAACGCCCTCTGGGCGAAAAATTAATCAGCCCTCCTGTCACCAATAGAGGCAATAAGACGGGGTGTAATATTTTTGATAAAAGTTTTTGCAATCTTTTCTTCCAGTTGCTTCGATCCATTTTTTACGTAGGCCTGGATCGCTTGGAAAACTAACGATAAACTTAGCTATATTATTAATAAGTACTCACAGGTATTTTAGTCATTCTATCATATCAGATGTGTAATACTTCAATCACAAATATTATTATATAATTCTTCGATCACTAATATAAAATAAATATAAATTAAAATAATATATATAATTATATATATGTAGATAAAAAAGCATTATAGGCTTTTATTAGACTCCATCTTTATTTGTTTACATTGTCGAGTCAATTTTTTTCATCTAAAATCGGGGTATTTTTTCGCTGACACTGGTAACATTTACCTGATAAACAATTATAGGTTATGAATGGTAAAAACTCGACAAAACCTATTATTTTCAGGATTTTAAGACGACATAACCTTCCATCATGCTATAGCATACATAATTATCACTGGGAAACTATATTTAGAAACAAAAACGGTCGTACTTACGCGTGAAAAGACACACCGGCAACTTTCTTCTCACTATCACTTTTACATGAAATAACACGACAACGCATTATTGTATAATCTTCGATGTGATATACGGATAAGTTATCTGTGTACTCACTGGGTTAGAATCGTTTTCTAGCATGAAAATAAGCAAAAATTGAACAATAAACACAATTAACGCACCAACTGTCAAGTTTGTTTCGCTACTAAGTAGCGAAACAAACACCAAAACTGGTTACGCGATAAGGGACAAAACATTTGATAATTCTATCCTTGTCTAAACCATTTGTAACGTAATTTTCGTTCTCTTTCTTGTGTAAGTGAAAAAGAAAACGTCATTGCGTCTATTTGTTTCTCTGTCTACGAGACAAAGAGATCAACCATGTCTACAGATAGATAATGTCGTAATAAAATATATAGATTATCATAGACCGGCAATAAAAATGAACGAAAAATATTTACTTTATTCAATTCTTTATGGCATTTTGACTTGTGAGCAGCATACGACATTTCCAATGAATAATTAATTTTTATTTTATAAATATTAACTAATGTTACTACAAATATTGCACCTATTCGATGAATTTCTTAACTTTGTGCTTGTAATATTTTAAAATTAGTCTCAGTATATTAACAGCTCCACCTGTCGATACTTTCTTTAGTCGGTGGTAGGACTTTGTGCAAGCCCGTCTGGATGGGTACCACCCACTCATCACATAATCTACGGCTAAACAGCAATACTTAGTAATATTTTGTTTTTTGATTGGTGCATTGCCGATGCAAGGCATGATTAATATTTCTTATAGTGGCAATATTTATGGGCGGTTGTGACCATTTATCATTAGGTTGCCCACTTGCTAGTCTGCCTACCTATTTTAAATAAAAAAAGGATAACTTGGCCATGTAGTGGAACATTAACAGGCTGTTATTTTCACATATATATATATATATATATATATATATATATATATATATATATATATATATATATATATATATATATATATATATTATTAATGGATCGGAAAATGACATAATGTATACGTATGAAGGAGAGGACAAATTATATAAAAATAATAATACCTTATACAGGGTGACTGGTGAATTAGTATCAATACTTAAGGACGTGATATTTGACGACCATATATGACCAAAAAAAAATACATATAACATAAATATTAATAAACTTCTAAGTAAAGTTAACCAAAAGTTATGTAATTAATTACGCGTCATGTGGACGCCCTAGCTGCGCTGACGACACAACACCGTTAGGTACATTTAGTTATCGCGCGGTACTTTCCCTACGTCCAAACGCCGCCGCGTGTTAACAGGGTAGCAGGCTACCTTTGATAAACAAGCATGATCCAATCCCCCTTCATACTTTAAACCTGGCTTAGAACAGGCAAAAATACCAAAATATTTCACTCGTTTAAGCAACAAATTTGTTAATATAGTAGTAAATTATATGAACTTGGGACAAAAATTAACTGTTTACCTATCTTGGTATTTCCGGCGTATTTAAAAATTGAATCATACTTATTTACAACGATTGTCAATCATTTAACTACCTATTTACCTACATAACTACACTAACCTTAACAAATGTTCAAAGTGAGCTCCTGCTCGTGTGATACACAGTTCGGCACGTTTACGCATATTGTCTTTCACACGCTTTAACACGAATGGGACACTTTACTACTCACAGTACTCACATTATTCTGCATTTGTGTATTGATAAGCCATACCTAATTACTAATTACGGGTCACACTCACACACGAAACATTAGGTATACGCGTAAGATCGATCGCTAGGGGCGCGCGCGCGGGAAGATGGACGAACCTTACGGCGGCGCTCGCCCGACTAACCTACTAACCTACTAATACTAATAAGCCGCGGGGCAGGGGTTGCGGGGGCAAACACAACGCCGCACGCGCCGCGGAAATATGTCCACACTTTATTTATTTAAAGTAAAATTTTTGTAAATTTGGTCAAAAATTAAGTACCTATTTTTTTTACATAATTCGAATGAAAATCATGTACCGATTATGCTCCTAAAATATTGATCCTAATTCACCAGTCACCCTGTATAAAACGACAACGAAGAAGTATTCGAACACTGTAAAATACAGTCAGTATACAAAAAAGTTAAACATTCATTCCTTTGTCAAAATTATTTCGACTACAACAAAAATTTCAGATGGAATACCATCCATAGTGCTGAAGAAGTGCGCGGCGGAGCTGTCTCCTGTGTTAACGCGCCTGTTTTAACTTTTCTCTCTTCGGGATGTGTGCCGGAGGCTTGGACAAGAGCTAATGTGCAGGTGGTTCCCAAATAAGGGGATCGGTCTGACCCGGCAAATTATCGGCCAATAGCTATCACCTCAGTACTTTTTAAGGTGGTGGAACGGATTCTAAACAACCAACTGATCCATTACCTAGAAGATCACTGTCTAATTACGGTATCGACCAAAACGGCCTACAGGTGATCTTCTAGCGTACGTAACACACCTCTGGGTTGAAGCTATCGACAAGCATGGGGAATCGTTGGCTGTCAGCCTCGATATCTCCAAGGCTTTTGACAGCTGCCGGCATATTGTCTGCCTGCTCAGCTTTGCACCTGGATTGCCAACTTCCTACACAAGCGCATTCTTCGTTTTAGTTGATGGTTGCGCTTCACAATTCTATGTAGTGAATGCTGGGGTCTCCCAGGGGGATCTGTGCTATCTCCCACTCTCTTTCTTTTGCATATCAATGATATGTTTTCTCTTGGGAACATTCGTTGCTATGCAGACGATAGTACAGTGCATGGTGGATACCACGGACGCGCAGTGGCTGGGCGAGCGGAAATTGAGGAAAGGCGGGAGGATCTTGTCATTGAACTCGATAGGACGTTAGAGCTTATCGTCAAATGGGGCTCAGATAATCTTGTTGAGTTTAATGCCAAGGAAACAAAAGTATGCGCTCTCACAGCGAACAAGTCACCATTTTCCCTTCTTCCCTCCCTCTGTGGCACTCTGCTGGTATACAAAACAAAATCGCCATGCTGGGGATGGACGTTTGCTGCGACCTTAGTCCAAGGGATTACATCGAGGCTGTTATAAAAACAGCTTCACGGAAACTCGGAGTTCTGAACAAGGTGCGGCGTTTTTTCACGCCACAACAACTGTGCCTGTTGTACAAAGCACAGGTACGGTCCTGCGTTGAATATTGCTCGCACCTTTGGGATGGCTCCGCTAAGTACCTACTTGAGGCCTTGGATCGGTTGCAGCGACGCGCGGTCCGCATGATTGGCGACGTAAAGGTCACTAACACCCTCGAACCTTTACAATTGAGTCGAGCGATAGCAGCGCTGAGCGCTTTCTATCGACTGTATCACGGCAAGTGCTCCCCGGAATTATTCTCTCTAATTCCTGCTTCCACCTTCCTTTAAAAGTCCACACGATGTCTGGCTCTCGATGTCACCGCCTTACTGTGACATCAATTCCATCGCGCACAAAGAAATTTGGCAGCTCCTTTCTTTGTCGCACTTCCAAAAAATGTTATTCCTTACCAGCTCACGTATTCCCCTCCTCTTACAAACCGGGTTCCTTCAAACGAGGCGTGAAGAGGCATCTTGCGGGCCGGTAAGGCGAAGGCGGCTAGTGCAGAACCTTCTTCTCGACTGTACTGGCCGTCGTCGCGTTTGGACTCTACTACCACTTACCATCAGCTGCAGTAGAGTCATTTGTCCTCCCGGTTAATATATATATATAAAAGAAGATAGTATCATTAGATTTTAAAGCAAAATTGACAAAATATTATATTTATAAACTCAAAAAATACTTGCTAAACGTTTTAATATCATAACGAATGATACTTTTGTAATAATATTTAATATTGTAAGTATATGTGTACCCTCATAATACGTACAATATTAAAATAGCTTTGTTTTGATTCATTTAGTGAAAGCTCACCTGTATATTATTTTGTTTTACTTTGTTTTTTTTATTAGGTTTGATGTGTATGTGTGTGTGTTTTAATTATATGTTATGTTAGTTTGTCTAGAGTTTATGTTTGTTAGTGTAAGCAACACCCAAACAAGCTGACAAGGCATATGGGTGTCGAGAATAAAATGATATTATAACCTTAATATTTTATTGTTAAGAAATAAATAAATTATGAATAATTATCCAAGTGATAAATTGCTTATCACACTCCCTGGTCATTTCGAATTCGTGATTATCGGCCAATCTGATACAGATATGTCGTAGAATAATGAGGATACCGGGAATTTTGAGCAATCCCTAGGATGCCATAAAATCACGTGAGATGTCGAATATTCTTATCAATTATGTTTTATTTCTAAAAACATCTATAGATATGATATAATCCTACCATTTGTTAAGTGATAAGCACGTTATTTCACTAGGCTAATGAGATAGGTATTGATTGTTTTTAGAATAAAACAATTGCAAAGTTCAACTGTCTGCGGCGCTGCGGCAAGCGCACTACAGTTTTAAAAAAAATCTCAGGAAAGACTTGCAGGACGGTATAGAGTCGGGACTGAACGGAGTCGTGCCTTTGTCCGGATAATTAGATTTTTTTTAAATGTATAGGTTAGCGCTTGACTGTTATCACACCTGATGGAAAGTGAGATACAGTCTAAGATGGATCGCTTGCCTAGAAGATGCCTATTCACTCTAGTCTTGAAGGTGGTGGTACCCACATTGAAGGTGGTGCGGAAAACGGAGGTCGGGAGGGTATTCCAGACCTTGGCGGTGCGTATCAAAAACGAGGAAGCAAATCGTTTCGTACGTGTCTTAAATACGTCAACGTCAACTACTTACGGGTGTAGATCTTTTCGATTCCTCGCAGTTCTGTAGTAAAAAAGTGACGGGGGAACCAAATCAAATAGTTCCTGAGCACACTCTCCGAAATATATCTTGTAGAAAACCGACAGACAGGCAACCTTACGACGATGTTCTAAGGTCTGGAGTTTTGTGACCAATGTCTGGTCGCCAATGAGTCTTCTAGTACGACGATCCACTGAATTCAAAGCATCAAGCTGCTACTTAGCAGAGCCGTCCCATAAATGGCTGCAGTACTCCATGCACGATATGACTTGGGCTTGATATAAAGCCAGAAGCTGTTCCGGTGTGAAGTACTGTTTGACCTTATTGAGGATGCCAAGTTTTTTGCCAGCAGTTTTAGCTTTGGATTCAATGTATTGTCCTAAGTTGAGTTTGGAGTTTGGTTAATGTAACTCCTAGAAGCTCAATACTGTCGGTGATGGGTGCAGATACATTCCGGAAAGTCGGAGTCAGGTGGAATGGACTCCTCTTGGCGGTGAACAAACACGCTTGAGTCTTGGTAGGATTAAATTTGACTTTGTTATCATCGCCCCAATTCGAAACCTCTTCCAATGTCAAATTGATGCGTTCTACCAAGGCCTCCCTGTGCTCACGAGTTTCTGTTGCACTAGCTCGGGGACCGGATATGTATCTCTCCGTTACAGTGCTGTCGCGGCCTATCCAAAGATACCGGTTTCCGCAGAGCGTTTATATGCAGCAGGAAGAGTGTAGCGGAGAGAATTTAACCTTGGAGAACACCGGCATTAATTGCCATTAGATCAGACGAGAAGCCATCCAGGAAGCTTGCTAAGAAGGCCCTCATGCCAAACCCAGTCGAAAGCCTTGGACACGTCAAGTGAAACGGCTAACGCTTCAATACACGCACCAAGCCTAAGCCAAGCTAAGTATGAAAGTGATTGCTATGGGTCTGTAGTTGGCTAGGTCGGGATGGCTATTCTTTTTAGGTACTGGTTGTACGTTGGCAATCTTCCAGGCCTTAGGGACTTGAGCGGATTTAAGCGAGAGGCGGTACAAGCGTGTTAAAACAGGGAACAACTCAGGTGCACAATTCCTCAGGACTATTGCTGGAATCCCATCAGGGCCACTGGCCTTATTCACATTCAAGGTGCGCAGAATTTTTAGGACCTCTCTTTGGCGAATTCGTATTTCTGTCATGATTGAGTCGCAAGGTGGTCTCGGTCTCATAGAAGAAGGCTACGGTCCTCCACGTCAATTCCCTGCGGAGCATCGCCGACACGACTGCTCACAGGAACAGGTCTTGTCCGACTTTGCGGACCAGGATCTCCCTCTCCGTATTCCACGCGGGGCCCAACTCCAGCGTATGCTGAGCGGTGTCCCGGTCCGCACCGCAGTGAGAGCACATCGCCGACGAATCTTTTTTTTTTTTTTATAGAACAGGAAGGCGGACGAGCATATGGGCCACCTGATGGTAAGTGGTCACCAAACACTATATATGGGGAAATGTTACCCATCGCTTACAAAGCCATTGCGCCACCAACCTTGGGACCTAAGATTTTATGTCCCTTGTGCCTGTAATTACACTGGCTCACTCATCCTTCAAACCGCAACACAACAATACCAAATACTGCTGTTTTGCGGTAGAATATCTGATGAGTGGGTGGTACCTACCCAGACGAGCTTGCACAAAGCTCTACCACCAGTAGATTCACGTGACCGGTCATTACCTGCGTAAGTCGGAAGGTGACTCGTCGCTTTCGTCACATCCAGGCTTCGAAGGCTGGTAGGATCACTCCAACGACGCGTTTGCGCCCTTACCGTTCTTCGCAGAGACGGTCGCGCCACGTCGCAAGAGCCCAGTGTTCCCGCCGCTTCAACGCCTCGAGCGCACTGGGAGGAGCGCGATTCCACTATTCTGACGGAGGATGCGGGTCTTGTGATAGACCCTTGCATCCATATCCGCCAGAATATCCAAGGGACACCGGCATACAGACGGCGAACTTCTTTCCTCGGTCCCTCGAAATTAGGCAGTAGTCTGTTCATGGTACCCGCTACCTTCTCGGGAGGCTAGGCGCTCGAAGTGCTCTTCGAAGCCCCAGCGACCGTCCAGGGTGAGGCCCAGGTGGCCTTACCTGGCCACTTGGACGTTTGGATCACCAACGCGGTTGTGCGAGTCGGGCGGTTCCTTGCTCCATGGCAGTTTATGGAACCATAGCGCCTCCTTCTTATGGTATGCTATCCGAAGGCCCAACTCGCAGATCTTATCGACGACGATATTCACCTCAGAGAGAGCTCAGCGAGCTCTTTGGGTCTCTCAAATTCTCCCCCGACGCCAGCACCAACGTGTCGTCTGCATAGCAAACGATGCTGACACCTTCAGGGAGAGGGACACGGAAGACTGCGTCGAAAGCGAGATTCAACAAGCAACCCCACAGCAAATTTCTCTCCGGGTCTTCTTACCGTCTTGCTCCATATGAAACGAAACGTATCTGTCGCGCAAGTAGCCACTGACGATCGCCTGTAGGTAGGGAGGCACACGATGGTGTAAAAGTGCCTCCCTGATAGCGTCCCTGAATGCGTATATCGATATCGAGACTTATCGCCAACGCCACGCCACCCCGGGCCACCGCCTGTTCCGACAGAGACCGGACTTGCAAGATCGCGTCAACAGTCGAACGACCCTGTTGGAAGCCGAACTGACACTCAGCCAGGTCGGGGCTGACACACGACAGACACACAGACGAGACGAGAGAAGTGACAATTCACTCAAAGAGCTTGCCAGCCTCGTCCGGCAGGCATATGGGACGGTATGCAGAGAGACATTCTGTAGCCCTGCCATCCTTCTTCAAGAGAACCAAATTCGCCTCCTTCCAGAGTTTGGAGAATGTGCCAGTACGGAGGCAGCTGTTAAACAACCGCCTCAGCCTATTCCCCAATGAAGCCGAAGCTAGCACCCACCCCGGAATCCCGTCGGGACCAGACGCGGTGTTACGAGCCCGCATGCGATCGACCGCAAGGCTCAGCTCCTGTTCGGTCACCCCCACCTCACTGGTAGGGGGACCCGGATTACCGGGAAAAGGACTTCCATCACCCTCCTCAGTAAATTCGGATCTAAGGTTTCCGTCAGTGGAGGCATCCACGGACGCAATTTGCCCAATACCATACGGTTTGGACGCCCGAACGGATCTCTGTCGAGTCCCTCTAGGAGCTCGTTCCAGGAACGAGCTCGAGAACGAACGTTGGCGTTCGAGATCTCCACTCGGAGCGCCACCTTGGCTATCTCGAACGCCTAATATGCTTTAGCTTTCTGGTCTAGAGTTACTCGCCTTCTTCTTCGGGTACGGGTGTACTCACGGTGCGCGCGCAGACAGGACTCGCGCAGTTGAGCGATCTGTGCTGACCACCAGTACACTGCCCGACACTTAGGGCAGCCCACTCGGGGAATAGAGACGTCGCAGACTGACGTCATCGTATCCCGGAAATGAACCGACTCCCCCTTTGGATCGGACAAGACCTCTTCGGCGTTTTCTTGCCAGGCCGCAACGATGGCAGCGGCTTCGAGAAAGTCTCGGTTAAGCTGCTTAAGGGACCATCGACGCAGCAGGTTGCCTCCTCGATGATGAGTGGGGTGTTTAGGACGGCGGAGAGCTACATCTTCTCCATTGTTATAAAATAAAACGTATGATTAAACAGAAGGTAGGTAGCAGTACTTTATTTATAACAGTAATTTTGTTTCTACATATTTTTTAAACATGCCGCCTTTTTTTAAAGTAATCATGTCAAATAATAAATAGCATACAATATGTTTCAAAATGTTTTACCATTTTGTTTTATTCTTCCGTTTTGTAAAAATGTATTTTGCTATCGAAGCACGCATGATTATTATTATTATAATTATGTATGTGTCAACTTTTTACTAATTTTCTCACCACACGCTTATCGTAATGTATATTTTATCAAAAACTGTTTTTGAAAGCAGCAATATTAAATAAAGGAAATGTCAACGTCAATTGTCTATGATATCTCGTTTTGGCGCACGCGGAAGTGGCTCTAATCAATTTCCTTTTCCTAAAAATTTTCAAATAATATTTATCATAACTTTATAAACAAGTTATCCAGCTACATAATCGGATTTTTTTATCTCGACATCATAATTTATAACGATTGTCACGCAATTAGTATTTGCATTAACAGTGAATCGGTAGGCGAAGTAAATATTGTTTGTTGTCTAAAATGGAAGTTACGGATATAAATGAGTTGTTAAATGTTCGAGCTATAAAGATGGAAAATAGTGAAAATGGTTTTGCTGAGGATGCAGAATGTGTTGAGACGTCTGATCCTCTATCAGTCATACCGCAGTACGTCACGGAATCCGATCTAGGTAAGTCTAAATAAAACCTTGAAATGAATAATGCTGATACAATACAAATATATATACATATATTTTAATTGTATCGTTATATACTGTTTATATTATAAAACTAACTTAAATTATAAATATTGTTATCTATCGTACCTCTAATTAGATTTAATGCTGTATTCAATGCAAAAACATATGAAAATAAAAACAAATAATTCAGAACAACAAATGTCAAATTCAATAAGTGTGGATTATGAGTTTTGTTTTCAAACGTTTTCCTGTTTAATTGAAAGATAAACCTGAAATTTGTTAATAATTTATCTTTACTTACCTCTAATATTGTAAATGCACTACTTATCGTCTCATTAATTATGTTTAATTAAACAAGCTAACTATTCAAGAATAATTAATATTAGTTATTTATATAACACTTCATTATATGCAGTGGTGAATATACAAGCTGGTAGTAGGCTTAAGCCGAGGGCAGCAAGATTGAGCGGGATAAACGTAGGGCACAAATCTTTTTAAATTATGTGTGCAAACATAAAAAAATCTACAAAAAGAAATTCAACAGCCAACACTTGGAGTTGTGGTATTGTATTGATTATATTCACAAGAAAAATAAAGTCAATGTTTCAAAGGCATGCTTATCTGTTAAAGATTTCTCAACGCTCACAAAAAATTAAATATAATCTGATCCCAAACTCAGCAGAGCTCGTACTATGGAAACCAGACAACTGATTTACTACACATACTACTTTCCTTTTGTAAATACATACTTATATAGATAATTACACCAAGACTCATGACAAACAGACATGTTCATGCACACAAATGTCTGTCCTGGGTGGGAATCGAATCCACAGCCTTCAGCGTGAAAGGCAAGTATCTACCAATCACGTCAACCGGCCCGTCAATAAAGTAATACTATATTATATACAATAATATAAAACTAGGATAAATCATAATAAATAACTAGAAAATACAGTTAAAATCTAATATATATTGTTGTATAGCCAGCAATATTAATTTTGCTGTTTCATGGTAGAATTACTATTGAAATATTATGTAATTTGTGAGAATACATAGGAACCTGTAAGCTTATATAAACACATGACATGACTGCATAGAGTCGGTAAAACTTTTGTGGGCCAATATGTACGGCTTTGCAACAGGATCTGGGAAGACGTTGAAACTGAATATATTGTTATATTAAAAGACATTGGTATGGATAAAATTGTGTAAGTGAGTTCATGGATAATCGCACACCTTGGGTATGAAATCGCCCTCCATTTATTTGCTATTACCATTCCCTTACATTGTCAATGCCACACCTTGGGAACTAAGATGTTATGTCCCTTGTGTTTTAGTCATACTGGTTTATTACTATATTATTAAATTTGTTTGTAATTGATTTATATATTAATTATATTATATTTATTTATTTTATCATATCATATATCTCAATATAAACACATACCATCACAACTAAGTAATATTTTTTCTATATAATATATAATAATAATAATATAAACATGAAACTTTGTACAGGCCTCATGCAGACAGGAACAGAAATACTCGAAGGTCCATTGACTGTTTTCACGGATACAAATGATGATGAAGACACTATGCAGAGCACTGATTCGAGTGGTATGTCGTTTTTAATTATAAAACCAATTTATTTATTTAGAAAAAAATGAAATTCACACATGTCACATTAATAGTTTAGCTCCTTAGTTATCAAAGTTAGTGGCTAATTAGTTATGTACAGTACAGTAACAGCCTGTGAATGTCCCACTGTTGGGCTAAGGCCTCCTCTCCCTTTTTGAGGGGAAGGTTTGGAGCTTATTTCGCCACGCTGCTCCAATGCTGGTTTGGTGGAATACACATGTGGCAGAATTTCAATAAAATTAGACACATGCAGGTTTCTCATGATGTTTTCCTTCACCGTCAAGAACGAGATGAATTATAAACACAAATTAAGCGTGTTCAGTGGTGTTTGCCCGGGTTTGAACCCACAATCATCGGTTAAGATTCACGCGTTCTTACCACTGGGCCATCGCGGCTTTAGTAGATAATGTCCTCCAGACCGATATCGGCCACGGTGGTCAATCTCAAGAGAGATTAGCCAACTGCGCAGGAGATATTATAGTGCACGAGTGTGTGCGCAAATACAGGTGCACTCTCTATATCCCTAACTCTCATAATCCGATGGGACGGCAATCCGACACGACCGGAAAGAGTTCAGGCGCAGGACCAACGACTTTACGTGCTTTCCGAGGCACGGGAGTGAACACACTTCCAACTTCCAGACTCCGGGCTGTTACTGAGAATTTTCTGACAGAAAAACCCAATAACATTTCATTGGCCCGACCTGAGAATTGAACCCAGGACGTCTAGGTCTGAGGCCTAACATCAAGCCACTAGACCAACGTGGCAGTCGACTTTAGTTATGTAACTGTTTATATATCTGTAATAATATTGTTATGTTGTTGTGAAATCTTTCAGAGGAGTTGATAGAAGTAGTTCAGCTCATGGACATCCGGACGAGGCTGTCCCGCTTGAAGTCGATGCTGGAGAAACGTCTGAACACCGATCTCTCTGAATACACGTTCTGGCTTCAAGATGCTAAAATGGTATGGAAAAATTATGCTAATGTAGTCAGCGCGACCATCAGCCGGCTCTGGGGTAGAGCGAGAGAAGAGATCTCTCTCAGCGCCAAGTAGCAAGCGTTGCGAATATGTCTAAAACAATAGGCATGATGACTGATTTTGAAATTACCTTCTATAATGTAGGGACACGCCTACTATTACTGAAAATAATTTTATTTCAGTAATAAACTAACTGCTTACGCAAATAATTGCATTTTCATTTACCTATTTTGTATTTCGCTCGAAAACACCCGCAGGTGTCATGGCGCCTGCACGTGACGTCACGCCTCAGTAAACGACAGTAAACGTTGTATTGTGTCTATACTCAACGAAGAAAGGCAGAAAGTATTGCGTATTTCCTAAGGTTAAAAATGAATTCCAAAGTTTAACAACGTGCAATACGATGCAAAATTAATTTTGAAACGCGTAAACACAACAACTTCAAGAGAAACTGTTATAAATAAAGAGGCGTGACGTCATTCGCTCTGATTGGCGTTTCAAATAAAATGGCCGATTGCAGAATTTTATTAAAAATCTTATTAATCCCAATGTGTATATTAAAATTGTATCATTTTTTAGAATATATAATTTTATATATATATATATATATATATAATTTTATTTCAGTTGGAAAACCATAAAACTCTAGTCGAGCAATGCATACGTGGTTCTGGTGTCGTCCAAGTTAACATACAGATACGATCCTTTCAAAAGAAAATCAACATAATGGACGTCCTCAAGCCCGACGAGGAGCTCTTGCAGCTTCCCCAAGAAGAAGAGTGTGAGTAGAGTGACCACACATTTTTATGAAAGAGTAAAGCAGAGCAGAGCAGAGTAGATTAGATGTCATTTTTAATAACTATAACGACTGCCTCGTTGGTCTAGTGGCTTGATGTAAGGCCGCAGACTCGGAGGTCCTGGGTTCAATTCCCAGGTCGGACCAATAAAACGTTATTTGGTTTTTCTGTCAGAAATTTCTCAGTAGCAGCCCGGAGTCTGGAAGTTGGAAGTGTGTTCACTCCCGTGCCTCGCAAAGCACGTAAAGCCGTTGCTCCTGCGCCTAAACTCTTTCCGGTCATGTCGGATTGCCGTCCCATCGGATTTTGAGAGTTAAGGAATAGAGAGTGCACCTGTGTTCGCACACACTCGTGCACTATAATATCTCCTGCGCAGCTGGCTAATCTCTCTTGAGATTGGCCGCCGTGGCCGAAATCGGTCTGGAGGACATTATTATTACTATTAATAACTATAATATCGTTTTTAATCAAATATTATTTAACTAGCTCGGGTAGCCCGGCTTCTAATGGTCTACGTAAAATTTAATAACTAATGGTTTACGCGACCAGTTAAACTCCCAGTCGGCATGATTTTTTTCCGACATCTTCAACATTTATCGTTATATTTCAGCCAGCTTACCCAAAACCTCAACGAATTATACACCTAAACTTTCGTCGTGAATCACTCCGTCCATTGATGAAAACCGCTTGAAAATCCGTGTGGTAGTTTGTGAGATTATCGCAGACAGACAGACATTATCTTGTACTTGCCATATTTTTTTTTTATAGAATAGGAAGGCGGGCGAGCATATGGGCCACCTGATGGTAAGTGGTCACCATCGCCCTTAGACATTGACACTGTAAGAAATGTTAACCATCGCTTACATCGCCAATGCGCCACCAATCTTGGGACCTAAGATTTTATGTCCCTTGTGCCTGTAATTACACTGGCTCACTCACCCTTCAAACCGGAACACAACAATACCGAGTACTGCTGTTTTGCGGTAGAATATCTGATGTGTGGGTGGTAACTATTTAGACGAGCTTGCACAAAGCCCTACCACCAGTCTGTAGAACGGTCTGTCTAATCTGCCAAGCATCAATATATGTGATAAACAGCAGATATTATGATGATGACATGAAGAGTCTTTGCAGATATGGAAGAATTGGTCCCCCAAATTCCGGAGCCTCAGCCGGAAGTGGAGCAGCCGCACGCGGCCGCTGTTAAATGGGTGGTCGACGCTAACTTCCGCACCGACCACAGCCGAGCCAGAATACCGGATGATCCGGCCGAATGGTGAGCCGGAATAAATATTTTTATTATTTTTATAATTCCGTGTCTTGCTGCTGTATGAATGATTCTTAGTTTTGTTATCAGAATAGAAACGTTGAACAGTGTTGGTTGATTTATATAACATACATCTTATTGTGTAATAATAATAATAATGTCCTCCAGACCGATTTCGGCCACGGCGACCAATCTCGAGAGAGATTAGCCAACTGAGGAGGAGATATTATAGTGCACAAGTGTGTGCGCAAACACAGGTGCGCTCTCTATTTCCTAGCTTTCATAATCCGATGGGACGGTAATCCGACACGACCGGAAATAGTACAGACGCAGGACCAATGGCTTTACGTGCTTTCCGACGCACACACCCTACACACTGTACACACTTCCAATTACTAGACTCCGGGCTGCTACTGAGAATGTTTCGACAGGAAAAACTCAATAATTTTTTATCAGCTTGATTTCGGTTTTGGTCCCAGGACCTCGGGATGTTATATAGCCACTAGGCTATATAACATCCCTATATGCTACTTTTCTTTTGTAAATACATACTTATATAGATAATTACACCCAGACTCAGGACAAACAGACATGTTCATGCACACGAATGTCTGTTTTGGGTGGGAATCGAACCCACAACCTTCGGTGTGAAAGGCAAGTCTACCAACCACGCCAACCGGTCCGTCACTATCCATTCTTCCAAGGGGACGCGATCAGAGAGACCAAGCGCTTGACAAATGGTGTGATTTATGATCTCACGTTGTGCAACATGAAGTAGCTGCCGTTTCCATCAATAGGTCAGTGCAACACGTGAAGCTGTGGATCCAATGGGCGGTTCGTCAGTTCAATCTCCGAGGGGTGCGCTTGTCCGACTGGGCGATCCCTGGACCAGAACTTTGCAGTCTTTCGAACTTGCATTTCAAGTAAGTTTTTTTTTTTTTTGTCTATTTGAATTATATATGTATTTTTATGTTATATGTAGGAGATGTTACGTGGTCACCCATAGACATTGGCGTTGAAAGAAATAATATTTAAATATATGTCATTAATGCAAATATTAATTCATATTTTTGTTTTCAGAGAAAAAGTACCATCCGACCCTGGCGACCTGTTCTGGACACACTTCGAGTTGCTACGGAAATGTAAATTTATAGGTAATAGAATTCTTCTGTGAGAAAAAAAGATTTCGTGTTATGTAATTTGTGTATGTGTCATTTTTATGAAATGGGTAAGTGGTCACCACCGTCCATAGACATTGGCTATGTAAGGAATTTTAACCATTCCGTACATCATCAGTGCACCACCAAAGTATTTCTATTATATTTGTATTTACACTGGCTCATTTACCCTTCAAACCGGACCACAACAATAATGACTATTGCTGTTTGGTGGTAGAATATATGATGAGTGGGTGGTACCCAGGCTTGCACAGAGCCATAACACCAAGTAAAAACTGAAGAATTTTGTTTTTATAATGCTTCGTAGCATTGAGACAAGCCATACGTATGTTATGGTAGGTTACTTTTTCATACCTAATACTTGCCCTCACAGCATATAATACTTTATATAAGACAAGACATTTGTATCGTCGGTTTGCAATTATAAATTTTTGATTGCACGTGCGATTTGAAATGCACGTTATATATAATCTATTTCAACCAAAAGAGGAGAAAAGACAAACAAACAACTTTGACCTTGAATTGACGCGATATCATTGGTCGAGATCTCAAATAGTCTATGGTATTCACTATGGATGTCCGCGAAGTTGTAATCGGAACTTCGAAAGTTAAATTAATGTGTTTATAACTGGTTAAGTGGAATAGTGTTGTATTATAAATAAAGGTAAATTAATCAAGAACTGTTCATAGTGAGTAATACAGCAGAACAATTAGAAAATCGCATGCAATTTGTAAATATACGGTTTGTTTACCTCTATTCCTACTTCGATTGGAATAGTGTGTCAGCAATGAACTCAGTAGTCACTCTTGTAACTAATTTTATATATATGTTTATATAATATATAACAATTTATTTACAGCCGTTGTGCAGAACGAGGAACAGGCAGCGGTTAAGGATGTGCTGGATTTGCCGCAGTCTGCTATCAAGAAAAAACCGAAACAGGTGAATAATAACACTATATAATAATGCGTTTTTTTATAGTATATGTTGGCTGACGAGCATATGAACCACCTGATGTTAAGTGGTCACCAACGCCCAAAGGCATTGGCATTGTAAGAAATGTTAACCATCGCTTACATCGCCAATGCGCCACCAACCTTGGGAACTAAGATGTTATGTCCCCCGTGCCTGTCATTACACTGGCTCACTCACCATTCCAACTGGAACACAGCAATACTAAGTACTGCTGTTTTGCGGTAGAATATCTGACCTAAACAGACGAGCTTGCACAGAGCCCTACCGCCAGCGGCGATAGTTTGTATGTTATGTTACGTTTTAACTACTCAACCGATCATTATGAAATTTTGTATACATGTATTGGAATTACATACATAACGTACATAACACCCCCCCCTCCCGTTTCCACACAAAACTAAAAGTTAATAAAATATATCTAAAGAAAAGCTTTTAATAAAATCATTTTTGTAATTAATATATTATGTGACTGACTGCCTCGTTGGTGTAGTGGCTAAATATAAGGTTGCTAACCCTGAGGTCCTGAATTCACGGGTCGGGCCAATAATAAGTTATTGGGTTTTTCCGTCAGAAAATTCTCAGTAGCAGCCCGGTGTCTAGATGTTTGAAGCGTGTACACTCCCTTGCCTCGGAAAGTATGTAAAGCCGTTGGTCCTGCGCCTGAACTTTTTCCGGTCGTGTCGGATTGCCGTCCCATCGGATTATGAGAGTTACGACATACATATACTACTTTTCTTTTGTAAATACATACTTATATAAATAATAGGCATGTTGTGCCTGTAGTGACACTCTCTCTTCCACTATTGCTGTTTGGCTGTAGAATATGTGAAGAGTGGGTACCCACACAGGTTAACCAAGTAATGTATATTTCCAGTTGATAATTCGTCCGTCAGATGAAGACATATGCCCGTACGTCACGTCCAGGAACGGGAACAATGGTCAGATACAACTTTGGCAGTTCCTCCTCGAGTTGCTGACCAGCGCTGAATACTTCGACGTCATAAGATGGCACGGTTAGTCCCTCCTGGAATGTAAATGTTATTTATTTTTAATAAAATTGTTCTGGCACGTTACTACAAACTTCAACGGTTATTTAAAAAAAAATTGATCAAGTCACAGACCGTTAGACCAATGGTTTATTATTTATCTAATATCAAAAAGGTAATAGTGTATTTTTGTACTAATATTTTATGACTAGCCTTTGCGGTCGCCGCTTAGGCTATTATGAGGAGAAGGTTTAACTTAGCTATTCATTCGATACATACTGAGAAATTCGTTTTTGTTTACAGGCATACGCACACGCACACGCACACGTACACGCGCACGTACATATATACATAGACACATACAGTTAATCATAATTATTTGACAGTTTCAATAATGAAAGTAATAAAAGTGTTTTGTTATAAAGGTTTAAAATTAAAGTCTGTATAGGTACAATTCGCTCGTCATATTTTCTACCGCCAAAAAGCAATAACTAATATTGTTGTATCGCGGTCTGACCGGTGAGTTAGCTAGTGTAGCTATAGGCACAAGAGGATTCGTAGTTGGTGACGTATAGAGGATGTACGGTATGGTTGATATTTCTCACAGCGCCAATGTCTATGGACGTCGGTGAACATCATGGCCCATTTGCCCGTGTGCCAATATATTTCTAATAAGAAAAGATGATTCAATTTTTTTATTTTTATGTAAGTATGTTTTTGAACATCAGGTACGGAAGGTGAATTCAAGCTGCTGGAGCCAGAGCGGGTGGCTCGTCTGTGGGGGAAGCGGAAACACAAGCCGGCGATGAACTACGAGAAGCTGTCGCGCGCGCTGCGGTACTACTACGATGGGGACATGATAGCGAAGGTTGCGGGGAAGAGGTATACGGAATATCTTTAAATATATCACTTATATTTTTAATATCTTTAATAGTTTCTTGGGCAAAGAAATGTCGCAGACCCGAAAACGTTATGTAGTTCAAGGTCGATTGAAGGTCGAGCTCATTGGCGTGCCATTGGTGGCCTATGTCCAGTATTGGATGAAAACGGAATGATGATTATGAATAGTTTTTGCTCGCGTTTTTGGGTGGGCAGATGTTAGCTCTATAGAAAATAATATCGTAATATAGGTAGGTTTGGTGGCTTAGCCCTGAAAGTAAGAAAGAAAAATCGAATTAAAAAATATATAAATTAATTTAATTTGTCGTTACAGATTCGTCTACAAGTTCGTGTGCGACTTACGGCAACTGCTCGGCTACGGAGCGGGCGAGCTCGCGGAGCTGGTTAAGGAGGTGTACGACGCTAAGCTAACCGAAGACAATGACGCTATGACATAAGCATTATGAAATATAAACTAAGAAGCCAAGTAAATCTTAATCGAGGACTGCGGGTTGAAATCCCGGCAAGAATCCTCATAAAACTTGCCTGCGTCGAATGATAATATGTCACACGTATCTTAGTCCAGCAGTGGGATTAACACGCTGCTACCTTACCTTTATATCAACTAACTTAAATTTCATCACGACCGAGCCATTGGTTTACACGGGTTTTATAATTGCTGTCTTCGCCGAACTAATATGTAGATGGAACTAAGGAAGAGCTTTCCACTGTTCACACTATAATTTGTTTTGTCTGATCAATTTAACAAAATCACTTTTACATTATGTATATTCAGCAGCGAATCTGAAAACTGACAGATTTTATTAGCGCCATCTATCGCTACCGAGTAGTAACACATGCCATTATACATTCTAATTCAAAATATTATCCTTGATAATTAATTTAATTTAACAAAGGAATTTCAGTGTGTCTAATGTGAGTTTTATTTATATATTCGATAGTGCTGTCACGGTAGTGTATATATTTATACTGTGGTATTAATATATAGTTGATAATACAATAAGACAATAGTTGATATGTATGGAATGAAAACAGCGCCATCTAGTGACAATAATTAGGAGGTAAAAAATATCCATCTTTTTTTAAATGACTGTTGCTGTTGGCCCAAATGGTTTTGATAGTGTCTGGTGGGGGTTGTCTAAAAGATACTCAGCTAGATGCTTGGGGCCCACTTAAGGGTTGAGAATATGCGTGTCCCAAGGGCGTGTCTTGTGAGATCGAACTTCGAATTAGGACACCGACTGAGAGTGCAATGTATTACCTAATTTCGCCTAAGCGCGGGTTGTATTGTAAAATAGTACATTCTATCGCAGTTAAAGTCAACGGTATCGAATAAGTAAAAAAAAATCGCATTAGACACGCTAACCATAGCTAAGAAGCCTTAAAACAATATTGTTTTTGTTAACCGACTTTAAATAAAGAATAGTTGATTAATTGCTGTCCTTATATAATAATATATAAACGTATATTTACATATTCCGTGCGATTTTAAATCAAACAGTTCTTTATTAATATATCCTTATTTATAATACAACACTATTCCACTTAACTACTTATATACACTTTAATTTTTCTTCCAAAGTACCGACAACATCTGCGCAGACAATCAAGACGCAATTTTTTCGCGAATCCATATTAATCATTACAGATTATATCAGATATCGACTGTGGATATCGCGACAATTTAAGGCCAGTTGTTTAATCTTTACTTCTCATGTAATTGGAATCTTTAATTACACTGGCTCACTTGTCCTTCAAATCGGAGTACAACAATATAAAGTATTGAGAGCTTGTTCAAAGGCTTAACCTAGTACAGTCAGCAACAAACGAAATAAGCATTATATATATTTAGATGTTAAAAAAATATTATTATATTAGAAGTAAGGTTGTATAAAAAAATATATTACACGTTTATTTTAAATAGTTTTTTCAATGTTCGTTCAAGAAATGAATTGAATGTTGAAAGGTCGTTTTATTTTTATTATAAGGAATTATGTACAAATAAAGTTTATTGAGGTTTTTTTTATTGTCATTTTATTTATAGACGGGAGTGTAAGCACTACCAACTTTCAAGCTCTATAATGTTGAGTATCTATGAAATACCCAATAACATTAATGGTCCAGCCTGGAGTTTGAAGTCAGGGCTTCGGGATCAACGGCCTTCGTTCCAGCCACTAGACTAACGAGTCGGTCTTGTGTATACATAATTCGTGTATCAAGGAACTGAACAGCTCTAACAATTTAGCTCAAAATTTGTGTTTAAAAAGGTTTTTATTTTTAAGTTTATATATTATGTCTTTCCTAAAACACGCCTTTTCAAATTGTAAAATCTATAATTTATTTGCGACTTAATTTTACTGCCACGAAGGAATAAATTTTAATCCTGTTATTGTATAACGCATGAAGTAATGTAGTACACATTGGAGCAACGTGGTGGAAGCTAAGCCCAGCAGTGGGATATTTTACACGCTGTTACATACTACATACAAAAAAAACCTCCAACATCTCGAATGAAACCGTGGGTCGCCAAATATAACGTCGGACACATTTTTTTTTCGCAAATAAATTTGACATTTATTAACAAACAATTTTAAATATTTGTCATTCTTTTCAATGCAACCTTACATGGACTTGTAAAAATTAACAAATCAAACGCTAATGAGTCGAATACATTATTTAATTTTTAACAAACGATATTGGTCATGATGAATTCTTGTGACCTTGGTGTTGTAAGAAACATAATTCATTGGGAAATAAAAAAAAAAGTATTGTTATGATAATCTGTGTGTCAGAATATTTATAACTTGCAATTTTTAGCATTATTAAGTGTCTGCACTCCATATAGCAGGATATCCATCGGACAGTGCAGTTTTTCATGTTTAATTATTTTGTTTTTAAAATTAGTTTTGTTTGGTGATGAGGGAAGTTATCACAAAGAAAACGCACGTGTTAGGTGATATGCTCCACAAGTGTATAGTGTACACTAACCCGCATTGAAGGTTGGCCGGTTGGCGTGGTTGGGAGACACTTGCCTTTCACGCCGAAGAACATGTCTGTTTGTCTTGAGTCTGAGTGTAATTATCTATATAAGTATGTATTTACAAAAGAAAAGTAATATATGTAGTATATCGGTTGTCTGGTTTCCATAGTACGAGCTCTGCTTAGTTTGGGATCAGATGGCCGTGTGTGAATAATGTCCCAGGATATTATTATTAAAAATAGATACTCAGACTCAAAAGTGGGCCACCAATCATATACCATCATCCTTGGGGTCTAAGATATGTTCCTTGTGACCTTGCCGACCGTAGTCTTCGATCAGGATAGAGAGAGTCTTTCAACCTCTTTGGTCGAGACTTTCACTTCACGTAACATTTCAGTTAATGTTATATAAACAATAAATACCAAATTTATATAAATCAAACAACGCTTATGTATCCCTGGATATTGCTTCTGACAAATTTCGCGCCCCTTGGCGTCTAGAGCGATCGTTCCTCTCGCTCTACGTCCTTATTCACTATTCAAACTGGAACACAATACTAAGTAAATTCTGTTTGGCCGTAGAATATGTATACCGACCCATCCGGAATTAAAAAAAGCCATACCAAGTCAGTATGTTAAAAACACAATTATCTTATGTTATACAATTAATTCGATACGTATTAAGAAATCAAAAGCAATTATTTAAATATTCGAAGTTCGATATAAAACTTTCAACATGATAAGTTCAATATAATTTAGTGTTGCCATGCTTAAATTATTGATTGATTAATTTATTCAATGAATCTTACAAAATTATATAAACACTAGTAAATCTAACATAGATTTGTCTGTTAATTTGATTTTAGGATATTTTATATTAAAAAAAATTTGAACTAATTGTAATTCAAATTTTATATTTTACTATAAATACAGAAATTCATAGTTAATCTTAATATAATCAATTTAATATAAAAAAATATTTATAATAGGATTTAATTTGATTATTATTTTAACCTTAATTTTAATCTGGATATAAAGCTTTGTAAAGCTTGTGCAGCTTTGCAAGCCCGTCTGGGTAGATTATTTAAGGAATATGTTATTTTTTTGTTTTTAATATATATTGGCGTTGGTGGCGCATTGGTGATGTACGGAATGTTTAATATTTGTTACATGGTGAATGTCTATGGGCGGTGGTGACCACTCACCATGATCTAATCGTTCGCCTTCTATTTTATAAAAAAAAAGATCAAATGATCGTTTGAGTGAAAAAAACGTTTGACATTGACAGATAGAGCTACAAAATTACAGACGCATAATTTTGTAAGGATGTGAAAAATTCGTTATTGGCACGCAGGTTGAAGATTGATCAACCGATTTGTATATTATTAAAGGTCGATTGAAATCTTGGGTTATAAATATGATAAAAAAAAGACAATAAATATTGTCAAACCATTGCATAATTTATTTATCAGTGAATTTAAGCAGGTTTTACCAAATTTCAGGTCAAATATTTTCGGTAGAATAATATTTAAATATTTAACACTAAACTCATGATTGATGAATGATTGAGTAGTTATAGCTCAGTGGTTAGAGGGCGGAAAACTAAACTGATGATTGAATGCCATGTGCTTAATTTTTGTTTATAATTCATCTCGTGATCTACCTTAAACTACATCGTGGGGAAATCTGCATGTATTAGAATTTAGATGAAAATCTTTCACTTGTATCCGCATTGGGGAAGCTTGGTAGAGTAGGCATCGAACTTTCTCAAAAAGAAGAGAAAGCCCAGAAGTGGGCTAAGGCGTTTAATGTTACGTTACTTTTTTAAAGACTGAAACCCCCCTTTTAGTTATACTCATAGTAAAATATATAGCTAAAGACATCGAGCAAAGTCACATATCTGTCTAAAGCAGGAATATATAATATAAATATTTATGAATCAATCCTATTAGCATTTTATAATTTTTTGTATTTAAATATTGCTACACTTTTTCTAAATTGTTTATGATTTGACAAAGAAAATCGATATTCAAAGACTTCTATATATGTATCTATATATGTATATATTCTATATCTGTATATATGTTAAGGCCCTCCTTTTCATTTATTTATTTTAATAGGCGGATGAAATAGATCACATATTGATCTTCGTCCATAACACGGGTAACGTAGTGAAAAACACTCCTTATAAATATAAGGATTATATAAATATATATTTATATATAGATTTTGATATTTACTTACCAATAAGCGTTTCAAGAATTTTATTTCCTTAATCATTATAATTTTCTAATACTATATATAACAATAGGTAGAAATTTAACTTTTAAATAACATCATAACAATTTTGCAGTAATATCTACATAAAAGAATATTACTGACTATCAACGCACAGCCCAAAATACTGTTGCTGGCACCAAGATAATGTGCACACGGGTTCTTTTTACACAGTAGCATTAAGGAAGGATTTTTGAAAATTTAACCGCTAAGGCAGTGAAGATTCCTTACAGTACCAATGTCTGTAGGCGTAGATGACCACTTACAATCAGGTGGCCCATATGCTCGTCCGCCTTCCTATACTATTAAAAAAAAACGTATTGAATCGCTGTGAATTTTAAATTGTACAAGGGAATTTGAAGTGTCAACGCACGATTTAAAGTCCATATTCGCTTACCAAGAAACACAGTCATCGTATGCGTGGCGTATCAGGTGGCCCATTTGTAATCACGCTACCTATTTTAAACAAATGAATGAATTGAAGCTGATTTGCCATCATCACGACTAATGGTAACGACGGCTTTAGTGGTGGACGCTATATATGATAACAAACTGGCCCTGTATTATATCAGGAGAACAATGTTAAGGGCCCATGCCGCCGCTGAAAAAGCTGAAGCGAACAAACGTTGCAAATTTACGTATTTTATTCCAAATAATACATTTGCTCCGTTTGAACTGAAAACTTTTGGACCTTAGTGCAAAAAATGTCATTAAAAATACACCTTGTCATTGGCTCTACTGGTGACAGGCTGGTTAATTTTTCGTCAAGAGAATCGGAATTGCGATTCAAAACGCTGCTAGCATTCTACCATTCCAAGCGGTCACGATTTGTACAGCAGCTTTTTTAAAATATATTTGAGGCTTAAATGTAAATGATTCTTATGTACCGTAACAGCCTGCGAATGTCCCACTGCTGGGCTAAAGGTCTCCTCTCCGCTTTTTGAGAAGAAGGTATAAGCCGAGATGGACCAGTGGTAAGACCGAATGAATCTTAACCGATGATCGTGGGTTCAAACCTGGGCAAGCACCACTGAATTTTCATGTGCTTAATTTGTGATTATAATTCATCTCGTGCTTTACGGTGAAGGAAAACATCGTGAGGATTCTTATGTAAATCCTCGTTATTAATATTAAATCTTTTTAAATAAAAACAAATTAAAGGACTCACTCCTTATTAAAGTGAGCTCATAAAGAATAGCACAGCTGAACTAATTATCTGAGATCACCTTTAAATTATATTCATTTGTTCGTCACGTATTGTATTTCGTAAAACCGCCACTTAGCTTAGCGTGACGGTAAATTATTTACACAATAATCATTATAGTACAAGAAGAGCCTAATTATACACGCTATATTATTTTTGTCTGGCTGTCTGTTACGCGTCCACAGTTAAACGGGTTTTATTTATAAAAAAAATAACGATTAAACCGATTTGATGAAATTTTATATGAAGCAAGATTGAACCCCGAGGAAGGACATGGACTACGTAGGAAGGTGAAACCCCGTCGCTCACCTATGACAACGCATGAGACAGAAGATCCGACACGAAATAACATAAAAATTGCACCATTCCGTTCTCTCAATAGATAAAATATGACGTAAAAATATTAGGCAAATTAAAAATTTAACCAAAAAAGGAAAATTTAGTAGTATATTTGATAAATCACAAGAAACGATAAATTATATATGATATGAAACAGATCGCATATTATTATCATATATTGGCACATTTTTAACTGATTTAACAAAGAACAAACTATTTCGTAACGTGAGGTTTCGTATTTTTTTTTAAATAAATTAGGTGCGAAGATCGATCGGCATGTGTATCTTCAAAATTATTAAAATAATTGATTAAAATTATTCTTTTATATTAATTAAATAAAGGCAGGTTTAACTTAAAAACTAATATTAATAATTATATATACCTTGCTCTGAACAACAGTGTTGTTAAAAAAAAAAGTCGCGGGCCAATTTCAAGCCGCCATTTTGTTGGTAGACAGAAAGGTACAGTAATTAATTCAATATTGGCGCGACTTGTGATTTGTTGAATGTTTAGCTTGTTTTTTTTTTTAGTAGTCAATTTAATAATTTGCATCAATTTCTATGTTCTATTTGTGTAAAGATCAATTCGAGGTTTTTATAAAATTATTTTTCCTTATGGCGCTCTGCATGTTAAATAAATTGTTATAAATATTCATTAACAGATTTCTTATGGTATGATAGTAACTAGGTATATGCATATAGGCATGCGCGAACACGTTTGTGCCGTAATTTTTTTTTGTATTCATATTTTTTATTCATTTGCTTAATCGGACAATTTCCAGAAAAACTAGCCCAATCCTACGACATACAGTGTACACAAGTGTGTGTGCTCTCTATTTAATTAATCTCATAATCTGAATATTCACGAAATATACATAAATTTATTGGAACAATGTATTTTTTTAAAATTTAAAATTTGAGCGATTCGGACTCCAGTGTTGCATGCATACAAGAACAAATCTTCTTAAATCTTATGGAAAACTAAACATCGAATTATTTAAATAAATAAATAAATATGGTTTTGTGAGGAGTTAAAAAATTAAAGATCGGCTACTTAAACAGGTCTAAAAATGTTCTTTAGTAAATTAATTTTATATTGATGTATGATGAGTAATACAGATTCCATTAAAAATATTTCTTTTTTAATTTCGATGTCTTGAATTAGTATTTTTTTATTATATTTATATATAATATATATTTTCTTTATATTAACAAACAATACATAATAAATTTCATAAATAACGAATATAACAAATCAAAACAAACTAATAAGTGAATAACGTAGATTTGGAAGTTTAGTGTATATTGGAAGAGGCCTATTTCATTAACAATACAACATAAATATGGCCGACAAAGGATGAACGGTTGTTTTGAAACGGCGAATTTGATTATCGTATAAATAATTCATAATTAGAAAAAATAATAATGAGTAATATAAAACTTAAGTAATGTTTACTTTTTTTTTATTTTTTTTTATTTGTATTGCTACCTCTTTTATTTAAATAAACTTATGTACATCCCTACATATCTTAAAATATGTTTTCTTCAGTTAGACGTATTGTTAAATTAATTTTAAGCAAAATTTAAACATCTTGTAATTGGGATTGTTACGTTCTCTTAAAATTGATATATATATATATATATATATATATATATATATATATATATATATATATATATATATATATTATAGCTAATGTAATGTAAAGCATGTGTTGTATATATGTTATGAACAACTGTTGGAGAGTCAAATACATAAATGAATAATTATAATATATAGCGAGACGTATATAGTACACGCGCCACGCACTACAAGAAATAGAGCAGGGGCCAATTCTACTAACAAATTGTCACTTTATCGCAATCGAATCGAAGCGTGATCGTTGCCGTTTTTTCCGTTTTCTCATTCTTTAATTTAATTATCGACTATTGCCTTAAAGTTAACAATTACGTTTGATTTTGACATAACGGTATATGTAAACATATTTTCAATTCGGTTCCGATTCGAATGAATACAGACGATTCAAAGTTGGATCGGAATTGAATCGGGAAAGTATCGTTATCGTTATAATTTAGTAGAATTCGGCCCCTGTGTAGCGGGGGCATAGCGGTGTAAGGGAGCGGTATGTCGGTTGCTGTCACGACAAAGAGTAATTACCAACATTACAATGTCCTCCGGACCGATTTCGGCTACGGCGAACAATTTCAAGAGAGATTAGCCAACTGCGCAGGAGATATTATAGTGCACAAGTGTGTGCGCAACCCGATGGGACGGCAATCCGACACCGGAAAGAGTTCAAGCACCAACTTTACGTGCTTTCCGAGGCACTCGCCAATAGATGTTTCATAAAAAATGTTTGATATAGACGGAAAAATTATACAATATTTGATTTATTGTTGGCTAAATATTAATGCAAAATTAATGCAATCTTATATAATTTATTAGCACGATTTAGAACGTGGATGTCCTATTTCTAAATTTCATATTCAAAATATTTCTGAATATTGATGTGGCGAGAGTCGGCTGCTCACATTTTGTAATATTACCAATATTTAAATTAATGGTTTCACTCTATGAAATTAGGTTTCTTAGAATATCTGAAATTTACCAATCATTCTATATGGTTAGCATGTCTTTTTTATATTATTGGTAGGCGGAAGAGCATATGGCCCACCTGATGGAAAGTGGTGATCAACGCCCATAGACATTAGCTAATGCTTAAGCTTAGAAATGTTAACCATAGCTTACATCGCCAATGCGCCACCAACATTGGGAACTAAGATCTTATGTCCCTTGTGCCTGTAATTAAACTGGCTCACTCACCCTTCAAACCGGAACACAACGAAACCGAGTACTGCTGTTTTGCAGTAGAGTATCTGATGAGTGGGTGGTACCTACCCAGACGAGCTTGCACAAAGCCCTTATACCAGTAACTGAGCGATTCATCCCCCAGGCAAAAACTTGCTATCGCTGGTTTTCATATTTCACCCCACTGGGCGTCTAGTGTGCTTTCGTTTGGTAAAAATTATAAAATAATGAAAATTAAAAAAACACCACCTGTTAAAGGACGAATCGAATCCGTTGAGCTGCCTTATTGTTTTTTTTTTAATTATTATCTGTGTCAACATTTACAGGCTGGTACGATGTTGTCTGTCGTCATTTTATGAATCAACGATGGATATTTGATATTTAAATGCCGAATGGTGAGTTCCAGAATTACTCACTATGTCTATTGTATATTATTAAATACTTTATGGATTAAGATCGCGCCTAAAGCTAACAACATTTCAGATTTCACCCGCGCGTTCTTTACGCCCCTCTTGACACGTGATCCCATTTCTGTTTGTGCTATTTTAATTAATAAATTAATGCTATTTTTAATGCTATTTTAACTAATTTGAAATGACCGTTATTATTGTATTTAATTTTTTTTTCGTGTTGCACATAGTTTTACAAATTATTCTAAAGAATACGGTATAGTTCTTTTAACTAAAACATTTTAATTAATGCAAAGCGCTATCAAAGAAATCCGTAGTCCTCTCAACAGCGCCGCAGCGATTGATTTAAGAAACAAATATATGTTTGAATTACATGCGACAAGAAATGTTGTTTTGTATGAAAATGTAGTAGCCAAAAGCTTATTATTGTTATAAAAATAAAACGGGGATTTAAAAAACTCTTAATAAATATAATTCACTTAACCAGTTTTTAACGAGTATAAATCAATGACATATAAAAGTTAGACTATTTTTTCTCTTTCTGATCTGACACAAGTCTATAAATAAAATGTATTTGTAAATACTGTTCGAGCATAAAATAAACGCAACGAAATTACACCGAGGTCTAGGATTGGTCTATGCATTTTTTTAGTGTCATCCGTCCATGTAAAAAAATTGCACACAATCTTGTACATGACGTTTTTTTTAATTACATAACGATAGAACAAGTAAAGCGCATATCATATAATAAAACCGATTGTCAACATATACAGTACAGTAACAGCCTGTGAATGTCCCACTGCCGGGCTAAAGCCTCCTCTTCCTTTTGAGGGGAAGGTTTGGAGCTTATTTCACCACGCTGCTCCATTGCGGGTTGGTGGAATACACATGTATCAGAATTTTAGTGAAATTTGACACATCCAGGTTTCCTCGCAATGTTTTCCTTCACCGTCAAGCACGAGATGAATTATAATAACAAATTTAACACATGAAAATTCAGTGGTGCTTGCCCGGGTCTCAAAAGTTTCAGAGTTATTATTTCCTTGAATAATACGTGTGGTATATATTTTTATCTTTTTTTTCTGTATTTATATGGATGGTGGACAAATGGGTCTCTTGGTGGTAAGTGGTTATCACTAATTTCAACATCGACAACTAATATGTTATGTCCATTGTGCCTGTTATACTGGCTCACTCAGCCGTCACCCTTCAAACCAAACCCACAACCAAACCCACAATGACATTGCGGTAGAATATCTCAAGTGTGAGCGTGTCTGATGGTTCCCGTCTCGGCTACTACAGGCTCCGAAGAAAAGGATGACTTACAATCAGATGGTACATCTGATGGTACAGGGCTATTTACCAAGCATCATTCAGCAACACCTGTAAACATTATCGAATAAACAACTACACGAAAAACGAACTCGAAGAATCCCCAATAATTTATTTTTATTTTTTATGGTACTAAATATTTCTCGTGCGTCCTTTATTGGATGCCCTTCGCATATCCAACCATTATCGTATGTAAATATATCGTCATCAATCTAAATATAGTATTTGCTCTAATTATATATGTCATTACGGTTACACAATAAAGGCGTACATACGTTCATGATGTTTGTACGCTTTACATTTAAAGTCGTACGCTGATGTCATTACATGAATAATCACTTGAATAAACTTCATCACGGTAACGGCCTGTAAATGTCCCACTGCTGGGCTAAGGCCTCTTCTCCCTTTTTGAGGAGAAGGCTTTGGAGCTTATTCCACTTATTCCACAATGCGGATTGGTGGAATACACATGTGGCAGAATTTCAGTGAAATTAGACACATGCAGGTTTCCTCACGATGTTTTCCTTCACCGAAAAGCACGAGATGAATTATAATCACAAATTAAGCACATGAAAAACTTCAGTAGTGCTTGCCCGGGTTTGAACCCACGATCATCGGTTAAGATTCACGCGTTCTTACCACTGGGCCATCTCGGCTTGTTCTTGAATTGAAACTTCATGAATAAACGTTATTCTATATAACGTAATTTTATATTGGAATTACTAAATTATAAGACTACGGATAATATAAGAAAAAAATATATAAGGCTGCAAAATCTGAGTCCTTTGATCGAGTCCCGGGTTGAAGCAATAAAAAGTTATTAATTTTTTTCTCTCAAGAAATTCAGTAGAAAATTTCGTCCGTCTGTGTACGTACACATATTTTGCCGCCAAACAGCAATACTTAGTATTGTTGTGTTCTGATTTGAACTGCTGGACTAATGTACACACACAAGGGTTGTGACATGAGTTTCCGAGGTTGTCGCATTGGCGTTGTATGAAACCATTAACATTTCGCGAGCGCGGTTCATTCACCATTATCATAAGGTGACTAATTTCTCGGATCATCTACTTATTTTATATAAAAAACAGCTCTAATTTGTGAGATTTGCTTTGCTTACAATGCTACCGAATTCTTTCCGGTCATTTCAACTAGACCCATCAGATTGTTAGATCGAGTCACTCACACACTTGATCAAATGAATATCTCGTGTTTACGATCATGAATCATGATAATACAAAAACATTAGTAAAAACAGTAGGCCGTATTCAATATTGCAGTTTATATTATGGCAGGCGATAAATAAATTCGAAGCCGGAAATTATTCAACGATTACAAGAGCCTGTCATGACTTCGCATCAAAAATACATGTGTAACCGTTATTTTACAACTGGCAACAATGACTTGCTGTTTTTATGTTTCATTATACAAATTAAGTTGTTCTTTTTTCAAATACTAATTAGTATATGTTAAATTATCTATTTTTGTTGAATATTCTGATTCTGTTAAAGCCATAACATTATTTTTTTTAATAAAATTATAATAGTATATAATATAAATCCTATGTTATTATCGATAGTTCATAATATCGGGCACTTACAAATGAAATTGATGTTTTTTAATACTGGTTAGTTAGACGATTTCTATATTTCATTACACTTAGAATTTCAAAATTAGAATAATTTTATAAAAAGGCTGTATTATATAAGGCCATTAATAGACTAGACTTTTTTATAGCATTCAATGATTTTCTTCTTGTATATTTGTGTAGCACCATTTAATTAAGCTATTTATTATGATTTCAATGAACTTCCATTAAAATGACCAATACTTCGATTTATTAAATACTTGGTATAGATAATATTGTAAGTACATTTTATTTGAAAATAACTTCGTTTTTTTATAAAAATTGGCAATTTTGTAGGTAAGCTATCTCATACTAACAACTATTTATCTAATATATAAAAATCTCGTGTCACGGTGCTTGTGGTCAAACTCCTCCGAAACGGCTCGACCGATTTTTATGAAACTTGTTATGTATATTTGGGAGGTATGAGAATAGGTCGTAAAGTATATTTCATACCGCTAGATGATAAGGGTGTCCCTACCAGATATTTTTTTCTATATTTTAGACATTTTTTTTTAATTTGTATTTTATTTTTATTTAGCTTCAAAAAATACATTGCATGCTCATCCATCATCCTATTGTAAACACGATTTTAGTATTTTGTATGAACAATATCAAAATAATCACTTATAGTGAACCTCATCGAACTTTCGTCTACGTCATTCACGAGAAGCGTCGTGTCATTTTGACATTTAAAAATTTGCAAAATATTAAATGATTATTTAATTGATAAGAAAAATAAACGTATTTTATGATATTGGTTGGGAAAATACTAAAAGATCAAATACATTATCGGTATACCGTTTCATTAGCAAATACAACAATTTGGTCTATTTGTGTGTGTGTGTGTGTGTGTTACAGTGAAAAATGCCAGCAAGACGTAAGGGGGCCGTCGAAATAATAAAGCGCGTGTATGGGTGGGGGTGACCATTTACCAATATTATATAGAAAATAAATAACGGACCACCTTTTTCAAAAGTTCTGTCTCATGATGTGGGACGAATGTACGATGAGCCACCACTCACACACAAAATCCGTAGACATAACCTAAGAAAACAATAATAAATAAACACATGAAAAAATTCAAATAATAACGATCAATTTGCAAGCCAAACGATTTCCGTTTGTGGCTTAGATTTGGGCACACCATGTTTATTACACGGACAAGTAATACGTGGCATGTTCTCGAGTGGGCAAACCATCGAGCTTATTTGTGTTGGCTAACGACGGACTGACAAAAAATATCGTACACTCAATTGCTCTTCGAAATTAATTAACTGCTTTAGGATAAATATATATTACTTTTTTCACTTTACATTTAACTTTTAATCAAACAATGAATATGTCCAAATGGTGTTTCTTTGTTTTTATCAGCGGTTATCGTCTACAGCGCTTTCCTTTTTCTGTCATATATCCCATCCCCACGCACTTACAATAAATTCGTTACTTTTTAATTAGAAATCAAAATATTCAGTAGATATAATTTATATGGCAGAACAACGTTTGCCGGGTCAGTTAGTATGTATTTATATATATAATATGATGTTTGTATTTTTCTAGGTTTAACAATTTATTAACAAATACATTTCACTGTTAAGTTTGTCGTCACCATCGTCCATTTCTTGAGATTTGGTTGGTGACTATGGTTTCAAACATCAATTATACAGGCATGTAAGGTGACGCATCTTATGTTGGAGATACCACTTACTATTAGTTAGGCCTTCTGCTTTTATACCTTTAACATTAAAAAAAATATCCATCTTACACGACAGTATTTAAATAATCTATGTTCTGTTTGAATTTTAATTGGAAATATTGGCAAAGAAAAACCATATTTATACTTTATACAGGTGTTTGCTTCTACAAAAGTGTGGACAGGAGACCATAGACACGTTTCATAACGTCGACATATTCAGCCAGAGCCACGAAAATTTATAAATAATAAATACAAATAGTTGTTATTTTTAAATGAAAGCAAATTAGCAATATTTTTTTAAAATTAATTTTATGTAAATAATCGGTTGCGTTTTTGTAAGTTTCTGCGAGTAACAGAGCGATAATATTTGAAATGGTCAAAAACCATTTAGAAGGAATACTACGGTGTCGATATTGACAAGCCGAGAAGACCCAGTGGTTAGATCGCGTGAATCTTAACCGTTGGTTACCGGATCAGTACTGAATTTTCATGTGTTTGATTAATGTTTAATTCATATAATTTTCTGAAATTCCGATACATGTGTATCCAACCCTTTTTGGAGTAGCTTGATAGCCGCACACCTTCTCCTTATACGTAGAGGCTTCAGCCCAGCAGTGGGATAATAAAATAACACTATTATGGTGTCTATGTTGAAACATGACGCATATCCTGTTCTAAGGACACGTTCTTATTAGTACTGGTTTTGTTTATTTTCTCGGTATTTTTTTATATTCTTTCTATTATTGCCATTTAACATGTTAATTTGTTTCTATTTTTAAATAAAAATTAATAAATAAAACACGAAGCGCTACATTTGTTTGTTTCTGATTTGTTTTGCACGTGTAGTGGTGACCTTTAAGCAAGATTCTTAATTTGAGTCCTAATAATTTTAAATATTATATTACTTTAAGAGAAATAATATTAATAAAATGTTATAAACTATCGCCACACCCGCGTCATAATCGAAAATCCAGTTAAACAGGATGAAAAGGCTAAATTATGTTAATAATTTCATATTTTATCTGTGATAAAACTTGAAGTATTATTTAATCTTTATAACACATACATTTTGTTTTTATGATATTAGTGCGATTATAAATATATTTATATTATATTTTAGGCAAGCATATGGGCCACCTGATGGTAAGTGGTCACCAACGCCCATAGACATTGGCATTATAAGAAATGTCAACCATCGCTTTCATCGCCAATATGCCTTGGGAACTAAGATGTTACGTCCTTTGTGCCTGTAATTAAACTGGCTCACTTACCTTAAAACCGGAACACAACAATACCAAATAATGCTGTTTTGCGGTAGAATATCTGATGAGTGATGGTATCACCAGTAATCTAATATTCTAGTAGTTAAAGATGAATGATACTGAATTATTGCAATGCCTCCTTATATACTATATAAGTGTGTTCCATTTGCTGGAACAACGATATCTTTAGCATACACGCGAACATGCTACATACCCATGGATAAAACAGCAGCAAGTAATGGAAACTTCTCATAGGGGGAAATTTGCCTTAGTCACGACGCTTGGCAGGCGGGTTGGTGACCGCAGTGGCTGGAATCTTTCACTAATAGCGCTGCTGCCCGCTATCAGGATTTGCATTTTCGGATTCTAGCATTTGTGTGGTTATACCGCCACGATTTCGGTCTCCAGAGCGTCGTTCGTTTATTAGCAGGATGTACCACGAGCAGGTGAGGTTGACGGTAGGGAGCCTAGGTTGTTGTCGACTCCCCTTACATCCCTCATGCTTTTGGTAACTCGCATATTAACCAGGCAGTTATTTTGAAATCTCAGACAGACACTTGAATTCTATTTATTCGATAGATGAAGTTCTTTTCCTTAATAATAATCTCTTGATTACTTTGAATTCAATTACGCATGAATGACGTCATAGCTGTATGTATACCTTGTCGATTTAACTAATAAAGATTGAACGCAAAATAATTATTGCGGAACGATACGAACAAAATAGATACTGAGAAAAGGTGGAAAAAAAAGTCTTAGAAATAATTTAACCTTACAATTACTTAGTTTCAACATTATTGGTGATTTTTTTTACATTACCAGGAAGTTTTACGATACTACTAGCTATTACTGTGACTTCGCTCGCTTTAAATTTATTTTTAACGCCATATTTTTCCCGGTAGTTACGTATGCAATCTTTATGTTTTTCACGATAAGTATTGGTTTAAACGCGATATATCATTTAATTTTTACAAAAAATACATTAAATTTGGTGGTTACGCAGGAGAAACATGTAAAATTTGGCTCCCTTGGGTTTAGGGTTTTGTATTCTGACTAGAACCCCTCCGATGGCCGTCTGCTCGGATAGGTAGTGCTACGAGATCGTGTTGTCAGAACACATCCTGTTCTAAGCTATCCTTATCAGCCAGGTAAAAATATTGGCAAAAATTCACCAACCACGACTTCCATTATCCCCTGAAATTTCTCATCCGAAATCGTCATTTTACTTTTTCAAATTATCTTTAATGGTAATTGGTTATAGACCATCCGTATAATCCGTATAAATTTAATCTGTAGTTGCTCTTTTGAGTTAATTGCATAGATAATAAAATATAATTAATATTTATCCTGCATGGGTGTCAATGAATACTACACATATTTTATCATCTGTGTACCTAATCATTTATATAATAATAATAAGTAGAGCGAACATACATTACTAATTAAAACTAAAGCTAATATCCAAGTTCATCTAGGTAGGTACCACCCACTAATCAGATGTTTTTTAAAATAGCAGAACTTGGTATTGTTGTGTTCCGTTGTAAGCGATTAACATTTGACATATTTCATGTGACTTACCATCAGGTGGCCCATTTGCTCGTCCGCCTACCTATTCTATAATATTCTATAATAAAAAATAAAAATAGTTTTTACATTGAAGCGGAAAATTCCATCTAGTAGCTTGTCACATCTCCACTTCGAACTAAGCGAGTGTGATATGAAATATTTTTGTATATAATTTGAAAGGGACCTCAAACCACTTCTCTGCATTTCTTAAAAAGTTCAAGGCTCCATTCGCATCCTATTTTACATAACGATTTAAATCAGATATTTCTGAGTCGCTTTTACATCGTACGATACGATTATCTGTTGATGATCCTTCGGATATAGTGTAAATATAATATTTATAGCGCAGACTAGTAAAATTTTTTATAATCCTTTGTTTTGATATTCTTAAAGTTTCCTCAAAAGCCTCGCATCCGCGTCTTAAGATTCAAGATATATCATATCTCGCTTCCAAATCAAATAGGTCGGCGGTCGTGTTTATGGGCTACCCGATGGTAATTGACCACCATCGCCTAATGTCAATGTGCCTTCAATCTTGGGAAATAATATGTAATGTCCCTTGTGACTGTTACACTGGCTCACTCACCGATCAAACCGGAATATAAGAATGCTAAGTATTGCTGTTTGGTGGTAGAATATCTGATGAGTGGCTGATACCCACCAATGGTTGCACAAGGCCATACCACCAAGTAATCGGAAAGCGGGAATTTTGGCCCACTTGGGAGAGGGCTATACCCAGCAGGGATATTATTGGTTGATGAGGTTGAGAGACATAAATATCGCATCGTTAAATGGATTTTATTCTGACCTCCAAAACGCATTGAAGCATTTTATAGCGCTTGGTAAGGTTAAAAAATTGTAACAATTGTTTTTTTGTCTACGACAGTACAAATAAATTTATTTATCTTGTGTATCCTATTTGGTTTAGTAGCTAGCTTGGCTGTATATGATGTGGTCTCGGGTTAAAAAAAATATGTAAAATTTATAATATTTAAGTATTTATTTTGTCTATGAGAATATCAACGGGTACGTTTTAATTAACAGCTCACATTATATTATTGTGTCAGATTTGACACGTGACGTTATTTGAATATGACACGTGACAGCCTTTTGGGTCTTTTAAGAAATTCTCGTAATAAGCTCCGTAACAGCCTGTGAATATCCCACTGCTGGGCTAAAGGCCTATTCTCCCTTTTGAGGAGAAGGTTTGGAGCTTATTCCACCACGCTGCTCCAATGCGGGTTGGTGGAATTCACATGTGGCAGAATTTCAGTGAAATTAAACACATGCAGGTTTCCTTCACCGTAAAGCACGAGATGAATTATAATCACAATTTAAGCACATGAAGATTCAGTGGTGCTTGCCCGGGTTTGAACCCACGATCATCGGTTAAGATTCAAGCGTTCTTATCACTTAGCCATCTTGGCTATAAGCTCAACATTAAGAAATAGATACACGTGTTGACACCGTCCTGCACATCTACGTAAAAACGTCGGTATTGCGATCTTTCCATAAATGGACGGTATGTATGTACGTTATTTCTAGAAAATTCCCTTATGTTTTTACGAACGTATCGCATTATTAAATATATATCGAAAAGCGACATCCGATATTTATACATTATTTATTTCATAAAATAGACTGCCTCGTTGGTCTAGTGGCTTGATGTAAGGCTGCAGACCCGGAGGTCCTAGGTTCAATTCCCAGGTCAGGCCAATAAAATGTTATTGGGTTTTTCTGTCAGAAAATTCTCTGTAGCAGCCGGGTGTCTGGAAGTTGGAAGTGTGTACACTCCCGTGCCTCGGAAAGCACGTAAAGCCGTTGGTCCTGCGCCTGAACTCTTTCTGGTCGTGTCGGATTGCCGTCCCATCGGATTATGAGAGTTAGGGAATAGAGAGTGCACCAGTAGTTGCACCAGTAGTGCGTAGTTGGCTAATCTCTCTTGTGATTGGCCGCCGTGGCCGAAATCGGTCTGAAGGACATTATTATTAATTTTTTTTAAAATAACATTTATTAAGCTCTGGATTTTGCATCTTTTTTTTCACCTTTACCTCATATAATATATATTACTTGTCCCGTTTATAATTGTCTGAGGACAAAATTAGCAGTAATTAATTTTGTCAGACTAATTGACTACTTGGTTTGAAGGGTGTGAGCCAGCGTAATTATAGACACCAAGGACCAGTGTTAATTTACGATAATTATCGTACAAGTATGAGTACAAGTACGATAATTTCATAATTACGTACGAAGTACGATGGTACACTATCGTACGATAATTTCCATTATGATGCAAAATTTGATAATTACAGTAATCAATTACAATTGCAATTGTTTTTACTGTCATTGCCTTTATTGGTTACTTGTCTGTCTATCACCGATATTGGTTTAATGTGGATTACAAAAGATAACATCATAATTTTTTTATATCAAATTTAAAATAGTACCTCCCGCTTCCAACTCGACGCAAACCTGCCCATAATGCAGGCCGCATTTCTACGCTGTCCATTCTAGTCTGTTCCATTCCTGCATTTTTATATAATAAATATATAAAACTACTGCTTTCCAGTATATTATAAAGTTATCTGAATTAAATAACCTATTCTTTAATCGATTCAGCAAAAAAACGAATTTAGAAATATTAAATATAAATCCTATTATATTTATAAAGAATAATTATAGGTTGTATGAAATCTCCCAATTATTGAATTATATTTAATTACACATTTTTATTAATGTAATAAATACTTTTTGGTTTGAAGTCTTTATAAAAAAATTAAAAAAAAATGATATTGTAATTTTGACACTGACAGTAATGAAAAAATGTGTGATTGTTAAACGATAATATACACGAACATATTTCAATTGTTGTTTTAAAAATAGGGGTAATATAATAATTGTAAACTGATCTTATTTAATATTACTTAAAGTTACCATTAACCTGAAGTCATGGTTACAAAAAGCCGAAAAGGCCTAGTGGTTAGAACGCGTAAATCTTAACCGATGATCGTGGGTTCAAACCCGGGCAAGCACCACTGAATATTCATGTGCTTAATCTGTGATTATAATTCATCTCGTGCTCGGGTCTAATTTCACTGAAATTCTGCCACATGTGTATTCTACCAACCCGCATTGAAGCAGCGTGGTGGATTAAGCTCCTAACCTTCTCCTCAAAAAGGAAGAGGAGGCCTTAGCCCAGCAGTGGGACATTAACAGGCTGTTACTGTACTATACTGTACAGTAACAGTATTACATAATAAATTTCATAACATAAAAAATATTAAAACTTTGCACTCATATTTGCATTTGACTCATTTGTCCTTCACTAAAAAATTGCATTATTATATACATGATACATAATATGACGAAAAGTTATAAGCAAGGATAAAAGCAATGCCGAAGATTTCTTTTCCTATGTGAATCATTTTAAGTTTCCAAAGAATATAAACGTATAAATTCAGTTTTAAAAAGTGATATCAGACAACTGACTTTCATTTGAGAAAATATTCATTTCAATATAAATGTCATCCAACATTGTGTTAGAAATACTTATTTATTAACTTCAATTAATATATTTAATAATTACATTTTTTATATTGTATCCGATTTAATAAAAATATAATCGGTTTCTGAACGTCATTGATATTGCTTAGTGATATAGATAAAAAATAGTTTTCCCGCGGTTTTATTAAAAAAAGAACTGAACGACTGACATCGAATTTATGATATATGATATATATATTTTTTAAATAAGATTTTAAAAGACCTCAGAAGTTTAAGGATATTAAAATTAACAAATAATAAAATGTATTACTTTTTGGTGTATTTTTTAATTGTTCGATCGGTAAGCTAATGACATTTGTCAGTATAAAAATATAACACCTCGTCTTCTCTACTGATGCCACCCTGGTCGTGTGGATTGCTATCCCATCGGAATATAAGAGTAAAGAAATATAGTATACTTGTATTTAATATCGGTAATATAAAAATAAAAATAATTTGTTTCTTCCTTTCTTTGTACATAAGCTAAATCGATCAAACCTTTTTAAGGTATTTAACTATAAAAATTAATATGATTTAACGTATTTACTTATTATCCTATTATAATTAATAAGCGACCTTAACAGCATATATTTCATTTAAATATTGATGAATAGAAGTAAAATATTAATTCCTTTCCGTAATAATTAATTTACATAGTGACTATATAAATAATGAAATATCATCAAAATAAACATATATAAAAATACTTATATTATTTAATACTATTCGAACGAGCCACCGCAACTGTCAACTCCTTTTTCCTCATCCACGTGCAGAATAGCATATCACGCCGTTTTCTAGCATCGTTATTGTCTAAAACCTTTTTAGGCAAGCTCTGCCTTTTCCTTATTCTCACATCAAAACCTTCTGTCATTCTTTTTTTTTTTATTCCCAGAATGTCTATTGACATTCTAAGTTGACAGTTATAATAATTGTCCGAAAAATTACGATATAATTAATTTTGTTAAACTATTTCACTACTTACTCGGTGGTAGGGCTCTTTGTAAACCCGTCTGACCAGGTACCCAGTTAGTATTATGTGTGAACCATATTAATCGTAGTTTCCAAAGGATATTACAGTATATTTTTTTAAAACATAACAGTTGGTGGCGCATGGCGATGTAAGCGATGGTTAACATTTCTTACAATGCCAATGTCTATGGGCGTTGGTGACTTACCATCACGTGGCCCATATGCTCGTTCGTCTACATATACCATAAAAAAATTGTATCTAAATAATATATATTTTAAACAAATTGCTATATTATAATTTGATTTGGTTATATAATTGACATTTATCTCGTAATTCTCCATTATTATTAGTGGTTATTTTAAGGAAAATGTTACAAAATTTTAAAGTTTGAAAGTTGTATGTTTATTCCTAAAACCAGTCAACCATCCCGCTTCAAGTCTGTGCTTTTTTATGATGTTATATATGTCAATAAAGTATAATGTTAATGTATGTATGAGTTTTATCTTATATTATTTATTGTTATTACCGAATTCCTCTTCATATTCAGTTGAAAAATCTTAATGAGACAAAGATTCTCAAGTTTGATTCCTACCCCTGGGTCAATTGCTATCCTTGTTACATACAAGCAAGGTTTAATTAGAGGGGTGAATAGGAACTAAAAAGTAATTCCTTCGTTACCTTACCTCGTTTTTTTTTTAAATAGCGCAGTAATTCTGAACTGTTTCTTTTTATTAAATTGACATAAATAAAATTAAATTAAAATTTGAACATTATTTTTGTCTTAATTATTATTACTTAAATAATTGACGAAATACCGCTTTTTTTTTAAATTTTGTTTTATCAAAGGAGTAATATTAAATAGTTAAGTATTTATTGCTGTAAAGTTAATTGTTCTCGTGGTTATTTGCCACCTGGACGGAGTGTCATATTTGTGTGCTACGAATTTGAGAAAAATAAACGTATACTAAATCCACATTTTTTATCATCTATATAATCATAATAGCTAATCGTCCCGGCTTCGCACGGAAAGATATGTAGAAAAATGTATTTTGGACAGGAATTGCCTAAAATCCGTTCTTAGTGAGCGTCTACGCCGGGGAAGGAGTAGCCGTGACAAATTTCAAGTCTGGCGGATTTGTTTTGTTGAAAGATTTTTTAACATGAAATTAAAATAATAATTGGCAAACTTTAAAACTCTTTTAACAAAGGATTTAAGTTTACTAAACGTTAATCAATTGAAGATTAATTGATCGATGACGTCATGACACGTCATCTTTTATTGACTCGTATTCGAATTTTAATATAGTTTGATTCGGTTAATCGATCATTATTTTTTACGATATAAATATCGTTATTATACTAAGTCGCATCCTGACAGTCAAGGCTGCCTGCCTAGCCTGATAATTAAGGATCCACAAGAATCTTTTGAATATGTTATTTAAAAGTAAGTCCTTTTTTTTTGGTTTTAGTTATTAATTTGCTCATAATTTAAGATTCACTGTCTCGTTTTAAATGCCATGTTAATAGCATCTAGTTTATTATTTAGCGGGCGATAAAAGATGAAAGATGATTTTTATTTATTTATTTCGAACAATTAATACGTATATATTTTTGTTATTTTTTTTTATTGAATAGGTAAGCGGACGATAGTAAGTGGTCACAAACATCCATAGACATTGGCATTGTAAGAAATGTTAACCGCCACCAACCTTGGGCACTAAGATGTTACGACCCTTGTGCCTGTAATTAAACTGGCTCAATCACCCTTCAAACCCGAACACAACAATACCAAGTACTGCTGTTTTGCGGTAGAATATCTGATGAGTGGGTGGTACCTACCCAGTAAGCCAAGATGGCCCAGTGGTAAGAACGCGTGAATCTTAACCGATGATTGTGGGTTCAAACCAGGGCAAGCACCACTGAAGTTTTTCATGTGCTTAATTTGTGATTATAATTCATCTCGTGCTTTTCGGTGAAAGAAAACATCGTGAGGAAACCTGCATGTGTCTAATTTCACTGAAATTCTGCCACATGTGTATTCCACCAATCCGCATTGGAGCAGCGTGGTGGAATAAGCTCCAAAACCTTCTCCTCAAAAAGGGAGAAGAGGCCTTAGCCCAGCAGTGGGATATTTACAGGCTGTTACCGTACCGTACCGTACCTACCCAGTCTTGCACAAAGCTCTACCACCAGTATTACAAACAATATAAACGATAGTAACTACATTAGTAAGTCAGCTGTGTTCTAAGTCAACTACTCCTTCAATGCGACGGCGTATTTCGTTTTAATTTGTTCAAACATCATAAATTATATAATCAAATAAAACAATTAATTAATAATTTTAAATGTCAAATCAAAACGACATTAAGAGTCAAACTTAAGACATATATACACGTTCGCCGTTGGCCGAAGACGATGATTTTTCGCAAAAATATAATTTAGGCTATGTATGAAGCCCCAGCATTTATTCTGTAAGAACTAATTTTGTATCTCACTCGTGAAATGTTGTAAACCGACTTGCGATAATACGCTTTGGTGCGTGTCCTTAAATGTTATAATTGTTACAATCAAAGTCGCATATCACTTTCTGACATTTCACGACATGATGATGAAATTTGAATTTGTTCTAAATTTGAAAACGTCCGTCGATAAGCCACAATTATGCCACAGATAATATATAAAATGTTGACAGAACTTTCACTGACTTAAGCATCGTTATTTAGTAGAAGATTATTTAGTTACTAAGCTCAAGGCGACCAGCTTTTACTTGGTGGCCTTTTTGCAAGACCGTCGGTAGATACCACCTACTCATCAGGTATTCTACCGCCAAATAGCTACATTTAATATTTTGTGCTCCAATTTAGAAGGTGAGTAAGCCAATGTGACTACATTCAAAAGGGACAGAATCTTATTTCTCAAGGTTCTCCTGGTGACGCATTGGCCTGTCTACCTACTTTAAATGAAAAAAAGACGAATAATATTTTTAGGTCAAAGGTGCAATATATCTCTTGGATAACTACCAACGGGAAATACTAATACAAAATGATATTATATAACATTGAATGGTAGCCAAAATCGTTTTTATTGTAAGATTTATTCGTGATATTGTTCTTCTAGTAAATATACGTATATATAATATATATAATTATATAATATACGTGTATATAATATACGTAGTATATATATAAAGGCGGGCTTATCACAATAAGAGATCTTCTTTTTTATGTAAGAGGGGAGCAAACAGGCAGGCGGCTCGCCTGGTGGAAGATCACCACCCATGGACATCTGTAACACCGGAGGACTTGCAGGTGCATTGCCTTTAAGGAATAAAAAGACGCCAGACAATCTTTGAGATATTTATTTATTATTGCACATCACAAAATATTGTATATAAGGTGAGCTTAACGTTAAAAGTATCTAACAAAGTTAGGAAGTGCATGAAATAACATTAGTAGGTGTACAGGTCGCTCTAGATTTATGCCTACAAGAAGCGGCTTATATGTCCCGCCTCCCGTTTTTTGTCGGTTCTTCTCACTAAAATCCACATTCCGAACCGATTCATACCTACTTGTAAAAGAGTATTTGAATAAAAATATTTTGATGATTTGATTTGATAACATTATGATAATGATGATGATTAAAAATAATCACGTGGGTGGTATTTCGATTATATATAGAAGATGATATACCTATATAATACAATACAATAGATTAATTAATTACTTTGAATTTTTTTTATATGTTGTTTTTATACAATTACAATTAATCATTTCTTCAGTTAATTATTATTATTTTTTATATCTCCCTTTTAACAGGGGTAATTTAATTATCACGGGGGCCATGACCAAGCGTGATAGCTTTGTTAAATATTAAATTGACAATGGTGATGTGAGGAATTTACCAGTAAGAGTTGTGGTGTTAAGTATGACTGATTTTTGTAAAAGTGCGGGAGTGGACTAGGACATTTGGAGAATATTGAGATTAGTCTTGAGTGTTTTTGGGATAACGCCTGTACTGGAGAGAATGATTGGTAAAACTTTATTATTATTAAAGAACTTTTTGCACATAAAAGAAAAAAAAAGATAAATACAAGTAAAAAAAGAAAAAGGAAACTTAAGAATCGTCATGCTATATAAATATAATTGCGAACTGTAATATGATACTGGTGGTAGAGCTTTGTACAAGCTCGTCTGGGTAGGCACCACCCACTCATCAGATATTCTACCGCAAAACAGCAGTACTTGGTATTGTTGTGTTCCGGTTTGAAGGGTGAGTGAGCCAGTGTAATTACAGGCACAAGGGACATAAAATCTTAGGTCCCAAGGTTGGTGCCGCATTGGCGAAGTAAGCGATGGTTAACAAAGTCTAAGGGCGTTTGGTGAACACTTACCATCAGGCCCATATGCTCGTCCGCCTTCCTATTCTATATAAAAAAAAATGCATGCAAGGTGCGGTCTTATCACTTCAATTGTGGTTCCTTGCTTGATAACCTCTCTCATTAAGCGCCAAAGTCCTGAAGGACATCGTTCCACATTATTTAAATGAAATGAATGATAAACATATGAATATTTAGTAGTTAATATGTATATTTCCATGTGAAATTCATTGATCGATTTATGGTGAAACTTACTGATAATTTTGCAATTTCAAGGATTTTTATTTGTCATCATCATCATCAATATGTAAATCATATTAATGTGATATTTGTTAATTATTCTTATTAATAAATTATTATTATATTTTCATTTTTGTCTGGTAAATAAAATGGTTGGTAAATAATTGAGATCATAATTACTTCTGGGATATTATAAATGATAATAATGTCAAATCGCACTGGTTTACGGTACTAGCGGTGTAAAAGTCGCAGAATCGATCCTCGCTCCTTGGGATATTGTCATTAAGTACAGCTTGTGTAGTGGGGACTCGTATATATAATATTTAATGTTATCTTGTTTTCTCAAATATTTAGTGTTTTTTTTTTAGAAATAATTTCATAAACCTTAATTATATTCAACTTGTTGTCATTTTACGTTTTTCAATAAATAAATTAAATTAATATTAAAAAGAATAAAAAACAATGCCTAATATACAGCAGAATATTATATAGTGACTATTATTCGCCCGAGGCTTCGCCCGTGTGTGGGGTTTTGTCTGATGTAAGGTATATAAAAAGTATGCCTTCCCTTGAGGTTCAAACTTGCTTCAAACCAAATTTCATTAAAATATTTTCAGTGAAAGAGTAACGAACCGAGTTAATTTTGCATTCATAATATTAGTATAGAACTTGGAATTAGAAGTCGTTGAACTTTAAACAGGATACATAAATTTAATAGAACAAGGGTTCTTGTCGGTTGTACTGAGAAGAACCGAGAAGAGACTCCATGGTAACTCGTGTTAAACACTCATATGATAACGCTAGTTCACAAGGCAAAGTTCAGCTAGTTAGCTCTCTTTCCTGACAGTCCAGAATTAACATACAACCAAATGCCAATATTAATTAAACATATATTTATGTATTCGCACTGTATACATTTAATATAAGTTAATTACATATAATTACATAATTAAGCGATATTCTTTTGGACAATTAAAAATTCGCTCCGTTCTTAGTTTCCGGGAGTATTACGTTATTAATATTTTTTTTAAAACGTTTAAATATGACAATATCCAAAAATTAATGTATCCAGCTAAATTGGCTTATAGGAAATAATCAAAACGTAATAAAATATATATAATAAAATCAAAATAGACACACAGATAATATAAAAAAAAGTTAATCGCTTAACATATACCTACTAACATAAAATTCACGTGTATTTAGTCTAAATTTAAAACTACTGAAACTAATCTATTTATATAATAATATCTTCTGGTATAATCGCGTAGCGTCCGTATCATCCCCTGCTATTTTTTGTCAAATCATCGGTCCATGTTGTCACAGGGCGTCCTACACCACGTTTGCCTAAGCGTGGTCTCCACTCTATCACGTGTCGGCTCCATCGGCCTTCGATGCGTCTGGAGATACGACCAGCTCACTTCCACTTCAGCGTGCTAATTCTACGCGCGATGTCGGTGACTTTAGTTCTCTGGCGAATGTCCTCATTTCGGATTCTATCTGCCAGAGAAACCCCAAGCATTGCGCGTTCCATAGCTCGCTGAGCGACCTTGAACTTGTGGAGTCCTACGGTGAATGTCCACGTTTCGGCACCGTAAGTCATTACAGGTAGGTAAGGTGGGATATACTGATTAAGGACCCTGGTCTTGGTCTGTGGGATCGACAATACAGAAATATGACGCAATCCGGAACGCCGCCCAACCCAAACGTATACGTATTTTTTTAATATTTATTATTATTTATTCCAATTCGTATTGAATATTCACAGCTAAGATAGGACAACGTCTATCGGGTCAGGTGGTAATAACAATAAAATCAGTATTTATGATGCATGAAAATTAACATAGATAGATTCCTACTTTTTTATCATTTATATAATATAATCTTGTGCAATATAATATTACATTTCAGTATAATTTAAGATAAAACCTCACCAATCCTGAATTAATTATAATATATTTATAAATTATATTTCATAACTTAATTAATTAAGATATACTAAGAAATAAGTGACTAAGTCGACCTCTACATGAATATGTTTTTTAGAATTTTATTTTCATCTCGCTGTTAGTTATGAATCATGTGACCGCGAACAATGGTCGACTATTTATTCCTCATCTAAATACATATATATGTAATATTAATAATAATATCCTGGGACATTATTCACACACAGCCATCTGATCCCAAATTAAGCAGAACTTGTGCATGGGAACCAGACAACTGCTGTACTACATATACTACTTTTCTTTTGTAAATACATACTTATTTAGATAATTACACCCAGACTCAGGACAGACAGACATGTTTATACACACAAATGTCTGTCCTGGGTGGGAATCCAACCACGCCAACCGCCTCGTCTGTCCATCTGTTTTAATTTAATTTTTTTTAATAATTATTTATTTACGTTATATATTTATGTGTAAATAACAGACGGATGAGAGAATGGGCCTGATTTCAGCACCAATATCGGTGGGCGGTGGTTAACATATCATCATGTAGCTCATTTGCCATGTACCTATTTTAAATTCATTTCATTCAAAAATGATAATATATTTCTAAAAATAAAAATGTGATTTCCTTAAAATTCAACTAAGATAACGCATTATGATGAGTGCATATTAATCGACCTTTAGAATAATGTCACGAAACTTACGAACGAGTTTCGTGAATAATTTAAAATCATAACTTTCAAATGATGTCAGGCAATATTGATTATTTCGTCCATGTGAACTTTTATTGATTATATTATATAGGCAGATGGTAAGTGGTCACCGCCCGTCAGAAATATTAACCATTCACTATACACCAATGCGCCCCCAACCTTGGGAACTAAGATGTTATGTCCATTGTGCCTGTAGTTACACTGGCTCGGTCACCCTTCGAACTGGAAAACAATACTAAAACAATACTAAGCATTGCTGTTTGGCGATGAATGGTGATAAGTGGTTGGTACCCAGACGGGGCTGTATAAATCCTCCTGAGCGCCTGTGATCATTATAAAGAACGTAATAGATCAAAATATAAAACACCAAAGACAAAACAATAGCAGCTTGATCCGAGCAACTGACCACAATTCCAAAATATATCTGTAGGTCTGTAACAATGGTAATCCAATGGAAAAAATGATCCAAAAAGCTCAATCTGATTGTGCATCGTGCTGGCCAAGCTAAGAAATAATAGTTTTCATAAAACGTATGTATAGCAATACATACTACTAATGGTTCACGTGACGCACGTCAGTAAAGCTCCCAGTCAGTTTCAGCATTTGTCGTCATATTTCAGCCAATTTACGCAAAATCGTTATAAATTATGTATATATTATTAAACTTAAGCCTTTCTTATGAATCACTCCGTTCATTGGTGAAAACCGTATAAAAACCCCTTCGGTAGTTTTTGAGATTATCGCGGACATACAGATAGAGAGAAAGACGCGGCCGGGGACTTTGTGTTATAATATGTAGTGATCAGTTAGAGTATTTCCTGTATGGTTATACGATATCAACTATCTATACTAATATTGTAAAGAGTTTATGAGGTTGTGGGGGGTAATCTCTGGATCTACTGAACCGATTTTGAGAATTATTTTACCAATAGAAAGCCACATCATTTGTGAATGCCATATTACCCGATATATATATTACCCGAAAAATGAAGAATTTTTCGTGGTAGTCGAATGTCGTGGCCAACGCGACTTTTGTCAGGATATAAATCATAGCACTCAGTACTAACCGAACCACAATCATAATTTCATCACAAGTAAAAATGTTTACCGCCAAACGAAGTGGGCACGGGTCAGCTAGTATTAAAATATTGTAATAAAATTACTTTTGTTATGGTAAGTGTGTATTTTTTATTTAATACCGTATTTCTTTTCATTTGTTATTTATGAAGTTATTTTGGTGTGTATTAGTAATTTAGACATGCATAGTTCTTTAGAAGTGATAATGGGCTGTAATTTGAAAGTATACCGTAACCGTAACAGCCTGTGAATGTCCCACTGCTGGGCTAAAGGCCTCCTCTCCCTTTTTGAGGAGAGGGTTTGGAGCTTATTCCACCACGCTGCTCCAATGCGGGTTGGTGGGTTACACATGTGGCAGAATTTCAGTGAAATTAGACACATGCAGGTTTTCTTACGATGTTTTCCTTCACCGTAAAGCACGAGATGAATTATTATCCCAAAATTAAGTACATGAATATTCAGTGGTGCTTGCCCGGGTTTGAACCCACGATCATCGGTTAAGATTTACACGTTCTTACCACTGGGCCATCTCTGCTTTTTAGCTAAAAATAATATATGATATATTTTCAAATATATTATATATATTGTAAATATATCATATATTATATTTAGCTATGAAGCAAGAGGAGATAAGATTATAAGCAATTCAGACTATGAAGATGGCTAATCTACATCCGAATATCCATCTTACAGAAGAGGATAAGCAAGATAAGAGCCGTCCACTGGAAATAGGTGGCATTTTAAAAGCAGACGCTAAGCTCTCACTAGAAGCGTACAGTCGTCGTTTGCCTAAATTAATAAAATATTTAGCTCAACGAATTCTTCTTTATTATTGATAATTATGATTATTGCTATGATTTTTCCTGTTTCTTTAAACTTGTATATTGCTTTCGAGTTTTATATTTTATTAATTTTTGTGGTTTTTTTTTATATTATTATAAAATATATGTTTTGTTTCATTTATGAAACTCGATTAATGTTTTTTTCGTTTCCAACTAGACGAACAGACAATTTAGTAGCAATTTTTTTTATTCAATAGGTAGGCGAACGAGAATGATGGTAAGTGGTCAACAACGCCCATAGACATTGGCATTGTAAGAAATGTTAACCATCGCTTACATTGCCAATGCGCTACCAATTTTAGAAACTAAGATTTTATGTCCCTCGTGCCTGTAATTACACTGGCTCACTCACCCTTCAAACCGGAACACAACAATAACAAGTACTGCTGTTTTGCGGTATAAGATCTGATAAGTGCGTGGTACCCAGACAAGCTTGCACAAAGCTCTGCAACTCTGGTAACCAGGTGACTCTTGGAGTGACAGTGGCTGGTCATGTCTCCAGGCGCATTGATGGCCGATGAAACAAGTGTTAGAGTAAACGTAGTGTAGGACGCCCTGCGGCAGATGGACCGACGATTTGAAAAAGGTACGGGATGGGTACGGGCTCTCCAAGATCGGGATGGTTGGCGTTGTAGCAGGCTTTCCAGCAGTGGACGGCGATAAGCTGAAATAAAGGACAAAAATGTTTATTCGTTGTTTCAATTCAATGATCTCCCTCTGGATTAAGTTACACATTTAATTCATTTTACATTACATGATTATTACACGAAGTCTTTTTTTATGGAAATCAAAGCAACAAAGTAAAGTAATCAGTTTTACTAGTTATTTCTTGTGTAACAAACATCCATTGTGAAGCTCGTCAATTATATCGATTTATCACAATTACACTGTAATTGTTGATTATTCTTACAAAGAAATTCAATTATTATTGTTGTCTACGTCTTTATGTACGTCATAATAATTAATCATAATAATTGGTTCCCATAACCGCTTCCGTGGATTTTGGACACGGATGTATTGACAAATGGATTCCGATGTGTCCGCGTGTGAGGACGGTGTTAGGTAGCCTATATCATTTTCTGTACCCCAGATAACGTTTTTGAAAAGTTTAGTTATGATTAGTTGAGTAGGTAAGATCTTAGATATAATAGCCGAGAGGTTAAGATTCACGCCTTCTTACCACCGGGCGGTAAGAAGGCGTGAATCTTAACCGATCAGCACCACTGAATTTTCATGTGCTAAATTTGTTGCTATATTTCATATCGTACTTGACGGTAAAGAAAACATCGTGAGGAAACCTGCATGTGTCGAATTTCACTGAAATTCTGCCACGTGTATATTTCACCACTCGCATTGGAGCAGTGGGGTGGAATAAGCTCCAAACCTTCTCCCCAAAAATAGAGAGGAGGCCTCAGTCCAGTGGGACATTCACAGGCTGTTACTGAGCAATTGAGACATGACAGCGTCAGTGGCGCTATCGAGGGGGTAGACAGTGGGGTGCACCAAGGCCCCTGAAGGCAGGTATAAGCCACACATTAAAAATATAACAATTTCTACGCTTATATATTTAACTATATAATACTTATATACGATTTTTTTGTTACGCGGTAGTTTTTTAAGTAATAGACAAAAGTAAACAAAGAGACAAAATTGTCATCTATTATTTCTATACTTACTAAGTTAGCTTTTGAATATGAACCTCCGTGATGAGGGGGAGTCGAGGTTGATTATTTCTCCCCGCCCAGCAAGGCCCCTGGACATCGTAGCAGACTCGTATTTATAATTATTAGTTCGGATTAAAGATAAAACAAGAAAAATAATGTAATAAGCGGTAAGATAACATTATCGATGTACGTTTAGTTAATTTCAATTTATTTAATTGAATTGAATTAAAGTATTTTAATGACTATATAGATCACTAGGTCCTGAAGAATCTAGTATAACAAATATATGTTTTTTTGTTATTGTATATTATATATAATAATTCATTTACATAAATATTATTTACATTTATTTTTAAATATATACAAATAATAATTAAAAATAGCTACTGTACAAATCGTGACCGCAAGAATGCTAGTTGCATCTTAAATCGCAAGTCCGATCCTCTGGGCGAAAAATGAACCGGACATTCACCAAGAAAAACGTCAATAAAAGTATATATGCTTTAAGATCTAAGAGTTTCAATTACACACGCAACAAAGACATCATTTGAAATAAAAAACGAATATTTGCAACGTTTGTTAGTAAATTATTTATTTCTAAATAAAATATATAATAATAGTGTTCTGATAAATACTGACATAGAATATTCAAAGACAGTTTTGCGGACTTTATGAAAACAGGCATTAGGGACGATGTTCTCGTGACCAATTTCGACCCAACGGCCAATCTCAAGATAGATTAGCCAACTGCGTTGGGCATATTATAGTGTACAAGTGTATGCGCAAACACAGGTGCAGTCTCTATTCCCTAACTCTCATAATCCAATGGGATGGAAATCCAACACAATCAGTGAGAGTTTAGGCGTAGGATCAATGGCTTTACGTGCTCTCCGATGCATGATTACAGGTCCAACAATTATAAGGCATAATACAAAAAAGCCACATGATTCAACAGAGAAAAAATTATAAAAACCCCTTTTGTTATAACAACATAGCAAAACCTTGAGCGTTAATGTATTTAATATTTACATAAGAATTATTTACATAATAACGTTAAGTATGTACAGATTAAAATTAAAAATAGCTACTGTACAAATCTTGATCGCGTTGAATAGCACATGCCTTACCTCGTGAACCTCTGGGGATAACTGAAGCAGTCCTTGTCTCCAGTAGAGGATATAGATGTTATTTCTATTTTATCGTATAGCTAGGCGAATGAGCATATGGGTCACCTGATGGTAAGTACCCAGACGAGCTTGCACAAAGCCCTCCCATCACTAAAAAAAAATGTTTTGATCTTATATGGAGCAATTATGGTAAAAAACGTGTATTTCAAATATGTGACTCATTTATACAAGGGTTGGGAAAACATATTGACGAATAATAACACCTGGTGTGTTTGCTAGCAATAGAACCTTCCGTCTGTATAATCCATTCAAATCGAAGAAGTAGTATAAATAGACAAACCTTATATTTACATATTCCATGCGATTCGCTAATAGCTCTGTTGCATTGTACAAACAGTTCTTGATTAATATATTCTTATTATAATCTTCACCATAGAATCTATATTCCAAATTATCATATATTATATATATAAAAATTATCTTATGTTCTCATGTCAGTGAAATAAAATAATAATAATAATATTATATAACTCCTTATATAATATTTAAACTTCCGAATGTACATAATTGCTTTGACTATTAACTACTTTAGTCAAAACTAAGTACTAATATATTAGGAAGACCCCATGTTGGGAGGGGCAGGTGTAGAGGAATAAAAAAAAAATACATATGTCCTTTCATTCTTAATGAGAAATAGTTTTTTTAATCCGAAACCTATTTGAATTGATTTTAAGGGATAGTTAATATTTCTTACATTTCCAACGTCTTTGAGCTGTGGTGTTCGCTTACGATCAATTGCCCATTTGCCAGGTTGTTTTACAATAAAAATGCAACAAATGACAAGTAGCCAATAGCTTACGTTTTTGGGAATTCTATGAGGCAAATAATCACACGTCCCACAAAATGCGTAGCGAAGTTAAATATCTCTTACATATTGATTAGCACACACTGCGGTCAGAAATCGATTGTTTTTTTTAAATGAATCACGCTATTGAAGGTCAGCAAAGTGACGCGAGTTTTAGTCTTTAATAAAAATCCGCAGAATCTTTTAAACTTTACCAATTCATAAAATCAAATTCGTTTGGTCATAAAACCATTTATAAATCATATTTATTATTTTAAATAAGCTTGGTTTTGTTTATTGAGAGCTCGTCTGTGTATTATATTGTTTTACTTTTTTTATGTTTGATGTGTTTTTTATTATATGTATTAGTTTGTATATTTTTAAGCAGCACCCAAACTGATAGGGCTTATAGTTATCTACAATAAAAATAAATATTAATATCTTGTTGTTATAAATATATAAGCCGAGATGGCCGATGGTAAGAACGCGTGAATCTTAACCGATGATCGTGGGTTCAAACTCGGGCAAGCACCACTGAATTTTCACGTGCTTAATTTGTGATTATAATTCATCTCGTGCTTTACGGTGAATGAAAACATCGTGAGGAAACCTGCATGTGTCTAAATTCACTGAAATTCTGCCACATGAGTATTCCACCAACCCGCATTGGAGCAGCGTGGTTGAATAAGCTCCAAAACCTTCTCCTCAAAAAGGAAGAGGAGGCCTTTAGCGCAGCAGAGGGACATTCACGGGCTGTTACGGTAAAAATATATAAAATATAGATAATAAAAAAGCGCGTTGTTTGTTATTGTTGTCTCACAGGCGAGATATATTATAAAATATTTGAAATGTTGGTAATCAGTTACTATTGAGTATGTTCCCGGTTATTCTCGATAGAATCTAGATTCGGAACCGGTGGTAACTTGGCATTTAATATCTGTAATATGACGATTCAAAATTGCTTGTAAAAGCCTAAAGTATATTTTGATTTGACATCGTATGAAGGTGATATTTTTTTTTGTATAGAATAGGAAGGCGGACGAGCATATGGACCACCTGATGGTAAGTGGTCACCAACGCCCTTAGACATTGGTATTGTAAGAAATGTTAACAATCGCTTACATCACCAATGCGCCACCAACCTTGGGAAATAAGATGTTATGTCCCTTGTGCCTGTAATTACACTGGCTCATCATTCAAACCGGAACACAACATTACCAAGTACTGCTGTTTTGCGGTAGAATATCTGATGAGTGGGTGGTACCTACCCAGACGAGCGTGCACAAAGCTCTACCAAACTAATGTCAGCGTGAGGAAAAAAACCAACTTAGGTAGTAATAACACGTATTGCTAACAAGTTTTTATAACTATTTATTTTGAAAGCGTTTTAACAGAACCACTGCCGTCTACGATTCCGAAATTGATTGTTATTGAAAGATTTATTAATTAAATCAATAAATATGGACTAAAATATACAAAAATAGAGTTAACAGCATAGTTATATGTTTGTTTTATTATTATAATATATATCAAGGAAGTATATAGTACACGCCCCTCACACATAAGGGAGTAGAGAGTGACAGCATGAAATCTTGCTAGTTGATTATACCCCAAGTAAATATATGTATTCATCATAACTGATCTTCTGGTTCTCATGCCTCACAATCCCTCTTTATTTAAATTTTCAATTCATAACACTCCTTATACAATATTTAAACTTCCAAATGTACATAGCTACTTTGATAATTAATTACTTTAGTCAAAACTAAGTACTATTTAACATATTTGGTTTGGCATGTTGGGAGGGGCAGGTGTAGAGAAGTTAAAAAAAAAAATACACATGTCCTTCCCTGTGGTTTATACTTTCTTCATACTAAACATCATCAAATTCGGTTTAGTGGTTTAGTCGAAAAGGCGTAACAGATTTATTCGAATTTATAATATAAGTATGGATATATCCCGGATTTGAACCGACGACTCTTTGTTCTTGGCTTCTATTCAATCGAAGACTTTACCGTAAGCCATAAGTTATTCATAGTCGATCCGGCTTCATCTTATTTTTGTCAGTCACGGCGATGTTCACAGCCTGCTGCCATGCCAATTGTTTTATAAAATTGTAACAAGGATGTACGGTGGGCAACCGAAGTTTTTTTCCTTGAATAAATATTTCGGATTACTTTATTATAGAAGTTCAAAGTAATCCTTACTAACATTATAAATGCGACAGTGACTTTGTTTTTTCGTTACGCTTTAGCGTTTTAACTACTGAACATTATGATTTTTTTTCGTTCTCAGAGATAGATTTTGCTACTGGTGGTAGAGCTTTGTGCAAGCTCGTCTGGGTAGGTACCACCCACTCATCAGACATTCTGCCGCAAAACAGCAGTACTTGGTATTGTTGTGTTCCGGTTTGAAGGGTGAGTGAGCCAGTGTAATTACAGGCACAAGGGACATAAGATCGTAGTTCCCAAGGTTGGTGGCGCATTGGCGATTTAAGCGATGGGCAACATTTCTTACAATGCCAATGTCTAAGGGCGTTGGTGACCACTTACCATCAGGTGGCCCATATGCTCGTCCACCTTCCTTTTCTATAAAAAAAAAATGATAGAGAAAAGAATATATCTAAATCTGCACTTCTGGGTGTGCCTCATTGGAACTGCCTTTCCTGAGACCTTGGTTCATATTGTCGGGCCTAAGAAGTTATTGGGCATTGCTGTTGAGAAACTCGCACTAGCAGTCCGATGTCTGTTGAAGTTGGCAGTGACACTCCCGTGCCCCGAAAAGCAAAAGTAAAGCTGTGGTCAGGCGCCGGAATTCTGGTTCGTGTCGGATTGCCATCCCATCCGATGATGAGAGTGAGAATAGAGAGAGCACAATTACAATCAATGAAAACCAACTACATTTTTTTACCTCAAATATAATAATACCTCTACTTACTATTATTTTTAACAAGCCATATATATTTATTACATATTTAAATAAAATAGAATGATACACCAACAGCACGACCCACACGAGTGATCGATTGTACACTAGACTTCCGCGACTAGACTAGACTTCAACAAGGAAACAGTAAAAGTTCTCGTTAAACATTATATACAATGCTTATATACGTAAATATTATCAATTATATCTCATTAAAAATTCTTAATATTTTCTTAATTCTTTACTTAACATGTTTGAATTCAAGGTTTGATTCAATGGTAAGCTATGTTTAAAAAATATGGTAATGTAATTGTTTCACTACTGGTTAAAGGTCTCTACTCTTGAAGAGAAGCCCTTGGAGATTATTCCACCTATATGCTCAAATGTAGTTTGGTGACACATATATGTCGGTATTTCATCCGACGATAGGTCGACACGTTTTCCATTAATGAATTATAAACACATATAAATGTAATGATTGTTACACCCGTAACTTAACATTGAGAGAACAATTTAAAAAGTCAGTAATCTGGTGATATTTATAGGGTATTACCTACCCGCTGGGTTTGCGCGGAGTCCTACCATATAAAACTCAGTAGTGCTTGTCTGGGCTTGAACCCGTAATCATCGATTGAAATTCACGATTTTCTAACCACTGGGCCATTTTTACGCAATAGGGAAATACCATTACAATTGTTGTTACAAAATATGATACATATTGTAAATATTAAGAGTGTGTGAATCAGCGTCAGCCTTGACCGTCATCCGTGGTAGCCACCGTGTAAGATGAAATTTATTTGAGGTTAAACCGAAATTAGTCGGACACCGGATGTTCGTCGCAATGTATGACTAAGTTCAATCATATTGGTTTTTACATTAAGGCTTTTGAGGGGTACACTTTTCGGAATACATTAAATACAACGCATAATGTATTATTTATGTAAACATAAAACAAAATGCCGAGGTGGCCTAGTGGTAAGAACGCGTGAATCTTAACCGATGATCGTGGGTTCTAACCCGGGCAAGCACCACTGAATTTTCATGTGCTTAATTTGTGATTATAATTCATCTCGTGCTTTACGGTGAAGGAAAACATCGCGAGGAAACCTCCATGTGTCTAATTTCACTGAAATTCATACCTTATATAACAAGCTCCAAACCTTATCCTCAAACAGGGAGAAGCCTTGCCTTTAGCCCAGCAGTGGGACATTCACAGGCTGTTACGGTACGGTAAAACAAAATAACATTGAAATAATCAATATAACGTCAATAGCGCAATTGTTAGCTTGGCGATGTAAATGTCGCAAGTTCGATCCTTATTAAATTTCTTATAGTAATTTATATATAGGATGAATGGGTAAGTGGAGAAGTGTAACTATAGGCACAAAGGACATAACATCTTAGTTCCCAAGGTTGAAGGCGCATTGGACAAATAAGGAATGATTAGTACTCCTTACAGTGACTTACCTATTAAATTAAAAAAGCTCAAGATGACATTAGAAGGATGCTGCAAAATCTGTTACAACAGTCATAAACATTGAAGTGACGTTGACGAGATCAATATGTTTTATAGCTTAACATTAAATAATTAAATTTATTCATACACTACAAATCTTATCATAAAAGGTCAAGCCTTCACTCTTTATAATATATTGTTTGTGTCGTTTATTAGATAGATTAATGGAACCTCTCCGTGTACTAAAAAGGTGTAGAAATTGTTTATGCAATATTTATATTACTTAAATCAACCTGACAAATCAAATCGAAATCCTTTACCACTATATATAAAACAAATTGCCCGTGTCTGTATGTCTGAAGTGATAAACTAGAATACTGAATGGATTTTAATACGGTTTTCACCAATGGATGGAGTGATTCATGGGGAAAGTTCAGGTGTATATATATTTTTTTTTTATAGAATTGGAAGGCGAACGAGTATATGGACCACCCGATGGTAAGTGGTCACCAACGCCCATATACATTGGCATTGTAAGAAATGTTAACCATCGCTTACATCACCAATGCACCACCAACCTTGGGAACGATGGAGGGAAGATGTTAAGCCCCTTGTGCCTGTAATTAAACTGGCTTACTCACCCTTCAAACCGGAACACAAAAATACCAAGTACTGCTGTTTTGCGGTAGAATATCTGATGAGTGGGTGGTACCTACCCAGACGAGCTTGCACAAAGCTCTAGCAGTTAATTTGCTGAAATATGACGATTATTCTTGAAGATGAAATAAAATCATGTCAATTCGGAGACAAATATTCTGCCAGTGGTCTAAAAATAACAATAATCAATTCAATTAAATTAATTAAATGATTTACTTATGCTTATTAAAAAAACTTGGTCCCAAAATTTGCCAAGCCCTAGGCTCAAGCTTACTCAGCTGGTAACGTCATGGAACTGGCCTTGAGCCAAGGACTTTGGATTCCGTGACTCTATACATAGCCACTAGACCAGAGTCTGAACCAGTTTATAATGATATAACACGTCCAATTTAAAAAGTTTGCAGAAAGAACATCTTATCTTACATTTCTTTATTGCATGAAATTAACATTTTTATAGTCTACTCGAAACAGAGACGAACTTTTTTTAATTTAAGACGAAGCGAACCGGAGCTAAATTCTTAAGAACATGTTTACTTTTTTATTTTGTTAAGTTGCTTTTATATATTATTATTCTATTTATTTTTCTTCTTCTAAAGGTGGCATTCAAAAACGTGACGGCTTCATCGACCATCATTGCGCATGGACACATTTTTATTTTCGCTGGAATCACACATTTACTCGTTTCCCCCACATGAAGTGGAGGTATGTGGGGCTCGCCGAAGCTCAAGGCACCGGAATACCCACAAAAAACCAGCGGTACCCACCTCCACCACCGCCTTTTCGGGGTTCTCGGGGTACAGAGACCCATTAGCCCCGGTGACACTTACGGTGGGAGGAGAAGGTGGGGGAGGCTTTCGTCCACCAGTAGACGGCAAAAAATTAAAAGAAAAAAAAGATGGCAGATATCCGTTATTGGGATATTTTTTCTTAAATTTGAATGAATAACACGCGGGCGAAACCGCGGACGATACTATTATCGTATTTTATATAAATACAAAATATTCTATAATATAAGTTATAATAAGATTAAGCCCATTATTATTTTCGCCTTAAGTTTTAAATCTATGGATGTGGACCCGGACTTACGGAGAGCGTAGGCGGTGTTGGCGCCTCGCATACTTTTGGCAAGGACAGACATTAAAACACCATTAAATATAATATATATATATGTAACTATGTATCTTCTTATTTATATATACTATGTTATGCGGTTTCACCTGTCACATTTAGTGATCTATAAAAAATAAATAAAATTAATATTTTTGTCTGTGTGTCTCACATGTTGTGGGGAATGTGGGGCTCACCAGCGCTGAAAGCGCCGGAAAACCAACTAAGAAACCAGCGGTACCCACTCTTCGCGCCGTCACGGGATTGCTTACGAATACCACCGCAAATATAAAAATAAAATCTTTAGCCAAAAACTTTAATAGCACACAGAAAAAATGTTTCATCACAATCGGAATAGCTTAGGCAATGTATAGGTAAACATATGCAAAAACATTTGGGGGGCAGAGAGTTAGGTAATTAAGTCGTGGAGGGGTAACAAACAAACTTACTTTATAGTATATATATTAGTTAGACTTAATATGTTATTATAATGATATATATATTAATTATATTTTCGTACAATTGTATGTATATTCTCGTGGCTACTATTTTCCATCCTTACTAATATATACTAATATTAAAAAGGCGAAGGAAACTCTGTCTGTCTGTCGCTTGCACGGATAAACCGCTGAACTGATTTTGATGATGTTTGGTATGAACTTGGCTTGAACCGCAAGGAGGGGCTAGTGGTATTTTTTATACCTAACACGCTAGCGAATCCACACGGGGGGACCTAGTAAAAAAATGCGAAGCTGGGTATGTTTATTCATTTATTTGTAAACGCTTTCATATTTTAACTACTTAACGAGACATTTCGTATAAACGTTGTCAGGTGAACACAATAGGTTATATAGAGTACCTCCCCCTCCTTACGCTACTCATCCCCCTATTTACTCTTACTCAAATTACCACCTAAATCTATATTTGGCTAATGTCTATTAAGAAAATTCCAATGTATTCAACCTTGATGGAACTTCATTGCATAGCTCTTAGCAACAATAGAAATATAAAGGCGGCAACCACTAATTGATAGTGCTATGGAATGCTATAAAATGCTATATATTTTGTAGTTTATATATTTAGTGTTTAGAAGTAATATTAGGGGACCAAATGGTAAATGAAACTAAGTTTTTTTCCACTGTATACAATTATAATTTATTTAATCAGTATATAATTATTTTTGTCTCACAATTATTGTTCTACACTATATATCCAATAGCGAATAACTACACAGCGCAATTCAGAAATGTGACGCATTGCTTGACGGTGAAGGAAAACATCGTCATCATCATGCCACATGTGTATTTCACCAACCCGCATTGGAGCAGCGTGATGGAATAAGCTCCAAAACCTTCTAAAAAAATGGAGGAGGCTTTAGCCTAGCTGTGACACATTGGGCAACACTTATACTAATTCGAATTGCATTCGTTTAACTAAAAAAAGAATAGCTATAGCCTCGCGCTGAACATGGACGGTGGCTTGATATACTTTTAAGTGGCTTTTACAATAACAGATAACATAAGACGATTATTTTGATATATTGGACATATTATTTAATCCTCTACTAGATGGTGTATCAATTTAAAAAAAAAACTGATATTTTCGACTTATGTGTACCAGTTATCATTATGTTGTGAGAAACACTTCAAGGACAAATAAGAGTACGTTTTTATGTGTAACGTTTGATCGTAGCTTTTGTGACGCGAAATATGTAACGTGTCATGATGGGATGGCAATCCGCCAGGGAAAGAGTTTAGGGACAGGATAGACGGCGAGATGGTCCAGTGGTAAGAACGCTTGGATCTTAAGGCGCATTTTCATTGGTCGATAAGTCGGTAGTTAGCCCGATTGCGGGGAGTACCCGCATGCGAGCTAACAACCAATGAAATCCACTGGTCGATAACTCGGTCGATTAAACGTGTGCGGGTGATATAATGAAATATAAAAATAATAAATCATTAAATATTTAGAAGTCACCCGCACCCCGAATGCGGGCCTTATCGACCAATGAAAATGCGCCCTTATAAGCGATGATCGTGGGTTCAAAGCCGAGCAAGCCTGAATATTTATGTGCTTAATTTGTGATTGTATTTCATCTCGTGCTTGACGGTGAAGGAAAACATCGTAAGGAAACCTGCACGTGTCTAATTTCACTTAAATTCTGCCACATGTGTATTCCAGCAACCCGCATTGGACATTCACAGGCTGTTACCATAGACGAGTTAATATAATTTAAATTTACTTCCAGGTGTAACTGACTCGATTGCCTAGTAGGTATCTTAAGGGAGATCTATGGAGATCAGGTCAGACTAAAGAATTAAAAATTTCAACTTAACATAGCATTTCTACAGTCTGTCTTAAATATCACTGCTGTGGAAACAATTGCACAAAGATTACTCTTGGCAGTAGTCTTGCAGCTCTGTATGTGCAAGTCTGGGTAGGTACCACCCCCTCATCGCATATTCTACCGCCAGGCAGTAATGCTTATTATGTTCCGCTTTTAAGAGTGGGTATGACAGTGTAACTACCGGCACAAGGGACATCTCAGATTCCAAGGTGGTTGCTATTTTCCATCAGCCTTTTTCCCAGTAATAATAATAATAAACAATAATGATTGCTATTTTTTTTTAAATAAATTGGTAATTATATTATCTCCAAGCAAATTTTAATGGAATTTTATTCAGACATTTCTTAGATATATATCCCTCCAAACAACCTTGACATAATCGACTATATGCTGTATGTATATATGTATTGCTTATATATATTTTGAAACTATAAGCGAACTCGATTCGAAAGTTCAATATCATAATTCCATCTCCTCTCATCTATATACATATATATATATATATATATATATATATATTATGTCTGTTTGAGATTAATAGACTCCACACCGTTTGCTATCTGATCAATTTTTTTCTTTCACGTTCCATGTCGCCTCGAAGGTTTTCAGTGGCGCTTGCCTGGGTTTGAACCTCCAAGGATCGGTTACGATTCACGCATCTTAACGACTGAGCCATGTCATATATAGAATTGTACAAAAGTAATGGGCTTTTTTGTTTGTTCGATAATTTGTTTTTTTGTTCGAGTATTAATTTTTATTTATTGTTTTTGTAACTTTAAATTTTCATTTGTCCTTTATTTGTTTTTTTTTGTGCTATAATGTGTATGTTGCCTTATTATTCATGCAGTTATCACCTGTAATTAAGGTACCCATTCTTTTTTTATTTTATCAACTGTGTGCTATCATATCTGTGTGTACTTTGTTGGTTATCTAATAAATATTTTTTTTTAAATTATTGGATCGATTTTGATGGAACTTTTTAAGAAAAATTATCACACATACACTTGAGTTTTAACCCATATTTCCCAATGGGTCGTCTTGGCCCGCTTAGAAAAAAAAAACAATTTCACAGCTATTATTTATGATTACAGCACTAGTTTACGGTTTTTAATAAACGAAATATTATGTGAATATTATTAAAAACTAAATTTAAATTGAATACTAAGCATATATTTAGTTAATATTTTGTAATTAATAATCAAAAAATTCCAATAAAACCTTTACAATTTCGTTTGCTTCATAAAACAGCAAATTTTATCGATATGATACAAATATCACAATTTCCGTTGATATTTTGATTTCTATTAATTTAAAAACAAGCTTAAGCATGCTTGCAACATTTCAAATGTATTATTAAAAAGTAAAATAAATAAATATTTAAGCGGCTTATACCGCGATTGGTACTCAGTGAAAGTCGGCACAACTAATTAAAAAAAAATGCTTTCTTTTTTCCTTCTATATCAACACTGTGCCTCAACTGTCAGTTATGACCTTGGTGCGTGATTGTGCGGCTGATGACCACGGACAACCACGCACCGCACCGAGGCTCTTCTAGGCGTGTCAGTATGTCTGTATAGAGGTTCGAAGTTATTTTTTCATTCCATAATGCAAAGTGAAAGAGAATATTATCACTGGTGGTAGGGCTTTGTGCAAGCTCGTCTGGGTAGGTACCACCCAATCAGATATTCTACCGCAAAACAGCAGTACTTGGTATTGTTGTATTCCGGTTTGAAGGGTTTGTGAGCCAGTGTAATAACAGGCAAAAATGACATAACATCTTAGTTGCCAAGGTTGGTGGCGCATTGGCGACTTAAGCGATGGATAACATTTCTTACAATGCAATGCAATGCAATGTCTATCCGCGTTGGTGACCACATGAGGTGGTCCAATCGCTCGTCCGCCTTCCTATTAAAAAAAAACAATTCGCCGCCATTCATTCAATTTTCACGAATATATCTCTAACAATCGTATCATGCCAACTAAATGTCAAAGTTGTTGGTATTTTATTTATGAGTAAAGATAAGGAGTATCTCTTAAAGGTTGGGGGGGGGGGTTACAAACGGAAGGAGTGTCCAGCTGTAAGTAAATAACAGTTGAAAACCTTCCAGAATGGCACAGAGTATGGTATGAATGTAGAAATTGTAAAATACAGTGTGTCGAATGTGACAGTACAGTATACAAAACTTAAACTGTTTACGTAGTCCGAAATAATTTTGTAAGCATAATAATAATAACAAAATCCTGGGACATTATTCACACACGGCCATCTGATCCCAAACTAAGCAGAGCTAGTACTATGGAAACCAGACAAATGATATACTACATATACTACTTTTCTCTTGTAAATACATACTTATATAGATAATTATCCAGACTCAGGACAAACAGACATGCTCAAGCACACAAATGTCTGTCCTGGGTGGGAATCGAACCCACAACCTTCGGTGTGAAAGGCCTCTACCAATCACGCTAACCAGCACGTCCATAACCTAAAATAACTGCTGTTTCGAAAAATAATACACAAATTATAATTATATATGATTGTTTCTCATACATAAGCGGAAGTCTTTAGTGCTTATGTATCTGTCCTACACTAAAAACCTTTGACGTTTTACTGACTGTTTTTTAAATTTCTAATGCGATTGAAGCGCTACTAGGGTAGCGCGTATTGAACAGATTTCAACAAACACTTTTTTAAACATCGATTTAAATTTCCATAATTTTGTTAATAAAAATCAAAAATATGAAAACGATAGTTAAAAACAGTTTATTAATTCTTAAAAACTTGTTAATACCAGAATTGAAATACATATAAATACAGCTGAAACTTGAAAAGATCGCACTCGGCTTGCAGCTGACTTTAAGCAGGCCTACACATGCTGCCAACGCAACACAGCGTATGTAATGCATCACAGTAATATCCTGTGAATGTCCCACTGCTGGCCTAAGACCTCTTCTTTTTGAGGAGAAGGTTTTGAGCTTATTCCACGACGCTGTTAGACACAAGAACGTTTTCTCACGATGTTTGTTTTTAGCACGAGATGAATTATAATCACAAATTAAGCACATGAAAATTCATTGGTGCTTGCCCGGGAACCACGATCATCGGTAAAGATTCACGCGTTCTTACCACTTTGACATCTCGGCTTTGGCATGTATTGCATACTCAATTTTAATTCGATTGAAATTACTCGTAGCTTTGAACAAATAGAAAATAACTTGCTATGGATAAAATTATATCAAATTGTTTCCTAACATTATTTGTGTAAGTCAATCGACTCCACAAATTTAACCTTCCTGGGTCAAAGCGAGAGTGTCTGCATTGTGAGTCACGCGAGCATTATAATATTATCCAGTGTCGTGTTCGCTGTTCTCCGTTTAAAACGGTGCCGACCAAAATCGGCCAGTCATTATTTTTTTTTTAAACGTTTAAACTCTATTGGTTCATCTTTTGTATTTACTTAGGAATTGTGTAACAGCAGAACTAATAAAAAAAAATCTAGCGATGCAGAGAGGAATAGTGGCTGCGTCTTGTATACAATGCCATAGGACAATCTTTGAGACGGCGTGTTTTTTCTATCAATTTTTAGATATTATTAAAAAAAAAAATTAAATGTAATTAATTTATTAAAGATTATAAAAAAATATTATCTTAAGAAGCCGTATTAAAAATAAAATAATGAATTTAAAAAAAAGTACCATCGACAAAGTTCCATAAAAAAAAATACAATATCTATGACCGAGTAACATTCAACCTCTGTCAAGATCGAAGTGAAGACATTTAATCAAAAACACAATGGCACCTCAACACCTAAGGTCAACACCCACTGCGATATTATCCCACCCACGTACTAAACAGTTGACTCGAAATAAAACATTGGTCTATTACAATTACAGATATGTATATTTAAATAAAATTTTACTAAAATATAATTCCATTCCTTTTTTAAAAACCCGACGTTAGGTGGTCACCGCCGCACATAGACATTGGCACTGATATATTAAATTGTCTATGCGTGACCTTGCTCCTTGTGCCAGTAGTTAAACTGGCTCACTCACACAAATGTCATCACAGTTTATCGGTAGAACCCAGACCGGCTTGCACAAAGCACTACCATCATGTAATACTCCTTAAAAATCTTTTTGACGTCACACAAATATTATAATACATCGTTTCATTGAAAGAAAGTGTTAACCGATTATCAGATCAACCCGACACAAGAGACACATAAGTTGAACAATAACCATAAGGCACATGGACAGGGAAATGATTGAAATAAACAAGGGCACGAACGTAAATCCCACATAACCAGGATCCCCCCTAAGTGCTCTGGTAACTTCTGCAGGTTCAAACGACATCTTTAAAAAGTGCAAACTTCAAAAGACATCTTTAAAAAGACGGAAAGTATCTTGCTACGGTAAGCGTCAGAGGAGTCAGTCCTTCCGAGAAAAAGTAACGATTTTCTATTTGTTATTTACGAGATAATTTCCTTCATTTATCTCTGCTTTAGTGGCCATCAGTCCTAATGCTTGGCTTATCGACTACCAGATCAAAGTGGCGTTAGCAGACCAAGTGACCTTGAATTTATGGAGTCAAAATATATCGATTAAAGATTGGTTTTTGTTAGAAAACTTTATGCGTGTCAGTAAACTATCGATTGGTGATGTGAAAAAAAAAATTCAAATACCTTTGCTTACGAATATATACATTTTTACATATTTATTTCTTGCCTACCACTATACGGCAAATCTTAGTATTGTGTCCCAGTTTGAAGTGTTAATGAGCTTTAATTACAGGAACAAGGGATATATTATCTTAGCGTGTCTCAGTTCCCAAGGTTGGTAGAGCATATTTAAGGAATGGTTAATATTTCTTGCAGCGCCAATGTCTATGGGCGATGGTGACTTACCATCAGGTGGCCCTGTTGCCCATCCATCTAGATATAATATAGAAAAAGATTTATACAGCATCAGAAAAAAGTAAAACAGCGTACACATATTTAATTTGTGTATACTCATTTGTATTGCCATCCAAGTGTAAATAGAGCATTGTTTATAAATTCTTGTGACTCAATAAAATTCAGTTAATCGAGTGCTTATAACACCAGTAACAGCCTGTGAATGTCCCACTGCTGGGCTAAGGCCTCCTCTCCCCTTTTGAGGAAAAGGTTGCAGAAAAGGGAGCTCCAATGCGAGTTTGTGGAATATAAATGTGGCAGAATTTCAGTGAAATTCGACACATGCAGGTTTCCTCACGATGTTTTCCTACATCGTCAAGCACGAGATGAAATATAATAACAAATTAAGCACATGAAAATTCAGCGGTGCTTGCCCGGGTTGAACCACGGTCATCGGTTAAGATTCACGCGTTCTTACCACTGGGCCATCTCAGCTTTTATAATACTCGTAAAGGCTTACTGAATAATATAATATATATTGATTTAAATACACAACACCCCATAACAGTAACACAATAGTTCTTTAGATATCAACAGAAATATGATTAATATATCTCGCGCCGTGACAGTTGGGCGTGTCTGTTACGAATTGAATAGGTATTCTTAAACCGACATGATCTATTGAATGAAACTAACCTTTTCTCGTGGTTGTACATGGTAAAAACCTTAACATAAGTTCAAGGATGAATTAGTAATAGATTCAAGTTACTATTTACAACTTTATGTAAACAAATAAATAAGTATTTTTTGTGATGATATATACTAATATAATTACGCTTTTACGGTTAAATTACTAAACCAAGTTTCATACCAAACATGATCCTCAAGGGGAGACATGGGATATTTTTTATATATATGTATATACTGATGTATTGACTGCCTCGTTAGTCTAATGGCTCTAAGTAAGATCTCTGATGGTAAGTGGTCACCAACCAACGTCCATAGACATTAGCAATGTGAGAAATGTTAACCATCGCTTACATCACCAATGCGCTACCAACCTCGGGACCTAAGACGTTATGTCCCTTGTGCCTGTAATTACACTGTTGCCAATTCGAATAAATATACAATTGAATCGGGAACGTATCGTAATCATTATAGATTAGTAGAATTAGCCCCCAGTATACAAAAATTCTACTACTACTATTTACGTTTGTAAACGTAACCTAAAATAACTGCTGTTAGCAAAACTTGGAGTGGATTACTTTTCGTGAACTTTAAATACGTTTGGTGACTTTTTAGTGTTATAAAACTTTTTTTTAATTTCCTAATTTATTTATCAGAAATTAGCTCGCTGAAGTGGAAGTGGGCTGGTCATGTCTCCAGGCGCATTGATGGCCGATGGAGCCGACACGTGTTAGAGTGGAGACCACGCTTAGGCAAACGTAGTGTAGGACGCCCTGTGACAAGATGGACGGACGATTTAAAAAAGGTGGCAGGTACGGGATGGATGCGGACTGCCCAAGATCGGGATGGTTGGCGTTCTATGGGGGAGGCTTTCGTCCAGCAGTGGACGGCAAAAGGCTGAAAAAAAATAAAATAAAAAAAATTAATTAATTTATTGTATTTTCCTAATTTATTAATCTATCTTACTCTTATAACCTATGGCACTGATTTTTAAATGTACCTGGATTAAATTGTAACGCCACCGTAATTTAACGTATTTCCGCGGACACTTTTTATCCTTCTCCACCCTCAATAGTTTTTCCTATTATTTTCACGCGCCATAGTCATGGTTCTCCCCTGAGATATGAGAGTGCGTTATATCAACACGATCCCGCAGCCTCTTTAATCCGTGCCGAGCATGAGCATCGCAGTGGTTTAGTGAGTAAGAATTTCACATAACCCAGTTCCGCTCCTAAACGCAGCCGGGTTACTTTCTGAAGGTTTCTACTGTGAGAAAAAACCGTAACAGCCTGTGAATGTCCCACTGCTGGGCTAAAGGCCTCCTCTCCTCTTTTTGAGGAGAAGGTTTGGAGCTTATTCCACCACGCTACTCCAATGCGGGTTGGTGGAATACACATGTGGCAGAATTTCAGTGAAATTAGACACATGCAGGTTTCCTCACGATGTTTTCCTTCACCGTAAAGCACGAGATGAATTATAATCACAAATTAAACACATGAAAATTCAGTGGTGCTTGCCGGGGTTTGAACCCACGATCATCGGTTAAGATTCACGCGTTCTTACCACTGGGCCATCTCGGCTTTTTACGTGAGAAAAAAAGTAGGTAGTAATTGTTATCTGTAAGTGTAAGATACCGATACAATAAATATGATTTAATCGCATAATTAGCTAATTTGAATTGTTACGATCGTATCTTAATAAAATGTCTTTAAATTCGTATTATTTTTTTATTGAATTTAATTTCTGTAAAAATATATTATTCTAATTTTTCGACTATCAAGTTTCATAGATACATATAATACATTAAATACATATTTTACAACTGCATAACGATTAATTTATTTTTAAAATTGAAATATATTCACGAATAAAAAAAAACCTTAGTACTACATAATGCATATTTTAAAATGTCAATTTACTAAAAAACTTTAATTTCATTTAAAAAATATTTGATTTCCATTTGCGATTTGACATTTACTGTTATTTTATCGATTATTACCAGCTAATATTTATTCATTATTTATTTAGATGATTTTTCATTGAATATAAAATCCAGCAATAGCTTTTTTTTAATTTAAATAAAACATTTTTGTATGTTTTATGAAAGCGATATTTTATCTAAGCTTTAATGCTGAATTGAATTAATTCGTATTTTATATGCCAAGCAATGTATAATGCGCTATTTATAAACCAATGATGGATATTTGACTTTTCGTGTCCCACGAGGTCGCAATTGAATCCAAATAAACAAGAAAAAACTCTGATATAGTTAAGCATTTACTGTACTACCATAAACACTAACTTTTTCTTTAAATTTTTCAATATTAATAAAAATTAAGTTAATTCCGGATAGGAATCTATTTTTCTAATTTTCGTAATGTTTTTCGTAAATTTCAAACTAATAAAATAAAAACATAAAAATCTAAATTTCTAAAATGTCTTTATCATTATTGCACGAGAGCCCACGACCAGTGTAAAATCTTTTTACAGCCAAAACTATAAAATAACGGCCAAAAACATAGCAGCTGCACGTCAGCCCATTTCTGATGTGTCGACAAAATTGGACATTGAAATTATCAGATAGTGATATTGAAAATGGACATCGATTCTGTAATTCAATGACGAAAAAGTTCGTCTTCCGACATTGTCTGCGTGGTATGGTGTGTCAAAATGTCAACAAATTTACTCGAGCGAGATTTTTTGTTATAAAATATGAAGACGGACATATGCGCCTGATGGTAAGTGGACACCACCGCCTATAGACACCGGCATTGTAAGAATTATTTACCATCCCATCGCCAATGCGCCACCACACATATTAACATAAGTAACATATATAAGAAAATAAATAACAACTGAGATTCTTTCTAGTATTTTCAATAAAATATATAAATATAATCTTCTTCTTCTTCTTCCTGCCCTTATCCCACTACGTGGGGTCGGCACAACATGTTTTTTCCTTCCACTTCTATCTGTCACTCGTCATCTCAGCACTTACACCTTTCATACACATTTCCTTTCTTACGTAATCTATCCACATTTTCTTCAGCCCCCTCCCGTCCCCTATATCCATCTACATTCATACTCATCACCCTTTTGGTAACATGCCTTTCATCCCTCCTCATCACATGCCCATACCAAGCTAATCTATTACTCTTCAACTTTTCAAATATTGGTGCTACTCTCAGACTTCCTCTGATATACTCGTTTCTAATCTTGTCCATTCTAGCTACACCGCACATCCCTCTTAACATTCGCATCTCTGACACATGTATTCTTTTTACATCCTCTTCTTTTCATTCAGAACCATACAATACAACAGGCCTAATGACGGTCTTATAAATCTTCCCTTTTAACTTCAAGGGCATTCGTCGGTCACAAATGGTCCCAGAGACCTGTCGCCATTTCATCCACCCTGCATTTATCCGGTTCCTCACGTCCCTGTCAATGGCACCATCGCTCTGGATTGATGACCCCAGATAGCGAAAATCCGAGCATACTGGTAGATGGACACCATTTAAAGCTATGTGGGAAAAATTGGAAATAATAATAATAATATATATATAAATATAATCTAGTACTAATAATTATAATTTGTTATCTTAGTTAATGTGAGCGTTAAAATTAGTTATTAGTAAATGTTAATTGGTCTGTAGTAATTTATTATAGAATCGACTACCCTACCCCGGCAAGGATGTATTAACTTGACTTTACGTAATCGATAACTTAGTATTATAAGTTTAACCTTACTTCTAGTGTTTATATCTTCAAATATATAAAGATTTTAGATAACAACATGAGTTAATATTATTGTGAATGTAATACGAATTTAATTAAAATACCATTAGCTATTCAATTCGGAATATTTATTTATTTTATTTATAATTATTATGATGATGGCCGATGAAAGGGCAATTCAACACGGACGGAAAGAGTTCAGGCGCAGGAACGGCTTCACGTGCTTTCCGAGGCGCGGGAGTGTACTCCAATCCTCGAAGCTCCGGATTCTTCGAGAATGTTCGACAGAAAGGTATTTGTGGCCTTATACAGCACATTTAACACATATATAAAATCCAATAAACTTTTGCTGAACATAATTAATTAGTATCAAATAGCTATAATCATAACCGTTAAATTCCTAAAAAAACATTTTTTGACATTAAATTAATGAGTTTTTTTATTTATGTTTTGATGATTTCATGAAATGATTTAATTTGTCGCGGGACTTCGAGACTCGAGGCCTCCCGGGAGACACACTAGTTGGTTAGATAGCAAGATTTTTCCCAAATTAAGGTTAAACCTGGACTTTGGGATCGGGATGGTTGGCGTTCTATAGAGGAGACTTTCGTCCAGCAGTGGACGGCGATAAGCTGATATATATTGCTTATTTTGCACTTGGCATTATTTCTTTTCGGAAACAAACCGATGTGATGATGACGATATCTTCGAGAATAATCTCAAGAGAGATTAACAAACCGGACCTAGTACACAAGTGTGTGCACCAAAACTGCCGAACTCTCTATTCCCTCAGTACAGAACCCAATTTTTTTTTTACCGACCTGTGGTTTGAATCCAGGAGCTCGGGAACTGCTTATATCTAGTAACTAGATATACCGTAATGTATCGTAGCTCAATTTGCCAAAATTCATATCAATAGTTGAAGATCAATTAAGATAATGAATAATAAAAAAAAATGGAAACAAATGTAATGCCCATTCGATAGCGATAAAGCGACAATTTGTTAGAAGATTTTTTTGTGTCCTACATGTGTCGGAAATACCGTGAAATAACCTCTCTTTTACCCAGCAGTGGGACAGTCCATAACCCACTATGGAATGGCTATGAATAATTTAAGTATATTTGTTATTTTAAACAACGAAACTATTCAGTAATAATTTTAAAGTATGTCGATTATAATTATTGTAATCGTTGTAATTTTACTGCTTATTATATGAAAACCATTTTAAAAATTCAAGGCGAAATAATCATCATTCGTTTATCTTAATTAGATATCATTGGTTGGCTCATGCTTAGCCCGTAATTGGATGAAGACCCCCCTCTTCCAATTGCTAGATAAAATGTTATTCTATTTGTTAAACGTCTAAGAGATAATGACATTATCCACGAGAACAAGACAATATAACTGCACATATTAATAATATAATAATAATAATATCCTGGGACATTATTCACACACGGTCATCTGATCCCAAACTAAGCAGAGGACTCTATTCCCTCACTCCCTTAATCCGATGGGATGGTAATCCGACACGATTAAAAAGAGTTCAGGCGCAGGACTAACGGCTTCAATAGCTCTCCGCGGCACTGGATTGTACATTGTGGAGTTACAGACTGGTCTGCTACTGAAAATTTTAGTTTTGGAAAAAATACCCTGACCTGAGAAGAATCGGCGAAAGAAACTCGCCACCAATTTTAGAATTCTTATTATGAAAATATATATATCCGGATATATATGTGAAATAAGAACAAACATATATATATATATATATAAAATAAGCATTAATTGATAAAGTTTATCACACAAATAAGGACATATAAATTGTACATAGCCTACGTACATTACATTATTTAAATGTCACTGTTATCCAACTCCAAGATTTAGTCGCAACGTCCTTTCCTAAAAGCCGAGATGGCCTAGTGGTTAGAACGCGTGAATCTTAACCGACGATCGTGGGTTCGAATCCGGGCAAGCACCACTGAATTTTCAGGTGCTTAATTTGTGTTTATAATTCATCTCGTGCTTGACGGTGAAGGAACACATCGTGAGGAACCCTGCATGTGTGTGATTTCATTAAAATTCTGCCACATGTGTATTCTACCAACCCGCATTGGAGCAGCGTGGTGGAATAAGGTCCAAACCTTCTCATAAAAAGGGAGAGGAGGCCTTAGCCCAGCAGTGGGACATTAACAGGCTGTTACTGTTACTGTCCTTCCCGGATGAAGTTATTCGGTTCTATGTTAGACAATCCGCAAAAATTATTTAATCAGCCGGCTGATAATTTGAAATCGTTTGCATAAAATATTAATAAATAACTTCTTTATTACCCAATATATAATCCTCTATATGAGGATAAAATAAGTTAATTTAATAAAAAAATTGTATGTTCTCAGATCTCGAGATATGTAGCCTTACAGGCTGTATGCTTCTAACAATCGGTACATTTCAGCCAATTTACACAAAATATTAATGAATTATATACTAAAACTTTTCTCATGAGATACTCAGTCTCTTATTGAAAACCGTATGACGATTCGTTCGGTAGTTTTTAAGTTTATCGCAGACAAACAGACAGACACGGTGAGGCACTTTGTTTTATAATAGGCACCGATTATTATATCTTACAATTATTTACTATATAATTGCGTTAGCAGCAATATGTTCAAAGGATTATCTTTTTATATATAAGATTAATAAAAGTAAGCCTAAATACTAAAGTTAATTTATAAATACTTAAGATAATAAGCCAAGATGGCCCAGTTGTAAGAACGCGTGAATCTTAACCGATGATCGTGGGTTCAAACCCGGGCAAGCACCACTGAAGTTTTTCATGTGCTTAATTTGTGATTATAATTCATCTCTTGCTTTACGGTGAAGGAAAACATCGTGAGGAAACCTGCATGTGTCTAATTTCACTGAAATTCTGCCACATGTGTATTCCACCAATCCGCATTGGAGCAGCGTGGTGGAATAAGCTCCAAAGCCTTCTCCTCAAAAGGGAGAGGAGGCCTTAGTCCAGCAGTGGGACATTTACAGGCTGTTACCAAGATAATAAAGTGTCTGCAATACGCATAATCTGCAAATCAAAGAGTTTTAGTTAGTCGTGTCTATCGCTTATTTTCAGCGATAAAATGACAAAACGCTAAATAAAACCCTCACAGACGTCTGAGATTGACGATAAGTAACCGTTTTATTGTTGATAATTCAATAAATGACTACCTCGTTGGTCCAGTGGCTAGATGTGAGGCCGCAGACCCGAAAGTCCTGGGTTCAATTCCTAGGTAGACCATTAAAAAGTTTTGGGTATTATCTGTCAGAAAATTCTCAGTAGCAGCCCGGAGTCTGGAAGTTGGAAGTGTGTACACTCCCGTGCCTTATAGATGAGATAATCCGTGCCTTATGAGAGTTAAGGAAAAGAGAGCGCACCTGTGTTTGCGCACACACTTGTGCACTATAATATCTCCTGCGCAGTTGGCTAATCTCTCTCGAAATTGGACCCCCTTGGCCAAAATCGGTGTGGAGGACATTATTATTATTATATGTTTAAACTAATTGTGTAAGGCAATGTATATTTTAGTAATCCTCATAGACTTAATACAGTAGAGAAAATACCTTAATTATATATAATAATAATAATATGTATCTTAACCTAACTTTTGGATTAGTAAATAAATAAATAAAACATCGACACATTAACGAAACAGTAAAGGTTATCCCTAAGATTTATCCCTATAGGAGACCTTGTAGAGTAGGGTACGCGGCCGTTATCACGTAAATCTCCTATGTTACTAATCTAAGTTATTTTCTAAGAATCGATTTATGTAAAGTAAGATTCAGCAAAACTTGAAACTAGTATGACAAATAAAAAAAAAACCTACGCTTAATGAGTGACGAGTTTGTCGCTTTAAAGCGCTTGACAGCTGTAAAGGTCAATACGCGTTTCAAAACTTAAGTATATAAGAATGGATTTTCACATACCGTTGCTTGTTTCCGATCAGACGTTTGTAAGTGGAGACGTAGCAGGACAGACACAGGGACGATATTGTGCTTTTTGGATTAGTGTTGTGTAAAGTTCAATTGCGTGTTAATGTGAGTTGATTTTTCTTTCTTTTTTTATTGTTTATCGTTAGGTTTGGGCATGTTTTTCTGTTCTATTTCGATAAAAAAATATATTATTTTAATTTAAAAAATCTAAATCTTAATAAATTCAGATACGATTTTATTATATGTTAATTTTATGTTAAAATCTTATTTATAAATTATAAATTTCATTTTTTTTTAAATTCTTTACATTTATCTAAATATTTTTTGCTGAAGACTCCCAAAATCTTCGCACCCGTTGAAATCTTTTCCATAAAGCATTTAAGAATATTTTTAATATCAATTTTTTTTTAAACATTTTTTGTTATAACAATTATTTATAACATTTTAATTATAAAAGTAAATAATATTATGATAAACAAAATGAGATAAATAAATAAAATATTTTTTTTTATTCAATCAACGGAGACCCAATTACAAAAAGGGCTTATAAGGTCCTAAGCTATCCTTTTTTTTTTAAACTCATAAAATATTCTTTAATAAAAATACAATAATTTTATAATAGTTTAATTATGTTTAATTAGAAAATAAAATAAAAATTTAATTAATATATTCTAGACTAAGGCAGATATATATGTATATTTGTTATAAAAATATATAAGTACATACATATATTACGCGTAATGTTTACAATATATTAATACGATAACAAGTTTATGAGCTACTCGAGGAGCTGTTCTTTTAAGCTAAAGATATTTGAATGAATAATTGAACGAAAGAACGAATGTATTGAATCTATATGTATAATATACATAACAAAATATTCATAAAAGCACTTTTGAATGGTATTGAATTAAATCTATTTTCGGTTTGGTTTCGGTTTTTAGTTGTTGCTATTGAAAAAAACTGCTTTTTCTTTTTTCTATTTCAAAAATTTAATAACGGAAACTCATATATCATATAGAAAATATACTAAATAAAAATAAAATTAGGTAGTACTTATTTAGAATTGCAATAAACTATATACACAGATAATAGTATATAAATAAATATACATACGTACGATCGTTTTATTATAACTATGTATTATGTAAATTGACCCCGGACACGGATCCGATAATTGTAAAATATATGTATATATATATAATATAAAAACTTGAAACTTCAAATGTAATAATAATAAAGAACCTAATATTACGTGACATTGGCAGCATAGTTTTCACTCAAACAGTGTACATACACGCCAGAAAAGAAAAAAAAAAGACCCTAATGTTGTGAAATTAAAATTCCAATTTTTAAAATAATGTTCGCAATAAAAAAGTCTTTTATTATAAAATACTAACGATTAATATTATAGAGTATTGTCCTTTTAAAACTATTACTATTGTCCGTGGTCTAATTCGGCCATTTTTGTTTGGACCGAAGTCAGCTATTATTTAATTATTGGACAAATTTCGAACGCTATAAGTTTTGCGTTTATATTTTTAAAGCAATTTTTGCTAATATGATATTGAAAATATAATTTGTTTATTCTACTGAACAGCAGTACTTGGTATTATTGTGTTCCGTTTTGAAGGGTGAGTGGGCCATACTACATAATTACAGGCACAAGGGACATAGCATCTTAGTTCCCAAAGTTAGTGTCGCATTGGCGATGTAAGCGATGGTTAATATTTCTTTCAATATCAATGTCTATGGACGGTGGTGACCATTACCATGTGACCATTTGCTCGTCCATCTACCTATTACATATATTAAAAAAATATAACATAACATCGGTGAATATAAGAATTAAATTTTATATAAAATTATTTTTAATATGAATTCAACTTAAGCTTAAACAATTTTAATTCACTTTAAAATCTTTATTTTTTCAAATAAAAAACTTATAAGCTATTAAATCTATATTTATTGAACGAAATGACTCATATTATAACCATATTATATATTTATTATATGCTAATTTAGTGACAATACTTTAAATGAGATAAACAGAACTCGGATAATGTGATGTAACCTTTATTTTAAAATTTAATGAAATAATCTAAAATTATATATAAAATAATTTGTTAATAATACAGAAAAAATTATAATCAATAATTTATAATCGTTATTTATTTTAAATATTCTTAGAGAAATAATCATTTTAAATAGTATACTTATAATATAGTAAATAAAAATTACGATAGAAAGAAATTACAACAAAAATGTTAAGTATATATTTCTTTATTTTATACATCAAACCTATTTATATATTCTATATTATGATAAACCAATTTATTAAATAACAACCTTTCAACCCCTATTTAACCCTTTCAGGAGATCTTCTTAATGTAGAGCTATGTTCCACTTAGTGTTTTTTATCAGACATTTAAAAATTATATTAAACATTACGTACGGACGCGCGATTAACTTTACATATACATAAATTCCAATACCCTTGTGACATCAGCCGGATACGAATTTCATGCTAAAACATGCAAATAAGTTTAAGAATAATATATTGGGAATTCCTACGAAATAAACGCTTTGTATTAAACTCAAATTCAAATTTGAAGTTTTTACTGTTGTACGGTTCTTTTTAATTAAAAAAAAACCATGTTTTTTTTTTAAATTATGATGTAGTTTCCCGCCGTTTTTTTTTATTTTAATTTTATTAGAATCAAGATAACTGTTATAAGTTTTATTCATTAATTAATATTAAATTTATTTTTTAAACATTTAATTTAAAGTAAATACCTATTAATGCCAATGGGTTCCGCAATGAGTATTTATCACGTTATAAATGTAGTTTTACCATAACTGTTTTATAATTTACCGGTGGTAGGGCTTTGTGCAAGCTCGTCTGGGTAGGTACCACCCACTCATCAGATATTCTACCGCAAAACAGCAGTACTAGGTATTGTTGTGTTCCGGTTTGAAGGGTGAGTTATCCAGTGTAAGGGCACAAGGGACATAACATCCTAGTTCCCAATTTGGTGGCGCATTGGCGATGTAAGCGATGGTTAACATTTCTTACAATGCCAATGTCTATGGGCGTTGGTGACCACTTACCATCAGGTAGTCCATATGCTCGTTCGCCTACCTATTCAATAAAAAAAATTGCTACTAAATTGTCTGTTCGTCTAGTTGGAAACAAACAAAACATTAATCGAGTTTCATAAAAAAAGGGCGTTGATGACTTTCCAACCACTTACCATCAGGTGGCCCATATGCTCGTCCGTCTACCTACACTATAATAAAAAAATACCTTAAGTACTACTAAGTAGGAATTTAATGCATACTGAATATGAACCCACTACCTTTGATTCTCAGATATCTAATTATAATCATTTGGACACTTTCAAAACGCAGTTATATTCAAAGCTGTTAGTTTCAGCTTTATAATTTGTGTTTTGGGGGGAAAATGGACGGCGATAATTTATAAAAAATTTAATCGTACAAAGTTGAGACGTAAGTCGTATACATAATACTCACCTTGAATATGAGTTAAAAAAAATGGGTAAAAATAAGAAGCTTATGTTACATAAACGGATGAACACAAATTGATGTACGGTCAGCAAAAAAAAAAATTAACATGGACAATGATAGTGGGTTTTTTTCGTCTGACGTCAAATTCGTATAAAATTCCGATTATAATAGGAAGCTAGACAAGTTGCCGTTATCTTAAGATCTTTAATACTTGACCTCACCGGGTAATTAAAGTTTAGCTGTATGAGTGTGTGTGTGTGTGTGTGTGTGTGTGTGTGTGTACAACACACACGTACAGGGCTTGAAACCCTTAATGTTTTATATGTATTTCGTAGTTTTTTTTTTAAATAAATTAGTTATAGGAAATATCAAAAATGATGACGTCATACAATTCAGTCTACTACTAATTCCTTTATAGGAATAGTTCTACTAACAAATTGTCGTTTTATCGAAATCGAATCTAAACTAGTCGCCGTTTAGCCGTTTAACAATTCTAGTAAAATATCAATACAGTTGCGGTTCGGTTGAAGTTAGATTGGAATAGATAAAATTATATATTTGTAGAATCGACCTCTCCTGATCATTATTAGAAGGAATAGAAGCTGATGGCTGAAAATCAGGAGCACTAATATACTACCATAGGAATAACGAAGCATTAAATTAATCTTGAGCCAAAAACTACGTGATATCAATATATGAATATGACTCTTAGTTTTTTTTTTTAATTTATTGTATACGGCCTGTCACTGAAAGTAATATTAAACATCCGCCATCGTCAATGAGCCACTTATTGGGATCTAAGATTATAGCACTCGTAACAGAAAAAAAAAAACTTAAAAGGTTTTTTAAGATGAAAATTTAACTATACTAATGTTCAGTCGTAATTCCATTATCAGATGGTACATCCAAAGAGCAGCTTGCAAGAAGCCCTATATCATAATAAACGAAACATAACACACACTACACGCACACAAAAATAAAACGCACACATCCAATCTATGATGGGTGTTAATAATTTTTTCCCAAGATCACCAAGCATATTTATCTTACTTATCAAGGCGCGTAACACAAAAATGACCTCTATATACATGGAGATAAAGCTCATATGATATACGGATTACGTGTGTTACTTTCATAACACGTTACGAAAGGACGGACGGCCGCATTTGGTGGTATCGACACGATAAATTATATATATAAAAGTGAAATTTTTACAAATTGCTCATTGTAAAACCTGGGTGATCTTTTGACTTTAATGTAAAAACAGATGAATAAGATTTAGCTTTTTTTTTTGTTATTACGTTTATAGATAGGCAGATAGGCAAAGACAAAACAGTTCAATGCCTATTGTACTTTGGTGTTAATGTTATCAATAAAAAAAATTAAATAAGAGTAGAATTAAATGTTCGGATAATTTTCAAATTTTCACACTTCCAGTGACCCAAGAGCTGGCGCTTATTAAGCCCAAAGGCTGAGTCTTGTGCAGAGAGGCAATAGTGCGAGCCTCTTGGGTACAATGCCACAGGACAATCTTTTAGACGACGTGTTTTGTTTATAAATTTGTAATGCGAATTTTGTTTTTTTTATGTTATTTTTATATATTATAAAAATGACTGTACACAGTAAAATTATTTGTTTCTATTCAATGGATTTATAGTTATCAAAATCGAAAATCAAAACCTTATCAAAGATTATCAGCTGGACAATATTAACTCTTATTAGAGTATTATTCTTTAGGAACTAGTGCATAATTCGCTTGAACTTATTACTCGGCTATGTATATACAAATATACACTGGATTCAAACGATTTCCAACCTTATGGCCGACCGGATGTTAAGCCGTTGGGTATGTTTTTACTATACACTACACACTTAAACGGGTTAAGGATAAGCGAAATGATGTCCTCATAATAATATCAATTTAAAAAAGTAACTTTTTTTTTATAATGGATTTAATATATAAAGTAATAAGTTAGGACTCTGATATCTCAGTTTTTTTAACCCTTATTTGAGCATTGGAATGATTATGTCCCACGAAGGAGAAAAATCAAGACAAAATATGTCAGGTCATTTAATAATAAACGTAAAAATTACAAAAAATCTGTGCTAGAAAGCCCTAGGCATAAATGGTCATTCTAAAATTAATAATAATGTATCTGTATTCATTAATAAGATATTTTTATGATATTTGATAAACTAATACCAGAAGATGCAGCGCGGTTTGGAGAATATTTTAATATTAGTACATAAAATTAGTTGCAAGCTATCGTATAAAAAATGGCCAATCCAAACCGTTATTTTCTGAGATTAGCGTTTAAATTTACTATTTTCTTATTTCTGTCATATTTATAACCTCAATCTTAAAACATCATCTGTGACCTCTAAAAGTTTAATTAAGAAAATAGCATATACAACCTATTTGAATAATTAATTTAAAAAAAAATCCAAGATTTCGTAAGCACAAATTAAAGATGAGATTCTAAACAATTTCACAAACTTGCAGTTTGCCTTGATCATTCTATTTTGTTTATTCAAATTAAAGAAAATGATCTAAATTTTAAATATATAACGAAATATATGTCGAAAATATAACAATTAGCATAAGATTAAGGCAAGGTCGCCATTATTAAACAATAGACAATATTATATATAGAAATTCAAGCTTGTCTTAATGCGCTCACGAATTTATTTTTTTTATAAATATAAACACTAATAATAAGAGGTTTCATAAGATTATTTGTGTCTATGGTTTTGGATTTTCCTATACTGTCTCATTAAAAATAAAAAAATATTATAATAGATTGTATACTTAACTATCTAGAACTTTAAAATGCCAGTTTGTCTTTGCTTTTATCGTTACAGAATATAGGTGTTGGTTATATATAGGATTTTTTTGATGTAGGTTATAAAATTAAATATATAGATATATGTATTTAACGTATATATTTTATATTATTATAAGGTGAAGGTATAAGTAAATACACTATTCGTTACTGGTTCACTCACCCTTCAAATCGGAACACAACAATACTATGTATTGCTGTTTGGCAATAGAATGTGATGAGACCAAAAGACGGATTTGCTCAAAGCCAATTAAAAAAAATATCTAAGTATTTAAAATAACTTAAAAACTTTATATTAGAAATTAAAGAAACTATTACGAACATATTTACAAAGCTAACATAAAAAATAGCAGAAAAGAAAAGCACAATTTTTTTACCAAAATGGCGACGTCTCTACGTTTCATAGATCACGGTTATTAGGCTGGCGCCGTGTCAATTTGACCCACAAAAGAATATTATTCACACTTACGTTAGATGACCTAGAAAATAAAAACTAGACCTGTCTTTAGATTTCGTCATTGATATATTGGATTTTGAATGTCTCGACCTGGGGGTCGAATTCGTGATCTCTCACCGTCATACCTTTCAAAATATCTCATATATCCACGCCACGCGAATTGCTAATAATGATAAAATATCAATCACTTTACATAACTTAAATATATAGATACAATAAACTTATGGCGGGCCTTGTTTGTGGGTTTTTTGTTATTATTGAAAATAGGTATTTTTACAAATGCATCACCTATTGGTAACCCCCTCCTATAGAAACAATCCCTTACATTGCCAATGCACCACTAACCTTGGGTACTAAGCTGGTCATACAGCTTAGTACCCAAGGTTTTTTGTGTCTGTAGTTAAATGTTTATATTACTTTTAAAATCACCTTTTAGATGTGTGAGTGTTCTTCAAACTAATATATAATATATATTTATTAAATATAAAATATTTTAGACAAATGAACAAGTAATAAACTCGCGGCGTGCCAAATAACTTCTAAACTACTTATCATAATTCAGCGTCCGATGGATGTAAGCAATGTGACGTCACTCTAAATTCAATATGGCGCAGTCCAGCGGACATAAGGTCCTGAATTAAAAACTAAACAGTGTATCAAATCGAAACTCAAATTACTAGCTCTTGCTATCTTCTTTGCTTGAATTAATTCGTTATAGATAATTCGGAACGCGATTTTAACTTCGATTTTGTTTTTTTTTTTAATTTCTATATTTTTTAATTACGTAATAACGTATTGGCAAAGGGAAACGTACAAATTACATGTCATCGACAGTTATTTATGTATTACGTCAAATGATAACAATGTGAAAAATACGGAATTTATACACCGTATTAGCATATGTTATATCATATTTTCCCCATATCTTAGGGTCACCTCGCATTTAACCTGTAGAGCCGTTGATTTCTTTTTATTTCTCATAAACGTGCAATCGTATATTTATAACTTGACATTAAGTTACAGTCTATTTCAATAGTATTGTGACAAAATATAAGCTCGTCTGTATTTCTTCTAAAGCGCTGGGCCGATTTTTACCTGGACCTGGATATCTTAGATTGGACCCGATAGGTGGCGCTGTGATCGGGTTTCGAGATTATATAAAAAAATATTTCACCATTACCGAATTGGGACGGGAAGCTAGTTAAAAATGTTCTTTTTATATAGGTAATATTTAATTTCGTTTGCGTAAAATATATTACTTAAAAATGCCAATGTCTGAATTTTTAGTTAGCTTAGTTTTTATTACAGTTCAGTCGTTATATGCTAACAAACCGACAGAGTTATTTCGCATTCATAATATAAATATAGATTACCAATTACGAATGGATTTTAAAATGGCCGTGCACATACATGACTTTACTTTTTTTTGTGGCAAAGGTCGAAACTGAGAGGGCTTAATTTTTTTTTTATTATTTGCTACAACAATGCCGTCGTTGAGTATCGAAGAATTAGGTTAATATTAATATTATTGTATTTCTCAAGGTGTGATATTATCTTCAAAAATCATGAATATTGTTTATCGTTTATGTCTGTGTGAGTCTCACATTCTATATGACAACAGCTGTTGTTCCAGGAAAGGATAATAGTGATGTACCTGATGAAATATTTCATGTAACAATAATTTATCGATAATATAGATTAAAATTATTTTTAAATTAATTTGTTTCTATAAATATAAAAAAATCGATTCTTCGTAGATTCTGAGGTCATGGGTTCAAAACTTGGGCCGGGGCGGTAAAAAGTTATTTCGATTTAAAAATCATGCCGTAGATGTCGTTTCAAAATGGCCGCCAAAATCGGTCAGGTATATAATCAATCAAGATAATACAAAAATCTATACACAAATGTGATCATGCCAAATATGATAAGCAAACAACTGCGCATCCTATCAGAACTTATGTTTCATCATATGCAAAAATTTTTGTGCAATTAAATAATAATTTTAATGTTACGCTTTAATCGTTGAACACGCCGTGATTATGTTATTCATTGAAATAACCGTCAATGCGTTGTACACGATGAATTCATTATAAGTTTTAGCTGCGGATTATAAAAAAAACTCAACAGACAGTAGTAGTATAAAATATTTCACTCAAACAATTAAATAAGATTCTCTGTTGATGCTTTAAAAACAAAGTATTTTGGTAGTATAATATTAATTGTGCTATAACTACACGTGTTAGAATGGAGACCACGTTTAGGCAAACGTAGTGTAGGGCGCCCTGTGATTTAAAAAAGGTGGCAGGTACGGGATGGTTGGCGTTGTATAGCGAGGGGGCTTTCGTCCAGCAGTGGACGGCAAAAAGCTGAAAAAAATAATAATTGATGTGTAATAAAGAACGTCTAAGATTTATGCATGCTAAATTAGCCTTTAAGTAGGGTATTATATATGTTAGGTATTATAATACAATGAATTAAAAATATACTTTATACAAGTGAGCTGTTTCAAGTACTAAGTAATTGTCATTTTATGAGATAATTTAAATTTAAGGCTATCAACGGAATGGAATGTAGATTCTACTGATAACTGACATATATATAATATAATATATAATTTGTCTGTCTATTATGTATTTCAACTAAACCACAGCGCCGATTTCGATAAATTTTTTATCATATATGGACATACAATAACAGCTTGTGAATGTCCACAGCTGGGTTAAAGCCTCTTCTCCTTTTGTGAAAGGATTGCTTGGAGCTTATTCCACCACACTGCTCATGCGGAGGACATAGACCATTTTTTGTACCTAACCTGACCGAACACGTAAGCGAAAAACTAGTATGAAATGTATACAGAGGTTTTCTAAAGGCTTTAGAATTTATATTGACAATAAATTTAAACCTTAGAGATCAATTTGTTTATTTTAAAAGTTAAATTATTCATATTTTCCATTGTAATCATAGCATATAGCTATGTTTTTTAATAAATCCATCACCGTACGTTATATATTTTATATACATATATATACAAGGTCGTTTCATGTCCGCTTATATTGTAATTTGTAGCCATCATAAGTAAACTTAATGGTAATTGTTTAAACAAAAGATTTTTCCCACATTACTATGTAGTGATGTGAAATAAATATATATATGTAACGATAATATTTATGTTCAAATAAAAAAACATGTTTAGTTCAAATAAATAAACCACCCTTCGATTATAATAAAATACTGCCAACTGAGGCATAAACTGATTTGTATGTGTAATTTTACGAATACAGTTCAAATTCAAACAAAATTAATTGTTTCAAATATTGTTAAAAGTAACAGCCTGTGATTGTCCCGCAGCTGGGCTAAGCCCTTTCTCCTTTTTTTAAGCTTATTCTAAACAACTACCCCACGAACAAGCAAAACAAAGGATATATAATCTGTTAAAAAAAAATATAAAATTAATAATCTCAGAAGATCTAATTTTATAGCATTTATTGTATAAATATTCAATAAAATACCAGTTAAGGCGACAGATGATTATAAACACAAATCTAATTTATATATTTTATCGAATAAAATTATCGACAAAAATAAAATTATCGATAATATATTCATCGATAGTGTCGCGTCACAGCGCTTGCGTCATCGAGGCTCGTTACGAGCTCGTCCCGCGTCAATGAAATACCGAATTAAGTATGTCTTAAAGAAAGGCCCCTGTATTGAATATTTCGAAGACGTTTCTTTGTAAATTCGAATATTTAAGGTCATTTATTCTATTCTAACCTTCATAATAACTTCCGACTGTAAATATAATGCAGTATTATATGCTGAAAAAGCCGAGATGAACTAGTGGTTAGAACGCGTGAATCTTAACCGATGATCGTGGGTTCAAACCCGGGCAAGCACCACTGAATTTTCATGTGCTTAATTTGTGTTTATTATTCATCTCATGCTTGATGGTAAAGGAAAACGTCGTGAGGAAACCTGCATGTGTCTAATTTCATTGAAATTCTGCCACATGTGTATTCTACCAAACCGCATTGGAGCAGCGTGGTGGAATAAGCTCCAAACCTTCTCCTCAAAAGGGAGAAGAGACCTTAGCCCAGCCGTGGGACATTCACAGGCTGCTACTGCATTATATATTGTGAAGTGATTTTGTTTTAAGCTTGAAATTGGTGTCGCTTTGCGCGCGTATGTATCGAGGGGTGTATATACTGTATCCTCATATGTGTTTTAAAATATTCATCATTCAATATCATTGATCCACAATAAGTTATTTAATTCAAATCAAAATAAACTTCATTCAAAAAGACTCTTGAAAGGAATCAACTTTTATTAGCGAATACAATTGTTCAATTTATTTGGAAAATAAAAGGCGTTTCCTTTGCTTTGCTGCCTCAAAACCTCCTAACCTAAAATCCGGCTCTGGTAGGGCTTTGGGTAAACCCTTAGATTAGATACCCACTCATAATATATTCAAACGCGAAACAGCAATACTTAGTGTATCAAGGGTGAATGATAAATATGAAGACTCAAGGTAAATGACACAATATCTCATTCCCCAAGGTTGCCATATTGGAAATGTAAGAGCTTAATATTCCTTCCTCACTGCCAGTGTGCCTTCTTAATTTAAATTAAAAAAAAAAAACAATTGACATACAATTTCGTATCATCAGAAAAATATATATTTAATGATATTATAAAAATGTGGTAAAACTTTGTGCTAAAATAACTTGAAGATCTCGTGCAAATATAGTATCTAGTGATGGCGTAGGCTCAAGGTTATTGAAAGTGATGATATAAACGCTGAGCTATGGCGTGGGCGGTGTTGCCAACTTGAATCGCTATGCTTAAATGGTTCGAGAAATTTGTTATTTTTCCTTTCATAAAAGGAATTTCGTATCGCGCTCGTCTCGAGACAGGATATTGATGTTACATAATATGAATCATTTATGTAATTTTATTATGATATTCGAAATTTTAACGCAAGCTTACATATGATATTTTTATTAATTTGTTTCGTCCTGTAGTGTTAATGATAATGAGGATGATAATGATTTAAGGAACCAGGATCGCATTGAGGCTTTCATCGTCTTGACGTCACTAATTCACTGTGAATCAGAATATAATATAGCCGGGTATTTGACGATCCGTTTGGCGTGGTTGGTAGATACTTGCCTTTCACGCCGAAGGTTGTGGATTCGATTCCCACCCAGGACAGACATTTGTGTGCATGAACATGTCTGTTTGTGTCTATTTGTATTGAGGTAGGCGGACGAGCATAATGGGCCACCTGATGGTAAGTGGTCATCAACGCCCATAGACATTGGCATTGTAAGAAATTTTAATCATCGCTTACATCGCCAATGCGCCACCAACCTTGGAAACTAAGATATTATGTCCCTTGTGCCTGTACACTGACTCACTCACCCTTCAAACCGGAACACAACAATACCAAGTACGGCTGTATTGCGGTAGAATATCTGATGAGTGGGTGGTACCCAGACGAGCTAGCACAAAGCCCTACCACCAGTTAACTATCTGTCTTCGCTCTTCTATTAACAAGACACTCATTAATTACGCGTTCTATATATTTACGTAGGCGTTTTGAATCACATATATGTCATACCTTATATATTATGTGTTATTTATAACAACATATATAATATATAATGTTTGCTTGACCGTGATTTTCGTCCTCAAACAGTGAGTCCATCGATAAATATTTTTTCGTGTCGTCACGTGAGTTATTGTGGAATTTCGTATTTGTGAAGGTTACTTCCTATGTATGCTTGTAAGAACGTATTGTTTTCGAACAGGCTTGCTTGCCAGGCAGGCTTGTTTATCTCGATCTTATAGAGCATGTACCAAATTCGTGGATTCAAGTCCCAGGTTGAGCCATTCTAAGTTAGTCAAAATATACTTAATTCAAGTAGCTCAGTCGCCCAGGTTCTTTATTTCAAAGAGAAGTTTTTTTTTTTCTTTTTGATTAAATTAATTATACCGTTTTGCATTATTCTGTACATGTTTTAATTTTATACCTTATTTGAAAATAATAAAGTAACTACCACGTGTTTTTGCGTCGTACTTTTACAACATTAATTATACGAATACCTACAAATCCTCTACGAAATTTAACCTCATTAAAGTTTAATCAAAATTGATATAACAAATAATATTAATTTGCGGAGATACTTGGTCTCAAAACCACGCCATTTTAATATCGATCTTATTTCTAAGTATCAATTAACAACTTATAACTTTTTTGTTATATTTGTTCGTAACGATCAAATAAAATATAACTCAAACAAGCTTTAACACACAATTATGTGTTACATAACCATAAAATTACGACCCACGCTCACGGCTATCCTTCTAAATATTATATCTATCCGAATATAGGCAAGCAAATCGATTAAGATGCAGACTATTTTAAATTATTACTTAAATACCTTGTTTAAGTGCGAATGTTTCGATGTGATAACGATAGATGGCGCTGATCCAATATTTACCATTTCTGAATCGCGCAGGCTAGATATTTTTTACTGGGTATAAAACACATTTAACTAATTGAGCTGTAGAGATATTCTGTGAGAGCAGGTCTCGTTCGGTCGTGAAATGTCAAAAGGTGATTTCAAGAATACACGCATCAAAATAGTATATGAACATAAATCGGTGATTTATATCAGAGTTACTGTGAGTGAAAGAGAAAGATGAACAAGAATGAACGGAGAAAGAGAGAAATTAGTGTCAATATTAAAGTCGAAGTATAGATTTTACAAGTTGGTTCTTACAAGCATTTTTGAATCGTCAAATCATAGTTTTACAATTTTAATTCTAGACGGGCCGGTTGGCTTTGTTGGTAGATACTTGACTTTCACGCCTAAGGCTGTGGGTTCGATTCCCACCCAGGACAGACATTTGTGTGAACACGTCTGTTTGTCCCGAGTATGGGTGTAATTATCTATATAAGTATGTATTTACAAAAAAGAAAATAGTATATGTAGTATATCAGTTGTCTGGTTTCCATAGTACGAGCTCTGCTTAGTTTGGGATCAGATGGCCGTGTATGAATAATGTCCCAGGATATTTATCTATTTAATATATACTACTAATTCGGAATGTAGATTATATCGAGAAGAACCGATAGTAACTTGTTTTAACAATAAAATTTTTTACATAATATAAGGATGTATAACAGTATGATAATAAGATAATACATATTTATAAAAAAAAATATGAAACATGAGTCATAAATTTAGTCGGCAAATTTAAAATGGCTTGCGGAATTTTATTATAGAATCGAATATCCTGAAATCTATTAACTTTGTAAAGTTTAACAACCCTTCTAACCACTTAAGTAAATATGTACTATTAGTATGATATAAGCTAATTTATTGTAATGTAATTTCCCTTACTCTTGAAGCAAGGCAAGCTATGAGTCATGGATTACAAATCAACATGTAAGCGTGGGGGGACCAAGGCTCACTTGTCACAAGTCTATTAATATCAATTGTTTGTCAAATCCATTGAAGGTACGAACAAACAGACATGTGAGGATATCATATTTTTAAATAGAAATTTTATTTTCAATCTCGACTATAACACAAAAATAAATGGTGGTAAGGCTTTGTGTAAGCTCGCTGGGTATACCTACTGGTACCCCACCCACTTATCAGATATTCTACCGCAAAACAGCAGTACTTGGTATTGTTGTGTTCCGGTTTGGAGGGCGAGTGATCCAGTGTAATTACAGGCACAAGAGACGTATCATCTTAGTTCCCAAGGTTGGTGGCGCATTGGCGATGTAAGCGATGGTTAAAATTACTTACAATGCCAATGTCTATGGGCGTCGGGCTTACTATCAGGTGGCCCATATTCTCGTCCAACTACCTATTCTATAAAAAAAAATTAAACAGATTTGAACCTACGACCTCAAAATCTACAACCATATTTAACCACTAGTCCACGAATAAAGTTGACGGTCTAACCAAGATACTTTTAACTATAAACAAAACATATTTGGAAGTTCAAATGTTGGCAGTGAATTTTAATCAACTCGATTTTTATTATAACCAGAGGTAAACTGGTATGTTTGAGCCAGTAGACAAGTAAGCTGATTACACATACAAATACAATTAAATATAAACTTTATTTGTATTGGGTTAAAGTTCAACTCTCAATAATTCAAACTGCGTACAATAATACCATATATATATACACCAATTGTATTTACAAACTATAGGTAATATTTACATCCAGAAAAGCAAATAACGTGCGATTTTGAACCTTAAGTCGATAGAAATAATGTTTTTTTATATTAAATTTTTGTGTTACGTGGTTTGTTAATTAGTATTAAAATATACGACCTTGAACTATAGACGGATTTGATGATCAAATATTCTGTCGAGTATAAATAAAAAAAGTTATGGCACCGAAAACCGGCGCGTTTTTAAGTAAAACATTAATTTTCTTTAAACTTTTATTGTAATTGTGATTCAAATACAAAAAAAAAACATATATTTATGTATCTTTTTGTATGCTTACAACATTAGCTTTTTGGCGATTTCTTCGAGACAATCATTGAGCAACTGCAAACATCGAGATAGTTATTTTTATTCTTCGACAAATAATTTTTCATGCCTAAGTAAATAAAAAACCAGCCAGATATTACATTTTTTTATTCAAACATTTGTTTACTTCTCGACATGTTCAAAATTGAGATCTCTGAGATTTTGAAGTAGTGTGTTAATTTATACGTACACATTCATAACAAGAACTACATACCATAGACAACATAGATATATATTTATCTATATGATAAATACAATAATTACTAAATGCTAATTACTTATAATATGTTTCATTGTTCCAGATATAGTTATGAAGCCACTACTTAAGACAGTGGTGGCCATAAGCCTTCTACTGATCGTCCATGCACACCCAGAAAACATAGAGGATGTAAAGGAACTGCCTCAATCCAAAGAGCTAGCTGTCGAAGCTGAAGAATCCGAACCCCAAGCGAGAGTCGAGCGCTGCACAACCTGTGCCACCGGAAAACTCAAATCACCTCAAGCGCTTTTCGCTGAACTTCAAGCTTTGCCAGGCGCCGAGGTCCATACGCAACAGTCCTTCGAAGGATGTTCATCAGACAAGGGCTGTGCTGGTCTCAAGCTTAAAGACGGCAAAGTTGTTGAAAGATACGGTAATGTAGACGCCTACAACGCGGCCGCGTCTGCAAATACTAACAATGAGTTCAAATTTTACTCAGGCTTAGCAAAAAATGTCTTTGAAGGTGGTTTACCAGGCAATGGCCCTCACTGGTGGATGAACCAGGACTCACCATTCAAAGGTGGCGCTGCTAGCGGCGGTAACTTTGAAAAATTCAGCAAATCTTCCAGCTCTAGCTATTCGAGCTCTGGTTCCAGCGGTGCTGGTGCGGATGGCAGATTAAACTTGGCAGGCAACCCATTCTTGAACGGTGACCTCGCTACTTTGGCTGCAGAACAATACGTTGGTGCTATTAAGCCCTCTAACTTCCAGTCATCGTCTTACGAATCCTCGTCCTTCAGCTCGTCCAACAAAGGGGTTGATTTATCGAACAACCCATTCCTGAATGGAGGTTTTAAGGCTAGCCAAGCAGGATCTGGATTTGCAAATGCTGCTAACGCTCAAAGCTTCGGCAATTCGTACAGTGGCGGTTTTGCATCTGGAAACAAGGTTTCTACTGGTTACGCCGGTTCAATCCCCACTCAGTTCGCGACCTCTGTATCCAACGTCAACCAGAATCAGGGTAACAAAGCAAACGAATTCGACTACCAACAGCAAACACAACAAACACAACAAAACTTCAACACAGCCTTCCAAAGTTCTGGAAGCGTAGGTGGAAGTGGCTTGCAGCAGACCTGTGCGACTGAAGGTTACTCCTGTGTAATCAAATCCCAGTGCAACAACGGTGTGGCATTTCTTCATAGCAACCCTAGGGTGAGTATTTTAATTATATTTAAAATAATGCTAATTTGTATACCAAGCATTATTTATATTTACTTAGGTCGAGTAATAAATACAAAGCGTTAAAAAAAATAAAGCCAAAGTACATTCATTCGATTCGAAATAAAAAAAAAACAATATCGCGAACTCAAAAGGTTAATGGGACTTCTCCATAAACAATATTAAAAATTGTTATTAATAAGCTTACTAAATAGATAAATACCGGTTTTACAAACCTTTTTTCTTATTTAAATTATAAATCTGATGACATTTGAATAACATAAGATTATATCTTTATCGTGATAGCCGTTGACCTTTCTTTATTGAAACTTTATTTTTTTTCTTCATTCCAATAGACAAGGATCGAAATTCAAAATCGATAAACAAAAAAAAATAAAAGTAAGTAATCAAAATATATTATTATTGTTATTATAGTTAGTTAATTTTTATAAGTTATCCCCTTACATACTTAAAGATAATAATATTTATAAAAGTTATTTTTATTAATAGCCTTATATAGACAGACGGACAAAATTGTACATATACCTGTATTAACAAATATGTTACGCACGATTAATATTTTTATAAGCATTTTGAACACAATCATCTTTGTAATAAATTATATGTATAATTTAGGCATTTGTCTAATTGAGTAGATTTAAAAAAAAAACATATTGACAAATAAATAGTGTTGCCATTTGACGCAATTAGACGCGGCAATTAAAAAAAATAACAATAACCAATTAAATATTACCAACATAATCCGAGCTCGCTTCATGAAAATCATTAAAAAAAAAACTTTTATGCAGAGGCCAAGTACATTTGACTTGTAAATGTCATTTTTGAGAGGTCAAATTATTTTTATACAGTATCATCCCATCTATTTCCGAACCGACTTAATAGTATTGTGTGGTTAATATATTTAATCGATTCGTTATGCTAAAGTTATGGTTGACATTTTTATACATTTATAGTTAGATTAGCTTCGTAATCCATCACATTTCCTTACAATCGAATTTTAACGAATACTTTTTAATATAGATTTCTAGAGCCAAGATAGCTTAGATACATAGAACATTTATTTCGAAATGACTGTTCGGCCGAAATGGCCTCGATAACGTTTTAAAAAGGCAGATTCCGCGTATATGTGAGGCCGACATCAAATCCTCTAAACTCTTTATAATTAATTTCGTAACATTGCAAAGAAACAAATTCACTAAGCCAAACTAGAGCCACGTGGCTACATAAATTCAAAACATTTTCCTTAAGAGAACCTTTGCTCAGTTGCCAATTTGCCTACATAATATAATAATAATAAAAAAATAAACATTTATCATTCGTGTCGTCAACATTACGCATGAATGGCTTATCAAAAGTATTCACGAGCACAAAGCATCTTTTCTGGTCAAACAAAATTCAAAATGGCGCCAATCGTCGTCGCCATACTGTTTATATTTCTTAATACTACTTCTATTAAAATTGGCTAATGATTGAGAAATATTCTGCATCAAAGAAATTCCTTATTTAATAAAGCAAGCTGATTATGTTTACGCAATTTATTGTATACCTTTGAATAAGAAAATATTTGATCTTTTGATTCGATTCAATCTTTATTCTTCTTTCTTCATTCTATAGCCGACTGTAATGATGTTAACGGCGAGCCTATTTACTTTATGTATATACTAGATTTCCAATAGCGTGTGAAACGGTGAGGGGACCTTTAATCTTTTTTCTGAAGGTTGACTAGTTAAGATGTGAAGAAAAAGTATGGAAGAAATAAAATCGCTTTCTTATATATGACTAGTTTTAACGTGTTCGGAAATGCGGGTTAGGTACTATATAAAAAAGCCTATGCCCTTCCTTAGGGTACAAACGTGCTTCATACCAAATTTTATCAAAATCAGTTCAACCTTAACTAATATTAAAAATAAGAGAGTAATTAAGTGATACAAATACAGCCCTTATTTAAATAAAATACCACTTAAGCACTCCATAAACTGAATGTTGCATTAATATTTATTTAATTTTAATCTGTGGCTTAAATCTTCTGACAAAGGTCTTAAGATTATAACTTGGCTGTTTAAAAAACAATTCGTGCCCGGTTTAAATTTATAAACATATATGCTTTTAAAAAACAAATTCGTTTAGTAACGTTTTAATAATCTAACCAAGTTTGCAAGTACGTACGGACAAATTTATATTATATAAATGTCAAGGCTACAACTAACCAGGATGCTTCGTTGTTGTTCAAAATATTTTTATTTATCCCTCGTTTGTTTAAATGCAAATAGCACTGCAAGACATACCATTGCCATCTACAAAAAAAAACGAATTCCTATTGTTTTGGCGGGCTTTAGATTTAGGAACATAGGATAGGATTTAGATTAGTAACATATATTAGTTAATACATTTATTGCTTATTAATTAGTATAAGTTTATATAAATATTTATAGAACCAGTAAAAATTAATTATCAACGATAACTGTCACAATTAATTTAAAACTTAAAGCCGTGTTGCCAGGGTTGAAATATATATTAATTATCTGTATTAAATTGAATCCACTGTACCGTTTCGACAATTTAAAAATGTTTTATTTTTTAATGGTTTATTGTCAGTTTTTGCCTTAATTTATAAAAAACATTAGGATTTAGTCATTTCTAGTTTTTACCGAGATCCAGGAAATGAATAAGATTCTCTTTACTTCTTAGTAATTAATATATAATGTGGACAAAAAATTTGAATTATATTTTACGCTTATTAAGTATGTTTTTGTCGTTTAAATTTTTAGCAAAAAATTAACTAGTATTTAAACGAATAGCTTTAAATATCAAATTTATATTTTACGCATATATACATATATGTATTTGAACCCACGAACTATAACATGTTCTATCCACTGAGACATCATGTATAAATACAAAATTAAGAATGACTACACGATACCAGAAATTTTAACGCTGTAGGTCGGCGGGTATGTAAATATTCTGTTTGTTCATGTCGTTATGTACAAATACAATGCCATGAGGCATCTTAATTCTAACATATTATACATAACATAATATGTATATCTATATATATATATATAGATATACATATATATATATATATCACCAAGAACGGATTTAACTCAAATCCCACCCAAAACATATTTTTCTTCTGACTTCACTCGCATTTGTAAGGATAAAGGGTCCTTATACACGCATATGTTCGTCGTTTTCTATATGTTCAACGTATATGTTCGTTTTTCAACGTGTATGCAAAATTTCATAACAATCGGTCGAGTAGTTAAGGTGTAAAAGCGTAATAAGCAAATAAACATAAATATTGAATGTAAAGCTACCGGTTGCGAATGTAGATTCTACCTAGAAGAACCGGCCAGAAACTCCATATTTACAGAATTTCAGTTAATCTAGACTTAGGTTACGATGTCTGCCTTCACCGCCGATTACGAGTTAAATTATACACACAAATAAAACACATGAAAATTTAGTGTTGCTTTCCTTTGAACCCGCGATCGTCAGTTAAGATATACGCGTTCTAACCACTAGACCACCTCGATATATTTCATATATAATACAAAATTTATATTATAGTATAGTATGTCTGTTAGTTAAGCCGAGATGGCCCAGTGGTAAGAACGCGTGAATCTTAACCGATGATCGTGGGTTCAAACCCGGGCAAGCACCACTGAATTTTCATGTGCTTAATTTGTGATTATAATTCATCTCGTGTATTACGGTGAAGGAAAACATCGTGAGGAAACCTGCATGTGTCTAATTTCACTGAAATTCTGCCGCATGTGTATTCCACCAACCCGCATTGGAGCAGCGCGGTGTAAGCTCCAAACCTTCTCCTCAAAAAAAAGGGAGAGGAGGCCTTTAGCCCAGCAGTGGGACATTCATAGTTACAGTATAGTATGTCTGTTCGTTTAAAGTTCTTAATTCGAAACTGCGATCTTTGGGAAAGTATTATAGTGGCTTAATTGGGTACTTAAGTAACTTAAGTTAACACTTAGGGATGAATAGCGCAGGTATGTTAATAACCGGTCAAGTCTAGACTTATTGAGTAACACCAAAGAAAACATTCATGTTCGTATAAAAGATGACGGTAGTACGGTCAGCAGAAACAAAAAATTTAATAAAGTTTAAGTTATAATTATTTCTAATCAAATGTTATAAAAACTATAAAAGTTTTAAAACATTGCTTCATAATTTCGAACTACATCTATTAAATATTTTTTGTATCAAATATATATGATTAAGATTAAATTAATCCGATTGAGATTTATATGATAAACGATACGTGTATTGTTTTGTTAACGGTACACGTGACGTTGTTTACACTGTTTCGCCACAGTCGACCTCAGTGTTACTTTTAAGAGGTATTCATGTCGTCAAACAAGTCTTTGCCAGGTCACACGCATTGCTGAAAGCTTTGTGCTAAAAAAATAATATTTTCGTTTATCAATCATAATTAAAGAATACATATATCGTTTATTTTAATTACTAGATAATTATTTAATTAATATACTATTTAAATCAAAGTTTACAGACAAATTATTCGCTGTCCTGTTGCATTATTCGCCCTCTGAACCGCTCGAGTCAGTCTTTGGTTTAAGTAAGCCAGCTTCTGGGTCACCGGAAGTGTGGACCAGCATCTTTGAAAGATATGCTATATCTTTTTAGTATCTAATCATTAATTTATTGTTACAAAATCGATACACAAAGAACACTCCAATTGCTAAACTCAATAGTTTTGTGGCTTATACTGAAGTTAAAATGGGTTCAAATCCGACCGGCCAGCCAATATGTGTGTTATATATACGTAATCAATAATCTTATTTACTAAACTAGCTACCCGCCCCGGTTTCGCACGGCTAGAATTTTATATAACGTTTATATCGTAATACGTAACTCTATTGGTTAAGTAAGTAAAACTCCCAGATGTCCATATTTACCGACATATTCAACATTAATAATAAATAATAATAATAAATTTTTATTTACACCCAAAAGAATCATGTACACAGTTTGTTTGCAGTATTATCTAAATCTAGGGTTTTTTTTTACATTAGCAACACTGAATCCGAAACTAATATATTAATGAATTATACGTATAAAACTTAATCGTTACTGACTCCGTCCGTTCATGAAAACCGTATCAAAATCAGTTTAGTTTTTGTGTTTTGCGTTCATACAGACAATCGCATAGGGAGGATTTATATATAGTGATATAGAGTCGACGACCCAGTACTCAAATCAATTAATAATTACCATTAAATTAATTTGACAGTTTTATAGATTTCTTTTGGGTAGTTCGCACAACCTTATATGATTAAATCACTGAGATGCTCAAAGATGCTGTTCCGGTTTGAAGGATGAGTGAGCCAGTGTAACTACATACACAGGGAACATAATGTCTTCGTTCCCAAGGTTGGTGGCGCATTGGCGATGTGAGGAATGGTTAACACTTCTTACATCGCCAATGTCTATGAGCGGTGGTGACCACTTACCATCAGGTGGCCTATTTGTCCGACCACCTATCTATATCATAAAAAAAAAGTTTGATCCACTTACAAAAACCCCTAAACGCTTCCCACACTAATATAACAAAATGCAGCATCGATAAAAATATATTTATTTCTATCCAAGACTTAGTCATGAGTAATATACAAAACAATGGATAAACAAAATTAATTTTCAAACGACTTGTATTAATAACTTATATACACATAATTAAGAATATAAAACAATCCACACTGAAATCCCACGCTTTATAATTACGAGTTTTTGTTTCGAATAATTTCCCTGTATCGTAAATGATATAACTATTACAAAGATAAAACGTTTTACGGTTTATCTTCCTGACTTTGTGCTTATATATCTACGATTTAGTATATAATAGAATAATATTGTTTATTTAATACATAAACTTCTATGCTATATACATACTAATAATAATAATAATGAATGAGGAAAACAGGATTTTTTTTATTATTTCTAACTAAAAAAACAACGATATCAATTTAAATAAAACTTATACCAGGCGATGGAGCGCGTTTCGGAGATTTTAGTATATAATATTATTATATAAGAAGACATGCAGTACATAGATATCACCCGCTTAATTACACACACTAATGACTGTTGTAAAAATATATAAACAGAATTAACATATGTATAAATGTCTGGGCTTAGAAATCAATTTGATTAAAAACAAGTTTCTAGTTAAAACTAGTTTTATCTAGATTTATCGAGATAAATCAAGTAAAACCGGTAAATTACTGCTTAAACACGTACATGACTCTGAATAGTCTGTTCGCTTGTAATCCGAGAAAACTACGAAACTTTCTTGGATCACAAACCCAAATAAATATTAAGTATCAAACAGGCATTGGATGATTACGATCAACTACCGGTTCTTATTGTAGATTCTGCTCAAACCGAACCGGCAAAAAACTCAGTAGTCAGTTTTACTTATATTAAATACATAATCAGAAATACGAATCAGAGAAATGCTGCTAGCATTCCTGATCTCGACCAATGATATCGTGTCATTTGAAAAAATTTTCTTGATCATAATAATTATTATCACTTGATCATTGTTTATTTATATATTTAAAGTTATATAAATGTAACATAAGCTGTTAATATTAAGTTTTACGATAAAAACTTTTCAATGATACCATAATTGTAGGTAGATAAAAAAATTATTTGCAATCGTTTAAACGCACGGACGGATTGTATTGTTATTGCATTTCCTAGAATTATATATAAAAACATATAATTATATATTCCATAATACAAAAGAATACATATTTTTAAATACAATGATAAATTATAGTAACATAAGATATTTTCTTTTCGAGTGCCTAACTGAATAAACTACTAAACCAAAATTGAAACTTAAACCAGAAGATACATCGCGTTTCGGTTTTAGTATATAATATAATATATGACTCGCGTTTTGGAGAAGGTTTTAGTATATAATATAATATATAACTGCCCCGTTGGTCTCGTGGCTAGATAGTAGTTTTTCTGTCAAAAATTCTCAGTAACACAGCCCGGGAATTTATAAGTGTGTACACTCCTGTGCCTCGGAAAGCACGTAAAGCTGTTGGACCTGTGCGTGAACTCTTTTCGGTCGTGTCGGGTTGCCATCCCATCGGATTATGAGAGTTAGTGATTAGAGAGTGCGCCTGTGTTTGCGCACACACTTGTGCACTATAATATGTCCTGCGCAGCTGGCTAATCTCTCTTGAGATCGCCGTGGCTGAAATCGGTCTGGAGGACCTTAATATATAGCTTAGCATCGCTTCGCATTTTCAACCTAATGAAAATAAGATTGACGCGACGAACGTAGTTTTCATTTTCTTGTATGTGTATATATTTAAGAAATTAAATATAATAATTATAATTTTTTAAGAATTATCATTATGTAAACCGCGTTTGTAACAACTTTGTGTAGTTTTTAAGTAAAATTTATTAAAATCAAACAAGATATACACATATATAATCACTGACAAATATTATTATTATATACATATATATATATTAAATCATGTCACACAATTTACATATTACGAAATGCGTTGCCAATTCAAATTCGCAAAAGCAGATTTACATACATATATACCTATTCATTATATATATATATTTTAAAGGACTTTTATTATTTATTATATTCTATTAGTTATTAAATCTAAATTCTGAATATCAATAATAAAATATCTGTGAATGTTCCTGTGGGACTGAGGCCCTCTATCCCCCTTAATAGGGTGTAAATTTTTTCCCTATTTCATATCTACGTATATAACTTGGAAATATACTTAGTATGTATTGTCTAGTGGACTGTTAGAGGTTTTTTTTTAAACTAATAATATAATATTTGTTTCTCTTAAGTAATATTACAAATGCGAAAATGAGTTTGTTTATTTCTTACACTTTAACATCTTAACTTAACCGATCATTATGAAATCGTAACACCTGACACCCCCATCCCTCAAACAAGAGCCTCTGGCTAAATTACTGGTGGTAGAGCTTTGTGCAAGCTCGTCTGGGTACCACCCACTCATTAGATATTCTACCGCAAAACAGCAGTACTTGGTATTGTTGTGTTCCGGTTTGAAGGGTGAGTGAGCCAACCAAAAAAACTTTTGCTTAGTATGAAGCCAGCTTGATCCCAAAGAAGGACACACAGTCTTAATATATAGCACAATAACAGACAAGCAATATTAATATACAGCAACGAAGTATATAACACAAGCGACACACGCACACAAGGGAATATAGCACACACAAGAGCGGCGGAGAGGCATGACGTCATAACAGACCGTCATACCGTTTACCGTCACGTCATACGAGTCGATCGAACCGAGAGAAGCCACTATACTATGTATCACATAAAAACTGCAATTAAATCTATATTTTTTTTAATATAACAAGCAAAGCCTTATAACAAGCCAGTATATAATATTGCGATATATGACTTCGCTTAAAATTTACATGAGTAAAATTAACATTTGTCACGATTTATATATTTGTATTCGTTATGATATTATTTATTGGTGATAGTATTACTTTTAACGGATTTGCATTTATGATAATATACTAACATAATATTTGATTGTATATACGGGCCGGTTGGCGTGGTAAATGGCTTTCACGCCGAAGGTTGTGAGTTCGATTCCTACCCATAACATACATTTATTTAAATATGTCTGTTTGTTCTGAGTCTGAATGTAATTATCTATATAAGTATGTATTTACAAAAGAACAATTCTATATGTACTATATCAGTTGTCTGGTTTCCATATTACAAGCTCTGCTTAATTTGGGATCAGATGGTGTGTGAATAATGTCCCAGGATATTATTGTTATCGTTAGGAATGTATTTTTAAATTTAAAATTAGTAAATTGAAGACTTAGTAGAGCTTTATGATAGTGTGGAATACACATTTGGCAGAATTTCAGTGAAATTAGACACATGCAGGTTTCCTCACGATGTTATCCTTCACCGTAAAGCACGAGATGAATTGTAATCACGAATTAAGCACATGAAAATTCAGTGGTGCTTTCCCGGGTTTGAACTCACGATATAACACAAAACAAAAACACATTAATATCAGTGACTACCCACTGGGCCACTGGTCGTTAATAGAATTTCACATATCGGATCATTATTTAAAAGCGTCACAATCAACCGCGAAAACATATTTAAATGTCAGTCGCACGCTGGCCATTATTTACTATTTCTATATACAGGTATTCAAACAAACCGAAGTATTCTTGTCTCATTAAATCTTATTATTTACAGCGCTATGCTAATGTACATAAGCGTATTATAATATGTTCAATTGATTTATATACCTGAGTACTATTGAATTTGATCATAACTCTCAGTTTAGAAATTTAATTGATGGGTAACCAGTATCGGCTTTGATCGTGTGTAGATATTCATTTGAAATCGTTTATTTGGTAACTTGGTGATAAGGTTTTTGCAAGTACCGGTCACAGTCTGTGAATGTCCCACTGCTGGGCTGAAGCCTCTCCTTTTTGAGGAGAAGGTTTGGGGCTTATTCCACCACGCTGCTCCAATGCGAGTTGGTAGAATGCGGCAGAATTAGGCACATGCAGGTTTCCTCACAATGTTTTCCTTCATCGTTAAGCACGAGATGAATGATAAACACAAATTAAGCAAATGACTATTCAGTGGTGCTTGCCCGGATTTGAACCCACGATCATCGGTTAAGATTCACATGTTCTAACCACTAAGCCATCTCGGCTCTCGGTACACTATGTTATACCAAAATAAACACATAGCTATTTACTTAATTGATTTTAAATTATTATATAATGCGAAAATGTTAAACGTATATTTAATTAGTATGATAGATAATATATACATATCAAAACATATTAATAAAGATTTCATAATTTCAACGTCATTGACATATGTACTCGGCGGGTAATCAAACCCGCGACCCGCGTAACTGCATCATTTATAATATCGGGACATTACGCATTGTACTGTTGTGTGGTGATGTGTTAAAATTTGATTATTTTTCTTAATTTGAAATTTCTTAATAAATCATAATAAATTGTTGACGAGAATTGTTAAAGTTTTAATACGCTCTTCAGGCACATGAGAGAGAAGATAACATAGCCAGAAACAGAAAGAGAGCTATATGTTTCAAGAAGTTTCTCTTGAATTACGTGTACGATGCTGTTTTTTTTTGTAAAAACCATAGGAGAATGAGTGAAGCCACCTAATGGTGACAGGTCACCATTGCCCATAGACATTGGCTTTGTAAGAGATATTAATAATTCCTTACATGGTAAATACGCCACCAACCTTGGGAACTAAGATGTCATATCCCTCGTGCCTGTAGTAACACTGACTAAAACTTTAACATATTTGAAATCGAAAAATCGCGATATAAAGAATTCCTGTTGAACGGTAGAATAGATAAATTGGTAGTACTTACCCAGACAAACTGACCTTTACCACCGGCACACATTTTAGTCCAAACCTTCTCCTCAAAGGAGGAGGCCTTAGCACAGCAGTGGCACATTAACAGGATGTTACTGTACTGTACACATTTTAATCTGTATTTTTACTTAGTAATTTAAAAAAAATATTTGCTTAGCTTAAAGTTTAACTGGCAGAAAAAGCTTAAATACCATTGAGCCTGTACCATTGAAACGTAAAGTTGTTTTTGAGTTAAAAAGTTAAATAAATAAATAAACGATGCGACCGTTTATATATTTAAGAATAAAATAAATTTAATTAAACTGTTTTCAACGCGATGGTACCACCGTAAACAAGTACAGCGTAAGATTGAAAATTCGTGTCATCGTTTGACCTCTGGCCTCTTATAACCGAAAACAAACTCTAACGATATGTAAATAAAGTTCACATTCAATCGTATATTCACTCTTTAGTAAATTGCAAAATGAGTCTACCCCTCAAGGCATAGCGTAATGTTAATTTTAATGAGATTTTAAGATACAAATATATTAGCACCCTTGACAACGTTTAGTTGAATTCGATTACCAATAAAAAAAAACACATATACATACATACATACATACATACATACACGAGACATATAAAAGATCACAAGTAATTTCGTGATTGGGTAACAACCACTCGTCAGATATTCTACCGCCTAACAGCAGTACTTAGTATAGCAACCACTTATTTCCCAAACTTGGTGGATTGGCGGTATGCTATGGTGATGACAGCGTACCAGGTGGCCTACTCCCAGTTCGCCTGCCTAATACAATAAAGAAAATTAAATTTGGCTCGATCGTAAATGCAGATGAGCTTGCACAAAGCTAACCAAAATGTGTCCCCCTTAACATATCAATGATGTAAAACTAGTTTTTGGGCCACCTGATGGTAAGTGGTCACCAACGCCCATAGACATTTCATCACCAAACCAAACCATCTAATCATATTAGGGCAGATTATTGTTAAAGAGTTTTTTGATCTAGAATCTACTTACAGAGCCATTGGTTATATAAAATTTAAATAATATATAATAATGATTATATAAACTGGATTAACGTATATTTCTTAATTGATTTCTGCACGTTAATTGGGTAACAGCTTGAAAGAAAGTAACAACCGTTTGCCCTTTAGTTTATTCACAAAAATACACTATTGAACAGATATTCAGTTTTTCTTACGTCTTAATTTTATTCAGTTAACTCTGTTGAATTGAAGTAATATTCGGGTTTTCCTAACGTGTTTACCAAATAAAAATACACAAAAGCACTCTATAAATATCATAATTATAGTACAGTTAACTATTTTTCATTTAATTGCATACAATTGTTCAACTGACGCCGTCATTTTTTTTGCGTGTTTTTTCTATTGTCTTATTTTCCGCGTATTTCGATCGAATTGCAAACGTGCGTGTTGCCAGTATTTAAAACACGTGCACAAACCTTATTATAAATAGTAAACATTGTCGATGAATGAATGAATTGCGACCATTTTTTTTTTAATTTTATTGTTATATGTAAACAGGCAAAGACATAAAACAGTTCGGTGCCTTTTTCTATGAAAATATACAGTTGACATTTGACTTGTAACTGTTTGGATTAAAAAATATTATAACTGATTTATTTAATATTAAATTTAGAGCAATATAACGTTAATTATAAGTTGACATAATGATTACTTAAAAACTTTGTATAGCGTGTGTTTAGTTTAACAATGCCGCGATTCTTCTTTCGAATGTCAAATTAATAATGACAGAAAGGGAGAAATCAGCGTTCCATTATATACCATATTCCAATACGAGTAGGAATAAAGGTAAACAAACCGTAGATTTACAGAATGGTATGCGATTTTCTAATAGTTCTGCTGTATTACGCACTATAAACAGTTCTTGATTAATTTCCCTTTATTTATAATACAACACTATTCCACTTAACTAGTTATAACCACGTTAATTAAACTTTCGAAGTCTTGATTCTCGAACATTGAAGCGCCATTTTTTCGCGAATCCATAGTGAATATCACAGATTATTCCAGATCTCCACCAATGATATCGCGTCAATTGATATCGGTGACCAATGATATCGGTGTTAAAGTTGTGTATTCGGATTTACTCCTCTTTTGATTGGAGAAACTAAAGCAACGTTTATAAAGTCTAAAGGATTAGCCAACTGCGCAGGTCATATTATAGTGCACAAGTGTGTGCGCAAGCACAGGTTTACTCGCTATTCCTTCAATCTCATAATCCGATAGGTCGGCTTCCTATTACAATACCATACTAACTATTGTCAATCTTGGTCTCGTTTCTGAGATGAATTCGCATCAAATGATAGTACATTGGCATTATCGAGTATTTTATTTTGTTTCATGTTTTAACGTCACAATTACTTTAATATAATTAAGAATGTTGTAATAAAAGTTATTTTTCTCTTACAGAAACAATACTGCAACGTCGACACCGAAATCTGCTGCAAGGTAGAAATATTCCAAATCACCATTGACCAAGTAGCCCCCGCGATAACACTAACCCAGGGTTACGGCACTTATGGCTCTAAGAGCAGTACAACATTTGGATCAAGCCTTGGATCAACAAACAGAGGAACAGTTGGATCCACTGGTTTCGGTTCAACCATCGTGCCATCACAATCTGGTTCAGCCTTCGGAGTTCAGGGACAGGCAACCCAAACTGGATTTGGAACCAAGTTTGAATCTTCATCTTACGGAGCAAAGGGCACCTATGGCTCTCAGAGTGGTACTGCAGCATTTGGATCAAGCCTTGGATCAACAAACAGAGGAACAGTTGGATCCACTGGTTTTGGTTCAACTTTCGCGCCATCACAATCTGGTTCAGCCTTCGGAGTACAGGGACAGTCAACCCAAACTGGATTTGGAACCAATGTTGGCTCTTCATCTTACGGAGCAAAGGGCACATATGGAGCTCAGAGCGGTACAACATTTGGATCAAGCCTTGGATCAACAAACAGAGGTACAGTTGGATCTACTGGTTTAGGTTCAAATATCGGGCAATCAACCCAACAATTTGGATCCACCAATGGTTTCAAGGCGACTGGACAAACCAATTTCTTCGGAACTGACTCTTCATCAGCTGGTAGCGTAAATCCGGGTGTATACCGTCCTGGTGCTATTGGATCCAATTTGAAACCTGGTATACCATATTTGCCTCCAGTAGACAATGACAAGAGTGATACTTTCGTCAGCTCGACAGTCTACCCGACTCCAACTTTCGCAACTACTCCCAGGCCTGTCAGACCTATAACCGCCAAGCCAACTTACCTACCCCCTCCTGTCTCGTCTACCTCTGCCCCTGGATACCTCCCTCCGATTGGAGAGCCATCAAATAACAGAGAGACAATTGTTCCCAACCCAACATACAACGAAGGTTCTCTGTACTTGGACCAAAATATACCACAAACAAACCCTATCCCAAGTAAGTAGCTCATTAATCCTTAATCTTTTTAGTTGGTTTAGTCATCGGAAATTTAAATTCAGGTAATTTAAAAGTTAGGGCTTTCTGCTAGCCCATCTGGGTACCACCGACTGATCAGATATTGTACCGCTAAACAGCAACACTTAGTATTGCGTTCCGGTTTGAAGGGTAAGTGAGCCAGTGTAATTACAGGCACCAGGTATAACATCTTCTTCAACAAAGTTGGTGGCGCATTGGCGCCAATGTCTATGTGTGGTAATGGTCACTACGACCATTCAAAATCAGGTAGCCCGATTGCCAGTCCGCCTTCCTATAACATAAAAAATCTCCGTCAAGAAAACCCTTAAAATTGAGCTCATTTATTTTCCAAATTATTATTATTTAACATGTTTAATGTCTTGTTTGCATGTCAATATTACTTATAAGTATAGCAAGTTTTACCCTCTGTATATTTATATGTATTCTTTGTATATAGCTTCTATTTATTACTGTTTATCATATAAGTAAATCTAAATAAATAATTAAGTTCATTAATGAACAATATTATACGTATATATAAAGTATACAACCAAAAGATCCCACCGCTGAGCTTCTCATTTTGAGTTATACCTACACGATATAGTAGCTTATACCACCACGATTTTTGAATCTTCTAAATATACTTGAAACTACTAAGGGTTTCCTTATCAATCCAGGTAACATCCCAGTGGGCTGTGCTGCTGCGCTGAAATGTACTCCGATTGAATTCTGCACGGCTGAAGGTGTCATCTCCAACACATCTGTCGTCTTGACCAGAGAACAAAACGATTATAGAGTACCACTTACTGTAAGTTTTTTTTTTATTAACGTCATTTAAAATTTAATAGCTCTGATTGCTTTGAGTATTTTTTTTATGTTTACTTAAGACAGTTAAGAAATTCTCTTTTATAAATAAATTATCTGCGGAAACGACTTAATGTTTACGATTCTGATTATTTTTTTTTATTAGAAGGAAAATTAATATGTATTAATTTGTCTGCCTGTTTATCTGGGTTATTATTAATAACGGCTAAAAACATAAATGAATTAAAAATCGTTACAAGGAACCGTTTCGTCTTTATTTCATTAATGTCGATTGAAACTATCGAAAATTTAAACGAACTTTTCATGTTTGATACAAAAAAGTGGACAAAATCGCTATTTTTGCATGACAAGTAAATTAAAAAAAATACTATTTTTATGATTCTGCACGAACTTGTAATAAGCTTTCATTGTATCTACATGTATTGGATTATTAGACACGTTGGTAAGCGACTGTTTAGTTAAACAAAGATTTATCTCTTTCCATCATTATTAATTTGACATTCGAAAGAAGACCACGGCATTGTTTAACTAATCACAAGCTAAAATTCTAATTAATAAAACATAATAACATACAAAGTAAGTCACGAGATATACAGATCAGACTTAACTTATTCAGAAATTAATGATTTTTTTTTAATAATTATTCAAATTAGCTTATTAGTTTGCATATAAAAAAAAACTATTAATTTTTAATTAATCTAATGTCATCGACATCACCGAAGCCTGTTTTGAAAAAGCCATTTATTTTATATTTATTAAATATATAATTAATAATATATTTTTCCCAACGTTCATAACAATAATATAAAAATACAGTTATAATCGTTTTATTGATTAACTATTTGTGTCCCGGGTTTATCCGCGTTTTTGGAACAGATAATAAAGAAATCCTAAAACTTATACACGCTTTGCGTCTTTGTGTTTGTGTGAGTTAAACAATGCTTTCGCTCTTTCTCTCATCATTGATTTGACATTCGAAAGAAGAAGACACAGCATTGTTTAACGAATCATCCGGCTTCACACGAGTAGAATAAAGATTGCGTGTCAATAAAGCGGATTTTTTCCGACATCTACAATCATCGTTATATTAACACAAAATCTTAACGAATTACACAGAATAATACACCAAAAACTTCCTCGTTAAATACTCCAGCTGTTGGTGAAAACCGTTTGATAATCCTTTCAGTAGATTTTGAATTTATCGCGCTCAAACAGACAGACGCGGCGCGGGGACTTTGTCTTATAAAATGTGATATATATGTAGATTTGATGTTAATTTTATTACTAATTAAACCGCTCGCCATGGCAATTTTTATTCAAGACAACACCTAACGGGTTTAACTTGTAATATTGTAGCTTAAAAGCCATAAACAAATTCAAATATAACCATTAAAGATCAAAAATCAAGCCATTTTAAACCAGTACTATATGCAAAATGTCTGACGTATTTTGAAACGAGGGAATTATTCTATTTTATCAGTGATATCATTTCAAGACGTGATCGGTGAGAGTTTTATATAACTGTAAATGTGAATGTCCCAGTGCTGGGCTAAGGCGTCCTCTCCCTTTTTGAGGAGAAGGTGTGGAGCTTATTCCGTCCCGCCGCTCCAACGAGGGTTAGTGCCACACACGTGGCAGAATTCAGTGAAATTAGACACATGCAGGTTTCCTCACGATTTTTTCCTTCACATTCAAGTACGAAATGAATTATAATCACAAAACGGCACTATTCATGCAGACATAGTCGTATTCACTTCGTGTATACTTTGATGGCGAATTTTACTTTCAAACACACGAAATTGTATCAATCGCTCAACGGTAGACAACGATTGTCAACCGATGCAACATTAATTTTTTCTCAATGGCTCAGACATTTAAGCAACTTGTTTACGGATTTTTTTTTATATTTTCATATTACCCAGGATTGCAAAGACATCGAGACTGGTCGTATCGGCAAATGCTGCCGTGATCCCTACTACACAGATCCTTGGCCGACCAACCAGCTCGGCCAGTGGGTGTCCGGCGTTTTCCCAGGTGGAGACGGCAAATACGTACCAGACAAACCAACTCATTCAAAATACAGACCAACGTCGACAGTCAGACCAGCGACAACCGGAACTTTGGCCTACTTCACGTGAGTGTTTCAAATGTCAATAAATAGTCGACTTCCTCACGACAGTTGAACTCACGCAGTTCATTTAAATTTGGAATGTATTTTTTTTTTATTCACACGTCACATGCGTTCGTTCATACGAATTTATATTTGAATCTTTATTTGATTTGATTGAAAATTTTTATTTGATTGAAAATTTATATTTGAATTAATATTAATCAATAAATAAAAATGCTTCAATTCAAACATTTATCGCACTGTTTGCTATTTGTTTGATTACGATACAAAAAAGCCTACAATTGAAGACTGTAGTTACTTTGTTACTTGACGGTGACCAATTGCGATGTGAATAAAGGTTATTTTTTTTATAATGAGCGAATTTCTATTCTATTCTATTCTATTCTTGATGGTGACACATCATACACTCCAATTAATATATTTCAATGTTTTAAAATAGACCAACGCAAGCAACCCGTTTCGCAACGCCCCGAAGTACGCCTAGGTATCAAACAACCACTCCAAATCCCTTCCTCTACGAGCAACAAAGAAATAAAATCATCAATAACGGAGTAGGTCAGTATTATACCATCTATTATAGACTATAACAGAAAATGTGTTTTTAAAAAAAGAATACAGGGACGATCCTACTAATCTATAACGATCACGATAGTTCCCTATTCAATTCTCATCCATCTTTGATAATTCTATAATTATTCGGATCGGAACCGAACCAAAATTATATTAAAATATACCAACACTATACCAATATTCAATAATTAAATTAAAGAATAGAAAAAACGGATAAACTGCAAATTTAACGCTTCGATTCGATTCCGATTAAGTGACGATTTGTTAGTAGAATCGGCGCCTTTGGTTACTTGCTATCACGTGACCAATTTGGCAGTCTACTTAAATAAAAATCACTAATTGGTACTAACCATAAAGCAATGTTAGCATATTGAAGATCTAACGATGCGTTTGTTATCCAGCAGTATTAAGCTGGTTAAAAGCGCTGTAACGTTTTAAAGAAAATATAATTTGTACAGGTAAAATCGTCACGGAATACAAGCCGGGGAGTGAAACGCAGATCGGTGTTTATGGTCAGGTACAAATCAATGATATATATATATAAGTAATTCCTTAATTCTAAAAGGCATATTTTTTCAAAAATCCCTTAGATGAGATATGACTAATAAGCAACACATTACATTATTTATAAATAAAAGTACATAATATTTTTTACATGGAGACAACAACGAGGAAAACTGGAAGGAGTAAGCGTTCTTCTGACGCTACAAAGTTCAAAATGCTAATCCCTAGCATGTGTGAATGTTGTACCGTCAGAAAAAAAAACGTGGTAGCCGTGTTATAAACGAGTTTTATTAACGTATTTTCTTTTTTATTGATATATAAATTGAAATTTTTAGTATAAATTAATGGGATTATTTAAATTTGTAACTGTACATAAATCATAATTTTAAGCCGCTTATATATATATATATATATATATATATATATATATATATATATATCATTTCATATATATTTTTCATTCATAGGGCAATCGAACTGAAGTCAGTACAGGGCAAATAGGTATAGGGGGAGAAGGAAAAATTATAAGAAAGCAAATCGGTACTGGCATTATTCGAGGGGAAGGAAATTACACTGAAGAGGATGTGGGGAAGATAGTGACCAATGGAGAGTATGAATATGAACAATCAGAATCAGTACAAGTACAAAGAGTTTTCCTGACACCATACAATGGTGACGGAAAGTGCGGAGTCTTGAATGTAAGTTGTATTTCGTTAACTATATACTAATAATAATGTCCTCCAGACCGATTTCGGCCACGGTGCCCAATCTCAAGAGAGAGGCCAACTGCACGGGAGATATTATACACTCCACTCTCATAATCCGATGGGACGGCAATCCGACACGACCGGAAAGAGTTCAGGCGCAGGACCAACGGCTTTACGTGCTTTCCGAGGCACGGGGATGTACACACTTCCAACTTCCAGACTCCGGTATGCTACTGAGAATTTTCTAAAAAAAAAAACCCAATAGCTTTTTATTAGCCCGACCTGGAAATTGAATCCAGGACCTCCGGGTCTGCGGCCTTACATTAAAACACTAAAACAACGAGGCAGTCATAGGCGTTAACTATATATAAACAATATTAAAATCGCAGGAGTAAAGTAAAAAAAACTTTTCGATTAGATTTACATATTTCATGCGATTTGCAAGCTCTTCTGTATAATGTACAACACTACAAACACTTCTTGAACGAGATTACTTTATTTATAATAGAACAATATTGCACTTAACTCCACATAACCGCTTTAATTTAACTCCCAAACTTTCGATTACTCCTCGGACATGTAAAACACAATTTCTACGCGAATCCATGGCGAATATCATAGATTCAAGCTCTCGACCAATGATATCGCGTCAATTCAATGACAAAATTGTTTATTTGTCTTTAATGTTGTGGTTGGAATAGGCTATGGTCATATTTTAGCTGTGATCATCGACACATGGTTCTAAAATCTGTTATTGAGATCAAAACAATTTGGTTATGATGAGCTTAACTTGTGTTTATAATTTATTTAGTACAAATAGTCGTAGGTGGACCGGTGGCCCCGGTGCATAAGGAAATAATCGGGCCCTCATCCCCTCTTTCCACATAGCTTGAACTTATATTGGCCTTCGAAATGATAGATATTAACATGAATAGGAAACAGTGAGTTCAACTTATCCCTAGTAGGCTAAATCTATGAGGGGTAGAATCTCTTTCTGAAAATCTTTTCTTTTCTTTTATGCTCCTCTCTTTTCAAAGCTGAGCCTAGAGGGCCCCCTGACCCCCGGGGCCCTGGTGCACTGCACCACATGGCTCTACGATAGCTACGCCACTGAGTACAAGACCAAGCCTTGTTAAAAATGATAGGTGGTTATAGCCCAGCGGAATATTCTGTTAACTTTATATACAATTTTAAAATAGAAAACGACACAATAGAGACTGATATTTTAAAAAATATATATTTTTTAACCATACATCTCACCTTCATGACAATTCAGAGATCTGAACATGACCTGATGGAATTTGATTCCGGTCAGCAACAAAGAATATACAAAGAATGTGTCTGTTCTCGATGAATGTGACCTTGAGATACCGAAACTTTAGTTTTTGTTTCTTTAGACGTCACGTTGAAAAACTCGTTCAATTCTATTGAACACCTGTTTAAGAATTTAGTATTCGTCTGTCATATTTTTGTCGCTATAAAATAAATCACAGATGCATAATTTAATCGAATAATTTATCGAAAATTATTAATACGATGAAAATGTTTATTATTATTAAATAAATGCAACACTATGAAAAATTATTATAATTATAAAAAGAAGGTTAAGTTTTGCTCGGAACCAATATAACCTTAGCAGGTAATTCGTAGCAAGAGGTCAATTTAGACGGAATGACATTGTTTGTAAGGGTTGCAAGAAAAAAAAAATTAGGTATTTTTTTTTAAGATTAATAAACTAGGATACGGACGGTGGCCTTCTGCCCCGTGAATCCCACATAACCGTCCCGGTCGTGGACCGGGCGGTAGGCGTAAATGTCTTTCCTCCTCGACAAAAAAAAAAGGCTGTTTGCTCGTCTGCCTTCTTATTATAAAGTATTTTAAAAAAAGCCAATTCACAAATTTACGTTAATAAATAAATATAAATATTTGAATAAAGAACGGTTGCAACTATATTGTAAAAACGTTTTTTTTAATAAAAGGCATAATTAGAGTAGTCGTTAGTGTGGCATATAAAATGTTTTGTTTTTAACGAAAGACGAGACAGCTTTTCAGTAATTAAAGTGGATCACTCCTTCAAGACATGACTTCGCTTCGCCCTCATTATACCAGATATCAGTATGTTAATTATATTATATATTGGAAAGAACCATGTGTATTTAACACATCACATTTGACCTTAGAATATTCGGTGCGAAGAATTTTTATGTTACAACATCATTTCAACAGTTAATACATCAGATGTCTGGTTAGGTGTCGCAATGTGTTGCTATATACGATTAATAAGCGTTTTAGAAATGTTATTAAGCTTAAAACAGTTTTTAAATTAATATTTAATATATAATCTCTTTTTAAACAACCTTCGTGTATTTTATGTAGGTTAAGTAATTGATGACGACAACTCGGGTATACTGTAGAATTTAACTCAGCTTACTAAATGTATTACATTTAGCATTTATACTAAGCGAAGAATATTTATTTATTAATTTATTTAGCATCACCAACATATCATACAGTAATAATTACAAATTGGAAGTTTACAAACTAATATGTCTAAGGGTAAAAGTTGCCATACTTAAAAATAACCACGACATGCATAAATTACACTAAACATCTTAAATAATAATGAAAGAGAAGATAAATAAAGTAAAAATTTCACACAATCTGGAAGTACAAAATGAAATACAATGTAATTTATTATATTTATGTATAAGTTTATTTGAATGTTTTAAAATATTAAAATTAGTCAAAAGTTTTACTCGTTAATTTAAACGTAACTATTTAAATTAATTTCTAGAATTCTTCTCAGAATCTATATTTAGGACCATTTTCAAGTGCCTGCAAGATAAATTGTATCCAATAAGATAACGGCCTCACTTATAAAAATCGTTTAGCGGGTGATTAGTTAAATGCTGTCTTCTTCTTTGTCAATCAATAATGACAAGAGAGACAAAGAGAGAAATCAGTATTTAAATAAATGCTTATAAACGTTACTTGGCGACTGTTTAGTTGAACTGATTTCTCCCTTTCTCACACAATTGATTTGACATTAGAAAGAAGAAGAGAAAACATTGTATAATGTTTATAAATAAGTTTATAATTAGTCGATGGTGATATTTAAAGTAAATAAATAATTGAAGAAATATATTTCATCCGGATTAAATAATATCGCCAAGCGAATGATAATTCAATGATGTACGGGTGTAGCTCATGTTTGTCTTCTTCCCCAGGGTCAAAGGCCATATGGCGATCGTAACAAATTGGAAGTAGACTTCGCCGAGATTCCTTGGCAAGCGATGGTGCTGCTCCAGACCAACAAGAGCCTTCTCTGCGGCGGTGTGATCACCAGACCAGATGTCGTTGTGACATCGGCTGCTTGTGTTGACGGGTATGATATTTTATAACAAGAATATTTTTCTTATTAAGAATGATTTCAGGATATATTTTTAATACATAACGGCCTTATACGTGATTTGATAAAGAATGCTGTTTATAAATAAGACTATAAGTGTTTTGACGATATTTTACTGGTGGTAGAGCTTCGTGCAAAGCTCGTCTGGGTAGGTACCAGCCACTCATCAAATATTCTACCGCAAAACAGCAGTACTTTGTATTGTTGTGTTCCGGTTTGAAGGATGAGTGATTCAGTGTAACTACAGGCACAAGGGACATAACATCTTAGTTCCCAAGGTTGGTGGCACATTGGCGATGTAAGGAATGGTTAATGCTTTACATTACCAATATCTAAGTGGTAATACCAGGTGGCCCATTTGCCCGTCCGCCTACCTATAAACATAAAAAAGCATAAATCAACATCTTTATACTAAACTTATCTTTCTAGCTTGGACGCTAAGAACGTGCTGATCAAGGGCGGTGAATGGAAACTTGGAATCGATGATGAGCCTCTACCATTCCAAATCGTTCAAGTCAAGACAATCCTACGTCATCCCCTCTACGTAAGCGGAAGTGCCGCATACGACTCCGCGATCTTAGTGCTCGCTGAAAACTTGCGATTCGCCAAGAATATCAACCCCATATGCTTGCCCGGGGCTGAAGAGACCATAGAAGAATATTACAAAGGCATTGGACAGTGCATCGTTACTGGATGGGGCAAGGTCGTATTACAAGGTGAGTTTTCTTTTATTTTGATCAAAAATGTTGCCAGATTATCGTTATTGACAGAAATAATTGACATAATTGCGAATATTTGATATAATCACAGATATGCAGATATATTAAATATGTTTACATCGAACACATATATAACGATAAAATATATAAAGATAGTATAAAAGATATATGTAGTTTATAGTAAAACTGCAAGATACTGCTGTTTGCAGACCTTTTCGTTAATCCATAAAAAAACTCCATACAACGTTCTTCTTTTTTAAAGTCAACTTTTAGGTTAACTTTGGGGGTAAATAACATCTGTAAACATTCTAACGCTGGGGAATATTTCAAAATAAAGAATAGAGAATCCACAATGCCACACGGCGATTGGTCTTTAATATTACAAGCGTATTAAGATTTGATCGCTTTTTCAAATTCAGTTTTTTTCCATGACGATCTTAGTCACGGTGAAAACAATTAACGTCGAAAGCGGCTGGTATATTTTCCCGCCATTTAAGAGCAAAGGTCGTCTTATGATTGTTGAGGGTTAAAATTCAGAAAGTCAAAGAGCCAAGCTGCTTTCTCGTCTCTAATCGGTCTATATGTCGTTGATCTATTATTTATCACATATTCGACCATCAAACAGTTTTGGTATTGTGTTCCGGTTGGAAGTGTGAGTGCCAATGTAACTACAGGCACAAGGGACATCATATCTTAGTTCTCAAGGTTGGTGGCGCATTGGCAATCGCCAATGTCTGACTGTTTCAAAGTGGTGACTGTTTACCATCAGGTGCCCCATCTGCCTACCTATTTTATATAAAGGAAAAAAGTTTCCATTATCCCATTAGCATTACGATGCATTTATCACGTTTCCTCCAACACATGTAGGTTACCTCACGTTGTCTTTCACAGCAGGGCGAAAGTAACACTGCTTACTCAAAATGTTAGCGATTGGTAAAACCGTATGCTTGTTTTAATATTGTTTTATTGCTTAAAAACATTTTTGTTTATACTACTTATGTAAATACACGGTTGTCGTTTAACTTACGTAAGTCGCTTTCTGATTACGATACTCATTTGTTTTAAAAATTTATTCGTCCCAATGCTGGGCTAAGACCCGAGATGGTTAATGGTTAGGACGCCTGAATCTCAACCGATTAATGTGGGTTCAAACCCGGGTAAGCACCACTGAATATACCTGTGCTTAATTAGTGTTTATCATTCATCTCATTAAAAGAAAAAAAACGTGAGAAAACCTGCATGTATCTTTCACTGCTACATGTGTATTCCACCAACCCGCATTGAAGCAGCGTGGTGAAATAAGCTCCAAAACTTCCTCAAAAAAAGGAGAGGCCTTAGCCTAGCAGTGAGACATTCACAGGCTGTTACTTTACTTTACTTTACTGCTGGGCTAATCTATCTCGCTTCTTGAGGAAATTTGGTGTGAAAACAACCAAACTGCTCCAACGTGGAATGGTGGATACACTTGTGATAGGTATTAAACCTGGTCAAGCAGCATGGAATAATATAATAATAATTATAAAGATAAATTAATCAAAAATATATTATTAAAATATTAAATATCAAATCGGCATTTACAATTAACATTAATTATCTAAATAAATAATGAATACAAATAGTATCATTCAAGAACATGTTTTTTTTTCATCGCTCTAAACATACCGTCGATATTTCTGAGAATTATAAACTTATATCACTATGTAAATTTCGCATACTATATCTATGTTAATATTGATTGAAGATCAATTGTACGACACGTCTGTATGTTTGTTAATATGTATGTAGTAATAATATATAATATGTTATATATTGTTATATTTTTTCCCGCGGTTTCACCCGCGTATTTCCCGTTCCCGTAAGAATATCGGGACAGAATGTAGCTTTCCGTTGGTTAATTTTTTTTTTTAAATCGGTTATGCGGTTTAGGCGTGAAAGCGAAACAAACAAACAAATTCACATTCGTATAATATTAGTTAGGATATCTAAGAGACATAGCTTGTTAACAAATAGTAATTTAAAGTGTGTGTCTTGCGTTTTGGGATTTGACGAACCCGCAATTTCTTGCGTATTAGACTCATTTTAAATACTAGCTACTCCTTTTTAAACGTTCTAGCTCGCCCGCGTGGGTCACAACATGATGTTAGAGGCGATCCTATATACATAAAAACCCTTTTTAAGAATTATGCTATCAAATGCAAAAATATTTGCGCGTCCAAACAAACTGCTTAACTTTATTATATTAATACAAAATAACTCATTAATAAAACGAATATAACAGTCATAAAAATCTAGACACAAAACAACAAAACAGATGCGAAAATCAATGACATAAATATAAATTTTTAATTTTAAAAAAAATCAGGCAAAGATCACGCACATTCGTCCTGAATATTATTATCATCAATATCATACTTTTAAATATATAATGTTTAAGATGAAGAATAATTCTATTAAATAAATAACAATATCATTACCATAAAACGGTTAAGTATTAATTTATTATCTGTTATTGAAAAAAGTTTTAAAAAATATACATTAATAAACTTAAAAGCTAAATTATTCAAATTGGTTTTCGTTTATATTTAAATTATGTCATGAGGTAACCAGAGATTAAATTTGATTCAGTTTTATTTTAACTATCTATAAACATGGATGGTTTTTAGATTTTTCTGTATGCTTATATAATTTACCATTAAAAAAAAAACAAATTGAGTAATCTTTTTTCAAGTAAACTATTAAAGGCTTCATAAGCACTTTTGAATTGTCATGTTATTTGACAGAAGAATATGAACAGAATAAAAATAAATTCTTTTTTTATACCATACGATAAAAACATGATTTGTAAGTTAATTTTTCGTACAATATCGTTAAAAGGACTATTCTATAAGCCTATTCTATAAATCTTTTACTGGTGGTATGGGTTTGTTCAAGCCTGGCTGAGTAGTACCAACTCATCAGACATTCTACCGCAAAACAGCAGTATTTGGTATTGTTGTGTTCCGGTTTGAAGGGTGAGTGAAACAGTGTAATTACAGGCACAAGGGACATAACATCTTAGTTCCCAAGGTTGGTGGCGCATTGGCTATGTAAGCGATGGTTGACATTTCTTACAATGCCAATGTCTAAGGGCGTTGGTGACCACTTACCATCAGGTGGCCCATATGCTCGTTTGCCTTCCCATACTATAAAAAAAAGGAACATCTTAGTTTCCAAGGTTGGTGGCGTATTGGCGATGTGAGCGATGGTTAACATTTCTTACAATACGAATGTCTATGGACGTTGAACTTACCATTCATTGGCCATGTGGCCCATACGCTGGTCTGTGCACTTATTCTATAAAAAAAAAAACAGATTTTGATAATTATCAATTATATATAGGTTATAAAAACCTTTATATAAACTACTAGAGCTTACAAAGTTTTTGTCGTTTAATATAAACGCACTATGATCCATATTCAACCCGTACAAAGCAGGGGCGGGTAGCTAGTATTATATATAAATACACAAATCGCGACGGATTAGCGTGTAAATAATTATTACGTAATTTATAAATATTTTGAAGTCAATTAAATAGAGATGTACAAATAATGTGACATACCACTTTTAACTAATTACGAAATATATTTGATTTGATTGGCCAATTCATTGATTGTGTTAACCTTCAGCTATGCTTATAATTAAGAAAAATCATTAGTTTTTATTAAGACGTGATATGGCGCAATGCGGTGCGTTTGCACTTGAAGTGGTTGAATAAGGAAAAGTATATATAATGGACATTAGTTTAAACACACATTTTTGTTAGCAGATACATAATATTATATATATAACAAAATAAACATAAGACTGTTAAGATACGGGTAATCGAGCATCTCGTGCCTTTAAAGGTGCAAACATTATCGTTGCTTTCGCCCAGCCGTGGGACATCGACGAATTGTTACATAAAATTATTTCTATTCTTTTTAATATGAGTCTTTTTGGATGTTTGGACTGGACGCAAATGCTGAACGGATTTGGATGAGGTTTAGAATACAGATATATGTGGTTAAAGCCGCGTGGTAGCTAGTATATCATATATATTATATTTTCTTAATAATGTTTTGAGTTTAAAGTAAATATTTTTATCGTATCGTATATTAAATGCAAATCGAGATCTAAACTAGGTAGAAGTGGGTTAAATATCTAACACCGTTATAATATATACATTTAATGGCGTACCTATAAAATCGAAGTGCAAATTACTATATATATTAAATATAAATGCGAAAGTCTGTCTGTCTGTTAGGCTTTCACGGCTATACGAGTGGACCAATTACAATGAAGTTAGTGGGTCAGTGTAACTGCACACACAAAGGACCTAACATTTTAGTTTCCAAGCTTGGTGACCCATTGTATGTAAGGAACGGAATAGAAAAAAAAATAGTTTAGTGATTGTTGTTTGTGTGGCCATCTCATCTATTAGTAATGTTGCTGTTATAGAAAAAGTAATTATCGGAAAATGCAAAAAATAATCATAAATTTATATCTTTTAGCTTATTTTGTATTTAAATTAAACGTATATATTAATTATTATTTATTATACTTTTCAATCAATTTCCAATGACAAACGCATAATTTATTGGCTTTATAATTTGTGACCTTCGACAAGTTTTTTTTAACATATTACGTTTATTAGTATGAATATTATTTATCTGTTATTTTTGCTCTCCTGCCAGTTTAGGAACGAGTTTATTTTGTTTTAATTGTCTTTCTCGATTAATTCGTCTCACAGCGGGACACCCGTCCATACAAGCACTTTGATATTATTTTTATAGTAAATAAAATATAATAACGCGTAGCAAATTTAAATATAGCAGGAGTAGTAATAAACAAACCTTTGATGCGAAGCTAATAGCTTATATAACTAAAACAGTTCTTATTTATTTATTTATATAAGAAACATCATCACCTTATGCACAAGATTGAAAAATAAAAATTACGTAATTACACTATACAGGCATTTACAACAATAAAATTGTATGACATTACACTCAACTTAAATTAATAAATTACAAGAAATAAACAAAAATAAAAAAAGGATACATAACAAACGAACCTAAGGAATTAAATAGATAAAACTGCTGGTTGGGTACATTCATTAAAATTTTCTTAAAATGAATGAGGTTTTGACTGAGAATGTCGATGTCATGATGTAAATGAATTGATATATTTGTAGGCTGTTACAACGATAAAGGTGAAGATTTTAACTGTTATTGTATTATATCTAGGAATCGAAAATGTTTATTTCATTGTAAAACGATGGGCGTGTTCTTGGAACTCCAAGGCGGAATTTGCATAGCGGTTTTGATGAATTTGTCTATGGATTAGTTTATACAAAAACGTTAAATAACTAATTGACCGACGATCTTGCAGTGTCTTGTTTAAAATTTACTATTCGCGCATAATTTGCACGATAAGGACAGCTTTCAGCTTTATAGGCTAATCTAATAAAACCTCTCTGTATTCATTCGAGTCTGTTTATGTGAGTTTTGTAATTTGGTTTCCAAACTGGTGATGCGTACTCAATAGTACTAGCCTGGATGCTTTTGAAATCGTGATATATTCTTTTTAAAAAAACCGACAAGTTTTAAAGGCATTCCTAATTACTTTATCTATAATCTTTATTAATTCTTGATTAATATGTCTTTATTTGTCTTTATATGCGGATAAGCCACATATCTACTTATTTACACTTTAATTTTACTTGCTAACTTCTGATAAAAAACTTAGCTGACAATTATAACGGCTTTTTTTCTCAAAATACCAAAGATTAATTAAGATCTCGACCAATAATAGCGACTCAATTTAATATAAAAATTGTTTGTTTTACTCTTTTTTCTGGTTAACTTATTTATTTAAAATACAAGCATTACACTTGCCAATTGATTGACAATAATTTAACGACGGGCTTGGAAATAAATACACTGGACCATCGCTTCCCATGTCATACCTTAATTATTAAAAAAAAACATTTGCATTACATTTAAAATAAAAACGAATTTCATTAGCAGTATATGAATACCTCCGATATTATTTAAGTACGGATATATTTTGACGACCCGTAATAAATTTACGCATCTGCTCTGTCAAAAAAAACAGTATTTTTTTTTAATTTAACATTCAAATAGGTGACCATGAGCTTAACTACATAAGTTTTACAATAAAAAATATATACACAGAAACGTAATAAATAATACTAATGACATGAATTCTATTATATTTCTAACCGGTCAAATTAAATAAACATGATAACCTCAATTGAAATTCAAACATATTGAATATTAAAAGTTTATAATTACAAATTAAGTGTTTTTTGTTTTTTTCAAGTGCTTAACATTTTACATTAAAAACCTTTGGTAATCTTTTCAGCTCACCTCTCCGGCAGCATCATGCACAGCGTGAACGTATCTCTGATCACACCTGGAGAGTGCCAAGCTAAGTTGATCTCGGACTACCCCAATCTACTGGAACAGTATAACGAAGACAGTTGCGTTTGTGGACAACCTTCAAACCCATCGAATGATATCTGCAAGGTAAGTTTCTTTAACATTATCACAATAACCCCTATAGCTTATTCAAATTGAAGAATTTAAGATAAATAAGAGAAGAATGACCAATGATATCGCGTCAAATCAAGGTCAAATTTGTTGATTGGTCTTTACTCCACTTGTTATTGGAATAAACCCTTCTTCTTCTGCCTAGCGTTTTCCCGGCCTGATAACGCCAGTCCGCTTTCCTGCATCTATGCCTCCTCTTTGCACGATCTAAAGCATCCTCCTTAGTGAGATCGTGCTCTCTCATGTCATCCCTCACGACATCGAGCCAGCGCTTCTTGGGCCTGCCGCGGGGTCTAGGGCAAAGTTGTATTTATATATTATAATATCACATTAATCTTTAGTATCGAACGTGAATTAATTACTATATAACTGTATGTGATATAATGGCATCTTTAGGTCTGACGTGTTTTCGAACTGGTGGTAAATATTTGACAGTCAAGAAGCAAATGTGAATGCGAATGCGAATGTTCTATATTGTGACATGATTTTGTCATTGACTGAGTGAGTTTGTAAAATTTTGAACTTTTGCGCTCAAATAGCGGAGAGATACATGCCAGAAAAGGAAAAAAATAGAGTGAACACGAGAATCTTCTAATTATATTGCACAATTAGCAGACCATTGTTATTTTGACATCCTTGACATTTGGAATAAATTTATCACCAACATCCGATGTGAACTTCTAGAATTTCCTTGGAACATTCGTTATAAGGTTGATTTGACAAGATTAATGACCCGATACGTTTTATTTAATGTTTTCTTTGTATATATTTAGTAGATAAATTTATAATGGTATAGTTTTATACTTTATGGTTTGTTATTAAACCAATTTCAAATATATTTTTCATTTTTTTACGGGCAAATGAACCGGCTGATGTGAAGTCACCAGGAACCTAATATTTCTTAAGATATCGATATAACCGGCGTGTGGAGTAGTAGCTACACAAAAAGTAAAGCAATTGCGTTTCAATGTCCCGCTGCTGAGCCTGCTCTTCTTTTTGAGGAGATGGTTTGGACTTTATTCTATCACCCTCCTTCAATTCGGGTTGATGGATAAACATGGCAGATTTTCATCCACCACTGGAGGTTTCCCCGCGATGTTTTCCTTCAACGCCGACCACACGATCAATCGTCTCGAGATGAATCGGAATCAGTCGTTACGATTCACGTCTTACAACGACGGGCCCACGAAAGTTTTGCGCAATGCCGCCAAAAATGTAGGAAGTGAATTATAACAGTTTCTGTTAATTTTCAGGTCGATATCGGTAGTGCGCTCGCATGCACAGGCGGCGATGGTCAGTACGTGTTCAGAGGCGTTTACTCTTGGGACTCAGGTAAGAAATATTTACATATACGTATATAATTATTTTGGATTACAAAGAAAATCAAATAATAGGCCATTTAATAATGATGATGCGAGCAGTTTATTATAGACATTAGGTAAATGCATCTTATATTATAAATCAAACGCAATTTAAATTAACGGCGATCTGTCGATGTCGTCCAACCACAACCTGGCTGTCCGTTTGACGTTTCGCCAGATTGAAATAGCAACAAAAAGTCTGCTATCACTCTCGTCTAAAACTTAATAGTCTAAATCGATGACAGCGTCACAGTCTCGCCGTCATATATATAGTTCTCAAGCATTCCGTTTTCCAAGAACATAATGTCCCTAATAGTAGACCTGATCCAACTTTTTTTACTGGTGGTAGGGCTTTGTGCAAGCTCGCCTGGGTAGGTACCACCCACTCATCAGATATTTTACCGCAAAACAGCAGTACTTGGTATTGTTGTGTTCCGGTTTGAAGGGTGAGCCAGTGTAATTACAGGCACAAGGGACATAAAATCTTAAGTCCCAAGATTGATGGCGCATTGGCTATGTAAGCGATGGTTGACATTTCTTACAATGCCAATGTCTAAGGGCGTTGGTGACCACTTACCATCAGGTGCCTAATGCTCGTCCGCCTTTCTATTCTATAAAAAAACCTCTAGGTAAAGGCCTTTTGTAAAATAGATCCTCATTCCACCATACTCTGTTCACCAAAATCACCTTAACCCGACTTATACCTGATCTATTAAATACCTATAAATATGCCCTTTTTGCAAGAGTTTGTAGATCTTACAGAGATTGTATATAGCCTAATAGAAACGAGTGATCAAAAAGGAATGCTATTTTAAATGATAAGATTAATCTTATTCATACTAATTGAAATATTTTGATTCAAATTAGATTGAAAGTAAAAAAATACAGCCCACACCTAGGCAAATTCCTCTGCTTTTTAGGAAGAAGTTTAAAATGAAAATTGTATATAATTTCGAAATTGACTTTTTTCAGGTTGTGGAACTGGTAATCAAATCGCAGCTTTCTACAGATTCGACCTAGAATGGTACCAATGGGCTATTGGGCTAATCGAAAGTGTAAAATACACTCAATACACTATCATAACCAAAGTGATAACGATAGGCGGTGTCAAATACGTATATGGCTTGAGTAAGACGTCGTCAAGCCGTCATAGCGGTTATGGAATTAATTTCGAATACACCAAGCCAGGCTACCAAATTATCAAGAAGATAACGACAGTAATCAAGTCAGAACCAGAATACACTTATAATGTAATCACAACGAAGCCCGAAGTTGTTACATATACAACGAAACCGGAATTCATTACTTACACGACAAAGCCGGAAGTATATACTTACACGACAAAGCCGGAAGTATATACTTTCACGACAAAGCCGGAAATATATACTTACACGACAAAGCCGGAAATATATACTTACACGACCAAGCCGAAGGTTATTAGATACACAACAAAACCGGAAATATTTACTTACACGACCAAACCGAAGGTTATTAGATACACGACCAAACCTGAAGTCTTTTCATACACGACAAAACCGGAAGTAGTTTCTTACACGACGAAACCACAGATTATAAATTACGAAACATCCGGAAGCCGCACTGACCCTCAGTACATTGCTCCCGGTGTATCAAGCAACCCCTCTTTCGAAGAATTAGTCGGTAAACACGAACACACCCCAAAATGCAAGTGCTTAGAAGGCAAAAAGTAAGGTAACTTTGGGTTCACAAACTAAGTCTGTGCCATAAAAATCTGCATTAAAAAAAGTTAACATTAAAAATAATCATTTTGACAGTACAAAAAAACACCAGTTCCTAGAAAGAGTTACCAGACAATTTACTTAAATGAAACACATTAAAAATGGCGAACGACAATTATTTTATTTATAAATATTATGTACATAGGTAGGACATATTTATTTTAATTTGTCATAGACTTTTGTTATATATGTAATTATATATATTAACAGCCGTTACTTTTTAATTCTACCTAAAAATGTACATTTTATTGGTAATTATATTATAATGTTTAATAATTAGATTTTTGACCATATTGGTTTAAAAAAAGTACCAAAATGGTCGACTCTCTAATTTGAATTGGTCTTAGTTGTAAAATTAAGTCTACTTTTATTAAAAACGTACAGATTATGTAAAAGTAAGTATTTAGTCAATATTTTATATGTTGATATCTATAATTGTAAAATTTGGAATCAATAAAATGAACATACTTTACATAAAATTACTTGTTTTATTTCCTTATTTTAATTCCATTAATGATCTATTTTTTTATTAAAAATTTTCATACTGGCAACATTCAGATATTTTTTAAGAAATAGTACAAGTTTTACATAACAATAAAACTTGTATTATTGAGCAAAGACGTTGCACAGCATCCGTGAGAGTGTGTTGTATACTTCCCTTTCCTGTTGTTTGTATTTACTGTGGGGATGTGACGTCACGTCCGCTCCCCACCATTTGATTGGTCCCAGGGTGGCAGCTAGCCGTTTTGCTTTCATAGAAGTCTCTCATCAGGAGTACTTATTGGGATGCTGTGCATCGTCTCTGCTCAATAATACAAGTTTTATTGTTATGTAAAACTTGTACTATTATTTGGTATGTGACGATGCACAGCATCCGTGAGAGAAGTGTTTATATCTCCTGGTGACCACTAAACGACACTATGTGAAAAATAACAACATAAAATATAACCAGTATTGTTATGATCATATTATATTCAACTTAACAAAAATGAAATAATTAATCAACTGAGTTACAGATCAACTAAAACCAATTAATTATGTATATATACTTATGTATTAATATTATAAACAGATTTAGTAAATAATTTAATAATCAATACGTTAATTTATAGGTTGAAAATAATTTCAAACATTACATTATTATTGATTACATTGAGATGGTTTCGGATCACTTATTATTTGTTTATATAAAACTTCAGAAAAGTCTTCACTGCGCCAATTCCCTCGCGCTAATATATCTTCAATAGAAAAATGTTCATACCAATTTAAACACGCGACGGCGGAACGGATACTGACTGCTGAAGCTGCAATACCTGCGTCTTTAAAGACTGACTTAACCCAACCACTTATAACAGTACGCGAAGCTGCTCGGGGGGATCCTCTAATTGTAATAAACAGAGCACTATCGCAATCCGCAGTACGCCGTTCATTACCTAATTCTATCACTTTCCTTAACCAGAATACGGGACAGACACTAGGACATGAATGACTCAACAATGTCTTAGAGCCATATATGGGATGTAAAACGATATAGTCACCAAAATCAAAGTAATGACATGAATCTATTTTTAACAACGTAAAGTCATGAACTCGCCTACCAGATGCGAGTAACAAAAGGCATGCTAGTCGATGTAAAGCTTCAAATAATGAAATAATGGCTGGTGGATTATTCTGAATCCAGGTAATCAAGTCATTTGGATCCCAAATTGAAGGTTTTACGGTTTTTGGGCTAGAAAGAGAAATAGCTTTTAAAATATGTTTGACTAAGAAATGTGAATTTAAATTTTCATTGTTTAAAACTTTTCCAAAAGTTAGAACCACCGATTTATGCAAGAGAATAGTCGGATACGCTAATTTCTCTTCTAAGATCAAAAAGGCCAAAAATTTTGATAAACTAACTCCATTTTGATGCTTAAAATCAAAATTATGAGACACACCACCTGACCCATCTAGACCAAGCGGGTCCATATGTTTTAAGCGTAGAGTCCCTCCAGCTAGACCTCAGCAATGTTTGTTCAGCTTCAGTCCAAGTCTATATTACATCTTCTCAGCCCCAATTTTCCAGACGAAAAGTTCAATGTCTTGAATTCGGGGTGTTGGCATGCCCGTAGTCTGATCTATTAGCACATGAGGTAACTGTTTGATTTTCAAAGGTTTGCATAAAGCTCGCCTGCGTAGATCCGGAAGCCAAAATACTCTCCTTCACATTGGTGCTACGATCAAAAATATTCCCTGTGCGTTGTTGAGATGTTTGCAACACGCGTGGCATGAGACTCGGCGGAGGGAAAACCCAAGCTAGTTGAAACCACCATGGACAACTGAATGCGTTGCAAAACAGAGCCGAGGAGTCCTGACAATTGATCGAGACGTAATTCTTTACGACTCTTGTTTCTTTAGTCGCAAACAAATCTATTTGTGGAACTCCAAACCTTCGGAATATTACATCGAGTACAGGTTTCAATAGGTGCCACTCGGCACCTCGTTTCCCCCTCGATAAACGATCGGCGATGTCCTTGAATTTCCCAGGAATGTATTCGGCTGTCATCGTGATATCCCACTTGTCTAGGTAATCTAGAAGTTGTTAAGTTTGGTTGAGAAGAGCCATAGATCGTGTTCCGCCTTCTTTTTGTAAAACTGGAAAATCAGGTGACGGCCTTATAGTTTTAATTTGAAATGCCTTATGGCTGCTATTATAGCAAACATTTCCTTGCGGTTGCAATGCCATTGCATCTGGTCTGGTCTCCACTTGCCAGTCACTGTCTGGTCGTCCATTTGAGCTCCCCAACCGAAATCTGCAGCATCTGTTATTAAAAAATGATGAATCTAATCCGAATGCAACGTTGTGGCCGTGATTTCTTCAGAGTTTCGATCCACCATACTAAATCCTTCATTGCTGCTGCCTTCAAGTTTATTTCTTTCATGGATTTTCTTCTCACCAGTATCCGGGACTGTAGCAGCAGTTGTCGGCAGTGTAATCTTCCTCGAGGAACAACAAAGTTGGCAAAATTCAGGGAGCCCAAAATAGCTTGCGATTCCCTCAATGAGATTGTTCGTTTCTGGACCAGGCGATTTGCAAAAGACAAAATCTTCTCCATCTTTTTTCTGGGAAGGCATTTGAAATTTGACTTGGTGTTCCAAACAATTCCTAGGAATTCGACTTCCTGGGTTAGTCTGACTACAGATTTCTCGTAGTTTATCGTCTATCCCAGCGTCTCGAGTTTTCTTATTGCTAAGTCTACTTGGGATTGAAGGCATACTTCCGGTTGATTTACGACAAGAAAATCGTCTAAATAAACGATTACCCTCAAACCTTGACTGCGCAGATGCTACCCAGTTGGTCAATGCAGCAAAGTTCTGGGAGCGCATGACAGTCCGAATGGAAGACAAGTCATTTGTAGAACTTGTCGTTTGTAGACTAGTCGCAAGAACCGGCGATGATACTCTTTTATCCTCACATGGAAGTAGGCTGACGAAAGGTCGATCTTTACCATCCAATCGCCCCTTTATTTTACCGCTTCAGATTGAAAATTGGCCTGTTTGAGCCGTCGTTCTTATTGACAAGAAATATTTTTAACAGAAAGCTGGGCCCTGGATGACGATGACTGACCACTTCCAGAACTCTTTGCTCCAGTAAAACCTTTATTTGGTCAGTCGTTTCCGATGACTATGGAGTTTGGAAACGATCGAGAACCTTTGTTGTCAGATTGGTCAACAATGGTTTGGAGATAAATGGCAGACACATTCCCGTAATTATATCGAGAAGATTTTGCACTTCGGAGCTCCAAGCATCTGCCACTGCCTTCGATACGCTCGAAGACAGCCCCCATAAAATTGATTGTGGTGTGGCCGATATTCATTTATATTCTTGCCTTGACGAACCCGTGCTGGTTCTAGTCTTTTTTGCATTCTGGTTATAAATTCTTGATCGAAAGGGCGGTTTAAACTTTCCATGGTAATATCAGAACTATTAGTCCTTTTAGAGGATTTAATAAGAGACTTGTTATTAGTACTACCATTTCTTCCTGAATAAAACCATGGAGGCAACCACTTATCGACCTGTATTCTGAATGTAATTCCGAAGATGATCTTCATCAAACAGATATTTTGAACTCGGGGGTATTTTACGCAAACCCTCGCGAAGATTCTTGTTTGACAACTCGTTCAGGATACGCTGCCGACGATTTTCAATATATTCAGCCGTTCACCACACACCATTTGCATAATATCTTCACTAGTTTTGTGAAATTTGGAAGCTGGTTGAAATAGCTCATTTATTTTGTCATAAACATTAGTTGAATCTTAACCGATGATCGCGGGTTCAAGCCCGGGCAAGCACCACTGAATTTTCATGTGCTGTCATGCTTAATTTGTGATTATAATTCATCTCGTGCTTTACGGTGAAGGAAAACATCGTGAGGAAACCTGCATGTGTCTAATTTCACTGAAATTCTGCCACATGTGTATTCCACCAACCCGCATTGGAGCAGCGTGGTGGAATAAGCTCCAAACCTTCTCCTCAAAAAGAGGAGAGGAGGCCTTTAGCCCAGCAGTGGGACATTCACAGGCTGTTACGGATTAGTTGCAGACAGTACCGTGTCGACGGAGGCCGCCCAAACAACTAAATGTTGCAATGTTTGGTTAAGCAGCTCACGCTGTGTAATTAACGCATTACACATGGCCGCCAGAGCTTTCTCTGAACAGGCTAAATAATCTTGGCCTTAGCCTAAATTGCCTGAGTGCATCATTTACCTCCAGGTCCATAAATACTAGAGGCAATGTGCGTTTTTAAAAGGGTCAGCATAACGTACATTTTTCCCTGAAAGATCTCCAAATCTTTGTAAATATTGGAGAATTCTTACATGCTCGGAATCGGCCCGAGGCACCTTTGGCTCTTTAACTGATGTATTAATTAACCCTAAATTCAAAAGAGTATTTTAGTAACAGTACGTGTTATTTGTGCCAGTTGTGACAGTAGGCCGTTTCAAACAAAGAGATGTCGTTGAAGAATCTAGACCTGCTGTGGATTCTAGAGCAGGAGCAGGTAATAAAGGTAAAGGTTGATAACTCACCGATCCTGTTTGTCAATACCTCGAGTTGATTTGAAGTCTTTATTCGTTTCTTTTGTCTACCCTCTAACTCGCTATCAGAGGAATTCGAAGAAGTCGAATTTGAATCGCTTCGTTGTATTCTTTTTTTAGACCGCCGGTTTTATAGTCGGGTTTAATACCGGCGAATGTGTAGACCGGTAACCACAACCGGCTCTAATCCAATATGGTCCAAGTGCACATTTTCCACTTCACTTTCACTACTCATACTCATTACAATGGGTCAAACACTTGTTAACACAAAACTTAATAAATGAAATAATCACTAAAGTAACCTCAAACACTGAACAAAAATAGGTGCTTACACTAAGAGAACTAACGACGCTATGAAAGCAAAACGGCTAGCTGCCACCCTGGGACCAATCAAATGGTGGGGAGCGGACGTGGCGTCACATCCCCGCCCTAAATACAAGAAACAGGAAAGGGAAGTATACAACGCACTCTCACGGATGCTGTGCATCATCACATACCAAATAATAAACCATTTTTTAAATCCTACATTGTAATTATCCTATAAAGCCTGTTCCAAACGAAGAAAAACGGAATAAAAAAATTTAAAGTTACATATTCCATGCGATTTGCTAATATCTCTGCTGCATTATGCACAAGAAACAGTAATTATTCTTTAATTAAAACACAAAACTGTCCCACTTGACTACTTATATCCATTTTAATTTTACTTGCATAGTTCCGATACAAACTTTGCCGGTATTCAAAATGCTATTTTTTTCACGAATCCGTTAAGGATATATATCGTAATTCGTGAATTTGTTTTTATCGTAATTTTATTTTGTAGCTTTATGAATATGCATGGATATGATGCCGAAATATGGTGTTTCTTAAACATCAATAAATAAATAAAAATAAAAATATAGGGTATATTATTTTTTGTCGACACCTTTTTCTCACTTACAGACGACAATATAGAGACTATGTTTTGGTTATGATAATTCTGAATGGAATTATTTGTCTTAGAAAAACTTTTTATGTTAATAATAATGTCAGGAGATATTATAGTAAACAAGTGTGTGCGCAAACATAGGTGCACTCTCTTTTCCCTAACTCGCATAATCCGATGGGACGGCAATCCGACACGACCGGAAAAAGTTCAGGCGCAGGACCAACGACTTTACGTGCTTTCTGAGGTACGGGAGTGTACACACTTCCAACTTCCAGACCCCAGGCTGCTACTGAGAATTTTCTGACAGAAAAACCCAATAACTTTTTATTGGCTCGACCTGGGAATTGAAACCAGGATCTCCGGGTCTTTCGCCTTACATCAAGCCCCGAGGACGAGAGGACGGGCAAATGGGCCACCAGACGTTAAGTAGTCACCTACGCCCATAGACATTGGCGATGTAAGAAGTATTAACCATTCCTCACATCGCCAATGCGCCACCAACCTTGGGAACGAAGACGTTATGTCCTTTTTGCATGTAGTTACGTTGGCTCACTCATCCTTTAAACCGGAACGCAAAAATACTAAGTATTACTGTTTGGTAAAATATCTGATGAGTTGGTGATACCTACCCAGATGGGCTTACACTAGGCCCTACCGTAACCTACCGTAACAGCCTGTGAATGTCCCACTGCTGGACTAAAGGCCTCTTCTCCCTTTTCGAGGAAAAGGTTTGGAGATTATTCCACCACGCTGCGTTAATGTGGGTTGGTGGAATATACATGTGGCAGAATTTCAGTGAAATTAGACACATGCAGGTTTCCTCACGTTTTCCTTCACCGTAAAGCACGAGATGAATTATAATCACAAATTAAGCACATGAAAATTCAGTGGTGCTTGCCCGGGTTTGAACCCACGATCATCGATTAAGATTCACGCGTTTTTCCACTGGGCCATCTCGGCTCTTGGCCCTACCACCTAGTATATATTAAATAAGGATTCATACAAAGATTCAATTGTACATATTATAGAAGGTTAACTGATCTACATTTTTTTTAATGTTAACTGTTGATTTGATTGTGGCTTTTAAGTATTAGCTAATATAAATTCTACTTTTGGCTCGTAGACCGGTAGCAGCATCTTAAATCTCTTATCAAACATGTGATTTAGTAATGGGTACAACATGAATATCAGAAAATGACTAAGCATCTTTCTGTTGGCTTAATTTTGCACATTTAAAGTTTTTTTTTTAATATTTTCGATAATTATTAATTTTTAAAAGGTTTTTTTTTTAATTGCCAGGCATTAAATAAATAATGATGTACGTAGACAAAAGTCACTTCTATTACCATTAGTAACGTTCAGTCGACGAGTCATTTCCGTTTTTTATTATAATGGCTGTGAGCGACTTGTAATATGTCAAAAATTGTCCCAATTGGAACGTTTTTGCGTCTTCAAATTGCGCGCTTGTAACATCTGTATACCTATTATATTGCACTATTATAATATATTACAAAATATACATAAATAATGAACAATACGTACACAATAAAAAGTTCACGTAAATACTAACCTCCGTGGAAATGACGAACCATGAGTTGGTAGAGCTGCGCTCACAGCCCTCTCGCGTTAAAAGCTCAGCTATCTCACGGGCAAAATGGGTCTGCCGAGATTATCTGAGAAGTCATAAATATATCGGGATTTTTTAAAACCGCATATTCGATTCGATGAAACGCTAAACAAGGGTTAAAATTAAAATATTTATCTTTCATTTTGTGCTGCGAAGACGCGTCGGATGTTTCCAGTTTAATAAAAAAAAATACATAAAAACTCCTTCTAAAAACCGTTTCGATAATTCTGACAATTTATTCTTCTTTGACAGCTTCAAAAAACAGTGTAAATTGTAAGTGATCCGTCAAAATAAAATAACAAAATAATTATTTTAAATAATTTTCAAATTATCGTTTCAAATTGTACGTATAAATATAGAATATTATTTTTTATTTGTTACTTAGCTTTTAATATGTTATGATGTATTGCTATAATATATATTCAGGCGTTAAATTATAAATACATAATTAAAAACATTTAAATGATATTGTATGGCTACACTTTGGCTTTACTTTTGCACTTTTGTACTTTTTTTGTACTTTTGTGTATTGATTATGTATGTTGGTCTATATTTATTCACGTATTTTAATTTGTGCTTGAAGCAACAGAGAAGGGTCATTTGATGGGGCGGTTGGCTGGGTTGGTAGATACTTGCCTTTCACGCCGAATGTGGGTTCGATTCCTACCCAGGACAGACATTTGTGTGCATATCTGTTTGTCATGAGTCTGGGTGTAATTATCTATATAAGTATGTATTTACAAAAGAAAAATAGTATATATAGTATATCAGTTGTCTGTTTCCATAATACAAGCTCTGCTTGGTTTGGGATCAGATGGCCGTGTGTGTATAATGTCCCAGGATATTATTATTATTATTTGAGGGCTTGAAATAAGCAGGTTTTTTATAACAACTCCCCCATTACTTAATAGTAGTTTTTTTTTAAATTATCTTTAATTTTTAGTGTTTAAAAATGAAGAATAGAAGTTCGTTGACGTGTTGCTTTAATGAGGAGTCATCGACTAGCGGTGATTACAGTGCGCCTCCACTCAGATATGACTTGACATCTGATTCGTACCATGGAACATCAGACGCCTCCACCTGTATGTCCAGGACGTCACTACCTACATCTGTGAATAGGTAAATTAATCTAGTTAGGAGATTCCTTGATACATACAACAGCGCTGTTGACCGCCATTTTGTTAGTGACAGAAAGATTGTGATGATGATGATGAACTTGTGATGTGTTGAATGTGTACTATTGTGTTATTTGGATTTTTAAGAGGATAATTAAGTGAGTTATTTACATCAATTTATAAATATGTATGTATATTTGAATGTTTATCAGCATAAATATAGATATTTTAAGACGGTGGTTATTAACCTAATATTTATAATTTTGTAATGTTATGGTTGTTAATTTGACTACAAACTAAGTTCATAAAAGCTAGCGGCATTAGGGTTTTCTTCGTGGTTCATCGTCAAATACACTTGAGATAAAATATTTTAATTATAACCGTAGCCGTAACAGCCTGTGAATGTCCCACTGCTGGGCTAAAGGCCTCTTCTCCTCTTTTTGAGGAGAAGGTGTGGAGCTTATTCCACCACGCTGCTCCAATGCGGGTTGGTGGAATACACATTTGGCCGAATTTCAGTGAAATTAGACACATGCAGGTTTCCTCACGATGTTTTCCTTCACCGTAAAGCACGAGATGAATTATAATCACAAATTAAGCACATGAAAATTCAGTGGTGCTTGCCCGGGCTTGAACCCACGATCATCGGTTAAGATTCACGCGTTCTTATCACTGGGCCATCTCGGCTTTTTAATTATAATAATCATTAAATTAAAGTAAGAAATATGGCGTAGTGAAAGTGAATAAATCAATTATCCTTAGTCTTCGAAGACTAGCCATTGCAGGAAATATTATGGTGCACAAGTGTGTGTGCAAATATATGCGCACTCTCTATTATCTCCCCGGAATCTCTTAATCCGATGGGAAGAAATCGATCGCAGAAAATAAATAAACACTATCAACTTCCAGAAACTGGGCTGCAACGGGGAATTTTTCGTCCGAAAACCCCAATAACTTTTAATTGCGTTGGAACCCAGGACTTTGGTATTTGTAATCTTAAAGTCTATTGAACCAACAAGACAGTCAAAAAATCCCTCGTTGCTCGACTGTTTAGTTAAACACTAATATATCTCTTTCTGTCATTATCGATTTGATATTTGAAAGAATGAGACAGAGCATTATTTACCTGAACACTCGCTAAACATAGCCTATAAGTAATGCCGTTAGTTTTGAGCCACCTTTATTGTTACCTTCTACTTAAGCTTACTATTTTTACAGATAGGGTTTAACGGTGTAGTATATGATAATAATAATGTCTGCCAGACCGATTTCGGTCACGGCGGCCAATCTCAATAGTGATCAGCCAACTGCGCAGGAGATATAATAGTGCACAAGGGTGTGCGCAAACACAGGTGCACAAGTTTAGCACAAGTCCCTATTCTCTAAATCTCATTCAAAAAAAGAAAAAAAGAGTTCAGCAGCAACGGCTTTACGTGCTTTCCGAGGCTCGGGAGTGTACACACTTCCGAGTATATGATAGCCGTATATATAATATATATGTATATGAGATTGATACATAAATGTAAGAAAGGATCACGATTAGTTTGATGTTTATTTATTTCCTTTTTAACAAAAATAGAACGTTATGTACGTTAAAAAGTAGTTATAATTTTTTACTGGTAGTAGGGCTTCCGACTCACCAGATATTCTACCGCAAAACGGCAGTACTTGATACTGTTGTGTTCTGGTTTAAAGGGTGAGTGAGACTGTGTATTTACAGATACAAGGGACATAAGATCTTAGTTCCTAAGGTTGTTGGCGCATTGGCAATGTAAGCCATCGCTTACATAACATTTTTTCATCAGGTGGCCCATTTGCTCGTCCACCTACCTACACTATTAAAATATATAAACATATTTCATAGCATATATATGCCTGTATTACAGGTCACCATGTCCCCACTCCGCATTAATTAGTATTAGCAAAGTCACGAATTTATTAGGTGTGTAAAAAGAGGTGATAAATGAATGGTAATAGCCAAAACATGATAAATATAAATTTACTATATTCATAACAAAAAAAACTTTGATGGTATATAGCGCTGGTTAATAATTGTCAAGTCAGGCTTATCACCAGCCCCAAGATTAAAACGTATGCCTTGTATTGAAACGTAAGAGAAATTGGAAATGTTCAGAACATTTCCATTATCATCATTAGATAATCTTAACCTTCTAGATATGTGTTTTTGGAGATGCGTTAAAGCTGCTGTGTTCCGCAGCCAGTCATGACTCTCCACCTGGATGGAGATCGCTACGATTCATTTTAATTGTAATACACTTATATTAATCTCGTTTAAGATTCCGAGACGATTTATTCGAACTGAAATGCAAGATGCGCATCTTCGGGGAATCCGTCGATCTGTGCAACTGCATTGCTGACGATTTCCAGAAGCGAATGACGTTCCTCGAGAAACGCTTACAGAATTTAGAAGAACGTCATAAATTATTTGTTAGAATTTTACTGCTTCGTTATATTTTTGTTATTAATAACAGACTTTTCAGTCCGTGCAGTTTTGTCGGGAATCTAATTTTTCCTTACGCTCCTCTTAAAGTAGCGAATCAGTACCCAGTGGATTTAAATTATTATAAACTTGATTGACCCTGTGGTTAGAAAATGATGAATGCGTGTTCACACCAAGGGAAGCACCGCTTAACTTCTATGTGCTTAGTTTGTGCTCATAATTCATCTCATACTGGACGTTAAAGGTATCCTGCTGTGTGTCGGAAAATTTGTCACATTTGTAAAACACATTTAAGCATTAAGCAACATTGAAGATTCCTCTCCTTTTTTAAGCCTTAGTACAGTAGTGTGACATTACTATATTTATCTATATAAGTATATATTTAAAAAAGAAAAGTAGTATATGTAGTATGTCTGTCTGGTATGTACTGTCTGGTTTCCATAGTACGAGCTCTGCTTAGTATGGGATCAGATGGCCGTGTGTGATTAATGTCCCAGGATATTATTATTATTATGTATTTTTTTACGTTTTGTTCGCTTATGTAATAGTAGTTTTATTTTAATAAATAATTGTTCCAGAGTCGCGAGAGCAATTACTCCGCTATAATACAGAAGAATCAACGGTTGTCACACAAAACTCGACAGGAAGTAAAGGTATCCATAACCAATGCAACACTGCACCGCCTTTATCTGTATACTTAGACTCCTTGATCCAAACCAAAGCGTTGTTAAAAAAAAAAGACGCGCTCTAATCGTAGACAGAGAAACATTTGTTTCTCTGTCTACGGCTCTAATAGAAAACCGCCATTTTGTCGGTGGACAGAACGGTAAACTAATTAATTAATTAAAGGCGCGACTTGCGATTTTTTGAATGTGTTCAAATGTAGATTTTTAAGAGTAATTGTGCGAGTTAATTCACATGAATTTATCTGATTTGGTGTTCTTTTTTTAAAAAAGACCAAGGCGAGGTTTTTATGAAATTAGTTTCACTTCTGGGTGCTAAATGTAGGTATTACTTGGGGTAGAGCTGTGGTGCAAGCTCGTCTGGGTAGGTACCACCCACCCACTCATCAGATATTCTACCGCAAAACAGCAGTACTTGGTATTGTTGTGTTCCGGTTCGAAGGGTGAGTGAGCCAGTGTAATTACAGGCACAAGGGACATAACATCTTAGTTCCCGGCGCATTGGCGATGTAAGCGATGGTTAACACTTGTTACAGTGCCAATGTCTAAGGGCGTTGGTGACCACTAACCATCAGGTGGCCCATATGCTCGTCCGCCTTCCTATTCTATAAAAAAAAAGTATGTTACCTCCTTCTTCTAGTGACTAGGCAATTGTTCAAAGTTATGATATCTTATTGATATCTATTCTTTAGAAAACTTTTTCACGTTTATTATTAATATATGCCGGACATTCAACCGCTAATTTCTCTCTTTCTATCATTATCGATTTGACATACGATAGAAAAGGACACAGAATTTTACTAATCACCAAAATCAACAACTATTTACTAATATACTTAAAGCCTTAATGATTATTAATCACTTTTGTTATTAAGTTATTGTTAATAAATGTAATTAATTAATGAAACGGTAATATATCGATTTATTAATTACATTCAAGGGATATGTTTATCGTTATTTTAAACAAAAACAACAAATTTGATTGTTATGAAACTTTTATATAATTATAAATTTAAGGTTGGAGATTTTCATAAAATATACTATATATCAAAGAGAAAGGACTCTTTTGCCGGAATGTGGGATATTAAAAGCTTTTTACTTTATTTTACTTTTTTTTTGCTATGATATAAAAACAAATCATAGGGGAGAAGTGGGTAATGGGAGTCAGTGGGCAGTCGTGGTCACTACAATAACTCGAGAAACAAAATGCGCTCAGTCACAAAAACCGCATATCCAAGGACATTTCACCTCGTACAGGCCCCGCATCAACACATGCTTACTTCGTGCCGAGCGCTTGGAAGATACGGCCGTGTTTGTGTTTCGCGCCATTTTCTTATAATTTTTCGTGTGCACAAAATAAACGGTAAGTCAATTTCTGTTATTAATTCGACAATTTTTTTAATTTCATACTGTACCTAGGTCATTTGAGACTGGTTTTGTGATACATACGAAGTGATAAATTTTTAAACTATTGTTTTATAACCTATTTTTTTTCAAGTTGTCAGATTAGGGTAATGAGAGTCGCGGTGACTCCCATTTCCCGTAGTGATTCTCATTATCCGCAGTAATTATGGCGTTTACATGATTCGATTTTTTTATAATTTATTTATAGTATATTGTCTGTTTTGCAGATGCCAAAATTACGTCCCAGAAGTACGAATAAAGCCCAGTGGTCTTCAGACACACTATCCAAAGCGGAAGATCTCATAAATCGAGGTTCATCTATAAGACAAGCTGCCAAATCTATGGGTATACCATTTTCCAGCCTTCAGAAGCGCTTAAAAAAAAAAGATTCCTCGGAACCACGTCTTGGGCGCCAAACCGTATTTAGCAAACAAGTGGAAGAGGACCTGGCAAACCGGGTTAAATTAATGGCAAAAGCTTTTTACGGATGCACTGCTACCCAAGTCAAAAAGATTGCCTTCCAATACGCAGAAGACCATGGAATCAAAAACAATTTTGACAAAAATGCAAAAATGGCAAGCCAGTCGGCTTGAAGGATTTCTGAAAAGAAACAACATCGCTATTCGCAAGCCTGAGGCTACCAGCATCAATCGAATCACTGCTTTTAATAGGCGGGAAGTTGAATTGTTTTATGGCTTACTGGAGGAATTGATGGACAAACACAAGTTTTTACCACAAAACATGTACAACTGTGACGAGACTGGAATCTCTACAGTCCAGGATCCTGGAAAAATCTTAGCTCCTAAAGGTGTGAAAAGAGTTGGATCCATCACTAGTTGGGAACGAGGCAAAAACATAACAATGTTGTGTGCAATGAGTTCTGCCGGTGGATTCGTTCCACCGATGTATATTTTTCCAAGGAAGAGAATGTCTCCACAGATGGAGAAAGATGGCCCAGCTGGTGCAGTCTACAAATGTTCTGACAATGGGTGGATAAACAAGAATTTGTTTTTTGAATGGCTACAACATTTCACTGCGCATACTAAGCCGTCACCAGAACAACCCATTCTACTAATACTAGATAATCATGCCAGCCACATGTCACTACAAATCTTTGAGCACTGCAAAAAAAATAACATACATATGCTTTCACTGCCTCCGCACACATCACACCGCATGCAGCCGCTTGATGTCACATTTTTTGGGCCTTTTAAAGCTGCTTACAAGAGAGAGTGTGAATTATTTTTAAAATCTCGGCTTGCAGAAAAAATAACACCTTATGATGTGGCAGCGCTATCAAAGAAAGCATATGAAGCTGTGGCATCTATTAACAAAGGAGTGTCTGGATTTCGAGCAACATGTATATTTCCAGTCAACCCTGGTGTATTTTGCGATGAAGACTTTTTACCTGCTTAAATACTTACAAACACTACAGACTCTATTGCAACTGTACCCATGCTTGCATCTACAAACTTTTTGGCTATGCCAAGTACACCATCGGTGGACCCTGCTGTATCGGTCCCCACGCTTGTTTCTGCCAGTTTGAGTGCTTTGAACACTGCTCAAGCATATACTCCGGCATTGCCATTTGCCACTCCACCTAGCCAAGTCGTTGCACAAACTTCACCATCCCTAATTGCAAATTCTAGTTCCTTCTTTGCATCAACCACTCCAGTAATGCCAACCATTCCGCAATTGTTAACACCTCCAATCGCATCCACTAGCTCTGTTTTGCTATCGCCGATTCTTCCACAAAAAAATATTGTAACCTCACATACAGCTTTTGAAAGATTGCTTCCAATTCCTGAACAAACACCATGTGTCAAAACGAGAAAGGGTGGAATTAAGCAACATGCAAAAGTTTTAACGTATACACCATTAAAAAATAGTCTTTTAGAAAAGGAAAATAAGAAAAAAGAGAAAGCAGAGAAAGAAAAATACAAAACTGAAGGTAATAAGGCAAAAAAATGTAAGAGAAAAATGGAAGACAAAATAACTACTGCGAAAGCAATGAAAACGCAAAAACAAAGAAACAAGGCTAAAAGACGTGTTTTACAAGACATCCAATCGACCTCCGAGTCAGATTCAAGCCTCCATAACATTTGTGACGACGATGAAGATGATGACCTGGAAAATAGAGATGGGATTGGTACTAGCACCTGCCTTATTTGTACAGAGTTCGGGCGCAACAAAGAGATCTGGTACAGATGTACGGTGTGTGGGCTGTGGGCACACGCAGACTGCACCGGATGGGATTCAGCAGAAGGATATGTGTGTGACAACTGTTAGAATCTGTTGACTCCCATTACCCAATGCGTGACCACAATTACCCGCATGTGTGGGCAATAGTGGTCAAAGTGATTTTTTTCTTTAAGTCATATAATTAAGAAAGTTGGTCACCAAAGTAATGAAACTCGTCAGACTGATAGTTGATTAAGTAAACTATGTTAAAAACTTACATTAATAAATATTACTACAAAGACCTGTGTTTTGGAGAGATTATTGCTTAAGTGACTCCCATTACCCACTCCTCCCCTATATCGTAATGTTTGCGATCTCTGTAAATAAAAGTACTTTTAAATTTTTATATACAACCGGTTCGGAATGTAGGTACCATGTAAGTAAATGTAAATGTAGGTAAATGTAGGTATGTAGGAATGTAGGTAAATGTAATGTACCACCGAGAAGAATCGATAGGAAAATCAGTTACTACCAATTAATATATATAATTATATATATATATATATATATATATATATAATTATGTATTGTTATACATATACATAACAATACATAACTTTTGTTTAATTCTAATAATTATTTATCTATGCATAAACACAAATTAAGAAAAAAAAAACATAAATACGATGTCATCGTTTATTTATTTGATTTACAATATTAGTTCTAAATTTAAACGTATTGTAACTAAGATAAGGCAAAGAATGCGATGTGTGAGGCCTAGAGATAACTATTGGTTTCATTTGTTAAAATTTTCCATGTTATGAACAAACATGACGTACGGACTAACTAATGACTTATATCAATTAATGATACAGTCTACTTAATAATTGTTACGAATTGGTAGAATATATTTTTGTATCTTTTTTTCAATTTATTACAATATAACGGCACAAACCATAAATACATTACTTAAAAACAAATATTTTAAATTCAAATTATAAACGAAACATTATTTAAATTTATATAATGCTTTTTTTATATATAGATATTTATTACACTTACAATATATATTATTAAATTATATAAAGTGCGACACACACACACCTATCGGTTGCTATTGTACTTCAATAGTGACCGATAGGTGATCGGTGATTTTTTTTTAAATATATTGTAAGAATAGGCATGATGACTGATTTTGAAATAACCTTCTATAATGTAGGTACACGTCTACTATTACTGAAAATAATTTTATTTCAGTAATAAACTAACTGCTTACGCAAATAATTGCATTTTCATTTACCTATTTTGAATTGCGCTCGAAAACACCCGCAGGTGTCATGGCGCCTGACGTGACGTCACGTCTCAGAAAACGACAGTAAACGTTGTATTGTTTCTATATCCAACGAAGAAAGGTAGAAAGTATTGCGTATTTCCTAAGGTTAAAAATCAATTCCAAATTTTAACAACGTGCAATACGATGCAAAATTAATTTTGAAACGCGTAAAAACAGCAACTGTTTAAGAGAGATGGTTATAAATAAAATGGCGTGACGTCATTCGCTCTGATTAGCGTTTCAAATAAAATGGCCGATTGCAGAATTTTATACTTTTATTTTATTAAAAATCTTATTAATCCCAATGTGTATATTAAAATGGGATCATTTTTTAGAATCCTTTTAAAATAGTTTCGTCTCTAAAATCCTTTATTTTTTAATTCTTTAATACTGTCATCATGCCTATTGTGGAATATGTCGATGACATATGCTCCTGCGTGAATTGAATTTAAGAATGTTAGGATTTATTATAAATATCTTATATATGAGATGATTTATGTATCAAAAATATATGTAAATTGGCAAATTTTACTATTCGAAAATAATTATCGATACAATTTTTATAAAATTTATAATTAATTAAGTGTGTTTCTTAAATGAATTAAAAAATAAAGAGCCTAGAGACGAAATATCTTCCCAAGGTTTCCTATTATCTATATATTAATCTTTAGCGTAATTGACTATGCAATTTTTTTTTATATTTACAACAATGGCCCTTGCACTCGGCCTAGTTCTTAGTGATATTACCTACAAAAAATATCAACAGAATTATACTTCACACAAAACATTTAAAAAAAATAAACTTAGGCCGAAGAAAGATGAATGGTCTGTGTGAAGGATGACTTATGTGACTAACAGAGTATAATATAATGCCAATAGGTAAAAACTTCGTAAACCATAAATAATTTGAATAAGGGTAAGGTTTTAAGATTTTTATGATCTTTGGTCCAAATTATATAGTTCGAAGGGCATTTCTGTTTACGGAAATCTTTAATAATTTAACATAAATTATTGATCGGCAGGAAATCAAAGTTAAGACTTAAGTGATCGTTTTTATTTTTTTATTTATTGACAATTAGAAGCAAAAATTACCAGTAACAATATATATGCATTTTTTTTAATTTAAATATAATACTTAATCATAACCGAACAAGTTGACACATTCATAGTTCATACAACATACAGTCGAGTTAACATTTCTATACAAACAGCTTGCATCGCATAGTAGGACGTAAATATTGATAAATAAAAAATCAAAGTTAAAAAAAAAAACATTGCTTATTGGTTGTCAAACAATATACCACCGGTTCGGAAATAAGACTCAGACTTGAGAAGAATCGGCGAACGAAATTCAGCGGTTCTTTTTTAAATCGTTATACGCAGGTACCATAACAAATGAAATTGTTACTGAGTGTTCCAATTTAAAAAAAATACAGTTTTTAAAGTTTGCCCTTTGTGTTTCAGCTAGATATCTATTGTCAATTGTAGTCATTGAGATAAATAGTGTAATATTGCTATATTTTCGAAATTCAAATAAAAATCATAAATCAATAGTGTTTACAGCTGTCTTATTCAAAATAAAGGACAGCCAACTGGCCGGATTAAAAAAAAAAACAAAGCCATTTGTTTTTTTTTGGCATTGGCATGCTCTGTGTAAAAATGGAACGAAATGTTTAAAACTTAGTTTATTTATTCGATACAAAATGTTGTAACTATAGCCAAATTAACTAAGCAAATACTGTCCGAACACTTTCTATTATTGTTCCATGATATTTTGTAGCACTTATTAATTACATACTTATTACGTTTTAATTATTAGACTAAACACACAAATGTCAGTAATCTATACAAACAAGGGTCTGAGTGGTCTGACAGTAAATGATAAAACACGTATACCTACTGATACATTATCTTTACTTCAATGAAATTACACCGTCCGATAACAAAAAAAATATATGTTACAAAGGAATTAAAATTAATCCTTAAACAAAACTTCTGAATTCTTGGAAAAATAATGGTTTAGCATAATCTAAACATAATGACAAGTTTACTATGAACCCGTTATTTCAATAACACGACAAACTATAGCAAGTATAAGTTGTAAGTTGCGCACTTAAATGTATAAAAATATTAACACATTAACTTACCTTAACATAAAACGCAGTTATATACAATAATATAACCTTTTGAGTAAAGATAGTGAGTAATTATACTATAACATAGTTGCATCTTTAAACTGGTCGGTTTATTGTGACGTGCAGACACGTTGGACAACAAGGGTTGCATTTCGTCAATATTCGCCAAGGCTCGTAATAATTCGCATCACTCGTCTCTCTCGCACTCGCGATAATCGCTATTATATTGTCCTATTGAATTTCTATCGGCCTTGTCTCGCTCTTCAGTTGATATTTTTAACTTGTGGAGTACACACGTAATACTTGTGTTATAAAGTCGGTGATTTCTTACAATTGAATTAAAAATTATCCATATAGAATATTAGAATACACTGAAGAAATATAAAAACAATGGCGAAGGTAATTTGTTTATTTAGCAAAGAATAAAATAGTTACAGTGATCTTTTTAAAATATCTTTTTTTGATACGAACATCATACCACCCTGTGACGTATTGCAAGGAGATAACTACAGCGATGTAAACTTTCAATAAACATATAAAAATACACTGTGTTAGTGAAATCATGTTACGATAAAAAAACCTGAGCAATAAAATCAATAAAAAAGCTAAAAATAAAAATATTACCAAGAATAATTAAAAAATAAATAAAGTAATGTTTGAGTAAATTAAAAAAAGATACAATTAGGATGTGTTATAACCGTGAAATATGATAAACTTAACCCGCACGTCATTTCCTTGAAATAACTTTACACATTAATTTGTTTTGATATGATTCATTGATAAATATATAAACTTGTTATTTAAATTGAATACGAATTTGTAAACAAAGTATATACTATTTTATATATATTTTCATTCTAATTATAGGTTTTATATGATACGGGCAACATTTTTTTATGTCACAAATCAAAATACAAATGAAATCAATAGTACTTGGGGAAAATTCTGTCAGATGTACCGCTACCGCCGCTTAAGTACAAAATAATTTCTAATGAACCTATGAAAGTACGAAATTTATGCACGGAACGTTCTCTTTTGTGTCATCTACGTCGTACTCGTGATAATATCACAATTTCGCGCACACTAAGTTCGCGCAGGTACAGAAAAAAAAAAATGTCTTTATATATTAAAAATATATTAGTGTATGTTAAAAATAATTATAGAAGATTCATTGATATGAACCGGAGCCGATATTGGGTATGTTGCAGTCTTTTAATTCTTCTTTTTATCGTTAAAATACAGAGAATACTCGTTTTTTTTTCTTAGCCTTGATGTTTGCCTTCATGTTTTATCAACTATTATCAGAAAATGATGACCTTACCTGTTTAATACCACTAATAACTAAACGGAAATAATTTTTCACTCCATATACCATAAAATCAAGTGATTATGTTACAATTATTGTCTTTCTTATTGTCTGTGATAAAAAATATATATTTTGTTTAAATATGGTTGTTTATCTCATGATTTAACTAAACAATGTAAAGACAAGAATATAATGTTTAATTTATATACATATATATACAAATATGGGTAACTTTGTATTCAGTATGTATTTTCACTATATAAGTAAAGTAAAAATATAGTATGTATGTATACATACGGCAATATGTATATTTGGTGGAAAAACTAGAAAAAACACTTATTTTTTCTTCATTACTATGACTTACTGGTTTTCTTTTACTTAATATCATAGACAAATAAAAATACTCGTTTCATTTTTTACCTGCTACTATTTGTATTGTTTCTAAACCAGCTGAAATCCAGTGCCGTTTTAACTTAGCTATATTGAGCTTATTCCTATTGTCACACAACATTTTATGTTTGTGGCAATAAAAATTTTTCTTTGTCTTTTTGCTTATAATATATTTGCATGTAAATTGTAAATAATGACTTTCTATTCGGCATACACTCACAAACTAACCCTAATTATTAGAAAGTTTGTCAGTTCGTACAACACACAATAAATTACATTAAAAAATAAAGAAATATGTAATAGAATTACATATTTGTTTATAAAAACCATAGATAATGTGATGAAACTAAATGATTATATTCATTTATCTCATGTAGAACCTTACTACTAATATGGGAATCGTTAAAATATCAATCAGTTAACGCCTTGTGTCGTTTAGCGGGTGATAAGTTTAACAATACTGTCTTCTACTTTTAAATGTCAAATCAATATTGACAGAAAGAAAGAAAACAACATTTAACTTAACATAAGTAAAAACAAAAGCAATGGTATTACACTATCGCTATCACTTTCAGCGAAGCACTTAAACTAATTAGTTTAATTGTATATTAACATTTTTTAAAACAGGCTTTTATATAGAACATTTCGTGTCTCTGCTGTTGCAAGAGTGTGCAAGATTTGACCTGAACAGACAAACAAACATTGCTATTTAAATTAAATGAGCCAGAAGACCATTGGACTCATACGGCCTGAGATAAAATATACACACAAATAAGGCACTCCGTAACTCACGATCAGTAGTGATTGATTATTTTTTATGCTATAGGCTGGCAGACGGGCTGATAGGCCTCGTGATAAACAGTATAATATCTGATGACTAGCATAAAGCCCTACCACAAAGTCGGACTCAGACTCAAACCAGTAACCTTTTGTGAAAACCATTGCTAAGTGCAATGTCCCCGTATTTTTTTATTATAATGTTAACTTTAATTTTAACAAAATGACAATAAGTGCAACAAGAATCATGATTATATTAACATTCTTTGAATGCCTTAAATACATACATTACATATGTATAAGGTGATATATAATAATTAACTTTAATTACAAATGACGAAGGTAAAATTAAATAGAGACCATTTTATATACTTCAATTCCTACTATACTGTTACTTCATAATGTCAATATTTATTTATATCTCAGAATACAATGAATACAATTACTCTTCTATTAGTTTAGATCTAAGTAAGTAAAAATACAGAGTTTGTTGGTAAAAAAAGGCAAATATTACGTTAGAGGTTTTTCTGTTGAAAAATTCTCAGTTGGCAATATTTATACTCTTCAGCATATAATGCCATTGGTGCTCTACCCGGATCTTCTTTTGGGTGTGGTTTTCTTTTCATTAGATTATCCGAATGAAGGAATAGATAGTGCACCTGTGCGCACTATTTCAATATAATCCAGGGCAATTGGTTAGTTTTTGAATAAGGCCGCTATGACCATAATAGATCAGGTCATGATAATCTTTTGCTGATTGATACCACTACTGCCTTTTCTGTAAGTTTAAACTTTTTCTTATAAGTCACCTGATGGTAAATGGTCACCATCGCCCATAGCCATTGGCGCTGTAAGAACAATGTGCTACCAACCTTGGTTAGATATTATAAGATGTTATTTTCCCTATGCCTGTAGTTATACTGGGTCACTCACCCTTCAAACCGGAACACAATAATACTAAGTATTGCTTGTTTTGCGGTGTTGAGCCAGACGGTCTTGGACAAAGCCCACCTAGATCCAATGCGGATTTATGGATACACAATATTTGTTTATGATTCACATGATATTACAAACGAGAAAGAATCTCTGTTTGTGTGTCTGTTACGCTTTAACCGCTAAACTGCTGGAGCGGAATTTGATGAAAATTGCTATAAAGCAACTTTTTTAGGCCTATGATGAAAACTAGTTTTTTATAATGGCCAAAATTTTTGTTTATTTTAGTGATTTCTATATTATTATTACACTAATGCTCTTGTATCTAGTATGTGTTTAAATTCTTAATATGTAATAATTGTATCGGCATTCGGCATAGACCCGGCTCACATAGCCCTCTGGCCCTCCTATCGCATATATTAAGATAATCCTTTTTTTATAGACAATAATATTAACCGTAGCCTCTCTTGGCTTTACAGACTTTTTTATTTTTATAACGAAAACGATTGAGTGTTAAAAAATATCGATTTTTTTTTTGCTGACCGCACTATTGTATTATCTTTGTAATTTGTGGACAGTCTCTTAGCATATTTTACAGTAAAGGTTGCTTTGCTGCCTCATATTAAATTTTCACCCTTTATATTTTGATTAGAAATTATTTTTGAAGTGTGTATTGTTTTATATTTAAGGGATATCCTTAGTAATATCAGTTTGACGTAAACTTAGAGTTAATAACGCAATTATCCATGGGCCGTCTACCGATGCAAAGTTTCAGGTCCATTTGGCTATCTGACCCATTGGGCTATTTTCGTCCCCCACAAGCCTTACGCTTAATTTGAAGGGTATTGTGAAATAGCAATATCAGTAATTCCTTAAAACGTACATTGCTGTTCTGCTCTGTCAATAGAAACACATTACTATCGAATTTTGTGACATAATTTATTATATTTTAATTGTCGATATCGTAAGTTCATTGATAGAATCCGAGATGCTGGTAAGGTTCTGTAAGAATATCGATACTCACCGCAGAAAATAATTACAATAATTAATGGGATAGTTTTAGATGAATTATAATTTATTTATTAATTATGGTTTCGTGTTAGTGGCGGAAATATGACGTTGATTGTCGAAAAATTAAAATCATTATTCAATATAGAATCATAACACTTACTTATTGATAGCCATATTAAACACTACCACCGGTTCGGAAAAGAAACATCCAGCTCTGAGAAGAACCGGCGAAAGAACTAGAAACTCAGCGGGTTTTTTTTTATCAAGTTTCGTTTACAAATTTTCAGTATAAAAAAAAATAGCCATGAGGCGACCGTTTCATTCCGAAACAGTGCTATCATTCTTAAATTCATTAGCTGTGTAAAAAAATTTAGCACACCAGCGATTCTTTACAATATTTTTTTTAAAACAAATGAGGCATATTGAACGCTCTCTGGTGACCAATTCTACTAACAAATTGTCACTTTATCGCAAACGAATCGAAGCGTGATCGTTACCGTTTTTTCCGTTTTCTCATTCTTTAATTTAATTATCGACTATTGCCATTAAAGTTAACAATAACGTTTGATTTTGACATAACGGTATGTGTTAACGTATTTCCGGTTCGGTACCGATTCGAATGAATACAGACGATTCAAAGTTGGATCGGAATTGAATCGGGAACGTATCGTAATCGTTATAAATTAGTAGAATTCGTCCCCTGGGATCTTTTTGTCGAACCGTATACATTACGTTTACGTACTTTATTTTTCCATCCACCAACCCGCACTTTAGCAGCGTGGTGGAATAAGCTCCAAACCTTCTCCTCAAAAAAGGGAGAGGAGGCCTTTAGCCCAGCAGTGGGACATTCACAGGCTATTACGGTTACGGTTACTTTATTTTTTACTTAGATACTTATTTTTAAAGTGCGAAGATTGGACGGGCAGCTGGTTACAGATAATAAATTAATTAATATAATCCAATAATTAGTCGAGTCTCCCACGTGTTTACGATAAAGTTTTTAGTTCTGGGTTATTGGATATTATATTCAATAAGCAACGATATATCGCTTATCGGAATATTTTATATATATATATCGCTTAACAATTATATAATATCACTTAGGTAATAAATGTAACAATGTAATAATCTTTCATATGTCAGTCGTTAATGTTGTATATAAATATGTTTTCTATTATATGATATGTATATATTATGTTATTATTATTAGTTAATTATATACAATCGGTTCAACGAATGATGAGTGATATGATAAATAAATGAGCTTATGTTTTACATAACCCTTATTAGCTTGAACATGAACTAATTTATATATACTCGATATAAAACAAAATATAACTAAATACAATACGTATATAATAGTTACCATTATATACATCGCATATGTCTTTATTTTATTTTTTTATTTTATTTTTATTATAATTAGGAAACATACAGTATACACCATTTAATTCGTTCACAGACCAATCAAGTTTCCACTTAAAACTAATTCATGAATTAAACAAGCAATTTAGTTAATTATAAATATTATATATGAAGAATCAAACAGCTAACACACATCAAAATAGTGAAATATATAAATAATAAAAAAAAACAATGACTAAATTGACAAATGATCACTAACTCTTTTTTTAAATGTATTGAGCTTACAAGAAAACATGTCCACGTCATTAAAGCACTTACAAGAGCGATATATAAATTCGTTTTGTGCATAATTGGTTCGAGTGGAGGGTAATTGGAATAAAGCACTATTACGTGTATTCACTTTTTTACACCTAAAGTAAATTTTGCTTAAAATTCTAAAGACTTAATGTCCTTGGGGCTCAAGCTTGCTTCAAACTTAATTTCATCATTTCATTCATCATTTATTTAACATTGAAGCATTACACTTGCTTATTATTAGTCAAACCAGTAACTACCACCGGTTCGGAAAAAAACCAGCCCTGAAAAGAACCATCGAAACAAACTCATCGGGCTTTTTTTTTAAACCTGAGAAAACCCCAGGTGTTATTTTTCAATTAACGTCGACCTTCTGAATAGGCATGAAGACAGTATTAAAGAATTAAAAAATAAATGATTTCAGAGAAGAAACTATTTTAAAAGGATTCTAAAAAATGATCCCATTTTAATATACACATTGGGATTAATAAGATTTTTAATAAAATAAAAGTATAAAATTCTGCAATCGGCCATTTTATTTGAAACGCCAACCAGAGCGAATGACGTCACGCCACTTTATTTATAACCGTTTCTCTTGAACAGTTGTTTTGTTTACGCGTTTCAAAATTAAATTTGCATCGTATTGCACCTTGTTAAATTTTGGAATTCATTTTTAACCTTAGGAAATACGCAATACTTTCTACTTTTCTTCGTTGAGTATAGGCACAATACAACGTTTACTGTCGTTTTCTGAGGCGTGACGTCACGTCATGCGCCATGACACCGGCGGGTGTTTTCGAGCGCAATTCAAAATAGGTAAATGAAAATGCAATTATTTGCGTAAGCAGTTAGTTTATTACTGAAATAAAATTATTTTCAGTAATAGTAGACGTGTACCTACATTATAGAAGGTTATTTCAAAATCAGTCATCATGCCTATTCTATTGTTAAGATGAGACGCCAAACGCTCGAGCGGGCACCTTCTCTAGTGTCTCTCTCTCTCTCTCAGTGGCTTAGCTGTGAATACGTAACAGAGTTACTTATGCATTTATAATGTTAGTATAGATTAAATATGTATATAAAGTATACGTAAAGTATAATAAAGATCAGATGTATAATAAGATTTTGTTTTTAAGAACCGTAGACAAAGGCATCCTGTCTTGCAGTCTCATGTTATCACCAGCACTTATATAATTCAAAGCAATTGTTTCATTAAAATATAATGTTTTTTATATTAAAATCACGTCATCTTCCATTAAGATCACGTGGATAACTGCACGCGATTGTGAATTTTAATGTTCACGACATAAATACTGATATTGTTCGAGTCGTTTACAATTAACGCGATTCAGATTGATGTGAAAAATTGAATAATTGCGTTGATTTTGATGCGCTTGAATTAAGTTTTAATTGTTAGTATTTAATGAACGACCATTACAGTTTAGATGATTTGTCGCTTGATTTTTTAATAAGCTATTTACGGCTGACATAAATAAATCAATGGAGATCAAATGTCCATATTTATATGTCAACCTTTATTGTTGTTACCAGATCTAAGGTCCTCCAGACCGATTTCGGCCACGGCGGCCAATCTCAAGAGAGATTAGCCAACTGCGCAGGAGATATTATAGTGTACAAGTGTGTAAAACACAGGTGCACTCTCTTTTCCCTATCTATCATAATTCGATGGGACGGCAATCCCACACGACCGGAAAGAGTTCAGGCGAAGGTCTAATATATATTTATACAAACGATATCTAACTTACTACATATATATTTTATTATTATATATATATAAAGATATGAGACAGGTCGACAACCAAACTATTGCGAGATAATATTCTACTTATTCGATAATATCAATTTGGACTCATAAAAATGATATATATATAATATATTGTTTTACGATTTAAAGACGTGCTTAAGATTAAAGTTATCTTATCCGACGTTGTAAAGCGTTGGAATTGAATTTGTCGTCATGTGTAATAAGAGCAATGAGTTACCACTTCAAAGAAGAAATTGATTTTAATTTTCCTAAAAAGTCAAGTTGACGATGTACGCAAGGTGGCTGGCAGAGGATGGTGATTGAGAGCTGGAGATCGAGCTCAGTGGCGTGCCATTGGAGAGGCCTATGATGAAAAAGTCAAAGGCCAAAATTGATAATTATCATGAAGTAAACTCGCAGCCTGTACCTACTGTCTACTGTCCTACCGTTTATCCTTTTTAAAAGGCTTGGAAACTTTTCTCCGATCAAACATTTCGTCTCATCGGATTGTGAAAGAGAGCGATCCCTCGAAGACGATAACGACGACGAGAGTGCACATCTCCGGCACAGTTTTCTGGTCTCCGTTAATAGAATGCTTTAAGTTTTTCCGAATGGGAGGGGTCATCTTATGGTAAAATTGTGCACATATATTGAGACGTTTGCTGTAGGGCCTGGCGTATAACGCAATATAATATATAAATATATCTTATCAGTTTGCTAACGAAGGTATTTCTTTATCACGTTGTAATTTCAGGTTGTAAAATATAAAACGCCTATATGGCCTTTAATTTGAATATAATCAGTCAATAGCCCCAGATATTATCTGGTATTATGGCAATCGGGCGCGTGCCGAGGATTATTCAATACGATACTTGGAATTGTAATTTGTGATATATATATTTATGTCGTAATAGTTGGTACAACTGCCTCGTTGGTCTCGGAGATGTAAAGATCCCGAAGCCAATGAAACGATATTCGGTTTGTCTGTCTGAAGATTCTCAGTAGAAACCCGGAGTATCGAAGTTAGGAGTGTGTACACTCCCGTGCCTCGGAAAGCACGTGAGATCGGACGCCGTGGTCGTGGCATGATAGTAGGTATAAAAAGGTGTATATAATTTGAAATTGATTTTTTACGACAAGTGGATGAAACTGACATTTAAATTAATTTTTTTTATCATTCAATACTCTCTCCCCGGTTTCGTACGTAATAGTGAGAGGTTCTAGTGGTATTTTTTATTTAATGCTAACGCGTCGTATACCATTGCCTGACTCATTGCGAGATCTCAGAATCTAGACACTCACTAAGATTTTGCATATCGTATCCAATATAAATTTTCCTACTCGTGCTAAGCCCCCAAAGGCCCCCGCCTTAGCCGTTTCGGTAACAACCGTTGTTTCGTTTATGACTTTCCGATCAAAATGATCAATTTATTTTTCACTGCTCGGCAAACTTCCTCTGCTCATAAGGAAGTTTGAAGTATTTTTATGTTGTTTTTACAGCAATACTTCCCTTGCGTAACAGTTGGTTTTGTAAAAAAAATAATCGAACTTGCTCAATCTCTTTGTATTAATTTCAATAAGGCGTTGCTTAATTAAAAAGTTATTTATAATATGCACGTAGGTCGCTGCTGTTGTAATACACACGTCAAAAAATCTAAGCTGCATCATGGTGATAATTTTTTTTTTATATTATAGGTAGACGGACGAGCAAATGGGCCACCTGATGTTTTGCGGTCACCGACGCCCATAGACATTGGCATTGTAAGAAATGTTAACCATCGCTTAAATCGGGAATGCGCCACCAACCTTGGGAACTGAGATATTATGTCCCTTGTACTTGTAATTACACAGGCTTACTCACCTTCAAACCAGAACACAACAATATTAAGCATTGCATTTTTGCGGTAGAATATCTGATGAGTGGATGGTACCTACCCAGACGATCTTGCACAAAGCCCTACCAGCAGTGAAATGTTACTTATACCGGACCGATAGTTACTCGGATTGTCGATGTTGACCGCCCGAGAGATAGGGAGATAGGTTCAAGGCTTACAAAACTCGGGTCGTGTTGTTCTTACCCCCAAACCGTGCGGTGTAAAGAAGCCGTACTTCGTATTAAATTACGCCATTCTTTTACAATAGATTAATTTTGTTTTAAAAATAGTGTAGTTGCTTAGGTACCTTAATTTGTACAACGTATGATACAGTACACATAATATTATTAATTTATGTTACTAATAGAGCAGTTGTTTTTTTTACATCGATAAGAAACTAAATTTATTATTTAAATAACGAAATACAAACGTTATGATGTGAAAAACCATTCGTAAATTCAAATTACTAGATGTTGCTTAGATTTTTTTTGATGTGTTTGATTTTTCATTTACGTATGGTACGTTATCGCATTCGCCTCGCCTAGTGGCTCAAGTGTAGCTCAACCCGAAACTTCTGGATGTAAATAGATATATTTATGAATCGAGTAATGCTATGACTTGTGTGCGTGTGTCACTGTTTTATCTTATTTACGCACTTATCTGACAAGGTAAGGGATTTAGATTAAAAAAAAAAATCTATTTTGTAAATGACGTACACGTGACGTATCATTAAAACAATTCGATTTTTAATGGAATATTTTTAACTCATCATTGGAAAAATATGTTTAATCCATTACATTCCATATAATTACGTATATTGCTCCTCGGTAGCGATAGATGGCGTTGATAGAATCTGTCTTATTTCTGAATCGCGCTGTCTAGATTCTCTACTGAGTATATGTAGTGTGGAAATGATTATTCTAAATTTCGTACACCTCCCTCAGAGGTAACCTTCCACATAGACTCAGGTGTCCAATACACGTCCTGGATGATAGACGATAGGATAACGGTCGCAAATGCTCCCTTCGAAGGGAAGACACTACACCCAACACATATGCATCGTTTCTGCCGACGGAAACGAGGTCCCCGACTAGAGACGTTGCGAAACCGCTCCTGAAATAGTACGATGCTTCGTGCAGGAGCGCTTCCTACCCTACCGACTATGTCCTTAGCCGACGATCTCGTAAGAGACACCCTCAGGATGAGGAGGTACATGCGGAGCCTGGGACGACTCAAATTTCAAAGCGTAGTCCAGTACTCGCCACAATGCCCGGTGACGCTGTAAAGGCCAGTAGGGCCAAAAACATACATTCACACAAAAAATATATCTTAATCGTTGCTCAGGCGTATGACGGCATTCAATGCAGACGTAATTTCTCCCTCCCGAAGTCCCGACGTCGACGGCGTCCTAAGCTGAGCCCCGGACACCCACGAGGCACCCTTAGGACGTGCGTACTCGGAGTCCTTACGTGGGCTCCCAACGTCTGACTTGGGTCCGACTCGCTTTATCTCTAGAGGCTATAAGGATCAAAAGTAATACACATTCCGAAAATAAATAAATATCTAAAGTGATCAAATAAATTACCATTTCATTGATCCCGCCGTAATTGGTTCGGTGTAAACATTATCCATTGATGGCATGTTGGTGACATTCGTGTTGTCAACACGTATCGACAAGATATGATACCCTGTTTCTATATTCAAGAAACATATGCTATTTATAGTATTACGGCGTTATTACGTTCCAATAAAATAATAAGTTTATTGCTTTTTTTCTAGAAACTCCAATTGTGCGGTACCGAAGCGGAGATGAGAGAGGTAGCTGGTAGGATATGCAGGAACTATCTCCACGGTGCTTGGAAGAGTGTCGATCCGACGGACCTGGACTTCAGACGGATCAGGTGATGGTTTACTTCATTTAGATTATTTATTCATATCATTTACTTATATATAAGTTAAAATAAATAAACATAAAAATATATGCAATGCAAAATACCTTATCGCTTATGTAAAACGAAGCCTTAGATTTACATAACGATACATAAACATTACTACTAAAAATATAAATACTGAAAAGATATATAAGGTATAATATAACGTACTGATTGGTCGTTAAAAAAAAACGTTTCGATTTTTTTTTGTTTTTTTTTTCACAAATTTAAAAACGAATGTATTTGTTCGAATTGAAATGTGTGTTTCTTTGCTAAATGAATTTGGTATTCATTTATGATTGCCGCTGAATTAATTAATAATAAGACTCACCGATTTATGAATAATCGTTGCCGACAAGCTTTGAACAACAGAGGAGATTTGTTTACGTACACTGTACACAGTATTAAAAAAAACAATTGAAAACAAATGGTTTTTTTTACATTAATAAGTCAATAAATTTATCATTTAAATAATGAAAAACAAACGCTATAACGTGAAAACCATTTTAAAATTCTAATTAGTACATGTTGTTTTAGACTTTGTTGTTGGGTGTAGTATTAACTTTGGCGGCTGTGCCCGCGTGGGGGGGTGGAGATGGGGGTATTAGATAGTCTATGTGTTAAGTCAAAGTATAAGCTGTCTCTATTCCTAATTTTATCCAAATTTGTTTAGTAATGTTTACGTGAAGAAGTAACAAAATTTATCCGTCCTCAAAAACTTTCGTATTTTTATAATATTACTAAAATTATATATATAGACAAATAAAGACTATTAACGTCACAAGAGTGTGTGCAATATTCTTATATACGTATGTAATATATAGATAACAATAAATAGATCATTTGAAATGGATACATAATTGTACGGCAAGGGTTTCTTTCAACGGACAAAGAATCGAAAATTTCATATAACACAATGGCGCCTTCGAAAAACACTTGGAAAGCCGGTGGCGTTTTTTTTTAACGACAATTCACTCGTATTTCAATAGATATATAAAACACGCCATTGGCGACATTTGGAAAAAAAATGAACAATAATATCGACTCAAAAAAAGCTATTAATGGATTTCTAAGTCACTTCGTTTTCACAATGGACGAGGAAAAAACGTAAACAAACGAATGACCTTGGGGAGTTTATCTCGTGATGTAATGCAAGTAAAAGGTGACGAGATTGTTTATGATTTAATGTTTTTTTGTCGTTTCAATTATTTATTTATTTTATTTAAAATAGTTAGGTGTATTATTGTTATTATTACAGTACAGTAACAGCCTGTTAATGTCCCACTGCTGGGCTAAGGCCTCCTCTCCCTTTTGAGGCGAAGGTTATGAAAGATATCGTGATGAGATCGTTGAAAATTTTAAGTACTTTTTATAGTTTTGAATTATTCCTAACAGTAGGAAGTCTGGCGAATAGGCCACCTGATGGTAACTGGTCACCAGCGTCTTGCGTCTTATTACAGATTATTAAACGTGTCATCGGAATAGTTCTTTCGTTTATAACTTAAACCACACTTCAACTACATAGATCGAGCAATAATATCCATTTTTAAAACATTGTATACTTTTTACTTTAAACTTTTTATCGGACAGCGGATAGCAGTCTGTATAAACGACGGTTTTCCTTAATCGACTTTGAAAAAAGAACACTGTTTTTTTTTCTAATGGAAAAATATTTAATCTGTTATGTTTATAAAAAGAGATTTCCTCGATCTATAAAAGAACTTGTCATGGCTAAAATTCCCTCAAACAATATACATATATAATGCATGTTAGTAATTTAGCATTGCTACCGTAACAGCCTGTGAATGTCCCACTGCTGGGCTAAAGGCCTCCTCTCCTCTTTTTGAGGAGAATGTTTGAAGCTTATTCCACCACGCTGCTCCAATGCGGGTTGGTTGAATACACATGTGGCAGAATTTCAGTGAAATTAGACACATGCAGGTTTCCTCACGATGTTTTCCTTCACCGTAAAGCACGAGATGAATTATAATCACAAATTAAGCACATGAAAATTCAGTGGTGCTTGCCCGGTTGCATCGGTTAAGATTCACGCGGTCTTACCACTGGGCCATCTTTGAGCATTGCTAATAAATAATAAATTACTCGGTAAAATATTATATGTACGATTGTGTGGGGTTCGTATTAATTGGTTTTCGTGGAACATATATTTTGATTTACTTATATTTAATTAACGTATATTTTACGTACAGCAAGTAGGTATAAAGATAAAAAAACCTTCGATTTATACATATTCCATTCGATTTGCTGATAGCACTACAAACGGTTCTTGATTAGTATATCTTTATATATAAATCTATATATATAATACAACACTTAACTTGTTATATACTTGTAAATTTATTATATATTCCAAAACTTCTGATATTTAAAACGTCATTTCACAATGAATACAATAGATTTATATTTAAAAACAAAGTTTGTTGTTTACTCTAAAAATCCTCGAGACCGATTTCGGCCACGGCGGCCAATCTCAAGAGAGATTAGCCAACTGCGCAGGACATATTATAGTGTACGAGTGTGTGCGCAAACACAGGTGCATTATCTATGCCCTAACTCTCATAATCCGATGGGACGGCAATCCGACACGACCTGAAAGAGTTCAGGCGCAGTAGCAACGGCTTTACGTGCTTTCCGAGGCACGGGAGTGAACACACTTCCAACTTCCAGACCTCGGGCTGCTACTGATAATTTTCTGACAGGAAAACCCTATAACTTTTTATTGGCCCGACCAGAGAATTCAACCCAAGACCTCTGGGTCAGCGGCCTCGTATCTAGCCACTAGACCAACAAGGGAGTCAGTGTGTTTACTCTAATTACCATTGAAATAGACGACGATAGAGATTCCACGAAACAGCAGTACATTGTATTGCTAAATGTCGGTTTTAATGACGAAAGACATTACACGGGTAGGTATCCTCTCACAGTCTCACTCTTCCTCAAGGGGTTAAACCTCTAAGTGAGCAAATTCCTCGAAAGAATAGGAGATATTTTTAGCCCAGCAGTGGGACGTTTCGAAGCTGCTATTTTACATACAGACAAAATAACTATCGTATTTATTTTATTAGTGATAAATACTAACGCCGCGTCACCACTTGCGTAATCTCTTCACGTATTATGATAAATGAATCCGAGTCTGGGTCAGTGGAAACATAGGATTGATACGTTGGGACAACACAACAATGAGTTAACTTATAAGGGAGACGCAGATATTTTCTTTCGTGACAGTAATAATAAATTCATTAGGTAATATTATATGTAAGTCTTATTGTTTTAAATGATAAATGTTTAAAGTTAAATATTATAATGACTACATTTTTTTTTCTTTAATACATATTTTTTATTTATTGTAAATGTAAGGCCAAAGACCCGAGGGGGGATAGGTTTAAACTGTTAAAAAGTTATTGGTTTTTTTTTTAACGAACGACATATTTAATATTTATCGTCGTATATCAGCCAATGTACACGAAGCCTTAATGAATTACACACCTAAACCTTTCTAATGAATCACTCTGTCCATTGGTGAAAACCGTATGATAATCCGTTCTATAGTTTATGAGTTTATCGCGTACATACAGACAAAATCGCCGCGAAACTTTGTTTTATAGTAAACAGTTATTTTAGATTGCAACTATGCAAAAAAAATTCCAATAATACCTTCAATGTACTTTTGAATCATTCAAAGTCATTTATCGTTTTTTTTTTTTAATGTTACTTTCTGTTTCAGCGGTGGATTATCCAACTTCCTCTACTACGTCGCCCTACCGTCAGACACGTCAAAGTTAGGGGGGTACGCGAGAGAGAACTCGCCGGAGACGGAGGAGACTCGAATGTCGAAGAAACCCATTCTGAGTTCCCATTCGTTTTCAATGGACGAACCGAAAAAGGTAAGACATTGGTACATACAACATACATAAACGCAAACACACACACACACACACACATTCATACATACATACACACACACATACATACATACATACATACATACATACACACACACACACACACACACACAACATTAATCCGAGTTATTTGTTTTCGTATAAGAAAAACGATTATTTGTATTCTTATTTTTATAGACACAACAGGTTATCCACTCTCAAGGTCACCCAAGGTCCGACTGTATTGCTTGCCCTCGTTTTTGAGCTGATGTGACCCAGTGGTTAGAACTTAACCTAACCGCGGGTTTATCTGAAGACAAAAACCTCTGAATTACCATGTTCTTAGATTTATGTGATGGAAAATATCGTGAGGAAGCCTGCACGTGTCTAATGAAATTTAATGAAATTCTGTCACACGCATATACGCCAACCGGCGTTTCGTCTCCTCTAAAAAGAGGAGGCTTTACTTTAAAGAACTCCAATATGAATTATCAATAGTCAAAGTTAAAAGTCATAACGTCGTTACACTTGCTTATTGATTGTCATAAATCTACCACCACAAGTCTACCACAGACTTGAGAAGAACCGGCGAAAGAAATTCAGCGGATGGTTTTTTTTTATATCTCATCTTTCACAAGAGGTACAATACATATACAACACTAGCCAAATTATATATACCATTTTTTTTTAATTTGAGATTACCCTACACTGGTGGTAGAGCTTTGTGCAAGCTCGTCTGGGTAGGTACCACCCACTCATCAGATATTCTACCGCAAAATAGCAGTACTTGATATTGTTGTGTTCCGGTTTGAAGGGTGAGTGAGCCAGTGTAATTACAGGCACACGGGACATAACATCTTAGTTCCCAAGGTTGGTGGCGCATTGGCGATGTAAGCGATGGGTAACATTTCTTGCAGAGCCAATGTCTAAGACCGTTTGGTGACCACTTACCATCAGGTGGTCCATATGCTCGTCCGCCTTCCTATTCTATAAAAAAAAAACCCGGAGGCGATCGTTTCATTCCCAGGGTTGGGTTTCTCAATTGAATATTTTATCTCGCGTGACATGTTTAAATAAAACACTGCATTATGGAACTGCTTAAAGGTGCTGCTGAGAATTTACGGACAAGTTCATGGCGAGCGCGCAATGGATGCTATAGTCACCGAATCTGTGATATTCACTCTGCTGTCTGAGAGGAGGCTGGGTCCGAAGCTGCATGGCGTGTTCTCCGGGGGGAGGATCGAAGAATATATACCAGTATGTATAACCAGTTAAATATTACAACTTTTCAACAATGATTTATCAACAAATTTATTATACTTCTAACATATTCCTTGCGATTCGCTAATAGCTCTACGTATTACACACTACAAACAATTCTCGATTAATATTTATTTATTTATAATACAACACTATTACACTCAACTATTTATATCCAATTTAATTTTACTTCCAAAGCAACTACGCTGACATTCAAAACGCAATGTTTTCGCCACAAGAGACAACATCGTACTTCAAAAGGATGGTAGTACATTGGCGATTTAAGGCATGTTTAATATATAGTTGACTGCCTCGTTGGTCTAGTGGCTAGATATAAGGCTGCTGACCCTCTGGGTCAGGGTCCTGGGTTCAATTCCCAGGGCCATAGGTCGGGCCATAAAAAAAAAAGTTATTGGGTTTTCGGTCTTGAATTTAGAAGTGTGTGCACTTCCGTGCCTCGGAAAGTACGTAATCACATCAGAGTATGAGAGTTAGGAAATAGAGAGTGCTCCTGTGCTTGCACACATACTGATGCACTATAAAATGTCTCCTGCGCAGTTATCTAATCTCTCTTGAGATTGGCCGCCGTGGCCGTAATCGATCTTGAGGCCCTTAATATTTAGTGGTGACTGGTCATCATGTAGACAATCAGTCTGCCTATCAGTCTGCCTACCTCTTCTAACAAAGTGATCGTAAATTTACAATTTTTCAGGCACGTTCACTTCTAACGAAAGAATTATCAGAACCGGCACTATCCATGAAGATAGCGGAGAAGATGGCCGCGATACATTCGATGGACGTGCCACTCTCCAAGGAACCGAACTGGTTGTGGAAGACAATGGGGAAGTGGATGAAGACGGTCAAGGAGGAGAGGCTGGCTCAGAATGCGACTGGCAAGGTATGTATTGACAGCCTACAGATGCTGAGGCTTATAGTATGGCCGCTTGGTGAGTCCTCGCCTGCGCGGTACAGGGGCGCGGGGTATGACGACTGAGGGGTGTTAGGGAGGTGCGGGCGGCGGGCGCATTATTCTGTCACAGCTTTGAATTTGGAAGTTGAGGCGGAATTGTCGTTCTATCTCACTAAATGAGGCAATAGAGAGTGCACTTGTGTTTGCGCATTATGTCCCCCTTAAGAATGGCCGCCGTGGTCAAAATTAATTTAATTATTATTTAGTATATTTGTAGCGATCTAAAAGTATATTTCTAGTATTTTTATAAAAATACTACAAATATACTTTAAAAAATTCACGTGTTCGAATCCTGGCAGCTTAATTGATGCTTATCATACATCTCGTGTTCCACCGTCAAGGAAAACGTCATGAGAAACCGTCTCTTTAATCGGAGAGGAGATTCATTCCCAGCAGTGCGGTATTTACCCATATGTTGAATTCTCCTTACGAGGGATTCTTTGCCGAACCGAAATACATTTACGATTAGATTAATTATTATTATATTAACATGCCTATTTATAATCTGTGTTCATTATCTTCTAGAACGATGAAGAACAGAGCATAATAAAGCAGCTCAAGTCAGTCGATTACGATAAAGAGGTTGAGTGGTTGAAGAAGTTCCTCGCGTCAGTCGAATCGCCTGTCGTCTTCTGCCATAACGACATGCAAGAGGGTAAGGGGAAATATATTTTTAGAGGATATAGAAGGCAGACCTACTCGAGGACTTGCAAGAGACGAAGCTGTTCGCGAGTGGAATTTATCAACACTTGACCTAACAATTTATTTCTTTTTTGGCTGTAATTTTATTGGCTCACTCACCCTTCAAATTGGAACGCAAAGGTATTCTAGCGCAAAACAGCAATAGTAAGTATTGTTCCGTTTTGCTTGGATGGGTGAGTCAACCAGTGTAACTACAGGCACAAGGGACATAACGTCTTCATTCCCAAGCTTGGTGGTGATGTAAGGAATGGTTAATATTTCCTACATCGCCAATCGCGTTCACATCAGGTGGCCCATTCGCCCGTCCGCCTACCTATAGCATTATGAGGACAGTAGCCTATTTGTACGTAATATATGGGTGTATCAGACATAGATAGGTATTTCAGATAATCTGTAAATACTAAGGGTTTTTTTATAGAATAAGGAAGGCGGACGAGCGTATGGGCCACCATGATACATGCATGATGGTAAGTGGTCACCAACGCCCTTACATTGCCATTGTAAGAAATGTCAACCATCGCTTACATAGCCAATGCGCCACCAAACTTGGGGCCTAAGATTTTATGTCCCTTGTGCCTGTAATTACACTGGCTCACTCACCCTTCAAACCGGAACACTACAATACTAAGTACTGCTGTTTTGCGGTAGAATATCAGATGAGTGGGTGGTACCTACCCAGACGAGCTTGCACAAAGCCCTACCACCAGTAAAGGGTGAAATTGTAATTGTAAATGACCGTATTTTTTCCCGTTTTCAGGTAATATTCTTATTTTGGAAGACGAGATCCAATCAACATCGGATGACGAGGCGTACACGTACGACGAGACGAAGAAGAATCAATACGTGTTGACACAATATGATGACACGAACACGTCGGATTCGATACACAGTCATATTTCTGACTCGGGCGAGCCGAAACTGGTTCTCATTGACTTCGAGTACTGCGCGTACAATTATAGGGGGTTCGATATAGCGAATCATTTCCAGGAATGGTCGTACGATTACACGAACCCCGAACACCCCTTCTATTATGAGAATCAAGAGAATTCTCCCACTTTAGAGCAGAAGGTGAGCTATGTTTTTTTTTGGTGATTTTTTTTTTGGTTTTATGGGTGGTGTTTGATGGGAGATGATCTCAAGATGGAAATGACAATGCCATAATCTATATTACTGTTTACAATTGTCTCTCTCTAAAGATTGGTCCAGTGGTCCATATTTCAGGATGCCTATAAAATCTGCTTTATCTCTATAAGTGGAGTCGAATTACAAAGAGATTTTGGTATTGTCATTTGTAATAGATATATTTTTTTAAATTAATATTGCCATGTACAAAAATCAACAAACATCTCCCATCTGCAAAGAAATATAATATTTAGATTTTCATATGTCAGAATCATTTTACTAACGCCGTCGTACGCTTCGAATTTTCTAATAACACGTGGCTTTGATTTTGCGAGAAATGAATAGCTTGATAAGGATTCAACCTTATTGTCGTTGCAATAAGGGCTATTTTTTAACGAGCGATATTGTAAACAATATCAACTGTCTCTATAGCACATTACAAATAGTATATATATATATATATATATGTGTGTGTGTGTGTGTGTGTGTGTGTGTGTGTGTGTGTGTGTGTGTGTGTGTGTGTGTGTGTGTGTGTGTGGTTGGAACTGACAGTGAGATTGAGAGAACATATTGACGGGCCGGATGGCGTGGTTGGTAGATACATTTCATGCCAAAGGTTGTGGGTTCGATTCCCACCCAGGACAGACATTTGTGTGCATGAACATGTCTGTTTGTCCTGAATCTGGGTGTAATTATCTATATAAGTATGTGTTTATAAAAGAAAAGTAGTATATGTAGTATATCAGTTATCTGGTTTCCATAGTACGAGCTCTTCTTAGTTTGGGATCAGATGGCCGTGTGTGGATAATATCCCAGGATATTATTATTATTATATTGAATGTAAAAACTAAAACAAACAAGTTTTTAGCTCACTGGCAGTTAGAGTTAGGACTTTACCCGCGGATATTAAAAAAAATTAGAGCTACTTAAATAAAATGACACTGAAGGATAAATTAGATGAAGCTAAAGATGGGGTAACATCATCCCCCCCCCCCATAATTAAAATATCGCATAATTAATTCAAACTTTGTGCGTTTCTTCATTAGGAGAACAATATGGTATCTATATATCAAGCATCTATATCTTATAGTGTAACATATATGTTTATAGTCAAACCATGACATTGCCTTCTTAATATATCTGCCGGTCCGTGTCTTCTAGAAGGTCTATTCTATGTCTTGTTTTTTTTTTTTAAAGTGATTGTATAGTGCAATAGTACTTTTTCTTTTTTCATACTGAATTCTCTTATAGTATATAAGGTTTGTAAATAATATAGTAGGTATATTTTTATATAATATAAAGTATGTTTTTGAAGTGATTAAATTATCTATTATCTGTGATTATTTGTAAATTGACAGTTTTTTATACAAAATCGTTCGTTAGCCCATCGCTTTGATCATATTTTTTAAAGTTGCAGAGAACGGAAGCACCGTCCGCGATAAAGCGGTGAGGTTCGTTATATCAATTGATTTTAAAAACTACCTCTATCAAATGCCAAAAGTTACATCAATAATTGTAATGAAAAAAATATATTTAAGTTACAATAATTTTTGTATCAATGATATTCATGTGTAAATATGATAGTTTTGCGTTGAATGTTTTTGTTTTTAATATGACTATACATGGTGTTTGATAGAGGTCAAATATGGAATCAGATTTAAGAAGACAAATTTAGAAAGAAAATTTTATAAATTTTGACCATCCGTATAATGGATACATTATTAGCTATGTCAATAATTGAATAAACCATAGAGTATATATATTTTTTTAATAAACCGTTTTGTTTTTTTTTTATTTATAAATATTGACATATCTAATAAAACTGGCCTAAAACAATCACTACGCAGCTTGTGTTTGTTTATGCTTGGTTTTTAGCTGCCGCATAAAATATGGCCGCCGGAGATGGACCATACACTATGGAATGACTCTGCCCTTGTCTATGACAAAATGGCGTCGCGTTTTTCTCGGAAGGAAATGAGTTTAATTTGCATTATTAAATCTATGATCCTAAATGTTTAATTAATTCGTCTTAAATCTTTTATTAAACTTATACTCAACGGTATTTTTGGTAATTAAATTATTTTCAAATTTGCTATTTTTTTGGTTTTGTTTAAATTTAAAAATGAAATTAATTGCTCGTATTTTAATAAATGAATCGATTCCAAATAATAGTATCTGAATAATACGAATAATAATATGTATTATTCTCAAGGTCAAGGCCTTGAAAGGCTTTCAAAGATCTTGAAGGCTATCAATATTGAAATTATATTTCTAAATAAAACATTTAAAATCTACCCAATAAGTCTATCCGCTTTACATATTATTTTATTTGAATTATCAAAAAGTCTCACCCCATCCCCACTATTTCCAGGAGATATTCATCAAGGAGTACCTTAAGCATTACCACACCAACCTCTCAGAGGACAAAGAGGTCGAGCCCTCGATCGATGACATAAATCAGCTGTTATGCGAAGTGGACGCTTTCGCCTTGGTCAGTCACTTCTTCTGGTGTCTATGGTCGATTGTGAATGCATCCAAGAGTCAGATACCCTTTGGATACTGGGTAAGTTGGTTTTTTTTTGTGTTATTTCATTGGTTTACACATGTAGGCGACCTGGCAAACGGCCCACCTGATGGTAAATGGTTACTACATTTCCTAACACACTCAATGCGCCACCAACCTTAGAAACTAAGATGTATTATCCAGATTATAGCACACTCACCCTTCAAACTGGAACACAACAATACTAAGTATTGCTAAACAGCAATACTTAGTATTCAACCGGCAAACCGAAGGGTGTGTGAGCCCCTTGTGAGTGTGTGTGAGTAGATTGATGAATGGACGGTACCTACACAGACGGACTAACACAGAGTCCTAAGTCCGAATTATAAGCGTCATTTTTATAAATTAAAAAATTAATGTAATGAATATGAATTTGAAATTAATGACTACTGATAGCCGTTTCGAATTAAAGTTATAAGAAAGATAGATGGCGTTAGTGTGCGAGCGAGAAAATAGATCAAACCCATTTCCTATCAGCGCTGGTGTAGTCAGGTCAGCCATTACACGAACATTGAGCTAATTATGAATATTTGTACGATTTTAAATGATTTTCAATAATTAAGTCTTGTTAAGAAAATAAACAACTGCTTTCGATAATAGTTTATTTATTTTTTAATTATCTCATTACATTAAAGAAGGTTACTTAGGTTATCGATGTACGAAGGCGAGCCGGAATTCATTTATTTTTTTATTGATAAATTTATTTTTTACACTAAATTAAGTTATTTCATATTATAATGGACGTAAAGAAAGTAGGAGGAAGTTTGAGAGTAGCACCAATAGTTGAAAGGTTGAAGAGTTATAGATTAGCTTGGTATGGGCGTGTGATGAGGAGGGATGAAAGGCATGTTACCAAAAGGGTGATGAGTATGAATGTTGATGGATATAGGAGACGGGGGAGGTCGAAGAGAGTGTGGATGGTTTGCGTAAGAAAGGATATGTATGAAAGGGGTAAGTGCTGAGATGACGAGTGACAGAGAGAAGTGGAAGGAAAATACATGTTCTGCCGACCTCACGTAGTGGGGTAAGGGCAGGAAGAAGAAGAATGGATGTAAAGATATATAAATTGTTTTGAAATTGAATTGATATGATACTAGTTGAGATCTTGAATAATCTGTGGTATTTATTTAAGTGGTGAATTAGTTAAGTGTAATAGTTTTCGTTCGCCAACTGTTTGTATCACATAATAAGTATGTATTTACAAAAGAAAAGCAGTATATGTAGTATATCAGTAGTCTGGTTTCCATAGTACGAGCTCTGCTTAGTTTGGGATCAGATGGCCGTGTGTGAATAATGTCCCGGGATGTTATTATTATTATATAGAATGTCAAAACTAAGACACACGAGTTTCTAGCTCACTGGCAGTTAGAGTTAGGGCTTTACCCACGGATATTAAAAAAAAAGTAGTGCCACTTAAATAGAATGACACTGTAGGTTAAATAATACATCAGAGTTATTTGCGAATCGCATGGAATGTGTAATGTCTATGGTTTTTTTGTAATCTTTACTCTCTCTCATTGCATTGATGTAAATAAAACAACTAGTTGTGAGCGAATCACATTATACAGTTGTACTAGTAATGTATATATATTTTCCTTCTAGGAGTACGCGCTATCCAGGCTAGATACCTACCTCCGCTTAAAGCAGGAGGTCATAAAAAAGGACAAATACGGCTTCCCGCAGAAGAGGAAAATCTGCGAAGTGGACATTTGAGTTAAGTGCGAGTAGGTCCTTGTCTAAAATTGGGGGTGCGAGCGTGATGGAAAGAACTGATCATTCAGCGCGTGTGAAATCGTTAGCGGAAATTGTTAATTGCGATTTTGTTGTGATATTTTTTTATTTTGAACACGCTGTATATAGATATTTTTTTTTGGTATTCATTTTGCATGTATATGTATAGTTGTGTATTTGTATAATATCATTTGATATTATATATATATTAAGTGGTAATTTACAATATTTACTGTAATGATCTGTTGTATGTTGTAATTATTTCTATATACAGGTGTAGTAAATATGACACGCGACCTTCGCTTCGAATATTAAAAAAAAAAAAAACAATAAGTATGTGAATATTAATCGTAATAAAAGTGACAATAGTTTGTCTGTAAATATTCTAATTAAAAATGCAGTATTAACGCACAAGTTTTTTTTAAAAACATTCCCGTAATGAAATAAAAAACAGGAAATACTCATTTTTTTGTTAAAATGTAATTTTATAATGTAAACAATGTTTAAATCTATTTCAATTTGATTAACTACAAGTTTTTTTTTCTTTGTATTACCATTTTAGTGTAGTTTATATATCATAGTTTTACGATTTAAAATTTCGTTCGATTTATGAATTTATAATGTTTAATAATATTTAAATCTTAGCACGCATATCTAGTGCTTACACCGAAAAAAATATTAATAAATTGCCAGGTGAAAAAAAACGTGCCTTGGAGTTTGCTAGACGAAAAAAATATTGTATATAAATAAAATGTTTTATTATTATTATTAATGTTAAAATAAATCACTGTATCTAAATAATTAGCGCAATTAATACGTATTTAAATAATTATAATGTCAGTTTGTGTATATTTTTGTGGCATCTCGAATAACAACTTTAGACGGCGTTACGTTAAAATCATAAATAATATTTGTACTTAAAATTTGTTAATTAATTAATAAATGGATTTGACAATTGTTAGAAATTGTTAGAGAATATTTTTACCATATGGCGAGGCGAGCATCACTCAGAATGTACTTGCTAGAAGTAAAAACACTCGAACGAAAATATCTAAAATGTTACGTGTCCCATGTAAATATTACACCGGCTCACCCCTTAAGCGGGAACACATCAATATAAAGTGCTGGTGTTCAATGACAGAATCGGTGGTACCACTAAGTCCTATGTACCTAAGTGCCGTCTAAAGTAAACTTAATAAGCGTGAAGCTAACACTGAATATTTCACATTCCAAAAAAGAAGAAAAAAAAATTAAAAAAAAAAAGCATTTTTGTAGTACTTAGTACGTATTACTCGATTTTGTGATTTCATTTAGCTTAGATCTATATAAATTCGAAGCAGCTATTTGTCTTATTTACAGCGAATATATACAGACAGATATATATATATATACCTTTTGTTAGGTCTTCTTTTGTAGGACTTTTGCCAGTCTACTATCAAGAGAAAAAAAAAGTAAAAACCATAGACAAACAAAAGTGTGTTCTCAATTTCAAATGTGTACAGTTGTCGCTTATAATTTGTAAGTGAATAAATATTTTTTAACCATAAAGATATTTTTCTAGCTGTTGAGCCTAAAGAAAACCTATATTGGTCTCGTAGCTTGTCTCTTTCTAGAGCGTTCTATCTCGTCAGGCTATTCTTCTTTATCTATAAATTTAATTTCTAAAGAATTCGTCATGGGAAGTTTAGTTTGGACGATAAGAATTTTTTTATCGTCTAATTCATATATTTGCTAATCGTTCAATATTTAATCATCAGATTTCAACGATAAATATTTATGTGTTTTATTGTGTTACCATAAAAAAGTGATATGTGTATCTGTGTGTATACCTTTGTTACTTTATAATCGAGAGTTGGAAAGAGATGGCGATATATTTCAATTCCTATCTCTTATTGAATATCTTTGTGTTAAATCTTTTATATAAAACCAAAGATTTTTTTTTTATACATACATAAAAGCTGCTTTAGTTATATTTAATTAGTTATTAAATAGTTACTTATATTAAAAAAATTAATAAAAGTCGACTTAAGTATTAATTATAATAATAATATTACTGAAATTATTGTAAATAGCCTTTCTTTGTAATATATAATAATGTATAGAATTTCGTTTAAACAGTTTAACATTTCAAATAAATTACATGGTAACTAAGGCATATATTTCTTATATGTAATAATGAATTCGGATTAAATAGACTTCGCATATCCATATATATTCACTTATCATGGATTATGTATTTCGTAACACGCCAATAGATGGCGCTGTAATACAGAAACTTCACCGCTCAATAGCTGACCATGATTAACATATATAGTGGATTAATTTAATCATTATTAATGAAATTTTGACATTTAATATATAATAATAAAAGGCTTTATCTATTAATACTGTTAGTGGCGTGAATTAGTTGAATAGTGCTGTCTTCTTCTTTCGAATGTCGAATCAGTGATGGCAGAAAGAGAGAAATATTTAACTGTACGCCCGCTAATTAACGTTTATAATTAGGGTCGAAAGAGTTTTATACATAACTCATTATTAAAGATGATTTTGGAAATTATAATAACAAAATTGATTTGTATTGTTAATTTAATGAGCTGAACGTCATAATCGTTTTAGATTGATAGCGATTGTGATTGTGAGAATTATAAAACGGTAACATTTTGTATGATGACAGTTTTTTTTTCCAAAAATGTTTTTTTTTTTTTGTAATAATTTTGTTTTCGTGCTTTCTGAAATTATCGATGCAATGTTACTATATAGAATAACTCGTATAGTATTTGTACAAATTCTTATTATATTTAAATAAATAGTGATTTCTATACATTGTGTACAAGGTATGAACAAAACTATAACGGATATTTTATATATTTTTAAGTGATTTTTGAATTTAAATCATTCGAAGATTGTATACTTAATAACTGAAAATAATTAAACATTTGTCTGTTTATATTGTACCAATTCGATTGAAATTAATTATATTTGTTGTGATATAGTGCGTTTCCACAGACACAGTTGGCAATTAGTGTTTTTTTTTTATTCAAAAACATTGTATAAATTTTATGACAACTTAAGGTAATTACAGACACGACTGCTGATTTTCCATTTGTGGGGACGCAGCTTTATGTTAGTTAGGCAAATGTTTCGTATCGACCTGTATCTAGTGACGGAATTTAATTAAAATTGTTTAAAATATATTGATGTTTTTATTTTTTTTAAATCCTTTAACACAAATATCGTGAATCTTTCTCTTCTCTTTACTCGCCTCTACCCCTCGGACCGCGTACTGAGAGAAGTAAACACATGCAGTGTTTACGGCTTATGTGAATAAAATTTATTCCAGACTGATTTTGGCAGCGAAGGCCAATCTCAATAGAAATTAGCCAACTACGCAGGAGGTACTATAGTGCACAAGTGTGTGCGCAAACACAGGTGCACTCTCTATTCCCTAACTCTCATAATCCGATGGGACGGCAATCCGACACGACCGGAATGAGTTCAATCTTAAAATAGTTAATATTAAAACAATAAATCCTTGCCATAAAATAGGAGTGCATAACCAATAAGGTGTTACAGTCAATTACTGATTTGAATACAAACACTTATTTTTTATACGAAGTCGTACTATTTCGCAATACTTTTAATTTGAATAAAAATTAAACAAGCACACGTAGATATCTTCCACGTCCCGTCCATCATGCCTATGTCATCGCCATACGAAAACCTTACTCAGATCTTCTCAGCTATCTCTTACGGCTCGCCTCGAAGTCACGCGTAGCAAAGGGGGTCTTTATATAACGAAAAAAAAATGACAAAATCATTGAAAAATGTATTTAATAAATTTGCAGACAAAACACCAGTTATATTCAAATATACTAAAAATATATACTTGTAAAATGTTTAGAAATATAAAACTATTTTTTTCTGATAAAGAAAAACGAAATATAATTAATTGTTTCAAAACATATAATGCACAGATAATAAATACACAACAACGCAAAATAAAAGAAAATAATTTTTAACACAAGAAAAATATTATACTTAATTATTAACTCCAATACAAATTTTAAAATACTGTTTTCTCTCTTTCCAAGTAATGTTTGTGCAGTTAAGAGATACATATTTAAGTAAATGTGCAAGAAATATGCTGATAAAAGATTTAAAAGGCATCTATTGGTTCCCCCAATCCGATTTGCCATTCAGCACGATATATATTCTAGAAATCTTGCTAGCATTTCGTGACCAGCAGTCAACCGACTTATGGTGTTATACTAATTTGACGCGTGTGTCCTTGAAATGTTATGATTATTAAGGTCAATGTCGCATATCACTTTCTAAAATTTCACGACCGCTTGGGATGAGTCTTAAGTGTGTTAATACAGAATTGCACTACAAAATTTTTACAGTATTTATTACTAATTTTTATTCTTTATTATATTTACAAAACGCTACCAACGTTAATTATTATTACTTGTTATAAACTAATTGATATTAATTAAGCTAAACTATTAATTAGTCGTTTTTAAAACTCTTTCAAGTGTCAGTATCAGTGTTTAAAAGATGAAAATAATATGACTTTTTTTTATAGAACAGGAAGGCGGACGAGCATATGGGCCACCTGATGGTAAGTGGTCACATAACGCCCTTAGACATTGGCACTGAAAGAAATGTTAACCATCGCTTACATCGCCAATGCGCCATTAACCTTGGGACCTAAGATTTTATGTCCCTTGTGCCTGTAATTACACTGGCTCACTCACCTTTCAAACCGAAACACAACAATACCAAGTACTGCTGTTTTGCGGTAGAATATCTGATGAATGGGCGGTACCTACCCAGACGAGCTTGCACAAAGCCCTACCACCAGTATTACTTGTAATTTATAATGCAAGATCAAGCCACATTTATAATTGCATCGCATCTGTGGGGAAGGGGTTAGGTACACAATGTCCTTTTCTATACAAAAAGTAGGGATACCCCTAACAGTGTACGTTAAATTTCCTAATAATAATCGGTTGAGTTCAAACTGGAAGTTCAGGAGGAAAGCGTAACAAACCAGCTTTGTTTAAGCAGCTCGCTTTCGCATTTATAATAAATGTCAGCTGATTTCGTGTCACCTCATTTGTACACACAAATCTTAAGTTATTGAAACGCTCAGCCATATAATAATAATCTTTTTTTTGTGTATATTCTGGGTCTATCATACATAGTACATATAAGGGTCGATTACCTATAATTATACTCATCATATGTTTTTTTGGTATTATGTAGGCAGACTGACAAGTGGGTAATGATGGTTAGTCAACACGTAGACTTGGCTTTGTAAGAATTAACCTTACATCGCTAATACGCAGTTTTGGGAACTAAGATGTTATGTCCCTTGTGCCTGTAGTTACACTCACTCACATTTCAAACAAACAACAATACTAAGTATTGTTGTTTGTTTGAAAGCCGATAGATGGCGCTGTTGTTAAACTATTAACTATATATATATAGCATCTAGTATATATCTCTATTTACAAATGATACATAGTTAATAAACACTGGTTGACCACTCGCATATATCGCTCCCAGACACTCTTCAAGTCTGCTTCCCTGGAAAAGATAATTATATACAAAATTATTCGACTTGTTTTTTAATATGTTCAGAAATTATCTTTTACTTTTATATATATATATAACGTATAAAAAGGGAATGTTTATTCATTAAAATTATTGATCATTATTCAGTCAGGACACGGGAACCTTCCGGTAAGAACGGGAGTGAGCCAGTGTAACTACAGGCACAAGGGACATAACATCTCAGTTCCCGAGGTTAGTGGCGCATTGGCGATGAAGGAAATGGTTAATACTTCTTACATTGCCAATATTAATGGGAGACGGTGACCACTTACCATCAGGTGGCTTATTTGCCAGTCCACCTACCTGATACCAATAAATGGAAACTTTCATCTTCATAGGTGAGAATTACTGATAATTAATTTCGAACCTACCTTAAAACGTCCATCTGTAACGCACACTGCTCGTAAGCGCTGAGAAACTGAGCCAAATCAGTTTTGGGCCAGCCGCCCATCCTCAACGGCTCTATACACCTGCAAAATTCGGCAATAACTAAACAATAACACGGTACGGTATATACGGTAGGGCCTTTTTATCTTTTTACGCTGGAAAAACGCATTACGCGTTTACCCCACGGGAACAGTGGGGGGGGGGGTATGTGGGTTTCGCCGGTGTCCAAGGCGTCGAGTGCGCCCCTAACTTCGGAATACCTACTAAAAAACCAGTGCTACCCTTTCCGTTGTAACGAGGAGCTCCACTGGATCGCTTCCGCATACTACCGTGACGCTCCGACGAAAACTTACGTTAGGGCCTTGTGTAACCGCATTTAATTAATTATTATATAAGAAATTGACTGTATCCATATTATTTCATGAGCACTTTTGGAGTGTAATTTTGCTTAACATTTTATAAATTCGTATTTTTATGTCCTGATTACATTCTGATTGTATACTTAAATAAAATAAATATCAACAAATTAATATAAAAACAAAATAATAAAGACATTAAATTCATCTATCGCGTGTAACATGAAAAAACGAATTAAAAAAAAAACTGTACCCATCCGGTATCCATTCAGTAGTATTAGGTACGTCCTTACCTCTCAAGTAGATCGGTAAATAAGGACCGCAGTTCACGCCCTCTGTGCAGGTTACACGCGAGGCCGACCAACGCGCGCGTGTACAATCTATTACAAAAAGAGTCCAAATAATTTAATTACAGTAATAAGTATTTATTATTGATCGGAGACGGCGTCGTAATACGAATAAAGGCTACTCATACTCTTGTCAGGTAGGTAGCTTTATATTCTACCGCAAAACAGCAGTACTTGATATAGCTGTGTTCCGGTTTAAAGGGTGAGTGAGCCAGTGTAATTACAGGCACAAGGGACATAAAATCTTAGGTCCCAAGGTTGGTGGCGCATTGGCAATGTAAGCGATGGTCAACATTTCTTACAGTGGCAATGTCTAAGGGCGTTGGCCACCACTTACCATCAGGTGGCCCATATGCTCGTCCACCTTCCTATACTATAATAATAATAAAAAAACACTTGGTAACAAAATGTGACATCCCTAGTGTTGTTATATTGATTCACTCACCCTTCAAACCGGAACACAACAATACCAAGTACTGCTATTTGGCGGTAGAATATCTGATGAGTGTGTTCTACCTACCCGGACGGGCTTGCACGAAGACCTACCACCAAATACACCAAATGAAGGAAAATATTTGTTTAATATTTTATTATCGAACAAACGAAATCTGATCTAATCTTATCAACTTATTACAATTGTATCTGTTCACCCATAAAATTGTCACATACAGTTCTGGTGAAACATAGCAAGGGGATATTCTACCCTACAGCGTTATGGCATAAACTACTCGTCTCCCTAATAATAAATAAAACTATGGGACTTTCACAGGCTGTTAAATTACTATATAAAAACTCACCTAAAATTAAGCTCCAATTCCTGATAAGATTTCTCCAGTAATTTTGGTTTCAATCGCATACATATCAAACTGAAAAGAAATATTATAATTATAAAGAACCGTGTCGTTTATCTATTGTACAGTTTATACGACTGCACTCGAAAGTCCTCGGTCCAGCAGTGCTACTCTGAAACTCGCTTCATTCACCCGTGAAATGTTGACAACCGACTTATGGTGATATAGTATTTTGAGGCGTGTGTCCTTGAAATATTATGATTATTAAGGTCAATGTCGCGTATCACTTACCGACATTTCATGACTATTTTCTGTTCTGAGTCTCGAGACTGTTCTTACAGACTAGCCTTACAGTTCCATGTGAAGTATTTTTTCTGATTTTATTTACAATCCCATTATTTTAGAAAGCACGTAAAGCCGTTGGTAGTTCATCTGAACTCTTACCAGACGTGTCGGTTAACCAACCTATCGGATTATGAGAGTTATGGGATATATAATAAAAACACGTTTGCACTATATCTTCTGCGTATTTGTTTCGAGTTCATAAGATTAGTGTAGTACATACATACATAGAGCCGAGATGGCCCAGTGGTAAGAACGCGTAAATCCTAACCGATGATCGTGGGTTCAAACCCGGGCAAGCACCACTGAATTTTCATGTGCTGAATTTGTGATTATAATTCCTTTGTGTTTTACGGTGAAGGAAAACACCGTGAGGAAACCTGCATGTGTCTAATTTCACTGAAATTCTGCCACATGTGTATTCCACCAACCCGCATTGGAGCAGCGTGGTGGAATAAGCTCCAAAACTTCTCCTCAAAAAGGGAGAGGAGGCCTTCAGCCCAGCAGTGGGACATTTACAAGCTGTTACGGTACGGTAATACATACATATGACTGCCTCGTTGGTCTAGTGGCTTGATGTAAGGCCGCAGACTCGGAGGTCCTGGGTTCAATTCCCAGGTCGGGCCAAATAAAACGGTATTGGGTTTTTCTGTCAGAAAATTCTCAGTAGCAGCCCGGAGTCAGGAAGTTGGAAGTGTGTACACTCCCGTGCCTCGGAAAGCACGTAAAGCCGTTGGTCCTGCGCCTGAACTCTTTCCGGTCGTGTCGGATTGCCGTCCCATCGGATTATGAGAGTTAAGGAATAGAGAGTGCACCTGTGTTTGCGCACACACTCGTGCACTATAATATCTCCTGCGTAGTTGGCTAATCTCTCTTGAGATTGGCCGCCGTGGCCGAAATCGGCCTGGAGGACATTATTTATTTACATACATATATACTTAATCCGTGCAGTGACGGAGAAAGAATACATTTCACTGCCCCTTTCCCATGGGTGTCGTAAGAGGCGACTAAGGGATATCATCTGGTGGTAGGATGATACACATCCGCCTGGCTTGTTACCACCGTACGCATGGTGAAAATCTCGTGAAGTGGCTTGCAGCCGCGTTTCGAGGTCAGCCAGCGTACAGCCAGTGCCCGAGCGAGCATTGCCGCGATGGGTGTTGGTCCAGTGGAGACGGCGGCTGAACCAATGCCGGGGGAAACACGCCTCCACACTTTGCCCATCCCTATCGTGGCAATACGTCGCTCGCTTCACGTCTCTTTACGAGGCGTGAAGAGGCATCTTGCGGGCCGGCAAGGCGAGGGCGGCTAGTGCAGAATCTTCTTCCCGACTGTACTGGCCGTCCTCGCGTTTGGACTCTACTACCACTTAACATCAGGTGGAGTAGAGTCATTTGCCGACCCGGCAAATATAAAAAAAAAAAAAAAAAATACATACATTCATTCATACACTATTACAATCGAAGCAGTAAAGACTTAGATTAACATATTCCATGCGATTCTCTAACGGCTCTGTTTTATTATGCAACACAAACAGTTCTCGATTAATGTATCTTTATTTATAATACAACACTATCCCACTACTAACTACTAACATCCACTTTAATATTGCACCAAGTACGACCCACGGGCGAAGGCCACTTACTTGGTAAATAAAAGAAAAAAACTTACTGCTTATGTTCTTTCTCTTTATCGAGAAGTATCCTCAATTCGCGTAGCTCCAGAAGGAATTCCCGGTCCATCTCCGTGTCGTAATACTCCGGGCCTGTGCAGCTGTACGTCCAGCTACCCATGATCGCCTGCAAAGCAATGCAACTAGTGTGGAATGCATAAATCTAAGGTTACATCTATCGGTTTATATAGGAGATAAAAATACTAGATTTTATCCACACATGACTGTGATTTTAACTGACGCCAAAATAAATACAAAATAAAATAAATCAAATCAAATTAACTATTTCAATAAGATAAGGGTAGATAAGGGTATTTTTCGTGTTGTCGATCTATACTATTGAATTATTATTTTTTTCTTTTATAGAATAGGAAGGCGGACGAGCATATGGGCCACCTGATGGTAAGTGGTCACCAACGCCCTTAGACATTGGAATTGTAAGAAATGTCCACCATCTCTTACATAGCCAATGCGCCACCAACCTTGGGAACTAAGATGTTATGTCCCTTGTGCCTGTAATTAAACTGGCTCGCTCACCCTTCAAACCGGAACACAACAATACTAAGTACTGCTGTTTGGCGGTAGAATATCTGATGAGTGGGTGGTACCTACCCAAACGAGCTTGCACAAAGCCCTACCACCAGTACATTAATTGTAAAGCTACCAACGGAATATAGCTTGTACCGAGAAGAACCGGACAAGAAACTCAAAACGACCAGCTTTTTAAACGGTTTCATTAACCTTTTAATTAAAGAATCGATACAATTAAATTTATAATATAATTTCCTCCATGGAAGTCAACAGATACTAACTCAAGGCTTTTTTACCATTTACTAAATCTTGTGTTGCTTGCTTGCTTTATTTATCAAGGTCTTTTGACGTGAGATTTTTATTTATTAACAGGCAAAGGTAAAAAGTTAACTGTGATATCTTATTAATTACAATTAATTACTCACAGAAGCCGAGATGGCCCAGTGGTTAGAACGCGTGAATCTCAACCGATGATCGTGGGTTTAAACCCGGGCAAGCACTGAATGTTCATGTGCTCATCTCGTGCTTTACGGTGAAGGAAAACATCGTGAGGTCTATGCGTCTGCATGTGTCTAATTTCACTGAAATTCTGCCACATGTGTATTGTACCGCGGGTTGGTACAATTGGATCAGCGCGGTGGAATAAGCTCCAAACCTTCTCCTCAAAAGGGAGAGGACGCCTTGGCCTAGCAGTGAGACAGTGTAAAGACTGTTACTGTTAATTACTTACTTGTGCACACTGAAAGAAATCATTAAATGATAGATATTGCAGTTTGCGCTTCGTCGTTTCGAATCTCATACAGGCTATGAAGACGACCGCGCCGTATTTTCTGAAAAATCATCATCGATATATAACAGTTTCCATCCACGTATTGGGGGGGGGGAGGCATTAGGAACCTATGTTATTTTCTGTAGCCGAAGCCGAGATGGCCCAGTGGTATGAACGCGTGAATCTTAACCGATGATCGTGGGTTCAAACCCGGGCAAGCACCACTGAATTTTCATGTGCTTAATTTGTTATTATAATTCATCTCGTGCTTTACGGTGAAGGAAAACATCGTGAGGAAACCTGCATGTGTCTAATTTCATTGAAATTCTGCCACATGTGAATTCCACCAACCCGCATTGGAGCAGCGTGGTGGAATAAGCTCCAAACCTTCTCCTCAAAAAAGAGGAGAGGAGGCCTATAGCCCAGCAGTGGGACTTTCACAGGCTGTTACTGTTACTGTTATTTTCTGTATCGTTGATGACGTGTGTGAAAAAAATCATATCGATAGATTGAGTAGATATGTCGTGAAATCTTAACAAGCAAAGTAATCACACTCTTTCGTATTTATAATGTTAGTTAGGATTAAAAATTGTCATAACACACAATACTAGAAGATAATTTCATAAATGACTTCCAAGATACAGATCCGTCGCCTAATTTGGAAGTCAATAGATTTATTTTTGTGTACCATTATAAAAATTGTATTAGTAAGGCTATGTTCTTTTTCAATTAATTATTATTATTATAATTGCGACGTTAAACAAGTTTGTGTTTGTGTTTGAATATGGAAATGTTTTATTGTTTTTTTTAACAGTTGAGGCATTACAAAATAGTTGCAAGGGCTAGTAGTAGGTTTACACGCGTGTTACTTCGTACCCCGCTCTTCCACCAGGACAAACGAGAAGTTACCAATAATTAATTGACCTTTAAAGTATCCTAAATGTAACAAATCAAAATAAAAATTTATTTATTCAATATTGAAGCATTACACTTGCTTATTGATAGTCAAACCAGAAACTACCACCGGTTCGGAAACGAAACACCCAGCCCTGAGAAGAACCGGCGAAAGAAACTCAGCAGGTTTTTTTCACATGTGTCATGTTTCCTTTACAAAAAAAAGAGAGAACTAAACTGTGTGCGAGTGTGCGCATGTGTATATGTAGTGTGTGTGTGTGTATGTGTATGTGTGTGTGTATGTGTATGTGTATGTGTGTGTATGTGTGTGTGTGTGTATGTACAATATATGCTGTTGTTCTACCATGTTATAATAAATGATGGTTAAAAAATTGTTTGTTTATAAATCTCTTGCTCGGCGGTGAAGGCAAATATCGTGAGGAAACCTGCGTGTGTCTAATTTTACTGATATTCTGCCACACCTCGCAAAGGAGCCGCGTGATGACGTGAGCTCAAGCCCAACGGTGGGATATAAAGGATGACACTTTACTTAGTAAGTTATTTTTCGGAACGTGCCCGTTGCTGTCTTCCGTGGTACTTGCCCGGAGTGAATCCGCAGTCTTCGGCTAAGACTGACGTGTTGTAACCATTGAACTGTAACAGCTATATATGTAAAATAAATAAACATACTTGGCGAGAGGTTCGGATATGAGGAACGTGGACCGTATGTTTGCCACGACGTTCCCCGGCATCTCCTCGACCGCCTTGAACACTCGGCGGACGTTGTCGAACTGTCGCCGGCAGCAGCGCAGCGGCGCCCCGGAGCGCTCCGCCACCTGCGCACGCGTCGCCTGTTAACGACTCGCTGCCCGCGGAGAAAAACTTCATTTGGCGGTAAGGCTTTGTGCAAGCCCGTCATCATATCTTCAACCCTAAACAGCAATATTTAGTATTGTTGCGTTTTGAAGGGTGAACACTGACGCTGTAAGAAACATTAACCATTCTTTACATCGTCAATATGCCACCAACCATGGTAACAAAGGTAGTATGTCTCTTGTGCCTGTAGCTTTACTGGCTCACTGACCCTTCACATTAAAACTCAACAATACTAAGTATCGCTATTTCGCAGGAGAATACGTGATGAACGGGTGGTACCTACCCAGATGGACTTGCACAAAGCCCTACCACCAAGAAAAATGATAGATCTCACCTCATCAAGATCCTTCCGGTGACGTGAAGACAGTTTACGACCAAGAAGTTCTCTTATAACCGCATCATCTAAATCATAATACCTAAAAGTATATATATTTCTTTAATATATCTGAACAGAAACAGTAGCTAGAATAGACAAGATAAGAAACGAGTACATCAGAGGAAGTCTGAAATTAGCACCAATAGATGAAAAGTTGAAAAGTAATAGATAAGCGTGGTATGGGCATGTGATGAGGAGGGATGAAAAGCATGTTACCAAAAAGGGTGATGAGTATGAATAGGATATAGGGGACGGGGGAGGTCGAAGAAAGTGTGGATAAATTGCGTAAGAAAGGGTATGTGTGTGAAAGGGGTATGTGTGTGAAAGGGGTATGTGTGTGTGTGGGGTGACAGAAAGAAGTGTAAGGAAAATACATGTTGTGCCGACCCCGCGTAGTGGGATAAGGGCAGGATGAAGGTCTGAACAGAAATACGTTTAGAATAATAACAAAATTTATAAGAACAATATGTATATTCAAACGGGCTATATGGACTTTTGAAAGATCACATTACAGTATTACAATGAAATATAAAGCCAAAAAAACAAACTCATAAATAAACTCAGTTGTTAATCTTTTTTCTTCTCTTCTAATTCAACTATATATAAATAAATTTGATGTCCTCTATAATGACGGGACGGATTTTATTTGACGGGCCGGTTGGCGAGGTTGGTAGATACTTGCCTTTCACGCCGGAGGGTTCGATTCCCACCCAGGACAGACATTTGTGTGCATGAACATGTCTGTTTGTCCTGAGTCTGGGTGTAATTATCTACATAAGTATGTATTTACAAAAGAAAAGTAGTATATGTAGTACATCAGTTGTCTGGTTTCCATAGTACAAGCTCTGCTTAGTTTGGGATCAGATGGCCGTGTGTGAGTAATATCCCAGGATATTATTATTATTATTTATCATCAATATATTATTAGGTCCTTACATATGAAATTGGCGTTTTGTTCGGGAGGAATATAGTCTTTTTTTTTGTAAAATATGTTTAATTAATCAAAGTATGCACCGTTATTATCTATGCACTTATGCTTTGCCATAGGTAGTTCATTGAACTCTTTACTAAAAAAAACCATGGGGGCGAAAATCAATAAACTCTTTGAAGGCGGTTTGGATTGTCGCATCGGAGTTGAATTTTTTTGACCAATCTCGGTTGTTTAGCAGCTAATTCGTCCTTCATGGTTTGCAGTAGCTGACAATAGATATCTGCCGTAATCATTTGGCCAGACTCACAAGTAACTTTTCCGAGTCAATTTTCGTTTAGGGCAGGATTTGGTTGGGCCTCCAGGGTTCAGCCATTGCGACGAGCGCTTCCGATTATCGTACAGTATCCAATTTTCATCACAAGTAATGATTCGATTTAAAATCCCTTAATTATTGTGTCGTTTGAGCAAAGTAACACAGCAGTCGACGCGTGTTTGCAAGTTCGATTCACTCAATTCATGAGGTACCCATCGTTCAAGTTTTTTTACTTTCCCGATTGCTTCAAGTGGATTAATACAGTTTTATCACTAACCCCGAAACCTGCAGCTATCTCTGAAGTGCTTTGTGATGGATCCGCTTCCACAATAGCCTTTAATTCTTCATTTTCCACTTTGGTCTCGGGCCATCCACGGGGTGGTTCTGAAGGTCGAAATTTTCAGAACGAAAACGTTGAAACCAAAAACGTACCGTGCTTTCTTTTGCGACACCAGCGCCGTACACATCATTAATCCTTCGAGCTGTATCTGCAGCACTGGTGCCACGGTAGAACTCGTACTCGTAAATATACCGATATTTCATGATTTCCATTGTGCGATAAGCGACGCCAAAGAAAAAAATAATGAGGAAGAAACAAATGAATGACTGTTTTCAAAACTCAAACGTACCAGCTAAATGAATTTATATATTTGAATTTCGAATTCTTAACCAAAGAGGAGATATTTCAGATCAAAGTGGACAGTACGACAAAACGCTAATTTCATATGTAAGGACCTAATATTGAATTTGCCTATATTGCAATTGACATTTAGCCTGAAAACCTAACTGGGAAGTTGTCGATTGTTCACATTGAATGGAAAGCGCGATGTTTCTGGTTGTGATGATTGCCATTCCATTTAATTATAAGTGAGAATAGTTCATATGTTTGCAGACACGTTCAAGGGCTTTCAAGGGCAAGGTTCAAGTACCATCATTTCCATATATAATATACTCACTTTTCAATGAGCATGTGTTTTGTCGGTTCGTCGATTTGAAACACCATCTGTTCAGAGAGCTTCGACGGCACGGTTAGAAGCCTCTCTAATAATGCGAATGTCCTACAACAAATATTTTAGCTCATAAAAGTAATATATTTAAGAAAATATGATTGCTTCAGTAACAGTAACAGCCTGTAAACGTCCCACTGCTGGACTGCTTATTCCGCCACGCTGCTCCAATGCGGCTTGGTGGAATACACATGTGGCAGAATTTCAGTGAAATTAGACACATGCTGGTTTCCTCAAGATGTTTTCCTTCACCGTCATACACGAGACGAATTATAATCACAAATTAAGTACATGAAAATTCAGTGGTGCTTGCCTGGTTTTGAACCCACAATCATCGGTTAAGATTCACGCGTTCTTACCACTGGGCCATCTCGGCTTCTGATTGATGTTTTCTTATTTATTTGTTTTTAAAAGGAATATATAGTTATTTACTTTTCCATGTGATAGATATAATGAAGGTCATGCAATGTTAGGGCTTTATGGAGGCCTATTTGGATCACTTCATGATCAATTTCTACCGCAATACACTGTGTTATGATTTGAATAAGCGAGCTTGTGGAGTTAGCTTCTCCCTATCTATAGCCTGTTCCAACCACAGGAGGAGAGGAGTAAAGACAAATAAACAATTTCGACCTTGTGTTTATGCTATATCATTGGTTATGATTTTGAATTATAAATGGCGATAAAATAACATCTTGAATTTTAGCAAAGTCATTATTGGAACTTTAGAGCAATATTAAAGTGGGTATAAGTAGTTAATTAGAATTGTGTTGTATTATAAATAAAGATGTATTCATCAAGAACAGTTTTTATTTATAGTATAGGTAGACGGACGAGCATATGGGCCACCTGATGGTAAGTGGTCACCGATGCCAAGAGACATTGGCATTATAAGAAATGTTAACCATCGCCAATGCGCCACCAACCTGTGCCTGTAATTAAAAGACCTGTAGCTAAAAGAGCTCATTCACCGCTCAAACCAGAACACAACAATGCCAAGTACTGCTGTTTTACAGTAGAATATGTAATGAGTGGTACCCAAACTAATTTGCACAAAGCCCTACCAGTAAAATAAAGCAGAGCTATTAGAAAATCGCATGTAATACATAAATCTAAGAATTATTTACTCCTTTGATTTGAATAGTTTTTTACCTGTAATGATCCAGAACATCGCTAGCAATAAGTTCAACAGTAGCTCCGGTTTGTTTACTCACAGCACGCTGGTGTAATGTAGTTACAGCCTCACTTGCTAAAATAATATTTAATGGTTTTTATTATATATTAATAAATAAGCTCAGGACCTCAGGATCTGCGGCCTTATAAGCTAGTCACTAGACCAAAGAGACAGGGGCAGATGATAAATAATCACATTTTACAAGCAATTTTATATAAGATATTTTTAATACTAACAGGAGCATCCTTCAATCCACAGCTGGTATATTTCTGGATCTATTAACGTAAAATTACTAACGAAAACATCTACTTCTGTATACATTTCTAAAGATTTACAGATATATAAATATTATTTAATTTTCAATTATTATTTTTTTGGTCACCTTTGGAAATACCAGCTAAAATTTAGAAATATTATTATTATGTCAAAATTGTCTAATTTTTAATGACAGTATCTTGACGTTTTTTTTCAAATGCTGCCACAATCACGATTAATTGTATCGAACAACTATTTCGACATGCTGTGTTTTAAGTTGATATTAATATTAATCACATAATTTAAATAATTCACGTATTACAATAATTTAGAGAAATGGTATTTATATAAACAACAATTAGGCAAAAAATTTACAACATACAGATTAATTATTAGTAGAATAAAAATATTTCATATAACAATTAAATACGAATATTTATTGTTGTTGTTCGTAACGAACGTTCGTTTCGTTTACATATACAATTATTAAATCATAATATTATCATAAAAATGCTAGTTACACTTGCTTATGTTCAGAAGTGAGGTTTTATAAAATATATTGAAATATGGAATAGTTTTTCATATTTCAAAATAATTCATGACTTTTTTCAATAACAAGATAAAAAAAGAAATTCTTCTTACAATTCAATTATTTTAGATCAATTTAATTAAATGACTATCTATTACAAATATATTTAAAAATTACATTCGACTTGTCATTGTTTTTGAACGGTTAAAAGCATAATTGATTTTTTTCAACATTAGATTACTAAAAAACTTAATATTTTTATTTAGCTTTGTTTTGTAAATACATCCGTGAGTACTTCGCTGTATGTTTATTAAATACTGCAAAATAATACGCCACGTTAAAACTCGCTATAATGGCCTTCAAATACATACTAACAATGCCTATCATAAATGACAACAAATGATTCCTATTGCTATAATAGCGGTGTAAAAAACATTTAAGTACTTAATCCTTTAATAATATACGTGCTATTATTAATAATATAATCTCGTGTAAGTACTTGTAATTAAGTTATCTTTTGGTACCATAAAAAAATCCTCAAAACAATAATAAAAAAAAATACTTAATGTGTACGCCTGTTCTTTAATCCACCGGTGACCAGTGACAACGTTTTTCTTATTAAGGTAATTAAAAACTTATAATAATATGTTCGTACTACAATTACAATTTATAAAACTTTGAGATTATTTATGTACATATACACACACATTTTACTACGAAATCTTGCTGAAGGGGATGAAAACTATTCCATGTTTGGAAAATTAAACGATTGTAAACTACATTTTTATTATGAATTCAATATATAATTATAGATTAATGCTAAACGTAAATTATCTTTATGTTTTTCTGTTTACAACTTGTTGAACCTTCTATACCTCTTCAATCTATATACAAACTAATTTAATTTCTAAATGCAAGTTGTTGTTTACTGTATAATATATATATCTGGAATATCTCCTCTATTACAAAAATGAATTTCAGTATGACCTTGGCTATTAAATTAATTATTTATGTGAAGTTGATAATAATTAAATAATAAAAAAAGGAACATAATGTAATGAAAGGAAAGAGATAATTATCAAATAGTTTTTAACCATGCTCTTGTTTCTGTTTACTCAAGTGCTTTATTATATATGTTATTAAACTAATACCTAATGTAAAAACTCTTTGGAAAATAAATTATTTTGTCGCCCTGTTGTGGTATTTATAGGACAAGTTAGATATATGTCATCAAACTATTTAATTTTTTTTTAATTACAAATCCGTAAAATAAGTTAAAAATTTTCACTTTTGAATTGTCATATTACTTAATCTAGATATTATCTGGTCATCATTTATGCTCAGCAATTATTTATATAACAAACCTAATACATACTTATAAATAAATATATAATTAAGAAGATTTAAATTAAATTTATCGTTACGACTAGTTCAGATAAAGATTCTAATGAGAAAACTCACCCAGAAACTGCTCAAGTACTATATTTTAATGATACATTATATGTTTATTAACGTTACTAATATTCAAATTGTATTTGTAGAATAAAAATGGCAGAAAATCAATCAAAAGAAGATAGTCCATCGGTAATTCAATCAGAGGATCAAGAGACGGATATGATGAATATGTTTGCGAGTGTTTGGGTGAAAGTTGAGGTGGAGGAAGACAATGAATTCAGTAACAGCGAGGATAAAAAAGCTAGTGTACGGTAAGAGAAATACTATTATTGTTATTAGATTTATAATTACACATTACACTTACTTGGTGATAGTCAAATAATAAACCACCACCAAATATTTGCCAGTACCCAAGCATCAATTCTTAGTCATTACGTCCTTCATATGTTTAAACGACTTACTTAAATATATAAGAAAGAAGAAAATAATTACTTCAGAATATTTAATGTATATATATTCTTTACTTTAAAATGTATTTTTCTTATTTCAGCAGTAAGAGTAGACGGAAGGGAAAAAAGCGTAAATTTACAAAGGTACTTAACTGCGAAGAATGTGATTACACGACGGTTTACAAAAATTGTTTAGATCTTCATGTGGCTGGTCACAAGGACTCAAAGCCGTTTTCATGCCAACTCTGCGAATACACAACCAAGTACCCTACTTCCCTCCAACGGCACGTCATGATAAAACATCAATCAGATGACTCGAGTGTATCGGAGAAGGACAAAAAAACTCTGCCAATGCATAAATGCGATGAATGCGATTATTCATCATACTTCAAATGGAATTTAAACGCACACAAACGTAAACACAAACAAGAGAAACAATTCAAGTGCCCGCACTGTACATATGCAACAGCGTACAGACATAATTTCGTCAAACACAGTAAAGTCCACAATGAGGGTGTATTCTACAAATGCGACAAGTGTCCGTTCGTAACGAAATTCGAAGGTCACATAACAAGACATTTAGCGAAGATCCACAACGAGGTTACAGAGAAAGCGAACAAGTGTGACTTTTGTGATTTTTCAACAATGGTACGTTGGAGGTTGAATATTCACAAGCAACGGAGCAAGCAAGAAGCGCCAATGAAATGCGAGTACTGTGAGTTCGAAACAGTTTATATGTGTGAAAGTAAACAGCATAAAGTGTCCCACTATAACAGAATATATGGATCGGGTGTTATTCAAAATAAAATGTCTGAAGACATACAGTTACCGACCTTGGATATACAGGAGAAATCTGACTACATAACCCAGGAGACACTCGATAAAAGGGACACACAAAACCAGTACACACTCGACCCGAACTGCTTAGATTGGAATAGTATACAAGTATTAGAATCTGAAGACAAGGAGAGACCGTTCTTGTGTCATATGTGTAATTATACATCGAAGTTCAAAGCGGCAGTTCAAAGACATTTTCAAAGACATCACACCGGCAGCCAGAACCGTCCCTACAAATGTGTGAACTGTGATTTCTCAACAAAAACGAAGGATCAGATTGCATTACACAATAAACGGAGTCAATCGGATAAGGTTTTATTCTGTACGATTTGTAGTTTCTCAACGACCTACAAATGTCAGTATGTTATGCACCAGAAATGTCACTATGCATACAAATGCACGCTTTGCCCGTATTCGTGTAGGCATAAATATGAATTGCAAAAACATTTCACGACTCTACACTTGGGTAACGGATTGAAATGCAGCTTCTGTGATTATAAAGCAGCTAGAAAGGAGAGCCTGCTGTGCCATGAGACGATACATACAGGCAATAAGCCATTTAAATGTACATATTGTTCCTACATGTCTGTCCGTAAGTCGTTACTGGATAACCACGTGAAGAGATATCACAGTGATATAAAGAAAGATGTGACAATAGTCAGTGAAACGAAGATTCAGTCGTTGAAAGTTCCAATGCCATCATTGATTGATAGTTTGAGGGGCCAGTGTGATCAAATTCCTATTTCAGAGTAAATTATAATACTACTATAATTTACTCTGAAATAGGACTACTAATATACAAATTTAAAATAAATTGTTTCAAAATATGGCAACTTTTAATCAGTGCGGGCTCGCTTGACTTGTTGTTACAGTCCAGTTGTAAAGAAAATGAGTTTCAGATGTCTGTCAGTTGGTCACAAATAGACATACACTACAACAATAAATATTTGATTTAACCAAAAGCAAAGCAGTGTGAAATAATATTCTTTTATTAGGCCTCTGTAAATCAGTTTGTCTATTTGTGAAAACCGTATGAAAATCCGTTCAGTCGTTTTTGAGTTTATCACATTCAGACCGACCGGTGTGGTGGGGGCTTTGTTTAATAATATATAGCGATTGTATGTTCACGTTTTTAAAGATGCCATTAAATAAATGATACTAATATTAGTATTGTTATCATAAATTTTACTTCAAAGAGACATGGACCGTTCGATCAGGAACTGGTGAGGAACATTCAATGTCAACGGGTGCGGGTGGATACCAGAGGGCCCATTTTGTAGTTTATCTTTCAAAATGTTATTTTTACCATTTTATAGCAATTTCTTAATAATTTGTCTCAAATATTTGCACTTTAAACCGATAAGATGTTACATTAACATAAACCTTATCAAAATATTTGTTATCTTTGTATCGTCTACATGTGGATTTTGTACAGATTATAAATAATATATTCCTGAAATTATCTTCATTCATATAGAAGAACCTTTTTGGTTGGATATCCATGTTTTCATATTTTTACATAATTTCTATTGAAATTTAGTTTTTATTTATTAATTATATGACAAGATTTATGTATTTTAATTGGACACGGACATTGCACTATAAATTGTTGTTTAGACAAATGCAGTATTTTAACCGATTGATGATTATGACTTCTAGAAATACCCGATCTTAATTCCCTCTGGAATATTGTATCTTTTATTTTATATTCGATAATACTAGCGTAGAGATACAGAAACGGGCTGGAATGACCACTCTTTTGAGAAATCCTTAATTCTCAAGCCCCTCCAAAATATTAGTAAACTGTTAATGTAAGCGGTGTACAAAATAAAAATAATGTAAAATAATTAGCTATTGAATTCAAGTAATTATAAAAACTGTTCCAATAGGATTCGGATATTATTATTGGGTAGGGTAGGGAAAATTGAAAATCTCTCCGAAATATTTTTATTGCCAGGTGTGCACATGTGTAGTGCCGCTGTATGTCAGACTTATTAACTTTTATGTTGTGCAGGCTGCCACAAGTCGCAGGGGTAATCCCCTTTAGGGTATTCCCACTCATTATTATTATGCTGAATTTTACTATAGCTCTCATGTACAGTGAAAGGGATGGAGAAAAATCATGGTCACGGTGCCTCAAGAGTAAAATTATAAAAAAAAATTGATCCTCAAATCTGCCGGCCTTGGCTACAGCTTCAGCCTGCTGGTAAATCCACCTCTGTTTCCACTTGCTGCGCAAACTTAACATGGAAATGAATAATGCACTATATAATATCTAAAAAGAGTTAAAACATATTAAGAATCCATTGCGTTCGCAAATTAACATAAAATGAAATACGCAAAAGAAATACAGAACATTTTAATTTTTTTGCTATGGTCACACTTGTGTTAAGCGATTTGGAATTCAATGTTATAGCCATCTCGCTTAGGCAAATGTGTGGCCGTAGCTATATAAATGATTCTATGGTGTAATTTTATTGGAGTTTCTTATTAGAGGATTATATACAAGCATCAAAGGACAGTTAGTATTTCAAAGACAAAATGCATTATTCTATTTGCACTACAGACAATCATTTGAAGTGAAAATGTTTGAACTAAGTTCCCATGAAGGGCGGTGTTCACTTCTGCCCCTAAGTTGCCAATGTGACTATAGAACATATATAATATACTATATATTATTGGACCGGTTGCAGCGACGTGCGGTCCGCATTATTGGCGACGTAAAGGTCACTAACACCCTCGAGCCTTTACAATTGCGTCGTGAGCTAGCTGCGCTGAGCGCTTTCTATCGACTGTATCACGGCGAGTGTTCCGAGGAATTATTTTCCCTAATTCCTGCTTCCCCCTTCCTTCACAAGTCTACGCGTGCTGGCTCTCGATGTCACCGACTAACTGTGACATCAATTCCATCGCGCACAAAGAAATTTGGCAACTCCTTTCTTTGTCGCACTTCCAAGAAATGGAATTCCTTACCAGCTCACGTATTCCCCTCCTCTTACGACCCGGGTTCCTTCAAACGAGGCGTGAAGAGGCATCTTGCGGGCCGGCAAGGCGAGGGCGGCTAGTACAGAACCTTCTTCCCGACTGTACTGGCCGTCCTCGCGTTTAGACTCTACTACCACTTAACATCAGGTGGAGTAGAGTCATTTGCCCTCCCGGCTAATATAAAAAAAATATATATATATAGTATATATATCATAATATATATTATAATAATATATATAATATATAGTATATAAGATTATAAATATTTACAAATACACTGTTTCATTGATCAAGTACTGCTGCGTTTCCGCTGAAATAATTGTCAATATCTGTGTTTGCAACTTTGCAATTAGTCAAGACACAATATTGTAGAAAAAGTTTAGAAACTTGTTACCAACACGCGTTGTCAACACGAAATATTGCCATTGTTAAAGACGCAATTGTAAATTTCATTGTTCGATTAGAATTTATGTAGTTTTGTAAAATAAAACTAACTCGATTAATGTTTAATATTAGGATATGAAATTATGTTTATATTATTTAGTTAACTCACTATTACTTCGTGTAAGTGACGATGAAAGAATTAAAAATTGTTTATTTTAAAGAATTCTACTTATTTACACTTCAATTCCAACAGCTATCTATGTTGATAAATGAGACCTATATTGGGTAAGAAAAATGTCTCAACGAGACGATTCCCACCCAGGACAGACGTTTGTGTGCATGAACATGTCTGTTTGTCCTGAGTCTGGGTGTAATTATCTACATAAGTATGTATTTACAAAAGAAACGTAGTATATCAGTTGTCTGGTTTCCATAGTACAATCTCTATAAATTTGCGATCAGATGGCCGTGTGTGAATAATGTCCAAGAAGATAAAAAAAAAGAAAAAAAGTTACTGAACTAAAATACATAAAACTTATAACAGAAGAAAGTTTCGGAGAAGGTTTTAGTATATAATCATTATGTAAGTAGCTGGATTTCGCAGTTTCACTTTTAGATTTAGACTATTGAGGAGACAAGCGTGTTTCATGTTCTTATTTATTTTCTATATAGTAATTATAACAGTAAATCAAAATAGTCTTAACGTGAAAACGAGATCGATCAAGCTCACAACCAGCATTGGTTGCCGAATGACCACTTTATAAGGCTAATTAACTTTTACAGTAGCAATGTATATTGAACAAACTCATTATATTTTAATACATTACTTCTTGTTATGTCTATAGATTGTCTATAGTTCGTAGCACTCGTAAAAAGTCGTAGCACTCGTAGCAATGTTTCTTTGACCATGCTAATTATTCAATGTGCATTTTCAGCTTAATAAAAAAAAAGTTTCTGACAAAAAAAACAGAACATTTCTTTGATATATATTTCATCTTATTCTTGCGAAGCGGGTTCGGTTAGCTAGTAATAATAATTATAAAGGAAAACATACAGTTATTAATTGTTCTTTCATATTCAAGCTCAATATCATTGCTTACTCTTAAAATTCTATATTTTTTCGTTGAATTATTATTTTGTAACCAAATATATATATCACACTCGATAAAATGTTAAAATCAAATAAAACGACAATTTAAGGGCAAATACCTTTTATTTAAATTTCATTGTGCATATTTCGGTAAATATAAAAAATATGGCAAAATAAACGTAACCGAGCGTGCATACTTTAAAAAAAAAAACAGCGCATCGCCGCAACTTACAGCGCGCCACACAACGACAGTTGCGCAGCCCGAAAAATACATTTAAAAAAGGGCCTACAATATAATAACAACTTTATACATAATTTCATATTTCAATTTTTCTGACAAAAATAACTGTCTCAACTTTTTTTCACTTTGTCGTCGATAAATCTATGAGACGGAAGCTGTTCGTAGACTAGAATGTGTTTGAGACTCCGTGGACGGTCGGCTTAGAGGAGAGTTTAAAAAACTAATGTGTCGTCCCCTGCGTCGACCGTTCACGAAGATTCCCGAAGCAATTAAATTCAGCTTAACATTTTCCCGCCATTTGCAATTTTGACAGCTGTCATTTCAACTGTCAACTGCCGAATTACAAATGGCGGACAACGAAGAAACCGCTCAAACGCTCTTGTAATTATTACAATAACTCTTAGGTCTATATATTTTAATTAGTCAATATTAAATTAATCATTTATTACATACATTTTCTATATACTAAGCAGCAGAGACTAGAGTTTAATGGCGTCTAAGTATAATATATATATAATAGTTCAATAAATTTACACTTTTTTATAGAATTGTCAATATAATATTAGGGTAGGTATTTGAGAAAATATCGAAAACAAATATGTAAATGCCGTAATACGCCATACAGAGGCGCAATCTTGCAATATTAAATATATAATTATAATATTTCGTTTCATTATTAAAACAGAATAAAACCTTATTACACAGCACATTACGATATAACATTATAAAGACGCGGGTGAAACCGGAAGTAGTGCAACACTAGTAACTATATATTTTTTCAATTGAAACATACTTAAGCATTAAATTGTACAATTTCAAACGACAATTTACATTTACACCACGCATTGATCCACCATTTTGAGTCCAAATTCCATTGTTAAAAAAAAACAACACATCGACTTCATTAGAAGTTTTTTTTTTAATTTGTCGAAAGTTATATTACAACATTACATAAATTTGTCATTTAGTGATGCAAATTTTTAGATAAGAATTTTCTAGTTATCAATACCTTTTTTCTATTACGCAGGCAGTGTTGTACGAATTATCACAATACCCGATTCATTATATTTTTTATGTTGTTTATGAATGTTTTTCACTCATGGCATGTGATGAGGAGGGATGTAAAGCATGTTCCTAGAAGGGTGATGAGTATGAATGTTGATGGATATAGGGGAAGGGGGAGAATATGTGTAGGAAAAGGGTAAGTACTGAGATGACGACTGAAAGAGAGAAGTGGAAGGACAATGTTGTGCCGACCCCACGTAGTGGGATAAGGACAGAAAGAAGAAGAAGATGGATGTTTTTCACTCTGATATGTTGTAGTTCAAAACCGAATACGTTAATATTCGTAACCTGGTAACATTTGAAGGAATATATCAACTGTTCGCGTAACAGTTTATTCAGTTCGAAATAATAATAAAAAAAAATGTGAATTATTATATAATTAACAACTCTTTCCTTAGACTTTCAAAAAAAAAAAACAGTCCCTATACACCACATGATAACATTTCTCCCGACCTTAATAGAATCGGTGTCGTTAAAAAATAAAAATTACAATATTCGTGCAAAAAATTAAATAAATAAAAAAAGCACTTCGACAACATTGAACAATCTGTATTTACAAAAGGCGCTACACACACACGGCGTAGCGATAATCTATTGAGAAACACCGAAGGCACCACAATTCAAAAGAAAAAAAAATCGCGCGCACCTTTAAAATATACATGAATATAATACAAAAACGATTATTATACATTTAATTATATTAAATAAATTTCGTTTGAGAGACACTAGAGACACATCTTAAAAAGAAATATTTTAAATGATATAGTGAGCGTAATTAAGTCTTTAAAATATTAAACCGGTCGTACGTCCCTGTATGATAAAAGTGATGTATTTCTTTTAACCTCCATCCGTAACTAGCGTGTTGGATCTAATTGTCAATGCAAAAGTGACATTAACAAAACTGAACGCGTCGATAATATATTTTTATTTAACGATATTACCGTTATGGCAAAAGCAAATCGTATTATGCCTAAGTTGCTTATAAATTTTTATTATCTATCGCATAATTGCTGTTTGCGTAAGGTCGTATGTTAAATTAAGTTCAAATTTATATTTAATAAAATTTTATGTTACTGTATTATTTTTAATTAAAGTTACGTTGAAAATTGTATAAAAAAACGATATGAACTGTGTTTTTTTTTACTTTCCTATAAAATCAAACTCAATTACGACCATTCACTTACGACCTTTGGCAGTAATAGCTATGTTATTATGAAAGTCGTAACTGTACTTAGACTTATTATTATTAACTTAGCCGGTCTAAGTTATGTTCTGCTTTATTCTAAGTAGGGTAAAGTTAATACTACTACGAAATTGATTTAGGGCCAAGATTGAAGCTGTAAGCCGTTCCCGTCCGCCATATTGAATACTTTATGACGTCACTTGGTTTTAATTTAGACATTTTTTTATTAAGTTCTTATATTTTTATTAAAAGTAACATAATGGCACTTTTGCATTGACAGGGAAAAAAAATTGAACGATAATTTTTTCGATATATTTTTTTAAATAGATTTTTTTTAACGTCCAATCCAGCATCTACCAGCTTTAAAGGCAAGTCCTATCTACGAGATCTAACTTTTTTTTTTAAATATTTATATGTAATTATTCCCTTAAATTTACTTAAAATTGAAAATTTTAACACAAATTTAGAGAAATACTGAATATATTTATTTTTTTTTGAGATTTTTCGACTTTTCTTAAAGCGTACACTTATTAAGTTATCATTTATAAATTTACATATGATTTGAATGTTAACAAGTTCCGTTTAAAACGTTTCAAACATAAAGAAGCGAACCGTTTTTGATGAAGTTTTCAATATTAAAAGCATTATCGGCGAGAATTATAAAGCGCTCCACGGGAGCAGTCAACAAATATAAAAACCAATAAATATTTCATTCTCCATAGAAATCTGAAAGATATTTATTATTGAAACGCCTAGAACACTTAGAATTTTTACTAAATTTTATTTTAAACCATTTTTTTAATGACATATCTTTGTCATACGATAGTTATTTAAAGTATTAACACATCCAGTATTTCTCTATAGCTGCACAATTATCATATAACACTATTAACGACCTTATTACCAACGCAATAAGGTTAATAATAGTCTAAGTCCCGTCAAATCTACTAGAAATGGCAAGCGATTATACGAAGAAAATACTTTTTACAAGAGATTTCTTTATATAAAAATAAATATTTTATGTTAGTTATAACGAACCTTCGACATCCGGGATATATATTACGCTGTAACGATTTTGATGTAACGCAAGCGACGGATGCCGGTGTTTGCTTATTAATATAATATGATGATTGTTTATCCCGTTTGTTCATGGAGATTTATCATTTGAGTATCTTATTCGATCAGAACAATGATCTTTATTAACAACACACTAAGGTTTAAAATCGTATGGATAACTTCGCGCCACGAGTTTAATTTTCACTTATTAACCTAATTCATTTACGAATTCCGTTTAAACCCGCTAATGGGTTCCGTAGCTAATCGAAACCCACCGATGAGTTAACTCCCGCAAACAATCATTGAATTCTAGAATTTATTTTGTACTTTTTAGACATTTTTTTTATATGTGAAAATTATTACTAGTCATTTAATAGTTTCGCTCCAATTAATGAATTAAACCATTAAATCAATTACGGTCACACTTAAAGACTTCTGAGCGACTGTTTTGTTGAACATATTTCTCTCTTTCTATCATTATCGATTTGACATACGAAAGAAGGAGACAAATGTTTAACTGTCCGCCCGCTAAGGTTTATGGGGAGGGCCTCCTGTGTTAGGTTAATGCGTGTTATCCTTTCGTTTGCTCACATCGCAGTTAGTTCACCTTGTCTGTGTGTAGTTTATTTATCTCTGCTCGTCCCGGCGGACTGATCCTCGTTTCGTCACAGTCTGTGCGCAGAACCTGAAATTATTGAATAGATTGTATATCGGCGGTTTCACTAGTGTATGTCTCTGTGTGTGTGTGTGTGTGTGATCGTGGGTGATCTTTTTTTTTGTATTTAAAGTCTGCCCGACTTGCATTTGGATTGTTGATAGTAAGTGGTCATTATCGCCCATGTATATTGTCAACAGTCGCCACCAATATTTGGAACTAAGACGTTAAGTTCCTTGTGCCTGTAGTTACACTGGCTAACTCACCTTTCCAACCAAAACCCAACAACGCTAACTATTGGTTGGAACTATTTGGCAAGTTTAAGATTAGGAAATTTTGGAAGATTAAGAATATGCAATGAGTGGGTGGTAGCTACCCAGACGGGCGTGGACAAAGAAATATACGTCGATTGTATGTATGTATGTAATGATGGTTAAAGAATATCAAATTTAGAAGGAAGGAAGGGGGGGCAGCTGGGCGAGCTCACCGACGGCGCCGTAGACGGGCGGCGGCAGGTCGTCGTGCGCGGGGTCGCGGGCGGCGGGCCGGAAGCGCCGCGCGCGCGCCGCGTTGTGCGCGGGGGGCGCGGGCGCGGCGGGCGCGGGGGGCGCGGCGGGCGCGGCGGGGGGCGCGGGCGGCGGGGAGCCCGACGACGACGACGACGCGCCCGACGCGCCGCCCGCCGCGCTGCGGCAGCGGCTGGCGGCGCTGCAAGCGGGGGTACTTGTTAGACGTTCCATATATATTTTTAAGGCATATTTGTTTTATTGGTTTATTTAAACATCAGTTATACATTACATACGAACGACTCACCTGTTATGCGGTGGCTGGTGACGGTGGCGAGGTCTCGCGAATCGCAGGTTCAGTTCCCGGGCTGGGTCTAGTGCGTATTTGTCATTGGCGTTCTGTCTTCGTCGCCGTAACGCTGCAATAATTATATTCTATTAGACTTACTAGTTAGATATCGTTATATTTTAATAATAAAAAAAATTATAGAGTATTGAATCGAGTGGTAGAGTTACTTAGTGGAATGAATACGAATGAATTGTGAGAATGTTCGTGAGATTCAAAACTAGTTGATTGTGCGAGTGAGTTGAGTGACTACGAGAAATTCGTGTGAATGTTGTTCGAGTTGCATGAGTGTAACGACGATTTAAGTCGTGTGCATCAGTGTGAGTGGCTCGTATGAGTATGAGAGAGTCGTATGCGTAGTGTGAATCTGTCGAATGTTAATGTGAGTTGCTCGCATGAGTCAGACAATTATATATTTGTATGCAAGTGAATCGTATAAGTACGTGGGAGACGTAAGTGAGATGAGCTTTCACACCGCTCCCACTCACACTACTCTTAGTGTGAGTGGGTGCGGTGTGAAAGCTAGCGTGCAGTGTGCGTGCGCTTTGTAGGTGTCAGCGTGCAGCGTGCGTGCGCGGTGTAGGTGTCAGCGTGCAGCGTGCGTGCGCGGTGTAGGTGTCAGCGTGCGTGCGCGGTGTAGGTGTCAGCGTGCAGCGTGCGTGCGCGGTGTAGGTGTCAGCGTGCGTGCGCGGTGTAGGTGTCAGCGTGCAGCGTGCGTGCGCGCGAGCGGGCGGCGCTGACCGGGCGTGAGGTCGTGGTGCGCGGGGTCGGGCGCGTCCCCGCTCCACGACGCGCACTTGGCGAGGCGGTGGTCGGCGCCGGCCGCCAGCTCGCCGCGCGCGCACGCGCTGGCCACGGGGATGCGGGACCCGCTGCCGGACGAGCGCTGGAACACGAGCCGCGGACGGTCGTTAGGACGATACTTTTGTGTTGTAATAGGCTGTACGATGATCGAATCGAACACCACTCGTCCCCAATATAAATACATTGTATTAAAATCAATGACGAACCTTCAAATCTCTTTAAGAACAGAGTGCCACTCTGCTGGGCAAAAATCTTCATGTAAAAATATTGAGTGAGAAACTTCAGAATATTTTTAAACCTTGTAAAGACAAAAGTGGGGCGATTATTTACGTTATGTAGCGAATTGGATTGAAAATCGAGCTAAGTGGCGTGCCATGGGAGCCTACGTCCAGCAGTGGACTGACTGACTGACACGGGCCGATAATGGTGATGAAAATAAAAATTAAATAACACATATACACTCACATCCCTCAAGCTGTGTGTCCCGTCGCCGCTCGGGTTTTCCCGACGAACGACAGATGTACTCCTGCAAAAAAAGACCGCCTATTAAACGAAAAAACTAAATCAAAATATGCTCAATTCAAGTGGGCTCTATTTGTACGAATTACTTACGAAACATTATATAAAATGAAAATAAAACTTGCGATTGTTTCAGAATGAAGATTTGCGTATCAACCAAACGACTTAAGCTTGCGCTATGAAGACTCGTCCAGTGGGCGAAACGCCAAGGAGTTATATTTATAATAGTAAAAAGTATTTATTATACGTGTAAAGAAATAACTGTAATATTTCTTTAATGTCTATGTTTGCCCTCGCACTGGCAGTTAAGTTTCGCTACGAAAAACTGTTTATCTATTTTAATTAAGAAAAATTTAAATTACGTTTGAATATTTGATGTTTTAAAAGTAATTATTTAATTATAATATAAGGAATTGAATTCGAAGCCGAGATGGCCCAGTGGTAAGAACGCGTGAATCTTAACCGATGACTGTGGGTTCAAACCCGGGCAAGCACCACTGAATTTTGGTTAAGGAAAACATCGTGAGGAAACCTGCCTGCCATGTGTCTAATTTCATTGAAATTCTGCCACATGTGTATTCCACCAACCCGCACTGGAGCAGCGTGGTGGAATAAGCTTCAAACCTTCTCAAAAAGGGAGAGGGAGGCCTTTAGCCCAGCAGTGGGACATTCACAGGCTGTTACGGTACAGTACGGTACGGTATAAGGAATTGTGAAGGAAAGGGCATGTGGGAATGTCGTTTCTTTGTTTACAGAGCAACTAAAAATTTATTCATTTATAATGCAGATTGTTCCTTCATTGAAATAACAAAAGGTTTCGCTTATATATGTAAATAGTTTTTCGTTATTGGATAATAGATGGCGTTAGTAGTAAGTTAAATCGCGCTATAATTTGTCATATTTGAATTACATAGAAGTGATTATTGTTTTTGTATTATTAAAACATAATTAGAGTGTTCGTCTGGAAGCATTGGTTTCGTTGTGATATAATAATGTCCTCCAGACCGATTTCGGCCACGGTCAATCTTAAGAGAGATTAGCCAACTGCGTAGGAGATATTATAGCGCACGAGTGTGTGCGCAAACACAGGTGCACTCTCTATTCCCTAACTCTCATAATCCGATGGGACGGCAATCCGACACGACCGGAAAGAGTTTAGGCGCAGGACCAACGGCTTTACGTGCTTTCCGAGGCACGGGGGTGTACACACTTCCAGACTCCGGACTGATATTGGGAATTTTCTGACAAAAAAGCCCAATAAATTTTTATTGGCCCGACCTGGGAATTGAACCCAGGACCTCCTTCTGCGACCTTACATCAAGCCATTAGACCAACGAGGCAGTCAGTCACTCGAGTTGTGATATAGTATTAGAAATGCTTGGGATGTGGAGTTTGTAGAAAAATCAATTATGAGGGAAGAGCTGTGGAAATTGGTATTTAGCAATTCTGAAGTTTGACGCGAGCGAAGTCGCGCGTGTAGCGTATAAATGTTTTAGTATTATGGTGGACGGAGGTGGCGTGTGGACGATACTGATAATAAAAAAAAAAACCAAATATCCAATTCGGCAGCGATTTATTACGTCCCACCATGTTTACAACTATTATTTACCGCCTTTTTTAAAAGACCATGTTGCCAACTTATAAATATTAAAAAAAAAAAACAGTTACCACTTAACAGAAAAATATTACGACATATCTATAAATGATAACAAAATCAATGAAGTATTAAAAAAAAAAAAAACAAAATAAATTAAATATCACTAGACGTAGGCAGTTTAGATAGGCTTGTTAAATAGTTACCTATCAGGTATTGCGTCTAAGCGAGTCCTCTCTACAGCTGGACTCTGACTCTTCTCGCCACTCCTCGTGGAGGACCTGCTGATAGATATCAATGGAGTTATATTTATTTATATTTGAATTTTCGCTTATTGGGAAACAAACAAACTCATACACTCGAGTGGTTCGCTCTTCATGCGAGCCCATCTTGGTAGATACACCAGATGTTGTTCCTTGTGCCTCTAATTACACTGGCTCACTCATCCCTCAAACCGGAACACGCGATACAAAGTAATGACATTTAAATAGAATAAATTATGAGTGGATAGTCCCCCCCCCAGATGTGACTACACACACTCTACCACCGATAAAAATACGGGTTTCCCAGTGGTATATATGTTACCAAGTGTTAATATATGGACACAAATCAAATTATTATTAATTCATGTAGGCTTATAAGGGGACTCTTGCATCGTGATATTGTTATTGAATTAAACGTAATGCTACCATCGGGTTGGAGTATGAATTGTACGGAGAGGAACTGGCAAGAAACTCGGCAGTTACTCTTTTCGCCCTTTCAATCACAGAGTCAATTAAATACAATTAAATGTATACATCTCTTGGAAATTAACAAATACTGTTATGTTTGCATTTGTCAAAACAAAGTCCAAACTCATGGGGTTTACCGAAACCCGTCACCAGCTCTACCTGTGTAACAAATGCTCATAATTCCAGAGTATTAAAACTTTTCCCATGAAAAATCCATAAATTTGCTAATGTTCATGGTGGTCGGTCAATCGGTGTCAAAGTCGATTTATCTCGAACATCTGTTTGATATATATACATATATATATATATATATATATGAAAATTTATATATGAAAATTGATATATATATATATATATATATATATATATCAATTTTCATATATAAGATATATTTAATATAAGTATATAATAATAGTGTGTTTATAAATACCGTTTGTCTCGCTGGTGTTCCGTGGCGTCGTAGTACACGGACGTCTCGTCGTGGTTAAGCCGCGCTTCGCCCCCGCTCACCACGGAGTGGATTTTGACTAATGGTAATAAACAATATTATCTATACTTTTACTATACATTAATTGTATTATTGTTAATAATTCTAACAAAAGACAAGCCTATTCCATTAGTAGGAGTTAAGATAAATAAACAACTGTGACCTTGAATTGACATGACGTCATAGGTCGAAATTAATAATCTGTGGTATTCAGTATAGATTCAGGGGAACGCGGAGATTTGAATGTCGGTGAAATCGTTATCTGAACTTTGGAAGTCAATATAAAGTTAAGTTTACTTAAATTACTTCAAGTTATACTTACATACGGATTATAAATAAATATGTTAGTGTATGTGTGTATACGCATGTCTAATTGGTTTGTCTTTGAAATAACCGTTCAGCTGTATAAGGGTTATGTATCGATGTGAAAGTAGAAGGTTTTTTTCGATTTTTTTATTATTTAGATTGTATCTTTGGGTTTAAATTTAATATTGAATTGTTAAATGTAAGTCTACCCGGTGTGTGTCGGCTGTGTGTATGTCGGCTGTATTTGTGTCAGCTGTATGTGTATCGGGTGTGTGTGTGTGTGTGTCGGCTGTATGTGTGTCGGGTGTGTGTGTGTTGGGTGTGTGTGTGTGTGTCGGGTGTGTGTGTGTCAGCTGTATGTGTATCGGGTGTGTGTGTGTGTGTGTCGGGTGTGTGTGTGTGTGTCGGGTGTGTGTGTGTCGGCTGTATGTGTATCGGGTGTGTGTGTGTGTGTGTCGGCTGTATGTGTGTCGGGTGTGTGTGTGTCGGCTGTGTGTGTGTCGGCTGTGTGTGTGACAACTGTAAGTGTGTCGGCTGTATTTATTTCAACGGTATGCGATTTGGTGTTTACCGGAGTGCATGGGCGAGGTGCTGTCCGGCGGACGAACGCGTATCTCAAGCCGGCTAGAGACCGTCGTCTCGGGAGGTGGCTTCGCCGGCGGCTGGGACGAGCTCGACGAACGGGACAGGCTCTGGAAATCGATCGTGTCATAAAGTTAGCAACTTTTGAATTACTTGTATATATTTATCAATATATTAATTTATTAACATCAATGGCATTTATACACTTTATGAAAATAAAAAACTTAATTACTATTTAACTGTTCAGAGATTTAAAAGATTGATATAAAACAATTTAATAAAATTAAAAAAAAACACCTAAAATAGTATCCAGTGGTACATCTATTAGTAAAAATTAAGCTAAGATCGATTATTATATAACTATTTACAGATTACGATCAGAACTCTAATTAGATTAAAGTGAATACAGATTATCGAATAACTACATACATTATGAGCAAATTTGTTGACATCTGGCATATTATCTACCACAGGGGGGGGGGCTGGGCGGCCTCTGCTACAGGGGGTACAGGGGGGGGGGCGACTCACGGGCAGGCTGGAGGCGCGGGGCCGCGCGGGCGCGTCGGGCGGGTCGCGCGCCGCCACGCCGCGCATGACGTCGAGGCGGTAGCGCAGCGCGCCGCCCGAGCCGTCGTCGAACGACGCCTGCTGCAGCAGCGGCGCGCGCAGCTGCCGCACGCGGCTGCCTGAGGGACGGCGGGGGGCGCTCTTAGTACAATGCGTGCGAGGCGATCGAAACGACGAGACGTTACTTGTTTGGATATTTACTAGTGATTTGATACTAATATCAAAGAGATTTTTTTTTTATTTCATAGGAAGCCAACACGGTGTACAATGTATTTATATACATATATCTGTCCCAAAAAGTAACGACTCCGTTGACGATCGCAATTGTAGGCTGACTCGTCATGCAATTTCACAATTTCACCTTCGCACATTCCAAGTTAACATTTTTAAAGATATCGCATAAGCAAAACAATACGTGAGATGTATGTACGATTCTCTTAGTCGTTAAATTATTAATAAGTTGCAGAGAAGGTAAGATCATAAACACCTATATAGGCGTTATTTGCCAAAATCATAACTTACGTTTAGCTTTTACAAAAGGGGAATCATTTTTTTGCTAACGCTCTTTCGTTCGTTACTTGACATTTTTCATTTATTCCAAAAAAAAACCATCCCATTCTTATTCTGCACGAATTATACAATGAAATGTTTATTTCGAATAAATAATTCAATGCAAGCCGATTTATTTTTGCAAACTATTTTGCTGACCGTCAAAGTAACAATAGAGATGCGAACAGTGTGTTTTTTTGTATGTTTATTTATCTATTACAATTTTTATTGTATTTTTAAAAATCTTGATAAATATTCCCGTATACATAGTCGTTTAAATGAAGATTTTATTATTATTATTTTAAATACCACCTACGAGTCAATTACGAACTCACCTATCGCAGGTAGTGTCCAACTCCTTGGCAGCGCCGGCTGTAGTCTGGGGAAAGCGTCGATACCTGCGCTGTGCAAGCAACACTTTGTGCTCTTCGCGGGTGGCTTCTCCGCTATTTCCGGCTTTTCAGTCTTTTCCGGTTTTTCTACCTAATTATAAATAGCTATTATTAGATTAGTAATATATTTAATCCGAATGTCATTCATTACGCTCAATGACATCTGCATTTAGGTGCTAGAGTGATACTCAAGGTCGGACGATAAAAAGTTTTCCGTGTTCCGTGGCCAAATGCACAGGAGAGTAGTGTAAGCATGTGTATACCATTTACTCGCGAGCGCGGGGGAGGGGGGTTTTTACTCAGGTGTTATTATATATTATATATATTAATTTAAATTTCCCCTTCACCCTTTTTTTATTATTATTAGTTTGTTCTGCTCTAATTATGTTTTGGTTATAAGTGGAAAATTGACATACCAGTGTGCTAATGTTATTATTATAGTTTTAAGAATGTGTGTACTGTTTGTTTCCCAAATAAAAAAAAAAGTTATAATCACCTCATTGGGCACATTGATCTGCGGCGACACGCGCGGCGGAGTGGGCTGCGTCGGCTGCGTGGGCTGCGTCAGCTGCGTCTGCTGTGTGTGCTGCGTGTGCTGCGTGTGCGTCAGCGGCAGCTGCGTACGCGGCGCGTTCGAGCAACTCGACACGGCGGACGTCGCGCGCGTGTTGCGATGTTCGGGCGACTGGCAAATGTATGGAACTGTATTTATATAACATACTAGCCGCCTGTTTCGACTTCGTACGAGCAAAACTCATACAAAGTTACCCCTCCCATTTCCCCCACTTAAAGCTGAAATTATCAAAAAATTCTTTCTAAGCGGATGTTACCATCGTAAGTATTTATTTTACATACTGAGTTACAAATAAGAGCTTTCTAGACTAAGTAGTTTTGGCTATACAGCCAATGGTCAGTCAGGGGAAACGATTTTATGTGTGTTCGAGTGGATATTGCTCAGTGAATGAATCAAGTTGAACGTAATCGAAGATCTTGATTTCAATGTTAATATCATTACAATTAAGAAGTAAAATTTAACTTTAAAAACCAATTTATAAGCAGTTTATAAACTTCATCTTGTTTGTTTAATAAACAAAGGTACGAATTAACTAGTTGTGGGTATTATTATTTACAATATATTTATAACAAATCGCGGTTATCAGCTTGTATTCTTACAATATATATATATATATATATATATATATATATATATATATATATTTTTTAATTACCTGTAATTGTTCCTGCTTCCATTCATTATCTGTGGTCTCTTCCGAGTCGTCGAACTGAGACTTCCACAGCGACACTAGTGTGAGGGCGCCACCTTTCGTCACCTTTAATAAAAATATAATTTTCATATTAATAAATTGCTCTACAAGGAGTCTCAAGGACAATCTAACTGCTACAACTATATCACAGTGCGCGTGCGCAAACACAGATACTACTGTCTCACTATTATCTTAACTCAAGTAGAGATTAATTATTCAGTTTTTTTTGTTAGTCTATTGACAACAGCGGGTTTTAGGCACAAGACTACCAAATTAATTTAAGGTAGACCTTAATCGAACGATATTTTTAGCGTCTATATTATATATATAGTCTCCACGGACTTATTGTCCACGACTTTGGTGTATCTTTCTGTACAATGGCGTATATTACTACTCGATAGCGATAGATGGCGTTGATTGAATCTGTCACATTCCTGAATCGCGCTGTCTAGATTCGCTACCGAGTATATATAGTGTGACATAGGGCATTCTCCGCGTTCATGTATCCATTTACAAAAAACGATCTCAGTTCGTCTATTCTTTGTGATACCTGCATATACCATAACTGTAGAGCCGCTGATGGATAATTTCCGGGACGACGATACACTGGTATACCTAAACACAAATCGAGACTCGTCGCAAAATAAAGTTTTATCCCATTTTGCGTCCATGATACGTATTCCCTACACCTTTATTTTCGACGAGCGCAAATCCCATGACGTATGGGTGGGTCGTCGTGCTCGTAAGCCGTACTCATGCAACCAATTTTGCACGGTTTAGGTTAGGTTAGCATGCAACCGATTTTGAACGTTTTAGGAGTAAACACACCAATTGAGTTTAGTAGCCTTAATCCTCTCGAGCGGTTAACATCGGCTGACGTCGTGCAGTCAGTTATCGGTCTTGCAGAGTGGTTGTACTCCTTCCGCGGCCTCTGTTCTGCTCAGCGGCATTTGCCGTATTTGGCGGTGTTATACTGACCCAGAAGTAGTGCAACGCCGCCAAAGATGGCAAACAACGCTTCTGGTGACACCGAAATGACGACATACCTGAGGCCGATCTCTTCGCTTGACCTTGAGTATGATTCTATTGTAATCACATACAATATAAGCTAATACAAGACACGATAGAGCTCAGCGGCCCGGCTCACCTGCTGCAGCGCCGACACGTTCTCGTCGTCCATGACGGCGAACTGCGTGTAGCTCTGGTCGGCGCGCGCACGCGCGTTGCGACGGGCGCCTGCGAGCACACTTTATATTTACTTCCCCTTTCGAACTTCTAAGGGGACAGAGTACATGACGAGGGATACGTCCATCTGGGTTGGTACCACCGAATAGTTAGTCCACCATCAAACATGAATAAGTTTTATTGCTATGCTACCGTTTCCGGTTCCGTTGGCAACTCCCATATTAGATATGTATATTGAGGGCAGATAGAAACTTGCTAAGTTTGAAGTCTTTAGTCAAAATGTATAGATTAAATCTCTTAACCCAACTTGGTGGTAGGGCTTTGTGAAAGCTCGTCTAAAAGGTACCATTTCATCTCATATTCTACCGCCAATACTTAACAGCAATAGTTAGTATTGTTATATTCCGGTGTGAAAAGTGAATGAGCCGTGTAACTACAGGCATAACAGGGGACGCATTGATGACGTAACGGATAATTAATATTTCTTACACTGCCACTGTCCATAGATTATGGTGACCACTTACCATCAGACGGCCCATTGGCCAGTGTGCTTATCTATTTCAAATGAATTTTTTTTTATAGAACAGGATGGCGAAGGTGCTCGTCCAGCACGATATGATGACGATATGGGCCACCTGGTGGTAAGTGGTAACCAAACGCCCTTGGACATTGGCACTGTAAGAAATTTTAACCATCGCTTACATCGCCAATGCGCCACCAACCTTGGGACCTAAGATTTTATGTCCCTTGTGCCTGTAATTACACTGGCTCACTCACCCTTCAAATCAGAACACAACAATACCAAGTACTGCTGTTTTGCGGTAGAATATCTGATGAGTGGGTGGTACCTACCCAGACGAGCTTGCACAAAGCTCTACCACCAGTATTAATATATATTAGTTGATTCTTTCGAGCGTTCATCTAGTAACGGCAACAAAGAATAGAAATTCGAATTATGCTTAGATTGTGGTGACCATTAATATCGCTAATATTTGTTTAAAAAATTTAATTAATTATTACCTTTTGTTTCTGTTTTTTTTCGTTCATTATTTAAATATTTCTATTTTCTGTTTTGATTTGTATGTTTTGTAATTGTGTTTGTGAATGGTGTGTACAACTGTTGGAGATCCAAATAAATAAGTCGCCATCACCATGCTTGTAACACCACCGATATTGACGGTCGATGGTAGGTTATCAAATCGTAGTTACCTCTCTTGAAGTGTGTGTCGGAGTGCACGCTGTCCACGTCCCCGACGATGCGCGGACTGCTAGCGTCAGCTGGTGAAGTTAAATAATCATAATTACTATATTTATTATGATATAGTTTCGTGTGATAGTAACGTCAAATAGTGGATAGATTTTCGTAGTTCGAGTGACGAAATAGAGTGCTTCTGTGTTTGCGCACACACTCGTGCACTATTATCTCCTGCGCGGTTGGCTAATCTCTCTTGTGATTGGCCGCCGTGGACGAAATTGGGTAGGAAGGTTTCATTGTCGTCACCACCGTTAATAATCATTTCCAACTACTACACTTAATTTTAAAAGACTATTGTTTTGGAGTAAGCCAAGTTGCTACTTTTGCTTTCGAAATGGAAAGACTTCACATCGCAGATCGCGCTTGCAATGAACATAATCCCATAGTGTATATTGGACGGGGGGCTACCGGTGGAGGGCGCGGAGGGCGCGGCCGCCAGCTCCTGCACGCACGTGGGCGGCGCCGTCACCACGCGCAGGCGCAGCAGCGTGGGGCCGCCCGCCGCGTGCGCTGGGGGGGGGGCACACATTACTTTGAATTGTTTATAGAGTAGCCAGATGTATGACCTTGAGATAAACAATTTATTATATATCTTTTTTGTACATATATTTAAGCTTATCCAACGCAAAAACATTGTTTTTAAATGAAATTGAGACTGATGTAGCAACTGAGTCTGAGGGAGAGCGCTTCAGGATTATATACTAGTAATATATAATAAAATATCATTATTTATAAAAAAATATATAAATCTTAACCAAAACATAATAAACAGCTGGGAGCGATTTAAGCATTAAGTTATTTTCATATTTAAAGACTACACACAAGGCACTAAAACAGACAAAAAAAGCCTATCAAAAATAACTATAGCATACAGCCTCTAATAAATATATAGATACAAACAGACTACGACACATTTTTTTTTCTCTTTTCTGTCGTGTATCTTCGCTATTTGAGCGCAAACTATTCAGCCAGTGTCACGTATGAAATAGACGACACATCGATTCGGTTTCAAATTTCGAAACGTTAATGATGATGAGTAAAAACTATGTTATTCTACACTAGATATGTTAAACAATATTACATTATTGTAATAAATGTACAAAAAAGATAAAATATTACTACACATTACTAACACTAAATAGATTACGTTAAGTAACAACCTGCTCTTGCCCTGCACTTAAATCTTAATGCTTGAGGATGAGCTTTGGAGCTCAGTCCACCAATTCCAATGCGGATTGGTGGATAGAGATATAGCAGATTTAGTCTCCTCACAATGTTTTCCTTCACCGCCGAACACATGAAAACTCTTAACATATTTTTCTTATGACTATGAATACACCACAAAGAGAAAAAAAATACAAAACATGGATACAGCCTAAATAAAATACAATTTTGGCGACCTTATCGCTACATAGCGATCTCTTCCAGGATATGAGGTAGGTGGCACTCAAATAATAAATAAGATAATATTAATTTACAAATACATAGTTATACAATAGTATATAGTTGTGTATGTGTATGTGTATGTTGGTGTACGTACCGGGTTGCGGTGCGCGCGGCTTGCAGGGCGGCACGCTCTGGCGCTCCGGTCGGTTGGCCGGGCCGGTCACGGCGGACGTGCTGGTCTCCTGGAACCGAAACAGTAACGTCTCCATTTGTGTTAAACACTGATAAAATTGTACGATGACACGCTCCTATTCCGATAACAGGACACTAAGACAAATAAGCAACTTTGACCTTGAAATGACGCGATATCATTGGTCGAAATCTTGAATTATATGTGGCACTCATGTCGGCTAAGTTATGGGAACTACGGGAGTGGAGTTATAGTATATATAAGTAGTTAAGTGGAATGGTGTTGTATTATAAATATAGATATATTAGTCGAGAACCGTTTGTAGTGGATAATACAGCAGAGCTGATAGCGAATCGCGAGGAATATGTAAATCTATGGTTCGTTTATTCTCTTTACTCCTTCTTCGTTTCTATTCTCTTCTCTTTACTAACTCCTTCTTAGATTGGAATAGACTATTTACAAATAATTTCCAAACTTCTATTTTGTCGCTGGATGTTAATAGATTCCTACCGTTGTGTATTACTATCTACTTAGCCATAATATTTATTACCTTTGCGTGTCTGTCTGGCGATGGAGCGGGAGTCGTTCTCACTTCCACTTCTTTTTCAACCGTAGGTTTGTCTGTGTTCGACTGTTAAACAAAAAAAAAATTACAACAGCACGTACAGAAATATTATAGTTTACGAGGCCGCAAATCTGAGTCCTGAATGAGGTCCTGACTTTAAGCCTCGGATCGATAAAACTCTCAGTAGCAGGACACTGTCAGTGTCTGATAGTTGGTACTTTTTACATTTCGTGCCTCGGATAGCACGAACACAAGTTGTAAGTGAATAGATAATTTACTTGTAGCTTCTCCAGACGAAGGAACTACTCGACGATTTACAGCATTGCATCAAGATTTCCTTTACAAAGGGTTGTTTTTAAAATATATTTTTTTCGTATTTATTTATTTCCACTGAGAATATACAGTGTGTATGCAATAACATAAAATATATTTTTTACACACGGTCGTCTGTAACCTAGGTAATCTACTTAATGTCAGTGTTAATGCCAAAAGATAAAGTATTAATACATAATAAATACTTTAATAATAATAATAACATCCTGGGACATTATTCACACACGGCCATCTGATCCCAAACTAAGCAGAGCTCGTACTATGGAAACCAGACAACTGATATACTACATATACTACTTTTCTTTTGTAAATACATACTAATATAGATATTACACCCAGACTCAGGACAAACAGACATGTCCATGCACACAAATGTCTGTCCTGGGTGGGAATCGAACCCACAACCTTCGGCGTGAAAGACAAGGCTCGTCAATTTTTAATTCAAATCAACTTTTGAGGAGCATGTTTGGAGCTTATTCCACTCGACACATACGTATCCGTTGACATGGGGCGGCACGTGTCTCGGCGACGCGGGCTGCGGTCTCTTCTCCACGGCCTTCTCCTTCTGCAGGTTCGTCTGTGTGTCCGTAGCCACCGCCGTCGTAGCCTCCGTCTCGAGGCGTCGACGTGTCTGTACGAAAATTATTCATTATATTGGTTACTAGCTCACCCGTGCCCACTTCGTTGGGCGGCAAACATTTTTACTTGTGATGAAATTTTGATTGTGGTTCCATTAGTACTGAGTACTATTATTGATTTCCTGACAATAGTCGCGTTGGCCACGACATCCGTCTATCACGAGAAAGTCTTTTCATTTTTCGGGTTAATATATAGCCTATGACACTCACAAATGATGTGGCTTTCTATTGGTAAAATAATTTTCAAAATCGGTTCAGTAGATCCAGAGATTACCCCGTACAACCTCACAAACTTTACCTCTTTATAATATTAGTATAGATAAGCAGGTTAGCTAATTTTATATATTAACTTTAAAATTTAAAAAGTAATTCAATGTTATTTATGTAATAAGTTTTATATTATTTATGTTAAGGCTACGGCATCCTCTGCCTATGAGAAGGTTTCGAGATTATTCCACCACTAATCCGGTAAATACAAGCAAACCCACTTTTCGAACCGATACCAGAGGCTATATCAAATGATCAACAGGCCGATAATGTTCTAGATCCCACTCTAGAAGATACTAAACAAGCCATTCAGCTCATTAAAAATAACAAATCCCCGGGAATTGACGATATCCAAGGTGAGCTTATAAAATATGCTGGATCTGATTTCGAGAAAGAATTTCATCACCTAGTTCTTCAGATTTGGAACTGTGAAAAAATACCTGACGACTGGAATATATCTGTTATCTGTCCCCTACATAAAAAAGGCGACATATTGGAGTGCAATAGTTACCGGGGCATATCCCTTTTGAACACCGGCTATAAAGTTTTTGCCAATATACTCTTCAATAAACTAAAGCCATATGTAGAATCCAGCTTGGGAGAGTATCAGTGTGGGTTACGGCCAAATAGATCAACAATAGACCAAATCTTCTCGCTTAGGCAGATCCTTGACAAAACGTTTGAGTTTAACGTCAACACCCACCATCTTTTCGTTGACTTCAAGGCTGCATATGATAATGTGCACAGGAATTTCCTATACCAGGCTATGATAGAGATTGGCATCCCAAAGAAGCTTGTGCGCCTGACGGAAATGACTCTTAGAAATTCCCAGAGCGTTGTTAGGGTTCAAACAGAGCTATCAGAACCCTTCAGAACCAACGATGGCTTAAGACAAGGAGATGCACTCTCATGTCTACTGTTTAACATAGCACTCGACAAATGTATCCGCGACTCAAAGATCGAGACAAAAGGCAACATCTACCACAAATCCGTCCAAATTCTGGGATATGCGGATGACCTCGACGTGATAGGAAGATCCCTGCCTGCAGTGGAGAGTGCATACCTTGCTCTTGAAGAATCAGCAATGGAGGCCGGTCTCCAAGTTAACATGGCCAAGACTAAGTACCTGAAGGCGTCAAGAGACCAGCAAGCTCCCCCACAAGGAATCAATATTGGCAATAACACCTTCGCTAGCGTCAATGAATTCGTATATCTTGGTTCCTTAGTAACTCATAAGAACGATGTGTCTTCGGATATAAGCAGGAGAATAAATGCAGCTAACAAGTGCTACTTCGGCCTGCTAAGATACTTTCGCTCGAAACTTCTCTCAAGAAGCATAAAACTTCTGCTGTACAAAACCTTACTAAGGCCCATACTCACATACGGTTCTGAATGTTGGGTGTTGAGCAAAAAAGACGAAAATTCCTTGTTGGTATTTGAGCGCAAAATACTTAGGCGCATCTTCGGACCTGTGGTAGAAAATGACAGATGGCGTACGCGTTATAACCACGAGCTATACCAAATGTACGATGAGCCTAACGTCATTAAGACGATAAAGATCGGACGCCTACGATGGGCAGGGCACGTAGTACGAATGGACGAGGCCAGAGTACCCAAACGCCTCCTGGAAGGCCGGCCGGAGGATCGCAGAAGTAGAGGCAGGCCCAAGCTCAGATGGTTAGACGGCGTCGAACGGGACACCAAGATCTTAGGGGTGACAAGTTGGAGAACGAAAGCCACAAATAGATCGGACTGGAGAGATTTACTGGACCAGGCTAAGGCCCACCCGCGGCTGTAACGCCTCTGATGATGATGATGATGAATCCGGGTTGGATACACATGTGGCAGAACTTCAGTTAAATTAGACACATTCAGGTTTCCTCACGAGATGAATTGTAAACACAAATTATTTATAGAAAAATCAGTGGTGCTTGCTTGGGTCGCCCGCGACTGGTGGTAGGGCTTTGTGCAAATTCGTCTGGGTAGGTACCACCCACTCATCAGATATTCTACCGCAAAACAGCAGTACTTGATATTGTTGTGTTCCGGTTTGAAGGGTGAGTGAGCCAGTGTAATTACAGGCACAGGGGACATAAAATCTTAGTTCATAAGGTTGGTGGCGCATTAGCGATGTAAGCGATGGTTGACATTTCTTACAGTGCCAATGTCTAAGGGTGTTGGTGACCACTTACCATCAGGTGGCCCATAAGCTCGTTCGCCTTCCCATACTATAAAAAACAAAAAATAAGATGACGCGTTCCCCCACCACCTCGGCTCCTGCCAGAGCGTAAGCCCAGTGGGGGGGGGTTACTCACGCGGTCGGGCTGGTGGTCGGGCGAGGGCTGGTGCTCGGCGCCGCTGGCCAGCACGGCGCGCGCGCGGCCCGCCGGCGCGCTCTGACACACACACACGCGCAGCTTATTTCGCGGACGACTTTTTTTTAAATCTAGCGTAAACTAATATTATTTCCCAAATATTTATCTCAAGAATTCCTAATATATCTTAGTACCTCTCGTGAATATCAAAGTCGTATACTTGTGACTCAAAAATAATACAGGATTACTTTAACGACTCGTTACTCGTAACTCAAGAACCATCAGTTACTAATATACAAAAACTACTCGCTATTCATTTCCATTATATTAATGCAGATCACAAATATCAGTACTGACATCCTTCTCCCAGTCGTAAGGATCCGTCTCCCGGATTCCGCGTCGCTTGCAGCACCTCTCCAGCAGGGAAGCCAGCATGGCGTAGTCCGGCGTGTCCGCGTACTCCAGCTGCTGGACGTGCTCTAGGAACTGGCGCAGTTCCGATGGTAAGTGCTTCAGGAGGAGGCGGTGATCATATTTCTCTTTCATCAGACCGACCTGTGCAACAATGTAATTAAAGGTAAGTATGTAAGTTTGGATATCACATCACTTAGTCCGCTTAACTAATATTGTTATGTTCCAGTTTAAAGAATGAGTGAACCACTGTAATTAAATACCGTACCGTAACAGCTTGTGAATGTCCCACTGCTGGGCTAAAGGCCTCCTCTCCCTTTTAGGAGAAGGTTCGGAGCTTATTCCACCACGCTTCTCCAATGCGGGTTGGTGGAATACACATGTGGCAGAATTTCAGTGAAATTAGACACATGCGGGTTTCCTCACGATGTTTTCCTTCACCATAAAGCACGAGATGAATTATAATCACATGAAAAATCAGTGGTGCTTGCCCGGGTTCGAACCCACGATCAACGGTTAAGATTCACGCGTTCTTACCACTGGGCCATCTCGGCTTTTCTAATTAAATACACAAGATATATAATCTTAATACCTACTGGATTCCATAGTTTGATCATCGGCGATGAAATGATTTATACTTGCAACAGTGCCAGTGTCTATGGGCAACGATGACCACCTGACAGTAAGTGGTCACATGTGCCTGTAGTTACACCGACTCACGATTCAAACCGGAACACAGTATTGTTGTCTTGCGAGACAATTAAGTCGAGTGGATGGTACCTATCCAATTCCCTAACACATAGTTATTTTTCGTAGGAAATGTGTCCATATACTTTTCTAAATACTGTTGTACTCGCTAGATGGCGCTTCTTCACTCATCTCATCACTTCAACACCAATCGCGATATCAGTAACCAAAATATTAAATAATCTTTGAATATTCATGTTATTTAGCAGTAAACTTAAAGTTTTTTTTTTATAGAATAGGAAGGCGGACGAGCTTATGGGTCACCTGATGGTAAGTAGTCACCAAACGCCCTTAGACATTGGCATTGTAAGAAATGTCAACCATCGCTTACATCGCCAATGCGCCACCAACCTTGGGACCTAAGATTTTATGTCCCTTGTGCCTGTAATTACACTGGCTCACTCATCCTTCAAACCGAAACACAACATTACCAAGTACTGCTGTTTTGCGGTAGAATATCTGATGAGTGGGTGGTACCTACCCAGACGAGCTTGCACAAAGCCCTACCACCAGAAGTTGTTATAAGTGTAATAGTTTTGTTATAAATAAATATATATTAATCGAGAACTGTTTGTAGTGAACAATATAGAAGAGTTATTAACAAATCGCATGGAATGTGTAAATTTAAGGTTTATTTATCTTTACTACTTCTTCGATTGGAGTATATATATATATATATGCTATAACAAGTATTATTATATAGTTTTATATATATATATATATATATATATATATATATATATAACGCACTTGTTCCTTGTCCTTAATCTTCCTCCAGGGTAGCTGCCCGTTGACGAACTCGACCAGCATGTAGAACAGCGACCAGAGGTCGTCGTGTCTCCCCATCTCCTTGTTCTTGTGGGCGTTGATGGACGCGTAGCGGACTGTGCCTGGAATGTGAAAATGTTACAAATCAAAATCAATATATACTATAAACAACTGAGTTTTGTGTGGACTATTGTAGGCGTTTTTTTTTATATAAAATAGGCAGGGCAAGACCGGCAAGAGGCTTCTCAAAAAGAGAGAGGAGGTATTTAGCCCAGCAGTGGGACATTCACAGGCTGTTACGGTAAGACGGGCAAACGGGCCGCCCGATGGTGAGTGGCCACCATTGACAAATATTGGTAGACATTGACACTGGAAGAACATTACTGGAACGAAACGATCGCCTCTATAATTATATTATTGTATAATACCAATAATTTTAAAATTTGAGATCACAAAATCCTATCGCTGGTTTCTATTGCTGGTTCTCCTCAGGTCTGAGGCGTTTATTTTCGAACCGGTGGTAGATTTATGTCGCTTCTTTATCGAATGAAGACTTTTGACTTTTTAAACGATACTTTGGAGAGCTCAAGATCGATAGATATTCATCGACCAGTATTTGTCAAAGCTCGATCGTTACCGATGTGGTTACACCCTTATAATCAAAGTATTTAGTACCTCTGAAACCCGCAGCGGCCCTCGGCGGTCGAACCTGCCCGTTGCTCGTCGTATACTGCCTGGCTAGACCGAAATCTAGCATATAGACCCTACGACAATTCGACGGGTGACGACCGATGCTAAAATTACTCTGTAATTTGAAACGAGAACACACATTATTAGTGAAACGATGCTGTCTTATTCTTTCGCATATCAAATCGATAGTGATAGAAAGAGAGAAGTCAGTATTTAACTAAATATACACTAAGCAACGTAAATAAGACTGTTATATTATATATTACATTTTGATTATAAATGTCGGTTTCCTAATTGCGATAGTAAGTTTCTTATTGGTTGACATTCAAGGTCACAGCACGACGACCTCTTTTTAGTGATATAGCGCGACTAATACGCCAAACAATACCGGGAAGGAGACACTGTGGACTTACTTCCCCCACCATAGAAATGCCTAACCAGAGATGAGGATATACCCGAAGATATCCTCTCAGTATCCACCAACCCTCATTGTAGCAGCGTTGTGGAATAAACTCCAAAACTTCCCCTCTAATGGCCTTACCACAAAAGTGGGACATACACTGGCCGTACTTATTTTTATACGGTACGGCCAGAAGGATAATAAAATATACCACGTACTACTAGTAAAATTTAAGAATAATAAATGAAAATTTTGGTGGTACCAACACCACTTGAGGTACTTACAGGCTTAATATCTCTGTGTAGGAAGCCAACTGAATGTATTGAATCTATTGCTTTCAATATTTGAAGTCCGAGTCTGGAAATGATAAAGATAAAAAAAAACATTTTATTAAGAAAGAAAAAAACATCACTAAAGTCCAATAGCTGTGAGAATATCACATAATAACATCCTGGGACATTATTCACATCCATCTGATCCCAAACTAAGCAGAGCTCGTACTATGGAAACCAGATAACTGATATACTACATATACTACTTTTCTTTTGTAAATACATACTTATATAGATAATTACACCCAGACTCAGGACAAACAGACATGTTCATGCACACAAATGTCTGTCCTGGGTGGGAATCGAGCCCACAACCTTCGGCGTGAAAGACAAGTATCTACCAACCACTCCAACCGGCCCGTCAATTAATAAATAATCCTTATTATATTGCACATGATTTTATAAATAATAAAGAGATAGGAGTTTGTATTCCTACAATATATATAAATATATTTTTGGGCGGTTTTTTATCGATAGAATCTCGATACAATTCCGAACAGGTAGCGCAGGGCAAAAGCCGAGATGGCCCAGTGGTAAGAACGCGTGAATCTTAACCGATGATCGTGGGTTCAAACTTGGGCAAGCACCACTGAATTTTCATGTGCTTAATTTGTGATTATAATTCATCTCGAGCTTTACGGTGAAGGAAAACATCGTGAGGAAACCTGCATGTGTCTAATTTCACTGAAATTCTGCCACATGTGAATTCCACCAACACGCATTGGAGAAGCGTGGTGGAATAAGCTCCAAACCTTCTCCTCAAAAAAAGAGGAGAGGAGGCCTATAGCCCAGCAGTGGGACTTTCACAGGCTGTTACAGCGCAGGGCAGGTTTGATTTGTTTTGAATTGTATATGATTATTACATTTATTCTTTTGTTTGTTATAAGATTCTTGCCGGTTCCTCTAGGTAGAATTTTCATTACGAAATTGTAAAGACGAGAGAAAACGAATCGTAAGATGACTTGAGTAAAATATAAATAGACTTTTGATATTTTGTAATGAAGTTTAATGTTAAAAATATAATAATCGTTTATCATTACTAACTAATAACATAATTAAAAACGATATATATATACTGAATGTTATCTTAAACTAAATGTTATCATTTAGCAATAAGTAAATATATATATTAAAAAAAAAAGTCAACACAGCACTTGTTACGAGGTTATAACCGTTTGTTTACGCAGTAGTTACGCAAACCTACCAAAGATAGCTGACGTAGATCTTACTAGTATTAAACAATAATGAGCATTTATCGGGAATGCTAACTTGCAGTTTAGAAAAAAGTTTCTTATTATAATTTTCTCACGTTCAATATATTGTAAAGCTTACATCGAGTAGGCTGTACATTAAGTTAGATTGTAAAATTAATTTTAATTAATTAAATTAGTTTTAAAATAGTTTTTGGTTTTTTTTCGGCCTTCCGACTGTAGCTAACGTAACTCAGTATATCACAAGACGCGACACATTGACTAAAAACTTTAATCAATATTAATATTTATTTTCCTATCGGTTCCGCGTCGAACGATATATTTCGATGGTGGCGCTGAGTAGCGGTGGGCCGGTGGACAGCTCACCGCAGCGTGGTGGAGAGCGAGAAGGCGCCGCGGGGCTGCGCGCGCCGCAGCTCGGCCAGGTTGCGGCCCTGCAGCTGCATCACGACGTAGTTGAAGCGCGCGTTCCTCCCGCAGCCGATGAAGCGGCAGACGTGCTCTTTACCTGATGGATTGCAAATAAAAACTCAATACAATTGACCTCCTTCGTATTAAGAGAGCTTGTATTAGTAGGCATGACAGTAGCCCAAGCATTCGCGAAGCGTTCCCCACCTATTTACCATGGATTAAAATTTTTGTGAATCCACCAATCCGTATGGATTAACTCCAAAACTTCCAAAAGTCTTGGAACTTATAACATACTATTGACCAATAGTGATACATTTACTTATATAATAGAACCCAAAAAAAATAAAATAAATATATATTTTATGAAAATCGATAACTATGAGAATTAAAACAAAATATTCTTTAAAAGATTTATATGTTTTTACTTTACAAATAAATCGTACTGATGGTAAGTTGTCATCTGGACAATAGCACTAAGGTTTCAAAGATGTAACCTATAGTAAATGTACGGTGGATGGGTTTAGTGCGGTTATTCGCGTATTAAGGTTGCCCTGAGGATGGCGGGCGTTTGACCTTGAGTTGCCCTACACTAGCGAGGAGTGCTTATGAGCTCCGAGCCATGAATGAATGAATTTTTATGCATGTACAACATTTTTCTATGGTCAGTATTATTATTATATACATTTTATTATCTTTATAATTTTTTTACCTTGCAACTTTTTCAAGACGGCGACTTCCATTTTCAGAACTTGCTTTGGCTGCCTAGCTGATTCCACCTTTAAAGCGACCTGTTCCTGGGTCACGAGGTCGAGACCCTCGTAGATCTCCCCGAAACCGCCACCACCAATTTTCTTCACTACCTGGTTACAACGAGACATATTTCTTACAAATATCTTTACTTGGTGGTAAGTCTTTAATAATAATAATAATGTTCTCCAGACTGATTTCGGACACGGCGGCCAATCTCAAGAAAGATTAGCCAACTACGCAGGAGAAATTATAGTGCACGAGTTTGTGCGCAAACACAGGTGCACTCTCTATTCCCTAACTCTCATAATCCGATGGGACGGCAATCCGACACGATCGTAAAGAGTTCAGTCGCAGGACCAACGGCTTTACGTGCTTTCCGAGGCACGGGAGTGTACACACTTCCAACTTCCAGACTCCGGGCTGCTACTGTGAATTTTCTGACAGAAAAACCCAATAACTTTTTATTGGCCCGACCTGGGAATTGAACCCAGGACCTCTGAGTCTGCGGCCTTACATCAAGCCACTAGACCAACGAGGCAGAAGGTAAGACTTTATTCTACCGCCACGCACCAATACTTGGTATTGTTGTGTTCCGGTTGAAGCGTGAGTGAGCCAGTGTTACTAAAGGCACAAAGGACATAAAATGTAACGGCTTTACCGGCTATATTTAAACTCTACGTTTTTATTTATTGGAGGTATTTTCTTCCTGTACTCCTGCCTCACCTTCCATCTCTCCTTGACGACGTGTCCCGGCTGCAGCAGGTCCTCGGTCGCCATCGTGATGTGGTGCGCGCGACGCGAGGTGTCGCAGCGAGACGCGTCTCGTGAGCGATTCTTACCGAAGTTTGGTAATGTACGAGATCTAATAACAATAATAATATTAAATATTAAACAAATGAGCCGAGATGGCCTAGTGGTTAGGGCAAGCACAACTGAATTTTCATGTGCTTAATTTGCAATTATAATTCATCTCGTGCTTGACGGCAAAGGAAAACATCGTGTGGAAACCTGCATGTGTCTTATTTCATTGAAATTCTGCCACATGTGTATTCTACCAACCCGCATTAGAGCAGCTAGGTGGAATAAGCTCCAAACCTTCTCCTCAAAAGGGAGAGGAGCCCTTAGCCCAGCAGTGGGGCATTAACAGGCTGTTACTGTAAACAAATTAAGCGTACAGTGTGTTCATTGTGAGTTCCTTTACATATTCGATACGTGTTTATTGCGTTCACGTTAACTGTGATTTGTGTAGTATGAAAACAGCGCCATCTAGTGACGATAATCGGATTTCTAAAGTAACGACAATAGCCCAGAATTGACAATGGGTCAGGGTAGGTCCTAGGCGGTCTGTTAACCATTGCGCTGTGAACGCTTCAATTTGTTTACATTTTATTGATATAATGTGAGAATAGATTCGGATATAGAGTACTTACTCATTCTGAATGACATTGGCTATACTTTTTTTAAATAAATTAAATATGGCGGAAGTATGGCTCCATCGTTAAATATGAACGAAAAGATTGGTACCGTCTGTCGTGTTTTTTAATTATTATTCGTGTACCATTATCGTAAGTGTATCCACTAAACCGCTTTGGATTATCATGGTGGAGAAGCTTCGAACCTTCCCAAAATGAGAGGAGGCGTTAGCCCAGCAGTGAGCAGTTTAATAGGTAATAAAAAAAGACAAAATCCAGATAAAAATATATTAGAATGAAAGGAAAACCTTCGAAATACCTCAATAAAGGATTCGGTTGAACTCTCCGAACGCTGGCGGCTTCGACCTGCCGCTCTTCTCTCTGGGAACATAAAAGGAAATACTTAGCTAAACATTACCTTTATCCATCCACAAGCCGTAAAACGTACCTCTTTATATACGTGATACGTATGTATATATAATAAGGTAAGATTTGTATATAAAATGATTACGTGGGGTTCATGTCGTCTGGAGCGGGCCGCGGGCGCCGAACCCGAGCCCTGGGATGCTGTATCCGCTGATGATGATGAAGATTCTGCAAATAGATTAAATATAACAATATAAATCTATACTAATATGTGTCTGTTACTCTTTCACGGTGAAACCACTAAATCAAAAATGAAATTTACTATGAAGCGACCTTGAACCGCAAGGAAGGACTTGTCATCGTGGAATCGTGGAGAAGCTTCAAAGTTTCTCCTCAAAAGGAGAAAAGGTCCTCATTCTCATCATTCTCATTGTCAGTAGGACAATTACAAGCTGTTGATTTTTTTTTTATAAATAAATATTGTCCTTATAAAAATCATAAAGTGCCACGAGAAACTATCAATGGTTCGGGATGCAGCCTTTTTGGAACTATTTCAAATTAATAGGAAACAAGACACTGGACAATTATTATATAGTATTTCTTGATACATTTATACATCTGGTTAATTGCAATTATCCGAGCAAAATTACATAATTAGAACACCTGATATTAAAGAATTTGTAACATAATCTCTAGGTAGTTAGGTGTAATTAACGTAAAACTATAAATGGCACTTATGACGTTTCGAGACGAAGCATAGGGCAATTTATTAAAGCTCTTGGAAAACTAGAGGCAACGGAGTGCAGTGTTAAATTAAAATAGGTTACCTGATTGGTTTCGATTCTGTACCTCCCCCTTGAAAGACGGCTCCCTTCCACAGCCCGGTTCTTGTTCCCTGAAAAGAAAATAACCATACATCAGGCTACATTATATACTGTTTATGTCTTAATAAAATAATTGAAAAAAAAAAACGAAGGAAGAAGAAAACAGCGCGAATTTACGTGCTTTAGGTACGTAAGTGTAAAAATACCAGCAACGGTTGTTAAAACTGCCTTTATAAGTTTAATAGTTTCGCCCACGTGTAAGGGGGAATTTGGGAACAGGGGTGTTGAATACTCTGAGTAAGGGGGGGGATTTGGTAGCAGGGGTGTTGGATATATGTTATTCTGTACCCCTTAACGCGTTTGCAAATTTTCATGATGACTGGTTGACTGTTTATGACGTGAAATTATAACAAACTCGCTTTCACATTTATAATAATAGTAAGGATTGCTGTTTGTGAGTTATTAATGCCAAAACGACCATTATTTTTATTTCTGTCTAAGATATCTACGTTTCGGTCTGTTAGTCTGTTTAATAGGAATTAACTTATTAACAAAATATTTATATATCTCCAAAGGATACACCAACTTCAAAAACATTATATAATGGCGAAACAGAATTTAAAAAATAAAAAGTAATGTTACATAGCGGTACTCAATACATGAACATAGGACCTACAAGGTGAGGGTGAGGTGAGTTTAAGTATATACTTTTAAGTTTATATGATTGAAAATTCTTAAATCCAAAACAATAATTATATTTTTCTTTCCGTTTATTATTTCGAAATCACAGACACACGATTAAATTTCATTTATTTTTTATATAATTTTTTTTTTTAATGATTTAAACTGCCACCAAAGCGTTGAGGTTATTATTCATGAAGAGAATCTCAATATTGTCTTTCGCTCTATTCAGAGGAACAAAGGAGTGTTCTGCATATTAATTTCGCGGGAGGTCAAGCATAATTAGAGATAAGTCTTCAAAGGAACCCTCTCAAGAATTTCAAAATAGGAGGTTCTCATCGTCTGTATATTTTGTCTGAAGTAATGGCAATGTGTGTAACACAAATGTCCCACTGCAGGGCTGAGGCTTTCGTTCCTTTCGCTTGGATCTTATTCCTCACGCTCCAATGCGGGGTGGTGGATACACATGTGGCACATATGTTAGTTTTCTCAAGGTGGTTACTACCTCCTTTACTACCAACAACGAGATTAATTATAAACACCAATAATATTTGGTTCTTACATATGAAATTAGCGTTTTGTCGTACTAACCACTTCTGAAATATCTTCTCTTTGGTTAAGAATTCCAAATTCAAATTTATAAATTCATTCAGCTGGTACATTTGAGTTTTGAAAACAGACATTCATTTGATTTTCCTTAATATTTTTTTCTTTGGCGTCGCTTATTACTTCACAACAGAAAACATGAAATATCGGTATATTTACGAGTACGAGTTCTACTGTGGCACCAGTGCTGCAGAAACAGCTCGAAGGATTAATTATGTGTACGGCGCTGGTGTCGCAAAATTTCGGCCTTCAGAACCAAACCGTGGACGGCCGGAGACCAATGTGGAAAATGAAGAACTAAAGGCTATTGTGGAAGCGGATCCATCACAAAGCACTTCAGAGATAGCTGCAGGCTTCGGGGTAAGTGATAAAACTGTATTAATCCACTTAAAGCAAATCGGGAAAGTAAAAAAACTTGAACGATGGGTACCTCATGAATTGAGTGAATCGAACTTGTGTTTGAATTCGAAAGTGCTCAACCTACACAATAATGAAGGGATTTTAAATCGAATCATTACTTGTGATGAAAAGTGGATACTGTATCATAATCGGAAGCGCTCATCGCAATGGCTGAACCCTGGAGACACAGCCAAATCCTGCCCTAAACGCAAATTGACGCAGAAAAAGTTACTTGTGAGTGTTTGGCGGTCTAGCGCCGGTGTCATTCACTACAGCTTTCTAAAATCTGGCCAAACGATTACGGCAGATATCTATTATCAGCAACTGCAAACCATGAAGTAAGAACTACCTGCTAAGCAACCGAGATTGGTCAATTGCTCTAGGCCACTGCTGCTTCACAACAACGATAACAACCACACACTGCACAACAAACAACCACTAAGTTAGATGAGCTACAATTGGAATGTCTGCGACAACCACCGTACTCCCCGGACCTTGCTTCAACAAATTACCATTACTTCCGGAATTTGGATACCTTCTTACACGGAAACAAATTTAACTCCGATGCGGCAGTCCAAACCGCCTTCAGAGTTTATTGATTCTCGTCCCCATGGTTTTTTAGTAAAGGGATCAATGAACTACCTATGAGATGACAAAAGTGCATAGATAACAACGGCGCATACTTTGCTTAATTAATGGCGACGTTTTATGATGACTAGATTAACTTTTTAGTCTCTTGGCTGTCTTATTATGATCTCGAAGTCTTGACTTCAGACACCATAAGATCATTGAATTCTTCTATCAATAATACATCAGCAGCACCCTGAAGTTGGCTATTAACCAGTGTTAGCACTCACGTGCCTCGAAAAGCACGTAAAGTTGGCGATGGGCCTAATCACTCTCTGGTCGTGAACCCATGGGGGTTATGAGAGTAAGGCAATAGTTAGTACACCTGTGTATCCGTAGGGACTTAATTGTCATCGTCGCCTCGTCAAAAGTAAATTATTTGTAAAATCTTCGCTTTCAATTAATTTCAATGACTCAGTGTATTACAAGCAAATAGGGCGTAACGTTTGACAGATCATAGTGTGATGTCAGCTTTAATTAATATGTAGTAATGACCATAACGAAGGCTCACACACACGATCGTGACTCGGCACTTAACCTAGTCTATACTTCTAAACTCATTTGTCCTGACTGACTAGCTATCAACGCACAGGCAAGACAATCGAAAAAGATGAAATTTTGGAACATTTGTTTTATTTGAAAACGTAAGCTTCCCTAAGAAAGTGGGAAATTGGGGAGGTAGCTTTTAGCTAGCACTTGTGCATTATAAGTCCAGCAATGGATAATCACTCTTGAGAATGGCCGCCGTGGAAAAATCGGTCAAGAGGACATCATCATCATCATCATACGAAAAATCAATCCGTCGACAAATAAAGAAAATCAAACAAAAGAACCGTTTCGCAATTATAATAATGGTGAAATATCAAACGTAGAAAACCAATATTTAATGCTAACTGAAATCCTACATTAATTGCGTTTTTTCCGCGTTTCAACATATTTTTTTAAAGTGTCTTTTAATTGCTTTTAGTAATCCAACAGATCTACTCTCTCTCCTTGAGGAAAACTCTGCTGGATACGTGACAAACGCCGCTGAAGAGGTTAGGCTCGAGAGAAGTTTCAGCCTCTCCATGAGAGGAGGAACTCGGTACGTTGAAATTGAGACGTATCTCTTCCATTCCGTTGTATATTAAAAACATCACGTCATTGACAACTGGCTTTGTTCTTTTTTAACCAGTCAGGTATTAACTCAACTACAATAGATCCCTTTTAGAGTTATGCGTCATGCCATGTCATCCCGTAACCATTCCGGGCAGAAGACGGCCTTCGAACCCACTTTCTCCCCAGGAGCCCGGGTACCTTTTGAAGGTTTTTCCACTATTTGAAAAAATGGGTCGAGGCCTTAACCCACTATCCGTCTGTCTCAATTTGACATACTAAATACCCAATAACTTCCCAAGAAAATCTAGCCACCAACCAAATCAACATTAAAGACAATAAACAATGCCTTAAATTCGATTTTTTAAATATAATTTTTTGTTACAATGTTTATTGTTTGCTATTGGAAGTAAAAAATCAGTAATATTCGCGTTTAAATATGCTAATGACATCGATGTAATAAAACTGTTAAGGCGATTCCATTCGCTTCGTATTCATTATTTATAGCTATTTATTAAAACCTGCATGGTATGTTTGTTCTTATTTTACTTATATACTTAAGTAGTTTCTCTTGAAGATCACATTTACGGTCGCCTATTGTGATCGAAGGAGAAAAGGTAAACACACCTTAGATTTACATACACTGTAAACTGTTCTTGACTAATTTATCTTTATCTATAATACAACACTATTCCACTTAACTAGTTATGTAAACTTTAATTTTACTTCCAAAAGTCCGATAACAAATTCGCCGATATTCGCAATGTTTTTATTTTTTTCATTTTCACAAATCCATAATGAATACCACAGAATATTTATTATTCAAGATTAATGATATCATGTCAAATCAATGTCAGATTTGTTTATTTATCTTTACTGCCCTTGTGATTGGATCAGGCTATTTATAGGTAGAAGCTGTGAGGAAGTAATTGTTTTGTATAAATTCTTGAAACGAGTACATATGGTGGTTCGACGACAATTCCCTTTATGTACCCTTATATATAAGTGCAGACAAAAGACACATTGTTATGTAGGCAGACTTAAAAGTGGGCCATCTGGTGATAAGTGGCTACCACCCTCCATAGACTTTGGCATTGTAGAGAAATATTAACCATCCCTTGCATCGCCAATAAACCACATATAATGGGAACTTAAACGTTATGTTTGTTGTGCCTGTGGTTACACTGGCTCACTCGCCCTTCAAAACGAAACGCAACAATAATAAGTATTGTCGCTTAGCGGTATATAAATTATTTTTAATGAATAAAGACTAGAATGGAAAAATATGTATCCGTGATTTAATAATAAAGGGACCACCATATTTGTTAAGGCAAAGCCAATTAAATCTTAATGGAAAAAAACGGTTAAAATATGACAAAGTAGAATTTCTATGGCGCGATCAATTTTCTAGCAGAAACTTGAATACACTATAACATATTATGTATGTATCCTTGTTTTTGTATTCTTTTTCTCCTTGTGGTGTACAATAAAGTATAAAGTATCATAAATATATGTATAACAATATCCTGATTACACTTTAATTTATAAAATACTAGTTGTCATCCGCGGCTTCACACATAGGATGGGGGGGGGGCTGGTGTTGGTAAGGTATAAAAAGCCTACGTGTTACCTTGGAATTCAAGCTTGCTTCTTGATTTAATGGTTTAGCGTTGAAAGAGTAATAGACATACATCAGCTGATTTAGCAAATATATATATATATATATATATATATACGGTAACAGCCTGTAAATATCCCACTGCTGGGCTAAGGCCTCTTCTCCCTTTTTGAGGAGAAGGTTTTGGAGCTTATTCCACCACGCTGCTCCAATGCGGATTGGTGGGATACACATGTGGCAGAATTTCAGTGAAATTAGACACATGCAGGTTTAATCACGATGTTTTCCTTCACCGAAAAGCAAGAGATCAATTATAATCACAAATTAAGCACATGAAAAACTTCAGTGGTGCTTGCCCGGGTTTGAACCCACTATCATCGGTTAAGATTCACGTTGTCTTACCACTGGGCCATCTCGGCTTCTATATATATATATATATATATATATATATATATATATATATATAAGCGAAATACCACTCATCACGAGATCTCCTTAACTGTCCGCCCGATTGACTTGAAATTTGTCACATCCTTCCCCGACGTAGACGCTCACTAAGAACGAATTTTACGCAAACCCTATCCAAAGTACATTTTACTTCTTATCTACCCTGGGCAGCCGGGGTGATTACATATACTACAGTTTTATATTGCTTTATCTAAAGTCATGTTCATATACATTCCATAGATGGTTACGGTCCCTATCTGATATGTACGAGAGGTGTGCAGCCTTATATCCAGTCTATAATTATAAGAAATATCACGCTACACCACAAATACGAGTTATTTCTAGATACCACTAGTTTTTTACCCACGTGTAATGGGGGGGGGGAGGCGTTAGGAAGTGAAACCGTAACAAACATATAGCAAAAATTCATTGGAATATAATTGGTTGCTAACCTTCTCTTCAAGTGGGCCTCAGCTCAGCACTAGAACATTTACGGGCTGTTATTTGTTGTACCTGAATGACTTTAACTCCAGACGTTGACATACCTTCAGCGCCAAACACAAGATTATAAGCACAATATAAAGACCATGAAAAATTCAGTGCTTGTCCTTGGGTCTGGCTCCCAATCTTTTAAGATTCACTCGACCTAAATTGGCTCCTAATCATGTTATACAGTCATCTAAGAGCCCTTAACACTTGGACTCACTGTTAAGATTAACCTTAATGGAATGACGTTTTGACCTATTTAGTTGTGACTTATGAGGACGCCGATTCCAAAACCGTGGGTTAAAATCATGGAGTTATTGAGTTGCTGTTGCAATATTGGCAGTAATCAGACGTAACACAGCTTGTTCCCAGCTTGACGTAACAGTTGGTTCCACTGATCGATTTCGGTCGTGACGTCTATTAAGAGTAGCCATCTTTGAGAGACATATTATCACACAAGTGCATTATCAATCCTGAATCTCATAATCCGATAGGACGACAATCCAATCCCAACCAAGAGAGATAAGGAGAAGGGGCAACAGTTTTACGTGCTTTCCAAATCACTGAGAGTTCACTAGTGTGTCCCGATAGGTAACTACTCATCATATATTCAGTTGTATTGAAGTTTTGTTGTACTCCAGTTTGAAGGTTAATTGAGCAAGTGTAACTTAAAGTAAATATGTAATAAGCGACATAACATCTTAGTTCCCAAGGTTAGTTAGCCAACTAACTTGTAAGGAAGTTACTTGTAAGTTAACGGTAGTAGTTTAACAGTTGGTCGTTAAAAGGTTGTATGTTTTTTTTTTATATATAGGCTAGCGCTTGCCTGCTATCACACCTGATGGAAAGTGATGATACAGTCTAAGGTGGAGCGCGCTTGCGTCTTATATTTTATATAAAAAAACTCCACTTCTCAATTCTGCTACTGAAACTTCTTTTTGTCTAAGCCCTTATCAATACTTAGTTATATATATAAAGACATATCAATGAACTTGACTGTAAGCAAGATCGTATCAATTATTAGAATGCCGTAACAGTAACCTGAGACATCAGGAAAATAATGCATATTACAGATTAAAATAGACTACATAAATCAAGGTCATAGTGCAGATTCTCTGTTTTTAATAATGGGTATATTATCTGTGACAATAATAACTTGAATACTAACTAGTGGGTGATCCAACTTATTCGGTCAACTGTCCAGCAGAACTTCTTTGACCACTTTGTATAGCTGTCCCAATTTGAACGGTGAGTGCATCTCATGCTTGGTAATTTTACCATGTAATGGTGTAAGAATGGTCTGGTGGAACAATTGCTTGTCAGCCTTGCTTAAATAAATTAAAATATATATTTAATACTTTAATATATATATATATATATATATATATATATATATATATATATATATATATATATATATATATATATTAAAGTAATGGATACATCCACACAGCCAGAGCTTTTTGATTTAAAAAACTATATTTTCTTTTATTTTTATTGTATTAGAAATTATTATTATTAAATTAATTTATACATGTCTTGTTGAGTCACTTGTCGGATAAAAGTCATAGTATGAATAACAGCTCAGAGTATTATGCATCTATACAAGGATGTCACTTGTAAAATCACCGACAATAACGGAGTGCAATTTTCTATAAGGCCATTATAACCAAATCAACTTCTTCCGATACCTTTAGTACTCATTCACTGGTGTATCTAAGTCATTACGCTGATGCTTGAAGAGGGTTTGGAACTATCAATACAATATGTACATAACAGTTTAAATTCAATTAGTTGAAGGACGAAAGTTTTCCAATTTATACAAAATCACAGAGATCATTAATGTCCCACTGCTCGGCTTAGGTCTTCTCACAATTTGAAGAGAAAGTTAGGAGATTATTCCTTCATACTCAGTGTAAATTTGCCATATGTGTATTCACCAATCTGCATTGGAGCACGTGCAGATTTCCTCACGCTGTTTTTATTCACCACTGAATATGAGATCAACTAAACACAAATTAAGCACATCATGACAATTCAGCAGTGCTTACCTGATGTTAAGTGATCATCACCGTCCGTAGACAATGGCGATGTAAAAAATATTAATCATACTTTCAACAATACTAAGTATTTAGTTTAGCAGTAGATTATCTTACCGCTAGGCCATCTCGGCTCTCAATTACACTATCACACAATATTAAATAATTTTATTAATTATACCAGATTTATATTGTGAAACTAATTTTATTAAGTAAATAAATCATAAATACTCTTAACTTAGTTTTAGGGCTTTCAAGTGCAATCGGTTAAGTATTAAGCTAATCAATTCTGCGGACTAAGTCGACACAGCAATTGTTTATTTGACTTAGTTCTTATTTAAAGGGCGAGTGATTCAGTGTAATTACAGGCACAAGGGATTTTAATAATATACATAAATAATATTGTTTTATAATAATATTTTTAATAATACTTCTTACACTACCAATATTATGTGAGTTGGGAGTTGACTTTTAAACGACCGGCTGACCATTTTCCGATTTACTTTACTAAATTCAACAATAAAAAAAGCCATCAAAAATCATAAAATAGCACATGATAGTTTTACAAAAATATGTTGAAATTTTAAGTAAAATATTTAATTTATAAACAATTGTCGTCAGAAGACTGACGTACATGAAAAAATTAAATACAGATAATTATTTTTATCAGTGTTTAAGAACTTTTTCATATACCTCATGAATAGTTTTTAAAAAAAAGGTGAGGTATTGATAATCGATACATATAAATATTATGAAACGTTTACGAAACAGATGGAACGGTAAAAACTTAATTAAGTTGTATTAAAAGCATTGTATTACGAACGTAGCGTATTATAAATAAGAATATTTATTACAAAAACAATATAAAGTCCATTTATTAACATTTTTTAATCGATCTATATTTATACATTTTTAGTCTTTTTATTCATATTAAAGGCATTGAACTACATCTAGTATTTCCCTGATTATGTTAAACAATTTATTTACAACAGTTTTATTTAGGAAAATATCAATAATTCAAAGAAAATCAGAAAAAATATATCGGGTATCAATGCTAAAAAGAGATGACTATAGCAACCCGACCCAATTGTCTGCACTATGACGCTATGCAGTATCATAGCGTTACGTCACTTTTGTAATCGGTCGGGTTATACGGAAACGAGAAAGATATATTTCGTACTATCCCACCCACATATAATCGATTTTTAACAATTCTCGAAGATTTTTCTTATTAAAAACCGTCCGACAATTTGGTGTAATTGTATCAAATATCTAAAAATTACTTTCGCAATTTAAATGCGTGGGAATAATGCAATACTCACCCAGAAAAACGAGATAGGTCGGTCCGAATAAATTTAGATACGTTGAAAACTCACTGAAAAAACACTGAACGAGAAAACTATTTTGTCGTATTTTATTGTTTCGTCATTAAAAACTCTCTCGCGATGCGGTTGACGTGTTTCATCGCGTTGTGCGACATATTTTTCGCATTTTCTCGTGATTTTAGCACGGAACGAAGATCGATAGCGGAGCCATGACAGGTCTTTTTGACGTAGTGAAGTGCGCTCCGGTCGCACAGCTGACGGGACGGGTTTTTTCGTAAGCTGTCAGAAGATAGCTACAGTGAGGGCAACGACCTCTATCGTAGTTTATTTTCACTTTTTTTTTTATTTGAACATTGCAGTTAAATATTTTTAATACAGCAAATATAAAATTTATAATACTAATTTATTAAAAAATATGTACAATGTGACACGCGGAGACATGCAACTTGTATGAATCTGTTATACCCAAGAACCTTAAATAACTACGAGGTTAAAATACATTTATAAGAGGTTTTTTTCAAAGCTTGTCAAATTATCTCAAAAAGAACAAATGTAAAGCTTATATTATAATATTTTGCACGGGTAATCTGGTTATATACTCTTTTTTCTAAGCTCTAAGCCACTCTAAAGTGTTATGAAATATTGACGTTTATTTTATGCGCCTAAATATTAATTTAAATTGCTGACAGGTATTCATTTGTGTGGTTGACAATTTATTTATTACTTTTTTAATCTATGTCTTGTTTCTTTTTAACCACTCACACATTCATACAATAATTACACATGTAATTACTTATATAGTACTGTAGTTTTTGTATTAAAATAAATTACTTCCTGCTAACCGCAATAAGATTTAATTTTTTACTTTATTAGTTACGTATTGAATATCATTATTATAACTCATTCGTTTTTTATTTTTCAGAGTATTATTAATTAGGTAGAAGATTCTAATAAATACAGGTTTTGTTCCTTATTGTATAAATACAATTTCTATATTTTTTTAAATCAAAGCAGTTTTATCTTATAAATAATTATTAAATCAACAATTGCGCCAATTGGATTTCATTTAGAACCCACGCCTTACTCTGTTTATATCTTTATTCTACATGTGTAATAAGTTTATAAAAATATTAGTTCGACAAAATGGTTGCTGGTAATCTTTTTTGTCTTTAAAATTGTATTAGAACCGAATATTTAGCCATTTGATTGTAAAAGCAAGTAACTTACCATGGTATGGAATGAGCCCAGTCCAACTGAACCCTTCTTGGTGCAACAAGCGACATCTCTCTCTTTCCCTCAGCCACTATATATGTATATGTTTAACTTTTTCTACACTTTATCTAACTACCGAGAGCACAAAACAAAATTTTTCGCACTATAAATGCTCAGCATTATTTTTTTAAATTAAATTAATTAATGAAAAATATTTTCGATAAAAATAATTTAGGTAATCGAAGACTTGAATAGTTTTTTCGTATTTCGTGGTGGTTTTGTTGAACCTGCAACAAAAGAAATTGTTTTTTTAATGATTGTACAAGCAACAACTATGAAATAATAATAAATTAGCCTGTACATTTTTGATAGCGCTAATTGGCGGGAAAGTGTTTTAATGGTGAATAATGTCAGGCTGCCGTAATATTTAATATAACGCATTAATTATTATCTATTAAAATATTTTGTGCTGCTAAGGTTATGATAAATAATAAAAATAAATACAGAGATAATGTAATCCATTTAAAAAAGAAAATACTTCATATATAATAACTATAAAGTTTAAGGTGCGTAAGTTTTTTTATGAAATTTATACAATATATCATTATAAAATAAATTAGTCTATACGTGTTAGCAATCTTCCCAGTAAATGCATCAATTCCTGATGGCAAAATAAATAAAAGCATGCATTCGCTCATTACGAGCCTATATACAATTTGTGACATTGGCAGAATATTTTGCGATCAACTCGCGTAGCGACAAGCCACTCATAAAAGAAGAAAAAAAAAGATCGATCAATAATGCACTTATAATTGATTGCACGATGATATGATTTTTTTATCGTTAATTATTAATTGTCGTTGTCGTTTGTTGTTATTCATGTGTATGTATGTAAAAAAATACAATTGGTTGGTTTTTGTCTTTAAAATTATAAAATAACTAGTTACATTTGTATTCTTTTAAACGTAAATTACTTTTCTTGTCCTTAAAAGTATTGTTATGAAAATAAAAATACAACATATTCTAGTAAAAAATAAGAAAACCTAAATTCCCACCCATTCTAAGGTGTTATTGAAACTTATTATGCAAAAAAGGGCGTAGTATCTTTACTTTATACAAATAAATAAAATTGAATGTTTGTCTTTAAATTCAAAATAAGTGCCTCTTAAGTTAATTTATACAGTTTTTCGTAAGTTACTAAAACCAAAACATTGTATATTTTTTATTTTTGTGTGTCTTTTTGTCCAGGGGTCATCTTTATAACGGCTAAAATATCTAAATTGAAGTAATTGAATTATTATAAGATGTATTTCAAGGTATCGTTTTGTCTTCGTTTCATCAGAAATTTGTTATCAAAGATTTAAAGTTCAGTATTTTCGTTGCGGACATTAGTGCGGTGTGCTTAATAAGTCAATTTCTGTTTCGTCTCGTTTAATTGTGGTAGGTGTTTTCATAAAATGAATTATTACAATTATTGAATACTTTTTGGTATTAGGTTGAAATTTCTAGCTCGGTTGTTATTTGACTCTTATAGCTTAAAATTAATATTTTTGTTTTGAATTTTATAAATTAAGTACTTATAACTTTTTAGTTTTTACTTTTAAGTTTACATATTAATTATATAATTAACGAGCCGGTTGGCGTGGTTGGTAGATACTTGCCTTTCACGCCGAAGGTTGTGGGTTCGATTCCCACCCAGGACAGACATTTGTGTGCATGAACATGTCTGTTTGTTCTGAGTATATGTAGTATATCAGTTGTCTGGTTTCCATAGTACAAGCTCTGCTTAGTTTGGGATCAGATGGACGTGTGGTAATAATGTCCCAGGATTTTATTATTATTATTATTATTAATTACTTTTCGGGTTTAATAAAGTTTGCATAAAATTGTTTAGTTTTTTTTTTCTATTACTTGCTGCTGCTCTACCCATGTACACATATATGTAGTATGTTCACGTGTAAGTCTTGTCAAAGATATTAATAACACTGGCTCACTCACCCTTCAAACCGGAACACAACAATACCAAGTACTGCTGTTTTGCGGTAGAATATCTGATGTGGGTGGTACCTACCCAGACGAGCTTGCACAAAGCTCTACCGCCAGATTATAATTATTATGGTCAATGTCGCATATCACTTTCTGACATTACACGACCTTTGTCTGCGGAGTTTCGAGTTTGTTACAGAACAGTCCTCGTGGTTAGTACCAGTCGACACTTGCACTGCGAGAAGTGTTTAATCATAGCGCTTCCCACCAAAGGTTCTAAGACGATAATCCTTGTATATACATTGGCTTACTGAGCTAATTCGGAACACAGCAATACAGAACTGTCATGCATATAACCTCAGCACGTTTTGACAAGAAATAATTACAACAATAGAATTATAAATTAAGTAAAGTAACAGCCTGTGAATGTCGTAAGCTCCGTTTGAGAAGACAAGGCAGGCTAACGCCAGTAAAATACGAAATGTTGGGTGTATGCGTTTTTGTTTGTGTATTTGACGCGGGCGAAGCAGCGGGCGATGGGCTAATCAATTATAATATAAATATTTATTAATTAAATAATTAATTATGGGCGCGATTTTTGATTTGTTGAATTCAATGAGTTATTTACATCAATTTATATGATTTCGTGTTATACTATTAAAAAGATCAAATCGAGATTATTGTAAAATCAGTTTAATTATTACAATTATTAAATACTTTTTGGTATTATGTTGCAATTTTTAACACGGTTGTTATTTGACGGTTCTATTAGTTTAAAATTAATATTTTTGTTTTGAATTTTATAAGTTTTTACTTTTAAGGTTACCTATTCCTGAGTTTGCGGGTTTAATAAAGTTTGCACAAAATTGTTTAGTTTTACTTCTGGATGCTAAATATAAAATATACATATATACAATATATATGTTTTTATTTATAGGCAGTCTTATACATAGACCAGTGAAGTTTGTAAGTGAAGTGAATACAGTTTCAGAAAAGTAAAATATCATAAATGTCATTCTGGGCCGCTTGTGGGTTCGATTCCCACCCAGGACAGACATTTGTGTGCATGAACATGTCTGTTTGTTCTGAGTCTGAGTGTAATTATCTATATAAGTATGTATTTACAAAAGAAAAGCAGTATATGTAGTATATCATCTGGTTTCCATAGTACGAGCTCTGCTTAATTTGAGATCAGATGGCCGTGTGTGAATAATGTCCCAGGATATTATTATTACGTATGGACAATTCTACTAAGGGGGTAAAGATTCTTAACCTGTAAAAACGATAGTAAATTGTCAACCGTGATCATATGTCAATTTAACTGGGACACGGACTTATTTGGGGCATATCAGTGTTTCCGTTTCAACTCCCACTATTATTTTAAAATAGATTTCTGACAAAGTAATCTTTTGTTATACAGTTAATTGTATAAGCTACTAGTTTCGTAGCTTCACAAAAGCTTACAGTTTTAGATGCCAACCGCATAAGACAGCATCGTAGGCGTATTGAAACAAAACTATGCTTGATGGATTTAAACCCGCAACTTCAGTTCAGATTCACGTGTCATATCGGCTCTTTATATATATGTATTAAATTAATCAAAAGGTTAACGTCCTTTACGGATTTTTTCTTTATCATTCAACAAAGGAACTTCGTTTAAACAAACCCGTTACGCGCACGAGATCAAAGGACTGCATGATTGGATTCCGAGAATAGATTTGTTGCAATTATTTAGAATTTATCACCGATAAATTATAATAAGGAAGGTATTTTTTTTTTAATTGTTTAAGGGGAGATAGGTTGGCAAAGTGATCACAGTTATTATTTATCTGTTTTAGAGGTAGCGGACCTTGGGTCTTGCTTGATGAATCACTGCCAAGTTAACGGAATTACATGAAGAATTGAACCATTTCTCATACCGCCTAAAACCCAGAACCCCAGGACAACAAATGGAAATTTACGATTCTGAATTATAACTAATTCTATAAATTCTATAAAAGTGAGCTCCTATATTTGTTAGGTTTAAGTATCTTAACTATTGAACCGATCGTTATAAAGTATTGCATACATGAGCACAGAGAAGGGCATATGGTACCTAGCACCTTCCTCTTCTTCACAGGGGGATGAAGCCGCGGGTACAAACGGTATCATAATAAATGTACAACGGAAATATCGGAAATACACTGTGGAATGTATTAATTTATATATTTATCAGGGGAATTTTTTTTTTTATTTCAAATTACTCATATACACAATGCAAGAACAAAAGACTGACTCTGAAGTCGTAATCCATCGCTTTCCTTAATGCTCTCAAGCACGTATTTGTAATTAATTGTAATGAAAAAATAAATATATATTCTTTAAAAAAAATATATTTCTTGTAAATTCACATTTTTTTTTTAACTTTTTACACGAAAATTACAAAAGAATACATTACGTCACATAAAAATGGCTGCCACCCAATGAAAAGGACAAATCGTGACATTGAAAAAATGTGTAATTAAACTACAAACACCGAGATCGAGGAAGTCATATATTACATCATAGTACTTCGTCGACTTTTGAATATATTTATTTTAAATGTTTCGCTAAAGTTGGTACTAAATTAGACACGGCTCTGCAATCCAGACTAAACATTGCGCATTCGTATATAATAATAGAATTACTATTCATATTGTTATTACAAAGAATATAAACGTGTTTCCTATTTTATTTTATTTATGTGTAGCATCTATTGGCGCACCGGGGGTAAGATACTCGTACTCCGAGACGAAAAACGGCATGACGCTCTCGTATGACGTCATGCGTTACTCCCTTGAATGTGCGTGGCACGATACTATATTACACTTCGTTAATATAACTTTAATGGTCTAAAAGGAGATGAAAATTTTAACCAATGATTCCGTGTTCAAATCCAGGCAAGCACCGTTGAATTTTCATGTGCTTTATTTGTGTTTATCATCTCGTGTAAAGGAAAACATCGTGAGGAAACCTGCATGTGGTAGACGAGCTCGAAACTTTCTCCTCAAATCTCCATTTAAGCCTAGGCCCGGCTGTGGGAGAATTACAGGCTGTTACTGTTACTATATATTACTACAATAATTAGATAACATTTTAGTAACGAAACTGCGAGGCCGCTTCCGTGACGGTCACATTTGTTTTCAAACATAACCGAATCAGACATATGTACATATAATTCAGTTACATGTATAATCATTAAGAGCATTACTTATAAAACAAAGACAAAGATTCAAAATATTATACAATGAGAAAAAAATATAACTAAATTATGAAAATTATAATTTCGAAAACAGTTTAAAATTACAACCTGTTAACGCCAGCTCCCAATATTTAAAGAATCGACCGTTTTTTATTTAAAACTATCGAACCGTTAGAATAGTTTATATATTTTTTTACGTCACGAACATTCGACATTTTTGAATTAGGCCTTGTAGGTAATTTAACGAATCCTTTCTTGAATCCGAGCATTGAAGAACCAAGAATATATATATCCACTTTAAGTTTACTCCCAAAGTTCCAATAACAACTGCGCCGACATACAAAACGTTTTTATGTTGAATATGAATATCATAGATTAGGTAATCAAGAATGGTAAATGATATCGCATTCATTCAACGTTCAATTGTTTTTACACTTCTTGGCCTATCCTAATACTTAATAACATCTTCAACACATTGTCTGCTTCATTAGTTTAATGGCTAGATATAAGGCTGCAAATACCGAGGTCAAACACCAGGTCGGGCGAATAAAAAAGCTATTGGCTTTTTTTAGTGGAAAATTCACACTAGCAGCCCGAAATCTGGAAGCTGGAAGGTCCGTTCTTCGGAAAGTATATAAATTGATCCTGCGCCTGAACCCTCTCCGGTCGTGTAAGATTGCCATCACATTGGATTATGAGTGATGGAATAGAGAGTGCACCTGTGTTTGCGCACACACTTGTGCACTATTATACCGTCCTGCGTAGTTCGCTAATCCCTGTTGAGATTGGCTGGTGTGACCGAAATCGGTCAGGACCTTATTAACAACTTAACAATTTTATTGACCGTTATAACCAGTATGAAATTACATTCAAGAAAAAACCATAGCTATATTTGTGTATATGTTCGCCAGCGAATTTTTTTTTGTAACATTGAATCAAAATGAAAAATTTCAGTACATGACTCGCGGTTCTGCTTTTTAGTAAACATGTCTTCGCTTTGTTTAAGAAAACACCAATGAAATATATCTTAAATTTTATTTAAACAAAGATTTTATTTAAGTTTATTCGGTTTCGCGATAAAACAGAAGTTTGTTTAACTTGCACAGATAAATAAAAAAATATTGCAATATACATATTATATTGTATGCTGTTTATTTTTGTTAGAATATTTTTTATCTATAATATCTTTAATAGTGTCTGAATTACATGACTGACTCAGTTAACTTTTTAAATACAAAGACAAAGGTCGAAGTGTACAAAGAAATATCAACTTGTGGTTTTTTTTTGTTTAAACGTTGGATAAAATTTTCATCTTCCATAAGTAAAAAATAGATTATATATAAATATTCTGAACTGATGCCAGATTTTTTAGTTCGTTTTGTAAGAACGTAACATATCTAGAGATAAACGTTATTTATTTGAATAGGTAAAATAAATATTAATTGTTTGTCTTTCTTTATTTTGTTTTGTCTTTACAGATTGTTTTGAATCTTAATTTACTGTCCAGGATAAATAATTAATCAAGAGAACAAGACCAATATATTAACTTGTAATAAAAATAATTAGTATCGTTTGTGGTCGTGCGCATGTTTTTGAACTAAATAAAAACTATTGATGTTCTCCTGGCTTAAAGCTTAACCATCACCGCCAGAAATATATTGCAGAACTAAGTTTGCAAATACACACAGGTCTCTATTCCTGCTTCAATAGACGGTCAGGTCTTCTCATGCTTTTCCAGCTTGAATAAAACCAAACCAAGTAAAAGAGTCATTGCTAATTCTAATAATAATGAAATTTAATTATAATTTATTTATTAAATCAATACAACTTTTGATAGTACAAGAAATATTAGCATATAATAATAAACAAGCAAAAATTACATAAAAACTTCGTTATACCGCCATTTGCAAATATTATGTAAACAAATCGCGTTTAGCACAAACACTTTCAGTGTTATTGAATTGTGTCCAATGATTCCGGTGTAATCAATTTCATTTAAATCTTAAAGTACTTACCGTTAGCGCAAATATACTACATGTTTTTATTAAATATGTTTTTAAAATTCCTTAGTCTAAATAGTTTCTAATTTATTTCATTGTGTATCTATTGAGTTTAGTTTTTAATGTTATAATTTTTTTTTGTTTGTATTTTCAAGTGTCTGTGATTAAGTGTGTGAACAATGTGACAGTTCAATTTCGTCACTGAGGCACAGATTAAAGATAAATTTAACGTTATGGCTTTGATCGATTTAAATTGTTAAGTTATTAAAAAAAAAAATTATCGAAATGAAGCGAATATTTATATTGAACAAATAAACATTCTATTTACCGTGGAGTACCGGCTTAGAATAGTACTCCCCCAATTTCATCCCGTGGGTGTCGTAAGAGGCGACTCAGGGAAAGGGAAAGGGGGGATGGGCAGCAGCGCCCCCCATAAGCATCTTACCCCCTACTGCGCTCGCCAACACGCCTGCCCAGCGTGGCGAGTATGGGCAAAACCTCTCAATGGTAGATGCGCCAAAAAAAAGGCCCCCAGTTACCGGCAAGCCCGCTAGGCCCGACCAAGGTAGCGGTCGCGGTATCGGCAGGGCAGGGGGTGCAAAGAATCACCGGTTCATGGCAGGCTACCATAAAAGGCGACTAAACATGGCAACGTACAATGGACGCTCGTTAAGGCTGGACCATCACCTCGCCGAATTAGAAGTAGAGCTAAGTCATATAAACTGGCATATACTGGGGTTATCTGAAGTCCGAAGACAGGGGGAGGACACGATAACTCTAGAGTCCGGTAACTTACTCTACTTCCGTGAAGGTGATAACCTCTCCCAGGGTGGTGTCGGTTTTCTGGTCAAAAAGGATCTCATTAGCAGCATTGTGGAAATCAGTAGTGTGTCGAACCGGGTAGCGTACCTTGTCCTAAAATTCTCCGACAGGTACTCTCTGAAGGTCGTACAGGTATATGCGCCAACTTCGGCATACTCTGATGATGTGGTCGAAGCGATGTACGAGGACATCGCAAAGGCCCTCAACAACACCTCGAAGGCCCACTACAATGTTGTTATGGGAGACTTTAATGCTAAAGTGGGAGTACATAATAGCGGTGAATCGAAAGTTGGACCTTACGGTTTGGGCTGCAGAAATCACAGGGGGCAAATGCTGGTAAACTTTCTCGAAGCGCAGGGGCTCTTTTCGATGAATTCTTTCTTTCAAAAGAAGCCCCAGAGGAGGTGGACTTGGCGAAGCCCCGATAACGTGACAAGAAACAAGATAGATTTTATCATTTCGAATAAAAGGCACATATTTAGAGATGTCTCAGTGATCAACAGGTTTAATACCGGAAGTGATCACCGCTTGGTTCGAGGCACTCTAGATATCGACTTTAAAGCTGAAAGATCGCGAATGATGAGGTCTACTCTCCGACCTACCATGCTCCAAGCTGCTCAAGGTGCCGAAAAGTTCCAAATGGAACTTCAAAATCAATTTACCGCGTTGGAAACCGTAAGCAGTATTGATGAGAAAACCGACACGCTGGTCAAAATACTGCAAAACACATCCCGCAAGTGTTTTCCGCCACAGAAAAGAGACAACGCACCAAAACTCTCTGCTGAGACACTCGAGCTCATGAGGAAACGACGAGAACTACCATCGTTTTTGTCAGATAAGGCCTTAAACCGAAAAATAAAAACGCTGACGCGACGCGATCTCCGATGCTCCAATACCCGTGCCATCAAGGCTGCGATTGAGCAAAATCGGGGATCGAAAGTGTTCGCTCGCAAGTTTGGGAGGCCGCGTCTGACAAAACTTAAAACTGAAAATGGTGGGGTCGTTACCTCTAGGCCTGAGATTGTCGGAGAAGTAGAGAGGTTTTATGGGCAGTTGTTCTCTTCAAGATCGGATAAACCTGTGGGAATCAGTCCTGATGACCAGCGCGCCCCTCTTACGCGCCATTACTCCGAGGAGCTCCCGGTCGTTGACCAAGGCGAGATTAGGGCGGCTCTAGAACAGCTTAAAAACAACAAAGCTCCGGGAGATGACGGAATCACAACAGAGTTGCTTAAGGCAGGCGGGACTCCGGTCCTGAAAGAGCTAGCAAGCCTCTTTAATTCCTTCATCCAACATGGCAAGACCCCGGAAACGTGGAGCGGGAGTGAGGTGGTACTGTTTTTCAAGAAAGGTGATAAAACCCTCTTGAAAAACTACAGACCAATCTCTCTCCTGAGTCACGTGTATAAGCTGTTCTCAAGAGTCGTCACGAACCGTCTCGCCAGACGACTTGACGAGTTCCAGCCCCCAGAGCAAGCCGGCTTTCGATCAGGCTACAGCACCGTGGACCACATTCATACTGTTCGGCAGATTGTGCAGAAGACCGAAAAGTACAATCAGCCGCTGTGTATGGCATTTGTGGACTACGAGAAAGCCTTCGACTCCATCGAAACCTGGGCAGTGCTCGACTCATTGCAGAGATGTCATATCGACTGGAGATACGTCGAGGTACTGAGATGTTTATACAACGCCGCTACAATGACTGTCCACATCCAGGACTGTAAGACGAAGGCGATCCAACTGCGCAGAGGGGTGAGACAGGGTGATGTAATATCTCCGAAACTGTTCACCAACGGTCTCGGTCTCGGTCTCGGTATGAACTTGGACAAGACCAAGGTCATGTTCAATAGGCATGTTGTGCCGGGACCGATATACGTCGAAGGGAAACCTCTCGAAGTTGTTAGGGAATATACCTACCTAGGACAGGTTATACAAGTCGGTAGGAACAACTTCGAGAAGGAAGCCGATCGAAGAATTCGCTTGGGATGGGCAGCATTTGGCAACCTTCGTCAAGTCCTCACGTCGTCCATACCGCAATGTTTGAAGACGAAAGTCTTCAATCAATGCGTCTTACCTGCCATGACATACGGTCCGAAACGTACTAACTGCGGGACTAGTCCACAAATTCAAAGTCGCTCAGCGTGCTATGGAGCGAGCTATGCTCGGAGTATCTTTGAAGGATAAGATCAGAAATGAGATTATCCGGAAAAGAACCGGAGTCACCGACATAGCTTGCAAAATTAGTAGGCTGAAGTGGCAGTGGGCTGGTCACGTATGTCGTAGGACCGATGGCCGTTGGAGCAGACGAGTCTTAGAGTGGAGACCGGATCGGCAAACGCAGCGTAGGGCGCCCTCCAGCCAGGTGGACCGATGACCTTAAGAAGGTGGCGGGCACCGACTGGATGCGGAAGGCGGAGGACAGGGAGCTTTGGCGCACCTTGGGAGAGGCCTATGTTCAGCAGTGGACAAAATGATTGGCTGTTGATGGTGATGATGATGAAACATTATATCTTTATTTATATTATATCATCACAAGTTTCGTTTTAACCTCGACCAGGAAGCGAATGCGCGATCACAGACGCTTTTCCATACACATAAAGTAGCTACAATAAACCTTTTCTATTTACTACTTTCTAACAAAACTATTCATAGCAATAAATAAAACTATTTTTGATATTTCACACCCAATTAATCGACTGAGAAGAATGCGGTGCAGTTATGTCTCAAGTTACACGATTATAATTAACTGATCCACATTTATACTAATTTAGAGTAAATCACAGTGATTGCCAACCTATAATATTAAATCATTTACCAAATATTAACAAAAACATGACATGTAAAATGTAAATAAGACATTTAATTGAAATAGTTGCTGAATGTAACACGACCGCCTGGAATGATGGCAAGAAAATTAACAGTATTTCCGCAAAAAAATATTCAGCCCTCGAGTCCCAAGGTGGTCCCAAAACACGAAATCTACTATCACTCCAAGTTCCAAGTGCAAACAAGTAAGCTGATGTGACAGTTCAGGATGGAAACTGAGAACGGAAGATCGAGCTCAGTGGCGTGCCATTGGAGAGGACTATGTCCAGCGATGGACAAAGGTTTGACGATGATGATGACTTATATTAAAACTAAATATAATTATATACTAAAACTTAATGATCTCAGAGAAACAATCAAAAAAATTACGAAAATTAAAAGTTCAAAATGTAGTCGAGAAAAAATAATCGGCGCTAGAAGCAACATTGTTTTATTAAATATGTAAAAAAACAATGGAAATGTCAAAAGAATGTTTTTTTTTTCTTAAATAGATAAATAACTGATTCTTAATAAACTTTGAGTGCCGCTATACCGTTCGGTATCTCACCGCCATTTTGGATAATAGCCAAGTGTCAAAATTGTGCGCGTCGTACTACTGGAAATTCATGTCTTGTTATTATAGTCTGTATTCTTATAGATATAAAGTTGATTATATGAAATATAAAAACCGAAAGTACTCTATTAGAAATGTAAATAATCACCATTTGTTAATTATAGAATACATAAGAATTGTGAAAAAATATTGTATATAATGTTGTATATAAAGTTTTCATCAAATCATTTACAATATTTATAGAAGTATATATGTTATTTATAAATACGTATCGTCGAGATTGGCTGACCATTAACCCTTTGGGCTATTGACGTCTCCATTCCTAAGTCCTAACACAAGTTATATGCTTAATTGAAGGGGGATATATATTGGCTAAAGAAATTGATTAAATATGTAGACAAGATGGCGGTTTTTATATAATTTGTTTAATAGTGAAGCATGCTTAGGATAAAATATTATCAAATGTATCACATTGGTTTCCGGGGAATATACTTTCAATTTTATTACTAGTCAGGTCCGGGTTGCAACGCCACAACGCACTTTGACATTTGAGGGCGTCCCGTTCCAAAGCGTAAGAGTAAAATTGTATTATTTTTGGCCGGTGCTTACATAAACAGTTTGTTAGCAATATTTCAAACTTAAAAAAAATCTAAATTGTCTATGGTTTCACCATAATATCCTTGATTACATGAGCCACGTGTGATTATAGACCCCCTATGTCAGTTAACTCAATGACAGTTAACACGTAAATAGTGTATAGTTAAATAAACAAAGACTAACAGTAACAATAATACACAATTAAAAAAACGTTACAATACAGCATATATATAATTTAAAAAATATTTTTTTTGCAACTGGCAATATTACTAAATCCTTAGGGTCTCTTTTGTTATGTTGCCGTGGTTGTTATCAAAACGCGCTATAATTGTATATCATGTTAAATAATTTTGATTCGATTTCAGCAGCCCAACTGTTGCGTAGTTAAGTTTATCAATTCATTCTCTACATATTTATTAAACACTCAGAAATTCAGGTAATACCCTATCCATACAGCCTCCTGGGGTACTGTCAAAAATTTTAGATACTAATAGAAGACATTCAGATTTTTAGATTTGCAGAATATACAAGAACAATAACATATAAGAATAACTGACTGACTGATTGACATATCAACGCAGAGCCCAAACTCCTGGGACTAGCACCGTGAAACGTTGTATACAGATTCCATTTACACAGTTGGTCTAAAGGGGGATTTTTGACAAGTTTACCCCTTAGACAGTGATTAAGGGTATGAAAGTTTGTATATAAATCCTTCATTTTTAAAGAGAGCTATGGAAATTGGTAGTAATTTTAAATGACGCGAATGGAGAAGAAATAATACCGTACCGTAACCGTAACAGCCTGTGAATGTCCCACTGTTGGGCTAAAGCCTCTCCCTTTTTTGAGGAGAAGGTTTGGAGCTTATTCCACCACGCTGCTCCAGTGTGGGTTGGTGGATTACACATGTGGCAGAATTTCAGTGAAATTAGACACATGCAGGTTTCCTCACGATGTTTTCATCGGTCGATGTGGTCGATGTGGTCGGTCGAACGATCATCGGTTAAGATTCACGCGTTCTTACCACTGGGCCATCTCGGCTTCTAGAAATAATAGTCATCTCTATTTACAAACGAAACGTGTAAACACAACAATGTTTTATAATTAGACATTTTATCCTTTGTTAATAGAAATAAAACGCCTGTCATTTGTAAATATAGAACGATCTGTAGTTGGGAACGCAATGAAAAAATTAACGATTTCACAAACGTTGTAAAACTGATGATAAATAAGTTTTTATTATCTTTAATGGGACTTAAAATGTGTTACGCGAATAAATTAAAATCACATAACTTAGAAACGTCCGAAAGAGAATTATGTTAGAAAATATTGATTTATGCCGACTGTAATAATAATGTCCTCCGGACCGATTTGGGCCACGGCGGAGAGATTAGCCAACTGCATAGGAGATATTATAGTGCACAAGTGTGTGCGCAAACACAGTTGCACTTTCTTCACTAACTCTCAATCGGACCGGAAAGAGTTCAGGCGCAGGACCAACGGCTTTACGTGCTTTCCGACGCACGGGAGTATACACACTTCCAACTTCCAGACTCCGGTCTGCTACTGAGAATTTTCTGACAGAAAAACGTAATAACTTTTTATTGGCTTGACCAGGGAATTGAACCCAGGACCTCCGACCTCCGAGTCTGCGACCTTACATCAAGCCACTAGACCAACGAGGCAATCATGCTGACTGTACTCGGTGCGTATTATCTATTTATTAGTTATTAGATTTTGCTTATGGCTTTAGGTATATAGGTACTTATACTTTTTAAAAGTACAAGTATCTTTGGGCTAAGAAAAGAGGATTCATTAGATAAGATAAACCGGAAATGTCGTAATTAACATTGACGCTAACGTTGTCGTTACCTGAATTGTGTTAAATGTATTTCTCGGTAAATGAGCTTGCCAACTGTATCCCGGAAAAATATAAACTGATTTTGCGTAAATGCTATAAATAAATTGGCGTCTTAGTGACAGTTTGAAGTTTTGATTTCGATAGTTTTTTATCTGTTAAAGAAAACGTCACAATACCTTTTAAAATATTTAATTAACGTAGTATAATTAGAAATTTAGTTGTTGATTAAAATAGTTTTTACTCAACATCATTAAACGATTTAAAATTTGAAACCGAATAATCTCATATCATATAATATTTTGCGCACAAATAGCGAAGATACACGCCGGAAAAGGAGAAAATATATATATATATATAAATTTAGCAATTGATATTTTGTAAATTTTTCATGTCCTGTCCTGTCATGTCATGTTTATTATGAAACAAAACATCGTATACAACCCATTGGAGTAACGTGATAAAATAAGTTCCAAGATTTGGTGAATATGTCAATTCTTTAAAAAGTAATAAATTGGCTATGGTCTCATCCCAATACATATAAATACAAATCATAACTCCTAAACTGCCAGATTGGCTTGAAAAGTGGTTACTCCCCGACGTAGACACTAAGAAAGGATTTTAATGAATTGAATTACTGATTTGAATATACATAGAATAGAAAATACGCTAATCGTTTTTGAAAATTCAAGAGTCAGGAAATGTTTATTTTGGTTTTCATTCCAAATTCGGAAATATATTTCGCAGCTTTCCTTATACAGATCAGGTCAGTATGTCAGTAACATGTTCCACTAAGGGCCCGTCCTCATTCCCAAGGGAACTGTCAGCAGAGTTGCCAAAATTAAAAACAAAGAAATTTCGATTCAACTTAAAAATACTTACTGATATCGAAGTTTATTTGTTTAATGAAAGATCTTTATCTCCATTTAATGAACGCATATATCGGCATGACCACACTTATTAAAAAGAAATAATAATTTTACTATAAATATGTTAGTATTTAAGACCGATTTCGAGAACAATGATTTTGAATAATAATCTCATTGTAAATCTCTATTTGCACATTTGCACAACAAAGTCGTAATAACCATTGTTTACCCTGTAGTTCCCTGTTGTGTAGTAGCCTTTTTAAAGTCTGTTTAGTGTGTGTATGTGTGTGTGTATGTGTTGGATATGGTTTTCTACAATTGGAGATACCGAAATATTTGATAATATAATTCGACGATGTAATGTACTCGTAAGTGTATCGTTCCTTGAAGATCCTTTATTAATTAATTTCTTACTTTTTTAAACTTTGTATTCGTTTTATATTGACAACTACACCAGTATCTTCCTGTTTCATTCCGCTATACGCAGGTTTCTGAAACGGAAGTAGATCTAAAATACTATATTTGTTTTAATGCTAAAAGCGCATTTTGGGTGTAAGACCCACTCGCACGCCGTGTCGCTAGACGGCATGACGCTCTCGTATGACGTCATGCGTTCTCCATCCCTTGTGTATACTTCGCTCTATATTGGTCTTATTTGATAATAAAACCGTTCATTAACCATCAATTTTATTGTAATACGTCTGACTGGCGTCCTATGGCGGCCATATTTTTCTTTATTGATTACTCTATTATATATATGTATATATATACTCTATGTATATTAAAACATAAATATTTTTTTGTTTGTTACATTTTTATTGCATTTTTCGTTTAAGTATTTATTATTCTGTTGAATTCAACGTCTGCAATACCTGTTTCGTTCTGAAAAAAGTTAATATTTTTTCTAATATTGTAAACACATTATATCATATGAAAAAATATATAAATAACTCCCCACTTGAGGAGTTACGAGTATATTTATTATACAACTGATAGACATACAACAGTAGAGTTACCTTCAACGTTATTAGAGTGTGAATATACGAAAATATAAATAGGTCAAAGCCAGAACACCTGTATAGTGCAGTCGGATTGCATGATAGCTAACACGCCGTATAAACTAACGTAATGTTTTATATTACATATGATATATTATGAAGGGATTATCCAGCTTTTGTTCTTATGGGGGGCAAATTATGTAAGTCACTTGGTAGTAGGGCTTAGAACAAACCCCCTAGGTAGGTACCACCCAGTCATCAGCTATTCTACCGCCAAATGTCAATAGGTACTAAGTATTGTTTTGTTCCAGTTCGATGGGTGTGAGGTAAATAGGAATATGAGTAATCCCGTAAAGAAACAGACATTGCTATCTTTCTTTATTATTAAATTTCATCTTTTTTTTAAATATTATAGGTAGGCGGACGAGCATATGGGCCACCAGATGGTAAGTCACCAACGCTCATAGACATTGGCATTGTAAGAAATGTTTACAGCTTACATTGCCAATGCGCCACCAACCTTGGGAACTGAGATGTTATGTCTGCTGTAAGTGCTGATGTTTTGCGGTAGAATATCTGATGTGTGGGTGGTATCTACCCAGACGAGCGTGCACGAAGCACGCTACCACTAGTAAACTTTCTAAACTAAGTTGATTTGGCTGTGTGCTATATATATTATACTAAGTAAACATTATAAACATGTCCAAGAAAACGTAAATATATACAGTGAGTAAATATTATGTGTACCAAGAAAACTCATTTGACACTAGTCGCTTTTCATAAAGCTTAAAAGAAACGAACACTCCAATCTCTGACATCCGGAGAACAATGACTCAAACAGCTGACCTATTTAGCTAGACAATATATCTAGCTAGGCAATATACGTCGGCGGTCATTGACATTAAATTTCAGGTGACTAGTCGCTTTCCTAGATCAATGGTCGGTGGTGTACTGACACACATTACATATGTATATTGTATTCGTTATATATAGTATTTATATATGTATATAATAGGTGGATGATTTTTCATGTTTTTAATTAGTTTTTATAATAATTAATCTCACACTCATTGCGTTAAAGGAAGATATCGTAGAGTGTATCTACCAATCCTCATTTCTCCTGACCGATTTCTCAGGTTATACTAACAGTATATACCCGAGATGGCCTAGTGGTTAGAACGCGTGAATGTTAACCGATGATCGTGGGTTCAAGCCCTGGCAGGCACCAATTTTCATGTGCTTAATTTGTGATCATAATTCATCTCGTGCTTGACAGTGAAGGAAAACATCGTAAGGAAACCTGCATGTGTCTAATTTCACTGAAATTCTGCCACGTTTATTCTACCAACCCGCATTGGAGCAGCGTGGTGGAATAAGATCCAAACCTTTTCCCCAAAAAGGAGAGGTGGCCTTAGCCCAGCAGTGGGAAATTAACAGGATATACTATAATGCACTAATGTGTGAGAAACAAAACTTATATACTATAAATGAGATGACGTTGTGATGTATGACGATGTATTTTAAATAGGATGATGATTTTTTACTAATGCTAAACTGAAAAAACTATTAAAACAGTATAGATAAAACTCATACCAGAAGATGCAGCGCATTTCGGAGAACATTTTCGTATATTACTACTATGTATATTTGACGAGCCGGTTGGCCTGGTTGGTAGATACTTGCCTTTAACACCGAAGGTTGTGGATTCGATTCCCACCCAGGACAGACATTTGTGTGTATAAACATGTCTGTTTGTCCTGAGTCTGGGTGTAATTATCTATATAAGTATGTATTTACAAAAGAAAAGTAGTATATCAGTTGTCTGGTTTCCATAGTACAAGCTTTGCTTAGTTTGGGATCAGATGGACGTGTGTGAATAATGTCCCAGGATAAAATAAAATTGAGACGACAAGAGTGAATTTCACGTTGACGGTATTTTCTATTCTATTCTTTGTGGGGTACCCAGTAACATTTGTATAAGCCTAGTACAGGGGGCCCTAAAACATTTTTTCTTTTCTTTTATTTTCTTTTATACTGAACAAAATATCTAAAGGCGATAATCACCTAACGTTAAACTACAACTGGATACAAACATTGTTTTACGTAATCGTATCAAAATAGCCCAAAAGTTTTCGTGTTTACATAAGAGTAAAACGCGAATACCGTTCGACTGTTTTAGAAAATTCTTCGCTGTTCAACACACTATTAATATGAGTAAAGCTAACCCGATCATGGACCAACTGGTCGAATACCATGCATACTAGCCTAGGAATCCAGAATCCTAGGTAAATAGCATCAATTCAAGGATGACAACTCAGCAGTAAGCACACGGTACGGATAATCTAAAAAAGGAATTTGTGATGTTGCCTCATAATAAAAACATGCAGGCACAATAAAATATTTTTTAAATTTGGAATAAATTAAAAAAAAACAAGTTCGCACACAAGGGAGTATGCGAGAGCAGTGGAGAGCATGACGTCATACGAGAGCGTTCTGACGTTTGCCGTCACGGCGTGCGAGGCGGTCTTACTCCCAAGGATAGAGGAATAGACGAGAGAGAGACTAACTTTCTGACTAGCCCAAAAAGCCAGTACGGGCTTCAGGGTTGCCCCCTTTACCTGGGCTGTTCTTCACCGGCAAGTTATCTTGCCGTGTCTATTAATTATGGCCAATCATCAAGTGGCAGTACTCCCAAGGAATAAGCGATTCACGTCAAAAAACATATGAATTCATAAACAGAACCACGATCAACAACTAGTACGCATAGAAGTCATTTCAATGCGTATTCCTGTTCTAAAATTGTAACTCGGTGATTGACAAGCCGCTCTGAATATTTTTAAAATCAATTATCGCGTTTATTTATACACATTCAGGTATTATCTGTATGTTATTATACAATGTTTTATTATTATTTGATATAGTTGGCTATTTATAAATATCTATATGTATAATAAAGCAAAAAAAAGCCGAGGTGGCTCAGTGGTAAGAACGCGTGAATCTTAATCAAGCACCACTGAAGTTTTTTATGTGCTTAATTTGTGATTATAATTCATCTCGTGCTTTTCGGTGAAGGAAAACATCGTGAGGAAACCTGCATGTGTATTCCACCAATCCGCATTGTATCCGCAAACTCCAAAGCCTTCTCCCCAAAAAGGGAGAAGAGGCCTTAGCCCAGCAGTGGGACATTTACAGGCTGTTACCGTTATAATAAAGCAGTAGAAACCACGTATGTACATTGAATAGATTCATCAAAACGTGTGTGGACGATAAATATGCAGCACAAAAAAGCATTTTTTTTAATTTTCGTTTGGTTGTCTCTATGTTCACGCTAATCTCCGAAATAAAGGAACGGACATCCTTGGAGTTTTTAAAGGTAGATTAGGCTTAGCTTGGATCAACATTAAGGCTTGGTTTCATTGAAATCCGATTACAGTGAAAAGAGTTACAGTCAGTTAAAAAATATTTTAAATTCGTCTTTTATAGAGCTACTCGTAATATGCAGAGTGTGGCCGATGGAAATGAGTAACATAACGCAAAATGCATTTTATTTAACGCCGGCGAAGTCGTGTCAGTAATAAATAATAGTACCTATATTTAGATTATTTTAAAAAGTCCAAATACTTTGCACCATATCTATCTTTACTCAAAAAGAGGAATGATTTGTTAGCTTGTAAATAGACTTCTGAAGTATTAAATCTAATCAATTAATTCTCTTACCATTAAGCTATATTGAATTTAGGGACTTTTGTCCTATTATATGTATTCGGGAATAGGTAAATTACATTTCTTTTCATATATGTATTGTTGGTGTACATAAATAAATAAAGATATAAGGCTCAAATATTGTTATTTTTAAAGCAAGTCAGAAGAAAAAGACCGAATAGTTTTATCCGCGAGCGTATTTTAACGTATGTACTTTTATAGTCAAAACTGATGTTCGTGCATGCGAAGCCGCGGGCGTAGCTAGTCTTAGATAGTATTACACTAGCTATAAACAGATTGCACAGTTACGTGTCATAAATACTTGTACATTATGCTCAAAGTGGAGTCCTACGTCGCGTTCAAAGTTTCATCATGTATGAATCGTTATACTATCATCACTTTTTTATGAAATAGGTAAGCGGGCAAACGGACACCTGATGGTAAGTGTTCACCACATTGAACATTACTCTTATCTTTCAGCCAGGAGTGGAAAATGACTATGGATGTTTCTTTACTAAAACGTTGTCCAAAATAATCCCGCATTCTTCGGTTAACAAAATTAAAACCACTTATAGTGTCATCAAAATATATCAATCAAGATACAAAATCATTTGGCTTTATTTTGGCATGCTTAAATAAATTGGCATGCTCATTTCCTTGCTAATCGTGAACGAATATCTTGGCTGGCAATTACATTGCTCTGGTAAGTCACTTATATCATAATTGGGTTAGTGGTTTGCTTTGAAATAATATCGATAGGTATTGATGACTGTTGGCGTGTTTGTACAATCCCTCTTCAGGTCGATGGCCTTCTGAAAATAGCGGTATTCAGGCCAAAACTTGGCGTCGCCTTGCGTTTTGTGTGTTAAGTGAAGCAAAACTAATTTCATTGGATTATTTTTGTTTTCTTTGGAATAATCGTCACGTCACTAAAGATACCGGTCGCCGTTATTTTTCCCAACTTGAAAAAAGACAGATTAGTTTATTGCTTAACCGTAACAGCCTATGAATGTCCCACTGCTGGGCTAAAGGTCTCCTCTCCCTTGGTCTCTTCTCCCTCTCACGATGTTTTCCTTCACCGTAAAGCACGAGATGAATTATAATCACAAATTAAGCTCATGAAAATTAAGCGGTGCTTGCCCGGGTTTGAACCCACGATCATCGATTAAGATTCACGCGTTCTTACCACTGGGCCATCTCGGCTTTTATTAAAGCTTAAGTTTTCCTCAAATTAAGCGTACAGCTTGTTTTAGGAGTGGGGATGACAATAACATGAGGGGTCATCAAAATAACTTTTAGATCGGTAGACGGCTGACAATTTACAGCTATTTCATTAATCACATTTAAAACTCAATTAAAAAAAAGTTATAGAAAATGATCTTGATTGTTATGAATAATTTTTCCCATTGTTCAACTTAATTATTCTTTATTTATTTGTCATTCAGCGCGTGAAAACTTTCCCCAAAAGGGAGAGGAGGCCTTAGCCCAGCAGTGAGACATTAACAGGCTGCTACTGTTACTGTTCTGTTTTTCTCGAAACAAACAATTAATTTTATACTAAGTATTATTTATTATAAAATAATTGTCGTTGTGTATTGTCGTTAATATAATTCCACTATACACTATTTACGTATTAATTGTTACTTAGTTAACTGACGCAGAACATACTCACATGTGACCTGGTGGTGGACTGTCAATACTCCATAATAATTTCATACGAAAGATATTCGGATGAGATCATAGACAATTCAGTACTTTTTATAGTTTTTACATAATCCTAGCAGTTTGTTTATGCGTGTGTGAGCTTGCGTGTAGATTCGTTAAACATTTTTGAGTTTCACGTTTAAATGGGATTATGTACGTCGTGTTTTTATATTTCTAGAGCGTAATTCAATTTTACACCTCTCGCCCCAGATACATAAACAATAAATTCTGAAACACCAGTAATAGAACGACGAACTCACGACAGATTGACGGACGGCTCACATTAATGGGAGTGTTATTATTATGATTTTTTGAACGTTTTAATGGGAGAGCAACGTCCTTTTGTATCATCATCATCAGGCTGTGCCAGTCCACTGCTGGACATATGTATCTCTCATTGCACGCCACTTATCTCCAGCCTCGTCCAATTCCTACCCGCTTTACCACGTTTGCCGACACGCGGTCTGCACTCAAGAATCTGTCTACTCAATGCCCTTCGGTTCTACGGCATAGATGACCTGTTATCTGAACAATGTCTATAATTATGTATATATCTATAATTATGTATTAATGTATTTTTAAAACAAATATTGTAATTGTTGTGGCTACTTTAAAAAGCTTCACATGTTAGCTATTTTCACTTAATTGTTTTACATTTGTCATTAAAACATGTAGTAGCTACTAGTGGTCCTTAAATAAAATAAATAAAATAAAAATAAACAATGTCGGTAACTTTGGGTCACTGAGGAATAATTTTGTTTCAGATTTCATCACAAAGAGGAGCTCCGAGCACAGATGTCTCCATTTAAAATAATTATTTATTTAATATATTTTATTTTAATAGAGTTATAGCTTAAAATATAATATCAAAGAGCTTCGACGCACAGTAAGGTATGCTGTATAGTATTCGTTAATTTTTGTGCTAAACAAATATCAATTTAATTGTGTTTAATTAACATAATTAAGTAACTATTGAAAATCTACATTCCGAAACGGGAGTAACTTTTTTTATAAAATTACACAAGGTCCTCTGTTACTACAGTAAGCCTTAAAGACTGTGTCGTAAGTGATAACTTATTTATAGTACATATTTACACAGATTATTAAAATAATTGTAATAACTACAAACTTGCGCTATTCAAAATACAACTGGTGCCATCTAGTGACGAAAACAAATTTAAAATAACAACCGATATGTCTTGAACTTTAGCACACTGAGTTTAATACTATCCTGTAATAAATTAACGTATCTTGTTTAAATGGACATTCTACGATTAAAAATTATTTTAATCTTTGTAGAGATTCATTTGTTGATATAAAAACGAGTCCATTGTCCTAATAAAGAGCTACTAACCCCGTGTACTCGGAAACCAGAGGATACAAGTAGCTGATATTAATAACATGTGTGAACGTCATTATTTTTGGTAAAATCGTTTCTTTTTACGAATGTATATTACCACTTAAAAGGCCGTGATGGTCCAGTGGTTCGTAATCATCGTAATCCCAAAATATGATTGCGTGTTCAAACCCAGTCACTAGTGTATTTTCGCGTGCTTAATTTGTGATTACAATTCATCTCGGCCGTGAAAAAAACATCGTGAGGAATGTAAATGTTCCACTACTGGCCTAAAGCATCCTATATATGTTAGAAGAAGCTACTGAACTTATTCCACTACGCTTTTATAATGCGTATGTGGAGCTGCATCCAACAAATGCATGCATTGGCGTACTTAACATATGGCCAAGGGGATACGTGCCAGGCGGCAGGTCTTGTAACGGTGGCAGATTAGATGCTGTTCATAATCGTTACCCGTTTTTTGTTACTTTTTGGACTTTTGTAAAGGAAATTGAAGAACCAACCCAATAAAATCTCTAAAACTAATTATTAGTAACCTACTAATTAACCATTTAATTTTTAACAATATAATGAGTTATTTTCCTTAAATTTAAGAATGGAATTTTGCGGCTGGTGCGTCAAATCTTAGATACGTCACTGTCGGTTGAAAACGACATGTGCATGTGTTACATGTGTATCAACCCACATTGGAACATATTGGAAAAAAACTCTAAACGTTCTTTACCAAAGAGAGAAGTAAGTTCAGCAGTGGGTCATTAAGCTGATACGTCTCGTCAGAAGGGATACATGACTGCTTAAGAACGACATACGAGACTTAAGCCGAGATGCCCCAGTGGTAAGACCACGTGAACCTTAACCGATGATCGTGGGTTCAAACCCGGGCAAGCACGACTGAATTTTCATGTACTTAATTTGTGATTATAATTCATCTCGTGCTTTACGGTGAAGGAAAACATCGTGAGGAAACCTGCATGTGTCTAATTTCACCGAAATTCTGCCACATGTGTATTCCACCAACCCGCATTGGAGCAGCGTGGTGGAATAAGCTCCAAAACCTTCTCCTCAAAAAGAGGAGAGGAGGCCTTAAGCCCAGCAGTGGGACATTCACAGGCTGTTACGGTTACGAGACTTAACCACAAGGCATGCCGTTAGAAAAAAAAAAAGTGTTATTTCCCTCCAAAAAGTCACTTTAAACATGAATAGTTGCTTACCACAGATAGCGTTGAACAAACATTTGCATAAAATATTTAAAAAAGTAAATAACTAATTTAGATTATCTTTTATATACATTTCCTTAATATTTCAAACTACCGAGTACTTACATATCGTAAATCATATATAATTACAAGATTAATTATCAAAACATGAGATTTTATAAATAAACATTGAAAGCATTAATTCTAATAACTTCTTGGATTATTAGTGAATGTTTCATTAAATAATTCAATGTTTAATCCGTAAATGTCTCCCGGATAGGCAAAGACCTCCATCCACTCCACATAAGGATTTGGAGGTCACCATCGCCCATAGATATTGGCGAGTAAGAAATATTAACCATTTATTTCGTTTTCGATGCGCCACCAACCTTGGGGACTAAGATATATCCCTTGTGTCTGTAGTTACACTGACTCACTCAACCTTCAAACCGGAATACAAGAATGCTAAGTGTTCCTGTTTGGCGGTAGAATATCTGATAAGTGGGTGGTGTCCTATCCAGACGGGCAGGCTTACACAAAGCCCTACAACCAGTAAAAACCCGCTAACTTCAGAATCACGCGTCCTTAGTACTGCCAATGAGCCATCAAACACAAAATTAAATCCTTATTCAGTTCTCATGACAACAACGAATTGAGACAATGTGGATCTGCCGGAAGTTACACGACGTGATATAAAACATTATTATTCACAAGACTCATATTATTTATAACGCTCCGAAAGTAATCCAGAAGTACAAAAATAACAAAGTGCATTGCACTAAAATTTGCGTATTTGGAATAAGGACATACCCCATATGTTTCCACCAGAAACCAATTTCTCGTTTACGAGTTTTTCTTTAAGAATCGGGACAATTATTTTTGTATTGACATTAAATGTTAACGAATGCACAACACAAGGTGTAGAATGTACAATTATTTGTGTTTAATTTAGCTTCTTAACTTATTTTATTAAAGTTATTTTTATATTATTTTACATTTCCTGTGATATCAAGAAATAATGGTGAATGTTGGGGCAGGAAATACTGCACTGAAAAAACGAAGCAAATATACATCACTATTTGCGAATTATATTGTGTTCGTTGTTTACCGTAACAGCCTGTGAATGTCCCACTGCTGGGCTAAAGGCCTCCTCTCCCTTTTTGAGGAGAAGGTTTGGAGCTTATTCCACCACGCTGCTCCAGTGCGGGTTGGTGGAACACACGTGTGGCAGAATTTCAGTGAAATTAGACACATGCAGGTTTCCTCACGATGTTTTCCTTCACCGAAAAGCACGAGATGAATTATTGTCCCAAATTAAGCACATGAAAATTCAGTGGTGTTTGCCCGGGTTTGAACCCACGATCATCGGTTAAGATTCACGTGTTCTTACCACTGGGCCATCTCGGCTTGTTCGTTGTTTGTTTAGTTGAAACACTAAATGGTGCAACTTTTACGAAACAATTTACACGTCGCATTGGTTCCATTAGAGCAGCAGGGTTGGGATCCGGGCCAATCGTCGGAGCGTCACGGTAGTATAATGCCGTCCCTATCCCTGCGGAAACTGAATGGGTACCGCTAGTGTTTTAATGGAGTATTCCCGCGTAGGCGCCGGCGAGTATCACAGACCCACTTCTAGGCAGGGAAACGCGTAACTGCGTTTTTCCAGCAAGGAATAAAAGGAGTGCTGGAATCGAAATTACATTTCAGCGGGGATTTTATGGGGATATGTATATAAATATAGATAACGTTACCTTAACAGTGTGTGTTACCGAAATGCATAACTGAATTTTGATATTAATTACAACAGAACAGAGAGCAGCAAATAGCAGTATGATCTAATTAAGAATTCATAGATTAAAATATTGTTCATAATATAAAAGTTCCATGTTTGAAAAATAATATATATATATATATATATATTATTTTTATATATATATATATATATATATTTTTTTTTTTTTTTTTTTTTTTTTTTTTATGTCTGTCATACAATGGTCGATGAAAAAGGACAAATAATATTCATGCACGTCATAGCTCTGTGTTGCGTGCGCTTTACTCCATTGATAATAATTTGATAAATTATTGTTATTTTCAAAGTGCATTTCGTACGATCTAATCATACGTTATTTAGTGTATATTTTAATAGCTGTTTCGAGGAGTAACCGTTACTGTTCCTGGTCCTTGGGGCTCAAGATTGGGCTATCAAATACAAAAAGGTTTTTGTCATTGCTTCGTGTTTATTTTTTTATATTAAATAGGAAGGTGGACGAGCATATGCTCGTCCACCTTCCACGCCCATATGGGCCACTTGATGGTAAGTGGTCACCAACGCCCATAGATATTGGCATTGTAAGAAATGTTAACCATCGCTTACATCACCAATGCGCCAACAACTTTGGGAACTAAGATGTTATGTCTGTTGTGCCTGTAATTACACTGACTCGCTCACCCTTCAAACCGGAACACAACAATAAAAAGTACTGCAGTTTTGCGGTAGAATATCTGATGAGTAGGTTGTACCTACGGTGGTAGGGCTTTGTGCAAGTTTATTAATCACCTCGAGCTCGGTGAAGGACCTACATGTAGCAATTCAGTCATTTAAACGTTATGGTGGAATAGAGAAACACATATACACGTTAAATCTGAAAACATTACACTTGTTTTTTGTACAGTCACGTAAAAATGAGTCATAATTGTGTTGATATCCCTCTATGGCATAGATTAGAAATTTTTTACAATCAATTTTAATCTTATATAACTTTGTGTAATCTATTCTAGGTTATGAAAACATATTATAACGTTATCAAAGGAATAATAATAAGAATAATATAATATTAACCCTCCTTTTTGGAGGTAGAATAAGTAAAATGAAAAATTTACTTGTAGAATAAGGCCTCCAAGCAGGAGACCAATTCTACTAATAAATTGTCACTTTATCGCAATCGAATCGGAGCGTGATCGTTGCCGTTTTTACGTTTTCTCATTCTTTAATTTAATTATCGACTATTGATATAAGAGTTAACAATTACTTTTGAGTTTGACATAACGGTATATGTTAACATATTATCGGTTCGGTTCCGATTCGAATGAATACAGATGATTCGAAGTTGGATCGGAATTGAATCGGGAATGTATCGTAATCGTTATGGATTAGTAGAATTCGGCCCCTGTGTATATACCACTAACTACATATTATTGTCGTGTTTCGGTTGTGTAGGTGGCGCATTGGCGACGTAAGGAATGGTATAGTAATGGAAAAGTAATGTTTTTAACAGTTTGATGAGCCGGTTGGCGTGGTTGGTAGATACTTGCCTTTCACGCCGAAGGTTGTGGGTTCGATTCCCACCCAGGACAGACATTTGTGTGCATGAACATGTCTGTTTGTCCTGAGTCTGGGTGTAATTATCTATATAAGTATGTATTTACAAAAAGAAAAGTAGTATATGTAGTATATCAGTTGTCTGGTTTCCATAGCACAAGCTTTGTACAAGCTTAATTTGGGATCAGATGGCCGTGTGTGAAAAAATGTCCCAGTGCCAATATCTATGGGCGGTGACCATTGACCATTTGCCCGTTCGCATACCAATTTTACAATATTGTAATTCTACTATTTATTTATCTATTGCTTGATAATTATGTTCTTTTTTGAAACGTCATAAAATGTACTAGCATGTTGACACAGTCGAAGTTAAAAAGTCTTGAACAAGATAGTTTTAAAAAACAATTTTACGATCAAACTAACTTTGCTATATCTGTAGCTTTTATGGCTAACGGAATAAAGGTGAAAATTATTTGATATCACGCTGTCGCATTTGTCCCTACAGTCTATTATTAAACAAAGATATGATCTGGGGTGTTTTTGCCAAATGGTCACTCGTGTAACGATTAATTATGAACAGTTTTTCATCTTTTGATCTCAGTCTGTATTATTTCAATTTCGTTGTTTAAAGTATTGTAGTTCGAAATAATGAATTTCCTTTTGCTATGTTTTTCAACCTCTTTAGTCTATCAAAATCATCAATCAAATCAAGGACCAAAACCCAGGTCGGGCTGATAAAAAGTTACTAAGTTTTTCCGTCGTAAAATTCTCAATAGCCCTGAGTTCAAAGGTTGAATTCTGAATTTTCAATCCCATCGGATTATGAGAATAATAGAATAGAGAGTGCATATGTATTTGTACACACACTTGTGCACTGTAATATGTCTTACGCAGTTGGCTAGTGTCTCTTAAGATTGGCCGCATTGGCCGCAATACGTCATAAGGACATGTTCATCATGTAAGGAGATTAGATCCCGGTCCATAAAATTTATTGTAATTTCCTGCAAAGAAATCTCAATAAGACACTTGGGTTAGGAAATTGGAAGGGTAACTAACACTCATCAAAAAGCAGGTAATACAGTTGGTTCTTCGCCTGACTGTTAAATGGTATCAGATTGCCTTACCATATCCAGGTACTTATTGCTTACCGAGAGTTTTCTTAAGCGAGTTCTCGTAAGTGCCTTATAACTCAGGCCGCTAATGGGGTTTTCTTGGTAGAAAACAAAACCAAATAACTCCTAAACCGGAGTCGAATTCGGTGTCTCACGATGGCTGGCTTAGGCATATATGATGCAAGTCAAGACCAATGAAATAGTCTATATACAAAATAATTAGCAAATGACGAGAGATTAACTATTTTTATTATATAATTTTGTCTATGATCCTATTTAATACCAATAGTATTGTTTTAAACGATTACGAGTATTAAACGATAAATTATATAATTGTAATTACTCTTTCATAGTTTTCGACAATTTATCAGATTTCTCTATTATTCTATCTTGTATCTTACATGCCGGTTCATTTTTACAATCAACATTACCATAGAAACCTAAACGTTTTTTAAATCTAAGCATGTTATTGGATTCAAATATTCTTCTGATCTAATTTTGAAATAATCATTAACATATCTTTGGGATAACTTGGAATATGATTTAGGAGGTATTGCTAGGAATCTTCCTGTGATTCAGACCAAAATATTCGGTAAATAGGTTAGGTAGGTAGACGAGCATATGGGCCACCTGATGGTAAGTGATCACCAATGCCCTTAGACACTGGCATTGTAAGAAATGTTAACCATAATGTAAAATACGATAGTATCGTTAATATATGCATGTATAGCCATTTGATTAAACGACTTTGAACATCGTTAACGCCAAGCCAGACAATTGTCTCAGTGTATTGCAAAGACAACTACATGGTAGAGGCCATTGACCCTGTAGATCACACAGATTCACTTAGATATAAATTACTCATATAGATAACATCATATATGAAATATTGTGCGTTCTGTATCGTCTTCACTACGAAATATTATGAAAACAAAATAAAATTGGTGTTACAACAAACCCCAGTGGAACTCCCTAATTAAGTCTGCTTGTGCTTATCTTACTTTATTTAGTCGAAAATTTTCATTATTCTATTCATAATAATCGACCTAGGAAAAGCAAATTTTTATGTACACATGTAATTTACCTATTTCGATCAATATTATATTTGATAAACATTATCGAATGCTTTGCAAAATTTAACAAAACAAGTAATAATCTTACCCGACACCGAATAAGTTGGCAACATTTAATGAAGTCAGTTTTATTTCATTCCGCAGTTTTATTTACGGCTGAAGTAAATTATTTCGTTAAAATTTATTTCTACGTATATTATAAAAGAGAATTTAGTGTTTACTTCCATATGTGTTTGTCCTTTAGTTATAAAAATTCCTTTGTTATTATTATTAATATTGAACCAGGTTATAGTTGTTTTTGTTTTTGTACACATGGGATCACTAGATGAATTTATTATGACATAAGATTAAATCTTGTAAGCATTGGTGACAGTTCTTGCGATGCCAGAAAATAAAAGAGCTTTTAAGAAAAGTCCAAAAATTCACGTCCAATTTTTCGTCCAAGGTCGCTTAAAAAGTTTAATTGAAAATTTAAAAGTCGACTGACTCGCAATCTTATTTTTATTAGAGATGAAATTAATGTTGTAAATAACTTGCACTGCCAACGTTTTGAAATAGTAACCAATTATTTTATTCCATAATATCGTTATGTTTTCTTAGACATTTCAAAACATCTTCTGTAATTTAAATGCATTGATTTTTGTGATAAAATATATAAAACTATAAAATATACCCTGTGAACAATATTCTTTTAATTACTTTTTCAAAGTAATTAAGAAGCCGATTTAAATGACCAATAAATTTGTGCACAACAAAAGTTACTGAGTTTTATATTCGTAGCATTAGAGTTTGTTAACCTAGAGTTAAAATAAACTATCATTAGTAAACATATATTAATTAAAATACAATTCATTATATTTGATTAATAGCGTTTACGAAAAAAGTTCGTATAATTTAGTATCACAGATAAAATAAACATTGCCACAAACTTTTATGTCATAAAAAAAACATCTAAAAGTGACTCTGAATTCTTTATCCGACGAAAGTTGCACGCGTCACTAAAAATTAGCGCCAAACGGGAAAATTTAAAAAATATACTCACATACCCATTCAAAATCATTGTCCAATCACATACACACAATATAAACTATTTCTAGAACTTCACTATGAAAATCGCGTCGGCTATTTTTAAAATGGCGGCCGGTCCGCTCGATGTCCCGCTAACGTCTGAGTAAGTTTTATGATCTCGTGAAAGTAAATCGGGATTGGGGAAATATAAAATTACTCGCGCTATAGTGATGTGAAAACGATTCAACCGGACATAAAACAAAATATGCTAAACAAAACGCTCCAACAATTTTTATTCGGCAATCAGAATACTTGACAAGTTTTTTTCTTCCTTAAATTTTCCCAATTCACTGTCAGCCAAGTCAAAATTTACTTTATTCAAATTGGCTCTAACACTTAAGAGAATTTTTCAAATTTTAATATTAATGTAAGGCTACCACCGGTTCAGAATGTGAATTCTACTGAGAAGAACCGGCTAGAAACATAGTAGTTACTCTTTATAACAATCTTAAAATGTACAAATAACAATCATATACAATTATATTTATATATCCTTTTTTTTCGCTGGAAAAACGCGTTACGCGTTTCCCCCACGGGAACAGTGGGGGGGAATGTGGGACTCGCCGGTGTCCAAGGCGCCTAGTGCGCCCCGAACTTCGGAATACCCACTAAAAAACCAGCGGTACCCTTTCCGTCTTAACGAGGAACGCCACAGGATCGCTTGCGCATGGTACCGTGACGCAAATATTTATATATCCTGCGCGAACATCAACGAAAACTAACTCCAAGCTTTTACTTTATACTTTATTGTACACCACAAACATGGATACAGCCTTAAATAAAAGTAGCATACAATTTTGGCATACCTTATCGCTACATAGCGATCTCTTCCAGGCAACCAACGGAGTAAGTGATAACTCATAGGATATGAGGTAGGTTGTGCTATAATAATAAATAAAATAATATGTATCTATAATTAACGCAAACAAATAAATAAATGTAAATATAAAATCAATAAATAAATTATATTATCAATACATATAAAATTACAAATATATAATACAAATACATACTGTATACACTAAGAACGAATAAAAACGATAAGTCCTCAAATATAACAAGAAAGAAAAAAAATGAAAAATACAAAAAATACTAATAAATACTAATAAAAGAAATTATTGGTGATATGGCATTTCAGACAAAAAGTGATCTTTTACAAGTTTTTTAAAAATTTCTGTGGATTTGGTTTCCCAAATATTCCCTAAAAATAAAAATTTCTCCTTCAAGTAAGGGGTGGAACAGGGTGAAACAATACACAGTACATAATAGACAAGAAGTGCATATTCTGGCGGCGGCAGTCGAATGGGTAACCAATTAAGACGAGAACGAAATTGCGAAACGTGGTCATATTTGCGTAATCTAAATATAAACCGAATAAATGTATTTTGAGCTCTTCTATCATTTATATAATCTTTGCTAATAAGCAATATTCATAAAATTTTAGTTTTTTTATAGAATAGGTTGGCGGAAGAGCAAATGGGCCACCTGATGGTATGTGGTCACCAACGCCCATAGACGGTGAGGTTCACTCACCCTTCAAACCGGAACACAACAATACCGAGTACAGTGTTTAAAATATCTGATGAGTCGGTGGTACCTACGCAGACGAGCTTGCACAAAGCCCTGCATCAGTAGTAAGTGATTAGAACCGACCCAGACGGGCTCGCACAAAGTTCTAACAACTTAATGAAAGCGACTTTACGTCATACTCTAACATTAATAACATTACCAAACATCCCAAAATCCCTCGACGATTACTCGTAGTTTACTCAGTCTTACGCCTTAAGTAAATTAATCATCAACAATAGTAATTTCTAATCCCGAACAAATGAATATTTTAAGGAAAAAAACACAACATAACATTTATCACGTTTTTGTTTTAAACTGAAGTATTTTCCCTATTTTGGTAAAAAAATTACGCGTCGTAGATAACGTATAAGTCAATATCTAGATATCATTTACTATCGCAAGTTTCGTATTCGTTATCTGTTATCATAAATATTTGAAATTTAACCATTTTCCTTTTGTAATCTTTGTTATATGTCAATGCTGGGAAATTTGCTCGTTTGAAAATTAACTCTCGTAATAGTTATTGATATTAGGGTTTTATCAGTAAAGCCTGATTCGATGTATCAGAATTTGTATATAAAATTTATTACATTTAAAAAAAATTGACGACAATTTCATAGCAGCGGAAGAATAAATGAATTAACGCATTCCATTCGATTATGTAATAGCTCTGGTGTTATACACTACAAACAGTTCTCAATTAATATATCTTTATTTATAATACAAAACCATTATTTTTTTCACGAATTCATAACAAATCATAGATAATCGAAGATCTCGACCAATGATATCCCGTTAATTCAAGGTCAAAGTTGTTTATATGTCTTTGCTCCTGTGGTGAAAATAGTCTGGGATTTTTCTGCTAGTCAGTATTTTTTCAATTAACTTTTAGATTTTAAAATTGACATAAAATTGCATCGTACAAAGTCAGATTTAACGATATTAATCCTTTCTCTTCTTTTAATATATTAAGGCAGACAACCATTGCTAATAGCATATTTTCGGCAAATGTTTCAAAAGACATGAATCTTAACCGATGATCATGGGTTCGAACCAGAGCAAGTTTATTTGTGTTTGTAATTGAATGTTAAGAAAAACATCGTAAGGAAACCTGCATGTGGCGGATGAATATCATCAGGGCAGCGTAGTGCAGTAAGCTCCAAGCCTTCCAGCAGTGGGATATATACAGGCTGTTACTTAAGAAATAATTTACATATTAAAATTTATTTTTTATATATATATTATTTTACTACCAAATTAGTCGTAACAAGTTTACTTATAACATTTTAATTTTTTTTTTTTTCAGCCTTTTGCCGTCCACTGCTGGACGAAAGCCTCCCCCATAGAACGCAAACCATCCCGATCTTGGGCAGTCCGCATCCATCCCGTACCTGCCACCTTTTTTAAATCGTCGGTCCATCTTGTCACAGAGCGTCCTACACTACGTTTGCCTAAGCGTGGTCTCCACTCTAACACGTGTCGGCTCCATCGGCCATCAATGCGCCTGGAGACATGACCAGCCCACTTCCACTTCAGCGAGCTAATTCTACGCACGATGTCAGAGACTTTAGTTCTCTGGCGAATGTCCTCATTTCGGATTCTATCGCCCAGAGAAACCCCAAGCATCGCGCGTTCCATCGCTCGCTGAGCGACCTTAAATTTGTGGACCAGTCCTACGGTGAGTGTCCACGTTTCGGCACCGTAAGTCATTACAGGTAGGACGCACTGATTAAAGACTCTGGTCTTAAGCGACTGTGGGATCGACGATTCAAAAATATGACGCAATTTCCCGAATGCCGCCCAGCCCAAACGTATTCTTCTTTTAGCCTCCTTCTCAAAGTTGTGCCGGCCAAGTTGTATAGTTTGGCCCAGGTATATATATTCCTGCACAACTTCAAGTGGAGAGCCATTTACGACCACTGTTCCCGGGGTGTAAGGGGAGTCGACAACAACCTAGGCTCCCTACCGTCAATCTCACCTGCTCGTGGTGCATCCTGCTAATCAACGAACGAGGCTCTGGCGACCGAAATCGTGGCGGTATAACCACACAAATGCTGGAATCCGAAAATGCTAATCCTGATAGCGGGCAGCAGCGCTATTAGTGAAAGATTCCAGCCACTGCGGTCACCAACCCGCCTGCCAAGCGCGGTGACTAAGGCAAAAACCTCCCTATGAGCGACGATACAAATTCACGGCCCCCAATTCCCGGTAATCGCACTATTCCTGGCCACGGTACCGGCCATGGTAACGGTGCGATGGGGGGTGCTAAGAATCCCCGGGCTACGGCAGGGTACCACAAACGGCGACTGTTTCTGGCCACGTATAATGGACGCTCTCTGCGGCTGGACGAACACCTGACAGAATTGGAAGTAGAGTTAAGTCGTATTAACTGGGATATAGTAGGTCTATCAGAAACCCGAAGACAGGGCGAGGACACGATGACACTAGATTTCGGTCACTTACTCTACTTCCGAGAAGGACACCAACCATCCCAAGGTGGCGTCGGCTTTTTGATCCACAAGTCACTCAGAAGCAATGTCGTGGAGGTTGGCAGTGTGTCGGCAAGGGTGGCATACCTTGTCTTAAAGATAACCGAGAGGTATGCCTTGAAGGTTATACAAGTGTATGCCCCAACGTCTACATATACTGACGAAGAGGTCGAAGCCATGTACGAAGACATAGTGAAAGCTATGTCTCGTACCAGTACCTTCTACACAATTGTTATGGGTGACTTCAATGCCAAAGTGGGAGTACAAGAAGATGGTGAATCGAGGGTAGGAAAATTCGGCTATGGGCGCAGGAATCATCGGGGGCAAATTCTGGTAAACTTCCTTAAGGCTCAGGGATTATTTCTGATGAATTCATTTTTCCAGAAAAAGCCCCAAAGGAAGTGGACCTGGCGAAGCCCCGATAACACAGCGATGAATGAGATCGACTTCATTTTATCCAATAAGCGCCAAATATTCAGGGATGTCTCCGTGATCAACAGGGTAAACACTGGAAGTGATCACCGCCTGGTAAGAGGCACCCTGAATATTAACACTAAAATCGAACGATCGCGGTTAATGAAGTCGACTCTTAGACCAACTCTGCCCCAAGTCGAAGCTGGTTGCGAAAGCTTCCAATTGGAACTACAGAACCGATTTGCCATGTTGGAAACCAGGCAGGACATTGACGACGCCACCAATAGTCTTGTGCGTGTCATCCGCGAAGTGGGCCAAAATTACTTTTGACAAAAGAGCAATGGACGTAAGTCGAAGCTCTCAGGCGAGACTCTGAACGAGATGACGAGGAGACGAGAACAGCAGAATATGACGCTATCTGAGTGTCAGGCACTTAACAGGAAGGTTAAAAAACTAATAAGGCGTGACACAAGACGAGCTAATAACCGGAATATTGAAGATGCCATAGCACTCAATAGGGGCTCAAAGGTTCTTGCAAAGTCACATACCTCCTGTTGTCACCTGACAAAACTCAGAACCACACAAGGCACAACCGTCACCTCAAAACCAGAGATTCTCGCTGAAGTCGAAAAGTACTATGGCGATTTATACTCATCACGAGTACCTCCACCTGAGTCCCACAGTGCGGATGACCCACGAGCCAGACTGACACGCCACCAATCAGACGATCTTCCCGACATCGATTTGGGCGAGATTAGGATTGCTCTCGGACAACTTGGAAACAACAAGGCTCCAGGAGATGACGGAATTACCTCAGAGCTTCTTAAAGCAGGAGGCACACCAGTTCTAACTCTGCTGAGAGAGCTGGCTAACATCTTCGATTCCGTCCTCCATAATGGTACTACACCGAAGACATGGAGCAGAAGTGTGGTGGTTCTGTTTTTCAAGAAGGGTGATAAAGCTCTTCTGAAGAACTACCGCCCCATTTCACTTTTAAGCCATGTTTACAAGTTGTTTTCGAGGGTAATCACGAATCGTCTTGCCCGGAAATTCGATGACTTCCAACCCATTGAGCAGGCTGGGTTTCGAAAAGGCTTCAGTACCGTAGACCACATACACACACTTAGGCAAATAATACAGAAGACCGAGGAATATAATCAGCCTCTATGCCTAGCGTTTGTGGACTACGAAAAATCCTTCGATACCATTGAGACCTGGGCTGTTCTGGAATCCATGCAGAGATGCCTAATTGACTATCGGTATATCCAGGTGTTGAAGTGTTTGTACGAAGCCGCAACCATGACCGTCCAAGTACAGGATCAGAGCACAAGACCAATCCAATTGCATCGCGGGGTAAGACAGGGGGATGTAATCTCCCCGAAACTTTTTACCAATGCATTGGAGGACGTCTTCAAGACGCTCGATTGGAACGGACGCGGCATTAATATCAATGGCCAACACATTACACATCTGCAATTTGCCGACGACATTGTCATCATGGCGGAGACTCTGCAGGATTTGGAAGAGATGCTAAACAGCCTGAGCGATTCTTCAAGACGAGTAGGTCTCGGGATGAACATTGAAAAGACCAAAATCATGTCAAACCAACATTTTAATTATATATATGTAATTGTATTTAAATAAATTAATTGTAAGTGTTTTTATTATATACATAGTTAAGAGATTCATCGATCCTAATTTAAAACCTCCATTTTGTTTGTGAGCAGAAAGGTAAAGTAATTAACTCATTATTGGCGCGACTTGTGATTCGTTGAATGTTTTCAAATGTGTTATTTGGATTTTTAAGAGTGATCGATTGAGTATTTACATCAATTTTAATGATTTCTGTTTTTATAAAGACCAATTCAAAATACCAGTGCAAAAAGCATAATATTAATAAACCTCATTTAAAAAAACAAATACGAACTGACACTCAGTTACATGGATGGATAATGTCGATAGTTTCAAACACGTCACTAGTCAGCAGTCACGTCGTACGTACCAACAACACCTGGTAATACACGAACTTCCAAGAATTGAACCGTTGTTTATTTTCGTCTATCTGTGTATTTACTGTGTTTTTTATTCTGTATTTACTTCATACGTTACTTTAACAGTCAAAATATAATGTAATGAATCATCATCATATATTCTTCATGATGAAACGGTAATTGACTTCATTTGATTTTCATTCGTGTATAAACAGTACAGTAACAGCCTGTAAATGTCCCACTTACTGGGCTAAGGCATACTCTCCCATTTTGGGGAGAAGGTTTTGGAGCTTATTCCACCGCGCTGCTCCAATGCGGGTTGGTTGAATACACATGTGCCAGAATTTCAGTGAAATTTGACACATGCAGGTTTCCTCAATATGTTTTCCTTCACCGTGAAGCACGAGATGAATTATAATTACAAATTAACTACATGAAAATTTAATGGTGCTTGCCCGGGTTTGAACCCACGATCATCGGTTAAGATTCACGCGTTCTAACCACTGGGCCATCTCGGCTTTTTTATCGTGGATAAAAGTTACCACTAATCATATATTCTACCGCAAAACAGCAATACTTAGTATTAAGTTCCGGTTTGAAGGGTGAGTTAACCAGTGTAACTACAGGCACAAGGGACATAACATCTTCGATTCCAAGGTTGGCGCATTGGCGATGAAAGGATTGGTTTATATTTCTTATATCGCGAATGTCCATGAGCGGTGGTGACCATTTACCATTTGGTGGCCTATTTGCCTGTCTACCTATATAAATAAATATATAATAATAAAAGTATATTTAATACTATTCAACCAGCGGTCGATATTCAACCATCATCATTGGAAATTTGAGGATACACATATGAATACACCCGTTTCTAACTTGATAAAACTGAAGCTCGTCAATAGATACAGGTAATACCGTATGGTTAAATATAGACGCCGGGTATAAAACGAACATCCAATGATTTACAAATTAAAATCAATACACACTCAAGGACAAGACATAGAGAACACTGCTCGTATCGAATGGCCCTTTTAGAGGAAGCTGTTTCCATTACACTATAAATGACGTTGAAATTAACGGTCTTAGTTATAAAAGTTTAGCGGGTGATTATAACGCTGTCTTCTTCTTTCGATTGTTAAATTAATGATGAGAGAAAGAGAGAAATCATTGTTTAACTTAACACGCTAAAATGTTTAGTAGTTAAGTAAGGAGGTACACTTTTAAGTATGTATTTACTACAGTGATTTTCTGGTAGACCTCATTTCATTACTCCTGTGTAATGTTGACAACCGACTTATGGTGATATACCATATTGATGCGTGTATTATTAAACCGGAACCGTACCGTAACAGCCTGTGATTGTCCAACTGCTGGGCTAAAGGCCTGCTCTACCCTTTTGAGGAGAAGGTTTGGAGCTTATCCCACAACGCTGCTCCAGTGCGGGTTGGTGGAATACAGATGTGGCAGAATTTCAGTGAAATTAGACACATGCAGGTTTCCTCACGATGTTTTCCATTACCGTACAGCACGAGATGAATTATTATCCCAAATTAAGCACATGAAAATTCAGTGGTGCTTGCCCGGGCTTGAACCCACGATCATCGGTTAAGGTTCACGCGTTCTTACCACTGGGCCATCTCGACTTTTTTTGTATATGTAGTATTGTTGAAATGTTACAATTATTATGATCATTGTCGCATATCACTTGACATTTCACGACCGTTTTCGGTGGTGAGTTTCGAGAGTCTTCTGCAAGACTTACTGATAATATATGGTACATATTGCTTTTAATTAAAATTTTATCTTTAAGGCTAACCAACTAAACCGATTTTGATGAATGAAAATGAAATGATGAACTGAAAGAATGAAGCAAGCTACTTTTTTTACCTCACCATGCATGCAGGCAATGCTAATTTTAATATATTAAACTAATGTTTTTGTTACATATATTAAAGCGAGTATCTTATTTACATTATAATATAATTCGCGCCGTGACAATTCAATTACATCAAAATGGCTAACACACTATTCGCTAACTCGGATGTCGAACAGAGGTGCTACTTTGCAAGGACATACTAGAATACAACACGATCGTGAAATGTCAGAATATGATAATGTTAGATTAATTATGATAATTATAAAGTCAGTCAGTTTTCAAGTTATAAAAATTTCGAAAATTACTCATAATGCACTGTACAAAGAATTATATAATTAATCAATAAATGAACCCGTTTCGATAAAATTTTGCCGTTACAGACGCGCGGCAGATATTGAAATTGACAGATAATAAAATAAATATACTATATTACTATAATAATATATAGCAACAAGATGAGCATTGAAAGTATGACGACATAAAGGAGCATCATAACGTGTGCCGTCCCGGCATACGTCTTAACCCTAAGCGAGCAAATAATCTCTCATAATAAAACATACGCGAAAATATAACCTCAAAAAATTTTTTTAAGACCGAAAAATATTTTAAATCTAAATATATCTATAATATATTTTTAGATACTAATGGGTAAGCGCTCACATGTGTGATAAGTAGATGCTACAAATTTGAATATCAATTATTCACAAGCCCCAACTTCTTATCGCGTCGTGATAAGTCATATTTTAAGATAACAAACCAGCAAAATAACGCGGTACAGACTATAAATCACATTCGCATCTCGTACTTCGTAGTGCGGTAAAAAAAGTGGCTTTGACAAGACGTATTTAATAATTTTTAATAGATTGATAACAAAAACAAACGTTTTGACATCGTTTTTTGTGAGAAATATAGCGATCATATAATGTAAGTATATTTTTTGTGTTATTATGATGTAATAATTAAAAATATTTGAATTATTTATGTTGTTTAATATAAAGAAAACTTTATTTTCGATTTATTTACGACAAATAACGAATGAATGCTTTTGTGTTTTTTTTTCTATTTTAATAACAGTAAGTAGGTATATTTATTGTAGATATACAATTTGTCTATATATTGTAAGTTGAAGGAAAACATCGTGAGGAAACCTGCATGTGTCTAATTTCACTGAAATTCTGCCACATGTGAATTCCACCAACCCGCATTGGAGCAGCGTGGTGGAATAAGCTCCAAACCTTCTCCTCAAAAAGGAGGAGAGGAGGCCTATAGCCCAGCAGTGGGACTTTCACAGGCTGTTACAATTACAATTACAATTACAATTGTAAGTTAGAGGTATCTCAAGTCTAAGTGTTAAAGGAGTTCTTAAGTATGAAGTTTTTATACTTTTTTATTTTTTAAATGATGCAGAAGTTATTCTTTCTTTTTTAAATATTGATTTGTGTCGTGTTTTCAAACGGCTTTGTTAATTTTATTAATTAAAATATGATTTATACCATTTACACCCAATTTAAATAGTTCTTATGTAAATAAAGCGTTGCTTATGTTTATCCATATATTTAAAAAAACCTGTTAAAATTATAGGTGGTATTTCTAAATTCATTTTCTATATTGGAGCTTGATGTAAGCAAACAATAAACATTTTAAATTCAAATAGACTTTTATAAGTACTTTTGTACCGTCATGATTTACTACCGGTTGTAACCCCCAATTAGCCATTTTAATTTTAAAGCAGGCTGTTTACACACACACAGATTGACACTTCTATTTTATTTATTTTAAGCATAAATAATGTCCTACAGACCGATTTCGGCCACGGCGACCAATCACAAGAGTGATTAGCCAACTACGCAGGAGATATTATAGTGCACAAGAGTGTGCGCAAACACAGCTGCACTCTCTATTCCCTAACTCTCATAAACCGATTGGAAGGCAATCCGATACAACCGGAAAGAGTTCAGGCCCAGGACCAACGGCTTTACGTGCTTTCTGAAGCGCGGGAGTGTACACACTTCCAACTACCGGGCTGCTACTGAGAGTTTTCCAATAGAAAAACCCAATAACTTTTTATTGGCCCGGCCTGGGAATCGAACCCAGGCCCTCCGGGTCTGCGGCCTTATTTTAAGCCACTAGACCAACGAGGCAGTCAGTATTAGTATTTTAAGCGTAGAATAATGGAAAACAGAAGTATGTACCTAGGTGAATTTTATTTTGTATAAGTTTTGATAGTTTCAACCGATTCTGATGAAAAAATAAACGGTACTTAGGATTACTCCTTACAGTTCAATTATTTGACCTTTGAAGGACCCCATTCCGAAGCGATTATAGTAGAATATTTTTTGCCTGGGTTGGAGGCCTAGGCATTACAGGCCCAGGCGTAAATCCGGGGCTGGAACTGACACAATATCCGATCATGTATTCGAAAACTTTAAATTTTCGTAAAAAAATAGAAGAACAACATTAAATCCATTTTGTCGATATAAAATATCAGTGTACTGACTAAATACGTGATAATACCTTCCGACGTCATCTCTGAATATTTGTCTTACTGGTTAGTTAGAATTATATGTTTTTCGGTATGTAGACGAAAGACCGTACGTAGAAAAAATACCTCATAAATAATTTCTATACGTTTTTCTTGTATGAGTACTATTTTTTCTAGACTTTTAAGTAAAATACTATCGTTTCTGTAGTGCGGTTCGCCCTAAAAAATAAAGTTGGCAACTCTTAATATTCGTTATAGCGGCAACGTCTATGGACGGTTGTTCATTTGCCTATTTTACAAAAAAAAAACACTTCGCTCGCGCTGCCTAATTTATCAAAATCTGTAAATTTTCACATTAGGTAGTATACAACTGAGTTATTTTTGGTTAACTTTCATCCACATGGGTAAAAAAAAGTGGTTAGAATTTATAAATCTTAACCGAAGGTTATGGGCTCAAACCCGCTCAAACAAATTCGAGTGTTTGTGCTTAATTCAATCAGTGCCCGCAACGCCGACCAGGGCCCTTCAGGGTAGAGCGAGATTATCATTCAGCGCATTTTGGTTGGTATTTTCACTTCACATTTAAGTTAATGTTACATAAATAATAATTACCACATTTATATAAATTAAAACAACGCTTATGTATCCCTGGAAATTGTTTTTGACATTTTCGCGCCCGTTTTCGTCTAGAGCGATCGTCGCTCTCGCCCAGAGCCGGCGCTCCGCGGTAAAGGAAATAATAACAATAATAACTTTTATTTCAGACCATAGTCCATAACAAAAAAATAGTTAGTTAATAAGAAAAAAAGCTTACCCTATGTTTGTGCCATCTACCTACCTACCCTTCAATATATACCCCTAAATGTTAAGAAGAAACCTATGTCTTGGATGATATTCAGCAAGTGTACCACGCGAATTTGAATAGCAGGCTAGTATAAAATCAAATCATATTAATTTACTCAGGATGACCAACAGTTTATTCAATAAATTTACAATATAAATAAATAATACGTAAAAAAGTTTGTCAAATATTGTTCTTATGAGTTATCACGCATAAAAAGTCACGAGATGATTGGAAATAATATTCTCAATACGAGATCTTAGCGAGCATCACGTTACATACACTCGGATTAAGATTAAGTAACATGTTACGTACAATATTATTTAACAAATAAGAATAATTCATTAAAGCCTTAAATATTTACAAATTAAAATTAGCTACCGTACAAATCATGACCGTGAAGTGTTTTATTTATATATATAGTATAGGTAGGCGGATGGGCAAATGGGCCAACTGATAGTGAGGGGTCATTGAAAGAAATATTAACCATTCCTTGCGTCGCCAATGCCTCGGGAGTGCGAGTGATCGATCGAGAACGAAACTCCATCTTCCCTCAGTGCACGTGTTTAGCGCGCGCCTTCACTTTCTTTACGCCTTTCATTATGTTTAAATATCTCATTGACTCGCCAACCTTGGATACTAAGATGTTATGTTCTTTGTGCCTATACTGGCTCACTCACTTCAAACCGGAACACGCTAAGTACTTCCGTTTGGCAGTGTAATATCTGAGGAGTTGGAGGTACCGACGCAGGCGAGCTTGCACAAAGCCCTACTACCAAGAAAGCTAGCAGCATTTCCCATTTGAATCGCAATTGCGATCCTCTGGGCGAAAAATGAACCAGCCCTCCTGTCACCAGGAGAGGCAATACGACAATTAGATAATAGGTTAAGTCATGTACTAACTGTGCCGTGGCCTTGTCCTTCTCGTATCGTGATAACTCAAGCATCTGACTTGATATGATTTTTTTTATTTAATAGTCAAAGCTTCATTGAATCATTGTAGATAAGATATCTTTGAAATCATAATCTTTTTAATCTATGATACTTATGTGTCATGTTTTATGTAATAACTAATGTACTATTCATTCATAAATGGAAATGGTGATAGTTTAAAAATTGCACGATCTTTGTTGCTGTTTAATTGCTTTTTTGGTCTAAATAAAATTATATATTCGATAAATGTCGCAGTAAGTTTTATCGTATTCTTTCTTTCTTCCCATAAATATTTTTTTTTATGTTATATATATACATTATAAAGTACAAATTAGTTCGTCTACAGCAGCAGCCTGTAAATGTCCCACTGCTGGGCTAAGGCCTCCTCTTCCTTTTGAGGAGAAGGTTTTGGAGCTTATTTCACGGCGCTCCAATGCGGGTTGGTAGAATAAACATGTGGCAGAATTTCAATGAAATTACAAACATGCAGGTTTCCTCACGATGTTTTCCTTCACCGTCAAGCACTAGATGAATTATAAACACAAATTGAGCACGTGAAAATTCAGCGGTGCTTGTCCGGGTTTGAACCCATGACCATCGGTTAAGATTCACGCGTTCTAACCACTAGGCCATCTATATCGTCTATCGATATGTAACTTCTGTTTTTATCTATCCTTAGATTATCTTCTGTAATAATTGTCGTATCTCACATGTTAAAAATCGATTTATTTATGCTATTATGGACATGCTTTAATTGTTATTATTATAATCAACTAGATTCCTTGGCCCGCGTATAAAGGGAGTGGGGAGCTATTACGTACCCTACGTCCTTTCTGGACGAATATGCAAGAAAAGACAACATTTTTTTTATTTACAATATCACTAACGGCGTCAATACCTGGTGGTATCGTGTTGTATTTCGTGTTTATAATTTATTTCTTGCTCGTCTTAGAAGAACCACTATAAATTTGCATGACACGTCGGATGAAAATCTTCCACAAGATGTGTACCAATCAGCATTGGATGCTTCAAGCCTTGCCCTCAAAAATGGGAGTTTTGGCCCAGCAATGGGACATTTACACGCTTTTTCTTTAAGTTGACATAACGGTTCCATTTAAGTTTGCCTGTCAATTACAGACTGACAGAAAAATGCCTTGGCAGCGACCTGATGATGTGCCATTAGGGAAAGTATGGGGACGATTCAAAGGGAAGGAGAGGAATGGTGTACCTGGATTAATGTAAGTTTTAAATAATGGAATGATAAATAAAATTATTTTAATGACTACGAAAGTGACAATTAGTGAAAAATTACAATCAATCCGTAAATGGTATATAGGTGTATAAACAAAAACCAATTGTAACAATAACACATGGTGGTAGGGTTTAAGTCGACGCTACATTTTGACGGAGCGGTTGGCGTGACTGGTAGATTGCTTTTCACGCCGAAGGTTGTGGGTTCGATTCCCACCCAGGACAGACATTTGTGTGCATGAACATGTCTGTTTGTCCCGAGTCTGGGTGTAATTATCTACATAAGTATGTATTTACAAAAGAAAAGTAGTATATGTAGTATATCAAAGTAGTATATGTTGTCTGGTTTCCATAGTACAAGCTCTGCTTAGTTTGGGATCAGATGGCCATGTGTGAATAATGTCTCAGGATATTTATTTATTATGCCGTCATGCCGCGCCATCACCACTATGTAATGCTTTGTAGTTTTACTAATCTATACTAGATAAAGAAACTTAATATGTTTTTATTTACGTTACCTCATATTTTGGTTTTCATTAATTATAAAATATTATTCATTTCATTTCATTAATAATAAATAATCCAGATATTTATGTACTCATTTAAATATATTCTTTTTTTAATATCAGGTACCAGATCCGTGATATGGATGAAGCTCACAAAGAAAGGTGCTTAAGTTTGATGCAGGAGACATTCTTGCGTGACGAGCCCTTATGTCAAGTTTTGGGTAACTTCAGATTTTAATTTTCTTGTTTCGTCTTTTCCTTCCTGTGAATCTATTCTATATATTATAAAATTTACTCTACTCTACTTTTATTAGAGTTATTTCGATATTATTAAGCCTTAGGTACAATCTGTTCTGAAAATCGAAAAACCGATTCAATCGGTTTCTTTTCAAAACAAAACAGACTAGATGTCGCTAATCTTTACTAATATTATAAATAAGTAAGATTTGATTTGTGTTTTTTTTTTTAATGAATAAACTCAAAATCTGCTAAACCGATTCGATAAAATCTTTCAGCTACAAAAGTTACATTATCAGCTAGTTTCATATAAATCGCGATAAATATATCTTTTATACGCATTTTGAACGTAAAAACTGTATGAAAGGAAGTTACAATTTTGTCATCAACACATAACGCAGACAAATAATACTGCGTAAGAGTGAAACATAACATAAAAAAAAACAATAATGTTTCTTAATAAGCCGAGATGGCCCAGCGGTAAGAACGCGTGAATCTTAACCGATGATCGTGGGTTCAAACCCGGGCAAGCACCACTGAATTTTCATGTGCTTAATTTGTGATTATAATTCATCTCGTGCTTTACGGTGAAGGAAAACATCGTGAGGAAACCTGCATGTGTCTAATTTCACTGAAATTCTGTCACATGTGTATTCCACCAACCCGCATTGGAGCAGCGTGGTGGAATAAGCTCCAAACCTTCTCCTCAAAAAGGGAGAGGAGGCCTTTAGCCCAGCAGTGGGACATTTACAGGCTGTTACGGTTCTTAAATATGGTATATAATCAATTGTAAAATTCTTTTATAGATTTGAAAAGTGATCCAGACTCAATTGAAACTATTCGAAAAAACTGGATGACTATGCTGGATCAGAGAACATCGATAGCTTGTTTTACAGAAGAGAATGGGGAGCCAAAGGAACTGGTGGGCTTTAACATACTAACGGTGTATCGTATAGACGATGAAAAAGAGGATATTGAAAAGGTAAACGGAGTTGCCTGGAGCGGTTTACAAGGTAGTAGGGCTTTGTAAGCAACGTCTATGGGCCTGGTAACCTGGTGGCCAATTTGCCCGTGCATGATCGCGTCTCTCTACATTCACTGGTGGTAGAGCTTTGTGCAAGCTCGTCTGGGTACCACCCACTCATCAGATATTCTACCGTAAAACAGCAGTACTTGGTATTGTTGTATTCTGGTTTGAAGGGTGAGTGAGCCAGTGTAATTATAGGCACAAGGGACATAACATCTTAGTTCCCAAGGTTGGTGGCGCTATGGTGATGTAAGCAATGGTTAACTTTCTAATTCCTATGTTTATGGGCGTTGGTGACCACTTACCATCAGGTGCACCCATATGCTAGTCCGCCTTCCTATTCAGTAAAAAAAATATTAGTATTTTTAAATTGTAGACCAGAATATCTTTGATAACTGATATAGTCTCTTCTTCACCAGTTCCCCATCGTCTTCCGTAACCAGAATCCATGTTTCGCTGCAGGTAAAAGGTGAACAATGGAAGAAGATTTTAAAAACTTTAACACGTGCTGAAGGCCTTGTTGATGTGTATTCAAAATATGAAGTTGATACATATTTATCGTCCAGTGGATTGACCGTTTTACCTGGACACAGGGGTCAGAATATAGGAGCCAGGTTGATAGAAGCCAGGTAAATACTAACCTTATATAGCTGGACAAACGTGCAGTTACCATGGCAAGTGGCCTTATTGATTGACAATGACTTTTCAATCAGGAACACGACGATCCAAAGTATTAATGATTAGGGTTAATATTGTTGATCGCGTTAATCATCTTTGAACAATTAATTTTGCCATTTTATGAGCAATATGCTGACAAGTATTTTGTAAATTTATGATGTAAAGGTTTTCCTCATTTTTTTTTAATAAGAAAAAACAAAATACGTTTTGTTTATTGTTTAATTTTTTTGTATAATTAATAAAATATTTGGGTCCACACCTTCGTTGCCCTAAGACTAAAATACTTTCAATTCGGCCCTGACGTTGATGATGTCACTTTTTAAAAAGACCATTATAAGGACTAAGCTATACCCTGAAACACTCCTTATAATAATCAATTATTGGCATTTATAATGTTTAGCCATTAATGAGATTATCACGGACACACAGACAGAAAGACAAATGTAATAAATGTTATTATTGTTTTGGTAACTCGAAAATAGACATAATTATTTAAAAATGGGCACTTATTTTGCAATCACAGACATACATATCAATATTATTAATTTGTATACATGAAACAAATATTTAAATTTATATTTTCAGGGAGCAACTCTGTAAGGAATACGGTATAAAGGCAGCGTGCACGGTATTCACAGCGAAAACATCACAAATATTAGCGGCTAAGTGCGGCTACGAAGTTTTAGCCACGTTACCATACTCCGACATGTTACAGGAAGGAATCGATTTAACAGGCTGTCAATGTTCTGAAGCTAAAGTTATGGGAATCAAGTTTTAGTAAAAGCTATATCTATACACCATTAAAAATGTTGGAGTAAAGATAAACAAACCATAGATTTCCACATTCCATGCGATTATGTAACAGCTCTGCTATATTGTTCACTACAAACAGTTCTCGAATAATATATATTTATTTATAACACAACACCCTTCCACTCAACTAGGGACTTATATCTACATTAATTTTTATAGTATAACTCAGAATTGCTAGATACCAACAGCTCTTTCTTCAAAAATGGATGATTTTCATTAACCTTAGGAGTCAAATTTTCAATAATCCTACCTTAGTGCTAACCTGTGTAAGAGGTATCCGTATGCATATTTCTTGATGCTATCAACAGCAGTATGGGCTGTGCATCGGTCATTCAGTCAATTATTCTTTTATATAAATAGATATCGACCAATGATATCGCTTCAAATCGGTGTCAATATATTGTGTTTTTACTCCTCTTGTGGTTAGAACAGGCTATAGTCAATTATGTGTTATTAATTTTTATTCAGCGCAACCAAAGCAATGTTTTTGTTCTATATTTAAAATATTTATTAATAATGTTATTTAATAACATAAATATATTATTATTTTAATTACTATAGGAATAGTGTAGCAGTGTAATTATCATTTAAAATTCGTTTAGAAATCAGTTATGGTTGCCGCCATTTTGAATGCAATTTGTGGGTACGCGTCAGGCAGATTATCATCTAACACATGCTGGTTTCCTCACAATGTTTCCCTTCACCGTCAAGCACGAGATGAATTATAAACACAAATTAAGCACATGAAAATTCAGTAGTGCTTGACGGGGTTCGAACCCTCTATCTATATCTATGTTAATTTTTTAACAATATTATTATTATATTAATAATTAAGATTACGTGGTAAGTAAAAACAATATATTTTATAAGATTTATTCATTGTTATAGATAAAATATACACAAAATAATTTATTATAAATAAATTTGTTATCAAAACTTCTATTAATTTTATTTATTCGCCTTAATTTAATACTTACTAATACTTGAACAACACAAATTGTCATGGTTATATAAATGCAGGAGTTCATACTTTACAATAGTTAATGATGTTATGTTATATTTTGATATCATAAATAATAATTTTTAAAAACTTCAAATAATTCTTGATTTATTGGAATTTTTATAATATTATATTATAGTTTTTTTTTTTTATTATTGTATTGGTAACCAGACTGTAAAATTGGCCACCTCTTAAATCATAATAACCCCTTACATCAACAATGCGAAAACAATCAAGGGAATTAAGATATTTGTTCCTTGACCCTATGAGTATCTACCCACTCCCAAGACGGGTTTGCACAAAGCAATACCACCAAGTAATATATGTAGATTATAATATAATATTATAAACCTGAGATTAAGGCTGTTGAAAAGTTAAAATATCAAAGAATAATTTTTATCCAATCACAGACCAACACATAATAGACAATCTTAATTTTTTTTTTGTTTCTTATAATAATTTACAAATTCATTTAAAAAAAAAAAAAACTATAAATTTTAAACTAAATCGTTTATCAAATAAGTTCATATATATACGATGTAATCAACATATATAATATAAAAAAATATCCAAAAAAACTTTGGCCTTGACGATATTGCTATATGATAAGATAAATATAACTATTTACGGCTTCACTTTATATAAACATTGATTAGCGTGTGTTTAGTTAAACTTGCTCGTCTTCTTCTTTCAAATGCCAAATCAATGAACCAGAAAGAGAGAAATCATTGTTTAATTAAACAGTCGCCAAGCAACATTCGTACATAATGCCATTAATACTTTTATATTAAAGAGCATTTCTACTAAAATGAATTGTATTAAATATATATATAACTTAACAAATAAGTTAAAAGCACAAAATATTTTAAAAGCATACTTGTAGATCATCAGATTAGCATCTTCAAACAAAATCTTCATATAATAATATTTCATACATTACTTTCAATTAAATTAAGTAAGAGTATAAAAAAAGAATGATAAAAAAATTAACTATACTTAAATTTATGTCTTTTAAATACGAAGAATAATTTTAATAAATGACATACAATTTCGTTTTTAATTAATTCAATTATTAAAAGTTTATTAAGAACTATAATAAATTTTTAAAAAAAATTAATCGGAATGTTATAAACAATATACACCTATTGCCTATTCCAATTGATTGAGTAAAGATAGACAAACCTTAGATTTACATATTCCATACGATTCGCTAACAGCTCACTATATTATGCAATACAAACAGTTCGGGATTAATATAGCTTTATTTATAATACAACACTATTCCACTTAACTACTTATATCCACTTAAATTTTTCTTCCACAGTTCTGATAGTTGATACAAACAACAATGACAATACCATATGTATATATTTATCCCTTTTCTGCTTCGATCACTAATAAAAACTAGATACACAATCGGCTTCAAAAAACGTCCTCACCGAATGAGCACCCATTTGAACATTTGGGGGCTCTTTTAACTTAGTACCATTCGGACGCGCCGACAGTAAACACGCCTCAGTGCTCTTTCAAAAATGCAGAAATCACACGTCTAGGACGCTGAAAAAGGATGGAGTTTCATATTTTCGGTAATTATTAATTGTACCATTATATAATTGTTATTACTGTGTTGTAAAAACTGGTATCTCTTTAGGAAAACATTTTTACAAACTAAATCGTAATAAACACCACGTGATATAAAGCATGACAATTTTAAAGACTCTTGATAAACGTGTTATTCATACTATCGCGTGCCCACTTAAATTGTTCGGGTTACATGGGTTGTGTCAACAACAATGGAACATATTTGGTGGAGACGATGGTGTTAGTTTTTGTTTTTTGTTTTTATGAAAAATATGATTATGCATTTCTATTGTTAAATTAACTTCTTTACTGTGTCTATAAATATAGTAGTAAAATATTATTGATTTAAATTTTAACTGAAGTAAAAGTAGAAGAAGGTTCTCAATTTGAATCGATTTTTATTTTATGTATGTATACCGATTATTCCGTGATTAATGGACAGTTTTGAATCATTCAAATTTATTTTTGACAGATTATAATAGGCTTTGAAAGATTATAATTAGACTTATATGAACTAAACCGTCTATAGCCAAGTTCTTGTTTATACTAGACCATCTAAAGGCTTGGCATCGACTCCAAAGCGAGAATTAAAGATTTATTGCAACATTTTTGCTTAGTCAGTTTTTTTTCTTGATATTATTTTTTGACTACATGTGATTACATTGATGATGAGAGATTTTATAATGGTTTTTAGCTTTCCCCTAGATCCTGTGTGGTGTGGCGAATGGATATGTGTTATAATAGCACGTCAAAGATCCGAAGAATTCTTTTAGCCGACCCAACGAAGCGTTGTATGTTCGAAGTATTTTTTAGAAAGTGATAAATATGTAACTATATTTTGATGATTGATTATGTAAATAAATAACTATGTCTATATCTATCTTAGTTTCATTGATTATTAATGTCGTTCCCTATTAATAATAAATTATGTTTAAAACACAAAATACACCTTTGACTAAATTACAAAAAAAAAACCATTTCAAATTTAAGTATGAAAATAAATATATTGTACAGTTCGGCTCCATTCATGCCTTGTGCTAGCGGCGAGCCTACCTCGTAAAATTTTATTACTATTATTATATTGCTTTTGTTATCGTTTTTTAAATTCTACTTTAAGTTAACAACGTAAGGTTGAATTTGTAATGTATGTATAGACCAGCTATTGTCGATCTAAATATGCGTGTGTGTAAATATGAGTATGAGTTGTGAATACAACTTTAAGCGATGACCTTAAGATTGAATTGAAAATGATTTTTGTACGGGAGTGTGTATCTAGTTCTTATTAGTGATCGAAGCTTTTCTGGCTTGTATCTACGCTATTTCAGCGCAAAATTTTCGGCCAATATCACTTACCATATATTATTCAAGATTTCAACCAATGATTGCGTCAATGAAATGTCAAAATTATTTATCTATCTTTACTCTGTGATCGAAATAAGCTTTACAAAGATATTTTCAAATATCATGTTCACACTTCACAATATCTATAAAACGCTTCGTTTTGCAATATACGTACTATCAAAATGCTTATAAAACAGACCTGTATTTGTTATAAATAAAACTATTATAATTACTATACTTTCTTTTTAATGTCGTAGTTTTATACGTCGTTGACAACGTGATAAAAATTTCGGATAATGAAAATAATGTTAATAAAATTATAAACTAGATTGCTGTAGGTTTCGCGGATTATGATTGGTCAATTTGACAGTTACTATGGCTGTTGTAAGACTTTGTATTTTGATTGGTCGATAACGATTTGACAGGATTCGAGCTGTAGTAAGTCTCGTGCGATTTGATTGGTCGATTTAATTAATTATTTGACAGGAAATCTGTATAATAGTTCTTACGTATTTAAGATAGGGCAATTTGATAGTGCAAATACTAATTATTTTATTACTATTTACTATAAACAGTTATTGCATTTGCAGAAAAAAGTCTTGTGCAACATCCGAGAATGGACGGGAATCGCGAGTGCTGCCGAACTCTTTCGCCTCGCGAAGAACAAGGAGTATACAAAGCTGACTACCAACCTTCGCTAGTCGGATTGGTACTCGAATAAAAAAAAATTGCAATTGGACTAAAGCTATAGTCCATACATCAATGTGCATACATCAATATATGAATATTCGTTTAATTTTATTACACATTTTATTTATCAATAACGTACCAATGCATAAAATCATGAAATGTGTACAGCAAAATTGTGATTTAATTGAATTTGGTCCATTGTGTGCGTGTGTTTTCATTATACCACGAATATGACAATAGCTTTACGAGTTATATATTTATATATATATAAAAGTATAGCAATTACAGGCAACACTTTCAAATTACTATAAATTAATCTTACGAAACATGACTGTAGGTATTGGTCTAGAGTCCTATTTCCTTAGTTTCTCGATAAGCCATTCGCTTGTAAGTTCATCTATCTCTCTCACTTCCAACAGCCGAGGAGCGCCGACGGCTGCAGCCAGTGCACGTTGAGTGCCCGCGTACATAACCTGAAATTGATCAATGCAAAACTATACATTACCCTCTTTGTATATCAACTGGGATCGAGAAACTTCTGGTTTTCATCCTAAAAAGAATGGTGGAGGCGTTCTCATTGCAATATCCACAAATATTGATTCTAAACGTCTTCAAACATGCGAGTCGAAATGTGAGGATTTATGGGTATCGCTTGCCGTGACGAATAAAATGGTACAAATGTGGCTCTGCTTATTTGCGCTGTATATCTTCCTCCTCCGCTTCAAAAGCATGTTCTTGACGAATTCATTGACAGCTCGAATCGTGTGTTTGATATTTATAATTCCAATAACATCTTAATTGCTGGCGATTTTAATCTGGGGAATATTACTTGGTCTCTCAACTCTATTTCTTATAACAACACTAGTATAATGAACAATAAATTGATTGATTTTATTTCGCTAAATTCACTTTGTCAATATAATGATGTACTTAATAATTATAACAAATGTTTGGATTTAATCCTTTGCAATACTCAAATTACTGAATTAATAGCTAGCGCCTCACCACTTTCGATAACAGATTCGCATCATCCTCCTTTGCAAATGTTGTTGCCATTTAGAACATCTAAAAACTTATCCTACAATACTGATGCACGGTTCTGTTTCTTTAAAGCAGACTTTGATAGTATAATTAACGAACTCAACAACATTTGCTGGGATGACACTTTGTGCGGCTACAATTCAGTCGACGGCATGATTTCTGCTTTTTATAATATCTTGCATGGTATCATTTCTAAATACGTACCTAAATATAAATATAAAAATAAAAACAACAAATATCCAATTTGGTACTCTTACGCTCTAAAAAACTCATTGAAAGAGAAATATAAATTTAGGATGAAACTGCGCGCTTATAACAATAATCCTTTAGACCAATTAACTTTTACGCTGATAAAAAAGAGATGTGCAATTTTAATGTCGTTAGTTATAAAGAATATAGAACACGCCTGGAGTCTCTTTTACGATCTAATCCAAAATTTTTCTGGTCTTTTTATAAAAAGAAAAAAACAAATAATAGTATGTATCCGGCTCAAATGACTCTGAATGATGATACTGCTTCCAATGGCCCTGATATTTGCAACTTATTTGTGAGACACTTCAAATCGGTTTTCTGCGAGGAAGATGCCAACTCACACGACTCGCCTAATTCGATAGGCGACAAAACGGTTAACAACGTTTGTAACATCTATGTCACTCCAATTATGGTACTCAATGTTATAAAAAGAATGGATCCCCATAAAGGAGCAGGAGCAGATGGTATACCTGCATTATTTGTTAAAAAATGCGCATCTGCATTAGCATATCCTCTTTCCATCATTTTTAACAAATCTTTATCTACAGGAACTTTTCCGTCAGCCTGGAAGAAATCTTTAATTGTTCCACTATTAAAAAATGGAAATGCTGAATTAATCTGCAATTATAGACCGATTTCTATTCTCTCGATTATTCCCCCAATTTCATCCCGTGGGTGTCGTAAGAGGCGACTGAGGGAAAGGGAAAGGGGGGATGGGCAGCAGCGTCCCCCCCATAAGCATCTTACCCCCTACTGCGCTCGCCAACACGCCTGCCCAGCGTGGCGAGTATGGGCAAAACCTCTCAATGGTAGATGCGCCAAAAAAAGGCCCCCAGTTACCGGCAAGCCCGCTAGGCCCGACCAAGGTAGCGGTCGCGGTATCGGCAGGGCAGGGGGTGCAAAGAATCACCGGTTCATGGCAGGCTACCATAAAAGGCGACTAAATATGGCAACGTACAATGGACGCTCGTTAAGGCTGGACCATCACCTCGCCGAATTAGAAGTAGAGCTAAGTCATATAAACTGGCATATACTGGGGTTATCTGAAGTCCGAAGACAGGGGGAGGACACGATAACTCTAGAGTCCGGTAACTTACTCTACTTCCGCGAAGGTGATAACCTCTCCCATGGTGGTGTCGGTTTTCTGGTCAAAAAGGATCTCATTAGCAGCATTGTGGAAATCAGTAGTGTGTCGAACCGGGTAGCGTACCTTGTCCTAAAACTCTCCGACAGGTACTCTCTGAAGGTCGTACAGGTATATGCGTCAACTTCGGCATACTCTGATGATGTGGTCGAAGCAATGTACGAGGACATCGCAAAGGCCCTCAACAATACCTCGAAGGCCCACTACAATGTTGTTATGGGAGACTTTAATGCTAAAGTGGGAGTACATAATAGCGGTGAATCGAAAGTTGGACCTTACGGCTTGGGCTGCAGAAATCACAGGGGGCAAATGCTGGTAAACTTTCTCGAAGCGTAAGGGCTCTTTTTGATGAATTCTTTCTTTCAAAAGAAGCCCCAGAGGAGGTGGACCTGGCGAAGCCCCGATAACGTGACAAGGAACGAGATAGATTTTATCATTTCGAATAAAAGGCACATATTTAGAGATGTCTCAGTGATCAACAGGTTTAATACAGGAAGTGATCACCGCTTGGTTCGAGGCACTCTAGATATCGACTTTAAAGCTGAAAGATCGCGAATGATGAGGTCTACTCTCCGACCTACCATGCTCCAAGCTGCTCAAGGTGCCGAAAAGTTCCAAATGGAACTTCAAAATCAATTTACCGCGTTGGAAACCGTAAGCAGTATTGATGAGAAAACCGACACGCTGGTCAAAATACTGCAAAACACATCCCGCAAGTGTTTTCCGCCACAGAAAAGAGAACGCACCAAAACTCTCTGCTGAGACACTCGAGCTCATGAGGAAACGACGAGAACTACCATCGTTTTTTTTTTTTTTATTTATTTATTTATTTATTTGACAACACCAACAAGTAGTACAACAAAAATACACATTAAACAAAAGTCATAATATGTAAATGGGTAATTGCCTACTTTTTTAAAGGTGTTCTAAGATTACTTGGAAATTATAATATAAGTCAACATTGTAAAAAGTTAAGTGATAAAATAAAACATTATAGAATTAATAAAATTAAAGAGACAATCGGATACAGTCTTAATACAGTTTCATGTCAAAATTTAAAAATAAATTAAATTAATTAAATTAAGCAAAATTATCAATTGTGAGTTTAAATACATTGTAAGAGATTGTAAGATGTCATAATCAAATTAGAAAGTTTGAATTATACATAGGAATATTAATTTTATTTATTTTTGTCAGATAAGGCCTTAAACCGAAAAATAAAAACGCTGACGTGACGCGATCTCCGATGCTCCAATACCCGTGCCATCAAGGCTGCGATTGAGCAAAATCGAGGATCGAAAGTGTTCGCTCGCAAGTTTGGGAGGCCGCGTCTGACAAAACTTAAAACTGAAAATGGTGGGGTCGTTACCTCTAGGCCTGAGATTGTCGGAGAAGTAGAGAGGTTTTATGGGCAGTTGTTCTCTTCAAGATCGGATAAACCTGTGGGAATCAGTCCTGATGACCAGCGCGCCCCTCTTACGCGCCATTACTCCGAGGAGCTCCCGGTCGTTGACCAAGGCGAGATTAGGGCGGCTCTAGAACAGCTTAAAAACAACAATGCTCCGGGAGATGACGGAATCACAACAGAGTTGCTTAAGGCAGGCGGGACTCCGGTCCTGAAAGAGCTAGCAAGCCTCTTTAATTCCGTCATCCAACATGGCAAGACCCCGGAAACGGCGAGCGGGAGTGAGGTGGTACTGTTTTTCAAGAAAGGTGATAAAACCCTCTTGAAAAACTACAGACCAATCTCTCTCCTGAGTCACGTGTATAAGCTGTTCTCAAGAGTCGTCACGAACCGTCTCGCCAGACGACTTGACGAGTTCCAGCCCCCAGAGCAAGCCGGCTTTCGATCAGGCTACAGCACCGTGGATCACATTCATACTGTTCGGCAGATTGTGCAGAAGACCGAAGAGTACAATCAGCCGCTGTGTATGGCATTTGTGGACTACGAGAAAGCCTTCAACTCCATCGAAACCTGGGCAGTGCTCGACTCATTGCAGAGATGTCATATCGACTGGAGATACATCGAGGTACTGAGATGTCTATACAACGCCGCTACAATGACTGTCCACATCCAGGACTGTAAGGCGAAGGCGATCCAACTGCGCAGAGGGGTGAGACAGGGGGATGTAATATCTCCGAAACTGTTCACCGACGCGTTGGAAGACGTGTTCAAGACGCTGGATTGGACTGGATGTGGAGTCAATGTAAACGGCGAGTACATCTCACACCTTCGATTTGCCGATGATATCGTCATCATAGCGGAGTCGCTGGAACAACTAACCAGAATGCTGCGTAGCCTTAGTGAATCTTTCCGGCGTATCGGTCTCGGTATGAACTTGGACAAGACCAAGGTCATGTTCAATAGGCATGTTGTGCCCGGACCGATATACGTCGAAGGGAAACCTCTCGAAGTTGTTAGGGAATATACCTACCTAGGACAGGTTATACAAGTCGGTAGGAACAACTTCGAGAAGGAAGCCGATCGAAGAATTCGCTTGGGATGGGCAGCATTCGGCAACCTTCGTCAAGTCCTCACGTCGTCCATACCGCAATGTTTGAAGACGAAAGTCTTCAATCAATGCGTCTTACCTGCCATGACATACGGTGCCGAAACGTGGACACTAACTGCGGGACTAGTCCACAAATTCAAAGTCGCTCAGCGTGCTATGGAGCGAGCTATGCTCGGAGTATCTTTGAAGGATAAGATCAGAAATGAGATTATCCGGAAAAGAACCGGAGTCACCGACATAGCTTGCAAAATTAGTAGGCTGAAGTGGCAGTGGGCTGGTCACGTATGTCGTAGGACCGATGGCCGTTGGAGCAGACGAGTCTTAGAGTGGAGACCGCGGATCGGCAAACGCAGCGTAGGGCGCCCTCCAGCCAGGTGGACCGATGACCTTAAGAAGGTGGCGGGCACCGACTGGATGCGGAAGGCGGAGGACAGGGAGCTTTGGCGCACCTTGGGAGAGGCCTATGTTCAGCAGTGGACAAAATGATTGGCTGTTGATTGATTGATTGATTGATATTCTCGTTACATTTGCAAAAATTTTTGAGAAAATAGTATATCCTGTGTTAGAATGGCATTTCAAACAGGTTATTACTCCATTTCAGCACGGTTTGTTCAGTCGTAGATCGACGTCGACAAATTTAATATCTTTTACCGACCTTGTTACCACTGCAGTCGACTCACGCCAGCTTGTTGATGTCATCTACACTGATTTTAGTAAAGCATTCGACAAGGTCCCCCATATTATACAGGGTTACAGGGTAATATGTCACGATCCTTTTAAAGGGTTATAGTTCAGGACAATAGCTATCAAATGACCCCCAAAATGCTTATGCAAAAGTGTATCGTTTTCGAGTTATTAATTTTTTAATATTTTTTTATTTAAAGGATGTTTAAGATTCTAAAATTCAATAAAAAAAAATCAACGTATTTTCCCTATTTTTTTTTTGTATTTCTTGCTAGGGTACATCCTAGTTAATAATAACCAGTTATAAAACAAAAACAATCTTCAAGCATTTTTAAATTACAGATCCAAAACTGTACAACTTTTCGATTTTTAATTTTGATTCTTTAAGTCACTCGAAGGAGAAAATTAGATAACAAAGAGACCAGGTAGGAATATCAAAATAATTACTTATAGTGAACCTCAACCTCAACCTATGATATTGAAAAGGTTGGTAAAATACAATAGATCAAATCCATTATCGCTATACCGTTTTTATCAGTAAACACAACAATTTTGTATACTTGTGTGTGTGTGTGTGTGTGACGACCATATATGACCAAAAAAAAATACATATAACATAAATATTAATAAACTTCTAAGTAAAGTTAACCAAAAGTTATGTTATTAATTACGCGTCATGTGGACACCCTAGCTGCGCTGACGACACAACACAGTTAGGTACATTTAGTTATCGCGCGGTACTTTACCTACGTCCAAACGCCGCCGCGTGTTAACAGGGTAGCAGGCTACCTTTGATAAACAAGCATGATCCAATCCCCCTTCATACTTTAAACCTGGCTTAGAACAGGCAAAAATACCAAAATATTTCACTCGTTTAAGCAACAAATTTGTTGACTAGGTAAATGATATGAACTTGGGACAAAAATTAACTGTTTACCTATCTTGGTATTTCCGGCGTATTTAAAAATGGAATCATACTTATTTACAACGATTGTCAATCATTTAACTACCTATTTACCTACATAACTACACTAACCTTAACAAATGTTCAAAGTGAGCTCCTGCTCGTGTGATACACAGTTCGGCACGTTTACGCATATTGTCTTTCACACGCTTTAACACGAATGGGTCACTTTACTACTCACAGTACTCACATTATTCTGCATTTATGTATTGATAAGCCATACCTAATTACTAATGACGGGTCACACTCACACACGAAACATTAGGTATACGCGTAAGATCGATCGCTAGGGGCGCGCGCGCGGGAAGATGGACGAACCTTACGGCAGCGCTCGCCCGACTAACCTACTAATACTAATTAGCCGCGGGGCAGGGGTTGCGGGCGGCAAACACCACGCCGCACGCGCCGCGGAAATATGTCCACACTTTATTTATTTAAAGTAATTTTTTTGTAAATTTGGTCAAAAATTAAGTACCTATTTTTTTTACATAATTCGAATGAGAATCATGTACCGATTATGCTCCTAAAATATTGATACTAATTCACCAGTCACCCTGTATAGTCCTCCTCATCGATTTCGATGACGGCGACCCTAGAAATTACTTGTTTTTTCTAGCATGAGCCCTAATGTGGCTCGCTAAACCAAATTTGGTTTTAAAAACCCTACGACACGTGTTACAATACAGTTGGCCCGCAGATTTGTATGTATATGTGTAGGATGGCTTAGGTCTCTCTTTTCTTAACTGGCGCTTTTCGTCTAGTGCGTGAAGGCGATTTTCCTCAAACGTCTTGATCTTTTTGTAGATGTTAGAACGCCAAGATGACCTTTGGGAAGCGAGCTCCTCCCAACATTCTATATCAATGTCACAAGCTTTTAGGTGTCTTTTAAACACGTCCTTGTATCGCAAATACTGGCCACCATGCTTCCGTTTGCCTTTAGCTAACTCCGAATAAAAGACAGCTTTAGGCAAACGACGATCGTCCATGCGCAGGACATGCCCACACCATCTGAGTTGACGTTGCATCAGAAGATCTTCCATGCCGTATATTCCAGAGCGACGCAGGACCTCTGAGTTAGGGACGTGATCCTGCCACTTGATACGTAAAATTGAACGTAGACACCTTAAGTGATTTGTGTCAAGTTTTTTGATGTCTGATTTGTAGGTACACCATGTCTCTGAGCCATATAAAAGAACGGGGATAATTAGTGCCTTGTAGACACTAATCTTTGTCTCTAATTTAAGGTCATGGGATTTCCACACACGATCCGTGAGTCTTCCGAAATTGGCGGCAGCGTAGGCAATGCGTGATGGGATTTCCGAAGCCAATGTGTTGTCAGATCGAATGTTGCTCCCAAGATATTTAAAGTGAGTGACTTCCTCTAGTGGTTTCCCATCCATATTTAGTGCCGTTGGATCCGCTTGGAAATGTCTTGGCGGTTGTTTGATGATTTGTGTCTTGGTAGGACTTATAACCAGGCCAAACCGTTGACAAGATTGGTGGAGTACGTCATCAGCGTAGAGTATCTCCAATATGGATCTTTTGGATCTTATATCTAATATCTAGATATCGGACAAAATCTAATATCTAGATATCGGAGCGCACAGTATCTATATATTCGGATATTCACTGATATCGGTTCTGTATAATCTGTATACTGTATTGTTAATTGCCAAACGAGTATGCCCGAACGCTAATAAGATTGTTGATAAAATATCGACATATCGAACATATAATACAACGAGTATTTTTAAAATCTATCATTGAAAAATATTGGTTCACATAATTAAAAAGTTCTGTCTCATAATGTGGGACGAATTGTCGATGAGCCACCACTTGCACACAAAATCCGTAGACATAACATAAGAAAACAATAATAAGTAAACGCATGAAAAAATTCGCAGGGTAGTGCTCTATGCATAAATGAATAATGACAATCAATAAGTCGCAAGGCCAAAGGAGGTCCGTTTGTGGCTTAGATTTGGGCACACCATGTTTATCACACGGACAAGTAATACGTGGCATGTTCTCGGGTGGGCAAACCATCGAGATTATTTATGTTGGCTAACGACGGACTGACAAAAAATATCGTACACTCAATTGCTCTTCAAAATTAATTAACTACTTTAGGATAAAAATACATTACTTTTTTAACTTTAAATTAAATTTATTTTTAATGCTAAATCAAAATAAAGTACAAATAAAAAAAATGTCTCAAAAATAGAAAAAAAATCTGGATAGGGATACCCTTATCATCTAGCGGTATGAAATATACTTTACGACCGATTCTCATACCTCCCAAATATACATAACAAATTTCATAAAAATCGGTCGAGCAGTTCCGGAGGAGTTTGACCACAAGCACCGTGACACGAGATTTTTATACATTATATATGGCAGAATAACGTTTGCCGGGTCAGCCAGTTAATATTATAAATGCAAAAGTCGGACAGACTCTGTTACTTTTACGCGGCTAATCCACTGAACCGATACGCTGAAGAAAAATATTTTGCTATAAATGAAGGCAGGACCACGGTCATACCTAACAGTTGAACAGTAGCGCCTACTAGTGATCAGTTTCAACATTATAAATAGCATAAAAAAACATACATGTGTTAATTTTCATGGTGATTGGTCAAACTGTGTTTTATTTTATTGCATTGGGTAGGCTGGCAAGTGGGCCAGCTGATGTTAAGTGGTCAATAGCGCCTATAGACATTATTTAGCAATATTAAGCAACCATAACGTAACAATACTATTGCTGCTTGCCAGTACAATATGTAATTACTGGGTGGTACTTCGACTCTGATGGGCCGATTATCCATGACTACTATTACTACTACTATTTATTATAGTGTGTCAACAAAGGTGGATTTTTTTTTTATAGAATAGGAAGGTGGACGAGCATATGGGCCTCCTGATGGTAAGTGGTCACCAAACGCCCTTAGACATTGGCACTGTAAGAAATGTTAACCATCGCTTACATCGCCAATGCGCCACCAATCTTGGGACCTAAGATTTTATATCCCTTGTGCCTGTAATTACACTGGCTCACTCACCCTTCAAACCGGAACAACAATACCAAGTACTGCTGTTTTGCGATAGAATATCTGATGAGTGGGTGGTACCTACCCAGATGAGCTTGCACAAAGCCCTACCACCAGAATCTCTATTCTCTCACTTTTTTAGACTGATGGGATGGTAAATCGAAGGTTAAACTTGTCTAAAATATTATGGTCTGGTTACTGTACTGAGCACTATATGTTTATTTACCTGAAGTTCCATATGAGCATCACGTGGGGTGTAGAATATGAAACACATGGGAAATGATGTTCGTCCATCACTATGTTCGAGTTTATAACTGAAACATTAAATTTTACAAATTTTTATATAAATTTTTAATAATATTACATATTGTATAATTGTTTACCAAATAGCTTTAATTGATAATATGTTATTATGATATGCAATTTATCGAAAAGTGTATTGTTCGTGAACAATTGTAAAGTAATAGCTTGTAAATGTCACAAAGGAGGGCTGGAGAAAAGGAGAGAAGCTTATTCCATTAGGCTGATCCAATATAAGTTGGTGGATATATACGAACGTTGCTGAAACTAGCCGACAGATGACATTCCTGAGCCTAAACTTTTCTACATGACTGTACTTTGTAGCATAAATAACGCATTGACTTAGAAATTTAAAATTTTGTATGCAAGTCAATTTAAGTTACCTAAAAGTGTTATTGACCACAAAAGTAAGGCGCAGAAATTTTAATGTTATTTTTTTATATTTTTCCAGTCTTTTGATCATGGCTAATATGCATATAACTCTTGAACGCTTTGACTTGGAAATTTGAAACTTTGTATACTAGTTAACTGAAGATACCCAAAAGAGATAGTAACCACAAAAATGCGGCGCAAAAATTTTAAGCATTTTTTTTTCCTGCCGTAAAGGCAGTAAGCATGGCCAATAAGCCTATAACTCTTGAATGCGTTGACTTAGAAACTTGAAATTTTACTAGCTGATTAAAAATACCTAAAAGAGATAGTAACCACAAAAATGCGGTGCAGAAATGTTAAACATAGTATTTTACATTTTCTGATGTAAAGGGTACTATTTTCCTAAGGTTACTATTTTCCTTCTGTCACGAGTATTATATTATACTCACTAGAGGGTCCCAACCTTTATCTGCTATGTACAACTTGATAAAAGGGAGCTCGTTCTGTCTATTGACCTTGGTTAATATGCATATAAATCTTGAACATGTTGACTTAGAAAGCTGAATTTACTATGCTATTTAATTAAAAATACACCAAAGAGATAGTAACCAAAAAAATGCAACAAATTTAACATAGTTTTTTTTACATTTTCTGACGTAAAGGAAGCGCGGTCCACTGATCATGGCTTATATGCATGTAACTCTTAAACCTCATCTCTCAAGAATGTCATCTGTCGGCTAGTTTCAGCGATGTATATATGAGGCAAATTTTCATATGACACATGTTTTCCTTCACCATCAAGCAGGAGATGAGTTATAAACACAAATTAAGCAAACTCGATGGCTATTACCTGTCACCTGCAATACATTATTAGTAAAGAGAGGTCATAAGTCTTTGGATAGTCTCAACTTATTTTATTGAAACAAAGACTAAACGTTTAATTAATTACATTGGTAATGTCTTTTTTAAATATTATCCTGTTTATATACTATAAATTAAAATAATGAGAATAATTGTTATCACCTGTAAACAATGAAACGTGGTTGATGTGATGGCAGGATATCCTGCAGCTCTTCGAGCTCCACATTATCAAGTTCCTCGTCCACTTCCAATGCTTGTTTCTCTCTATTTACCTAAATAATAATGTTTAATTAAAAAGAAACAATAAAATACCGATAAGGTATTTTATTATCATTAGCGATAAACATTCACATTGATGATTAACTGCCGGAAATTTTACTTTCATCTTTAAATGGAATTATTTTTGAGAACGAAACCCTTCAAAAATTAACGAGTTTACACGTCTTAAAATGCTATAAATTCTTTTTTACATTATTCTAATAACACTATCAGCAAATTGCTTTTGTAATACATTTTGTGAGAGCAAAATACTTTATAACTTTTCAAAAATAATAAATAGTTACCTTCAGTATCAATGCAGAATTTGTTGTGTGTTTTTGAAACCGGAACTTTTTTAATACATCCTTAACATCATCGCCAATATCACAAACGTTCACGTTTTGGCCAGACATCTTTAAATATTTAAAAATAATAGAGATAAAAATTAGTTTACAAATTGCGGAAACTCCACCTAAACTAAAACTATTCATGCGTCAACAATATAATTTCTGACAGGCGGCAGCTGATTAGTATATAATGGACTTGCTAGTGTAAAATATTCGTATCACTGTTTGTAACCAAATATCGTATATAAAAACATCCATAAAACTAGTTCTATGATTATGCCTGGTGTATTCATGCAAAGGACCGCCAACAGTTGTTTTTATTTGATCGGACCATCGCATGGGCGTCCTTCCATGTGGTCTGGTGCCATCCATCTTGCCTTATTATATTATAGTTATAATTTACTATTAAAAAATAAGGTAAATCGAAATAAAATTGCAATTATTAATCACTACTAATCAAAGTCCAATAGTTTGCAAAAAAAAAACAGGTTTTATATATGTGTTCTAACTCAATAATATTAAGTGAGCTACTAAAAGCTATAAACAAAAATAATTATATTCGATTATTATAATTTTAAGCAAAACAGACATTAATTATTATAATATGTTAAACATTTAAATAATAGTTAATTCTAAGCCTAAGTATGTTTTATTTAAGTCATTTATAATATGATCCAATAACTAAAAAAGAAACGGAATGCTAACAGCTGACATATTTTTATATTAGATAAATGAAATGTCAAACGGTTGACAGAAAAGAATGCCTATTGTGTTGTATGTCAAATCGTTCGTATCAAAAGAATTCCATTAAAATAGAATTCTGTTTAAAAAATACCTCGTTTTTCGATTCAGTATAAATATTTAAGAATAGGGAGATTATAAACTTGTATGTGCCGTGCAGAAACGCATAAAATATGTGCTATGTTTAGTTATTTAAAAAGTGCAATGTACTTTTAAATTTATCTTTTATTCCGCGATTTATTTGCGATTGTGGCGTTTATGTGTCCTATTTAGAGGTCAATAACATTCTCATACAAACTTTGTGTAAGTTATTTTATGTTTCTTACTTATTTGGTTCGATAATTATAATTTATACCTACACATTCAAAAATACTTTCACTGTTTTGACAGATCGCATTGTCAATAAAAAAAAAACGAAAGTAAGATGATCTATTTATAAATAGCACTTTCTTAATGCTTATAGTGCTAATTAATTATATATTTTAAATCCATAAATAAATAATTAAAAAATAAAAATAAAAAAAATTCATTTGATTGAGATTAATAAAGAGTACAATGTGCTTTGTCTGTAAGCTTGGAAGAAATATTTAAAAAAAAATGTATTTATTATTTTGTTCCAGATTTTAAAATAAATGAAATGAATTAATTAAGAATCAATAATGGATACTCCAAGTAAGTATGAACTTTATTTCGAATGTACATAATATTATGTATTCCTAGTGTGGTCAAAAAAATCTTAAAATAAAAAGTCCTTATTAAATTAAACCTTTTTTTAATATAAGTTAAATAAAATACCTAAATTGACTTAGATAACAAATTACAAAATGTACAATGTAAATTAACTTACTATTTTTATTTTTATTACATTTAAAATGTGCAACAATTATAGGTATTTTCAAATAGCATATTTTTCACGGCTATTTGACATTTTAGAGTTAAAATATAGGATATATTTTATCTTTAAAGATAATATTAAGTGTTACTGATAAATATCTCGGGGATAAGTATTGTCACTGTTTCTACATAATTTACGATTCTGATTGTCGTCAAGTCGATTGTTTGATTAATTAATGAAAGTATTTATATCAACGGTCCTATATCAATTTAAAATTCTTTCAGTGTATGAGATATAATAAGTCTGTAGTCGGTGCACAAGTTTGTATGCACAGATAATTTTGTCATTCTTACCATCTAGTGTTCACCAAAGTACAACGGTAACTGGACATGATAAGGAAGAGATAGTGGCCTTATCCGTTTTTAGAGGCATAGGAGTACTTGTGCATAGGGCTCTGTGTAAGTATGGATGGGGACTTACACAAAGTATACACTCATGACATTCTACCGCCGAACAGCAATACTTACTATAATTGCTTTATTTCAGTTTTTCAAGTCTTTATCAGCCAGTAAACCTGTAGACATAAAGGACATAACATCTTAATTAAAGATTGGTACTTGGTGATGTATGAAATGGTTAATATTTCTTAAGCGTCTCTTTGGTATGGACACTTAACATCTGGTGTTCCATTCACAAGTTTGCCTATCGGTTGTATAAAAAAAATACTCCTAACTTCTTACACCGAAACTTTGAGTTTGATACCTATTAAGGTCATTCTCCATCCCTTTCATCGTGAGGACTTTTACTGTCATTCAAGTTTAAAATGATGAACTTTATCATCTTCTGTCACAATTTGCTCCAAAATTTTTGCGTGGGATCGTCATCTGGCATCTGCAAGCAGTGCTTGATGTATGAGTTCGCTGTTACTTCTGATGGAGCGTGATCATTATCGGCTCCAATCTTCGACTGACTTGTCATGCTATGATTATCATGTAGGATCCTCAAAATTGTTGATCTTACGGTCTTGAGATGATATCTTACTTTGCCGTTAACCGGCCGTCCAAAGCAGCCGTCAATCAAATCTCGAGCTTATTTAAATATACAGTCAGTCCCTTTTTCCATAACACTTGCTTTGAGCAGACTTTCTCTCTTGGTCAAGTTTTTTTTTTTCTTTTTTCAATAAAAAAGTTGATTAGTTACTCACAAATGGAGTAATATGGTTAAAACGTTATTGATGATAGTTTTAATTGGTTCCTAATAATAATGGTACTATATCAGTACGCCCACGCTTTCCTCTCTATTCCGCGGTCTTTCCGACCTCCCCTCGTAATATAAACATAGTATATAATAACCAATGGCATATACTTGACAGATAAGAGTTGACTGCCGTGTTTTTATCAGAGCTCACGATAACAAAAATCTAAAGCCATCGTTATGATGGATAATAACAAAGTACTAAATGGCAGCCTGTAAATGCCCCACTGCTGGGCTATGGCATCCTCTACTTTTTTACGAGGTTTAGGGATAATTCACCACGCTGCTTCCTTGTGGATTAGTGGCTACACAGGTGTTTTTTTTGCGTCACGATGTTTTTTTTTTTTCACAAAATAGAGACATGAAAATTCAGTGCCTGCCTGGGTTTGAACCTGTAATTTTCGTTTTAGATCACGTGTTCTAACCACTGGGCTCTCTCGGCTCTCTGAACCGTACCGTCGATAACGAATAATATAAGTTAGGAGCATAAAAACTTAGAAATCGTTATATAACGCTGAAATGAGTCATGATTTCGAAAGTGAAGATCATTTATTGGTCTATATATATTTATTGTTGTATATTAAATCATCATAAACTTGATGACGTATCCATAATTCTTTATGTATTTCATTACATATTACCATTCCATCATATGAAAGTGGGTCTGTGTTTGTGTACTCTTACACTATAACGTTTTGCACAGTTGGCCATTCACTCCTGTAACACACTGGCTCACTCAGCCTTCAAAACGGACAATTAGCTGTAGGATCTATATATAAATAGGCAAAGCAAAACAGTTAGTGGCGTTTTTCTCATCAGTTTGACAGCCGGTGTTCTTTTTCAGGTGCGTATTTGAGCTCGTACACGTGGTACACGGTAAAGGGTAACTGTGACTTCTAGCAGTCACATGCTACTGTTTAATATTTAACACCTGATACCCTATCTGCCTAAAGAAGTAACAGATTAGACACATAGGTTTCCTCACGATTTTTTTTTCACCGCCAGTGGTTAGAATACGTGAATCGTGGATTCAAATCCGAGCAAGCACCACTGAATATTCGTGTGCTTAATTTGTTGTGAGGGAAACATCGTGAGGAAACCTGCATGTACCTAATTTTACAGTTTTTTTTGTGTATTATTCCATCAACCCGCATTCGAGCAGTGTGGTGGAATAAGCTGTAAACTTTCTCCTCAAATAAAGAGAGGAGAACTTAGCCCAGCAGTAGGATACTCACAGGCTGTTACTGTACTTAGATTTTCTTCTGTGGTTTTTTCATCAGCGACTTCTTTGTTCTTCTGCGCCAGTTGGCTTTCTTAAAGGGTTGCTATGTATCTGTCTGGGATTCTGCATTCCTAGTCTGGTCTGGATAGTATTTGGTTAGTCTTTTTTTATTTATAACTGTGAGGCAGACTGTCAAATGGGTCACTAGATTGTAAGTGGTCACCACCAATAGATCGCCAATATCCCACCATTCTTGGGAGCTAAGTTAATTTAACCCGAAACACAATAATACTAAGTATTGCTTTTTAGCGGTAGAATATAATATATCTGATTAATAGGTTTTACCTACCTGGCCTGCACAGAGCCCTGACAGAGTTTGTGTTTGCATACACACTTGTGCACTATAATATATTATCTCCTGCATATATGATCTTTAGATTGGCAGTCAAAAAATAATTATTTTTTATAATAATGATATCCTGGGACATTATTCACACACGGCCATCTGATCCCAAATTAAGCAGAGCTCGTACTATAGACACCAGACAAAAGAAAAGTAGTATATGTAGTATATCAGTACTACATATACTACTTTTCTTTTGTAAATACATACTCATATTACACCCAGACTCAGGACAAACAGACATGTTTATGCACAAAAATGTTTGTCCTGGTTCGGAATCGAACCTACAACCTTTGGCGTGAACGGCAAGTATCTACCAACCACTATGAAACTAAAAACTAAAAAACCATGAACGGATTTATGCAGTGTCTGTGGCCACAAGCAGTTGTTTATTTCAAATTATTTAGGTGTTAATAAAAACATTTGAAATTTAAAATAGTTGAAAATAAAGTAACATTAAGTTGGCCAACCACAAGAGACCGGCGGCCGCAGGATGAGTACCGCTGGTCTAGACGCGACGTTACTATTTAACGTACTATCAAAAATGTAGGTAATCAATGTTTGTTTGATCAATTGTGCGATAATGCTTTTTTTTCATTACAGGCGAAACGACGGAAATTTTGGACAAAGAAAAACCACAGTAAGTAATTCTATTTATTAATGTATTCTGTTTTATCTTTTATATTCCATTTTGTAGGACAAACTATTCTAGAAATCTTTGGTGGATTCTTCTCGTTAGTGAGTCCCTTTATCCTTTTTTATGGATATGTATTATTTATCTGTTTATTGTATAGGTTAAGGTATGATGGTGTTGATGGTTTATATCCAAATGGACGAAAGTCTAAAAAAAAATATTAAAAAAAATGCTAAAAATCGCTTACTACACAGCTAAATACAGTTATACTAATAGAAACCGAAAATCTATTTAAGTTATCAGAAACCTTAAAATACTTTATTTCACACTATTATTATTGTTATTGCTTTTTTTTAAATAACTTATTGTGAAGTTTCAATGTAAAAGTAGAAAATGTCAAAATGAAAAAACAAAATGAATTCAAAGGAGCAACAATCTCATCCCAGTCTGCCAAGCTTTGGGCAGAGGACTGTTTATACAATATCATCGTACATATCTACTTAGTCTTATTTAAATTAAATTTATTATTTACAAGCAATAATTATTATTATATATTAAATTATAGGTCAAATTTATTAGGATTTTTTTTATACTCACAATACGAAGAGCATTTCCGGTTGGCTGTTGCCACTTGACATGGTGGTTAAGATCAAACAAAGTTTCGAAATTCGAACGTTATATTAAAAAATGTGAAAACCCTATATACATTACGGCTAACCAATCGTTACCGTGATTCAGAAAACTAGTGTGTTTTGTAATGATAGGTAGGTAGACTGGCAAATGGACCACCTGATGGTAAGTGGTATTAATCATTCCGTACAGCGCCAATGCGACACCAATATTAGGAACTAAGATGATATGTCCCTTGTGCCTGTAGTTACGCTGGCTCATACACTCTCACCGGAACAAAACAATACCAAGTATTGCTGCTAAGCGGTAGTTAGTGTGATGAGTGGGTGGTACATTTTTTTTTAACGCTGGAAAAACGCGTTACTCGTTACCCCCACGGGAACAGTGCGCCCGAACATCGGAATACCCACTAAAAAACCAGCGGTACCCTTTGCGCCTTAACGAGGAGCGCCTCGGGAACGCTTTAGCATGCTACCGTGACAAATTGGGACCTACCCTAACTCTAAGTGGATATATGTATATTATTAATATGGTATAATAGCTAATCGTCCCGGCATTGTAAAATCCGTTCTTAGTGAGCGTCTACGTCGGGGAAGGAGTAACTGTGTCAAATTTCAAGTCAATCGAGCAGATAGTTTAGGAGATCCCGTGGTATTTCTTTTATATATAATATGTAGACGCAGTATTTGTCACTCATTCCGAAGACGGAGATCAGCCTCAATACATACAAAGTACACGAAACAGGTCTCAGGTATCACTATTGCAATCTAAACATGTTTAACATGTCCTAGCAACACGATTTACAGACCAATTTCAGTTAAACTGTAACTCGACTACGGTATATCAGCTTAGAAAAGTTATTATGCTTGTTGTTTTAAAATCTATATATGTTCTATGTTGTTGTAATATATATATATATATATATATATATATATATATATATATATATATATATATATATATTCTTAACAATCTTCGACCGAATGTATCAGTTCCTTGTGCGGGAATATATTTAAAAAAATAATAATAGTGCGTCATCGCCTGTCAATTTTGGCGCGAAGTTTGGCTGCTTCGAACATACAATTACTTGAATTGTCATTTTTGGTTTTGTTATCATTGAAAGTAATTAATTATTGTTTCGTTTGTTATTTGTGTATTCTTTATTATAAAGGCATACTTATTTATGTATTATTAAAAAAAAAGTTATTTTCATTTATGCTTTGTAAGAATATATTATTTACAGTTTAGTTAATATTTCTTACATATCAAAAGTATGTTTACCAAAGGGTGGCCCATTCGTCAGTCTGCTAAGCTTTTTTGAAAAATGATAATTAAAAAAAAAACGTTAACGTTTAACTTTAAACTAAATTTTCGTACATTTAATTCGGAATTTATAAAAAACAAAATATTTTCTATCTCTGTCTCTATTTACTGTCTCTTTTTTTCAATTCATTTGACAGACAGTTTAGTACTAAAAAACATGTATCAATAATACTGAGATTCCTATATAAATATAGCTTTAATACATCATACTATATGACGCAATACTGACGGATAAATTTAGACCTTATATTAAATTATCGGAGAGTCGATTATCAAATGTCTTACTTTATAAGGCCGTGTGGATATCTCAAGTGGTTTCATTGCTGCGTAATATATCTAGTGATGTTAAGCTTCGATAGATTTTTTTATCGATGTTTGTGGTGCTAGGTGAATTGTATTGTATATGATATGATTTATTTTAATTGATATTTAAGATACAATAAACTTTTGTGATACATTTTAATTGATATTAAATAGTAACCTATTTTTTCTTTATTTTCTTTTTTACATAAATGTATGGATTTAGTATTCTGCGTCGGTACCACCTACTCATCAGATATTCTATCGCAAAATAGCAGTACTTGATATTGTATACAGGCAATTGTAATTACAGACAAAAGGGACATAACATCTTAGTTCTCAAGGTTGGCGGCGCATTGGCGATATAAGCGATGGTTAACATTTCTTAAAATGTCAACGTCTAAGGGCGTTGGTTACCATTTACCATCAGGTGGCCCATATGTTCCTTACTATTCTATAAAAGAAATAGATTTTCTCTATTAATAGAAGTAGATTAGACAATTTATATACAGGGCATATGATGATAAAACTAGTTTTATTCTGTTGTTATAAAATGATATGGTTGATAAAAAAAGACTTCGTCTATTGGTAAGATATAAGCAGATCCCGAGGTCCTAGATTTAATCTTCCGGTAGGACCGATAAAAAGTTAAATTGATTTCTGTCGATGATTCTCAGTAGCAGCCCGGAGTCTGGTGGAGGTTGGAAGTGTGTTCTCCTGTAACTCGGAAAGCACGTAAAAGTACTTATGTATTGTGACACTAACTATTATACTCGTTAAGCTGAGCAAGTAAATTTGCTTAATTATTTACAGATAGCTTACTTTGTTAACCTAGTAAAAATGTACATATACATTTTCTTAAGTCCACACTACAATAAACATTTTAGTGTATTCAATTGATTGAAGTTATAAACCGAAAAATATCGACAGTTTTATCGATATCGATATATGTCGTCCATCACGTAACTTCTCAAGCGGCCGGTACTCGGCGAAGTCAGTCAGTTTTAATTCGCGATTACGCCACAGCGGACATCGACTTGGCTTTCTATTGAAAGTCTTCGCTTAATATCGTGTTAAATTAAAAAAGTTACGAGTACTTTTACGCGGGAAATTGTTTTTTGTAATTGTTGTTTTATAAGACAATGTGTATTTGTGATGTTTTTATAGTCTGTGTGTGCAAGTTGCCAGTATTATTTCATGGTTAAAGGATTTTTTTTAATATAATATAGTCGGGGTTAACCCTAGTACCCATTTATATATAAGAATATTACATATATATATAAAATTTCGAAATAAATTATAGTAATTAATCTAAAAAAACATAGCTTGTTTAATTTTTAAAAAGTAATAAATTTATGAAATTCGATTTTAACATTCAAAAAGTTTTTTTTTTTAAACTAAATTTTTAAAATGGCCAGGTAATGATATTTGATTAATTTGATTTAGTCTGTGTGTATATGTTTATAATTCGTTGCCAATATGCGATTCAAGATATCCCGTGAAATCTCACTGGCTCACTCACCTATCAAACTGCGAAAGTATTGATGTTACAGCTAGAACGACTAACTAGAAATACTATGGCTTGTTACGAAAGAATGTTCTAGAAATTAAACGAGAAATAGATAAACGTGTTATCCCGGTTAGTTAACTATATATTTGTATGTAACCACGATAACACATAACGAGTTAACTGCCTCGTTGGTCTATTGGCTAGATATAAGGCCGCTAACCCGTAGGTCCTGGGTTCAATTCTCAGGTCGGGCCAATAAAAAGTTATTGGGTTTTTCTGTCAGAAAATTCTCAGTAGCAGCCCGGGGTCTGGAAGTTGGAAGTGTGTACAATCCCGTGCCTCGGAAAGCACGTAAACGTGTCGGATTGCCGTCCCATCGGATTATGAGAGCTAGGGAATAGAGAGTTCACCTGTGTTTGTGCACACACTTGTGCACTATAATATCTCCTGCGCAATTGGCTAATCTCTCTTGAGATTGGCCGCCGTGGCCGAAATCAGCCTGGAGGATCTTATTTATGTAATACATTTTTACATAACCCTTAGACCTTAAATAGAAAACAATATTAAACATTTGTTTTTGGAATGTATTAAGTTCAACCATTTAATGTATTAAGTTGGTATGTAAATAAATAACGCATGTCGGATTTGTACCTGCGATTTTCGGAAAGCCTAACCTGTTCCATATACTGGAAGATAATAGGTGAGTTTCTTTCGCCTTTTCTGCTCAGGTTTGAGGTGTTTATTTCCGAACCGGTGGTAAATTTATGACAATCAATATGAGACGCTTCTATATTGAGTAGACTTTTGAATTTTACAGGTCAAAATGGCTTTAAAGAAACGGTGGCTTTAAATTACGGACGCTTCTATATTGGATGAAGACGTGTTTTTTACTGGCCAAATTGGCCTTAAGAGAAATTTTGGCGTTACGTCACATTTTCTTAGATATATTATTTTCTAATTAACAAGCTTCTAATGAATATATTATTAATAAAATAATTAAAACGTAGCGATATCATTATTAACAAAATTATCTTAAATATTATATTTATCGTCAAGATATTTTGTATCGATTTAAAAAAAAATTGCCCGAATAATCGTTTTGAATTAAAACTATTAAATTAAACTTAGTTATACTATAGTTATTGAACTTAGTTAAACGAAGATAATTATGTAAATTAATTGTAGTAGTAATTAATTATAGTAATTATATTAGTAAACAAAAATAGTGACTCTATACTCAAACGGTTTATACATAAGCTAGCCGCGACTTCGCTAGCGTCATAATTCAGAATTGTTTCATTGGAAATCCATCTCCGTAGACCTCTCTTTAAAAATGAGAAAGATTTTCATACAAACTTTATCTTTTATCGCTATCTTAGGGGTTAAATTTTAGTGCTAGCCTTGTATGTAAGAGTACTGGTGATAGGGCTTTTGTGCATGTCCGTCTGGGTAAGGACCACCCACTCATCAGCTATTCTACCGCAAAACAACAGTACTTGGTATTGTTGTGTTTCGGTTTGAAGGGTGAGTGAGCCAGTGTAATTACAGGCACAAGGGACATAACATCTTAGTTCCCAAGGTTAGTGGCGCATTGGTGACACTCACGCTTCAAACCGAAAAACAACAATACTTATTGCCTTTATGTATTAACTTCTCACACAAACATAAAAGACTAAGAAAACTATTAAATTTATGTGTTTTAATTGTTAATTTTCACGTACGCAAACAATCACGCACACACAGAAACGTACACGGACACATGTTTGATAGTGTCCGTATTTCTTATATATTTATCCTTAGGCGTTTTTGAGGTTACATTATGTGTAGATAAATATTGTTATATGATATAGACTATATATATATATATATATATGTATATTACTAAATACTATGACTTATTACATTATATGTAACTCGCTGACCCGTGACCACTTTGTTAAGCGCTAAACATTTCGTAAAGATTCGACAACAACAAAAAACAACGAAAAATTCTTTTCATTTTTCGGCTTAATATATGCATAGCCTCGCAAATAATTTCACTCACTTTCTATCGGTAAAATAATTTCAATCAAAATCGGTTCAGTAGATCCAGAGATTACCCCAACAACCTCACAAACTTTACCTCTTCATAATAATAGTATAGATTATATTCGTTTTGAAATACGTTTATTAGTGACCGTGTATTTATCTAAAGTATTTCCGTTTCGATCTCCTTACAAAATTCCCCCTTCCATTTATCTTAAATTAGCTCATAATGTCACCTCTCCCCTTGTCATATAAGTATATATATGATTACCAACAAAATGATATTATGTACATTTATTTACATTGTTTTTCTTTTTTAATAAAAACATTGAGCAAACATTGTACAGACACGAGATATTTAGGTACTTAAGATAAATTTGTCACACCGAGTCAGTACATGATATAAGTAGGTAGATGTGTATGTTATATGCTATTGTTTTAGTTCATGTAATATATAATATTCGTATATGTGACGTATCTAGTTTCCCTTCTCTTATATCGTCAGTCCTAAATATGACCACTTAGTATGGATTATGGATTGAAAGTCCCTTTAGCTAAACTATCCGATGATCGTGGGTTCAAACCCGGGCAAGCACCACTGAATTTTCATGTGCTTAATTTGTGATTATAATTCATCTCGTGCTTTACGGTGAAGGAAAACATCGTGATGAAACCTGCATATGTCTAATTTCACTGAAATTCTGTCACATGTGTATTCCAACAACCCGCATTGGAGCAGCGTGGTGGAATAAGCTCCAAACCTTCTCCTCAAAAAGGGAGAGGAGGCCTTTAGCCCAGCAGTGGGACATTCACAGGCTCTTACGTGTTTGCTAAACTAGCTTTTATCTGTCGTTTTAAACGAATTTAAGCATTGTCGCCATCTCTGATATTCTATAAGAACTAACTTCGTAATAATTCCAATTTGTTATATTATCTACAGCATTTTTATTAGAACTAATTTCTTATCTCACTCGTGAAGTGTTGAAAGCCAACTCATGTTGATACGCTATTTTGATTCTTGTATCCCTTAAATGTTATAATTATTATCGTCAGCTATCTACCCGTCTCGTTTTCGCACGGGTTGAATAAGGGTCTACATTAAATGGTTATATATATAACTCGTGGTTTACGCGGCGTATAGCTCCCAGTCGGTTTTGATCGTTTCCGATATCTTGAACCATCATAATATTTCAGCGATACAAAAAAACGTAATGAATTATACATGTTAACTTTCCTCATGAATCACTCCGTCCATTAGTGAAAACCGCATCGAAATCCCTTTAATAGTTTAGCGCGTTCTGACGGACATACAGACGCGGTTTTTTTTTTTAATATTTTCCGGGAGGGCAAATGACTCTACTCCACCTGATGTTAAGTGGTAGTAGAGTCCAAATGCGAGGACGGCCAGTACAGTCGGGAAGAAGGTTCTGCACTAGCCGGCCCTCGCCTTGCCGGCCCGCAAGATGCCTCTTCACGCCTCGTTTGAAGGAACCCGGGTCGTAAGAGGAGGGGAATACGTGAGCTGGTAAGGAATTCCATATTTTGGAAGTGCGACAAAGAAAGGAGTTGCCAAATTTCTTTGTGCGCGATGGAATTGATATCACAGTTAGTCGGTGACATCGAGAGCCAGCTGCTGTTTTGTAATATACTAGCTGACCCGTGCCCACTTCGTTGGACGGTAAACATTTTTACTTGTGATGAAATTATGATCGTGGTTCGGTTAGTACTGAGTGCTATGATTTATTTCCGAACTGCCGAAAGTCTTGATGGTCGAACATTAATAAAATTGCCTCGCGTATTTGATATTTTAATTTATCTCTTAAACTATGCGACCAAAAAAACATACTGTAAAAAACGTATTTTATCTAAATAAAATTTTCTTTGTGATAAATATTTCTTAATATATTGACTTGTTGTTTGTGAATGAAGCAAGTGAATATCACCCAATAGAGTACGACACAAGCGCGATCCCATACCTATATCGTATTAGCCCTTTAACTATTCGTCCAAATCATATGCAATAAAAGGATTTTGTTTTAAACTCATGAGACGATGAGTATTCTTATTTTGATAAGAATTCATAATTATTGATATTATTACCAATAAACATGACCTAACGATTTAAATTATTTTTTTTAATATAAAAAAAACTACTTTTTGATACTTAAATATGAAAGTTAGACGTATACTGTCGCTGAATTTTTTTAGGCAGTATCAAACTCTAGAACTTTTCTCTAGAACTCAATCATATATCTCTCATCGTTAAGGCGACATCGACTAACATTGCAAATCCCAACTACCACAAAAAAGTCTCGTCATTTTTCGGGTTAATATATAGCCTATGACACTCACAAATGATGTGGCTTTCTATTGGTAAAAGAATTTTCAAAATCGATTCAGTAGATCCAGAGATTACCCCCCACAACCTCACAAACTTTACATCTTTATAATATTAGTATATATAATGATAATTAAAGATCGTCTTTTTCGTTGATATTTAATGGAATTTCGTTTCACGTTGTTCATCTCAGCTATCAAGTAGAAAGCTTTTATTGTGTTACAATTATATAAACAAATATGTGACAATACATATTTAATAATCACATTGTTATTAGACTTAAATATGATTCGATTGTCTCTCCGGTGTAATTGTTTATATGTATATACTGAGTATGTATATATGTATGTAAAATTGTAAGAACGTTAGTTAATAATAATAATATCCTGGGACATTATTCACACACTGATCCCAAATTAAGCAGAGCTTGTGCTATGGAAACCAGACAACTGATATACTACATATACTACATTTTCTTTTGTAAATACATACTTATATAGACAATTACACTCAGACTCAGGACAAACAGACAAGTTCATGCACACAGATGTCTGTCCTGGGTGGGAATCGAACCCAAAACCTTCGGCGTGAAAGGCAAGTATCTACCAACCACGCCAACCGGTTCGTCAAACAATAAGTCTCGATGGGTTTATATGTATACATACATACATACAAATACTTGCCTTTGGTTCTGATCAAATCTGTACCTTAAGTAAGAGTAACAAAGAAATCCAGAGTAAATCGGTTTTTTCTAGGCAAGCGTGCTTCATCCTTGACCGTGTCAACGGTCAAACGATCTATATGAGATAATAAGAAAAAAAATAAGAACTATTTTAAGTAAATTGGCTTAAAAGCGATTTCTTTAATGGTACCTACAAAGTGAACGCCATTCGCCGTAACCGTTGCAGACAATTCCGTTCGCGTAATAACTTTCACTTTGATATCAACACTGGGTCGAACACGTGGCATCGCTTGATACACATTTGTGATATACTTTTTATAAGTGCCGGGGGAAAGGGGGTTTGGGTTTATTTATTTATTCGGATCTAAAGTTATACATATGTATATAAAATAATAACTTCCTGACTGATTGAAATAACAACGCACTCAGTAGGTCAGCACTAAGGAAAGATTGAAAATTTAACCCTTTATATAGTGATAAATTGAGGGGGTGAAAGTTCGTATGGATATCCTTTATTTTTGAAGAAAGAGCTATATATGTATTTATCAGTTCTGAATTATGTGACATATAGCCAACTATAACATGTCTTACATCTACTTTAATTAAATATGCACCAGTTATGTCGGAACAAATAATTCCGAAACAACGCTTGAATAAACCGTAACAGTCTGCGAATGTCCCACTGCTGGGCTAAAGGCCTCCTCTCCTCTTTTTGAGGAGAAGGTTTGGAGCTTATTCCACCACGCTGCCACAATGCGGGTTGGTGGAATACACATGTGGCAGAATTTCAGTAAAATTAGACACACGCAGGTTTCCTCACGATGTTTTCCTTCACCGTAAAGCACGAGATTAATTATAATCACAAATAAGCACATGAAAGTTTAGTGGTGCTTGCCCGGGTTTGAACCCACGATAATCGGTCAAGATTCACGCGTTCTTACCAGTGGGCCATCTCGGCTATTAATAAACGCCTTTTATTGCTTAGTTATTCTTATAGGAGTGGCATTATGACCAAACCATTTTAAAATTAATATTAAAAAAAAACCTTACACACTACCTAGGCTCGCGATTCCCATGACGTCACACGATGATAAAAATGTAGCTGCCAGGAATCGGATTGATGCATAAAACAATATTACAAAGACAAATAAAGTCACAGGCGAGTTCGCATATATATTTTATTATACATAGTAGGTTAATAAACAATATTTATCTTTGTGTGTGATATAAGCCCTTGCGCACGGTTTCACACGTCCCGAACGGTTTCGTACTGTTATCTACATTAAACGTGCTGGCGAACGAAGACATTTGAAATTTAATCAAATTATTAATTTTAAATATTTGATGTATATTATTCAGTTAGTATCAATAGTGTGTCAGATTATGAATCTTCTTTGTTTTTTATAGTATAGGTTGGTATAGGACGACCATTTGGGCCACCTGATAGTAATTGGTCACCAACGCCTACAGACATTGGCGTTGTAAGAAATGTTAACCATCGCTTTCATCGCCAATGCGCCACTAACCTTGGGAACCAAGATTTTATGTCCCTTGTGCCTGTAATAACACTGGCTTACTCATCCTTCAAACCAGAACACAGCAATACCAAGTGTTGCTGTTTTGCGGTAAAACATCTGATGAGTGGGTGGTACCTACCGAATGAGCTTGCACAAAGCCCTACCACCAGTAAATATCTTCCATATAATTTTATATTTTTCTAAAGTTTATTAACTATTAATGTAAGTTCAATTAGAACAAATGACGAAAAAAAAACTTTTTTTTTATTATATTAAAATATAATTATCTGTACGTATGCGGTTAGCCTTACGTTTATAAGATAAGAATCCTCATATCGTAGTAGTGAGTTGAAATTCAACCGTGTCCATTGAATCTTTAGTGTTTTTCATTTAATAATTATCTGTTGAAAAAACTTTATTTTTATTTAGTGTGATTTTGGGTTTATAGGTGTATTGTTTTGGACTAAAATTGTGTTAGATATTCATATATTTATTTAAAGTTTTCAATAATACAGTATTGTTTATACATACTTGAATTACTTTTTAATTCAGTAAGTTGAATTTTTAAGTTATTTCTGTGCTGGAAGTGTCAACGTAGTCAGACGGAAGTGAATTGTCTCAATGTTTCGAAGTATTCCCAAATTATTTTATATATTTCCTTATATAATACTCAGAAATTCGTGCAAATTCGTCTATACTATATTGCAATGGTAGAAGTAGAGATAAATAAACTTAAGATTTATATACCATGATTCGCTATTATCTCTGCTGTATAACAAACAGTACTTACTACAAACATTTCTTTTTCATTTAACACCCGTAGATGAATATAAACATATTTTCCAGTGCTTACTTATGTTCCACCCAAAACATTGAAAATTTTTAGACATAACCTTAACCAATGGATCTAACAGGATTGTTTTTTTAAGTCGTTTTATGTAAGACATTTTAAAATTTTATTAATTATACAACACGATTCCACTTAACTACGTATATCCAATTTAATTTAATTTCCAATTTTGCGATAACAGTTTCACATGCAACATCGAAACGATTTTTCCGCGAATCCGTAATGAATATCATCATGATCGTTTCAGATCATGACCAGTGTCATGTCAATTAAAGATCAAGGATATATAGTTATTTTAATTGGAATAAGCTATAGTATGTACTAATTAGTTCACTATGAAATAAAAAATATCTTTTACGCTCTGTTATCAGTGAGCCAGTGTAATTTTACTCCGCTGTCCCCGTTTAATATTCTGCATATTTAAAACAGACTTATAACTATAACATTTAATACCATCTATAACTCAATATATAAATATGAAATACAGTTTTAAACATACAATAGAATATATATATATATTTGAAAGTGATTAAGACATAAATAATATAATTGTACATAGTGAAGTGTCCACAAGTTTGAATATGGAAAGTTGAAGTGAATTATAAGTGTAAACAAAATGCTTTCAAGAAACGTGAAGTACCGGCTGTTAGAGAACGAGGATAATGGGTGAGTCTATGTTATCATCTGGTGTGAACCAGGTTCCAGGTTTTCATAAATTAACGGCCTTATAAACTTCGCTTTGTCTCTTTCTGTCATTAATTATTTGACATACGAAAGACCCCTTCTTTCGACACAGTTGACTACCGAGTAAACTCACTGATAAACCCATTTTATTATTAATTATTAAATCGTTAAAGTTAATTTTAGTTGGCGTTCTTAAATAGGTAATAGTGATTAATAAATTTGTAATAATAGAGTAGTCTTGAGGGTGTTTTTAAAGGAGAGGAGGGTCAACCCAACAGTGGGATATTGGTGGGTCTTTTCAGTGTTAGTTTGACATTACTTTTGAACTATTTTTTTGTCTGTGTATTAATAGGCAAAGATAAATTAGTTCAGTACCTGTACCAATTAGTTCTCAAATGTCAACCGTTTTATTTGTTTGGTAGCCTTCGACCAGCTTTAGAAAGAAATAGTTTTTTTTTTTGATATAGGCAAGTGGATGGGCAATTGGGCCGATGGTAATTAGTCACCATATATGATGCCTATATATAATGATACAGTTAGAAAAAATAATCTTTCCTAACACGCTTCGTTGTGCCATCGACCTGAGCACCTGAAGGCCTTGTTTATAAACGTTGTTTACGCGGGTGTTTATAACGATGTCTTCTTCTTTCGAATGACAAATCAATAATGAAAGAAAGAGATAAATCATTGCTCAACTAAACAGTCACTAAGCAACCGTTTATAAGGCCGTAAGATGTAATGTCCCTTGTGCCTGTTGTTACACTCATTAACCCTTCACACGGGACACAACAATACAAAGTATTGCTGTTTGGCGGTTGAATATGTGATGATAGATTATGGCAACCCAGAACCTACACCAATTAAAACATTTAATATATTAATGTTAATATTTTTACATATTTATTACGGTCGTATTTCTACCACTGACCGAACCTTTGTTATTAGAAAAAGATTTATCTTTAATCTATATATGTATATAGATTTTTATTGAGGGCTTTTCGCTTTTAATATTATAATAGTATTGTAAATATTATGACAGTGTGATATTGGCGGGACCATAAAAATGAAGCGATATCATTTTTAGCGTTTTCTATATATTTTTTTTGACAATTGCGAAGCAAATAAGACGGTTATGATTTAAGCGTGTATGTATGTTTGTATTGGTATATGTTCCCTATTAACTCCTAAGCAACTTATACATTTGTGAAAGGGTTTATCTCATATTCTATCGCCAGACAGCAATAAAAATAGTGCAACTAAAGGTACGTAACATTTTAGTTACCAAGGTTGGTGGCATTGTTGATACAACGGATAGTCAATATTTTTTTACAGTGCCATTGTCTATGGGCTCTGGTGACCAGTTACCATCAAGTGGCTGAATTGCCAGTCTGCCTATCTATTTTTGAAATATAAAACATCACTAAGGACGTGGGCTTTGGATATTTTATTTGATGTCTTATTGATTATATCATAACGGATATGATACGACTTTAACAGTTGTAGTCTATTCTCTCACTCTCACCAACCCGATGGGACGGCAGTCCGATGAGACGGTATAGAGTTCAGGCGCAGGATCAAAGTTAACGTGCTTTCCAAGGCACTGGACTGTAGACACTGACAGCAAACTCTGAGCTGCTATTGAGGGTTTCATAACAAAAATGCCCAGGGTTTCATAAGGCTAATAATTTTTACTTCCCCGACTCTCGAACCTGGGATCTCGAGATCTGCAGCCTTATCATAAGCTTTATTGAGATTCTGATTTTCATATATCTCGGTGTAAATAAAAAGAAAAGTAACAGCCTGCAAAAGTCCCACTGCTGGGTTAAGTACTCCACTCTTAATTAACGAGAAGGCTATTCTCCAACGCTTTGCACCAATACGGGTTGAGTTATAATCATCGAACACGAGATGAATTATAAACACAAGTTCAGCTTGAAAATTCAGTGGTGCGGGTTTGAACTCGAGATCACCGGCTAAAATTCTCGCCTTCTAACTAATAAGCTATCAGGGCTCTTGATATCGGTGTGATACAGTATATTTTAATCCAAATTAACATACATCGTAACAAGATATATTAAAAGAGAGAGGTATAGTAACTACTTGAAAACATATAATAATGTAATCGAAGATTGGGCGTTCGTTCTCAAGATAAGATAGCATTTATACTTGTCGTTATTGGTAAGTGATAATATATTATTATATATCTTGTAACATATTTAATCCTTACTAATACTATAAATGCGGATGTATGTTCGTTTGTTACGTGTTCACGCTTTAACTGCTAACCGATCATCAGGACATTTTGCATACACATTGTCAGGGGTACAGAAAAGGGTATTAGGGTATTATTACTCCCCCCTTCCCCTCCTTTCTTACACGTCGAAGAAGCCGCTAGCGGTAACTAGTATTATTATTAATGTGGAATTAAATTTGTTTATTATTACGCACGAGCACATCCGTGGTAGCCTTGGTGTTTGCGATGTAGCGGATAAGTTGCAGGAAAGCCGTCTCCGTTGGTTTGGTCACATTAGCCGCAGACCGCCAGACTATGTTGGGAACCGATGCCTGGACTTTGTTGTCGAAGGCCCTAGATCCCGCGGCAGGCCCAAGAAGCGCTGGCTCGATGTTGTGAGGGACGATATGAGAGAGCACGATCTCACTAAAGACGACGCTTTCGATCGGGCAAAGTGGAGGCAAAGATGTAGGAAAGCGGACCCTGGCATTTCTAGGCCGGGAAAACGCTAGGAAGAAGAAGAAGATTACGCACGTCTTAACAACTCAACTGATGATTATGAAATTTTGTTATCGTTGTCTTGTTTTTTTTTGTTCGATAGTTATGTTGCGTTGCATCCATCGATAACTCAGACTCTCGGATCGGATCCAGGCTACCTCAGTAAAGAGAAATATTTATGTTTTTTTTTTTCAACCAGAATCATGATTCAGGCGTAGTGTGCGAATAAGTTATACTTAAAATTGATTGACTACTTATTAACTATTTCTGTTATAACGACATTGGTTGTAGGTGCGGTTTAACCTTAAAATGTACGGTTTCCCTCGTTCAATTTTTTTATATCTAAAGATATTTTCATTTATTATCAAATGATAGCAAGAATTAACATAATTTTTTAATGATTATTATCAATTAATATGGACACGAACTTAATTAATATAACACGGTAGATACACATAATCAATATGTCATCCGATATGATAAAAAATAGATTAAGTTATGTAATGAAAATAATAAATTATTTACCACCTCCACCCACTCATCATATAATCTACCGCTAAACAGCAATACTTTAGGTTAATCATTAAATATTACAAGTCCACAAAAATACATTATCTACCGCAATACAGCAGTACTTGGTATTGTTGTGTTCCATTTTGAAGGGCCAGCGAGCCAGTCTAACTACAGGGACAAAGGACATAGACTGATAGACTAGTAAGATTGATTGATGACCAAGAGGTCATCAATCAATCTTACTAGTTGAGGCCGCATTACTGATGTAAGGGATGGTTAATGGTAGGGCTTTGTTCACTGGTGACTTTGTGCAAGTTCGTCTGGGTATATACCACCCACTCATCAGATATTCTATCGCAAAACAGCTGTAATTGATATTGTTGTATTCCGGTTTGAAGGGTGAGTGAGCCAGCGTAATTACAGGCACAAGGGACATAAAATCTTAGTTCCCAAGGTTGGTGGCGCATTGGCTATACAAGCGATGGGTGACATTTCTTACGATGTCAATGTGTAAGGGTGTTTGGTGACCTCTTACCATCAGGTTGCCCATAAGCACGTCCGTTTTCATATTCTATAAAAAAAAGGTCTGGGTGACCACTTACCAGTCTGCCTATATATTTTTATTAAATATAATTTAATATGTACATCAATATGTACGGCAATATGACTTAAATATCATTTTTGTCTTCTATTTATAAATTCTTTAGTGTTCTGCGTGGGCAGTCAACGCCAATGCTGTTTACGAGGAATTTAATATCGTCTGTGGGGGTGAATTCCAGGGCAGGGCGGCATACCGAAATTAATTCTGAAATGCTTATATCTGTAAGAGGTATTAAACGAATAATCAAAATATATTTTTATTCAAGTATTTAAAAGTGCTTATAAATAGCACTTTGGAATCGCCATCGAATCTTAAACGCTGACGTAAAAAAAGGTTGTGTCGTATACCAAACGAATAGACCGATGTTGATGCGGTTTTTTCTGATGTGATCGAGGTAGTTTTTATTTTATTTATTAAGGCTAACAGCCCGTGAATGTCCCACAGCTGGGCTAAAGGCCTCCTCGCCCTTTTTTTTTGAGGAGAAGGTTTGGACGGAAAGGGCCTTCTTAACGAGGAGCGATGATGATGATGATTTTACAATCAATCAATCAATCAATCAAAACAGCCAATCAATATTTTGTCCACTGCTGAACATAGGCCTCTCCCAAGGTGCGCCAAAGCTCCCTGTCCTCCGCCTTCCGCATCCAGTCGGTGCCCGCCACCTTCTTAAGGTCATCGGTCCACCTGGCTGGAGGGCGCCCTACGCTGCGTTTGCCGATCCGCGGTCTCCACTCTAAGACTCGTCTGCTCCAACGGCCATCGGTCCTACGACATACGTGACCAGCCCACTGCCACTTCAGCCTACTAATTTTGCTAGCTATGTCGGTGACTCCGGTTCTTTTCCGGATAATCTCATTTCTGATCTTATCCTTCAAAGATACTCCGAGCATAGCTCGCTCCATAGCACGCTGAGCGACTTTGAATTTGTGGACTAGTCCCGCAGTTAGTGTCCACGTTTCGGCACCGTATGTCATGGCAGGTAAGACGCATTGATTGAAGACCTTCGTCTTCAAACATTGCGGTATGGACGACGTGAGGACTTGACGAAGGTTGCCAAATGCTGCCCATCCCAAGCGAATTCTTCGATCGGCTTCCTTCTCGAAGTTGTTCCTACCGACTTGTATAACCTGTCCTAGGTAGGTATATTCCCTAACAACTTCGAGAGGTTTCCCTTCGACGTATATCGGTCCCGGCACAACATGCCTATTGAACATGACCTTGGTCTTATCCAAGTTCATACCGAGACCGACACGCCGGGAAGATCCACCAAGGCTACGCAGCATTCTGGTTAGTTGTTCCAGCGACTCTGCTATGATGACGATATCATCGGCAAATCGAAGGTGTGAGATGTACTCGCCGTTTACATTGACTCCACATCCAGTCCAATCCAGCGTCTTGAACACGTCTTCCAACGCGTTGGTAAACAGTTTCGGGGATATTACATCCCCCTGTCTCACTCCTCTGCGCAGTTGGATCGCCTTCGTCTTACAGTCCTGGATGTGGACAGTCATTGTAGCGGCGTTGTATAGACATCTCAGTACCTCGATGTATCTGCAGTCGATATGACATCTCTGCAATGAGTCGAGCACTGCCCAGGTTTCGATGGAGTCGAAGGCTTTCTCGTAGTCCACAAATGCCATACACAGCGGCTGATTGTACTCTTCGGTCTTCTGCACAATCTGCCGAACAGTATGAATGTGGTCCACGGTGCTGTAGCCTGATCGAAAGCCGGCTTGCTCTGGGGGCTGGAACTCGTCAAGTCGTCTGGCGAGACGGTTCGTGACGACTCTTGAGAACAGCTTATACACGTGACTCAGGAGAGAGATTGGTCTGTAGTTTTTCAAGAGGGTTTTATCACCTTTCTTGAAAAACAGTACCACCTCACTCCCGCTCCACGTTTCCGGGGTCTTGCCATGTTGGATGACGGAATTAAAGAGGCTTGCTAGCTCTTTCAGGACCGGAGGCCCGCCTGCCTTAAGCAACTCTGTTGTGATTCCGTCATCCCGGAGCTTTGTTGTTTTTAAGCTGTTCTAGAGCCGCCCTAATCTCGCCTTGGTCAACGACCGGGAGCTCCTCGGAGTAATGGCGCGTAAGAGGGGCGCGCTGGTCATCAGGACTGATTCCCACAGGTTTATCCGATCTTGAAGAGAACAACTGCCCATAAAACCTCTCTACTTCTCCGACAATCTCAGGCCTAGAGGTAACGACCCCACCATTTTCAGTTTTAAGTTTTGTCAGACGCGGCCTCCCAAACTTGCGAGCGAACACTTTCGATCCCCGATTTTGCTCAATCGCAGCCTTGATGGCACGGGTGTTGGAGCATCGGAGATCGCTTCGCGTCAGCGTTTTTATTTTTCGGTTTAAGGCCTTATCTGACAAAAACGATGATAGTTTTCGTCGTTTCCTCATGAGCTCGAGTGTCTCAGCAGAGAGTTTTGGTGCGTTGTCTCTTTTCTGTGGCGGAAAACACTTGCGGGATGTGTTTTGCAGTATTTTGACCAGCGTGTCGGTTTTCTCATCAATACTGCTTACGGTTTCCAACGCGGTAAATTGATTTTGAAGTTCCATTTGGAACTTTTCGGCACCTTGAGCAGCTTGGAGCATGGTAGGTCGGAGAGTAGACCTCATCATTCGCGATCTTTCAGCTTTAAAGTCGATATCTAGAGTGCCTCGAACCAAGCGGTGATCACTTCCGGTATTAAACCTGTTGATCACTGAGACATCTCTAAATATGTGCCTTTTATTCGAAATGATAAAATCTATCTCGTTCCTTGTCACGTTATCGGGGCTTCGCCAGGTCCACCTCCTCTGGGGCTTCTTTTGAAAGAAAGAATTCATCAAAAAGAGCCCCTGCGCTTCGAGAAAGTTTACCAGCATTTGCCCCCTGTGATTTCTGCAGCCCAAGCCGTAAGGTCCAACTTTCGATTCACCGCTATCATGTACTCCCACTTTAGCATTAAAGTCTCCCATAACAACACTGTAGTGGGCCTTCGAGGTGTTGTTGAGAGCCTTTGCGATGTCCTCGTACATCGCTTCGACCACATCATCAGAGTATGCCGAAGTTGGCGCATATACCTGTACGACCTTCAGAGAGTACCTGTCGGAGAGTTTTAGGACAAGGTACGCTACCCGGTTCGACACACTACTGATTTCCACAATGCTGCTAATGAGATCCTTTTTGACCAGAAAACCGACACCACCCTGGGAGAGGTTATCACCTTCGCGGAAGTAGAGTAAGTTACCGGACTCTAGAGTTATCGTGTCCTCCCCCTGTCTTCGGACTTCAGATAACCCCAGTATATGCCAGTTTATATGACTTAGCTCTACTTCTAATTCGGCGAGGTGATGGTCCAGCCTTAACGAGCGTCCATTGTACGTTGCCATATTTAGTCGCCGTTTATGGTAGCCTGCCATGAACCGGTGATTCTTTGCACCCCCTGCCCTGCCGATACCGCGACCGCTACCTTGGTCGGGCCAAGGTGCCCATCCCCCCTTTCCCTTTCCCTTAGTCGCCTCTTACGACACCCACGGGATGAAATTGGGGGAGTACTATTCTAAGCCGGTACTCCACGGCTTTTACAATGCCGGGACGATTAGCTATTATACCATATTAATAATATATATCCACTTAGAGTTAGGGTAGGTAAGGGTAGGTACCACCCAATTTATCACGGTAGCATGCTAAAGCGATCCCGTGGCGCTCCTCGTTAAGGCGGAGGGTACCGTTGGTATTTTAGTGGGTATTCCGATGTTCGGGGCGCATTCGGCGCCATATTCCCCCCTATGTTCCCGTGGAGGAAACTTCCCGCGTAACGCGTTTTTCCAGCGATAAAAATCGGTAGTCTCTCAGTATGCACTATCACGTTACACGATGAATATTAGTTTAACTGTGTTACAATGTACATCGATTGAAGTGAAACCTTAATTATTTTGTTTTAATTGTAGTTACTTTGCATTGAATAGTCGTGGAGAAACATTGTTGGCGAACCATGGGCAGTTGATATTTGCATAAGTACCAGCTTACCAACAGGTGGCGCTTTACCATTCGGGTGAAATTTTAGGCTAATAAGTATATTAAAGTTACAATTAACAGTTTTACGTGGTGATATGGCTTTGTGTTAACTCGTCTGGGTATGTACGACCCACTCATCAGATATTCTACTGTCAAACAGCAATACTCCTAGTGAGTGAGCCAGTGTAATTACATGCTCGAGGGACATAATGTCTTAGTTCCCAAGGTTGGTGGCGCATGACTATAGGCGGTATTGACCACTTACTACTCGGCCCATTTGCCCGTTCACATAATTATTCTATAAAAAAAATGAACAAAGCGACCACCAACACCCCCCCCGGTCCTACCATAATTATAGTTTCATTAATCAAAATTGTTTAATTCGATCCGTTGTAAGGTTGACTTCGTAAGGTATGTGCGGCCTTCGATACCGGAAGTGGTTACTTGTTGAAAGTGATTTAAATAACCTACATTTTATAACATTCAATGAAGTAATACATACGTAACCAGTTATGTGGATTTATGTATTTTTATATGCGAAACAACGTGATCTGATTTTGTTATATTTTTTATTATATATCCGTGACCGTAACAGCCTGTGAATGTCCCACTGCTGGGCTAAAGGCCTCCTTTTTGAGGAGAAGGTTTGGAGCTTATTCCACCACGCTGCTCCAATGCGGGTTGGTGGAATACAGATGTGGCAGAATTTCAGTGAAATTAGATACATGCAGGTTTCCTCACGATGTTTTCCTTCAGCGTAAAGCACGAGATGAATATATGTCATAGAATATGTACTGAGTATCCTGATAATAATATGTATGTTAATTTCGAAATGGTGTTTCTTACATTGAATTTAAAGCGATGGCGATTCAAAAGTGCCGATAAGATCATACTCGAATGAAGTAATTGATTTTCTATACATCTAATAACATATAATTAAATATATAATACATTATCACGATCTAAATAACAAAACAATAACAATAGGTGATTTTTTTTTAAATTGACTAATCTCACATCAAACCTGGTGTCTGTAACTTTGTTGTCTTTGGTATCTTAAATTGAACTTGCATTATATATATCGCAATTCGCTTGGTGGTAGGGTTTTGTGAAAGGGAAGGTACCACCCATCATCATCCCTTTCTCGTCCTCTGAACGTAGGCCTCTCCAATGGTACGCCATTCAGCTCGACTTTCAGCTCTCAATTTACATCCGCTGCCAGCCAATTTGCGTCTATCGTCATTCCATAGCTGGCGATTAACGCGCTACGCTTGCGGAGGTGATGTCTCCACTCCCAGGTACCAACTCATCAGATACTCTACCGTCAAATAGTAATATTCAGTATTGTTGTATTTCGGCTGGAAGGTTGAATGAGCCAGGGAATCTATAGACAGAATGTACTCGCATGTCGATGCAATGAATTCGTTGATATATATTCTTGAACATAATATAGTAGAGCTGTTAAAAAATCGCATGGAATATATAAATCTAAGGTTTGTTTTTGTTTACTTTTACTGGTACTGGTTTATGCAATGTTTCTATGATATCATATATAATTGTTAATGCGTATTAAATAAAGAAATAAAGTTTTTTCCGTAATGCTAATAATTACACAAGGAATCATTTATCCTCTTTTACCCGACGCAATCGAGGAGACTCATGTGTTTGTCTTAATTGGTATTGTCGATAGAAAATCTAAGTAAATATATATTTAATACCTACGGTGTGTGAATTTTGTTATTTATTAATACATTTTTTTTTAACCTGATATTCAAATTTATTTTTTGAAAGGTTTTATCAATTCGTTAATACGCGGATACGTGCGATAATTTATACCGAGGTGTTTAATTGTGTAACGAGGTCTTATACAGTAATTAAAAAAATATTATCGCTTTAAATTTTTTCATCATCTACGCTCGGTAGGAATAAATGTTCTTTTTTTTCTATTTTATATACTTATATATAAAGAGTTTGCCTAAGCGTGGTCTCCACTCTAACACGTGTTGGCTCCATCGGCCATCGGTGCGCCTGGAGACATGACCAGCCCACTTCCACGCGGTCACGTGATGATTAGGTCTCTTTTCATAACTTTTTCGGCATATTTTTAGCGAAGTTCTACGAAAACCATTAAAAGGAATCAATGGTGATTGTCGTTTGACGAAATAAACGACAAGATCTAGAGAAACCATTGTGCCGTGTGCACATGCCCTAATAATGATTCAATGTAAACTCTTCCATATTTGGAACGAATATGATGTACATCGAAATGTTTTAATATTGTAATTTTAATTTGATATTGTACTTAGTCTACAGTGCTAATACGGTAACAGCCTGTAAATGTCCCACTGCTGGGCTAAGGCCTCTTCTCCCTTTTTGAGGAGAAGGCTTTGGAGCTTATTCCACCACGCTGCTCTAATGCGGATTGGTGGAATTCACATGTAGCAGAATTTCAATGAAATTAAACACATGCAGGTTTCCTCACGATGTTTTCCTTCACTGAAAAGCACGAGATGAATTATAATCACAAATTAAGCACATGAAAAACTTCAGTGGTGCTTGCCCGGGTTTGAACCCACGATCATCGGTTAAGATTCACGCGTTCTTACCACTGGGCCATCTCGGCTACAGTGCTAATAAGTAGACGCAATACAAAACTTACCGGTGGTAGGGCTTTGTGCAAACTCCTCTGGGTAGGTACCACCCACTCATCAGATATTCTACCGCAAAACAGCAGTACTTGGTATTGTTGTATTCCGGTTTGAAGGGTGAGTGAGCCAGTGTAATTACAGGCACAACGGACATAAAATTTTAGGTTGGTTGCGCATTGGCGATGTGAGCGATGGTTTGCATTTCTTTCAGTGCCAATGTCTAAGGGCGTTTGGTGACCACTTACCATCAGGTGGCCCATGTGCTCGTCCGCCTTCCTATTCTATAAAAAAAAAAATGATTTTTTTATTCTATTCTTTAAATTAAAATATGAAAACCTAAAGATGGTGTCCCCATCTTTAGGTTTCGGTTGTGATTGTCGTTTGTCGGAATGAACATAATAATGCAAGTTTCTCCATTTAAAACGTACTTAAGACCTCTGCGTTTGTGAGTGTTGCCACACTCACCCTGAATAAGAACAATTGCGATTATGGCGTTAACGATGTAGGCCGTGCACGTATAATGTATTTATTCAAGGTTTATATACTTTGTTAAATGAATTTTCCTGTATTCATTAATAACTGTTTCGTTAGTGGCGCTCCCTTATTGTTGTTTTAATATTTGTTTGTCGTACGTATAACGTATGCACGTTTTAATAATATAGATAGGCGGACGAGCAAATGGGCCGCATGATGATACGTGGTCACCAACGTCCATAGACATTGGCATTGTAAGAAATGTTAACCATCGCTTACACCGCCAATGCGCCACTCGTCTATTATATACTACCGATGATATTCTACCGCAAAACAGCAGTACTCGATATTGTTGTATTCCGGTTTGAAGGGTGGGTGAGCCAGTGTAATTGCAGGCACATAAAATCTTCATCAGATTGACACACGACTGTTATTTATAGATTTGCCGATCGCACTATGTATTATATATTTTTAAACAATATATAGTAAAAAAATATAATATATATTAGTTAATTGGACATTTATATACATATTTTTGTTTTATATGATGTTTATTAATGAAAAACAATAATACATGGAAGCTGAGTTAGAAAATAATACAACTTCCGAGATGCAGACTACAGATACTCAAAAAAATACATGTTCAAACCTCGTTGCATGATACCTTCTTGGAAGTTATTTGATATCGAAAAACAAATGTTCGTTTCACAGACAACGCAAAACCTTCTACAAAACATCACAGCAGGTTATTGATTCATCTGTAAATATCTCAAATGCTAAGGAACAGAGTGATGATGACACCGGTGTTGAATGTTGATGGATATAGGGGATGGGGGAGGACGAAGAAACTGTAGATGGATGGATGAAAGGATATGTGTATGAAAGGGGTAAGTGCTGAGATGACGAGTGACGGAAAGACGTGGAAGGAAAGTAGTGGGATAAGGGCAGGAAGGACAAGAGTAAGTAAGAGGTTAATTATATAAATATTATGTAATATTTGACGACTGTTGAAACTCTAGCTGGTTATACCTTTCTTGATGCCAAATGGGTCGCCAAATTCCTAAATATTGTTTAATTTGGACTCTAAATCCTGAGATTAGCGCGTTCAAAAAATCCATTCACATTTATTATCAGTATATTCTCGTTCAATTTGAATTGTACATGTATTTTTCGTTAGGTTTGTCATACTGTGCACCGATGGCACAATGGCAGATGTTTGGGTGTAAAAATTTAGCCTTTGTCCTTAAAAGTTAAAAATAAAAAAGCTATTTAGCTATATCTGCTGGTATTCAAAATGGCGGCTATAGCAGAAGAAAATTAAATTGTCATTTTGAATTCAGATTACCAACAAATAATTCTGTTTTAAGGAGTGGTTTTAGTTTACTTTTTTTATTTTTAACATTTACATATTGTACTTTTATTTTTAATTTTTAATTTTATGGTATAGGCAGGCGGACGGGCAAACAGGCCACCTGATGTTAAGTGGTCACAACCGCTCAGTGGTCACAACAGACATTGGCGCCTTACATCGCCAATGCGCCACCAACCTTGGGAACGAAGATGTTATGTCCCTTGTGCCTGTAGTTAGAACAATGCTGAATTTGCGGTAGAATGTCCGATGAGTGGGTGGTACCTACCCAGACGGGCTTGCATAAAGCCTACCACCTAGTAAACGTCTTCCTTGGGGCTTTAACTAGCTTCATGCCAAATTTCATCAAAATTGGATTATTGGTTCAGCCTTCATGGCTAACGTAACGTAACGGACTATTACTAGAGAGTTACTATTGCATTAAAATATTAGTATAGGTATAGGCTCTATCATATTGCACGATAATTCCATTTATACTATATTATTTATATTATATATATTTATATTATTATAATGAAACATTGACCTGTCGTTACAAGACCGAGTTGAACGTTATTTTTGGAGTAATTGATTTTTAAACTGGTTTTAATCCTTAACGGAAAGCGATAAAACCTGCGTTTTGCATTTCCTTCGTTAATTTTATGGGGGCGCCTGAGATAAACATGGCGGCGATGTTTTCAAAACAATTTTTGGTTCGGCATCTTAGGTAAAGAGTATTTTTGGAAGGAAGAAGCTTTGATTGAAGCCACTTAAGCAAGTATAAACCACTCCTTAAAACAGAATTATTTGTTGGTTATCGGAATTCAAAATGACAATTTAATTTTCTTCTTCTATAGCCGCCATTTTGAATACCAGCAGATATCGCTAAATAACTTTTTTTATTTTTAACTTTTCCAAAAAAACATACAATGTGTGGTAATAATCTCGTAATCGATAATAATATTTAATTTAACTAAGAAGATTTATTTACTAAATAGAAAATAAATTTGGAACTTAATTACAAGGATGGCTAAAAAATACGTTCGCCATCGAAAGCGTTGCAAGATAAAAAAAAAAATAAGCTGTCATTTTCATTCACAAGATGCCTTATAAAACTATTATGTATTATAACCGCGTAAATTACTAAACAATAGTCCCATGGTTCTCAATTGCTTATAATATTTAATATAAACGGCCATTATCTTTATGTTATGTTTAAATACTTTTGTAGTTAATACAACGTAGTCATGTTTAGATTTTCGCGCGCACGACGCCATTGGTCGTTTAGCTGTCAAGTGTGATAGGTTATTTTTTATCTATGTAATATGTTAGAAAATTATATGGAAACTTTTTGGTGAGTGACCTTATTTCATTATTAAAAATTCATTTGACTTTATGTATTTTGCCTATTTATCAAATCAATTTGACTTTATATATGTACCAATAAGAAAAAACAACCAGTTAAGTATCTTTTTCTTTTTTTTTTTGACGAGCTTAATTCTTCTTCTTCCTAGCGTTTTCCCGGCCTAGAAATGCCAGGGTCCAACGAGCTTAATTAATAAATGAAATTGAAATAAATGTAAAAAAATAATTCGAATATATTCTAATATTATAAATGTGAAATTTGAGATAAAGTAAAGCTTGAACCCCAAGGGTTACTTTTTTATACCTAACATCTAACAATTTCCTTAAGACGCAGGCGAAGCTGAGGGCTAAAACTAGTTTTCAATAATGATTATAGTCTAATTTTGACCACTAGGCGCACTCTAGTTAAATATAAAAGCATTGCACCCATTGATAATCAAAGTAAAGTCTACCACCGGTTCGAAAACGAAAACGCACTGATTTTTTTGACTATTTATTTACTATTATTATGGCTCACAGCTTTGTTCCTTTGCCTTTTTCCGGGATTAAAAAAAAAAACAATATTACTTACCCGTACAAACAACAAACATCGTATTGATAATGAAATTATTCAAGGGCTGTATCCGCGACATTCATTGCAAAGGTCAACTAAAAATGGTTACAATATGAATATGGATATATTCGAAATGGGAGTTTATTGTATGATTGTATTTGGATGTTAAATAACGTTGTTTTAATAGGTGGTCAAGCTAATGGGCAACCTGATGGTGAGTGGTCACTACCCATAGACATTAATAATATCCGGCTACATTATTCACACACGGCCATCTGATCCCAAACCAAGCAGAGCTTGTACTATGGAAACCAGACAACTGATATACTACATATTGTACTTACTTATATAGATAATTAAACCCAGACTCAGGACAAACAGACATGTTCATGCACAGAAATGTCTGTCCTGGGTGGGAATCGAAACCACGACCTTCGGCGTGAAAGGTAAGTATCTACCAACTACGCAATCCGGCCCGTCAACATTGGCGCCGTAGGATATGCTAATCATACTTACCACCGTCAATGCGCCACCGACCTTCGGACCTAAGATATTCGTTGTGCACGCAGTTACACTCGCTCACTCGCCTTTCAAACGATACTAAGTATCGCTCTCTAGAGGTAGATTATATAAGCGGGTGGTACATACCCAGACGGGCTTGCACCAAGTCAGCGAATGTTTGTATTGTTTTAACTTAAATATATTGCATATATATGTATATAACTAAACACCAGCTTAACAAAGTATATGTATAATTAAGGTCGCTATATATATGTTGATATCATTCGTGTACGGTGATGGGTTTTTTGTAACATCACGATTCGTGATATCCGATAATAGAGGGTATTTTCCGTGCTTACTCATCAACTTATGAATTTATTAAATAAAATAAATAATTGGTAAATAATAGTTCGAATCGAGTGATAAGACTGTGAGAATTATATATTCTGATCTGATATAGCTCAGTGGCTAGAACATTGTATCTTAATCGAAGATAGCAGGTTCGAAGACGTCAAGCATTACTAAATTTTGATGTGCTTAATTCGTGTTTACAATTCATTCGTTCATAAATGTTTCGAGTTGGCTCACTTACAGGCTGTTACTTTCATTTTTTTTACTATTTTTTTCTATTTAACATCAATGCAAAGTGCATTCAGAACTGGTGAATCTTCTACTGGTGGTAGAGCTTTGTGCAAGCTCGTCTGGGTAGGTACCACCCACTCATCAGATATTCTACCGCAAAACAGCAGTACTTGGTATTGTTGTGTTCCGGTTTGAAGGGTGAGTGAGCTAGTGTAATTACAGGCACAAGGGACATAAAATCTTAGGTCCCAAGGTTGGTGGTGTATTGGCGATGTAAGCGATGGCTAACATTTCTGACACTGCTAATGTCTAAGGGCGTTTGGTGACCACTTACCATCAGGTGGCCCATATGCTCGTCCGCCTCCCTATTCTATAAAAAAAATAGCCAGGAGATCAACGAAAACATCCTAAGCTTTATCCGCCTAGCTTCAGCAATGTCACGATGTTTTATTGAGATGATTAAACACAAACATAAATGGTTCAATTAATCATATTATACATAATGATGTAGTTCGGTTTTTTACTTTATCGTTAAAACTATTTCCATTGCAAGTCCACACGACACTACGGTTACGATAAATTCAACCGCTGAAGCGCTGCGAACCGACGGCTTAGTTAATCACAAAATTCATTTTTTGACATTTGACGTTTATGTTTACCATTTTGACATGTAGTTTAAAAATGTTACTGTTTTTTATTTTTCAAGAAAATAATTACAATTCTCTATCTGTGACACTTTTTATTTGTTCGCTTTTTAAATTTAAAAATTTGAGTTATGTCGTCTTTATGGATGTATAACATTTTAATTTGAAATCAATTTGATGGTACTGTTATCTAGTAATCTACTTCAAATAATATATTTAAACATAGTTTTAACGTCTACATTGATTGATATTTGAATATTAATCATAATTTTTTCTCATTTTTATACAAATATCTTATTTAGAGGTTGTATTATTATTATAAAAATATATATAATAATAAATTTATGAGTTACAAACAGCGCTTCAACCGCTTGAATTGCTTGGAATTTGCACACCGTACGTATAACAGACGACTTGTTACGTCATAATGGCTTTTGAGTATTGCCCATATCGAGACTTAAATAGACACAGACGGACACAACACGCATACATATACGAGGAAGTTGTGTTTAATTAAAAACAAAAACGTTATTAATAATAATCTCTGTGTTAATGTCATAAATTTATTTAATTGCAATTTTAAAATCAGTGATTTGATAAGGCGATCACCAGTTTACGTGAGTATTGATTGTATATATAAGACTGGCTAATTGTCCCGGCTCCGCACGAGTAGATTAAAAGAAAAATGTAAAATCCGTTCTTGGTGAGCGTCAACGTCGGGGAAGGATGTGATAAATTTCAAGTCAATCGGGCGGATAGCTTAGGAGATCTCGTGATAAGTGTATTTCGCTTATATACATATAGACTAATAGCTAAGTATATATATATATATATATATATATATATATATATATATATATATATATATATATACTTAGCTATTAGTCTATATGTATATATATATATATATATATAATAACTAGCGTTACGGTATATATTTTGTTGTACTTTATGTATTCATATTTTTAATCGACAACGTAAAAAGAGGGTGTGATATCAATTTTGTTGTGTTTTTTTTTCAGTTTAATACCTTTCGTGATCTAGTTTTTTTTTTTTTATAGAAAAGGAATGCCGACGAGCATACGGGCCACTTGATGGTAAGTGGTCACCAAACGCCCTTAGACATTGGCACTGTAAGAAATGTTAACCATCGCTTACATCGCCAATGCGCCACCAACCTTGGGACCTAAGATTTAACGTCCCTTGTGCCTGTAATAACACTGGCTCACTTACCCTTCTAACCGGAACTCAACAATACCAAGTACTGCTGTTTTGCGGTAGAATATCTGATGAGTGGGTGGTACCTACCCAGACGAGCTTGCACATAGCCCTACCACCAGTTAAATTTCTTGCGGGCTGCCCAAGATCGGGATGGTTGGCGTTCTATGGGGGAGGCTTTCGTCTAGCAGTGGACGGCGGTAAACTAATATAAAGTTCTATTTCTTAGATGGTTAACATTTCTCACAATGCCAATGTTTATGGGTTGGTTCGTTGGTGACCACTTACCATCAGGTGGCCCATATGCTCGTCCGCCTACCTATGCTATAAAAAAACCATAACATGTTAGTTCCCAAGGTTGATGGCGTATTGACGATTTAACGGATGGGTAATTTTTTTACCAGCCTCAATACCTATCGGTGATGGTGATCGCTTACCATCATGTAGCATTTGTCAGTCTGCCTGCCTATTTTCAATAATCAATAGCCGATCACTAAAAAATAATTTAAATAAAGTGCATATAATCCTCAAAAACTGTTTATCGGGTGATCAGTCAAACAATGCTGTCTTCTTCTTTCGAATGTCAAATCAATGATGAAAGAAAAAGAGAAACAATTTCAAACAGGTAGGTGTAAACCCGTTATATACTAACTACAGTTTGTTTCTCAATTCATAATTATGTTCAACATAAAACACACCGTGTGATAGTTCCACTTCACAAGGTCATTGTTGCTTGTAATGTAGCCTTGCTTTTACTTAAAGTTAGATTTATAACATTCAAATTATTTTAACGATGAAAGAAATTCACTTAGATTTTTTGTTAGTGTGTATGTACCTGTGAATGTCCCACTGCAGGGCTAAGGCCTCTGCTCCCTTTTTGAGGAGGTTTGGAGCTTATTCCAACACGCTGCTCTTGTGCGATTTGGTGTAATACACATGTGGCAGAATTTCAGTGAAATTAGACAAATGCAGGTTTTCTCACGATGATTTCCTTCACCGTCAAGCACGAGATGAATTATAATCACAAATTAAGCACATCATAATTCAGTAGTGCCAGCCCGGGTTTGAACCCACGATCATCGGTTAAGATTCACGCGTTCTTACCACTGGACCATCTCGGCTTTTTTTGTTAGAGTTGAGTATATTTTTTGTAATTTTTAAAATGTGTACAAATGTTAGAAATGCGAATGTAGCCCTGTCTGTCGGCTTGCGGTTAAACTACTGAAGCGATTTTGATTTAATTTGTTACGGAGCAAGTATGATCTCCTAATTTCACTTAATATTAGACCCATACCACGCGGTGCTATCTATAAAGTGACTAATTGTATAATGAATGACCTTTTTAGGAAATTGTTTTTATTTATTCAGCAACACCAGTGCTATTCTGTATCTCACTTCATTCGCCCGTGAAATCTTGACAACCGATTTATGGTGTTATTACTATTTTGACGCGTGTGTCCTTGAAATATTATTTATTTATTTTGGGAAACATACAGCATAATATAATACATAAATATTTGGTAACATAATAAAGGTTCTCATAAGCCAACAAAGTTTCCATTTTTACATTCAAACATGGAGTGACCGTAACAGCCTGTGAATGTCCCACTGCTGAGCTAAAGGCCTCTTCTCCTCTTTTTGAGGAGAAGGTTTGGAGCTTATTCCACCACTCTGCTCCAATGCGGGTTGGTGGAATACACATGTGGCCGAATTTCAGTGAAATTAGACACATGCAAGTTTCCTCACGATGTTTTCCTTCACCGTAAAGCACGAGATGAATTATAATCACGAATTAGGCACATAAAAATTCAGTGGTGCTTGTTCGGGTTTGAACCCACGGTCATCGGTTAAGATTCACGCGTTCTTACCACTGGACCATTTCGGCTGTATAATATATAAAGTATTATGATGAATATTTATTTATGATTATTATGGTCAATGTCGCATATCACTTTCTGAAATTTAATATCAGAATAGCCGTTTTTCTCTTTTTGGGATCCTGTTGTAAATAAAGAGATTATAGATACAGATAAATGAAATACTGTATTAAAATTAGTTGCGTTCAAGTTTCGTATTAGGGCTGCTTTTCCACCAGAGATGTGCGAGGGTGCGTACCGAGGGATCTGTTCATTAAGAACCGAAAAATGGCTTCATTTACCTAGCATATAAAAAATCTCGCCCCGCTAAGCCGTCTACAGGAGCTGCGCTGAGCGATCCCTCATCCATTATTTCATTGTCGCACTTCCAAAAAATGCAATTCCTTATTAGCTCACGTGTTCCCCTCCTCTTACGACCCGGGTTCCTTCAAACGAGGCGTGACGAGGCATCTTGCGGGCCGACAAGGCAAGGGCGGCTAGTGCAGAATCTTCTTTCCGTCTGTACTGGCCGTCGTCGCGTTTGGACTCTACTACCACTTAACATCAGGTGGAGTAGAGTCATTTGCCCTCCCGGAAAATATAAAAAAAAATACGTCCCTCGGTACGCATCCTTACACATCTCTGGTGGAAACGCAGCCTAATTGTCAAAAATCTACCACCGGTTCGGAAATAAACACTACGAACCGACGAAACAATTTAAACGGATTGTTGGACTCGGATTTGGCGGTTTCGTAAAGTTAATATATATTTTTTTTAAATTAAAATGGCATGGAGGTGTTGGTTTCTTTAGCAAGATCGTATCAAATGTCACCAGTTTTGTAATATCCTTTAGCACATTCCTAAACGATGGATTGGAAGCGTCATAACGCAGTGGCTCGTTCCGTCTAGATATATAAAATCGCAGGTTCGATTCCTTGATGCCTTGGGTTTAATTGACGGGATAAAAGACGCGCATTGCTAATATGATAAGACTAGCTAATTGTCCCGGATTCGCACGGGTTGATGAGAAAACCCGTGCGCATTACGCAAATTCTATCCAAAATGTATTTTGGATAGAATTTGCGTAAAATCCGTTCTCAGTGAGCGTCTACGTCGGGGAAAGACTGTGACAAATTTCAAGTCAATCGGGCGGATAGCTAAGGAAATCTCGTGATTAGTTATATTTCGCTCATATATATATATCCTGGGACATTATTCACACACGGCCATCTGATCCCAAACTAAGCTTGTACAGAGCTTGTACTATGAAAACCAGACAACTGATATACTACATATACTATTTTTCTTTTGTAAATACATACTTATATAAATAATTACACACAGACTCAGGACAAGCAGACATGTTCATGCACAATGTCTAAATGTATGTCCTGGGTGGGAATTGAACCATCGGCTTGGATTTGGCTTTATCTACCAACCACGTCAACCGGCTCAATATATTTATTTATTTATTTATTTATTTTGGGAAACATACAGCATAATATAATACATAAAATTTAGTAACAAAATAAATTACACTTAAGCCAACAAAGTTTCCACTTATACAAACAAACATGGAGTGAACCTAACGATAACAAGTTATTTAACAATTTATTAAAATATATAAATAAAGTATTAAAAATAATTTAAAACAGAAAAAAAAACGATAAGTATATTACTGACAAATACTGTTTTTTAGAGCTTCTATGAACTTAAATAAATATTCGTTAAATATATCTATACTAGTGTAGCGTTTATTATAATTGTCACATGCTCTTACTAAAAAGCGATTTTTAGCATTATATATATGTTTATATATCAATATTTTTGTATGTAATCGGGTAATAGTATTTACAAGTTCGCTTGTTCCAAGTGTTAACATTATGTACGTCATAACATCTGGAAAACCATTTTATGTGTTTGTGTTTAAATGAAAATATTATCAAATATATATTGAGAAGCGACAGTCGATATTTTTATTCCCTTATAATCACAGAAAAATCGTATACATAGAAAGATTAAATGAGTCTATGCAGTCGAGTACCAGGAGTAATAATATTGCCACATTTATTAAAAAAAATCTTAGCGGGTGAATAGTGACATCATTTTCATTGCATTCTCTCTTTCTGTCTACAATAATTTGACATAAGAAAGAAGAAAACAAAACCATTGTTTATTGGATGATAAGTGGTATGTAAAATTAACTAGACTTTATAATTTAATGTTTTAAAAAGTGATACTGATATTCTTGCCGGTCTTCTTGGTTTATGTTAAACCAGTAGTGGCTCGCGGGTTCGCCCGCGTTTTACAAGTGATTAGGTTAAAAAATTACCGTCCTCCGTTTTCAAGCTTGCTTTATACGAAATTTTATCAAAATCGATGCAGTTTGTAGTTACTTTCGCACTATAATATTAATATAAATAAATCTAACTTCTAAAATAACGATTCAAAAGTGCTTGCCATGATAAATTATGTTTTGATTATATACATATATAATATATATATAAGGATATATTTCTACATGTATGTCTGACCATGAGATAGTTTTTTTTTCTTTCTTAAAAGTAAATAAGATATCGATACTACGAAATTCTGATAACGCTGAACGTTATCACGCAAACATCCACAAACGATTTCATATTTGTTAAGTCGGAGACACATCAGAATAATAATAATAAATGTATGTATATAATTCATATGACTGCCTCGTTGGTCTAGTGGCTTGATGTGAGGCCGCAGACTCCGGGTCTGGGTTCAATTCCCAGGTCGGACCAATAAAACGTTATTGGGTTTTTCTGTCAGAAAATTCTCAGTAGCAGCCCGGAGTCTGGAAGTTGGAAGTGTGTACACTACCGTGCCTTGGAAACTACGTAAAGACGTTGGTCCTGCGCCTGATCTCTTTCCGATCGTGTCGGATAGCCGTCCCATCGGATTGTGAGAGTTAGGGAATAGAGAGTGCACCTGTGTGTGCGCACACACTTGTACACTATAATATCTCCTGCGTAGTTTGCTAATCTCTCTTGAGATTGGCTGCCGTGGTCGAAATCGGTCTGGAGGATATTATTATTATTATAATTCATATGTATATATTATGTATAATAGTTATATGCAGTAGTAACAGCCGGTAATCCCACCATATATGTCCTACTGCTAGGCTAACGATAGTCTATTTTCTTTTCTTTGGAGCTTATAACACCACGCGTCTCCAATGCAGGTGGATGGTAATATGTGTCACTATGTTTGTGGTTTTATCCCGGATTTGAATTCTCAAATTTCAATTAAGATGTTCATGTTTTAACAAACAAAATTTTAATGTCTTCTTTTTATTTTCTGATAATAAATTTATTTAACCAAAAAACTCCTAGACTAGCGTTTATTTTTATCGTTCGATGTCTCCTATCTAATGTTTATCTAATACAACTCCCGACGTATATATACATACATAACTTATACAACTCCCGACGTAGAATTGTCGTCCCATCACCTTATCAGAAGGTTGAAATAGATAAGTGTATTTATTTGTATGCGCAAGCGCAACGCGCTCCTAGATTAAATCCCTTTTCACTTCTAATATGATCATTATTAAAAATAGTATGATATAAACATTGGACACTTGTATATAACATACATATAATAATATAAGTGCAATACACACACACAAATACAAAAACGTTGACACACACGTGTGCAAACACAGACACATTGATTATATTCTTAGATTTATTGATTCTCTTAATAGTTTTATTTTACTTACTGTCTTCTATTTAATAATTCAATATATTATGTTTAAAATAATTGTGTAATCTTATTTTGATTTAATAAATAAATACATATATGTTGGAATAAGCTTTGGCTGTATGTACAGGCTGTTTGTGTCCTAATAAATGAAAAAAAAAAACGATTATTATTATAGTGTGGTTTCTGTTGTCTCTCTTCCATTCCGATATCACCCGATATTCGCCTCGTGCGATCCTTCGACCGAGGACGAACTGAGATAAGAAACGCTAATATAATAAGTTATTCAAACCGTGCTCTTAACTTTCAGCTATTTGCAATACGAACACGTTCGGTTCTAAATTTAAAATATATGTGTATAAATATTGAGTTTTTTTTTTAACTTTATTAGTCAAGCAATTGTATGATATGCGGAGGACTTAACGCAATCTATTCAGATTACAGTCAAACTTTTCTAGAGATATTAACGACTAGTTTCCGCCCGCGACTTCGTCCGCATAAGGGAGGGGGGAGTCGTTAGGTATCCTATGATCTTTTCTGTATTTCTGTCAGTATGTATGTCAAATTTCATGATGATCGATACAGTAAAAAAAAACTCCCTTTCACCATTATAATATAAGTTACGGCCTTTCATCCCACGGCTGGACAAGATAAATTGTCAACCGATTTTCGTATTTTAATTTTTTGTTTGTTAGATATTGATGAGCTTTATTGTTCTCAATAAAAAAAATCGAAATAAGAGAAGACAAAAATATGACTTTCTTATTTACAGTCGACAACTACCGGGCGAGTACCGGTTTTTGTAAATACGGACAAATTAAGCTCCAGCAGAACTATTCTACGACCAATACTCATCTCACTCTTGTAAATCGATTTTGCTAAGTAAACCCTGTCCTTAACAGGCGCACTAAAACACTCACGGGTTTGTAGTATGTTTGTAGTATGTCTATACACATTGAGTTACCTGTCAGGCTCCTCTAGCGAGGTTCATTGGCTGCAAAGGCTATCACTGCTCACCGAAAATCAAAAGATCGTCTTATCCTTAACAGGCAATCCTCTCAGGCAATTCTCCTGGATAACTGTGATAGCAGTCTTTATAATTATAGTACCCATAACAAGTATTAATTAAAAGTTTCTTTGTTTACAGAGAACCGGGGCCGGATCTTGTGGCGGTGCGGGTGCCAATAAATGGCATGACATGTCAGTCTTGCGTGCGGAGCATCGAGGGGTCCGTACGTGAACTGTCCGGCATCCAGCACGTCAAAGTAAGTGAATTTATGTTAAAATATCGACGGTCTACTGAAAAGACCAAAGGTCTACTCAGAAGACCGGCTCTTTTTCGTAAAATTTAATCTTTATCATAAAATATTTTAAGTCAATTATGTCTTTTAATATTCAATCATTTATTAAGTGTTTATTAATAGAATTTTATTATTTTTTCCTTAATAATATAGGAAGTCGTAAACGAGAACAATAGATAATTACTTTAATATGTTCACAGGTTATTCATTAAAATCGAATCTAATAACTTGTTTTTTTAAATAAACTTCCTCTAAAATTTGTTTAACACGAATATTAGTTAAATTATCTAGAGAGCAAACCTCCAAGCAGGTGTCCTTAATGCTTTCCCGTATCTTTATCGCTACACATGAGATGAACTATCTATTGAAACTCTGAACCTTTTATTAGAAACCACATACTACAAAAATAAAGTCCTTGATCTTTCAAACACTAGTCACATGTGCTAGAGATATTCTAGTGTAATAAGTGTACTGGTGGTAGGGCTTTGTGATACTGGTGGTAGGGCTTTGTGCAAGCTCGTCTGGGTATGTACCAACAACTAATCAGATATTCTACCGCAAAACAGCAGTACTTGGTATTGTTGTGTTCCGGTTTGAAGGGTGAGTGAGCCAGTGTAATTATAGGCACAAGGGACATAAAATCTTAGGTCCCAAGTTTGGAGGCGCATTGAAGTTATAAGCGATGGTTAACATTTCTTACAGTGCCAATTTCTAAGGTTTGGTGACCACTTGCCATCAGGTGGCCTATTTGCTCGTCCACCATCCTCATCTATAAAAAAAAATGTGTACAACAAATGTGGACTAACATAATTCGATGGGATCGCAATTTTACACAATCAGAGCGAAAAGGACAGGAGTAGTCAAATATTTGTTCATGTAACAACAAAAATGGGATACTGTCAGCCAAGTGATAATATTGATGTTAACTTTATATAATAATTGTAACACAAGGCAATTATATTTTCTCTAGGTGGAGTTATCTGAACACGCAGGATACTTCAGATATGACCCTCGCCTGTGTTCTGTGGAGGCGATCCGGTCTCATATAGAGGATATGGGGTTCGAAGCGCCGGTTGATAGCAACGACGAAGAATCGAGGTTGGTCTACTCATGGTCTACTCAGTAGACCCATGTTGAATTGCCTTAAAACATCCTATATATAATATAATGTTAATATAAAACTTTGTAGTATTCTAATGAAAGTTCTCAGTTTATTATTAAAACCTTATCTTCAAAAAAGAGACGTAAGGCCTCCTCTCAGGCCCAGCAGTGGGACATTCACAGGCTGTTACTGATAAACTTCTATTGTTCCAGGAATCTTCTCCCGCGCGAGATACCAACAGATTTGCTGATAGATATGACGAACTCGAACCCGCCCAGCGTCAGCTCAGTGCTGATCTCCGTCATTGGGATGACATGCCAGTCCTGTGTTAATACAATCGAAGGTACGTAATTTTTTCTATAGTTAAAGTCTCGTCTTGTTCACTATTGAACGACCAGGCAAACGCACACAGTGGAAATTCCCCGCCAACGTACGAAGCGCTTTGAACCTACATTCATCATTCGCAATATGAAACTCTGGAATGCTTTGCCTGAGTCCGTATTTCCTGATACGTACGACGTTGGTGTCTTCAAATCCAGAGTAAACAGGTTTCTTATAGGCAAGCTAGCTTCGTCCTAGAGCGTGTCAAAAAATAGTCAGAAAATACTAAATATGCTCTTGAGATATAAGTACTTGCGAATGGTCATTTTATTTATTTAGGAAAACAAACAGTAGATACATTAGATAGACAGTTAAACGGAGGTTGAAATGTTATTCGTTAAATGTTCTACTAATTATAGGTTACCACATCATTCGTAAAAGCATCACCTTATAAATAGTCATTAAATAAGTTTAATCATTAATTGTAACAAGTCCATAAAAATACACTATATTGTTGTGTACCAGTTTGAAGGGCGAGTGAGCCAGAGTAATTACAGACACAAGAGACATAACATCTTGGTTCCCAAGGTTGGTGGCGCATTGGCGGTATAAGCAATGGTTAACATTTCTTACAAATGTCTAAGGGCTTTTGTGACCACTTACCATCCGTATCCATATCACGTGGTCCATACGCTCGTCCACCTACCTATTCTATATTCTATATCATCATTGAAATTATGATTATATTTACGATTGGATAATATGAAATAACATAGTTTTAGAGAAAAAGAACTATATATATATATATATATATATATATATATATATATATATATATAGTATTTTCATCTATACTAATATTATAAACGCCAAAGTAAATCTGTTACACCTTCACGGCTTGAACACCGAACCGATTTTGATATGGAGCAACTTTGAACAGTAAGCCTTTTTATAACTAACAACTGCACTCCCATAACAAGGAGGCCCAAAACTTGTATATAAGGCTTATAATAAAAAAATATTTTTCTCAGGTAGCCTTACGGAGATGCCAGGCGTGGTCCACACCACTGTCAGTCTGTCTGACAACACAGCGCTAGTGAAATACACGCCGGCTTCGATAACCCCTAAACAAATAGCTGACGCCATATATTCGTTGGGCTTTGATGTGACCATCGTCAGTGTTAACGACGAACCAGTGAAAGGTACGTTTATATATTTAAAAAAACAAACATACATACAGATATTTATCATAGTATACATACGCAGCATCTTTTATTGGAATTTAAGTGCAATAAAGAGCAAACAGCAACAACAATTCGCCACTTCATGTCCAACTTCTGGGTTAAACCACTGTTCTTGTTAAGGAGAACTCTTGGGGGCTCGACCACGGCGGTCCACTGGTTCTTGGCTATTTCACATACAGGGTTCTTCGAGATGTATTTTTGTATGTTGTTTCATCATCAACGTGTTGTTGCAGAATCATCACAGATTAAAAACGAAGAAGGGTCGGGAGATCGAGTCACTGCATCGCCCCCCAAAAGTAGGACGCAACAGAATGTAAGTACAGTTACAGGTTGTAGGGCTTTGTGCAAGCTCGTCTGGGAAGGTACCACGCCCTCATAAGATATTCTACCGCAAATAAGCAGTACTTGGTATTGTTGTGTTCCGGTTTGAAGGGTGAGTGAGCCGGTGTAACTACAAACACAAAAGACATAACATCTTAGTTCCCAAGGTTGGTGGCGCATTGGCGATGTAAGCGATAGTTAACATTTCATACAGTGCCAATGTCTATGGGCGTTGGGGACCACTTACCATCAGATGACCTATATGTTCGTCCGCCTACTTATTCTAAAAAACAAACACATTCATTTATGGGATTTTAAAATATAGGTGGAGAAGGATGAGTGTTAGGTATTGAAAAGTAGCCAATTTCTTTTGGATTTCAATCTTACTTCACACCATTAATATTAATTTATATAATTTTATATATTGATGACATAATAAATAAATAACTTGTAGGGCATATCAGTCCAAGGGGAGATATCGCGCTGCACGCTCGAGGTGCGCGGGATGACGTGCGCGTCGTGCGTCGCCGCCATAGAGAAGCACTGCGCCAAGTTGAACGGTAAGCGCCTGCCGCTTCGGCGGTTTGTTTGGAGTTGGTGACATATTTCCTTCCGAAAACTCTTCTTCTTCTTCTTCCTAGCGTTTTCCCGGCCTAGAAATGCCAGGGTCCGCTTTCCTACATCTTTGCCTCCACTTTGCCCGATCGAAAGCGTCGTCTTTAGTGAGATCGTGCTCTCTCATATCGTCCCTCACAACATCGAGCCAGCGCTTCTTGGGCCTGCCGCGGGATCTAGGGCCTTCGACAACAAACCGAAAACTCGCAGATCCTTAATTTTGTATCTCTGATAAATTGTTTTACGTGTTCATTCCATCGTTAAGGAATTTGCACTGGTAGTTCTTGTGTGTTTGCAAATGGCGGACCGATTTCCTTCATAAATATCCACGGCTTATAGCCTTGGAGTACATTAGAGAACGTTGCATAACATTTGTTGTCTAACTTTTTTTTAGATTGTACCAAAAGTTATAAATTGTTAGTTATACAACTTCATGTAACACAATATTACACAACAAATTGAAACGTGATCCTTTTGTTGTGGGCAGACCTAAACTGATGGTTACAGTATGTTATATACTGTTATACAAAGAGTTGAACCATTGTGGGAGCGTTTATAACATATAACATTCTTAACAGTAAACAGTACAGCAACAGTAACAGCCTGTTAATGTCCTACTGCTGGGCTAAGGCCTCCTCTCCCTTTTGAGGAGAAGGTTTGGAGCTTATTCCACCACGCTGCTCTAATGCGGGTTGGTAGAATACACATGTGGCAGAATTTCAATGAAATTAGATACATGCAGGTTTCCTCACGATGATTTCCTTCACCGTAAAGCATGAGATGAATTATTAACACAAATTAAGCTCATGAAAGATTCACGCGTTCTAACCACTAGGTCATCTCAGTTTTTTTATATTCTTAACATGTTTTAGCAAAATGTCACACACTGTTATAAAATGTTATCGTGTTATACAATGTTTTATAACGTCATATAACTGCTGTGTGGGAGCACATCACCTTTATTGGGGGGGCGGGTGTTGTATTTATATTATAAACATGTCTGAGAGATTAATAACGAAATGAATAATTCCAAGACCTGCAGTTAAGGTATATAAAGATTTACATCCGTACGAAGTTGACGTTGACGTATTTAAGACACGTACGAAACGATTTGCTTCCTCGTTTCTGATACGCACCGCCAAGGTCGGGAATGCGCTCCCGACCTCCGTTTTCCCCACCACCTACAATGTGGGTGCCTTCAAGTCTAGAGTAAATAGGCATCTTCTAGGCAAGCGCGCTCCATCTTAGACTATCTCACTTTCCATCAGGTGTGATAACAGTCAAGCGCTAGCCCATACATTTAAAAAAAATGCTATTGGTTCAACCACGGTGCCAATTGCGTTCGCCATAAAAATATTGCTTCTTTCAAAGCCCCTTTTTCTTATTACAGGAGTCCATTCGATCGTTATAGCACTCTTAGCGGCCAAAGCAGAGGTTCGCTACGAGCCGGCTAAGATATCGGCCCTAGCGATAACAGAATCGATCACCGAGCTGGGCTTCCCGTCCGAACTTATCAGCGATAGCGGAGCGCCGAGGGATTTGAATTTATCTGTAAGTAAGCTCGTGATTGTCCCACTACTGGGCTTAGAGCGAGGGATCTTAGTCGAAGGAGAAAGTTTGGGTTTACTAAACAATGATGGTTGTCTGCCTACTATAAATGTTTTTAAAAAAAACTAGTGTTTTGCCCGTTGTTTTACCCGCGTAGTTTCCGTTCCTGTGAGAATATGAGGACAAAATGTAGCCGATGTTACTCGCTGATAATGTGGCTTGCCATTTTTGTTTTTTTTTTTAAATTGGTTTAGTGGTTTAGGTGTGATAGCGTAACAAACGAACAAACTCACATTCGTATTTATAATATTAGTTAGGATATCAATTTTGAAGTTGGCCAGAATGTAGTCGTGTGTCTTGTAATTTAAGTTTTATTATAAATAAACGATATTTTCAGATAAAGGGCATGACGTGCGCGTCGTGCGTCAACAAAATAGAGAAATCTGTACTTAAAATGAACGGCGTCGTTTCCTGCTCAGTGGCCCTCACCACGTGCAAGTAAGTATATCTGTATATGTGAAGTAACAGCCTGTTAATGTCCCACTGTTGGGCTAAGACCTCTTCTCCCTTTTTGAGAAGAAGGTTTGGAGCTTATTCCACCACGCTGCTCCAATACGGGTTGGTGGAATACACATGTGGCAGAATTTCAGTGAAATTAGACACTTGCAGGTTTCCTCACGATGTTTTCCTTCACCGTCAAGCACGAGATTATAATCACAAATTAAGCACATGAAAATTCAGTGCTGCTTGCCCGGGTTTGAACCCACGATCATCGGTTAAGATTCACGCGTTCTTAACACTGGGCCATCTCGGCTCTTTCTATCTATATATGTATTATTATATTATATATGACTGCCTCGTTGGTCTATTGGCTAGATATAAGGCCGCTGACCCGGAGGTCCTGGGTTCAATTTCCGGACCAATAGAAAAGTTATTGGGTTTTTCTGACAGAAAAATTCTCAGTAGCAGCCCGAGGTCTGGAAGTTGGAAGTGCCTCGGAAAGCATGTAAAGTCGTTGGTCCTGCGCCTTAACTCTTTCCGATCGTGTCGGATTGCCGCCCCATCGGATTATGAGAGTGAGGGAAGATCACTTGTGTTTACGCACACACTTGTGCCCTATAATATCTCCCGCGCAGTTGTCGAATCTCTCTTGAGATTGGCCGCCGTGGGCAAAATCGGTCTGGAGGACATTATTATATTACATATATTGGTAGTTCAAGTTATACTGGTTCGTGATGTCTTCTCGAACGATTGCGGTTGCAATGACCATTATCATAGATTAGCCAATAGTGTTATTTCTCCTGGGAGTAAGTGTTCATAACTGCCATATATATTTAATATATATACTCGACACAAGGTCTCCGAAACTATAGGTCCGATTGACTTGAAAATTAGCACATATTCGCAAGGTAGACACTCACTAAGAAAGGATTTTTGAAATTTTCATCTTCAAAAGGGGCAATCTTGGGAGGGGTAAATTAGTATGAATTTTACCCGTACGAAGTCGGGACGGTCAGCTAGTCTAACGATATGAGTATTCTATTTATGTTTATTAACGTTTTATCATTACAGAGCGAAAATTAAATATGATCCAGAATTAATAGGGGCTCGAAAAATATGCGACGCCGTGAACGACCTCGGCTTCGACGCGACCGTGCTCAGCTCGCAGAACCGCAGCAGCACCGACTACTTGGAGCACAAGTGAGTGAGAGAGTTCTATCGTTTATTTAAATGTTCATTCGGTCGTTCTTCATTCATTGAACATTTCATTCATTCATTTGAAAATTCGTTTATCATGCAATTATGTTCGCCCGTTGGTGCAGTTGGTATTGAACGTGCCTTCCGTTCCGGGCTTGCGGGTTTGATTCCCGCCCCGAATCTGGGTTTTATGTGTATACGCACGCATGTATTTATTTAAAAACGATGAATTGTTTTTTCGACGAATTGTTCTCGAATGAATTGTAATTCTATTAATGTTCTGTAAAGCCACGTGTTTCCAATACGACAGAGAGGAGATAAGGAAGTGGCGCGGCGCGTTCCTCATCTCGCTGATCTTCGGCGCGCCGTGCATGGCGCTGATGGCCTACTTCATGTGGGCCATGGACCACTCCGCCGCGGACATGTGCTGCGTGCTGCCCGGCCTCAGCCTCGAGAACCTGCTCATGGGGCTGCTGGCCACGCCCGTGCAGGTGAGGCGATATCAACACTTATTTTCTCAAATATTACCAACGTTTTATATAATATAATAATTATATAATATGATACATCTTTAAGGAAAGAGTGAATACTATTTAAACTATTTAAACGCCCTCTATCTTAGACATCAGTACTCACCATCAAGTGTGGTTGTTGATAAGTGATGATGTTGGGATCTTTCAGACCGACTTTGGCCTCGGCGGTCATTCTGTGCAGGACATATTATAGTGTACTAGTGTGCGCAAAAACAGGTGCACTCTCTATTCCCTCACTTTCATAATCTGCATTTTCGTGCGCACCGAAACTCCGGAATGAAACTTCAAGACTTCAGACAACGCGACCTGGCGTTTTATCCCAGACTTAGATAACGATCGAGTTTAGTAAAATAGATAAAGAGAATGCAACTGTGTTGTCGCGCACACTTGTGCATTACAATATTATATATTTGCACACATTAATCTTTATCTGGTTTATTATTATTATTACTAATAATAATAACATTGTTTTCCAGTTTATCGGCGGGTGGCATTTCTATAAACAAGCGTACAAAGCTCTGAAACATGGCACCTCTAATATGGACGTACTTATATCTATGACAACGACTATAAGGTAAGACGTGTCCCACTGCTGGGTGAAGACCAGCACGCTGCTTCAAGGGGTTTGATATTCATAAACCAGCACACCACCAACCAACACATCAGGTTTCGTCACGATGCTTTCGCTTAACGATGAGCACACGATTGCCAGCCTGTGAATGTCCCACTGCTGGGCTAAAGGCCTGCTCTCCCTTTTTGAGAAGAAGGTTTTGGAGCTTATTCCACCACGCTGCTCCAATGCGGGTTGGTGGAATACACACGTGGCTGAATTTCGGTGAAATTAGACAAACGCAGGTTTCCTCACGATGTTTTCCTTCAGTGTAAAGCACGAGATGAATTATAATCACAAATGAAGCACATAGAAATTCAGTGGTGCTTGCCCGGGTTTGAACCCACGATCATCGGTTGACACGGCATAAACAGGTGATAGGGCTTTGTGTTAGCCCGTCTAGCAATGTACCACCCAATCATCAGATATTTTACCGCCAAACAGCAACACTCAATATAATTGCGTTCAAGTTTGTATGTCAGTAGTATTGCTGATGTAAGATGGTTAATGTTTCTTACAGTGCCAGTGTCTATGGTCGGTGGTGACCACTCACCATTAGCTATCTCATTCGCCAGTCTGCCTTAAAGCTATCAATGCACTAAAAATATATATGATTTGTATTTCTTCTCCTAGTTACGCCTATTCGTTAGCCGTCGTGATAGCGGCGATGGCCTTGCAGAAAAACACGAGCCCGCTCACGTTCTTCGACACGCCGCCCATGTTGCTGGTCTTCGTGTCCTTGGGGAGATGGTTGGAACACATAGCTAAGGTACAACGCACTAGCTACATAAAACGTTTGTAACGCAATAGATAATATTATAACTCTTTTGGTTTACTTGTCAGTCGGCATGACTTTTCTTGGCATCTTCAACAATCATCGTCATATTTCACCTGATTTACATAAACCGATAATGAATTTTACACCTAAACATTCCTCATGAATCACTTCGTCCATTGGTGAAAACCGTATGAAAATTCGTTCAGTAGTTTTTGGGTTTATCGCGGTCGAACAGACAGACGCGGTGTGCGCACTTTGTTTTATAACGTGTAGTGATAATTATATATGTATATATCTACTTGTAAGGTCCCGAATGTCTTATTACTTGACGATTCAACCTGAGTCAATAAATCCTTCAACCTGATTCATTAATGTTTTGTAGAAGAAAAAGTATACGCACGCCTTCAGTAGTCGATCGTTGAACGGTTGTGCGGCTGCAGTGATGCGTGGGTTTGTGAGGAATATATGTGTATTTACAATGCAGCGCTGCAGCTGCTGCAGGTTTGAAAAGTGACCGACCCACTAATAACATTACGTCTCTTGGTATCATATTTATATTATCTATAATTAAATATATATATGTATGCTGAGGGTCCATTCCATTCAGCTGGAATCCATGCATACACTTCCAAAATTCAATTCCTCATGATTGACAAATAAGTTACCACTCTTATCCAGGGTAAAACATCCGAAGCACTGTCGAAGCTGTTGTCCTTGAAACCGACGGAGGCCGTCCTCGTGACCCTGGACCAGGAAGGTCGGGAGGTCAGCGAGAAGAGCATACCCGTCGACTTAGTTGAGCAAGGAGACGTTCTTAAGGTTAGTGAGCGATTCGTGGTGTGTCGTGTGTGTACGTGATGCGTACTTGTGTGTGTAACGGAAGGGGGGTAGATGTTAGGTAAGCTATGTACCCCCTGACAACGGAAATGCAATATCTTTTATGATGAGTTAATTAATTAAGACGTGAAAGTGTAACAAACAAATACACAAATTCACCTTGACATTTATAATATTAGATTATATATTAAAATATTGTTATTGTTGGAGCGCGTGAATCTAACCCGGGCAAGCACCACTGAATTTTCAAGTGCTTAATTTGTGTTTATAATTCATCTCGTGCTTGACGGTGAAGGAAAATATCGTGAGGAAACCCGCGTGTGTCTAATTGCATTGAAATTCTGCCACATTTGTATTCTACCAACTTGTATTGGAGCAGCATAAAGAAATAAGCTCCAAACCTTCTCCTCAAAAAGAGGAGAGGAGGCCTTTAGCCCAGCAGTGGGACATTAACAGGGTGCTACTGTTACTGTATTAAAATATTGTATATAAAGAGCTCAGATGAGATGTTATTATATACATATATTTCAATTTCGCTGGTTATTTATTAAATAAGGTAATTAATATCGACATTATACCCAGGTAGTACCCGGAGCGAAGATCCCCGTTGACGGTAAAGTTATTTCTGGTCAGAGCACGTGTGACGAGTCCTTAATAACCGGGGAGTCGATGCCAGTAACGAAGTCTAAAGGTAGATTTTATCCGAATTAAATATCATTGAAGTAAAACATGTTTTTTTTTGTATTTATGTCAATTGTATGACTTAAAATAATTATAATATTTATCGTAAGAGGCGTGAGATTAAGTGTAATACAGTTTATAAATAGCGAAAAGTAAGGTTAGCAAAAACATTTCAGTTTTTTTTTATATATCTGATTAGTTTAATTAGAATGGTACAATAATTGCCTTTAATAACCAACTGAGAGGTTTTTTTAAAGCATTCGCTTATCAAAGCAAATGTTGAAATAATTGGTAAAGATGAGGTAGTGTAACGCGGCGCGTTGTCGCAGGCTCGCTGGTGATCGGCGGCTCCATGAACCAGCACGGCGCGCTGCTGCTGCGCGCCACGCACACGGGCGACGCCAGCACGCTGGCGCAGATCGTGCGCCTCGTGGAGGACGCGCAGGCCAGCAAGGCGCCCGTGCAGCGCCTCGCCGACACCATCGCCGGGTACCGCCCCCCCCCCCTAATGTTCAATCATTCAAATAATTCACACTTTCGAAATAAAAATGTCCAAAGGAGTCTCTCGAAGTCTGTCAGTGTCATATGGATATTTTTTAATATTTAAATGTATCGGTTTCAGATACTTCGTTCCGATGGTGGTGTTCCTCTCTATACTGACTCTGGTCTGCTGGATCATTAGCGGAGCTATCAACATCGACAGGATTAAAGACATAACGCCGGTAAGTAGACGTTGGTGTCGTAAGAAATATTAACTATTCCTTACATCGTAAAAGCGCCACCCAACTTAGAACTACACACCAGCATACCCTTTGTGTCTGTAGTTATACGGGCTCACTCACCCTTCTAACCGGAACGCAACAATACTGTGTAGCGCTACACGCGTTAGTATATATGAGGAGTTTGCCCCCCCCCCTCCTTTAGTAAAAATCAAAATTTATTCAATGTTGAAGCATTACACTTGCTTCTTCTCGGTCGTTTACTTTATTGCTGAAGGTCGTGTCCACTCTGATCTAGGGTCTGGGTCACGATCTCTGTGAATTTTTCTAGTCCTTCCTGTCCTCAGCTTTCCTCAGGGCTGTGGTCACTTACGAGACCAGTGAGGTTGGCAACTTGGTCCGACCATCGTGTGGGGCAGCGGCCACTTGGTCTTTTCCCCTCTATTTTTTACACTTGCTTATTGATAGTAAAACTACCACCGGTTCGGAAAAGAAACACCCAGCCCTGAGAATCACCGGCGAAAGAAACTCAGCGAGTTTTTTTTACATGTGCCATGTTTCCTTTACAAAAAAAAGGAAAGAAAAATAACCACGCGGCGATCGTCTCATTCCCAAGATGTGCTATCATCCATAAATTCATTAATTGTATAATAACCTTTAGCACACAAACGGAATAATAAATAATAGTACTAGCTAGCTAGAAATATACAGGGTGACTGGTGAATTAGTATCAATACTTAAGGACGTGATATTTGACGACCATATATGACCAAAAAAAAATACATATAACATAAATATTAATAAACTTCTAAGTAAAGTTAACCAAAAGTTATGTTATTAATTACGCCTCATGTGGACACCCTAGCTGCGCTGACGACACAACACAGTTAGGTACATTTAGTTATGTCGCGGTACTTTACCTACGTCCAAACGCCGCCGCGTGTTAACAGGGTAGCAGGCTACCTTTGATAAACAAGCATGATCCAATCCCCCTTCATACTTTAAACCTGGCTTAGAACAGGCAAAAATACCAAAATATTTCACTCGTTTAAGCAACAAATTTGTTGACTAGGTAAATGATATGAACTTGGGACAAAAATTAACTGTTTACCTATCTTGGTATTTCCGGCGTATTTAAAAATGGAATCATACTTATTTACAACGATTGTCAATCATTTAACTACCTATTTACCTACATAACTACACTAACCTTAACAAATGTTCAAAGTGAGCTCCTGCTCGTGTGATACACAGTTCGGCACGTTTACGCATATTGTCTTTCACACGCTTTAACACGAATGGGTCACTTTACTACTCACAGTACTCACAGTATTCTGCATTTGTGTATTGATAAGCCATACCTAATTACTAATTACGGGTCACACTCACACACGAAAGATTAGGTATACGCGTAAGATCGATCGCTAGGGGCGCGCGCGCGGGAAGATGGACGAACCTTACGGCGGCGGTCGCCCGACTAACCTACTAATACTAATCAGCCGCGGGGCAGGGGTTGCGAGTGGCAAACACCACGCCGCACGCGCCGCGGAAATATGTCCACACTTTATTTATTTAAAGTAAATTTTTTGTAAATTTGGTCAAAAATTAAGTACCTATTTTTTTTACATAATTCGAATGAGAATCATGTACCGATTATGCTCCTAAAATATTGATCCTAATTCACCAGTCACCCTGTATAATAATACTAGCTGACCCGGCAAACGTTGTTCTGCCATATAAATGATATCTACTGAATATTTTGGTGCTTAAATAAAAAGTAACGAATGTATGGTAGTGTGGGGATGGGATCTATGAAAAAAAAGGAAAGGAACAAAAAAACCACCAACCATTCATTTTCTCAATTCAATGTATTTCATTAATGTAATGGACAAATTCATTGTTTGATTAAAAGTTAAATGTAAAGTGAAAAAAGTAATATATATTTATCCTAAAGTAGTTAATTAATTTCGAAGAGCAATTGAGTGTACGATATTTTTTGTCACTCCGTCTTTAGCCAACATAAATAAGCTTGATGGTTTGCCCACCCGAGAACATGCCACGTATTACTGGTCCGTGTGATAAACATGGTGTGCCCAAATCTAAGCCACAAACGGACATCGTTTGGCTTGACTTATTGATTGTCATTATTCATATATGCATAAAGCACCAACCTGAGATTTTTTCATGCGTCTATTCATTATTGTTTCTTAGATTAAATTGTCCCTTGTGCCTGTAGTTACACTGGCTCCATCGCCCTTTAAGCCAGAACACAACAATATTAAATATTGCTGTTTGGCGGTAGAATATGGGATAAACATAAGCGCTGGCTATTTCGCTGTCGCATTGTTGGCCATCACCATAATTTTTCTTCTTGCGCGAAAATTTTAATTTTTCCGTGACTCCTAAGATATTAATTTAAATTAATTCTTTTATAATTCCAGTGAGGCAACCGCGTCTGTTTATTGCCTTTTCAACAGACAAATTGAATTACTGCTAAATATTTTATGAAATATAGTTTAATATTTTACACAACTCGAGATGATTTATTTCACACACACACTATATAAACAAACATAGTTTGGTCAAAGGTGGCGCTGCTAACAGAATTCAAATGGAGTTAAATTTTACTTATTGCATTAAATAATTAAATTTAATTCAGAATGATGATGATGATATTATTTCTAAAGGATTTTATTTTGAATATTGTCACAGTAATTTAAGCCCTTTAACAATAAATTAAACATCAAAAATGTCTTTAAAAGTTTCAAACAATCAAAAAAGAGTCTTGTATGATTATACTATGTATACATGAATTAATTTACATGATTTATTTACTTATTTTTCCGTGCTCTGCGATGCTGCGGTGCTGCGATGATTTATACGTGCCGATGTGCAAACCGTTCAATGGTGACATGCTCACACGCAAATTTTTGTTATTTTGTTGGATTTGTGTGTCTGTTCATTCTGCTGTATTATTATGTATGATTGATGCTTTATTAGTTCGACGGCCCAAATGCGTCTTGCTTGCACTTTTCACTGTAACACACACGAACACACACAAACAGACTAAATTGTTGTATTTACTGATAAAAACGGTATACCGATAATGCATTTGATCTTTAGTATTTTACCAACCTTTTTAATATCATAAAACGTTTATATTTCTTATCACTTAAATAAAACGTTAAATATTTTGCAAATTTTTAAATGTCAAAATGACGCGTAAATGACGTAGACGAAATTCAGATGAGGTTCACTATAAATAATTATTGTAATATTGTTCAGACAAAAATACTAAAATCGTGATTACAAAATGGGATGATGGATTAGGAGGGTGAAAATTTTGGTGTCATATGTATTTTTTTATGTTAAATCAAAATAATATGCAAATAAAAAAAATATCTAAAAAATAAAAAAAAAATCTGGATAGGGACACCCTTATTAGCTAGCGGTATGAAATATACTTTACGACCTATTCTACTATCTTCCAAATATGCATAACAAATTTCATAAAAATCGGTCGAGCCGTTTCGGAGGAGTTCAAACACAAACACACGAGATTTTTATATATTAGATATATGTAATTAGTATTGTCAATCGGATTGACCTTGAAAGAGGGGAGGTGGGCTATGAAAATCGCGGGGAAACTTGAACGTGTCTAATTTCACTGAAATTTTGCCACATATATCCACCAACCCGTATTGGAGCAGCTTAATCGTCTGCTCAAAGGGAGAGGAGAGACACAGGCGGTTGGTTTTAAAAGATGCACTTACCCTCCACAGGAGATGTACCGGGATTCAGGGTTCACGGAGTGGGAGCTGATCGTTCAGACGGCGTTCCACTTCTCGCTGTCGGTGCTGGCCATCGCATGTCCATGCGCGCTGGGTCTGGCCACGCCCACTGCCATCATGGTGGCCACTGGCGTGGGCGCCAGGCTCGGCCTGCTCATCAAGGGGGCGGAGCCCTTGGAGAACGCACACAAGGTTAGTCGGGCACGCTGATAGTATAGACCGGTGAAGCATTTCTTTCTCTTATATTTATATTAATTTATATACCAATGTACATAAGCACCCTCATTCAGAGCTCAGACTATAGCTTTGTTAAATTTCTTGGCGATCGGTTCAATGGTTTACCACGGTCATTAACAGTCGGATGAGTTGATTTTGCAATTTATTGAGTGCCATAACCCTCTGATGGTAAGTGGTCACCACCGCCTAATGTCCCTTGTTACACTGGCTTATTCACCGTTCAAAACGAACTGTGAACACAACAATTTCAAGTATTGCTATTTGACGTTCGTGTATGTGGTATGTGGGTCATACCTACCCTTGGACATGCACAAACCCCTACCAGCGAGTAATCATTTTTTACTCTCAATGAAACAGATTAAAACAGTTATCTTCGACAAGACTGGTACGATCACACGAGGCAGTACAACCGTCGCAAGAGTTTCACTACTAACGGGCGAGCCGTCGATGTTACCAGAAATTCTGGCTTGCATACTCTCCGCCGAATTAAACTCGGAACATCCCGTTGCTTCCGGTAAGAGGTTATTTGTGTGTTTTTATTTATTTACGAGAACACACATTTTTTGTATTTTTTTTCTGTATTTACACGAATTGTTATATTTAATAATAATAATATTCCACGATTTTATTCACACACGGCCATCTGATCCCAAAAAAGCAGAGCTTGTACTATGGAAACCAGACAACTGATATACGACATATACTACTTTTCTTTTGTAAATACATACTTATATAGATAATTACACCCAGACTCAGGACAAACAGACATGTTCATGCACACAAATGTCTGTCCTGGGTGGGAATCGAATCCACAACCTTCGGCATGAAAGACAAGTATCTAACAACTATGCCAACCGGCTCGTCAAAAAATTGATTGTAAGTTCTCATGTAAATGCTTTTGTTATAAAATTAATCCTTTGAGCCGGATTAAAAAATTTGACAAAACATGAAATATAAATATTGTCTAAAGTGTATATATATATATAATTACAGCGATAGTTCAATGGTGTTCTGGAGTTGTGGGTGATGCACGGGCCACTTGCAGCGGGTTTGCAGCGGCGCCTGGTTGCGGGTTGCGCGCTAAGATCACCCTCAGAAATGATTTTCAACCATCGCCTCAATTAAAAGCAGCTTTAGCAAACGCGAGGTGAATTTTACTGTGTAAACTAGCTTATGTTTTCTAATCATAAAATTATACTATATTTGCATTTGAACAAGTAATTAAAACTGTGTCTTAAATTTGTATTCAATGATTGACGGAGACTTCGTCTTAAATGGCCAGGGAAGGGTCAACGATCGAGCTGCACGGCGTGCCCGTGCACGTGGTGGGGGGGCGCGGCGACGCGGCGCTCGGCTCGGCGCAGGCCGCCGCCCGCCTGCACGCGCTCATGCCGCCCGCCGGCGACGTGAGTGCCGCGCCACTAGGCTGACCTTGAATCACCCCCATTGAGCGGTTACTTTATGGTGGTAGGAGTCACTTTAGGCTACCCTGGGTTGAAACAACCAACTCATCACTTGTAACACCTACCTATACCTAAAAATCAATTGTTTATATTGATGTGTTTTGTTTTTATTTAGCATGAGCATATGGGCCACCTGATGGTAAGTGGTCACCAAACGCCCTTAGACATTGGCACTGTAAGAAATGTTAACCATCGCTTACATCGCCAATGCGCCTCCAACCTTGGGACCTAAGATTTTATGTCCCTTGTGTCCGTATTTACACTGGCTCACTCGCCTTTCAAACCGGAACACAACAATACCAAGAACTGCTGTTTTGCGGTAGAATATCTGTTTAAAGAATAAGTGAAAAGAGAAGTAAATAGAGTTGTTTAGCAGTAGAATTAGTGATGAGGTTAAGGAAGATGAGTGGTTAGTATCTACCCAGGCACGCTTCCACAAAGCCCTACCACCAAGTAAGTTGCTCATTAACTTTCTTCTTATAATTTGGAAAACTTTAAAACGATATATATTCATTGTCACAAAAATATACAATAATTTTTTCATATTAGTTCTATGCATGGAATGTATATACCTTAGAAAATTAAACAGTAGTTTGTGATAAGTATCATAAGTTTGCAGATTTGAAAATGATCCAAAACAAATTTTTAATCTGTCCGCAGGTGGTCGAGCAAATAGTATTAATAGGCAATCGTGAATGGATGGCGCGGAACGGGGTCTCCGTGCCGCGAAGAGTTCAGGAGACGCTGCAGAGGGACGAGGAACTCGGACGGACCGCTGTACTGGCGGCTATCAATGGTATTATATGTATAATATGTATATGTTATCTAATATTACTGCCTCGTTGGTCTAGTGGCTTGATGTAAGGCCGCAGACCGGGAGGTCCTGGATTGAAAGTTATTGGGTTTTTCTGTCAGAAAATTCTCAGTAGCAGCCCGGAGTCTGGAAGTTGGAAGTGTGTACACTCCCTTGCCTCGGAAAGCGCGTAAAGCCGTTGGTTCAGCGCCTGAACTCTTTCCGGTCGTGTCGGATTGCCGTCCCGTCATATTATGAGTGGGGGAAGAAAGAGTGCACACTTTTGCACTGTAATATCTCCTGCGTAGTTGGCTAATCTTTCTTGAGATTGGCCGCCGTGGCCGAAATCGGTCTGGAGGATATTATATGTTATTTACATAGTACATACATAGTACATCTTTACTATAGTTCTTTAGCAATTGCTGCTCCTTGTGTTTCACCATCTCCAGACAGACAGACACGGGTAGACAGGTTTGAACCCCAAGACAAGACCACTTTTTCTATACCTAATACCTTAAGTAAGGCGTGGACGAAGGCTGTGGATATTACTTCAATGATAAATATTAAATTTTCAGACCAACTAGTGTGTACGATCGGCGTAGCGGACGAGGTGAAGCCGGAAGCCCACCTCGCGGTCTACTGCCTCAAGAAGATGGGTCTAGAGGTGTGTCTTCTAACCGGAGACAACAGGAAGACGGCTGTGGCGATAGCGCGACAGGTACTGTATGTGTGGCAGTAAGTGGTATCTAGGACCATTTGATGGTGACCATTCTTACATTATCAATGTGTACCAGTCTCCCCAATTTTCCATCAAATTGAATCTTCGCTACTTACATAATGATTAGTTAGGCGTTATTGCCCCTTATATTTACAATTGCACTTGCTAACTCATCTGTCAAACCGATTTTAAGCCTGAAATAAATTACTGGTAAGTGGTATATAAGCGGAGAGAAATGATCAAAGACAAAAATACAATACAAATTTGCAATGCTAAGTGTTAAAGGACAACGTCTTGAGGTGTCCTGTATGTGCATTGAAATTGCAGCGTCGTCAAACAGGCAGAAGCGTTTAGCCCAGCAGTGGGACATTAACAGGCTACTAATTATTGTTGTTACTTTGCATCGAACAGTTGTCTGGAAGTTTCTATTTTCTTTGGGTTTCTTTTTCTAAAATAATACATTTTACAGGTCGGTATAAACAAAGTGTACGCGGAGGTGCTGCCCTCGCACAAGGTGGCCAAGATACAGAAGCTTCAAGAGGAAGGACAGAAAGTTGCCATGGTAAGATCGTGTTGTGCCAATAGAAATTAATAACATTTGTTATAATAAAGAAAAATGAATATGTCTTGGTTTATCTAGGTCAATATACGACAGCTTACTGTATAAATGATGTCCACAGGTGGGCGACGGCGTGAACGACTCCCCGGCGCTGGCGCAGGCGGACGTGGGCGTGGCCATCGCCAGCGGCACCGACGTCGCAGTCGAGGCCGCCGACCTCGTGCTCATGCGGGTACCGCCACCACACCCTAAACTACCACACAGCCAAAATATAATACCAAACTCTGGGGGGGGGGCTAGGTACTATTATATTTTATCTTGATCCCCCCCCTCTGATACGGGCTACGTCGCGGATGGCATCCAGTAAACAATGAATAAGGAAAGGCACTAATTCCACCTCGATGCTAGATTACAATGCGATAGTTAGATTGTTTTCATCTTAATTTATTTGTCGACTCGTACCGGCGGCCAGGTAGCCTGTCCATCTCCTCAATCCACTTCTGTTCAGTGTCATAAAATTCTGAACTGATCCTAAACTGATATTTATAAGGTTAAGGTTCTGATGACGTGTATGGATTCCAGAACGATCTCCTGGACGTGGTGGCGTGCCTCGAGCTGTCGAGGACGACGGTGAGGCGGATCCGGCTGAACTTCCTCTTCGCTTCCGTCTACAACCTGCTCGGTATACCGCTCGCGAGCGGGGCCTTCGCCGCTTACGGCCTGCAGTTACAGGTTATTTAAGATTATTAAGTAAAATTATGTGATGTTAACCCGTTTAGGTAGGTTCCACCCCGTAACAGCCCGTAAAAGCACGGGATGAATTATTATCCCAAATTAAGCACATGAAAAGTCAGTGGTGCTTGCCCGGGTTCGAACCCACGATTATCGGTTACGATTCACGCTATCTTACTACTGGGCCATCTCGGCTTCTTCTGTAGGTTCCACCCACTCATCACATAATCTGAAACCAACAGTAGTATTTATTATTGTTGTGTACCGGTTTGAAGGGTGAGTGAGGTTAATATCTCCCACAGTGCTAATGTCTATGGGGGTGGTGACCACTCACCATCCGGTGGCCCATTTGCTATTCAGCGTAACTGTTTATATAAAATACTATACGTGTGTTATCTGTAATAACATTTCATCGAAACTATGATTTTTTTGCAGCCGTGGATGGCGTCGGCAGCCATGGCGATGAGTTCCGTATCAGTAGTTTGCTCAAGTTTATTACTTAAAACGTAAGTATTAACATCCGTAACAGCCTGTGAATGTCCCACTGCTGGGCTAAAGGCCTCCTCTCCTTTTTTGAGGAGAAAGTTTTGAGCTTATTCCACCACGCTGCTCCAATGCGGGTTGGTGGAATACACATGTGACATGCAGGTTTCCTAACGATGTTTTCCTTCACCGTCAAGTACGAGATGAATTATAAACACAAATTAAGCACATGAAAATTCAGTGGTGCCTGCCCGGGAAGTACAAAACGTGTTTACAATATTTCATAATGAACGGTGGAGAAGTTAATACGTGGAAGAGTACGAAACAAACGAAGAACAAAGTCACTTTCGAATTAATTAATGTATTGTATAATGTATTAATTAGTTTTTTAGAATATGAATATATATTATCTGTGTATCTATGCATCTGTCATCTCGTATGACACACATCGCGGAGAGCGGGAAATAGAATATATATATTGGTATTGGCGCGAAGGGACGACGGTGTGTGTGCATAGCGAGCTGATATATAAAATATAATATGTATTATTTAAATTGTAAAACCGATATTACGACTTGAGTTAAAGCACGGTTAAAGGATGAACATTACAATTAGGTTCAATGATTTGAAAACAAGCCTCGCTTACAATGCAATTGCCTTTCAACGGATTTAACAACTTCTAAAACAATATTTTTGCTATAAATAAGTATTGTGTTGTTAAACACTGATTTTTCCATTTCAGTTTCAAAAAACCGACAGCCGAACAGCTGAGGACGACTGAATATCTCCAATCAATACATATAGAGGAATTGGACTCGGTGTCCGTTCATCGAGGCTTGGACGAGAAGGTGGACCCCATTGATAGGACGTCGCCATTAGCCAAGTACGTACATAAAAATCTGGTCCGTTTGTATATTATTATATTAAAATACTAAACCTATATAGTTCGCGTAATGTAACTTTGCCGCTGTGAATTTCGTGCTGTGTCGTAAAATTCGCTCGCGGTGAGAATGGGATGCGACCTTTTCGAATTGAGACGCGTCGTCTGCCGCCAGCCGTGACGTCGGCAAACTCGCGTCGATGCTCGCGAGACGCTACTCTTGATTGATACTAGTGATTTGTTAGTGCAATACCTTAGACATTTAGGATTGTACGAATAAATAAATAAATATCCTGGGATATTATTCACACACGGCCATCTGATCCCAAATTAAGCAGAGCTCGTACTATGGAAACCAGGCAACTGATATACTACTTTTTGATAATTACACCCACTGATGACAGACATGTTCATGTATACAAATGTCTCTCCTGGGTGGGGATCGAACCCAAAACCTTCGGCGTTAAAGGCAAGTATCTACCAACCACGCCAACTGGTTCGTCAAATGTATCAGTAACTAGTATTCGCCTGCGGCTTCGCCCGTGTTGCGGTTCATTGCGGTTTATACCAAATTTTATCAAACTCGGTTCAGTATTTTAGCCTTGAAAGTGTAACAGACTGACAGTATTACTTTCGCATATATGATATTAATAATATTAATCAGATTAGATTAATTAGATTTAATTCGATTCTTGAATTTAAGCGTTAAAACAAATATATATAGGCAAGCATGTTTGATGAAAGCATCTGATTTTGTCTTAGTCGAAAATTTTTCAGAACTTCTCTGCTAACGCTACTTTATTCGAGAACTGTATTTTATATTAATTTTGACAAAGTTTCATCCCATTCTGATAGCGCGCGGATTTTAGACCAGAGCGCATGAGGTAGGTAATCATGGCGGGTAATCATGGCGGGTAATCATGGCGGGTAATCATGGCGGGTAATCATGCTACCTCATTTGCTCGTTCTAATTAACGTTCGAAGCTTGGTTGCTCTCTCGATACAGTGTATAATCGGTGTCAGAAGTGCTACGTGGGACATAATATCTTAGTTCCCAAGGTTGGTTGTGCATTGGCGATGTAAGTAATATCTTATAGCGCCAATGTCTACGGGCGACGGTGATCATCAGGTGGCCAATTTGCCAACACTCCTACCGATTTTTATAAAAGAAAAAGAATAATTTATACGAATACGAAGTTCGAAATCACTTCAATATCTATTGAAGAATAGCCTAGCTACCTGGTTTCAGAGCGGCAAACTTATATGACACGTACTTGATTATTTTTAACCTTTATATATATAGAATATTATGCCAGTTATTCATAATTAACAATTGTTTATTGTTACTTCTAATTATAAATTTTAAACTAACGACCTTACTTATACACGTTGTTTAGCGAATGCTTTGTTAAACACTGTTTTCTCTCTTTCTATCATCACTGATTAAACATTCGAATGAAGGAGACAGCGATGTTTAACTAACCACCCGCTAAACAAATACGATAATTAACATCGGTGCTATTCAGTAAGAGCTCGCTCCTTTCGCCCGTAAAATGTTAACAAGCGACTTATGGTGATATACGATTTTGACGCGTGTGTCCTTGAAATGTTATGATTATAAAGGTCAATATCGCGTATCACTTTCCGACATTTCACAAACGATTTTAGCGGTGATTTTCGAGTTGGCTCTTACAGAACAGCCCTACTGATTGGCTATTTAAAAGCACTTTTACTATGTAAGCACTAGGACAGCGTTTCTCAAACCTTTCATCCTGGATACGTCTCTGTATTATAAATAGTTTTTTTTTGTAACAAGTAATATATTATTAAAATCCCGTCTCAGTGAAGGGCCACGAAACTCGATCATTAAAAAGTACGTGTAAGACCGACCGAATCAAGTCGAGATGGCCTAGTGGTTAGAACGCGTGAATCTTAACCGATGATCGTGGGTTCAAACCCGGGCAAGCACCACTGAATTTTCATGTGCTTAATTTGTGTTTATAATTCATCTCGTGCTTGACGGTGAAGTAAAACATCGTGACGAAACCTGCATGTGTCTAATTTCACTGAAATTCTACCACATGTGTGTTCCACCAACCGCATTGGAGCAGATATAGCAAATAAGCACCAAACCTCCTCAAAAAGGGAGAAGAGGTCTTAGCCCAGCAGTGGGACATTAACAGGCTGTTACTGTTGCGACCCCATATTAGACTTTCTTGGCCCGATGCTGATCGCCACCTCCATGAGAAACGTTGTTCTAAATAGTTTAATTTCGCACGCAAATTTATCTCATCTCAAATCAATCTCTATTTACTCTGTCTGACAGAAAGAGAGACTCGCTGAAATCCGCACTGTTAAAATTATGGTAATAATAATAATGATAAAATTATTTTCTTTGTGTGCGTCATATGACGGTGGTGGTTTTGTGTGAGTTATTTTTCTTTATATCTCTCTTTCTATATATATATATATATATATATTTTATTATACATATATATTTGTTATTTGATACGCATGCGCGATCAACAATTAATGACGGGTTAGAATAACTTCTATGATTGCATTTTTTTTATAGAATATTTAGGTGGACGAGCAAATGGGCCACTTGGTGGTAAGTGGTCACCACCGCCCATAGACGTTGTCATTTTATGGAATATTAACCGTCGCTTACATACCAATACACCGCCAAACTTGGGGACTGATGATAAGATGAACATAAGATGTTATGTTCCTTGTGCCTGTAGTTTAACTGGTCCCCTTCAACCGAATCACAACTAAGTACTACCGTTTTTGTGGTAAAATAACAGATGAGTGGTACCTACCTTGACGAGTGAGCACAAAGCCCTACCACCAAAAATAAAGTTATGACGATTCAAAAAGTAATTCAAAAACATATTCAATATATAGTTAAATTATCATTAGCAAAATATATAATGAGAGTTTATTGAAATTATAAAGAGGAATTTTATACTTTAAGAATGGATGTGTGTCGCAAGCAACTAACTTCAGAGAGGCAAAGTTATGTTTTTCCTGTAGCATTGTCGGTAAAGGGTATTTGTGATTTGAAATTTCGAGCATGTTATGTTTTTTTGTGTATTTATATGTGTGTGTGTGAATTTGAATAATTAATACACCTTCCAGATGATAACGTAAGATGTGTTTCTTTTGAAAGTTTTTTCACAGAAGTTACAATTATTTCTAATATATTATATAATTAAATAAGAGGATACAAAGAAAAAATTAAAAATATGTAACTTGTGATTTATTTTTATATATGTTTCAAGAAACATGAGAAAAATATCCTTCAGTAAATTGTAACTGTATCAAATATATTCCAATATCTTAATAACAATATTTCCTTATAATGTATGGCAATATTGCATTGCATGGAATGGACAATTTTTATTCATGTCAAAATGAATTATATGTAATTTATTTAATATAAGCCGAGTCAAAGTAAATCTAAGATAGCGTCGCATATCGCTCTATCTCACTCACTCTATAGCTGTCTATACTCACACGCCACCACACTTGAGGCTTTTTATACTTAAAAAGTAATGTCTACACAATAAGACGCCTACAGGTTAGTAAATTAAAGCTTAAATTTACCTCCAAATCATTGAACAATCACACATAACGGCGAATGCAAAAAAAAATATCGCTGTATTTATAAACAGAAGCAAAGCAAAACGATAACTATCCCCTTCATACTCATAAGCTTGACTGCGTGTGAGAGAGATAGATATCATGATACGCATGCGATGCGTGTATGCATGCACTACACAAATGCAACGTGTTGAACGTGCGAGATTTAGTTAACTGACCTATAATAATAATAATAATGTCCTCCAGACCGATTTCGGCCACGGCGGTCAATCTCAAGAGAGATTAGCCAATTGCGCAGGAGAAATCATAGTGCACGAGTGTGTGCGCAAACACAGGTGCACTCTCTATTCCCTAACTCTCATAATCCGATGGGACGGCTATCCGACACGACCGGAAAGAGATCAGGCGCAGGACCAACGGCTTTACGTGCTTTCTGAAGCACGGGAGTGTTTACACTTCCAACTTCCAGACTCCGGGCTGCTACTGAGAATTTTTTGACTAAAAACCCAATAATCAGACCAAATTTATTGGCCCGACCTGGGAATTGAACCCAGGACCTCCGGGTCTGCGGCTTTACATCGCGCCACTAGACCAACGAGGCAGTCAAAATGACCTATATACAATACATAGTTCAAATCAACACTGAAATAACTGATGTTTAGAATTATCGAAGAGCGGAATAATATAAAAAAATAGTGATTCTTTTTTTGCTAACTGTACATTTTAGAGACTTCTCTATTGACTCGGCTCATACTGTATGCAGTGGTCCCGTTTTTCGTTTCGTGATGTTATATAGCCTATAACATATCTCAATGAAAGTGCTATCAAACGAAGTTTTTCTATTAAATCTTACTCGAACACCCTTAGGTTAGCACGCTCAAATACATTCTACAAATTAATTTATATTAATTATATACATAGTATATATTAGTATAGATATTATCTGTCACAATATACATATTATGTCAAAATAATAGAAGACACTACCGAATGATAACATTTAAAAAACGATATAGGGATAATTTATCTTTTATCACTTTATTTTATTTTCCATTTGTATTTTTAATTATAAGTTATTTTTTTATCTCTATATCCATCCGTAACAGCCTGTGAATATCCCACTGCTGGGCTAAAGGCCTCCTCTCCTTTTTTTTGTGTATATTAAATGTTATAAATAAAGTGTTATGATAATTATTTTGAATACAATTTTATATACGAAATAATTCAGTTATATTTGTAAAAAAATAAATAAAAAATTACTTAAATATGTTGATAATATTTAATAGTGTTGCCATTATATATATTTAAACAATTAATTTCATGAATATTAAGATTGCAACGAAGCCATAAATGATCGATTCATTTTATACAAAAATAAAACTCAAGAAAGATATAAAATACGAAGATAACTTCATAAAAAAAATTGACAATTAAAAATTGGAATCTATGATGTTTATTTGGGGGGGGGGTGTTAGATATCCAATGACCTTGACAACACTTGGTTGGTTCAGTAGTTAAGACGTCAAAGCTGAACAAAAAAATAAAATCAGTTTCGAATTTATAATATTAATAAACGTTTCGTATTCACAGATTACTCTACCGCAGTAAATCAGCAAACGGATGTCTATTGCAAGAAGAGGACGACATGCTGACGGTGTCGTTCATACCGAAACGACCGACGAGGGACGCGCCCAGTTTAAACGGATAACTTGTATAATAAACTCCATTGGCAGGAGGAAAAGTAAACGAACCATAGATTTAAATATTCCATGCGATTCGCTAATATCTCTGCTCTATTATGCGATACAAACTGTTCGCGATTAATGTCTTTATTTATAAAACAACACTTTGAAAAAATTGACTTTAATTTGATTTCCGAAATTCCGATAATCACCGACATTCAAGTCAATTTTTTCAAGCATCCACAATGAGTACCACATTCAAGGTCAATCTCGTTTATCGTTTCTCCTCTTGTCATTTGTACAGGTTATATTTGGAAAGATTTGTAAGCACAATTGATTGTAATTCAAGTTCTGCCGCCAAAGAAATTGTTGACGTTTGCAGTTGTTTCCAATTCTTCAAAATGACAATTTGTGATAATTGTTGACAACATAAAATCGGTTCATTTGTATAACGAATCGTATTCTATTGGGACCCGTCGTCGTAGTGACCGAATTTATGTGTTTTGAGAAAATATACCAATTTTTCTTCCTTCGACACATTGAATATGTTTAAAAGTAAATTTGTCTTAAAAGGGCGGTGTAGTATTGATATCTTAATTTAAATTTTGTACAAATTCTAGTGTTTATTTTTCACGTCAAATATTGATATTACTTATATATTTTTGTACGTTATCGAGTTTTTTTTTTTAATTGGTAATCATTTTTCTCGAATTAGAATTTTTTTTTATAATGTTGCTTAATGAATATAATATGTTTTAGACGTTTTTTTTTAATTAACCCAATATTTGACGTGCCATTTATATACATATATTGTATAAAAGTAAATAGAAATGTAAATGAATACTATGTACATAATGATGTTTAAGGGAGCACAATTATTTATATAATTAAACTAAAATTATCTATAATTTTTAACAATATTAAAAGAAAAAAATATATACGGCTTTACTAAAAATGTGATTTAGGGTTATGATAAGTTAAACGATGCTGTCTCTTTCTTTCGAATGTCAAATCAATGGTGATAGAAAGGGAGAAATCAATGTTTAACTGAACAGCCGCTAAACAACGTTTTTAAATAAAGCCGATATTGTAAAAAATGCTAATAATGGGTCAACTTGTATGTCCTAAGCCAATTTACAAGGGTTGTCACAAAATTAAGTTTTTTTTTTTTTTTAATAAATCATTTCAAATATTTTATACAAAAAACGTATTAACGTTTCGCCTTATAATAATTAAAAAATAAAATATAATTTTGTAAATAATAAAACATTTGTAAGTGTGTTATTTTCGATGTATTGCGTTTGACTGCGCCCATTTTGATTCGGTCGACTCACAATGTCCGACTGTTTAGAGACGGTCCCTGACGTTGTGGTCCTAATCGATCATCGGATGGACGATGTAATTTTCAAATAAAGAATTTTTGTAATTTTCAAGTAAAGAAACAAAAAAATATATATATAAACAAAACATTTTTTTAATTAACACGCTGTTACTGGGTTACGTCAACTGTTTGTGTGTAGTGTTGGTCTTGAACAAATGACAGACGTCATGGATGCATTCTCTAAGTGAACGGACATAAATAGCATTTAATATGCTTATATATAACTTTAATAAAATACTAGTGGTGTGTAATGATAGACTGCACACAAGAAGATTCGCAGAAACTGGACGCGTTTTATATTGATTTCGGTACAAAAAGACTAAATGTAATAATATAGAATATGTTATTTTTATAAGTCTAGTGAATAATATTATTTCATTTATGTTAAAATTTTATAGAAATTGATATAGATATCGGTATCTATTAAAAGCAAGTTAACCGAGGCTAACTTAGATTTATTTTAGGTATAAATTAAATCTATAAAACGTTGCCCATATGTGTCTTTTTTACCTTTTTAATCTGTATTAAAAGATATTATGTGTCCACAGATAATATAAACAAAAACTTATAACTATTCCATTTTTTTTTTTTTTTAATCATAGACACTAGTTTTATGGGCTATTTATTTATGATGGTTTTTCTTATGGTATATAGTATTTTTTATGTACATGAAATGCGGAGTTGCTTCATAAAAGAGATGTCGTATACAAGAAGTTAAGAGTTATGTGGATTACTATGCTACCTCAGTCTTGGCTAGGTCATAAGTAAATCCTTACGACCTGGACTCAAAAGACAAGACGGACTAATATGCTATTGGGTTTTCAGTCGATGTAATTTAGTCTTCGGAATCGCAGCTTGGTGACTGAGTTTTGGCAGTGTTTCTCCCGTACCTCGGAAAGCACGAATAGTCTACGGTCTTGCGTCTCTTTACGGTCACCCCGAATTATGAGAGTAATGGAATAGTGATATCGCTTGAGTTTGTGCTGGAGTACTACAAAGTAATATACTTTGCGCAGATAGCTGATCTCTCTGGAGAATGACAGTTGTGGCCGAAATCATTGACTATAAGGCAAGAGGAAGATAAGAAGGATTGTGTGAGAATATTTGGAAGAAGGGAGTGACTAAGCTATGATTAGAGATAGAGATGGATGGAAGGGAACACTGCGCTGATTGTGAATACTAAAGGCGAGCGAATCATGATAAGAACTGCTCCTATGAATCTACCTCATTATGCTAAAATTTAATGAACATATAACTGATTGCACAAATATGACACATATTTCAAACAAATTATTCAACGATATTCATTTTAGATAAATTTAAATTCGACAAAATATACTAAATAAAATGGAATTTTGTTATGATGATGATTTTGCCAATGCGTTGCCAAATTATCTCCATAATTGATATAGGTGTCACAAATTTGAAAAAATTAAATGGATGTTTCTAAACATAGCGGGGCCAATATAATGGCCTCGTACAACCCGTCTGGGTAGATCTTTTTTTATTAATATGGGTAGGTGGACGGGCAAATAGGCCTGATGGTAAGTGTTCACCTCCCATAAACATTGTCGCTGAAATAAATAATCTCTATTCTACATCTTCAATGCGACACCAACTTGGGAACTAAGATATTATGCCCGAAGATTTACTGATTCACTTTTCCTACCGGAAGACAACAATATGTGACGGTCAAATATGTTATCAGTGGGTGGTACCTAACCGACTTGCACTAAGCCCTATCACGAAATACCAGTTATTTACACCATAAATACATTACATTGATATGTTTCGATTCAAGGGTAAGCATTAGAGCACCTATCATCGCATGACACTGTACTTACTAACTAGAAGTGTTTTCTTTCTGTGCGTCGATGGGAGGTAGACTTACCATCAGGTGTCCCATTTTGTTTAATGTCCTGATTTCTTCCAAGAGGAGACTTAATGCTTTTCAATTTTACAATAGTAAGTCTATTCTTCTGACTAAGGTTTCATTTGTTCAATATCTTTAACAACTAATCCAACTTGCCTCTAAAATTATTTACAATTTGTTATAATATGTTTAGATGCTTGTATCAAGCACTGTTACGAATCATTTTTGTAACGCCAAATTTAGATTTGATATTTTTCTATTTTTTCCTATTTTTTTATCTATTATACCATATTATTATAATTATTTTGACACAATATAGACAAAAATTAATAACAATGCCTGTTTTTTAATCAATTACTAATATTTCTTAAAAATCAAAATGAGCGAGCTAAGAGTGGGATATTACAATATAATATATAATTAATGGAAAAGCAAGAAAAATGTCAAACCAAGTCAAATGTGAAAAAATAAAATGCTAACTAAACATTTACTAACTTGGTGGTAGGGCTTAGTGCCTTGTCTGGGTAGGTACCACTCATCAGATATTCTACAAAACAGCAATACTTTGTATTGTTGCGTTCCAGTTTGAAAGGTGAGTGAGCCAGTGTAATTACAGGCACATGAGAGGTAACTTCTTAGTTCCCAAGGTTGGTGGCGAATTGGCGATCGCTTGGTTAATATTTCTTACATTGCAAATGTCTATTGACGGTGGTGACCACTTAGCAGCAAGTAGCCCATTTGCCCAAAATACTCTGTAAATTATTCTACCGACAGTAATACGCTGTGTTGTTAAACGAACCAGTGTAATTATAAGCAGAAGGGTTCAAATGCTATGGTCGACAGAGCATTGATGCATGCAGTGGCTCATACTCCTCAGGGCCAGCATGGTGAATGTGACCACGTCTGATCGATCAGGCACAAAAAGCAGGCTAACAAAAACCAATGGAGATTTTAGTCCATAATAAATCGACGTGTTTTAATTTTGTCATTTTGCAATATTAATGATTTTGTAATTCCCAATTTACAAAAGCTGTAGATGTAAGAATATAAGCAGATACCGATAGCAAAACTATACTCATCGGTTTTGTGGTTAAAAAGGAAATCTTTATTTATATAATAATAGATAAAGATTTGCTTGTTGTATATAAACGAAGGCTCAATTTGTCGTAATCAATTATGATTCTAGGGTGCCAAATTAAAAAAAAAAAAACATAACTATGTATAAAAAGTCAATGTCCATTCAGTTTTCTTGTTCGCATATCCACTAAGTTTAACCTAAAGTTAAGCGTGTGTACCGACATTGTATAGTTGACGCGCGAGCACATTTGAGGCATGAACCTAATGGATACGCACCTTAATATCCCTAATTGATAATATGTATAAAAATATATCGTGTGTATTGGCTTTACTTAGAAACGTTGTTAAGTGGTGTTTATTTAAAAACCAATTAAAACTCTCTATGAAAGAAGTACACGGTATTGTTCAATTAACTACATTAGTGCGTTGTTAGTCACTGTTTCGATGTTGTGCCCTCGTACTCTTTAGAGTGGGTACGACAGTGGGGACCAGTTCTACTAATCTGTAACGATTACGACATTTTCCCGATTCAATTCCAATCCAACTTTGACTATTATTAAACCGATGTGATGTTAACATATATCGTTATGGTAAAATCAAACTTTATTGTTAACTCTTTTCTATGAACAATAGTCTTTTTTATGAAATGTCTTTTTTTTTGACCAATAGTCGATAATTAAATTAAAGAATAGGAAAACGGGTAAACCGCAACCATTACGCTTCGATTCATTTGCGATAAACTGACAATTTGTTAGTAGAATTGGTCCCAGTGCGCTTAATTACAATCGGGCATTGTTAAATTATTTTTATTTAAAAAGAAACTCCATCTAAACGACACGTAACTAAGAAAAGCCTTGAATGATTAATTTTTAATCGAATGAAATTTGAAACGATATAGTTTCTGACTGTACATTGTAATATAATAAATATCAATATTTATTTATACAAATTGTATATTTTTGATTAAATAAAATATTCAATACGCTTGTAGTTTTCTTTGTAGTTTCACTTGATCCTGTTAATATTATATACTATTTTCTATCGGCGTGATAAATACAAAAATCTTAAACTATGAACCCATTTCTAAACGCTTATGATTTTCGCGCCAATTCCACCGCTAGCGCGAAATGGAAACTGTGACGTAGTGTTGTTGTGTATAATTATACTAATTGGTGGTAGGGCTATGTGTAAGCCAGTCTGGGTGGTTAATACTACCCACTCATCACATTCAACCGTGAAGGGTGAAAGCCAGAAACTACTGGCACAAGGGACATGATTTCTTAGTTCCCAAGGCTCATGGTGTTGTAAGGAATGGTTATTATTTCTCACAGCACCAATGTCTATGGGAGGTGGTGTCCACTCACGATCAGGTAACCCAATCGCTCGTCCGCCTAACTATTTAAAAAAAATGGAATTTAAATACATGTAAGTGTTGAAAGGATGCAGGACTTGAAAGAATGTCGTGATGTGTTCTTCATAATATTTTAAATAGTAATTTTGTAAGTAGCATGTATTATTTCCTACCTACTGACCATAAGGTAAATAAACATCTTATGAAGTACTGAAGGCACTCCTTATCATGAATATGAGCTATGTAGGCTGTTATCGGTCAAGAGGGCGTGACTGATTACTCTATGGTCAGTAATAGGCAGGAAAGAATACAATCATCAAGTCCTCTTGACCGATAACGGACCAAGACGAGTAACTCAAGAGAAACTAGCCAACTTCATTTGACATAATATTACAGTACACATGAACGCAAGTGCATTCTCTACTCCTTGTTTCTCATAATCCGATGGGTCGGCAATCCGACACGATCTAAAAAAGGTCAACATCATGGGAGACTAAACACTGTTTCCGGGCGGGAATATCTCGACAGAAAAACCCAATTGGTTTTTTATTTACCGACTCAAAAACTTCGACTTTATAAAACAAATAAAGCTATTATTATTATTTTTATAATAAAACACATAACTTAATTTAAATAAAATGATACAGTTGGTTCGGCAAATTTGCTTACAAAAAAGTATTTATATCAAATATGAATTAATCAAAACCACAGACAAAGAAAAACTATTAACATAGCCATATTGAATTTATATAAATCTAAGTTTTTAACAAAACGATTTTTCATATACTAATCACATATCATAGTTATATATTAACAATAAAAGATGTACATAGAAGACATATACACAACGCTACGCGGTGCCAGCGGCAGTTTTGGCGCGAAATTCTCAATCGTCCGGAAATGGTTCATTATTTGTAAGATTATCGATGGCAGATATATTACGGATGAATTATTTGTTAATTCTTATGAAAGATTATGCCCTAATAGGGAAGATTTAAGCTTAGTTCAGTTTATACAGTTATTAGGCATTTTATCGAGGCATTCGAAACAGGATGTTAGTGTTTTTGTAACTCGTTTCGAAACTGTGAATCAACAGATTATAAATGAAATCAGATGTGTTAATTCACAAAATGATTAATAAAATATATTTATTGGAGTGCTTTTTTATTTAGGATTTAATACATATTTAAAGAATCCAACCCCTCAAGACCATATAAACGAAATGAACTAATACGAACAAATGGCGCGAGTATGCGTCTCATTGTAAATTTGGTATATATTTTTATCGATCGCAATTGAACACTTGGAAATCAAAATAATAGTGCAATGTGCAAACACATAACGCCCGTCTTACAGAGTTGGGCAAAACGATTGCTTTGACAGATTCACTTTGATTAATTCTGAAGAGGGCGCGCGGGGCACCTCATTCACTTTACTCTTTTGATTACTTACGTTACACTGTAATCATGATTACTTACAGTACTCATAATCGTTAATCATTAATCTGATTATATTTTTACGAGTCTGCCGTCTAATAGCCTTAACTAGTATGAGAATCGCAATACTGAATCAACGATAAACTGCTATAATTTTGCCACCATTATGATTATTCGTATAGTCCGTATTCATATATCGGTAGTCATGATTTGTAGGCTATTTTTTTAATTATGAATGATACAGACCTCAAGGTAAATCTTATGTGAATTAAAAAAAAAGATACAATTTGTCATATTAATTTGACGTTTTACGTAACCGTGTTTAAATATAAACACTTACATTTATATACAAAATGTATAAGAATTTGAAGTCTGAAAAATAATGACAAATCATCTTGGCCAAGACATATTACTTACGTCCATTTATTTGTAAATCATTTTATATTACATTCTGTTATGGAGGACGCCTTCAATAAACTCAAAAATGAAGGTCGCAATTCCGTTGACAATCTTATAAAATGGATGATAGACTGTAAGTGTTTTCAAAATATTTTACATAACTTCGGCGGTCTTCTTCTATTTCGGTACTATTGAATTCTCAATCCTATACCAAGTATTAATGTATTGCTGTTTTTGGGAAAGCCAGAAGTGAGCCAGTGTAATTAAAGTTACATTAAATTAAAGTTACATTTAATTAAAGTTACATTTAATTAAAGTTAGTTAGTATATAATAGCCGAGATGGCCAAGTGGTAAGAACGCATGGATCTTAACCGATGATCGTTGGTTCAAACTCGAATTTTCATGTGCTTAATTTGTGATTATAATTCATCTCGTGCTTTAGTGTAGGAAAACATCGTAAATAAACCTGTATGTGTCTAATTTCACTGAAATTCTGCCACATGTGTATTCCACCGCGGGTTGGAGCAGCGTGGTGGAATAAGCTCCAAACCTTCTCCACAAAAAGGGAGAGAAGGTTTTAGCCCAGCAATGGGACATTCACAGGCTGTTACCACGATGGTATAAGGAATTGATTAATGAGAATTTAGTTATTAAATTCAGGCGGAACATAAACACTTTTCAGTGCGTGGAAATGTTACGGCTACCACGCTTCGGGCTGCTATTGAGACTTTCTTAACAAACCCGAGAACTTTTTACTTGTCCGCCCAATGTTGAAAGCTATTAGACCAAAATGCATTCAACAATATTGCTCATGAATTGGCACCAATTACCACCACATTAATGTTGCATTGATTGTCTATCTGTCTGTCTGTCTAGTCTGTCCATTGATAGACTTTCGATAGACAATCGATTGTTTATCGATACTTAGTGTTACGACAGTGTATCGATATTATAGTCACGTGTGAATACCATCGGTATTATCGATAGTATTGATTGTATCGTTAGCTCACCATGAGCAATACTTTTGATAACAGAATATATATAAATGTTTTTTGTTTTCTTATTTTAATTTCACTTAAAAAAAAACACGTTGACGCGATACCTCGTGAATATTGTGTACACTTGTATTTGATATACATATAAGAAGTTGTTTTTTTATGGATGTTGTGTATGTCATCAAGTAATGCGTTAGTGTGCTTATTAAATAAATAATCCGATTTATAATTAACGATCACTATTGTAATGTGTAATCATCAATCACGATTACAGATTAAGCTTGATGGTACGGGGTAATGATCTGTCTTAATCACTCACTTTACTTTTTGGATTACTTCCGTTATCCTGTAATCGTTAATCTGATTGCATTTAGCCCAAGTCTTATACCAATTCCAATCCTTTCTCTTGAGGAAAAGTGCTCCAATTCGAGTTGATAGATACAAAGGGATCGAATCGATACATGCAGGTTTCCTCAAGATATTTTTTTCCATGAACACGAGGTGAATTATAAAGATACATTCAGCAGTTGAGCTCATTAATGCTTGCCAGATTGTTATTCTAACTACAGAGCCACCTTGGCTGAAGCCAATGTAATCATTTATTTCGCAGCACTAATCGTTGACGGCATTAACGTAACCGAGGAGAAAGCTCGCAAGCTTTTCGAAAACATCGCCGATTCAAAGAACGTCGAAATTGAGAAATTTAAAGAAGCAATCACTAAATTGGCCAGCGAACAGAAGAAGACCGTCGAAGAGTTCACGAATACTCTTACAGAATATCTAGTGAGCGAAGGGCCCAAGTTCTTGAGTGCTGCGTTTGAAGAAGCGAGCGAGGCTGCTAGTTCTTCTTCTTCTTCCAATATTGTTACACAAACTTGATGTAATATTGTTTATCGTTATATATTTTGCTAATAAATAAATATGTTATAAAACATATATTTTCTCACACGAATCGATCGAATCGAATCGAATTTGAATGAATTTAAAAAAGTGAATATTGTAGTGTCTAAAAACAGGTAAGCGGATGAGCAAATATACCAAATGATGGTAAGTGGTCACCAACACCAATCGCCTTAGATTGCCAATGCGCCACCAACCGTAACGTAAGACTAAGATGTTTTAAACCTTGTGCCTATAATTACACTGACACACGCACATTTCAAACCGGAACACACCATTCTTTCAATAGTAAGTTTAGTAAGGTGTGAGTGGACAAAACACTCCCATAGTACAAGGCTATAAGAGCGTTTTGTCCACTCTTTAGAAGTTGTTATTTTGGTAGCCTAGCAACCTAAAATTAAGCATTTGTGTTTTTTTTTTTATAGAACGGGAAGGCGGACGAGCATATGGGCCACCTGATGGTAAGTTGTCACCAAACGCCCTTAGACATTGACACTTTAAGAAATGTTAACCATCGCTTACATCGCCAATGCGTCACCAACCTTGGGATCTAAGATTTTACGTCCCTTGTGCCTGTAATTACACTGGCTCACTCACTCTTCAAACCGGAACACAACAATACCAAGTACTGCTGTTTTGCGGTAGAATATCTGATGAGTGGGTGGTACCTACCAGGACGAGCTTGCACAAAGCCCTACCACCAGTGGTTATAAATAACAGATTTAACTTAAAAAAAAAGCCTGACGTTGACAATTAATTGTTTTTTTTTTAAGACTGTTTTTATTATACGTGATATTTTCGTGACCAGTTATAATTAGCTATAAGTTGCCAATCATAAGTAGGTACGCCTCGCGTGTAGTTGAACATTGTCCATTTTGTTTTTTTCGATATAATTCGACAATATTTTTTACACAACTAAGTACTCTACTCTAAACTGATGTCTCGTTTTCTGCTTTTTTAATATGTATGCACGCAAAAACAAAAGATTGTTCCACTTGAAACAACTACAAACTTGTAACTTCCTGTCTGTCCATGACACAGAGTCAGTTAATCTTTTGTAGCACACTTATACCAGGATCCCAGAAAACATTAAAAATATTCAAATTAAAAAGAATCGTTAAGACGCGATTGTTTGCTCAAGGATTATAAATAATAATAATAATAATAAGTAACTTTATTCACCATAAAGAAACAAAGACAAAATTAAGGTACAAAACCATAAAAAAAAAGAGAACAATATGATATTTGATGATTTGGTGAAAAGGTCGTAGTCTCAGCTAGGCTGCTTTTCAGTCTACGCCTTGTACATATGCTGCCAACACAAACGTTACAGTCATTGCAGTAAAAGGTAAACGAAGATATAATTACCAAATAATAAAAGTGAATACAATTTACACGCCCAATAGGCTAAAATAAATTTTTTTTTTTTTATTCTAGTAAAAGGAAAATATTTCATATTGAATAAAAATAATAATATTTAAAATTTATAAGTAAATAGCGATATATATTTTAATAAATTACAATCAAAATAATAATTATATTAAGTTTATTTACACACATTTGTCCAGACACATTGCGTCTTTTGCATAGATAGAAGCCATTGCTTGCATTGTGCCTTAAACTTATTTTGAGACGTACTGTTCTTAATCGGAGGTGGGATATCGTTCCAACACTTTGAAGCTGCAAAGCGAAAGCTACTTCTAAATTCTTGCAAATGTGGTCTAGGCAGTATTAGTCGCGGAATTCGGCTCAATCTACAATTGGATTCATTTGTTTCGGACCATTTAAGTTTATCCGCCAAATAATTGGGAATATGGGGATATTTTAAGTTGAAAGTGATATTATTTAATTTAAGTGTACGGCGATTTTTCATATTTAATATATTCTTGGAATTTAAATAAGGTGTAATATGTGAATATCGAGGTATATTGTAACAAAATCTTAGACAAGAATTTTGTATCCTCTGTATTTTCCTTTCAGTCTTTTTATAAAGGCAGGGGCCATAAAGGATATCACAGTAATCCAACTGAGACAGAACCAAGGACTCCACAAGTTTAGATCGCGCTGATTCACTCAAAAATGGTCTAAACTTATAAATCATTTTGAGTAAAGCGTAACACTTCGAAGTAACAGATGATATGTGTTCTTCAAAGCGTAATGACCCATCCAACTTCACCCCAAGATTCCTCGCTAGCTTTGACTCAACTAAGGAATGACCATCTATATAAATCCTATGACATATTTGACCAATCGATACCATTTGTTGCCTAGTACCAAAAATTATGTAAGTACATTTTTGTGGATTTAATGACAGGTCATGGTTCTTCGACCAACTAAAAATTTGAGAAAGATCATCATTAACATTTTGGATAGTTTTATCATTATTTATATATGGATTGATGTTCATTAATAACTGTGTATCATCTGCGTACATGTGGACTAAATTAGTTTTGACACATTCGTGAAGATCTGCCGTATAAATTGAGTACAAAATTGGTCCAAGTATAGAACCTTGGATAACACCTCTATTAACTTTTATAGCGCTAGACCTTGTAGGCCTTCCATTCATGCCAGAGACTTCTACTATTTGTAATCTATCTTTAAAATAACTAGAAAACCACTTGCATACGAGATCAGAACAACCATAAAATTTCAATTTGGCCAGAAGTAAATCTATATTAAGACAGTCAAATGCTCTACTGTAGTCTAATAGTATCAAAATTGAAGCCATATTATTATTGGATGCAGAAAGAATTTCATCAACAATATGTAATAACGCTGTAGTGGAACTGTGTGACTTTCTAAAACCGGATTGACATTTCGGAATAATGCAATGTTTTTCAAAATAGGAAACAATTTGTTCATTTACTGCCTTTTACAAAACCTTTGATAAAACAGGCAAAATTCCAATTGGTCGTAAGTCTTTCACTGAGTCTACATTTGTCTTTTTCGGAAGAGGTTTAATAATTGTAGTTTTCCACGATGTTGGAAAGTATCCCGTGCGTAAAGAAGTATTTATTATATGTGTAATAGCAACTAACGAGTATGGGAGGGTAAGTTTTACCATTTTAATAGATATGTCATCAATACCTACGGCATTAGAGACTATAGAATTAATTATTTTTAAAACGCTCTCGGTGGAAAGTTCTGTAAAATCACATCCAGAATAAATCGGTTGGTTATACTTATTTATAATGCTACTATTATGTGAAACACTAGGTACAGAGTCAAGGAATGCTTTATTTATTATATTTGGATCACATAGATGAGCTGGAATTGTGTTAGTGTGAGTGCCTAAAAACTTTTTAAGTTCACCGTGCATTTTTTTCGGATTATTAATAAATTTATTAATTTTATTTGTGAAATAAAAAGATTTTTCTTTTTGAGTTACCTCAAATACAGTGTTTCTCAATTGTTTGTATGAATTTATATCACGATCAGAGTTCGTTTTTTTAGCAATATTACAAGCCTTATCTCTGTCTATCATCATTGCTTTAATGGTATCTGTAATCCATGGGGAAGGGGGATATTTGAAACGCTTAGTTTTCAAAGGAACAAAATGATTGAAAAGGCCCAGAATTAAAAAATGAAAACAATCTACCATAGCATCGACATGGTCAAACTGTAATATCATATCCCAAGGTGTAATAGATGATGCGAATTGGTATGTATCAAGATCAAAATTATTAAATGGTCTGTACTGAATAACTCTTGGAATTGGTTTATTTACTTCCAGAGGTATAATTGCCGTAATAAAAGCATGATCACTCAAATCATCATTATATTGAACATTAATTTCACTTATATTTAAGCTATCATTGCAGCAGATAACATCTATTAGAGAGCTAGATGTATTCGTGACTCGAGTAGGTTTGTTAACTATTTGATTCAATTTATATTCCGCTATTAACGTTAAAAATTCATTTTGAGAAATACCATGCGAATTTAAATCAATGTTTATGTCACCAGTTACAAATACGTATTCATATTTTGGTGTTAAAAATTATCATTTGTCATCTAGCCCAGATAAAAAAGTGCTAAAACTAAATTTAGGTGGTCGGTAGATGACTCCTACAGCAATTATGCATCTTTTAATCTTAATTTCAAACCACTGTTGCTCAAGTGCCGAAGAATCCACTGGCAATATTTTTACTCTCAAATTTGAACGTATATATGCGCCTACTCCTCCTCCTCTAGATTGCGAGCCTGATCGTGGTTCATGAAAAAAATTATAGCCTGGGATATTGTAATTTTTTAGCGTGACATTCTCAGATAGCCATGTTTCCGTGATAGTAATTATGTCTGGATCAAAATATTTTATAGTGTGTGATAATTCGTCTCTTCCAGTATTTAGTGATTGAGCATTCAGCACAGATAATTTTAACTTTGTAACTTTTTTACCCATTTTTTAGAATTAAGCGTATAAATAAATTTATATAAAATTACATAATATAAAATAACATAACTTCTTTTTCTTAAAATGTTTGCATGAAATATTTTCCTCATAATAATTGCAATATATTTATATTTTATTTGCCCGATATCAATTTCGTAATTGCCTCTAAAAGTACCAAAAAGATTACAATATTTTTTTATTTCTGCTATTATAGTATATTCGCATTATAGTATATTTAATGGATGTAGGTCTAGATGGCAAGGACTTACGGGTTATTAAGAACTTGTATTGGAACCAAAGAGCAGCTGTGAGAGTTGAGCATTCAGAGACCGATCAAGTTGAGATTCGCCGTGGTGTCCGTCAGGGGTGTATATTGTCTCCCCTGCTTTTTAACATATACTCGGAAGCTGTAATATCTGAAGCTCTGGAGGGGTTAGAGGTAGGCGTCAAGATAAACGGTAAAGTCGTGAATAACCTACGATACTCCGATGATACCGTGCTTATAGCCTCTTCAGAAAAGGACCTACAGACTTTGGTGAACAGGGTTAACGAGTGCAGTGTGAAGGCAGGGTTGAGCATGAATATCAGCAAGACCAAGTTTCTGGTTGTATCGGGTGATAAAAATCTTAAGCCAAAAATTCAGGTGGAAGGTAAATACCTAGAGCGGGTGCGTATGTACAAATACCTCGGTGCTTGGGTAAATGAAGAATGGGACTGTGGGCAAGAAATTCAGACCCGGATTGAAATTGCCCGAGCAAGCTTTAAAAGGTTGGAGAAGGTTTTGTGCAGCCGCAAACTATCTTTAAAGCTCAGACGAAGAATACTCCACTGCTATGTCTGGCCAGTAGTGTTATACGGTAGTGAAGCATGGACTCTGCGAGCTGACACCCAGAAACGTCTAGAAGCTTTTGAGATGTGGTGTTACCGCAGAATGCTCCGTATTAGCTGGACACAGAAAGTTTCGAACGTGAGAGTACTCCAGCGCGTCGCCAGTAGCCGGAAGCTACTGCAAACCGTCAAGAAGAGAAAAGCCGAGTATTTGGGCCACGTCTTGAGACACGAGCGATACCAACTGCTCCAAATTATAATGATGGGAAAAGTAGAGGGCAAACGACGCGCTGGAAGAAGAAAAAAGTCCTGGTTGCGCAACATCCGCGAATGGACGAAGATCGCCAGCGTGGAAGAACTATTTCGCTTGGCGCGAGACCGCGAAAAATTCGCTGAGCTGACGGCCAACCTCCAGTAGTGGAGAGGCACAAGAAGAAGAAGAAGAAGAAGTATATTCGCAATAAACATAGATTATAAAAAATAGTCATAATATAAAACGACTAATGTCGCGTATGGAGTTTATATGAAAAACAGGTGACTTTGTTGATTTACGCACTAAAATTTTGCAATCTTTTACCCAAACAAAAGAAAAGTTTCGTTCGCGAGCCTTATCCTTTACAGTACGAAGGAGACGCTGATTTGCGAATGTCAAATTATCTCTTAAGAAAATTTTATGGGAAACACCGCTTATTCCTATATCCGATGTTGTAAGAAGCCCCCTTTTATTTGATTTTTGCCATTTTTTTACTGAACTGATTACTTTTTCTTTTATTTCCTTGCTCTTAAAACGAACTAATATGCGTGATGGCTCTTGTCCTTTTGGTGTTGAAGCTATATTAGCAAACGTCAAATCAGTTGTGGGTTGTTCTTCATCATATGCAGATGCCATTTGGGATTGATGTTTTCTAGTTTTCATCCTATATACACTCTCTAAGTCACTGGGTAGAATCGACATTCCCGTGGTTTTCGCTATTAGACATACAGTACACATACAGTATACACTAGGTTTTCATTAGGAGTTTGTGTAACACCGCATATCTCCAAGTTATTGATACGATCTTTTTGGTCCCTTTTATTTATTTCATTTTGTAAGTTTTCATTTTGTAACATTAAATCAGATAATTTCTGTTCGATATAATGATAATGATATAATGTTTTCGATTCTTTGTCCCTGAAGTCTGAAGTTACAAGTTTGTAGTTAATAACTAATTACTTTGTAGATAATTGCACGCTTTGGGAATAAAATGATCGCTTTTAGACAGTTTCGAAATTACAAAAATATATTTTTTTTATTTTACATTTTGTCTCCTATGAGGCAACAAAAACCTAAACACACGGGCCGTAGCCAAGCGCGAGTGGGGCTAGGTGATCGTATCGTTTATCGATCGTATAGCAGATGAGATAGATGAAGTCGGAAGGAACTTGCGAGTGAGGCGACATGTGTTCAGGATTATTGCCTTTTGGAGTAAATTATGAGTGTGTTGAGGAACCTGTAACATATCAAGGCTGCGTTGTAGGCTTTTAGGTACGACTCCAGTTGATGATATGACAATGGGAACAATATAGATATTGTTTGTTGCTGTTGCCATGCTGTTAATGCTTAATATTGTTGCCATTGTTTATTATTGTTGTGAAACGTAAAATTAAAAGTTAAAATTCGCTGGTACTTTTCAGATGTGAGACCTTTGCAAACTCGTACTGGTTTTTGAAAATCAATACAAGTGTTCATCAAACAAGTGTACAAAATATTGCTAAACAACAACACTTGGTGGTAGAGCCTTGTGCAAGCTCGTTTCGTACCGCCTATTCCACTGTTGTGTTCTGGTTTGAAGGGTGAATCAGTGTAATTACACTCACATCGGCCATGACATTAGTTCCAAGGTTATTCCATTGGCAATATAAGGAGTGGTTAATATTTCTTACAGCGCCAATGTTGTTACTATCACATAGATATTTCATAAAATAAAAACAAATGTATAATAATTTTTAAAGTCCCCGTTTTATTATTATTTTGAAATATAAATAAATCTTTATGTCATCATCAAGGAATAACGTGCGTAATAATAAAATAATCTCGTCGTATCATAATTCACGTAATACAGTAGCTCGACACTGATTAATTGCTAACATCGGTTTGTCTTCATATTATTAAATGGCGGTAAAATCCCATATCAATGGTTCGGTTTCAAATAATTCTGTATTAGTTTCCGCCGAGTCTTCGCCGGTGAAGAGGGGGTGAGGTATTAGGTTATCCTTTCCGTATCCCTGACAACGTGTACGCAAACGGTTGGGCACGCCAAATTGTAAAAAACAAATAAATTAACAAACTTACCTTATTACCTTTTTAACTTAGCTTGCCTCGGAAAACACGTATTCTGCTCTTGAACGTGCCTGAACTCTTCGTTTCATTGCATTATAAGTGATATGTACTGTTAAATTTAACTTATTTTCCGGGATAACATAATTAAAAATCAACAAAATAACAATCAACAATCAATTCAAATGGATAATAACATATAAAAACAAGACATATAGACTTTTTCACCGTAGTTTTATTTCCGAAGCAGCCAAACCACGCCTACGGCCTAACTGGTATAACTGAAGATCTGGACTAACTGATAACTGGCGATCGCGCACTTTTCTTTTATTTTTTAATATGTTTTACGCCACAAAGAAATGATGCATTCGGTGATTCGGAAATATTGTTAAATAAAAATATATTTATATAGCGATCAAAACAATGCTTGTACCTAAGCTTTTTTGATAAGATAGATTTTTGCGGTTTTTATTTTTAGAGACGATTATAAGATGAAAACATTGATTTTAACTTTTTTATATTATTATCTATTTTATACATAACATATTCATGTATTTTTAAAAATACATATTATAACTATAACAGATTCTAAACATTACATGTCTAACTAATAAATAAAAATAAAACATTAAATAGTGGACACCAGAAAAAATAGCTGAAATGGCCCAGTGGTTAAATCGTGGGAATCGTTAGCGATGATTGCGGGTTCAAATTCGATCGAGTACTTAATTAGTTTGTTCATCTCGTGCTCGGTGATGCAGAAAAACATCATGAGGAAGCCCGCATGTATCTAATATCAATAAAATTCTGCCATATGGATATCCACCAACTCGCATTGGAGCGGCGTGGTGGTATAAATTAACAATTAACAAAAGAACAACCATAACAAATAAAAGAAATGCTTTTTATCTGTTTCAAAGCCTGTGATTAAATATGAAGTCGTATAAATGGCTGTGTATATGTTTGAAAAAAATAAAAATAAAGAAACGTTGCCTACGATGCGAGTTTTTGGCATTTGGTAATTACCCACCAGCGCTCATAGACAATGGCAAAGTAAGAAATATTAAGCATCTCTTATATCGCGTTAAGTGGTTAGAACGCGTGAATCTTAACCGATGGTCGTTGGTTCAAACCCGGGCAAGCACCACTGAATTTTCATGTGCTTAATTTGTGTTTATAATTCACTTGACGATGAAGGAAAACATCGTGAGGTATAATTTATATTTATAGCAATATATATGAGGATTTATATTTGGAGCGGGATTTTGATTTTCACATTCTAAAAAAGTATAGAATAATTGAATAAAAAAATATATTTTGAATTTTAAATATCGAACTAATTACGAACACGTACTTCGACTTTAATATTTGTTACATTTAACTTGACGGAAAGATAACTAACGGTTTTCCCTTTACGCAGAAATAAGTATTCCATTTTTATATTATAAAGCTAGAAAGCCGGCAGGGGTTTCCCAGTATCCAGTTTATTTTATTAATGTCGTTGAATTCAAATGTGAACAGTATATCCCGCGGCCGCGTGTGAGATAGACGCATGCGGCAGAGTTAATTAAAAAAATAAAGTTCCTTCGATTCTTAAACGTTAAAAGTCGAGAGGTAGATTTTTTTTTAAAGTTTGAAGTGTTTATTGACAAAGGTTTTATTCAATTGAAGTGACATTTTGTTTCTTGTTTTTTTTTTTTAATATTCATCAGTATGAAGGCTCAAAGCAAGAAGTTTGTGAGCCACAAGGGGAAGGCTTATGATATGGGTGTGAAAAAAGACGATACCATAGGATTTTTCGACTTGGTATGTTTTTATTTATATAACTAATTTATATATGTTTAACGGAATTTGTTTCTTATATGATTCATGACTCAACGTGTTGTTTACATTTAACATAATGCCTATTACACATTTTACCTAGAGTCGACGAGTATTCATGTGTTTTTTAATGATATAAAACAAAAACTATAAAAGCGATCCATGGAAATTTTAAGCTATTATAATAATGAAATTTCTACACAAATCAGATTAGTATAAATATAACTCTTTATAATATATTTACATTTTACATATACCAACTATAAATTTATATGGAAGAATATAAAAAAAATGTTGCATACGCCGTGATAACAATACATTAAATTATTTATTGTTAAAACTATTAATTAATTAATATAAACAGTTAAATGATTTGTGCTATTTAAAAAATGTGTAAGTCTGTTCTCCATTAATGTCCGCACGTGTATATAACAATAACCATTATGTTACCACCATAAGCCGAGATGGCCCAGTGGTAAGAACGCATGAATCTTAACCGATGGTCGTTGGTTCAAACCCGGGCAAACACCACTGAATTTTCATGTACTTAATTTGTGATTATAATTCATCTCGTGCTTTACGGTGAAGGAAAACATCGTAAGGAAACCTGCATGTGTCTAATATCACTGAAATTCTGCCACATGTGTATTCCACCAACCCGCATTGGAGCAGCGTGGTGGAATAAGCTCCAAACCTTCTCAAAAAGAGGAAAGGAGGCCTTTAGCCCAGCAGTGGGACATTCACAGGCTGACGGTACCATTATGTTGCCCATGATCTAAATTTTAATGTTGTCAATAAAATATAAAATGTTATCAACATGATTCAAGTAATTGATGAATTGTAAATAATTTCAAACAAAAATCCAAGTATCCCACGGACGGACCATAACGAAGACGGTAAATTTTTATCTTTTTACTTTAGCAGAGGTTAAAAACCTACAGTTTTTCTTTGTGTAGAATAATTATTTTATAAATAATTTAGAAATATCAATTTAATTCTCGAAAACTTGTTTTGATTAAAATTTTTTGCACTATTTCATCATACATAACAAAAAATTCTTGTTCATAATTCGACTCGATAGCTCAATGGTAAAATGATCTTTGAGTCGTAGGTTCTTTTTTTGGACTATATGATATAGTGAAGGTAATGTTTTCCTGGCTTCAGTCGCAGCGGACATTATCAAAGGAAGGCACAGTGGCTTAGCCAATACAACCAACCGCTAATTAGCAAACTTCAGCCTGTTACTTAGAATTTCTTGATTGAAAAACCCTATAACTTTTTTTTGGACCTGCAAAATCTTGCAAACCGATTTGTATGTGATATAAATATGTTTATTAGTAACATGGTATGATGGTAGAGAGTTGTTTTGCCCCACGAAATCGCATCGAAACGATTCGCGTCGCTCTCTGCTTTGCGAATTTGATTCACAGTGCAGTGATCGCACGGTGCTATAAAGTTTATAACCTTTCTTAATAATTAAGATGGCCCAGTGGTAAGAACGCGTGAATCTTAACCGATGATCGTGGGTTCAAACCCAGGCAAGCACCACTGAATTTTCATGTGCTTAATTTGTGATTATAATTCATGTGAAGGAAAACATCGTGAGGAAACCGGAATGTGTCATATTTCACTAAAATTCTGCCATATGTGTATTCCACCAACCCGCATTGGAGTAGCGTGGTGGAATAAGCTCCAAAATCCTTCTCCTCAAAAAGAGAGAGAAGGCCTTAGCCCAGCAGTGGGACATTCACAACTGTTACTGTACGTTATAAAAAACCAGCTTTTTAATATTACTATACTGATAAATACTCTTCCAATCGCAGAAGGAGTAAAGATAAACGAACCTCAGATTCACATATTATATGCGATTTGCTAATGAACTATTAGTTGCTGTATAATGCACTACGAACAGTTTATGATTAATATATCTTTACTTATAATACAAAACTGTTCCACTTAAAGCGGGAAGTAGAACCCACTTTAAATCTAATTCAAAATTTCGCTTAAATTTCATAACGCCATTTTTTCGCGAGTCCATAATGAATACCACAGATAATTCAAGATTTCGACCAATGATATCGCATCAATTCAAAGTCAATCTTGTTTATTGGTCTACTCATGTGGTTGACATCTGCGAGGAATAACATTGTAACTCAGTTTTAGGCAATTTCGAGCTACAATCAAATTCTTTTTGTACGAAACATCGAGTTATTTTTAGCGATTATCACAGTGTCTAAGTTCCTTCCCATAAAGATTTTTGCAGTGTGAAAACGTTGTAAGTAAAAATCCAATGCAGCTAATCAAAGGGTATATTTAGTTATACATCAATACTTATGCACGCTTTTATTAATATTACAAAAATAGAAATGTAATACAAGATACAATTTTGTTCTTAGTAATTATTATAAGTAATTACCCCCGCGAGTGACCGTTGTCACTGCGTTAGCTTATTCGGCTGTTCTACAGCCCCAGTAGCAATAAGATAACTTGCTATTAAAAAAAATATATTTTCGTCATATCTTTTGTGTATTTATCAATCAAGAAAACAATATCTGGATTGTATATATTTTTTGTATATATTATATATTAAAATGAGGAACTAGAAAAAAATTTATCAGAACTTAATTAAATAAATTAACAATTAACAAAAAAAAAACAATCGTAACAAATTAAAAAATAAATATATTTTTTATCTGTTTCAAAGCCTGTGATTATATTATAAAAATATAAAGTCGTATAAATTGCTTTGAGTTATATGTTTGAAATAAATTAAATAAAGAAACGTTGCCTACGATGCGAGTTAGCTCAAAGGAACGCGTAGACAATTTGGTAATTACCCACCACCGCTCATAGACAATGGCGATGTAAGAAATATTAAGCATCTCTTATATCGCGTTAAGTGGTTAGAACGCGTGAATCTTAACCGATGGTCGTGGGTTCAAACCCATGTAAGCACCACTGAATCTTCATGTGCTTAATTTGTGTTTATAATTCATCTTGTGCGATGTAAGCGATGGTTAACATTTCTTACAATGCCAATGTCTATGGGCGTTGGTTACCACTTACCATCAGGTGGCCCATATGCTCCTCTCATTCCTCTTCCTCCCTATATCCTTCTCCGATGTCCTCCTACGTATACTATAAAAAAACCAATGCACAGATACAGCGTCAGCATTATTAAAATACAAGATAAGCTTCGAAGTCATCTCGTCCAACCAGTTATTAAATGTCTCCCGTGTTAACGCGCCTGTTCCAACTTTCTCTTTCTTTGGGATGTGTGCCGGAGCCTTGGAGAAGAGCTAATGTGCAAGCGGTTCCCAAAAAAGGGGATCGGTCTGACCCGGCAAATTATCGGCCAATAGCTATTACCTCAGTACTTTGTAAGGTGATGGAACGGATTCTTAACAACCAACTGATCCATTACCTAGAAGATCACTGTTTAATCAATGATCGTCAGTACGGATTTCGACCAAAACGGTCTACAGGTGATCTTCTAGCGTACGTAACACACCTCTGGGGTGAAGCTATCGACAAGCATGGGGAATCGTTGGCTGTCAGCCTCGATATCTCCAAGGCTTTCGACAGGGTCTGGCACAGAAGTCTTCTCTCCAAGCTGCCGGCATATGGTCTGCCTGCTCAGCTTTGCACCTGGATTGCCAGCTTCCTACACAAGCGCAGCCTTCGTGTTTTAGTTGATGGTTGCGCTTCACAATTCTATGTAGTGAATGCTGGGGTCCCCCAGGGATCTGTGCTATCTCCCACTCTGTTTCTTTTGCATATCAATGATATGCTCTCTCTCGGGAACATTCATTGCTATGCAGACGATAGTACAGTGCATGGTGGATACCACGGACGCGCAGTGGCTGGGCGAGCGGAAATTGAGGAGAGGCGGGAGGATCTTGTCATTGAACTCAATAGGACGTTAGAGCTCATCGCTAAATGGGGCTCTGATAATCTTGTTGAGTTTAATGCCAAGAAAACACAGGTATGCGCTTCCACAGCGAAAAAGTCACCATTTTCCCCTCTTCCCTCCCTCTGTGGCACTCCGCTAGTGATACAAAGCAAAATCGCCATGCTGGGGATGGACGTTCGCTGCGATCTTAGTCCAAGGGCATCGAGGCTGTTATAAAAACAGCTTCACGGAAACTCGGAGTTCTGAACAAGGTGTGGCGTTTTTTTCATGCCACAACAACTGTGCCTGTTGTACAAAACACAGGTACGGTCTTGCGTTGAGTATTGCTCGCACCTTTGGGATGGCTCCACTAAGTACCTTCTTGAGGCCTTGGATCGGTTGCAGCGACGTGCGGTCCGCATTATTGGCGACGTAAAGGTCACTAACACCGTCGAACCTTTACAATTGCGTCGAGAGATAGCAGCGCTGAGCGCTTTCTATCGACTGTATCACGGCGAGTGTTCCGAGGAATTATTCTCCCTAATTCCTACTTCCCCCTTCCTTCACAAGTCTACGCGTGCTGGCTCTCGATGTCACCGACTAACTGTGACATCAATTGCATCGCGCACAAAGAAATTTGGCAACTCCTTTCTTTGTCGCACTTTCAAAAAATGGAATTCCTTACCAGCTCACGTATTCCCCTCCTCTTACGACCCGGGTTCCTTCAAACGAGGCATGAAGAGGCATCTTGCGGGCCGGCAAGGCAAGGGCGGCTAGTGCAGAACCTTCTTCCCGACTGTACTGGCCGTCCTCGCGTTTGGACTCTACTACCACTTAACATCAGGTGGAGTAGAGTCATTTGCCCTCCCGGCAAATATAAAAAAAAAAGGTCAGCACGCTCAAATACATTCCACAAATTAGTTTATATTAATTATATATATAGTATATTTTAGTATAGATATTATCTGTCACAACCTATGTATCAATATTATAGATACTACCGAATGATAACATTTAAAAAATTATATGGGGATAATTTATCTTTTATCACTTTATTTTTTCCATTTGAATTTTTAATTATAAGTTGTTTTTTTATCTGTATATTAAATGTTATAAATAAAGTGTTATGATAATTATTTTGCATACAATTTTATATACGAAATAATTCATACTTCTATTTGAAGAAAAAAAAATTAAAAAATTTCTTTAATTTATTGATTATATTTAACAGTGTTGCTATAATATATATTTAAACATTAAACAAAAATAAAACTCAAAATGGACATAAAAGCATCTGGAGGACGAAATTAACATTTATAAGAAAAAAAAAATGGCAATTAAAAATTGGAATGTATGATGTTTACTGTATTGGGGGGGGGGGGGGGGTTTGACCTTGACAACATGTATGCAAAATTTCATGCTGGTTGGTTCAGTAGTTAATACGTTAAAGCTGAACAAACAAATGGACTCAGTTTCGCATTTATAATATTAATAAACGTTTCGTATTCACAGATTACTCTACCGCAGTAAATCAGCAAACGGATGTCTATTGCAAGAAGAGGACGACATGCTGACAGTATCGTTCATACCGAAACGACCGACGAGGGACGCGCCCAGTTTAAACGGATAAATAAACTCCATGGCAGGAGGAAAGATAAACCAACCTCAGATGTACATATTCCACGCGATTCGCTAATATCTCTGCTCTATTATGCGGTACGAACAGTTCGCGATTAATATATATTTATTTATAATACAACTCCATATACTTTAATTTGACTTCCAAAACTTCCGATAACAATTTCACCGACAATCGAAACGCCATTTTTTCAAGCATCCACAATGAGTACCGCAGATCGTTTTAGATCTCGTCTAGTGTCATTTTACTCAAGGTCAAGGTCGTTTATCATTTCTCCTCTTGTCATTTGTACAGGTTATTTGGAAAGATTTGTAAGCACAATCGATTATAATTCAAGTTTTACCGCCAAAGAAATAGTTGTCATATTCAGCTGTTTCAAATTCTTCAAAATGACAATTTTTGTGATAATTGTTGACGACATAAAATCGATTTCCTTGTATAACGAATCGTATTTTATTGGGACACTTCGTTGATGATTGTACTACTCGTGAACAAAACGAATTGTTTCTTGATTGCAATGACCGAGTTTATGTGTTATAAGAAAATATACCAATTTTCCTTCCTTAGAGACATTGAATATGTTTAAAAGTAAATTTGTCTAAGAAGAAGGGACCCCCCCCCTGGGTGGTGTTGTTTTGATATACGTTTAAAATTTTGTACAAATTATGTTGCGGATTTTGATAGTATTTAACGAGGAGATATTAAAAAAGGCGTAGTTTAGTTGCAATGAAAATTTTATTGTGTAACATATTTTTATGACAGGGTAGGTAAAAAATTACAATAAACAAAGTGCCTTATATCTAAATCGTTCCGTAACGTCCATATACTAAATTGCTTCACAGTTTTAACAGGCGCTTGCGCCAACATACCCCCGGACGTTGAAAGATTCCCTTTCAACCAGAATTTCCATCTTCAGAAAGGTCGGGTAATGGGCAAATTTTGCTAAATGATCTTCGAACTACGCCATTGGACGTCTTGACATCTGCAACTCTGACGATCCCATCTGGACCGGGATGGACAGCCACGATTCTCCCCATTCTCCATTTTAGTAGCAAGTTATCCTCTTTTAAAAGAACCAAAGAGTTGAGTTTCAGCGAACCATTACATGACCTCCATTTGGTTCTTATCTGAAGTTCCGATATATATTCCTTGCTCCATCGAGTCCAAAAATGTTGTCTCAGCTGTTCTATTCGTTGGAAGCGAGTTAAGGAATTTACAGGGCGATGTTCGTAGTTTGGCGATGGTAATGACCCTAAGGGGCGTCCAATTAAAAAATGTCCTGGCGTCAATGGCGTTAAATCATCGGCATTTGATGATAATGGCGTCAGTGGTCTCGAGTTTAAGATGGCTTCAATTTGGACTAAAGTGGTGTATAATTCTTCGTAAGAGAGGTGACAAAGGCCCAACACTCTAACTAAATGATGTTTAGTTGATTTTACGCCAGCCTCCGCAAGACCAGCAAAATGAGGGGAGTATGCCGGGATAAAATGAAAGTTTATACCTTCCTTTGACATCTCTTCAGTTACCGAATCACAATTTGTTTTAAGAAAGCTCGAAAGGTCATTGTATGCACCGACAAATGAACGGCCGTTATCGGAATATATATTTTTCGGCTTTCCTCTACGTGAGATGAACCTTTTTAAAATAATAGGCCAATATATTTCTCTAATAGAAGATAATAATAATTGAGGGGCAGCATGAAATAACCTTTTATGTTCATATTCAAATACTAACACTGTAAACCGATGATTGGAATGTAGAAATAGGATGCTTTTTATCATACTGATAGTTTGAATCTTGGAGTCGACCACCGACACGCATGATATTTTGGTCATCTAAAAATACTTTGAATTTATTTAGTGGACTTTTCTTAGGCAACTCCTTTTTATTTATTAATAAAGTATATTCTATAAATGATTCACTTTGAGATGCCCGAATTATTACATTTAAAGCTCTTTGTAATTCTTTACTACTAAAAGGACCAATATTCTTTATCTTTTCAGACGCATCGCAGAAAATGTGAAATTCTAAAAACTGGTATGAATCAATAATAACACGTCGTGGAATCCTAATTTTATTTAATTCCGGTAAATCAACAATCAATTCGGACCAAAGTTTATTAACTTCCGGAGGCAGTTGTTCATCCCAAGACAGTTTGTGTAACCATAATTTTTGAAGGAACATTTTCATTGTCATTACACAAGGACTTAGAAGGCCTAGAGGATCAAAGATCTGTGAAATAACAGAAAGCATTTCACGTTTACTATTACTGTCGATAACTGAATCACTGATGGGAAAACACAATTCATCAGACATTGCCTGCCATCCTAAACCTAATGTTTTAGTCGATTCAAGTCCTCCAATATTTAAGTCTAGCGAAGACTGCGACATGACACATCCGTTAACTAACTGCATGTTTGACTTCCATTTCCTTAAATTCATTTGGGCTGATGCTAGAGTTAAAGTTATCTCTTGACGCAAGTGCTCGACTTCAACCATGTCATCTCCGCCTGTAAGGAGGTCATCTACATAAAAATCATGAAGAATAATTTCTGAAACTTTTTGATTATTACACTCTAGACCTAATTGACGAAGACATCTGGTTGCTAAGAACGGAGCACTAGCTGTGCTGTAGGTAACAGTATTTAGTTGATAAGTTTGTAGTGGAGATAGAGGGTTATCACGCCAGACAATCTGCTGCAAGTGTCTGTCATTAGGATGAACCACTATAGTCCGGTACATTTTCTCGATATCTCCGGCGATTATATATTTATGTTGTCTAAATCTAATTAGGATAGATAACAGATCATCCTGTACTACGGGTCCTATCATTTGTAAATTATTAAAAGAAACACCAGTATTTGTTGGGCTACTAGCATTAAAAACCACTCTTAATTTTGTTGTGGTACTACATTCACGCATGACTCCATGATACGGAATAAAATATGCGTTTTTGTTTGTAGTGTCACATAGTGACATGTGACCTAAGAGGTCGTATTCGGTCATAAAACTTTTATACATTTCACAGAATTGTAAGTTACCCTTAAATCTGCGCTCTAACGATGAAAAACAATGCTTTGCTCGAGATAAAGATTCACCTAGGAGGTCAGAAGGATATTTTAAAATAATTTTTACACAAAACTGACCGTTTTCTAAACGCGTAGTATTTTTTACAAAATGATCTTCGCATGTTATTTCCTCAGGTGAATGATTTGATGATGTGCAAACATCTTCTAGTTGCCAAAACCGCGTAAGCAAATGTTGAATGTTGTCATTCAGATTATCCTCATCATCTGAGATGAGCTTTGTGAAGTTGCACTTACCCTTTGTAAAGGGCAATGGCATAGCAGTACCCGTTGGCCCAGAAACTAACCAACCTAGCTTAGTTTCACAAAGAATGGGTTGCCCTGGTCCTAATTTTATTATGTTCGATCCTAACAGGTACCAAAATATATCGGCACCTAGTAATATGTCTATCGGGGCCGGCGTATTAAAATTTGGATCAGCCAAACAGATATCAGATGGGATTTTAAGGCTGGATGGATTTATATAGTTATTAGGAACATTCTCAGTTATGGATGTTAACACAAAACAATTTATCTTTACCATATAGTCATTATTTATAGATCTTATTGCCACAAAGCACATTTTATTAATTTGCGACAAGGAATTATTGATGCCCATCACTGAATTACTTACATTGTAACCAGAAAGTCCCAATCGTTTGTACAATGCTTCGGTCATAAGACAGGACGTGCTGCCGCTGTCAAGGAGAGCACGAGCGGTGGAAACTATATTGTTTCCCCCCATCACATTTACTAATGCAGTCGAAAGTAAAACAAACAAAGTTTGCGCTTTGATTTGATTGAGCGGACATAGTTGCTTTATTACCAGTATCATTACCATTAACAGTTTTGTGAACAGAGGGAGTTCTTTTTAAATTTTGAATGTTCAGCAACGTGTACAAGAGTGTGGTGTTTGCGACGACATATTTTACAGCCTGCCTTCTTACAGTTGTTGGCATAATGACCCACAGACAAACAATTAAAGCATACTTTATAGCTAGGTAAAATTTGCAAACGTGCTTCACATGACAGTGCCAAAAATTCAGGACACGAACTCAATTTATGGTCACCGCTACACTTTTGACACTTTTTAGGTTTAAATAAAGCAGAACTTAAATTATTTTTATCATCACCAGAGTTACCTTTATTGTTGTAATCTTGTACAATCATTGTCTTGACTTTAACATTTTTTAATGTGTTTGCATTTTTATTAGCTGAGGAATTTGAAAGTTCTAATGTTTCTATTATATCAGCTCGATTCTTAATAAAAGTTAAAAATATGGAAAACGTAATTTTTGAATTCTTTTCGAGATTGCCTTTGTACTCCTCCCATTCACGATACGTTTTACTATCTAATTTATGTGTATATAATATAGATTAAAAGAGTATCCCACTGATTAACAGGTTCACCTAGTGATTCTAATGCACGCAAATTTTTATTTATCTGATCTATTAAATTTTTCAATGTTACTGACGACTCCTTATGAATGACATCCATATTAAATAATGTTGATACATGATGTTGAGTTAATAAATGCTTATTATCAAATCGATCACAAAGAAGTTGCCAAGCCACAGAATAATTCGCAGCTGAAAACTGAATTGAGTTAATTACCACAGCAGCAGATCCTTCTAGCGAGGATCTTAAATAATGAAATTTATTAATATCATTCATGTCATCATTTGAATGTATTAAACTCACAAAAGTGTCATGAAACTCTAGCCAGTTTGTGTAGGACCCGTTGAATTTTGGTAATTGAATCGTTGGTAACTTTACAAATTTATGATTGCTAGAAATTAATGTCGCGTCACTATTTGCTTGATCCTTTTTCTTATAATTTGCAAGTATTTCTTGAGCTCGAGATATAGACTTATAATAAAAGGATTCAAACTCGCTACGTTCTGACAATTGACTATCCATATTGTCAGTATTGCATTCTAATGACACCTGCACTTCATCGTATTGTTCATACATAGCCTCGAGCTTGCTCAAACGCAACTGTAATTCACTAACCTCAGAGGTGCTCAAAGTTGAAGGATCCTTCAACTTTGAGTTAACCTTCCTTTGTAACTCGCACGTTTCCTTGTAAGCTCCTTATCCTCATGCATTTTTTTTTTTTTTTTTATATTTGCCGGGTGGGCAAATGACTCTACTCCACCTGATGTTAAGTGGTAGTAGAGTCCAAACGCGAGGACGGCCAGTACAGTCGGGAAGAAGATTCTGCACTAGCCGCCCTCGCCTTGCCGGCCCGCAAGATGCCTCTTCACGCCTCGTAAAGAGACGTGAAGCGAGCGACGTATTGCCACGATAGGGATGGGCAAAGTGTGGAGGTGTGTTTCTCCCAGCATTGGTTCAGCAGCCGTCTCCACTGGACCAACACCCATCGCGGCAATGCTCGCTCGAGCACTGGCTGTACGCTGGCTGACCTCGAAACGCGGCTGCAAGCCACTTCACGAGATTTTCACCATGCGTACGGTGGTAACAAGCCAGGCGGATGTTTATCATCCTACCACCAGATGATATCCCTTAGTCGCCTCTTACGACACCCATGGGAAAGGGGCAGTGAAATGTATTCTTTCTCCGTCACTGCACGCATTGCGTAGGCTGGTGTAACAATCTGGAATTTATACAAATAAAAGTGAGAATTTATACAAATCAACAATTTATACTAGTTACAGACTGTAATAATAAGCAATACGACAATATTTTAAAGATTTAACAGTACAACAAATAAAATTTAAATAACTACAGGTAACTTCAATATTAATAAAGCTAAATAAACTGAAATCTTAATAAATTATAACCGTAAAGTGATGTTGCAATTAATCTTTATGACCTAACAAAGCGTTTATAATGCAGTTATTTTATACTCTTTGATAACTACTCTTTGATAGATCTTTACAACATAATTAATAAAATAATTTAACTAGGCTTGATTAAGTTAAATTAACTTTATTATAATAATATTCGTAGAATTTTATTCACGTTACAGTATTAACAAAGATATACTAACCTTAAGCAAATTATTTTACGTTAAATACTACCTTAGAGTGTTGGGAATTAATAATCATCAAGATCTTTATGAGTTTACCACTGGGTACTCTGCTATCCTGACCACAGAATCTTCTTATTATATCAGCGTCGAAGTTATCCTCTGGATGACGCAACAAAATCATGCAGTGATTCCCAGCTGCGTATATAATATTTCTTGATGTCCAACAATTTAATAAATCCTTGATAAATTTTCTTTAATTTGAACTGGTTTTTTCACATCCAGGCTCGAAACGGACCATTTTGCGGATTTTGATAGTATTTAACGAGGAGATATTAAAAAAGGCGTAGTTTAGTTGCAATGAAAATTTTATTGTGTAACATATTTTTATGACAGGGTAGGTAAAAAATTACAATTAACAAAGTGCCTTATATCTAAATCGTTCCGTAACGTCCATATACTAAATTGCTTCACAGTTTATTTTTCACGTCAAATATTGAAATTTCTTATATATTTTTGTACCGTATCGAGTTTTTTTTTTTAAATTGGTAATCATTTTTCTCGAATTAAGTATTTTTTTTAAATGTTGCTTAATGAATATGATATGTTTTTGACGTTTTTTTTTATTTCACCCAATATTTGACGTGCCATTTATATACATATATTGTATAAAAGTAAATAGAAATGTAAATGAATACTATGTATATAATGATGTTTAAGGGAGCACAATTATTTATATAATTAAACTAAATTTTTTAACAATATTAAAAAAAATACATACGGCTTTACTAAAAATGTGATTTAGGGTATGGGTATAAGTTAAACGATGCTGTCTCCTTCTTTCGAATGGCAAATCAATGGTGACAGAAAGGGAGAAATCAATGTTTAACTGAACAGCCGCCAAACAACGTTTTTAAATAAAGCCGATATTGTAATAAATGCTAACAATGAGTAAACTTGTATGCCGTGGCTCAATTTACAAGGGTTGTCACAAAATATAGTTTTTTTTTTTTTATATATAAATCTTTTCTAATATTTCTTACACAATTCGTTTTGCCTTATTATCATTAAAAAATAAAATATAATTTTGTAAATAGGGTTGTAAATATAATAATACGCCCATTTTGATGCGGTTGACTCACTATGTCCGAATGTTTTGAGACTTGTACCTGACGGATCGGTCATCGAATGAACGATGTAACTTTAAAATAAAGAATTTACGATAATAAATCAATTGATAAAAAATTATATTAAACATATATCAAATTAAAGCAACAACAAAAAATAATTTTAAATATATAAACAAAACATTTTTTTTTTTTAATCCACGCACTCTGTTACTAGCGTAACACGGGTCGTGACCGAATGACAGACGCCAGGGATGCATTCTCTAAGCGACAGACATAAATAGCATTTATTACGCTACGATAAATTTAATAAAGTATTAGTGGTGAGTAGTGATTGACTGCATACAAAGAGATTCGTAGAAACAAGACGTGTTTTATATTAATTTTTTGGTACAAAAATGCTAAATGTAATAATATAGAAAATGTTATTTTTATTTCATTTATGTTAACATTTATTCAAAATCGATATGAATATCAGCATCTATTAAAAACAAGTTAACCGAGGCTAACTAAGCTTTATTTTAGGAATACAATAAATCTATAAAACGTTGCCCGTATGTGTCTTTTTTACCTTTTTAATCTGTATTAAAAGATAATATGTGTCCACAGATAATATAAAAAAAAATTATAATTGTTTAATTTTTTAATTTTTTTGAACCATAGACACTGGTTTTGTGGGCTATTTATTTACGATGGTTTTTCTTATGATATATAGTATTTTTTTATGTATCATGAAATTCGGAGTTGCTTCATAAAAGAGATGTCGTATGCAAGAAGTTTAGAGTTATGTGGATTACTATGCTACCTCAGTCTTGGCTGGCTCACAAGTAGATCCTTACGACCTGGACCCAAAAGACAAGACTGACCAATATGCAATTGGGTTTTCAGTCGATGTTACTTAGTCTTCGGTATCGCAGCTTGGTGACTGAGTTTTGGCAGTGTTTCTCCCGTACATCGGAAAGCACGAATAGTCTACGGTCTTGCGTCTCTTTACGGTCACCCCGAATTATGAGAGTAACGGTATAGTGATATCGCTTGAGTTTGCGCTGGAGTACTACAATGTAATATACTTTGCGCCGATAGCTGATCTCTCTGGAGAATGAAAGTTGTGGCCGAAATCAGCCAGGACATCATTGATTATAAGTCAAGAGGAAGATAAGAAGGATTGTGTGAGAATATGTGGAATAAGGGAGTGAATAAGTTATGATTAGAGATAGAGATGGATGGAAGGGAACACTGCCCTGGTTGTGAAGGATAAAGGCGAGTGAATCATGATAAGAACTGCTCCTATGAATCTACCTCATTATCCTAAAACTCAATCAACATATAACTAATTGCAAAAATATGACACATATTTCAAACGAATTATTCATCGATATTCATGTTAGATAAATTTAAATTCGACAAAAAATACTGTGTATAAATGGGATATTGTTATTATGATGATTTTGCCAATGCGTTGCCAAACTATCTCCATAATTAATATAGGTATCACAAATAAGCATTAGAGAACCCATCGTCGCATGGCACTGTAAATACTAACTAGAGGTGTTTTCTTTCTATGCGTCGATGGGAGGTAGACCTACCATCAGGTGTTCCATTTTGTTTACTGTCCCGATTCCTTCCAAGATGAAACATTAAAACACAATGCTTTTCAATTTTACAATAGTAAGTCTATTCTTCTGCCTAAGGTTTCATTTGTTCAATATGTTTAACAATTAATTCAACTTGCCTCTTAAGTTATTTACAAATTGTTATAATATGTTAAGACGGATTGTGTGATTGTACAAAAATGTATATTTGATACTTTTATCCTAAAATCTTTATCTATTATACCATATTATGACAATTATTCTGACACAATATAGACAAAAATAAATAACAATGCCTGTTTTTTAATAAATTACTAATATTCCTCGAAAATCCAAATAAGCTAAAGCTAAGAGGGTGTATTACAATATATGTAAATAAAAGGCAGGCCATGTAATAAATGGAAATGCAAGATAAATTGTCATAAAATGTTAACTAAACACTTACTAACTTGGTGGTAGGGCTTAGTGTCTCGTCTGGGTAGGTACCACCCACTCATCAGATGTTCTACCGTTAAGCAATACTTGGTAATGTTGTGTTCCAATTTGAAAGGTATTCTACCGACAGTAATACCCTGTGTTGTTAATTGAACCAGTGTAATTATAAGCAGAGGGGTTCAAATGCTATGGTTGACAGAGCATATCAACTATGGCTCATACTCCCCAGGGCCATGGTGAATTTTACCACATATAATCGATCAGGCACATAAGATGATACACACACAACACAAAAACCGATGGAGAAATTTACTCCAAAATAAATTGACGTGTTTTAATTTAGTCATTTTGTAATATTAATGATTTTATCATTCCCAATTTACAAAAGCTGTAGATGTAAGAATATAAGCAGATACCGATAGCAAAACAATACTCATCGGTTTTCTGGTTAAAAAGGGAATATTTATTTAAATAATTATAAATTAAGATTTGCTTGTAATTAAAAGAAGGCTCAATTTGTCGTTATCAATTATGATTAGAGAGTGCCAAATTAAGAAAGAATTACATATAACTATGTATAAAAAGGCTATGTCAATGTCAATTCAGTTTTTTTGTTCGCATATCGACTAAGTTCAACCTAAAGTTAAGCGTGTGTACTGACATTGTATAGTTGACGTGCGAGCACATATGACGCATGAACTTAATGGATACGCAGCTTAATATCCCTGATTTATAATATATATGAAAATATATCATGTGTATTGGCTTTACTTATTAACGTTGTGTAGTGGTGTTTAGTTAAAAACCGATTTCAAATATTTCTGAAGTAAGTGCGTAGTATGGTTCAACTAACTACATAGGGCTTTGTAAAAGCTCGCTGGTTCGATGATGAGCCCTTGGGCCATTGTCGTACCCATTCTATCGAATCTATAACGATTACAATACGTTCCCTTCCTACTTCCTACGATTCAATTCCAATCCAACTTTGACTATCATTAAGCCGATATGATGTTAACATATATCGTTATGGTAAAACCAAACTTTATTGTAAACTTTTATGTCACTTTTATGAACAATAGTCGATAATTAAATTAAAGAATAGGAAAACGGGTAAACCGCAACCATTACGCTCCGATTCATTTGCGATAAACTGACAATTTGTTAGTAGAATTGGCACCAGTGCGCTAAATTAAAATCGGCCATTGATAATTAAAAAAAAAAAAAATCTAAACGCCACTTATAACTAAGAAAAGCCTTGAATGATTAAATCTTATTCGAATGAAATTTGAAACGATATAGTTTCTGACTGTACATTGTAATATATTAAATATCAATATTTATTTATACAAATTGTTTATTTTTGATTAAATAAAATATTCAATACGCTTGTAGTTTTCTTTGTAGTTTCACTTGATCCTGTTAATATTATATACTATTTTCTATCGGCGTGATAAATACAAAAATCTTAAACTATGAACCCATTTCTAAACGCTTGTGAATTTCGCGCCAATTCCACCACTAGCGCAAAATGGAAATGTGACGTAGTGTTGTTGAAATTAATCTGCACTGTTGTATGTATTTTATATATAATTATTTTATTCGTGCGATGACGGACCAGTTGACGTGGTTGGTAGATACTTGCCTTTCACGCCGAAGGTTGTAGGTTCGATTCCACCGAGGACAGACATTTGTGTGCATTTACATGTCCGTTTGTCCTGAGACTCGGTGTAATTATCTATATAAGTATGTATTTACATAAGAAAAGTAGTATATCAGTTGTCTGGCTTCCATAGTACAAGCTCTGCTTAGTTTGGGATCAGATGGCCGTGTGTGATAATGTCCCAGGATATTATTAGTGTCAAGATTTTTTTCGAAATAATTATACTAATATTGGTGGTAGGGCTATGTGCAAGCCGGTCTGGGTAGTTAATACTACCCACTCATCACATTCAACCGTTAAATAACAATAGTCAGTATTGTATTATGTACACCATCGCCGTCCGCCTACCTATAACTACCTTAGTGTTGAATGGATGCAGGACTTGAAAGAATGTCTTGATGTGATCTTTATAATATTTTAAATAGTAATTTTGTAAGTTGGCGCTATGTATTATCTCCTACTTACTGACCATAAGGTAAATAAACATCTTATGAAGTACTGAAGTCCTTATCATGAATATGAGTTATGTAGGCCGTTATCAGTCAAGAGGGCTTGACCGATTACTCTATGGTCAGTAACAGGCAGGAAAGAATACAACAATAAAGTCCTCTTTACCGATAACGGACCAAGACGACTAACTCAAGAGAAACTATCAAACTTCATTTAACATAATATTACAGTACACATGAACGCAAGTGCATTCTCTACTCCTTGTTTCTCATAATCCGATGGGTCGGCAATCCGATACGATATAAAAAAGGTCAACATCATGGGAGACTAAACATTGTTTCCGGGCACTACTAGGAATATCTCGACAGAAAACCCCAATAGGTTTTTTATTTGCCGACTCAAAAACTTTAACTTTATAAAACGAATAAAGCTATTGTTATTATTTTTTATAATAAAACACATAACTTACTGTAAATAAAATGATATAGTTGGTTCGGCAAATTTGCTTACAAAAGAGTATTTATATCATACATGAATTAATCAATTCTACAGATAAAAAAAACTATTAACATAGCCATACTGAATTTATATAAATCTAAGTTTTTAATAAAACGTTTTCATATACTAATCACATATCATAGTTATATATAATAAATAAAATATGCACATAGAAGACATATACACAACGCTACGTGGTGCCAGCGGCAGTTTTGGCGCGAAATTCACAATCGTCCGGAAATGGTTCAGTTAGCTTAGTTCAGTTTATACAGTTATTAGGCATTTTATCGAGGCATTCGAAACAGGATGTTAGTGTTTTTGTAACTCGTTTCGAAACTGTTAATCAACAGATTATAAATGAAATCAGATGTGTTAATTCACAAAATGATTAATAAAATATTTTTTTAATGGGGTGCTTTTTTATTTAGGGATGATTGGATTGGGAGACAATTACTATTAAGTGGTTCAAAAAACATTTCACATAATTATTACTGAGACCAACATATATTAAAAAATATATTTAAGTTAAAGCAATTAAACATGAAAACGTCATTATAATACATATTTAAAGAATCCAAACCCTCAGGGCCATATAAAGATATGAAATAAAACGAACAATTCGCGCAAATATGCGTCTCTCATTGTAAATTATATATTTTTGTCGATCGCAATTGAACACATGGAAATTGAAATAATAGTGCTATGTGCAAACACATAACACTCGTCTTACAGAGTTGGGCAAAACGATTTGTTTGACAGATTCACTTTGATTAATTCTGAAGAGGGTGCGCGGGGCACCTCATTCACTTTACTCTTTTGATTACTTACGTTACACTGTAATCGTGATTACTTACAGTACTCATAATCGTTAATCATTAATCTGTTTATATTTTTACGAGTCTGCCGTCTTATAGCCTCCACTAGTATGAGAATCGCAATACGATAAACTGCTATAATTTTGCCACCATTATGATTATTCTTATAGTTCATATATCCGTAGTTATGATTTGTAAGCTATTTTTTAAATTATGAATGATAAAGACCTCATGGTAAATCTTATGTAAATAAAAAAATAGATACAATTTGTCATATTAATTTGACGTTTGACGTGTTTAAATATAAACACTTGTATTCGTATACAAAATGTACAAGAACTTGAAGTCTGAAAAATAATGACAAATCATCTTGGCCAAGGAGTATTAGTTACGTCGATTTATTTGTAAATCATTTTTATATTACATTCTGTTATGGAGGACGCCTTCAATAAACTCAAAAATGAACGTCGGAATTCCGTTGACAATCTTATAAAATGGATGAAAGACTGTAAGTGTTTTCAAAATAATTTACATAACTTTGGCGGCCTTCTTCTATTTCGGTACTCGTGAATTCAAATCCTATGCCAAGTATTTATGTATTGCTGTATTTAGGTAAGCCAGTGTAGTTAAAGTTACGAGAGACATTACATTTTAGCCGCATTGATGGTATATAATTGCTGAGATGGCCCAGTGTTAAGAACACGTGAATCTTAACTGATGATCGTGGGTTCAAACTCGGGCAAGTATCACTGAATTTTCATGTACTTAATTTGTAATTATAATTCATCTCGTGCTTTAGTGTAGGAAAACATAGTAAAGAAACCTGTATGTGTCTAATTTCACTGAAATTCTGCCACATGTGTATTCCACCAACCCGCATTGGAGCAGCGTGGTGGAATAAGCTCCAAACCTTCTCCACAAAAAGGGAGAGGAGGCCTTAGCCCATCAGTGGGACATTAACAGGCTGTTACCACAATGGTATAAGGAATTGATTAATGAGAATTTAGTTATTAAATTCAGGCGGAACATAAATTCTTTTCAGTGCATGGTAATGTTACGGCTACCACGCTTCGGGCTGCTATTGACTTTCTTAACAAACCCGAAAACTTTTTACTTGTCCGCCCAATATTGTAAGCTATTAGACCAAAAGGCAGTCAACAATATTGCTCATGAATTGGCACCAATTACCACCACACTAATGTTGCACTGATAGTCGACTATCGATATACAATCGATTGTTTATCGATACTAAGCGTATCGATATTATAGGCACGTGTGAATACTATCGGTATTATAGATAGTATCGACAGCTCACCATGGGCAATACTTTTGATAACAGAATATATATAAATAATTTTTGTTTTCTTATTTTAATTTTACTTAAAAAAAACACGTTTACGCGAAACCTCGTGAATATTGTGTACACTTGCATTTGATATACATATAAGAAGTTGTTTTTTTTATGTTGTGTGTGTCATCAAGTTATATGTTAGTGTGCTTATTAAATAAATAATTTATAATTAACGATCACAATTATAATGTGTAATCATCAATCACGATTACAGATTAAGCTTGATGCTACGGGGTAATGATCTGTCTTAATCACTCACTTTACTTTTTTGATTACTTTCGTTATCCTGCAATCGTTAATCTGATTGCATTTTGCCCATGTATTATACCAATTCCAATCTAATTGTCCCACTGCTGAGCATAGGACTCTTTTCCTCTTGAGGGAAAGTGCTCCAATTCAAGTTGATAGATAGATACAAAAGGATCGAATCATATATATATGCAGCTTTCTTCAAGATATTTTTTTCCACGAACACGAGGTGAATTATAAAGATACATTCAGCAGATGAGCTCAATAATGCTTGCCAGGTTGGAGCGTTTTTAGCTAATGACTGATAAGCCAATGTAATCATTTATTTCGCAGCACAAATCGTTGACGGCATTAACGTAACCGAGGAGAAAGCTCGCAAGCTTTTCGAAAACATCGCCGATTCGAAGAACGTCGAAATTGAGAAATTTAAAGAAGCAATCACTAAATTGGCCAGCGAACAGAAGAAGACCGTCGAAGAGTTCACGAATACTCTAGCGGTAGAAGGCCCCAAGTTCTTGAATGCTGCGTTTGAAGCCGCGAGCGCAGCTGCTAGTACATTAAAGGAAACTTTAACGAAAAAATAATTCTTCTTTTTCTTACTTTCTTTCAATTTTGTTACACAAATTTGATGTAATATTGTTTATCGTAATATATTATAATAATAAATAAATATGTTATTAAACATATTTTTTCTCATACTACGAATATTAAAATTCTAAAAGAATCTAGAGAGGACTAAGCGGATGGGCAAATATGCCAAATGGTGGTAGGTGGTCACCAACACTCATCGCCTTAGATTGCCAATGCGCCACCAACCTTGGAATGTAAGACTAAGATGTTTTATACCTTGTGCCTATAGTTACACTGACTCACTCACATTTCAAACCGGAACACGCCGTTCTTTCAATTTCAATATTAATTTAGTAAGGTATGAATGGACAAAACACTCCCATAGTTCAAGGCTATAAGAGCGTTTTGTCCAACAACCCAAAATTAAGCATTTGTGGTTTTTTTTTTGTATAGAACAAGAAGGCGGACGAGCATATGGGCCACCTGATGGTAAGTGGGCACCAAACGCCCTTAGACATTGGCACTGTAAGAAATGTTACCCATCGCTTAAATCGCCAATGCGCCACCAACCTTGGGATCTGAGATTTTATGTCCCTTGTGCCTGTAATTAAACTGGCTCACTCACCCTTCAAACCGGAACACAGCAATACCAAGTACTGCTGTTTTGCGGTAGAATATCTGATGAGTGGGTGGTACCTACACAGACGAGCCCTAACACAAAGCCCTACCACCAGTGGTTATAGATAACAGACTTAACTTTTTTAAAAAAAGCCGGACTTTGACAATTAATTGTTTTTTTTAAGACTGTTTTTATTGTACGTGTTATTATTTTCCTGGCCAGTTATAATTAGGTATAAGTTGCCAATCATAAGTAGGTACGCATCGCGTGTAGTTGAACATCGTCCATTTTGTTGTTTTTTCGATATAATTCGACAATATTTTTTACACAACTAAGTACTCTACTCTAAACTGTAATATCTCGTTTTCTGCTTTTTTAATATGTATGCGCGCAAAAACAAAAGATTGTTCCAGAGACTTTGTCGTACGTTAAAACATTCAATTTGAAAGAATCGTTAAGACGCGATTGTTTGCTCAAGGATTTTACAAAACTAATTACTTTATAGGTAAGTACACGCTTTCGGAATAAAATGATCGCTTTTAGACAGTTTCCAAATTAAAAAATATAATATTACTCTATTATTATTGTTGTGAAAATTAAAATCAAAAGTTAAAATTTTTTCGCTTTTACTTCTCAGATATGTAATAAAAACCTTTGTAAACTGGTTTTTGAAAATCAATACGCAAGTGTTCATCAATACACAATTGAAATGATTACTAAACAACACACTTGGTAGAGCCTTGTGCAAGCAAAGGGTGAATCAGTGTAAATACACTCACATTGGACACAACATTAGTTCCCAAGATTATTACATTGGCAATAAGGAGTGGTTAATATTTCTCACAGCGCCAATGTTATGGGTATCCCTTACCATCGGGTAGATATTTCATAAAATAAAAACAAATGTATAAAACCTTTTAAAGTCCCCGTATTATAAACCATTATTATTTTGAAATCATCAATTAATAACGTGAGCACTCGTGTATTCTCGCTGTAAACTTAACGATGAATAAAATAATCTTGTCGTATCATAATTTAACTTAAACAGTAACTCAACACTGATTAATTGTTAACATCGGTTTATGTTCATATTATTAAATGGCAGTAAAAACCCAGTGTGTGATATGTCGAGAGATCAATGGTTCGGTTTCATATAATTCTATATTAGTTTCCGCCTGAGTCTTCGCTGGTGAAGCGGGAGGGAGGTATTAGGTTATCCTTTCTGTATCCCAGACAACGTGTACGCAAACGGTTGACCACGCCAAAGTGTAACATACAAATAAATAAATAACAAAAAGCTTAAGGGAGTTACCATTAAGGTTACTGAGATCTAAACTTAAAAAATGGTTAATAGATGAAAAAAATTACTCTATAAATGAATATTTAATATATAAGATTGTATTGAATGAATGAATAATAATTGAATTTGATGATTCAAAGATGGCGGCTAACGGTTGCGATCAAAGATAAAAGCATGAATTTATTCGTTAATACAATATTTAAAATATATTCCTTATGATTAATTAATATATCCGTAACAGCCTGTAAATGTCCCACTGCTGGGCTAAAGGCCTCCTCTCCTTTTTTGAGGAGAAGGTTTGGAGCTTATTCCACCACGCTGCTCCAATGCGGGTTGGTGGAAAATTTATATATTAATATAATTATTTTAATGTACAATTGGTGTGATCTGTATTTTATATTAATTACTTGTTAACAAATATATTTGCGTGCCTATCGTGGGCGAAATGTATTAGATAATTATAAAGAAATCATAACATCTGTAAAACTTTCCATTGCATTATAAGTGATATATACTGTTAAATTTAAATTATTGTCGGGATAGCATAATTAAAAATAAACAAAATAACAATCAACACTTACTTAAAATGAATAATAACATATACAAAAACCTATTAAAACGCCTATGTCGCCGTAATTGTATTTCCGAAGCAGCCAAACCACGTCTTAGGCCTAACTTCGCGCCAAAATGTAAGATTGATTATCTGTCACAGGCGATCGCTCGCTTTTCTTTTTTTTTATTATGTTTTACAACACAAGAAATGAAACATTCGGTGGAAAGATTGTTAAATAAAAATATATTTATATAGCGATCAAAACAATGTTTGTACCTTAACTTTTTTGATAAGATAGATTTTAGCGGTTTTTATTTTTTATATAAAAATGACATCACAAATTGTCAATAAGTGCACATACAGTCATTAAGATGCAAACATTGATTTTAACTTTTTTATATTATTTTCTATTTTATACATAACCTTTTCATATATTTTTAAAAATACATATCATAACTATAACAGATTCTAAACATTACATATCTAATAAATAAATATAAAACATTAAATAGTGGACACCAGAAAAATAGCTGAAATGGCCCAGTGGTTAAATCGTCTCTTTAGCGATGATGCGGGTTCAAATTCGGGCGAGTTTTGGTCTTAATTTGTTTATTATTCATCTCGTGCTCGGTGGTGAAGGAAAACATCATGAGGAAGTCCGCATGTATTTAATATCAATAAAATTCTTCCATATGAATATCCACCAACCCGCATTGGAGCGGCGTGGTGGTATAAATTAGCAATTAACAAAAGAACAACCGAAACAACTCCAAAACTTGAGAGGGTCCAGTGGTTAGAACGCGTGAATCTTAACCGATGATCGTGGGTTGAAACCCGGGCAAGCACCACTGAATTTTCATGTGCCTAATTTGTGTTTATAATTCATCTCGTTCTTGACGGTGAAGGAAAACATCTTGAGGTATAACTTATATTTATAGCACTATATTTGAGGATTCATATATAGAGCAGAATTGAATAATAATAAAATATTTTGAATTTTAAATATCGAACTTATTACGAACACGTACTTCGACTTTAATATTTGTTACATTTAACTTGATGGAAAGATAACTAACGGTTTTCCCTGTACGCAGAAATAAGTATTCCATTTTTAAATTATAAAGCGAGAAAGCCGGCAGGGGTTTCCCAGTATCCAGTTTATTTTATTCATGTCGTTGAATTCAAATGTGAACAGTATATCCCGCGGCCGCGTGTGAGATAGACGCACGCGGCAGAGTTAATTAAAAAAAATAAAGTTCCTCCGATTCTTAAACGTTAAAAGTCGAGAGGTAGATTTTTTTTTAAGTTTTTGAAGTGTTTATTGACAAAGGTTTTATTCGATTGAAGTGACATTTTGTTTCTTGTTTTTTTTTTAACATTCATCAGCATGAAGGGTCAAAGCAAGAGGTTTGTGAGCCACAAGGGGAAGGCTTATGATATGGGTGTGAAAAAAGACGATACCATAGGATTTTTCGACTTGGTAAGTTTTTATTTATATAACTAATTTATATATCTTTAACGGAATTCGTTTTTCATATGATTGATGACTCAACTGTTGTTTACATTTTTCATAATGATTATTACACATTTTACCTAGAGTCGAGTCTTCGTGTTTTATTAATGATATAAAACAAAACGTATAAAAGCGATCTATGGAAATTTTAAACAATTATAACAAGCTCTACACAAATCGGATTAGTACAAATATATCTCTTTATAATATATTTATATTTTACATATACCAACTATAAGTTTTTATGGAAGAATATAAAAAATAATTTCAAACGTTGTGATAACAATACATAAAATTATTTATTGTTAAAAATATTAATTGATTAATATAAACCATTAAACGAATTGTGCTATTTTAAAAAATGGGTGAGTCTGTCGAGTCGCCATAAATATCCGGACGTATAGATGTACCATAATAATACCATAAATACCAAATAAAACCACCATATTGCCCATGGTCTAAATTTTAATGTTGTCGATAAAATATAAAATGTTATCAACATGATTCAAGTAATTGATGATTTGTAAATAATTTCAAACAAAAATCACCAAGTATCCCACGGACGGACCATAATGAAGACGGTATTTTTACTTTAGCAGAGGTTAAAAACCTACAGTTTTTCTTTTTGTAGAATAATTATTTTATAAATAATTTAGAAATACCAATTTAATTCTCGAAGACTTGTTTTCATTAAAATTTTTTGCACTATTTCATCATACGTAACAAAAAATTCTTGTTCATAATTCGACTCGATAGCTCAATGGTACAATGATCTTAGATATGAGTCGTAGGTTCTTTTTTTGGACTATATAATAAAGAAGCCAATGCAACCAACCTCTAATCAGCAAACTTCAGCCTGTTACTTAGAATTTCTTGAGTGAAAACGCCTATAACTTTTAACGGACCTGCAAAAACAAACCGATTTGTATGTGATATAAATATATTTATCAGTAACATGGTAAGATGGTGGTGAGATGCTTTGCCGCACGAAATCGTATCGCGAGGATTCGCGTCGCTCTCTGCGTTGCGAATTTGATTCAGTGCAGAGATCGCATGGTGTTATAAAGTTTATAACCTTTCATAATAAACCTGTCTAACGCAGTTTTTGAGGTTTGTACGTTATAAAAGCCGAGATGGCCCAGTGGTAATAACGCGTGAATCTTAACCGATGATCGTAGGTTCAATCCGGGCAAGCACCGCTGAATTTTCATGTGCTTAATTTGTGATTTTAATTCATCTCGTGCTTGCTGGTAATGGAAAACATCGTGATCAAACCTGCGTGTGTCTAATTTCATTAAAATTCTGCCACATGTGTATTCCACCAACCCGTTTTGCAGTAGCACGGTGGAATAAGCTCCAAAATCCTTCTCCTCAAAAAGGAAGAAGAGGCCTTAGCCCAGCAGTGGGACATTCACAGGCTGTTACTGTACTAACATAATTAATATATGTATCTACTATACTGTAGAAAACGTAAGTAAGCATCCAATGCAGCCAATAAAAGGGTATGTTTAGTTATACATCAATACTAATGCTCGCCTTTATAAATATTACAAAAATAGAAATGTAATACAAGATACAGTTTTGTTCTTAGTGATTATTATAAGAAATTACGCCCTAGAGTGCCCGTTGCCAGTGCGGTTGTAAGTTCGTTCGGCTGTTCTACGTCCCTAGCGGCAATAAGATCACATGCTATTATTAAAAAAAAAAATTATTTTCGTCATATCTTTTGTGTATTTATTAATCAAGAAAACAATATCTGGTTTGTATATATATTAAAATGAGGAACTAGGAAAACCCTATTATCACTTAATTAAATAAATTAACAATCAACAAAAAAAAAAAAACAATCGTAACAAATGAAAAATATACTTTTTTTATCTGTTTCAAAGCCTGCGATTATATTATAAAAATATAAAGTCGTATAAATTGCTTTGGGTTATATGTTTGAGATAAATTAAATAAAGAAACGTTGCCTACGATGCGAGTTAGCTTAAAAGAACGAAGAATAATTTGGTAATTCCTCACCACCGCTCATAGACATTGGCAAAGGAAGAAGTATTAAGTATCTCTTATATCGCGTTAAGTGGTTAGGACGAGTGATCTTAACCGATGATCGTGGGTTCAAACCCGTATAAGCGCCACTGAATTTTCGCGTCCTTAATTTGTGTTTATAATTCATCATGTCCGATCTAATTGATGGTTAACATTTTTTACAATGCCAATGTCTATGGGCGTTGATCATACCATTAGGTGGCCCATATGCTCGTCCTCCTCAATTAGTTAGAAATTTGTAGCCTGGTTGTGACTTCGATATTTTATCAGCATTATTAAATACAAGATATGCTTCGAAGTCATCTCGTCCAACCAGTTATTAAATGTCGTTTCTATATATTTGTTTTTTTTTATCTAACTCATATTGTTAAGCTAAAGATATAAAAAACTCCACGCCGTCGACACGTGATATGTTCATGCCAGCGGCATGTGTATCATAGTCTACATACCTTCCATTAGTACTAGAACCTATTCCAATCTCGATGATGTATTTATGACTGATTTCGACCACGGCGGCCAATCTGAAAAGAGATGAGTCAACTACGTAGGTCATATTATAGTGCACACTGTGTGCGCAAACACAGGTGCCCTCTCTATTCCCTAACACTCATAATCCGATGGGACGGCAATTCGACACGTCCGGAAAGAGCTCAGGACCAACGGCATTACGTGCTTTCCGGGGCACGACATTTTTTTTGACATAACACCCGGTAACTTTTTATTGGCCCTGGGATTGAACCGAGGACCTCGGAATCTGCGGCCATACTAATGAAATTAATACATCAGTTCAGCGCTTGGTCGAAGGTGGTTTTGCACCTGGAGGCCAATTATTATACGGTACGTTCCCGATTCAATTCCAATCCATCTTTAACTATTCTATATTTATTCGGATTGCAACCAAACCATATGATGGTGACATTGTTGTGTCAAAACCAAACTTAATTGTTTATTTTTATGTCAATAGTGGATTTATTAAATAGGAAAACGGGTTATCGGCAATGATCACACTTCGATTCGATAGCGAAGTGACAATTTGTGAGTAGAACTGGCGCGCTGATCTCTCCGATTGTGTCGAATTATTCGAAGAACAAGAAGCTTGAGGTCCATTGAAATTAATCATTATTAGTATGATTAAACTGGCTTACTGTGTATGAGGAAAAATAAATTCCATCGCGTATATTAAATGTTAAGTCTTAATGATAGGTAATAAAGTTTTCCTGATTCGACCGGGGATTTTCTGTTCAAAATATATATGTATACATTAATATTAAACTCTACTTTGCATAGGTGACAAATATTCGAGTAGATTTACCTATTATGATTCAGTCCACGGAGCCTCTGTGTTACCATGCTTAAAATCTAGATCAATTTCGAATAAACACGTATAACATTTAAATATTTTTTTGTTTTGTTATTATATTTTTTTTATTTCACATCGATTTTTTTGTTTATCTATGTTGGTTTATAACTTTCTTTATTTACCTGTTATAGTTAGATGTCGTTGACAGTTTTGTATAAGTTTTGAAAGGCTTATAAAGTTCAGGATTCGTACAAATAGTTGTTAAAAGTCAGTAGGTACTTGCTAAAAAAATATATTTAAAAAATGAACGTTCTCAAGTAGGGTATATAATACTATATATACATATATATGTAAAACATCGTGTAGTTACGGTAGCCTAGTATAAAATAGCAGAGCTTTGTTTTTTCACACAGGAGAAATATTTAGTAACCTGCGGTAACCCCGAACTAATTATGACTATCAATCCATGCCAATAATAAAAAAAAAAACTTTTTTTATATATTAATACAGAAAAACATAGCCTACTCATGTATATACTTAACACCAGACCTCCCATAATACAGGCGATAATGAATTTCTAACATCTTAACTAAGCTTTCCGTTTTGACTAACACATAACTTCTGCAATATTAATAAGTTTTGAAAGCATTTTTCGTCAAAACCGTTAATGTCAGGTGAAACGTTTAGGCGTAAAAGCAGATCGAACAAACATACTTTCACCTTAAAGATATCAGTATAGTCGCATATATATATATGAACGCCTCTTGTTTTCATTGTAAACTAGCATTGACAAAAATACATTATCTATATTGTATCAGAATATATTTTGTAAAAATTAATATAACCATAATTTTACACAGCCCTTTTAACTATTCTTTTTTTATTTTTTTATTTCAAGGACTAACAAACTAAGTCGAAGTAAATTAAAACAAATTAAAATAAATTTTAATGTCTTTTTTTTCTTCTAATAGATAATAATTCATAATGATTATTTAAATTAAAAAAAAAAACAATTAAATGCGCAGCTGATATGAAACAGTACCACTTAAAATATAAATAAGAAACAAATAATAACATTTTTTTGTAGTCTGTTAATAAAAAAACAGGATAACCGTTAATATAATACGAAATAGTGACGTATTTCCGTATTGGGTATTCATTACGATTTAATTTGAGTCATAAGTTCCTTAGTCTAAAAGTCCGTTTGAAAAAAACACCGCAATGACTAACCATGGCTGACGAGTAATTGTTAGGCTATAAACATTTGCGGTAATTTTTATGTCAATAACGGTATAAAGCACTGGTATGTGACAGCTTGTTGGTAACACGTGGTGACTGTTATTTATTATTATAAAACAGGCCATGTGGTGAGTGGTCACCATCGTCCATAAACATTGGCACTGTAAGGAAAATTAACCCTTACATCGCCAACCTTAGGAACTAATGTGTAAAACCCTTGTACCTGTACTCACTCACCCTTCAAACCGGAACGCAACAGATGGCTAAAATTTCAGTTGAGTCTAGAGGGGCTTGCTTGGAAAGCCTCGACTAAAGACAGTTCAAATAGGTTCAGTAGTATAAAACTAATTTTTTTCCTCTGTTTTGGTTAACAAATTGCCCAAACAGCCAGGGCCCAGATTAAGACTTAAATGAAATAGACAGGTGTTTTAACAATCCTTTACATCTTTATGGTAAATTTTAAGTAACAGTCTATCAATATCCCACGGCTGGGCTAAGCCGTTTGAGGAGGTTAAGAGCTCGTCCCACCGCGCTACTCCAAGGCGGGTTGATACACATGTGTCGATTTCTTGATGTTTTCTTTCAAAGCCGAACACGTAGTAAATTATAAACACAAATTAAGCAAATGAAAATTCACAATTCAGTTAATATTCAGGTGTTTTTAACCACTGAGCCATTTCGGCTAATCAGGACCGTCTTTAAACTATTGTAGGCCCTGGGGGACATTAGGATAATGCCCTCCTCTATGACCGTAAAAATGATTTTTTTTTGGGTAATTAGTATTGTTTGGTGTTCTGCCTCTAGGGGGGTTCTGCTTCTATTGATGACGGAGCCCTGGGCCCACTGGGAAAGAGAGGCCTGCGGCTAATATGTTATATTTGCGATTAAAATAGACGAACGTTGTTGCCCTTAAGACGCCCTTGGTTTCCAAATATATTTCTCAGTAGTACTTCCAACTCAAATACAACACTGTTTGTAACCGGTATCACCTAGGCAACTGCTCACTAACAACATACATAGTTTACTAAAAATCAATATTATACGTTCAATTAAATTTATATATTTAGAAAAAAATTGCGCGTTCAGTATCCTGCACGTGATAGAAGTGGAACTCCTTAAAATATAACTTTCTCTTTCTACGTCATATCTTTCTTCTCTCTTTTAATAATTAGGTATGTTTTATGTTATCAACTTAATCTATCGCATTTAGATAGATTTAGAAACGCGGGGGACTTTGTTTTATATCGCGAGTATATATTTATGTATGTAATACCGTAACAGCCTGTGAATGTCGCACTGCTGGCCTAAGGGCTCCCCTTTTGAGGAGAAGGTTTGGAGCTTATTCCACCACGCTGCTACAATGCGGGTTGGTGGAATACACATGTGGCAGAATTTTAGTGAAATTCGACACACGCAGGTTTCCTCACGATGTTTTCCTTCACCGTAAAGCACAAGATGAATTATAATCACAAATTAAGCACATGAAAATTCAGTGGTGCTTGCCCGGGTTTTAACCCACGATTATCGCATAAGATTCACGCGTTCTTACCACTAGACCATCTCAGCATTGTAATGTATTTATCTTAACATACATATTCATGAATATCAAAAATCATCATCATCGTGACGGTATTAATGATTAATTTAATTTCTGATTAAACCGTGTTGTTTTAATTACAATAAATGTATATTCCCACGCTAATAAAATTACAAGATAAACCTTTAAATTGTTCCCACTTAAAAAAGGTGAATTCCATAATTTTTGCAACTTGCAACATTTATACGTAGTTACCATTGGGCGGGACGACGGTAACATTGTTTCCGTGTTTTTGTGTTTTATAAATTTCTAAGAACTGCAAACTTGTGTGAAATCGTGGCTTTTTTTTAAATACATTTTTATTTGTAGTCACTAGACTCTAGTGGCTAGATTTAAGGCCGCAGACCCGGAGGTAAAAACCTCTTGTAAAAAGTTATTGAGTTTATCTGTCAAAAAAATTCACAATAGCAGCCCAGAATCTGGATGTTGGAAGCATGTACATCCGTGCCTCAAAAAGCAAGGAAAGCCGTTGGTCCTGCGCCTGAACTCTTTCCGGTCGTGTCGCATTGCCGTCCCTTCAGATTATGTTAGGCACAATACCTCCTGCGCAGTTGACTAATCTCGCTTGAGATTGGCCGCCGTGGCCGAAATCGGTTTGGTAGATTATTATTATTTAATGCCAACATTAAAAATCATATGTTATTTTCTTTTTTAAACCTTAGGTAGTGTGCCTACGGTTTAATTTTAGAATTCCTTTTTAAATATGTAACTGATAAAATTTATTAATTTTATGTTATAACTATCATTGGCGCGAAATCCACGGCTAAACTTTATAAAAAAAATAATAAACATAATTTAATGAAGTATATAAAAAATATGAATAATACAAATTTAATGAGCCCATAATAAATCAACAGACATACATAAAAATAATTTCAAGAATTCAAGATAAAATTTTAGCAGAATACATTCGAACTTATGTCACAATAAGAATTATTTAAAATTGAATAGACTTAAATATTATCTTTATTTACTTAATAGCTTAAACTCGTTATTATGGAGTGGATTGCAAAATCACTTGTATAATATATATTTAGTTAAATTAAAAATTAGAGACAACTCTATTTGTGCGGCTTAGATTATGGTTCAATTGTTTATATATTTTAATTTTTCTAGAATCTTTAAAAGAATATCTTCCCTCTGACATCCAACGTCCAGTAAATACGAAACTTTTTCTACTAATATTGATTATTAAATCAATATATTAATTGAATTATAATTATTCTACTTAATTAAATATCTCATTTACTTATCATGGTGTAGATATTTAGTGAATTGCATAGTTTCTATTCATTAGCGGTTATCGAATTCCGTAACAGCCTGTGAATGTCCCACTGCTGGGCTAAAGGCCTCGTCCCCTTTTTGAGGAGAAGGTTTGGAGCTTTTTCCACCACGCTGCTCCAGTGCGGGTTGGTGGAATACACATGTGGCAGAATTTTAGTGAAATTAGACACATGCAGGTTTCACGATGTTTCCTTCACCGTAAAGCACGAGATCAATTATTATTCCAAATCTTTTCCAAATTAAGCACATGAGAATTCAGTGGTGCTTGCCCGGGTTTGAACCCACGATCATCGGTTAAGATTCACGCGTTCTTACCACTGGGCCATCTCGGCTTCTCCCTATCGCATTCATCATTCACGAATTCTTCAAAATTTTAAACAGATCGATCTGACATGTGACATCTCTTTTACGCGTGTCATCGGCAGAATATTTTGCGATCAACTACACAATTAATAGAGAAATGATAATTATAAATATTTTGTATCTGTGAAAAATTCACTACAATACGTTTAATTTCACAAGTAATTCGCGTCGATATTTCAATAAAAAAAGTCCCATTTTTTTGTATATAGATCACATTCACAATTTATTTTCGTTTTGACCTCTCACTAATCGCGTGACTCATAATGGCGAAGGTTAAGAAAAATACGTACCTACGTACGTAACATTCATGTCTAATGGGCATTATTAACTAATTATTTGATCATTCTTTTCTATATAAAGAGAATAATTAATGTACATTTACTAAATATGGATTTAAGCACATGTTAAAAATAATATTAATAATATCCTGGGATATCATTCACACACGGCCATCTGATCCCAAACTAAGCAGAGCTTGTACTATGGAAACCAGACAACATACATATACTACTTTTCTTTAGTGAATACATGCTTATATAGATAATTACACCCAGACTCAGGACAAACAGACATGTTCATGCACACAAATGTCTCTCCTGGGTGGGAATCGACCCCCAACTTTCGGCCTGAAAGGCAAGTACGTACCAACCACACCAACCATACCAACCTCACATATAAATAAATGAGACATATTAAACTGCACAAGAATATAAAAATGACAAAAGAGTTAATAGATTACTACAGGACATATAAAATTAAGTGTGTATAATTACAATGATTGATGTAATATACTAAATTTTTTACCGGTTTTTATTTATAGAAGATTCCGCAAAATTACAATTCAAAAGTGCTTGTTAGATCTGTTAAACAAATAAATAATATTGAAATGTCCGTCTGTGATAGCCGATCGACTGTCTCTTTTTAATTTTTACAACATATATTTTATAACGTATCGTTTTAGGGCAATTTGTTAAAATGGGAGATTTGGATTTCGTCTATCACTGAATTCAACGAAGGCTCGGCTTATTCTAGTCATTTATAATTAGTAATTAGTTTGACGAGTATACAATTTGACGTATATATATACATATATATTTTTAATGACCATAGCCAGTTAAAAAGTTTCTTTATTTCTTTTATCCTTTCTTTTATTTCTTACATAAATGACTTTGCAAGTCAATGCGCGAATCATGGAGCATTATATTATATTGTGGTCGTTGCGCCTGTAATTACACTTGCTCACCGAGCTCAATCACCTTTCAACTTGAAACCGGAACACGCAGCAATACAAATAAGTGTTCTGCTTCATAAATTATGCGTGGATTGGGTGGGTTACCCAGACCTTCAAGAGAGGAAATACTCTTTGTGATATAACGAATAGTGAAAAAATATTACATACATATTACTTAATATTGTTGTTAAGAATGTAATATTATTAATAATAAAGTAAAGGCTGAATGTCCCACAGCTGGGCTGAGCCTTGCTCTCTCTCCTTTTTTAAGGAGATAGTTTGGAGCTTATTCCCCGCTGCTCCAATGCGGGATGGATAAACGTAGCAGGTTTTCTAAACCTTAATAAACACTTGCTAGAGAAGTCGAGCCATATTGTTTATTGAAACGCATAAATAGTTTGTTTTTTTATGTTAAATTCTGGCGTTTGCGTCATAATGTTTCTGCTAAATGGCTCGTCCAATTATGATGGTTTTTTTTTGTACTTACATAATTATATGAATGGTTCTTAACTATGGTTTCAAGTGATGTGTGCTGTTGTCGACATTTTTTTTGACTTTCGCACGAAAAATCAAATTAAACGTAATAATCCTTACTTTTTTTATAGTATTCTGTCATAGATTAAAAAAATCCCGAGATAATATTCTAATTATTTTAAACCTTTGATCAGATTAAAAAAATTTAAATAATCAACTAATCATTATGTTTGATATTTTGCTTATAAATATATATTATAAATAAAATAATACTAAATCAATATTAAATGTCAGGTCTTCGCAAATGGGGCGATGCCTTCAACTTGAACTTGTTCGTCCGGCTTAAACCAGTTCCTACACATACATGACATAAATACACGCTAAGGTGACTTCTATACTTGCGACTTTGAAATCAACGGTACAAATAGCAATTTTTGAGTGCAACTTTTTTTTTAATTTCGAACTTTTTAAATAGCATTATAGTTATAGCAAGAGTAGTAGTTTAGTATGACAATCAAAATGTCAGGATTACAATTTTTATTGAGGTTTGCGTTTTTTTTTTAATTATTATAAATGCCCGGACCGAAGCCTAATTTTTTTAATAAATAAAATAAAAAAATCCCTGTATACAGGGTCCGGAAAGAAATTCTTGCCTTTCCTGAATCTAAAAAAGCAAGAATGCTGTATAAAAACTCCAAAATATAGCTTATTTTTTGTATCGTTAAGCCCCTACAGGATTAACACGACAATGATCAAACTAAACTGTCATAATTTATTTAAGCATATTGTTTTTTTCTTTAAGTTTTTTGCTTATTTTTACATGTAACCTGTTTGCGCCCGCGGCTTAGGGCGCGTGGGGGGGCAGGTTTAATATACCTTATGTCCTTTTCTGTACCCCTGAGAACGTACGCAAACTTAATGACGATCGATTCCGTAGTTGAAAACGTAACAAACAAAGTCATTCGCATGTATATATATATATATATACTAATGCTTTTCCCGTAGTTTCATCCGAGTAACTCCCGTTCCCGTGGGAATACGGGGACAAAATAGCCTATGTCACTCGCTGATAATGCAGCTTTCCATGGGTGGAAGAATTTTTAAAATCGGTTCAGTGGTTTAGGCGTGAAAGCGGAACAAACAAATAAACTCACTCATTTATTTAATGTCCCTTCATTCACCAATTCACCCAAAGGTTGTCTGAAATAGATCGCTCTTTTAGCGATAAGACCGCCTTTTGTACAAAATAGTTTTCGTTTTTTTATATGTTTATGTTTAAAATGGTTCTGTAATTATTTTGTTTTACAATAAAGCATATTCTATTCTATTCTAAACTCACATTCATACTTACAATATTAAGTTACATACAATAAATAAGGTCTAATGACCCGGGTCTTTTGCCTACAATAATAAGATTTTTTCCTAAAAAAATCAATATTGGAAGCAAGAGATAATAAGAAGCCACGTGAAGTTTATGTGCACTCCATAGCTTCTGTGCTTATGATATAAAAGATGAGTGAGCCAGTGTAATAACGAAGACATTATCAGTCCCATTTAAAAATCACGATCATCACGTGGCAAGCCGTCTAACGATCTAACGATTTTCACGATCATGAAAATAGCTTCGGAGTTCTTTCTAAAAATAAATCTTTAATCGTTGACGTTTTTGGCACATTACATACAAATTCTAAGGACGCATTACATAAATGTCAAATCAATATATAAATATAAGAATTTGAACAACACATTTAAATTACCTTAAAATCTAAATACTTTATTATAGTACAAAAGGTATATACCTACTTATATGTTATTGTCGCTATATATCTTCTGTCTTGTTTATTTAACAATTCACTATATACGTTTTTATTATCAGAGTTTTTCGGTATAAACCCTAATCACACGCAGCCTTGGATCGGTCTACTCATCAAAGATATTGGTTCAAATCCGGACAAGCGCCACTCCATTTTCACATGCTTAATTTGTGTTTATAATTCATCTCGTGCTTGACAGTGAAGGAAAACATCGTGAAGACCTGCATTTATCTAATTTCACTGAAATTCGGTCACATGTGTATCGTACCAATACGCATTGGAGCAGCGTGGTGGAATAAGCTCCGAATCTTCTCAAAAAAGGAGAGTAGGCCTTTGTAAAGCAATGGGACATTCAGGCTGTTACTTATAGACAATTTAGTACTTTTTAATGATTTGATGTATTCCTAACAATACATAAATCACATTTAAAACCAAATCATACAAATATAATACATAAAATATATACAAACTAAAGTTATCTGTAATATGAACAAAATAAAGAAATAAAACAATTGTATCAGTTATAACTCAACTACAAAATAGATTAACTAAAAATTAAATTAAATAATTTGCAAATATTTTAAGCGTAGATTTAAGAAGCATATTACTAAACAACTCATTGTTGCACAGAGAAATACACAAATTAAAAATATTATTATAACAACAAACTAACAAACTAAATAACAACAAACGAACAAATTAAATATGAACACACTTATACACACCAACACACATGACCGTTAACTCGAGTTATATAATTGATTCTTATATTTTTGGTTTGCCAACATTCCCTTTAGTTTTTTAATTTTTTAAAAACATTGTCACTCGTCTTTCTCCGGTGTGCCTTATCATACCACCATATATAAAAGTGTTTCTACTGATACTGAGCTGGTAAATTATTGTTGGGTAACACCCTTTTTATTGTTTACTGGTGCTAAGGCTTTGTGCAAGCTCGTCTGGGTAGGTACCACCCACTCTTCAGATATTCAACCGCAAAACAGCAGTACTTGGTATTGTTGTGTTCAGGTTTGAAGGGTGAGTGAGCCAGTGTAATTACAGGCACAAGGGACGTAAAATCTTAGTTCCCAAGGTTGGTGGCGCATTGGCGATGTAAGCAATATTAAAATTTCTTTCAATGCCAATGTCTACGGGCGTTGGTAACCACTTATCATCAGGTGGCCCATAAAAAAAGGGTAACTAGTATTGCCAGACTTCTCTCCGTCTTTTAAGTAATGGTCAATGGTGGTATATTGTACTACTCCTCTCACTGTTCAGCAATCTGAATCTTGAAACATTGTAGTACTTAACTCATTTTTTCCTGATAATTGACGTGACTGGGGTCCAGTTTTCAAGTATTCATGAGTTATTAGTCTGAGCTCCTTAGTGCCTCTACCTCAAAGGCTTGCACAGTGCCTTTTTATTAATTTTTAACGCTGAATGAATGAATGAATGCGTTTTGCATTACGCCTTTCTCCCACGGGAACAGTATGGGGGTACAGTATAACATACGGGGGTATGTGGGGCTCGCCGGTATCCAAGACGCCGAGTGCGCTCCGAACATCGGAATTCCCACTACAAAACCAGCGGTACCCTTTCCGTCTTAACTACTTACGTCTTAACATTACGTCCGCATGCTACCGTGACGCTCTGACGGCGGGCCCGCCTGCGAACCTAGGGGGTTAACAGTACCTAGGAACCCTTGGCTATGGCTTGCACAGTGCCTCTAGTAACCAATACAAACACCTTTATCTAATTTTATTTGAAATGAAACTGATATATTGGCAAAACTTAACAGAATTTTGCATTATTATATATATTTCTATGAAAATAATAAATGATTTTTTTAAAAGGTATTTAAATGAAAAATACCTACTTTGCATTGAAATGCCTACTATTGTATTTGCATTCTAAATACTATTATAATATAATTGTCTAAGTATTTCAAATCTGTCACATGTCTCCATTCGTCTCGCTCAAGCGCTGTACGCACAATTCAGCATAAATTCGTTTCGCTCAAGCGCTGTTACATTATTGATTATAATAAGTAGTTTTTTACTTCCCGTTTGACAAATAGTGATAAAACCCAGACAAGCCTTTTAAATAATCTAAGCCGGACTTAACAAAAACACCCTCAATCGACCGTCAATCGACCATTTGACGTAATTTTAACATACTTCAATTTCTAAGAATAATGATATCGTGTTTATTATAATTTATTATATATAATAGTTACTGTACAATACGTGACCGCGTGTAATGGTAACAATAATGCTAGCAGCATTTTGAATCGCAATTCCGATTCTCTGGGCGAAAAAATGAACCAGCCCTCCTGGTTATATATACATATAACATATACATTATATTTACGCAAGTATTCTATATATATATATATATGTAACAATAATAATCATTATACAAAATATATATATATATATCAGATAAAATACTATTTTAAGAAAAAAATACGTATTTTTTTTAATATCTTGTTTTAATATTCGGCCGTAGGTACAGGCAAGCTTCCCGTGGCAGCCATATTATTTTATTACTTACTTTTAGGAATTATTTAGACTAATAAATGTTTTTTTTGTGATACCAAACTGAAAAAACTAATAAACCATACATAAAACTTACCATACCATACCAGACGATGTAGCGCGTTTCGTTAAAGCTCTTACTGTATAAAAAGATAATAAAATTCACTCTAGACACGTCATAGTCTAAATTTAAAGAGAGTGAAATTACAAAGCGCACCTACTTAGCATAGATAGTTTATAGTAGCTAGCAACGTTTTAATTTAGCAGCATAACAGGGGTAAACGATACAAGGTCACGCACACAGCTTTATAAATTTAGATTTATTGGACACAGTATTGTTTACGTGTGTGCAATGTTTTTCTATTGGATAAAATAAAATATAATAAAAAAATGACTGAAGCTGTAATTAGTTAATAGAATGTTGTGTATATATTTTAAAGTTTTTCCTATGTTATATGTAGTTGATAAATAAGTAATTAAAAAAAAAACATCTGAAAAAGCCGAGATGGCCCAGTGGTAAAAACGTGAATCTTAACCGATGATTGTGGGTTCAAACCGGGCAAGCACCACTGAATATTCATGAGCTTAATTTGTGATTATAATTCATCTCATGCTTTACTGTAAAGGAAAACATCGTGAGGAAACCTGCATGTGTCTAATTTTATTGATATTCGGCCACATGTGTATTCCACCAACCCGCATTGGAGCAGCGTGGTGGAATAAGCTCCAAACCTTCTCCTCAAAAAGGGAGAGGAGGCCTTTAGCCCAGCAGTGGGACATTCACACGCTGTTACGTTTACGGTGAAAAAGTATAAAACTATCTTTGACGACCTTCGTGATAAATATACAAATCATAATTAAAAATAGCTACTGCACAAATGGTGGCAAGAGTACAGCTATTCTTATAGCCGTCGTAGGACGCTTGGCAGATGTGAAATATTAATATTGATGGTTCTTTGAAGTATTTATAGAAAACCATTAAATAAATACTTTATACTTTTTATTGTACACCACAAAGAGAAAAAGAATACAAAAACATGGATACAGCCTAAATAAAAGTAGCATACAAATTTGGCGACCTTATCGCTACATAGCGATCTCTTCCAGGCAACCAACGGAGTAAGAGATAACTCATAGCATATGAGGTAGGTGGTGCTCTAATAATAAATAAGATAATATTAATATATGATTAAACAAACTAATAAATAAGTGTAAATATAAAATACATATAGTATATATCAATAAATAAATATGGAGAAAACAAATTAAAACATAGTTTTCTGAACAAAGTATGTATACGCGCCAGAGGGGGCGGAGTGTATGACGTCATAAGGGCGTCATGACGTTCGCCGTTGCGGCATACGAGGCGTGACGTTAGAAAGTAAATATTCTTAAATGCTTGTAATTGCTTGAATATAATATTGCCATCCTTTTTTATTCGATTAACTTTAACTCAATCAAAATCAACATCAAACCTAAATCTTTACTAATATTTGAACTGCGAAATTAACTCTGTGTGTTGCCTTGTTACGGCTAAGCCACTGAACCGATTTTAATGAAACTTGGTATGAAGCCAGTTTGAACCCCGAGGAAGGACAGGCTTTTTTATAACAACCCCTCCTCTCACTCCAAAATCTCCCGTTACCTAACATACGAACTGGTATTTTAATAAATACAAAAACGTCATAGGTATTAATAGTAATCAGTAAACACCGGATCTCAAAACCGGGTCAGACTACACCAGACAGTATTGACGTCACGTTCTCGTACGAATTTAGATTAATCTTCTCAAAAACCGTGTGAATAAAACGTCTAACATTTTTTTTATAGTATACGAAGTTGGACGAGCATACGGGCCACCTGATGGTAAGTGGTCACCAAACGCCCTTAGGCATTGGCACTGTAAGAAATGTTATCCATCGCTTACATCGCCAATGCGCTACCAACCTTGGGAACTAAGATGCTATGTCCCTTGTGCCTGTAATTACACTGGCTCCCTCACCCTTCAAACCGGAACACAACAATACCAAGTACTGCTTTTTTGCGGTAGAATATCTGATGAGTGGGTGCTACCCAGACGAGCTTGCACAAAGCTTTACCATCAGTAATTCATCTCGTTTTTAAAATAAAGATTTAAAAAAAAAAGTCCATTTGTTACGGCTTTGTATCTGAATCAATTTTGTTAAAATTTGGTATGAAACAAGCTCTAAGGAAATTTATCGACTACTATTTACATCTAACATCTCTCTCTAACACGCAACCGAAGACGCAGGCGAAAACCTGTTTCCAATGAACGTATAATTTTGATAGTTTATAATATTTTAGGTTAAGTTTGTGTTTTTATTTCAAGGCGTCACGGTAGCATGCGCCAGCGTTTCCACGACGCTTCCGAAGAGACGGAATTGTATTTTAAGTAGGTATTCCGGCGAGCAACTTGCAAAGTGTTAGTTTATTTATAATCAAACCCCGATTGACCCGTTATATTAAATAATAATAATAATAATAAAATCATTTATTTCGACCAAACAGGGATCATAATTACAAAACATACAACACAATAATTACATATTCCAGATTTTACATACTATAAATTAGATTAATTTGAATTAAATTATAAAATGTCATGAATGTAATCATTGTCAATCTACATATTAATATTCATTATTAGTCAGTACATGAATCATATTGCAATATTGATTCATGTACTGACTGTCAAATCAAAAACAAGATGGCGTCGATAGTTTAACTTTAGTTTTCATTCTGGCTACAGTTTAGACTTATAATTAACAATACTTGACGATAAATAAGTATTTGTAAAGGTCTATTTAAATAAAAAATATTTTGTTTACGACCAAAATAATCATGTAAACAATTTAGTTTGCAGTTTTATCTAAATCTATATACTGTGTATACAGGACAACGTAAGCCTGTTTCTGTTGGTATGTTAATAATTTTATTAACAAATTGATATCGTTTCACGTAAATATTCTTATTTCCGCTATAAAAAATTGCGGGATTCCCTATGTTGTTATATAAAATACCGCCTATTCAAAGAAGTTATGTGTCGCCGATAAAACTTTACTTCCCTGTTGTACATTTGAAATATTTATCAGAGTTCGTTGACTTCTATATAAAATTTTCATTCAACACTAGTTTCCGGCGGCTTCGTCCGTGTGTGTGCGTGCGTGTGTTTGTGTGTGTGTGTGTGTGTGTGTGTGTGTGTGTGCGTGTGTGTGTGTGCGTGTGTGTGTGCATGTATGGTGAGTTTTTTATATATATAAAAAGTACAACACGAGTAAACTTCAATGGAATTCAAACTTGCTTTATATAAAATTTTATCGTAATCAGGTCAGTGGCTTAGATTAAACAGACATGCAGTTAATTTCACATATATATATACTTCATTACTAATAAATTGTCTTGAAAATACATAACCCAATTTATACTTTAAAATGAAACACCGCGTATTTTTCCTTGTTTTTTTTTTTGTTAACATAGCTAACACACAATAACGTCCAAAATGACTACTTATATATAATATAATATACATTAGCATCCAGAATATAACCTCGTATTTTTAATAGACAACTAAGTCAAAGAGATTGAAGTAAATCACTCACTCAATTACTCTTAAACTCAAAAACCACAATTGAACACATTCAACAAGTCGCAAGTCGCGCTAATAATGAATGAATTATTAATTAAACTCACCGCAGTAAACGGTCGTGATATGCGATATTGACCTTAATAATCATAACATTTCAAGAATACACGCGTAAAAATAGTATATCACCATAAGTCGCTTGTCAACATTTCACGGGCGAGTAAAGTGAGCTTACAGAATCGTACTGTTGATCTGATCGGATAATAATGATGAGATATTAAATAGTGTCCGTATTTGAGCACCCGCCTGTAAACATAATACCTCCTAATAATACAGTGGTTATAAGTAGTTAAGAGGAATAGGTTTGTATTATAAATAAATATATATTCAACAACTGTTTGTAGTTTATAATAATAATATCCTGGGACATTTCTCACACACGGCCATCTGATCCCAAATTAAGCTTTTACAGAGCTCGTACTATGGAAACCAGACAACTGATATACTACATATAATATTTTTCTTTTGTAAATACATAATTATATAAATAATTACACCCAGACTCAGTACACACAGACATGTTCATGCACACAAATATCTGTCCTGGATGGGAATCGAACCCACAACCTTCAACCTTCCAACCGGCTCGTCATAATACGGCAGAGCTATTAGCGAAACGCGTGGAATATTGTAATGTTTGTTACCTATATTCCAACTCCGATTGGAATAGGTTGATGAATGAAGGCAAAAGAACGATGATGATAAATAAAATATCACTTTCAGACACATTGCGAACGTCCACCCAATTTTAACGTCGTTTAAATAAAAGGAAATAACTCGTCCTAACATCCAAACAAGTCAGGTCTTATTACAATCGACATAAGGTTAGTTTTAGCGCAAATTAAGTCGACGAAAATGGCTATTATCATTTTTTCAAATTATGTAAATTACTCGGTTCTGAGTCATTTTTTACTCGTAAAAACTTGATACAAACCGACAAAAAAAATCATAACTCGTTTGACCGCTGGATTAAGTTCACTAAGTCCAAATTCTGGCCAATCCGTCCCGGCTTCGCACGGGTAGAACAAAGGTAGGTAACAAATACTCGGTGCTTTGCGCAAGCCCGCCCAGGTATTCTATCTAAACAGCAACATTTCGTATTGTTGCGTTCCGGTTTGAAGGGTGAGTGAGCCAGGCACAAGGGACGCAACATCTTCGTTCCCAAGGTTGGTGGCGCATTGGCGGTGTGAGGAAATGGTTAATATTTCTTACATCGCCAATGGATATAGGTTGTGACCAATTAACACTAACTGGCCTATTTGTCCGTCCGCCTTTTTTATCATTGGAAAAACGCAATACGCGTTTCCCCCACGGGAACAGTGGGGGAGTATGTGGGGCTCGCCGGTGTCCAAGGCGACGAGTGCGCCCCGAACATCGGAATACCCACTAAAAAAACCAGCGGTACCCTTTCCGTCTTAACGAGGGGCGCCACGGGATCGCTTGCGCATGCTACCGTGACGCTTTCACGGCCGAAATTTGCCCGTTCGCCTTCCTATAACACAAAAAAGCATAACGTTTATATAAGGAAAAAAATATATACATAGAAAAAAAACGTGTTAAATCAATTAGACAGTCTTGTGACGCCCAACAGATGAAATACTAACATTTAGGGTAATTGAAAGATTAATTTGTAATTAAGAAATTTGATAAATTAATATGGATTTAATGAATTAAAAATAATAGGTGAGGCATGACGTCATAGGAGAGCATCATGAGGTTTCCCGTAATAATATACGAGCTTTACTCCCGCGGCACCAACAGAACTTCCACATCAGAATCCTTGTTATTTCTATTGGACCAAAAACCTTCAGAGGCGTACGCAGAACAACATATAGGCACGTAATCGTAAATTTAACCGCATACGGGCGAAACCACATGACACAGAGTTCAATATATAAACGCCTATAGATGACATTTGTCGTATTGTTATTTCATTATCGTTTTACGGGCTATCTATATTATATATACAACGCTCGTCAACAAACTCCCGAAAAACAATTTCTGGATAGGGACACCCTTATCAGCTAGCGGTATGAAATATACTTAACGACCTATTCTCATACCTCCCAAATATACATAACAAGTTTCATAAAAATCGGTCGAGCCGTTTCGGAGGAGTTCGACCACAAACACCGTGTCACGAGAATTTTATATATTAGATACGGCAAAACAACGTTTGCCGGGTCAGTTAGTCTATATATACTTTAATCAAGTGAGAGCTCACTACGGCTTAGCGTGACGATTAAACGCCTGTTTAGAAATAACTAAAAACTCCGAACCGTTTTCGAACACGCATAGCTTTTGTGTTATTTCATTACCGCAATGGATTACTGGAAAATACCGTGTGTTGTTTATTAAATGTTTCTCCGATTCTCCTATTTTACTTTTTTTGTAAATATAATATAGAAACGCGTAATGTCTTACTGTTTGTATAAAATAACTGTTTCTTACAATAAGCCGGTAGCATACGAAAGGAAGTTTTTATATTTCATTTGTTTGTTTGTGATTTTATGACGCGCTCGATGAGTCATTTAATATTCATTGCAATTGGAGAAGTAAATTAAACAAACCTTAGATTTACATATTTCATGCGATTCGCTAATAGCTCTTGTATATTATGTACTACAAACCGTTATCGAATAGTATCTTTATTTATAATACGACATATTTCGCTTAACTACTTATATCAAATTTAATTTTACTTCCAAATTTCTGATAGTAGCTTCACTGAATTTTTTCGCGAATCCATGATGAATACCACAGATAATTCAAGATCCACCAATGATATCGCGTCATTTCAAGGTCAAATTGTTTATTCGTCTCCTACTGTGGTTTGAACTTATCGTTAGTTAGCAATTGCATTACCTTCAAACCTTATCAATTTATAATAAGTTTTATAATAATTTGCCTCCACTTAAGTTTCTGAAGATCGGCTCTATAGACTTCCTTAATTTGTAGCGATAAAGTAATTATTCAGCATTAGATTGCAAAAAGTCATTCTTTTGTCTGGATTTTAGATTTTTTTTATAATTAAACATTAGCGTTTAATTCTTTCAGTTTTTCTATTTAATTAATTATACATTTAATTTTATTGTTACCTAGTAATAACTTTGAGGATATTAGCGATGCAATAACGTCCTCTTGACCGATTTCGGCTACGGCGGCCAATCTCAAAGGAGATTAGCAACTGTGCAGGACATATTATAGTGCACAAGTGTGTGTGCAAACACAGATGCTCTTTTTTCTCTCACTATCATAATCCGATAGGAGAAAAGAGTTCAAGTGCAGTAGCAACGGCTTTACGTGCTTTCCGATGCACGGGAGTGTATACTCCAATCCAGACTCCGGACTGCCACTGATATTTTTCCATCTGGCCTCATCGTGGCCGGATCATGGCCTCGGGATCTGCGGCCTTATATCTAGCCACTAGACCAACGAGGCAGTCAAATGTATGCGGTGCAATTACCAATATCTTAAAGTGGAAAGAAAAAAATGGGTCGCACAACATCACGCTAGACTAGCTAAGTGGAATTGTGTCGTGTTATTTATAAATAGAGATATATTAATCAAGAACTGTTTGTCGTGCACAATATAATATAGCTATCAGTAATCGTATGTAATATGTAAATCTAACAAGTCGAGAACGCCTACATCATCTGGGATTTTACTTAAATTCACAGCATATGCAGAGCTCAAAATTCTGCGTTAGGGCATAAAATAAATTATTTATCACTTCGATTAATTGTGTCATGAATATTTAGGACGACAATTTAATTTTTTTTTAATAGTAAACTATATACAGAAATCTTTATAATATACAAAATTAAAAAAAAAATACTCATTACAAATTTATAGCAAAAACACGCCCCTAAAAGATTGTTCTATGGCATTGTACCGAAGACGCTAGCACTATTGCCTCTGCACCAAGAATATTAAAAATTTGGCAAAAAGCTAAAAAAAGTGCGTCCATCGCACGAGTCCGAGCTCTTACCACTGTGCCAACTGTTTGCAAAACAAGTTAACATAAATGGCTTATAGGTTGCAATAAAGTCTGTCTTCTAAACGCTTGGCTATTTGGGAATCCCACTTCGGGTACTTTCATTTCTAGCCAAGCGCTTGCCTGTACATTTGAGGGAAAACCCTGATGACGAGCACTCGCCCTCTCCTTGTAAGGTTTGTCTTTACTTCGATTGACTATAAAACATGACACCTTCGTGCCTGTTTTACTCACTGATAAGCTATACTTTGTTTCTATAAAAAGAAGAATGACATAAAGTGTTTTAGAGATTCACATTTTTTAATGAATATATTATCCGCCATTATCTATGTTATATAAGTTCTTTATTATTGTTAAATGTTTTGCTGTTTTTCCTTCCTCCATTCAAGCCAGTAATATGATATTATATTATGCAATCATTTACACATTCATAGCTGCTTATAATATACATATAAGAGCCTGATGAATGCCTCGTCTAGTAGTGGCTACAAGACCGCTGGTCAGTAAAAAGTTATTGAGTTATTACTATCGAAAAGTTCTCAGCAGCCCGGTGTATAGAAGTTGAATGTGTGTACACTCCCGTGCCTCCGAAAGCACGTAAAGCCGTTGGTCGTACCCATTTGAATAGTTTCCCAAACAATTGACCACCCGTGACCGCAATCGTTCCGGAGGAGATTACCAACATCACATACAAGAGCCGTTTCATATCAAGAAATATTGTAAACAAAAGTATAAATAGAAATAATAATCCCAGAAATTTATAACGTCATTATCATCAGTGCGAGGAGGTTGAATCATCGTCGACTAAAATAAATGCGAAAGCGAGTTTGTTTATTACGCTGTCGCGTCTTAATTATTCAACTGAACATCACGAATTATACAGGAGTGCAGAAAAAGATACCTAAAGGTACCTAACACCACCCCCCCACATCACAATCTGACGAAGCTACTGGAATCTAGTTGGTCTGTGAAGGTTATCCTAATAATACGTTTTAAAGTTCATCATCAAAAATACCGTCTTAAAACTGGTAGCATTATAGTGATTGATGTTATTTAGGGTCCAGTTGTGAAATAATCTTCGTTGTAATAATAATACTATGATGATGATGTCCTCCCGAATTCGGTGAGGTTACATTGCTTAACAGAAACAAATCAACTGCACAGCGGTCCTAATAGTTCATACGTGAGCAAATAATTCGTATTCTTTCTCATAATCCGATGGAATGGCGAAGACAACCGGAGAGCAAGCGCTGGACCAAAGGCTTTAAGTGCTTTCAGAGGAGTTTATGCCCAGCTTACTTCCAAAATCGGGACTGAAAATTGACAACAAACGACGTCAAAACGTCGAAAAGTGATACCGTCAAATTTCGTCAAAATTTGGACAGCTTTCGACAACAGAATATTGTAGTAATAATACCACTTTCAATTTTACTATTCAAATATTTATTCTATTTCTCTATTCTTCTAATCAACTAAACTTGAGTAAGTTCTTTATATTTTTTTATTGTACAAGTTAGGCAGACTACAAGTGGGCCACCTGATGTAAAGTCACCGCAGCCCATAGACATTGGCATTGTAAGAAATATCAACCACCTTACATATCCAATGTGCCACCAACCTTAAGAACTAAGGTGTTATATCAAAAAGGGTAATGACCCCTATATATTTAAAATGGCAATGTATCGTACAAAATATAAAAGTATAGTGTGTTCTAATTAAAAAAAGTTTGAGGACGACTGCTCTCATTTGCACTGTAACATTTTTTAGCGACGCAGGAATTGAAGCTGCACTTCATGGGTATCGTACAACAGCTAAGCCAATTAGCTTTCCGACTAAGCTTAAGCCTAAGCTATGCATACTGCAGCGTTATTTTTACACGACTGCCCAAAAAAAGAGTGTAATGTTTTGAGGGTTCATGAATGTAAGTCTCGACATTCCACCATATATTTTAAATGTCTGAACAGATTTGGATGTGTTCATTAGAATGCTTACACCATCCCGAGTGACATTGGTTATATTTATTTCGATTTTTAGATGAGCAGTCGTGTTATTTAATTTTTAATGTCATCATAATTACATACTTATTTTAACTAACAGAATTTCTATTAAGTGATCAAGTCATTACATTTTGAAGAACGACTTTCATATTGCTATACGTACACTCAAGATTCACTTTAGAAAACGGTCGTGTAATGTCAGAAAGTGATATGCGACATTTACCTTAATAATCATAACATTTCAAGGACACACGCGTCAAAATAGTATATCACCATAAGTCGGTATTACAATTCATCTATTTAATAAAAATCATTTAAATTTGGAATTACAAATCATATATTTAAAATAATCGTTTCAATTTTGCAAGCTATAAATAAGTTTAAAAGACACGCTCAAGTTTTAAATTATGCCATAAACTTAAAGTAATGTTCATCCTTTAACCGTGCTTAATCAATTCGTAATATCGGTATTACAATTTAAATAATACATATTATTTTTTCTACATCAGCTCGCTATGCACACACCCCGTCGTCACTTTGCGTCAATACCAATATATATATATATATATATATATTCTATTTTCCCGCGCTCCGTAGTATGTATGTATATGTAGTAGTAGTCTGTAATAGATACACAGATAAAATATTAATATTATAAACGTGAAAGTGAATTTGAGTTACCCTTCCACGTGTTATTTAGTCAATCGATTATGAAATTTTGCATACGTTCTCAGGGGAACAGAACGGGACATATCTATCAGCTGTCATGAGAATGACATGAGTAATATGTACTAGTAGCCTAGTACACTTAAGCTATTAAAAAAAATGTCACTGGCAATAATGTTTAATAAAAAGTATATTATAATTATCCTTAACATTGATTGAATTTTATTATATGACATATTTTTACAAATTTAATTTCATGTATTTTTATTTTGCATTATTGATTATGATGCTTAGTGTTTGGCATGTCGTGGTTAACCATAAGTGTGGCAACTTTTATGTCATGTCGTAAATCCTAAATAATAAATTAATGCAAGCCATTTTTCTCATAAAACATAAATTTTAATGCAGAACCCATAACGCTAAACCATTTAGCTCTTTGCTTTTTACTGCAAAGCGATTAGACAATCATCTCGCTTTAAAATATACTGTTTACTATATTATCTACCACACGTGTAAAACTCATATTTCCTTATAAGTCACAGACGTATTTAATTGTGTTTTATAAATCTTTAAACAAGTATTAATCATTAATAATTGTCTATGGTATTAAATAATAATTCACTAGTATTTTACCCGTGTTTCTAATTTTTTTTTTTTTTGCTTTTAGCTTGAGACCGTGGATTTTGGCACAGTTTATTTTAAAAAAGTCGCTCATTATTTTTATTAATTATTTAAAAGAAATTAGTTTTCTGTTGAATCGAATTACAATAGTTGTATAACAAAAGCAAAACCCGAAATTAATTCATCATTTTTTTAAATCTAATATATCAAAACTTAGAGCGAAGGCCCTTTTTTAACTGGAAAAAAGCATTACGCGTTTCCCTCACGGGAACAGTTTGCTCGCCGTTGTCCAAGGCACCGCGTGCGCCCGGAACTTCGGAATACCCACTAAAGAACCAGCGGTACCCTTTCCGTCTTAACGAGGAGCGCCACGGGATCGCTTGCGCATACTACCGTGACGCTCTGAATGAGCGAAGGCCCTAACTCAGGGGTACATATTTACATTCTGTTATTTAATTTATTTACGTTATTATATATTGTGTTATGACACGTTTATTTTAATTGGTTTTACTATACGTAGTTATTACTACGTATCAAATATGTAAACAATACTATTAAAGGTATTAACATACTTCTAGACAACTGAGACAAACTATTTATATAATACGTGAGCGTATTGGAACCATAATGTTCCAGTGGATAGAGCACGTAGATTTCAACTGAATTTCCCAGGTTCAAATCCAGATAAACACAGAATAATATATAGATAAGCAAAAAAAAAAATTATCTGCCATTTTCTCGTTTGTTTGTTAAACGATTTTGTTTTGTTGTTGACGAGCATTTATATTAAAAAAAAAATTTAGAAATAATAATAGAAAAAAATTAATTAAGTTATTGTTTCCTCAAATCTTCAATAAAGATAACGGTCGAATTGTGACAGCGCCGTTAAAACAAACAAATGACGTCAAATACGTCAGTAATATAGTTTCCACAATTAACAAAGATGGCGGAGAAATAAGCAAAAAATATATTTTTATAAATTCCTTTTTTTTTATAATCGACTAACATGGTTTTATTTGTTTCTTAGTTCCGGATTCAAGCAAATTCAGTAACACAATTAACATAAAGATTTTATATAATATAGTTTCCAAATCTCCAATGTCTATTACTATGTTTATGGTTACATCCGTTAACGGACGGTCCGCATTCCGGTTCGTTTGCTTTCATTACGAATATAGTCAGTAGAGAAACTATATTTACTATATTTTCAAATTGTAAATTTTAATATTTTTGATTTTTAATATATAAATTATTTGCAAAAAAAAATATAACAAAACACATTTAAAAGGAAGAGGAAAACGCATAAATAATAAATAACTTAATTAAATAAAAAAACTATAACTTTATAAATATAATACATAAATATATATAGGATACAAATACTTGAAGAAGACGGTACAACAGATGCGGAATGCAATAAAATATTTTATTTAATATATATCTATTATCATTTAATTATATATAATCAATCAAATGACATGCAAAAATTGTATACAATTAAATATAAACAAAACCTACAATTAAATCAATGAATAATAACTTCACGCCATTAAACGCACTTTAAAAATACTAAAAAGATATTAGAAGTTATTTCGTATGACGACATTTAAAGGGAAATTACTAAATTCTATGATAAATAAATAACTATTTACTATATCATTATTTTTAATTTGTTCTTAATTTCCTCTTTAAAAAAGGCAAAGGTATTGCATCATACAGCCTTGTCATTATTAAACTGAAAACATTAATTTTTTTATGTGTTGCTAATTAAAATAATATAATTAAATATTTTAAGTAGGATAGGATCAATTTTTATTGTTAGATATAAGTTATTAATGTTTAATTAATAACAAACTATAATTTATGCACAATGATAGGATAAAATGTATAATTATTCAAAGAACAATGCATCATTTTTATCAAATTATCTACATTTGATTAATTTAAATATTTGAAAAATAAATCACGCTATTAATAATTTAAAAGAGTAGCAATTAACGTGGCATATATAGAAATAGAATGATTATTTCTCAAAATCGTTTTAAAAATACACTATTGTTTCTAAAACTTACTATTCAATCAAATTATATATTAAACCTTTTTGGGACAATATTAAAGATATTAGTATTCTTTAAATGTTCAAGGTTATCGTAGTTTTTTTTACAAATACTTTAGTTTAGGTCCACAATAGACGTTGACTTTTTACAACGCCAATGCGCCGTAAGTATTGTATTGCCGATTTGCAGTAGAATATATAATGAGTAGCACCTAGTACCTACCCAGACGGGTAGGTACTTGCACAAAGCCCTACCACCAAGTAAAGGTCATGTTTGTTTGATCCCAGTAGTATACATGAATGACCATATTATTTTATATCTGTGTTCTAAAATACGCTAAGCATGACAATAAGATGTAGATAAAGGATGCAGTTCTTAAAAAAAAAAAAACAAGTTACATTTAAGTTTACCACTTTTCATAAGTTGTACTTCACATTACATAACGAATGTCTCGATTTCAAGTCTTTCTCCTGACAAACGAGTAAGACAGTCAGGACACATTTTATATAATATTTATCTATCTAATAAATGAGGAGAGGTTTTTATTGTTATTGAACTGAAAAAAGCTATTAAACCAGTATAAATAAAACTATACTGAAAGATGCATCGCGTTTAGATGATATTTTAGTTGAATCGATTTAATAACCGTCAGCCGAGATGGCCCAGTGGTAAGAACGCGTGAATCTTAACTGATCACCACTGAATTTTCACGTGCTTAATTTGTGATTATAATTCATCTCGTGCTTTACGGTGAAGGAAAACATCGTGAGGAAACCTGCATGTGTCTAATTTCACTGTAATTCAGCCACGTGTATTCCACCAAACCACATTGGAGCAGCGTGGTGGAATAAGCTTTAAAACCTTCTCCTTAAAAAGAAAGAGGTGGCCTTAGCCCAGCAATGGAACATTTACGACCTTACCATACCATACCAAATATCTGTACCGGCTTCGCACGGGTAGAATAACATACAACATACTACATAATACATTTATATAGTAATACATATAACTATATTGATTTACGCGGCGAACGCCTATAATCTTACATTCAGCGTTAATTTTCAACATCTGTAACAATCATCGTCATATTTTAGCCTATTTACATAAAACTATAATGAATTATACACCAAAACATTCCTCATGAATCACTCCGGCCATCGGTGAAAACCGTATGAAAATCCTTCCTGTAGTTTTCGAGTTAGACGGACAGACGCGACGGGTGACTTCGTTCTACAATACATATGTTGTGACGTACTATTGTATAAGCAGCTGCGCTTCGCACTTCGCAGTTTCATCAGCTTACAATTCAGATTATTGACGTGACAAGCGTGAATATTACGTTCTTATATAAGTATATATAATTAACCTTGAATTTCATTGATAAACCGCATTACAATAATGGATTTATCATTATATAAATTCCCACAAACTTGAACTGTTAGAACAATATAATTTCAATTATTTTATCTGTGCCAAGCGGGCACAGATTATAAAGGATTTATTACGGTAAATTATATGAAATTTGTATAAAATGTCTACAAATATTAAAACAATATAAGCATAGCAAACCTTAAAATTTACATATTTTATTTGTTCAAATTTTATTTTGTTTTTAACTTTATTATATATATAATACTAAAATCTGTATGTTGTGTTAACGTTAACGAACCGTAACCAATTTATAAATTTGATTTATAAGCAATATGAAAATAGCGCGTTTTAATTACATATGTTTAGCAGGTGGTAGGGCTTTGAATAAGCCTCCCATTAGATATTGAACCATTAAATAGGCGATGTAAGATATTGTTAATATTTCTTGCAGTAGTGACCACTTACCATCAGGTGGTTCATTAACTACTATTAATTTCATTTTTTTTCACATAAGACAAAAAATATTTTATGACAAATTGCAATAATAGTACTTAGTTATACAATATACATGTATAAAGATATGTATAAAGTCTGAATGTCGCAGTGTTTTTTTTATTATTTTACTTGGTTTTAGAATGATTTTGACGATCAAATCAATGACTCGGCCTCCTCCGACATCAATAGTGTCTTAAGGCGAGAATCTCACATAAGGCGTCCTTGGACAAGCATATTCTGAACTCTTAAGTGGGCTCCCAAAATCTGGCTGAGTATCAAGACTCAACGCCCCCTCAACTGACGCCGTCGAGGCCATTTGAACCAATAGCAAGAGGTCATTTCGAAAAAAGAACTGTATGACTCTATTCCACTAAACCAATCAACATGGTTTTACTAGTGATACAATTAAAAAAAGATAACGTTTCATATGATTGTCATTTAGAATCGTTAAAATACAAGTAGTTGATTGTTCTGAAAATTTAATTAATGGTATGTTTATCAAAGCAATAATAATAAAGACACTTTAATTGTTTCAATTAATAAATGGTCAAGTGCGTTGTAATTAAGATAGCATGGTTCCGTAGACCAACAGTGATGTTCTGGAAAAACTCGCTTCATTCACCCGTGAAATGTTGACAACCGACTTATGGCGTTATACTATTTTGACGCGCGTGTCCTTGAAATGTTATGATTATTAAGGTCAATGTCGCGTATCACTCTATCAAAATAGATCATTATTTTTTTGTGATTAAAAATAGCCAGAGGTTTCAGAATCGAACGACGACCTTTCCACCGCTGGGCGACCCGTTTCGATAAGCTATTACAAAGTTATAAAATCTTGAATTAATTCAGGTATTAAAATTTAAAAAATATATATGTATAAACTAAGGATACATGTATATATATATATATATATATATATATATATATATATATATATAAACTCGTTTTGGTTTAAGGGTATAATGACGAACCCTGACCGGAGGCCAATTTCAAGAGAGACCAACTTCCAGAATGACGGTTACTGACAATCTTCGATTGAAAAACATTTTAATTGGTCCGACGTGGGGTTTGAACCTAGGACCTCAAGATCTTTGGTCTTATATCTAGCCACTAGACCAACGAGGCAAGACTAACAAAAAAACATACAAATATGTTATTTAGATATTCTACCGCAAAACAGCAGTACTTGGTATTGTTGTGTTCCGGTTTAAGGGGTGATTGAGCCAGTGTAATTACACAAGCGCCATAAATCTTAGTTCCCACGGTTGGTGGCGCATTGGTGATGTATAAGATTAACATTTCTTACAATGCCCATGTCTATGGGCGTTTGTGATTTACCATCAGGTGGCCCATATTATCGTCCGCCTACCTATACTATATAAAAATATATATAAAGTACCTATAAATTACTTTTAAGAAGATCTAAATAAAATATAAAATAACGGAACTCTATAACTGAGAACACAGCAATAACTTTTATTGTTATTAACGAACAACACATCAGTTTTAATCAAAAACAAAAACAATATAAAGTCACGCTTCTGTAAGAGTACATCATCACACAATTCTCATAAACGGTATAATTAATATGTTTTTAAACAAGTCCAATTAACAATCGCTACTTCTTACGTCATAAATTCCTTTATTAAGTTAACCATCTGTGTTTTTGTCTTAGAGATGTCTTCTTCGATATTAAAAACCCTAATACATATAATTAGCCCAGTAGTTAGAAATCAGAAGATTTTATTCCACACAAACGATGTGAGAAAAACATTAAAAGGTTTTTAATCAGATCTACTAAGGCTTTTAAAAATTCAATACTTTATTAATAATATTTAATTCAATAATATCAAGCAACTTAAATATACTATATTGTACAGTTGGAATCCATATTATAAAACACATAAAGATTAGAACGAATAAACGAAAAAAAAAATTAAAACTTTTATCTAACAAAGACCGTACAGTAACAGCTTATTAATGTCCCACTGCTGGGCTTTCTCTTCCTTTTAAGGAGAAGGTTTATAGCTTCTTATTCCACCACGCTGCTCCAATGCGGTTTGGTAAAATACACATGTGGCAGAATTTCAATGAAATTATGATCATGCATCATTTCCCCACGATGTTTTTCTTCGCCGTCAAGCACGAGATGAATTATAAACACAAATTAAGCACATGAAAATTCAGTGGTGCTTGCCCGGATTTGAACCCACGATCATCAGTTCACGTGTTCTAACCACTGGGCCATCTCGGCTTTTTAACAAAGACCGTATGACTCATAAACTAAGCAATCACGGTAACATGTTACGCCGTTATAGTCGTAAAAATAACTCATCGAAGAGATATTACAGACGGCTTTGTACATAAAATTATAGCAGGAGATAATGATAGTCCTACAATTGACAAAAATTTAACATTATTACTAGGCTTAATTCAAGACTAATTAATGCTCGAAGTTTTAAATGTAAGTTCTCGAAAACGAATTAAGTTATAAATACCCCACTGAACAGAGCTGAAAAATGCTGACTGACCAAAAAATGTTGACTTTAATATATTTTATAAATCGTTAAAGTGCTATAAAGTATCTTCGACAATCTTCATTCAACATTCACTAGTTTTAACCACTGCACCATCACGACTCTTTGTACGCAACTGGAATTTTAACAGAGGAATTAATTAATCGATTTAGGAATTATAAACTCATTGATATCCAGTTTATCGATATCGCCAAATATTTGTAATAACGTTATTTACATAGTAAATAATAGCATATACTTACATTAAGGATTTCAAATATATACAGTAACAGCCTGTAAATGTCCCATGGCTGGGCTACGGCCTCTTCTCTCTTTTTGAGGAGAAGGTTTGGAGCTTATTCCACCGCGCTGCTCCAATGCGGGTTAGTGGAATACACGTGTGGCAGAATTTCAATTAAATTAGACACAAGTTTCCTCACGATATTTTCCTTCACCAAAAAGCACGAGAATTATAACATAAATTAAACACATAAAAATTCGGAGCTTGCCCGGTTTTGAACCCTCATGATCATCGCTTAAGATTCATGCGTTCTTACCACTGGGCCATCTCGATCTTCAAATATATATAAAACTTAAATTAAAAACTCAACTTATTCGTTTATAACGTACCAATGAGCTCAATATCTCTGTCCAACATTGGCGAGGAGTTGGATATCATGCTGATTTCCTGGTTATGCTGCAGCATCAGATCAGTAGAAAAGGAATAGGAAGGAGCTGATGATCGTCAAACTGATAAATAGATTTTCTTAAATCGAACTCTCGGTCAAGTCAACTTTCGGACGAGAAAACTAAAAATTCGGTTCATCCGTTTTCAACATCGAAATCAAAGAAACACCCAACCCTGAGAAGAACTAGCGAAAGAAATTCAGCGGTTTTTTTATATCATGTTCCGTTTACCAATTTTCAGTGTTTTAAAATAGGCGATAAATACATTCCCAAGGTGTGCTATCATCCATAAATTCATTAATTATACTTTAGCACATAAGTGTTCCTTTACAATTTTTTTTAATTTTAGCAACGAGGAATGTTGAATGCTCTCCGGGATCCTGTTGTAGAACCGTATACATTTCCCCACAAAGAGTTATTGACTCTATGCAGTCGAGTAACTAGAGTAATTAGTCTGCGTTTGTCCCTTGTACCAGTTTATAAGTATCACATTTTCTCAAGAAACCATTAATATTTTTCCGTACATACATAACATTACATACTATGTATTGAGAAGCAACAGTTAATAAAAAGATTCTTTAAATTTCTGCCTTAAAGACACACACATACACATTAAACTTATGAGAACTCTTTTATAGCGCCGGAGGGGGGGAATAAAAAAAAATACAGACAAATCACGACCGCGTGGAATGCTGTTTCTCCGTTTAGTCGATATTCCGATTTTCTTGGCGAAAAATTACAGAGACCTAGGTGTTTTTAGTTATTCTTAAGGCTTTTTGCAAGCTCTAGAGTAGATACCACCCACACACCACATATACCACCAAGCAGCAATAATTTATGTATTGTTGTGTTCCGGTTTGCATTACTGAGCCATTTTAGTAACTACAGGCACAAGGGACATCTTATTTCTCAAGGTGCATCAGCGATGTAAAGGATGGGCAATCATCAATCCATCAGCTGGCCCATTAGCCAGAACCTTTTTTTGAATAAAATGCCCTCTCGTCAGTTTTAATTATTTATTTCAAAATGACGAGCAAATAGGCTACCTGTTGGTAAATTGTCACCTCCATGGAAATAACTACTGAGTCGTATAAACCACTCTCTACATCACCAACCCAAACATAACAAAGTATGCGGTTTATGGTTAGCCACCAAACGGATTCACGCGTTCTTAGAGCGGGCGTACACGGACTGCTCGAGCAGTTAACGACTGAGCGACGTACACGGACCGCTCGAGCGGTCGGCGTTGACTGCTTGAGCAATCGGTTGTTGACTGCTCGAGCTGTCGCTGCTAACCGCTCAAGCAGTTGAATTTCTACCGCAGTCTAGTCATAGATTCAGACGCCGCGAGGCCAGAAGAGAAGGGAGGGGGAGGTCGTAGAGCCGCCGACGGCTCGAGCAGTCAGTGTATGCCTCGCGACTGCTCGCGAGCTGTCGACAGCACGATGGAATTTCATCATGTAGTTGACGGCTTGAAGCGGACGCGACTGCTCGAGCAGTCGTGTGTACGGCAGCGAATGAATGGTCATAGTTCACCGCGCGGTCGCTGCTTCAAGCAGTCGGTCATAACTGCTTGAAGCAGTCCGTGTACGGCTGGCCTTACCACTGGGCCATTTATGCTTTTTTGTATATGCTACATATATTTAAGGCGACGGTCTCATGTTAAATGTTATACGAGTACATAAGGAATAATCGTAAACTTTCGATTGACGTTTCAACGCCAGACAGCGTCAGCGGTCAATCTCAATTGCAACAATTGTTGATAAACAAGGCACCAATTCATCATCATCACCCTGAGTACTTGTATGCAAAATATCGTGATGATTGATTTAAATGTGAAAGCGTTACAAAGAAACTCACTTTCATATTTATGATATTTATAAATTGAAATAATAAATAAATAATATTAAAGGATATATAAATATATTAAAGTATTATTTCTATTGTTCCAGTGGCGATATTCGACATGGAGCGAAGTGACGGCCACGGTTATAGGCGCTCTTCTCGGTGGCGTTTGTTCTGGTGGTCTGGTGGCAGCTGTATTGATTTACGGAGAGCTGACGGCACTTTTTATCCAACGCCACAATGCAAAGGAACCGCCGGCAAAGGATCTGATACTACAAATATTTGGTGGAGGACAGAAATTGTAAGTATAGCTGATAAAAATCTAATTATGTTTGCATTATTTTCTGGAGATCTGGCACATTAAAGAATGTTGGATATTTGTGGGGTTAGCCCATTTTTAATTTATTTATTCATTTAGGATCACCAACATGACATACAGTAATAAGTACAAATGAATAGGTCTAAGAAAACGACAAAAACTTGGTACTTGGTATTGTTCCGGCTTGAACAATGAACTGATTTTAATGAAATTTGATATAAAGCAAGCTTGAATTCCGAGGAAATCAATCGGCTTAAAAATTCCTCCCTCCAACATTAACATCTCCCCAATAACCTAACACGCGGGCGAAGCTGCGGGCGAGGCTGTGGGCGAACACTAGCTTTTAATTAACAAATCTCCACGTGTACCTATAGTTATCATTATCATTCTATTATTTTAAAAGAGAGCAGCTTATTGTGCTGCAAGTTTTTATTTCCAGGTAGATATTAATTTAGTCGTTTTTTAGTGTTGTTTTTTATTAAATGCATGTAATGTTTTTCAAGAAACAGCTCTAATATATATCTATTCTCTGGTATACTAAATGAACAAATACTAGTATGGCAAAACGCAAATATTTAACCAATTGCCGCAAACACATACCGTGGCTGAGAAAGCTTAGCTTAGGAATCATTAACAGCTGTACTGCCGCACAGTTCCAGAATGTTCGTCTTTAAGATAAGTCGGGATTTTCTCGATCTTCGCGATCTGCAACTATGCGAATGAAATATGAGAGAAATGAAGTTGCACTTTAATATTTAAGTAACGTTTCAGATTTCGGCCGTATGTCAGCCATAAAAATAGGTTATTAATCCAAATATATTTTCTTCAAAAATTTCAGAGATGACGGAAATAGGACTCTACATATGGACGCCCTTGTCGATGACTCAGTGGCTTTCGCTCTCGCCAGTGTCGCCATCATGATATGCCAAATGGTAGCGGCAGCTGGTGCCGTCACACTCGCTAACTGGGCAGCTTCTAGGATGGTAAGTAACCGTAACAGATGGGTGTGATTTAGTGATAATGGGAATCCCAAAAAACGTTCCAAATTTTTCCATTGTACGGCTTAACTCAAGTATCGAAGAATGTTTGTGATATAAAATTAAATAACGACTCTTACTAATTATTATATAATTAATTAACGACTATATATGAGTTGCATTATGAAAATTAATCTGTATTTTTTATAAAGTATTTAGGTGGAAAAACAATAGGCCATGTGATGATAATGGTCACGATCGCCTATAAACATTGGCGTTTTAAAATTAACCATTTCTTAAAATCGGAAATTCACTCCAAACTGAAAACTAAGATGCTATATATGCCTATAGTTGTTATACAGGCTCATCCTTCCAACCGGAATGTACTGTTTGGCGATTATTGGTTGTGCAAGCCCGTTCGGGTAGGTAACGGACTTGCACAAAGCCAGCTATACTGTGTACTGGTAATAATTGCCACTGATATGGCTCCTTAAAATATTAATATAAGGTTTGCACATAACCCTACCGCTCTTATGTAATAAAACAATTTACTTTCTAGATAACAAGGTTAAGATGGAAGCTATTACGGTCTGTGCTTAGTCAAGAAACAGCATTCTTCGATACAAATACGACGATGAACTTCGCGTCGGCTCTCACCGAGTAAGTTGGAAATTATCTATTTTTAATTTTATATAGCAGGAGTTACTGCGGATTCATCATCATCATAATATCAGGGATCGCAACCAGACATGACATCATTCCAAGACGCGGGTGCGTCACACATTGAGGATTTTCGGACGAAAAAATCCAATAACCTTTTCACAGTAGGATCAATAAAGCACTCAAGCTTTTGAGGATCACGACAATATTAACTATTGATGCTTGGTGGTAGAACATGTGTAGATTTCGTGGTACCTACCCAGACGGGTATTCACTAAGTTCTACCACCAAATGGAACAATTTACATACTATATATTTAATTTTTGGAAACGAGTACGAATCTTGCATTTATGTATAAATTCATTATAATATGTTTTAACAGAGACGTAGACAAATTAAAAATGGGTGTCGGTGAGCATGTCGCGATGGCCGCGTATCTGGCTGGCAGTGTTGTCATGGCTTCCACGGTTGCATTGGTTCATGGCTGGCAACTTACGCTAGCGGGCTTGGCAATTGTGCCAATAGCGTTGTTCGTCGCGGCAACCGTTGCTAAGGTAAATATAAATTGTTTGTGTTAAACCGTTTATTCTATAATATATAACATATTCTAAAATATATAACACGCCATCTTATCGCTTTCCCTGATGACGGGCGGTTCATATTTCACCCAAAAAATCGGAAAGCGATTCAACATTATAGAAAGTAGATACATGAATATTGGCGCATATATGTACATTTTTGCGGAGGTATGGTGGGCCTTGCAAGCCAAACAACTGATATACTACATGTACTACTTTTCTTTTGTAAAAACATACTTATATAGATACTTACACCCATACTCACGACAAACAGACATGTTCATGCACACAAATGTCTGTCCTGGGTGGGAATCGAACCCACAACCTCCGGCGTGAAAGGCAAGTATCTACCAACGACACAAACTAGCTCGCTTTTTTTAAAAAAAAGCACATTGTTATATCTCAGTAATTTATAATAATGGTGACGTCATGAGACATGATATATTATATATACAGGCAGGATGGCTGACGAATTTTTCTACTGTTATATAAATGAGTAATTTGTAACATTCGTCCTTCAGAATCAAACTCGTTGTTCTTCGGAGGAAGTGGTCGCATATGGGACAGCAGGTAGAATAGTTGAGCAAGCTCTTTCCGCCATAAGAACTGTCAGAGCTTACTCTGGAGAGCAAGTGGAAGTTACAAAGTAAGTTTTTATCTGTTTTAATAAACAGTCTATCTATCTGTGTTTACGATAACAAAACTTTTCCATCTACCGTCTTATTTACAATTCGTTCGGTTAGACTACAGTAACTGCGAACGTTTACATAATTTTATGTTATTTGTTATTATATTTTTTTGATGTATTTATGAATACTTTATAAATATTATTGTTTCTTAATATTGTAATTTTAGTAATTTATTTATGTTTTATATGTTAAAAGTATTTATTTATTTTAATGGAGCATTTCTTTTAACTTAGATACTCCGAGGCTCTGAACGGCGCAAGCACAGCGGCGCGCAAGCGTTGCGCGTGGTCGGGCGCCGGCGCAGGCCTGGGCTGGCTGCTGACCTACAGCCTGAACGCTGTCGTGTTCGCGTACGGAGCCGCTCTCTGTGTATACGACATGCCGTTAGATGCTGACGATAGGGTGTACCATCCTGGAGTCTTAGTGACGGTAAATATAAATACAAGATTTCTGCATTACTAGTGATGTAACAGCTGTGCTTGTGGTGGTAGATTAACGATTTATAAGTACTTGTAAAAGCCTTTGTTTCATTAAAAATATGATCCTGATTGCATCGCCACCTACCGCCAGTCCAATCTAAACCGTATTTTTGATTTTTTTTAATAATATCCTGGGACATTATCCACACATGACATGATCCCAAACTAAGCAGATCTCGTACTACGGAAACCAGACAACTGATATACTACATATACTACTTTTCAGTTAACTGTTTTGACTTAAATTTAACAAAACGATAAAGAATTGCCAAACAATTCTAGAAAATTCTTACTAATATTATATTGCATAATATTAATGCGGAAGTTTGTTTACTTTTTACAATTCAATACGTTCTTACACAGGGGTACAGAAAAGGACAATGGCTTCTATCCCCACCCTCAAACGTGGGGCGAAATATGTATTATAAATGATGTATTATTATTTTTTAGGTTTTATTCTGCACATTCATGGCTGCACAGAATATTGCAATGTGCAATCCGCACTTGGAAATATTTTCGACAGCGAGAGGAGCAGCTAAATCACTGTTCAAATTATTGGTGCGGCAGTCGAATATTAACGCGCTAGAGGACTCTGGGATCAAACCGGAGAGGCTCAAAGGAGATATTGTCTTCGAGAACTTGTACTTCAATTACCCATCAAGAGCCGATGTGAAGGTAAAATAATAATAATAATACTAAAACCTAACATTTTTAAAAAGGACACAATATATATATATACAAATACGCATACACGCACACACACACCCCTACTGATGATCTGTTTACAATATTTTATCGTTTACCATTATTTAATATTTCAATTATTTTTCTTCTTATGATTTGATACGTGTATAACACGTGTGACTTAAATAGACACGTAGCTGGAATTCGCCCATTCCAGTTTACCCGCGTGAAACCCCGCCTTGAGCGCCTTGTATCGATAGAATTTTTATTACATCATTCACGATTGGTCCAATTAAGTACCGACACAAAACTGCGATGAGACGGTGCAAAAATATGCAAGTACGCACGACGCATCGCAGGAACTTGACAATTAGTTCGTAAGTGATTACAAGTTAATATGTTTACACGAACCGTGGAGGTTAGACGCATTACCATAATCACATCGTAGCAATGCGCCTTATATACTCAGAATTCGTATCGCGTATTCTGACACTAACTGACGCGAGTTGTCACTGTTATTTTTTTAAATCTGTTCATCATTAAAATACAGATTAAATAAAAGCTTATGTTAAACTTGATAAGTCATTCATTTATTTTATTTATTAATATTCTTTAGGCGCATACCAATATAACGTTAAAAAACACATATCTTAAAACTAGATGCTTTACCCGATAAGAATTTCCATGTAATTAATATTATTGCTTATATTATTACTGGTGGTAGGGCTTTGTGCAAGCTCGTCTGGGTAGGTACCACCCACTTATCAGATATTCTACCGCAAAACAGCAGTACTTGGTATTGTTGTGTTCCGGTTTGAAGGGTGAGTGAGCCAGTGTAATTACAGGCACAAGGGACATAACATCTTAGATCCCAAGGTTGGTGGCGCATTGGCGATGTAAGCGATGATTGACATTTCTTACAATGCCAATGGCTAAGGGCGTTGGTGACCACTTACCATCAGGTGACCTATATGCTCGTCCGCCTTCCTATTCTATAAAATATATAAAGTTTAGTATAATAACATATTTCAACATATTAAAAAAATACATATATTAAAAAGCTACAGGAAACATAACCTTCGTCATATTCCCTTATTGCATAATCTTATATCTATCACACATGATACCACCATATTGTTTTCAATTTTCCTCTTGCCTTATATATTTCAATTCATATCTAATTACGATACATATTGTAATGCGATATTAAACATAACATTTCCAGAGTATTTTCATGACACATAGATAACCGCAAAGTATGATGTTAATAAAGTTTCCATTCGTAAACAAATTCTGATATATGACGTAAAGAATTATGAGGATTAATCAAGAAACGTCATAGACAATTATTGTTTTTTTTTAAATGTTAATTGCCTATTGAGGCGCGGGTGTAAGACCCGTATGCCGTGATGGCAAACGGTATGGCTATATCTTATGATGCGCTCACTACGGTGCTATCTATATAATATTACTGTGAGAAATATTAACATAAACAAAATATATTTTAATTCAAATATACTTTTACAAATATATATGAATCGCTACCGCCGGATGGAATGTGGATTTCACCGAGAAGAACCGGCAAGAAACTCCTTAGTTACGCTTTATTTTTTTTACAAAAATACAAATTTGTATCAATTACACACACTAAGTTCCTGCATTAGATCGAGCAATCATTCAATCCACGAATTTTTTTCGACATATATTCAGTAACAGAGTAATAGATTTTACTAATAAGATCATTTTTTTTATAACTAATTGAAGCCTGCTTTGTGGAAATTCTAGTATAGGTTGAGGAATTTTATTAAAAATCCGTATACCTTAGCTTAGAATGATTATTTCATTTTTATTTCTAGTATTAAATTACCGTAAATGTTCGTTAATATTACATCGCCAATGCGCCACCTTGGGAACTAAGATGTTATGTCCCGTGCACCTGTAGTTACACTGGCTTACTCACCTTTTAAACTAGAACACAACAATAATATTGCGGTTTGGCGCTAAAATTTCTCATGAGCGGGCGTTACCACCAAGAAAACTACCACCATATATATTTATTAGTTTACTATTCTCTATTAGAAATTCTTTCAATAAACATTAATTCAATGGTCCACACGTGTCGTCCCGTCATATAAAATATTCTTTATTTGCACAACATGTGTACATTCATGGATGGTAAAACTAATCATGAAGTCACAATATATAAGAATCGACGTACAAATATTGTGTAATTACATACATACCACATATTTCTTGATAATTAAATTAATGTGAATATATTTTTTATTGCTGCAAATTGTACAAATGCAATTATAAATGTAACAGCCTGTGAATGTGTAAACTAAAGCCTCCAATCCTTTTGAGGCTTGGAGTCTATTCCACCACGCGGCTACAATGCGGGTTGGTGGAATACATATGTGGCAGAATTTCAGTGAAATTGAACACATGTTGGTTTCCTTACGACGTTTTTCTTCACCGTTAAGAATGAGATAAATTATAAGGACTAATTAAGCACATGAACATATTCGTGCCCGCATTTGAACCCATCTCTATTCCATCTCGACTTTTTATACAATTATACTTTATTTTTTTGGTTTAATACTTAGGTTCTGCGTGGGCTTTCTCTGGTAGTAAAAGCGGGTGAGACGGTTGCGCTTGTCGGCGGATCCGGTTGTGGGAAGTCGACTTTATTGCAACTGTTACAACGAGCGTACGAACCGGACAGCGGCTGCATATCCGTTGACGGTCATAAACTGAACACGTTACACTTACACCACTACCGGAGGAGCATTGGTAAGTGAACAATTCGATAAATCCGAATTATATAATCTTTTAATTATTATTATTGTAACAGCCAGTGAATGACTCACATCTGGGATAATTGAGATAAGGCTTCGAGCTTGGAGCAGGTTTGTGGAACGTTGCAGAATTTCAGTGAAATTTGACACAGATTCTTCCACGATGATTTCCACGCACAAATTAAGCACCTGATAATTCAGTGGTGCTTACCCGAGTTTGAACCCGTGATCATCGCTTAAGAGTAATGCGATCTAAGTTCTAACCACTGGGCAATCTCGGATCTGATTATTTATTATTGACATTATTTTACTTTACTTTTGTTGGATACATTTTTTGACTGCGTTTTATAATAGAGTGCCATAATTAGACACAATTAAGTGAAACCTATAATATTAGTCGCCACCTCGCGTCGCCCACGAGTAAATGAGAGATGCGTTATGTATCTTATGTCCTTTTCCGTACTCCTGTTGTGTGCCGAGATGGCCCAGTGGTAAGAACGCGTGAATCTTAACCGATGATCGTGGGTTTCAAACCCGGGCAAGCACCACTGAATTTTCATGTGCTTAATTTGTGATTATAATTCATCTCGTGCTTTACGGTTAAGAAAAACATCGTGAGGAAACCTGCGTGTGTCTAATTTCACTGAAATTCTGCCACACGTGTATTTCACCAACCCGCATTGAAGCAGCGTGGTGGAATGAGCTCCAAACCTTCTCCTCAAAAAGGGAGAGGAGGCCTTTAGCCCAGCAGTGGGACGTTCATAGGCTGTTACGGTTACGGTTGTGTATGCAAAATTTCATGATGATCGATGGAGTAGTTAAAACATGGAAGCGTAACTATGCTGGACGCTGGTGATGCGAATAATAAATGCTATGTACAATAAATTATTTATTTTTAATTCTGATGTATTTATAGGTGTCGTGGGCCAAGAACCGGTGCTGTTTAGTGGTACCATCAGGGAGAACATTATGTTGGGGGTTGAGGACGCCACCGAGGAGAGCATGATAGAAGCCGCCAAGACTGCGCACGCACATCACTTTATCGTAAAACTTGCAAATGTAAGTCACACTTATAAATCACTAGTTTTCACCCGCGGCTTCACTCGTATTTTTGGTGTTTAATTTGTCTTTGGGTTTAAGCATGCCTTTTACCAAATTTCATCGAATTCAGTTCAGCGGTTAAGCCGTGAAAGCGAAACAGACAGACAGACTTATTTATATTATTAGTATAGATAATTGCATCTAAGTAAAATACAAATATCTTAATTAACAAGAGGTATAATTTATATTCAAATTAGCTTCCAGCTTGGGGTCCACTCACAAAAGAGGATAACCCATAACTAGGGGGTCATATAATTGTTTCCTTGCGCCTCATTTTTTTGGAATTATCGCTATTCACTTACGTTTACGGTTTCACCACAAATTACTTGTCATCGGCGTTATTTTATAACAATTAATAAGTTTTGGTAAACCTTTGTTCAACGTATGTCAGCCAACGTTCCTAAGATATATTCTTTTGTATTGAATTTCTACCTTATGTGTTACTTATTGTTGTTAATGCTGCTGATTCACAGTTTGTTCTTAAGGTATCCACAGATTAAAATGGGGTATTTTTATATTTAATAGGCCAGCGTTTGACAGTTTACTTGCCTGATGTTAAGCATCGACTCGGTCAAGGATGTAGCACGCTTGCCTAGAAGAAACCTGTTTATATTTTTATTAAGCTCTCTCCGATAAATATGACATTTTTTGGAATAAATTAATAATTCTATAACTTTAAGCGTTAATAGCGCATCGTCTAGCAATGTGATGGTCGTGGGTTCGATCCTGACCTCTTCACCTATTGTCTCATCAACTCTTTACACAAGCTTTACAAATGGAGTTGGAAACAAAAATATTAGTAAACCACTAAATTGATTTTTATAAAATAAATTGTTACCCGTAAAATATATACTTAATTTTATAATACACATTGTTTATTTAAATAAAATTATATTTAATATTTCTTTTGTTTGTTTGTTTGCGTTAGGGCTATGACACAACCCTCGGGGAGAAAGGGGCTCAACTCTCTGGGGGTCAGAAGCAAAGAGTGGCGATAGCTCGTGCGTTATTGAGAAAACCAGCGGTTCTATTACTGGACGAACCCACCTCTGCTTTGGATCCAACTTCTGAACGACAGGTGAGCTTTAGACAATCAAAAAATATACCATTACTAGCGAACCCGGCAGACGTCCTGCCACACAATAGAAAAAATAGCATACATTGGGATTTAATCGATCGCTTCAAGCCTGTTTTATTATTGAAAGTAAACGATTTTTATATTTAACAAAAAATTATCCCGTTGAATTGTTTTGGCAGTTGTCTTGTTCGATGTTACTTTGAGTATCATTGTTCATAATTAGATTAATTATTCCAGGTTCAAGCAGCATTGGATGCCGCCAGCAAAGGACGGACAACATTAGTGGTTTCGCATAGGTTGGTATAAAATACATTATGTAATCATTTTAAGCAATCTATCAATCCACAAATCTCGTTCCACAAAGCACGAGAAATTCGCCATTGATATTTTGTTTATTTTACTTTTTACATACATGACATGAAAAATACTTAACCTTACTTTAATATATACTAAGGCGGACTTATCCCAAATATGGATGGAATTATTTATATATTAGAGTTGACGTATGTGTTATATAAATAAATACATCTATATAAATATTATGGTTCCGATAGTGACTATCTGTCTGTCACGCGTTTACGGCTAAAGCACTTTTGATAAATTGTGGTAAGTAAGCTTGAGCCCCAAGGAAGGAAAGCTACTTTTATCATAACTAACAGCTGACCCACTGACTCACTCATTCTTCACGCCGGGACAACAATAATGTTTATTGTTGTTTGGGTGTTATATATATAATTAGTTGGTGATACCAAGACCGTCTTGCAAAACCCTGCCATCAGGTAACCATTTTTTTGATAAAAAATATATTGTAATTTTTAGATTATCAACAATAGTAAACGCATCACGTATCGTGTACATAGAACAGGGTGCAGTTTTAGAACAAGGAACACACTTGGAACTGCTTGAAAAGAAAGGCGCTTATTGGCAGCTGCTGCAAGACGACATGACACAAAGGTGAGGAATATTTATGGAATATATAAATTCGAAAACTAGAATCTTAGCCGATGATTTCGTGTTCAAACTTAGGCAAGCATCACTGAATTTCCGTGTGCTTAATTTATGTTTATAACTCATGACTAACTCATCTCATGCTTGACTACGAAGGAAAACACTAAATTTCTGCCACATGTGTATTCCACCAACCCGCATTGGAGCAGCGTGGTGAAATAAGCTCCAAACCTTCTCCTTAAATAGGGAGAAGTAGCCTTAGCCCAGGACATTCACAGGCTGTTACTGTTTACTGTCGGTGGTGAAGGAAAACATTGTGAGAAAATCCAGCATGTAGCGGACGCAAATTCGCGACGTGTATCCACCAAACCGCAGTGGAGCAGCGCAGTGGAGTAAGCTCAAACCGTCTATTCAAAAGATGAACCGTCTAATAAAAAGAGATGTTTTCCTTCAACCACCAAGCACATACACATAAATCATCAGTTATGATTCGCGTCTTCTAACCACTGCTTTATCATTTATGGTATTGATAATTTGTTTTCCAGGAGCATAGATGCTGTGCCCGAATCTCTTGATGAGGATGATGTTCGTAATGAAATTCTTAAAGCTGAAACTGAAAGGAAACGAAGCGTTGTCCGACGAAACAGCAGTGTTAGCTCCATAGCTCGCAGAGGTAAGAAGTTCAAGTATAAGATGACAAGACTAAAGTGTAGCTACAGGCACAAGGGACATAACATCATTCCTAAAATTCCCAAGGTTGTTGACGCATGTCTCTAGTGGTGACAACTTATAATCAGGTGGCCCATTTTTCCGATAGCCTATATATTCTATATATATATATGTATATATATTATCGGAAATCGGACCAAAGAGGCGACCCTTTTAGTGCCTAGTTCAGGGTGTTGAGAACACTCATTCACTCACTCTGGCATCTCTGGCATCTGGCATGCATTTGTGCACATATGCATCGTCCTGGTCGTTTTTAATGAAGAAGGTCAGCGGAACCATTGCTAACGCTTCACGGCCTACATTATCGCGATGACCACTTCGCAACTGACACCGCTAGCCTCACTAGATTCACTCTCGCCCTCAAACATGGTACTTGCAATTCTCAAGAGCGAGATGTTTCCAACAAATTAGATCAATATCTGGTAATTCTTCTGTAACAAATCCTTTAACTTTACAGAATCCTTCAGAAGAGACAGCTTCGTCCGAGGCAGTTTCCGCCTTGGGTCCATGGCAACTCCAGTTATGCCCGCACCAAATTTAGTACCGGAACAGGTAAACACCGATTACGTTTTCGCAAATCTATACAAATGAATAAAATTGAAGTGTCTATCTGTGATTTCAAAATACCAATTTTGCGAATTACCAAAACCAAGACAACAATTTCTTTTATTTTAGTTTGCCGCTGCTATGTAATAATTTAAACATTTTATACGTATTATTCAAATAAGCATTATGTACATTAAAATGGCATATTGCGAAGAATTTGCGTCACAAACTAAATTCCACGCCGGTGAAGACGCAGGTTTTGCTAGTTGCGAGTGTAGTTCGAAAGTCTTAAGTGACCTTATTAATTAATGTTTCAGGAAGAGGACGCTATTGTTGAAAAAGAGGTGAATGTATCAACTTGGCAACTCCTGAAGTTGAACAGCAAGGAATGGCCGCTTTTAGCTGGTGGAGGACTGGCGTCTTTGCTAATCGGAGCCACTATGCCTATCTTTGCGTTGCTCTTCTCTAAGTTATATGGGGTAAGTTTTCTTTATTTATAACAGCAATCAAATATCTTAGATATGTCTAAACGTTATTAAAAGTTTAAAGGTTGACTGTGAGACGATGATGGCCTTGTGGACGATTTAGGCCACGGCAATTTTTATAGAGAATAAACACATAGTGCACAAATGTGTGCGTAGAGTGAGTGAATGAGAAGGCGCTTGTGCACCGATGTAACGGCAAATCTGACACGATTGGAAAGAGTTTAGGCTCAGAACCAACCGCTATACGTGCTTTCCGAGATACAGGAGTATAACACTTTCTCGCTGGAAAAACTGACAATTACTGGCCCGATTTGGAATTAAGGTCTTACCTTAGGATCTGCGGCTTTAAAATAAAACGGTGAATTCCTAAAAAGACCGATTCAAACTAAAGTATTCCTTCTAGATGTTCTCGTGGCCAGACCCTGATGAAATTCTACGTCAGTCACAATTCTACGCGGGTATGTTCGCCTGTGCAGCGGCTGTTAGTGGTCTGGTGACATTCTTGCAAGCGTGGCTGTTCGGCCTGGCGGGTGCGAAACTTACGGACAGACTGAGGGTCATGACATTCGAAAATTATTTGGTGCAGGTAAGCTTTGTTGGTTTTACATATTACAACATATATATATATTGATAATGATTATTTTATAATTATACTAGCTGTGCTGCGTGATCTTACATACCTTTAACTTCCATATTCAAGCTATGTTAATTATATTTACAATTGATTAATTTAAATATTTGTCATTTTACTTAAATTATTTATATTATTTTTAAGATTATTCGTCTATCTTATTGCGCTTTTATAGAACATACAAAATAAGTCTCTATGTCTTATTATCTAGTCTGTGTGTTGATCATTAATCAATCATTGAGAACATAATTATCTAAAAATATATCTTTTTTGTTTTTTAAAGGAACAAGGCTGGTTCGACATCCCGACCAATTCTGTGGGTGCGCTATGTGCGCGTCTTGCTTCTGATTGCGCAGCAGTTCAAGGCGCTACAGGTACGATACTTTTGGGAATTTTTAACACATCTTACCATATGCCTATATGGGATTTCCCATCAGACACTTAACAGAAACCTGTAGTTTTTTGCAAGTTATGCCCTTTGTTAATAAATAAAGGCCAAAAAGACCACACCTTTTCTCGTTTCAAACAATAAAAATTAAGAATTTTATACAAACATTACCCACTTAATAAAACCCTAGAGGAACAAAAACTGATTTATTTATACACCTAAACACCAATCGATTCCCGAATTTCGTACTTCAAAAACATAGCATAGCAGGCCCTAGGATTTATATAAACCAGTAACGCGTATATCTTTATTTTATTTAAAATTATAAAAAATATAAAAATATTGTTCAAAAATACCCGCTGCGTTTCTTTCACCGGTTTTTCTCAGGTCAGGCTGTTTTCTTTTCCGAATCATAGTAGTTTTTACTTTGACTAACAATTAGTAAGTAAATTGCTTCTACATTGAATTATGAATTTTAAATTTGAAACTTTCATCTGGGTTTCTAATAATTTACACTTGTCCACAGGTACTCGTCTTGGCACGATGTTGCAAGGAGTCAGTACGATGGTCCTAGGTGTGGGTCTGGCCTTGGCATACTCCTGGAAGATGACCCTTGTTAGCTTAGTCAGTGTACCCTGCGTAAGTATAATGTGCTTTAACTTCATGATATATTTAATGGAGGTAAGCTCCCGGATAGAATTCGGAGAAACATTACTTAAGTGAGTTCACTTCAACTCAGCAGTGATGGAAAAGTCTTGAAATTCTGCCACTTGTTTTTCCATCAACTACGTTATAATACTGCACCTTCATTTAGTGGGCAATTTCCCAGCTTATTATTAGTTAGTTGTCTAATGCGTCACAAAATTTTATATACTGTATTATTTACAAGGTCATTGGTGGAATATGCCTTGAAGGATGGATAACGAAGAAGTCTGAAATAAAGGAGCAACGTGCACTGGAAAGCGCCTCCAGACTGGCAACAGAAGCTGTTCTTAACGTCCGCACAGTACACAGCTTAGGTAAGAAATATTACCAATTTTCAGAATATTACCTGAACTTGGAGAGAAATTTTAACATTGAGATGTTACGACTTCGAAATATAAATGAAAATAACTGACTACCTCGTAAGTCATGAACGCGACCAAAGCGCCATATGGTGCACATTTCCCGCCTACGTACGAAGTGCTTCGAGTTCACAGCTACCATTCGCACTGCAAAACTGTGGAATACTTTGCCTGAGTCTGTATTTCCGTTTACGTTACATATTACGTTACAATACAACATATAACGTTGGTATCTTCAAATCCAGAGTAAACAGGTTTCTAGGCAAGCGAGCTTCATTCTAGACCGTGTCGATGCCTAAAACCAAGCAAATCAACGGTCAAACGCTGGCCTACATGAGTTTTAAAAAGTCACTAGTTGTTAAAATTAATCAATAAATCTTATTACGCATAAAGAATATATTTTTGATTAAGATGCTCACTTTAAAGCTTTTGTTCCAATGCAGAACCTGTTCAGGAACGTTAATTAAACATTGTAAATCTGATTTATTTGAAAAGAGCAACTACGCGAGTTTATAATATATACTTTATAGTAGAATGATTGGAAAGTTAACATTCAGGTGTAGAGTACGCGATCCTGGCCCGCTACCAGGCGGCGCTGGCGGCGGCGGACGCGCAGAACGGCGGGCGCTGGGTGCGCGGGCCCGTGTACGGCCTGTGCCTGTGCGCGCCCACTATGGGCTACGCCGTGTCGCTCGCGTACGGCGGGTACCTCATCGCGAGGGAGGACCTGAGTTATGAATATGCTATATTGTGAGTTTTTGTGCCACTTTCTATTATCTTTCGTTTTAGTATTGATGTAGTATTTATAACTTACGGCGTTTTCTTCTTTCGTAATGTCGAATCAATAATTTCAGTAAGAGAAGTATAGACAGGTCAAACAAACTTGTTTATTGACTATAAAAAAATTACCATATATAAAAAAAAACCAAAATAATTATTAAAAAATTCAACTAGTTGGGCAACCTTCCATCAGCCGAGGACAATCAAGGTATACAAACCTGGCAAACCTTTAGAAGGCAAACGAAAAGGAGTGCTTAGCCCAGATGTGGGAGCTTGTAGTTTTTACCAACAAGCTTTGACTCCGCAAGACATGTTACATAAATAATTATAATAATAATATTCATTGATGGATGACAAAGAATAACAAGAGAAATTCTTGCCAGTTCTTCTCTGTAGAATCTCCATTCGGAACAGATGTTAGCTTTACATTAAAATTAACCTTTTAAATTGTTCAAAATTACTTATTAGGGCAAGGACTTTCTTAAATATATATACCTACATACAACAAATGAAATATTATGAATAGGAGAAATAGAATCAAATGTATTCTTTTCTAATCAATTTATTTCTCTCAGGGTATCTGAAGCCCTAATCTACGGAGCATGGATGTTAGCTGAAGCTCTATCATTCGCACCGAACTTCGCGGCCGCTCGTCGCTCCGGAGCACGCATCATCCGTGCTCTCCAGCGCAAGCCGGTTATACAAAACGAGGAAACAGCGGTTGATGATCCAGACTGGGTAAGTTTTAAAACATGATCATATAATTGTATTCAACTGATGATCTGATGCGTGACTGATGATCGTGGGCTCATACCCGGACAAGCACCACTAAATTTTCATGTGCTTAATTTGTGATTATAATTCATCTCGTGCTTTAAGGTGAAGGAAAACATCGTGAGGAAACCTGCATGTGTCTGATTTCACTGAAATCTGCCACATGTGTATTCCACCAACCCGCACCACCCGCACGCGTTGTGGAATAAGCTCCAAACCTTCTCCCCAAAAAGGGAGAGGAGGCCTTTAGCCTAGCAGTGGGACATTCACAGGCTGTTACGGATTCAACTGATATATCTATCTTCTATGCTAATAAAATGAGATGTTTTTTTTGTATTGCCTAACTGAAAAAACTACTAAATCAATATAGATACAACTTACACCAGAAGATGCAGCGCGTTTCGGAGAAGGCTTTAGTATATAATATTATTATAAAAGAAACGGCGCTTCGCAGTTTCACTCGCTTTAAATTTAGACTATTGTCTTCACAAACATGACATTCATATTCTTATATTTTCTAACATACAGATAGCTACAGGAAAACTGGACTTCCAAGATATCCACTTCCGCTATCCAACAAGACCCAACGTGCCAGTGTTAAGTGGTTTGAACCTAAACCTGCCACCTGGCAAGACCCTGGCGCTGGTCGGACCATCTGGTTGCGGGAAGTCGACTATCATGCACTTGCTAATGAGGAACTATGACCCCCACCAGGGAGTTGTGGTATGATATTTACATTATATGTATAAAGTTTTTTTTTTTTTTTTTTTAACATTTATTTACATCTCTATATTATAACCGTTTTTTTAGTAGCAATTGAAAGGCGAACTTCGATGTTATTGATAAAAATTGAAATAAGAAGAAAATTGCAATTTTTTTAATTTGGTTATGATGTGTGATGAGATGTCCATCTCAAACTGAATAAAAAAAATTGCGATAGATATATTTCGCGTTTGCATACTTCAATATTATATAATAAATAATATGACTATTTTATAAACACGAGAATCATATAAAACATTTAAAAAGATTGGACATAAATTTTCAGCGGAAATATATAACTGATATATTATATAAATATATTATATATATATAAATTATTACAGAAACTGGATGACCGCGACATAAAGCGGGACATTTCGATGTCCCGCCTGCGCGCCCAGCTGGGCCTGGTGCAGCAGGAGCCTGTCATGTTCGAGCGCTCCATCCGGGACAACATCGCGTACGGCGACAACACGCGACAAGTCACCAACGAGGAGATCATCGCTGCGTCTAAGCTTGCAAACGTTCATGCATTCGTTGCAAGCTTACCACTGGTTAGTATTATATCATCATCCATTTTAAGGGATGATCCCCATAAGGGTGACATTTTCAAAATGCTTAACCTACATAATTTATTATAGTCAAAGACGAAATTTCTTGAGTCAGTCAGCTGTATAATTTTGTTGAGCAGATTTTTTACTGTCTTCCTGGTCTATTAGTTCGTGAAGTGTGGATAAATTTGAAATTCGCCGTCCGCTATATAACAAACATTCTCCCTTAAATTTAAGAAAAAAACATATTATAATTATGTTTAATTTCGATCATAAGGTTGGCTATACCGTCAGAGCGTCACGGTAGCATGCGAAAGCGATCCCGTGGCGCTCCTCGCTAAGACGAAAAGGGTACCGCTGGTTTTAGTGGGTATTCCGATGTTCGGTTCGCCTTGGACACCGGCGAGGCCCATATAAACTGTTCCCGTGGGGGAAATGCGTAACGCGTTTTTCAGCACTAAAAAAACTACTATACTGTAAATCACCCGCGTCTCTTGTCTTTGGACCAGTAATTAATATTGGCTCTGATCTGAAATAGTACATTGTACAAACACAAGGAGTAAAGATTAACTCATAATCCCACTTTGCTAAGTCAATAAAACCTTAAGGGGCGCGTTATTCATTTCTATATTAAGACACCATAGTTATATTTAACTTTGCTTAATAATAGGTACAAATCTCATGTCAAAAAACTATGATAAATAATTTGTTGTTTTCCAAGCAGGATGTGTATTAATTTTATTTTATCTACATTCCGTAACGGTGATAGCTTTATGTAATTCAATACTATTACGTGACAATACAAGTGTCCATATAAACTAACTCGAATAATTATCGTTTGTTTCAGATTAAAAATCAATTCAATTGTTAGTTACAATTTACAATTAATAAAATGAAATTATTAATTAATGAAGAAATAATGAATTATTTCATTTGATAAGCAACTGTTATTTCCAATTAAAAATTAAATACAATCGTTATACAAATTTTCATCGCAGGGTTACGACACGGTATTGGAAGCTGGTAGTGCTGCCTTGTCTGGAGGACAGAAGCAAAGGGTAGCCATCGCTAGAGCGCTGCTGAGGAATCCCAGGGTACTCCTGCTAGATGAGGCTACGTCTGCTCTAGATGCAGCCAGTGAAAAGGTATGTCCATTCTAATATTCCATTAAGAAAAATTGAAAACAGATTAAAAAAAACATAAATGCATAGCTCATCAACAGTTTTAAGTCCCGGATTAGTAAAAAGTTATTGATTCAGTTGGTGGTAAGGGCTTGCGCAAGCACTGCTCTCTGGGTAGGTACCACCCACGCATCAGAAATATATAGTTACACTAATTTCCAGGTGGTACAAGCAGCCTTAGAAACTGCAGCTAAAGACAGGACAACCGTCATAATCGCGCATCGCCTGGCGACAGTGCGACACGCTGACATAATATGCGTCGTCGATAGAGGTTCGTCAAATAATTTAATCAGCAAAACTTATATTTGCAATATTCTGCAATTTAAAACGTCTATAAGCTATTAGACTAAAAAAAATATTAAACTCAACCTTCTCTTTAAGAAGAAAAAGCGTCTCTGACCAGGAATTGGATATTAATAGTCTGTTAAGTAATTTATTATATCAATCGCATTGTTAGCCACATCGAATCTGTTAGGAATATGTCAAAACTATAAAAAGTAATAAAAATTGTCTATGGTCTCATCTTGATATCTTTCATAAGATCCATCAGTTAACACAGTAACAATTAATACGTAAATATATAGTTGTATAAACAAAGACCAAAAGACTAAAATATATATATATATATATATATATATGTGCAACCCTACAATATTCATTATACTAATGTCCTTCCCAATCTGCTACCCTACCTTTCTCACATTTGTCGTCTTTTCCACCTACGTTCCATTTGACGCGTCTATATTCCATTCCACATTGAATTATATTTTTGTTTTCAGGCGTCATCGCCGAAAGCGGTTCGCACGAAGAATTGGTCCGAAAACGAGGCTTATATTGGGAATTATTACAACAGCAGGGACCGTTGGAGGCTAGCTCATAACAGACGCCATCTTAGATAATTTACTTTAAAATTTACTTAAGCCTTAGATACTTTAAATTTAGTTGCCATTACGTCACTACTATGTAATAATTGGCGTCATTTTGGTTTAATGTCAAAATAAATCTCAAACGAATGTTTGGGGTGGGGTAATAATGGAAGGTATATTACTCTCTTCTTCTTAAGTATAGCTCTCTCTCTTTCTGCCATAATAATTTTATAGTAAGCATGTTGTGCCCTGTACAAAATAAAAACTTCAAGACTACTTTTTTAATTAAAAGTCCAGCAAAATATTATTTAGATACTTTTTTAATATAATTGAATCTGTCACGTGAATATTTAGGAACCAGCATTCAAATAAATAATACATATATAATAATAAGCACAAAACCTCAAAAAGGAATGGAAGTCACTGGTGCTATTCTATAAGTATTCATTACTCACCAATAAAATGTTGACAACCGAATTAAGGTGATATACTACATTGATGCGGGTATTCTTAAAATATTATCGTTATTACGCTCAATGTCGCATATCACTATCTGGCAATTAAGACCTTTTTCTGCGGTGTGTTTCGAATTTGTTCTTAGCCTTGCTGGCCAGTGGGATATTTACAGGCTGTTACTCTAATTAATGTAGGCTATGTGTCTTAGAAAATTAATCATAAAAATGGCACTAAAATATTAATAAAATGTCAAAAAAAGAATACCCTTAAATAATATCTTACGAGTAGTAATCTCTTAGTTTAATGAATTTAAGTGTCAATAATAAACGGTTTCAGGGCTGCCTAGTGATGTAAAAATCGCAGGTTCCATATTACCGTCGTCACAACTCCCTAGCACAAGCTTAACGCTTAATTGGAGGGGTGAATAGGAATATTAGTAATTCCTTACAAAAATGGTTATTACTAATATTCTTTTTTTTTATTATTATATATTATAATCTTCTTGGCTATTGATGTGAAGAAGTACTTAGTTTTTGTAGAAGCTTGAAAATTTGTGTTCAATGTGATTTAAGTTTAGTTATATATTTATAGTGTAAAATGTCAAAATTTATTATTATTCAAATCTCGAATAATCTACAATTTACAAAACTGACCTACACTGGTACTTGCAATTATTAAACATTTTGTTTCTTCGATTTTTAAACAATAACAAAAAAAATAATGACTTATAAATGTTGTTTAGTGTATGGTTAATTAAACAATGCTTGTCAAATCAACGTTTATAAGTAAGGCAGTTAATTGTATATTAAAATAATTTACACATAATTTACTAACGATAAGTGTTTAATTAAAAAATGAAATAAAAAAAAGCTTTTAAACCCTTATCCACTTTTGGCGCCAACGTTTGACGTATTCAAATGTGTCATCCGTCAATTTTTGTCCGTATATTACTTTTTTAAATTTACTGGTCTAGATGCATAGCATATATACATTTTTAGAATCACATTATTCAGTATAGAATTCTGAAAACACTTGATAACTTTCTATTTATAAAAATCAATCCCTCAAACGTAATTTTCTTTTACTTTTCTCGAGTTTTGCCCATATTAACTACATCCAGTGTAGAATGACATTGACATATGATCTTATATGATCATATGTTAATGATAAATATTTATTGAATTAAAAAAAATACGTCCGTATCATAAACTCCAAGCGAATAACTACTCTTTTAATACATAATTATTTTATGTATAAATTATAATTTATTATATTATTCGATCACATATTGATTTAATTTTAAATGTAATAAAAAATACTTTTATTCATAGATTTTAAGATATTTGACTGTGATTTTAAATTTAATTATAAGTAAAACATCTTGTGTTGTATTTTAAAATGAGCGATTGACATAATGACAATGTGATAAAATTAAAATGTAATAAAGGAATCTAAACTAAGAATACATATTGTTTTTTTTTCTAAATTCCCGATCTTTGCTTACTATTTTAAAAACTTATTATACGTGCTTGAAATTTAAGACATATACAAAATTCAAAATATAATTAAGTACTGAAGGCATGCTCCCGTGATGTCTAGAGATCCAATTCACCCAAAAAAAATTAGACATAAGAAATCGACGATTGCACGGTAAAAATCAACTATACAAAAAAATAAAGTATCTGTGATTTCACAATAACTGTCATTTTTAAGCTAATATGAACTTTTTCGAGTTACCAAAACCAAAACAGTATATATTTTTTATCTGTCTATTTGTATGTTTTGAAAATCATCCACATGTGTATCTCCAATCATTGGAGCGGTAAGTCAATCGTGGTGGAATAACCTCCATACCCTTAAAAGAAGATGCCGAGCATTGAGATATTTACAGGCTGTTCCTCTAACCCCATTAAATCTGTAGATATCGTAAAAAACAAGGGTTTATTTTTAAAGTAATAAATATCAATTCACGTATTATATTATATAATCCATCCGTATAGTGGCAGAGTTGCAACCCACCGTCAAAAGCATTCCCAAGGAGAGTCGACATGAGTCAGACGGTTGTACATTAAAAATTTGCTAAATACGTTGCATGTACTCCAAATAAGTGGCTGTATCCCATATCCCATATAGTTGGGGTCCGCGAGCGAATGATAATTCTTCTGATGATGTGCTTTCCATTTTTAAACTTAAACACACAGGATAAATAGGAGTCGAAACAAAAATGAAACAAAATTAGATAAATAATATTTTATTAACAATTATCAGTAGCGTAACAGCACAGCAGTGCCATTCTGTAAAAACTCACTTTACTCACCAGTGAAATGTTGAAAACCGACTTATGGTGATATACTATTTTGATGCGTGTACTCTTGACTATTATGGTCAATGTCGCATATAACTATTTGACATTTAAGACCTTTTTCTACCATGAGTAAGGAGTTTGTCCGTACATAATAGCCCTACAGGATGGAAAAATACTTAAGCAATGCTATATAAATATTGAAAACTTGAGCATATCGAGACGGAGTGAATGTATTACATTACTATTGGTGGAACTTTGAAGGTCATAGAGAGGACCAGAGGATGGCGGCGTACAAGATTAATTCTCAAAGCCATTCTCGAGAGACTAATAGCTAAGCACTGCGCAGGACATATTATAGTGCACAAGTATGCGCGCAAACTAGAAGCACTTTATTACCTAACTCTCATAATTTAATGGGACGGCAAATCCGAAACGATTAAGAGTTCGTTGGCAGGAATTATGGCGTCACGTGCTTTCTGAGGCACGGAAGTGTAATTAATTCTAAGCTTCGGTTTACTGCTAAGCATTTCTGAATAAAAGCCCAATAAAATGTATCGCTTCTATACGGAATATGGACTTTGACTTTTGATTAAAAACCTTAGCTCCTCAAAGTTAAGCTCCAATCCATATTAACCCTTATAGCATATGTAGTTCATTAATAATATGGCTATAAATAGGAAAAAAGTTAGAGATCAAAATTGGATATTGCATCAAAGATTGGTAAAGTTAGAGGAAAATTCATCACATTTGTTTATAATATACTATTTCATATCACAACAATACAGTCCGGATTTCTGAACTATAATTTTCAAATGGCTGAAGATAAACGATTTACTCTGCTATATTCCCCACAAACATTTCTTGATTAATATATATTTTTTTATATTACCTATATCCACTTCTATTTTACTGTCAGTTTTGACAACAACGTCGTCGACATTCAAAACGCCATTTTTTCACGAATCCGTTATTAATACCACAGATTATTTAGATCACGACCAATATCTTTACTCTTTCATTGGACTAGACTATGTTATTATATAATATCGGTATTTATTTTAATGAATTATTAAGATCTATTTAAGGCCCCCAAAATTGCCTCAACTTTTAGTCTATAACAATAGTAATAAATTTCAAAGCTATTTCTTTTGTAGCCGACTATGTTAAATTATAAAAACCAAGCTGATTTTGTCCCGTCTGTTTATATAATAACGTTTATATACACAAACCTGTTTACGATGTAAAGAATTATTTTTCCTAGGATTCCTATGTTAGGGTCGGGACCACATCTGGTTAGACTCGCCCTCTCTCGTCCGGGGACGCAGTCGAGACCATTAGGGCCAACAGAATACACATTCACGGATTCAAGGTTGTGACCATCGACCACTTGGTGGCAATTCATTTCATTGAATCAATTTAAAAAAAAAATGATAATAGACCAAAAATTCAATCTACTTTCGATGCATAAAACAAATTTCCTTTTCGTGTGCAGGCAGGCCAGCTGGAAGGGAGCGGGAGCAGTGGGAGCGCTCTAGGTGGGCAGCTGGTCGCGCGCGCGCGGCGGGGCGAGCGCGGCCAGCAGCAGCGCCTGCGCCGGCGCGCCGAACACGGCCGGCAGGCGCGCCAGCCCCGCCGCCGCGCACGGGGGCGCCGCCCACTCTGCGGGCGCAGGGTTACCGTATATTCTACAAGCGATTCTAAAAGGTCATAGAATTTTCCAACGGTTTTTCGTCGCCTCTTAATCCGTAACTAGCAAGCCAATGGTAAAAAAATAGTGATTCTGTGTAACGCCTCGTACACTTCTACGATCCTTAAGCAAAACGAACCATTCCTTGAATAGAGAATCTGGACATTAATCGATAGAGCAACACGTTTGTTTTTATTACAGGAAATCCCCACCTATCTCTTTAACCGGATAAGTCGGAGATTATGATACGGAATGATATACCAAAAACACGGATAACTCTGGATAACAAAAAAAAACAATTATCAGAAAAAAAATTAGGAAGCGAGACATATACAAGGTTCTCATTTACCAATATGAGTTGACTTCGGCGTAGCTACCAGCAACAAAACGTGGGCTTCGGTCAGCGTGAGAAGTCCACACTTCACGTACAGATAGCTGGACGCGGCCACCGTCGTCAGCCAGCTTATAACTGGGGATAAATAGATTACATTGTTGAAATTAAAAATTATGTGTTTCGTTATGCGTCGTTGATAGGCCCGCGTTTCCCCACGTAAAGTGAGGTAGGTAGGACTCACCGAAACCGAGCTTGCGCCGGAATAATTTATATCGGCGCAAACATGATATTACGTCACGCTTGTTATAATTAAAACAGTTTAAAACAGTTATTTAAGCTTTAATAATTGTGTAATCATTATTATTAGAATGTAATGTATGTAATCATTTAGTTAATTATAAACACATAACTATGATCGATGATTTTGTAAGTTTCGTAGGCGTGAATCGTCATAAATGGTAATGGTTCAATATTAGTTCACATATTTATACCCTGTACAAGTTAGCTTGATCTTATTGACAGATGTAAATTTTTCTGACCGACATAACTTTGCAATGACAGATTATTTTCTTAATTTAATAATATTAAAAAATATTTAAAATAATACATATAACACAAAAAGTCCCTAAAGATTCGAGCGTTATTCGAAAATTTTAAGACTTTTTATTGCTTCAAAGTCAAATTTAAATAGGAACACTGAAAATAATAGATACCTAGTGACCTTATTGCGGTTCAATTATCATTTTATATTTTTAGACAATTTTGGAAGTCATTAATTTACCCATTGTTATAACAATAATTTATGTTAATAATTGAGAACACACACTGGTTCCTCCTGGCTGGCCTAGGCCAGTCTGGGTACGGGCCTCGGGGTTTCCCCCTTTACCCGGGCTGTTCCTCCCCGACAGGCTTAACCTGTCGTGTCCTGTGTTTTTAGGCCCAAAGGGCCAGGGGTCACAATGACCCAGTTAATAATTGAGTAAGACTATTTATTTGTAATTCTATCATCTAATTCTAGATGGCGCTCAAACGTCATCGAGGAGTGTTTAATATTACAATAACTGTAACTTTAATGACTTGAATAATTAGTAAATGTTATAAGACGAATTTAAGAAATAGCTACTTATTTTTCTTATTATTATTATATATTTTTTATAGAAAAGGAAGGCGGACGAGCGTACGGGCCACTTGATGGTAAGTTGTCATCAAACACCCTTAGACATTGGCACTGTACGAAATGTTAACCATCGCTTACATCGCCAATGCGCCACCAACCTTGGGACCTAAGATTTTATGACCCTTGTGCCTGTAATTACACTGGCTCACTCACCCTTCAAACCGGAACACAACAATACCAAATACTGCTGCTTTGCGGTAGAATATCTGATGAGTGGGTGGTACCTACCCATACGAGCTTGCACAAAGCCCTACCACCAGTAAGTTTGACTATCAATAAGTACGAGTAATGCTTCAATGTTGAATGTAGTGTTTTGATTTGATTTTGGATGTCTCGTGTCCAAGGTCATCGGCAATGTCGATTATGTAGTTTATAGTGAAGTGGTAATTTCAGTGTGGACGTGTACCGCTGCCATCCTTACGAGGAGTTGTTATTTACCCAGAAAGCTTGCACAAAGCCCTACCACCAATAATAAATTAAATTAGTACTTGAGAGTTGCTAAATTATTATAAGTCCTATCTGTATACGCTAACGGCGCTAAGTGGGTAGCTCTCAGGTAAAGCAGTCCACGTCAGTAAAAAGTGCCGATACCATAATATTAGAGTAGGGCGGGTTAGGTTAGGTTAGGTTAGCACAATATCGGGGTGCATGTGGCCCTGTGGCATAACGCGTCTGACTACGGATCAGAAGATTCCAGGTTCGAATCCTGGCAGGATCGAGTAATTCATTGGGGTGCATGTCAGTCACCTCCACGTGGTGCACCCTGGGCAACGGGGTCGACCAGCAATCCAACGTTTTTTCCGGAATGCTTGTCGACCGCGGCTGAGACTGACGCGGCGGAAGTGTCACGGGCCGCTCCTGGTACTTCTCTGTCGCAGCAGAGTGGACAAGCGAGCGGCTTCTTGGCAAATAGGTGGACTCCGGGGTCCTTTGGACTGCCGGAGGGAGGAGGAGTTGGTCTCCGGTGTCCTTTCAGGAGTAGAGGTAGAAGAAGGAGGGAGAGGCGGGTTCGCCCAGTTTCGGTGTCGTTGCTGGGTGGACAGACCGTAAAAAGTCACCGCCTCTCAAACTCGTTTCCCCATCCAGGCGTCAGCCTGCGGTGGGACCGAGGGTCTGGCCTTCACCGGCTGGGCCAAGAGGAGACAACCTCAATAAAAAACACCCGGTGGGTCACTAACCCATAGCGACGGCCGCTGGCGGGGTCGCGGTGGTGAGCTAACGCGTTCCCGTAACCCCGCCGCCTGCGGTGAGACGGAAACGGGGAGGTTTTAGTGGGTAGGACGGTGGCCTTCTGCCCCGTGAGTCCCACATAACCGTCCCGGTCGTGGACCGGGCGGTAGGAGTAAATGCCTTTCCTCCTCGAAAAAAAAAAAAAAAGGTTAGCACAATATTAAATTAGGTATAACTTTTTGTTTTCCATTATTTACGATTTGTGAAGTAAGTTGTGTTGTAAGCTTTATTTCTTCTTTATAATTTTTATATTGAAAATACTTGTTTACTATTTGTATTTACTTTAAATAAATAAGTGTGGTTATGATTAAATAGTTAATTTACATGCTGTAGTTTTAGTTTAATATGAGCGATAGAGGAGATCATGACGTCAGCCTTGATAATATAACCGTGGTCGTTGTTGGGCCTTTTGCAAGTTAGACACACATCATATATTCTAACAACGAGCATACAGAAACATACACAACATACATAAATATAATAGAAATGTACATAGCCCATTCCAATCGAAAAAGGAGCATAGACAAACCATAGACTTACATAAACGTTTCGCTAATAGCTCTGCTGTATTGTACACAACAAATGGTTCTCGATTAATATATATTTATTATATAATACAACACTATCCCACTTAACTACTTATATCCACTTCTGTGGTATTCATGATGGATTCAGATATATATAGTTAAGTGGAATTAAAATAACTTTTAATACATAAAAAATATATATATTTTGTCTCTTTCTTTCTTCAGTCGTCTTGATCGCCTTGATGTCTTTTCTGGGGCGGCGGTTAGTTCCTGTATTATAGTTATCAGCCATTTTCATCGCGTGAATATGGCTGATAATTATAACACAGGCATGTCATTGGTCCTTCCGTCAGCCACTCCGTCGTAAGTGTTGCCATAAGCTTACATACAAATATTTACATAATAATGCTTATACTTAAAACAATTTAAGGTTTGTATATTGTTTATAAAAACGGTTAGAGGACAAACATTCATTTTATTAATTAAATAGCACAACTCGCGGTACCACCAGCGTGGAATTCGGTTTTTTGAGGAAAACCCTTCAAACCACTTCTACCATTTTAACGTCCGTAATGCCTATTGGAATTATATATGTACACATATACATGGACAACTAATTGAGGACACTTGTTCTATATGAGTAAATAATTTATTTAAGTCTAAATTTCAAGTATATCCCTAAAGCCCTAAGCTTTGAACACGCTTACTCCAATTTTATGTTTATTATTAAGTTCTTGTAGTAATAGAAACTGTTTTACAAAATAAATTATATTTATCCCATTTAAACAAGGAAAACCTCTTTGCTACTTGCTGCATTATTTTCTGGCCATCTAATTCCGCGTTCTAAATTCAATTTAAAAAAAAAATTACTTCTCGCGCTGCTTAATTTTGGCGCCATTTTTAATTTGTTGTCTTGAAACGTATAGTATTAAATTATTTCTTGACTCAAAATGGGTAAAAGCAAAAGCAGCCAACCAGCAACCAAGCAAGCCTGCCCCGATTTCAAAGTCTTTAATTTAAAGTTATTGTTAACTTTAAAAAAAAACTAACTAGTTCACAATGTCTTGGTTTCATTTCTTAAAATAAAGCTGTATTTTAGTTAATTGTGCTTTCATTTAAATACCAAAATAAGCGTCAATATTCGACAGATACTAGTATATATTTATATTAAAGGAAATATAACGTCACATAGAACTATTTTATTATTAGTTAGCCACGACTGTATACATAAAAGAAATATTTAAATAAGGTAGCAGCGATGGTTTAAGCTAAAAAATATTGTTATTTTGCTAACTCGAAAAAAGCCGAATATAAAAAATCACAGAACGATACTTCAATTTTATTTATTTGTTTAGATAAATTAAAAAAACCGTCTTACCTAAGAACAGTGTTGCCATTACATCAATAACGTACAAACTGCCTTCTGCTTCCCTCAACAGCGAGCAACACTCGCTGTACAGTATTGCTAAAGCTGATATCTTGTTTATAGTCACATCTGAAATATTTTTGATTTAAAAACCGTACATATATAAAAATACGTATTTTTAAAACATACAGTTGCCAATAGGGCTTGCCAGTATAGAAAACCATCATTGGACAACAACCAACGCATTGGAGAAGCGTTGTGCAATAAACTCCAAAAACTTCTCCTGAAAAGGATGCCTTAGCCCAGCAGTAGGACATTTAAAGGCTGTAACTGTTCTTGATTCCAAAAAAATATATGGAATTCTGTACCAGCACACGTATTCCCCTCCTCTTATAATATGGATTCTCTAAACGAAGCGTGAAGAGGCATCTTGCGGGTCGGCAAGGCGGAAGCGATTAGTGCACTATTCTTCCCGACTGTACCGGTTAGTATCGTCGCGTTTTGACTCTACCACCACTTACCATCACGTGGAGAGGAGTCTACGCCTTACCGGCAATTATATAAAAAAACATGCACTCACATAAAAAAATGGGGCAAACTACATACCGATTTCCATTTTCGGAGACAAACTCCCGATCGCGAACGGCACAAGAGCTGCCGACACCGTAATAACAACTCCTCGTAAGGATGGCAGCGGTACACGTCCACACTGAAATTACCACTTCACTATAAACTACATAATCGACATTGCCGATGACCTTGGACACGAGACATCCAAAATCAAATCAAAACTCTACATTCAACATTGAAGCATTACTCGTACTTATTGATAGTCAAACTTACTGGTGGTAGGGCTTTGTGCAAGCTCGTCTGGTTAGGTATCTTGGTATTGTTGTGTTCCGGTTTGAAGGGTGAGTGAGCCAGTGTAATTACAGGGACAAGGGACATAAAATCTTAGGACCCGAGGTTGGTGGCGCATTGGCGATGTAAGCGATGGCTAACATTTCTTACAGTGCCAATGTCTAAGGGCGTTTGGTGACCACTTACCATCAGGTGGCCCGTTCGCCCTCCTATTCTATAAAGGAAAAAAAGAAAACTACCACCGGTTCGGAAAAGACCCTTAGCCTATTCCAATGGAACGAGTATTAATCGACAAATCTAGGAAAACGAGGAAATTAATTCTATCTATGTTAAAAAAAGATAATAAGAAATAATAGATACCTTTTTAGCACACTCAAACAAAGGAAAAAAGTATAAGAGAAAAAAATATTTGTGGATCGAAAATCCAGGTTCATCTTTACACTTTTTTTTTTCATTGGGGCCCGAGAAGATTAGCTACGTCACTAGATGATGATGATGATGATGATGATGATGATGTTACGGACGATCTTGAAAGCTGCGATGATAAAATTAGGCTTACCAACAAAAGATGAGCAAGTGGCGAGAACAGGAATGACATAGCGTAGCTAGTGGCAGCTAACGATGCCGTGACACCGTCCCTGCTGAGCGAGAGCGGCAGCCACGCGCAAGGGCGCGCCAGAGACGCTAATATCGCACTGGAATATTATTCAATTCTATTTATTCTAATTAACCGTCCCGTCTGCATAAAACGCAACATTATATCAGTGTCAAACATCACCGTAATAAATTTTGAAACGTTATATAATTATATTTACTGGTGGTAGAGCTTTGTGCAAGCTCGTCTGGGTAGGTACCACCCATTCATCAGACATTCTGCCGCAAAACAGCAGTACTTGGTATTGTTGTGTTACGGTTTGAAGGGTGACTGAGCCAGTGTATTTACAGGCACAAGGGACATAAGTTCGTAGTTCCCAAGGTTGGTGGCGCATTGGCGATTTAAGGGATGGGCAACATTTCTTACAATGCCAATGTCTAAGAGCGTTGGTGACCACTTACCATCATATGCTCGTCCACCTTCCTATTCTATAAAACAAAAAAAAATCTTTAAACTAAACAATTATATATTACCCTTCGATAACTCGTCTGTCCAGCGCAACTGACAGTGCGTTAACAGTGACAGCGGATAGAACGAATGCAACGACATGCGCATGGAGCGCTGTCAAAGCGTACACGCGCATGCGACATGCATGCACGCGTGTGCGACCCGCGTTATAATATATGTACGTCCGAGGAATGTGGCTCATGTATTCCATGTGAAATATACCTGCAGAAAATAACTGTATTATTAGATATAATTTATTTATATTCGATATTAAAATCAGTTATATTAATATTTTTAAAATATTTATTTAAAATGTATCACTAAAGATAAAGTATCGAAAAAAAATAATGGTTTTCAATTTAATTACGTTTTCACAATATAAATATATTTTATATAATGTAAACATATAAAAGAAACAGCTGGAGAAAGTTCTCCTCTCTGTTAAGAATATTCGTAGCTGCCCTTGCCTATAATTCTACCCCTGCTGGCAAATGAGCTGATCTGACCGATTTCGGCCATGGTGACCATTCTCAAGGGAGACTAGCTATCTGCACAGAAAATATTATAGTGCATAACCGGCACAAGTGTGTGCACTCTCTCCGATCAGTCACATAATCCTATGAGACGACAAATCCGATGCGAACGGAAGCAGTTCAGGCGCAGGACCAACGGTTTTACATGGAGTGTACACACTTCCAGACTCCGGGCTGCTACTGAGAATTTTTTGACAGTAAATCCCTTTTTTTTTTATCGGCCTTATATCTAGCCACTAGACCAACGAGGCAAATAATAACAGTATATAAATTATACTATTCCTAAGTATATTTTCATTCAACTCCAAATTAAACAAATGAAGCTCGAATGGAAAAACTTCTGGCAAGCATTAGTTATGCTGGATACTTTCCATCAACTACTGTCTTGGCCCACAATACATGTTTAAATTGAAAAAAAAAAACTATTAATTGTGCATAATTCTTAGCATTACTGTATATAATTAGGCAAAGAAAGCATTTTTTTGGTTCTGTTTGAACTTTGACAATCTATGCTCGGCTATGAATTGAAATATGTTGAAACTCTTAATGTTAATGAATTTGTAATTGGCCAGTATCTTCTAATGAAACAAAAAAAAATAATGTTTCAATAATGAGTAAATTTGTTATCAATATTGAATTGTTTTAAAGCGTAAGTAAAAGATAAAGAAAATATTGTATGATTAAAAATATTTATCATATACTTAATATAATTTCATTATATAAAGCTTTTTATTATTATTAATAATGATTCAAGTCATAATGCCAGGATGACGTGAAAAGCGTGAAATTTTTAATAAAAGTTTTTCTTTAAATTGCTTTTAAAATTATAAAAATTAGAGCATGCTGAATTTACTTACTTAAATATATACTTATATTGTATCAGAACTTTTCTAATAAAATCAAGTCTGTTTTCTCAGCCTTGTTAACTATTCCAAATGGAGAATAGCCGACTTTTGTAGGGTATATTATAGTGCAGAAACACAAGTGCAATCTCTATTCCCTAACACTGATAAAGTGATGTTCTATATTCAACATGACCGGAAAGTTTCAGGATCCGGAGCAGTGGCATATTTACTGAGCCTAATTAGAGTTTAACCACTGCCAACTTCCAAATTCCAGGATTCTATAAACAATATATTAATAGAAAAACTCCAATAACTTATAATAATTAAAGTAGTAATTCAGTCATACATAATATATGAATTTGTTTGATGTCAACTGTAATTATCCTCTGTATTAAGTTAATTAAATATATGAATTATAATTCATTATTATTATTATTAATTATATATTACAAGAAATACTTCTTGCTTACTGACTTTTTGTTTCTTTTTGATTGATTGAAATATAATAATGAATTTATCAATTATTATTATTTTTAACACTTTCAAAGTGAATTCAGTTGTTTATTTAACAAATAAAATTCTGATATAAAAAATGATGTATAAATACGAGCTTTAAAAGTGAGAAAAGTATAATGTAGTTACATGGGCGAATGGGTGCAATGCGTTCTAGAAATATCTACGTGAGCATGCTTGTAGTTGCCTCCGGGAGCCCCGTAATTCGGCGCAAGAACTGCAAGAGCCATTGTCATCAGGACTCCAGGCACCATCCAGCGTTTTTTTATTTCCTTCCAAAAGTCCAGGTCATAGTCACTTTTGTAAAATTCATTACGGTCCTTTTGAGGGCAAATAACCTGGGTTGATGTTACAGCACATTCCATCTTCCAATTATATCAATATTATCGCAAATGATACATGTAAGCAAATATCTTTTAAACTTTTTCTCTTTTTAAAGACACTAAAACCGTTTGCTGTTTATGTTAGATCGATTTGATTAGATTTAGATAAGAAGACAAAAATATTGCGAGTACATAAATAATGAAAACTAAATTTAGCAAAAATCAATGAACTGGGTTTTATGAATTTTGAAATACCGCGCATCTGCAATGCTGTAAAGGTGACAATCTGACAACTTATGAAGTATTGACGTCACGATTGACGTCATCGCTATTTATTTATTTACGCCATACAATAAAATTATTAATTTTTTTCAAACAAATATTACTTTAATTATTATTACAATTCAGAGCGTTTTTTTATTTGTTTTGCTAAATAAATTATGAACGTATATATAAGTTATTTATAATCGGTTGTATTTCAGTTCATCACTGAAACTTTGCACTGTCAAAATTCAAAGTGTCAATATGACTTTTCCTGCTATGCCAAAGGCATTTTAATTTTTAATAATAAAAGTGCGCAATACTTTATTACCGAAATTAGTTAGACTTTTTAATCATTAAAAATGCTGTTAAGAAGTTTACGACAAGTAGGAGGAAAATTTAAAAGAAGTCCATTGTTTTTAAGGTTAGAATAGTTTATTATTATTTTCATATCGTTTTCCTCACAATACATTTTGTTTTAGCAGATTCAAATAATTTATAAATATTCTACATTCCTTTTTTTATTATAAAAAAATTAATATTAATATTACCCTGCATATTTTGTAATGATATTGAAAAAATCAATAATTAATAAGGTATACCTATTATTCTTCACAAGATTATTTGGATAATAAAAAGTCGGAATTAGAATATATAGTATACATAATATATGTTATGATTAACTACCAAGCTTAGTAGAATCTATATTTTGAATCATAACAGTTTAAGATCTGTTGATCTGTTAAACTCATCAAATGAAGATTCAAACCTGGTTGTAAAAATAGTAAATAAAAAATATATTCTATAATGTTCCAATCTCAAAATGTCTTATTTACATATGTATATTTTTTTTTTATCTATTTATATATATATATATATATATATATATATATATATATTTTATAGTGTAAGAAATAAAGCTGCATATGAGGGTGATGGAAAAACAACGGTGAAGATCTTAAACCAGGACCAAGATCTAGGCCTCATGATAGATGCATATGGAAGTGTAAGTAAAAAAAAAGTTAAATCGCTCTTGTTGTAGCCAAAACTTAAGGCTACCAGCAGCTTAAAAGTAAGTAGCCCCATGTCAGCCAAAAAAGTTATTAAGTGATGTTTTCTAGTAAATTCTTCGTAACTACCCAGAGTCGTAAGTTGGCTGATGTTCACACTCCCTACCTGGAAAAGCAAAACGCCTAAACCATTTCCCATTATGTCTGACTATGAGGGTGTTAGGTAAACACTTGTGCACTTTGATGTAATCTGTGCATTTGACTAGACCCCTTGAACAGTATATACATTTGATACATTAAATCATGTTTATTATGTAATATAATATTAGCTGATATTTATTTTCGCTTACATCACCAATGTGCCACCAACCTTGGGACCTAAGATTTTATGTCCCTTGTGCCTGTAATTACACTGGCTCACTCATCCTTCAAACCGGAACACAACAATACCAAGTACTGCTGTTTTGCAGTAGAATATCTGATGAGTGGGTGGTACCTACCCAGATGAGCTTGCATAAAGCCCTACCACCAGTGAGCACAGATGGCCTAGTGGTTAGAACATGCGAATCTTAACCGATGATCGTGGGTTTAAAATTCATCTCGTGCTTGACGGTGAAGGAAAACATCGTGAGGAAACCTACATGTGTCTAATTTCACTGAAATTCTGCCACATGTGTATTCTACCAACCCGCATTGGTGCAGCGCAGTGGAACAAGCTCCAAAACCTTCTCCTCAAAAGCGAGAGGAGGCCTTATCCCAGCAATAGGACATTTATAGGCTGTTACATATAATATAATATAGTATATGGTTTTATATATTAAATAAATGAATAAATATTTGTTTCAGTATGGTTTTCGAATTAACAATGGAATCACAGTGTTAGGACCAATTGCTATATTTCCTAGGTAAGTTTTATTTTATAGTTATAATAATAGTGAAACCGACAGAAGTTGTATCTATCTATGTATATTTATTTACTTCTGGATATATAAATATGTATGATCTGTGTGCTCAAATATATGCTGATTGTCAAGGCGCACAATTATATGCTGTTGCCTTCAAGAGAGGGGATATGACGGTCGCTCCGGGTCTAACTTAGAGCAAACGTTGTCCGTTGCCGTACAGCGTAGAAATGCGGCCTGTGTTATTGGTAGCTTTGCGTCGGAGAGGAATCTTGAGGGACTTCTTTAAATTAGACATTTTTTAAGAAATATGTATATTTAATTGATATTAGAGTACTTTTTATGTAGCTATTGGTAACAGTATAATGAAAATCCTCAAATACTATAAAAAATAGCTTTGCTCATATTTATATTTCTGTAAATATTTTAATGAAAATAAATTATTGTATTAAGCCTGAAAAAAAATATTAATGGATCAATAAACTTTTGATGTGTTGCCAATAAAATGTGGCTGTAAATAATTTTAACTATTTTTTATGTTTGTAAAATATTTTTTGAATCATATTTCAATTGAAAGCAAATTTTTTTCTCTTCACAACGTGATATAAACCTGCCTATGTAAAAGTGCCAAATCCATGTAAACCATCTTGTTCAGGACAATATTGTCGTGGCAAATACGTACATCAAAGGAAATCAACGAAGCTTCGCTTCGGTTTTTCAAGCTGTTGGAACCAAAGATTGACTTATTGGTAAGAATATCTTATTTCTGAATTTTTTCGTAAAATTTGATTTGGTTCTATTATAAACTTAGGTATAATATTTGTAGCAAGGCACAAAATCAAATGGCCTACCAGGTAAAAATGCCTTCTAGAATTTGTTCATGGATAATATTTTTTTGTTTAACTCGGTTAATACTAGTGGCTTGATAAAAGACCCGGTAAGGTTGAGGACCCGCAGGTTTTAGGTTCAAATCCCAGGTGGGGCAAATAAAAAAGTTATTGGATTTTTCTGTCGAAAATTCTCAGTAGCAGCCCGGAAAATGGAAGTTGAAAGTGTGTACACTCCCGTGTCTCGGAAAGTACGAATATCCCTTGGTCCTGCGCCTGAACTCTTTGCGGTCGTGTCGGATTACCGTCCTATCGGATTATGAGAGTTGGGGAATAGAGAGTGCACCTGTGTTTGTGCCTACACTTGTGCACTATAATATCTCCTGCGCTGTTGGCTAATCTCTCTTGAGATTGGCCGCCGTGGCTGAAATCGGTCCCGAGGACATTACTTTATCAAATCGATATGAGCCCGTGGAATATTCCCTAGAACACGTAAATCTAAACTGTAGATTGCAGGTTAAACCTGGGCAAGCACTATTGAATTTTCATATTAAATTCTGTTTATAAATTATTTTTTTATATTATTAATATATTCTTCGTTACTAATATTATTTTATTTTCAGATAATAGGCTTAGAAACGAATGATAGAAAAGTTATAAATTCCGTATTCAAAGCGTCAAGAGAAGCAAAACTGAATGTTGAGATATTGCAAACGGAGCACGCCTGTTCCACTTTCAACTTCTTAAACGCAGAGGGGAGGTAAGTTACCTAATTTATTTATTAGTGTGGGTTTGTTGTGCAAACTTAATAGTAACATTATTTATTGATTATACTAAGCAAAGTATATTTTTCAACATCCTGTATATAGATCAATATCATTCTGTATAAAATAATTTAATCTAAAATTTCCTGTCACTAAATCTCGTCATAATATAGCCCAAGTTGTTTTTTTTTTCTAATTTTATTTTTTTAATTTTCAGGTCGATCGCTGGAGCTTTACTGCCTCCCCTCCACATTGATATGAATGAAAATGATATGTTGCGAACCAAACTGCACTATCAAAATGTTTTCGAGAAAGGTCTCAATTAAAACATCCGTATAAATGTCAACAAGATATATTAAGATATATATTTGGGTAGATACCGCATGGTTCACACATCTCATGTTCTACCGACTAAGCAATACTTAGTATTGCAGTGTTCCAGTTGGAAGGGTGAGTGACTACTGGTAGTGTACTGGCACAAGGGATATAATACGTTGATAGTTTAACAGTGCCATGTTAAATTAAAAAAAAAAGTTGATTGTCTATGGTTAGTTTATTTTGAATTCATTTTGATAGTCACATCTCTATTACTGACATTACATAATAATGTCCTCGATTATTAAATATTCACAACAATAATTTTTCAATCAGAAACGCGTTGACAAGACAAAATTTACGAATTTTCCTTTTGCAGAAATGCAGCTTAAGGATTTTATATTAATTTATTTAGTTCAGAATAGTTTTAGCATAGATAATTAAAAAAATATATTATTTCACAAAAAATGTTAAAAATATTTTATAAAATACATTATGTAAATATTAGGTTATATAGTGAAATATAGATTATTAAAGTATTTGTTTTATTTATATTTATTTTACATAAAAAATAACCTATTTTTATTGAGAACGCACTTTTTAGTAACAAATACACACCAATACATACATATATGTACGTACATAAACATTAAGGGTTTAAATGAACAGGCTCTTATGTTATTACAGATGATCTACAAAGCTTGCATTCATTTCTGGTTTTTGGGGATAACCAAGTTCTGTGGGAATCTTACTTTCTAAGACCTTTGTGAAAATCTTCCTCGGTACGGATCTGAGAGGCACTAGAATCGTTTTCACACCTTGATATGTCCTGTGTGCATATCCTTAAGTGGTCTGTAACAGGTCACGCGAGACACCCCACGAGTTCACGACTCGAGGCCACTTAATTGTAACCTATATATACGCCTAGAAATTCCTTTTTCTCTCCGATTTTAATAATTAACAGATATTGTTCTCTTATAATAGTTATGTTTAAAGTGATGAAGTTTTTTTTTTTTTAATATTAAGTCCGGGCATTTACTCACCGACGTCAGATTAGCATAAATAAAAATAAAAAAAATCCTGAAAATTAAGATTTTATTTCAACAACACTAACGCTATTTTGTAACATAATACATTATACTTATAATTTAAACAACATTCTATTGTAAATTAATTACAACAATAAATTAATATTTTGAAACAAACCTCCAGTTTCTGATAAACGTCAAATTGACTTATTTAATTTTAATCTGTTAATTCAGATTACTGTCACTAGATGGCGTTGATTTCATTCTATACAATACGCTATCGTAAATGTAAAAAAAAAAATTACGCACTAGCAACACTGAATTTCAATTGGTCGATGGCAACGATGACGTAACACGCGACCAATTAGCATTAAGTATTTGGTTAACCGACTTTCAAAACGTCACTTTATGTGATGAATTGTTCATTAAAAAATTAAATATATTCAATGTCAAAAAACAAAACTTCTGTACTTGATGCGTTAAATAATTGAACATATTTTGTTATCAGTATAATGAAAATTAATAGCAATTTTGAAAAAAAAATGATGTAAATTACCTGAAACAAAAATTAGGCACTGTTTTTTTTAATCTGTATTTAAGTATAGTCAATTCCAACGACAGAAGTAAATAGAAATAAACAACTTTGACATTGAATCGACACGATAGAAATAAAGCTAAACAAAGCTTAGATTTACATATTCCACGCGATTCGCTAATAGCTCTGCTGTATTGTACACTACAAACAGTTCTCGATTAATATATCTTTATTTATAATACAACACTAATCCACTTAACTACTTATATACAGTTTAATTTAACTTCCAAAGTTCCGATAACAATTTCGCCAACATTATCATTTATAACAATATGTGGATATTATTTAAAGTAAATTCTGCCAGATTTGTATCCCACCGACCCGCATGGGAGCAGCGTGGTGGCGGAAGCTTTAAACTTTCTCTAATATGAGAGAAGGCCCAACAGGGGGACAGTACTGTGTAGATGTCAATTCAAGGTCAAAGTTGGTCCTTCAGCGGCGGCGCTCACAGGAAGTGCGCGGCGACGCCGAGCTGCAGGCCGGGCGCGGGCACGTCGCCGGCGCGCGCGCGCAGCGGCACGCAGTAGTTGAGCTCCACGCGCGCCGCGCCGCCCAGCCGCAGCGCCACGCCCGCACCGCACGACACGCGCGCCTCCCACAGCCCCTCCAGCGCCGACGCGCTCTCCTCTGCCGGGGACGACACCTTACTTATTGCGAGCGAGTACTTATCTCATGTTTCATTATCGAATTTGAGATTAAATTGATTAAAAAGATACAATAGTATCATTTAAGGCGGAATTGGACCCGCGTTAGTTATCTTATCTAGATCGATAATGTGATTGAAAATAAATTTGATTACGATTACAGATGAATAATTAAATTATTATTAAAATTAATCACCGAATATGATTAACTTTAATCTGTAATCGTGATCGCTGATTACAGATTGTAAACTACATTCGCATCTTATTTGCATTAGCGTAACATCAGTTTTAATTTATACCAATTATAAATGCCTATAATGGGTGTATCACACTAGACTCGCTTACTATTATCATAATTTTTTGTTGTTATTAATATTATGAACCAACGGCATAGATGACATTCCTTATATATATAATAATATTATATATGTAAATATTGTGTTTTTATTGTATTGAAGCAAATTTCATTCTTCATTTGCTAAAAAAAAAAATCGCCATTTTAAACTGTACCTCCTTTGTTGTGTTACAATATTTTGACGTGTCGTCACTTTGACATTTCTATAAGAGCGACAAAGCGCGTCATAGGGTGTCCTACTCTCACGTTTTTTATTACCCTGGTTTTGTTTTTAATACTTAATATATATTCTTTAATAAAGCTAATAATTACATTCAATTTCAATAACATTAATCAATTTAAACGTTTACTGCCTTACTTATAAACGTTGCTTAGCGACTGTTTAATTAAACACTAGTTTCTCCCGTTCTATCATTATTGATTTGACATTCGAAAGAAGAAGACGCAGCATCGTTTAACTAATCACTCGCTAAAAAACGTTATAAGTAAGGCCGTTAATAATCAATTCATTCTACCGCAAAACAGCAGTACTTGGTATTGTTGTATTCCGGTTTGAAGGGTGAGTGAGCCAGGGTAATTACAGGCACAGGGGACATAACATCTTAGTTCCCAAGGTTGGTGGCGCATTGGCGATGTAAGCGAGCGAGTGTTACAAAGCACTGCCAATGTCTAAGGGCGTTGGTGACCACTTACCATCAGGTGGCCCATATGCTCGTCCATCTACCTATTCTATAAAAAAAAAACTTACCGGGATGTGCGAGACAGCCGGCATTTAGGAACAAGTGCGATCGGAACAGTTCCCCTAACCCCCCCTTGCCCGGTTGGAAGGGAAGAGGAGCGTAGATGTGCAGTCCGGACGCCCAATATGCCTGTGTAGGAAATATATATTTACTATTTAAGTATATGTAACGAGTAAAGTGAAGTGGGGAGCAAGTGTAGAGGTGTGAAGTGTGAGGCGGGTAGAGGAGAGGTGGAGATAGTGATAGGGATTGTATGGGGTATATAAATGCCTTGCTCGGGAGGTAATGATTCATTACGCAAAGTTAAATTGTCTGTATAATAACAACCGGTTATATTGTTATAAAAGTTATTTATAATTATAAATACTGCAATAAAAAAGTGATTTGCGAAAATAAGCATCTTTATTTTTCCCTGACTTCGTAACATTTATTTTACATAAACCATACTATGAGACATTTTTAATCTAAATAAAAAAAAAAATTATATTAGAACATATTGGAAATAAGAAGTAGGACAGAAGCAATTTAAAGCAGGTCTGTCTCACGCGAAACGTAACGCATGGTCGCACTAGTCAGACCACAAATGCGTATTATTGTGTACTCACCGTTCCACCCAACGCATGGTTATCACAGTGCGGCCCGACGCCACGTTGCCTGAACCCGCGCACGGTCGCCGGCCCCCCCAAATAGAAGTGGTCGGGTATGTCCGTACCGTACACATCGTGGAGTACGCCGAGAGCCCCTGACGCTTGGATCACCTAAAAACGAGACATTTTGTTATATCCTTAATTTTGCTGGTGTATTAATTCAACCCTGGTAAGCACCAATTATTTCGCATGTGCTTGATTTGTGTTTATAATTCATTACAGGTGTTGAAGGAGACTTTTGTGAGGAAACCTGCATGGTTTCTATAAAAATACACTACATACATATGTAACCACCAAACCGTTGGGACTATGTGGTGGAATAAATTCCAAACGTTCACCTCAAAAGCTTAGCCCAGCAGTAGGACATTTATTTATTTATTTTATTTTGGACAGCCAACATTAGATACATTAGATATAATAATAATAATATCCCGGGACATTATTCACACACGGCCATCTGATCCCAAACTAAGCAGAGCTCGTACTATGGACACCAGACAACTGATATACTACATATACTACTTTTCTTTTGTAAATACATACTTATATAGATAATTACACCCAGACTCAGGACAAACAGACGTGTTCATGCACACAAATGTCTGTCCTGGGTGGGAATCGAACCCACAACCTTCGTCGTGAAAGGCAAGTATCTCCCAACCACGCCAACAGGCCCGTCGATAATATATATATATAATAATATCGATATACAGTTAAATAGAGGTTTAAAAGGTATTTCGAATTATACAGGGGGTGACAATAATAAAGCGGGTCGGTTTCTTGCTAAAATTCTTATGGTATTAATATCTGCACATAACCCAAAAAAAAAACCTTTAGTCGGCCTTTTCTACTTACACGGGTTGAGATAGCGTGATCTCCGAGTAGAAACTCAACCGAAGACAAAAAATCACGTGCATTTAAGATAAAACAAAAAAAAAAAACAACACCCTGCTCTCCTCAAATCAAGATTCTATACTCACAACACCAGGTGCGACCTCCTTGTTCGCCTCCGCCTGCAACTCCGTCCGTATATTGGCCACACCGCCCCCGAGCCCCGCCAGCTCGCTGGTGAACTGCACCCACGTGCCGCGCGTCGGGAACACGACCTCGTCGCGATGGTCCACCGTCACGATGTGGCGGATGACCGATTTCATTTGGGGACCTTTTTGGGTTTACGAGACTTTAACGTAAACGAGAAAGAAATAGGCTTTCAGCCATAAAATTTAGAAGAATATTAGGTATGTATGTAATTAAAATATTGTAGTAATTGTTTTGTTGTTCAAAACCGAAATATTGCAATTATTGTGACGAAAGCTTTAAAAATACATGATAACTTCCAAAAACAAAACATCAATCAACGCAATAATATACGAGTTTTCAGAGCATTTTTATCCTGGACTCCTTATCCTCTATATAGTACCTAAAGAAAAGATCGCAATTTAGATCCGGCTTCTATACATATCTATTTATTTATTTATTTTATTTATTAATCATAATCAGCGGTCAATACACTTCCAGATGTAACAATAAAAACACATTCAGATTTAACAAAGTATGCGACAATATTTACAATACATGTTTTTTTTATATTACTTAAAACAGATTATAATACTAAAATTGTTAACTACATTTTTATGAAAAAAAAATCGAAATAAAGCAATAAATCAAGAATATATTCACATTTTATTCTGTTTAAAACGGTTCGACACTATATTAGAAATTTACTTCTCAAATATAGCAGACATACGTCCCGTCTCCTTCATTCGCATGGCGAATTCTTAATGACAGAACGAGAGAAGGCATATTGAGGCATTCACTGAGAGAACTATAAAGCTACTCTACTAAAGACAAATCAAATATAGCAGACATACGTTCCGTCTCCTTCATTCGCATGGCGAATGTTTAATGACAGAACGAGAGAAGGCATATTGAGGCATACACTGAGAGAACTATAAAGCTACTCTACTAAAGACAAATCAAATATAGCAGACACACGTTCCGTCTTCTTCATTCGCATGGCGAATTCTTAATGACAGAACGAGAGAAGGCATATTGAGGCATTCACTGAGAGAACTATAAAGCTACTCTACTAAAGACAAATCAAATATAGCAGACATACGTTCCGTCTTCTTCATTCGCATGGCGAATTCTTAATGACAGAACGAGAGAAGGCATATTGAGGCATACACTGAGAGAACTATAAAGCTATACGACTCACCGCTGCTCTCCCGCACTTTGAAGCTTGTCGACTTGCTGAGAACCGACGTGTCTCGGACGATCCCCTCCCATTGCAAATTATGTTTCGTCTACAACAATCACAATCACCTTATATCCGACCATATTCTAGAACGATCAGTTTTACTTACGTATAGTAATTTTTTTTTATAAAATAGGAAGGCGGACGAGTATATGAACCACCTGATGGTAAGTGGTCACCAAACGCTCTTAGACATTGGCACTGTAAGAAATGTTAACCATCGCTTACATCGCCACTGCGCCACCAACCTTATGACCTAAGATTTTATGCCTTCCTATTCTATAAAAAAAAGATGATAAATAAACAAAGCGATGCTGTTCGCTTGCCGCTCATTTCAAAGTACATTTAATTACGATATGACATTCGACAATCCGGTTAACGCTAGTATTGACCGGCTAGTTGAACTTACCGCAGGGGAAGTCCGGAAGGCGATGTCCAATAGCAGACCGCGGTCCAGCAGTTTGTATCCCGACCACGGGTACTCGTGATTCTGTTGGTACACTGTAGCTGACAAGCTGTTGAATGATATTTATCTTTACTTTTACTTTTTTTTTTATATAGAAAAGGAAGGTGGACGAGCATATGGGCCTCCTGATGGTAAGTGGACACCAACGCCCTTAGACATTGGCATTGTAAGAAATGTTGTCCATCGCTTAAATCGCCAATGCGCCACCAACCTTGGGAACTAATATGTTATGTCCCGTGTGCCTGTAATTACACTGGCTCACTCACCCTTCAAACCGGAACACAACAATACCAAGTACTGCTGTTTTGCGGCAAAATATCTGATGAGTGGGTGGTACCTACCCAGACGAGCTTTCACAAAGCTCTACCACCAGTAGAGTAGAGTTACAGTATATATAGATTATTTTAACATCGTATTATAAAAAAAATTGAGAATAGAGTTACTGGCTATATATTAAAATTCGATACCCGACTTGTCATCATTACTGTCGCCACTTACTTTACGCCACCAGCTTTACGTTTAATTATGATCAGGAGTAATTGGGAATACAATTAGCTATTATTTATTCAAAAAAAGAATGTCCCATTAGTTAACGAAGCCCGTCTGGGTGAGCACGAGGGACATAACATCTTAGTGTCCAAGGTCGCTCCCCTCCAGTTTCTGCATCGGGATCCGAATAGTTACGACACTGCAATAAAGTTTATAAACGAATCGTGCGTGTAACTCACACGGGGGTGAGCGGGCTGTGCGGGTAGGGCTTCATCGCGGACATGTTGAAGTTGGACGAGCTCCGATGCCCCAAGCTGTACTCCATGGCGACCCTCTCTCCGCGACCCAGCACGTTCGGTAGTTTAGCGCCTGCAACCGTGCTTCGGTTTTGTATATCGCTCCAATCGAAGAAGGAATAAAGATAAACGAACCTTCGTAGCCGTACCGTAACAGCCTGTGATTTTGGTTTGGAGGTTTACAGTTTATTCCACCACGCTGCTCCAATGCGGTTCGGTAGAATACACATGTGGCAGAATTTCAGTGAAATTAGACACATGCAGGTTTCCTCACGACGTTTTCCTTCACCGTAAAGCACGAGATGAATTATTATCCCAAATTGAGCACGTGAAAATTTAGTGGTGCTTGCCCGGATTCGCGCGTTCTAACCACTTGTAACAATCTTTAATAACCTTTACTTATCACTAACATGGGTGTTGATAATAATTACCGTCATTTTGACAAATAAGTCTCTGCATGTTTTGTCAATCACATGTTACACAAATATTATTGGTCAATAGAGAATTTCGGTTAATTAACAATAAATATTATGATTATAAAATAATTTCAAAAGCACCGATAGTTCATCATAATAAATATACATATTCAACTCACCCAAAACGACATTTCCTTCATTTTCACTAACAGTCGTATTGATACCCCCGACAACACGAGACAGCTCCTTCACTTGAAATGTTACCTAACAAAGGTAAGAGTATGACTTGGTATACTTGGTACAATCTGTGTAGGCACCATCCACTCATCAGATATTTTACCGGTAAGCTGCAATACTTATGAGACTTTAATTAGGCACTAGGGATATAACATTAGTTCCCAAGGTTGGTGGCGATGTCTATCGACAGTGGTGACCACTTACGATCAGTTGGCCTACTTGCTACCTACCTAATTAATACATTAAAAAAAAAGACAATAATGCGTCTCCTTCTTTCGAATTTCAAATCAGTAATGACAAAAAGAGATAAACAACTGCTAGTTGCCAATCAAAAAACAACTTTAAATACATTGGAATAGAATTTGAAATAATTAATTGGAAGATATTCGAGGGCATCGCAGCAACGCGAGCATTCTGCGCACAGCGCACCGGCTGCGCTTGCGCGGGCATGCTCCATACTGCGCATGATATCCGCTGCTAATATTATACAGCATGTTCCATTATACATCTACTAATAGCTTATATTCGTTTATACCTCTAAACCTTCAGGAGTCGCTCCAGGACCGCTTGAAACGTCGATAAAAACACCGATATCCTTAAAACATCCCATTGAGTCAAGGGCTCGTCGTACCTGGCGGAAGGCAAGATTTTTATTGAGCAAAAATATCATAAAATGCTTAAGATAATTATTTACCTATGAGCAGATTTTTAGTGATGTAGTGGTAATAAAGTTTTATGATTATATGGACATATTGGGGAAAAAGATTCAGAACCTAGCTGACCAGCTATGAAAATTCCCAAGAACTCATATAAACATTGTGATATTTTCAATTAGTTTTACCAATAAGCTGAAGACTTTCCTGCTGTTAGACATGTGACCATGTATACGGTTTTTTAATGGGACAGTCCCACTTACATGCTACATGTCCAAAAAACTCAAAAATGTCTCGCTATGACAAAACAGGCCATCAACATTTAGTCCCATATTAATTTAATAAAAAGCCTTTTATTTCTAGTTCTATTTCTAGTCAGATAAAGCCGATTTCCTTGATAGAAAACAATATGCATGACTAAAAAAAAAACTGATTAGTTTGTCAATATCATACTTTATGAGCTCTCAATATGACATCTTCGAAGTCAGTCGCGTGGAACAAGTCATCGACTGTGCTCCGTACGATATCGTCTTTCGTTCTGCTTAGGCCGTCAATGTGGACGCGGTCGACGCGAGCCTGAAAACATTTAAATATTATTTGGAGGATAAACATATATTTTTTTCTCTCATAACATAATGACTGTATAATAATATCTTATTTATCGAAATTTGGTCAAGTCAGTCAATCACAAAGACACACTCCCATATTCTAATAGGAAGAAAATATTACACCAACGGAGACATACCACAAAATTCAAAAATTCATTTTGATAAATAAGTGATTATGAGTATGTAGTAGAAGGTGCATCTATGTTGCATTAGTCACTGTTGAGATTAACCGTTGTACAAAAATTATTCAGGAGCACATTATTATAATAATAAACTATTTATATACAATTTTTTACTCACCCGTACACCATTCAGTTTTATATTGGGCTTAGACAAAGGTTCTTCGAATTCCATGGGTTCGTCAAACTCGAATAGTCCGCCCAAAGAACCGTTATCGCCATTGTGTTCTGCCTACATAAATAAATTAGAATTAGTGTTAATATAGTATACTAACTAATCATCCTAGCTTCGCACAGATTGATAAAAAGAAAAAAATATTTTGAATTGGGTTTGTGTATCCGTTTTTAGTGATCGTCTACATACGTGGGAAGGGGTAACTGTAACAAATTTCAAGTCAATCGGGTGCATAGTTTATGAGATCTTGTGATGAGTAGTATTTCACTTATATATATTAAGTTATATTTTGCTTATATATAATAATAATGGATAATACAAAAATGTGATATACTTTTTTTTTTGGAGTTAGTTTTATGCATTTATTTAAATAAATGTATGCATGCACATAGCACAGTAGACAAATCAAGTAAATTTTAATAGTATTAAGTCCAGAGAAGCCTCACAGAATTTTTATGTGCTTTATTTGTGTTTATAATGAATAATATATAATCTGCTTGTGTTTGCCACATTTATCAACCAACAAGCATTGAAGCAGTTTGGTGAAATAAGCTTCAAACCTTCTCAAGAGAAGCCTTTGCCTCGCAGTGGGACTTTTACTTTAAATTTAAGTGCATACAGAAAATATACTTTATTGATGAAAAATCATATTACTTTAATTTATGGTAGTATATAAGATAACATTCTTATAAACAATATTAATATTTTTTTATTAACATAGGTAGAATACAGTGAATTCACTTTAAGAGATGTTTTTGCATCTGTAGTTAATTTTTGATAATGTTCAATAATATTATAATTATAATAACTAACAATTTTTTATCTTATTTCTAAAATTATGCGACTTTTTTGTTTTTTAAGTGTTTTTAAGCAAGTTTATTTTCGTTCAATTCATTCAAGCACCTTAGATATCAAGTTTTTATTCAGTTATTATTGAATATAACAAAAAAATGCCTTTTATTTTTAAATACGTTGATAGCGATTTTTAACATTTAGATATTAATTATTATTATTTTTTATAAATGGAATTATAACCTTTTTTACTATTTTGAAAGTCAAACGTAAATTGCTTACCTTAGCATGTACCGTTCCCATTTTATACAGTAAAAGTTATGGCAGTGAATTTATATCACAAAAGTATTGTTTAAATTTAATTTAGAATTTTTCTATTTTTAATTACATAAATACACAGTTTTGACAGAGATACTTCATAGACACAACTTCAAATCATTTAAAGTTTACTGATGGCAACTTTATTTAATGTCAAAAGCATAACTACACAAAATTATTTCACGAATAATACGAAATAAATAAATATAATACGAATTACGATTATTTATTTAAATGTCACGTACGGTGATAATTTCTTTTAATTCTGATTAACTTATTTACTGATTTCGCAATGTTTCTTTTTTAATTTATTCTTAATCTATTTTCCTTTTATCAATCAGCTGATGTTTTTCTAATATGGCAATTTTTGTAACATTTATTATTTCTCATTTCTTCTTGTTAAAAAACATTTAATAAAATAAAAGTCAATAAAATATTCTATGATTTTGCAACTTCAATATACCAAATTTGTTCCAATTTACATCCCATTTAACATTATTTTATATTATCTTTGACAGAAACATATTGACAATGTCTTCGCACTGCGAGCTGAATTGTCTGATTGACATTCAGTCAAAGTCTTCGCTGTGGATTTCGTGTTGTTATAATTGTTATTGAAAACCGCGTGCGGTTAATTAAATTTCTACATATATGTAAATATGGATCAAAAAGCCATATACAAATTCTGTAAGAGCTTAGGATGTTGCGAAGCATGTTGTATTCGCTATATTGGAATTAAAAATCCGAATGCTTTTGAAAATGCATCAAAATTTGTTACCAAAGTTTGTTTTCATATTTTACTTTGAATTAACTTAATTTACTTTTTATTACCATTTAATATATATTGCTATTGCAAAATATCTGAAAAAATAACAATTGAATTTTAAATTTAAATATTAAAGAAGAGCTTCATAATTTTGTTAAATATTCAGAAGTTTTTAATTTTGTTGTTTTAGTTCCATGAAGAAAATGAAGTCGAGCCCATTGATACTGATAAAATTACGACTAATGATGTTTCTGCTCATAAAAGTGATGAAAACAGTGCCTCACATAGTAGTAATGTAAGCAATTGTGATGAAAATATCGATAATTCAATAGATAGTAAGGAAAATAATACAAATAATGGCTCAATAGATGTAGCTGCCGCTATATTAGATAGTAATGGCAGTACGTCTCCACCGCACAAGAAACGCAAACTAAATATATGCGTCAGCTGTTTAGGTGTTCTACAAGAGGATAACTGGCAGGAATGCTACCAAATGGTCAAGGAAATATTAGATAAAAAGGGGTGAGTTTTAAATTGTAAAATACCTCAAAAATATAACAATAAAAAATTATTTACTATTGATTAATTCATTGATGATTGTATATAAGGCTTACATTTATAACACAGCATAGTAACAAAATGTACAATGCTATATCTACACACAGAGCCCGAGGTCCTGGGATCAAACCCCATTTCGGGCCAATAAAAAGATATTGGCTTTTTCTCCTCCTTGGCTTCAGGAAACACGTAAAACTGTTCTGTGCCTGAACTCTTTCTGGTTGTGTTGGAATGCTGCCATATTGAGAGTGAGAGTTTCATGGAAGTGAGGGAATAGAGAGTACATATGTGATTGTGATTCTTTATCATAGATTGGTTGCAGAGCTGCTGCAATGCACTGTTAACACGGGTGTCTTATATGTCATGTCTCTTTTGTAGAATAATCGTTGAGAAGGTTGTACCGACACAACAAACAAGCCCGTAACCATTTACTGTATAATGACCCTGATAATAATTAATTATTATATTTTTTTATGTAATTTGATATATTTGTCATTATTTATAGTACTTTTATTATTATCATAGATAAGAAGACACAAATGGATCACCTGATGGTAATGCACCACCACAGGCATTTATTTATTTAAAACTTTTTTGATCACCACAAATCTGTGAAGGCGGTAATTAGTAATCAAAAATATACATTATAACATCAACAAAATAAATACAGAGCTATAATATATATAGTATAAACATATGAATAATAGACATTGGTGCAATATGAAATACTAATCATCCCTTATATCTCTAATGTATGTGATGTTATATCCCTCATGCATTGGATATGCCCCAATACACTGGCTCCCGTCTCTCTTTCTCTCTCTCTCTCTTCTGTCTCTCTTCTAACTCTCTTCTAACACTAACTATCAAAACACTATCTATCTATTTTTGTCTTATAATAAATACATGCTTCACTTCACAGATACGAATGTAACACATTTGCCTGTGCCCTATCAGCACCGATAGCAACATTATTACGAGAAAAGGCTGTCACATTACACCTCGTTGATGAATTCCCTCAGTATGATGCAAGTAAGATAAATTTCTATTCATTTGATAATTTTAACGTTTTCAAGTTCTCTTAATCTATATTCTATTCCAATCGAAGGTGTAATGATAAACACACCCTGGACTTACATATTCCATTCCATGCTTGAATCTTAACCGATGATCGTGGGTTCAAACCCGGCAAGCACCACTGAATTTTCATGTGCATTTGCATTGCATTACTCTTTTATTTAGTAAGTGTCAATAAAATTATAATATTTTCTTACAGAAACACTGACCCCATTAAAGGAAGCGTGGAAGTGGTCGTTTGGAGTGAAACTCGGTGCATATATCAACAAGATGCTGGACTCTGGTGCTATTTCTCCATTACTCATCACTGTTAACATAGACTATGTCGACGAATTACAGGTTAAAGTCATGTTATATATATATATATATGTTGTGTTAAATAATGCTACAGTCCATGCACTATAATAATGGGACAGAAGTTTGTTAATGTATATCGAAAATGACTCCTCGAATAAAGGAGTGGTAGCAAAACAGTTCTGAATTATAACCCAAAAGGATTATGAAGTTTTAGACGGATTACATATATTTTATAAATGTTATAGGTGATGATGTAGACTGGCAAGTGGTCCACCTAAAGTTAAGTGATCACCCCACATAGACTTTGGCATTATAAGAAAACTAAGCTGTTATGTCCCTTGTGCCTGTAGCTACACTGGCTCACTCACCGTTCAAACCGGAACCCAACAATACTTAGCATTGATGCTTGGCGGTTGAATATTTGATGCTTGTAATATGGGCTGTACAAAGCCCTACCACCACAATACCGCATACAAGTAAAATGTTTGTGAGAAATAAATATGAACATGGGGCCTTAAAAAGTTATTGGTTTTTTCTATGGAAAAAGTTTTTTCTTTTATAGGAATTGGAAATATTAAAAACGGTGTCGCCGCAACTGTTCGCGGAGCGCAGCAAACAGAAGAGACGCTTCGTAACCGAATTCACGAGACGGTCCGTCGAACAGGTAACATTATTATCGGTTTTATTTTAAAATAAATCTTTACATACATATAATTGAAATAGAAGATATATCATAAATAATTAAAATTTGATTAATAACATACAAAGCGGTTTAAAAAATTAACAATAATTATGAAGTATAAGTTATACATTCAAATTGATTAGTTATACAGGCCGTATTAATTTAAGTTTTCTTCGCATGTGATTTAAATTTATTAATTGGTAAAGGTAATATGATAGACTGGATGATATCACAACTGTAGAGATTTGTTAGGGTAATAAACAGTGGGTCACAAGGTCACAGGCCATTTGTTTGTGATCAATCGCTGGTGGGCCGATGTGTTCGATTAAGTAACGTGGTGCAGGCGCTGGAGCTGGCCACGCTGTGGTCGCTGTCGGCGGGCGACGCGCTGCGGGCGCCGCACTCGCGCGCCGCTTGTGTGGGCGCCGCATGCGCGCACGCGCCGCTCTACCTCGCCGGCAGGTAATGGGGGGGCAGAAGTCACATGCTTCCTAGTGCCATGTATATTCTATATTATTATAATATATATCGTGTCTACATATTTGTATATATTTCACCGTTATCTCACTTTATGGATTTCTTTACGCAATGGTTGTATGGAAGAAATCGCTACTAAGCAATAAGGCAGGGGAGAAAAGATAAACAAATCATAGATTTACGTATTCCCTGCGATTCGATAATAGCTCTGCTGTATTGTACACTACAAACGGTTCTCGATTAATGTATCTTTATTTATAATACAACACTATTACACTCAACTATTTATAACCAGTTTAATTTTACTTGTAAAGTTCTGGTAACAACTTCGACGATACTCAACACGAATCCATAATGAATACCAAAGATTATATATACAGGGTGACTGTTTGAATACTATCAATATTTAAGGACTTGATATTTGACGACCATATATGACCAAAAAAAATACATATAACATAAATATTAATAAACTTCTAAGTAAAGTTAACCAACAATTATGTAATTAATTACGCGTCATGTGGACACCCTAGCTGCGCTGACGACACAACACAGATAGGTACATTTAGTTATCGCGCGGTACTTTACGGTATATATTTATATATTCGTTACTGGTGGTAGGGCTTTGTGCAAGCCCGTCTGGGTAGGTACCACCCACTCATCAGATATTCTACCGCAAAACAGCAGTACTTATTATTGTTGTGTTCCGGTTTGAAGGGTGAGTGAGCCAGTGTAATTACAGGCACAAGGGACATAACATCTTAGTTCCCGAGGTTGGTGGCGCATTGGCGATGTAAGCGATGGTTAACATTTCATACAATGCCAATGTCTATGGGTGTTGGTGACCACTTACCATCAGGTGGCCCATATGCTCGTCCGCCTACCTACACTATAAAAAAATAATATTTCGACCAATGATAAGATATCAATTCAAGGTCACAGTTGTTTTTTTTTATCCTTACTCCTGTCATCGGAATCGGATTTATATTCTATATAAATAGTTAAATGAAACACACATGTACATACACACCCCACACAAATCTTCTGACACTCCCTTCTAGTATACAGTAAGAACATGAGAGAGGCCACTGATATCTGTAATACAGGTCTTGGGGCCTAGCTCAGAAATCAGGGACTTCATTATAATTTATTACTTTTTATGTGAATAAAGATTATTATTATTATTATTATTATGATAATATGTTCCAGATACATCAAATTAAGTCGCAACCTCCCGCAATCGCCGTGGATTTTGGAGGGAAAAAGAGTGTTGCCGTCGTCGGTACAGGAAATCATATTCGGACCGCTAAATAAATGTTACAAGTAAGTTCGGATTATATATATATATATATATCGGAATTTCGGGAATGAATAAATTAATATATATATATATGTATAAAATATTTCCAGATTCGATCCCGAGGACGCTGACCGTAGATTCAAGTTTATAGCGGCGGGCAGGGAAGACGTGGACGTGAGGTGTCTCGGTGACGGGAGACCCTTTGCTGTCGAGGTAATGATCGGACTTGGTCTATTTTCCAGATATAAGGCCGCAGTTCCCGAGATGCTATGATCGAACTCAAGGTCGGCCCGATAATTTTTTTTGAGTTTTTCCGTCGGAGTCTGGAAAGGGATGTGTGTACAATCCCGTGCCTCGGATAGCACGTAAAGCCGTTGGTCCTAGCCCCTGATTTTTTTCCTATCGTATCGGATTATGAGAGTTAGGGAATAGAGAGTGCACCTGTGTTTGCGCACACACTCGTGCACTATAATATCTCCTGTGCAGTTGGCTAGTCTTGAGATTGGCCGCCGTGGCCGAAATCGGCCTGGAGGACATCAATGTTAACGTGTGTGCGTATTGTTTGCACGTGTTCACGTGTGTGTTGAAAAATGTTTTGTTTTCAGATAAGCGATCCAACGAGACAGCTGACGGCGGAAGAATTGAAGGAAGTATGCGAGGAAATATCGAAGGGAGGTGATGTTGTTGTGAAAGAAATGTCAACAATTACAAAGTAAGTGGATTAAACGTTGCTCAATACAAAGATAATCATCATCATCATCATCATCATCATCATCATCATCATCATCATCATCATCATCATCATCAACAGCCAATCATTGTCCACTGCTAAACATAGGCCTCTCCCAAGGTGCGCCAAAGCTCCCTGTCCTCCGCCTTCCGCATCCAGTCGGTGCCCGCCACCTTCTTAAGGTCATCGGTCCACCTGGCTGGAGGGCGCCCTACGCTGCGTTTGCCGATCCGCGGTCTCCACTCTAAGACTCGTCTGCTCCAACGGCCATCGGTCCTACGACATACGTGACCAGCCCACTGCCACTTCAGCCTACTAATTTTGCAAGCTATGTCGGTGACTCCGAGTCTTTTCCGGATAATCTCATTTCTGATCTTATCCTTCAAAGATACTCCGAGCATAGCTCGCTCCATAGCACGCTGAGCGACTTTGAATTTGTGGACTAGTCCCGCAGTTAGTGTCCACGTTTCGGCACCGTATGTCATGGCAGATAAGACGCATTGATTGAAGACTTTCGTCTTCAAACAATACAAATATAAAACATATAAATACAAAGATAAAAAGGTCGAGAATCCTTCAAAATCTATCCAATAAATAAATATTACTATTTGATTTATACGCATAAAATACGAGCCGGTTGGCGTGATTGGTAGATACATGCCTTTCACGACGAAGGTTGTGGGTTCGATTCCCACCCAGAACAGACATTTGTGTGCATGAACATGTCTGTTTGTCCTGAGTCTGCGTGTAATTATCTATATAAGTATGTATTTACAAAAGAAAAGCAGTATGTGTAGTATATCAGTTGTGTGGTTTGCATAGTACGAGCTCTGCTTAGTTTGGGATCAGACGACCGTGTGTGAATAATGTCCCAGGATATTATTATATTATTATAATTATATTTACTGAACATTTTGAATTTTAAATAAAAAGTAACGAATGTATGGTAGTGTGTGGGGATGGGATCTATGACAGAAAAACGAAAGGAGCGCTGTAGACGATAACCGCCGATAAACACAAAAGAACACCAACCATTCATTTTCTCAATTCAATGTATTATCCATATTGGTTGTAACTGGCTCTCATTGTTCAATATCTGTTCGACCTCAACGCCTTCACAAAATATTAATATAATATGAAATAACATTTAATATGTTTCACAATGGCTTCACTAGATGGCGTTGGGATCGAATTGAATCGTGATGATACTTCGCTCACGGATTAGTACATAGTGTTGTTTAAATTTTAATAAAATTTGTCTTGCTCTGAAGTACGGTGTTTAACTATTCCTGAGTTATGAGAATGTTATGTTTCTTTTAGTTAATTTGTTTACAATTTAATAAATTAATACTTTTTGTTTCTGTTTTTGTTTATTATTTAAATATTTTTTGATTTTGATTTGTAATTGTGTTTGTGAAAGATGTGTTCTCCTGTAATCGGTTGTGCAGTTCGTTTTAAGTTGAAGTGAAAAGAGTTTTTGAATGTGTGTTATATACAACTGTTGGGGATCCTAATAAATAAATATTTTTTTTAATTTTATGGTATTTTTCTTCCAGAGAAGACTTGGTGCAGCTGAAGAAGGGCGAAGAGACGAAGAGTAAAACGTACGAGGCGCTCTGTATAAAATTGTCGCACTCCAAATATGACGTGAGTTTAAAAACAAAGGTGCTCAGCGACGGTCGTAGAAATGGGCTCGTGGTCAGTGGTCACCGTTGCAAGCGATCGATGATGTAACCATTCCTTAACCTTGGGAACTAAGATGTTATGCCCCTTGTGCCTGTACACTGGCTCACCATTCAAATCGGAATTCAATAATACTAAGTAATAGTTCAGCGGTACAATATTTGATGAGCGGTCGATAAGTACCCAGTCGGGCTTGCACAAAGCCCTACTAAAATATTAATTCGTTGTAATTTGCCGCTAGATGGCGCTGAACACACAGACAAGCCGTCTAACGGGGTTGGTTAGTGTAGTAGCTTGTGCTTATGTGTATACAATAAATTTAATATTGGTTTCTGTTCGTATTATAAATTTTCTAGCATCGTTACTTAATATGAACCTTACACTATGTTGTTTATAAATGTACATGTCGGAGGAATACAGGTAGTTTATATTTTGTTAATATTTTTAAATTTTAATTTCATTTTTTGTTATAATTTTTATATTGTTTAAAATCATATATTTTTATTTTATAGTTTTTTATTTGGGAGGTAAAATAATTGATTTGTGTTCTGTTAGATCGGTGTCGCGAACCCGCTGCTCGTTTATTAATTGTCTATTTTTAAATTAACTTTAAGTTGATAAGAACTGTGAAATTATAATTATACGAAATAGTGTAGACTTTGTTTTGAGCTCGCATATTTAATCCAAATGACGCTCACTAAACCTCCGAGGACGAATCTACGACGAGAATGATTCTTCTCCGATATAATGTAATTACAGTATCGCGAGCCAGTCTCGCGTTGCGCGTCCCATTGAAAACTTATTTGGGAATTAACATACCTAATACCGTGACTGTCTTTTATGTAACTCCGCTAACTACAGAGTCCCTAAATACTCGAGTAAAAGGTAGCGACATTCCCCCCCCCCCACTTCTCAACTTGAATTATAATAATGTTATTAATCCCTAGGAGGACCACACCGCACCAATTCGTGTTACGCCGGAGGATATCGAACGTATAAATTCGTACACGAACACGACGGATAAAGACGTCAAAATTGCGTTACAACAGAAAACACCGATAAGAGTGCTACACAGGCGGCCTCTACTCACCAGGAGCCGGGAAATCTTGGAGCTGACGGCCTCGTTGATACCAGGTACGTTAGGGGCATAGTTTTAATATAGGTAAGTAGACTAGCAAATGGACTGCCTGATGGTAAGTGGTCACAAGGCGTCACCAGCTTGGGAACTAAGATTGTTTTCTTTCTAGTTACACTGACTCGTTGATTTATCAAACTGGAACACAACAGTGTTGAGGAGTGTCGTTTATTTTGTTTTAGTTGTTAGCGGTAGTATAAGTGATGAGAGGGTGGTACCTACAGACGGACTTGTTCAATGTCCTACCATCAAGTATTACCACGTTTATAGTAATATAAAGTAAATCAAAACAATTGCAATCTAATAATTGACTCGAAGATATAATGTTTGCATCGCGTGTCGTGCGCAGAGCACCCGCAGCTGTTCGCGCTGCGCGCGCGCACGTCGGCCGGCACGTACGTGAAGGAGTGGGTGCACGGCGAGCTGGGCCGCTCGGCGCCCGCGCTGCCGCACGCGCTGCTGGCGCGCGCCGACCTGCTGGCGCTCGACGTGCGCGCCGTGCACCTCGCCTGGCCGCCGCGCGCCGCCCACAGCTAACGCGCTACTTACTATTCTGAATTCAAATACTATTGATATTAACGTATATTGATAATATTATTTTATTATAAGTCCTACCTGTAATCATTTGTATTTTGTTATTTGATTACAAGTTAAATTAATTAAATATTTTGTATACAATACGTCTTGTTTTATTACAATTAATCGTTTCAATAATTCTTTATTCAAATAGGCTTATGGGCACCTTTGAGTCGTCATGTAACAGTATTGTATTAAATTTAAAGCAAACATCGGCTTATAATGTAGATTCTACCTAGAAGAACTGGCAAGACACTCAGTAGTTACTCATTTTCATCCTTATAATTATATAGCCATAGAGTTCAATTTATGCATATACTGATTGGAAATCAAAATGATACACACATACATAAACACAATAACGTCGTATTTGCGTGTTGTCTGTTTAGTTACAAGTAAGTTTTATTTTTTAAACTGGCAACTCTCGGACGTATTGTCTTTTCTGTGTTATTTTTTGACCAATCTGAAGACAGATTAGCACAAAACATATTATAGTGTACAAGTACTAACTCTTATAATCCGATGGGATGGCATTCCGGCACGACCGGAAAGAGTTCAGGCGCAGGACCAGCGGTTTTACGTGCTTTCCGAGGTGCTCAATAACTCAATAACTTTTTTATTGGCCCGACATATATATATATATATATATGGGAGACAATCATTAATTTAAATTTAAATAAAGCACGGCGCGAACCTTAATAATGACAACATCGCACTGTCATCAAGCTCGAATAAAAGATATACTGCACCAAGTAACTGCCCGCTAAATTTCCAATAATGATAACCTTACGCATAATACCATATCATTAATATCAATATAGTTAGGCGATTCCTTAATCCATACAATAGCGTTGTAAATAAAAGACGCGCGCTAATTTAAAACCGCCATTTTGTTGGTGAACAGAAAGGTAAAGTAATTATTTCAATATTGGCACGACTTATGATTCGTTGATTAGACTTACTTGGATTTTTAAGAGTAATTGAGTGAGTAATTTATATCAATTTGTATGATTTGGTGTTCTATTTTTAAAAATACAAATTCGAGTTTTTTTTTTTAAATCAGTTTCACTCTTGTATGCTTAATATATATCAATTAGTTGGTTAAAATAATATATAAAAACTATTTTTATTATATTTCATTTATTTTGTATTTGATAATAGAACATTTCTTTGTTAAGAACTTTTTTAAACAGTAGTTTTTTCTTCGGCTTCGGTCACAGCTGAATCGCCAGTACTATCTGATATATCTGTAAATATATTGTAAAAAATAAACAAATTGTTAAGAATATCTGATTAGGTAATATCTAATCACAGAAGTAAAAACAAATAAACAATTATGACCTTGAAATGACGTGATATCATTGGTCGACATCTTGAATTATCTATGGTATTCATTATGGATTTGTGAAAATGGCGACTTGAATGTCGGTTAAGTTTTTATCGGAACTTTGGAATTTAAATTAACATAGATGTAAGTATATAAGAAGAATAATGTTTTATTATAAATAAAGATATATTAATCGAGAATCGTTTATAGTACATAATACAGCAGAGCTGTTAGCGAATCGCATGGAATATGTAAATCTAAGCTTCGTTTATTATACTCTTACCATTAGAATATACTTTAGAATCAAATTTTAAGATCACTAATGAAAATTTTATTTCGATTGATCTATAACATTTTGTAATTTTTTTACTACTTCTTCATTGACCAGGAATGTATGTTGCAATGTCTTCCTTGAAAAGATATTAGTCTTGATAGTTGAAGTTAAAAAAGAATGATTTTATCGATAGGAATGACGTATTCAGATCCGCATAGGTGGGCCGGCCGTCAGAGCGTCACGGTAGCATGGCAAGCGATCCCGTGACGCTCCTCGATAAGACGGTAAGGGTCTCGATGGTTTTTAGTAGGTATTCCGATGTTCGGGGCGCAATCGGCGCCTTGGACACCGGCGAAACCCACATACCCCTCCACTGTTGCCGTAGCTTTCCCTACGCGTAATGCGTTTTTCCAGCGTTAAAAAAAAAGGCATGACGTATTGGTTATCTTACCTGGTGCCGATGTTGACGATACCGAGGTAGTACTTGATTTATCTTTAAATAAATTGAATGATTATTTAAAAGTAAACTAGCAGCTAAAGAAATAGCACGTAAGTGTCTCACTGCTGGGCTTTGGTTAAGATTTAAATGTCCTAGCCATTTTGCCCATTATATATATATATATATATATATTTGTAAGATATTAAATTCTTAGCTTAATGGATTTTGATTGAGCAAACTGAGCTCAGATTATTTCTTATGATGTGAATGACAAAAAATATAGGCAAGTTAGAACCAAGCAAGGACAACTTAATTGGTCAAATGGCAGAAATATTATTATTATTATTATTAGTCTTTGTTTATACAACTATATCCTATTAACATATTAATTGTCACTGTGTTAACTGACATCTTATGAAAGATTTCGAGACGAGATCATAGACAATTTTTAGTACTTTTTATAGTTTTGACATATTCCTAATAGATATTACGTTGAATAAATCATACTAGTCGATCCAATAAATCGAAGAATGTGCACTTAAAATCAAGTATTAAATACTATTTAAGTAATATTTGTCAGTACGCCACAGGACCACGTGTGGGTAGGGTCTGTGCGGGATACCTCGCCAATAATTAGTATGTATATAATATAATAATAGAAGATTAATACAGATAACAATACAATGCAAAGCCATAGTAAATATAATAACATACCGTCTTCGGGTGCGTCCGGACTTGATGCCTTCGTGTTTTTACTCGTTGTTGACCAGGGTCTAAAAGAAATATGCAAAAGTTATTTGATACCTCTAATATTTTATAATTATAGATTATATACTATATAGGCTTTTTAGAGAATTTAATGCTGGGCCTTTGCTCTCTATCTTAATGTTTGGAGCTTTTTCCACCACGCAGCTCAACTGCTGCAAATGTGGTAGATTGTCATCCTGGAATTTTCCAACTTAATATTTGCGACTATCACGATTCCGCATCTGGAAAGTAGTAATTTGTTATGTTTAATAAAAAATATATAAAAAACAACTTACATTTTTTTTTTCGTAGTTGGCATTAACCGGACAGCCTTAGCTCTGTTTTCTAGTATGGATCTGTAAATCGTATTAATTTTATTGATGATTCGTTTCATTATTTACTTTGCCTTAATAATTTAAATACAAAAAATTGACATCGATTAAAGCTCATAAATTGATGATGATTTTATAGATTTCGGTCAGCGCCATTCTCAGCTAAGACTGGCCATCAGCGCGGGACATACACGCATGTTAAAACACATGTTAGGAATTTGAGAAATCTGTAAAAAGTCCTAAATTGTCAATGGTTTAAAAAAACAAGACAAAACACATACAGTGACAATAATATACAGAAGAGCACTTCTTATTGACACAGCTTTGTTTATTAAAAAGTAATTAAAAAAGTAACGTAAGTGAGTGAGTCAAGTGCCCCAGAGGATTCCCGCGCGCTTTTTTTCAGAATCGAAGTTAATCTGTAATCGTGATTGAACAATACATATTGAATCGTAAACATTTATCATTAGTCTGATTAAATTTTGCCCAAGTCTGCTATAAAACAACATAATAAAAAATAGAGTATTAAGGATGCGCCAAAATAGTACAGTAACAGCCTGCGAATGTCCCACTGCTGGGCTAAGGCCTCCTCTCCCTTTTTGAGGAGAAGGTTTTGGAGCTTATTACACCACGCTGCTCCAATGAGGGTTGGTGGAATACACATGTGGCAGTATTTTAGTGAAATTAGACACATGCAAGTTTCCTCACAATCTCTATGGGATAATCTCAATGCCTTTGACTAGACAGTACGCCGGAATGCTATTTATAAGGAGGGGTAATACCCGATAACTCTGAATTGGTATATAAATAAGACTAAAGACAAAGTGACAATAATACATAAAAAATAATGAAATATATGGATTAATTTACTTAAGAAGCTTAACGCTTATACTGGCACTTGGCAGTCTCGCTTCCACTGGGTTGCTTACAACGATAATATCTTCCTCATCCAAATGATCATCAAAGCGTTCTGTATCTGCGTAATATTCTCCAGCATCCATGTCATAATAGAAATTGTTATCGTGGTCCTGAAATATGGCATTTAAAACGAAAGAATTTTTAAGCCAAAATGATTTAAATTGGGTTTTTTTAATAGATAAACATTCGGAAAACGTCCACTACCACGAACAGACATTGGCACTAAGAAATTTAAAACATCCCATATGTTTCTAATGCGCAGTAATCCATGTATTTGGCTGGCATTGGCAAGTGTTTGGTACCTTTTCCGTATCCGGTTAGTGGCTACGACATGGAAGCTTAACATTTTCGCATTAATATTAGTTAGGATGAATTTAATAAAAGAAAAATTGATTTACTGACCTTCGCCAAACTAGGAAATGCTTTAAAACTTTGTCCAAAAGACATGAATCGTCTGTTCGACTGCATAGAACGGCGGAGAGCTCGTCTCACGGACTTCGCACCGTCACTCTTTCTGATCAGTGTGATGAGCCGAATTACTGATTCATAATCCCAATCTTGAGAGTCAACGTACCCGAGGGGTGCACGTTCGATTTTCGCTACGAATATAATTTATATATACAATAGGAACAAGTCGTATATACCAAATTTGTATATACATACATAAGAACCGAGTGGTGGTGAGATGTGCTTAAAAACCTTATTGGCAGCAAAATTTGTACCTTTTATGTGGACAATGGGCAAGTTCCTCAGATCTTCAAAAAATTTATTCTTGTGGTATTCCACCATTCGGTCCAACCAACCGGCTCGTCTAATGCTGATACTAGCCATTTCCGTGGTTGCCCATAGCACTGTTAATGCTTTTAGCTAAAATGTAAACGTATCGGTTTTTTTAAATAGTATAAGTACGCAGATTTTTAAAGAAAACTGCGTACTATATAAAAAGACAAGTCTTTCCTAGAATTTCATCATCATTCGGATCATTCAAATTCATTTGTCCCACGAGAAAAGAAATTGCAATACAACGAAAAAATGCTATATGCTGCTAGTAATCTTTCCATTCCACGCGATTATGTTTAGGTCATTTAAATTCTATATAAATATAATGCTAATGTATATTTTATTTAATGTTTTGTTTACTCACGCAGTAAAACATTGTTGTTCCATTACTAAATCGTTAATCACAAAAAACAATTAACAGATGTAATTATACGGACCATTAACATATGATTAATAAATTTAGAAATAAACATTAAAATGTATTATTTAGTTTTTATGGCATTATCGTTGTAATATGTTGTATGTCGTTGTTATAATCATTGTACATATGAAATTTCAGCCACAGTAGTTACAATTCAAAGTAGCTATGGTACTTGCATTAGTTCGATAACAAACTTTTTTTAGCTTGTAGGCATTCTGGGAATACGCTTGTATCTACATTTTTTAAATATATCTTCATTCTTCATTTGAAAATAATCTTATAAAAAATATGTTATTTTCTTAAATACAAATGTTGATGCTTTGATTTTAAATTAAAATAATAATTAATAATTCCGTCGTGTCTAAAAACAATAAATTTTAAGATAAAATAAGTTTGTACAAAGTAATGATAACTTAATGTGATTGAATCAGTATTGTCTAAAAAAAAAAAACGGAACGCGATGTTGATAGTTGACATTGAAGTTTGACATTTTGATATTAGGACGTGTCGAAAGTGCGACCGCCTCCGAACTTAGTTCACGCAAAAAAATACGAAAATTATTTACTCTTTACATATAATAAAATTCGAAAAAGTTAAACGCGTACGCTATCCACTTAGTAAAGCTATTTTTGATAAAAATAAATAGCATATTACTTAGAATATGGAAATATTACTTGCATTTAGAAGTTCGCTTGTTAACAAAGAAAGGATTTTATAAACAATCACTTTGTATTAGATCATTGTGCATGCGAGTGTGAATTGAAGCAAATTTAAGATAAGGAAATATTTCAATTGAATATATTCAAAGCATTTATGAGAGGATATTGCTTGAAATTTATTAAAATGAGCGGTGTAAACAGGGATGCTCCTATCGGTATCCAATGTTTACAAAAACTAAATTCCTGGCTGTGTCCTCGATTTCAAATTAATAAATTACGATGGTAAGTAGTCTTTATTAGATGTTTATTTAAAAGGTTAACTTATATTTTAATATGCTTATGTATTATATTTACTAATATTTAAACTTAGAACATATGTGTATGCAAATCACTATTACAATATAATAATATACACAATATTTCATACACTGCCAATGTCTATCAATAGGCGGTGGTGACAACTTACCATGAAGTAATTCATTTGTCAGGCAATATATTAGGCAGGAAATATAATAGTTCCTTTAAAAAAAAAGCAATATTTGACCACATACTAACAATTCAAGTTCATATAAATTTTCTAAACTAGCTTTCAAGAAAGTTTTTTAATTATAGAAGCTTGTGTGCGAGACGAAAATAAAAATTTTCCTCGAATTATTAGGTGACCCACTTAATAATCACTAGAACGGTTTTGTATGAACAAACTCAACTCTCACCGCAGTACACAAGCACGAAATATCGGATAGTGATATGCGACATTGCGACAAAAAAGCCGAGATGGCCTAGTGGTTAAAACGCGTGAATATTAACCGATGACCGTGGGTTCAAACCCGGGCAAGCACCACTGAATTTTCATGTGCTTAATTTGTGATTATAATTCATCTCGTGCATTACGGTGAAGGAAAACATCGTGAGGAAACCTGCATGTGTCTAATTTCATCGAAATTCTGCCACATGTGTATTCCACCAATCCGCATTGGAGCAGCGTGGTGGAATAAGCTCCAAACCTTCTCCTCAAAAAGAGGAGAGGAGGCCTTTAGCCCAGCAGTGGGACATTCACAGGCTGTTACGGTTACGATTTATAGTCAGGCAGTCAGTCAGATATGTATAGATAAATTAAAGTTACATACCATTTTCTATATAATAGTAACTTAGTAAGATTTCTAAAACACAAAACGATAATAAAGGCATATGAATTATGTATTCAAAAGTTATTATCATTAGCAATTAAGATTATAAATATTAAAGATATCTGTATGTATGTGTATGTCAGATAGTTAACTTTACCATAACTTGACAAAATATCAATTCAAAGAATTGATATTTGATAATAATTTTATCAAAGTGTATTTAAATGGTTTATTGATAAGCATCTGTTGGTAGTTGATATATTTTTTAGTTATTTTTAAACTATTATCATTATTTTAGATTGACTATTGCCTTTTTTAATGGGCATAAAGTTATTATAATAATGCCCTCCAGAGCGATTTCGGTCACAGAGGCAAATCTCAAGGGAGGTTAGCCAACTGCGCAGGACGTATTACAGTGCACAAGTGTATGTGCAAATACAGATTCCCTAACTCTCATATTCCAATGGGATGGCAACCCGACCTGAAGAGTTCAGGCACAGGGCAACGGCTTTACGTGCTTGACATGAGAGTACACATTTCCAGCTTCCAGACTCCGGGCTGCTACTGAGATTCTTCGAGAGAAAACGCAATAACTTTTTATGGACCCGACATGGAATTTGAACTTATGATCTCAAAATCTGCGGCCTTATATCTACCACTAGACCAATGAGGCAGCTAACCTCTCTTGAGACTTGTCGCCATGGAGGAAATCGGTCAGAGGACATCATCATATAAATGATAAAAAAGTCTTGGAATTTCTTTATTTTATGATTGATGTTAGAGAGAAGTTACTGAATTTCTGGCCTGTTATTTTTCATTCTTACAATCCGAACCGAAATTGAAACAACAACTGGTTCCTCCTGACTGGCCTATGCGAGTCTGGCCTTCACCGACAAGTTAACTTGCCGTGTCTAGTTCTTTTTGGCCCAAAGAGCCAGGGTCACAATGACCCAGTGGCTATTGTCGTCGAAGGTAATATGTCCTGTTGATGGTTTGTCTCGTTCGGGTGGTTGTCTAGTCCAGTGTTGGTCGTCGTCCTATCGTCAGTCCTCCAAATCGTCGTCCTCGATGCCCGTGTCGGGGCAATGGTCGGCGACAGTAGGAGCTCACGAGGTTTTGAAATTATCAAAGATTTGCGAGCTTCATCCTCTGTCGCCAAATGTTACTAGCTGTCACTATATTGCAATCGAATCGAAACGTTAGCGTTATAAGTTAGTCCTGGAATTCGTCCTGTTTGGTGTTCAAATTCATTTAAATTTGATTACGCTTATCATATTGCAGCGATACACCCAAACATTTTTTTTTTATATAAAATAGGAAGGCGGACGAGCAAGTGGGCCACCTGATGGTAAGTGGTCACTAACGCCCTTAGCCGTTGGCATTGTAAGAAATGTCAATCATCGCTTACATCGCCAATGCGCCACAAACCTTGGGAACTAAGATTTTATGTCCCTTGTGCCTATAATTACACTGGCTCACTCACCCTTTAAACCGGAACACAACAATATCAAGTACTGCTGTTTTACGGTAGAATATCTGATGAGTGGGTGGTACTTACCCAGATGATCTTGCACAAAGCCCTACCACCAGTATGCCTAATATCATAATGTTATATACCTAAATAATAGATTTAATACATTTTGATTGAATACATTCTCGCCTCGTCGTAAACATTGACACATGCTGCGTTATCGTTTATTTACTTGAATTACATATTTCTATTATATTTATATATTGACTAATGCTCATCCGTTGCTATGTATTTAAATTTTTAACAATAACATAATGTAATAATTGAATATTAACTGATGTAATTGTTCTTTTTTTAAATCCTCTATGTCTCGCTGTTTGGCTAAAGAATCATCTTTTGAGGACATGGTTTGGAGCTTACTCCACACTATTTTGTCGTCGTTATCCAGCACTTTACATATGACTAGTATAATAAAGTATCTTGACTTAGTTGACTGCCTCGTTGGTCTAGTGGCTTGATGTAAGGCCGCAGACCCGAAGGTCCTGGGTTCAATTCCCAGGTCGGGCCAGTAAAAAGTTATCGGGTTTTCCTGTCAGAAAATTCTCAGTAGCAGATGGATCTGGATGTTGGGAGTGTGTACACTCCCGTGCCTCGGAAAGCACGTAAAGCCGTTGTTCCTGCGCCTGACCTCTTTCCGGTCGTGTCGGATTGCCGCTTCGGATTATGAGAGTTAGGGAATAGAGAGTGCATCTGTGTTTGCGCACACACTCGTGCACTATAATATCTCCTGCGCAGTTGGCTAATCTCTCTTGAGATTGGCCGCCGTGGCCGAATTCGGTCAGGAGGACATTATTATTATAATAAAGTATACGAACAAAGAAATATTATGTTTTATATACATATATGTATATATATATATATATATATATGTATGAGTGATTCATATTGAGCTGATTATATATTTATCGGTCAGTCGGTGTTATCGCATTATTTATAATTGTTATGTTAGGTTTGTCTATTGATTAAATAACTATTATGTTGACGTGAAACATATATTGGTGCGTCGGGAGTAAAACCGACTCGTATGCCGCGCCGGTAAACGGCGTGACGTAATCTCATGACGTCATACACTCCGCTCCCTACTTCTTCGTGTGTTTGAGGCGCGTGTACTATACTTCGTTGCTATATATTATGAAAATCGTAATTATTTTTATATTGAAACTACGGTTTTTATTTATATGATTATGTTTTATTTTCCTTAATAATTAATAATCCACATCTGCCGGGCGTCTCATAACGGTCAAATTTATCATATTAAATTTCTTCCCTTAGTTATAAGTTTTTATTGAACAACAAGACATTATGAGTAAGAAAACTACTGAAAATAATTTAAACGAATTTGTAAATCGAATTACTGACTTGGAGAATGGTTATCAGGTCGATATTTTGTATACAGACTCTAAAGCGTTTGACAAGATTTCTCACAACTCCTTCGTAGATTAAATATGGTGACATTCTACCATGGTTGATTTCTTACGAGATCGAAGTCAAACGGTTCCAATGAAGGGATATTCTTTATTTGTTTATGTTATATCAGGTGTGCCTTAAGGATCTCGTTTCGGACCTCTTCTTTTTAATTTATTTATGAATATAATTAATTTGATATTCGAACATTCTGAAATCTTACTATATGCTGACATGAAAAATGAACTGACCCTCTCGTCATACGTCCTCATACGTTGTGTCGGGTCAGGCGTTAGGTTACCTACGTTACCGTCGTCTTAACAAACAAACAACTATAAAAAAGCAAACAAATTATCTTTTAATTATGTATATATATATACACCAGTATATATATATACCAGTAACAATGTCAATTCTTATTATTTTCAGGTATCAAGCCAGCGTCCTTATCCTAACATACTTCACGTATATGACATATCATTTGACGAGGAAACCGATATCCGTAGTGAAGAGTGTCCTCCATCAAAACTGCAGTGCGTTGACACCACCGCCGGATGTGAGACCTGGTGACGAGCAATGGTGTAACTGGCCACCGTTTAGTAAGTATATAATTATTATAGTCAATGGCGTATATACGGTAACAGACTGTTTATGTCCCACTGCTGGGCTAAGGACTCCTCTCCCTTTTGAGGAGAAGGTTTTGGAGCTTATTCCACCACGCTGCTCCAATGCGTGTTGGTGGAATACACATGTGGTAGAATTTCAATGAAATTAGACACACTCGGGTTGCCTCATGATGTTTTCCTTCACCGTCAAGCAAGAGATGAATTATAATAACAAATTAAGCACATGAAAATTCAGTGGTGCTTGCCTGTTAATATTCACGCGTTCTAACCACAAGGCCGTCTCGGCTTTTTGTCGCAATGTCGCATATCACTATCCGATATTTCGTGCTTGTGTACTGCGGTGAGAGTTGAGTTTGTTCATACAAAACCATTCTGGTGATTATTAAGTGGGTCACCTAATAATTCGAGGAACATTTTTATTTTCGTCTCGCACTCAAGCTTCTATAATTAAAAAACTTTCTTGAAAGCTAGCTTAGAAAATTTATATGAACTTGAATTGTTAGTATGTGGTCAAATATTGCTTTTTTTTTTAAAGGAACTATTATATTTCCTGCCAAATGAGTTACTTCATGGTAATTGGTCACCGCCGCCTATTGATAGACATTGGCAGTGTATGAAATATTATCCAAGCTTGGGAACTAAGTTGATATATCTTACCAGTTTGCACAGTTACCAGACAAATGGTTTGCCATCCCTTTGGATAATGAGAGCAAGGGCATATACTGTACACCTATATTTGCGAACATACTCGTTCTGTATAAGGAGTCTACAAACCAGATAAGTTTGTTGGTGGCTTATGGCGATTTGCACACGCGCGGAGACACTCGAACTATAGCAATCATTAATTGCCAAAAGAAGGTGCATATTTCGTGCCGCTGACAAAGCATCCCAACTAGTAACGAGATGTGAAGTGGCCGATTAATTTGGCTATAATATCAGCTCACAGCATCAGGGGTGTATAGTGTCTTGAAAATGGTTACCGTTTTTTAAATCAGTCTGGAAGATATCATTAAAAAAATAACAAATTTATTAAGACTATTAATATTGATCATAGATAATGTCATTCAAAAGGCGCTTCAGACGTAGCAACATAATATAAAGCTAACATTAGTGTTGTTTCAGACACAAATGATGCTAACACTCTACTTGGTACCCTGGACTCAGCTTTCCTTTTCTCATACGCGGGCGCCATGTTTGTTTCCGGTAAGTATATTTATATAAATATGAATATGTATCTATATGTTTTATATAATAAGCTATACATAACAAGCTAATGGTACATAAATGGAAATTTGAGATCGAATGATCGGTTGGATACCAGTTAAACTTTCAGGAAAATCGTCTTTAAAGACAGTCCATAAGCGACTTTACTATTGACATACAAAATCTTTGAGCTAACGGTACGGTCAGCAGCAAACAACAATTTTGACTGTAGTTTTTTTCAAGCTAGTTTGTTATGCTTTCATGTCTTAAGTACTCGATCGAACATTATGAAATGCAAAACTAAACACTACATTCCTATTTTAATATACATACATAAAATAAAATAAAACAAATACTGGTGGTTGGGCTTTGTGCAAGCTCGTCTGGGTAGGTACCACCCACTCATCAGATATTCTACCGCAAAACAGCAGTACTTGGTATTTTTGTGTTCCGGTTTGAAGGGTGAGTGAACCAGTGTAATTACAGGCACAAGGGACATAAAATCTTAGGTCCCAAGGTTGGTGGCGCATTGGCGATGTAAGCGATGGTTAACATTTCTTACAGTGCCAATGTCTAAGGGCGTTTGGTGACCACTTACCATCAGGTGGCCCATATGCTCGTCCGCCTTCCTATCCTATAAAAAAAAAAGAACATGAATCACAAGAGGAAGATAAATTAATACAATCATGAAAAGAAACAAACTATTGTTTCACCAAACTTTGTCTATTTCATAGGTATGATCGCGGAACGAGTGGATCTCAGGTATTTCCTCTCACTGGGAATGTTGGTGTCTGCGATCTTCTGTTACTTGTTCGGCTTAGGTAGAACCCTGGATATACACGATATATCGTTCTATCTAATTGTACAGGTAAGATATTAAAAAAAACTAGTCAGATTTATGGTGTTAATTTTTTTTATGGGTAGTCTTCCGACACGTATTATTCTTAAAAAAAATTATTATATTATATAAATTTGTATTTTGTATCGCCAGGCGGGTGCCGGTATAGCTCAAACCACAGGATGGCCTGGCACCGTGGCCATTGTCGGCAAATGGTTCGGCAACGCCAAAAAGGGACTCATTTTCGGACTGTGGAATTCCCATACTTCCCTCGGAAACATTTTGGGTATTGACTTATTGGAATAACACACCGTTTTCACACCGTTAACTTAATTTATTAAATTTTTGTTCTACATATTCTTTGTCTAATTTTATCTAGCAATTTTGTTTTTTTTTCTATTGTAATTTTTTTAGTCTAAGAATAAATAATGTAAATCCAAGATATGTATCATAGCTGTGAATTTTGTACATTAAAAATAAATTATATTATATATTGATTTTAAAAACTTAGTCGGCTATGAATCACTTTTTTTTCAGGCACAATAATGGCAGCGGAATATGTCGAAAGCGATTGGTCACTGTCGTTCGTGTATCCAGCGCTAGTGATGGGCATTGTAGCGTTTCTAGTGTTCCTATTCCTAGTGCCAGAACCTAGGAATGTAGGTCTTTCTACTGATAGACAATCCGTAAGTATGTTTTTACTTCTACTGTTAATAATATAATAGTATACTTAGTAAATTTAGCTTCACGATATATAAATATTACTGTTTTTTTTATATTATAGATAGGCGGACGAGCATATGGGCCACCTGTTGGTAAGTGGTCACCAACGCCCATAGACGTTGGCATTGTAAGAAATGTTAACCATCGCTTACATCGCCAATCCGCCACCAACCTCGGGAACTAAGATGTTATGTCCCGTGTGCCTGTAATGTAATTACACTGGCTCACTCACCCTTCAAACCGGAACACAACAATACCAAGTACTGCTGTTTTGCGGTAGAATATCTGATGAGACAAAGCCCTACCAGTAATTTTAGTGTTTTTTAATGTCTATGTTATTTTTACATTTCCAGCCAAGCCGAACCTCACACAGATCAGATGATGAAGATGAAGCCACGCAAGTTATTGTCGGTGATCAGGTATTCATACATTTCTAACAATAATTATAGCGATAACATATATATTAGTATATATAGTACAGACTGTTGTTATTTATAAGGCTAGGTTAATGACCGGAGTTGTGTTTAGTGATCTTTGAATTTTGAAATTAAATATAAAATTAAATAATATTTTATAAAAAAAGATTATAGAATTTTTTGAAGCAGACCGAGTTGATAGTTTCCGAAGATCCAATAAATTAGCTCAATGCTTATTTTGGTTTAAAATCAAGGACATGTTTCTGTTTGTCACGTTAATAGTCTCAGTGAAACTGTGAAGCGAATCTGCTTATATTATTATGTTATATAAAACAACCCCCGAAACGAGCCGCATCTTCCTATATACGTATTATGTATACTGTTTTTTTTTTTAAGCAAAAGGTAAAAATATAACCTTGAAAATATTTTATGAATATATCTCATATAATTCAAATCCATTTTCTTGTCACCTATATATTTATACAGATGGTAAAAAAGATCAACTAATATATATAAGAGGAGTAAATAGGTAATCAACTTCGACTTTATACATTGGTCTAGGTTTAAAATTATCTATGGTATTTAGTATGGATTCGTGAAAAATGTAATTTTGGTCGTCTGTGAAGTTGCTATCGGAACTTTAAAAGTTAAATTTGAATTGTTATAAGTAGGATAGTTTTGTATTATAAATAAATATTTATTAATTAAGCTATTAGCGAGTTTGAAAACGTAAATCTAAGGTTTTTTAATCTGTACTCTTGTCTTTGGAAAATATAATATAAAACTAACTTATTGCACATATCATTTCGATCACATGTTTTTAGTCATACTTTTGTTTTCACTAACATAACTAATTCACAATAAATCACACTTACCTTAAAAAATTACCAAAGGTAAGTTATACCACCATCATTAAATAACAGCATGATTGCAGGCGGCGAGCTTGAGACCGTCTCGACACTCAGCTAATACATCACCGGTAAGCTAGAACTAATATTTTAACCTTAAATCCTTACTAATATTATAAATGTGAAAGTGAGTTTGTCTTTCACGTCTCAACTGCTCAACCGATTGTCGTGAAATTTTGCACACACACAGTCAGGGCACAGAAAATTACATATATAACTGATCGGTCAGGTGATGATGATGAAATATTATTTTATTTATTAAATATGATACACAAAACAGTTTGGCACAGTTAACAGGTAAATTATAATTATACATCAGTTGAGAGCTATGCGACCTTGAACATTTGTACACGTAGTGGTTACAGTGTACAGATAAAAATCACTAAACGTATATAAAATGTAACCAATAGCAAACATAGAAAAGTTAAAAATACCATTTGTCAAGAAAAATATTAGATTGACGGTCCGTTTGGCGTGATTGGTAGATACTTGCCTTTCACGCCGAAGGTTGTGGGTTCGATTCCCACCAGGGACAGACATTTGTTTGCATGAACATGTCTGTTCGTCCTGCGTCTGGGTGTAATTATCTATATAAGTATGTATTTACAAAAGAAAAGTAGTATATGTAGTATATCAGTTGTCTGGTTTCCAAAGTAAGAGCTCTGCTTAGTTTGGGATCAGATGGCCGTGTGTGAATAATGTCCCAGGATATTATTATCAAGTTTTTAAGTGATCTAGTCACTAGACAAATAACGTAAGCTAAACCGGATAATATAGCAATATTACTGATATTGTCTACACACATTGTCATGAGATCTGCACGCCAGCTGCACAATTATTGTTTTAAAGCAGTTTTAGTGCGGTTAGAATAACTTAATCGAAATAGAAAACAGATTGCTTCTACCATGCATGACTTACCTTTTATAAGAGTAACTTACCTTACCTAAGACGAACTTACCTAAAAATGTTAAGAAACGTTTAATTACGAACATAATAATATGAATTAGTGAAGTTTAATATATTTAGTGAATTTATTTTAAGTTTTCCTTTACTATAAGCCAAAGAAACATAGTTATCGACGTTTAAAAGAATAAAAATATTTTTATTTATATATTTGACAAACAAACCAGTTAATGAAACTGACAGATAAGGTAAGTACTTTTCATCGAGAACAAATTCATGTGTTGTTGTTTACAAAAAATATATAGAGACAGTACTTGTTGTATAATACGAAATGTATATAACATAGTATACATAACATTATATATAACACGAGTCAATAGAGAAAATGATATAAAATGGCGGCTTGTACTTGTTAAAGTTATATATATCTTACTAGACAAATATTACATTTTTTTTTATAGAATAGGAAGGCGGACGAGCATATGGGCCACCTGATGGTAAGTGGTCACCAAACGCTCATAGACATTTTCACTGTAAAAAATGTTAACCATCCTTACAACGCCAATGCGCCACCAACCTTGGGACCTAAGGTTTTATGTCCCTTGTGCCTGTAATTACACTGGCTCACTCACACTTCAAACTGGAACACAACATTACCAAGTACTGCTGTTTTGCAGTAAAATATCTGATGAGTGGGTGGTACCTACCCAGACGAGCTGGCACAAAGCCCTACCACCAGTACATAACGATTAGTTTATAATTTAAATTTCGGAACATTATTAGGAGCCGTTGTAAAAGAATTATATATTGTTCGAAAACGGAATTATTATATTTGATCCAGAATCCAGAAATAGAAGTTTCAACTTACAGTTACGTAACAATTTCTGGTAAATTCTTTTTGGTTTTTATCAATTACATAACATTAGCAATCGCACATATCGGTATTGGAAAGCATGCAAATATCATAATATATGTAACTTGGTTCCCCCGTCTCCTTTTTACCACAAACTGCAAGGCGTCGTAACGATCTGCATACGTAGTTGACGTATTTAAGACACGTACGAAACGATTTGCTTCCTCGTTTCTGATCTCGCTAAGGTCTAGAATACGCTCCCGACCTCAGTTTTCCCCACCACCTATAATATGGGTACCTTCAAGTCTAGAGTGAATAGGCATCTTCTAGGCAAGCGCGCTCCACCTTAGACTGTATCTTCACTTTCCATCAGGTGTGATAACAAAGAATAAAAAAAAAGTACGTTAGTTGAAATAAAAACAAATAAACGATATTTTTTTATAAATACTACATCAATTCCAGTATCAACAAGACGATCCAACAGAGGAGACAGCGCTTCTATCTCGTCGGTCGTCTCGCTCTCAAGGCGCTGTCTCGCTCACTCGCGCGCTGGCTATACCCGGAGTGATTGAGTTCTCCCTCTCGCTGTTCTTCGCGAAGCTGGTCAGCTATACGTTCCTCTATTGGCTGCCTTTGTACATTAAATCATCGAGTAAGTAAATTGCATTTATTAATAATATTTTTATGTATATTTATCTTATAGGTAAGCGGTCATAGTTTATGGATATTGGGGCTCATCCCTTACATCGCCGATACGCCACCAACCTTGGGAATTAAGATGTTATGTCCCTTGTGCCTGCAATTACACTGGCTCACTCACCCTTCAAACCCGAACACAACGATACCAAGTATTGCTGTTTTGCGGTACAATATCTAAGATTATAATGAATAACGGAATTTAAATTCACAAAAACACCTCAAAACTTACCGTACCAGCCTGCAAATGTCCCACTGCTGGGCAAAAGGCCTCCTCTCCCTTTTTGAGGAGAAGGTTTGGAGCTTATTCCATCACGCTGCTCCAATGCGGGTTGATGGAACAGAACATGTGGCAGAATTTCGGTGAAATTAGACACATGCAGGTTTCCTCACGACGTTTTCCTTCACCGCCAAGCACGAGATGAATTATAATCACAAATTAAACACATGAGAATTCAGCGGTGCTTGCCCTTGCTTGGGTTTGAACCCACGATCATCGGTTAAGATTCACGCGTTCTTACCACTGGGCCATCTCGGCTCTTCAAAACTTACACGTGAGTTAAAATAAAATAATTGTATTTTTTTTTTAGTATACATTTATCCAAACATTATAAACGATGTGGGTTTGACTCTTTGTTACCCTTTCACATCTTAACTATTCAACCGACGATAGTGAAGATATACATACAAGTTGCCAGTGGTACGGAAAAGGACAAAGGATACCGACACCTGCTCCCTTACGATGTATTCTTCTCGAGATAAGGAAGCAAAAGAAACTATCGACTGGCGCTTAAAAACACCAGGGAATACTCCTAATCGTCTCCTTGTCTTCCAGCGACGCTGACTCCGAAGCAGTCGGGCGAGCTGAGCACGTCGTTCGACGTGGGCGGGGTGATGGGCGCGGCTCTGGCGGGGCTGCTGGCGGACTGCGTGGGCGCGCCCGCGCTCGTCTGCGCCGCTTTCTACGCGCTCGCCGCGCCCGCTGTGAGGCTTCCATATTGTACTCGTATAGGGAATAACCTGACCCTTCTAAAGATACCTAGCTCCCTTGGGAGGAATCTGGGTTATGTCATTCTTATCCATTAAAACCTGTACGCTTTTCGTCCGGTGCTCGGAGCTCATTCGGAAAAACTCCTCAGACGGTGTTTATACCGACCTTCCGGGTTACAGATAGAACTAATCCAATGGATATCCTTTAGCATAACAAACTATACGACAGTGGGATACCTGGTATCCCAGCACCACTAGATAATGCTTCTCAATGTTTGTCCGGTTATGAATGTCTTAGTTTTTTTTTCCCCAAATAAATAGGATAATGTCTTTTGTGTTTTAATCGTGACGTATCGTTCCAGCTGCTGGCGTACCAGTCGTGGGGGGCCAGCTCGTACGTGCTGAACGTGGCGCTGCTGGTGGTGGCAGGCGTGCTCGTCAACGGCCCATATGCGCTCATCACCACCGCCGTCAGCGCGGAACTCGGTAACTATGACTATGAACTATGTTCTTTCAGTAATAATAAAGATCTCTTTAAACTGAAATATTGTTCAGGAACGCACAGTAGTCTCGCCGGCGATGCGCAGGCGCTCGCCACCGTCACCGCCATCATCGACGGCACCGGCAGCATTGGTGAGTCACGAACAATATTAGCGCTACGTGCCAGCCTTGAATGTGCGCTTTGAAGGGCGAGTGAGCCAGTGTAACGGATATAACGTCTTAGTTCCTACGTAATGGGGATGAGTATGTGTAGTTACCGTTCACCATCAATGGGCCCGTTTACACGTCTCTCTTCTAGCTACGAAGTTATATATAAACGTATTTCGGTATATTTTTTGAGATTAATATACTTCGAGGTTGTTTAACCGATCGACCGAATATTTTACAATACATAATCGATACAGGCTGATAAAAATTCTAAGTGTATTAAAAAAATAATATCTAAAACAATAATAAAAATGAAAAAAGATTATAATATGAAAACAGAAGTTTGTAAATATAAAATTAAGAAAAAAAATAGATTTCCCGTACCGGGAATCGAACCCGAGCCTCCTGGGTGAAAGCCAGGTATCCTAGCCACTAGACCATACGGGAGATAAATGAAATGTTGAAATACTAGATTACTAAATAAATTGTGGGCGAAGTAATCTTGAACGACCTTGAGAAACTTATTTTTAAAGAAAAGTAAAATTAATGATAAAAATTGTTGGAATTATTAATGTAAAAAAAAATGGTACATGAGATGGTAACCGTGTATCTGTATGGTTTAGGAAGTTTTGTCGGTAACCTTTTTTTTTTAAATTAAACCTACTTGGGCCTGTTTTTTCGGACACAAACTTTTTTAATAATTATGGAAATTAATTAAGCAATTATTATTTTACAATTATAATTAGTCTATATCGATTTATAATTTGCCGTGTGTGGGTATTTTCTGTTAGGCATTACAAAAAAAACTATCTGTCAAATATTATTAATAAATATTCTATCAAAAACTGTCTTTGATGTATTATGTAGTAGCCGTTTATAATTATTTTATTAAATATATTTATTTCAATAATATATGTATAACTTTATATGGTAATTTAAGAAGATTATTTAATACATTATTTTTATTATTAGTTTCAATTTTTTGACAAAAATCATAAGATTTTTTTTCAAATTTTGAAATTTTTATTTTAATTTTTTCTGGCTAGAGTATAATTTTTCTGAAGCATTTTTAATTATTGACATTTGAAAAAAAACCAGTACTGATATAATGCATTATTTTCCTTGACTATAAATATATATTTATATTAAAATCTCCAGGCGCGGCGGTGGGTCCAATGGTGGCTGGCATCGTGTCTGGCGGCAGTTGGTCTGCGGTGTTTTACATGCTGATCGCGTGTGACCTCATGGCGCTGATGCTGCTCGTGAGGTACCGAGGGCTCCATCATCATCATCGTAGCGTGCTCAAATTTACAATAATATTTTAATTATTGTATAGTATTATATAATATGAATATTTATTCTGTGTATCTATCTGCTATTGTCTTGTATAAGCAATTGTTTATTATTGTTTTTGCCAGCTGAAAACCAGCAGCTTTCGAGCTAGCTTCTTTTGCCTCACAATATTATACTTGTAAATTAAATTGTTATTTTTTTTCTTACTTTTTTAGTCTGTGTCAAAAATTAAATTGTTATAATTTTTTTTTGTTATTTAGTGTATGTCAATGAATTATTTTAATAAATAATGTATGTTTTTGTATTTTCAGGATAGCCAAGTTTGAAATTGTCAAGATATGGCAGGAGAGAAGACTATCCTCGCCAAGATCAGTTCGTATTGAATAGTAATCAGTATTACTAAGTAATAGCCCAATTTTAAATACGGCCTATGGAGTGTCGATATAGGAATTATGTCATATGGAGGAAAGTGCCAACCGAACAGAATATGAAATAAGCATTCTATAAATTAGAATTTCTGAAATTAGATGGTCTAAAATTTATATTTTTGTGTTTTTGACTTGTGATTTATAAATTTTATTAACGGAGTCATTTCATTTACATATTATCTAAATTTATTTATTTAAATCCATTTTCCTCTAACAAGTATTAACATACTTTCAAATAATATAATATTTTTTATATATGTTAAGGGACTCTTTTTATTATACATAAATATCGACCTTACCTCTACACTCCAAAGTCCGTCCGCTGAGAGGATGCGTCCCTGTCGTCTGTCAATTGATCACGACTCGAGTGACACTCTAATATTGAACAGTCTACATAACCTTGTAATTGCGTTGGATTATGTAAAATAATGTGTTTTCTTATTTATAAACGATAATATATTTTATCGTAAACTATTTTTAGTTTCACACACGTTTTTTGTTCAAGTATTAGGTACTGACAACGCGTATATAAAATTTCACCATGATCGTTTAAGAGGTGAAAGTGTAGGTAACAAAACACTTTCTCATTTATTAATATTTGTAAGTTTTCACTTTAAATTTGCATCGTCCGTGATCACATACCAGTCAGGAACATTTTCTTAGCGGTTTATTAATAATAATATTTTACCATTTTTATATATCATGTCGAAAGACTATGTGATATTTTAGTAAACAAATTATAAGTATGAAAGTCGATTTGACTTTAAAATAAAGTTAAGTGTAAATATTCGTGTTGTTTGTAATGTTGTATTTATTCGACAACTGCCCTCTTTTGACAAGCTTTTATTTTCATTATTAAAAAAAAAACTGTCAGTTTTGGATAATCTGTATTTTGACAGCTTACAGCATTTTAAAATGTATTCAAGTGAGGTTAAGATGGTAAACGAAACAAAATATAGTCGTCTAGAAATGGCTGGCAGATTTGAATGAAAACCAATAAATAAGTATTGAGTACAATAAAAAATAGACTTTTTCTGATATTATAATAAAATATAGCAACGTAGTATACAGTATACGCGCCACACACAGAGACTAGAGCGGCGATGAATGGTGATGACGTCATAAGAGAGGGTGATGCCGTTTGTCACGGCATACGATGTGAAACACACATCAAAAACAAATATTGCTCCATCAAGAATGACATTTTAGCAGAACTGTTACATATCTGCACTTGTACGTATGTGTAGGGCTAATCTTACATTTGAACCATATCCACACAACCGATTGAGCTAAAAATTTTGCGTATTTCTGGATGCTGGTGATATCATCAAAAATACGAAAAATTTTGTGAGTATTCAATATTATACCAATTTAATGTACTTTGTTCAAAATTCCCGCTAAATAAAAGCTTGTATTGTAAGAATTTTGATATAAAGTATGAAATATAATTGTTTCTTAAAAATTAAAAAAAAAAAAAATTGCCATAATTTTGGCAATCTGTATTGTTTGTATTTATATTAAATTTCTATATCGACTGTGTGCTTACACTTCAAACAATTGTTTTATTTCTAAATTTATGCATTGTTGACGGAGCCGGGATTTTCCTAGTAAAATGGGAATCCCCTGGGCTCGGGCTTACAGCTGTACAACTTCGCTTGTTTTTTTTTTAATAATAAAAATCATAGCAGAGTTCAAACCTTATTACAAACTACCTTAAATTCAAAGATATGCAGATTTTCTCGCAAGGTATTCACATATTATATTTAATGTATGTTTTTTATTGATATATGTATGATTTTTTATGTGTAAAAAAATGTATTTATTTAATAACTAAGTTTAATTATAAAATCACCATATCCTCCGAAAATGCTCTTCAAACTCTTCTGCATTTCTTTTATTACTAACATCGAAATGAGCTAAAGCCGTAGTGTCAAGAGGCAATATAAAATGTGACCTGTGGCCGTCACGGTTTGCCGAAGGGAATCGACGAGTTTTTAAAAAAAGTTATAATTAAAGAAAGCTAATCAATATACAGGGTGACTGGTGAATTAGTATCAATACTTAAGGACGTGATATTTGACGACCATATATGACCAAAAAAAATACATATAACATAAATATTAATAAACTTCTAAGTAAAGTTAACCAAAAGTTATGTTATTAATTACGCGTCATGTGGACACCCTAGCTGCGCTGACGACACAACACAGTTAGGTACATTTAGTTATCGCGCGGTACTTTACCTACGTCCAAACGCCGCCGCGTGTTAACAGGGTAGCAGGCTACCTTTGATAAACAAGCATGATCCAATCCCCCTTCATACTTTAAACCTGGCTTAGAACAGGCAAAAATACCAAAATATTTCACTCGTTTAAGCAACAAATTTGTTGACTAGGTAAATGATATGAACTTGGGACAAAAATTAACTGTTTTCCTATCTTGGTATTTCCGGCGTATTTAAAAATGGAATCATACTTATTTACAACGATTGTCAATCATTTAACTACCTATTTACCTACATAACTACACTAACCTTAACAAAAGTTCAAAGTGAGCTCCTGCTCGTGTGATACACAGTTCGGCACGTTTACGCATATTGTCTTTCACACGCTTTAACACGAATGGGTCACTTTACTACTCACAGTACTCACATTATTCTGCATTTGTGTATTGATAAGCCATACCTAATTACTAATGACGGGTCACACTCACACACGAAACATTAGGTATACGCGTAAGATCGATCGCTAGGGGCGCGCGCGCGGGAAGATGGACGAACCTTACGGCGGCGCTCGCCCGACTAACCTACTAATACTAATTAGCCGCGGGGCAGGGGTTGCGGGTGGCAAACAGCACGCCGCACGCGCCGCGGAAATATGTCCACACTTTATTTATTTAAAGTAAATTTTTTGTAAATTTGGTCAAAAATTAAGTACCTATTTTTTTTACATAATTCGAATGAGAATCATGTACCGATTATGCTCCTAAAATATTGATCCTAATTCACCAATCACCCTGTATATGGAGTAAAAATAAATGGATTGCATTTGAAATTCGCATTTTGATTTAACGATGGAGGGGGCGGGCTGTGAGAGTTACTACCCCTCTTGCACCACCCCCCTTCGGATACCCATTAAGTTTTGGATTCAACCTATTGTATAAAATTATTAGCTTTTAATGTTTTGGTGGTGATTGAGTGGTATTTACACTGCAGACATTTCAGATTTAAATGCCATGTTTTTTGAATGGCCTTCTAAGTTGACAGGTCTGTATGGTTGCGGTGAGCTCCCAAGCCCGCATCTGCTGCATCGGTTGTCAAAATAGTGTACAAATAAAACACTAGATGTATATGTTAGTGGTTTTATTTTTATAACCTTATATACAATTTGCTTACTCGCTAAAAATAAATATATATATATATATTTTTTTTTTCATTCACAATACACAATTAACAAAGGAATGTGCAAATGAAAAGGTCATGATTTTTAATTCAGAGAAAATGTCTAATTTTGTAAGAATTTAAATTGATGTTTAATACTCATTAAGCAAGTGCGGTGCATTTTTACATAATCAAAATTCATGCGCACCTTTTAAATTAAAAATGTACTTATTAATTTTAATATATTATGTAAGCAGGTTTATTACTTGAATTTAAAATAATCTATAAATACAGCTTGGTAGAGGATATTAAGAAATTTTAGAGCTAAATCCAGTTGCTACACTGTTGATGAATATGAATAATAATAATCTTATATGAATGAAGGCAACATACATATATTTTTAGATGAGATTTATTTATAATATAATGCATAAATAGAAATTAAGCACATTAAAATGGAATGGTGCTGGTTACGGGTTTGAACCTGTTTCTTTTGTTAAAAATCTACATGTTGTAACTACTGGGCCATCTCAGCTCTTTAATTTACAAACCAGAATTATAAGAAACCATCCGATATAGTAGTATTTATTCGTATCAACTAACTATACCGAATAGCAAGCAACTATGACTCGCCCTGCACTTAATAACATTAAGAAATCAATTTTAAATACATATGCATTGAATAATCTCCAAATCTTAATTAAAAAATCATTTTACACTAATTAAATTGCGATAGATTACATTTATAAGTTCACTAAGCACGTCCTAGAGGCACTATAAAAGATAGAGCATCACCCGTAGCACCCCAGGATACACGCTGCACCTGGAACGCAACAGCCCATGACACTAATGCCACTGCCCAAGTCAAAGCACCTGCACCGCTCATTATCACATCTGTAATTATATAAAATACAGTCAATGAATATTTTGACTGATCTTAACTTTTCTAAGAAAAACTATACACTATAACATCAAAGAAGTAAAGATAACCAAACTGTAGATTTTCATATTCCATGCAATTTTTAATAGGTCTGCAGCGTTATGCACAACCAAAAGTTCCTGATACCATTGATTTCAATCAGTCGTTTTATTGATTTGACGTTTGACCCAATAAACAATTTTTTAGAAAGGCTGTATATATTTATTTATACTACAACACTTATCTTATTATATTTACTTTAATTTTAATACCAAATTTTCATTAACAATGTAAATGCTCATCTCCGTGAGCATATCTTGTCAGAAAATTCCTAGTTCTCTTCATCTTTGACATCTATAATGCATTATTATTCATATGTATATTTGTATGTATGTATGTATGTGTATGTATATATGCGTATATATGTAATAATACATATATATATATATATATATATATATATGTTTTATTCATATATATATTATAGCTGTTTTTTATTTTCTTTGTTGTTGTTATATATGTATGCATGTATATTTTTGATTATTAATTACCGCCTTCACGAATTTCCGCTTAGCCTAAAGGTTGACTGGTAGAGAATGCCTTTAGGCATTAAGTCCGCCTTTTGGCAAAAACTTTTTGGCCACCACATTGTGTAATTTGACAAAAAATTTAAATAAAAAAAAAAACATAATTAATCATTGATCAAGATCGAAAGAATGTTGTTTATCTGTATTTACTTCTGAGATTGAAATAGGTTATAGATGGGTCTAGCACAAAATCTTAGCGCAGGTAATAAAAAAGTAATGTCATTAAAATTAACATACATTTTTTTATTTGCTTCTGTTCATCAAATGGTGGTTTAATAAAGGCCTCCTTGAAAAACCAGATCGAGTTCACCGCCCACACAAACGGCAGCAGCACAAATCCAACTGAAAAGTACAAAGACATTATTAATTTATAATATAAAAGAGACATGCGAAATAATTTTATAATTAATAATAATTTATAATTATATCAGGAACAGATTTTAAACATAAATGCCGTTCTTCTAAGAGACTAATCTATTGTTTAGAAGATATTATAGTAATGTTTGTGTAAATACAGCTGTAGGGCTATGACAACCAGAATAAAATTAGGTGCAGGATGGCTTTACATGCTTTCCGAGGTAAGTGTAAAAGCTGTCATCATCTCAACTCTGGGTTATGGTCCTCTACAGAATTTCTTGACAGAAGAACCGAATAACTTTTATTGGACCGACCTGGATGTTAACCCTCGTCGGATCTGCCGCTTTATAAGATAGCTACGAAAGAGGCAATTAGCAAGAATTAATATTGAAGTATATAATTAACTACAAAACTGGTTGTTTGCAATGAATAAACAATGAAATATTAGCAAACGAATGGAAGGTAATTTCTTTTGTTCATTTGATAAAATGTTTTTTTTTTTGGCTTTACACTGGCTAACTCATCCTTACAACTTAAAATTTAAATAATTGGTATGTAGAACGACTACCAACCTATGACTCAGATGAAACTTTGCGTAGTTTATCAAAGTATTAAAAAACAACTTTATAATTATGCTCAAATTTATGAAAAAACACATCATAAGTATTCCATTTTATATTATTTTTAACGAGTAAGTATTGTATTTAAAATGAAATTATACAACATTGTGTATTAGGACTTAAAAATATAAGAAAACCTACCTTACCTTTAAAGTACCATCTACACAGTTGAAGCTTTTTAGTATTACTCATTCTGTTCAAATCCATTTTATTTTAAAGTTTTTATTGATGTTGTGTATACGAAATAATAAATTTGTTATTTTCATTCACTGTCACAGACACAAAAAGTCAAGAACTTAGAAGGCGGACGTTTACGGTTTGTCATTTGTGATTATGACCAGTGTTGCAAGCTTTTTATGTTGACCGCAGACTCGGAGGTCCTAGCTTCAATTCCCAGGTCGCGCCATTAAAAAGTTATTGAGTTTTTCTGTCAGAAAATTCTCAGTAGCAGCCCGCAGTCTGCAATTTGGAAGTGTGTTCACTCCCGTGCCTCGGAAAGCACGTAAAGCCGTTGGTCCTGTGCCTGAACTCTTCCCGGTCGTGTCGGATTGCCATCCCATCGGATTATGAGAGTTAGGGAATAGAGAGTGCATCTGTGCTTGCTAATCTCTCTTGAGGTAACTAATCTCTCTTTGTATAAACCACAAGAAAACATTAAAAGCCAGTATAGACAGATATAGATAACTTGACTGTCGTGAAATGCACACGCGCCCTTTAATCCATGGCAAAAAAAATAAAATTATTCTATTATTTAATTTATTTCAAGATTTTAGTATTAGATAAAATTATTTAATCTGGAATTGACATTATAAGTTATATAGTTACAATACTTGAATACATAGTTTTGAGTGAATCGGATAAGTCAAAATTAATATTTTATGTTTATGTTACGTTTCGTACATTGTTGTTTCGACGTGCTTAACTAATAAATAATAGATAACGTTAAAATGTAGACGTTATGTTACATATCAAGAAATTTACAATATATTTCAGGCTATTTTATTATAATTATGTTCTACATAACGATATATCGACATCAAAATTATCCAACAATAGTTTGTCTTTCCTTTTTTCTATTCTTCCCTTGGGAAACAATTTCACAAGATAATACATCAGTCATTTTTCGTAAGTAAACACCAGAAGAACACAAAATACACTATTTATTTCATAAAATCTGGAGCAATAGTTAGTGTGGATGGGAATTAAGGATAATCAATTAGGTATTACATTACGTATCTTTCCATTTTAAATCAGTGACAATTGTGCACTGACAAATTTTAGAGGCTTATGAAAAACATTATATAGGTAGGTACGATGCTCCCATAGACAATTATTACTTTTTAACTAGTTTGAAATCTTCCTAACAAGAATGGGATGGTAGAATGATTAAAGGTAGAAACAGTCTGACAGATTTTTTTTTATTTACAATACAATTTACACATCACCATGTATCATCAAGTTACAATTTAAAATAATGCAAGTAGGTATTTACAAAACATAACAACAACAAAATATATAAATGTAATGACAGCAGATGTCAATTTAAATAACCCGTACAAGTACAATGGGAGTACTATATAATGTACTATTCTCAACACCGACTGTTTCCATAAGGCGTAACTTCTGTTTTGCATATCGTCCTTTATGATATATTTTACAACTCCGTAACTCCATACTAAAATAAATTCTTTCATGTGTACAGACGATATATCACAATTGTAGATTATTTTGTCAGTTTCCGATAACTTGTTGTGTAGACTCAGAGTGTTCGCATCGTCGAAGTTCCATTCATTGTTTTTGTAAAATGTAAAAACTGATGAAAGGGATCGCAACAAACTGTATGCCTTTAATAACCTAAAAATAAAAATTATTTAAAATCATTCCCCTAATTTATATGATAAAACACGTAATAGTACTGTACTCGTAAAACACACTTATGAAAAGGCAACAATTATACTTTGCGACAAGGATTTACAACAATTTCAATAATCCAAACAATTTCACAACACACAAGACACAAAGGAGACTATTACTGTACTATATGTGCTTGGTAAATCAAAGCACATATAGTATGTTCTTTGTTTTGTTTATTTAAGTATCTATAGACTAGGCATTGACTACTTAAACGTACTTTTTTTTAACGCTGGAAAAACGCATGACCCGTTTCCCCCACGGGAATAGTGGGGGGTATGTGGGGCTCGCCGGTGTCCAAGGCGCCGAGTGCGCCCCGAACATCGGAATACCCACTAAAAAACCGAGCAGCGATACCCTTTCCGTCTTAACATGGAGGCTCTGACAAAACTAAAACGTAGCCTTGTGGCGTACTTTTAATACCATCTAGTTGAAGATATTGGGATGAGATTGTATTATTGTTTTTTTGGTATTGTGGTATGGTAACAGCCTGTGAATGTCCCACTGCTGGGCTAAGGCCTCCTCTCCCTTTTTGAGAAGATGGTTTTGTAGCTTATTCCACCACGCTGCTCCAATGCGCGTTGGTGGAATACACATGTGGCAGAATTTCAGTGAAATTAGGAGCATGCAGGTCTCCTCACGATGTTTTCCTTTACCGTAAAACACGAGATGAATTATAATCACAAATTAAACACATGAAAATTCAGAGGTGCTTGCCGGGTTTTGAACCCACGGTTATCGGTTAAGATTCACGCGTTCTTACCACTGGGCCATCTCGGCTTGTTACTATTCGTTTTTTTATTTTTTTTTATCCACTATATATTATTTACGTGTTAATTGTCACTGACATAGACTCACACGTAGACGTGGCGGACTATAATCAAGGATACAGGGATGAAACCATAGACAATTTAATATTTTTATAGTTATGACATATTCCTGACAGAGATCATAGTTAATTTGTTTATTTTTAAAGATTTTATACATTCCTAACAAAAATGAGCGTATGGCCGAAATCGGCCAAGAAGAAAATCGTAGCGTCAACGGATTTTTTCTTCATCGAGTCTTTTTCATTATAAGCACTCTGATACTCTTACAATAGTAATAATAATACCTTGCTTTTTGTCCAACCAACAAACAGCACCCATCAAAAATAACAGCAGGAATGTAATGTAATATCAATGATAGTATTAAGTATAGAAACTTGTATGGGGTAACGAATGCGCCGCAATACCATATTGCTTTTGTTGGTATAAGCGCTCTTGCTTCATTATTCACGACATCCACAAGTTCCCCTGTAATATGAAAAGTACAGTTTTTATGTAATAGGTAGGCGGACGGGGAAATGGGCTGCCTTATGTTAAGCGGTCACCAACCCAATAGATATTAACTTTCTAGGAAATGTTAACCATCGCTTGACTGCCTCGTTGGTATAGTGGCTTGATGTAAGGCCGCAGACCCGGAGGTAAAAAAGTTATTGGGTTTTTCTGTCAGAGAATTCTCAGTAACAGCCCGGAGTCTGGAAGTTGGAAGTGTGTTAACTCCCGTGCCTCGGAAAGCACATAAAGCCGTTGGTCCTGCGCCTCAACTCTTTCCGGTCGTATCGCATTGCCGTCCCATCGGTATATGAGAACTAGGGAATAGAGAGTACACCTGTGTTTGCGCACACACTTGTGTACTATAATATCTCCTGCGTAGTTGGCTAATCTCTCTAGATATTGGCCGCCGTGGCCGAAATCGGTCTGGAGGTCATTATTATTATTATAACCAACGCTTTTATCGCCAATGCGCGACCAACCTTGGGAACTAAGATGTTATGTCCCTTGTGCCTTTAATTACTCTGGCTCACTCATCCTTCAAACCGGAACACAACAATATAAGTACTGCTGTTTTGCGGTAGAATATCTGATGAGTGAATGGTACCTACCCAGACGAGCTTGCACAAAGCCCTACCATCAGTAAATATATAATAATAACTGTTTTAACTATTAATTTGTGTTAACTATAAATATGTATTTTTAAGTTTATCTTAAAAATGGTCTTACAAAATTTACACAGTTAAAATTTTGATTACTTAATTAAAAATACCAACAGATCATCATTCATAATTGCGATATAATTCTTTTTATTAAAATACTTACAGAAAGTCAGTGGATTTCTTTTGCCACTAACTGTATAAATAATTGGCTGTCGGTTTTCTGCTATATATCTGTCATGTGTCTCCACCGCTGCAGTTATCATTGTATTGGTTACGATATCCACAGGTACGAAGTCGATTTTTATATTATCAGCCAATACAGTCCGTATAACGCCTAGTCCAAGTCCGAGTATTATCTGAAAAATTGTTAATTTTTTATGTTTTAGGTAGACGGACACGCAAATGGGCCACCTTATGATAAGTGGTCACCAACGCCCATTGACATTGGCGCTGTAAGAAATATTAACCAATCCTTACATCGCCAGTGCGCAACCAACCTTGGGAACTAAGATTCATATCTGATGAATGGGTGATACTTACTCAGACGGGATTGCACAAAGCCCTACCGACTAGTAAAATTAAATAAGTAGAATAACGATAGACTTCTAGGCATATGCCTTTGGGCTTCGCAAAGCAGATGTGATCGTTACCACTAATAGGCTTTCATGGGTGGAGGAGGCAAATTGGAGAAATTCCTTGTAAATAGAACTTATTCTCAGATCAGTCAAAAAAATTTGTCATAAGTATTTTGAGAAAAACTATGTTGATAATTTTCCTCGACCTACACCGACTATTGTCTACAAAATCGTTGTGGACATAAGTTAAGCGTATTTATCAGAAATAAGCACCATCTCGCGGCGTGTTATAACAATGTATAATATAAAAACTTTCTCAATAACAAATACATGTACATGCCAACATTTATAGTGATCGTTAAAACGTATGTCTATTAATTTCAACAAGATGCACCAAAATCTATTTAAATAGATTTGTTTTTGGCACATCAACTCTTATGTAGTATAGGCTTTAGTAGATATTAATGATGGCTGCTCACCCCGCTTGGTCCATACGCATTTTTAACGTCAACCCATCCAAGCGTTGGTTCCCTGTACGCAGATACCACTGAAAGAAAATGGCATGTATGTTATTGCTAGGAATATTTAATTAATGAGATATTAATTGATTAATTAATTAATTGTCTATGATAAATGAAGAGTTACTATATAAACGTATTTGGGAGTACGCTAGTGGGCTATGTGCTAGTATATGTATATACTATGTCAATTGCAATTATATGAGGTAAAATATGATCAAATATATGTAACTAACCAAAAAAAAAAACCTTCCAATATCTACCTACTACATTACATGACATTACATGACTGCCTCGTTGGTCTAGTGGCTTGATATAAGGCCGCAGACTCGGAGGTCCTGGGTTCAATTCCCAGGTCGGGCCAATAAAACGTTATTGGGTTTTTCTGTCAGAAAATTCTCAGTAGCAGCCCGGAGTCTGGAAGTTGGAAGTGTGTTCACTCCCGTGCCTCGGAAAGCACGTAAAGCCGTTGGTCCTGCGCCTGAACTCTTTCCGGTCGTGTCGAATTGCCGTCCCATCGGATTATGAGAGTGAGGGAATAGAGAGTGCACCTGTGTTTGCGCAAACACTTGTGCACTATAATATCTCCTGCGCAGATGGCTAATCTCTCTTGAGATTGGCCGCCATGGCCGAAATCGGTCTGGAGGACATTATTACTACATTACATACAGGTAAAGCGCGACTTTAACAAATCACTAGGGCCTTGAATATCGCAAAACAGACACAACCATCAACGTCTGCCCTCACGAAGCACCGCGCGGCGCGCGCTTACAATGTCAGCGTCGTAACTTTTAAAATATTTGTCCAAATGACAAAGTTTAAAATGACAAAGTTTATCTACTTTAAATATCAGAAGTGATAAAAGTATTTGTTTCGATAAGAACCAATTTGTTAATACAAAGTATGCATTTAGGAAATAAATATCAAATTTTATTGTAATTTCGATTCACTATTTCAGCGATAATGGCTTACACATAAAACATAGATATATGCTGTCGCGGACTTTGTTGTAGAACTATTTAAGAGATACATTTCCACCATACATTATATTATCTTACGGGTTTTGCAACGCACGCCAGAATGGCTCGCAGATAGGAGAATTGTTTTCCGACTTACGTGCCACTTATTTTAATAATTTGGCCAATTTAATCAATAGCTATATAAATTATAGCCTATATGTTATTCTGATGTATGAGCTATATTATTGTAAAGTTTCATTAAAATCCATTCAGTGGTTTTTGCGTGAAAGAGTAACAAACATCCATACAAACTTTCGCGTTTATAATATATAGATACGAAAGTTCTGATAACAAACCTAATATTCAAATTGTCATTTATCTCGAATTCATAATGAAAACCACAGATAATCTATATTCTCTATCTCTATATCTCTATCTATAAATCTTAGACATCCAATGACCAATTCATAGTCAATGTTTATTTTAACTCCTGCCATTGTACTGTAGGTTTCTGCAAGAAACTCTTAGTTATTTTATGATTACGTATATTTATGTTTTTTTATGATACCGATAGCTGGCCGAACGATGCAAATAGGCAAGTCTTCTCCCATTACCCTGACGAGGTCCTCAGCGATTGCTTTTGTGATTACGTAACGGTTTGACCATTGATCCTTGAATCTTAAAAATGAAAATGAAAAAATTTGAATAGTTGTTCGGTATTGTTTATTTTATCATGGAAATCCTATTAACTTCTTTAACAAATTGGCAATAAGCATAACCACTAACGCTGATATTTAATGAATCGTTTCTTAAATATTGTAACCTAAGACTATCGAAGACTATCGAAAGTGCTAAATAGATGATGGAAAATACTCTTTTTGATATATTTGAAATATTAACTTTATACGATCTTGTACTCACGGTTCGATCATGGCATCAAGTTTATCGTCATCCACAGATTCAGCGAGTTTTATCATTGTTTCAGGAGGTATTGGACTCTGGTAGAAATCATCCTTAACATCTCCTTTAATACGATCGTTTGTGGCGTGGGAGTACGCTGTAGACACGTGGACAACCGATCTACGAACATGGGTAATAATTAAATAAATTTTTAAAAGACGAATTAAAGAAGTATATATAAATTAAAGTAAAAAGAAGATTCAGTCAAAATCACGATCGTCTGTAATGGTGACAAGAATGCTAGCAATATATCCTCGTTGAATTATAATTCTGATTCTTTCGAAAAATTAACCAAATGTGAGCTATGAGCTAAAAAAATCCAGAAAAAAAAATCCTTCCAGTTTTGAAATGAACTACATTAGGAGTCATTTTAATTTTATTAGGTTGTTGATTTTGTTACTTGTGTGCCAGAGAAATGACTAGATGAATATTTTTGGAGTAAACACTAATTCTAATATTAATTGAAACGGTTAGTACAATTACTTTGTTTACCATTGTAAGTATATAATAGTATAAATATAAACTAACTTTAAGTGTTTGCAAGCTTTAGCTAATTTAAGCATCTCTCTGGTCCCTCTTATGTTAGTAAAAGTCGCCGATTTCATGGAGTCTTGCATATTTACCAAAGCTGCAACGTGAAATATTACGTTGACCTGAAATAATAGTATAAAATTAAACGAATGAAAATCTTATATTATAACGGTTGCGTTGGAACATTGCTCGACAACGCGATCTATTTCACATCTTACTCTGCGTTAAAGAAAAAAATATTTAGGAAACCTGCATATGTCAGAGCCACATATGCTTCTACCAACCGTAACAGCCTGTGAATGTCCCACTGCTGGGCTAAAGAGCTCCTCTCCCTTTATGAGGAGAGGGTTTGGAGCTTATTCCACCACGCTGCTCCAATGCGGGTTGGTGGAATACACATGTGGCAGAATTTCAGTGAAATTAGACACATGCAGGTTTCCTCACGATGTTTTCCACCGTAAAGCACGAGATGAATTATAATCACAAATTAAGCACATGAAAAGTCAGAGGTGCTTGCCCGGGTTTGAACCCACGATCATCGGTTAAGATTCACGCGTTCTTACCACTGGGCCATCTCGGCTGTTTGTCACCAACCAATGGTGCAGTAAGCCTCAATCCTTATCCTCAAAAGGTGAGGAGATCTAAGAGCCTAAAGAAAAAAATATTTAGGAAACCTGCATATGTCAGAGCCACATATGCTTCTACCAACCGTAACAGCCTGTGAATGTCCCACTGCTGGGCTAAAGAGCTCCTCTCCCTTTATGAGGAGAGATTATTTAAACCGTGTGAGAATCACAGACTGTTAAGTCTTAATATTAACATGAAATGTACCCTGTCCAAATATTCTCTATTTATTCTTAAAAAAATGTCATAGTTACCTCATCACTCAGCCTCGCCCAAGTCTTCTCATCAATACCGAGGTTAACTTCGCTAGAATCGCCTTCTACAATCTCGATTTTGTTAACAATGTTCGGTTGTTCCATAAGAAGTTCCTCGAAAAGCTAAAATGGAAATATTTTACGTAATAAATATAAAAAATGCTTTTTATTGACACGAAGAAGCAGTACCTCGGGTTCAATCATATAATTAGCCGCAAGACCAAAGAAGCATTTTATACATTCATAAATGACTGTGATTATGAAAAGGAATAACATCCAATTAAAATAATCAACAGTGGCTGTTCTTAGTAGCTGTCATTTCTAAGATCAAACTTACACTAGCTTGTGAAAGAGTAAGGGGGGCGTGAGTTATGGTAGGTGTTAGTTAGCTTATGTAGTAAGACAAGGCTTAGATAATTACTGTGAAAAAACCTCTTACGCTTAAATATAAAAAAATGTAACATTCTAACATTTACTAGGAAACTGAGGCCAATATTATTTGATTATAAATTGCAGAATACCTGTCTGGTTAGAGTTTCCGAGATTAGAGATTTGGGTGTTTACTTAGACCAGAAGCTAACTTTTACCTATCATATGAATTATATAACAGCTAAAGCGTATCAAATGCTGGGATTTATTCTTAGATTGACTAAGGAATTTAAATCTTTGCATTCGTTTCATATTTGGTCTCCGTAAATATGATCACATCTCTGACTTTCGCAAAAAGCTCAAGTGGCTCCCAATTCGCTATCGCAGGAATACTCATATACTCCATGTACTTTACTCAATACTCTTTCATCCTTCAACTCCGCTCTATTTAAAAGAGAATTTCAAATTTTTAGGTTCACGTCACAATCGTTCTCTTCGTTCAGAAGATAATTTACTTTTAAAGATCCCTCCTCATTCGACCTCATTCTATACAAACTCTTTTACTGTTCAGGCTATTCGTCTGTGGAACTCTCTTCCTGTTGAAGTAAGACGTGCACAATCACTTGCTTCATTTAAAAATTCCTTGAGACAATACTATCTTGCACTTTAATTGCTGTACTTAATAGAATTATTTACTTATTTTATTGTTTTTTTTTTTTTTTCGCGAGACATTAATTTAATTTTTGTATATTATAATTTGAATTTAATTAGATAGATACATATATGTATGCATTTTATATATCAGGTACTGTACATTATTTTTTATTTTTTTTAATATATTAATATTACACTGTATTTATTTATTATGTTTATATCTTCTCTGTACACCCCTACCTCTTTCTATATCTGTTTTCCTCTACCTTAAGGATGCCTGGAAGAGATCGCTGTGTTAGCGATAAGGCCGCCTATTGTACATCTTTCATCTAACCGTGTATATGTGATTTATTTACTGGTGTACAATAAAGAGTATTTTGATTTTTTTTTAAATTTAAAAATAGCTTTACCTTAATTCTATTTTTCAATGCTTATGTTAGATCTATCTTGGAATATTGCTCTACAGTTTGGAACCCTTATTATAAAACGTATGTAAACAAAATAGAAAAAATTCAGTCAAAATTTTTGAAACATTTGCGATTTAGAGGTGGCCTTTCTGATAATACTGACAATAATAATATCTCGGGTATCATTCCGTTAAATATGCGTAGAAGTATAAGAGACCAAATATTTTTATATAAAATTGTTCATAACATTGTTGATTCTAAGAGTCTCTTTAATAATATACTTTTTAAATGTCCTCGCCTTAACTCGAGAAACCAAACTTTATTTTTTGTACCCCTTTGTAACTGTGACTATTCAAAGAATATGTTCTTGTTACGTGCATGTAAAAGTTATAACAAACATTGTACAGAATTAGATATATTTAACTCAAAAATTAGCGAATTTAAATTTAGTTTACGTCACATAATTAAATTGTAGCAGTTTCACTTGCATTTTGTGCTTTCTGTTTTTGTTTTTATTTGTTTGTATTAATTTTAAGTGGAAACTTGATTGATTTATGTTTTTCTTATATTTGTATTTTTTTTAATATTAAGTGTAATTATAATTGTTTGTTTCCCAAATAAATAAATAAATAAATAAACTGACCCTAATATAAATTTTAACCAATTCCGTTTTGCTGTTTCAGCACAATTGAGTAAAAAACGATATTAATTGGATCGCAACATACCGGATCCTCTAAAACCGCTTTAAGTCTTTCTTGGACAGCTTTCCCCTTCTTAACTCGCAGCAACATGTAGACTTTTGTAACATTGGACGATCTGATAATAAAAACGTCACATTTTAATTACTAATAAATAGGACCATAACCCTCTCAGAATAAGAGCAAATTTGCTTCTAATGATTGCATTATATAAATATAAAATTGACAAATTGGTGAGTGCATTGGAAATTTTTCCAAAAATATCAGATAGTTATTGCTAAATGTCTCAAATAATAAGTTAAGTTAGTTTTTAAACTCTTGTCTGTTTGTCTGTACTAATGGTCTCCAAAAGTAACGGACAAAGACGAGTAGACCCGGTGAAGTCGGACCCAGAACCTGCCGGCTTAACTGGTTAGACAGAGCATTGATACAGCGCCATTTACTACGTGAGTAGGGTTTACGCCAGAAAACTTTGTCATAATTAACACGTAAGTTAACCAAATGAACGATGATAAGTGCTAATATAATCTACTTACTTTTGATCTATAAATAAGGATTACAATGCTATTCACTAGTTTATGTTAATATCAAAATTTAGTTATATTTATTTGGTTTACGTCAATTAGTGATTTTTTTTATATGAATGTTAAGTTAGCCTATAATTGGTATAGATTTTGTGACACCATTTTTATATACTGAATAAGAAAATGTATTTCTAAATATATAACATTGACTTTGTAATAAATAAATAAACATGACAAAAGACATAAAATTATTTAAATTGAGCAATTCAGGTCAAACGATTTCTGAGAAACTGTTGTAAAAACGTTATTGCCTCACAGAAAAGTTACTGTCTCTATTCAGTACCATTAAAACAAATAGAGGAAATACTTTAAAGAAAAGAAAAAGAAATCAACACTCTAAATACCTAAAGATTTTCTCGATCATGTGTTTGCCAAGAAATCCTGACCCGCCAGTGACAAAGACCACAGCGTTGTCGTAAAACTTCTGCACGGAAGAGTCTCCGCTTGAAATTGCCTTCTTAATTGCGTCATTCGTTGCTCGCGCTTCTTCTTGTATAGCTTCGATGCTCCTCATCTTGTCTAAAACAATAATATGACAAAAATATTTATAAATACTGTTTAATACTAAGTGACTCGAACAAGTGATGTCGAGATGGCGTAGACGTGAATTTTAACCGCTGATATCGGGTTACCCAGCCAAGCATCACTGAATTTTCTTGTGATTAATTTGTTTTTAAAATTCATGTCGTGCACGGCGGTAAAGAAAATCATCGTGAGAAAACGTGCATGTGTCTAATTTCACTGAAATTCTCTCACAGGTGTATTCCACCAAACCGCATTGGAGCAGCGTGGTGGAACAAACTCGAAACGCTCACCTCAAAAGAGGTCTTAGCCTAGCACCCACTGCGAGGTCAAGACTGTTATGGATGAATAGATCGATTGACGATTGTTTATGTCTCATTGATTAAAAAATGCAAGGGGATAAAATCCTTATTTTATCTGTGCGAAGACGGGACTAGCTAGGTGTAATTTTTTTATTCTAAATAAATTTATTTTATTCTACGTAATAAATAAATATTATTCAAAGTTATTTAAATTAAATCAAGTCTACAGTTCCGAAAGGTATTTTTGAAGTCGTTTTTGTTTATATAAAAATTCTCCTAAGCAATATTTAGTCGAACACAGAGTACTGGATGAGAAACTTACCTTACTAACGAAAAAACTTACCTTAACTTACTTTACTTCGAAAACTAAAGTGCCTCGATACTAAATAACGAATGTAATTGACGTTAATAATAAAACGGATATATTTTTCATTTCCTTTTATATAAGTAAAGTAAGTGGCAAGTTTAAGTTTACATATCAATATAATGTTCCGTGAGATTTTAAATCAACAAAACCACAATACTATAGAAGAAAATTCAGTGATGCTTAGCTGGGTAACCTGATATTAACGGTTAAATTTCACATATAACATGAAACATTTTGTACATCCGCGAAAACTGGATTTATATATGTTATGAATATGACATATTTAAAAAGTACTTAACTGTCTATGGTTTCATTCAATTATCTTTGATAATAACTACGCAGGAGATATTATAGTACACTAGTATGTGTGTAAACACAGGTGCACTCTCTCTTCCCTCACTCTCATAGTACGATGGGACGGCAATCCGACACGACCGGAAAGAGTTCAGGCACAGGACCAACAGTTTTTATTGGCCCGACCTGTGATTTGAACCCAGGACCTCCGGGTCTGTGGCCTTATATGTAGCCACTACACCAACGAGGCAGTTAATCAATCTCTATACAAATGCTTAAAAAAAAAGATGTAAGTCAAATCTCCGAATCACCATTTTGTTTCTGAGCTCTCAAACAATAAGTAGGTTAGGGCGTGATTTGTGATTTGTTAAAATTTAAAAGCCATATATACTTTATTCATGGAAATTGTCACAGCTTATAATCTTCATTTTAACATTTTAATTTTATAATAAAGGGTTCTCTCCAATAGTCAGATGACCTCCTTCCCGACGTCGACAGTGTCCTAAACCGAGGTTCGGCCTCACAAGAGGCGCCCTTAGGACACGCGTATTCTGAGCCCTTTAGTGGATTCCCAACATCCAGCTTAGTAGAGTATCTTAAAGATCTTCTTTCTCCCAGATAATCGGAATTTTGATTCCACTGGGAAATTTACGTCGTCACGATTTGTACCGAGATGCCTAGCAAATGTGAAACGTTGAAATTAACAGTAACAGCCTGTTAATGTCCCACTGCTGGGCTAAGGCCTCCTTCCCCTTTTGAGGAGAAGGTTTTGGAGCTTATTCTACCACGCTGTTCCAATGCGGGTTGGTAGAATACACATGTGCCAGATTTTCAATGAAATTAGACACATGCAGGTTTCCTCACGATGTTTTCCTTCACCGTCAAGCACGAGATGAATTATATACACAAATTAAGCACATGAAAATTCAGTGGTGCTTGCCCGGGTTTGAACCCACGACCATCGATTAAGATTCACGCGCTCTAACCACTAGACCATCTCGGCTTCGTTGTAACTGCCAACACTATCTCAAACTGTATGTTTTCGTATCATACCGAATTAAAAAAATCTGCCACTTGACGTTGAAATTAATGGTCTTTGAAATAATTTTAATTGAGCAAACACATTATATGAGTCATAAAATTAATATATATTTCTTATTAAATTATAAGAATATATTAGCAACGAAGTATGTAGTATATATGCGTAATGCACACAAGGGATTAGGGAGCAGTGGTGGAAAATGGACATGAGACAAGAGAGGGTCATGTTCCATTACATTTCTAATTACTGAACCCTAAATATTATAAACAGGTTTAATTAATTACATTAACGAAAATTGTAATACGTATGTGATTTACATGAGTCATTACTTATGAAAATCTTATTTTAATAAAAATAAGGTCATAAACATTTTAAATATGAATATTTAGTACTTCTGCTCACTTTTACGTCAACACGAATAAATTTATAAATTATTAATATTTAGTATTATTAATATTTAGATTGGCCGCCGTGGCCGAAATCGGTCCGGAGGACAATATTGTTATCGTGTTTCGTCATGTCCGACTTTTTATATAAGTGACTTTATTATTTCAATTAGCTGTGATAGATCTTTTATCATCCTATATAACGTTACGTGATCCTTTACAAGAAATTTTCCGTGTAAGTTCACTTCGCGTCCAGTATAGTATTGCGTTTAGGACGTTGATAGGTTTGCCGCGGTACTGTAGTGCATCAGGGATGTTCGCAGATTCGCGAATCCATAGTGTTTATGTAACCATGCGGAAGCGATGTACATCTCTTTTGCACAGGGTTCAGGGCAGCTCCAACACCATCCGAAAAATGTTCTCATCCAGGTTTGACCGTCAGTACCTGAGTCACTGACTAATAATCAATATTAATGTGTAAATTGACAATAATTACATTCACGACTTTGTTTAATTTTAATTTGTTTTTGATTTAGTATAATTTTATGTATTTGATTTGTTTGAATTTGAATTGATTTCATTTAATTTGAATTAATTTAATCTAATTTTTAATATGTAAAATCTAAAAAAATATTACTGTAATTTTTGTCTTTTTATTATTTATTGTCTTGTATATATGATCCTTGTTTGGTCGAAATAAATGATTTTATTATTATTATTATTTAATACATGCTCTGAGAATTACTTGAAATCAAAATTTTACGTGACGAGAGTTTCGCTCGTTCATCAAATCTTTACATTTATATATTTCTTTGTTGATATTAAATAAATATTCATATTCAATATACGTATATGACCTAGCGTCCTTGCAATAGTTACTTACTGTACAAAGCAATGTCAAATTCGTTACATACCTATTACAATATTCGGTAAGGAAATTTAAGTTGTTTAATATATTAGGATTAAGTACTAAACGCACTAAATATTCTAATCTTTTTCGAATAGAATAGAATTTTGTTTTCTATTAGGCCTTGGAGGCAAGACCGAGTCAGAAACCCGCAAATGCTTTTCCATTTATCAATACACTTTAAAGCTCATGAGAATGAATAATATATAATATATATTGTTCCGTGAAAGATTTTAATATTGTAAAAAAGACTGGCCAAAAGCTTTAATTTTCATATAGAATAAATAAATGTAATTGAACTTAATGTTATAATTATGATTATTAAAAGTCTACGTGAAGAAAAGCATCAAAATTTTATAGACGTACATATAATTTTTAGCGAATATATAAAAAAATATAGTAACAGAATGTGAATGTCCCACTGCAGGCCTAAAGCCTCCTCTCCCTTTTTTTTAGAAGAAGGTTTGTAGCTTATTCTTTCACGTTGCTCCAATGGGGGTTGGTTGAATAAACATGTGGCAGAATTTCAGTGAAATTTGACAAATGCAGGTTTCCCCACAATGTTTTCCTTCACCGTCAATCACGAGATGAATTATAATCACAAATTAAGCACATGAAAATTCAGTAGTTTTTGCCCGGGTTTGAACCCACGATCATCGGTAAAATTCACGCGGCCACCACTGGGCCATCTCGGCTTTAAAAATATATCATTGTCAAAATAATACGTTTTGTTAATTTAAAATCACACGGAATATTATTTTGAAAGTTAATCATAAAATTGGACTTTATTTATATAAAAGGTGGTAAGTATATATTTTATTTATTGCAATCAAAGTCACTTGCATTCATAATCAAATTTCGGGAATTGTGTTCAATATCTTTCGGTCGATTTGAACTAAATAACTACAAATATTGTGTTATATATTTGTGTAATATTGTTCATCTACGGCCTACATCTTAATTTAGATAAGTGCTATATAATAACATTTTCTAGAAAAAAAAATCCAATTTTATTTGATTACAAAATTTCCAATCATTTAATTAAGAGGGTATCTGAGGTTAGGGACCTAGGAGTGTTTCTAGATTCTAATTTATTATTTGACAGGCATGTGAATAAAATTATCGCAAAAGCTTACAGTATGTTGGGTTTCATATTTCGCCAGGGAAGAGACTTTAAAAATATAATGTGTTGTATAACTCGTATATAATATCTAATTTGGAATTCGCTTCAACGCTTTGGAATCCACAATACTCTAAGTATATTCTGGCTACAGAAAATGTACAGAATTTATTAGAAGATTAACGCGTAAGTTTGGGTCTAATTCTATTGATAAGCCTAATGTTTTGTCGCTTGAGAAACGCAGGGAATGCAAAGATCAGGTTTATGTATTATATTATGCTGTATGTTTATCAAAATAAATAAATATATATATATCCGAAGTCGACGTACGTAAACGTTGTGACGAAAATCCTTTGTGTCTAGAATGTTAATGTATATAATGCTCATTTGAATTGCACATAAAATATTTAAATTTAAATTGGTTGGAAATAGAAATATGGCTCAATGTCATTTCAGTATTTAATAAAAATAGATTTTCATTACATACATATAAAAATTTTCGTTAACGTATTTATTATACTTAACGTTCCGTTACTAGCAATAAGTCAAATAGTTTGTTTTATAGAATTGGCGCACTTGGAAGGTAAGACCTACTCGTAAGCCGTGACGGCAAACGGCGTGTCGACCTATACAGTCATGCTCTCCCCCCCACCCCCTACTTCCTTGTGTTGAAATAACCATATCAACTAAAAAGAGAACCAGAAAAAAATCTAAAACTGTAATCTTTCAAAAGTCAGGTGGTCCGAAAGTTTAACCAATTACTTTTTTCTCGCTTGAAAAACGCCTTTTGCGTGTCCCCCATGAAAGTAGGGGGGGGGGGGGCGGTATGGAACTCGATCGTCACGAAATAGTTTGCGCCTCGACGGTTGGCCTCCTCCTCGGTCTTCTTCGAAGCGAGTCAGTGGAGGCACTCTCCGCGTGCACCTGGCTCGCGACCTCCTTCTTCGACATGACGTTTCGAAGGAGACTATCCTCTTCCAACACATCTCGCTGCCAAGCATAACTCCGCCGCCAACAACCTGTGACTATTGCGAACTCAATCTCCTAGCCATACAAAACCTAGCTCAAACATTTCCTAGAAGTCTTTATGCAGGCACCCGAAAGTATGCTCAATTTTTTGACAAGTTGTGCTAATCCCAAGTCGATGGGATTGAAGAAAGCGAGTTATTTATTACTTTTTACTAATTAGATATTATATATATATATATATTATATAATAGATTATAGAATAGATATTATATAATATTATATATAATATTAAATATTAGTATTAGGATATTTAAAAAAAATAACAACACTCATCTACTCTATTTCTTATTTTTTTTTATTTTTATTTTTATGTTTGCCGGGAGGGCAAATGACTCTACTCCACCTGATGTTAAGTGGTAGTAGAGTCCAAACGCGACGAAGGCCAGTACAGACGGGAAGGAGATTCTGCAGTAGCCGCCCTCGCCTTGCCTCTTCACGCCTCGTTTGAAGGAACCCGGGTTGTAAAAGGAAGGGAACACGTGAGCTGGTAAGGAATTCCATTTTTTGGAAGTGCGACAAAGAAAGGAGTTGCCAAATTTCTTTGTGCGCGATGGAATTGATGTCACAGTTAGTCGGTGACATCGAGAGCCAGCACGTGTAGACTTGTGAAGGAAGGGGGAAGCAGGAATTAGGGAGAATAATTCCTTGGAGCACTCGCCGTGATACAGTCGATAGAAAGCGCTATCTCTCGACGCAATTGTAAAGGCTCGAGGCCTTGTTTGTGGCCTTTACGTCGCCAATAATGCGGACCGCGCGTCGCTGCAACCGATCCAAGGCCTCAAGTAGGTACTTAGCGGAGCCATCCCAAAGGCGCGAGCAATATTCAACGCAGGACCGTACCTGTGTTTTGTACAACAGGCACAGTTGCTGTGGCGTGAAAAAACGCCGCACCTTGTTCAGAACTCCGAGTTTCCGTGAAGCTGTTTTTATAACAGCCTCGATATAATCCCTTGGACTAAGGTCGCAGCGAACGTCCATCCCCAGCATGGCGATTTTGCTTTGTATCACCAGCGGAGTGCCACAGAGGGAGGGAAGAGGGGAAAATGGTGACTTTTTCGCTGTGAGGGCGCATACCTGTGTTTTCTTGGCATTAAACTCAATAAGATTATCTGAGCCCCATTTGGCGATAAGCTCTAATGTCCTATTGAGTTCAATGACAAGATCCTCCCGCCTCTCCTTAATTTCCGCTCGCCCAGCCACTGCGCGTCCGTGGTATCCACCATGCACTGTACTATCGTCTGCATAGCAATGAATGTTCCCGAGAGAGAGCATATCATTGATATGCAAAAGAAAGAGAGTGGGAGATAGCACAGATCCCTGGGGAACCCCAGCATTCACTACATAGAATTGTGAAGCGCAACCATCAACTAAAACACGAAGGCTGCGCTTGTGTAGGAAGCTGGCAATCCAGGTGCAAAGCTGAGCAGGCCACTTCCGTGCCAGACCCTGTCGAAAGCCTTAGAGATATCGAGGCTGACAGCCAACGATTATCCATGCTTGTCGATAGCTTCACCCCAGAGGTGTGTTACGTACGCTAGAAGATCACCTGTACACCGTTTTGGTCGAAACCCGTACTGACGATCATTAATTAGACAGTGATCCTCTAGGTAATGGATCAGTTGGTTGTTTAGAATCCGTTCCATCACCTTACAAAGTACTGAGGTGACTTGGTCAGACGCCAAAAGCTACGGGAGCCCCTAGGATGCGAAACAAGGTCATGACCAATCTGTACAATGCGCTGTGCATCCGCTCTCGTGTAAGCCTTCCTACAGGACTTGGAGTTTTTATTGTGGTTTGCTTTCAGTAAGTCAATGTTAGATGCCCCGTTAATGCAGCCATTGATCCACTCGCGATATGCCGCCTGCTTAGATGATACAGCATCGGCACATTCGCGAGTGAACGGTTACGTGCACCCTTACTGACGAGATCTGAGCTAGGAATGTAGTATTCCATTCCCAACATGATCTCGTCAGTAACAGCAGCGGCACTAGCTGTCGGGTCATTCCCACTGAAGCAACGTTCCTTCCAAGGGACTGACGCATAGAACCACAACCTGATATTCCACCGGGTGAGAAGTCAGCAGAAGGTCCAGTAGAGAAGGCGCTTGCCTATCAATGTCTGGGATCCTGGTGGGCTGATCAACCAGTTGGGTCAAGTCATGTGTGAGAGCAAAAGCATGAGCAGTCCTTCCAGCATGGTCAGTTTTGAGGGATTTCAACCATGATTTATGGTGAGCATTAAAATCCCCCAAAAACACCAATTCCGCGTTAAGAAACTGCTCTTGCGCAGCATCTGCCTTCCGACTAAGTTGGTCAAATAATCGGCTTGTCTCCCTGTGGAATCGGCAGAGGCACACGTAGACCCGACTCTGACGAACCAGATCCACACGTACCACCAACATGGAGAAGGAGGGGTCCTCCAAGCAGCGCAGTCGGTGACAGCAACCATCCGTCCTGACGAACAAGCATACTCCGGCTTTCGCTTTGAAGGATTCTTCAAGCATGTAGCCGGGATAATTAAGGTAACTGGTATCGGCAGGACGGAGTATTTGTGTCTCCATGAGAAATAACATTGCTGGCCGTGCTGTCTCGAGATGGTGGTGGACAGCGTTGAGGTAAGCGTGGAGTCCACGGATGTTAGTGAACTCGACCTCAAACAGCGTGGGTATGGTGGGTGTGTGCACCGCTGTAAGACCGTTATTCCTGCTTTGATGCGCTACTATATGGGAAAAAAGAATGGAAGAGACGTGAAGCGAGCGACGAATTGCCACGATAGGGATGGGCAATGTGTGGAGGCGTGTTTCCCCAAGTGGTTGCCAAAAGGGAAAATACACTGACCCGCCGGACGGAAGGGCCCCCGAACCCCCCCGGAAGTGGTCGCCGGGTGGTCGCCACCTTCCGGTCACCAACCGGCACGACGGTCCACCCCGAGATTATGCGTGGCCTGGTGGGGCAGCTTCGCGTGCTAGTTAGGCACGCTCGGGCCCCTGTACTATGCCACGGGCGGCCAGTGGAATAGCCGTTTCTTCGGGTCTCCCTGTCCGGCAGGGCAATACAGTTTCGCCCGGCATTGGTTCAGCAGCCGTCTCCACTGGACCAACACCCATCGTGACAATGCTCGCTCGGGCACTGGCTTTACGCTGGCTGACCTCGAAACGCGGCTGCAAGCCACTTCACGAGATTTTCACCATGCGTACGGTGGTAACAAGCCAGGCGGACGTTTATCATCCTACCACCAGATGAGCAGATGGTCGCTCAGATATCCCTTAGTCGCCTCTTACGACACCCATGGGAAAGAGAGGTACTTCATAAATAATAAAATCAGCGTTATGTTAATATTAACACTTATCATTAATTACTTAAAATAATATTTAAATAAACGCTAAATTAACGCTATTTCTAAAACCATTACTAATACAGTAACTAAACCAATATGGACACATCTAACTAAAATAAGCGTTTAATTAAAACAAAAAGATGAAAAATAAGATATATAGCGGGCCTTCTTTCTTCTCTACCCGCCACTTTTCAAGGTTTGACAAATAATTTCAGGGTAGGAAATGTTGAATACGTCTAATTTCATTGCAAATTCTCGATGAACATATATTCGCTAACTTTCACTGAAAATGGTGTCACCACCCGCATTGGAGCAGTGTGGTGGAATAACCTTCTAGAAAAGGAGAGGCCTTAGTTCAGCAGTGAGACATTCACAGGCTGTTACTGTACTGTAATTTTCATACAGGATAGTGGATACAATATGATTGAAATGAGTCAAGAAAAGAAATAATTTGGTAACCAAAGGCTTTGCAGATTTAAGTTGAATACAGTAGTATAATCAATAAATGTCTACATTTTAAAAACGATTTATGCTGAAAAAATGTCGCAAAGAACTTCGCTCCTAATAGGGGGGGCGGGTCCCCTGACCGCACAATCTTTTTTTTCATTGTATATTCTTCAATACTTTTCTGAATAAATCAATTAATTTTGTTGATATCCTACGTATATTTGTGAAATGGGAAAATAGGTGAATGATTTAAATAGTTACGATATTATAATTATAAATGTTTTACAATTTCCTATGTACCATCCGGAAAAAATATTTTATAAAACGATTGGACTGTTCTTGTTATAATTAATTTACTCATGTATGTATGTAACAACTGTTGATAAACGCAATAAATAAATAATTGCTAATTTCTAGGTTAATTCAATTACTTCGTGTTGTTCTGATTTCAAATAGTTTTTTTATAAATATTTGATTTATTTCTAATTGAATTGTAACCGCTTTAAGTATTTAGTGTTGTATATCTACCAATTCACTGTATATGTAATAATTACTAGAGTATTATTCAGCATACACTCAGACGTAGCCTTGTTGCGAACTGTTAGTCAAGTCAAGGTCAAAAATCTTTATTCAATATAGAAGCGTTACTCGCTTATTGATTGTCATAAATCTACCACCGGTTCGGAAATAAGCACCACAGACCTGAGAAGAACCGACGAAAGATACTCAGCGGTTTTTTTAAATATATCGTGTACAATCTGTACTCCTATACTAATATTATAAAAAGGTAAAGTTTGTGAGGTTGTAGGGGGTAATCTCTGGATCTACTAAACCGATTTTGAAAATTATTTTACCAATAGAAAGCCACATCATTTGTGAGTGTCATAGGCTATGCATTAATCCGAAAAATGAAAAGACTACTTCGTGGTAGTTGGGATTTGCAATGTTAGTCGGAGAAAAATGTTTCTTACGAACGCTGCCTTAACGATGAGAGATATATGATTGAGTTCTTGAAAAAAGTTGTGGAGCTTAATAATGGCTACAAAAAAGTCAGCGACAGTATTTATCAAACTTTTAAATTTAAGCAAAAAAAGTAGTTTTTTATATTAAAAAAATATTTTAAGTTGTTAGGTCACGTTTATTGGTCTTATCGTATCAAGTGTTTAAAATAAAAGACTTTTCCCTTTTACTGCATATAATTTGTTAAAGAGATAATACGACATAGGTATGGAAAAGCCACCGTGTTGTAATCTATTGAGTGATATTTCTATTAGACCGTTTGTTTTTTCATAATTTACATATTGTATAATAAGAAATAAATTGCTTTATTACCAAGGAAATTTTAATTCAATAAAATTCATTTTTTGTATTTTGTTTTTTGGTGCATAGCTTAAAAGATAATTTAAAATATCAAATACGCGATACAATATTATTAATGTTCGACCAATCGATCACAAGCAAAAATGTTAACCGCACAACGAAGTGGGCACGGGTCAGCTAGTAAGTAATATACAACAATAGCCGAATTATTCATATTCATATTCATTATTTCAAACTAAATCAACTAATCATATTTCATCATCATATTTTAACTAATCAAAGAAAATTATAGACCACATTTTACAAGTCTTGCGATGTTATCTCACAGTAATCTATATTTATACTTCTAAATCTATAAGTCCATACTAATATATAAATGTGAAGAGTTTGTTTGCTTGATCCCGCTAATCTTAGGAACTACTGGTTCGAATTGTTTTTTTTTTTTAAAGTTGGATAGCCTTTTTATCGAGGAAGGTTTTAGGCTATATAACATCACGTTACAACCAATACGAGCGGAACATCAATGATAAATGTTGCAAAAACGGGAAAATTGATACCTTTTGAGAGCGTCATTTGCGCGCTGCGTAAACGGTTAAAGTTACATGATAATCATGATGATGGAATTGTTCGTCTTAAAAAGTTCCGATAAAAACCCGCGATAGCATATGTCTATCTTTTAAAGTTGACTCACTATAACCTTTTGTATTGTAATGCAATTTGTTCTAAAATAATGCATTATTTGCGAAGTCGTTTTTATAAACATGGCGTTAATTCTTATGAAAAATATCGAGATAAGATCATAGAAAGTTTTAGTACCTTTTTATAGTTTTGACATATTTCAACAGGTAGTTAATAGGTTGTTTGAAAACCCTCGTACTTAAGCATTCGTTTTCGGTTTGTAAATAACTTTGTAAATTAAAGTTTAAAGGTTAAATATGTTTTTTTCTCATTGTTTTGTTAAATTTATAATAAGTCGGTTACTTAGTATAATAAGTACTTTTTTTTAAATACAAAAATTTAACTTTCAGTTCAGTTTTAGTTAGTTTTTATACAATTTCCTGGAAAGGTATCGTTTGCAGTCACAATAAATATGGTAAAGCGAAAGAAATTCAAGTATGTCGGAATAGATTTAAGGGACTGATGTTTTTTATGGCCAATTTTATGTTGCCCTATCTAGTTCAGGTGCAGCGAAAACCAATAAAAACTAATATCCCACGAAAATAAAACCAAAAATGTTGTATATGCTGAAATGTTATAAGTCTGCTCTTGGTGATTTCTTTAAGTTATACGCATGACTGCCTCGTTGGTCTAGTGGCTTGATGTAAGGCCGCAGACTCGGAGGTCCTGGGTTCAATTCCCAGGTCGGGCCGATAAAACGTTATTGGGTTTTTCTGTCAGAACATTCTCAGTAGCAGCCCGGAGTCTGGAAGTTGGTAGTGTGTACACTCCCGTGCCTCGGAAAGCACGTAAAGCCGTTGGTCCTGCGCCTGAACTCTTTCCGGTCGTGTCGGATTGCCGTCCCATCGGATTATGAGAGTTAAGGAATAGAGAGTGCACCTGTGTTTGCGCACACACTTGGGCACTATAATATCTCCTGCGTAGTTGGCTAATCTCTCTTGAGATTGGCCGCCGTGGCCGAAATCGGTCTGGCGGACATTATTATTATTATTATTATTATTAAGTTATACGCGGGTGAAACTGCGGGAACAGCTAGTGATAAATATTTTTGTGATATTATTGTTTTAGACAAGATGAGGAGCATTGAAGCTATTCAAGAAGAAGCGCGAGCAACGAATGACGCAATTAAGAAGGCAATTTCAAGCGGAGACTCTTCCGTGAAGAAGTTTTACGACAAGGCTGTGGTCTTTGTCACTGGCGGGTCAGGATTTCTTGGCAAACACATGATTGAGAAAATCTTTAGGTATTTAGAGTTTTAATTTCTTTTAAAAGATTTTCTTTGAATAATTCTATTTGTTTTAGTGGTACTGTATATTAAAATCCTCCAGACCGATTTCGGCCACGGCGGCCAATGTCAAGAGAGATTAGCCAACTACGCAGGAGATATTATAGTGCACAAGTGTGTATGCAAACACAGTAGCTCTCATAATCCGATGGGATGGCAATCCGACACGACCGGAAAAAGTTCAGGCGCAGGACCAACGGCTTTACGAGCCTGGGTCTGGAGTGTACACACTTCCAGACCCAGGGCTGCTACTGAGTATTTTCTGACAGGAAAACCCAATAACTTTTTATTGGCCTGACTTGGGAATTGAACCCAGGACTTCCGGGTCATCGGCCTTATATTTAGCCACTAGACCAACGAGGCAGTCAACCTGCGTAGTACAGCACATATATGTATATATATATATATAGTAACTCATTTTAGAATAGAATCCCAGAAAACGCTTGATCTGCCTCTGTTGCTTGGGAATATAATATATAGCATGCATTAGCCAGTTTGACAATTTTATTATTATACAGTATGTAATATTTGCAAAGTTTTATTACGAGGATATAAAGATAGAATTTAGGAAATGGTGAGGTACTGATATACTCACTCATTCCCTCTTGCTCTGAGTTTAATGTAATTAAATATTATTACTAGGATATAAAAATAAAGTCTAAGAAATTTTGAGCTACTAATATATTCGCTCATTTTCTCTCGTTCTGAGTTGATCTTAATAAAATCTTTTTACTAGGATGAATAGCAATAATTAAAGAAATGGTGAGCTACTGATATAGTTGCTAATTCGCTCTTGGTCTGAGTATATCTAAATTAAATCTTATTACTAGGATATAAAGATATGGTTATGAAAATGGTGAGGTACTGATATACTCGCTCATTCGCTCTTGCTCTGAGTTTAACTTAATTAGATATTATTACTAGGATATAAAAACATAGTCTAAGAAATTTGAGTTACTGATATACTCAATCATTTGCTCTCGCTCTGAGTTTAACTGAATTTTATTTTAGTTCTAGGATAAAAAGATATGGTTTAAAAAATGGTGAGGTACTGATATACTCGCTCATTCGTTCTCGCTCTGAGTTTATCTAAATTAAATTTTATTACTAGGATTTAAAGATATGCTTTAGAAAATGGTAAGCTACAGATATAGTCGCTCATTCGCTCTCGCTCTGTGTTTATCTAAATTAAATCTTATTATCAGGATATAAAGATAGAATTTATGAAATGGTGAGGTACTGATATACTCGCTAATTCGCTCTCGATCTGAGTTTATCTAAATTAAATCTTATTACTAGGATTTAAAAATATAGTCTAGGAAATGGTGAGCTACTGATTTACTCGCTCATTCACTCTAGCTCTAAGTTAATCTAAATTAAATCTTCTTACTAGAATATAAAGATAGAATTTAATAAATAGTGAGGTACTGATATACTCGCTCATTCGCTCTCGCTCTGAAATTATTTTAATTAAATCTTATTACTAGGATATAAAGCTACGGTTTAGAAAATGGTGAACTACTCATATAATCGCTCATTCGCTCTCGCTCTGAGTTTAACTGAATTAATTTTTATTACTAGGATTTATAGATAAGCTTTAGAAAATGGTAAGCTACTATTATAGTCGCACAATCGTTCTTGCTCTGAATTTATCTAAATTAAATCTTATTACTAGGATATAAAGCTATGGTTTAGAAAATGATTAGCTACTGATATACTTGCTAATTCGCTCTCGCTCTGAGTATATCTAAATTAAATATTATTACTAGGATATTAATATATAGTTTAGGAAATGGTGAGCTACTGATATACACGCTCATTTGCTCTCGCTCTGAGTTTAACTGAATTAAATTTTAATCCTAGTATTTAAAAATATAGTCTAGGAAATGGTGAGCTACTGATTTACTCGCTCTTTCTCTCTCGCTCTAAGTTTATCTAAATTAAATCTTCTTACTAGAATATAAAGATAGAATTTAATAAATAGTGAGGTACTGATATACTCGCTCATTCGCCCTCGCTCTGAGTTTATCTAAATTAAATCTTATTAATAGGATATAAAGATAAAATTTAGGAAATGGTGGAGTACTGATATACTCGCTCATTCGCTCTCGCTCTGAAATTATTTTAATTAAATCTTATTACTAGGATATAAAGCTATGGTTTAGAAAATGGTGAACTACTCATATAATCGCTCATTCGCTCTCGCTCTGAGTTTAACTGAATTAATTTTTATTACTAGGATTTAAAGATAAGCTTTAGAAAATGGTAAGGTACTATTAAAGTCGCTTATTACTCTCGCTATATGTTTATCTAAATTAAATCTTATTACTAGAATATAAAGATAGAATTTAATAAATAGTGATATACTGATATACTCGCTCATTTGCTCTCGCTCTGAGTTTAACTTAACAAAATATTATTACTAAGATATAAAAATATAGTTAAGGAAATGGTGAGGTACTGTTATTATTACTAGGATATAAAAATTTAGTCTAGGAAATGTTGAGCGACTGATTTACTCGTTCAATCGCTCTCGCTCTGAGTTTATCTAAATTAAATCTTATTACTAGGATATAAAGATAGAATTTAGGATATGATGAGGTACTGATATAATCACGCATTCGCTCTCGCTATGAGATTATATAAATTAAATCTTATTACTAGGATATAAAAATATAGTCAAGGAAATGGTGAGTCTAGGAATTGATTTACTCGCTCATTCGCTCTCGCTCTAAATTTATCTAAATTAAATCTTATTACTAGGATATAAAGATAGAATTTAGGAAATGGTGAGGTACTGATATTATTACTAGGATATAAAAATTTAGTCTAGGAAATGTTGAGCTACAGATTTACTCGCTCATTCGCTCCCGCTCTGAGTTTAACTTATTTAAATTTTATTACCAGGTTATTAAAATATAGTCTACGAAATGGTGAGCTACTGATTTACTCGCTCATTTGCTCTCGCTCTGAGTTTAACTTAACTAAATATTATTACTAAGATATAAGTTATAGTTTAGGAAATAGTGAGGTACTGATATACTCGTTAATTCGCTCTCGTTCTGAGTTTATCTAAATTAAATCTTATTACTAGGTTATAAAGATAGAATTTAGGAAATGGTGAGGTACTGTTATTATTACTAGAATATAAAAATTTAGTCTAGGAAATGTTGAGCGACTGATTTACTCGCTAATTCGCTCTCGCTCTGAGTTTATCTAAATTAAATCTTATTACTAGGTTATAAAGATAGAATTTAGGAAATGGTGAGGTACTGATATTATTACTTAAATATAAAAATTTTAGTCTAGGAAATGTTGAGCTACTGATTTACTCGCACATTCGCTCTCGCTAGGAGCTTAAATTAATTAAATATTATTACTTGGATATTAAGATATGCATAGTTAAGGAAATGGTAAGGTACTTATATACTCGCTCATTCGCTCTTGCTCTGAGTTTAACTTAATTAAATATTTTTAATAGGATATAAAAACATAGTCTAGGAAATTGTGAGCTACTGATTTACTCGCTCATTCGCTCTCGCTCTGAGCTTAACTTAATTAAATCTTATTAAAAGGATATAAAAATAAAGTCTAGGAAATGGTGAGTCTAGGAATTGATTAACTCGCTCATTCGCTCTTGCTCTGAAATTATCTAAATTAAATTTTATTACTAGGATATAAAGATAGAATTTAGGAAATGGTGAGGTACTTATATAATCACTCATTCGCTCTCGCTCTGAGTTTATCTAAATTAAATCTTATTACTAGGATATAAAGATAGAATTTAGGAAAAGGTGAGATACTAATATACTCGCTCATTTGCTCTCGCTCTGAGTTTAACTTAACTAAATATTATTACTAAGATGTAAAAATATAGGTTAGGAAATGGTGAGGTACTGTTATTATTACTAGGATATAAAAATTTAGTCTAGGAAATGTTGAGCCACTGATTTACTCGCTCAATCGCTCTCGCTCTGAGTTTATCTAAATTAAATCCTATTACTAGGATATAAAAATATAGTCTAGGAAATGGTGAGTCTAGGAATTGATTTACTCGCTTATTCGCTCTTGCTCTTAATTTATCTAAATTAAATCTTATTACTAGGATATAAAGATACAATTTAGAAAATGGTGAGGTACTGATATTATAACTAGGATAAAATAATTTGGTCTAGGAAATGTTGAGCTAATGAATTACTCGCTCATTCGCTCCCGCTCTGAGTTCATCTAAATAAAATCTTATTACAAGGATATAAAGATAGAATTTAGGAAATGTTGAGCTACTGAATTACTCGCTCATTCGCTCTCGCTTTGAGTTTATCTAAATTAAATGTTATTACTAGGATATAAAGATAGAATTGAGGAAATGGTGAGGTACTGATAATATTACTAGAATATAAAAATTTAATCTAGGAAATGTTGAGCTACTGAATTACTTGCTCATTCGCTCCCGCTCTGAGTTTAACTTAATTAAAACTTATTACTAGGATCCAAAGATAGAATTTAGGAAATGGTGAGGTACAGATATTATTACTAGGATATAAACATTTAGTCTAGGAAATATTGAGCTACTAAATTACTCGCTCATTCGCTCTCGCTCTGAGTTTAACTAAATTAAATCTTATTACTAGGATATAAAGATAGAATTTAGAAAATGGTGAGGTACTGATATTATTAATTGCATATAAAAATTTAGTCTAGGAAATGTTGAGCTACTGAATTACTCGCTCATTCGCTCCCGCTCTGAGTTAAACTAAATTAAATCTTATTTCTAGGATATAAATATAGAATTTAGGAAATGGCGAGGTACTGATATTATTACTTGCATATAAAAATTTAGTCTAGGAAATGTTGAGCTACTGAATTACTCGCTCATTCGCTCCCGCTCTGAGTTTATCTAAATTAAATCTTATTACTAGGATATAAAAATATAGTCTAGGAAATGGTGAGTCTAGGAATTGATTTACTCGCTTAATCGCTCTTGCTCTTAATTTATCTAAATTAAATCTTATTACTAGGATATAAAGATAGAATTCAGGAAATGATGAGGTACTGATATACTCGCTCATTCGCTCTTGCTCTGAGTTTAACTTAATTAAATCTTATTACTAGGATGTAAAGATAGAATTTAGGAAATGGTGAGGTACTGATATTATTACTAGGATATAATAATTTAGTCTAGGAAATGTTGAGCTACTGATATACTCGCTCATTCGCACTTGCTCTGAAATTATCTAAATTAAATCTTATTACTAGGATATAAAGATAGAATTTAGGAAATGGTGAGGTACTTATATAATCACTCATTCGCTCTCGCTCTGAGTTTATATAAATTAAATCGTATTACTAGGATATAAAGATAGAATTTAGGAAATGTTGAGCTACTGATATATTCGTTCATTCACTCCCGCTCTGAGTTGAAATTAATTAAATCTTATTACTAGGATATAAAAATAAAGTCTAGGAAATGATGAGTCTAGGAATTGATTTATTCGCTCATTCGCTCTTGCTCTTAAATTATCTAAATTAAATCTTATTACTAGGATATAAAGATAGAATTTAGGAAATGTTGAGCTACTGATATACTCGCTCAGTTGCTCTCGCTCTCACTTTACTGACTTAGGAAGGACTACTTTCTGACTTAGGAAATGTTGAGCTACTGAATTACTCGCTCATTCGCTCCCGCTCTGAGTTTAACTCAATTAAATCTTATTACTAGGATATAAAAATATAGTCTAGGAAATGTTGAGCTACTGATTTACTCTCTCATTCGCTCCCGCTATGAGTTTATCTAAATTAAATCTTACTACTAGGATATAAAGATAGAATTTAGGAAATGTTGAGCTACTGATATATTCGTTCATTCACTCCCGCTCTGAGTTGAACTTAATTAAATCTTATTACTAGGATATAAAATAAAGTCTAGGAAATGGTGAGTCTAGGAATTGATTTATTCGCTCATTCGCTCTTGCTCTTAAATTATCTAAATTAAATCTTATTACTAGGATATAAAGATAGAATTTAGGAAATGTTGAGCTACTGATATACTCGCTCAGTTGCTCTCGCTCTGACTTTATCGAAATTAAATCTTATTACTTGGATATAAAGATAGAATTTAGGAAATGTTGAGCTACTTTTATACTCGCTCAGTTGCTCTCGCTCCGAGTTTATCTAAATTAATTCTTATTACTAGGATATAAAGATAGAATTTAGGAAATGGTGAGGTACTGATATTATTTCTAGGATATAAAAATTTAGTCTAGGAAATGTTGAGCTACTGAATTACTCGCTCATTCGCTCCCGCTCTGAGTTTAACTAAATTAAATCTTATTACTAGGATATAAAGATAGAATTAAGAAAATCGTGAGGTACTGATATTATTACTTGCATCTAAAAATTTAGTCTAGGAAATGTTGAGCTACTGAATTACTCGCTCATTCGCTCTCGCTCTGAGTTTATCTAAATTAAATGTTATTACTAGAATATACAGATAGAATTTAGGTAATGGTGAGGTACTGATATTATTACTAGTATATAAAAATTTGCCAAGGAAATGTTGAGCTACTGAATTACTCGCTCATTCGCTCTCGCTCTGAGTTTAACTTAATTAAATCTTATTTTTAGGATATAAAAATATAGTCTAGGAAATGTTGAGCTACTGATTTACTCGCTCATTCGCTCCCGCTCTGAGTTGAACTTAATTAAAACTTATTACTAGGATACAAAGATAGAATTTAGGAAATGATGAGGTACTGATATTATTACTAGGATAGTCTTAGTATAGGAAATGTTGAGCTACTGATTTACTCGCTCATTCGCTCCCGCTCTGAGTTTAACTTATTTATTTATTTATTTAAGATTTACCAGTGGTAAATACATCAACACGTACAAAGGTATACAATTTTAATACAACTTAAAACTAAATGCATTACCTATTAAGGTGAATACCACTTGCAAAGATAAAGTTGGAGATGACAAACTTACAAATAATTAATTGTTAGTAAATCAAGGTTAAAAATGACAAGAAGTAACAATAATAGTAAGATAATAAAATACAAATATAAACATAATAAATTAGTTAGCTGACAATTTTGACAATATTTTTTTGTGAAACTTGTTTGATGAGTCTCCAAAAGGGTCTAAAACAGCACTGTGCTCATTCAAAATTTTACATAAGCGAGATACAGGTGAATTGCTTCCTAAAACAGTTTTGCGGAAAGGTCTTACTAATGGTGTTATTGGTTTACGTGGAAATCTAATGGGAACATTCAATTTAATTTTTGATATCAAAAACGAGTTATCATAGTTGTTGTTAAGTGTTTTATAAAGAAATTTTAAATCCAACAAATCCCTCCGATCACTTAGTGAAAGAATTTTGAAAAATTCCAATCTTTTTTTGTAAGAAGGAAGTATTTTCCCTTTACCTAACGAGAAAGTAAGATGATAAAGAAAACGTTTCTGTATCCTCTCAAGTCTTAGGCAGTGTGTTGCATAATGTGGCCTCCAAACAACGCTTCCGTATTCCAGTATACACCTGACTAAGCTATTAAATAAAATAATTTTTGTTCTGGGATTTCGAAATAATCTTCCATTTCTTATTACAAAACCCAACATTTTCGAGGCACGGCTAATTACACCATCAATATGAGGTATGAAAGTGAGTTTTTTGTCGAAGATTACTCCCAGGTCTGAAATTCTGTCCACAGATTTAATAGGGGCACCAGCTATGTAATAATTCGTTTGAAATTCTTTTAAACTCCTGGTGAATGATATCCATGAACATTTTACTGAATTAAGTCTCATGCCGTTATCATTACACCAATGGTATAATCTTGTCAGATCATCTTGTAAAAGAATAGTGTCATTTGGTTCTTCAATTATTTTAAGAAGTTTGACATCGTCAGCATACAGAAATGGTGTAGAATATTTAAAACAATTAGGCAGATCGTTTATGAATATATTGAAGAGCAGTGGACCCAGGTGTGACCCTTGTGGGACTCCAGATTTTACATCGCATTCAACCGATTCATAACCGCCGGCAACAACATAAAAATGTCTTTCTGTAAGATATGATGCTAGAAATCTCAGTAAAGATCCGACAATACCATAATTGGACAACTTCAAGACTAGTACTGAACATGGAACCAGGTCAAATGCTTTACTTAAGTCTGTGTAGATAACATCCACTCTCTTGTTCCTATCAACAGATTCAAATAAGATTTCGGAGTAATTTACTAGATTTGTGCATGTAGATCTACCGGCTATGAAGCCATGCTGGTGGGTACTAAGTAAACATTTAACATGACTGTAAATATATGGATATATTAGAGACTCCAACACCTTACCAAAGATAGAAAGGATTGAAATAGGCCTATAGTTTTTTACATAATTTTTTTCTCCTCTTTTGAAAATAGGGACTACTTTCGCAGTTTTCCACTTAGAAGGAAATATTCCGGTGACTAATGCTTTGTTAAAAATAATTGTTAGTGGTACAGCAAGACTTTGGGCACAGTTTATAATAAAATTAGGCGGAATATTGTCAGATCCAGCACCCTTATTCATATCTAAATTCTTTAATTTATTAATGACTTCGGATTCATCAAGCTGGATCAAAGGTAGGCTATTATTGCAACTGACTGTAGCATCCATGGTTCGCAGTATTTTGTCAATATCGTACTTGCTCTCGTTTTCTTCATACAGCGAAGAGAACTGTGACGCAAATAGGTTACAAATTGCTAAGCCATCAGACGCTACAGTTTCATCATTTTTCATTAATGTTGGATAGGTGTTAACATTTTTATCGCGTTTGCTTTTTATATATGACCAGAAAAATTTACTGTTGGATGTAATCTTTTCTTCTGCAAAGTTAAGATAAGAATTATAACACTCAATAGATAGTCTATCGCATCGTTTTTCTAAGAGCGTAAGTGACAAACCATCCATAGCATTTTTGTATTTTTTAAATTTCAATCTTAGTTTTTCCTTTTCTCTTATTCTCTTTATTAGAGTTTTGTTGAACCAAGGTGGATATTTTAATGATTTTGTTCTTTTGAAATTCGGCGTGTAAAGTTCTATAGAATTATATATCTTCGTATATAGGTAATCAACCATTGTGTTAATATCATGAAGCTCTGCAAATTTTTCACTCCAGTCTATACTTTTAAGAAATTCATTTATAGCTACAAAATTGGCCTTAGCGAAATTATATTTTTTGATATCTTGATTAATCCTCAAGTTTTCCTGCAAATTGTGTGTTACGACAATATCAATATTAAGGGGTGGGTGTAGTGGATCAATGCGAGTTAATTCTTTAGGGGCATTATCTACTGTAACCGTTAACGATTCACCATTAAAAAACACTAGATCGAGTACTTTATTTTTTACATTCTTAATGCGATTCATTTGACGAAGACAATTAGTATGGGAAAAGTCAATTAAAGATTGAGCTAAAGTAGTTGTATGGTAACTATCATGGGGACTATCAGCCAAGTTCCAATCAATGCAACTTAAGTTAAAATCGCCAATTATTAGTGTGTTATATTTCGTTTGTTCTGAAACACGATTAAAATTGTCCATAAATGTTTCCAAGACTTTTTTATTATAACTGGTGGAGGAATGTAGGTTGCGCAAATAGCGATTTTTATAGATGGTTTTATTTCTAGAACGATCCACAAATCCTCACAAGAACTATCCCAGTGAACCATTCTTCGAGAAATAAGTCTATTGGACACGGCAACCAGCACTCCTCCTGCATGTTTTTTTTTAGAGTTATACATGTCTCTATCCCTTCTATAAACATTATAATTGGAGCCAAACATTTCACAATTAAGAATGCTGTCACATAATCAGGTTTCTGTGAGTATTATTACATCATAGGTACAACAACAAATATTTCTATATAGATCATTAGTTTTTGTTCGTAAACCTTGAACATTTTGATAATAAATATTTAATCGATTGAATTTTACACAACTGAAATCAAGTTAACATGCAAAAAGTAGTATGACTAATTTAACTTATCAAGACAGTCCATGTTATATATAATTTTGTAATCAGAATTATCGGTTTTTCTCACAAATATACGCCCATTTCGTACCCATACGTGTCTATACTTCAACTCCTTTGCCTTGCGCCTCGTAGCTGCATGTAGTAATTTATTGGCTGCAGATAAATGTTCGCATACATATACTGGCACAGTATTTCCTCCAATACCTAGATGATAACTATTTAATTTTTCAGTTGGATATTTCTTGTTAAATTTTATAACTGCTGCCAATAGTTGATCACGAACAGATGGCGAATTTAGTTGTAAGATAATAGATCGCGGTCGCGTTGAATTACGATTCATTTTTGCAGTTCGCGTACAATTTTGTATATTGCAATCTTCAATATTAAAGCCAACAGTATTGGATAATTGTTTTACGATACTTATTAAGTTCTCATTTTTTGACTCGGGCACACACTGAATTTCAATGTTATTTGTTCGCGCTCTTTGTTCCATTTGATTAACTTTGTAAGAAAGATCCAAGACAGCGGACTGTAGTGACTGGTTCTCATGTTGCAGTTTTAGAGTTATTTTAGAGTTATTTATCTAAATTAAATCTTATTACTAGAATATAAAGATAGAATTTAGGAAATGGTGAGGTACTGTTATTATTACTAGGATATAAAAATTTAGTCCAGGAAATGTTGCGCTACTGATTTACTCGCTCATTCGCTCCCGCTCTGAGTTTATCTAAATTAAATCTTATTACTAGGATATAAAGATAGAATTTAGGAAATGGTGAGGTACTGTTATTATTACTAGGATATAAAAATTTAGTCCAGGAAATGTTGCGCTACTGATTTACTCGCTCATTCGCTCCCGCTCTGAGTTTATCTAAATTAAATCTTATTACTAGGATATAAAGATAGAATTTAGGAAATGGTGAGGTACTGATATTATTACTAGGATATAATAATTTAGTCCAGGAAATGTTGAGCTACTTAATTACTCGCTCATTCGCTCTCGCTCCGAGTTTATCTAAATTAAATCTTATTACTAGGATGTAAAGATAGAATTTAGGAAATGGTGAGGTACTGATATTATTACTAGGATATAAAAATTTAGTCTAGGAAATGTTGAGCTACTAAATTACTCGCTCATTCGCTTCCGGTCTGAGTTTATCTAAATTAAATCTTATTACTAGGATATAAAGATAGAATTTAGGAAATGGTGAGGTACTGATATTATTACTAGGATATAATAATTTAGTCTAGGAAATGTTGAGCTACTTAATTACTCGCTCATTCGCTCTCGCTCCGAGTTTATCTAAATTAAATCTTATTACTAGGAAATGGTGAGGAACTGATATTATAACTAGGATATAAAAATTTAATCTAGGAAATGTTGAGATACTGATTTACTTCCTCATTCGCTCCCGCTATGAGTTTATCTAAATTAAATATTATTACTAGGATATAAAGATAGAATTTAGGAAATGGTGAGGTACTGATATTATTACTAGAATATAAAAATTTAGTCTAGGAAATGTTGAGCTACTGAATTACTCGCTCATTCGCTCCCGCTCTGAGTTTATATAAATTAAATCTTATTACTAGGATATAAAGAAAGAATTTAGGAAATGTTGAGCTACTGATTTACTCGCTCATTCGCTCTCGATCTGAGTTTATCTAAATTAAATCTTATTACTAGGATTTAAAAATATAGTCTAGGAAATGGTGAGCTACTGATTTACTCGCTCATTCACTCTAGCTCTAAGTTAATCTAAATTATATCTTCTTACTAGAATATAAAGATAGAATTTAATAAATAGTGAGGTACTGATATACTCGCTCATTCGCTCTCGCTCTGAAATTGTTTTAATTAAATCTTATTACTAGGATATAAAGCTATGGTTTAGAAAATGGTGAACTACTCATATAATCGCTCATTCGCTCTCGCTCTGAGTTTAACTGAATTAATTTTTATTTCTAGGATTTAAAGATAAGCTTTAGAAAATGGTAAGGTACTATTAAAGTCGCTTATTACTCTCGCTCTATGTTTATCTAAATTAAATCTTATTACTAGGATATAAAAATTTGGTCTAGGAAATGTTGAGCTACTGAATTACTCGCTCATTCGCTCCCGCTCTGAGTTTAATTAAATTAAATCTTATTAGTAGGATATAAAGATAGAATTTAGGAAATGCTTAGGTACTGATATTATTACTTGCATATAAAAAATTAGTCTAGTAAGTGTTGAGCTACTAAATTACTGGCTCGATCGCTCTCGCTCTGAGTTTAACTAAATTAAATCTTATTACTAGGATATAACAATTTAGTCTAGGAAATGGCGAGGTACTGATATACTCGCTCATTCGCTCCCGCTCTGAGTTTATCTAAATTAAATCTTATTACTAGGATATAAAGATAGAATTTAGGAAATGTTGAGCTACTGATATACTCGCTCATTCGCTCTCACTCTGAGTTTATCTAAATTAAATCTTATTACTAGGATGTAAAGATAGAATTTAGGAAATGGTGAGGTACTGATATTATTACTAGGATAGTCTTAGTCTAGGAAATGTTGAGCTACTGAATTACTCGCTCATTCGCTCCCGCTCTGAGTTTAACTTAATTAAAACTTATTATTAGGATACAAAGATAGAATTTAGAAAATGGTGAGGTACTGATATTATTATAAGATATAAAAATTTAGTCTAGGAAATGTTGAGCTACTGATTTACTCGCTCATTCGATCTTGCTCTGAAATTATCTAAATTAAATCTTATTACTAGGATATAAAGATAGAATTTAGGAAATGGTGAGGTACTTATATAATCACTCATTCGCTCTCGCTCTGAGTTTATCTAAATTAAATCTCATTACTAGGATATAAAGATAGAATTTAGGAAAAGGTGAGATACTAATATACTCGCTCATTCGCTCTCACTCTGAGTTTATCTAAATTAAATCTTATTACTAGGATGTAAAGATAGAATTTAGGAAATGGTGAGGTACTTATATTATTACTAGGATAGTCTTAGTCTAGGAAATGTTGAGCTACTGAATTACTCGCTCATTCGCTCTCGCTTTGAGTTTAACTTAATTAAAACTTATTATTAGCATACAAAGATAGAATTTAGAAAATGGTGAGGTACTGATATTATTATAAGATATAAAAATTTAGTCTAGGAAATGTTGAGCTACTGATTTACTCGCTCATTCGCTCCCGCTCTGAGTTTTACTTAATTAAATCTTATTACTGGAATACACAAATATAGTCTAGGAAATGGTGAGTCTAGGAATTGATTTACTCGCTCATTCGCTCTTACTCTTAATTTATCAAATGAAATCTTATTACTAGGATATAAAGATAGAATTTAGGAAATGGTGAGGTACTGTTATTATTACTAGGATATAAATATTTAGTCCAGGAAATGTTGCGCTACTGATTTACTCGCTCATTCGCTCCCGCTCTGAGTTTATCTAAATTAAATCTTATTACGAGGATTTAAGATAGAATTTAGGAAATGGTGAGGTACTGATATTATTACTAGGATATAATAATTTAGTCTAGGAAATGTTGAGCTACTTAATTACTCGCTCATTCGCTCTCGCTCCGAGTTTATCTAAATTAAATCTTATTACTAGGATGTAAAGATAGAATTTAGGAAATGGTGAGGTACTGATATTATTACTAGGATATAAAAATTTAGTCTAGGAAATGTTGAGCTACTGAATTACTCGCTCATTCGCTCCCGCTCTGAGTTTATCTAAATTAAATCTTATTACTTGGATATAAAGATAGAATTTAGGAAATGGTGAGGTACTGATATTATTACTAGGATATAATAATTTAGTCTAGGAAATGTTGATCTACTTAATTACTCGCTCATTCGCTCTCGCTAGGAGCTTAAAATAATTAAATATTATTACTTGGATATTAAGATATACATAGTTAAGGAAATGGTGAGGTACTTATATACTAGCTCATTCGCTCTTGCTCTGAGTTTAACTTAATTAAATATTTTTAATAGGATATAAAAACATAGTCTAGGAAATTGTGAGCTACTGATTTACTCGCTCATTCGCTCTCGCTCTGAGCTTAACTTAATTAAATCTTATTAAAAGGATATAAAAATAAGGTCTAGGAAATGGTGAGTCTAGGAATTGATTAACTCGCTCATTCGATCTTGCTCTGAAATTATCTAAATTAAATCTTATTACTAGGATATAAAGATAGAATTTAGGAAATGGTGAGGTACTTATATAATCACTCATTCGCTCTCGCTCTGAGTTTATCTAAATTAAATCTCATTACTAGGATATAAAGATAGAATTTAGGAAAAGGTGAGATACTAATATACTCGCTCATTTGCTCTCGCTCTGAGTTTAACTTAACTAAATATTATTACTAAGATGTAAAAATATAGTTTAGGAAATGGTGAGGTACTGTTATTATTACTAGGATATAAAAATTTAGTCTAGGAAATGTTGAGCGACTGATTTACTCGCTCAATCGCTCTGGCTCTGAGTTTATCTAAATTAAATCCTATTACTAGGTTATAAAGATAGAATTTAGGAAATGGTGAGATACTGATATTATTACTAGGATATAAAAATTTAATCTAGGAAATGTTGAGCTACTGATTTACTCGCTTATTCGCTCCCGCTCTGAGTTTAACTTAATTAAATCTTATTACTAGGATATAAAAATATAGTCTAGGAAATGGTGAGTCTATTAATTGATTTACTCGCTTATTCGCTCTTGCTCTTAATTTATCTAAATTAAATCTTATTACTAGGATATAAAAATTTAGCCTAGGAAATAGTGAGCTACTGATTTACTCGCTCATTCGCTCCCGCTCTGAGTTTAACTAAATTAAATCTTATTACTAGGATATAAAAATATAGTCTAGGAAATGGTAAGCTATCGATCTACTCGCTCATTCGCTCTCGCTCTAAATTTATCTAAATAAAATCTTATTACTAGGATATAAAAATATAGTCTAGGAAATGGTGAGTCTAGGAATTGATTTACTCGCTCATTCGCTCTTACTCTTAATTTATCTAAATAAATCTTATTACTAGGATATAAAGATAGAATTTAGGAAATGGTGAGGTACTGTTATTATTACTAGGATATAAAAATTTAGTCCAGGAAATGGTGAGGTACTGATATTATAACTAGGATATAATAATTTGGTCTAGGAAATGTTGAGCTAATGAATTACTCGCTCATTCGCTCCCGCTCTGAGTTTAATTAAATTAAATCTTATTAGTAGGATATAAAGATAGAATTTAGGAAATGGTTAGGTACTGATATTATTATTTGCATATAAAAAATTAGTTTAGGAAGTGTTGAGCTACTAAATTACTCGCTCGATCGCTCTCGCTGTGTGTTTAACTAAATTAAATCTTATTACTAGGATATAAAAATATAGTCTAGGAAATGGCGAGATACTGATATACTCGCTCATTCGCTCCCGCTCCGAGTTTATCTAAATTAAATCTTATTACTAGGACATAAAGATAGAATTTAGGAAATGTTGAGGTACTGATATTATTACTAGGATATAAAAATTTAGTCTAGGAAATGTTGAGCTACTGAATTACTGGCTCATTCGCTCCCGCTCTGAGTTTAACTAAATTAAATCTTATTACTAGGATGTAAGAATATAGTCTAGGAAATGTTGAGCTACTGATTTACCGCTCATTCGCTCCCGCTCTGAGTTTATCTAAATTAAATCTTATTACTAGGATATAAAGATAGAATTAGGGAAATGCTGAGCTACTGATGTACTCGCTCATTCGCTCTCGCTCTGAGTTTATCTAAATTAAATCTTATTACTAGGATGTAAAGATAGAATTTAGGAAATGTTGAGCTACTGATATACTCGCTCAGTGTCCTTCGCTCTGAGTTTATCTAAATTAAATCTTATTACTAGGATATAAATATAGAATTTAGGAAATGGTGAGGTACTGATATTATTACTTGCATATAAAAATTTAGTCTAGGAAATGTTGAGCTACTGAATTACTCGCTCATTCGCTCTCGCTCTGAGTTTATCTAAATTAAATGTTATTACTAGGATATACACATAGAATTTAGGAAATGGTGAGGTACTGATATTATTACTAGGATATAAAAATTTTGTCTAGGAAATGTTGAGCTACTGAATTACTCGCTCATTCGCTCCCGCTCTGAGTTTAACTAATTTAAGTCTTATTACTAGGATATAAAAATATAGTCTAGGAAATGGTGAGTCTATTAATTGATTTACTCGCTTATTCGCTCTTGCTCTGAGTTTAACTTAGTCTAGGAAAAGTTGAGCTACTGAATAACTTGCTCATTCGCTCCTGCTCTGAGTTTAACTTAATTAAAACTTATTACTAGTATACAAAGATAGAATTTAGGAAATGGTGAGGTACAGATATTATTATTAGGATATAAAAATTTAGTCTAGGAAAAGTTGAGCTACTGATATACTCGCTCAGTTGCTCTCGCTCTGAATTTATCTAAATTAAATCTTATTACTAGGATATAAAGATAGAATTTAAGAAATGGTGAGGTACTGTTATTATTACTAGGATATAAAAATTTAGTCTAGGAAATGTTAAGCTACTGAATTACTCGCTCATGCGCTCTCGCTCTGAGTTTATTTCAATTAAATGTTATTACTAGGATATAAAGATAGAATTTAGGAAATGGTGAGGTACTGTAATTATTACTAGGATATAAAAATTTAGTCTAGGAAATGTTAAGCTACTGAATTACTCGCTCATGCGCTCTCGCTCTGACTTTATTTAAATTAAATGTTATTACCAGGATATAAGGATAGAATTTAGGAAATGGTGAGGTACTGTAATTATTACTAGGATATAAAAATTTAGTCTAGGAAATGTTGAGCTACTTACTGAATTACTGGCTCATTCGCTCCTGCTCTGAGTTTAACTTAATTAAAACTTATTACTAGGATACAAAGATAGAATTTAGTAAATGGTGAAGTACAGATATTATTACTAGGATATAAAAATTTAGTCTAGGAAATGTTGAGCTACTGAATTACTCGCTCATTCGCTCTCGCTCTGAGTTTATCTAAATTAAATCTTATTACTAGGATGTAAAGATAGAATTTAGGAAATGTTGAGCTACTGATATACTCGCTCAGTGTCCTTCGCTCTGAGTTTATCTAAATTAAATCTTATTACTAGGATATAAATATAGAATTTAGGAAATGGTGAGGTACTGATATTATTACTTGCATATAAAAATTTAGTCTAGGAAATGTTGAGCTACTGAATTACTCGCTCATTCGCTCTCGCTCTGAGTTTATCTAAATTAAATGTTATTACTAGGATATACACATAGAATTTAGGAAATGGTGAGGTACTGATATTATTACTAGGATATAAAAATTTTGTCTAGGAAATGTTGAGCTACTGAATTACTCGCTCATTCGCTCCCGCTCTGAGTTTAACTAATTTAAGTCTTATTACTAGGATATAAAAATATAGTCTAGGAAATGGTGAGTCTATTAATTGATTTACTCGCTTATTCGCTCTTGCTCTGAGTTTAACTTAGTCTAGGAAAAGTTGAGCTACTGAATTACTCGCTCATTCGCTCCCGCTCTGAGTTTAACTTAATTAAAACTTATTACTAAAATACAATAATAGAATTAAGAAAATGGTGAGGTACTGATATTATTACTTGCATATAAAAATTTAGTCTAGGAAATGTTGAGCTACTAATTTACTCGCTCATTCGCTCTCGCTCTGAGTTTAACTAAATTAAATCTTATGACTAGGATATAAAAATATACTCTAGGAAATGTTGAGCTACTGATTTACTCGCTCATTCGCTCTCGCTCTGAGTTTAACTAAATTAAATCTTATTACTAGGATATAAAGATAGAATTTAGGAAATTGTGAGGTACTGACATTATTACTTGCATATAAAAATTTAGTATAGGAAATGTGGAGCTACTGAATTACTCGCTCATTCGCTCTCGCTCTGAGTTTATCTAAATTAAATGTTATTACTAGGATATACAGATAGAATTTAGGAAATGGTCAGGTACAGATATTATTACTAGGATATAAAAATTTAGTCTAGGAAATGTTGAGCTACTGAATTACTCGCTCATTCGCTCCCGCTCTGAGTTTAACTAATTTAAGTCTTATTACTGGGATATAAAAATATAGTCTAGGAAATGGTGAGTCTATTAATTGATTTACTCGCTTATTCGCTCTTGCTCTGAGTTTAACTTAGTCTAGGAAAAGTTGAGCTACTGAATAACTTGCTCATTCGCTCCTGCTCTGAGTTTAACTTAATTAAAACTTATTACTAGTATACAAAGATAGAATTTAGGAAATGGTGAGGTACAGATATTATTATTAGGATATAAAAATTTAGTCTAGGAAAAGTTGAGCTACTGATATACTCGCTCAGTTGCTCTCGCTCTGAATTTATCTAAATTAAATCTTATTACTAGGATATAAAGATAGAATTTAAGAAATGGTGAGGTACTGTTATTATTACTAGGATATAAAAATTTAGTCTAGGAAATGTTAAGCTACTGAATTACTCGCTCATGCGCTCTCGCTCTGAGTTTATTTCAATTAAATGTTATTACTAGGATATAAAGATAGAATTTAGGAAATGGTGAGGTACTGTAATTATTACTAGGATATAAAAATTTAGTCTAGGAAATGTTAAGCTACTGAATTACTCGCTCATGCGCTCTCGCTCTGACTTTATTTAAATTAAATGTTATTACCAGGATATAAGGATAGAATTTAGGAAATGGTGAGGTACTGTAATTATTACTAGGATATAAAAATTTAGTCTAGGAAATGTTGAGCTACTTACTGAATTACTGGCTCATTCGCTCCTGCTCTGAGTTTAACTTAATTAAAACTTATTACTAGGATACAAAGATAGAATTTAGTAAATGGTGAAGTACAGATATTATTACTAGGATATAAAAATTTAGTCTAGGAAATGTTGAGCTACTGAATTACTCGCTCATTCGCTCCCGCTCTGAGTTTAACTAAATTAAATCTTATTACTAGGATAGAAAGATAGAATTTAGAAAATGGTTAGGTACTAAAATTATTACTAGGATATAAAAATTTAGTCTAAGTAATGTTGAGCTACTGAATTACTCGCTCATTCGCTCCCGCTCTGAGTTTAACTTAATTAAAACTTATTACTAGGATATAAAAACAAAGTCTAGGAAATGTTAAGGTACTGAATTACTCGCTCATGCGCTCTCGCTCTGAGTTTATTTAAATTAAATGTTATTACTAGGATATAAAGATAGAATTTAGGAAATGGTGAGGTACTGATATTATAACTAGGATATAAAAATTTAGTCTAGGAAATGTTGAGCTACTGAATAACTTGCTCATTCGCTCCCGCTCTGAGTTTAACTTAATTAAAACTTATTACTCGGATACAAAGATAGATTTTAGGAAATGGTGAGGTACAGATATTATTACTAGGATATAAAAATTTAGTCTAGGAAATGTTGAGCTACTGAATTACTCGCTCATTCGCTCCCGCTCTGAGTTTAACTTAATTAAAACTTATTACTAGGATACAAAGATAGAATTTAGGAAATGGTGAGGTACTAAAATTATTACTAGGATAAAAAAATATAGTCTAAGTAATGTTGAGCTACTGAATTACTCGCTCATTCGCTCCCGCTCTGAGTTTAACTTAATTAAATGTTATTACTAGGATATACAGATAGAATTTAGGAAATGGTCAGGTACAGATAGTATTACTAGGATATAAAAATTTAGTCTAGGAAATGTTGAGCTACTGAATTACTCGCTCATTCGCTCCCGCTCTTAGTTTAACTAAATTAAATCTTATTACTAGGATATAAAGATAGAATTTAGGAAATGGTGAGGTACTAAAATTATTACTAGGATATAAAAATATAGTGTAAGTAATGTTGAGCTACTGAATTACTCGCTCATTCGCTCCCGCTCTGAGTTTAACTTAATTAAAACTTATAACTAGGATACAAAGATAGAATTTAGGAAATGGTGAGGTACAGATATTATTACTAGGATATAAAAATTTAGTCTAGGAAATGTTGAGCTACTGAATTACTCGCTCATGCGCTCCCGCTCTTAGTTATCTAAATTAAATCTTATTACTAGGTAATAAAGATAGAATTTAGGAAATGGTGAGGTACAGATATTATTACTAGGATATAAAAATTTAGTCTAGGAAATGTGGAGCTACTGAATTACTCGCTCATTCGCTCTCGCTCTGAGTTTATCTAAATTAAATGTTATTACTAGGATATACAGATAGAATTTAGGAAATGGTGACGTACTGATATTATTACTTGCATATTAAAATTTAGTCTAGGAAATGTTGAGCTACTGAATTACTCGCTCATTCTCTCCCGCTCTGAGTTTAACTAAATTAAATCTTATTACTAGGATATAAAAATTTAGTTTAGGAAATGTTGAACTACTGAATTACTCGCTCATTCGCTAACGCTCTGAGTTTAACTTAATTAAAACTTATAACTAGGATACAAAGATAGAATTTAGGAAATGGTGAGGTACAGATATTATTACTAGGATATAAAAATTTAGTTTAGGAAATGTTGAGCTACTGAATTACTCGCTCATTCGCTCCCGCTCTGAGTTTAACTAAATTAAATCTTATTACTAGGATAGAAAGATAGAATTTAGAAAATGGTTAGGTACTAAAATTATTACTAGGATATAAAAATTTAGTCTAAGTAATGTTGAGCTACTGAATTACTCGCTCATTCGCTCCCGCTCTGAGTTTAACTTAATTAAAACTTATTACTAGGATATAAAAACAAAGTCTAGGAAATGTTAAGGTACTGAATTACTCGCTCATGCGCTCTCGCTCTGAGTTTATTTAAATTAAATGTTATTACTAGGATATAAAGATAGAATTTAGGAAATGGTGAGGTACTGATATTATAACTAGGATATAAAAATTTAGTCTAGGAAATGTTGAGCTACTGAATAACTTGCTCATTCGCTCCCGCTCTGAGTTTAACTTAATTAAAACTTATTACTCGGATACAAAGATAGATTTTAGGAAATGGTGAGGTACAGATATTATTACTAGCATATAAAAATTTAGTCTAGGAAATGTTGAGCTACTGAATTACTCGCTCATTCGCTCCCGCTCTGAGTTTAACTTAATTAAAACTTATTACTAGGATACAAAGATAGAATTTAGGAAATGGTGCGGTACAGATATAATTACTAGGATATAAAAATTTAGTCTAGGAAATGTTGAGCTACTGAATAACTTGCTCATTCGCTCCCGCACTGAGTTTAACTTAATTAAAACTTATTACTAGGATATAAAAACATAGTCTAGGAAATGTTAAGCTACTGAATTACTCGCTCATTGGCTCCCGCTCTGAGTTTAACTTAATTAAAACTTATAACTAGGATACAAAGATAGAATTTAGGAAATGGTGAGGTACAGATATTATTACTAGGATATAAAAATTTAGTGTAGGAAATGTTGAGCTACTGAATTACTCGCTCATTCGCTCCCGTTCTGAGTTATCTAAATTAAATCTTATTACTAGGTAATAAAGATAGAATTTAGGAAATGGTGAGGTACAGATATTATTACTAGGATATAAAAATTTAGTCTAGGAAATGTGGAGCTACTGAATTACTCGCTCATTCGCTCTCGCTCTGAGTTTATCTAAATTAAATGTTATTACTAGGATATACAGATAGAATTTAGGAAATGGTGACGTACTGATATTATTACTTGCATATTAAAATTTAGTCTAGGAAATGTTGAGCTACTGAATAACTTGCTCATTCGCTCCCGCACTGAGTTTAACTTAATTAAAACTTATTACTAGGATATAAAAACATAGTCTAGGAAATGTTAAGCTACTGAATTACTCGCTCATTCGCTCCCGCTCTGAGTTTAACTTAATTAAAACTTATAACTAGGATACAAAGATAGAATTTAGGAAATGGTGAGGTACAGATATTATTACTAGGATATAAAAATTTAGTGTAGGAAATGTTGAGCTACTGAATTACTCGCTCATTCGCTCCCGTTCTGAGTTTAACTTAATTAAAACTTATTACTAGGATATAAAAACATAGTCTAGGAAATGTTAAGCTACTGAATTACTCGCTCATTCGCTCTCGCTCTGAGTTTATCTAAATTAAATGTTATTACTAGGATATACAGATAGAATTTAGGAAATGGTGACGTACTGATATTATTACTTGCATATTAAAATTTAGTCTAGGAAATGTTGAGCTACTGAATAACTTGCTCATTCGCTCCCGCACTGAGTTTAACTTAATTAAAACTTATTACTAGGATATAAAAACATAGTCTAGGAAATGTTAAGCTACTGAATTACTCGCTCATTCGCTCCCGCTCTGAGTTTAACTTAATTAAAACTTATAACTAGGATACAAAGATAGAATTTAGGAAATGGTGAGGTACAGATATTATTACTAGGATATAAAAATTTAGTGTAGGAAATGTTGAGCTACTGAATTACTCGCTCATTCGCTCCCGCTCTGAGTTATCTAAATTAAATCTTATTACTAGGTAATAAAGATAGAATTTAGGAAATGGTGAGGTACAGATATTATTACTAGGATATAAAAATTTAGTCTAGGAAATGTGGAGCTACTGAATTACTCGCTCATTCGCTCTCGCTCTGAGTTTATCTAAATTAAATGTTATTACTAGGATATACAGATAGAATTTAGGAAATGGTGACGTACTGATATTATTACTTGCATATTAAAATTTAGTCTAGGAAATGTTGAGCTACTGAATTACTCGCTCATTCTCTCCCGCTCTGAGTTTAACTAAATTAAATCTTATTACTAGGATATAAAAATTTAGTTTAGGAAATGTTGAGCTACTGAATTACTCGCTCATTCGCTCCCGCTCTGAGTTTAACTAAATTAAATCTTATTACTAGGATAGAAAGATAGAATTTAGAAAATGGTGAGGTACTAAAATTATTACTAGGATATAAAAATTTAGTCTAAGTAATGTTGAGCTACTGAATTACTCGCTCATTCACTCCCGCTCTGAGTTTAACTTAATTAAAACTTATTACTAGGATATAAAAACATAGTCTAGGAAATGTTAAGCTACTGAATTACTCGCTCATGCGCTCTCGCTCTGAGTTTATTTAAATTAAATGTTATTACTAGGATATAAAGATAGAATTTAGGAAATGGTGAGGTACTGTAATTATTACTAGGATATAAAAATTTAGTCTAGGAAATGTTAAGCTACTGAATTACTCGCTCATGCGCTCTCGCTCTGAGTTTATTTAAATTAAATGTTATTACCAGGATATAAGGATAGAATTTAGGAAATGGTGAGGTAATGTAATTATTACTAGGATATAAAAATTTAGTCTAGGAAATGTTGAGATACTTACTGAATTACTGGCTCATTCGCTCCTGCTCTGAGTTTAACTTAATTAAAACTTATTACTAGGATACTAAGATAGAATTTAGTAAATGGTGAAGTACAGATATTATTACTAGGATATAAAAATTTAGTCTAGGAAATGTTGAGCTACTGAATTACTCGCTCATTCGCTCCCGCTCTGAGTTTAACTAAATTAAATCTTATTACTAGGATGTAAGAATATAGTCTAGGAAATGTTGAGCTACTGATTTACTCGCTCATTCGTTCTCGCTCTGAGTTTATCTAAATTAAATCTTATTACTAGGATATAAAGATAGAACTTGGGAAATGTTGAGCTACTGATATACTTGCTCATTCGCTCTCGCTCTGAGTTTAACTTAATTAAATCTTATTACTAGGATATAAAGATAGAATTTAGGAAATGTTGAGCTACTGATATACTCGCTCAGTTGCTCTCGCTCTGACTTTATCTAAATTAAATCTTATTACTAGGTAATAAAGATAGAATTTAGGAAATGTTGAGGTACTGATATTATAACTAGGATATAAAAATTTAGTCTAGGAAATGTTGAGCTACTGAATAACTTGCTCATTCGCTTCCGCTCTGAGTTTAACTTAATTAAAACTTATTACTAGGATACAAAGATAGATAGTGTTGATTTTGATGTCCTACTTAGTCAGCTGCGTTCTCTTAACATATCCCCTGCAGTCATTGAATTGTTTCACAGCTATCTTCGCGGTCGTCGGCAACGAATTCGCACTGATGACACTTACTCATCATGGTGCGATATTTCTGCTGGCGTACCGCAGGGCGGCGTCTTGTCACCATTACTTTTCTCTATTTTCATCAATTCAATAACTCATAACCTATCTTCTCTCTACCACATGTATGCAGACGATGTCCAGATTTACACCCAGTCGACTTTGGAGAATCTTCCGTTGGCTATTGCAAGAATGAATAACGACCTCAATATCATTCTTGAATGGAGTAAATCGTTTGGTCTTAATGTTAACCCTAGCAAATCTCAATCCATAATTATTGGCAGCCGGAAACAATTGTCAAAAGTCGACTGGTCTTCCTTGCCATCAATAATGTTTGACAATATTGTCATCCCTTATTGCGACTGCGTTAAAAACTTGGGAGTTTTCCTTGACAATACTCTTAGCTGGACTCGCCATGTAAATGAAATCAGCAGGAAGGTGTTTGTTGCGCTGAGGTCTTTGCGTCGTCTTCGACATTTTCTTCCAATTCCTACCAAAATTATGCTCGCACAGTCTCTACTCCTTCCTATCCTTGATTATGCAGACGCAAGCTTTGTTGACTTAACCGAAGACCAGTTAAATAAGCTTGAGAGACTACAAAACACATTTATTCGGTTTATATTTGGATTACGCAAATATGACCACGTTTCACAATTTCGTTCTCGTCTTAATTGGTTACCCATTCGACTTCGCCGGAATATGCACATCTTATCTATATTGTACTGTGTGTTGTTTCACGCTGGTACTCCCCCTTACTTGAAGGAGAAGTTTTTATTTTTAGGGAATCCTGGAGAAGTTCTTCGTTCTGCGAAGAGATGGATCTTAAGGGTGCCTGAACATAACTCATCTTTCTATAATAATTCTTTCACAGTTCAGGCTATTAAGCTCTGGAATGACCTTCCTTTAAATATTCGGGAGGCTAAATCCATATACATTTTTAAAAAACTTGTGAAAGATCACTTTTTGTCTCAAATGCCTTATCACCATTAATTAATTAAATATTTTATTTTTATTATTATTAATTTTTTTTTTCTGCTATGTTTGAGGACTTATCGTTTTTATTCGCTCTTATTGTTTATAGTATGTATTTATATTGTATACTTGTAATTATATATGTATTTATAATATAATTTATTTATTGATATATATTATATGTATTTTATATTTACATTTTTTTTTTTTTAGTTTGTTTAATCATATTTTAATATTATTTTATGTATTATTAGAGCACCACCTACCTCATATCCTATGAGTTATTCTCTTAATCCGTTGGTTGCCTGGAAGAGATCGCTATGTAGCGATAAGGTCGCCAATTTGTATATTACTTTTATTATATATGTATCCTTGTTTTGTATTCTTTTTCTTCTTGTGGTGTACAATAAAGTATAAAGTATAGATTTTAGGAAATGGTGAGGTACAGATATTATTACTAGGATATAAAAATTTAGTCTAGGAAATGTTAAGCTACTGAATTACTCGCTCATTCGCTCCCGCTCTGAGTTTAACTTAATTAAAACTTATTACTAAAATACAAAAATAGAATTAAGAAAATGGTGAGGTACTGATATTATTACTTGCATATAAAAATTTAGTCTAGGAAATGTTGAGCTACTAATTTACTCGCTCATTCGCTCTCGCTCTGAGTTTAACTAAATTAAATCTTATGACTAGGATATAAAAATATACTCTAGGAAATGTTGAGCTACTGATTTACTCGCTCATTCGCTCTCGCTCTGAGTTTAACTAAATTAAATCTTATTACTAGGATATAAAGATAGAATTTAGGAAATTGTGAGGTACTGACATTATTACTTGCATATAAAAATTTAGTATAGGAAATGTGGAGCTACTGAATTACTCGCTCATTCGCTCTCGCTCTGAGTTTATCTAAATTAAATGTTATTACTAGGATATACAGATAGAATTTAGGATATGGTCAGGTACAGATATTATTACTAGGATATAAAAATTTAGTCTAGGAAATGTTGAGCTACTGAATTACTCGCTCATTCGCTCCCGCTCTTAGTTTAACTAAATTAAATCTTATTACTAGGATACAAAGATAGAATTTAGGAAATGGTGAGGTACTAAAATTATTACTAGGATATAAAAATATAGTCTAAGTAATGTTGAGCTACTGAATTACTCGCTCATTCGCTCCCGCTCTGAGTTTAACTTAATTAAAACTTATTACTAGGATATAAAAACATAGTCTAGGAAATGTTAAGCTACTGAATTACTCGCTCATGCGCTCTCGCTCTGAGTTTATTTAAATTAAATGTTATTACTAGGATATAAAGATAGAATTAAGGAAATGGTGAGGTACTGATATTATAACTAGGATATAAAAATTTAGTCTAGGAAATGTTGAGCTACTGAATAACTTGCTCATTCGCTCCCGCTCTGAGTTTAACTTAATTAAAACTTATTACTCGGATACAAAGATAGATTTTAGGAAATGGTGAGGTACAGATATTATTACTAGGATATAAAAATTTAGTCTAGGAAATGTTGAGCTACTGAATTACTCGCTCATTCGCTCCCGCTCTGAGTTTAACTTAATTAAAACTTATTACTAGGATACAAAGATAGAATTTAGGAAATGGTGCGGTACAGATATAATTACTAGGATATAAAAATTTAGTCTAGGAAAGGTTGAGCTACTGAATAACTTGCTCATTCGCTCCCGCACTGAGTTTAACTTAATTAAAACTTATTACTAGGATATAAAAACATAGTCTAGGAAATGTTAAGCTACTGAATTACTCGCTCATTCGCTCCCGCTCTGAGTTTAACTTAATTAAAACTTATAACTAGGATACAAAGATAGAATTTAGGAAATGGTGAGGTACAGATATTATTACTAGGATATAAAAATTTAGTCTAGGAAATGTTGAGCTACTGAATTACTCGCTCATTCGCTCCCGCTCTGAGTTATCTAAATTAAATCTTATTACTAGGTAATAAAGATAGAATTTAGGAAATGGTGAGGTACAGATATTATTACTAGGATATAAAAATTTAGTCTAGGAAATGTGGAGCTACTGAATTACTCGCTCATTCGCTCTCGCTCTGAGTTTATCTAAATTAAATGTTATTACTAGGATATACAGATAGAATTTAGGAAATGGTGACGTACTGATATTATTACTTGCATATTAAAATTTAGTCTAGGAAATGTTGAGCTACTGAATTACTCGCTCATTCTCTCCCGCTCTGAGTTTAACTAAATTAAATCTTATTACTAGGATATAAAAATTTAGTTTAGGAAATGTTGAGCTACTGAATTACTCGCTCATTCGCTCCCGCTCTGAGTTTAACTAAATTAAATCTTATTACTAGGATAGAAAGATAGAATTTAGAAAATGGTGAGGTACTAAAATTATTACTAGGATATAAAAATTTAGTCTAAGTAATGTTGAGCTACTGAATTACTCGCTCATTCGCTCCCGCTCTGAGTTTAACTTAATTAAAACTTATTACTAGGATATAAAAACATAGTCTAGGAAATGTTAAGCTACTGAATTACTCGCTCATGCGCTCTCGCTCTGAGTTTATTTAAATTAAATGTTATTACTAGGATATAAAGATAGAATTAAGGAAATGGTGAGGTACTGATATTATAACTAGGATATAAAAATTTAGTCTAGGAAATGTTGAGCTACTGAATAACTTGCTCATTCGCTCCCGCTCTGAGTTTAACTTAATTAAAACTTATTACTCGGATACAAAGATAGATTTTAGGAAATGGTGAGGTACAGATATTATTACTAGGATATAAAAATTTAGTCTAGGAAATGTTGAGCTACTGAATTACTCGCTCATTCGCTCCCGCTCTGAGTTTAACTTAATTAAAACTTATTACTAGGATACAAAGATAGAATTTAGGAAATGGTGCGGTACAGATATAATTACTAGGATATAAAAATTTAGTCTAGGAAAGGTTGAGCTACTGAATAACTTGCTCATTCGCTCCCGCACTGAGTTTAACTTAATTAAAACTTATTACTAGGATATAAAAACATAGTCTAGGAAATGTTAAGCTACTGAATTACTCGCTCATTCGCTCCCGCTCTGAGTTTAACTTAATTAAAACTTATAACTAGGATACAAAGATAGAATTTAGGAAATGGTGAGGTACAGATATTATTACTAGGATATAAAAATTTAGTCTAGGAAATGTTGAGCTACTGAATTACTCGCTCATTCGCTCCCGCTCTGAGTTATCTAAATTAAATCTTATTACTAGGTAATAAAGATAGAATTTAGGAAATGGTGAGGTACAGATATTATTACTAGGATATAAAAATTTAGTCTAGGAAATGTGGAGCTACTGAATTACTCGCTCATTCGCTCTCGCTCTGAGTTTATCTAAATTAAATGTTATTACTAGGATATACAGATAGAATTTAGGAAATGGTGACGTACTGATATTATTACTTGCATATTAAAATTTAGTCTAGGAAATGTTGAGCTACTGAATTACTCGCTCATTCTCTCCCGCTCTGAGTTTAACTAAATTAAATCTTATTACTAGGATATAAAAATTTAGTTTAGGAAATGTTGAGCTACTGAATTACTCGCTCATTCGCTCCCGCTCTGAGTTTAACTAAATTAAATCTTATTACTAGGATAGAAAGATAGAATTTAGAAAATGGTGAGGTACTAAAATTATTACTAGGATATAAAAATTTAGTCTAAGTAATGTTGAGCTACTGGATTACTCGCTCATTCGCTCCCGCTCTGAGTTTAACTTAATTAAAACTTATTACTAGGATATAAAAACATAGTCTAGGAAATGTTAAGCTACTGAATTACTCGCTCATGCGCTCTCGCTCTGAGTTTATTTAAATTAAATGTTATTACTAGGATATAAAGATAGAATTTAGGAAATGGTGAGGTACTGTAATTATTACTAGGATATAAAAATTTAGTCTAGGAAATGTTAAGCTACTGAATTACTCGCTCATGCGCTCTCGCTCTGAGTTTATTTAAATTAAATGTTATTACCAGGATATAAGGATAGAATTTAGGAAATGGTGAGGTAATGTAATTATTACTAGGATATAAAAATTTAGTCTAGGAAATGTTGAGATACTTACTGAATTACTGGCTCATTCGCTCCTGCTCTGAGTTTAACTTAATTAAAACTTATTACTAGGATACAAAGATAGAATTTAGTAAATGGTGAAGTACAGATATTATTACTAGGATATAAAAATTTAGTCTAGGAAATGTTGAGCTACTGAATTACTCGCTCATTCGCTCCCGCTCTGAGTTTAACTAAATTAAATCTTATTACTAGGATGTAAGAATATAGTCTAGGAAATGTTGAGCTACTGATTTACTCGCTCATTCGTTCTCGCTCTGAGTTTATCTAAATTAAATCTTATTACTAGGATATAAAGATAGAACTTGGGAAATGTTGAGCTACTGATATACTTGCTCATTCGCTCTCGCTCTGAGTTTAACTTAATTAAATCTTATTACTAGGATATAAAGATAGAATTTAGGAAATGTTGAGCTACTGATATACTCGCTCAGTTGCTCTCGCTCTGACTTTATCTAAATTAAATCTTATTACTAGGTAATAAAGATAGAATTTAGGAAATGTTGAGGTACTGATATTATAACTAGGATATAAAAATTTAGTCTAGGAAATGTTGAGCTACTGAATAACTTGCTCATTCGCTTCCGCTCTGAGTTTAACTTAATTAAAACTTATTACTAGGATACAAAGATAGATTTTAGGAAATGGTGAGGTACAGATATTATTACTAGGATATAAAAATTTAGTCTAGGAAATGTTAAGCTACTGAATTACTCGCTCATTCGCTCCCGCTCTGAGTTTAACTTAATTAAAACTTATTACTAAAATACAAAAATAGAATTAAGAAAATGGTGAGGTACTGATATTATTACTTGCATATAAAAATTTAGTCTAGGAAATGTTGAGCTACTAATTTACTCGCTCATTCGCTCTCGCTCTGAGTTTAACTAAATTAAATCTTATGACTAGGATATAAAATATACTCTAGGAAATGTTGAGCTACTGATTTACTCGCTCATTCGCTCTCGCTCTGAGTTTAACTAAATTAAATGTTATTACTAGGATATACAGATAGAATTTAGGAAATGGTGACGTACTGATAATTATTACTTGCATATTAAAATTTAGTCTAGGAAATGTTGAGCTACTGAATTACTCGCTCATTCGCTCCCGCTCTGAGTTAAACTAAATTAAATTTTATTACTAGGATAGAAAGATAGAATTTAGAAAATGGTGAGGTACTAAAATTATTACTAGGATATAAAAATTTAGTCTAAGTAATGTTGAGCTACTGAATTACTCGCTCATTCGCTCCCGCTCTGAGTTTAACTTAATTAAAACTTATTACTAGGATATAAAAACATAGTCTAGGAAATGTTAAGCTACTGAATTACTCGCTCATGCGCTCTCGCTCTGAGTTTATTTAAATTAAATGTTATTACTAGGATATAAAGATAGAATTTAGGAAATGGTGAGGTACTGATATTATAACTAGGATATAAAAATTTAGTCTAGGAAATGTTGAGCTACTGAATAACTTGCTCATTCGCTCCCGCTCTGAGTTTAACTTAATTAAAACTTATTACTCGGATACAAAGATAGATTTTAGGAAATGGTGAGGTACAGATATTATTACTAGGATATAAAAATTTAGTCTAGGAAATGTTGAGCTACTGAATTACTCGCTCATTCGCTCCCGCTCTGAGTTTAACTTAATTAAAACTTATTACTAGGATATAAAAACATAGTCTAGGAAATGTTAAGCTACTGAATTACTCGCTCATTCGCTCCCGCTCTGAGTTTAACTTAATTAAAACTTATAACTAGGATACAAAGATAGAATTTAGGAAATGGTGAGGTACAGATATTATTACTAGGATATAAAAATTTAGTCTAGGAAATGTTGAGCTACTGATATACTCGCTCATTCGCTCCCGCTCTGAGTTATCTAAATTAAATCTTATTACTATGTAATAAAGATAGAATTTAGGAAATGGTGAGGTACAGATATTATTACTAGGATATAAAAATTTAGTCTAGGAAATGTGGAGCTACTGAATTACTCGCTCATTCGCTCTCGCTCTGAGTTTATCTAAATGAAATGTTATTACTAGGATAAACAGATAGAATTTAGGAAATGGTGACGTACTGATATTATTACTTGCATATTAAAATTTAGTCTAGGAAATGTTGAGCTACTGAATTACTCGCTCATTCTCTCCCGCTCTGAGTTGAACTAAATTATATCTTATTACTAGGATAGAAAGATAGAATTTAGAAAATGGTGAGGTACTAAAATTATTACTAGGATATAAAAATTTAGTCTAAGTAATGTTGAGCTACTGAATTACTCGCTCATTCGCTCCCGCTCTGAGTTTAACTTAATTAAAACTTATTACTAGGATATAAAAACATAGTCTAGGAAATGTTAAGCTACTGAATTACTCGCTCATGCGCTCTCGCTCTGAGTTTATTTAAATTAAATGTTATTACTAGGATATAAAGATAGGATTTAGGAAATGGTGAGGTACTGATATTATAACTAGGATATAAAAATTTAGTCTAGGAAATGTTGAGCTACTGAATAACTTGCTCATTCGCTCCCGCTCTGAGTTTAACTTAATTAAAACTTATTACTCGGATACAAAGATAGATTTTAGGAAATGGTGAGGTACAGATATTATTACTAGGATATAAAAATTTAGTCCAGGAAATGTTGAGCTACTGAAATACTCGCTCATTCGCTCCCGCTCTGAATTTTACTAAATTAAATCTTATTACTAGGATAGAAAGATAGAATTTAGAAAATGGTGAGGTACTAAAATTATTACTAGGATATAAAAATTTAGTCTAAGTAATATTGAGCTACTGAATTACTCGCTCATTCGCTCCCGCTCTGAGTTTAACTTAATTAAAACTTATTACTAGGATATAAAAACATAGTCTAGGAAATGTTAAGCTACTGAATTACTCGCTCATTCGCTCCCGCTCTGAGTTTATTTAAATTAAATGTTATTACTAGGATATAAAGATAGAATTAAGGAAATGGTGAGGTACTGATATTATAACTAGGATATAAAAATTTAGTCTAGGAAATGTTGAGCTACTGAATTACTCGCTCATTCGCTTCCGCTCTGAATTTAACTAAATTAAATTTTATTTCTAGGATATAAAGATAGAATTTAGGAAATGGTGAGGTACTGATATTATTACTTGCATAATAAAATTTAGTCTAGGAAATGTTGAGCTACTGAATTACTCGCTCATTCGCTCCCGCTCTGAGTTTAACTAAATTAAACCTTGTTTCTAGGATATAAAGATAGAATTTAGGAAATGTTGACGTACTGATATTATTACTTGCATATTAAAATTTAGTCTAGGAAATGTTGAGCTACTGATTTACTCGCTCATTCGCTCCCGCTCTGAATTTATCTAAATTAAATCTTATTACTAGGATGTAAAGATAGAATTTAGGAAATAGTGAGGTACTGATATTATTACTTGCATATAAAAATTTAGTCTAGGAAATGTTGAGCTACTGAATTACTGGCTCATTCGCTCCTGCTCTGAGTTTAACTTAATTAAAACTTATTACTAGGATGTAAGAATATAGTCTAGGAAATGTTGAGCTACTGATTTACTCGCTCATTCGCTCCCGCTCTGAGTTTATCGAAATTAATCTTATTACTAGGATGTAAGAATATAGTCTAGGAAATGTTGAGCTACTGATTTACTCGCTCAATCGCTCCCGCTCTGAATTTATCTAAATTAAATCTTATTACTAGGATGTAAAGATAGAATTTAGGAAATAGTGAGGTACAGATATAATTACTAGGATATAAAAATTTAGTCTAGGAAATATTGAGCTACTGAATTACTCGCTCATTCGCTCCCGCTCTGAGTTATCTAAATTAAATCTTATTACTAGGTAATAAAGATAGAATTTAGGAAATGGTGAGGGACTGTTACTATTACTAGGATATAAAAATATTGTCTAGGAAATGTTGAAATACTGATTTACTCGCTCATTCACTCCCGCTCTGAGTTATCTAAATTAAATCTTATTACTAGGTAATAAAGATAGAATTTAGGAAATGGTGAGGGACTGTTACTATTACTAGGATATTAAAATTTACTCTAGGAAATGTTGAGCTACTGATTTACTCGCTCATTCGCTCCCGCTCTGAGTTTATCTAAATTAAATCTTATTACTAGGATGTAAAGATAGAATTTAGGAAATGGTGAGGTACTGTTACTATTACTAGGATATATAAATTTAGTCTAGGAAATGTTGAGCTACTGAATTACTCGCTCATTCGCTTCCGCTCTGAATTTAACTAAATTAAATTTTATTTCTAGGATATAAAGATAGAATTTAGGAAATGGTGAGGTACTGATATTATTACTTGCATAATAAAATTTAGTCTAGGAAATGTTGAGCTACTGAATTACTCGCTCATTCGCTCCCGCTCTGAGTTTAACTAAATTAAACCTTGTTTCTAGGATATAAAGATAGAATTTAGGAAATGGTGACGTACTGATATTATTACTTGCATATAAAAATTTAGTCTAGGAAATGTTGAGCTACTGAATTACTGGCTCATTCGCTCCTGCTCTGAGTTTAACTTAATTAAAACTTATTACTAAAATACAAAAATAGAATTAAGAAAATAGTGAGGTACTGATATTATTACTTGCATATAAAAATTTAGTCTAGGAAATGTTGAGCTACTAATTTACTCGCTCATTCGCTCCCGCTCTGAGTTTAACTAAATTAAATCTTGTTTCTAGGATATAAAGATAGAATTTAGGAAATGGTTAGGTACTGATATTATTACTTGCATATAAAAATTTAGTCTAGGAAATGTTGAGCTACTGAATTACTCGCTCATTCGCTCTCGCTCTGAGTTTATCTAAATTAAATGTTATTACTAGGATATACAGATAGAATTTAGGAAATGGTGACGTACTGATATTATTACTTGCATATTAAAATTTATGTACAGATATTATTACAAGGATATAAAAATTTAGTCTAGGAAATGTTGAGCTACTGATTTACTCGCTCATTCGCTCCCGCTCTGAGTTTAACTAAATTAAATCTTATTACTAGGATGTAAGAATATAGTCTAGGAAATGTTGAGCTACTGATTTACTCGCTCATTCGCTCCCGCTCTGAGTTTATCGAAATTAATCTTATTACTAGGATGTAAGAATATAGTCTAGGAAATGTTGAGCTACTGATTTACTCGCTCAATCGCTCCCGCTCTGAATTTATCTAAATTAAATCTTATTACTAGGATGTAAAGATAGAATTTAGGAAATAGTGAGGTACAGATATAATTACTAGGATATAAAAATTTAGTCTAGGAAATGTTGAGCTACTGAATTACTCGCTCATTCGCTCCCGCTCTGAGTTATCTAAATTAAATCTTATTACTAGGTAATAAAGATAGAATTTAGGAAATGGTGAGGGACTGTTACTATTACTAGGATATAAAAATATTGTCTAGGAAATGTTGAAATACTGATTTACTCGCTCATTCACTCCCGCTCTGAGTTATCTAAATTAAATCTTATTACTAGGTAATAAAGATAGAATTTAGGAAATGGTGAGGTACTGTTACTATTACTAGGATATATAAATTTAGTCTAGGAAATGTTGAGCTACTGAATTACTCGCTCATTCGCTTCCGCTCTGAATTTATCTAAATTAAATTTTATTTCTAGGATATAAAGATAGAATTTAGGAAATGGTGAGGTACTGATATTATTACTTGCATAATAAAATTTAGTCTAGGAAATGTTGAGCTACTGAATTACTCGCTCATTCGCTCCCGCTCTGAGTTTATCGAAATTAATCTTATTACTAGGATGTAAGAATATAGTCTAGGAAATGTTGAGCTACTAATTTACTCGCTCATTCGCTCCCGCTCTGAGTTTAACTAAATTAAATCTTGTTTCTAGGATATAAAGATAGAATTTAGGAAATGGTTAGGTACTGATATTATTACTTGCATATAAAAATTTAGTCTAGGAAATGTTGAGCTACTGAATTACTCGCTCATTCGCTCTCGCTCTGAGTTTATCTAAATTAAATGTTATTACTAGGATATACAGATAGAATTTAGGAAATGGTGACGTACTGATATTATTACTTGCATATTAAAATTTATGTACAGATATTATTACAAGGATATAAAAATTTAGTCTAGGAAATGTTGAGCTACTGATTTACTCGCTCATTCGCTCCCGCTCTGAGTTTAACTAAATTAAATCTTATTACTAGGATGTAAGAATATAGTCTAGGAAATGTTGAGCTACTGATTTACTCGCTCATTCGCTCCCGCTCTGAGTTTATCGAAATTAATCTTATTACTAGGATGTAAGAATATAGTCTAGGAAATGTTGAGCTACTGATTTACTCGCTCAATCGCTCCCGCTCTGAATTTATCTAAATTAAATCTTATTACTAGGATGTAAAGATAGAATTTAGGAAGTAGTGAGGTACAGATATAATTACTAGGATATAAAAATTTAGTCTAGGAAATGTTGAGCTACTGAATTACTCGCTCATTCGCTCCCGCTCTGAGTTATCTAAATTAAATCTTATTACTAGGTAATAAAGATAGAATTTAGGAAATGGTGAGGGACTGTTACTATTACTAGGATATAAAAATATTGTCTAGGAAATGTTGAAATACTGATTTACTCGCTCATTCACTCCCGCTCTGAGTTATCTAAATTAAATCTTATTACTAGGTAATAAAGATAGAATTTAGGAAATGGTGAGGGACTGTTACTATTACTAGGATATTAAAATTTACTCTAGGAAATGTTGAGCTACTGATTTACTCGCTCATTCGCTCCCGCTCTGAGTTTATCTAAATTAAATCTTATTACTAGGATGTAAAGATAGAATTTAGGAAATGGTGAGGTACTGTTACTATTACTAGGATATATAAATTTAGTCTAGGAAATGTTGAGCTACTGAATTACTCGCTCATTCGCTTCCGCTCTGAATTTATCTAAATTAAATTTTATTTCTAGGATATAAAGATAGAATTTAGGAAATGGTGAGGTACTGATATTATTACTTGCATAATAAAATTTAGTCTAGGAAATGTTGAGCTACTGAATTACTCGCTCATTCGCTCCCGCTCTGAGTTTAACTAAATTAAACCTTGTTTCTAGGATATAAAGATAGAATTTAGGAAATGGTGACGTACTGATATTATTACTTGCATATTAAAATTTAGTCTAGGAAATGTTGAGCTACTGATTTACTCGCTCATTCGCTCCCGCTCTGAATTTATCTAAATTAAATCTTATTACTAGGATGTAAAGATAGAATTTAGGAAATAGTGAGGTACTGATATTATTACTTGCATATAAAAATTTAGTCTAGGAAATGTTGAGCTACTGAATTACTGGCTCATTCGCTCCTGCTCTGAGTTTAACTTAATTAAAACTTATTACTAAAATACAAAAATAGAATTAAGAAAATAGTGAGGTACTGATATTATTACTTGCATATAAAAATTTAGTCTAGGAAATGTTGAGCTACTGAATTACTCGCTCATTCGCTCTCGCTCTGAGTTTATCTAAATTAAATGTTATTACTAGGATATACAAATAGAATTTAGGAAATGGTTAGGTACTGATATTATTACTTGCATATAAAAATTTAGTCTAGGAAATGTTGAGCTACTGAATTACTCGCTCATTCGCTCTCGCTCTGAGTTTATCTAAATTAAATGTTAATACTAGGATATACAGATAGAATTTAGGAAATGGTGAGGGACTGTTACTATTACTAGGATATAAAAATGTACTCTAGGAAATATTGAGCTACTGATTTACTCGCTCATTCGCTCCCGCTCTGTGTTTATCTAAATTAAATCTTATTATTATGATGTTAAGATAGAATTTAGGAAATAGTGAGGTACAGATATTATTACTAGGATATAAAAATTTAGTCTAGGAAATGTTGAGCTACTGAATTACTCGCTCATTCGCTCCCTCTCTGAGTTATCTAAATTAAATCTTATTACTAGGTAATAAAGATAGAATTTAGGAAATGGTGAGGGACTGTTACTATTACTAGGATATAAAAATTTACTCTAGGAAATGTTGAGCTACTGATTTACTCGCTCATTCGCTCCCGCTTCGAGTTTATCTAAATTAAATCTTATTACTAGTATGTAAAGATAGAATTTAGGAAATGGTGAGGTACTGTTACTATTACTAGGATATATAAATTTAGTCTAGGAAATGTTGAGCTACTGAATTACTCGCTCATTCGCTCTCGCTCTGAGTTTATCTAAATTAAATGTTATTACTAGGATATACAGTTAGAATTTAGGAAATGGTGACGTACTGATATTATTACTTGCATATTAAAATTTAGTCTAGGAAATGTTGAGCTACTGAATTACTCGCTCATTCGCTCCCGCTCTGAGTTTAACTAAATTAGATCTTGTTTCTAGGATATAAAGATAGAATTTAGGAAATGGTGACGTACTGATATTATTATTTGCATATTAAAATTTAGTCTAGGAAATGTTGAGCTACTGATTTACTCGCTCATTCGCTCCCGCTCTGAATTTATCTAAATTAAATCTTATTACTAGGATGTAAAGATAGAATTTAGGAAATAGTGAGGTACAGATTTTATTACTAGGATATAAAAATTTAGTCTAGGAAATGTTGAGCTACTGAATTACTGGCTCATTCGCTCCTGCTCTGAGTTTAACTTAATTAAAACTTATTACTAAAATACAAAAATAGAATTAAGAAAATAGTGAGGTACTGATATTATTACTTGCATATAAAAATTTAGTCTAGGAAATGTTGAGCTACTGAATTACTCGCTCATTCGCTCCCGCTCTGAGTTTAACTAAATTAAATCTTGTTTCTAGGATGTAAAGATAGAATTTAGGAAATGGTTAGGTACTGATATTATTACTTGCATATAAAAATTTAGTCTAGGAAATGTTGAGCTACTGAATTACTCGCTCATTCGCTCTCGCTCTGAGTTTATCTAAATTAAATGTTATTACTAGGATATACAGATAGAATTTAGGAAATGGTGACGTACTGATATTATTACTTGCATATTTAAATTTATGTACAGATATTATCACAAGGATATAAAAATTTAGTCTAGGAAATGTTGAGCTACTGATTTACTCGCTCATTCGCTCCCGCTCTGAGTTTATCGAAATTAATCTTATTACTAGGATGTAAGAATATAGTATAGGAAATGTTGAGCTACTGATTAACTCGCTCAATCGCTCCCGCTCTGAATTTATCTAAATTAAATCTTATTACTAGGATGTAAAGATAGAATTTAGGAAATGGTGAGGGACTGTTACTATTACTAGGATATAAAAATGTACTCTAGGAAATATTGAGCTACTGATTTACTCGCTCATTCGCTCCCGCTCTGTGTTTATCTAAATGAAATCTTATTATTATGATGTTAAGATAGAATTTAGGAAATAGTGAGGTACAGATATTATTACTAGGATATAAAAATTTAGTCTAGGAAATGTTGAGCTACTGAATTACTCGCTCATTCGCTCCCGCTCTGAGTTATCTAAATTCAATCTTATTACTAGGTAATAAAGATAGAATTTAGGAAATGGTGAGGGACTGTTACTATTACTAGGATATAAAAATTTACTCTAGGAAATGTTGAGCTATTGATTTACTCGCTCATTCGCTCCCGCTTCGAGTTTATCTAAATTAAATCTTATTACTAGTATGTAAAGATAGAATTTAGGAAATGGTGAGGTACTGTTACTATTACTAGGATATATAAATTTAATCTAGGAAATGTTGAGCTACTGAATTACTCGCTCATTCGCTCCCGCTCTGAGTTTAACTAAATTAAATCTTATTTCTAGGATATAAAGATAGAATTTAGGAAATGGTGAGGTACTGATATTATTACTTGCATATTAAAATTTAGTCTAGGAAATGTTGAGCTACTGAATTACTCGCTCATTCACTCCCGCTCTGAGTTTAACTAAATTAGATCTTGTTTCTAGGATATAAAGATAGAATTTAGGAAATGGTGACGTACTGATATTATTATTTGCATATTAAAATTTAGTCTAGGAAATGTTGAGCTACTGATTTACTCGCTCATTCGCTCCCGCTCTCAATTTATCTAAATTAAATCTTATTACTAGGATGTAAAGATAGAATTTAGGAAATGGTGAGGTACAGATTTTATTACTAGGATATAAAAATTTAGTCTAGGAAATGTTGAGCTACTGAATTACTCGCTCATTCGCTCCCGCTCTGTGTTTATCTAAATTAAATCTTATTACTAGGTAATAAAGATAGAATTTTGGAAATGGTGAGGGACTGTTACTATAACTAGGATATAAATATTTAGTCTAGGAAATGTTGAGCTACTGATTTACTCGCTCATTCTCTCCCGCTCTGAGTTATCTAAATTAAATCTTATTACTAGGTAATATAGATAGAATTTAGGAAATGGTGAGGGACTGTTACTATTACTAGGATATTAAAATTTACTCTAGGAAATGTTGAGCTACTGATTTACTCGCTCATTCGCTCCCGCTCTGAGTTTATCTAAATTAAATCTTATTACTAGGATGTAAAGATAGAATTTAGGAAATGGTGAGGTACTGTTACTATTACTAGGATATATAAATTTAGTCTAGGAAATGTTGAGCTACTGAATTACTCGCTCATTCGCTCCCGCTCTGAATTTAACTAAATTAAATTTTATTTCTAGGATATAAAGATAGAATTTAGGAAATGGTGAGGTACTGATATTATTACTTGCATAATAAAATTTAGTCTAGGAAATGTTGAGCTACTGAATTACTCGCTCATTCGCTCCCGCTCTGAGTTTAACTAAATTAAATCTTATTTCTAGGATATGAAGATAGAATTTAGGAAATGGTGAGGTACTGATATTATTACTTGCATATTAAAATTTAGTCTAGGAAATGTTGAGCTACTGAATTACTCGCTCATTCGCTCCCGCTCTGAGTTTAACTAAATTAGATCTTGTTTCTAGGATATAAAGATAGAATTTAGGAAATGGTGACGTACTGGTATTATTATTTGCATATTAAAATTTAGTCTAGGAAATGTTGAGCTACTGATTTACTCGCTCATTCGCTCCCGCTCTGAATTTATCTAAATTAAATCTTATTACTAGGATGTAAAGATAGAATTTAGGAAATAGTGAGGTACAGATTTTATTACTAGGATATAAAAATTTAGTCTAGGAAATGTTGAGCTACTGAATTACTCGCTCATTCGCTCCCGCTCTGTGTTTATCTAAATTAAATCTTTTTACTAGGTAATAAAGATAGAATTTAGGAAATGGTGAGGGACTGTTACTATAACTAGGATATAAATATTTAGTCTAGGAAATGTTGAGCTACTGATTTACTCGCTCATTCTCTTCCGCTCTGAGTTATCTAAATTAAATCTTATTACTAGGTAATAAAGATAGAATTTAGGAAATGGTGAGGGACTGTTACTATTACTAGGATATTAAAATTTACTCTAGGAAATGTTGAGCTACTGATTTACTCGCTCATTCGCTCCCGCTCTGAGTTTATCTAAATTAAATCTTATTACTAGGATGTAAAGACAGAATTTAGGAAATGGTGAGGTACTGTTACTATTACTAGGATATATAAATTTAGTCTAGGAAATGTTGAGCTACTGAATTACTCGCTCATTCGCTCCCGCTCTGAATTTAACTAAATTAAATTTTATTTCTAGGATATAAAGATAGAATTTAGGAAATGGTGAGGTACTGATATTATTACTTGCATATTAAAATTTAGTCTAGGAAATGTTGAGCTACTGATTTACTCGCTCATTCGCTCCCGCTCTGAATTTATCTAAATTAAATCTTATTACTAGGATGTAAAGATAGAATTTAGGAAATAGTGAGGTACTGATATTATTTTTTGCATATAAAAATTTAGTCTAGGAAATGTTGAGCTACTGAATTACTGGCTCATTCGCTCCTGCTCTGAGTTTAACTTAATTAAAACTTATTACTAAAATACAAAAATAGAATTAAGAAAATAGTGAGGTACTAATATTATTACTTGCATATAAAATTTAGTCTAGGAAATGTTGAGCTACTGAATTACTCGCTCATTCGCTCCCGCTCTGAGTTTAACTAAATTAAATCCTATTACTAGGATAGAAAGATAGAATTTAGAAAATGGTGAGGTACAGATATTATTACTAGGATATAAATATTTAGTCTAGGAAATGTTGAGCTACTGAATTACTCGCTCAGTCGCTCTCGCTCTGAGTTTATTTAAATTAAATGTTATTATTAGGAGATAAAGATAGAATTTAAGAAATGGTGAGGTACTGTTATTATTACTAGGATATAAAAATTTAGTCTAGGAAATGTTGAGCTACTGAATTACTCGCTCATTCGCTCCCGCTCTGAGTTTAACTAAATTAAATCTTATTTCTAGGATATAAAGATAGAATTTAGGAAATGGTGAGGTACTGATATTATAACTAGGATATAAAAATTTAGTCTAGGAAATAATGAGCTACTGAATTACTGGCTCATTCGCTCCTGCTCTGAGTTTAACTTAATTAAATCTTATTACTAGGATGTAAGAATATAGTCTAGGAAATGTTGAGCTACTGATTTACTCGCTCATTCGTTCCCGCTCTGAGTTTATCTAAATTAAATCTTATTACTAGGATATAAAGATAGAACTTGGGAAATGTTGAGCTACTGATATACTTGCTCATTCGCTCTCGCTCTGAATTTAACTTAATTAAATCTTATTACTAGGATATAAAGATAGAATTTAGGAAATGTTGAGCTACTGATATACTCGCTCAGTTGCTCTCGCTCTTTATCTAAATTAAATCTTATTACTAGGTAATAAAGATAGAATTTAGGAAATGGTGAGGTACTGATATTATAACTAGGATATAAAAATTTAGTCTAGGAAATGTTGAGCTACTGAATAACTTGCTCATTCGCTTCCGCTCTGAGTTTAACTTAATTAAAACTTATTACTAGGATACAAAGATAGATTTTAGGAAATGGTGAGGTACAGATATTATTACTAGGATATAAAAATTTAGTCTAGGAAATGTTGAGCTACTGAATTACTCGCTCATTCGCACCCGCTCTGAGTTTAACTAAATTAAACCTTATTACTAGGATAGAAAGATAGAATTTAGAAAATGGTGAGGTACAGATATTATTACTAGGATATAAATATTTAGTCTAGGAAATGTTGAGCTACTGAATTACTCGCTCAGTCGCTCTCGCTCTGAGTTTATTTAAATTAAATGTTATTACTAGGATATAAAGATAGAATTTAGGAAATGGTGAAGTTCTGAAATTATTACTAAGATATAAAAATTTAGTCTACGAAATGTTGAGCTACTGAATTACTGGCTCATTCGCTCCTGCTCTGAGTTTAACTTATTTAAAACTTACTACTAGGATACAAAGATAGAATTTAGTAAATGGTGAAGTACAGATATTATTACTAGGATATAAAAATTTAGTCTAGGAAATGTTGAGCTACTGAATTACTCGCTCATTCGCTCCCGCTCTGAGTATATGTAATTAAATGTTATTACTAGGATATAAAGATAGAATTTAGGAAATGGTGAGGTACTGTTATTATTACTAGGATATAAAAATTTAGTCTAGGAAATGTTAAGCTACTGAATTACTCGCTCATGCGCTCTCGCTCTGAGTTTATTTAAATTAAATGTTATTACTAGGATATAAAGATAGAATTTAGGAAATGGTGAGGTACTGTAATTATTACTAGGATATAAAAATTTATTCTAGGAAATGTTAAGCTACTGAATTACTCGCTCATGCGCTCTCGCTCTGAGTTTATTTAAATTAAATGTTATTACTAGGATATAAAGATTGAATTTAGGATATGGTGAGGTACTGTAATTATTACTAGGATATAAAAATTTAGTCTAGGAAATGTTGAGCTACTGAATTACTGGCTCATTCGCTCCTGCTCTGAGTTTAACTTAATTAAAACTTATTACTAGGATACAAAGATAGAATTTAGTAAATGGTGAAGTTCAGATATTATTACTAGGATATAAAAATTCAGTCTAGGAAATGTTGAGCTACTGAATTACTCGCTCATTCGCTCCCGCTCTGAGTTTAACTAAATTAAATCTTATTACTAGGATATAAAAATATAGTCCAGGAAATGTTAAGCTACTGAATTACTCGCTCATTCGCTCCCGCTCTGAGTTTAACTAAATTTAATCTTATTACTAGGATATAAAGATAGAATTTAGAAAATGGTGAGGTACTGATATTATTACTTGCATATAAAAATTTTGTCTAGGAAATGTTGAGCTACTGAATTACTCGCTTATTCGCTCTCGCTCTGAGTTTATCTAAATTAAATGTTATTACTAGAATATAAAAATATAGTCTAGGAAATGTTGAGCTACTGATTTACTCGCTCATTCACTCCCGCTGTGAGTTTATCTAAATTAAATCTTACTACTAGGATATAAAGATAGAATTTAGGAAATGTTGAGCTAGTGATATATTCGTTCATTCACTCCCGCTCTGAGTTGAACTTAATTAAATCTTATTACTAGGATATAAAAATAAAGTCTAGGAAATGGTGAGTCTAGGAATTGATTTATTCGCTCATTCGCTCTTTCTCTTAAATTATCTAAATTAAATCTTATTACAAGGATATAAAGAAAGAATTTAGGAAATGGTGAGGTACTGATATTATTACTAGGATATTAAAATTTATTCTAGGAAATGTTGAGCTACTGAATTACTCGCTAATTCGCTCCTGCTCTGAGTTTAACTAAATTAAATCTTATTACCAGGATATAAAGATAGAATTTAGAAAATGGTGAGGTAAAGATATTATTACTAGGATATAAAAATTTAGTCTAGGAAATGTTGAGCTATTGAATTACTCGTTCATTTGCTACCGCTCTGAGTTTAACTAAATTAAATCTTATTACTAGGATATAAAATTATAGTCTAGGAAATGTTGAGCTACTGATTTACTCTCTCATTCACTCCCGCTGTGATTTTATCTAAATTAAATCTTACTACTAGGATATAAAGATAGAATTTAGGAAATGTTGAGCTACTAATATATTCGTTCATTCACTCCCGCTCTGAGTTGAACTTAATTAAATCTTATTACTAGGATATAAAAATAAAGTCAAGGAAATGGTGAGTCTAGGAATTGATTTATTCGCTCATTCGCTCTTTCTCTTAAATTATCTAAATTAAATCTTATTACAAGGATATAAAGATAGAATTTAGGAAATGTTGAGCTACTGATATACTCGCCCAGTTGCTCTCGCTCTGTAACAGCCTGTGTAAGTCCCACTGCTGGGCTATAGGCCTCCTCTCCTCTTTTTGAGGAGAAGGTCTTGGAGCTTATTCCACCACGCTGCTCCAATGCGGGTTGGTGGAATTCACATGTGGCAGAATTTCAGTGAAATTAGACACATGCAGGTTTCCTCACGATGTTTTCCTTCACCGTAAAGCACGAGATGAATTATAATCACAAATTAAGCACATGAAAATTCAGTGGTGCTTGCCCGGGTTTGAACCCACGATCATCGGTTAAGATTCACGCGTTCTTACCACTGGGCCATCTCGGCTTTTTTTTTTGACTTTTTCTCGCTCTGACTTTATCTAAATTAAATCTTATTACTAGGATATAAAGATAGAATTTAGGAAATGGTGAGGTACTGATATTATTACTTGCATATAAAAATTTAGTCTAGGAAATGTTGAGCTACTGAATTACTCGCTCATTCGCTCCCGCTCTGAGTTAAACTAAATGAAATCTTATTACTAGGATATAAAAATTTAGTCTAGGAAATGTTGCGCTACTGATTTACTCTCTCATTCGCTCCCGTTCTGAGTTTATCTAAATTAAATCTTATTACTAGGATATAAAAATAAAGTCTAGGAAATGGTGAGTCTAAGAATTGATTTATTCGCTTATTCGCTCTTGGTCTTAAATTATCTAAATTAAATCTTATTACTAGGATATAAAGATAGAAATTAGGAAATGGTGAGGTACAGATATTATTACTGGGATATAAAAATATAGTCTAGGAAATGTTGAGCTACTGATTTACTCTCTCATTCGCTCCCGCTCTGAGTTTATCTAAATTAAATCTTATTACTAGGATATAAAGATAGAATTTAGGAAATGTTGAGCTACTGATATACTCGCTCATTCGCTCTCGTCTGAGTTTATCTAAATTAAATGTTATTACTAGGATATTAAAATTTATTCTAGAAAATGTTGAGCTACTGAATTACTCACTAATTCGCTCCTGCTCTGAGTTTAACTAAATTTAATCTTATTACCAGGATATAAAAATAGAATTTAGAAAATGGTGAGGTACTGATATTATTACTTGCATATAAAAATTTAGTCAAGGAAATGTTGAGCTACTGAATTACTCGCTCATTCGCTCCTGCTCTGAGTTGAACTTAATTAAAACTTATTACTAGAATACAAAGATAGAATTTAGAAAATGGTGAGGTACAGATATTATTACTAGGATATAAAAATTTAGTCTAGGAAATGTTGAGCTACTGAATTACTCGTCCATTCGCTCCAGCTCTGAGTTTAACTAAATTAAATCTTATTACTAGGATACAAAAATAAAGTCTAGGAAATGGTGAGTCTAAGAATTGATTTATTCGCTTATTCGCTCTTGGTCTTAAATTATCTAAATTAAATCTTATTCCTAGGATATAAAGATAGAAATTAGGAAATGGTGAGGTACAGATATTATTACTAGGATATAAAAATATAGTCTAGGAAATGTTGAGCTACTGATTTACTCTCTCATTCGCTCCCGCTCTGAGTTTATCTAAATTAAATCTTATTACTAGGATATTAAGATAGAATTAAGAAATGTTGAGCTACTGATATACTCGCTCATTCGCTCTCGTCTGAGTTTATCTAAATTAAATGTTATTACTAGGATATTAAAATTTATTCTCGAAAATGTTGAGCTACTGAATTACTCACTAATTCGCTCCTGCTCTGAGAATAACTAAATTAAATCTTATTACCAGGATATAAAAATAGAATTTAGAAAATGGTGAGGTACTGATATTATTACTTGCATATAAAAATTTAGTCAAGGAAATGTTGAGCTACTGAATTACTCGCTCATTCGCTCCTGCTCTGAGTTGAACTTAATTAAAACTTATTACTAGAATACAAAGATAGAATTTAGAAAATGGTGAGGTACAGATATTATTACTAGGATATAAAAATATAGTCTAGGAAATGTTGAGCTACTGGTTTACTCTCTCATTCGCTTCCGCTCTGAATTGAACTTAATTAAATCTTACTACTGGGATATAAAGAAAGAATATAGGAAATGTTAAGCTACTGAATTACTCGCTCATTCGCTCCCGCTCTGAGTTTAACTAAATTAAACCTTATTACTAGGATATAAAGATAGAATTTAAAAAAGGGTGAGGTACTGATATTATTACTTGCATATAAAAATTTAGTCAAGGAAATGTTGAGCTACTGAATTACTCGCTCATTCGCTCCCGCTCTGAATTGAACTTAATTAAATCTTACTAATGGGATATAAAGAAAGAATATAGGAAATGTTGAGCTTCTGATATATTCGCTCATTCGCTCTCGCTCTGAGTTTATCTAAATTAAATCTTATTACTAGGATATAAAAATAAAGTCAAGGAAATGGTGAGTCTAGGAATTGATTTATTCGCTCATTCGCTCTTTCTCTTAAATTATCTAAATTAAATCTTATTACAAGGATATAAAGATAGAATTTAGGAAATGTTGAGCTACTCATATACTCGCCCAGTTGCTCTCGCTCTGACTTTATCTAAATTAAATCTTATTACTAGGATATAAAGATAGAATTTAGGAAATGGTGAGGTACTGATATTATTACTAGGATATAAAAATTTAGTCTAGGAAATGTTGAGCTACTGAATTACTCGCTCATTCGCTCCCGCTCTGAGTTTAACTTAATTAAAACTTATTACTAGAATACAAAGATAGAATTTAGAAAATGGTGAGGTACAGATATTATTACTTGCATATAAAAATTTAGTCTAGGAAATGTTGAGCTACTGAATTACTCGCTCATTCGCTCTCTCTCTGAGTTTAACTAAATTAAATGTTATTACTAGGATATACAGATAGAATTGAGGAAATGGTGAGGTACTGATATTATTACTAGGATATAAAAATTTAGTCTAGGAAATATTGAGCTACTGAATTACTCGCTCAATCGCTCCCGCTCTGAGTTTAACTAAATTAAATCTAATTACTAGGATATAAAAATATAGTCTAGGAAATGTTGAGCTACTGATTTACTCTCTCATTCGCTCCCGCTATGAATTGAACTTAATTAAATCTTACTACTGGGATATAAAGAAAGAATATAGGAAATGTTAAGCTACTGAATTACTCGCTCATTCGCTTCCGCTCTGAGTTTAACTAAATTAAATCTTATTACTAAGATATAAAGATAGAATTTAGAAAATGGTGAGGTACTGATATTATTACTTGCATATAAAAATTTAGTCAAGGAAATGTTTTGCTACTGAATTATTCGCTCATTCGCTCCCGCTCTGTATTGAACTTAATTAAATCTTATTACGAGGATATAAAAATAAAGTCTAGGAAATGGTGAGTCTAGGAATTGATTTATTCGCTCATTCACTCTTTCTCTTAAATTATCTAAATTAAATCTTATTACTAGGATATAAAGATAGAATTTAGGAAATGTTGAGCTATTGATATACTCGCTCAGTTGCTCTCGCTCTGACTTTATCTAAATTAAATCTTATTACTAGGATATAAAGATAGAATTTAGGAAATGGTGAGGTACTGATATTATTACTTGCATATAAAAATTTAGTCTAGGAAATGTTGAGCTACTGAATTACTCGCTAATTCGCTCTCTCTCTGAGTTTAACTAAATTAAATGTTATTACTAGGATATACAGATAGAATTGAGGAAATGGTGAGATACTGATATTATTACTAGGATATAAAAATTTAGTCTAGGAAATATTGAGCTACTGAATTACTCGCTCAATCGCTCCCGCTCTGAGTTTAACTAAATTAAATCTTATTACTAGGATACAAAAATAAAGTCTAGGAAATGGTGAGTCTAAGAATTGATTTATTCGCTTATTCGCTCTTGGTCTTAAATTATCTAAATTAAATCTTATTCCTAGGATATAAAGATAGAATTTAGGAAATGTTGAGCTACTGAATTACTCGCTCATTCGCTCCTGCTCTGAGTTGAACTTAATTAAAACTTATTACTAGAATACAAAGATAGAATTTAGAAAATGGTGAGGTACAGATATTATTACTAGGATATAAAAATATAGTCTAGGAAATGTTGAGCTACTGGTTTACTCTCTCATTCGCTTCCGCTCTGAATTGAACTTAATTAAATCTTACTACTGGGATATAAAGAAAGAATATAGGAAATGTTAAGCTACTGAATTACTCGCTCATTCGCTCCCGCTCTGAGTTTAACTAAATTAAACCTTATTACTAGGATATAAAGATAGAATTTAAAAAAGGGTGAGGTACTGATATTATTACTTGCATATAAAAATTTAGTCAAGGAAATGTTGAGCTACTGAATTACTCGCTCATTCGCTCCCGCTCTGAATTGAACTTAATTAAATCTTACTAATGGGATATAAAGAAAGAATATAGGAAATGTTGAGCTTCTGATATATTCGCTCATTCGCTCTCGCTCTGAGTTTATCTAAATTAAATCTTATTACTAGGATATAAAAATAAAGTCAAGGAAATGGTGAGTCTAGGAATTGATTTATTCGCTCATTCGCTCTTTCTCTTAAATTATCTAAATTAAATCTTATTACAAGGATATAAAGATAGAATTTAGGAAATGTTGAGCTACTCATATACTCGCCCAGTTGCTCTCGCTCTGACTTTATCTAAATTAAATCTTATTACTAGGATATAAAGATAGAATTTAGGAAATGGTGAGGTACTGATATTATTACTAGGATATAAAAATTTAGTCAAGGAAATGTTTTGCTACTGAATTATTCGCTCATTCGCTCCCGCTCTGTATTGAACTTAATTAAATCTTATTACGAGGATATAAAAATAAAGTCTAGGAAATGGTGAGTCTAGGAATTGATTTATTCGCTCATTCACTCTTTCTCTTAAATTATCTAAATTAAATCTTATTACTAGGATATAAAGATAGAATTTAGGAAATGTTGAGCTATTGATATACTCGCTCAGTTGCTCTCGCTCTGACTTTATCTAAATTAAATCTTATTACTAGGATATAAAGATAGAATTTAGGAAATGGTGAGGTACTGATATTATTACTTGCATATAAAAATTTAGTCTAGGAAATGTTGAGCTACTGAATTACTCGCTAATTCGCTCTCTCTCTGAGTTTAACTAAATTAAATGTTATTACTAGGATATACAGATAGAATTGAGGAAATGGTGAGATACTGATATTATTACTAGGATATAAAAATTTAGTCTAGGAAATATTGAGCTACTGAATTACTCGCTCAATCGCTCCCGCTCTGAGTTTAACTAAATTAAATCTTATTACTAGGATATAAAAATATAGTCTAGGAAATGTTGAGCTACTGATTTACTCTCTCATTCGCTCCCGCTCTGAATTGAACTTAATTAAATCTTACTACTGGGATATAAAGAAAGAATATAGGAAATGTTAAGCTACTGAATTACTCGCTCATTCGCTCCCGCTCTGAGTTTAACTAAATTAAACCTTATTACTAGGATATAAAGATAGAATTTAAAAAAGGGTGAGGTACTGATATTATTACTTGCATATAAAAATTTAGTCAAGGAAATGTTGAGCTACTGAATTACTCGCTCATTCGCTCCCGCTCTGAATTGAACTTAATTAAATCTTACTAATGGGATATAAAGAAAGAATATAGGAAATGTTGAGCTTCTGATATATTCGCTCATTCGCTCTCGCTCTGAGTTTAACTAAATTAAATCTTATTACTAGGATATAAAAATATAGTCTAGGAAATGTTGAGCTACTGATTTACTCTCTCATTCGCTCCCGCTCTGAATTGAACTTAATTAAATCTTACTACTGGGATATAAAGAAAGAATATAGGAAATGTTAAGCTACTGAATTACTCGCTCATTCGCTTCCGCTCTGAGTTTAACTAAATTAAATCTTATTACTAAGATATAAAGATAGAATTTAGAAAATGGTGAGGTACTGATATTATTACTTGCATATAAAAATTTAGTCAAGGAAATGTTTTGCTACTGAATTATTCGCTCATTCGCTCCCGCTCTGTATTGAACTTAATTAAATCTTACTACTGGGATATAAAGAAAGAATATAGGAAATTTTGAGCTTCTGATATATTCGCTCATTCGCTCTCGCTCTGAGTTTATCTAAATTAAATCTTATTACTAGGATTTAAAAATAAAGTCTAGGAAATGGTGAGTCTAGGAATTGATTTATTCGCTCATTCGCTCTTGCTCTTAAATTATCTAAATTAAATCTTATTACTAGGATATAAATATGGAATTTAGGAAATGTTGAGCTACTGATATACTCGCTCATTCGCTCTCGTCTGAGTTTATCTAAATTAAATGTTATTACTAGGATATTAAAATTTATTCTAGAAAATGTTGAGCTACTGAATTACTCACTAATTCGCTCCTGCTCTGAGTTTAACTAAATTAAATCTTATTACCAGGATATAAAGATAGAATTTAGGAAATGGTGAGGTACTGATATTATTACTTGCATATAAAAATTTAGTCAAGGAAATGTTGAGCTACTGAATTACTCGCTCATTCGCTCCCGCTCTGAGTTTAACTTAATTAAAACTTATTACTAGAATACAAAGATAGAATTTAGAAAATGGTGAGGTACAGATATTATTACTAGGATATAAAAATTTAGTCTAGGAAATGTTGAGCTACTGAATTATTCGCTCATTCGCTCCCGCTCTGAGTTTAACTAAATTAAATCTTATTACTAGGATATAAAAATATAGTCTAGGAAAGGTTAAGCTACTGAATTACTCGCTCATTCGCTCCCGCTCTGAGTTTAACTAAATTAAATCTTATTACTAGGATATAAAGATAGAATTTAGAAAATGGTGAGGTTTTGATATTATTACTTGCATATAAAAATTTAGTCTAGGAAATATTGAGCTACTGAATTACTCGCTCAATCGCTCCCGCTCTGAGTTTAACTAAATTAAATCTTATTACTAGGATATAAAAATATAGTCTAGGAAATGTTGAGCTACTGATTTACTCTCTCATTCGCTCCCGCTCTGAATTGAACTTAATTTAATCTTACTACTGGGATATAAAGAAAGAATATAGGAAATGTTAAGCTACTGAATTACTCGCTCATTCGCTCCCGCTCTGAGTTTAACTAAATTAAACCTTATTACTAGGATATAAAGATAGAATTTAAAAAAGGGTGAGGTACTGATATTATTACTTGCATATAAAAATTTAGTCAAGGAAATGTTGAGCTACTGAATTACTCGCTCATTCGCTCCCGCTCTGAATTGAACTTAATTAAATCTTACTAATGGGATATAAAGAAAGAATATAGGAAATGTTGAGCTTCTGATATATTCGCTCATTCGCTCTCGCTCTGAGTTTATCTAAATTAAATCTTATTACTAGGATATAAAAATAAAGTCAAGGAAATGGTGAGTCTAGGAATTGATTTATTCGCTCATTCGCTCTTTCTCTTAAATTATCTAAATTAAATCTTATTACAAGGATATAAAGATAGAATTTAGGAAATGTTGAGCTACTCATATACTCGCCCAGTTGCTCTCGCTCTGACTTTATCTAAATTAAATCTTATTACTAGGATATAAAGATAGAATTTAGGAAATGGTGAGGTACTGATATTATTACTAGGATATAAAAATTTAGTCTAGGAAATGTTGAGCTACTGAATTACTCGCTCATTCGCTCCCGCTCTGAGTTTAACTTAATTAAAACTTATTACTAGAATACAAAGATAGAATTTAGAAAATGGTGAGGTACAGATATTATTACTAGGATATAAAAATTTAGTCTAGGAAATGTTGAGCTACTGAATTATTCGCTCATTCGCTCCCGCTCTGAGTTTAACTAAAATAAATCTTATTACTAGGATATAAAAATATAGTCTAGGAAAGGTTAAGTTACTGAATTACTCGCTCATTCGCTCCCGCTCTGAGTTTAACTAAATTAAATCTTATTACTAGGATATAAAGATAGAATTTAGAAAATGGTGAGGTACTGATATTATTACTTGCATATAAAAATTTAGTCTAGGAAATGTTGAGCTACTGAATTACTCGCTCATTCGCTCTCTCTCTGAGTTTAACTAAATTAAATGTTATTACTAGGATATACAGATAGAATTGAGGAAATGGTGAGGTACTGATATTATTACTAGGATATAAAAATTTAGTCTAGGAAATATTGAGCTACTGAATTACTCGCTCAATCGCTCCCGCTCTGAGTTTAACTAAATTAAATCTAATTACTAGGATATAAAAATATAGTCTAGGAAATGTTGAGCTACTGATTTACTCTCTCATTCGCTCCCGCTATGAATTGAACTTAATTAAATCTTACTACTGGGATATAAGGAAAGAATATAGGAAATGTTAAGCTACTGAATTACTCGCTCATTCGCTTCCGCTCTGAGTTTAACTAAATTAAATCTTATTACTAAGATATAAAGATAGAATTTAGAAAATGGTGAGGTACTGATATTATTACTTGCATATAAAAATTTAGTCAAGGAAATGTTTTGCTACTGAATTATTCGCTCATTCGCTCCCGCTCTGTATTGAACTTAATTAAATCTTATTACTAGGATATAAAAATAAAGTCTAGGAAATGGTGAGTCTAGGAATTGATTTATTCGCTCATTCACTCTTTCTCTTAAATTATCTAAATTAAATCTTATTACTAGGATATAAAGATAGAATTTAGGAAATGTTGAGCTACTGATATACTCGCTCAGTTGCTCTCGCTCTGACTTTATCTAAATTAAATCTTATTACTAGGATATAAAGATAGAATTTAGGAAATGGTGAGGTACTTATATTATTACTTGCATATAAAAATTTAGTCTAGGAAATGTTGAGCTACTGAATTACTCGCTAATTCGCTCTCTCTCTGAGTTTAACTAAATTAAATGTTATTACTAGGATATACAGATAGAATTGAGGAAATGGTGAGATACTGATATTATTACTAGGATATAAAAATTTAGTCTAGGAAATATTGAGCTACTGAATTACTCGCTCAATCGCTCCCGCTCTGAGTTTAACTAAATTAAATCTTATTACTAGGATATAAAAATATAGTCTAGGAAATGTTGAGCTACTGATTTACTCTCTCATTCGCTCCCGCTCTGAATTGAACTTAATTAAATCTTACTACTGGGATATAAAGAAAGAATATAGGAAATGTTAAGCTACTGAATTACTCGCTCATTCGCTCCCGCTCTGAGTTTAACTAAATTAAACCTTATTACTAGGATATAAAGATAGAATTTAAAAAAGGGTGAGGTACTGATATTATTACTTGCATATAAAAATTTAGTCAAGGAAATGTTGAGCTACTGAATTACTCGCTCATTCGCTCCCGCTCTGAATTGAACTTAATTAAATCTTACTACTGGGATATAAAGAAAGAATATAGGAAATGTTAAGCTACTGAATTACTCGCTCATTCGCTTCCGCTCTGAGTTTAACTAAATTAAATCTTATTACTAAGATATAAAGATAGAATTTAGAAAATGGTGAGGTACTGATATTATTACTTGCATATAAAAATTTAGTCAAGGAAATGTTTTGCTACTGAATTATTCGCTCATTCGCTCCCGCTCTGTATTGAACTTAATTAAATCTTACTACTGGGATATAAAGAAAGAATATAGGAAATTTTGAGCTTCTGATATATTCGCTCATTCGCTCTCGCTCTGAGTTTATCTAAATTAAATCTTATTACTAGGATTTAAAAATAAAGTCTAGGAAATGGTGAGTCTAGGAATTGATTTATTCGCTCATTCGCTCTTGCTCTTAAATTATCTAAATTAAATCTTATTACTAGGATATAAATATGGAATTTAGGAAATGTTGAGCTACTGATATACTCGCTCATTCGCTCTCGTCTGAGTTTATCTAAATTAAATGTTATTACTAGGATATTAAAATTTATTCTAGAAAATGTTGAGCTACTGAATTACTCACTAATTCGCTCCTGCTCTGAGTTTAACTAAATTAAATCTTATTACCAGGATATAAAGATAGAATTTAGGAAATGGTGAGGTACTGATATTATTACTTGCATATAAAAATTTAGTCAAGGAAATGTTGAGCTACTGAATTACTCGCTCATTCGCTCCCGCTCTGAGTTTAACTTAATTAAAACTTATTACTAGAATACAAAGATAGAATTTAGAAAATGGTGAGGTACAGATATTATTACTAGGATATAAAAATTTAGTCTAGGAAATGTTGAGCTACTGAATTATTCGCTCATTCGCTCCCGCTCTGAGTTTAACTAAATTAAATCTTATTACTAGGATATAAAAATATAGTCTAGGAAAGGTTAAGCTACTGAATTACTCGCTCATTCGCTCCCGCTCTGAGTTTAACTAAATTAAATCTTATTACTAGGATATAAAGATAGAATTTAGAAAATGGTGAGGTTTTGATATTATTACTTGCATATAAAAATTTAGTCTAGGAAATATTGAGCTACTGAATTACTCGCTCAATCGCTCCCGCTCTGAGTTTAACTAAATTAAATCTTATTACTAGGATATAAAAATATAGTCTAGGAAATGTTGAGCTACTGATTTACTCTCTCATTCGCTCCCGCTCTGAATTGAACTTAATTTAATCTTACTACTGGGATATAAAGAAAGAATATAGGAAATGTTAAGCTACTGAATTACTCGCTCATTCGCTCCCGCTCTGAGTTTAACAAAATTAAACCTTATTACTAGGATATAAAGATAGAATTTAAAAAAGGGTGAGGTACTGATATTATTACTTGCATATAAAAATTTAGTCAAGGAAATGTTGAGCTACTGAATTACTCGCTCATTCGCTCCCGCTCTGAATTGAACTTAATTAAATCTTACTAATGGGATATAAAGAAAGAATATAGGAAATGTTGAGCTTCTGATATATTCGCTCATTCGCTCTCGCTCTGAGTTTATCTAAATTAAATCTTATTACTAGGATATAAAAATAAAGTCAAGGAAATGGTGAGTCTAGGAATTGATTTATTCGCTCATTCGCTCTTTCTCTTAAATTATCTAAATTAAATCTTATTACAAGGATATAAAGATAGAATTTAGGAAATGTTGAGCTACTCATATACTCGCCCAGTTGCTCTCGCTCTGACTTTATCTAAATTAAATCTTATTACTAGGATATAAAGATAGAATTTAGGAAATGGTGAGGTACTGATATTATTACTAGGATATAAAAATTTAGTCTAGGAAATGTTGAGCTACTGAATTACTCGCTCATTCGCTCCCGCTCTGAGTTTAACTTAATTAAAACTTATTACTAGAATACAAAGATAGAATTTAGAAAATGGTGAGGTACAGATATTATTACTAGGATATAAAAATTTAGTCTAGGAAATGTTGAGCTACTGAATTATTCGCTCATTCGCTCCCGCTCTGAGTTTAACTAAAATAAATCTTATTACTAGGATATAAAAATATAGTCTAGGAAAGGTTAAGTTACTGAATTACTCGCTCATTCGCTCCCGCTCTGAGTTTAACTAAATTAAATCTTATTACTAGGATATAAAGATAGAATTTAGAAAATGGTGAGGTACTGATATTATTACTTGCATATAAAAATTTAGTCTAGGAAATGTTGAGCTACTGAATTACTCGCTCATTCGCTCTCTCTCTGAGTTTAACTAAATTAAATGTTATTACTAGGATATACAGATAGAATTGAGGAAATGGTGAGGTACTGATATTATTACTAGGATATAAAAATTTAGTCTAGGAAATATTGAGCTACTGAATTACTCGCTCAATCGCTCCCGCTCTGAGTTTAACTAAATTAAATCTAATTACTAGGATATAAAAATATAGTCTAGGAAATGTTGAGCTACTGATTTACTCTCTCATTCGCTCCCGCTATGAATTGAACTTAATTAAATCTTACTACTGGGATATAAAGAAAGAATATAGGAAATGTTAAGCTACTGAATTACTCGCTCATTCGCTTCCGCTCTGAGTTTAACTAAATTAAATCTTATTACTAAGATATAAAGATAGAATTTAGAAAATGGTGAGGTACTGATATTATTACTTGCATATAAAAATTTAGTCAAGGAAATGTTTTGCTACTGAATTATTCGCTCATTCGCTCCCGCTCTGTATTGAACTTAATTAAATCTTATTACTAGGATATAAAAATAAAGTCTAGGAAATGGTGAGTCTAGGAATTGATTTATTCGCTCATTCACTCTTTCTCTTAAATTATCTAAATTAAATCTTATTACAAGTATATAAAGATAGAATTTAGGAAATGTTGAGCTACTGATATACTCGCCCAGTTGCTCTCGCTCTGACTTTATCTAAATTAAATCTTATTACTAGGATATAAAGATAGAATTTAGGAAATGGTGAGGTACTGATATTATTACTAGGATATAAAAATTTAGTCTAGGAAATGTTGAGCTACTGAATTACTCGCTTATTCGCTCCCGCTCTGAGTTTAACTTAATTAAAACTTATTACTAGAATACAAAGATAGAATTTAGAAAATGGTGAGGTACAGATATTATTACTAGGATATAAAAATTTAGTCTAGGAAATGTTGAGTTACTGAATTATTCGCTCATTCGCTCCCGCTTTGAGTTTAACTAAATTAAATCTTATTACTAGGATATAAAAATATAGTCTAGGATAGGTTAAGCTACTGAATTACTCGCTCATTCGCTCCCGCTCTGAGTTTAACTAAATTAAATCTTATTACTAGGATATAAAGATAGAATTTAGAAAATGGTGAGGTACTGATATTATTACTTGCATATAAAAATTTAGTCTAGGAAATGTTGAGCTACTGAATTACTCGCTCATTCGCTCCCGCTCTGAATTGAACTTAATTAAATCTTACTACTGGGATATAAAGAAAGAATATAGGAAATGTTGAGCTTCATATATATTCGCTCATTCGCTCTCGCTCTGAGTTTATCTAAATTAAATCTTATTACTACGATATAAAAATAAAGTCAAGGAAATGGTGAGTCTAGTAATTGATTTATTCGCTCATTCGCTCTTTCTCTTAAATTATCTAAATTAAATCTTATTACATGTATATAAAGATAGAATTTAGGAAATGTTGAGCTACTGATATACTCGCCCAGTAGCTCTCGCTCTGACTTTATCTAAATTAAATCTTATTACTAGGATATAAAGATAGAATTTAGGAAATGGTGAGGTACTGATATTATTACTAGGATATAAAAATTTAGTCTAGGAAATGCTGAGCTACTGAATTACTCGCTCATTCGCTGCCGCTCTGAGTTTAACTTAATTAAAACTTATTACTAGAATACAAAGATAGAATTTAGAAAATGGTGAGGTACAGATATTATTACTAGGATATAAAAATTTAGTCTAGGAAATGTTGAGCTACTGAATTATTCGCTCATTCGCTCCCGCTCTGAGTTTAACTAAATTAAATCTTATTACTAGGATATAAAAATATAGTCTAGGAAAGGTTAAGCTACTGAATTACTCGCTAATTCGCTCCCGCTCTGAGTTTAACTAAATTAAATCTTATTACTAGGATATAAAGATAGAATTTAGAAAATGGTGAGGTACTGATATTATTACTTGCATATAAAAATTTAGTTTAGGAAATGTTGAGCTACTGAATTACTCGCTCATTCGCTCTCTCTCTGAGTTTAACTAAATTAAATGTTATTACTAGGATATACAGATAGAATTGAGGAAATGGTGAGGTACTGATATTATTACTACGATATAAAAATTTAGTCTAGGAAATATTGAGCTACTGAATTACTCGCTCAATCACTCCCGCTCTGAGTTTAACTAAATTCAATCTTATTACTAGGATATAAAAATATAGTCTAGGAAATGTTGAGCTACTGATTTACTCTCTCATTCGCTCCCGCTCTGAATTGAACTTAATTAAATCTTACTACTGGGATATAAAGAAAGAATATAGGAAATGTTAAGCTACTGAATTACTCGCTCATTCGCTCCCGCTCTGAGTTTAACTAAATTAAACCTTATTACTAGGATATAAAGATAGAATTTAAAAAAGGGTGAGGTACTGATATTATTACTTGCATATAAAAATTTAGTCAAGGAAATGTTGAGCTACTGAATTACTCGCTCATTCGCTCCCGCTCTGAATTGAACTTAATTAAATCTTACTACTGGGATATAAAGAAAGAATATAGGAAATGTTGAGCTTCTGATATATTCGCTCATTCGCTCTCGCTCTGAGTTTATCTAAATTAAATCTTATTACTAGGGTATAAAAATAAAGTCTAGGAAATGGTTAGTCTAGGAATTGATTTATTCGCTCATTCGCTCTTGCTCTTAAATTATCTAAATTAAATCTTATTACTAGGATATAAAGATAGAATTTAGGAAATGTTGAGCTACTGATATACTAGCTCATTCGCTCTCTCTCTGAGTTTAACTAAATTAAATGTTATTACTAGGATATACAGATAGAATTAAGGAAATGCTGAGGTACTGATATTATTACTAGGATATAAAAATTTAGTCTAGGAAATGTTGAGCTACTGAATTACTCGCTCATTCGCTCCCGCTCTGAGTTTAACTTAATTAAAACTTATTACTAGAATACAAAGATAGAATTTAGAAAATGGTGAGGTACAGATATTATTACTAGGATATAAAAATTTAGTCTAGGAAATGTTGAGCTACTGAATTATTCGCTCATTCGCTCCCGCTTTGAGTTTAACTAAATTAAATCTTATTACTAGGATATAAAAATATAGTCTAGGATAGGTTAAGCTACTGAATTACTCGCTCATTCGCTCCCGCTCTGAGTTTAACTAAATTAAATCTTATTACTAGGATATAAAGATAGAATTTAGAAAATGGTGAGGTACTGATATTATTACTTGCATATAAAAATTTAGTCTAGGAAATGTTGAGCTACTGAATTACTCGCTCATTCGCTCCCGCTCTGAATTGAACTTAATTAAATCTTACTACTGGGATATAAAGAAAGAATATAGGAAATGTTGAGCTTCATATATATTCGCTCATTCGCTCTCGCTCTGAGTTTATCTAAATTAAATCTTATTACTACGATATAAAAATAAAGTCAAGGAAATGGTGAGTCTAGTAATTGATTTATTCGCTCATTCGCTCTTTCTCTTAAATTATCTAAATTAAATCTTATTACATGTATATAAAGATAGAATTTAGGAAATGTTGAGCTACTGATATACTCGCCCAGTAGCTCTCGCTCTGACTTTATCTAAATTAAATCTTATTACTAGGATATAAAGATAGAATTTAGGAAATGGTGAGGTACTGATATTATTACTAGGATATAAAAATTTAGTCTAGGAAATGCTGAGCTACTGAATTACTCGCTCATTCGCTCCCGCTCTGAGTTTAACTTAATTAAAACTTATTACTAGAATACAAAGATAGAATTTAGAAAATGGTGAGGTACTGATATTATTACTAGGATATAAAAATTTAGTCTAGGAAATGTTGAGCTACTGAATTTCTCGCTTATTCGCTCCCGCTCTGAGTTAAACTTAATTAAAACTTATTACTAGGATATAAAGATAGAATTTAGGAAATGGTGAGGTACTGATATTATTACTTGCATATAAAAATGTAGTCTAGGAAATGTTGAGCTACTGAATTACTCGCTTATTCGCTCCCGCTCTGAGTTTAACTTAATTAAATCTTACTACTGGGATATAAAGAAAGAATATAGGAAATGTTGAGCTTCATATATATTCGCTCATTCGCTCTCGCTCTGAGTTTATCTAAATTAAATCTTATTACTACGATATAAAAATAAAGTCAAGGAAATGGTGAGTCTAGTAATTGATTTATTCGCTCATTCGCTCTTTCTCTTAAATTATCTAAATTAAATCTATTTACATGTATATAAAGATAGAATTTAGGAAATGTTGAGCTACTGATATACTCGCCCAGTAGCTCTCGCTCTGACTTTATCTAAATTAAATCTTATTACTAGGATATAAAGATAGAATTTAGGAAATGGTGAGGTACTGATATTATTACTAGGATATAAAAATTTAGTCTAGGAAATGCTGAGCTACTGAATTACTCGCTCATTCGCTCCCGCTCTGAGTTTAACTTAATTAAAACTTATTACTAGAATACAAAGATAGAATTTAGAAAATGGTGAGGTACAGATATTATTACTAGGATATAAAAATTTAGTCTAGGAAATGTTGAGCTACTGAATTATTCGCTCATTCGCTCCCGCTCTGAGTTTAACTAAATTAAATCTTATTACTAGGATATAAAAATATAGTCTAGGAAAGGTTAAGCTACTGAATTACTCGCTAATTCGCTCCCGCTCTGAGTTTAACTAAATTAAATCTTATTACTAGGATATAAAGATAGAATTTAGAAAATGGTGAGGTACTGATATTATTACTTGCATATAAAAATTTAGTTTAGGAAATGTTGAGCTACTGAATTACTCGCTCATTCGCTCTCTCTCTGAGTTTAACTAAATTAAATGTTATTACTAGGATATACAGATAGAATTGAGGAAATGGTGAGGTACTGATATTATTACTACGATATAAAAATTTAGTCTAGGAAATATTGAGCTACTGAATTACTCGCTCAATCACTCCCGCTCTGAGTTTAACTAAATTCAATCTTATTACTAGGATATAAAAATATAGTCTAGGAAATGTTGAGCTACTGATTTACTCTCTCATTCGCTCCCGCTCTGAATTGAACTTAATTAAATCTTACTACTGGGATATAAAGAAAGAATATAGGAAATGTTAAGCTACTGAATTACTCGCTCATTCGCTCCCGCTCTGAGTTTAACTAAATTAAACCTTATTACTAGGATATAAAGATAGAATTTAAAAAAGGGTGAGGTACTGATATTATTACTTGCATATAAAAATTTAGTCAAGGAAATGTTGAGCTACTGAATTACTCGCTCATTCGCTCCCGCTCTGAATTGAACTTAATTAAATCTTACTACTGGGATATAAAGAAAGAATATAGGAAATGTTGAGCTTCTGATATATTCGCTCATTCGCTCTCGCTCTGAGTTTATCTAAATTAAATCTTATTACAAGGGTATAAAAATAAAGTCTAGGAAATGGTTAGTCTAGGAATTGATTTATTCGCTCATTCGCTCTTGCTCTTAAATTATCTAAATTAAATCTTATTACTAGGATATAAAGATAGAATTTAGGAAATGTTGAGCTACTGATATACTAGCTCATTCGCTCTCTCTCTGAGTTTAACTAAATTAAATGTTATTACTAGGATATACAGATAGAATTAAGGAAATGCTGAGGTACTGATATTATTACTAGGATATAAAAATTTAGTCTAGGAAATGTTGAGCTACTGAATTACTCGCTCATTCGCTCCCGCTCTGAGTTTAACTTAATTAAAACTTATTACTAGAATACAAAGATAGAATTTAGAAAATGGTGAGGTACAGATATTATTACTAGGATATAAAAATTTAGTCTAGGAAATGTTGAGCTACTGAATTATTCGCTCATTCGCTCCCGCTTTGAGTTTAACTAAATTAAATCTTATTACTAGGATATAAAAATATAGTCTAGGATAGGTTAAGCTACTGAATTACTCGCTCATTCGCTCCCGCTCTGAATTTAACTAAATTAAATCTTATTACTAGGATATAAAGATAGAATTTAGAAAATGGTGAGGTACTGATATTATTACTTGCATATAAAAATTTAGTCTAGGAAATGTTGAGCTACTGAATTACTCGCTCATTCGCTCCCGCTCTGAATTGAACTTAATTAAATCTTACTACTGGGATATAAAGAAAGAATATAGGAAATGTTGAGCTTCATATATATTCGCTCATTCGCTCTCGCTCTGAGTTTATCTAAATTAAATCTTATTACTACGATATAAAAATAAAGTCAAGGAAATGGTGAGTCTAGTAATTGATTTATTCGCTCATTCGCTCTTTCTCTTAAATTATCTAAATTAAATCTATTTACATGTATATAAAGATAGAATTTAGGAAATGTTGAGCTACTGATATACTCGCCCAGTAGCTCTCGCTCTGACTTTATCTAAATTAAATCTTATTACTAGGATATAAAGATAGAATTTAGGAAATGGTGAGGTACTGATATTATTACTAGGATATAAAAATTTAGTCTAGGAAATGCTGAGCTACTGAATTACTCGCTCATTCGCTCCCGCTCTGAGTTTAACTTAATTAAAACTTATTACTAGAATACAAAGATAGAATTTAGAAAATGGTGAGGTACAGATATTATTACTAGGATATAAAAATTTAGTCTAGGAAATGTTGAGCTACTGAATTATTCGCTCATTCGCTCCCGCTCTGAGTTTAACTAAATTAAATCTTAAACTAGGATATAAAAATATAGTCTAGGAAAGGTTAAGCTACTGAATTACTCGCTAATTCGCTCCCGCTCTGAGTTTAACTAAATTAAATCTTATTACTAGGATATAAAGATAGAATTTAGAAAATGGTGAGGTACTGATATTATTACTTGCATATAAAAATTTAGTTTAGGAAATGTTGAGCTACTGAATTACTCGCTCATTCGCTCTCTCTCTGAGTTTAACTAAATTAAATGTTATTACTAGGATATACAGATAGAATTGAGGAAATGGTGAGGTACTGATATTATTACTACGATATAAAAATTTAGTCTAGGAAATATTGAGCTACTGAATTACTCGCTCAATCACTCCCGCTCTGAGTTTAACTAAATTCAATCTTATTACTAGGATATAAAAATATAGTCTAGGAAATGTTGAGCTACTGATTTACTCTCTCATTCGCTCCCGCTCTGAATTGAACTTAATTAAATCTTACTACTGGGATATAAAGAAAGAATATAGGAAATGTTAAGCTACTGAATTAATCGCTCATTCGCTCCCGCTCTGAGTTTAACTAAATTAAACCTTATTACTAGGATATAAAGATAGAATTTAAAAAAGGGTGAGGTACTGATATTATTACTTGCATATAAAAATTTAGTCAAGGAAATGTTGAGCTACTGAATTACTCGCTCATTCGCTCCCGCTCTGAATTGAACTTAATTAAATCTTACTACTGGGATATAAAGAAAGAATATAGGAAATGTTGAGCTTCTGATATATTCGCTCATTCGCTCTCGCTCTGAGTTTATCTAAATTAAATCTTATTACTAGGGTATAAAAATAAAGTCTAGGAAATGGTTAGTCTAGGAATTGATTTATTCGCTCATTCGCTCTTGCTCTTAAATTATCTAAATTAAATCTTATTACTAGGATATAAAGATAGAATTTAGGAAATGTTGAGCTACTGATATACTAGCTCATTCGCTCTCTCTCTGAGTTTAACTAAATTAAATGTTATTACTAGGATATACAGATAGAATTAAGGAAATGCTGAGGTACTGATATTATTACTAGGATATAAAAATTTAGTCTAGGAAATGTTGAGCTACTGAATTACTCGCTCATTCGCTCCCGCTCTGAGTTTAACTTAATTAAAACTTATTACTAGGATACAAAGATAGAATTTAGGAAATGGTGAGGTACTGATATTATTACTTGCATATAAAAATTTAGTCAAGGAAATGTTGAGCTACTGAATTACTCGCTCATTCGCTCCTGCTCTGAGTTGAACTTAATTAAAACTTATTACTAGAATACAAAGATAGAATTTAGAAAATGGTGAGGTAAAGATATTATTACTAGGATATAAAAATTTAGTCTAGGAAATGTTGAGCTACTGAATTACTCGTTCATTTGCTACCGCTCTGAGTTTAACTAAATTAAATCTTATTACTAGGATATAAAATTATAGTCTAGGAAATGTTGAGCTACTGATTTACTCTCTCATTCACTCCCGCTGTGAGTTTATCTAAATTAAATCTTACTACTAGGATATAAAGATAGAATTTAGGAAATGTTGAGCTACTGATATATTCGTTCATTCACTCCCGCTCTGAGTTGAACTTAATTAAATCTTATTACTAGGATATAAAAATAAAGTCAAGGAAATGGTGAGTCTAGGAATTGATTTATTCGCTCATTCGCTCTTTCTCTTAAATTATTTAAATTAAATCTTATTACAAGGATATAAAGATAGAATTTAGGAAATGTTGAGCTACTGATATACTCGCCCAGTTGCTCTCGCTCTGACTTTATCTAAATTAAATCTTATGACTAGGATATAAAGATAGAATTTAGGAAATGGTGAGGTACTGATATTATTACTAGGATATAAAAATTTAGTCTAGGAAATGTTGAGCTACTGAATTACTCGCTCATTCGCTCCCGCTCTGAGTTTAACTAAATTAAATCTTATTACTAGGATAGAAAGATAGAATTTAGAAAATGGTGAGGTACAGATATTATTATTAGAATATAAATATTTAGTCTAGGAAATGTTGAGCTACTGAATTACTCGCTCAGTCGCTCCCGCTCTGAGTTTAACTTAATTAAAACTTATTACTAGAATACAAAGATAGAATTTAGAAAATGGTGAGGTACAGATATTATTACTAGGATATAAAAATTTAGTCTAGGAAATGTTAAGCTACTGAATTACTCGCTCATGCGCTCTCGCTCTGAGTTTATTTAAATTAAATGTTATTACTAGGATATAAAGATAGAATTTAGGAAATGGTGAGGTACTGTAATTATTACTAAGATATAAAAATTTAGTCTACGAAATGTTGAGCTACTGATATACTCGCTCATTCGCTCCCGCTCTGAGTTTAACTTAATTAAAACTTATAACTAGGATACAAAGATAGAATTTAGGAAATGGTCAGGTACAGATATTATTACTAGGATATAAAAATTTAGTCTAGGAAAAGTTGAGCTACTGATATACTCGCTCAGTTGCTCTCGCTCTGAATTTATCTAAATTAAATCTTATTACTAGGATATAAAGATAGAATTTAAGAAATGGTGAGGTACTGTTATTATTACTAGGATATAAAAATTTAGTCTAGGAAATGTTAAGCTACTGAATTACTCGCTCATGCGCTCTCGCTCTGAGTTTATTTAAATTAAATGTTATTACTAGGATATAAAGATAGAATTTAGGAAATGGTGAGGTACTGTAATTATTACTAGGATATAAAAATTTAGTCTAGGAAATGTTGAGCTACTGAATTACTGGCTCATTCGCTCCTGCTCTGAGTTTAACTTAATTAAAACTTATTACTAGGATACAAAGATAGAATTTAGTAAATGGTGAAGTACAGATATTATTACTAGGATATAAAAATTTAGTCTACGTAATGTTGAGCTACTGAATTACTCGCTCATTCGCTCCCGCTCTGAGTTTAACTTAATTAAAACTTATTACTAGGATATAAAAACATAGTCTAGGAAATGTTAAGCTACTGAATTACTCGCTCATGCGCTCTCGCTCTGAGTTTATTTAAATTAAATGTTATTACTAGGATATAAAGATAGAATTTAGGAAATGGTGAGGTACTGATATTATAACTAGGATATAAAAATTTAGTCTAGGAAATGTTAAGCTACTGAATTACTCGCTCATGCGCTCTCGCTCTGAGTTTATTTAAATTAAATGTTATTACTAGGATATAAAGACAGAATTTAGGAAATGGTGAGGTACTGTAATTATTACTAGGATATAAAAATTTAGTCTAGGAAATGTTAAGCTACTGAATTACTCGCTCATGCGCTCTCGCTCTGAGTTTATTTAAATTAAATCTTATTACTAGATAATAAAGATAGAATTTAGGAAATGGTGAGGGACTGTTACTATTACTAGGATATAAAAATTTACTCTAGGAAATGTTGAGCTACTGAATTACTCGCTCATTCTCTCCCGCTCTGAGTTAATCTAAATAAAATCTTATTACTAGGATTTAAAGATAGAATTTAGGAAATAGTGAGGTACTGATATTATTACTACGATATAAAAATTTAGTCTAGGAAATGTTGAGATATTGAATTACTCGCTCATTCGCTCCCGCTCTGAGTTTAACTAAATTAAATCTTATTACTAGGATATAAAGATAGAATTTAGGAAATGGTGAGGTACTGATATTATAACTAGGATATAAAAAATTAGTCTAGGAAATGGTGAGGTACTGATATTATTACTTGCATATAAAAATTTAGTCTAGGAAATGTTGAGCTACTGAATTACTGGCTCATTCGCTCCTGCTCTGAGTTTAACTTAATTAAAACTTATTACTAAAATACAAAAATAGAATTAAGAAAATGTTGAGGTACTGATATTATTACTTGCATATAAAAATTTAGTCTAGGAAATGTTGAGCTACTAATTTACTCGCTCATTCGCTCTCGCTCTGAGTTTAACTAAATTAAATCTTATGACTAGGATATAAAAATATACTCTAGGAAATGTTGAGCTACTGATTTACTCGCTATTTCGCTCTCGCTCTGAGTTTAACTAAATTAAATCTTATTACTAGGATATAAAGATATAAAGATAGAATTTAGGAAATGGTGAGGTACTGATATTATTACTAGGATATAAAAATTCAGTCTGGGAAAATTTGAGCTACTGAATTACTCGCTCATTCGCTCCCGCTCTGAAATTAACTAAATTAAATCTTATTACTATGATATAAAAATATGGTCTAGGAAATGTTGAGCTACTGATTTACTCGCTCATTCGCTGCCGCTCTGAGTTTATCTAAATTAAATCTTACTACTAGGATATAAAGATAGAATTTAGGAAATGTTGAGCTACTGATATACTCGCTGATTCGCTCTCGTCTGATTTTATCTAAATTAAATGTTATTACTAGGATGTAAAAATTTATTCTAGGAAATGTTGAGCTACTGATTTACTCGCTCATTCACTCCCGCTCTGAATTGAACTTAATTAAATCTTATTACTAGGATATAAAAATAAAGTCTAGGAAATTGTGAGTCTAGGAATGGATTTATTCGCTCATTCGCTCTTGCTCTTAAATTATCTAAATTAAATCTTATTACTAGGATATAAAGATAGAATTTAGGAAATGTTGAGCTACTGAATTACTCGCTCATTCGCTCCCGCTCTGAGTTTAACTTAATTAAAACTTATTACTAGAATAGTAATATAGAATTTAGAAAATGGTGAGGTACAGATATAATTACTAGGATATAAAAATTCAGTCTAGGAAATGTTGAGCTACTGAATTACTCGCTCATTCGCTCCCGCTCTGAGTTTAACTAAATTAAATCTTATTACTAGGATATAAAAATATAGTCCAGGAAATGTTAAGCAACTGAATTACTCGCTTATTCGCTCCCGCTCTGAGTTTAACTAAATTTAATCTTATTACTAGGATATAAAGATAGAATTTAGAAAATGGTGAGGTACTGATATTATTACTTGCATATAAAAATTTTGTCTAGGAAATGTTGAGCTACTGAATTACTCGCTCATTCGCTCTCGCTCTGAGTTTATCTAAATTAAATGTTATTACTAGAATATAAAAATATAGTCTAGGAAATGTTGAGCTACTGATTTACTCGCTCATTCACTCCCGCTGTGAGTTTATCTAAATTAAATCTTACTACTAGGATATAAAGATAGAATTTAGAAAATGTTGAGCTAGTGATATATTCGTTCATTCACTCCCGCTCTGAGTTGAACTTAATTAAATCTTATTACTAGGATATAAAAATAAAGTCTAGGAAATGGTGAGTCTAGGAATTGATTTATTCGCTCATTCGCTCTTTCTCTTAAATTATCTAAATTAAATCTTATTACAAGGATATAAAGAAAGAATTTAGGAAATGGTGAGGTACTGATATTATTACTAGGATATTAAAATTTATTCTAGGAAATGTTGAGCTACTGAATTACTCGCTAATTCGCTCCTGCTCTGAGTTTAACTAAATTAAATCTTATTACCAGGATATAAAGATAGAATTTAGAAAATGGTGAGGTACTGATATTATTACTTGCATATAAAAATTTAGTCAAGGAAATGTTGAGCTACTGAATTACTCGCTCATTCGCTCCTGCTCTGAGTTGAACTTAATTAAAACTTATTACTAGAATACAAAGATAGAATTTAGAAAATGGTGAGGTAAAGATATTATTACTAGGATATAAAAATTTAGTCTAGGAAATGTTGAGCTATTGAATTACTCGTTCATTTGCTACCGCTCTGAGTTTAACTAAATTAAATCTTATTACTAGGATATAAAATTATGGTCTAGGAAATGTTGAGCTACTGATTTACTCTCTCATTCACTCCCGCTGTGAGTTTATCTAAATTAAATCTTACTACTAGGATATAAAGATAGAATTTAGGAAATGTTGAGCTACTGATATATTCGTTCATTCACTCCCGCTCTGAGTTGAACTTAATTAAATCTTATTACTAGGATATAAAAATAAAGTCAAGGAAATGGTGAGTCTAGGAATTGATTTATTCGCTCATTCGCTCTTGCTCTTAAATTATCTAAATTAAATCTTATTACTAGGATATAAAGAAAGAATTTAGGAAATGGTGAGGTACTGATATTATTACTAGGATATTAAAATTTATTCTAGGAAATGTTGAGCTACTGAATTACTCGCTAATTCGCTCCTGCTCTGAGTTTAACTAAATTAAATCTTATTACCAGGATATAAAGATAGAATTTAGAAAATGGTGAGGTACTGATATTATTACTTGCATATAAAAATTTAGTCAAGGAAATGTTGAGCTACTGATTTACTCTCTCATTCACTCCCGCTGTGAGTTTATCTAAATTAAATCTTACTACTAGGATATAAAGATAGAATTTAGGAAATGTTGAGCTACTGATATATTCGTTCATTCACTCCCGCTCTGATTTGAACTTAATTAAATCTTATTACTAGGATATAAAAATAAAGTCAAGGAAATGGTGAGTCTAGGAATTGATTTATTCGCTCATTCGCTCTTTCTCTTAAATTATCTAAATTAAATCTTATTACAAGGATATAAAGATAGAATTTAGGAAATGTTGAGCTACTGATATACTCGCCCAGTTGCTCTCGCTCTGTAACAGCCTGTGTAAGTCCCACTGCTGGGCTATAGGCCTCCTCTCCTCTTTTTGAGGAGAAGGTTTTGGAGCTTATTCCACCACGCTGCTCCAATGCGGGTTGGTGGAATTCACATGTGGCAGAATTTCAGTGAAATTAGACACATGCAGGTTTCCTCACGATGTGTTCCTTCACCGTAAAGCACGAGATGAATTATAATCACAAATTAAGCACATGAAAATTCAGTGGTGCTTGCCCGGGTTTGAACCCACGATCATCGGTTAAGATTCACGCGTTCTTACCACTGGGCCATCTCGGCTTTTTTTTTTGACTTTTTCTCGCTCTGACTTTATCTAAATTAAATCTTATTACTAGGATATAAAGATAGAATTTAGGAAATGGTGAGGTACTGATATTATTACTTGCATATAAAAATTTAGTCTAGGAAATGTTGAGCTACTGAATTACTCGCTCATTCGCTCTCTCTCTGAGTTTAACTAAATTAAATGTTATTACTAGGATATAAAAATATAGTCTAAGAAATGTTGAGCTACTGATTTACTCTCTCATTCGCTCCCGCTCTGAATTGAACTTAATTAAATCTTACTACTGGGATATAAAGAAAGAATATAGGAAATGTTAAGCTACTGAATTACTCGCTCATTCGCTCCCGCTCTGAGTTTAACTAAATTAATACTTATTACTAGGATATAAAGATAGAATTTAAAAAAGGGTGAGGTACTGATATTATTACTTGCATATAAAATTTAGTCAAGGAAATGTTGAGCTACTGAATTACTCGCTCATTCGCTCCCGCTCTGAATTGAACTTAATTAAATCTTACTAATGGGATATAAAGAAAGAATATAGGAAATGTTGAGCTTCTGATATATTCGCTCATTCGCTCTCGCTCTGAGTTTATCTAAGTTAAATCTTATTACTAGGATATAAAAATAAAGTCAAGGAAATGGTGAGTCTAGGAATTGATTTATTCGCTCACTCGCTCTTTCTCTTAAATTATCTAAATTAAATCTTATTACAAGAATATAAAGAAAGAATTTAGGAAATGGTGAGGTACAGATATTATTACTAGGATATAAAAATTTAGTCTAGGAAATGTTGAGCTACTGAATTACTCGCTCATTCGCTCCTGCTCTGAGTTGAACTTAATTAAAACTTATTACTAGAATACAAAGATAGAATTTAGAAAATGGTGAGATACTGATATTATTACTAGGATATAAAAATTTAGTCTAGGAAATATTGAGCTACTGAATTACTCGCTCAATCGCTCCCGCTCTGAGTTTAACTAAATTAAATCTTATTACTAGGATATAAAAATATAGTCTAGGAAATGTTGAGCTACTGATTTACTCTCTCATTCGCTCCCGCTCTGAATTGAACTTAATTAAATCTTACTACTGGGATATAAAGAAAGAATATAGGAAATGTTAAGCTACTGAATTACTCGCTAATTCGCTCCCGCTCTGAGTTTAACTAAATTAAACCTTATTACTAGGATATAAAGATAGAATTTAAAAAAGGGTGAGGTACTGATATTATTACTTGCATATAAAAATTTAGTCAAGGAAATGTTGAGCTACTGAATTACTCGCTCATTCGCTCCCGCTCTGAATTGAACTTAATTAAATCTTACTAATGGGATATAAAGAAAGAATATAGGAAATGTTGAGCTACTGATATATTCGTTCATTCACTCCCGCTCTGAGTTGAACTTAATTAAATCTTATTACTAGGATATAAAAATAAAGTCAAGGAAATGGTGAGTCTAGGAATTGATTTATTCGCTCATTCGCTCTTGCTCTTAAATTATCTAAATTAAATCTTATTACTAGGATATAAAGAAAGAATTTAGGAAATGGTGAGGTACTGATATTATTACTAGGATATTAAAATTTATTCTAGGAAATGTTGAGCTACTGAATTACTCGCTAATTCGCTCCTGCTCTGAGTTTAACTAAATTAAATCTTATTACCAGGATATAAAGATAGAATTTAGAAAATGGTGAGGTACTGATATTATTACTTGCATATAAAAATTTAGTCAAGGAAATGTTGAGCTACTGATTTACTCTCTCATTCACTCCCGCTGTGAGTTTATCTAAATTAAATCTTACTACTAGGATATAAAGATAGAATTTAGGAAATGTTGAGCTACTGATATATTCGTTCATTCACTCCCGCTCTGATTTGAACTTAATTAAATCTTATTACTAGGATATAAAAATAAAGTCAAGGAAATGGTGAGTCTAGGAATTGATTTATTCGCTCATTCGCTCTTTCTCTTAAATTATCTAAATTAAATCTTATTACAAGGATATAAAGATAGAATTTAGGAAATGTTGAGCTACTGATATACTCGCCCAGTTGCTCTCGCTCTGTAACAGCCTGTGTAAGTCCCACTGCTGGGCTATAGGCCTCCTCTCCTCTTTTTGAGGAGAAGGTTTTGGAGCTTATTCCACCACGCTGCTCCAATGCGGGTTGGTGGAATTCACATGTGGCAGAATTTCAGTGAAATTAGACACATGCAGGTTTCCTCACGATGTGTTCCTTCACCGTAAAGCACGAGATGAATTATAATCACAAATTAAGCACATGAAAATTCAGTGGTGCTTGCCCGGGTTTGAACCCACGATCATCGGTTAAGATTCACGCGTTCTTACCACTGGGCCATCTCGGCTTTTTTTTTTGACTTTTTCTCGCTCTGACTTTATCTAAATTAAATCTTATTACTAGGATATAAAGATAGAATTTAGGAAATGGTGAGGTACTGATATTATTACTTGCATATAAAAATTTAGTCTAGGAAATGTTGAGCTACTGAATTACTCGCTCATTCGCTCTCTCTCTGAGTTTAACTAAATTAAATGTTATTACTAGGATATAAAAATATAGTCTAAGAAATGTTGAGCTACTGATTTACTCTCTCATTCGCTCCCGCTCTGAATTGAACTTAATTAAATCTTACTACTGGGATATAAAGAAAGAATATAGGAAATGTTAAGCTACTGAATTACTCGCTCATTCGCTCCCGCTCTGAGTTTAACTAAATTAATACTTATTACTAGGATATAAAGATAGAATTTAAAAAAGGGTGAGGTACTGATATTATTACTTGCATATAAAATTTAGTCAAGGAAATGTTGAGCTACTGAATTACTCGCTCATTCGCTCCCGCTCTGAATTGAACTTAATTAAATCTTACTAATGGGATATAAAGAAAGAATATAGGAAATGTTGAGCTTCTGATATATTCGCTCATTCGCTCTCGCTCTGAGTTTATCTAAGTAAAATCTTATTACTAGGATATAAAAATAAAGTCAAGGAAATGGTGAGTCTAGGAATTGATTTATTCGCTCACTCGCTCTTTCTCTTAAATTATCTAAATTAAATCTTATTACAAGAATATAAAGAAAGAATTTAGGAAATGGTGAGGTACAGATATTATTACTAGGATATAAAAATTTAGTCTAGGAAATGTTGAGCTACTGAATTACTCGCTCATTCGCTCCTGCTCTGAGTTGAACTTAATTAAAACTTATTACTAGAATACAAAGATAGAATTTAGAAAATGGTGAGATACTGATATTATTACTAGGATATAAAAATTTAGTCTAGGAAATATTGAGCTACTGAATTACTCGCTCAATCGCTCCCGCTCTGAGTTTAACTAAATTAAATCTTATTACTAGGATATAAAAATATAGTCTAGGAAATGTTGAGCTACTGATTTACTCTCTCATTCGCTCCCGCTCTGAATTGAACTTAATTAAATCTTACTACTGGGATATAAAGAAAGAATATAGGAAATGTTAAGCTACTGAATTACTCGCTAATTCGCTCCCGCTCTGAGTTTAACTAAATTAAACCTTATTACTAGGATATAAAGATAGAATTTAAAAAAGGGTGAGGTACTGATATTATTACTTGCATATAAAAATTTAGTCAAGGAAATGTTGAGCTACTGAATTACTCGCTCATTCGCTCCCGCTCTGAATTGAACTTAATTAAATCTTACTAATGGGATATAAAGAAAGAATATAGGAAATGTTGAGCTTCTGATATATTCGCTCATTCGCTCTCGCTCTGAGTTTATCTAAATTAAATCTTATTACTAGGATATAAAAATAAAGTCAAGGAAATGGTGAGTCTAGGAATTGATTTATTCGCTCATTCGCTCTTTCTCTTAAATTATCTAAATTAAATCTTATTACAAGGATATAAAGATAGAATTTAGGAAATGTTGAGCTACTCATATACTCGCCCAGTTGCTCTCGCTCTGACTTTATCTAAATTAAGTCTTATTACTAGGATATAAAGATAGAATTTAGGAAATGTTGAGCTACTGATATACTAGCTCATTCGCTCTTTCTCTGAGTTTAACTAAATTAAATGTTATTACTAGGATATACAGATAGAATTAAGGAAATGCTGAGGTACTGATATTATTACTAGGATATAAAAATTTAGTCTAGGAAATGTTGAGCTACTGAATTACTCGCTCATTCGCTCCCGCTCTGAGTTTAACTAAATTAAATCTTATTACTAGGATATAAAAATATAGTCTAGGAAAGGTTAAGCTACTGAATTACTCGCTCATTCGCTCCCGCTCTGAGTTTAACTAAATTAAATCTTATTACTAGGATATAAAGATAGAATTTAGAAAATGGTGAGGTACTCATATTATTACTTGCATATAAAAATTTAGTCTAGGAAATGTTGAGCTACTGAATTACTCGCTCATTCGCTCTCTCTCTGAGTTTAACTAAATTTAACCTTATTACTAGGATATAAAGATAGAATTTAAAAAAGGGTGAGGTACTGATATTATTACTTGCATATAAAAATTTAGTCAAGGAAATGTTGAGCTACTGAATTACTCGCTCATTCGCTCCCGCTCTGAATTGAACTTAATTAAATCTTACTACTGGGATATAAAGAAAGAATATAGGAAATTTTGAGCTTCTGATATATTCGCTCATTCGCTCTCGCTCTGAGTTTATCTAAATTAAATCTTATTACTAGGATATAAAGATAGAATTTAGGAAATGGTGAGGTACTGATATTATTACTAGGATATAAAAATTTAGTCTAGGAAATGTTGAGCTACTGAATTACTCGCTCATTCGCTCCCGCTCTGAGTTTAACTTAATTAAAACTTATTACTAGAATACAAAGATAGAATTTAGAAAATGGTGAGGTACAGATATTATTACTAGGATATAAAAATTTAGTCTAGGAAATGTTGAGCTACTGAATTATTCGCTCATTCGCTCCCGCTCTGAGTTTAACTAAATTAAATCTTATTACTAGGATATAAAAATATAGTCTAGGATAGGTTAAGCTACTGAATTACTCGCTCATTCGCTCCCGCTCTGAGTTTAACTAAATTAAATCTTATTACTAGGATATAAAGATAGAATTTAGAAAATGGTGAGGTACTGATATTATTACTTGCATATAAAAATTTAGTCTAGGAAATGTTGAGCTACTGAATTACTCGCTCATTCGCTCCCGCTCTGAATTGAACTTAATTAAATCTTACTACTGGGATATAAAGAAAGAATATAGGAAATGTTGAGCTTCATATATATTCGCTCATTCGCTCTCGCTCTGAGTTTATCTAAATTAAATCTTATTACTACGATATAAAAATAAAGTCAAGGAAATGGTGAGTCTAGGAATTGATTTATTCGCTCATTCGCTCTTTCTCTTAAATTATCTAAATTAAATCTTATTACAAGTATATAAAGATAGAATTTAGGAAATGTTGAGCTACTGATATACTCGCCCAGTTGCTCTCGCTCTGACTTTATCTAAATTAAATCTTATTACTAGGATATAAAGATAGAATTTAGGAAATGGTGAGGTACTGATATTATTACTAGGATATAAAAATTTAGTCTAGGAAATGTTGAGCTACTGAATTACTCGCTCATTCGCTCCCGCTCTGAGTTTAACTTAATTAAAACTTATTACTAGAATACAAAGATAGAATTTAGAAAATGGTGAGGTACAGATATTATTACTAGGATATAAAAATTTAGTCTAGGAAATGTTGAGCTACTGAATTATTCGCTCATTCGCTCCCGCTTTGAGTTTAACTAAATTAAATCTTATTACTAGGATATAAAAATATAGTCTAGGATAGGTTAAGCTACTGAATTACTCGCTCATTCGCTCCCGCTCTGAGTTTAACTAAATTAAATCTTATTACTAGGATATAAAGATAGAATTTAGAAAATGGTGAGGTACTGATATTATTACTTGCATATAAAAATTTAGTCTAGGAAATGTTGAGCTACTGAATTACTCGCTCATTCGCTCTCGCTCTGAGTTTATCTAAATTAAATCTTATTACTACGATATAAAAATAAAGTCAAGGAAATGGTGAGTCTAGGAATTGATTTATTCGCTCATTCGCTCTTTCTCTTAAATTATCTAAATTAAATCTTATTACAAGTATATAAAGATAGAATTTAGGAAATGTTGAGCTACTGATATACTCGCCCAGTTGCTCTCGCTCTGACTTTATCTAAATTAAATCTTATTACTAGGATATAAAGATAGAATTTAGGAAATGGTGAGGTACTGATATTATTACTAGGATATAAAAATTTAGTCTAGGAAATGCTGAGCTACTGAATTACTCGCTCATTCGCTCCCGCTCTGAGTTTAACTTAATTAAAACTTATTACTAGAATACAAAGATAGAATTTAGAAAATGGTGAGGTACAGATATTATTACTAGGATATAAAAATTTAGTCTAGGAAATGTTGAGCTACTGAATTATTCGCTCATTCGCTCCCGCTCTGAGTTTAACTAAATTAAATCTTATTACTAGGATATAAAAATATAGTCTAGGAAAGGTTAAGCTACTGAATTACCCGCTAATTCGCTCCCGCTCTGAGTTTAACTAAATTAAATCTTATTACTAGGATATAAAGATAGAATTTAGAAAATGGTGAGGTACTGATATTATTACTTGCATATAAAAATTTAGTTTAGGAAATGTTGAGCTACTGAATTACTCGCTCATTCGCTCTCTCTCTGAGTTTAACTAAATTAAATGTTATTACTAGGATATACAGATAGAATTGAGGAAATGGTGAGGTACTGATATTATTACTAGGATATAAAAATTTAGTCTAGGAAATATTGAGCTACTGAATTACTCGCTCAATCACTCCCGCTCTGAGTTTAACTAAATTAAATCTTATTACTAGGATATAAAAATATAGTCTAGGATAGGTTAAGCTACTGAATTACTCGCTCATTCGCTCCCGCTCTGAGTTTAACTAAATTAAATCTTATTACTAGGATATAAAGATAGAATTTAGAAAATGGTGAGGTACTGATATTATTACTTGCATATAAAAATTTAGTCTAGGAAATGTTGAGCTACTGAATTACTCGCTCATTCGCTCCCGCTCTGAATTGAACTTAATTAAATCTTACTACTGGGATATAAAGAAAGAATATAGGAAATGTTGAGCTTCATATATATTCGCTCATTCGCTCTCGCTCTGAGTTTATCTAAATTAAATCTTATTACTACGATATAAAAATAAAGTCAAGGAAATGGTGAGTCTAGGAATTGATTTATTCGCTCATTCGCTCTTTCTCTTAAATTATCTAAATTAAATCTTATTACAAGTATATAAAGATAGAATTTAGGAAATGTTGAGCTACTGATATACTCGCCCAGTTGCTCTCGCTCTGACTTTATCTAAATTAAATCTTATTACTAGGATATAAAGATAGAATTTAGGAAATGGTGAGGTACTGATATTATTACTAGGATATAAAAATTTAGTCTAGGAAATGCTGAGCTACTGAATTACTCGCTCATTCGCTCCCGCTCTGAATTGAACTTAATTAAATCTTACTACTGGGATATAAAGAAAGAATATAGGAAATGTTGAGCTTCATATATATTCGCTCATTCGCTCTCGCTCTGAGTTTATCTAAATTAAATCTTATTACTACGATATAAAAATAAAGTCAAGGAAATGGTGAGTCTAGGAATTGATTTATTCGCTCATTCGCTCTTTCTCTTAAATTATCTAAATTAAATCTTATTACAAGTATATAAAGATAGAATTTAGGAAATGTTGAGCTACTGATATACTCGCCCAGTTGCTCTCGCTCTGACTTTATCTAAATTAAATCTTATTACTAGGATATAAAGATAGAATTTAGGAAATGGTGAGGTACTGATATTATTACTAGGATATAAAAATTTAGTCTAGGAAATGTTGAGCTACTGAATTACTCGCTCATTCGCTCCCGCTCTGAGTTTAACTTAATTAAAACTTATTACTAGAATACAAAGATAGAATTTAGAAAATGGTGAGGTACAGATATTATTACTAGGATATAAAAATTTAGTCTAGGAAATGTTGAGCTACTGAATTATTCGCTCATTCGCTCCCGCTTTGAGTTTAACTAAATTAAATCTTATTACTAGGATATAAAGATAGAATTTAGAAAATGGTGAGGTACTTGCATATAAAAATTTAGTCTAGGAAATGTTGAGCTACTGAATTACTCGCTCATTCGCTCCCGCTCTGAATTGAACTTAATTAAATCTTACTACTGGGATATAAAGAAAGAATATAGGAAATGTTGAGCTTCATATATATTCGCTCATTCGCTCTCGCTCTGAGTTTATCTAAATTAAATCTTATTACTACGATATAAAAATAAAGTCAAGGAAATGGTGAGTCTAGGAATTGATTTATTCGCTCATTCGCTCTTTCTCTTAAATTATCTAAATTAAATCTTATTACAAGTATATAAAGATAGAATTTAGGAAATGTTGAGCTACTGATATACTCGCCCAGTTGCTCTCGCTCTGACTTTATCTAAATTAAAACTTATTACTAGAATACAAAGATAGAATTTAGAAAATGGTGAGGTACAGATATTATTACTAGGATATAAAAATTTAGTCTAGGAAATGTTGAGCTACTGAATTATTCGCTCATTCGCTCCCGCTCTGAGTTTAACTAAATTAAATCTTATTACTAGGATATAAAAATTTAGTCTAGGAAATATTGAGCTACTGAATTACTCGCTCAATCGCTCCAGCTCTGAGTTTAACTAAATTAAATCTTATTACTAGGATATAAAAATATAGTCTAGGAAATGTTAAGCTACTGATTTACTCTCTCATTCGCTCCCGCTCTGAATTGAACTTAATTAAATCTTACTACTGGGATATAAAGAAAGAATATAGGAAATTTTGAGCTTCTGATATATTCGCTCATTCGCTCTCGCTCTGAGTTTATCTAAATTAAATCTTATTACTAGGATATAAAGATAGAATTTAGGAAATGGTGAGGTACTGATATTATTACTAGGATATAAAAATTTAGTCTAGGAAATGTTGAGCTACTGAATTACTCGCTCATTCGCTCCCGCTCTGAGTTTAACTTAATTAAAACTTATTACTAGAATACAAAGATAGAATTTAGAAAATGGTGAGGTACAGATATTATTACTAGGATATAAAAATTTAGTCTAGGAAATGTTGAGCTACTGAATTATTCGCTCATTCGCTCCCGCTCTGAGTTTAACTAAATTAAATCTTATTACTAGGATATAAAAATATAGTCTAGGATAGGTTAAGCTACTGAATTACTCGCTCATTCGCTCCCGCTCTGAGTTTAACTAAATTAAATCTTATTACTAGGATATAAAGATAGAATTTAGAAAATGGTGAGGTACTGATATTATTACTTGCATATAAAAATTTAGTCTAGGAAATGTTGAGCTACTGAATTACTCGCTCATTCGCTCCCGCTCTGAATTGAACTTAATTAAATCTTACTACTGGGATATAAAGAAAGAATATAGGAAATGTTGAGCTTCATATATATTCGCTCATTCGCTCTCGCTCTGAGTTTATCTAAATTAAATCTTATTACTACGATATAAAAATAAAGTCAAGGAAATGGTGAGTCTAGGAATTGATTTATTCGCTCATTCGCTCTTTCTCTTAAATTATCTAAATTAAATCTTATTACAAGTATATAAAGATAGAATTTAGGAAATGTTGAGCTACTGATATACTCGCCCAGTATATCAGTAGCTCAACATTTCCTAAGTTGCTCTCGCTCTGACTTTATCTAAATTAAATCTTATTACTAGGATATAAAGATAGAATTTAGGAAATGGTGAGGTACTGATATTATTACTAGGATATAAAAATTTAGTCTAGGAAATGTTGAGCTCCTGAATTATTCGCTCATTCGCTCCCGCTCTGAGTTTAACTAAATTAAATCTTATTACTAGGATATAAAAATATAGTCTAGGATAGGTTAAGCTACTGAATTACTCGCTCATTCGCTCCCGCTCTGAGTTTAACTAAATTAAATCTTATTACTAGGATATAAAGATAGAATTTAGAAAATGGTGAGGTACTGATATTATTACTTGCATATAAAAATTTAGTCTAGGAAATGTTGAGCTACTGAATTACTCGCTCATTCGCTCCCGCTCTGAATTGAACTTAATTAAATCTTACTACTGGGATATAAAGAAAGAATATAGGAAATGTTGAGCTTCATATATATTCGCTCATTCGCTCTCGCTCTGAGTTTATCTAAATTAAATCTTATTACTACGATATAAAAATAAAGTCAAGGAAATGGTGAGTCTAGGAATTGATTTATTCGCTCATTCGCTCTTTCTCTTAAATTATCTAAATTAAATCTTATTACTAGGATATAAAGATAGAATTTAGGAAATGGTGAGGTACTGATATTATTACTAGGATATAAAAATTTAGTCTAGGAAATGCTGAGCTACTGAATTACTCGCTCATTCGCTCCCGCTCTGAGTTTAACTTAATTAAAACTTATTACTAGAATACAAAGATAGAATTTAGAAAATGGTGAGGTACAGATATTATTACTAGGATATAAAAATTTAGTCTAGGAAATGTTGAGCTACTGAATTATTCGCTCATTGGCTCCCGCTCTGAGTTTAACTAAATTAAATCTTATTACTAGGATATAAAAATATAGTCTAGGAAAGGTTAAGCTACTGAATTACTCGCTCATTCGCTCCCGCTCTGAGTTTAACTAAATTAAATCTTATTACTAGGATATAAAGATAGAATTTAGAAAATGGTGAGGTACTGATATTATTACTTGCATATAAAAATTTAGTTTAGGAAATGTTGAGCTACTGAATTACTCGCTCATTCGCTCTCTCTCTGAGTTTAACTAAATTAAATGTTATTACTAGGATATACAGATAGAATTGAGGAAATGGTGAGGTACTGATATTATTACTAGGATATAAAAATTTAGTCTAGGAAATATTGAGCTACTGAATTACTCGCTCAATCACTCCCGCTCTGAGTTTAACTAAATTAAATCTTATTACTAGGATATAAAAATATAGTCTAGGAAATGTTGAGCTACTGATTTACTCTCTCATTCGCTCCCGCTCTGAATTGAACTTAATTAAATCTTACTACTGGGATATAAAGAAAGAATATAGGAAATGTTAAGCTACTGAATTACTCGCTCATTCGCTCCCGCTCTGAGTTTAACTAAATTAAACCTTATTACTAGGATATAAAGATAGAATTTAAAAAAGGGTGAGGTACTGATATTATTACTTGCATATAAAAATTTAGTCAAGGAAATGTTGAGCTACTGAATTACTCGCTCATTCGCTCCCGCTCTGAATTGAACTTAATTAAATCTTACTACTGGGATATAAAGAAAGAATATAGGAAATGTTGAGCTTCTGATATATTCGCTCATTCGCTCTCGCTCTGAGTTTATCTAAATTAAATCTTATTACTAGGGTATAAAAATAAAGTCTAGGAAATGGTTAGTCTAGGAATTGATTTATTCGCTCATTCGCTCTTGCTCTTAAATTATCTAAATTAAATCTTATTACTAGGATATAAAGATAGAATTTAGGAAATGTTGAGCTACTTATATACTAGCTCATTCGCTCTCTCTCTGAGTTTAACTAAATTAAATGTTGTTAGGGATGTTACCCGGTAGTATTGGTACTGTGAGACTTCAAAATAAAACCACCGAGTATGTACTGCTGGTCAGATAGTGTAATTGTTCTCTCTTTATGAAATTACATAAATTGTATTGTACTTTATAAAAAACATTTCTATAGCGCGATGTAAAATACATCTAACGCCATCTATTGACAAAATGATAAATCAAATGATTATTTGGCATAATGTCATTTGATCTTGAACATACCGCCCACCAAGGACGTTACTGAAGGAACGTCCTTTCCGAGTTTACTTAAAAGTTGTACACATATAATAAGAAACCAGATAAAATATTTTGTTGAATACAATAATCTACTGGTTTGAACTAAACTTAAAAACTGAACAATAATAACTTAAAAATACTAAGTACCTTAAATTAAATAACAATAAAACATAAAATAAATCTATACTTATGCTAGGTACATTTAAAGTTATTACTTTAAATGTACCTAGCATAAGTATTTAACATTTAGCGATAGTAAATATTAGCGATAGTATTTAACATTTAACATTTAGCGATAGTAAATATTATTTGGTCTCTCTATCTAATACAATTACATTTGCCCTAAGAATAATGAAAAACATAACAATAATAATACAAAAGTTGAACTAAAACACATGAATATAATATGATCTAATCACATAAACAAAAATTAAACATTCTTTTGTTCGGTAATTGGTAAAATGCAAATTTTAGACGTTGGTCTTTTAATTGTATTGGACTTAGTGCGTACTGTGACTACACGGGTAATATTATCACTACCAGGATGTTTATGTAATATACGACCTAACAACCAACGACTTGGAGGTAAATTATCTTCCTTTATCAGGACTATGTCACCAACTGATGGTTCAGGAACTTGACAAGACCATTTATACCGGTTCATCAAATTAGAGAGGTATTCGTTTGACCAACGTTTCCAAAACGATTGAACCATTCTCTGACAAATTGCCAACGCGATAAGTGATTCAACCTTGAACTTTCAAATTGATTATCCGGTACATTCAGTAAGGGTTCGCCAATTAGGAAATGTCCAGGCGTTAAAGGTAATGCTTCACCAGGATCACCGACATGAATAACACTCATGGGTCGCGAATTCAAACAAGCTTCCACTTGGGTCAGAAGCGTGGTCATTTCCTCGAATGTAAGGGTCGAGTCACCTATGACTCTTTTCAAGTGAAATTTTGTTGATTTCACCCCTGCTTCCCACAGTCCGCCGAAATTGGGACTGTGCGGAGGAATGAAGTGCCACTCCGTACCATTCGATTCTAAATGCTCTGCTATAGATGGTTGAATTGATACTAATTCCTGTAACTCTCTTGCGGCACCGACAAAAGTGGTACCGTTATCGCTCCACAACTTAGCACAGTGACCTCGTCTAGACACGAAACGTCTGAAAGCTGCCAAAAATGCCTGCGTGTTCATGTCACTGACTACTTCTAAATGTAAAGCACGAGTAACCATGCATATAAAAAGACATATATAGCCTTTGTACGAACGGTGCCCACGACCCTTCGTTGTTCTAAGATTTATGGGTCCCGCGTAATCTACACCGCTATGTAAAAATGGACGAGCTGGAGTACATCTAACGGACGGTAATGAACCCATAAATTGATTATTTATATTTGCTCTTTGCTTAGCACACTTAACACACTTGTATATGTGGTGTTTGGCTAAGTTTCTAATTCCAATTATCCAGTAGGCTGTCCTCAAAAAACTTATCATCAACTGAAGACCTCCGTGCAGCGTTTTGACATGAGCATCTACTATTATAAGTCGAGTAACTGGACTACAGCGTGGTAGTACAATCGGATGTTTGGTCTGTTCACTCAACTGAGCTTTCTCCAATCTGCCTCTAACTCTTATTATTCCTTTATTATCAAGGTAAGGACAAAGTGACTTCAATACACTTGATTTTATTTGTAAATAGCCTTTATCCTGTAATTGTGTATATTCCTTTGTAAATATTTCCTTTTGTGTTTGTCTTATACAACATTCCAGCGCAGCATCTAATTCCACCTTTTGTAAATACATTCCACGATATATTTTGTTATTTTTCAGGAATCTTCGACAATATGCAACAACTTTTATTAACCTTTTTAATGTAGAATACCTTTCGAAAATTGAATTATTTGGAACAACCGTTACATAAGATTTAACGCACTCCTCTAAATCCAAGTTTAATTTGTCTAAATTATTTGGTCTGTTATAGGATATATTGTCCTTTTTCAGGAATGATGGTCCTGAAAACCATAAATCACAGGTGAGAAGTGATTTCGGCGATATTCCCCTAGATGCACAGTCTGCGGGGTTGTCCTTTGTCGAAACATGAAACCATTGAGATGCTTTCATGTTCGTTAGTATTTCAGATGTCCGATTAGCTACAAACGTCTTCCATCTACTTGGGTGGTCGTTTAGCCAGGCTAGTACAACTGTGGAATCGGTCCATGCTTTAATTTGATCTTTGGGAATACTCAAGATATTAGATGTTTCGATCAAAAGTTGTGACAGAAGAACTGCTCCACACAACTCTAGCCGTGGAATACTAATTTGTTTTACAGGAGCTACTCTGGTTTTTGCAACAATAAGTGTCACGTGTATGTTACCTTCAAGGTCAATGGTCCTCAAATAAATCACGGCTGAGTAAGCTGTCTTCGAAGCGTCACTAAATCCATGCAGTTCCAGCTTCTGATTCAATCTTGTGCCTATCCAACGAGGTATGCGTACGTCGGTAAGTAGTGACAGTTGCTCTCGATAGTCAATCCACTCCTTTACTAACTCCACTTTAGTTCTTCATCCCAACTAACGCCGGTAAGCCATAACTTTTGTATGAATACCTTTGCTAGTACTATACTTGGGGCTATCCAACCCAAAGGATCAAATAGCCGTGCTATATTTGAAATTATTGATCTTTTAGTTGCAGGTGCAGTCGTCAGCGGTGGAAGATTAACTAAGTACTGAAAGGTGTCTTGGCTGCGGTTCCAGGTAAGTCCTAATATTTTTATTGTACTATCTATCTTGATTTCTACTTCTTTTACTTCTTCGTGTGATGTTTCTTTAACCTTGTCTATGTTGTCCATATAAATTATGTCCTTGTTTGTTCTATTTATATATAATTGTCCTTGATCTTTCTCATTCTCCATTTCCTTAATTTCTTCTATTAATTCCTGATTATTAGAATTCCATTTTTGCAATTTAAATCCACCTTTACCTAATAATTCTGTTATTTGTGTATATATTTCTAATCCTTGATCCACTTCGTAACACCCTGTCATAAGATCATCCATATAGAAACAATTGAGTACTTTATCTTTTGCAAGTGGATAGTTGTCTCCTTCATCAAAAGCAACTTGTTGTAACGTCCGAACGGCTTGATAAGGTGCAGAAGCTGTACCAAAGGTGACTGTCGTTAGTTCATAGTCAACAATTTCTTTTTCCGGACAATCACGCCAAAGTATGCGTTGAAACATTGCATCTTCTTCAGCAATTCTGACTTGACGATACATTTTAATTATATCTGCTACCAGTGCTATGGGATACAATCGCCACCTTAATATGGTGTGCCTTAAGTCAGCTTGCAATTTCGGTCCTACCATAAGATTATCATTTAAAGAAACTCCGTTACTGTTCTTCTGAGATGCATTAAAAACTACTCGAACTTTTGTAGTAGTTTTATCGTCGCGTACAACCGCATGATGAGGTAAGTAAAAAGCTTTATCTTTCTTCATATCATCTTTTGCTACTGGTCTCATGTGTCCTAATGATAAATATTCTTGTATAACCTCTACGTACTTTTCTTTTAGTTCTTTATTATTTCCTAATCTTTTTTCTAATGACCTAAATCTTTTTTCAGCTATATCTCGTGAATTTCCAGACATGCATAGTGTATTCTCTTCACGAAAAGGTAACCTAACAATATATCTCCCACTTTCATCTCTTCTAGTAGTTAGACTATAGAACTCTTCACATGCTTTCTCTTCCGGTGTAAGTATTTGCTTTGTACTAGTTTGTTCTTCTAATTCCCAAAATCTTTTTAAAATATCATCTTCTTTATCTACCTGAGCATGTAATACATTGATAACCTTTGACCTATCTTTATCTTCGTTATCCACAATACCCGAGATGACCCATCCTAAGGTAGTATTTTGGGCGATTAAATTGCAGGCAGGATTTTTTATTATCCCCTCAGTAATGATGTGGCTGTAAACGTCAGCACCTAATAAAATATCAATTTTATTGGAGGTGTGGAATCCTGGATCTGCAAGACACAGGTTTGTGACACTTAGCCAATTTAAGTTAGTGTTGACGCTACGTTCAGGTAAGTAAGATGTTATTTTGTTTAACACGTACGCTTTCACCGTAAACACGAAGTCGAAATTCACTCTTGATCTTATATTTAAATGTACCATAGACCTAGCAATGGTTGAACTATTTTCACCAAGTCCTGATATAACTCCTTGTATAGGTGTCTTTTTTAGACTAAGAAATTGAACTGCTGCTTCGGTTATAAAACAAGCTTGGGAGCCCTGATCAAGTAAGGCACGGACGGGATGATATTCGCCATTCTTCGACTCGACCTTGATTAGCGCTGTGGCTAATAAAACCTGTCTTGGCTTTGACACCCTTCCTGTCGACAAGCACGAAACTATCGGAGGAGAACTAGTTGAGGAATTAACATTTTCTATCGTAGGCTTCACTGATGTGGTTTGCTCTGATTGAGGATTAAAATGAAGAAGAGAGTGATGGCGCTTCCGACAAACTCTACAAGTGGTAATCTTTTTGCAATCATATACGGTGTGATTACTACCTAAACAGTTAAAGCATATTCGGTTCTTCATCACAAACTCTCGTCTACTTTCAACAGGCTGTTTAGTAAACTTCTTGCAAAAACAAAGTTTGTGCGGTTCTGAGCAGTATTCACAGCGCATACTTGATGAGTTAGTGGCTAACATTACCTTTGCACCATGAGAATTGTTATAGTTATAATTTTTATTTACCTGCTGAGCCATCGATACCTTTGGTTCTAAAAATTCTAAAGCACGGAAACGATTTTCAATAAACAGTTTGAATTGTTCAAAGGTTGGCAAATCGTTATTGGAATCGCTGGCGCAAACATTTAACTCCCATTGTTTACGAGTTTCACTATCTAGTTTTAGAGTAACAATGTGTATGATAATAATATCCCATGTATTTACGTTAATATTTAAGTTTCTAAGTGCATGTAAACAATCACACGTGGTATCTAACAATTCTTTCAACGATGAAGCTGACTCGACATTTATTCGTTTTTGACCAAACAATCTTTTTAAAATACAATTAGTCAGATATTTCTTGTTATTATATCGTTTTTCTAATTGAGCCCAGCACTCACTATAGTTAGCGGAAGTTATTGGAGTGTGGCGAATGAGCTGTTCAGCTTCACCAGAAAGGTGACTTTTCAAATAATGCATTTTTTGTACATTATCTAATGATTCATTATTGTGCACTAAAGATGTAAAAAGATCGTGAAATGTGGTCCATTCCCCGTATTTACCAGAAAATATAGGGATGGCGATCTTTGGTAGTTTAACGAAAGGATTAACTGGTTTCGACATACCTGAGGTGTTTTCACTTTGTACTGATCCCTTTGTCGAACAGATTTTGTTAAGCGTTGTTTTCATAAGACTCTTATAAACTATATAAGTATTCTCAACATCATCATATATATCACCTACCATTTGTTCTATGTCCTCCAATTTAAATTTTTCATATAATTTAGTATTATTCTCTTTAAATATAGACCAATCCATTTCTAACAATTCTTGCTTGGTTTCAATATATTCTACCGTTAGTTTATCTTTACTACATTTTTTAAAGTTAATTAGACCTTTCTTTATTACATTTTGCGAATCTTTTAAAACATTTATTAAACCTTCCATTTTTAAAATATCCAAATTATGAATTAAGATAATTTAAAATAAAAGTATGAATTTTTTTTTTTTTTTTTCAAATCAAATCTCTAAAATTTTACAAGTGTTTTGAATATTTTTTCGAAATCGGGCATAGGTTCCCCGTTCCTTCGTTTTTTTATAAATTATTCTAAGTCCTAAACTAACATGCTTAAAATTATAAAGTAAATCTAAATTAATCAATAAATTTTCTAAGTTTAAATTCTTCGTAAATTTTCAAAGTTCAAAATTTCTTCAAATTGAAATATTATTAGAAATTCAAAGTTCAAAAGAAAGCTAACTTTTTCACTTTTGATTATTCACCAATAAATATTGAAAATAATGTACTCACAGGATTGCACTTCACACAAACACAATTTGTTGACCTGGTGTAAGTGGCGCCCTCTGTAGGTGGCGACACTTTGAACTAATCCGCTGCAGTTGCTCCGTCCGCCCACCAATGCACGGCTGGGGGTCCCGCTGCTGCGGCCTCTGATGCGTGTTTCCTTACTGCAGCAATCCACTGCGGAGACACGGGGGAAGCGGCTTCACCGCTCTCAAAAAACACTATCCGGCTCGACTGGACCAATGTTAGGGATGTTACCCGGTAGTATTGGTACTGTGAGACTTCAAAATAAAACCACCGAGTATGTACTGCTGGTCAGATAGTGTAATTGTTCTCACTTTATGAAATTACATAAATTGTATTGTACTTTATAAAAAACATTTCTATAGCGCGATGTAAAATACATCTAACGCCATCTATTGACAAAATGATAAATCAAATGATTATTTGGCATAATGTCATTTGATCTTGAACAAATGTTATTACTAGGATATACAGATAGAATTAAGGAAATGGTGAGGTACTGATATTATTACTAGGATATAAAAATTTAGTCTAGGAAATGTTGAGCTACTGAATTACTCGCTCATTCGCTCCCGCTCTGAGTTTAACTCAATTAAAACTTATTACTAGGATACAAAGATAGAATTTAGGAAATGGTGAGGTACTGATATTATTACTTGCATATAAAAATTTAGTCAAGGAAATGTTGAGCTACTGAATTACTCGCTCATTCGCTCCTGCTCTGAGTTTAACTTAATTAAAACTTATTACTTGAATACAAAGATAGAATTTAGAAAATGGTGAGGTAAAGATATTATTACTAGGATATAAAAATTTAGTCTAGGAAATGTTGAGCTACTGAATTACTCGTTCATTTGCTACCGCTCTGAGTTTAACTAAATTAAATCTTATTACTAGGATATAAAATTATAGTCTAGGAAATGTTGAGCTACTGATTTACTCTCTCATTCACTCCCGCTGTGAGTTTATCTAAATTAAATCTTACTACTAGGATATAAAGATAGAATTTAGGAAAAGTTGAGCTACTGATATATTCGTTCATTCACTCCCGCTCTGAGTTGAACTTAATTAAATCTTATTACTAGGATATAAAAATAAAGTCTAGGAAATGGTGAGTCTAGGAATTGATTTATTCGCTCATTCGCTCTTTCTCTTAAATTATCTAAATTAAATCTTATTACAAGGATATAAAGATAGAATTTAGGAAATGTTGAGCTACTGATATACTCGCCCAGTTGCTCTCGCTCTGACTTTATCTAAATTAAATCTTATTACTAGGATATAAAGATAGAATTTAGGAAATGGTGAGGTACTGATATTATTACTAGGATATAAAAATTTAGTCTAGGAAATGTTGAGCTACTGAATTACTCGCTCATTCGCTCCCGCTCTGAGTTTAACTTAATTAAAACTTATTACTAGAATACAAAGATAGAATTTAGGAAATGGTGAGGTACTGATATTATTACTTGCATAAAAAAATTTAGTCAAGGAAATGTTGAGCTACTGAATTACTCGCTCATTCGCTCCTGCTCTGAGTTGAACTTAATTAAATCTTATTACTAGGATATAAAAATATAGTCTAGGAAAGGTTAAGCTACTGAATTACTCGCTCATTCGCTCCCGCTCTGAGTTTAACTAAATTAAATGTTATTACTAGGATATAAAGATAGAATTTAGAAAATGGTGAGGTACTGATATTATTACTTGCATATAAAAATTTAGTCTAGGAAATGTTGAGCTACTGAATTACTCGCTTATTCGCTCTCTCTCTGAGTTTAACTAAATTAAATGTTATTACTAGGATATACAGATAGAATTGAGGAAATGGTGAGGTACTGATATTATTACTAGGATATAAAAATTTAGTCTAGGAAATATTGAGCTACTGAATTACTCGCTCATTCGCTCCCGCTCTGAATTGAACTTAATTAAATCTTACTACTGGGATATAAAGAAAGAATATAGGAAATGTTGAGCTTCTGATATATTCGCTCATTCGCTCTCGCTCTGAGTTTATCTAAATTAAATCTTATTACTAGGGTATAAAAATAAAGTCTAGGAAATGGTTAGTCTAGGAATTGATTTATTCGCTCATTCGCTCTTGCTCTTAAATTATCTAAATTAAATCTTATTACTAGGATATAAAGATAGAATTTAGGAAATGTTGAGCTACTGATATACTAGCTCATTCGCTCTCTCTCTGAGTTTAACTAAATTAAATGTTATTACTAGGATATACAGATAGAATTAAGGAAATGGTGAGGTACTGATATTATTACTAGGATATAAAAATTTAGTCTAGGAAATGTTGAGCTACTGAATTACTCGCTCATTCGCTCCCGCTCTGAGTTTAACTTAATTAAAACTTATTACTAGGATACAAAGATAGAATTTAGGAAATGGTGAGGTACTGATATTATTACTTGCATATAAAAATTTAGTCAAGGAAATGTTGAGCTACTGAATTACTCGCTCATTCGCTCCTGCTCTGAGTTGAACTTAATTAAAACTTATTACTAGAATACAAAGATAGAATTTAGAAAATGGTGAGGTAAAGATATTATTACTAGGATATAAAAATTTAGTCTAGGAAATGTTGAGCTACTGAATTACTCGTTCATTTGCTACCGCTCTGAGTTTAACTAAATTAAATCTTATTACTAGGATATAAAATTATAGTCTAGGAAATGTTGAGCTACTGATTTACTCTCTCATTCACTCCCACTGTGAGTTTATCTAAATTAAATCTTACTACTAGGATATAAAGATAGAATTTAGGAAATGTTGAGCTACTGATATATTCGTTCATTCACTCCCGCTCTGAGTTGAACTTAATTAAATCTTATTACTAGGATATAAAAATAAAGTCAAGGAAATGGTGAGTCTAGGAATTGATTTATTCGCTCATTCGCTCTTTCTCTTAAATTATCTAAATTAAATCTTATTACTAGGATATAAAGATAGAATTTAGGAAATGTTGAGCAACTGATATAATCGCTCATTCGCTCTCTCTCTGAGTTTAACTAAATTAAATGTTATTACTAGGATATACAGATAGAATTAAGGAAATGGTGAGGTACTGATATTATTACTAGGATATAAAAATTTAGTCTAGGAAATGTTGAGCTACTGAATTACTCGCTCATTCGCTCCCGCTCTGAGTTTAACTTAATTAAAACTTATTACTAGGATACAAAGATAGAATTTAGGAAATGGTGAGGTACTGATATTATTACTTGCATATAAAAATTTAGTCAAGGAAATGTTGAGCTACTGAATTACTCGCTCATTCGCTCCTGCTCTGAGTTGAACTTAATTAAAACTTATTACTAGAATACAAAGATAGAATTTAGAAAATGGTGAGGTAAAGATATTATTACTAGGATATAAAAATTTAGTCTAGGAAATGTTGAGCTACTGAATTACTCGTTCATTTGCTACCGCTCTGAGTTTAACTAAATTAAATCTTATTACTAGGATATAAAATTATAGTCTAGGAAATGTTGAGCTACTGATTTACTCTCTCATTCACTCCCGCTGTGAGTTTATCTAAATTAAATCTTACTACTAGGATATAAAGATAGAATTTAGGAAATGTTGAGCTACTGATATATTCGTTCATTCACTCCCGCTCTGAGTTGAACTTAATTAAATCTTACTACTGGGATATAAAGAAAGAATATAGGAAATGTTAAGCTACTGAATTACTCGCTCATTCGCTCCCGCTCTGAATTGAACTTAATTAAATCTTACTACTGGGATATAAAGAAAGAATATAGGAAATGTTGAGCTCCTGATATATTCGCTTATTCGCTCTCGCTCTGAGTTTATCTAAATTAAATCTCATTTCTAGGATATAAAAATAAAGTCTAGGAAATGGTGAGTCTAGGAATTGATTTATTCGCTCATTCGCTCTTGCTCTTAAATTATCTAAATTAAATCTTATTACTAGGATATAAAGATAGAATTTAGGAAATGTTGAGCTACTGATATACTCGCTCATTCGCTCTCGTCTGAGTTTATCTAAATTAAATGTTATTACTAGGATATAAAGAAAGAATTTAGGAAATGATAAAGTACTGATATTATTACTAGGATATTAAAATTTATTCTAGAAAATGTTGAGCTACTGAATTACTCGCTAATTCGCTCCTGCTCTGAGTTTAACTAAATTAAATCTTATTACCAGGATATAAAGATAGAATTTAGAAAATGGTGAGGTACTGATATTATTACTTGCATATAAAAATTTAGTCAAGGAAATGTTGAGCTACTGAATTACTCGCTCATTCGCTCCTGCTCTGAGTTGAACTTATTTAAAACTTATTACTAGAATACAAAGATAGAATTTAGGAAATGGTGAGGTACAGATATTAATACTAGGATATAAAAATTTAGTCTAGGAAATGTTGAGCTACTGAATTACTCGTTCATTCGCTCCAGCTCTTAGTTTAACTAAATTAAATCTTATTACAAGGATATAAAATTATAGTCTAGGAAATGTTGAGCTACTGATTTACTCTCTCATTCGCTCCCGCTGTGAGTTTATCTAAATTAAATCTTACTACTAGGATATAAAGATAGAATTTAGGAAATGTTGAGCTACTGATATACTCGCTCAGTTGCTCTCGCTTTGACTTTATCTAAATTAAATCTTATTACTAGGATATAAAAATAGAATTTAGGAAATGTTGAGCTAATGATATACTCGCTCAGTTGCTCTCGCTCTAAGTTTATCTAAATTAATTCTTATTACTAGGATATAAAGATAAAATTTAGGAAATGGTGAGGTACTGATATTATTACTAGGATATAAAAATTTAGTCTAGGAAATGTTGAGCTACTGAATTACTCGCTCATTCGCTCCCGCTCTGAGTTTAACTAAATTAAATCTTATTACTAGGATATAAAGATAGAATTTAAAAAAGGGTGAGGTACTGATATTATTACTTGCATATAAAAATTTAGTCAAGGAAATGTTGAGCTACTAAATTACTCGCTCATTCGCTCCCGCTCTGAATTGAACTTAATTAAATCTTAGTACTGAGATATAAAGAAAGAATATAGTTAATTTTGAGCTTCTGATATATTCGCTCATTCGCTCTCGCTCTGAGTTTATCTAAATTAAATCTTATTACTAGGATATAAAGATAGAATTTAAAAAAGGGTGAGGTACTGATATTATTACTTGCATATAAAAATTTAGTCAAGGAAATGTTGAGCTACTGAATTACTCGCTCATTCGCTCTCGCTCTGAGTTTATCTAAATTAAATGTTATTACTAGAATATACAGATAGAATTTAGGAAATGGTGAGGTACTGATATTATTACTAGGATATAAAAATTTAGTCTAGGAAATGTTGAGCTACTGAATTACTCGCTCATTCGCTCCCGCTCTGAGTTTAGCTTAATTAAAACTTATTACTAGAATAAATATATAGAATTTAAAAAATGGTGAGGTACAGATATTATTACTAGGATATGAAAATTTAGTCTAGGAAATGTTGAGCTACTGAATTACTCGCTAATTCGCTCCTGCTCTGAGTTTAACTAAATTAAATCTTATTACTAGGATATAAAGATAGAATTAAGGAAATGGTGAGGTACTGATATTATTACTTGCATATAAAAATTTAGTCAAGGAAATGTTGAGCTACTGAATTACTCGCTCATTCGCTCCTGCTCTGAGTTGAACTTAATTAAAACTTATTACTAGAATACAAAGATAGAATTTAGCAAAATGGTGAGGTATAGATATTATTACTAGGATATAATAATTTAGTCTACGAAATGTTGAGCTACTGAATTACTCGTTCATTAGCTCCCGCTCTGAGTTTAACTAAATTAAATCTTATTACTAGGATATAAAATTATAGTCTAGGAAATGTTGAGCTACTGATTTACTCTCTCATTCGCTTCCGCTGTGAGTTTATCTAAATTAAATCTTACTACTAGGATATAAAGAAAGAATTTAGAAAATGTTGAGCTACTGATATATTCGTTCATTCACTCCCGCTTGGAGTTGAACTTAATTAAATCTTATTACTAGGATATAAAAATAAAGTCTAGGAAATGGTGAGTCTAGGAATTGATTTATTCGCTCATTCGCTCTTTCTCTTAAATTATCTAAATTAAATCTTATTACTAGGATATAAAGATAGAATTTAGGAAATGTTGAGCTACTGATATACTCGCTCAGTTGCTCTCGCTCTGACTTTATCTAAATTAAATCTTATTACTAGGATATAAAGATAGAATTTAGGAAATGTTGAGCTACTGATATACTCGCTCAGTTGCTCTCGCTCTAAGTTTATCTAAATTAATTCTTATTACTAGGATATAAAGATAGAATTTAGGAAATGGTGAGGTACTGATATTATTACTAGGATATAAAAATTTAGTCTAGGAAATGTTGAGCTACTAAATTACTCGCTCATTCGCTCCCGCTCTGAATTGAACTTAATTAAATCTTACTACTGGGATATAAAGAAAGAATATAGGAAATTTTGAGCTTCTGATATATTCGCTCATTCGCTCTCGCTCTGAGTTTATCTAAATTAAATCTTATTACTAGGATATAAAAATAAAGTCTAGGAAATGGTGAGTATAGGAATTGATTTATTCGCTCATTCGCTCTTGCTCTTAAATTATCTAAATTAAATTTTATTACTAGGATATAAAGATAGAATTTAGGAAATGTTGAGCTACTGATATAATCGCTCATTCGCTCTCTCTCTGAGTTTAACTAAATTAAATGTTATTACTAGGATATACAGATAGAATTGAGGATATGGTGAGGTACTGATATTATTACTAGGATATAAAAATTTAGTCTAGGAAATGTTGAGCTACTGAATTACTCGTTCAATCGCTCCCGCTCTGAGTTTAACTAAATTAAATGTTATTACTAGGATATAAAGAAAGAATTTAGGAAATGATAAAGTACTGATATTATTACTAGGATATTAAAATTTATTCTAGAAAATGTTGAGCTACTGAATTACTCGCTAATTCGCTCCTGCTCTGAGTTTAACTAAATTAAATCTTATTACCAGGATATAAAGATAGAATTTAGAAAATGGTGAGGTACTGATATTATTACTTGCATATAAAAATTTAGTCAAGGTAATGTTGAGCTACTGAATTACTCGCTCATTCGCTCCTGCTCTGAGTTGAACTTAATTAAAACTTATTACTAGAATACAAAGATAGAATTTAGAAAATGGTGAGGTACAGATATTATTACTAGGATATAAGAATTTAGTCTAGGAAATGTTGAGCTACTGAATTACTCGTTCATTCGCTCCAGCTCTGAGTTTAACTAAATAAAATCTTATTACTAGGATATAAAAATATAGTCTAGGAAATGTTAAGCTACTGAATTACTCGCTCATTCGCACCCGCTCTGAGTTTAACTAAATTAAATCTTATTACTAGGATATAAAGATAGAATTTAGAAAATGGTGAGGTACTGATATTATTACTTGCATATAAAAATTTAGTCTAGGAAATGTTGAGCTACGTAATTACTCGCTCATTCGCTCTCGCTCTGAGTTTATCTAAATTAAATGTTATTACTAGAATATACAGATAGAATTTAGGAAATGGTGAGGTACTGATATTATTACTAGGATATAAAAATTTAGTCTAGGAAATGTTGAGCTACTGAATTACTCGCTCATTCGCTCCCGCTCTGAGTTTAACTAAATTAAATCTTATTAATAGGATATAAAAATATAGTCTAGGAAATGTTAAGCTACTGAATTACTCGCTCATTCGCTCCCGCTCTGAGTTTAACTAAATTAAATCTTATTACTAGGATATAAAGATAGAATTTAGAAAATGGTGAGGTACTGATATTATTACTTGCATATAAAAATTTAGTCTAGGAAATGTTGAGCTACTGAATTACTCGCTCATTCGCTCTCGCTCTGAGTTTATCTAAATTAAATGTTATTACTAGAATATACAGATAGAATTTAGGAAATGGTAAGGTACTGATATTATTACTAGGATATAAAAATTTAGTCTAGGAAATGTTGAGCTACTGAATTACTCGCTCATTCGCTCCCGCTCTGAGTTTAACTAAATCAAATCTTATTACTAGGATATAAAAATAAAGTCTAGGAAATGGTGAGTCTAGGAATTGATTTATTCGCTCATTCGCTCTTTCTCTTAAATTATCTAAATTAAATCTTATTACAAGGATATAAAGATAGAATTTAGGAAATGTTGAGCTACTGATATACTCGCCCAGTTGCTCTCGCTCTGACTTTATCTAAATTAAATCTTATTACTAGGATATAAAGATAGAATTTAGGAAATGGTGAGGTACTGATATTATTACTAGGATATAAAAATTTAGTCTAGGAAATGTTGAGCTACTGAATTACTCGCTCATTCGCTCCCGCTCTGAGTTTAACTTAATTAAAACTTATTACTAGAATACAAAGATAGAATTTAGGAAATGGTGAGGTACTGATATTATTACTTGCATAAAAAAATTTAGTCAAGGAAATGTTGAGCTACTGAATTACTCGCTCATTCGCTCCTGCTCTGAGTTGAACTTAATTAAATCTTATTACTAGGATATAAAAATATAGTCTAGGAAAGGTTAAGCTACTGAATTACTCGCTCATTCGCTCCCGCTCTGAGTTTAACTAAATTAAATGTTATTACTAGGATATAAAGATAGAATTTAGAAAATGGTGAGGTACTGATATTATTACTTGCATATAAAAATTTAGTCTAGGAAATGTTGAGCTACTGAATTACTCGCTTATTCGCTCTCTCTCTGAGTTTAACTAAATTAAATGTTATTACTAGGATATACAGATAGAATTGAGGAAATGGTGAGGTACTGATATTATTACTAGGATATAAAAATTTAGTCTAGGAAATATTGAGCTACTGAATTACTCGCTCATTCGCTCCCGCTCTGAATTGAACTTAATTAAATCTTACTACTGGGATATAAAGAAAGAATATAGGAAATGTTGAGCTTCTGATATATTCGCTCATTCGCTCTCGCTCTGAGTTTATCTAAATTAAATCTTATTACTAGGGTATAAAAATAAAGTCTAGGAAATGGTTAGTCTAGGAATTGATTTATTCGCTCATTCGCTCTTGCTCTTAAATTATCTAAATTAAATCTTATTACTAGGATATAAAGATAGAATTTAGGAAATGTTGAGCTACTGATATACTAGCTCATTCGCTCTCTCTCTGAGTTTAACTAAATTAAATGTTATTATTAGGATATACAGATAGAATTAAGGAAATGGTGAGGTACTGATATTATTACTAGGATATAAAAATTTAGTCTAGGAAATGTTGAGCTACTGAATTACTCGCTCATTCGCTCCCGCTCTGAGTTTAACTTAATTAAAACTTATTACTAGGATACAAAGATAGAATTTAGGAAATGGTGAGGTACTGATATTATTACTTGCATATAAAAATTTAGTCAAGGAAATGTTGAGCTACTGAATTACTCGCTCATTCGCTCCTGCTCTGAGTTGAACTTAATTAAAACTTATTACTAGAATACAAAGATAGAATTTAGAAAATGGTGAGGTAAAGATATTATTACTAGGATATAAAAATTTAGTCTAGGAAATGTTGAGCTACTGAATTACTCGTTCATTTGCTACCGCTCTGAGTTTAACTAAATTAAATCTTATTACTAGGATATAAAATTATAGTCTAGGAAATGTTGAGCTACTGATTTACTCTCTCATTCACTCCCACTGTGAGTTTATCTAAATTAAATCTTACTACTAGGATATAAAGATAGAATTTAGGAAATGTTGAGCTACTGATATATTCGTTCATTCACTCCCGCTCTGAGTTGAACTTAATTAAATCTTATTACTAGGATATAAAAATAAAGTCAAGGAAATGGTGAGTCTAGGAATTGATTTATTCGCTCATTCGCTCTTTCTCTTAAATTATCTAAATTAAATCTTATTACTAGGATATAAAGATAGAATTTAGGAAATGTTGAGCAACTGATATAATCGCTCATTCGCTCTCTCTCTGAGTTTAACTAAATTAAATGTTATTACTAGGATATACAGATAGAATTAAGGAAATGGTGAGGTACTGATATTATTACTAGGATATAAAAATTTAGTCTAGGAAATGTTGAGCTACTGAATTACTCGCTCATTCGCTCCCGCTCTGAGTTTAACTTAATTAAAACTTATTACTAGGATACAAAGATAGAATTTAGGAAATGGTGAGGTACTGATATTATTACTTGCATATAAAAATTTAGTCAAGGAAATGTTGAGCTACTGAATTACTCGCTCATTCGCTCCTGCTCTGAGTTGAACTTAATTAAAACTTATTACTAGAATACAAAGATAGAATTTAGAAAATGGTGAGGTAAAGATATTATTACTAGGATATAAAAATTTAGTCTAGGAAATGTTGAGCTACTGAATTACTCGTTCATTTGCTACCGCTCTGAGTTTAACTAAATTAAATCTTATTACTAGGATATAAAATTATAGTCTAGGAAATGTTGAGCTACTGATTTACTCTCTCATTCACTCCCGCTGTGAGTTTATCTAAATTAAATCTTACTACTAGGATATAAAGATAGAATTTAGGAAATGTTGAGCTACTGATATATTCGTTCATTCACTCCCGCTCTGAGTTGAACTTAATTAAATCTTACTACTGGGATATAAAGAAAGAATATAGGAAATGTTAAGCTACTGAATTACTCGCTCATTCGCTCCCGCTCTGAATTGAACTTAATTAAATCTTACTACTGGGATATAAAGAAAGAATATAGGAAATGTTGAGCTCCTGATATATTCGCTTATTCGCTCTCGCTCTGAGTTTATCTAAATTAAATCTCATTTCTAGGATATAAAAATAAAGTCTAGGAAATGGTGAGTCTAGGAATTGATTTATTCGCTCATTCGCTCTTGCTCTTAAATTATCTAAATTAAATCTTATTACTAGGATATAAAGATAGAATTTAGGAAATGTTGAGCTACTGATATACTCGCTCATTCGCTCTCGTCTGAGTTTATCTAAATTAAATGTTATTACTAGGATATAAAGAAAGAATTTAGGAAATGATAAAGTACTGATATTATTACTAGGATATTAAAATTTATTCTAGAAAATGTTGAGCTACTGAATTACTCGCTAATTCGCTCCTGCTCTGAGTTTAACTAAATTAAATCTTATTACCAGGATATAAAGATAGAATTTAGAAAATGGTGAGGTACTGATATTATTACTTGCATATAAAAATTTAGTCAAGGAAATGTTGAGCTACTGAATTACTCGCTCATTCGCTCCTGCTCTGAGTTGAACTTATTTAAAACTTATTACTAGAATACAAAGATAGAATTTAGGAAATGGTGAGGTACAGATATTAATACTAGGATATAAAAATTTAGTCTAGGAAATGTTGAGCTACTGAATTACTCGTTCATTCGCTCCAGCTCTTAGTTTAACTAAATTAAATCTTATTACAAGGATATAAAATTATAGTCTAGGAAATGTTGAGCTACTGATTTACTCTCTCATTCGCTCCCGCTGTGAGTTTATCTAAATTAAATCTTACTACTAGGATATAAAGATAGAATTTAGGAAATGTTGAGCTACTGATATACTCGCTCAGTTGCTCTCGCTTTGACTTTATCTAAATTAAATCTTATTACTAGGATATAAAAATAGAATTTAGGAAATGTTGAGCTAATGATATACTCGCTCAGTTGCTCTCGCTCTAAGTTTATCTAAATTAATTCTTATTACTAGGATATAAAGATAAAATTTAGGAAATGGTGAGGTACTGATATTATTACTAGGATATAAAAATTTAGTCTAGGAAATGTTGAGCTACTGAATTACTCGCTCATTCGCTCCCGCTCTGAGTTTAACTAAATTAAATCTTATTACTAGGATATAAAGATAGAATTTAAAAAAGGGTGAGGTACTGATATTATTACTTGCATATAAAAATTTAGTCAAGGAAATGTTGAGCTACTAAATTACTCGCTCATTCGCTCCCGCTCTGAATTGAACTTAATTAAATCTTAGTACTGAGATATAAAGAAAGAATATAGTTAATTTTGAGCTTCTGATATATTCGCTCATTCGCTCTCGCTCTGAGTTTATCTAAATTAAATCTTATTACTAGGATATAAAGATAGAATTTAAAAAAGGGTGAGGTACTGATATTATTACTTGCATATAAAAATTTAGTCAAGGAAATGTTGAGCTACTGAATTACTCGCTCATTCGCTCTCGCTCTGAGTTTATCTAAATTAAATGTTATTACTAGAATATACAAATAGAATTTAGGAAATGGTGAGGTACTGATATTATTACTAGGATATAAAAATTTAGTCTAGGAAATGTTGAGCTACTGAATTACTCGCTCATTCGCTCCCGCTCTGAGTTTAGCTTAATTAAAACTTATTACTAGAATAAATATATAGAATTTAAAAAATGGTGAGGTACAGATATTATTACTAGGATATGAAAATTTAGTCTAGGAAATGTTGAGCTACTGAATTACTCGCTAATTCGCTCCTGCTCTGAGTTTAACTAAATTAAATCTTATTACTAGGATATAAAGATAGAATTAAGGAAATGGTGAGGTACTGATATTATTACTTGCATATAAAAATTTAGTCAAGGAAAAATTGAGCTACTGAATTACTCGCTCATTCGCTCCTGCTCTGAGTTGAACTTAATTAAAACTTATTACTAGAATACAAAGATAGAATTTAGCAAAATGGTGAGGTATAGATATTATTACTAGGATATAATAATTTACTCTACGAAATGTTGAGCTACTGAATTACTCGTTCATTAGCTCCCGCTCTGAGTTTAACTAAATTAAATCTTATTACTAGGATATAAAATTATAGTCTAGGAAATGTTGAGCTACTGATTTACTCTCTCATTCGCTTCCGCTGTGAGTTTATCTAAATTAAATCTTACTACTAGGATATAAAGAAAGAATTTAGAAAATGTTGAGCTACTGATATATTCGTTCATTCACTCCCGCTTGGAGTTGAACTTAATTAAATCTTATTACTAGGATATAAAAATAAAGTCTAGGAAATGGTGAGTCTAGGAATTGATTTATTCGCTCATTCGCTCTTGCTCTTAAATTATCTAAATTAAATCTTATTACTAGGATATAAAGATAGAATTTAGGAAATGTTGAGCTACTGATATACTCGCTCAGTTGCTCTCGCTCTGAGTTTATCTAAATTAAATCTTATTACTAGGATATAAAGATAGAATTTAGGAAATGTTGAGCTACTGATATACTCGCTCAGTTGCTCTCGCTCTAAGTTTATCTAAATTAATTCTTATTACTAGGATATAAAGATAGAATTTAGGAAATGGTGAGGTACTGATATTATTACTAGGATATAAAAATTTAGTCTAGGAAATGTTGAGCTACTAAATTACTCGCTCATTCGCTCCCGCTCTGAATTGAACTTAATTAAATCTTACTACTGGGATATAAAGAAAGAATATAGGAAATTTTGAGCTTCTGATATATTCGCTCATTCGCTCTCGCTCTGAGTTTATCTAAATTAAATCTTATTACTAGGATATAAAAATAAAGTCTAGGAAATGGTGAGTATAGGAATTGATTTATTCGCTCATTCGCTCTTGCTCTTAAATTATCTAAATTAAATTTTATTACTAGGATATAAAGATAGAATTTAGGAAATGTTGAGCTACTGATATAATCGCTCATTCGCTCTCTCTCTGAGTTTAACTAAATTAAATGTTATTACTAGGATATACAGATAGAATTGAGGATATGGTGAGGTACTGATATTATTACTAGGATATAAAAATTTAGTCTAGGAAATGTTGAGCTACTGAATTACTCGCTCAATCGCTCCCGCTCTGAGTTTAACTAAATTAAATGTTATTACTAGGATATAAAGAAAGAATTTAGGAAATGATAAAGTACTGATATTATTACTAGGATATTAAAATTTATTCTAGAAAATGTTGAGCTACTGAATTACTCGCTAATTCGCTCCTGCTCTGAGTTTAACTAAATTAAATCTTATTACCAGGATATAAAGATAGAATTTAGAAAATGGTGAGGTACTGATATTATTACTTGCATATAAAAATTTAGTCAAGGTAATGTTGAGCTACTGAATTACTCGCTCATTCGCTCCTGCTCTGAGTTGAACTTAATTAAAACTTATTACTAGAATACAAAGATAGAATTTAGAAAATGGTGAGGTACAGATATTATTACTAGGATATAAGAATTTAGTCTAGGAAATGTTGAGCTACTGAATTACTCGTTCATTCGCTCCAGCTCTGAGTTTAACTAAATAAAATCTTATTACTAGGATATAAAAATATAGTCTAGGAAATGTTAAGCTACTGAATTACTCGCTCATTCGCACCCGCTCTGAGTTTAACTAAATTAAATCTTATTACTAGGATATAAAGATAGAATTTAGAAAATGGTGAGGTACTGATATTATTACTTGCATATAAAAATTTAGTCTAGGAAATGTTGAGCTACGTAATTACTCGCTCATTCGCTCTCGCTCTGAGTTTATCTAAATTAAATGTTATTACTAGAATATACAGATAGAATTTAGGAAATGGTGAGGTACTGATATTATTACTAGGATATAAAAATTTAGTCTAGGAAATGTTGAGCTACTGAATTACTCGCTCATTCGCTCCCGCTCTGAGTTTAACTAAATTAAATCTTATTAATAGGATATAAAAATATAGTCTAGGAAATGTTAAGCTACTGAATTACTCGCTCATTCGCTCCCGCTCTGAGTTTAACTAAATTAAATCTTATTACTAGGATATAAAGATAGAATTTAGAAAATGGTGAGGTACTGATATTATTACTTGCATATAAAAATTTAGTCTAGGAAATGTTGAGCTACTGATATACTCGCTAATTCGCTCTCTCTCTGAGTTTAACTAAATTAAATGTTATTACTAGGATATAATGATAGAATTAAGGAAATGGTGAGGTACTGATATTATTACTAGGATATAAAAATTTAGTCTAGGAAATGTTGAGCTACTGAATTACTCGCTCATTCGCTCCCGCTCTGAGTTTAACTTAATTAAAACTTATTACTAGGATACAAAGATAGAATTTAGGAAATGGTGAGGTACTGATATTATTACTTGCATATAAAAATTTAGTCAAGGAAATGTTGAGCTACTGAATTACTCGCTTAATCGCTCCCGCTCTGAGTTTAACTAAATTAAATCTTATTACTAGGATATAAAAATATAGTCTAGGAAATGTTGAGCTACTGATTTACTCTCTCATTCGCTCCCGCTCTGAATTGAACTTAATTAAATCTTACTACTGGGATATAAAGAAAGAATATAGGAAATGTTAAGCTACTGAATTACTCGCTCATTCGCTCCCGCTCTGAATTGAACTTAATTAAATCTTACTACTGGGATATAAAGAAAGAATATAGGAAATGTTGAGCTCCTGATATATTCGCTTATTCGCTCTCGCTCTGAGTTTTTCTAAATTAAATCTCATTTCTAGGATATAAAAATAAAGTCTAGGAAATGGTGAGTCTAGGAATTGATTTATTCGCTCATTCGCTCTTGCTCTTAAATTATCTAAATTAAATCTTATTACTAGGATATAAAGATAGAATTTAGGAAATGTTGAGCTACTGATATACTCGCTCATTCGCTCTCGTCTGAGTTTATCTAAATTAAATGTTATTACTAGGATATAAAGAAAGAATTTAGGAAATGATAAAGTACTGATATTATTACTAGGATATTAAAATTTATTCTAGAAAATGTTGAGCTACTGAATTACTCGCTAATTCGCTCCTGCTCTGAGTTTAACTAAATTAAATCTTATTACCAGGATATAAAGATAGAATTTAGAAAATGGTGAGGTACTGATATTATTACTTGCATATAAAAATTTAGTCAAGGAAATGTTGAGCTACTGAATTACTCGCTCATTCGCTCCTGCTCTGAGTTGAACTTATTTAAAACTTATTACTAGAATACAAAGATAGAATTTAGAAAATGGTGAGGTACAGATATTAATACTAGGATATAAAAATTTAGTCTAGGAAATGTTGAGCTACTGAATTACTCGTTCATTCGCTCCATCTCTTAGTTTAACTAAATTAAATCTTATTACAAGGATATAAAATTATAGTCTAGGAAATGTTGAGCTACTGATTTACTCTCTCATTCGCTCCCGCTGTGAGTTTATCTAAATTAAATCTTACTACTAGGATATAAAGATAGAATTTAGGAAATGTTGAGCTACTGATATACTCGCTCAGTTGCTCTCGCTTTGACTTTATCTAAATTAAATCTTATTACTAGGATATAAAAATAGAATTTAGGAAATGTTGAGCTAATGATATACTCGCTCAGTTGCTCTCGCTCTAAGTTTATCTAAATTAATTCTTATTACTAGGATATAAAGATAAAATTTAGGAAATGGTGAGGTACTGATATTATTACTAGGATATAAAAATTTAGTCTCGGAAATGTTGAGCTACTGAATTACTCGCTCATTCGCTCCCGCTCTGAGTTTAACTAAATTAAATCTTATTACTAGGATATAAAGATAGAATTTAAAAAAGGGTGAGGTACTGATATTATTACTTGCATATAAAAATTTAGTCAAGGAAATGTTGAGCTACTAAATTACTCGCTCATTCGCTCCCGCTCTGAATTGAACTTAATTAAATCTTAGTACTGAGATATAAAGAAAGAATATAGTTAATTTTGAGCTTCTGATATATTCGCTCATTCGCTCTCGCTCTGAGTTTATCTAAATTAAATCTTATTACTAGGATATAAAGATAGAATTTAAAAAAGGGTGAGGTACTGATATTATTACTTGCATATAAAAATTTAGTCAAGGAAATGTTGAGCTACTGAATTACTCGCTCATTCGCTCTCGCTCTGAGTTTATCTAAATTAAATGTTATTACTAGAATATACAAATAGAATTTAGGAAATGGTGAGGTACTGATATTATTACTAGGATATAAAAATTTAGTCTAGGAAATGTTGAGCTACTGAATTACTCGCTCATTCGCTCCCGCTCTGAGTTTAGCTTAATTAAAACTTATTACTAGAATAAATATATAGAATTTAAAAAATGGTGAGGTACAGATATTATTACTAGGATATGAAAATTTAGTCTAGGAAATGTTGAGCTACTGAATTACTCGCTAATTCGCTCCTGCTCTGAGTTTAACTAAATTAAATCTTATTACTAGGATATAAAGATAGAATTAAGGAAATGGTGAGGTACTGATATTATTACTTGCATATAAAAATTTAGTCAAGGAAAAATTGAGCTACTGAATTACTCGCTCATTCGCTCCTGCTCTGAGTTGAACTTAATTAAAACTTATTACTAGAATACAAAGATAGAATTTAGCAAAATGGTGAGGTATAGATATTATTACTAGGATATAATAATTTACTCTACGAAATGTTGAGCTACTGAATTACTCGTTCATTAGCTCCCGCTCTGAGTTTAACTAAATTAAATCTTATTACTAGGATATAAAATTATAGTCTAGGAAATGTTGAGCTACTGATTTACTCTCTCATTCGCTTCCGCTGTGAGTTTATCTAAATTAAATCTTACTACTAGGATATAAAGAAAGAATTTAGAAAATGTTGAGCTACTGATATATTCGTTCATTCACTCCCGCTTGGAGTTGAACTTAATTAAATCTTATTACTAGGATATAAAAATAAAGTCTAGGAAATGGTGAGTCTAGGAATTGATTTATTCGCTCATTCGCTCTTTCTCTTAAATTATCTAAATTAAATCTTATTACTAGGATATAAAGATAGAATTTAGGAAATGTTGAGCTACTGATATACTCGCTCAGTTGCTCTCGCTCTGACTTTATCTAAATTAAATCTTATTACTAGGATATAAAGATAGAATTTAGGAAATGTTGAGCTACTGATATACTCGCTCAGTTGCTCTCGCTCTAAGTTTATCTAAATTAATTCTTATTACTAGGATATAAAGATAGAATTTAGGAAATGGTGAGGTACTGATATTATTACTAGGATATAAAAATTTAGTCTAGGAAATGTTGAGCTACTAAATTACTCGCTCATTCGCTCCCGCTCTGAATTGAACTTAATTAAATCTTACTACTGGGATATAAAGAAAGAATATAGGAAATTTTGAGCTTCTGATATATTCGCTCATTCGCTCTCGCTCTGAGTTTATCTAAATTAAATCTTATTACTAGGATATAAAAATAAAGTCTAGGAAATGGTGAGTATAGGAATTGATTTATTCGCTCATTCGCTCTTGCTCTTAAATTATCTAAATTAAATTTTATTACTAGGATATAAAGATAGAATTTAGGAAATGTTGAGCTACTGATATAATCGCTCATTCGCTCTCTCTCTGAGTTTAACTAAATTAAATGTTATTACTAGGATATACAGATAGAATTGAGGATATGGTGAGGTACTGATATTATTACTAGGATATAAAAATTTAGTCTAGGAAATGTTGAGCTACTGAATTACTCGCTCAATCGCTCCCGCTCTGAGTTTAACTAAATTAAATGTTATTACTAGGATATAAAGAAAGAATTTAGGAAATGATAAAGTACTGATATTATTACTAGGATATTAAAATTTATTCTAGAAAATGTTGAGCTACTGAATTACTCGCTAATTCGCTCCTGCTCTGAGTTTAACTAAATTAAATCTTATTACCAGGATATAAAGATAGAATTTAGAAAATGGTGAGGTACTGATATTATTACTTGCATATAAAAATTTAGTCAAGGTAATGTTGAGCTACTGAATTACTCGCTCATTCGCTCCTGCTCTGAGTTGAACTTAATTAAAACTTATTACTAGAATACAAAGATAGAATTTAGAAAATGGTGAGGTACAGATATTATTACTAGGATATAAGAATTTAGTCTAGGAAATGTTGAGCTACTGAATTACTCGTTCATTCGCTCCAGCTCTGAGTTTAACTAAATAAAATCTTATTACTAGGATATAAAAATATAGTCTAGGAAATGTTAAGCTACTGAATTACTCGCTCATTCGCACCCGCTCTGAGTTTAACTAAATTAAATCTTATTACTAGGATATAAAGATAGAATTTAGAAAATGGTGAGGTACTGATATTATTACTTGCATATAAAAATTTAGTCTAGGAAATGTTGAGCTACGTAATTACTCGCTCATTCGCTCTCGCTCTGAGTTTATCTAAATTAAATGTTATTACTAGAATATACAGATAGAATTTAGGAAATGGTGAGGTACTGATATTATTACTAGGATATAAAAATTTAGTCTAGGAAATGTTGAGCTACTGAATTACTCGCTCATTCGCTCCCGCTCTGAGTTTAACTAAATTAAATCTTATTAATAGGATATAAAAATATAGTCTAGGAAATGTTAAGCTACTGAATTACTCGCTCATTCGCTCCCGCTCTGAGTTTAACTAAATTAAATCTTATTACTAGGATATAAAGATAGAATTTAGAAAATGGTGAGGTACTGATATTATTACTTGCATATAAAAATTTAGTCTAGGAAATGTTGAGCTACTGAATTACTCGCTCATTCGCTCTCGCTCTGAGTTTATCTAAATTAAATGTTATTACTAGAATATACAGATAGAATTTAGGAAATGGTAAGGTACTGATATTATTACTAGGATATAAAAATTTAGTCTAGGAAATGTTGAGCTACTGAATTACTCGCTCATTCGCTCCCGCTCTGAGTTTAACTAAATCAAATCTTATTACTAGGATATAAAAATATAGTCTAGGAAATGTTAAGCTACTGAATTACTCGCTCATTCACTCCCGCTCTGAGTTTAACTAAATAAAATCTTATTACTAGGCTATAAAAATATAGTCTAGGAAATGTTAAGCTACTGAATTACTCGCTCATTCGCACCCGCTCTGAGTTTAACTAAATTAAATCTTATTACTAGGATATAAAGATAGAATTTAGAAAATGGTGAGGTACTGATATTATTACTTGCATATAAAAATTTAGTCTAGGAAATGTTAAGCTACGTAATTACTCGCTCATTCGCTCTCGCTCTGAGTTTATCTAAATTAAATGTTATTACTAGAATATACAGATAGAATTTAGGAAATGGTGAGGTACTGATATTATTACTAGGATATAAAAATTTAGTCTAGGAAATGTTGAGCTACTGAATTACTCGCTCATTCGCTCCCGCTCTGAGTTTAACTAAATTAAATCTTATTAATAGGATATAAAAATATAGTCTAGGAAATGTTAAGCTACTGAATTACTCGCTCATTCGCTCCCGCTCTGAGTTTAACTAAATTAAATCTTATTACTAGGATATAAAGATAGAATTTAGAAAATGGTGAGGTACTGATATTATTACTTGCATATAAAAATTTAGTCTAGGAAATGTTGAGCTACTGAATTACTCGCTCATTCGCTCTCGCTCTGAGTTTATCTATATTAAATGTTATTACTAGAATAAAAATATAGAATTTAAAAAATGGTGAGGTACAGATATTATTACTAGGATATAAGAATTTAGTCTAGGAAATGTTGAGCTACTGAATTACTCGCTCATTCGCTCCCGCTCTGAGTTTAACTAAATTAAATCTTATTACTAGGATATAAAGATAGAATTTAGGAAATGGTGAGGTAATGATATTATTACTTGCATATAAAAATTTAGTCAAGGAAATGTTGAGCTACTGAATTACTCGCTCATTCGCTCCCGCTCTGAGTTTAACTAAATCAAATCTTATTACTAGGATATAAAAATATAGTCTAGGAAATGTTAAGCTACTGAATTACTCGCTCATTCACTCCCGCTCTGAGTTTAACTAAATTAAATTTTATTACTAGGATATAAAGATAGAATTTAAAAAAGGGTGAGGTACTGATATTATTACTTGCATATAAAAATTTAGTCAAGGAAATGTTGAGCTACTAAATTACTCGCTCATTCGCTCCCGCTCTGAATTGAACTTAATTAAATCTTACTACTGGGATATAAAGAAAGAATATAGGAAATTTTGAGCTTCTGATATATTCGCTCATTCGCTCTCGCTCTGAGTTTATCTAAATTAAATCTTATTACTAGGATATAAAAATAAAGTCTAGGAAATGGTGAGTATAGGAATTGATTTATTCGCTCATTCGCTCTTGCTCTTAAATTATCTAAATTAAATCTTATTACTAGGATATAAAGATAGAATTTAGGAAATGTTGAGCTACTGATATAATCGCTCATTCGCTCTCTCTCTGAGTTTAACTAAATTAAATGTTATTACTAGGATATACAGATAGAATTGAGGATATGGTGAGGTACTGATATTATTACTAGGATATAAAAATTTAGTCTAGGAAATGTTGAGCTACTGAATTACTCGCTCATTCACTCCCGCTCTGAGTTTAACTAAATAAAATCTTATTACTAGGCTATAAAAATATAGTCTAGGAAATGTTAAGCTACTGAATTACTCGCTCATTCGCACCCGCTCTGAGTTTAACTAAATTAAATCTTATTACTAGGATATAAAGATAGAATTTAGAAAATGGTGAGGTACTGATATTATTACTTGCATATAAAAATTTAGTCTAGGAAATGTTAAGCTACGTAATTACTCGCTCATTCGCTCTCGCTCTGAGTTTATCTAAATTAAATGTTATTACTAGAATATACAGATAGAATTTAGGAAATGGTGAGGTACTGATATTATTACTAGGATATAAAAATTTAGTCTAGGAAATGTTGAGCTACTGAATTACTCGCTCATTCGCTCCCGCTCTGAGTTTAACTAAATTAAATCTTATTAATAGGATATAAAAATATAGTCTAGGAAATGTTAAGCTACTGAATTACTCGCTCATTCGCTCCCGCTCTGAGTTTAACTAAATTAAATCTTATTACTAGGATATAAAGATAGAATTTAGAAAATGGTGAGGTACTGATATTATTACTTGCATATAAAAATTTAGTCTAGGAAATGTTGAGCTACTGAATTACTCGCTCATTCGCTCTCGCTCTGAGTTTATCTATATTAAATGTTATTACTAGAATATACAGATAGAATTTAGGAAATGGTGAGGTACTGATATTATTACTAGGATATAAAAATTTAGTCCAGGAAATGTTGAGCTACTGAATTACTCGCTCATTCGCTCCCGCTCTGAGTTTTACTTAATTAAAACTTATTACTAGAATAAAAATATAGAATTTAAAAAAGGGTGAGGTACTGATATTATTACTTGCATATAAAAATTTAGTCAAGGAAATGTTGAGCTACTAAATTACTCGCTCATTCGCTCCCGCTCTGAATTGAACTTAATTAAATCTTAGTACTGAGATATAAAGAAAGAATATAGTTAATTTTGAGCTTCTGATATATTCGCTCATTCGCTCTCGCTCTGAGTTTATCTAAATTAAATCTTATTACTAGGATATAAAGATAGAATTTAAAAAAGGGTGAGGTACTGATATTATTACTTGCATATAAAAATTTAGTCAAGGAAATGTTGAGCTACTGAATTACTCGCTCATTCGCTCTCGCTCTGAGTTTATCTAAATTAAATGTTATTACTAGAATATACAAATAGAATTTAGGAAATGGTGAGGTACTGATATTATTACTAGGATATAAAAATTTAGTCTAGGAAATGTTGAGCTACTGAATTACTCGCTCATTCGCTCCCGCTCTGAGTTTAGCTTAATTAAAACTTATTACTAGAATAAATATATAGAATTTAAAAAATGGTGAGGTACAGATATTATTACTAGGATATGAAAATTTAGTCTAGGAAATGTTGAGCTACTGAATTACTCGCTAATTCGCTCCTGCTCTGAGTTTAACTAAATTAAATCTTATTACTAGGATATAAAGATAGAATTAAGGAAATGGTGAGGTACTGATATTATTACTTGCATATAAAAATTTAGTCAAGGAAAAATTGAGCTACTGAATTACTCGCTCATTCGCTCCTGCTCTGAGTTGAACTTAATTAAAACTTATTACTAGAATACAAAGATAGAATTTAGCAAAATGGTGAGGTATAGATATTATTACTAGGATATAATAATTTACTCTACGAAATGTTGAGCTACTGAATTACTCGTTCATTAGCTCCCGCTCTGAGTTTAACTAAATTAAATCTTATTACTAGGATATAAAATTATAGTCTAGGAAATGTTGAGCTACTGATTTACTCTCTCATTCGCTTCCGCTGTGAGTTTATCTAAATTAAATCTTACTACTAGGATATAAAGAAAGAATTTAGAAAATGTTGAGCTACTGATATATTCGTTCATTCACTCCCGCTTGGAGTTGAACTTAATTAAATCTTATTACTAGGATATAAAAATAAAGTCTAGGAAATGGTGAGTCTAGGAATTGATTTATTCGCTCATTCGCTCTTTCTCTTAAATTATCTAAATTAAATCTTATTACTAGGATATAAAGATAGAATTTAGGAAATGTTGAGCTACTGATATACTCGCTCAGTTGCTCTCGCTCTGACTTTATCTAAATTAAATCTTATTACTAGGATATAAAGATAGAATTTAGGAAATGTTGAGCTACTGATATACTCGCTCAGTTGCTCTCGCTCTAAGTTTATCTAAATTAATTCTTATTACTAGGATATAAAGATAGAATTTAGGAAATGGTGAGGTACTGATATTATTACTAGGATATAAAAATTTAGTCTAGGAAATGTTGAGCTACTAAATTACTCGCTCATTCGCTCCCGCTCTGAATTGAACTTAATTAAATCTTACTACTGGGATATAAAGAAAGAATATAGGAAATTTTGAGCTTCTGATATATTCGCTCATTCGCTCTCGCTCTGAGTTTATCTAAATTAAATCTTATTACTAGGATATAAAAATAAAGTCTAGGAAATGGTGAGTATAGGAATTGATTTATTCGCTCATTCGCTCTTGCTCTTAAATTATCTAAATTAAATTTTATTACTAGGATATAAAGATAGAATTTAGGAAATGTTGAGCTACTGATATAATCGCTCATTCGCTCTCTCTCTGAGTTTAACTAAATTAAATGTTATTACTAGGATATACAGATAGAATTGAGGATATGGTGAGGTACTGATATTATTACTAGGATATAAAAATTTAGTCTAGGAAATGTTGAGCTACTGAATTACTCGCTCAATCGCTCCCGCTCTGAGTTTAACTAAATTAAATGTTATTACTAGGATATAAAGAAAGAATTTAGGAAATGATAAAGTACTGATATTATTACTAGGATATTAAAATTTATTCTAGAAAATGTTGAGCTACTGAATTACTCGCTAATTCGCTCCTGCTCTGAGTTTAACTAAATTAAATCTTATTACCAGGATATAAAGATAGAATTTAGAAAATGGTGAGGTACTGATATTATTACTTGCATATAAAAATTTAGTCAAGGTAATGTTGAGCTACTGAATTACTCGCTCATTCGCTCCTGCTCTGAGTTGAACTTAATTAAAACTTATTACTAGAATACAAAGATAGAATTTAGAAAATGGTGAGGTACAGATATTATTACTAGGATATAAGAATTTAGTCTAGGAAATGTTGAGCTACTGAATTACTCGTTCATTCGCTCCAGCTCTGAGTTTAACTAAATAAAATCTTATTACTAGGATATAAAAATATAGTCTAGGAAATGTTAAGCTACTGAATTACTCGCTCATTCGCACCCGCTCTGAGTTTAACTAAATTAAATCTTATTACTAGGATATAAAGATAGAATTTAGAAAATGGTGAGGTACTGATATTATTACTTGCATATAAAAATTTAGTCTAGGAAATGTTGAGCTACGTAATTACTCGCTCATTCGCTCTCGCTCTGAGTTTATCTAAATTAAATGTTATTACTAGAATATACAGATAGAATTTAGGAAATGGTGAGGTACTGATATTATTACTAGGATATAAAAATTTAGTCTAGGAAATGTTGAGCTACTGAATTACTCGCTCATTCGCTCCCGCTCTGAGTTTAACTAAATTAAATCTTATTAATAGGATATAAAAATATAGTCTAGGAAATGTTAAGCTACTGAATTACTCGCTCATTCGCTCCCGCTCTGAGTTTAACTAAATTAAATCTTATTACTAGGATATAAAGATAGAATTTAGAAAATGGTGAGGTACTGATATTATTACTTGCATATAAAAATTTAGTCTAGGAAATGTTGAGCTACTGAATTACTCGCTCATTCGCTCTCGCTCTGAGTTTATCTAAATTAAATGTTATTACTAGAATATACAGATAGAATTTAGGAAATGGTAAGGTACTGATATTATTACTAGGATATAAAAATTTAGTCTAGGAAATGTTGAGCTACTGAATTACTCGCTCATTCGCTCCCGCTCTGAGTTTAACTAAATCAAATCTTATTACTAGGATATAAAAATATAGTCTAGGAAATGTTAAGCTACTGAATTACTCGCTCATTCACTCCCGCTCTGAGTTTAACTAAATAAAATCTTATTACTAGGCTATAAAAATATAGTCTAGGAAATGTTAAGCTACTGAATTACTCGCTCATTCGCACCCGCTCTGAGTTTAACTAAATTAAATCTTATTACTAGGATATAAAGATAGAATTTAGGAAATGTTGAGCTACTGATATACTCGCTCAGTTGCTCTCGCTCTAAGTTTATCTAAATTAATTCTTATTACTAGGATATAAAGATAGAATTTAGGAAATGGTGAGGTACTGATATTATTACTAGGATATAAAAATTTAGTCTAGGAAATGTTGAGCTACTAAATTACTCGCTCATTCGCTCCCGCTCTGAATTGAACTTAATTAAATCTTACTACTGGGATATAAAGAAAGAATATAGGAAATTTTGAGCTTCTGATATATTCGCTCATTCGCTCTCGCTCTGAGTTTATCTAAATTAAATCTTATTACTAGGATATAAAAATAAAGTCTAGGAAATGGTGAGTATAGGAATTGATTTATTCGCTCATTCGCTCTTGCTCTTAAATTATCTAAATTAAATTTTATTACTAGGATATAAAGATAGAATTTAGGAAATGTTGAGCTACTGATATAATCGCTCATTCGCTCTCTCTCTGAGTTTAACTAAATTAAATGTTATTACTAGGATATACAGATAGAATTGAGGATATGGTGAGGTACTGATATTATTACTAGGATATAAAAATTTAGTCTAGGAAATGTTGAGCTACTGAATTACTCGCTCAATCGCTCCCGCTCTGAGTTTAACTAAATTAAATGTTATTACTAGGATATAAAGAAAGAATTTAGGAAATGATAAAGTACTGATATTATTACTAGGATATTAAAATTTATTCTAGAAAATGTTGAGCTACTGAATTACTCGCTAATTCGCTCCTGCTCTGAGTTTAACTAAATTAAATCTTATTACCAGGATATAAAGATAGAATTTAGAAAATGGTGAGGTACTGATATTATTACTTGCATATAAAAATTTAGTCAAGGTAATGTTGAGCTACTGAATTACTCGCTCATTCGCTCCTGCTCTGAGTTGAACTTAATTAAAACTTATTACTAGAATACAAAGATAGAATTTAGAAAATGGTGAGGTACAGATATTATTACTAGGATATAAGAATTTAGTCTAGGAAATGTTGAGCTACTGAATTACTCGTTCATTCGCTCCAGCTCTGAGTTTAACTAAATAAAATCTTATTACTAGGATATAAAAATATAGTCTAGGAAATGTTAAGCTACTGAATTACTCGCTCATTCGCACCCGCTCTGAGTTTAACTAAATTAAATCTTATTACTAGGATATAAAGATAGAATTTAGAAAATGGTGAGGTACTGATATTATTACTTGCATATAAAAATTTAGTCTAGGAAATGTTGAGCTACGTAATTACTCGCTCATTCGCTCTCGCTCTGAGTTTATCTAAATTAAATGTTATTACTAGAATATACAGATAGAATTTAGGAAATGGTGAGGTACTGATATTATTACTAGGATATAAAAATTTAGTCTAGGAAATGTTGAGCTACTGAATTACTCGCTCATTCGCTCCCGCTCTGAGTTTAACTAAATTAAATCTTATTACTAGGATATAAAAATATAGTCTAGGAAATGTTAAGCTACTGAATTACTCGCTCATTCGCTCCCGCTCTGAGTTTAACTAAATTAAATCTTATTACTAGGATATAAAGATAGAATTTAGAAAATGGTGAGGTACTGATATTATTACTTGCATATAAAAATTTAGTCTAGGAAATGTTGAGCTACTGAATTACTCGCTCATTCGCTCTCGCTCTGAGTTTATCTAAATTAAATGTTATTACTAGAATATACAGATAGAATTTAGGAAATGGTAAGGTACTGATATTATTACTAGGATATAAAAATATAGTCTAGGAAATGTTGAGCTACTGAATTACTCGCTCATTCGCTCCCGCTCTGAGTTTAACTAAATCAAATCTTATTACTAGGATATAAAAATATAGTCTAGGAAATGTTAAGCTACTGAATTACTCGCTCATTCACTCCCGCTCTGAGTTTAACTAAATAAAATCTTATTACTAGGCTATAAAAATATAGTCTAGGAAATGTTAAGCTACTGAATTACTCGCTCATTCGCACCCGCTCTGAGTTTAACTAAATTAAATCTTATTACTAGGATATAAAGATAGAATTTAGGAAATGTTGAGCTACTGATATACTCGCTCAGTTGCTCTCGCTCTAAGTTTATCTAAATTAATTCTTATTACTAGGATATAAAGATAGAATTTAGGAAATGGTGAGGTACTGATATTATTACTAGGATATAAAAATTTAGTCTAGGAAATGTTGAGCTACTAAATTACTCGCTCATTCGCTCCCGCTCTGAATTGAACTTAATTAAATCTTACTACTGGGATATAAAGAAAGAATATAGGAAATTTTGAGCTTCTGATATATTCGCTCATTCGCTCTCGCTCTGAGTTTATCTAAATTAAATCTTATTACTAGGATATAAAAATAAAGTCTAGGAAATGGTGAGTATAGGAATTGATTTATTCGCTCATTCGCTCTTGCTCTTAAATTATCTAAATTAAATTTTATTACTAGGATATAAAGATAGAATTTAGGAAATGTTGAGCTACTGATATAATCGCTCATTCGCTCTCTCTCTGAGTTTAACTAAATTAAATGTTATTACTAGGATATACAGATAGAATTGAGGATATGGTGAGGTACTGATATTATTACTAGGATATAAAAATTTAGTCTAGGAAATGTTGAGCTACTGAATTACTCGCTCAATCGCTCCCGCTCTGAGTTTAACTAAATTAAATGTTATTACTAGGATATAAAGAAAGAATTTAGGAAATGATAAAGTACTGATATTATTACTAGGATATTAAAATTTATTCTAGAAAATGTTGAGCTACTGAATTACTCGCTAATTCGCTCCTGCTCTGAGTTTAACTAAATTAAATCTTATTACCAGGATATAAAGATAGAATTTAGAAAATGGTGAGGTACTGATATTATTACTTGCATATAAAAATTTAGTCAAGGTAATGTTGAGCTACTGAATTACTCGCTCATTCGCTCCTGCTCTGAGTTGAACTTAATTAAAACTTATTACTAGAATACAAAGATAGAATTTAGAAAATGGTGAGGTACAGATATTATTACTAGGATATAAGAATTTAGTCTAGGAAATGTTGAGCTACTGAATTACTCGTTCATTCGCTCCAGCTCTGAGTTTAACTAAATAAAATCTTATTACTAGGATATAAAAATATAGTCTAGGAAATGTTAAGCTACTGAATTACTCGCTCATTCGCACCCGCTCTGAGTTTAACTAAATTAAATCTTATTACTAGGATATAAAGATAGAATTTAGAAAATGGTGAGGTACTGATATTATTACTTGCATATAAAAATTTAGTCTAGGAAATGTTGAGCTACGTAATTACTCGCTCATTCGCTCTCGCTCTGAGTTTATCTAAATTAAATGTTATTACTAGAATATACAGATAGAATTTAGGAAATGGTGAGGTACTGATATTATTACTAGGATATAAAAATTTAGTCTAGGAAATGTTGAGCTACTGAATTACTCGCTCATTCGCTCCCGCTCTGAGTTTAACTAAATTAAATCTTATTAATAGGATATAAAAATATAGTCTAGGAAATGTTAAGCTACTGAATTACTCGCTCATTCGCTCCCGCTCTGAGTTTAACTAAATTAAATCTTATTACTAGGATATAAAGATAGAATTTAGAAAATGGTGAGGTACTGATATTATTACTTGCATATAAAAATTTAGTCTAGGAAATGTTGAGCTACTGAATTACTCGCTCATTCGCTCTCGCTCTGAGTTTATCTAAATTAAATGTTATTACTAGAATATACAGATAGAATTTAGGAAATGGTAAGGTACTGATATTATTACTAGGATATAAAAATTTAGTCTAGGAAATGTTGAGCTACTGAATTACTCGCTCATTCGCTCCCGCTCTGAGTTTAACTAAATCAAATCTTATTACTAGGATATAAAAATATAGTCTAGGAAATGTTAAGCTACTGAATTACTCGCTCATTCACTCCCGCTCTGAGTTTAACTAAATAAAATCTTATTACTAGGCTATAAAAATATAGTCTAGGAAATGTTAAGCTACTGAATTACTCGCTCATTCGCAGCCGCTCTGAGTTTAACTAAATTAAATCTTATTACTAGGATATAAAGATAGAATTTAGAAAATGGTGAGGTACTGATATTATTACTTGCATATAAAAATTTAGTCTAGGAAATGTTAAGCTACGTAATTACTCGCTCATTCGCTCTCGCTCTGAGTTTATCTAAATTAAATGTTATTACTAGAATATACAGATAGAATTTAGGAAATGGTGAGGTACTGATATTATTACTAGGATATAAAAATTTAGTCTAGGAAATGTTGAGCTACTGAATTACTCGCTCATTCGCTCCCGCTCTGAGTTTAACTAAATTAAATCTTATTAATAGGATATAAAAATATAGTCTAGGAAATGTTAAGCTACTGAATTACTCGCTCATTCGCTCCCGCTCTGAGTTTAACTAAATTAAATCTTATTACTAGGATATAAAGATAGAATTTAGAAAATGGTGAGGTACTGATATTATTACTTGCATATAAAAATTTAGTCTAGGAAATGTTGAGCTACTGAATTACTCGCTCATTCGCTCTCGCTCTGAGTTTATCTATATTAAATGTTATTACTAGAATATACAGATAGAATTTAGGAAATGGTGAGGTACTGATATTATTACTAGGATATAAAAATTTAGTCCAGGAAATGTTGAGCTACTGAATTACTCGCTCATTCGCTCCCGCTCTGAGTTTTACTTAATTAAAACTTATTACTAGAATAAAAATATAGAATTTAAAAAATGGTGAGGTACAGATATTATTACTAGGATATAAGAATTTAGTCTAGGAAATGTTGAGCTACTGAATTACTCGCTCATTCGCTCCCGCTCTGAGTTTAACTAAATTAAATCTTATTACTAGGATATAAAGATAGAATTTAGGAAATGGTGAGGTAATGATATTATTACTTGCATATAAAAATTTAGTCAAGGAAATGTTGAGCTACTGAATTACTCGCTCATTCGCTCCCGCTCTGAGTTTAACTAAATCAAATCTTATTACTAGGATATAAAAATATAGTCTAGGAAATGTTAAGCTACTGAATTACTCGCTCATTCACTCCCGCTCTGAGTTTAACTAAATTAAATTTTATTACTAGGATATAAAGATAGAATTTAAAAAAGGGTGAGGTACTGATATTATTACTTGCATATAAAAATTTAGTCAAGGAAATGTTGAGCTACTAAATTACTCGCTCATTCGCTCCCGCTCTGAATTGAACTTAATTAAATCTTACTACTGGGATATAAAGAAAGAATATAGGAAATTTTGAGCTTCTGATATATTCGCTCATTCGCTCTCGCTCTGAGTTTATCTAAATTAAATCTTATTACTAGGATATAAAAATAAAGTCTAGGAAATGGTGAGTATAGGAATTGATTTATTCGCTCATTCGCTCTTGCTCTTAAATTATCTAAATTAAATCTTATTACTAGGATATAAAGATAGAATTTAGGAAATGTTGAGCTACTGATATAATCGCTCATTCGCTCTCTCTCTGAGTTTAACTAAATTAAATGTTATTACTAGGATATACAGATAGAATTGAGGATATGGTGAGGTACTGATATTATTACTAGGATATAAAAATTTAGTCTAGGAAATGTTGAGCTACTGAATTACTCGCTCATTCACTCCCGCTCTGAGTTTAACTAAATAAAATCTTATTACTAGGCTATAAAAATATAGTCTAGGAAATGTTAAGCTACTGAATTACTCGCTCATTCGCACCCGCTCTGAGTTTAACTAAATTAAATCTTATTACTAGGATATAAAGATAGAATTTAGAAAATGGTGAGGTACTGATATTATTACTTGCATATAAAAATTTAGTCTAGGAAATGTTAAGCTACGTAATTACTCGCTCATTCGCTCTCGCTCTGAGTTTATCTAAATTAAATGTTATTACTAGAATATACAGATAGAATTTAGGAAATGGTGAGGTACTGATATTATTACTAGGATATAAAAATTTAGTCTAGGAAATGTTGAGCTACTGAATTACTCGCTCATTCGCTCCCGCTCTGAGTTTAACTAAATTAAATCTTATTAATAGGATATAAAAATATAGTCTAGGAAATGTTAAGCTACTGAATTACTCGCTCATTCGCTCCCGCTCTGAGTTTAACTAAATTAAATCTTATTACTAGGATATAAAGATAGAATTTAGAAAATGGTGAGGTACTGATATTATTACTTGCATATAAAAATTTAGTCTAGGAAATGTTGAGCTACTGAATTACTCGCTCATTCGCTCTCGCTCTGAGTTTATCTATATTAAATGTTATTACTAGAATATACAGATAGAATTTAGGAAATGGTGAGGTACTGATATTATTACTAGGATATAAAAATTTAGTCCAGGAAATGTTGAGCTACTGAATTACTCGCTCATTCGCTCCCGCTCTGAGTTTTACTTAATTAAAACTTATTACTAGAATAAAAATATAGAATTTAAAAAATGGTGAGGTACAGATATTATTACTAGGATATAAGAATTTAGTCTAGGAAATGTTGAGCTACTGAATTACTCGCTCATTCGCTCCCGCTCTGAGTTTAACTAAATTAAATCTTATTACTAGGATATAAAGATAGAATTTAGGAAATGGTGAGGTAATGATATTATTACTTGCATATAAAAATTTAGTCAAGGAAATGTTGAGCTACTGAATTACTCGCTCATTCGCTCCCGCTCTGAGTTTAACTAAATTAAATCTTATTACTAGGATATAAAAATATAGTCTAGGAAATGTTAAGCTACTGAATTACTCGCTCATTCACTCCCGCTCTGAGTTTAACTAAATTAAATTTTATTACTAGGATATAAAGATAGAATTTAAAAAAGGGTGAGGTACTGATATTATTACTTGCATATAAAAATTTAGTCAAGGAAATGTTGAGCTACTAAATTACTCGCTCATTCGCTCCCGCTCTGAATTGAACTTAATTAAATCTTACTACTGGGATATAAAGAAAGAATATAGGAAATTTTGAGCTTCTGATATATTCGCTCATTCGCTCTCGCTCTGAGTTTATCTAAATTAAATCTTATTACTAGGATATAAAAATAAAGTCTAGGAAATGGTGAGTATAGGAATTGATTTATTCGCTCATTCGCTCTTGCTCTTAAATTATCTAAATTAAATCTTATTACTAGGATATAAAGATAGAATTTAGGAAATGTTGAGCTACTGATATAATCGCTCATTCGCTCTCTCTCTGAGTTTAACTAAATTAAATGTTATTACTAGGATATACAGATAGAATTGAGGATATGGTGAGGTACTGATATTATTACTAGGATATAAAAATTTAGTCTAGGAAATGTTGAGCTACTGAATTACTCGCTCAATCGCTCCCGCTCTGAGTTTAACTAAATAAAATCTTATTACTAGGCTATAAAAATATAGTCTAGGAAATGATAAGCTACTGAATTACTCGCTCATTCGCACCCGCTCTGAGTTTAACTAAATTAAATCTTATTACTAGGATATAAAGATAGAATTTAGAAAATGGTGAGGTACTGATATTATTACTTGCATATAAAAATTTAGTCTAGGAAATGTTGAGCTACGTAATTACTCGCTCATTCGCTCTCGCTCTGAGTTTATCTAAATTAAATGTTATTACTAGAATATACAGATAGAATTTAGGAAATGGTGAGGTACTGATATTATTACTAGGATATAAAAATTTAGTCTAGGAAATGTTGAGCTACTGAATTACTCGCTCATTCGCTCCCGCTCTGAGTTTAACTAAATTAAATCTTATTAATAGGATATAAAAATATAGTCTAGGAAATGTTAAGCTACTGAATTACTCGCTCATTCGCTCCCGCTCTGAGTTTAACTAAATTAAATCTTATTACTAGGATATAAAGATAGAATTTAGAAAATGGTGAGGTACTGATATTATTACTTGCATATAAAAATTTAGTCTAGGAAATGTTGAGCTACTGAATTACTCGCTCATTCGCTCTCGCTCTGAGTTTATCTAAATTAAATGTTATTACTAGAATATACAGATAGAATTTAGGAAATGGTGAGGTACTGATATTATTACTAGGATATAAAAATTTAGTCCAGGAAATGTTGAGCTACTGAATTACTCGCTCATTCGCTCCCGCTCTGAGTTTTACCTAATTAAAACTTATTACTAGAATAAAAATATAGAATTTAAAAAATGGTGAGGTACAGATATTATTACTAGTATATAAGAATTTAGTCTAGGAAATGTTGAGCTACTGAATTACTCGCTCATTCGCTCCCGCTCTGAGTTTAACTAAATTAAATCTTATTACTAGGATATAAAGATAGAATTTAGGAAATGGTGAGGTACTGATATTATTACTTGCATATAAAAATTTAGTCAAGGAAATGTTGAGCTACTGAATTACTCGCTCATTCGCTCCCGCTCTGAGTTTAACTAAATTAAATCTTATTACTAGGATATAAAGATAGAATTTAGGAAATGGTGAGGTAATGATATTATTACTTGCATATAAAAATTTAGTCAAGGAAATGTTGAGCTACTGAATTACTCGCTCATTCGCTCCCGCTCTGAGTTTAACTAAATCAAATCTTATTACTAGGATATAAAAATATAGTCTAGGAAATGTTAAGCTACTGAATTACTCGCTCATTCACTCCCGCTCTGAGTTTAACTAAATTAAATTTTATTACTAGGATATAAAGATAGAATTTAAAAAAGGGTGAGGTACTGATATTATTACTTGCATATAAAAATTTAGTCAAGGAAATGTTGAGCTACTAAATTACTCGCTCATTCGCTCCCGCTCTGAATTGAACTTAATTAAATCTTACTACTGGGATATAAAGAAAGAATATAGGAAATTTTGAGCTTCTGATATATTCGCTCATTCGCTCTCGCTCTGAGTTTATCTAAATTAAATCTTATTACTAGGATATAAAAATAAAGTCTAGGAAATGGTGAGTATAGGAATTGATTTATTCGCTCATTCGCTCTTGCTCTTAAATTATCTAAATTAAATCTTATTACTAGGATATAAAGATAGAATTTAGGAAATGTTGAGCTACTGATATAATCGCTCATTCGCTCTCTCTCTGAGTTTAACTAAATTAAATGTTATTACTAGGATATACAGATAGAATTGAGGATATGGTGAGGTACTGATATTATTACTAGGATATAAAAATTTAGTCTAGGAAATGTTGAGCTACTGAATTACTCGCTCATTCGCTCCCGCTCTGAGTTTAACTAAATAAAATCTTATTACTAGGCTATAAAAATATAGTCTAGGAAATGATAAGCTACTGAATTACTCGCTCATTCGCACCCGCTCTGAGTTTAACTAAATTAAATCTTATTACTAGGATATAAAGATAGAATTTAGAAAATGGTGAGGTACTGATATTATTACTTGCATATAAAAATTTAGTCTAGGAAATGTTGAGCTACGTAATTACTCGCTCATTCGCTCTCGCTCTGAGTTTATCTAAATTAAATGTTATTACTAGAATATACAGATAGAATTTAGGAAATGGTGAGGTACTGATATTATTACTAGGATATAAAAATTTAGTCTAGGAAATGTTGAGCTACTGAATTACTCGCTCATTCGCTCCCGCTCTGAGTTTAACTAAATTAAATCTTATTAATAGGATATAAAAATATAGTCTAGGAAATGTTGAGCTACTGAATTACTCGCTCATTCGCTCCCGCTCTGAGTTTAACTAAATTAAATCTTATTACTAGGATATAAAGATAGAATTTAGAAAATGGTGAGGTACTGATATTATTACTTGCATATAAAAATTTAGTCTAGGAAATGTTGAGCTACTGAATTACTCGCTCATTCGCTCTCGCTCTGAGTTTATCTAAATTAAATGTTATTACTAGAATATACAGATAGAATTTAGGAAATGGTGAGGTACTGATATTATTACTAGGATATAAAAATTTAGTCCAGGAAATGTTGAGCTACTGAATTACTCGCTCATTCGCTCCCGCTCTGAGTTTTACCTAATTAAAACTTATTACTAGAATAAAAATATAGAATTTAAAAAATGGTGAGGTACAGATATTATTACTAGTATATAAGAATTTAGTCTAGGAAATGTTGAGCTACTGAATTACTCGCTCATTCGCTCCCGCTCTGAGTTTAACTAAATTAAATCTTATTACTAGGATATAAAGATAGAATTTAGGAAATGGTGAGGTACTGATATTATTACTTGCATATAAAAATTTAGTCAAGGAAATGTTGAGCTACTGAATTACTCGCTCATTCGCTCCCGCTCTGAGTTTAACTAAATTAAATCTTATTACTAGGATATAAAGATAGAATTTAGGAAATGGTGAGGTAATGATATTATTACTTGCATATAAAAATTTAGTCAAGGAAATGTTGAGCTACTGAATTACTCGCTCATTCGCTCCCGCTCTGAGTTTAACTAAATCAAATCTTATTACTAGGATATAAAAATATAGTCTAGGAAATGTTAAGCTACTGAATTACTCGCTCATTCACTCCCGCTCTGAGTTTAACTAAATTAAATTTTATTACTAGGATATAAAGATAGAATTTAAAAAAGGGTGAGGTACTGATATTATTACTTGCATATAAAAATTTAGTCAAGGAAATGTTGAGCTACTGAATTACTCGCTCATTCGCTCCCGCTCTGAGTTTAACTTAATTAAATCTTACTACTGGGATATAAAGAAAGAATATAGGAAATTTTGAGCTTCTGATATATTCGCTCATTCGCTCTCGCTCTGAGTTTATCTAAATTAAATCTTATTACTAGGATATAAAAATAAAGTCTAGGAAATGGTGAGTATAGGAATTGATTTATTCGCTCATTCGCTCTTGCTCTTAAATTATCTAAATTAAATCTTATTACTAGGATATAAAGATAGAATTTAGGAAATGTTGAGCTACTGATATAATCGCTCATTCGCTCTCTCTCTGAGTTTAACTAAATTAAATGTTATTACTAGGATATACAGATAGAATTGAGGATATGGTGAGGTACTGATATTATTACTAGGATATAAAAATTTAGTCTAGGAAATGTTGAGCTACTGAATTACTCGCTCAATCGCTCCCGCTCTGAGTTTAACTAAATAAAATCTTATTACTAGGCTATAAAAATATAGTCTAGGAAATGATAAGCTACTGAATTACTCGCTCATTCGCACCCGCTCTGAGTTTAACTAAATTAAATCTTATTACTAGGATATAAAGATAGAATTTAGAAAATGGTGAGGTACTGATATTATTACTTGCATATAAAAATTTAGTCTAGGAAATGTTGAGCTACGTAATTACTCGCTCATTCGCTCTCGCTCTGAGTTTATCTAAATTAAATGTTATTACTAGAATATACAGATAGAATTTAGGAAATGGTGAGGTACTGATATTATTACTAGGATATAAAAATTTAGTCTAGGAAATGTTGAGCTACTGAATTACTCGCTCATTCGCTCCCGCTCTGAGTTTAACTAAATTAAATCTTATTAATAGGATATAAAAATATAGTCTAGGAAATGTTAAGCTACTGAATTACTCGCTCATTCGCTCCCGCTCTGAGTTTAACTAAATTAAATCTTATTACTAGGATATAAAGATAGAATTTAGAAAATGGTGAGGTACTGATATTATTACTTGCATATAAAAATTTAGTCTAGGAAATGTTGAGCTACTGAATTACTCGCTCATTCGCTCTCGCTCTGAGTTTATCTAAATTAAATGTTATTACTAGAATATACAGATAGAATTTAGGAAATGGTGAGGTACTGATATTATTACTAGGATATAAAAATTTAGTCCAGGAAATGTTGAGCTACTGAATTACTCGCTCATTCGCTCCCGCTCTGAGTTTTACCTAATTAAAACTTATTACTAGAATAAAAATATAGAATTTAAAAAATGGTGAGGTACAGATATTATTACTAGTATATAAGAATTTAGTCTAGGAAATGTTGAGCTACTGAATTACTCGCTCATTCGCTCCCGCTCTGAGTTTAACTAAATTAAATCTTATTACTAGGATATAAAGATAGAATTTAGGAAATGGTGAGGTACTGATATTATTACTTGCATATAAAAATTTAGTCAAGGAAATGTTGAGCTACTGAATTACTCGCTCATTCGCTCCCGCTCTGAGTTTAACTAAATCAAATCTTATTACTAGGATATAAAAATATAGTCTAGGAAATGTTAAGCTACTGAATTACTCGCTCATTCACTCCCGCTCTGAGTTTAACTAAATTAAATTTTATTACTAGGATATAAAGATAGAATTTAAAAAAGGGTGAGGTACTGATATTATTACTTGCATATAAAAATTTAGTCAAGGAAATGTTGAGCTACTAAATTACTCGCTCATTCGCTCCCGCTCTGAATTGAACTTAATTAAATCTTACTACTGGGATATAAAGAAAGAATATAGGAAATTTTGAGCTTCTGATATATTCGCTCATTCGCTCTCGCTCTGAGTTTATCTAAATTAAATCTTATTACTAGGATATAAAAATAAAGTCTAGGAAATGGTGAGTATAGGAATTGATTTATTCGCTCATTCGCTCTTGCTCTTAAATTATCTAAATTAAATCTTATTACTAGGATATAAAGATAGAATTTAGGAAATGTTGAGCTACTGATATAATCGCTCATTCGCTCTCTCTCTGAGTTTAACTAAATTAAATGTTATTACTAGGATATACAGATAGAATTGAGGATATGGTGAGGTACTGATATTATTACTAGGATATAAAAATTTAGTCTAGGAAATGTTGAGCTACTGAATTACTCGCTCAATCGCTCCCGCTCTGAGTTTAACTAAATAAAATCTTATTACTAGGCTATAAAAATATAGTCTAGGAAATGTTAAGCTACTGAATTACTCGCTCATTCGCACCCGCTCTGAGTTTAACTAAATTAAATCTTATTACTAGGATATAAAGATAGAATTTAGAAAATGGTGAGGTACTGATATTATTACTTGCATATAAAAATTTAGTCTAGGAAATGTTGAGCTACGTAATTACTCGCTCATTCGCTCTCGCTCTGAGTTTATCTAAATTAAATGTTATTACTAGAATATACAGATAGAATTTAGGAAATGGTGAGGTACTGATATTATTACTAGGATATAAAAATTTAGTCTAGGAAATGTTGAGCTACTGAATTACTCGCTCATTCGCTCCCGCTCTGAGTTTAACTAAATTAAATCTTATTAATAGGATATAAAAATATAGTCTAGGAAATGTTAAGCTACTGAATTACTCGCTCATTCGCTCCCGCTCTGAGTTTAACTAAATTAAATCTTATTACTAGGATATAAAGAAAGAATTTAGAAAATGGTGAGGTACTGATATTATTACTTGCATATAAAAATTTAGTCTAGGAAATGTTGAGCTACTGAATTACTCGCTCATTCGCTCTCGCTCTGAGTTTATCTATATTAAATGTTATTACTAGAATATACAGATAGAATTTAGGAAATGGTGAGGTACTGATATTATTACTAGGATATAAAAATTTAGTCCAGGAAATGTTGAGCTACTGAATTACTCGCTCATTCGCTCCCGCTCTGAGTTTTACTTAATTAAAACTTATTACTAGAATAAAAATATAGAATTTAAAAAATGGTGAGGTACAGATATTATTACTAGGATATGAAAATTTAGTCTAGGAAATGTTGAGCTACTGAATTACTCGCTAATTCGCTCCTGCTCTGAGTTTAACTAAATTAAATCTTATTACTAGGATATAAAGATAGAATTTAGGAAATGGTGAGGTACTGATATTATTACTTGCATATAAAAATTTAGTCAAGGAAATGTTGAGCTACTGAATTACTCGCTCATTCGCTCCTGCTCTGAGTTGAACTTAATTAAAACTTATTACTAGAATACAAAGATAGAATTTAGAAAATGGTGAGGTACAGATATTATTACTAGGATATAAGAATTTAGTCTAGGAAATGTTGAGCTACTGAATTACTCGCTCATTCGCTCCCGCTCTGAGTTTAACTAAATTAAATCTTATTAATAGGATATAAAAATATAGTCTAGGAAATGTTAAGCTACTGAATTACTCGCTCATTCGCTCCCGCTCTGAGTTTAACTAAATTAAATCTTATTACTAGGATATAAAGATAGAATTTAGAAAATGGTGAGGTACTGATATTATTACTTGCATATAAAAATTTAGTCTAGGAAATGTTGAGCTACTGAATTACTCGCTCATTCGCTCTCGCTCTGAGTTTATCTATATTAAATGTTATTACTAGAATATACAGATAGAATTTAGGAAATGGTGAGGTACTGATATTATTACTAGGATATAAAAATTTAGTCCAGGAAATGTTGAGCTACTGAATTACTCACTCATTCGCTCCCGCTCTGAGTTTTACTTAATTAAAACTTATTACTAGAATAAAAATATAGAATTTAAAAAATGGTGAGGTACAGATATTATTACTAGGATATGAAAATTTAGTCTAGGAAATGTTGAGCTACTGAATTACTCGCTAATTCGCTCCTGCTCTGAGTTTAACTAAATTAAATGTTATTACTAGGATATAAAGATATAATTTAGGAAATGGTGAGGTACTGATATTATTACTTGCATATAAAAATTTAGTCAAGGAAATGTTGAGCTACTGAATTACTCGCTCATTCGCTCCTGCTCTGAGTTGAACTTAATTAAAACTTATTACTAGAATACAAAGATAGAATTTAGAAAATGGTGAGGTACAGATATTATTACTAGGATATAAGAATTTAGTCTAGGAAATGTTGAGCTACTGAATTACTCGTTCATTCGCTCCAGCTCTGAGTTTAACTAAATAAAATCTTATTACTAGGATATAAAAATATAGTCTAGGAAATGTTAAGCTACTGAATTACTCGCTCATTCGCTCCCGCTCTGAGTTTAACTAAATTAAATCTTATTACTAGGATATAAAGATAGAATTTAGAAAATGGTGAGGTACTGATATTATTACTTGCATATAAAAATTTAGTCTAGGAAATGTTGAGCTACTGAATTACTCGCTCATTCGCTCTCGCTCTGAGTTTATCTATATTAAATGTTATTACTAGAATATACAGATAGAATTTAGGAAATGGTGAGGTACTGATATTATTACTAGGATATAAAAATTTAGTCCAGGAAATGTTGAGCTACTGAATTACTCACTCATTCGCTCCCGCTCTGAGTTTTACTTAATTAAAACTTATTACTAGAATAAAAATATAGAATTTAAAAAATGGTGAGGTACAGATATTATTACTAGGATATGAAAATTTAGTCTAGGAAATGTTGAGCTACTGAATTACTCGCTAATTCGCTCCTGCTCTGAGTTTAACTAAATTAAATCTTATTACTAGGATATAAAGATAGAATTTAGGAAATGGTGAGGTACTGATATTATTACTTGCATATAAAAATTTAGTCAAGGAAATGTTGAGCTACTGAATTACTCGCTCATTCGCTCCTGCTCTGAGTTGAACTTAATTAAAACTTATTACTAGAATACAAAGATAGAATTTAGAAAATGGTGAGGTACAGATATTATTACTAGGATATAAGAATTTAGTCTAGGAAATGTTGAGCTACTGAATTACTCGTTCATTCGCTCCAGCTCTGAGTTTAACTAAATAAAATCTTATTACTAGGATATAAAAATATAGTCTAGGAAATGTTAAGCTACTGAATTACTCGCTCATTCGCTCCCGCTCTGAGTTTAACTAAATTAAATCTTATTACTAGGATATAAAGATAGAATTTAGAAAATGGTGAGGTACTGATATTATTACTTGCATATATAAATTTAGTCTAGGAAATGTTGAGCTACTGAATTACTCGCTCATTCGCTCCCGCTCTGAGTTTAACTAAATTAAATCTTATTACTAGGATATAAAAATATAGTCTAGGAAATGTTAAGCTACTGAATTACTCGCTCATTCGCTCCCGCTCTGAGTTTAACTAAATTAAATTTTATTACTAGGATATAAAGATAGAATTTAAAAAAGGGTGAGGTACTGATATTATTACTTGCATATAAAAATTTAGTCAAGGAAATGTTGAGCTACTAAATTACTCGCTCATTCGCTCCCGCTCTGAATTGAACTTAATTAAATCTTACTACTGGGATATAAAGAAAGAATATAGGAAATTTTGAGCTTCTGATATATTCGCTCTCGCTCTGAGTTTATCTAAATTAAATCTTATTACTAGGATATAAAAATAAAGTCTAGGAAATGGTGAGTATAGGAATTGATTTATTCGCTCATTCGCTCTTGCTCTTAAATTATCTAAATTAAATCTTATTACTAGGATATAAAGATAGAATTTAGGAAATGTTGAGCAACTGATATAATCGCTCATTCGCTCTCTCTCTGAGTTTAACTAAATTAAATGTTATTACTAGGATATACAGATAGAATTGAGGATATGGTGAGGTACTGATATTATTACTTGCATATAAAAATTTAGTCTAGGAAATGTTGAGCTACTGATTTACTCTCTCATTCGCTTCCGCTGTGAGTTTATCTAAATTAAATCTTACTACTAGGATATAAAGAAAGAATTTAGGAAATGTTGAGCTACTGATATATTCGTTCATTCACTCCAGCTTGGAGTTGAACTTAATTAAATCTTATTACTAGGATATAAAAATAAAGTCTAGGAAATGGTGAGTCTAGGAATTGATTTATTCGCTCATTCGCTCTTTCTCTTAAATTATCTAAATTAAATCTTATTACTAGGATATAAAGATAGAATTTAGGAAATGTTGAGCTACTGATATACTCGCTCAGTTGCTCTCGCTCTGACTTTATCTAAATTAAATCTTATTACTAGGATATAAAGATAGAATTTAGGAAATGTTGAGCTACTGATATACTCGCTCAGTTGCTCTCGCTCTAAGTTTATCTAAATTAATTCTTATTACTAGGATATAAAGATAGAATTTAGGAAATGGTGAGGTACTGATATTATTACTAGGATATAAAAATTTAGTCTAGGAAATGTTGAGCTACTGAATTACTCGCTCATTCGCTCCCGCTCTGAGTTTAACTAAATTAAATCTTATTACTAGGATATAAAAATATAGTCTAGGAAATGTTAAGCTACTGAATTACTCGCTCATTCGCTCCCGCTCTGAGTTTAACTAAATTAAATCATATTACTAGGATATAAAGATAGAATTTAAAAAAGGGTGAGGTACTGATATTATTACTTGCATATAAAAATTTAGTCAAGGAAATGTTGAGCTACTAAATTACTCGCTCATTCGCTCCCGCTCTGAATTGAACTTAATTAAATCTTACTACTGGGATATAAAGAAAGAATATAGGAAATTTTGAGCTTCTGATATATTCGCTCATTCGCTCTCGCTCTGAGTTTATCTAAATTAAATCTTATTACTAGGATATAAAAATAAAGTCTAGGAAATGGTGAGTATAGGAATTGATTTATTCGCCCATTCGCTCTTGCTCTTAAATTATCTAAATTAAATCTTATTACTAGGATATAAAGATAGAATTTAGGAAATGTTGAGCAACTGATATAATCGCTCATTCGCTCTCTCTCTGAGTTTAACTAAATTAAATGTTATTACTAGGATATACAGATAGAATTGAGGATATGGTGAGGTACTGATATTATTACTTGCATATAAAAATTTAGTCTAGGAAATGTTGAGCTACTGAATTACTCGCTCATTCGCTCTCGCTCTGAGTTTATCTAAATTAAATGTTATTACTAGAATATACAGATAGAATTTAGGAAATGGTGAGGTACTGATATTATTACTAGGATATAAAAATTTAGTCTAGGAAATGTTGAGCTACTGAATTACTCGCTCATTCGCTCCCGCTCTGAGTTTAACTTAATTAAAACTTATTACTAGAATAAAAATATAGAATTTAAAAAATGGTGAGGTACAGATATTATTACTAGGATATGAAAATTTAGTCTAGGAAATGTTGAGCTACTGAATTACTCGCTCATTCGCTCCTGCTCTGAGTTGAACTAAATTAAAACTTATTACTAGAATACAAAGATAGAATTTAGAAAATGGTGAGGTATAGATATTATTACTAGGATATAATAATGTAGTCTACGAAATGTTGAGCTACTGAATTACTCGTTCATTCGCTCCCGCTCTGAGTTTAACTAAATTAAATCTTATTACTAGGATATAAAATTATAGTCTAGGAAATGTTGAGCTACTGATTTACTCTCTCATTCGCTTCCGCTGTGAGTTTATCTAAATTAAATCTTACTACTAGGATATAAAGAAAGAATTTAGGAAATGTTGAGCTACTGATATATTCGTTCATTCACTCCCGCTTGGAGTTGAACTTAATTAAATCTTATTACTAGGATATAAAAATAAAGTCTAGGAAATGGTGAGTCTAGGAATTGATTTATTCGCTCATTCGCTCTTTCTCTTAAATTATCTAAATTAAATCTTATTACTAGGATATAAAGATAGAATTTAGGAAATGTTGAGCTACTGAATTACTCGCTCATTCGCTCCCGCTCTGAGTTTAACTAAATTAAATCTTATTACTAGGATATAAAAATATAGTCTAGGAAATGTTAAGCTACTGAATTACTCGCTAATTCGCTCCCGCTCTGAGTTTAACTAAATTAAATCATATTACTAGGATATAAAGATAGAATTTAAAAAAGGGTGAGGTACTGATATTATTACTTGCATATAAAAATTTAGTCAAGGAAATGTTGAGCTACTAAATTACTCGCTCAATCGCTCCCGCTCTGAATTGAACTTAATTAAATCTTACTACTGGGATATAAAGAAAGAATTTAGGAAATGTTGAGCTACTGATATAATCGCTCATTCGCTCTCTCTCTGAGTTTAACTAAATTAAATGTTATTACTAGGATATACAGATAGAATTGAGGATATGGTGAGGTACTGATATTATTACTAGGATATAAAAATTTAGTCTAGGAAATGTTGAGCTACTGAATTACTCGCTCAATCGCTCCCGCTCTGAGTTTAACTAAATTAAATGTTATTACTAGGATATAAAGAAAGAATTTAGGAAATGATAAAGTACTGATATTATTACTAGGATATTAAAATTTATTCTAGAAAATGTTGAGCTACTGAATTACTCGCTAATTCGCTCCTGCTCTGAGTTTAACTAAATTAAATCTTATTACCAGGATATAAAGATAGAATTTAGAAAATGGTGAGGTACTGATATTATTACTTGCATATAAAAATTTAGTCAAGGAAATGTTGAGCTACTGAATTACTCGCTCATTCGCTCCTGCTCTGAGTTGAACTTAATTAAAACTTATTACTAGAATAAAAATATAGAATTTAAAAAATGGTGAGGTACAGATATTATTACTAGGATATGAAAATTTAGTCTAGGAAATGTTGAGCTACTGAATTACTCGCTCATTCGCTCCTGCTCTGAGTTGAACTTAATTAAAACTTATTACTAGAATACAAAGATAGAATTTAGAAAATGGTGAGGTATAGATATTATTACTAGGATATAATAATTTAGTCTACGAAATGTTGAGCTACTGAATTACTCGTTCATTCGCTCCCGCTCTGAGTTTAACTAAATTAAATCTTATTACTAGGATATAAAATTATAGTCTAGGAAATGTTGAGCTACTGATTTACTCTCTCATTCGCTTCCGCTGTGAGTTTATCTAAATTAAATCTTACTACTAGGATATAAAGAAAGAATTTAGGAAATGTTGAGCTACTGATATATTCGTTCATTCACTCCCGCTTGGAGTTGAACTTAATTAAATCTTATTACTAGGATATAAAAATAAAGTCTAGGAAATGGTGAGTCTAGGAATTGATTTATTCGCTCATTCGCTCTTTCTCTTAAATTATCTAAATTAAATCTTATTACTAGGATATAAAGATAGAATTTAGGAAATGTTGAGCTACTGATATACTCGCTCAGTTGCTCTCGCTCTGACTTTATCTAAATTAAATCTTATTACTAGGATATAAAGATAGAATTTAGGAAATGTTGAGCTACTGATATACTCGCTCAGTTGCTCTCGCTCTATGTTTATCTAAATTAATTCTTATTACTAGGATATAAAGATAGAATTTAGGAAATGGTGAGGTACTGATATTATTACTAGGATATAAAAATTTAGTCTAGGAAATGTTGAGCTACTGAATTACTCGCTCATTCGCTCCCGCTCTGAGTTTAACTAAATTAAATCTTATTACTAGGATATAAAAATATAGTCTAGGAAATGTTAAGCTACTGAATTACTCGCTCATTCGCTCCCGCTCTGAGTTTAACTAAATTAAATCATATTACTAGGATATAAAGAAAGAATATAGGAAATTTTGAGCTTCTGATATATTCGCTCATTCGCTCTCGCTCTGAGTTTATCTAAATTAAATCTTATTACTAGGAAATAAAAATAAAGTCTAGGAAATGGTGAGTATAGGAATTGATTTATTCGCTCATTCGCTCTTGCTCTTAAATTATCTAAATTAAATTTTATTACTAGGATATACAGATAGAATTGAGGATATGGTGAGGTACTGATATTATTACTAGGATATAAAAATTTAGTCTAGGAAATGTTGAGCTACTGAATTACTCGCTCAATCGCTCCCGCTCTGAGTTTAACTAAATTAAATGTTATTACTAGGATATAAAGATAGAATTTAGGAAATGATAAAGTACTGATATTATTACTAGGATATTAAAATTTATTCTAGAAAATGTTGAGCTACTGAATTACTCGCTAATTCGCTCCTGCTCTGAGTTTAACTAAATTAAATCTTATTACCAGGATATAAAGATAGAATTTAGAAAATGGTGAGGTACTGATATTATTACTTGCATATAAAAATTTAGTCAAGGAAATGTTGAGCTACTGAATTACTCGCTCATTCGCTCCTGCTCTGAGTTGAACTTAATTAAAACTTATTACTAGAATACAAAGATAGAATTTCGAAAATGGTGAGGTACAAATATTATTACTAGGATATAAGAATTTAGTCTAGGAAATGTTGAGCTACTGAATTACTCGTTCATTCGCTCCAGCTCTGAGTTTAACTAAATAAAATCTTATTACTAGGATATAAAAATATAGTCTAGGAAATGTTAAGCTACTGAATTACTCGCTCATTCGCTCTCGCTCTGAGTTTATCTAAATTAAATGTTATTACTAGAATATACAGATAGAATTTAGAAAATGGTGAGGTACTGATATTATTACTAGGATATAAAAATTTAGTCTAGGAAATGTTGAGCTACTGAATTACTCGCTCATTCGCTCCCGCTCTGAGTTTAACTAAATTAAATCTTATTAATAGGATATAAAAATATAGTCTAGGAAATGTTAAGCTACTGAATTACTCGCTCATTCGCTCCCGCTCTGAGTTTAACTAAATTAAATTTTATTACTAGGATATAAAGATAGAATTTAGAAAATGGTGAGGTACAGATATTATTACTAGGATATAAGAATTTAGTCTAGGAAATGTTGAGCTACTGAATTACTCGTTCATTCGCTCCAGCTCTGAGTTTAACTAAATAAAATCTTATTACTAGGATATAAAAATATAGTCTAGGAAATGTTAAGCTACTGAATTACTCGCTCATTCGCTCCCGCTCTGAGTTTAACTAAATTAAATCTTATTACTAGGATATAAAGATAGAATTTAGAAAATGGTGAGGTACTGATATTATTACTTGCATATATAAATTTAGTCTAGGAAATGTTGAGCTACTGAATTACTCGCTCATTCGCTCCCGCTCTGAGTTTAACTAAATTAAATCTTATTACTAGGATATAAAAATATAGTCTAGGAAATGTTAAGCTACTGAATTACTCGCTCATTCGCTCCCGCTCTGAGTTTAACTAAATTAAATTTTATTACTAGGATATAAAGATAGAATTTAAAAAAGGGTGAGGTACTGATATTATTACTTGCATATAAAAATTTAGTCAAGGAAATGTTGAGCTACTAAATTACTCGCTCATTCGCTCCCGCTCTGAATTGAACTTAATTAAATCTTACTACTGGGATATAAAGAAAGAATATAGGAAATTTTGAGCTTCTGATATATTCGCTCTCGCTCTGAGTTTATCTAAATTAAATCTTATTACTAGGATATAAAAATAAAGTCTAGGAAATGGTGAGTATAGGAATTGATTTATTCGCTCATTCGCTCTTGCTCTTAAATTATCTAAATTAAATCTTATTACTAGGATATAAAGATAGAATTTAGGAAATGTTGAGCAACTGATATAATCGCTCATTCGCTCTCTCTCTGAGTTTAACTAAATTAAATGTTATTACTAGGATATACAGATAGAATTGAGGATATGGTGAGGTACTGATATTATTACTTGCATATAAAAATTTAGTCTAGGAAATGTTGAGCTACTGATTTACTCTCTCATTCGCTTCCGCTGTGAGTTTATCTAAATTAAATCTTACTACTAGGATATAAAGAAAGAATTTAAGAAATGTTGAGCTACTGATATATTCGTTCATTCACTCCAGCTTGGAGTTGAACTTAATTAAATCTTATTACTAGGATATAAAAATAAAGTCTAGGAAATGGTGAGTCTAGGAATTGATTTATTCGCTCATTCGCTCTTTCTCTTAAATTATCTAAATTAAATCTTATTACTAGGATATAAAGATAGAATTTAGGAAATGTTGAGCTACTGATATACTCGCTCAGTTGCTCTCGCTCTGACTTTATCTAAATTAAATCTTATTACTAGGATATAAAGATAGAATTTAGGAAATGTTGAGCTACTGATATACTCGCTCAGTTGCTCTCGCTCTAAGTTTATCTAAATTAATTCTTATTACTAGGATATAAAGATAGAATTTAGGAAATGGTGAGGTACTGATATTATTACTAGGATATAAAAATTTAGTCTAGGAAATGTTGAGCTACTGAATTACTCGCTCATTCGCTCCCGCTCTGAGTTTAACTAAATTAAATCTTATTACTAGGATATAAAAATATAGTCTAGGAAATGTTAAGCTACTGAATTACTCGCTCATTCGCTCCCGCTCTGAGTTTAACTAAATTAAATCATATTACTAGGATATAAAGATAGAATTTAAAAAAGGGTGAGGTACTGATATTATTACTTGCATATAAAAATTTAGTCAAGGAAATGTTGAGCTACTAAATTACTCGCTCATTCGCTCCCGCTCTGAATTGAACTTAATTAAATCTTACTACTGGGATATAAAGAAAGAATATAGGAAATTTTGAGCTTCTGATATATTCGCTCATTCGCTCTCGCTCTGAGTTTATCTAAATTAAATCTTATTACTAGGATATAAAAATAAAGTCTAGGAAATGGTGAGTATAGGAATTGATTTATTCGCCCATTCGCTCTTGCTCTTAAATTATCTAAATTAAATCTTATTACTAGGATATAAAGATAGAATTTAGGAAATGTTGAGCAACTGATATAATCGCTCATTCGCTCTCTCTCTGAGTTTAACTAAATTAAATGTTATTACTAGGATATACAGATAGAATTGAGGATATGGTGAGGTACTGATATTATTACTTGCATATAAAAATTTAGTCTAGGAAATGTTGAGCTACTGAATTACTCGCTCATTCGCTCTCGCTCTGAGTTTATCTAAATTAAATGTTATTACTAGAATATACAGATAGAATTTAGGAAATGGTGAGGTACTGATATTATTACTAGGATATAAAAATTTAGTCTAGGAAATGTTGAGCTACTGAATTACTCGCTCATTCGCTCCCGCTCTGAGTTTAACTTAATTAAAACTTATTACTAGAATAAAAATATAGAATTTAAAAAATGGTGAGGTACAGATATTATTACTAGGATATGAAAATTTAGTCTAGGAAATGTTGAGCTACTGAATTACTCGCTCATTCGCTCCTGCTCTGAGTTGAACTAAATTAAAACTTATTACTAGAATACAAAGATAGAATTTAGAAAATGGTGAGGTATAGATATTATTACTAGGATATAATAATGTAGTCTACGAAATGTTGAGCTACTGAATTACTCGTTCATTCGCTCCCGCTCTGAGTTTAACTAAATTAAATCTTATTACTAGGATATAAAATTATAGTCTAGGAAATGTTGAGCTACTGATTTACTCTCTCATTCGCTTCCGCTGTGAGTTTATCTAAATTAAATCTTACTACTAGGATATAAAGAAAGAATTTAGGAAATGTTGAGCTACTGATATATTCGTTCATTCACTCCCGCTTGGAGTTGAACTTAATTAAATCTTATTACTAGGATATAAAAATAAAGTCTAGGAAATGGTGAGTCTAGGAATTGATTTATTCGCTCATTCGCTCTTTCTCTTAAATTATCTAAATTAAATCTTATTACTAGGATATAAAGATAGAATTTAGGAAATGTTGAGCTACTGAATTACTCGCTCATTCGCTCCCGCTCTGAGTTTAACTAAATTAAATCTTACTACTAGGATATAAAAATATAGTCTAGGAAATGTTAAGCTACTGAATTACTCGCTAATTCGCTCCCGCTCTGAGTTTAACTAAATTAAATCATATTACTAGGATATAAAGATAGAATTTAAAAAAGGGTGAGGTACTGATATTATTACTTGCATATAAAAATTTAGTCAAGGAAATGTTGAGCTACTAAATTACTCGCTCAATCGCTCCCGCTCTGAATTTAACTTAATTAAATCTTACTACTGGGATATAAAGAAAGAATTTAGGAAATGTTGAGCTACTGATATAATCGCTCATTCGCTCTCTCTCTGAGTTTAACTAAATTAAATGTTATTACTAGGATATACAGATAGAATTGAGGATATGGTGAGGTACTGATATTATTACTAGGATATAAAAATTTAGTCTAGGAAATGTTGAGCTACTGAATTACTCGCTCAATCGCTCCCGCTCTGAGTTTAACTAAATTAAATGTTATTACTAGGATATAAAGAAAGAATTTAGGAAATGATAAAGTACTGATATTATTACTAGGATATTAAAATTTATTCTAGAAAATGTTGAGCTACTGAATTACTCGCTAATTCGCTCCTGCTCTGAGTTTAACTAAATTAAATCTTATTACCAGGATATAAAGATAGAATTTAGAAAATGGTGAGGTACTGATATTATTACTTGCATATAAAAATTTAGTCAAGGAAATGTTGAGCTACTGAATTACTCGCTCATTCGCTCCTGCTCTGAGTTGAACTTAATTAAAACTTATTACTAGAATAAAAATATAGAATTTAAAAAATGGTGAGGTACAGATATTATTACTAGGATATGAAAATTTAGTCTAGGAAATGTTGAGCTACTGAATTACTCGCTCATTCGCTCCTGCTCTGAGTTGAACTAAATTAAAACTTATTACTAGAATACAAAGATAGAATTTAGAAAATGGTGAGGTATAGATATTATTACTAGGATATAATAATGTAGTCTACGAAATGTTGAGCTACTGAATTACTCGTTCATTCGCTCCCGCTCTGAGTTTAACTAAATTAAATCTTATTACTAGGATATAAAATTATAGTCTAGGAAATGTTGAGCTACTGATTTACTCTCTCATTCGCTTCCGCTGTGAGTTTATCTAAATTAAATCTTACTACTAGGATATAAAGAAAGAATTTAGGAAATGTTGAGCTACTGATATATTCGTTCATTCACTCCCGCTTGGAGTTGAACTTAATTAAATCTTATTACTAGGATATAAAAATAAAGTCTAGGAAATGGTGAGTCTAGGAATTGATTTATTCGCTCATTCGCTCTTTCTCTTAAATTATCTAAATTAAATCTTATTACTAGGATATAAAGATAGAATTTAGGAAATGTTGAGCTACTGAATTACTCGCTCATTCGCTCCCGCTCTGAGTTTAACTAAATTAAATCTTATTACTAGGATATAAAAATATAGTCTAGGAAATGTTAAGCTACTGAATTACTCGCTAATTCGCTCCCGCTCTGAGTTTAACTAAATTAAATCATATTACTAGGATATAAAGATAGAATTTAAAAAAGGGTGAGGTACTGATATTATTACTTGCATATAAAAATTTAGTCAAGGAAATGTTGAGCTACTAAATTACTCGCTCAATCGCTCCCGCTCTGAATTGAACTTAATTAAATCTTACTACTGGGATATAAAGAAAGAATTTAGGAAATGTTGAGCTACTGATATAATCGCTCATTCGCTCTCTCTCTGAGTTTAACTAAATTAAATGTTATTACTAGGATATACAGATAGAATTGAGGATATGGTGAGGTACTGATATTATTACTAGGATATAAAAATTTAGTCTAGGAAATGTTGAGCTACTGAATTACTCGCTCAATCGCTCCCGCTCTGAGTTTAACTAAATTAAATGTTATTACTAGGATATAAAGAAAGAATTTAGGAAATGATAAAGTACTGATATTATTACTAGGATATTAAAATTTATTCTAGAAAATGTTGAGCTACTGAATTACTCGCTAATTCGCTCCTGCTCTGAGTTTAACTAAATTAAATCTTATTACCAGGATATAAAGATAGAATTTAGAAAATGGTGAGGTACTGATATTATTACTTGCATATAAAAATTTAGTCAAGGAAATGTTGAGCTACTGAATTACTCGCTCATTCGCTCCTGCTCTGAGTTGAACTTAATTAAAACTTATTACTAGAATAAAAATATAGAATTTAAAAAATGGTGAGGTACAGATATTATTACTAGGATATGAAAATTTAGTCTAGGAAATGTTGAGCTACTGAATTACTCGCTCATTCGCTCCTGCTCTGAGTTGAACTTAATTAAAACTTATTACTAGAATACAAAGATAGAATTTAGAAAATGGTGAGGTATAGATATTATTACTAGGATATAATAATTTAGTCTACGAAATGTTGAGCTACTGAATTACTCGTTCATTCGCTCCCGCTCTGAGTTTAACTAAATTAAATCTTATTACTAGGATATAAAATTATAGTCTAGGAAATGTTGAGCTACTGATTTACTCTCTCATTCGCTTCCGCTGTGAGTTTATCTAAATTAAATCTTACTACTAGGATATAAAGAAAGAATTTAGGAAATGTTGAGCTAGTGATATATTCGTTCATTCACTCCCGCTTGGAGTTGAACTTAATTAAATCTTATTACTAGGATATAAAAATAAAGTCTAGGAAATGGTGAGTCTAGGAATTGATTTATTCGCTCATTCGCTCTTTCTCTTAAATTATCTAAATTAAATCTTATTACTAGGATATAAAGATAGAATTTAGGAAATGTTGAGCTACTGATATACTCGCTCAGTTGCTCTCGCTCTGACTTTATCTAAATTAAATCTTATTACTAGGATATAAAGATAGAATTTAGGAAATGTTGAGCTACTGATATACTCGCTCAGTTGCTCTCGCTCTATGTTTATCTAAATTAATTCTTATTACTAGGATATAAAGATAGAATTTAGGAAATGGTGAGGTACTGATATTATTACTAGGATATAAAAATTTAGTCTAGGAAATGTTGAGCTACTGAATTACTCGCTCATTCGCTCCCGCTCTGAGTTTAACTAAATTAAATCTTATTACTAGGATATAAAAATATAGTCTAGGAAATGTTAAGCTACTGAATTACTCGCTCATTCGCTCCCGCTCTGAGTTTAACTAAATTAAATCATATTACTAGGATATAAAGAAAGAATATAGGAAATTTTGAGCTTCTGATATATTCGCTCATTCGCTCTCGCTCTGAGTTTATCTAAATTAAATCTTATTACTAGGAAATAAAAATAAAGTCTAGGAAATGGTGAGTATAGGAATTGATTTATTCGCTCATTCGCTCTTGCTCTTAAATTATCTAAATTAAATTTTATTACTAGGATATACAGATAGAATTGAGGATATGGTGAGGTACTGATATTATTACTAGGATATAAAAATTTAGTCTAGGAAATGTTGAGCTACTGAATTACTCGCTCAATCGCTCCCGCTCTGAGTTTAACTAAATTAAATGTTATTACTAGGATATAAAGAAAGAATTTAGGAAATGATAAAGTACTGATATTATTACTAGGATATTAAAATTTATTCTAGAAAATGTTGAGCTACTGAATTACTCGCTAATTCGCTCCTGCTCTGAGTTTAACTAAATTAAATCTTATTACCAGGATATAAAGATAGAATTTAGAAAATGGTGAGGTACTGATATTATTACTTGCATATAAAAATTTAGTCAAGGAAATGTTGAGCTACTGAATTACTCGCTCATTCGCTCCTGCTCTGAGTTGAACTTAATTAAAACTTATTACTAGAATACAAAGATAGAATTTCGAAAATGGTGAGGTACAAATATTATTACTAGGATATAAGAATTTAGTCTAGGAAATGTTGAGCTACTGAATTACTCGTTCATTCGCTCCAGCTCTGAGTTTAACTAAATAAAATCTTATTACTAGGATATAAAAATATAGTCTAGGAAATGTTAAGCTACTGAATTACTCGCTCATTCGCTCTCGCTCTGAGTTTATCTAAATTAAATGTTATTACTAGAATATACAGATAGAATTTAGAAAATGGTGAGGTACTGATATTATTACTAGGATATAAAAATTTAGTCTAGGAAATGTTGAGCTACTGAATTACTCGCTCATTCGCTCCCGCTCTGAGTTTAACTAAATTAAATCTTATTAATAGGATATAAAAATATAGTCTAGGAAATGTTAAGCTACTGAATTACTCGCTCATTCGCTCCCGCTCTGAGTTTAACTAAATTAAATTTTATTACTAGGATATAAAGATAGAATTTAAAAAAGGGTGAGGTACTGATATTATTACTTGCATATAAAAATTTAGTCAAGGAAATGTTGAGCTACTAAATTACTCGCTCATTCGCTCCCGCTCTAAATTGAACTTAATTAAATCTTACTACTGGGATATAAAGAAAGAATATAGGAAATTTTGAGCTTCTGATATATTCGCTCATTCGCTCTCGCTCTGAGTTTATCTAAATTAAATCTTATTACTAGGATATAAAAATAAAGTCTAGGAAATGGTGAGTATAGGAATTGATTTATTCGCTCATTCGCTCTTGCTCTTAAATTATCTAAATTAAATCTTATTACTAGGATATAAAGATAGAATTTAGGAAATGTTGAGCTACTGATATAATCGCTCATTCGCTCTCTCTCTGAGTTTAACTAAATTAAATGTTATTACTAGGATATACAGATAGAATTGAGGATATGGTGAGGTACTGATATTATTACTAGGATATAAAAATTTAGTCTAGGAAATGTTGAGCTACTGAATTACTCGCTCAATCGCTCCCGCTCTGAGTTTAACTAAATTAAATGTTATTACTAGGATATAAAGAAAGAATTTAGGAAATGATAAAGTACTGATATTATTACTAGGATATAAAAATATAGTCTAGGAAATGTTAAGCTACTGAATTACTCGCTCATTCGCTCCCGCTCTGAGTTTAACTAAATTAAATCATATTACTAGGATATAAAGATAGAATTTAAAAAAGGGTGAGGTACTGATATTATTACTTGCATATAAAAATTTAGTCAAGGAAATGTTGAGCTACTAAATTACTCGCTCATTCGCTCCCGCTCTGAATTGAACTTAATTAAATCTTACTACTGGGATATAAAGAAAGAATATAGGAAATTTTGAGCTTCTGATATATTCGCTCATTCGCTCTCGCTCTGAGTTTATCTAAATTAAATCTTATTACTAGGATATAAAAATAAAGTCTAGGAAATGGTGAGTATAGGAATTGATTTATTCGCTCATTCGCTCTTGCTCTTAAATTATCTAAATTAAATCTTATTACTAGGATATAAAGATAGAATTTAGGAAATGTTGAGCTACTGATATAATCGCTCATTCGCTCTCTCTCTGAGTTTAACTAAATTAAATGTTATTACTAGAATATACAGATAGAATTTAGGAAATGGTGAGGTACTGATATTATTACTAGGATATAAAAATTTAGTCTAGGAAATGTTGAGCTACTGAATTACTCGCTCATTCGCTCCCGCTCTGAGTTTAACTAAATTAAATCTTATTACTAGGATATAAAAATATAGTCTAGGAAATGTTAAGCTATTGAATTACTCGCTCATTCGCTCCCGCTCTGAGTTTAACTAAATTAAATCATATTACTAGGATATAAAGATAGAATTTAAAAAAGGGTGAGGTACTGATATTATTACTTGCATATAAAAATTTAGTCAAAGAAATGTTGAGCTACTAAATTACTCGCTCAATCGCTCCCGCTCTGAATTGAACTTAATTAAATCTTACTACTGGGATATAAAGAAAGAATATAGGAAATTTTGAGCTTCTGATATATTCGCTCATTCGCTCTCGCTCTGAGTTTATCTAAATTAAATCTTATTACTAGGATATAAAAATAAAGTCTAGGAAATGGTGAGTATAGGAATTGATTTATTCGCTCATTCGCTCTTGCTCTTAAATTATCTAAATTAAATTTTATTACTAGGATATACAGATAGAATTGAGGATATGGTGAGGTACTGATATTATTACTAGGATATAAAAATTTAGTCTAGGAAATGTTGAGCTACTGAATTACTCGCTCAATCGCTCCCGCTCTGAGTTTAACTAAATTAAATGTTATTACTAGGATATAAAGAAAGAATTTAGGAAATGATAAAGTACTGATATTATTACTAGGATATTAAAATTGATTCTAGAAAATGTTGAGCTACTGAATTACTCGCTAATTCGCTCCTGCTCTGAGTTTAACTAAATTAAATCTTATTACCAGGATATAAAGATAGAATTTAGAAAATGGTGAGATACTGATATTATTACTTGCATATAAAAATTTAGTCAAGGAAATGTTGAGCTACTGAATTACTCGCTCATTCGCTCCTGCTCTGAGTTGAACTTAATTAAAACTTATTACTAGAATACAAAGATAGAATTTCGAAAATGGTGAGGTACAAATATTATTACTAGGATATAAGAATTTAGTCTAGGAAATGTTGAGCTACTGAATTACTCGTTCATTCGCTCCAGCTCTGAGTTTAACTAAATAAAATCTTATTACTAGGATATAAAAATATAGTCTAGGAAATGTTAAGCTACTGAATTACTCGCTCATTCGCTCTCGCTCTGAGTTTATCTAAATTAAATGTTATTACTAGAATATACAGATAGAATTTAGAAAATGGTGAGGTACTGATATTATTACTAGGATATAAAAATTTAGTCTAGGAAATGTTGAGCTACTGAATTACTCGCTCATTCGCTCCCGCTCTGAGTTTAACTAAATTAAATCTTATTAATAGGATATAAAAATATAGTCTAGGAAATGTTAAGCTACTGAATTACTCGCTCATTCGCTCCCGCTCTGAGTTTAACTAAATTAAATTTTATTACTAGGATATAAAGATAGAATTTAAAAAAGGGTGAGGTACTGATATTATTACTTGCATATAAAAATTTAGTCAAGGAAATGTTGAGCTACTAAATTACTCGCTCATTCGCTCCCGCTCTAAATTGAACTTAATTAAATCTTACTACTGGGATATAAAGAAAGAATATAGGAAATTTTGAGCTTCTGATATATTCGCTCATTCGCTCTCGCTCTGAGTTTATCTAAATTAAATCTTATTACTAGGATATAAAAATAAAGTCTAGGAAATGGTGAGTATAGGAATTGATTTATTCGCTCATTCGCTCTTGCTCTTAAATTATCTAAATTAAATCTTATTACTAGGATATAAAGATAGAATTTAGGAAATGTTGAGCTACTGATATAATCGCTCATTCGCTCTCTCTCTGAGTTTAACTAAATTAAATGTTATTACTAGGATATACAGATAGAATTGAGGATATGGTGAGGTACTGATATTATTACTAGGATATAAAAATTTAGTCTAGGAAATGTTGAGCTACTGAATTACTCGCTCAATCGCTCCCGCTCTGAGTTTAACTAAATTAAATGTTATTACTAGGATATAAAGAAAGAATTTAGGAAATGATAAAGTACTGATATTATTACTAGGATATAAAAATATAGTCTAGGAAATGTTAAGCTACTGAATTACTCGCTCATTCGCTCCCGCTCTGAGTTTAACTAAATTAAATCATATTACTAGGATATAAAGATAGAATTTAAAAAAGGGTGAGGTACTGATATTATTACTTGCATATAAAAATTTAGTCAAGGAAATGTTGAGCTACTGAATTACTCGCTCAATCGCTCCCGCTCTGAATTGAACTTAATTAAATCTTACTACTGGGATATAAAGAAAGAATATAGGAAATTTTGAGCTTCTGATATATTCGCTCATTCGCTCTCGCTCTGAGTTTATCTAAATTAAATCTTATTACTAGGATATAAAAATAAAGTCTAGGAAATGGTGAGTATAGGAATTGATTTATTCGCTCATTCGCTCTTGCTCTTAAATTATCTAAATTAAATCTTATTACTAGGATATAAAGATAGAATTTAGGAAATGTTGAGCTACTGATATAATCGCTCATTCGCTCTCTCTCTGAGTTTAACTAAATTAAATGTTATTACTAGAATATACAGATAGAATTTAGGAAATGGTGAGGTACTGATATTATTACTAGGATATAAAAATTTAGTCTAGGAAATGTTGAGCTACTGAATTACTCGCTCATTCGCTCCCGCTCTGAGTTTAACTAAATTAAATCTTATTACTAGGATATAAAAATATAGTCTAGGAAATGTTAAGCTACTGAATTACTCGCTCATTCGCTCCCGCTCTGAGTTTAACTAAATTAAATTTTATTACTAGGATATAAAGATAGAATTTAAAAAAGGGTGAGGTACTGATATTATTACTTGCATATAAAAATTTAGTCAAGGAAATGTTGAGCTACTAAATTACTCGCTCATTCGCTCCCGCTCTAAATTGAACTTAATTAAATCTTACTACTGGGATATAAAGAAAGAATATAGGAAATTTTGAGCTTCTGATATATTCGCTCATTCGCTCTCGCTCTGAGTTTATCTAAATTAAATCTTATTACTAGGATATAAAAATAAAGTCTAGGAAATGGTGAGTATAGGAATTGATTTATTCGCTCATTCGCTCTTGCTCTTAAATTATCTAAATTAAATCTTATTACTAGGATATAAAGATAGAATTTAGGAAATGTTGAGCTACTGATATAATCGCTCATTCGCTCTCTCTCTGAGTTTAACTAAATTAAATGTTATTACTAGGATATACAGATAGAATTGAGGATATGGTGAGGTACTGATATTATTACTAGGATATAAAAATTTAGTCTAGGAAATGTTGAGCTACTGAATTACTCGCTCATTCGCTCCCGCTCTGAGTTTAACTAAATTAAATGTTATTACTAGGATATAAAGAAAGAATTTAGGAAATGATAAAGTACTGATATTATTACTAGGATATAAAAATATAGTCTAGGAAATGTTAAGCTACTGAATTACTCGCTCATTCGCTCCCGCTCTGAGTTTAACTAAATTAAATCATATTACTAGGATATAAAGATAGAATTTAAAAAAGGGTGAGGTACTGATATTATTACTTGCATATAAAAATTTAGTCAAGGAAATGTTGAGCTACTAAATTACTCGCTCATTCGCTCCCGCTCTGAATTGAACTTAATTAAATCTTACTACTGGGATATAAAGAAAGAATATAGGAAATTTTGAGCTTCTGATATATTCGCTCATTCGCTCTCGCTCTGAGTTTAACTAAATTAAATCTTATTACTAGGATATAAAAATAAAGTCTAGGAAATGGTGAGTATAGGAATTGATTTATTCGCTCATTCGCTCTTGCTCTTAAATTATCTAAATTAAATCTTATTACTAGGATATAAAGATAGAATTTAGGAAATGTTGAGCTACTGATATAATCGCTCATTCGCTCTCTCTCTGAGTTTAACTAAATTAAATGTTATTACTAGAATATACAGATAGAATTTAGGAAATGGTGAGGTACTGATATTATTACTAGGATATAAAAATTTAGTCTAGGAAATGTTGAGCTACTGAATTACTCGCTCATTCGCTCCCGCTCTGAGTTTAACTAAATTAAATCTTATTACTAGGATATAAAAATATAGTCTAGGAAATGTTAAGCTATTGAATTACTCGCTCATTCGCTCCCGCTCTGAGTTTAACTAAATTAAATCATATTACTAGGATATAAAGATAGAATTTAAAAAAGGGTGAGGTACTGATATTATTACTTGCATATAAAAATTTAGTCAAGGAAATGTTGAGCTACTAAATTACTCGCTCATTCGCTCCCGCTCTGAATTGAACTTAATTAAATCTTACTACTGGGATATAAAGAAAGAATATAGGAAATTTTGAGCTTCTGATATATTCGCTCATTCGCTCTCGCTCTGAGTTTATCTAAATTAAATCTTATTACTAGGATATAAAAATAAAGTCTAGGAAATGGTGAGTATAGGAATTGATTTATTCGCTCATTCGCTCTTGCTCTTAAATTATCTAAATTAAATTTTATTACTAGGATATACAGATAGAATTGAGGATATGGTGAGGTACTGATATTATTACTAGGATATAAAAATTTAGTCTAGGAAATGTTGAGCTACTGAATTACTCGCTCAATCGCTCCCGCTCTGAGTTTAACTAAATTAAATGTTATTACTAGGATATAAAGAAAGAATTTAGGAAATGATAAAGTACTGATATTATTACTAGGATATTAAAATTGATTCTAGAAAATGTTGAGCTACTGAATTACTCGCTAATTCGCTCCTGCTCTGAGTTTAACTAAATTAAATCTTATTACTAGGATATAAAAATAAAGTCTAGGAAATGGTGAGTATAGGAATTGATTTATTCGCTCATTCGCTCTTGCTCTTAAATTATCTAAATTAAATTTTATTACTAGGATATACAGATAGAATTGAGGATATGGTGAGGTACTGATATTATTACTAGGATATAAAAATTTAGTCTAGGAAATGTTGAGCTACTGAATTACTCGCTCAATCGCTCCCGCTCTGAGTTTAACTAAATTAAATGTTATTACTAGGATATAAAGAAAGAATTTAGGAAATGATAAAGTACTGATATTATTACTAGGATATTAAAATTGATTCTAGAAAATGTTGAGCTACTGAATTACTCGCTAATTCGCTCCTGCTCTGAGTTTAACTAAATTAAATCTTATTACCAGGATATAAAGATAGAATTTAGAAAATGGTGAGATACTGATATTATTACTTGCATATAAAAATTTAGTCAAGGAAATGTTGAGCTACTGAATTACTCGCTCATTCGCTCCTGCTCTGAGTTGAACTTAATTAAAACTTATTACTAGAATACAAAGATAGAATTTCGAAAATGGTGAGGTACAAATATTATTACTAGGATATAAGAATTTAGTCTAGGAAATGTTGAGCTACTGAATTACTCGTTCATTCGCTCCAGCTCTGAGTTTAACTAAATAAAATCTTATTACTAGGATATAAAAATATAGTCTAGGAAATGTTAAGCTACTGAATTACTCGCTCATTCGCTCTCGCTCTGAGTTTATCTAAATTAAATGTTATTACTAGAATATACAGATAGAATTTAGAAAATGGTGAGGTACTGATATTATTACTAGGATATAAAAATTTAGTCTAGGAAATGTTGAGCTACTGAATTACTCGCTCATTCGCTCCCGCTCTGAGTTTAACTAAATTAAATCTTATTAATAGGATATAAAAATATAGTCTAGGAAATGTTAAGCTACTGAATTACTCGCTCATTCGCTCCCGCTCTGAGTTTAACTAAATTAAATTTTATTACTAGGATATAAAGATAGAATTTAAAAAAGGGTGAGGTACTGATATTATTACTTGCATATAAAAATTTAGTCAAGGAAATGTTGAGCTACTAAATTACTCGCTCATTCGCTCCCGCTCTAAATTGAACTTAATTAAATCTTACTACTGGGATATAAAGAAAGAATATAGGAAATTTTGAGCTTCTGATATATTCGCTCATTCGCTCTCGCTCTGAGTTTATCTAAATTAAATCTTATTACTAGGATATAAAAATAAAGTCTAGGAAATGGTGAGTATAGGAATTGATTTATTCGCTCATTCGCTCTTGCTCTTAAATTATCTAAATTAAATCTTATTACTAGGATATAAAGATAGAATTTAGGAAATGTTGAGCTACTGATATAATCGCTCATTCGCTCTCTCTCTGAGTTTAACTAAATTAAATGTTATTACTAGGATATACAGATAGAATTGAGGATATGGTGAGGTACTGATATTATTACTAGGATATAAAAATTTAGTCTAGGAAATGTTGAGCTACTGAATTACTCGCTCAATCGCTCCCGCTCTGAGTTTAACTAAATTAAATGTTATTACTAGGATATAAAGAAAGAATTTAGGAAATGATAAAGTACTGATATTATTACTAGGATATAAAAATATAGTCTAGGAAATGTTAAGCTACTGAATTACTCGCTCATTCGCTCCCGCTCTGAGTTTAACTAAATTAAATCATATTACTAGGATATAAAGATAGAATTTAAAAAAGGGTGAGGTACTGATATTATTACTTGCATATAAAAATTTAGTCAAGGAAATGTTGAGCTACTAAATTACTCGCTCATTCGCTCCCGCTCTGAATTGAACTTAATTAAATCTTACTACTGGGATATAAAGAAAGAATATAGGAAATTTTGAGCTTCTGATATATTCGCTCATTCGCTCTCGCTCTGAGTTTATCTAAATTAAATCTTATTACTAGGATATAAAAATAAAGTCTAGGAAATGGTGAGTATAGGAATTGATTTATTCGCTCATTCGCTCTTGCTCTTAAATTATCTAAATTAAATCTTATTACTAGGATATAAAGATAGAATTTAGGAAATGTTGAGCTACTGATATAATCGCTCATTCGCTCTCTCTCTGAGTTTAACTAAATTAAATGTTATTACTAGAATATACAGATAGAATTTAGGAAATGGTGAGGTACTGATATTATTACTAGGATATAAAAATTTAGTCTAGGAAATGTTGAGCTACTGAATTACTCGCTCATTCGCTCCCGCTCTGAGTTTAACTAAATTAAATCTTATTACTAGGATATAAAAATATAGTCTAGGAAATGTTAAGCTACTGAATTACTCGCTCATTCGCTCCCGCTCTGAGTTTAACTAAATTAAATTTTATTACTAGGATATAAAGATAGAATTTAAAAAAGGGTGAGGTACTGATATTATTACTTGCATATAAAAATTTAGTCAAGGAAATGTTGAGCTACTAAATTACTCGCTCATTCGCTCCCGCTCTAAATTGAACTTAATTAAATCTTACTACTGGGATATAAAGAAAGAATATAGGAAATTTTGAGCTTCTGATATATTCGCTCATTCGCTCTCGCTCTGAGTTTATCTAAATTAAATCTTATTACTAGGATATAAAAATAAAGTCTAGGAAATGGTGAGTATAGGAATTGATTTATTCGCTCATTCGCTCTTGCTCTTAAATTATCTAAATTAAATTTTATTACTAGGATATACAGATAGAATTGAGGATATGGTGAGGTACTGATATTATTACTAGGATATAAAAATTTAGTCTAGGAAATGTTGAGCTACTGAATTACTCGCTCAATCGCTCCCGCTCTGAGTTTAACTAAATTAAATGTTATTACTAGGATATAAAGAAAGAATTTAGGAAATGATAAAGTACTGATATTATTACTAGGATATTAAAATTGATTCTAGAAAATGTTGAGCTACTGAATTACTCGCTAATTCGCTCCTGCTCTGAGTTTAACTAAATTAAATCTTATTACCAGGATATAAAGATAGAATTTAGAAAATGGTGAGATACTGATATTATTACTTGCATATAAAAATTTAGTCAAGGAAATGTTGAGCTACTGAATTACTCGCTCATTCGCTCCTGCTCTGAGTTGAACTTAATTAAAACTTATTACTAGAATACAAAGATAGAATTTCGAAAATGGTGAGGTACAAATATTATTACTAGGATATAAGAATTTAGTCTAGGAAATGTTGAGCTACTGAATTACTCGTTCATTCGCTCCAGCTCTGAGTTTAACTAAATAAAATCTTATTACTAGGATATAAAAATATAGTCTAGGAAATGTTAAGCTACTGAATTACTCGCTCATTCGCTCTCGCTCTGAGTTTATCTAAATTAAATGTTATTACTAGAATATACAGATAGAATTTAGAAAATGGTGAGGTACTGATATTATTACTAGGATATAAAAATTTAGTCTAGGAAATGTTGAGCTACTGAATTACTCGCTCATTCGCTCCCGCTCTGAGTTTAACTAAATTAAATCTTATTAATAGGATATAAAAATATAGTCTAGGAAATGTTAAGCTACTGAATTACTCGCTCATTCGCTCCCGCTCTGAGTTTAACTAAATTAAATTTTATTACTAGGATATAAAGATAGAATTTAAAAAAGGGTGAGGTACTGATATTATTACTTGCATATAAAAATTTAGTCAAGGAAATGTTGAGCTACTAAATTACTCGCTCATTCGCTCCCGCTCTAAATTGAACTTAATTAAATCTTACTACTGGGATATAAAGAAAGAATATAGGAAATTTTGAGCTTCTGATATATTCGCTCATTCGCTCTCGCTCTGAGTTTATCTAAATTAAATCTTATTACTAGGATATAAAAATAAAGTCTAGGAAATGGTGAGTATAGGAATTGATTTATTCGCTCATTCGCTCTTGCTCTTAAATTATCTAAATTAAATCTTATTACTAGGATATAAAGATAGAATTTAGGAAATGTTGAGCTACTGATATAATCGCTCATTCGCTCTCTCTCTGAGTTTAACTAAATTAAATGTTATTACTAGGATATACAGATAGAATTGAGGATATGGTGAGGTACTGATATTATTACTAGGATATAAAAATTTAGTCTAGGAAATGTTGAGCTACTGAATTACTCGCTCAATCGCTCCCGCTCTGAGTTTAACTAAATTAAATGTTATTACTAGGATATAAAGAAAGAATTTAGGAAATGATAAAGTACTGATATTATTACTAGGATATAAAAATATAGTCTAGGAAATGTTAAGCTACTGAATTACTCGCTCATTCGCTCCCGCTCTGAGTTTAACTAAATTAAATCATATTACTAGGATATAAAGATAGAATTTAAAAAAGGGTGAGGTACTGATATTATTACTTGCATATAAAAATTTAGTCAAGGAAATGTTGAGCTACTAAATTACTCGCTCATTCGCTCCCGCTCTGAATTGAACTTAATTAAATCTTACTACTGGGATATAAAGAAAGAATATAGGAAATTTTGAGCTTCTGATATATTCGCTCATTCGCTCTCGCTCTGAGTTTATCTAAATTAAATCTTATTACTAGGATATAAAAATAAAGTCTAGGAAATGGTGAGTATAGGAATTGATTTATTCGCTCATTCGCTCTTGCTCTTAAATTATCTAAATTAAATCTTATTACTAGGATATAAAGATAGAATTTAGGAAATGTTGAGCTACTGATATAATCGCTCATTCGCTCTCTCTCTGAGTTTAACTAAATTAAATGTTATTACTAGAATATACAGATAGAATTTAGGAAATGGTGAGGTACTGATATTATTACTAGGATATAAAAATTTAGTCTAGGAAATGTTGAGCTACTGAATTACTCGCTCATTCGCTCCCGCTCTGAGTTTAACTAAATTAAATCTTATTACTAGGATATAAAAATATAGTCTAGGAAATGTTAAGCTACTGAATTACTCGCTCATTCGCTCTCGCTCTGAGTTTATCTAAATTAAATGTTATTACTAGAATATACAGATAGAATTTAGAAAATGGTGAGGTACTGATATTATTACTAGGATATAAAAATTTAGTCTAGGAAATGTTGAGCTACTGAATTACTCGCTCATTCGCTCCCGCTCTGAGTTTAACTAAATTAAATCTTATTAATAGGATATAAAAATATAGTCTAGGAAATGTTAAGCTACTGAATTACTCGCTCATTCGCTCCCGCTCTGAGTTTAACTAAATTAAATTTTATTACTAGGATATAAAGATAGAATTTAAAAAAGGGTGAGGTACTGATATTATTACTTGCATATAAAAATTTAGTCAAGGAAATGTTGAGCTACTAAATTACTCGCTCATTCGCTCCCGCTCTAAATTGAACTTAATTAAATCTTACTACTGGGATATAAAGAAAGAATATAGGAAATTTTGAGCTTCTGATATATTCGCTCATTCGCTCTCGCTCTGAGTTTATCTAAATTAAATCTTATTACTAGGATATAAAAATAAAGTCTAGGAAATGGTGAGTATAGGAATTGATTTATTCGCTCATTCGCTCTTGCTCTTAAATTATCTAAATTAAATCTTATTACTAGGATATAAAGATAGAATTTAGGAAATGTTGAGCTACTGATATAATCGCTCATTCGCTCTCTCTCTGAGTTTAACTAAATTAAATGTTATTACTAGGATATACAGATAGAATTGAGGATATGGTGAGGTACTGATATTATTACTAGGATATAAAAATTTAGTCTAGGAAATGTTGAGCTACTGAATTACTCGCTCAATCGCTCCCGCTCTGAGTTTAACTAAATTAAATGTTATTACTAGGATATAAAGAAAGAATTTAGGAAATGATAAAGTACTGATATTATTACTAGGATATAAAAATATAGTCTAGGAAATGTTAAGCTACTGAATTACTCGCTCATTCGCTCCCGCTCTGAGTTTAACTAAATTAAATCATATTACTAGGATATAAAGATAGAATTTAAAAAAGGGTGAGGTACTGATATTATTACTTGCATATAAAAATTTAGTCAAGGAAATGTTGAGCTACTAAATTACTCGCTCATTCGCTCCCGCTCTGAATTGAACTTAATTAAATCTTACTACTGGGATATAAAGAAAGAATATAGGAAATTTTGAGCTTCTGATATATTCGCTCATTCGCTCTCGCTCTGAGTTTATCTAAATTAAATCTTATTACTAGGATATAAAAATAAAGTCTAGGAAATGGTGAGTATAGGAATTGATTTATTCGCTCATTCGCTCTTGCTCTTAAATTATCTAAATTAAATCTTATTACTAGGATATAAAGATAGAATTTAGGAAATGTTGAGCTACTGATATAATCGCTCATTCGCTCTCTCTCTGAGTTTAACTAAATTAAATGTTATTACTAGAATATACAGATAGAATTTAGGAAATGGTGAGGTACTGATATTATTACTAGGATATAAAAATTTAGTCTAGGAAATGTTGAGCTACTGAATTACTCGCTCATTCGCTCCCGCTCTGAGTTTAACTAAATTAAATCTTATTACTAGGATATAAAGATATAGTCTAGGAAATGTTAAGCTACTGAATTACTCGCTCATTCGCTCCCGCTCTGAGTTTAACTAAATTAAATTTTATTACTAGGATATAAAGATAGAATTTAAAAAAGGGTGAGGTACTGATATTATTACTTGCATATAAAAATTTAGTCAAGGAAATGTTGAGCTACTAAATTACTCGCTCATTCGCTCCCGCTCTAAATTGAACTTAATTAAATCTTACTACTGGGATATAAAGAAAGAATATAGGAAATTTTGAGCTTCTGATATATTCGCTCATTCGCTCTCGCTCTGAGTTTATCTAAATTAAATCTTATTACTAGGATATAAAAATAAAGTCTAGGAAATGGTGAGTATAGGAATTGATTTATTCGCTCATTCGCTCTTGCTCTTAAATTATCTAAATTAAATCTTATTACTAGGATATAAAGATAGAATTTAGGAAATGTTGAGCTACTGATATAATCGCTCATTCGCTCTCTCTCTGAGTTTAACTAAATTAAATGTTATTACTAGGATATACAGATAGAATTGAGGATATGGTGAGGTACTGATATTATTACTAGGATATAAAAATTTAGTCTAGGAAATGTTGAGCTACTGAATTACTCGCTCAATCGCTCCCGCTCTGAGTTTAACTAAATTAAATGTTATTACTAGGATATAAAGAAAGAATTTAGGAAATGATAAAGTACTGATATTATTACTAGGATATAAAAATATAGTCTAGGAAATGTTAAGCTACTGAATTACTCGCTCATTCGCTCCCGCTCTGAGTTTAACTAAATTAAATCATATTACTAGGATATAAAGATAGAATTTAAAAAAGGGTGAGGTACTGATATTATTACTTGCATATAAAAATTTAGTCAAGGAAATGTTGAGCTACTAAATTACTCGCTCATTCGCTCCCGCTCTGAATTGAACTTAATTAAATCTTACTACTGGGATATAAAGAAAGAATATAGGAAATTTTGAGCTTCTGATATATTCGCTCATTCGCTCTCGCTCTGAGTTTATCTAAATTAAATCTTATTACTAGGATATAAAAATAAAGTCTAGGAAATGGTGAGTATAGGAATTGATTTATTCGCTCATTCGCTCTTGCTCTTAAATTATCTAAATTAAATCTTATTACTAGGATATAAAGATAGAATTTAGGAAATGTTGAGCTACTGATATAATCGCTCATTCGCTCTCTCTCTGAGTTTAACTAAATTAAATGTTATTACTAGAATATACAGATAGAATTTAGGAAATGGTGAGGTACTGATATTATTACTAGGATATAAAAATTTAGTCTAGGAAATGTTGAGCTACTGAATTACTCGCTCATTCGCTCCCGCTCTGAGTTTAACTAAATTAAATCTTATTACTAGGATATAAAGATAGAATTTAAAAAAGGGTGAGGTACTGATATTATTACTTGCATATAAAAATTTAGTCAAGGAAATGTTGAGCTACTAAATTACTCGCTCAATCGCTCCCGCTCTGAATTGAACTTAATTAAATCTTACTACTGGGATATAAAGAAAGAATATAGGAAATTTTGAGCTTCTGATATATTCGCTCATTCGCTCTCGCTCTGAGTTTATCTAAATTAAATCTTATTACTAGGATATAAAAATAAAGTCTAGGAAATGGTGAGTATAGGAATTGATTTATTCGCTCATTCGCTCTTGCTCTTAAATTATCTAAATTAAATCTTATTACTAGGATATAAAGATAGAATTTAGGAAATGTTGAGCTACTGATATAATCGCTCATTCGCTCTCTCTCTGAGTTTAACTAAATTAAATGTTATTACTAGGATATACAGATAGAATTGAGGATATGGTGAGGTACTGATATTATTACTAGGATATAAAAATTTAGTCTAGGAAATGTTGAGCTACTGAATTACTCGCTCAATCGCTCCCGCTCTGAGTTTAACTAAATTAAATGTTATTACTAGGATATAAAGAAAGAATTTAGGAAATGATAAAGTACTGATATTATTACTAGGATATAAAAATATAGTCTAGGAAATGTTAAGCTACTGAATTACTCGCTCATTCGCTCCCGCTCTGAGTTTAACTAAATTAAATCATATTACTAGGATATAAAGATAGAATTTAAAAAAGGGTGAGGTACTGATATTATTACTTGCATATAAAAATTTAGTCAAGGAAATGTTGAGCTACTAAATTACTCGCTCATTCGCTCCCGCTCTGAATTGAACTTAATTAAATCTTACTACTGGGATATAAAGAAAGAATATAGGAAATTTTGAGCTTCTGATATATTCGCTCATTCGCTCTCGCTCTGAGTTTATCTAAATTAAATCTTATTACTAGGATATAAAAATAAAGTCTAGGAAATGGTGAGTATAGGAATTGATTTATTCGCTCATTCGCTCTTGCTCTTAAATTATCTAAATTAAATCTTATTACTAGGATATAAAGATAGAATTTAGGAAATGTTGAGCTACTGATATAATCGCTCATTCGCTCTCTCTCTGAGTTTAACTAAATTAAATGTTATTACTAGAATATACAGATAGAATTTAGGAAATGGTGAGGTACTGATATTATTACTAGGATATAAAAATTTAGTCTAGGAAATGTTGAGCTACTGAATTACTCGCTCATTCGCTCCCGCTCTGAGTTTAACTAAATTAAATCTTATTACTAGGATATAAAAATATAGTCTAGGAAATGTTAAGCTACTGAATTACTCGCTCATTCGCTCCCGCTCTGAGTTTAACTAAATTAAATTTTATTACTAGGATATAAAGATAGAATTTAAAAAAGGGTGAGGTACTGATATTATTACTTGCATATAAAAATTTAGTCAAGGAAATGTTGAGCTACTAAATTACTCGCTCATTCGCTCCCGCTCTAAATTGAACTTAATTAAATCTTACTACTGGGATATAAAGAAAGAATATAGGAAATTTTGAGCTTCTGATATATTCGCTCATTCGCTCTCGCTCTGAGTTTATCTAAATTAAATCTTATTACTAGGATATAAAAATAAAGTCTAGGAAATGGTGAGTATAGGAATTGATTTATTCGCTCATTCGCTCTTGCTCTTAAATTATCTAAATTAAATCTTATTACTAGGATATAAAGATAGAATTTAGGAAATGTTGAGCTACTGATATAATCGCTCATTCGCTCTCTCTCTGAGTTTAACTAAATTAAATGTTATTACTAGGATATACAGATAGAATTGAGGATATGGTGAGGTACTGATATTATTACTAGGATATAAAAATTTAGTCTAGGAAATGTTGAGCTACTGAATTACTCGCTCAATCGCTCCCGCTCTGAGTTTAACTAAATTAAATGTTATTACTAGGATATAAAGAAAGAATTTAGGAAATGATAAAGTACTGATATTATTACTAGGATATAAAAATATAGTCTAGGAAATGTTAAGCTACTGAATTACTCGCTCATTCGCTCCCGCTCTGAGTTTAACTAAATTAAATCATATTACTAGGATATAAAGATAGAATTTAAAAAAGGGTGAGGTACTGATATTATTACTTGCATATAAAAATTTAGTCAAGGAAATGTTGAGCTACTAAATTACTCGCTCATTCGCTCCCGCTCTGAATTGAACTTAATTAAATCTTACTACTGGGATATAAAGAAAGAATATAGGAAATTTTGAGCTTCTGATATATTCGCTCATTCGCTCTCGCTCTGAGTTTAACTAAATTAAATCTTATTACTAGGATATAAAAATAAAGTCTAGGAAATGGTGAGTATAGGAATTGATTTATTCGCTCATTCGCTCTTGCTCTTAAATTATCTAAATTAAATCTTATTACTAGGATATAAAGATAGAATTTAGGAAATGTTGAGCTACTGATATAATCGCTCATTCGCTCTCTCTCTGAGTTTAACTAAATTAAATGTTATTACTAGAATATACAGATAGAATTTAGGAAATGGTGAGGTACTGATATTATTACTAGGATATAAAAATTTAGTCTAGGAAATGTTGAGCTACTGAATTACTCGCTCATTCGCTCCCGCTCTGAGTTTAACTAAATTAAATCTTATTACTAGGATATAAAAATATAGTCTAGGAAATGTTAAGCTATTGAATTACTCGCTCATTCGCTCCCGCTCTGAGTTTAACTAAATTAAATCATATTACTAGGATATAAAGATAGAATTTAAAAAAGGGTGAGGTACTGATATTATTACTTGCATATAAAAATTTAGTCAAGGAAATGTTGAGCTACTAAATTACTCGCTCAATCGCTCCCGCTCTGAATTGAACTTAATTAAATCTTACTACTGGGATATAAAGAAAGAATATAGGAAATTTTGAGCTTCTGATATATTCGCTCATTCGCTCTCGCTCTGAGTTTATCTAAATTAAATCTTATTACTAGGATATAAAAATAAAGTCTAGGAAATGGTGAGTATAGGAATTGATTTATTCGCTCATTCGCTCTTGCTCTTAAATTATCTAAATTAAATTTTATTACTAGGATATACAGATAGAATTGAGGATATGGTGAGGTACTGATATTATTACTAGGATATAAAAATTTAGTCTAGGAAATGTTGAGCTACTGAATTACTCGCTCAATCGCTCCCGCTCTGAGTTTAACTAAATTAAATGTTATTACTAGGATATAAAGAAAGAATTTAGGAAATGATAAAGTACTGATATTATTACTAGGATATTAAAATTGATTCTAGAAAATGTTGAGCTACTGAATTACTCGCTAATTCGCTCCTGCTCTGAGTTTAACTAAATTAAATCTTATTACCAGGATATAAAGATAGAATTTAGAAAATGGTGAGATACTGATATTATTACTTGCATATAAAAATTTAGTCAAGGAAATGTTGAGCTACTGAATTACTCGCTCATTCGCTCCTGCTCTGAGTTGAACTTAATTAAAACTTATTACTAGAATACAAAGATAGAATTTAGAAAATGGTGAGGTACAGATATTATTACTAGGATATAAGAATTTAGTATAGGAAATGTTGAGCTACTGAATTACTCGTTCATTCGCTCCAGCTCTGAGTTTAACTAAATAAAATCTTATTACTAGGATATAAAAATATAGTCTAGGAAATGTTAAGCTACTGAATTACTCGCTCATTCGCTCCCGCTCTGAGTTTAACTAAATTAAATCATATTACTAGGATATAAAGATAGAATTTAGAAAATGGTGAGGTACTGATATTATTACTTGCATATAAAAATTTAGTCTAGGAAATGTTGAGCTACTGAATTACTCGCTCATTCGCTCTCGCTCTGAGTTTAACTAAATTAAATGTTATTACTAGAATATACAGATAGAATTTAGGAAATGGTGAGGTACTGATATTATTACTAGGATATAAAAATTTAGTCTAGGAAATGTTGAGCTACTGAATTACTCGCTCATTCGCTCCCGCTCTGAGTTTAACTAAATTAAATCTTATTAATAGGATATAAAAATATAGTCTAGGAAATGTTAAGCTACTGAATTACTCGCTCATTCGCTCCCGCTCTGAGTTTAACTAAATTAAATTTTATTACTAGGATATAAAGATAGAATTTAAAAAAAGGTGAGGTACTGATATTATTACTTGCATATAAAAATTTAGTCAAGGAAATGTTGAGCTACTAAATTACTCGCTCATTCGCTCCCGCTCTGAATTGAACTTAATTAAATCTTACTACTGGGATATAAAGAAAGAATATAGGAAATTTTGAGCTTCTGATATATTCGCTCATTCGCTCTCGCTCTGAGTTTATCTAAATTAAATCTTATTACTAGGATATAAAAATAAAGTCTAGGAAATGGTGAGTATAGGAATTGATTTATTCGCTCATTCGCTCTTGCTCTTAAATTATCTAAATTAAATCTTATTACTAGGATATAAAGATAGAATTTAGGAAATGTTGAGCTACTGATATAATCGCTCATTCGCTCTCTCTCTGAGTTTAACTAAATTAAATGTTATTACTAGGATATACAGATAGAATTGAGGATATGGTGAGGTACTGATATTATTACTAGGATATAAAAATTTAGTCTAGGAAATGTTGAGCTACTGAATTACTCGCTCAATCGCTCCCGCTCTGAGTTTAACTAAATTAAATGTTATTACTAGGATATAAAGAAAGAATTTAGGAAATGATAAAGTACTGATATTATTACTAGGATATAAAAATATAGTCTAGGAAATGTTAAGCTACTGAATTACTCGCTCATTCGCTCCCGCTCTGAGTTTAACTAAATTAAATCATATTACTAGGATATAAAGATAGAATTTAAAAAAGGGTGAGGTACTGATATTATTACTTGCATATAAAAATTTAGTCAAGGAAATGTTGAGCTACTAAATTACTCGCTCATTCGCTCCCGCTCTGAATTGAACTTAATTAAATCTTACTACTGGGATATAAAGAAAGAATATAGGAAATTTTGAGCTTCTGATATATTCGCTCATTCGCTCTCGCTCTGAGTTTATCTAAATTAAATCTTATTACTAGGATATAAAAATAAAGTCTAGGAAATGGTGAGTATAGGAATTGATTTATTCGCTCATTCGCTCTTGCTCTTAAATTATCTAAATTAAATCTTATTACTAGGATATAAAGATAGAATTTAGGAAATGTTGAGCTACTGATATAATCGCTCATTCGCTCTCTCTCTGAGTTTAACTAAATTAAATGTTATTACTAGGATATACAGATAGAATTGAGGATATGGTGAGGTACTGATATTATTACTAGGATATAAAAATTTAGTCTAGGAAATGTTGAGCTACTGAATTACTCGCTCAATCGCTCCCGCTCTGAGTTTAACTAAATTAAATGTTATTACTAGGATATAAAGAAAGAATTTAGGAAATGATAAAGTACTGATATTATTACTAGGATATAAAAATATAGTCTAGGAAATGTTAAGCTACTGAATTACTCGCTCATTCGCTCCCGCTCTGAGTTTAACTAAATTAAATCATATTACTAGGATATAAAGATAGAATTTAAAAAAGGGTGAGGTACTGATATTATTACTTGCATATAAAAATTTAGTCAAGGAAATGTTGAGCTACTAAATTACTCGCTCATTCGCTCCCGCTCTGAATTGAACTTAATTAAATCTTACTACTGGGATATAAAGAAAGAATATAGGAAATTTTGAGCTTCTGATATATTCGCTCATTCGCTCTCGCTCTGAGTTTATCTAAACTAAATCTTATTACTAGGATATAAAAATAAAGTCTAGGAAATGGTGAGTATAGGAATTGATTTATTCGCTCATTCGCTCTTGCTCTTAAATTATCTAAATTAAATCTTATTACTAGGATATAAAGATAGAATTTAGGAAATGTTGAGCTACTGATATAATCGCTCATTCGCTCTCTCTCTGAGTTTAACTAAATTAAATGTTATTACTAGAATATACAGATAGAATTTAGGAAATGGTGAGGTACTGATATTATTACTAGGATATAAAAATTTAGTCTAGGAAATGTTGAGCTACTGAATTACTCGCTCATTCGCTCCCGCTCTGAGTTTAACTAAATTAAATCTTATTACTAGGATATAAAAATATAGTCTAGGAAATGTTAAGCTACTGAATTACTCGCTCATTCGCTCCCGCTCTGAGTTTAACTAAATTAAATCATATTACTAGGATATAAAGATAGAATTTAAAAAAGGGTGAGGTACTGATATTATTACTTGCATATAAAAATTTAGTCAAGGAAATGTTGAGCTACTAAATTACTCGCTCAATCGCTCCCGCTCTGAATTGAACTTAATTAAATCTTACTACTGGGATATAAAGAAAGAATATAGGAAATTTTGAGCTTCTGATATATTCGCTCATTCGCTCTCGCTCTGAGTTTATCTAAATTAAATCTTATTACTAGGATATAAAAATAAAGTCTAGGAAATGGTGAGTATAGGAATTGATTTATTCGCTCATTCGCTCTTGCTCTTAAATTATCTAAATTAAATTTTATTACTAGGATATACAGATAGAATTGAGGATATGGTGAGGTACTGATATTATTACTAGGATATAAAAATTTAGTCTAGGAAATGTTGAGCTACTGAATTACTCGCTCAATCGCTCCCGCTCTGAGTTTAACTAAATTAAATGTTATTACTAGGATATAAAGAAAGAATTTAGGAAATGATAAAGTACTGATATTATTACTAGGATATTAAAATTTATTCTAGAAAATGTTGAGCTACTGAATTACTCGCTAATTCGCTCCTGCTCTGAGTTTAACTAAATTAAATCTTATTACCAGAATATAAAGATAGAATTTAGAAAATGGTGAGGTACTGATATTATTACTTGCATATAAAAATTTAGTCAAGGAAATGTTGAGCTACTGAATTACTCGCTCATTCGCTCCTGCTCTGAGTTGAACTTAATTAAAACTTATTACTAGAATACAAAGATAGAATTTCGAAAATGGTGAGGTACAAATATTATTACTAGGATATAAGAATTTAGTCTAGGAAATGTTGAGCTACTGAATTACTCGTTCATTCGCTCCAGCTCTGAGTTTAACTAAATAAAATCTTATTACTAGGATATAAAGAAAGAATTTAGGAAATGATAAAGTACTGATATTATTACTAGGATATAAAAATATAGTCTAGGAAATGTTGAGCTACTGAATTACTCGCTCAATCGCTCCCGCTCTGAGTTTAACTAAATTAAATGTTATTACTAGGATATAAAGAAAGAATTTAGGAAATGATAAAGTACTGATATTATTACTAGGATATTAAAATTGATTCTAGAAAATGTTGAGCTACTGAATTACTCGCTAATTCGCTCCTGCTCTGAGTTTAACTAAATTAAATCTTATTACCAGGATATAAAGATAGAATTTAGAAAATGGTGAGATACTGATATTATTACTTGCATATAAAAATTTAGTCAAGGAAATGTTGAGCTACTGAATTACTCGCTCATTCGCTCCTGCTCTGAGTTGAACTTAATTAAAACTTATTACTAGAATACAAAGATAGAATTTAGAAAATGGTGAGGTACAGATATTATTACTAGGATATAAGAATTTAGTATAGGAAATGTTGAGCTACTGAATTACTCGTTCATTCGCTCCAGCTCTGAGTTTAACTAAATAAAATCTTATTACTAGGATATAAAAATATAGTCTAGGAAATGTTAAGCTACTGAATTACTCGCTCATTCGCTCCCGCTCTGAGTTTAACTAAATTAAATCATATTACTAGGATATAAAGATAGAATTTAGAAAATGGTGAGGTACTGATATTATTACTTGCATATAAAAATTTAGTCTAGGAAATGTTGAGCTACTGAATTACTCGCTCATTCGCTCTCGCTCTGAGTTTATCTAAATTAAATGTTATTACTAGAATATACAGATAGAATTTAGGAAATGGTGAGGTACTGATATTATTACTAGGATATAAAAATTTAGTCTAGGAAATGTTGAGCTACTGAATTACTCGCTCATTCGCTCCCGCTCTGAGTTTAACTAAATTAAATCTTATTAATAGGATATAAAAATATAGTCTAGGAAATGTTAAGCTACTGAATTACTCGCTCATTCGCTCCCGCTCTGAGTTTAACTAAATTAAATTTTATTACTAGGATATAAAGATAGAATTTAAAAAAAGGTGAGGTACTGATATTATTACTTGCATATAAAAATTTAGTCAAGGAAATGTTGAGCTACTAAATTACTCGCTCATTCGCTCCTGTGGTATCTATCTAGATATACACATGTTTAGTGCCATCATAATATAAAAACCACACCAGTAACGATAATAGAGTAGTCTTATATCAACATTCGAGCGTTTCATTTCCCTCGTCCTTATATGGCGACCCTGCCAGCGCAGTATGCGCATCGGTAACGCGAGTTGCTTTAATTTAAATTACCGACACGTGTAAATTCAAACTCGCCAAAGTTCAAAGTTAACAATTGTCACTGTAGTTTAAAATATGTGTAATTCGAAAGTAGAAAAGGAGGACATTTTTATAAACATATATAAAAGAATTGAAATTCCATGCGTCCACCACAAACATTCTTTTACTTATAATATTACTGTTGATGAGTCTGTTTATCATCTACGCTGTATGGAGAGTATACCGAAAAATGCATCATCGCTGGGTCCAGCAGGGTATACATCAATATGTACTTCGTGGATCGTTCAGACGTCAACGGGCTACCCTACACGGTTCTCCAGCTGTTGCTGAACAAGAAACATAAATTGAAGTGATTTTGGATTGGAGCCGCGTCTAAAAATTGTTAATATTCAAGAAAGAAAAATTTGTGATTTGTCCAAACAGTGCGCGAGTAACGTGACTCCAGAATGCAGAACATGCCTATATAAGGGATGCAACGCAGAGACGGACTTTGATAGTTTTATATAATTATAATAATACATATTATGTAGCAATATATTTGTAGTAACTAGATAATTAGTGTTAAAGTATTCATATTATTTTTGTATAACTTCAAAATACGTAATTAGTAATAATGAATTTTAGTAATATGTATAATTTTTATATTTTGATATGGCAGATGATTTAAAAATATTGTGCCAAGAGTTAAAATTGATTAAAGAATACTTAAGGAAAATTGGTCCTGAGCGTAGAAAGGGTAACATTTACATTGTTAAGTTAAGCGAAGCAAATAGTTTGTATAGCCAATATTTAACATTAAATTCTTATTTGCAAAAAGAAGTAAATTGTGGTAATATTAGTGCTAGCGATAGTGAGTTGATTGTCGATTATTCACAGCAATTTCTTTCATTGTATAAAGATATTGTTAGATACTCTTCAACGCCATCCGATTCGAAAGAATTTATTAGTAATTCAGGTCAGACTATAGAAACTATAAACATGGAAAAATTTGTTTTAAAAGTTGCTCTGAGTTTGTTACCGGTTATGAATGACGACGTATCTGTAACTAAACAGTTAATAGATTCCGTTGAATATTATGAAACCACCCTTACTGCCGATTCTAAGCCCCAATTAATAAATTTTGTGTTAAAAAATCGTTTATCGCAATCAGCAAAACTTAAATTACATCCAAGCTATTCTAGTATTTCAGACTTAATTCATGATATGAAAAAAGAGCTTTTGCCGAAAAAATCTGCTACGGCCATCCAAACACGGTTGCTGAATTTTAAGCAGAATGAGTTGACCATCGAAGAATACGGTAAGCAAATCACTGAAATGTTTGTTGACTTAACTATTTCACAGGCAGATAACGACCCAGAGACTTATAAGGTGCTTAAGCCCTTAAATGAAAAGCAAGCAATCAAACGATTTGCTGATGGACTGCGAAATCGTAGAACCGGGACTATAATTACAGCGCGTAACTTTACATCTTTAAAAGACGCTATTCAATCTGCATTCGATGAGGAGTTGCCATCCACTTCTAATTCCAATTTGATGACCATAAATAAAAAAGTTTCCTGTTTTCGAAATTCCAGGGGACGTTATAATTACCGAGGTGATCAATATCGAGGGTACCGTGCCCACCCGCAGCACGGCGGTGGTATGAGCAGAGGCCAACAGCCAACGTGGCGTGGCACTCAGCGAGGTAGATCATGGCGTGGCACTCAGCGAGGTAGATCATGGCGTGGCACTCAGCGAGGTAGATCATGGCGTGGTAATTCCCGCCCGTACCAGAATAGAGGTATGAAAAATGGAAACAATAGCTTAAACGTTGGGCAAAATCAAGGTTATGTAAACATCATCGATCGAAATAATTCACAGTCCCAACCCACCCCATCTGTTGATAATAATAATCAGTTTTTTCGTGAGTAAAGGTCATATATTTTCATGTAATAATCATTCGCGTTTAGTTCAATTTACTTTTAACAATTGTTTTACTTCACATTGTTTAATTGACACCGGCGCATCAATTTCCGCGCTAGAATCGAAACTTGTTTATACTTATAACATTCCATTCCATAAAGAGAAATTTGAGTTTAGCGGAATTGGAGGTAGTGTTGAAGCAATCGGATATGTCTTTCTTAATTTGGAAGTGCCCCAAGGATCTATTAAACATAAATTCTTTGTATTTGATACTCTACCTACTAAAGTTCCTGCTATAATTGGCGATGACTTTTGCAAAAAGTATGCGGTGATAATTGATTATGAAAACAATTATTTTTCATTGATTAATTCAAATAATGATCGAATTTATTTACCTACTTTTAGTAATATTAATAATGAGGTTTTGTATATTCCGTCGCGATCGGAATCTATACATTTTATAAATACTGATATGAAAGATGATTGTGTGGTATGTTCGAAAGAGTTATCGGAAGGTGTTTACTTAGCCAGTATGTTAGTAAGTCCAATTAGAGGGAAAATACCGATTCGAATAATAAATACAACCGACAGAGATTTTTGTTTGGGTGACGTAAGCCCTAACATTTATAGTGCGAGTGAGTATAATATATGTATGTTTGGAAAATCGAATAAGAATTCGGAACGCGTAAAAGAATTATTTTCTATTTTAAAATTACACGAATATCTAAAGGGGGAAGAACAGGTATCAATCGAAAACATATGTGCGAAATACTGTGATATCTTTTATTTACCCGGAGACAACTTGACTGTGACTGATATCTATAAACATACAATTACATTAAAACCCAATGTAGATCCAGTCTATGTAAAACCATACAGATTACCCCATTCTCAAAAAGTAGAAATAAAAAGGCAATTAGATAAAATGTTAAATCAAGGAATTATTGAACCTTGTAAGAGTGAATGGTCAAGTCCCATTCTACTAGTACCTAAAAAATCGGAAAGTAACGATAAAAAATGGAGATTAGTAATCGATTATCGTAAATTAAATAATTCCATAGTTGATGATAAGTTTCCTTTGCCGAATATTACAGAAATACTCGACTCTCTTTCAGGTTGTATATATTATACACATTTAGACTTAAATCAAGGTTTCTATAATGTAGAATTAGATCCAAATAGCCGTAGGTATACAGCATTCTGTTCTGGTCAATACCAGATGACCAGAATGCCAATGGGTCTTAAAACTCTGCTCTGAATTGAACTTAATTAAATCTTACTACTGGGATATAAAGAAAGAATATAGGAAATTTTGAGCTTCTGATATATTCGCTCATTCGCTCTCGCTCTGAGTTTATCTAAATTAAATCTTATTACTAGGATATAAAAATAAAGTCTAGGAAATGGTGAGTATAGGAATTGATTTATTCGCTCATTCGCTCTTGCTCTTAAATTATCTAAATTAAATCTTATTACTAGGATATAAAGATAGAATTTAGGAAATGTTGAGCTACTGATATAATCGCTCATTCGCTCTCTCTCTGAGTTTAACTAAATTAAATGTTATTACTAGGATATACAGATAGAATTGAGGATATGGTGAGGTACTGATATTATTACTAGGATATAAAAATTTAGTCTAGGAAATGTTGAGCTACTGAATTACTCGCTCATTCGCTCCCGCTCTGAGTTTAACTAAATTAAATCTTATTACTAGGATATAAAGAAAGAATATAGGAAATTTTGAGCTTCTGATATATTCGCTCATTCGCTCTCGCTCTGAGTTTATCTAAACTAAATCTTATTACTAGGATATAAAAATAAAGTCTAGGAAATGGTGAGTATAGGAATTGATTTATTCGCTCATTCGCTCTTGCTCTTAAATTATCTAAATTAAATCTTATTACTAGGATATAAAGATAGAATTTAGGAAATGTTGAGCTACTGATATAATCGCTCATTCGCTCTCTCTCTGAGTTTAACTAAATTAAATGTTATTACTAGAATATACAGATAGAATTTAGGAAATGGTGAGGTACTGATATTATTACTAGGATATAAAAATTTAGTCTAGGAAATGTTGAGCTACTGAATTACTCGCTCATTCGCTCCCGCTCTGAGTTTAACTAAATTAAATCTTATTACTAGGATATAAAAATATAGTCTAGGAAATGTTAAGCTACTGAATTACTCGCTCATTCGCTCCCGCTCTGAGTTTAACTAAATTAAATCATATTACTAGGATATAAAGATAGAATTTAAAAAAGGGTGAGGTACTGATATTATTACTTGCATATAAAAATTTAGTCAAGGAAATGTTGAGCTACTAAATTACTCGCTCAATCGCTCCCGCTCTGAATTGAACTTAATTAAATCTTACTACTGGGATATAAAGAAAGAATATAGGAAATTTTGAGCTTCTGATATATTCGCTCATTCGCTCTCGCTCTGAGTTTATCTAAATTAAATCTTATTACTAGGATATAAAAATAAAGTCTAGGAAATGGTGAGTATAGGAATTGATTTATTCGCTCATTCGCTCTTGCTCTTAAATTATCTAAATTAAATTTTATTACTAGGATATACAGATAGAATTGAGGATATGGTGAGGTACTGATATTATTACTAGGATATAAAAATTTAGTCTAGGAAATGTTGAGCTACTGAATTACTCGCTCAATCGCTCCCGCTCTGAGTTTAACTAAATTAAATGTTATTACTAGGATATAAAGAAAGAATTTAGGAAATGATAAAGTACTGATATTATTACTAGGATATTAAAATTTATTCTAGAAAATGTTGAGCTACTGAATTACTCGCTAATTCGCTCCTGCTCTGAGTTTAACTAAATTAAATCTTATTACCAGGATATAAAGATAGAATTTAGAAAATGGTGAGGTACTGATATTATTACTTGCATATAAAAATTTAGTCAAGGAAATGTTGAGCTACTGAATTACTCGCTCATTCGCTCCTGCTCTGAGTTGAACTTAATTAAAACTTATTACTAGAATACAAAGATAGAATTTCGAAAATGGTGAGGTACAAATATTATTACTAGGATATAAGAATTTAGTCTAGGAAATGTTGAGCTACTGAATTACTCGTTCATTCGCTCCAGCTCTGAGTTTAACTAAATAAAATCTTATTACTAGGATATAAAGAAAGAATTTAGGAAATGATAAAGTACTGATATTATTACTAGGATATAAAAATATAGTCTAGGAAATGTTAAGCTACTGAATTACTCGCTCATTCGCTCCCGCTCCGAGTTTAACTAAATTAAATCATATTACTAGGATATAAAGATAGAATTTAAAAAAGGGTGAGGTACTGATATTATTACTTGCATATAAAAATTTAGTCAAGGAAATGTTGAGCTACTAAATTACTCGCTCATTCGCTCCCGCTCTGAATTGAACTTAATTAAATCTTACTACTGGGATATAAAGAAAGAATATAGGAAATTTTGAGCTTCTGATATATTCGCTCATTCGCTCTCGCTCTGAGTTTATCTAAACTAAATCTTATTACTCGGATATAAAAATAAAGTCTAGGAAATGGTGAGTATAGGAATTGATTTATTCGCTCATTCGCTCTTGCTCTTAAATTATCTAAATTAAATCTTATTACTAGGATATAAAGATAGAATTTAGGAAATGTTGAGCTACTGATATAATCGCTCATTCGCTCTCTCTCTGAGTTTAACTAAATTAAATGTTATTACTAGGATATACAGATAGAATTGAGGATATGGTGAGGTACTGATATTATTACTAGGATATAAAAATTTAGTCTAGGAAATGTTGAGCTACTGAATTACTCGCTCAATCGCTCCCGCTCTGAGTTTAACTAAATTAAATGTTATTACTAGGATATAAAGAAAGAATTTAGGAAATGATAAAGTACTGATATTATTACTAGGATATTAAAATTGATTCTAGAAAATGTTGAGCTACTGAATTACTCGCTAATTCGCTCCTGCTCTGAGTTTAACTAAATTAAATCTTATTACCAGGATATAAAGATAGAATTTAGAAAATGGTGAGGTACTGATATTATTACTTGCATATAAAAATTTAGTCAAGGAAATGTTGAGCTACTGAATTACTCGCTCATTCGCTCCTGCTCTGAGTTGAACTTAATTAAAACTTATTACTAGAATACAAAGATAGAATTTAGAAAATGGTGAGGTACAGATATTATTACTAGGATATAAGAATTTAGTATAGGAAATGTTGAGCTACTGAATTACTCGTTCATTCGCTCCAGCTCTGAGTTTAACTAAATAAAATCTTATTACTAGGATATAAAAATATAGTCTAGGAAATGTTAAGCTACTGAATTACTCGCTCATTCGCTCCCGCTCTGAGTTTAACTAAATTAAATCATATTACTAGGATATAAAGATAGAATTTAGAAAATGGTGAGGTACTGATATTATTACTTGCATATAAAAATTTAGTCTAGGAAATGTTGAGCTACTGAATTACTCGCTCATTCGCTCTCGCTCTGAGTTTATCTAAATTAAATGTTATTACTAGAATATACAGATAGAATTTAGGAAATGGTGAGGTACTGATATTATTACTAGGATATAAAAATTTAGTCTAGGAAATGTTGAGCTACTGAATTACTCGCTCATTCGCTCCCGCTCTGAGTTTAACTAAATTAAATCTTATTAATAGGATATAAAAATATAGTCTAGGAAATGTTAAGCTACTGAATTACTCGCTCATTCGCTCCCGCTCTGAGTTTAACTAAATTAAATTTTATTACTAGGATATAAAGATAGAATTTAAAAAAAGGTGAGGTACTGATATTATTACTTGCATATAAAAATTTAGTCAAGGAAATGTTGAGCTACTAAATTACTCGCTCATTCGCTCCCGCTCTGAATTGAACTTAATTAAATCTTACTACTGGGATATAAAGAAAGAATATAGGAAATTTTGAGCTTCTGATATATTCGCTCATTCGCTCTCGCTCTGAGTTTATCTAAATTAAATCTTATTACTAGGATATAAAAATAAAGTCTAGGAAATGGTGAGTATAGGAATTGATTTATTCGCTCATTCGCTCTTGCTCTTAAATTATCTAAATTAAATCTTATTACTAGGATATAAAGATAGAATTTAGGAAATGTTGAGCTACTGATATAATCTCTCATTCGCTCTCTCTCTGAGTTTAACTAAATTAAATGTTATTACTAGGATATACAGATAGAATTGAGGATATGGTGAGGTACTGATATTATTACTAGGATATAAAAATTTAGTCTAGGAAATGTTGAGCTACTGAATTACTCGCTCATTCGCTCCCGCTCTGAGTTTAACTAAATTAAATCTTATTACTAGGATATAAAAATATAGTCTAGGAAATGTTAAGCTACTGAATTACTCGCTCATTCGCTCCCGCTCTGAGTTTAACTAAATTAAATCATATTACTAGGATATAAAGATAGAATTTAAAAAAGGGTGAGGTACTGATATTATTACTTGCATATAAAAATTTAGTCAAGGAAATGTTGAGCTACTAAATTACTCGCTCATTCGCTCCCGCTCTGAATTGAACTTAATTAAATCTTACTACTGGGATATAAAGAAAGAATATAGGAAATTTTGAGCTTCTGATATATTCGCTCATTCGCTCTCGCTCTGAGTTTATCTAAACTAAATCTTATTACTAGGATATAAAAATAAAGTCTAGGAAATGGTGAGTATAGGAATTGATTTATTCGCTCATTCGCTCTTGCTCTTAAATTATCTAAATTAAATTTTATTACTAGGATATAAAGATAGAATTTAGGAAATGTTGAGCTACTGATATAATCGCTCATTCGCTCTCTCTCTGAGTTTAACTAAATTAAATGTTATTACTAGGATATACAGATAGAATTGAGGATATGGTGAGGTACTGATATTATTACTAGGATATAAAAATTTAGTCTAGGAAATGTTGAGCTACTGAATTACTCGCTCAATCGCTCCCGCTCTGAGTTTAACTAAATTAAATGTTATTACTAGGATATAAAGAAAGAATTTAGGAAATGATAAAGTACTGATATTATTACTAGGATATTAAAATTTATTCTAGAAAATGTTGAGCTACTGAATTACTCGCTAATTCGCTCCTGCTCTGAGTTTAACTAAATTAAATCTTATTACCAGGATATAAAGATAGAATTTAGAAAATGGTGAGGTACTGATATTATTACTTGCATATAAAAATTTAGTCAAGGAAATATTGAGCTACTGAATTACTCGCTCATTCGCTCCTGCTCTGAGTTGAACTTAATTAAAACTTATTACTAGAATACAAAGATAGAATTTAGAAAATGGTGAGGTACAGATATTATTACTAGGATATAAGAATTTAGTCTAGGAAATGTTGAGCTACTGAATTACTCGTTCATTCGCTCCAGCTCTGAGTTTAACTAAATAAAATCTTATTACTAGGATATAAAAATATAGTCTAGGAAATGTTAAGCTACTGAATTACTCGCTCATTCGCTCCCGCTCTGAGTTTAACTAAATTAAATCATATTACTAGGATATAAAGAAAGAATTTAGGAAATGATAAAGTACTGATATTATTACTAGGATATTAAAATTTATTCTAGAAAATGTTGAGCTACTCGCTCTGAGTTTATCTAAATTAAATGTTATTACTAGAATATACAGGTAGAATTTAGGAATTGTCGAGGTACTGATATTATTACTAGGATATAAAAATTTAGTCTAGGAAATGTTGAGCTACTGAATTACTCGCTCATTCGCTCCCGCTCTGAGTTTAACTAAATTAAATCTTATTAATAGGATATAAAAATATAGTCTAGGAAATGTTAAGCTACTGAATTACTCGCTCATTCGCTCCCGCTCTGAGTTTAACTAAATTAAATTTTATTACTAGGATATAAAGATAGAATTTAAAAAAGGGTGAGGTACTGATATTATTACTTGCATATAAAAATTTAGTCAAGGAAATGTTGAGCTACTAAATTACTCGCTCATTCGCTCCCGCTCTGAATTGAACTTAATTAAATCTTACTACTGGGATATAAAGAAAGAATATAGGAAATTTTGAGCTTCTGATATATTCGCTCATTCGCTCTCGCTCTGAGTTTATCTAAATTAAATCTTATTACTAGGATATAAAAATAAAGTCTAGGAAATGGTGAGTATAGGAATTGATTTATTCGCTCATTCGCTCTTGCTCTTAAATTATCTAAATTAAATCTTATTACTAGGATATAAAGATAGAATTTAGGAAATGTTGAGCTACTGATATAATCGCTCATTCGCTCTCTCTCTGAGTTTAACTAAATTAAATGTTATTACTAGGATATACAGATAGAATTGAGGATATGGTGAGGTACTGATATTATTACTAGGATATAAAAATATAGTCTAGGAAATGTTGAGCTACTGAATTACTCGCTCATTCGCTCCCGCTCTGAGTTTAACTAAATTAAATCTTATTACTAGGATATAAAAATATAGTCTAGGAAATGTTAAGCTACTGAATTACTCGCTCATTCGCTCCCGCTCTGAGTTTAACTAAATTAAATCTTATTACTAGGATATAAAGATAGAATTTAGAAAAGGGTGAGGTACTGATATTATTACTTGCATATAAAAATTTAGTCAAGGAAATGTTGAGCTACTAAATTACTCGCTCATTCGCTCCCGCTCTGAATTGAACTTAATTAAATCTTACTACTGGGATATAAAGAAAGAATATAGGAAATTTTGAGCTTCTGATATATTCGCTCATTCGCTCTCGCTCTGAGTTTATCTAAACTAAATCTTATTACTAGGATATAAAAATAAAGTCTAGGAAATGGTGAGTATAGGAATTGATTTATTCGCTCATTCGCTCTTGCTCTTAAATTATCTAAATTAAATTTTATTACTAGGATATAAAGATAGAATTTAGGAAATGTTGAGCTACTGATATAATCGCTCATTCGCTCTCTCTCTGAGTTTAACTAAATTAAATGTTATTACTAGGATATACAGATAGAATTGAGGATATGGTGAGGTACTGATATTATTACTAGGATATAAAAATTTAGTCTAGGAAATGTTGAGCTACTGAATTACTCGCTCAATCGCTCCCGCTCTGAGTTTAACTAAATTAAATGTTATTACTAGGATATAAAGAAAGAATTTAGGAAATGATAAAGTACTGATATTATTACTAGGATATTAAAATTTATTCTAGAAAATGTTGAGCTACTCGCTCTGAGTTTATCTAAATTAAATGTTATTACTAGAATATACAGGTAGAATTTAGGAATTGTCGAGGTACTGATATTATTAATAGGATATAAAAATTTAGTCTAGGAAATGTTGAGCTACTGAATTACTCGCTCATTCGCTCCCGCTCTGAGTTTAACTAAATTAAATCTTATTAATAGGATATAAAAATATAGTCTAGGAAATGTTAAGCTACTGAATTACTCGCTCATTCGCTCCCGCTCTGAGTTTAACTAAATTAAATTTTATTACCAGGATATAAAGATAGAATTTAGAAAATGGCGAGGTACTGATATTATTACTTGCATATAAAAATTTAGTCAAGGAAATGTTGAGCTACTAAATTACTCGCTCATTCGCTCCTGCTCTGAGTTGAACTTAATTAAAACTTATTACTAGAATACAAAGATAGAATTTAGAAAATGGTAAGGTACAGATATTATTACTAGGATATAAGAATTTAGTCTAGGAAATGTTGAGCTACTGAATTACTCGTTCATTCGCTCCAGCTCTGAGTTTAACTAAATAAAATCTTATTACTAGGATATAAAAATATAGTCTAGGAAATGTTAAGCTACTGAATTACTCGCTCATTCGCTCCCGCTCTGAGTTTAACTAAATTAAATCTTATTACTAGGATATAAAGATAGAATTAAGAAAATGGTGAGGTACTGATATTATTACTTGCATATAAAAATTTAGTCTAGGAAATGTTGAGCTACTAAATTACTCGCTCATTCGCTCCCGCTCTGAATTGAACTTAATTAAATCTTACTACTGGGATATAAAGAAAGAATATAGGAAATTTTGAGCTTCTGATATATTCGCTCATTCGCTCTCGCTCTGAGTTTATCTAAATTAAATCTTATTACTAGGATATAAAAATAAAGTCTAGGAAATGGTGAGTATAGGAATTGATTTATTCGCTCATTCGCTCTTGCTCTTAAATTATCTAAATTAAATCTTATTACTAGGATATAAAGATAGAATTTAGGAAATGTTGAGCTACTGATATAATCGCTCATTCGCTCTCTCTCTGAGTTTAACTAAATTAAATGTTATTACTAGGATATAAAAATTTAGTCTAGGAAATGTTGAGCTACTGAATTACTCGCTCAATCGCTCCCGCTCTGAGTTTAACTAAATTAAATGTTATTACTAGGATATAAAGAAAGAATTTAGGAAATGATAAAGTACTGATATTATTACTAGGATATTAAAATTTATTCTAGAAAATGTTGAGCTACTGAATTACTCGCTAATTCGCTCCTGCTCTGAGTTTAACTAAATTAAATCTTATTACCAGGATATAAAGATAGAATTTAGAAAATGGTGAGGTACTGATATTATTACTTGCATATAAAAATTTAGTCAAGGAAATGTTGAGCTACTGAATTACTCGCTCATTCGCTCCTGCTCTGAGTTGAACTTAATTAAAACTTATTACTAGAATACAAAGATAGAATTTCGAAAATGGTGAGGTACAAATATTATTACTAGGATATAAGAATTTAGTCTAGGAAATGTTGAGCTACTGAATTACTCGTTCATTCGCTCCAGCTCTGAGTTTAACTAAATAAAATCTTATTACTAGGATATAAAGAAAGAATTTAGGAAATGATAAAGTACTGATATTATTACTAGGATATAAAAATATAGTCTAGGAAATGTTAAGCTACTGAATTACTCGCTCATTCGCTCCCGCTCCGAGTTTAACTAAATTAAATCATATTACTAGGATATAAAGATAGAATTTAAAAAAGGGTGAGGTACTGATATTATTACTTGCATATAAAAATTTAGTCAAGGAAATGTTGAGCTACTAAATTACTCGCTCATTCGCTCCCGCTCTGAATTGAACTTAATTAAATCTTACTACTGGGATATAAAGAAAGAATATAGGAAATTTTGAGCTTCTGATATATTCGCTCATTCGCTCTCGCTCTGAGTTTATCTAAACTAAATCTTATTACTCGGATATAAAAATAAAGTCTAGGAAATGGTGAGTATAGGAATTGATTTATTCGCTCATTCGCTCTTGCTCTTAAATTATCTAAATTAAATCTTATTACTAGGATATAAAGATAGAATTTAGGAAATGTTGAGCTACTGATATAATCGCTCATTCGCTCTCTCTCTGAGTTTAACTAAATTAAATGTTATTACTAGGATATACAGATAGAATTGAGGATATGGTGAGGTACTGATATTATTACTAGGATATAAAAATTTAGTCTAGGAAATGTTGAGCTACTGAATTACTCGCTCAATCGCTCCCGCTCTGAGTTTAACTAAATTAAATGTTATTACTAGGATATAAAGAAAGAATTTAGGAAATGATAAAGTACTGATATTATTACTAGGATATTAAAATTGATTCTAGAAAATGTTGAGCTACTGAATTACTCGCTAATTCGCTCCTGCTCTGAGTTTAACTAAATTAAATCTTATTACCAGGATATAAAGATAGAATTTAGAAAATGGTGAGGTACTGATATTATTACTTGCATATAAAAATTTAGTCAAGGAAATGTTGAGCTACTGAATTACTCGCTCATTCGCTCCTGCTCTGAGTTGAACTTAATTAAAACTTATTACTAGAATACAAAGATAGAATTTAGAAAATGGTGAGGTACAGATATTATTACTAGGATATAAGAATTTAGTATAGGAAATGTTGAGCTACTGAATTACTCGTTCATTCGCTCCAGCTCTGAGTTTAACTAAATAAAATCTTATTACTAGGATATAAAAATATAGTCTAGGAAATGTTAAGCTACTGAATTACTCGCTCATTCGCTCCCGCTCTGAGTTTAACTAAATTAAATCATATTACTAGGATATAAAGATAGAATTTAGAAAATGGTGAGGTACTGATATTATTACTTGCATATAAAAATTTAGTCTAGGAAATGTTGAGCTACTGAATTACTCGCTCATTCGCTCTCGCTCTGAGTTTATCTAAATTAAATGTTATTACTAGAATATACAGATAGAATTTAGGAAATGGTGAGGTACTGATATTATTACTAGGATATAAAAATTTAGTCTAGGAAATGTTGAGCTACTGAATTACTCGCTCATTCGCTCCCGCTCTGAGTTTAACTAAATTAAATCTTATTAATAGGATATAAAAATATAGTCTAGGAAATGTTAAGCTACTGAATTACTCGCTCATTCGCTCCCGCTCTGAGTTTAACTAAATTAAATTTTATTACTAGGATATAAAGATAGAATTTAAAAAAAGGTGAGGTACTGATATTATTACTTGCATATAAAAATTTAGTCAAGGAAATGTTGAGCTACTAAATTACTCGCTCATTCGCTCCCGCTCTGAATTGAACTTAATTAAATCTTACTACTGGGATATAAAGAAAGAATATAGGAAATTTTGAGCTTCTGATATATTCGCTCATTCGCTCTCGCTCTGAGTTTATCTAAATTAAATCTTATTACTAGGATATAAAAATAAAGTCTAGGAAATGGTGAGTATAGGAATTGATTTATTCGCTCATTCGCTCTTGCTCTTAAATTATCTAAATTAAATCTTATTACTAGGATATAAAGATAGAATTTAGGAAATGTTGAGCTACTGATATAATCGCTCATTCGCTCTCTCTCTGAGTTTAACTAAATTAAATGTTATTACTAGGATATACAGATAGAATTGAGGATATGGTGAGGTACTGATATTATTACTAGGATATAAAAATTTAGTCTAGGAAATGTTGAGCTACTGAATTACTCGCTCATTCGCTCCCGCTCTGAGTTTAACTAAATTAAATCTTATTACTAGGATATAAAAATATAGTCTAGGAAATGTTAAGCTACTGAATTACTCGCTCATTCGCTCCCGCTCTGAGTTTAACTAAATTAAATCATATTACTAGGATATAAAGATAGAATTTAAAAAAGGGTGAGGTACTGATATTATTACTTGCATATAAAAATTTAGTCAAGGAAATGTTGAGCTACTAAATTACTCGCTCATTCGCTCCCGCTCTGAATTGAACTTAATTAAATCTTACTACTGGGATATAAAGAAAGAATATAGGAAATTTTGAGCTTCTGATATATTCGCTCATTCGCTCTCGCTCTGAGTTTATCTAAACTAAATCTTATTACTAGGATATAAAAATAAAGTCTAGGAAATGGTGAGTATAGGAATTGATTTATTCGCTCATTCGCTCTTGCTCTTAAATTATCTAAATTAAATTTTATTACTAGGATATAAAGATAGAATTTAGGAAATGTTGAGCTACTGATATAATCGCTCATTCGCTCTCTCTCTGAGTTTAACTAAATTAAATGTTATTACTAGGATATACAGATAGAATTGAGGATATGGTGAGGTACTGATATTATTACTAGGATATAAAAATTTAGTCTAGGAAATGTTGAGCTACTGAATTACTCGCTCAATCGCTCCCGCTCTGAGTTTAACTAAATTAAATGTTATTACTAGGATATAAAGAAAGAATTTAGGAAATGATAAAGTACTGATATTATTACTAGGATATTAAAATTTATTCTAGAAAATGTTGAGCTACTCGCTCTGAGTTTATCTAAATTAAATGTTATTACTAGAATATACAGGTAGAATTTAGGAATTGTCGAGGTACTGATATTATTAATAGGATATAAAAATTTAGTCTAGGAAATGTTGAGCTACTGAATTACTCGCTCATTCGCTCCCGCTCTGAGTTTAACTAAATTAAATCTTATTAATAGGATATAAAAATATAGTCTAGGAAATGTTAAGCTACTGAATTACTCGCTCATTCGCTCCCGCTCTGAGTTTAACTAAATTAAATTTTATTACCAGGATATAAAGATAGAATTTAGAAAATGGCGAGGTACTGATATTATTACTTGCATATAAAAATTTAGTCAAGGAAATGTTGAGCTACTAAATTACTCGCTCATTCGCTCCTGCTCTGAGTTGAACTTAATTAAAACTTATTACTAGAATACAAAGATAGAATTTAGAAAATGGTAAGGTACAGATATTATTACTAGGATATAAGAATTTAGTCTAGGAAATGTTGAGCTACTGAATTACTCGCTCATTCGCTCCAGCTCTGAGTTTAACTAAATAAAATCTTATTACTAGGATATAAAAATATAGTCTAGGAAATGTTAAGCTACTGAATTACTCGCTCATTCGCTCCCGCTCTGAGTTTAACTAAATTAAATCTTATTACTAGGATATAAAGATAGAATTAAGAAAATGGTGAGGTACTGATATTATTACTTGCATATAAAAATTTAGTCTAGGAAATGTTGAGCTACTAAATTACTCGCTCATTCGCTCCCGCTCTGAATTGAACTTAATTAAATCTTACTACTGGGATATAAAGAAAGAATATAGGAAATTTTGAGCTTCTGATATATTCGCTCATTCGCTCTCGCTCTGAGTTTATCTAAATTAAATCTTATTACTAGGATATAAAAATAAAGTCTAGGAAATGGTGAGTATAGGAATTGATTTATTCGCTCATTCGCTCTTGCTCTTAAATTATCTAAATTAAATCTTATTACTAGGATATAAAGATAGAATTTAGGAAATGTTGAGCTACTGATATAATCGCTCATTCGCTCTCTCTCTGAGTTTAACTAAATTAAATGTTATTACTAGGATATAAAAATTTAGTCTAGGAAATGTTGAGCTACTGAATTACTCGCTCAATCGCTCCCGCTCTGAGTTTAACTAAATTAAATGTTATTACTAGGATATAAAGAAAGAATTTAGGAAATGATAAAGTACTGATATTATTACTAGGATATTAAAATTTATTCTAGAAAATGTTGAGCTACTGAATTACTCGCTAATTCGCTCCTGCTCTGAGTTTAACTAAATTAAATCTTATTACCAGGATATAAAGATAGAATTTAGAAAATGGCGAGGTACTGATATTATTACTTGCATATAAAAATTTAGTCAAGGAAATGTTGAGCTACTGAATTACTCGCTCATTCGCTCCTGCTCTGAGTTGAACTAAATTAAAACTTATTACTAGAATACAAAGATAGAATTTAGAAAATGGTAAGGTACAGATATTATTACTAGGATATAAGAATTTAGTCTAGGAAATGTTGAGCTACTGAATTACTCGTTCATTCGCACCAGCTCTGAGTTTAACTAAATAAAATCTTATTACTAGGATATAAAAATATAGTCTAGGAAATGTTAAGCTACTGAATTACTCGCTCATTCGCTCCCGCTCTGAGTTTAACTAAATTAAATCTTATTACTAGGATATAAATATAGAATTTAGAAAATAGTGAGGTACTGATATTATTACTTGCATATAAAAATTTAGTCTTGGAAATGTTGAGCTACTGAATTACTCGCTCATTCGCTCTCGCTCTGAGTTTAACTAAATAAAATCTTATTACTAGGATATAAAAATATAGTCTAGGAAATGTTAAGCTACTGAATTACTCACTCATCGCTCCCGCTCTGAGTTTAACTAAATTAAATCTTATTACTAATTTTTATATTATTATTATTAATTACGAATTTAGAAAATGGTGAGGTACTGATATTATTACTTGCATATAAAAATTTAGTCTAGGAAATGTTGAGCTGCTGAATTACTCGCTCATTCGCTCTCGCTCTGAGTTTATCTAAATTAAATGTTATTACTAGAATATACAGATAGAATTTAGGAAATGGTGAGGTACTGATATTATTACTAGGATATAAAAATTTAGTCTAGGAAATGTTGAGCTACTGAATTACTCGCTCATTCGCTCCCGCTCTGAGTTTAACTTAATTAAAACTTATTACTAGAATAAAAATATAGAATTTAAAAAATGGTGAGGTACAGATATTATTACTAGGATATGAAAATTTAGTCTAGGAAATGTTGAGCTACTGAATTACTCGCTAATTCGCTCCTGCTCTGAGTTTAACTAAATTAAATCTTATTACTAGGATATAAAGATAGAATTTAGGAAATGGTGAGGTACTGATATTATTACTTGCATATAAAAATTTAGTCAAGGAAATGTTGAGCTACTGAATTACTCGCTCATTCGCTCCTGCTCTGAGTTGAACTTAATTAAAACTTATTACTAGAATACAAAGATAGAATTTAGAAAATGGTGAGGTATAGATATTATTACTAGGATATAATAATTTAGTCTACGAAATGTTGAGCTACTGAATTACTCGTTCATTCGCTCCCGCTCTGAGTTTAACTAAATTAAATCTTATTACTAGGATATAAAATTATAGTCTAGGAAATGTTGACCTACTGATTTACTCTCTCATTCGCTTCCGCTGTGAGTTTATCTAAATTAAATCTTACTACTAGGATATAAAGATAGAATTTAGGAAATGTTGAGCTACTGATATATTCGTTCATTCACTCCCGCTCTGAGTTGAACTAAATTAAATCTTATTACTAGTATATAAAAATAAAGTCTAGAAAATGGTGAGTCTAGGAATTGATTTATTCGCTCATTCGCTCTTTCTCTTAAATTATCTAAATTAAATCTTATTACTAGGATATAAAGATAGAATTTAGGAAATGTTGAGCTACTGATATACTCGCTCAGTTGCTCTTGCTCTGAATTTATCTAAATTAAATCTTATTACTAGGATATAAAGATAGAATTTAGGAAATGTTGAGCTACTGATATACTCGCTCAGTTGCTCTCGCTCTAAGTTTATCTAAATTAATTCTTATTACAAGGATATAAAGATAGAATTTAGGAAATGGTGAGGTACTGATATTATTATTAGGATATAAAAATTTAGTCTAGGAAATGTTGAGCTACTGAATTACTGGCTGATTCGCTCCCGCTCTGAGTTAAACTAAATTAAATCTTATTACTAGGATATAAAAATATAGTCTAGGAAATGTTGAGCTACTGAATTACTCGCTCATTCGCTCCTGCTCTGAGTTGAACTTAATTAAAACTTATTACTAGAATACAAAGATAGAATTTAGAAAATGGTGAGGTACAGATATTATTACTAGGATATAAGAATTTAGTCTAGGAAATGTTGAGCTACTGAATTACTCGTTCATTCGCTCCAGCTCTGAGTTTAACTAAATAAAATCTTATTACTAGGATATAAAAATATAGTCTAGGAAATGTTAAGCTACTGAATTACTCGCTCATTCGCTCCCGCTCTGAGTTTAACTAAATTAAATCTTATTACTAGGATATAAAGATAGAATTTAGAAAATGGTGAGGTACTGATATTATTACTTGCATATAAAAATTTAGTCTAGGAAATGTTGAGCTACTGAATTACTCGCTCATTCGCTCTCGCTCTGAGTTTATCTAAATTAAATGTTATTACTAGAATATACAGATAGAATTTAGGAAATGGTGAGGTACTGATATTATTACTAGGATATAAAAATTTAGTCTAGGAAATGTTGAGCTACTGAATTACTCGCTCATTCGCTCCCGCTCTGAGTTTAACTTAATTAAAACTTATTACTAGAATAAATATATAGAATTTAAAAAATGGTGAGGTAAAGATATTATTACTAGGATATGAAAATTTAGTCTAGGAAATGTTGAGCTACTGAATTACTCGCTCAATCGCTCCCGCTCTGAGTTTAACTAAATTAAATGTTATTACTAGGATATAAAGAAAGAATTTAGGAAATGATAAAGTACTGATATTATTACTAGGATATTAAAATTTATTCTAGAAAATGTTGAGCTACTGAATTACTCGCTAATTCGCTCCTGCTCTGAGTTTAACTAAATTAAATCTTAATACCAGGATATAAAGATAGAATTTAGAAAATGGCGAGGTACTGATATTATTACTTGCATATAAAAATTTAGTCAAGGAAATGTTGAGCTACTGAATTACTCGCTCATTCGCTCCTGCTCTTAGTTGAACTTAATTAAAACTTATTACTAGAATACAAAGATAGAATTTAGAAAATGGTGAGGTACAGATATTATTACTAGGATATAAGAATTTAGTCTAGGAAATGTTGAGCTACTGAATTACTCGTTCATTCGCTCCAGCTCTGAGTTTAACTAAATAAAATCTTATTACTAGGATATAAAAATATAGTCTAGGAAATGTTAAGCTACTGAATTACTCGCTCATTCGCTCCCGCTCTGAGTTTAACTAAATTATATCTTATTACTAGGATATAAAGATAGAATTTAGAAAATGGTGAGGTACTGATATTATTACTTGCATATAAAAATTTAGTCTAGGAAATGTTGAGCTACTGAATTACTCGCTCATTCGCTCTCGCTCTGAGTTTATCTAAATTAAATGTTATTACTAGAATATACAGATAGAATTTAGGAAATGGTGAGGTACTGATATTATTACTAGGATATAAAAATTTAGTCTCGGAAATGTTGAGCTACTGAATTACTCGCTCATTCGCTCCCGCTCTGAGTTTAACTTAATTAAAACTTATTACTAGATTAAATATATAGAATTTAAAAAATGGTGAGGTACAGATATTATTACTAGGATATGAAAATTTAGTCTAGGAAATGTTGAGCTACTGAATTACTCGCTAATTCGCTCCTGCTCTGAGTTTAACTAAATTAAATCTTATTACTAGGATATAAAGATAGAATTTAGGAAATGGTGAGGTATAGATATTATTACTAGGATATAATAATTTAGTCTACGAAATGTTGAGCTACTGAATTACTCGTTCATTCGCTCCCGCTCTGAGTTTAACTAAATTAAATCTTATTACTAGGATATAAAATTATAGTCTAGGAAATGTTGACCTACTGATTTACTCTCTCATTCGCTTCCGCTGCGAGTTTATCTAAATTAAATCTTACTACTAGGATATAAAGATAGAATTTAGGAAATGTTGAGCTACTGATATATTCGTTCATTCACTCCCGCTCTGAGTTGAACTAAATTAAATCTTATTACTAGGATATAAAAATAAAGTCTAGAAAATGGTGAGTCTAGGAATTGATTTATTCGCTCATTCGCTCTTTCTCTTAAATTATCTAAATTAAATCTTATTACTAGGATATAAAGATAGAATTTAGGAAATGTTGAGCTACTGATATACTCGCTCAGTTGCTCTCGCCCTGACTTTATCTAAATTAAATCTTATTACTAGAATATACAGATAGAATTTAGGAAATGGTGAGGTACTGATATTATTACTAGGATATAAAAATTTAGTCTAGGAAATGTTGAGCTACTGAATAACTCGCTCATTCGCTCCCGCTCTGAGTTTAACTGAATTAAATCTTATTACTAGGATAAAAAAATATAGTCTAGGAAATGTTGGTCTACTGATTTACTTGCTCATTCGCTCTCGCTCTGAGTTTATCTAAATTAAATGTTATTACTAGGATATAAAGAAAGAATTTAGGAAATGGTGAGGTACTGATATTTTTACTAGGATATAAAAATTTAGTCTAGGAAATGTTGAGCTACTGAATAACTCGCTCATTCGCTCCCGCTCTGAGTTTAACTAAATTAAATCTTATTACTAGGATAAAAAATAGAGTCTAGGAAATGTTGGTCTACTGATTTATTTGCTCATTCGCTCTCGCTCTGAGTTTATTTAAATTAAATGTTATTACTAGGATATAAAGAAATAATTGAGGAAATGTTGAGGTACTGATATTATTACTAGGATATAAAAAAATATTCTAGGAAATGTTGAGCTACTGAATTACTCGCTCATTCGCTCCTGCTCTGAGTTTAACTAAATTAAATCTTATTACCAGGATATAAAGATAGAATTTAGAAAATGGTGAGGTATTGATATTATTACTTGCATATAAAAATTTTTTCAAGGAAATGTTGAGCTACTGAATTACTCGCTCATTCGCTCCTGCTCTGAGTTGAACTTAATTAAAACTTATTACTTGAATACAAAGATAGAATTTAGAAAATGGTGAGGTACAGATATTATTACTAGGATATAAAAATTTAGTCTAGGAAATGTTGAGCTACTGAATTACTCGCTCATTCGCTCCCGCTCTGAGTTTAACTAAATTAAATCTTATTACTAGGATATAAAAATATAGTCTAGGAAATGTTGAGCTACTGATTTACTCTCCCATTCGCTCCCGCTATGAGTTTATCTTAATTAAATCTTACTACTAGGATATAAAGAAAGAATTTAGGAAATGTTGAGCTACTGAAATATTAGTTCATTCACTCCCGCTCTGAGTAGAACTTAATTAAATCTTATTACTAGGATATAAAAATAGAATTTAGGAAATGTTGAGCTACTGATATACTCGCTCAGTTGCTCTCGCTCTGACTTTATCTAAATTAAATGTTATTGCTAGGATATACAGATAGAATTTAGGAAATGGTAAGCTATTGAATTACTCTCTCATTTGCTTCCGCTCTGAGTTTAACTAAATTAAATCTTATTACTAGGATATAAAGATAGAATTTAGAAAATGGTGAGGTACTGATATTATTACTTGCATATAAAAATTTAGTCTAGGAAATGTTGAGCTACTGAATGACTCGCTCATTCGCTCCCGCTCTGAGTTTAACTAAATTAAATCTTATTACTAGGATATAAAGAAAGAATTTAGGAAATGATAAAGTACTGATATTATTACTAGGATATTAAAATTTATTCTAGAAAATGTTGAGCTACTCGCTCTGAGTTTATCTAAATTAAATGTTATTACTAGAATATACAGGTAGAATTTAGGAATTGTCGAGGTACTGATATTATTAATAGGATATAAAAATTTAGTCTAGGAAATGTTGAGCTACTGAATTACTCGCTCATTCGCTCCCGCTCTGAGTTTAACTAAATTAAATCTTATTAATAGGATATAAAAATATAGTCTAGGAAATGTTAAGCTACTGAATTACTCGCTCATTCGCTCCCGCTCTGAGTTTAACTAAATTAAATTTTATTACCAGGATATAAAGATAGAATTTAGAAAATGGCGAGGTACTGATATTATTACTTGCATATAAAAATTTAGTCAAGGAAATGTTGAGCTACTAAATTACTCGCTCATTCGCTCCTGCTCTGAGTTGAACTTAATTAAAACTTATTACTAGAATACAAAGATAGAATTTAGAAAATGGTAAGGTACAGATATTATTACTAGGATATAAGAATTTAGTCTAGGAAATGTTGAGCTACTGAATTACTCGTTCATTCGCTCCAGCTCTGAGTTTAACTAAATAAAATCTTATTACTAGGATATAAAAATATAGTCTAGGAAATGTTAAGCTACTGAATTACTCGCTCATTCGCTCCCGCTCTGAGTTTAACTAAATTAAATCTTATTACTAGGATATAAAGATAGAATTAAGAAAATGGTGAGGTACTGATATTATTACTTGCATATAAAAATTTAGTCTAGGAAATGTTGAGCTACTAAATTACTCGCTCATTCGCTCCCGCTCTGAATTGAACTTAATTAAATCTTACTACTGGGATATAAAGAAAGAATATAGGAAATTTTGAGCTTCTGATATATTCGCTCATTCGCTCTCGCTCTGAGTTTATCTAAATTAAATCTTATTACTAGGATATAAAAATAAAGTCTAGGAAATGGTGAGTATAGGAATTGATTTATTCGCTCATTCGCTCTTGCTCTTAAATTATCTAAATTAAATCTTATTACTAGGATATAAAGATAGAATTTAGGAAATGTTGAGCTACTGATATAATCGCTCATTCGCTCTCTCTCTGAGTTTAACTAAATTAAATGTTATTACTAGGATATAAAAATTTAGTCTAGGAAATGTTGAGCTACTGAATTACTCGCTCAATCGCTCCCGCTCTGAGTTTAACTAAATTAAATGTTATTACTAGGATATAAAGAAAGAATTTAGGAAATGATAAAGTACTGATATTATTACTAGGATATTAAAATTTATTCTAGAAAATGTTGAGCTACTGAATTACTCGCTAATTCGCTCCTGCTCTGAGTTTAACTAAATTAAATCTTATTACCAGGATATAAAGATAGAATTTAGAAAATGGCGAGGTACTGATATTATTACTTGCATATAAAAATTTAGTCAAGGAAATGTTGAGCTACTGAATTACTCGCTCATTCGCTCCTGCTCTGAGTTGAACTAAATTAAAACTTATTACTAGAATACAAAGATAGAATTTAGAAAATGGTAAGGTACAGATATTATTACTAGGATATAAGAATTTAGTCTAGGAAATGTTGAGCTACTGAATTACTCGTTCATTCGCACCAGCTCTGAGTTTAACTAAATAAAATCTTATTACTAGGATATAAAAATATAGTCTAGGAAATGTTAAGCTACTGAATTACTCGCTCATTCGCTCCCGCTCTGAGTTTAACTAAATTAAATCTTATTACTAGGATATAAATATAGAATTTAGAAAATAGTGAGGTACTGATATTATTACTTGCATATAAAAATTTAGTCTTGGAAATGTTGAGCTACTGAATTACTCGCTCATTCGCTCTCGCTCTGAGTTTAACTAAATAAAATCTTATTACTAGGATATAAAAATATAGTCTAGGAAATGTTAAGCTACTGAATTACTCACTCATCGCTCCCGCTCTGAGTTTAACTAAATTAAATCTTATTACTAATTTTTATATTATTATTATTAATTACGAATTTAGAAAATGGTGAGGTACTGATATTATTACTTGCATATAAAAATTTAGTCTAGGAAATGTTGAGCTGCTGAATTACTCGCTCATTCGCTCTCGCTCTGAGTTTATCTAAATTAAATGTTATTACTAGAATATACAGATAGAATTTAGGAAATGGTGAGGTACTGATATTATTACTAGGATATAAAAATTTAGTCTAGGAAATGTTGAGCTACTGAATTACTCGCTCATTCGCTCCCGCTCTGAGTTTAACTTAATTAAAACTTATTACTAGAATAAAAATATAGAATTTAAAAAATGGTGAGGTACAGATATTATTACTAGGATATGAAAATTTAGTCTAGGAAATGTTGAGCTACTGAATTACTCGCTAATTCGCTCCTGCTCTGAGTTTAACTAAATTAAATCTTATTACTAGGATATAAAGATAGAATTTAGGAAATGGTGAGGTACTGATATTATTACTTGCATATAAAAATTTAGTCAAGGAAATGTTGAGCTACTGAATTACTCGCTCATTCGCTCCTGCTCTGAGTTGAACTTAATTAAAACTTATTACTAGAATACAAAGATAGAATTTAGAAAATGGTGAGGTATAGATATTATTACTAGGATATAATAATTTAGTCTACGAAATGTTGAGCTACTGAATTACTCGTTCATTCGCTCCCGCTCTGAGTTTAACTAAATTAAATCTTATTACTAGGATATAAAATTATAGTCTAGGAAATGTTGACCTACTGATTTACTCTCTCATTCGCTTCCGCTGTGAGTTTATCTAAATTAAATCTTACTACTAGGATATAAAGATAGAATTTAGGAAATGTTGAGCTACTGATATATTCGTTCATTCACTCCCGCTCTGAGTTGAACTAAATTAAATCTTATTACTAGTATATAAAAATAAAGTCTAGAAAATGGTGAGTCTAGGAATTGATTTATTCGCTCATTCGCTCTTTCTCTTAAATTATCTAAATTAAATCTTATTACTAGGATATAAAGATAGAATTTAGGAAATGTTGAGCTACTGATATACTCGCTCAGTTGCTCTTGCTCTGAATTTATCTAAATTAAATCTTATTACTAGGATATAAAGATAGAATTTAGGAAATGTTGAGCTACTGATATACTCGCTCAGTTGCTCTCGCTCTAAGTTTATCTAAATTAATTCTTATTACAAGGATATAAAGATAGAATTTAGGAAATGGTGAGGTACTGATATTATTATTAGGATATAAAAATTTAGTCTAGGAAATGTTGAGCTACTGAATTACTGGCTGATTCGCTCCCGCTCTGAGTTAAACTAAATTAAATCTTATTACTAGGATATAAAAATATAGTCTAGGAAATGTTGAGCTACTGAATTACTCGCTCATTCGCTCCTGCTCTGAGTTGAACTTAATTAAAACTTATTACTAGAATACAAAGATAGAATTTAGAAAATGGTGAGGTACAGATATTATTACTAGGATATAAGAATTTAGTCTAGGAAATGTTGAGCTACTGAATTACTCGTTCATTCGCTCCAGCTCTGAGTTTAACTAAATAAAATCTTATTACTAGGATATAAAAATATAGTCTAGGAAATGTTAAGCTACTGAATTACTCGCTCATTCGCTCCCGCTCTGAGTTTAACTAAATTAAATCTTATTACTAGGATATAAAGATAGAATTTAGAAAATGGTGAGGTACTGATATTATTACTTGCATATAAAAATTTAGTCTAGGAAATGTTGAGCTACTGAATTACTCGCTCATTCGCTCTCGCTCTGAGTTTATCTAAATTAAATGTTATTACTAGAATATACAGATAGAATTTAGGAAATGGTGAGGTACTGATATTATTACTAGGATATAAAAATTTAGTCTAGGAAATGTTGAGCTACTGAATTACTCGCTCATTCGCTCCCGCTCTGAGTTTAACTTAATTAAAACTTATTACTAGAATAAATATATAGAATTTAAAAAATGGTGAGGTAAAGATATTATTACTAGGATATGAAAATTTAGTCTAGGAAATGTTGAGCTACTGAATTACTCGCTCAATCGCTCCCGCTCTGAGTTTAACTAAATTAAATGTTATTACTAGGATATAAAGAAAGAATTTAGGAAATGATAAAGTACTGATATTATTACTAGGATATTAAAATTTATTCTAGAAAATGTTGAGCTACTGAATTACTCGCTAATTCGCTCCTGCTCTGAGTTTAACTAAATTAAATCTTAATACCAGGATATAAAGATAGAATTTAGAAAATGGCGAGGTACTGATATTATTACTTGCATATAAAAATTTAGTCAAGGAAATGTTGAGCTACTGAATTACTCGCTCATTCGCTCCTGCTCTTAGTTGAACTTAATTAAAACTTATTACTAGAATACAAAGATAGAATTTAGAAAATGGTGAGGTACAGATATTATTACTAGGATATAAGAATTTAGTCTAGGAAATGTTGAGCTACTGAATTACTCGTTCATTCGCTCCAGCTCTGAGTTTAACTAAATAAAATCTTATTACTAGGATATAAAAATATAGTCTAGGAAATGTTAAGCTACTGAATTACTCGCTCATTCGCTCCCGCTCTGAGTTTAACTAAATTATATCTTATTACTAGGATATAAAGATAGAATTTAGAAAATGGTGAGGTACTGATATTATTACTTGCATATAAAAATTTAGTCTAGGAAATGTTGAGCTACTGAATTACTCGCTCATTCGCTCTCGCTCTGAGTTTATCTAAATTAAATGTTATTACTAGAATATACAGATAGAATTTAGGAAATGGTGAGGTACTGATATTATTACTAGGATATAAAAATTTAGTCTCGGAAATGTTGAGCTACTGAATTACTCGCTCATTCGCTCCCGCTCTGAGTTTAACTTAATTAAAACTTATTACTAGATTAAATATATAGAATTTAAAAAATGGTGAGGTACAGATATTATTACTAGGATATGAAAATTTAGTCTAGGAAATGTTGAGCTACTGTATTACTCGCTAATTCGCTCCTGCTCTGAGTTTAACTAAATTAAATCTTATTACTAGGATATAAAGATAGAATTTAGGAAATGGTGAGGTATAGATATTATTACTAGGATATAATAATTTAGTCTACGAAATGTTGAGCTACTGAATTACTCGTTCATTCGCTCCCGCTCTGAGTTTAACTAAATTAAATCTTATTACTAGGATATAAAATTATAGTCTAGGAAATGTTGACCTACTGATTTACTCTCTCATTCGCTTCCGCTGCGAGTTTATCTAAATTAAATCTTACTACTAGGATATAAAGATAGAATTTAGGAAATGTTGAGCTACTGATATATTCGTTCATTCACTCCCGCTCTGAGTTGAACTAAATTAAATCTTATTACTAGGATATAAAAATAAAGTCTAGAAAATGGTGAGTCTAGGAATTGATTTATTCGCTCATTCGCTCTTTCTCTTAAATTATCTAAATTAAATCTTATTACTAGGATATAAAGATAGAATTTAGGAAATGTTGAGCTACTGATATACTCGCTCAGTTGCTCTCGCCCTGACTTTATCTAAATTAAATCTTATTACTAGAATATACAGATAGAATTTAGGAAATGGTGAGGTACTGATATTATTACTAGGATATAAAAATTTAGTCTAGGAAATGTTGAGCTACTGAATAACTCGCTCATTCGCTCCCGCTCTGAGTTTAACTGAATTAAATCTTATTACTAGGATAAAAAAATATAGTCTAGGAAATGTTGGTCTACTGATTTACTTGCTCATTCGCTCTCGCTCTGAGTTTATCTAAATTAAATGTTATTACTAGGATATAAAGAAAGAATTTAGGAAATGGTGAGGTACTGATATTATTACTAGGATATAAAAAAATATTCTAGGAAATGTTGAGCTACTGAATTACTCGCTCATTCGCTCCTGCTCTGAGTTTAACTAAATTAAATCTTATTACCAGGATATAAAGATAGAATTTAGAAAATGGTGAGGTATTGATATTATTACTTGCATATAAAAATTTTTTCAAGGAAATGTTGAGCTACTGAATTACTCGCTCATTCGCTCCTGCTCTGAGTTGAACTTAATTAAAACTTATTACTTGAATACAAAGATAGAATTTAGAAAATGGTGAGGTACAGATATTATTACTAGGATATAAAAATTTAGTCTAGGAAATGTTGAGCTACTGAATTACTCGCTCATTCGCTCCCGCTCTGAGTTTAACTAAATTAAATCTTATTACTAGGATATAAAAATATAGTCTAGGAAATGTTGAGCTACTGATTTACTCTCCCATTCGCTCCCGCTATGAGTTTATCTTAATTAAATCTTACTACTAGGATATAAAGAAAGAATTTAGGAAATGTTGAGCTACTGAAATATTAGTTCATTCACTCCCGCTCTGAGTAGAACTTAATTAAATCTTATTACTAGGATATAAAAATAGAATTTAGGAAATGTTGAGCTACTGATATACTCGCTCAGTTGCTCTCGCTCTGACTTTATCTAAATTAAATGTTATTGCTAGGATATACAGATAGAATTTAGGAAATGGTAAGCTATTGAATTACTCTCTCATTTGCTTCCGCTCTGAGTTTAACTAAATTAAATCTTATTACTAGGATATAAAGACAGAATTTAGAAAATGGTGAGGTACTGATATTATTACTTGCATATAAAAATTTAGTCTAGGAAATGTTGAGCTACTGAATGACTCGCTCATTCGCTCCCGCTCTGAGTTTAACTAAATTAAATCTTATTACTAGGATATAAAGATAGAATTTAGAAAATGGTGAGGTAATGATATTATTACTTGCATATTAAAATTTAGTCTAAGAAATGTTGAGATACTGAATTACTCGCTCAATCGCTCTTGCTCTGAGTTTATCTAAATTAAATCTTATTACTAGGATTTAAAGATAGAATTTAGGAAATGGTGAGGTACTGATATTATTACTAGGATATAAAAATTTAGTCTAGGAAATGTTGAGCTACTGATTTACTCGCTCATTCACTCCCGCTCTGAATTGAACTTAATTAAATCTAATTACTAGGATATAAAAATAAAGTCTAGGAAATGGTGAGTCTAGGAATTGATTTATTCGCTCATTTGCTCTTGCTTTTAAATTATCTAAATTAAATCTTATTACTAGAATATAAAGATAGAATTGAGGAAATGGTGAGGTACTGATATTATTACTAGGATATAAAAATTTAGTCTAGGAAATTTTGAGCTACTGAATTACTCGCTCATTCGCTCCCGCTCTGAGTTTAACTAAATTAAATGTTATTACTAGTATATACAGATAGAATTTAGGAAATGGTGAGGTACTGATATTATTACTACGATATAAAAATTTAGTCTAGGAAATGTTGAGCTACTGAATAACTCGCTCATTCACTCCCGCTCTGAGTTTAACTAAATTAAATCTTATAACTAGGATATAAAATTATAGTCTAGGAAATGTTGAGCTACTGATTTACTCTCTCATTCACTCCCGCTGTGAGTTTATCTAAATTAAATCTTAGTACAAGGATATAAAAATAAAGTCTAGGAAATGGTGAGTCTAGGAATTGATTTATTCGCTCATTCGCTCTTTCTCTTAAATTGTATTAATTAAATCTTATAACTAGGATATAAAATTATAGTCTAGGAAATGTTGAGCTACTGATTTACTCTCTCATTCACTCCCGCTGTGAGTTTATCTAAATTAAATCTTAGTACAAGGATATAAAAATAAAGTCTAGGAAATGGTGAGTCTAGGAATTGATTTATTCGCTCATTCGCTCTTTCTCTTAAATTGTATTAATTAAATCTTATTACTAGGATATAAAGATAGAATTTAGGAAATGTTGAGCTACTGATATATTCGCTCAGTTGCTCTCGCTCTAAGTTTATCTAAATTAATTCTTATTACTAGGATATAAAAATATAGTCTAGGAAATGTTAAGCTACTGAATTACTCGCTCATTCGCTCCCGCTCTGAGTTTAACTAAATTAAATGTTATTACTAGGATATAAAGATAGAATTTAGGAAATGTTGAGCTACTGATATATTCGTTCATTCACTCCCGCTCTGAGTTGAACTTAATCAAATCTTATTACTAGGATATAAAAATAAAGTCTAGGAAATGGTGAGTCTAGGAATTGATTTATTCGCTCATTCGCTCTTTCTCTTAAATTATATTAATTAAATCTTATTACTAGGATATAAAGATAGAATTTAGGAAATGTTGAGCTACTGATATACTCGCTCAGTTGCTCTTGCTCTGACTTTATCTAAATTAAATCTTATTACTAGGATATAAAGATAGAATTTAGGAAATGTTGAGCTACTGATATACTCGCTCAGTTGCTCTCGCTCTAAGTTTATCTAAATTAATTCTTATTACAAGGATATAAAGATAGAATTTAGGAAATGGTGAGGTACTGATATTATTATTAGGATATAAAAATTTAGTCTAGGAAATGTTGAGCTACTGAATTACTGGCTGATTCGCTCCCGCTCTGAGTTTAACTAAATTAAATCTTATTACTAGGATATAAAAATATAGTCTAGGAAATGTTAAGCTACTGAATTACTTGCTCATTCGCTCCCGTTCTGAGTTTAACTAAATTAAATGTTATTACTAGTATATACAGATAGAATTTAGGAAATGGTGAGGTACTGATATTTTTACTAGGATATAAAAATTTAGTCTAGGAAATGTTGAGCTACTGAATTACTCGCTCATTCGCTCCCGCTCTGAGTTTAACTAAATTAAATCTTATTACTAGGATAAAAAAATATAGTCTGGGAAATATTGGTGTACTGATTTACTTGCTCATTCGCTCCCGCACTGAGTTTATCTAAATTAAATCTTACTACTAGGATATAAAGATAGAATTTAGGAAATGTTGAGCTACTGATATACTCGCTCATTCGCTCCCGCTCTGAGTTGAACTTAATTAAAACTTATTACTTGAATACAAAGATAGAATTTAGAAAATGGTGAGGTACAGATATTATTACTAGGATATAAAAATTTAGTCTAGGAAATGTTGAGCTACTGAATTACTCGCTCATTGGCTCCCGCTCTGAGTTTAACTAAATTAAATCTTATTACTAGGATATAAAAATATAGTCCAGGAAATGTTGAGCTACTGATTTACTCTCTCATTCGCTCCCGCTATGAGTTTATCTTAATTAAATCTTACTACCAGGATATAAAGATAGAATTTAGGAAATGTTGAGCTACTGATATATTAGTTCACTCACTCCCGCTCTGAGTTGAACTTAATTAAATCTTATTACTAGGATATTAAAATAGAGTCTAGGAAATGGTGAGTCTAGGAATTGATTTATTCGCTCATTCGCTCTTGCTCTTCAATTATCTAAATTAAATCTTATTACTAGGATATAAAAATAGAATTTAGGAAATGTCGAGCTACTGATATACTCGCTCAGTTGCTCTCGCTCTGACTTAATCTAAATTAAATGTTATTGCTAGGATATACAGATAGAATTTAGGAAATGGTGAGGTACTGATATTATTACTAGGATATAAAAATTTAGTCTAGGAAATGTTGACCTACTGAATTACTCTCTCATTTGCTCCCGCTCTGAGTTTAACTAAATTAAATCTTATTACTAGGATATAAAGATAGAATTTAGAAAATGGTGAGTTACTGATATTATTACTTGCATATAAAAATTTAGTCTAGGAAATGTTGAGCTACTGAATTACTCGCTCATTCGCTCTCGCTCTGAGTTTATCTAAATTAAATGTTATTACTAGGATATACAGATAGAATTTAGGAAATGGTGAGGTACTGATATTATTACTAGGATATAAAAATTTATTCTAGGAAATGTTGAGCTACTGAATTACTCGCTCATTCGCTCCTGCTCTGAGTTTAACTAAATTAAATCTTATTACCAGGATATAAAGATAGAATTTAGAAAATGGTGAGGTACTGATATTATTACTTGCATATAAAAATTTAGTCCAGGAAATGTTGAGCTACTGAATTACTCGCTCATTCGCTTCTGCTCTGAGTTTAACTAAATTAAATCTTATTACCAGGATATAAAGATAGAATTTAGAAAATGGTGAGGTACTAATATTATTATTACTAGCACATAAAAATTTAGTCTAGGAAATGTTAAGCTACTGCATTACTCGCTCATTCGCTCCCGCTCTGAGTTTAACTAAATTTAATCTTATTACTAGGATATAAAAATATAGTCTAGGAAATGGTGAGTCTAGGAATTGATTTATTCGCTCATTCGCTCTTGCTCTTAAATTATCTAAATTAAATCTTATTACTAGGTAATAAAGAAAGAATTTAGGTAATGGTGAGGTACTGTTACTATTACTAGGATATAAAAATTTAGTCTAGGAAATGTTGAGCTACTGATTTACTCGCTCATTCGCTCCCGCTATGAGTTTATCTTAATTAAATCTTACTACCAGGATATAAAGATAGAATTTAGGAAATGTTGAGCTACTGATATATTAGTTCACTCACTCCCGCTCTGAGTTGAACTTAATTAAATCTTATTACTAGGATATTAAAATAGAGTCTAGGAAATGGTGAGTCTAGGAATTGATTTATTCGCTCATTCGCTCTTGCTCTTCAATTATCTAAATTAAATCTTATTACTAGGATATAAAAATAGAATTTAGGAAATGTCGAGCTACTGATATACTCGCTCAGTTGCTCTCGCTCTGACTTAATCTAAATTAAATGTTATTGCTAGGATATACAGATAGAATTTAGGAAATGGTGAGGTACTGTTACTATTACTAGGATATAAAAATTTAGTCTAGGAAATGTTGAGCTACTGATTTACTCGCTCATTCGCTCCCGCTCTGAGTTTAACTTAATTAAATCTTATTACTAGGATATAAAAATATAGTCTAGGAAATGGTGAGTCTAGGAATTGATTTACTCGCTCATTCGCTCTTGCTCTTAATTTATCTAAATTAAATCTTATTACTCGGTAATAAAGATAGAATTTAGGAAATGGTGAGGTACTGTTACTATTACTAGGATATAAAAATTTAGTCTAGGAAATGTTGAGCTACTGATATACTCGCTCATTCGCTCTCGCTCTTAGTTTATCTAAATTAAATCTTGTTACTAGGATGTAAAGATAGAATTTAGGAATTGGTGAGGTACTGATATTATTACTAGGATATAAAAATTTATTCTAGGAAATGTTCAGCTACTGAAGTACTCGCTCATTCGCTCCTGCTCTAAGTTTAACTAAATTAAATCTTATTACCAGGATATAAAGATAGAATTTAGAAAATGGTGAGGTACTGATATTATTACTTGCATATAAAAATTTAGTCTAGGAAATGTTGAGCTACTGAATTACTCGCTCATTCGCTCCCGCTCTGAGTTGAACTTAATTAAATCTTACTACTAGGATATCAAGAAAGAATTTAGGAAATGTTGAGCTACTGATATATTCGCTCATTTGCTCTCGCTCTGAGTTTAACTTAATTAAAACTTATTACTAGAATACAAAGATAGAATTTAGAAAATGGTGAGGTACAGATATTACTACTAGGATATAAAAATTTAGTCTAGGAAATGTTGAGCTACTGAATTACTCGATCATTCGCTCCCGCTCTGAGTTTATCTAAATTAAATCTTACTACTAGGATATAAAGATAGAATTTAGGAAATGTTGAGCTACTGATATACTCGCTCATTCGCTCTCGCTCTGAGTTTATCTCAATTGAATGTTATTACTAGGATATAAAGAAAGAATTTAGGAAATGGTGAGGTACTGATATTATTACTAGGATATAAAAATTTATTCTAGGAAATGTTCAGCTACTGAAGTACTCGCTCATTCGCTCCTGCTCTGAGTTTAACTAAATTAAATCTTATTACCAGGATATAAAGATAGAATTTAGAAAATGGTGAGGTACTGATATTATTACTTGCATATAAAAATTTAGTCTAGGAAATGTTGAGCTACTGAATTACTCGCTCATTCGCTCCCGCTCTGGGTTGAACTTAATTAAATCTTACTACTAGGATATAAAGAAAGAATTTAGGAAATGTTTAGCTACTGATATATTCGCTCATTTGCTCTCGCTCTGAGTTTTTCTAAATTAAATCTTATTACTAGGATATAAAGATAGAATTTAGGAAATGGTGAGGTACTGATATTATTACTAGGATATAAAAATTAAGTCTAGGAAATGTTAAGCTACTGATTTACTCGCACATTCACACCCGCTCTGAGTTTAACTTAATTAAATCTTATTACTAGGATATAAAAATAAAGTCTAGGAAATGGTGAGTCTAGGAATTGATTTACTCGCTCATTCGCTTCCGCTCTGAGTTTAACTTAATTAAAACTTATTACTAGAATACAAAGATAGAATTTAGAAAATGGTGAGGTACAGATATTATTACTAGGATATAAAAATTTAGTCTAGGAAATGTTGAGCTACTGAATTACTCGATCATTCGCTCCCGCTCTGAGTTTATCTAAATTAAATCTTACTACTAGGATATAAAGATAGAATTTAGGAAATGTTGAGCTACTGATATACTCGCTCATTCGCTCTCGCTCTGAGTTTATCTCAATTCAATGTTATTACTAGGATATAAAGAAAGAATTTAGGAAATGGTGAGGTACTTATATTATTACTAGGATATAAAAATTTATTCTAGGAAATGTTCAGCTACTGAAGTACTCGCTCATTCGCTCCTGCTCTGAGTTTAACTAAATTAAATCTTATTACCAGGATATAAAGATAGAATTTAGAAAATGGTGAGGTACTGATATTATTACTTGCATATAAAAATTTAGTCTAGGAAATGTTGAGCTACTGAATTACTCGCTCATTCGCTCTCGCTCTGAGTTTATCTAAATTAAATGTTATTACTAGGATATAAAGATAGAATTTAGGAAATGGTGAGGTACTGATATTATTACTACGATGTAAAAATTTAGTCTGGGAAATGTTGAGCTACTGAATTACTTGCTCATTCGCTCCCGCTCTGAGTTTAACTTAATTAAAACCCATTACTAGAAAACAAAGATAGAATTTAGAAAATGGTGAGTTACAGATATTATTACTAGGATATAAAGATAGAATTTAGGAAATGTTGAGCTACTGATATACTCGCTTATTCGCTCTCGCTCTGAGTTTATCTAAGTTAAATGTTATTACTAGGATATAAAGATAGAATTTAGGAAATGGTGAGGTACTGATATTATTACTACGATGTAAAAATTTAGTCTGGGAAATGTTGAGCTACTGAATTACTTGCTCATTCGCTCCCGCTCTGAGTTTAACTTAATTAAAACCCATTACTAGAAAACAAAGATAGAATTTAGAAAATGGTGAGTTACAGATATTATTACTAGGATATAAAGATAGAATTTAGGAAATGTTGAGCTACTGATATACTCGCTTATTCGCTCTCGCTCTGAGTTTATCTAAATTAAATGTTATTACTAGGATATAAAGATAGAATTTAGGAAATAGTGAGGTACTGATATTATTACTAGGATATGAAAATTTAGTCTAGGAAATGTTGAGCTACTGATTTACTCGCTCATTCACTCCCGCTCTGAGTTTAACTTAATTAAATCTTATTACTAGGATATAAAAATATAGTCTAGGAAATAGTGAGTCTAGGAATTTATTTACTCGCTCATTCGCTCTTGCTCTTAATTTATCTAAATTAAATCTTATTACTAGGATATAAACATAGAATTTAGGAAATGTTGAGCTACTGATATACTCGCTCATTCGCTCTCGCTCTAAGTTTATCTAAATTAAATGTTATTACTAGGATATAAAGAAAGAATTTAGGAAATGGTGAGGTACTGATATTATTACTAGGATATAAAAATTTAGTCTAGGAAATGTTGAGCTACTGATTTACTCGCTCATTCGCTTCCGCTCTGAGTTAATCTTAATACGTCTCGTAAAGCCAGTGCAGCCGCTGAAGCTGCTCAAATACTCAAGCACCGCAAATATTCACTTTTATCCAACGAATATGAATTTGCGGGGCTGGGTTTTGAAACATTGGGTCCATGGTCGTCCGATACAAAAAGGATCATAAAAGATATTTCGCAGAAACTGGTCCACACTTCTAGTGACCCAAGAGCTGTCGCTTATTTAGCCCAAAGGCTGAGTCTAGCGGTGCAGAGAGGCAATAGTGCCAGCGTCTTGGGTACAATGCCACAGGACAATATTTTAGACGGCGTGTTTTTTCTTTAAATTTGTATGTGTATGTTCTTTTTATTTTAATTTTGTATTTTATAAAAATACCTGTACATACTCATATATAAATTATATTTTTCATCTAAATTAAATCTTATTACTAGGATATAAAGATAGAATTTAGGAAATGGTGAGGTACTGTTATTATTACTACGATATAAAAATTTAGTCTAGGAAATGTTGAGCTACTGATTTACTCACTCATTCGCTCCCGCTCTGAGTTTATCTAAATTAAATCTTTTTACTGGGATATAAAAATTTAGTCTAGGAAATGTTGAGCTACTGATTTACTCGCTCATTTGCTCTCGCTCTGAGTTTAACTTAACTAAATATTATTACGAGGATATAAAAATATAGTCTAGGAAATAGTGAGCTACTGATTTACTCAATCATTCGCTCTCGCTCTAAGCTTAACTTAATAAAATATAATTACTAGGATATAATTAATGACAATAAACCACAACCATCACTTAGTTGATTATAGACCATGGCCCTTAACAGGAGCTATTGGAGTTATAACATTAGTTACAGGAATAGTAAAATGATTTCATAATTTTAATATAAATATTCTTATAAAATAAGAATTTAATTATTTTATTAATATATATCAATGATGACGAGATATTTGCTGAGAAGGAACTTTCCTAGGAAAACATACTATTTTAGTTTCTAATGGTCTTCGATGAGGAATAATTTTATTTATTATCTCAGAATTTTGTTTTTATTTCATTTTTTTGAACTATTTTTCATAGAAGTTTAGCAGCTAATATTGAAATTGGAGCAATATGACCTCCACTAAATATTATACCTTTAACCCATTTTTTAAATACAATTATTTTAATTACATCAGGAATTACCATTACATTATCTCATCACGCTTTAATAGAAAATAATTTCACTCAAACTTCTCAAAGAATATTTATCACTATTATTTTACTATTCTTCAAGCATATGAATATTTAGGAGCACCATTTACTATTGCAGATAGAATTTATGGATGAATTTTCTTCATAACAACAGGTTTTCATGGACTTCATGGTATTATCGGATTTTTGTATTTAAAAAGATTGATGAATACCTACGAATGAGATTAATTTTATATGATAACTTTATTTAAATAATTAAAATATAAATTATAAATATTATAATTGAATGACAAGTTTAAAAAAAAAATAGTTTTATTTAAGATGAACTCAAATATTTGCAGAAGTGCAAAAAGCTATTTTATATATAGAATATACAAATATATTCTACGCTTACCCGAGAACCTTGGTAACGTGATTAAACAAATCACTTTACTGTTGTTAATTATATTCGAAAATCATTTTGCAATTTACGAAATTTTCACAAATATGCCCGCAAGCATTAGATAAAATAATGTTGGCGCGCGAATTTAAGACGTGAATTTCGTCGTCGCTGATTGGTCAAAATGATTATTTAATAAAAAGGAGAGAGGGAGACAAATATATATCAATTACAATGGATAAAAAAGAGCTAGGTATATGTTTGTCTAGTGTAGCGTAAAACAAAAAAATTTGAACTATGAGATAACGTTCGAGCGCATATCTACGCTCCGGCATACGAAGGATCACCAACAGTTATAATCTTATGTTTAATTAAATGTGTTAAACCTAGACCTAAAGCTTCCTTTTCATAAGAAATTACTTCAAAAAGCTTTACAATATTATTTAATTGTTCTTTTTCAGAAGGAGAAAGTTGAACGGCAGAAGTTACAGAATTTATAATTATAGGTTTATTCTTTTTAATTTTATTTTCAAAAGTTATATTTTCAAATAATTCTTGAGATAAATTAAATGCGAGCCAAAAATCATATCCGAGAATAATATCTGGATTTAGTGAAGGAACCACCATGAATTATACAATGCGAGTTACATTGTCACAAGTAATTGGAATATCTATAGTACAGTCAGCTGACATACATCGATTTTAACGATAATACTTTAAAGTTTTATTTTAATTTTAATTAATTGAAGATATTCACGACCATATTTTATTAGGCAACCTAATCATGATATGTTTATTTTATTGTAAAATTTAAGAAATAAATATTTTCATACGGTAAGCAGATGGGTGAAGATCAAATCTACTACATCTCCTACTAAAAGGTCCCCCACGTCTGCCCCCAATATAGAATAATTATACAATCGCCTCAAATTTTATAATATTATGATAATATTATAACAGTACCTAACTGACGTTGTCTGTGCACGCATTGTCAAATATTATAGTTTAAATATATTGTTTTAGTGACTGTACTTAATTATGGGGACCAAATAAACAAATATGATTTGTTTAGGATTGGAATATAAAAGATATCTCAGTGTTGTGTATTAAAAAGTTTATTAAAATAAATCTCGTAACATGCAGCCCGTTCACTTGACTCTCTTCTGCTGTCGCTGCCGGTAGATGTCGTTGGCGGGCGGCGCCACGCCCAGCTCGTCGTCGTCCGAGTCCTCGCCGATTTTCCGCCGACGAACCTGACGAGTACAAAACAAGAAACATTATAGCGTGTGTAAACAATCAGCCGCGATGACCCAGTAGTAAGAACGCGTGAATCTTAACCGATGATCGTGGGTTCAAACCCGGGCTATTACTATTATTATTAGTACCACTGAATTTTCAGGTGCTTAATTTGTGATTAAAATTCATCTCGTGCTATACGGTGAAGGAAAACATCGTGAGGAAACCTGCATGAGTCTAATTTCACTAAAATTCTGCCACATATGTATTGCACACATTGGAGCAACGTGGTGGAATACAGGCTGTCACTGTACTGTACTGTACAAACAATCAGATAATCCAGGATTGTCTGTCGGTAAAAAGACATTATTATAAATAAATAAGTCCCGCCCTTAAACTCTTTCAAAAACAACTAGCAACGTACCGCACATTTCTATTTATGAGCATTGAATTTTTGTAATTTTTATATGCTTTTTATAGGTATGAGTACATGTATTAATTAAGTTAGAATTATGTAATTTAAGATGTATTTATGTTTATATTTTAGGATCAATTAAGTATTGGTAGCTTTTGTTTGGCTTGGTGGATACCCAGTAACACGTTACAGTGAATCGTTATCAATGTCACCAGGTCGTCACACCATGAAACAGAATCACGTATGCCGGAGCTCGAGTATACCTTGCTGGAGACGGCGGCCAGCCCGTCGTCGTCCACGATCCAGTGCACGGAGCGCGCCAGGTCGAACAGCTTCGTGTCGCAGCCGTTCTCCGGGCTCGGGGCGGGGGCTGCGGGGGGAAATTATCTATTACTAAACATATTATATACATATATATACAAAATAAAAACCTGTTGTATATTTTCAGCAATAAAAATGTAATAATATTATTAGTAATATTTTTTGTCCAGTGTATTATTTCATGTCAAGGCCACGGTTCACTCACGTTTGTCAGGTAGCGAGATCCTGTTGAAGAGCTGCATAAGTCGATCGACGGCCACGAAGGGACCTCTGAAGCTGGAGGGAGGCGGCATCAGAGTGCACAGCAGCGCCGCACTTGACGGCAGCGGGAACACACCACCTGGGGGGGGGGTGTTATAACATAAGTATTTATTTACATATTGAAAGTAATTACCAAGGGGTGCAAAAACCTTGCACATCCTCTTAAATATCTTCAGAGCGCTCTCTAAGATCGCGCATATTGTACCTTATTTTTACCCGACTACGGCGAAACTAAAAGGAGGGTTCTACGCAATAATAAAGCTTAGTTTTATATGGAACTGGTATTCGGCCGCGTGTCAGGGGGAAGAGGAGCGAGTATTATGTAGGCCCTCGGCTTTCAATCTTGCTTCATACCAAATCTTATCAAAATCGGTTTAGCGGTTTAGCCTTGAAAGCGTAACAGACAGACAGAGTTATTTCGTCATTTATAATATTAGTAAAGATTATTTATTTATTATCTTTTTCTGTTTTTATTTACCATTACATATTTTTTATATTTTAATTTCTATCATCGCGTGTTGGTAATAATTAAGTCGTCTATCTCCATGCTTTTAATTGGCGTCTAGTCGATAGATTTTCATATTCCGCACCACATACCTGGTATAGGATGTTCTCCCGGTAGGGGGTTCGATTTCGGCTTGTACGGGATCATTTGATTCGTGTCCGGTCTCGCTATATCCTTATTGGGATCGTTGTCTCTGACGAGAAATAAAATAAATATATAATTTAAAAAAAAAACACGACCCTAAACGAATGGATCATAGCCAGTGTCACTCGGAATGATGTAAAGCTTCTGGCGATACCTCGAATCAGTTCAGGCATTAAGCAATTTATACTTATGGTGGAATACAGACTTTATACACATGCATAAACTCTTAAAACATTACACTTTTTTTTTGGGCAAACGTGTAAAGAGAACTTATATTTATAATCTATATTTATGAAAAGACGAAATTCCAGCGAATGGAACGCGTCACCCTTAAATCGTGACAAAAACTACAGTACTCTTATATATTTCGCTTGGATTTGCTCGCGTGTTTGATGGAGAGGGGCATGTATTAGGTAAAAAATTATTTTTTTTTTTTTTATATTTGCCGGGAGGGCAAATGACTCTACTCCACCTGATGTTAAGTGGTAGTAGAGTCCAAACGCGAGGACGGCTAGTACACTAGCCGCCCCCGCCTTGCCGGCCCGCAAGATGCCTCTTCACGCCTCGTTTGAAGGAACCCGGGTCGTAAGAGGAGGGGAATACGTGAGCTGGTAAGGAATTCCATTTTTTTGAAGTGCGACTAAGAAAGGAGTTGCCAAATTTCTTTGTGCGCGATGGAATTGATGTCACAGTTAGTCGGTGACATAGAGAGCCAGCTCGCGTAGACTTGTGAAGGAAGGGGGAAGCAGGAATTAGGGAGAATAATTCCTCGGAACACTCGCCGTGATACAGTCGATAGAAAGCGCTCAGCGCTGCTATCTCTCGACGCAATTGTAAAGGCTCGAGGGTGTTAGTGACCTTTACGTCGCCAATTATGCGGACCGCACGTCGCTGCAACCGATCCAAGGCCTCAAGTAGGCACTTAGCGGAGCCATCCCAAAGGTGCGAGCAATAATGAACGCAAGACCGTACCTGTGTTTTGTACAGCAGGCACAGTTGTTGTGGCGTGAAAAAACGCCGCATCTTGTTCAGAACTCCGAGTTTCCGTGAAGCTGTTTTTATGACAGCCTCGATGTAATCACTTGGACTAAGGTCGCAGCGAACGTCCATCCCCAGCATGGCGATTTTGCTTTGTATCACCAGCGGAGTGCCACAGAGGGAGGGAAGAGGGGAAAATGGTGACTTTTTTGCTGTGAGAGCGCATACCTGTGTTTTCTTGGCATTAAACTCAACAAGATTATCTGGGCCCCATTTGGCGATAAGCTCTAACGTCCTATTGAGTTCAATGACAAGATCCTCCCGTCTCTCCTTAATTTCCGCTCGCCCAGCCACTGCGCGTCCGTGGTATCTACCATGCACTGTACTATCGTCTGCATAGCAATGAATGTTCCCGAGAGAGAGCATATCATTGATATGCAAAAGAAACAGAGTGGGAGATAGCACAGATCCCTGGGGGACCCCAGCATTCACTACATAGAATTGTGAAGCGCAACCATCAACTAAAACACGAAGGCTGCGCTTGTGTAGGAAGCTGGCAATCCAGGTGCAAAGCTGAGCAGGCAGACCATATGCCGGCAGCTTGGAGAGAAGACTTCTGTGCCAGACCCTGTCGAAAGCCTTGGAGATATCGAGGCTGACAGCCAACGATTCCCCATGCTTGTCGATAGCTTCACCCCAGAGGTGTGTTACGTACGCTAGAAGATCACCTGTAGACCGTTTTGGTCGAAATCCGTACTGACGATCATTAACTAAACAGTGATCTTCTAGGTAATGGATCAGTTGGTTGTTAAGAATCCGTTCCATCACCTTACAAAGTACTGAGGTAATAGCTATTGGCCGATAATTTGCCGGGTCAGACCGATCCCCTTTTTTGGGAACCGCTTGCACATTAGCTCTTTTCCAAGCCTCCGGCACACATCCCGAAGAAAGAGAAAGTTGGAACAGGCGCGTTAACACGGGAGACAGCTCCGTCGCGCACTTCTTCAGCACTATGGCTGGTATTCCATCGGGACGGCTAGCTTTCCGTACATCAAGTGATTGCAGCTCCGCACGCACGTCACGCTGCCTAATTTTGATGTCAGGCATCGTGTGGCCACAAGAAGGTATTACTGGTGGCAGAGCACTACAATCATCGATGACGGAGTTGTCGGCAAAGAGTTTAGCCAGGAGATCAGCTTTCTCCTGCGGACTGTGAGCTAGCGATCCGTCCGGACTTCTGAGCGGTGGCAGCGCTTGGACAGGACTTGGAGTTTTTATTGTAGATTGCTTTCAGTGAGTCAATGTTAGATGCCCCGCTAATGCAGCCATTGATCCACTCGCGATATGCCGCCTGCTTAGATGATACAGCGTCGGCACATTCGCGAGTGACCAACGGGTACGCGCACCCCTACTGTCGAGATCTGAGCTAGGAATGTAGTATTCCATTCCCAACATGATCTCGCCAGCAACAGCAGCGGCACTAGCTGTCGGGTCATTCCCACTGAAGCAACGTTCCTTCCAAGGGACTGACGCATAGTAATCGCGCATACCGTCCCAATCTGCTGACTTGTAGTGCCAAACGCGACGTTTGCATACCGTTGGTGGCGGCAGCTTGGCCTGTGGCACTTTGGTAGATATGAGGCTGTGATCCGAAGAACCAAGTGGAGTTTGAACCACAACCTGATATTCCACCGGGTGAGAAGTCAGCAGAAGGTCCAGTAGAGAAGGCGCTTGCCCATCAATGTCTGGGATCCTGGTGGGCTGATCAACCAGTTGGGTCAAGTCATGTGTGAGAGCAAAAGCATGAGCAGTCCTTCCAGCATGGTCAGTTTTGAGGGATTTCAACCATGATTCATGGTGAGCATTAAAATCCCCCAAAAACACCAATTCCGCGTTAGGAAACTGCTCTTGCGCAGCATCTGCCACCCGACTAAGATGGTCAAATAATCGGCTTGTCTCCAAGTCACCATTGTGGGATCCGTAGAGGCACACGTAGACCCTAATCTGACGAACCAGATCCACACGTACCACCAACATGGAGAAGGAGGGGTCCTCCAAGCAGTGCAGTCGGTGACAGCAAACATCCGTCCTGACGAACAAGCATACTCCGGCTTTCGCTTTGAAGGATTCTTCAAGCATGTAGCAGGGATAATTAAGGTAGCTGGTATCGGCAGGACGGAGTATTTGTGTCTCCGTTAGAAACAACATTGCTGGCCGTGCTGTCTCGGGATGGTGGTGGACAGCGTTGAGGATAGCGTGGAGTCCACGGATGTTAGTGAACTCGACCTCAAACAGCGTGGCTATGGTGGGGGTGTGCACCGCTGTACGACCGTTATTCCTGTTTTGATGCGCTACCATATGGGAAAAAAAAATGGAAAAGAGATGTGAAGCGAGCGACGTATTGCCACGATAGGGATGGGCAAAGTGTGGAGGCGTGTTTCCCCAAGTGTTTGCCAAAAGGGAAACTACACTGACCCGCCGGACGGAAGGGCCCCCGAACCCCCCCGGAAGTGGCCGCCGGGACCCCACCTTCCGGTCACCAACCGGCACGACGGTCCACCCCGAGATTATGCGTGACCTGGTGGGGCAGCCTCGCGCGCTGGTTAGGCACGCTCGGGCCCCTGTACTATGCCACGGGCGGCCAGCGGAATTGTAATCCAGCCAATGTAATAATCGGTTCGGTGTTTGTTTAGTAATTTTTATTGTAAATTGGCGATGTAACAATGCTTTTAAAGGATAATTTAATAACAACTTTGATCAATTGAGATGATAAGTTTAAGAATGAAAATAAAATCATAAATATACTTTCATCGAGTTGACTCTTGCGCAAACTTTTGATTCGTCATTTAACAAGATTTTTATAAATATAAATACACCAGTTCGAAATGGAAATTCTACGAATAACTGTCAAGAGACTAATTATCCAAGATAATTAAAAAAAACATACTTCTGTCCTAGAATAACTGCCGCAAGTTCCGGCGAGATGCCCGCCAGAGGTCCTCCCAGCGCCCACGACTTGTTCGACATCGACGCCACCTGGGTAAAGTAACGAGGAGAGAATAAGATGAGGAATATATGTAATATGTACATTATGATAGTTTTCGCCTGCGTATTCGGGGGAGGTACCACCAACGTGTTAGGTATAAAAATACAACAAATGTTTTAAGATTATTATTTATCTGGTAATATTATTGATAATTTATCTTTTAATATAATTTAAAAATACACATAATTATCTGTTATTTTTTGTATAATTAATTGCCTATTTATTTTGAATCATTTTCATGGTAAAAGGACCAGCTGAAAACCAGTGCTGTATTTCGGCACTGATTATCACTGGTATTCAGCAATACTGACCTGACTTCTATCGCCTCACAACACTATACGTGTAAATTAAATTGTCATTATTTGACAAGTTATAGTCTGAGGCAATTGAAATTCTTTTAAAACGTACACACACATACCTCGGTATAACCGATGGACTTGAGTTCAGCGATGCTGCAAGGATATAGGTCGAGGAACTTGTAACGGTCAACCAGCTGAGCCGTCTCCTTACCTTCGAACTCCTTGATCTGGTGGATAAATTAAAAAAAAAAACGATTACAAAAAATTACATTTAAACATAACTTTATATATTTGATAGATAACACAGAAACTGCGTTCATATAAAAAAATATTATATATAATAAAACGTAATCTTCTTATTTAAGTTTTATGCATATTGGTTTAGTCGTTTTTTGAAATCAATTCAAAATAGTTTATTTAACATAGAAGTATTGCTCAGTTCCCGCCCGGCTTCGCTCGCCTGTTGTGGAGTTATTGATTTCCGGTTTAAGATATTTTACAGCATATTTACCTTCTCGAGCACGGCTTGGCGACGTTTCTCAACCTTGACTATGCTGACCAAGTCGCCGATATTGGATTCGAATTCCAGGAATCGATTCCAGATATCCACCGAGCTCTCTGGCTTAAGGCTCCCAGACGAGAGAACTCTTTCGAATAACACTCGAGTATTATTATCCTCTGGGGAAAGAACACATTCAAATCGTTAAAACTAGAGAGATAGCAATAAAAAAAGAGAATAGTTTCAGAGACTTAATTTGTATTTATAAATTAAGGTTGTGTTTGGTGGTACAATCCGCGATTAGAATGGGATGCGACCTTTTGGAACTGAGGCATCTTGATTTGTTATATTATTTTAGAGATTACTTTAGTGACTTCGGCCACAGCGGCCAATCGCAAAAGCGGTTAGCCAACTGTGAAGTCCATATTATAGTGCATAAGTGTGTCACACACACAACACAAATGCACTCTCTATTCCCTCACCCTCATAAACCGCGCGCGCGCGCCAAACACTTGCGCACGGCTATGCCCCTACGGTTATGACGTCATCGTTTATTCCAAAAATACTATTAATATTTATTTTATTTTATTAAATAGGAAGCCAACGCTGTATACAGTTTTGTTTCTTATTCTAGACTACAATCTTAAATAACTTAAATATAAAAATTGCATACCTCACTTATAGGTTAACTTAACATGCGTAGGAATAAAAAAAGTACATTCTTTGTTATAAAACTTAAAAAAGAACTAAATTACGTAAGCAAAAAAAAGAGGAACTATTTATATTAACGACAAAACATGAAAAAATAATAACAAAAAAAAGAAGTAAACGTATATAGTATGTAGTTATAAAAAATTTACAATTAAATTAATTAATGTAAATAAACAAATTTATGAATTTACTAAAACATACATATTATGAGTATTGTCTTGCATCTTAGAATTAAATAAATGAAGGTTAACGCTAAGTGGTTAGATATAATATATAGAATCATTGATATCATTTATCCTATTGTATATTTTAAGATCGTCAGCATACAATTGAAATTGACAGTGCTTGAAACACTTCACTATATCATTTACAAAAATACCAAATAATATTGGCCCAAGAATAGAACCCTGTGGTACTCTTGAGGTCGCAGTAAATGTGTGCGACTGGTAGCCTCCGATAACCACATTCATTTTATACGGTTACCATAGATAACGAAGCCGCTAAGTTTTTCCAGCAAAATGTAATGATCGACAACGTCAAACGCTTTGGCCAAATCAGTATAAATGCAGTCTATTTGTTCTGAATTGTCCATTGCCATTGATAAATCATCAACAATTAGTCAAATTTGATATGGTGGATCGTTTTAAAAAAAAAGCCATGTTGATTTTCTATCATTGCTGGCTTCATGTGCCATGTAATTACTGGAGAAATCGAAGATTCAAACACTTTTGAAAAAACCGACAATATACATATTGGCCTGTAATTTTTCATGTCTTTTATATCGCCACTTTTGAAAATAGGAACTACTCTTGCATTTTTCCATACACTTGGATATTCGCCAGTACACAGTGACTTATTAAATATTAGAAACAAAGGCTTTGCCAGTAAATAAGCACAATGTTTAACAAAAAATGGTGGTATATTATCTGGGCCTGCCCCTTTATTTACATCAAGACATTTTATTTTTTTTATAATATTCTTTTCCAGAATATGTATACTGCCTAAGTCGGAGATTGATATTGATTTTAAGGGTTTTAACGACCGTGTGGTTGTTAAGTTGGCTGAAATGTACATATTAGAGAAATGTGTTGCTAATTGATTACAAATATCAGAACCGCTGTTAAACGAAGAACCATTAAGAGTCATTACCGCGGGAGTACTTTTATTAATACGCAGATTTTTTAAGTATGAGTAAAAGTATTTCGGATTTTTTTTATGTTGTACTCCACCCTATCTAAATTTTTATAGTCTGTATTAATCAAAATTGCACATCTGTATTTTAATAGCTTAAAATCAATTTCATGCATAGGATTTGATATTTTTTAAACAATATTCTATATTTATTTTTCCCCGCTACTCTTTTTATTAAGTTTTTAGAATACCACACTGGATATGGCGCATTATTTTTTAATTTTTTCTTTGGAACACATTTCTGGATTATATTATGCAATTCAGTGTAACCACACCACTTTTAACCTGAAAGAAGCTCATTGATTATTTCGTAGTCAGCGTTTCTAAAGTTGTATTTAATTACTGAATTATTGACAAGCAACGATGTATTGTGTTCTATGTCAAGATGAATCTCCGGAGGTGGATAAAATTTGTCAACCAAGCACGCGGAAAAGTCGCTTTGTTTTACTTAAAAATTATTAGTCGTACTAAAAATGAGATCCAGTATGTCACCGTATGCATTATTTATGCAATTATACTGAGATAGAGTTGTTAACGCCATGAAATCATTAATAAGAGATACTACTGAACCGTTATTGCGTGGAATCATTTTACTATTGTTATGATCTTCACGCTGCCATTTTATTGAAGGAATATTAAAATCCCCGACTACCATAGTTGGTAGTTGCTCGTTAATTATTATTCGTTCAACATTCCGCGTAAAACGTTCATGAGTGTCGTATTTAAGCGGTGATGGTGTATACACTGCACATAGTTAAATAGGTATGGTAGGTCATGAGTACATTGAATTTTAGAATTATTTGATAAAATTTTTGTTTATAACATCTGAATTCTTGAGAGTTTAGTTATAATTTTACACAGTCAGTTTTCACTTTCCACTTGTAATAAGTTAATGTAACTTTTAAAGTCGGAATCGAAAGTTAACCACAAAAATAACTAAAAAAACAACGGGGCGCAATGTTTTGCGTGTTAATTTATATAGCTCCCCTCTACACTTCGATCGATTCGACCTAAATATATATTTATATATTTTTTTAACGTTAAGTTCGCCTATAATTAAAATACTAACAAAATACTATAAACGTTATAATAATAATATCCCGGGACATTATTCACACACGGCCATCTGATCCCAAACTAAGCGGAGCTTATACTATGGAAACCAGACAACTGATATAATACATATCCTATTCTCTTTTGTAAATTCATACTTATATAGATAATTACACCCAGACTCAGGACAAACAGACATGTTCATGCACACAAATGTCTGTCCTGGATGGGAATCTAACCCACAACATTCGGCGTGAAAGGCAAGTATCTACCAACCACGCCAACTGGCTCGTTATTGATGTATATATTGTTACAATATTATTAAACATATGCAATAAGAGAATGATTTTTCTTAATATACAACATTGGCTTCCGTGTTCGATAAAATAAAATATTTCAAGCTACATAACGAACTCACCATTAAGATGTGAGAGGTAGTCTATGTAGCACAGGACGTACTCGGGTATGTGCGAGAACTTCTTCAGCCCCAACTCGAAGATACGGAACGCGATATTCTTGTCCTTGGAGCAGTAGTACTCCATCAGGGCGGCGGCCACGAACACGTGGTAGCGTGACCTTGGAATAAGATTACTATTAGGAGCGAAGTTCGCCAAAAGGAAAGCTTATCATTTTATTATTGAAAATAGGTAGGCGGACTGGCAAATGAACTATTCACCGCATTTAGACGGTAACTGTAAGAAATATTACCCTTAAATAATGCCCAACAACCTTGGGAACTAAGATGTTATGTCCCTTGTGCCTGTAATTAAACCGGAACACAGAAATACTAAGCACTGCTGTTTGGTGGTAGAATATACGATGAGTGACGAATATACATTAAATTAATTCCTGGCGTTGACAATTTTTATGACTCTCCTTCAATCTTTAGAAATAAGGATTTAAATATTATAAAATGCATGATTAGTTTTAATTAATATATATGTTGTAAGTGCCTTTAAAAATAAATAAATAAATGAGTAGGTCATACCTACCACGACCTACCACCAAGAGTGTACGTGCGTGCATGTGCGTGTGTGTATGTGTGTGTGTGCGCGCGCGCGTGTGTGTGTGTGTGTGTGTGTGTGTGTGTTGTGTGTGTGTGTGTTGTGTGTGTGTGTTGTGTGTGTGTGTGTGTGTGTGTGTGTGTGTGTGTGTGCGTGCGTGTGTGTGTGTGTGTATGTGTATGTGTCTCGTTACCTCGGGTCCTCTCTGGCCCGCTTAAACACAGTCCTGGCGGACTTGATCCCCTCGGCTCGCCTCGCAAACTTCATATACTGCACGTAGGCGAGCGTCGGCTCCGTGTCCTCCATGTCCAGGTATCGGGTGTACACTTGGTGTACCTGTAGGAAACCAAAGTCATACGTTTATATCTTACCCATAAAACTTATTGTTTTTTTTGTTACAGCCTGCAAATGTCTCACTTGTAAGTGGTCAACACCAGTGGCGTAACTATACCAACTAAGTCCCGTGGCAAATTCATTGGATGGGGCCTCAGGGGCGTAGCAGCCGCCGTATCAAAAATACGGGGTCGCCAACGTGAGTAAGCAAAAATTTGTAAATTTTATCGAAAAAAAGACAGGTTATCCGCTCCGGGTAAGGGCCCCATAATATTTACGCCAATATTTTATTTTTTACGCAATTTTGATACAAATGTTAAGACACTTTTGAGCTCGTGGCCTCTTAGACCGGGGGCCCCGTCGGGTCGAGGGCCTTTTGCCAGCCCTGCCACCCTATAGTTATGCCACTAGTCAACGCAACACTTAGGCATTTGCGCCGCAAGAAATATTAATTTGTGCCTGTATACTGACTCACTCACCGTTCTAGCCGGAACACAACAATATTATAATTCTGTATGGCCTTAGAATATCTAATGAGTGGGTGGTACCTACCTAGACGGAGTTGCACATAGCCCTACCACCAAGTATAAGGTATATAATTCCACCACACTGCTCCAATGCTGGCTTGTAAATGCACTTCTGGCAGAATTTATCATTTAAGTTCCCTCACGATGTTATCCCCGAGGACGAGACCAAGTTTTGAACATAAGAAGTAGATGAAAACTCAGTTCGTTATAGACACTGGGACATATATTTTTGTGTAGTAGACAGTAACGGCCTGTTAATGTCTCACTGCTAGGCTAAGGCCTCTTCTCCCTTTTAAGAAGGTTTGGAGCTTATTCCACCACGCTGCTCCAATGTGGATTGGTAGAATACACATGTGACAGAATTTCAATAAAATTAGACATATGCAGGTTTCCTCACGATGTTTTCCTTCACCGTCAAGCACAAGATGAATCGCAAACACAATTGAATCCACGACCATCGGTTAAGATTCACCAATTTCTAAAGGTCCACTTTTGTGTTAGTGTATATAAATATAATTTACCTTATTATAATGCAACCTGCTCTCTTCATAGTCCGCGTGCGCGAAGTGAAGTAGCGTGGAGTGCTTGAGGGGGCCGCTGGTGGCCCTCTCGTACACGGCCGCTGCCTCGTCGGAGAACAGACGCGCCGCATTCGAGTCCTTATTGATTAACCAATAAGGGTTATAATTGTGTAAACTTAAATCCGAATTTAAAATATTTTCGCTCTGTTTTTTTTGTTGTACTGTAAGTTTTATGCAAATATTTATTTCATAAAAGAATTAACGTCATACTTAAAAACGTTATTTAGCGAGTGATTACTTATATAATGCTATCTTCTTCTTTCGAATGTTAAATCAACATGACAAAAAGAGATAAATCATCATAGCCAGTAGACCAACGAGGCAATCATCAAACATAACTGCGGGAACACAATTTACAACACATAAATGTTCAATTGTTGTTTATGAATCGTCAAGAGATTTAATATACCATTTAAAATTACGCAAAGCTTGCAATCTGTAAAGGATTAGAAGGCATTTGTTATCTTACCCCTTTCTCCTGCAAAAGTTTAGCGGAATGGTCCAAGAACTGCGCAGCCTGGTGCCAGACGTCCGGGTGGTGAGCCAGACACAGCAAACACTGCTCTATGGCGAACATCACTCGACGAGCTACGAGCGCTGTGTCTTCAGATCGGAGGGGGTTCGAACGCTCCCAGGTTATGTATTTCTTCCAGAGTTCCACCTGCGATAAATCAAAATTTTATATTATACTAGCAATCGTCCCAGCTTCGCACGGTTAGATAATAATAAAATGTATTTTGGATAATATTTGCGTAAAATCCGTTCCTAGTGAGTGTATACGTCGGGGAAGGAATAACTGAGACAAATTTCAAATCAATCTGGCGCATAGTTTAGGAGATATCGTGATGTGTGGTATTTCGCTTATATATAAGAAATAGAATAGAAATAGATAAGAAACGAAAACTCCTTGGAGCCAAAATAGTATATCTAGCAAACCAGGATAAGCTACATGGTGCGAGCTCAAAAGCTTCCTCCTTAAAATGCATGTTTATCGCCATCAACCAACAAACCTGTTTCATCTCCTCTCTGTCTACATTAGGTGGGGTAGCGGGCATGTTTCTGTTCAGACCTCGTGTGACAGTCTCCAATTCTTTGGCCACTCGTCTCGCGTTCATGTACTCTCTGGATCTTTCCATGGCCATTCGCTCAGCTAAAAATATAGGATATGTAGAAACCTGCTTAATGCTAAATAATAATGAGTAACGAAATACTTGGTGGTAGGGCTTTGTGCAAGCCCGTCAAGGTACCACCCACTCATCATATATATATATACGCTTAGCAGCAATACTTGGCCAGTCTGGGTACGGGCCTCGGGGTTGCCCCCATTACCCGGGCTGTTCCTCACCGACAAGTTATCTTGTCGTGACTTAAATTTTTAACCCGAAGGTAAGGGGTCTCAATGGCCCGGTGGCTGTTGTAAAGCCACCTGTTAGTACAGTCACAAAAGATATAACATCTTAGTTCCTAAAGTTGGCGGCGCATGGGCGATCTAAGGAATGTTTAATATTTCTTATAGCGCCAATGTCTACGGCCGGTACCGCTTACCAGGGAGCATACGCCAACCTATTTTTTTTTTAGATACATATAATATCTATTTCCTGAAAAAAATCTTGTTCATTTAATTATGTAAAATTGTATATTAATTTACTTACCAATGATTGTGTTAATGCCCTGTTCGAAGGCTATGTAGTCCTTCCATAACGTTTCAATTCCGATGATTGGCGTTATCACCGCTCGTTGGTAAACCTAAAATAAATATATATATATATATATATATATATATATATGTTAAAACAGATTATTATCATCAAATCTTGAAACGAGAAGATTCTTTATGTAACTGCTTGTATCTACTCCTTGTTTTAAACACCTTAAATACGCTAAATAAAGACAATAATAATCAATATATTTACTGACATAGTTTTTAAGCTTTGTAAATAACAAAATGGATTTTTATCCGTAAATAAACATTTATTATTATTATTATTAGCTTATAAAATGTTCCATTGCGGATTGGTGGATAGTGGACACATGTGGCAGAATTTCAACGAAATTAGACACATGCTTCTATTCACCGTCACCATGTTTCCATTCACCACGAGAGCAATTATTTAAAGAAATTAAGCCATGCACACTAATGAAAATACAGTTGGTGGTGGATTCTAATAAAATATTCTATACACGTTTACCTTTCTAACGGCAGAAATCTTCTGATTCTCCGCGTAAGATCCGACAGCGTCCACTGATTTCAAGAAAGTGACGTAATCATTCCATATAGGATACGCGTGAATGTCTAAACCTATTTTGTCCAGGGCAAAGTCATACGCTTGCGCCATTTTCTCTCTGTAACAATTATGCTAATTTATGCAATCATATGACAAGCGAACAGAAGTCACAATGAAACTTCGTATTCCTGCAAAAAATAACAATCATTCAAGAACTTGTGTCGTGTCACCCACTCATCAGATATTCTACAACAAAACAGCAATACTTAGTATTGTTGTGATCCCGTTTGTAAGGTAAGTGAGCGAGTGTAACAGGCACAAGGAACATAACATCTTACCCCAGGGTTGGTGGCGCATTGGCTTTGAAGAAATTCGGAAAAATATTGAATACATTCAATTATTCACTCACCACCTACCAGCGCATTTATGTAAAGTAGTACGAATCATAAGACTTCAGGTCTTTCAATTAAGAGTATAATGTTAAGGTACAGTAAGACCCATATTTTTATCCGTGGTGGAGCAGCACAAATATCCATCGAGCCGTTTTGTTTTACTGTACACAAGACAAGGTACATAAAATCAAGGCACAAGCACATGATACATAACATCTTAGATCCTCTGGTTGACGTATTGACGGTGTAACTAATGGTTTATACCTTTTAGGGGTGTGCTAGTCTGTAAGAACTCACTTCATTACTCTACCTAACCTACTTATGGTGATATGCTATTTTGATGCGTGTATTCTTGAAATGTTATGATTATTACGTTCAATGTCGCATATCACTTTTTGACATTTCAGGACCGTTTTCTACGGTGTTTTTCGAGTTTGTTGTTACAGAATAGCCCTAACTGTAGCTACGGTGGTGACTTTCTCGTCTGTTTTACTAAACATTGTCGTGCCTATGTTTTAGAGATAAGAGTTTAAGAGATAGAGAGGAAAGGCGAAGCATACGTACTTGTAAGTCGGTAACATGCACTTGGTCTCTTTCACGTAATTGAGGTACAGCCTCCACAGTTCAATGTTCAGGATCTTCATGAGGCATCTCTGAAACAACTGGTCAGGCACGGGGGATTATAAGAAAAGTGTATATCGTAATAATAATTAAATTTCAATGATTGCTTGTATATACTGTGTATACATAACAGGATAATTTATAATGTCGTTTTTTTTCTCCTTTTTGAACAATTAATATATATTTATTTTTTTATGTTGACAATAGGCTTTAATATCCCATCGTTCTAAGATCTAGTCCTATCTTTTCTAAGGTTCTCGACATTTGTATCATGACTGGCTTATATTATTCATAGTTTAAATAAATAAGTTAACAAAGTTTTTTGGCTTATGCCAGTTACTACAATTAAGAAACGATTCGTTATCCTCACAGAGAATAACATTATCTACCAGGCATCATTCAAAAACTACCATTGGCTTACTGCTTACGCATCAGAACGCTATGAATCGAAGGATAAATGTGTGAAAGTAGTAAATACCAACAGGCTTACTTATAAGCGTTCTTTAGCTGGAGATTAGTTAAACAATGCAGTGTCTCCTTCTTTCGTATATCAAATCAATAATGACAGAAAGAGACAAGAAATAAATCAGTGTTTAAATAAACAGCCGCAGTTTTAATAAAAAAAATTAGAAACGTCTATTCCACTATTTGTAAGTTGAACGAATCGCTTTTGGAATATAGTAACCGAACTTCAGTAGAACGAACCCCCCCCCCCCTCCGTTATAAAACAATTTCCACCCAAGCAATAAATACTAAATCGAAAAAGATAATTACATAGCCAAACCAGCTCCTTTGAAATAAAATACTTTTTACTCAGGCAGACCTCTTTTTAATCATTCATTATATGAAACAAAAAAAATAAAAATAAAGAAACCGAAAAAAAATCACATATAAAAAAAATTTGGTAAGTTTCATGTTTCATTATATACATTAAATATATATAACAACAATATAACTTTTTCTTGTCACTATTATATTAGGTAATAGTAAAAAAAAAGAATAAACATTAAAAAATAGTAATAAAAAAATTTTAAAAAACCAGATGTGGACCGGGACGGAGTATTTATTAAAACCGACTCAAACGTGATGTACAAAAAATATAATCATTTAATTGTAAACATTAATATACATTACTTTACATGATGATTACATTAAATAGAATATTGTTCTGTTGTAGAATATTGTTTTGCTGTCGTTCGTGTATAATAACTGTAATTGTTTTGGTACAAACTGGTCAAGCATTAAATTAAATCTTAATTTGTAATTTTGCCATATTTTGGTACTTTAATAAATTGATGTAACAACAATTGAGTTCATTGTTTTGCCAAATGGGAACATAATTTTCATGATAGATTTGTAAAGTATATATATTAAATATGCATACAATATTTCGTTAAGCCTTCTTCTTCATAAAGTAAAATTTTCACTTCTAAATGCAATTTATCGGACGATGTAAAGATTAAATCCCTACTTTAGAAAACACCGAAAATAATACTTGTAGGATAGGTACGTTTGGACTGAAAAGAAATCTTTTTCTGTTGCTACACTCCCGATAAGTAGATTTACCGAAAAACGACCGCACGTCGCACTCGTTCTCGCAAATAACATAAATATTTAAGCTTGGAATAAACAAACTAAAGATAATACATCGTAAGTATACGATATATCGTAAAATATCAAAAATGTCGCATGCAGCTGTACAACTGAATATAAATTTTGAGGTATAACATTGAAATCATAGATAACATTATAACTATAAGCAAAAATAATTTAAAAAAAAAAACAATCCTATGGAGAAATTTATATATTAATACCAGCACATGCTACTAAATTATTATTATTAATTTATAACGAGTGATCCGTTATTATTGGTGACTTTTTATTTAATAATTAACACCACTACATGAAATGATGTTAACAAAATATTATATCTCCGATACCACGTATGAGTTATATACCACTGGTCACTTTTTATTTAAAAATTAATTCATGATCTGATGTGCCAAATGTGACCCGGACATACTAAGAGTGAAGTTCAATAAAAATTGGTGGTTGGTAAAAGTGGAATTCACAATCCATCCGATGAGTTTCATACCCGTTTATCCAAAATAAACAAAGCCACGTATGATTGTTAAGTCTTAAGTAATATTTGATTAATAGTAATTTAATAGTCTAATATTTTGTCACATATGGGTTGCGGCCTTTATCTGAGAAAATGGAAATGATTAAGGTTCTCGATCAATAAGGCCCGTAAAGATTCGATGGTGGAAATTTTGTGGTGGCGGTGTGGTCATACGTTCCATTGATTTGAACGCTGGTGCAGGTGATTCGAGACGCACTGTTATTCAGTAAAACGGGTACCCACCGGGCACGATCATTGCGACACCTGCACCGAGTACCTGCCTGCCACTATTGTTTTGTGTCACAGCGCGTCATATTCTTCAGAGTACACCGCATGAGGACTCCAACGCCAGGCCCGGGCTCCGAGTTTATAAGAACCCTTGGTAACGAGTATAATACTCGAGAGCGCAGCGTTGGTTGACGGGGACATCTTTCTGTGATACAGTCATTACACTAAAGGCCACAGACCGATTTGAAGCTAAATCAAGATTGAGGGTATTCTTAATACCACCCTCAAGGAAAAGGATACTTGTGAGGCAAGTCGTCGGGCGTCCATTTGTATGTAAGCAAGCAATACCGGTTTCACCACTACTATGTAGTGGGTAATCTGGCTATCGGCTAGGGCATCTTTCTCATACTTAAAACGGGCTTCCACGTACTTAAAACACATTATGTGTTTATTTGGAACTCTTACAAGGATTTGCATCTAAATTAAATGATTTATAAAATTGAAGCCTTTATCCTTCATTTAAGATTTAATCGAATAACCTTCGAGCCTAGCTCGCTGTATAGAATACTGGGCTGACATAGCACCGTATGTCATGGTAGGTAAGGCGCATTGGTTGAAATTTTTTGTATCCAAACATTGCCGTGTAGGAAATGTAAAGACATTGTCTTCAAACATTGAGTATAGGATATATAAAGACATAAGGTTGTAAAGTTCTGACAATCATAAACAAATCCTACAATTGCTTCCTTGTCGAAGTAATTCCTTCCAAGCATAATGATCTGACCCAACTTCAATATATTTCTTATATTTCCCTTCGATATACATCGATCTCGGCACGACATGTGAAAATGACCAGACCAAGGTCATTTTCCAAGAATACATAAGGATTGACACGCCAGAAAGTCTCGAGAAGTTATCCAATGATTCTGTAAAGGTGACGAAATCATTGGCAAATCGAAGGTGTGTGATATATTTGGCGTTTACATTAGAAACCATGTCTCTTGAAGACGTCTTCCAAAGCATAAGAGAAAAGTTCCGGAGATACACCACTTTGCGCAGTTGAATCACTTTCGTCTTACAATCCTGGATTGAGGTGTTCCTGGTGTGAATCCTGGGTCTAGTGCGTTATAAAGACATCTCAACACCTTTATAAATCTGTATATCTTTAATTAATATGACATATCTGCTTAGAATCAAGCACTGTTTAAATTTCTATAGAGTTTAAGGTTTTCTCGTAATCTTCAAAGCCATACATGGCGGTTGATTGTACTCTTTGATATTCTGAAAAATATGCAGAATATTATGGATGATCCATGGTGCTATAGCCTGATAGAATGGCTTGCTTGGGGTTTAGGGGCCGAAACTCGTCACATTGTCTGTCGAGACAGTTTGTGACTACTCTTGAGAACAGTTTATATATGTGATGAAGATGGGTCTTGAAAATCACCTTTCTTTAAAAACAGTACCGTCTCGTCAATCGTCGTTAGTATCATAAGTTAGCTACATGTCCAGACTTTAGATAGGGAACATTATTAATGGCCTCCTGACCAGCCTGATAATGCACAAGTGTGTGTGTGTGTGTGTGTGCAAACATTTGTGCACTATGTCTTACAGAATTGGCTAGTCTCCCTTAAAACTGACCGCTGTGGCCGAAATCGCTCAGGACGTCATCATCATAGGGAACATTAACGGCCTTATTTATAAGCATTGCTTAGCGGTTATTTAGTTAAACACTTCACGAGAAAAACGACGCATTTTTATCAATTATGAATTAAAATTTTTATTTACAGAAAAATCTTAAGATTAATATGAAATTTATTTCGTCAAGAATTTGTTTTTATTTAAGCCTAAAAATGGTTTCGGTGACTTCTGTGTGAAAGATAGATAAAATATATGGCGTCGCAAACTTTTAAATAACTTTAAGAACTTAAACACTTAACTTGTGCATTGGGTAAGCGCCAGCTATAATAGCACCTACAAATGACTACAACTATTATTAAAATAAAAACGATTGTATTATGTACTAAAACCTTTCCGAAAAGGGGAACAAACTTTTGTTTATATTGTTTTATACAGATTTTAGTAATAATATTATTATATTAACCTTTACCATAAGTAAAACTCTGATACAGTTTTTTTAGTAAGTAAAACTGTGATAAAGTTTTACTTTTGGTAATAATCGATTAATTATTGATATAGGACTTAAAACTCCAACGTCTAAAACATTAGTCAGAGTCAAATTAACTAATATGGCTTTAATCTGGTCATTCATCATTGGTCGCCTGCGTCATCAGCTACCACCGACCAATGACAACTCAGTTTGAAGCCAAATTAATTAATTTGTATTTTACTTAAAAAAATTATACTAAAACTACTTATAATAATAAAATAGCATATAAGACGCATTTTTAACAAAATACATAAATATATTACATATATATAATAATTAAATGTTATACTATCAGGGATAATACATGTCGAAAGTGACCTTTAAAGGCAAATATATATTTTTTATTATGTATCAAACATTCTCTAACAATATCCTTCTAATTAACGAGTAAGTTCAGTTCTTTGTATTTAAAATTAATGTTATCAGAGATTATCTTCTGCTCATGCGTAAGGGGAAAGGCATAAGATGTTAATCCCTGTCTTTTTCAGCACCGCTGACTTATTGCAAAATTTCATGACGATCGACTGAATAGTTAAGACATGAAAACATAGCAAACAAAAAAACTCACTTATGCATTCAAAATATTAGTAAGGGTAATGGCAATTCTATTACAAAGGTTTCAGCTGTGGGAAAAGCTTCATTTCCCATATTCAAAATTACATAATATTCTTTTTTTTTATATTTGCCAAAAAAAGTCACCTCCAACATGTCTGAACACAGACACCCTAGCTGAAAAAAAAGATGTTATTGTATGTTTGTCTTTATTTATTTCACTAATAACTATACATATAATCAGTCTTGTTTCCCCACAGATAATACCTGTTTTTTTTTTATTTTTTATTATCACAGACAATTGATCAATTTACCCATCTTACTAACCTTTTCGACTTTTTCAAAATTTCTCGCCTTCATCTGTAAATAAATAAGTCTTAGTAAGACATAATGTATTATATATATACTTTCCTATTAAACAAAAGCTTCTCAACTATGAATTAATCATTTATCCCTAAACTACATAACTTTTATAGTAATATTCAAGTATGCCATATTGCCAAGTAACGTGTGTGATTGTGTAACAATGACTTACTAAAGCTAGTCAGACTCAATAAATAAATATTTGGCTAATTACGACAATAAACATTTAAGCAAGTTTTAATTGATGCAATGTGCAACCTTATATGTGTAGTGTGTGGTTTAATTTGATTATTTATCAAATATTTTTTCTACTAACCTCCTGTTCTATATAAATTTTCCAAAAACGGCCCGTAGTTGGAAATGCTGTTATAAGCTTCTCGTACATGGTACGTACTTCATTTATAGGCCTAGTTTGAGCTTCACGGATCAAGAGGGACCAGGAGTCAACATCATAAACATTCGCTTCGACTGCTCGGTGAGCGCGGATTAACCTTTCATTACCCCAGTCCTGTTATAGTATAAGAACATATTACAAACAAAATAAATATACCACTAAAAATTAACAAAATCAGAGGTAAATCAACTTACGATTTCAGCGCTCTCGTCCGCTGTCATGTCGGCGATTTAGTTTTGTCAACGTTAGTTAACAATTCTAAAATTATGTTATTATTAAAATTTATATGAGCACTGTTATAGATAAAACTTAAGTTACAAATACATATTCATTAAATTAAAAATTAAAGAAATAATCTATCTATTCCACACTGACGCCATGCAGTTTAACGAACACAAAAAATGCAAATAAAATTGACAGTTGATATTAACAATAACTTGACAGTTGCATAGAATATTATAATTATAATAGTCCAGGCACTAGACACATGATAGATGCGTGCTGTAAACCTTTTTTTGGCAAGGGCATGTCGAGTGTGTTATGGTTGTAATTTTATTTGTCATCTTAAATATTGTACATACCATACATATGTAAAATATCCCCTTCCTAGGGCATATTTTCTATTCCTATATATATATATTCTATTTTTAGATAAATGTTTACCCCTTTTTTAGACCTATGAAATTATCAATAAACTTTAATCTCACATTAAAAAAGTTTATCTTAAATAGATATTTAATTTAACATGAAAATATTGCTAATTAAGAAAGTAGAAATCTTGACTGCCCCATAGAGAGGCACACTGAGTGTATGTTTATTTTCGATTATGCTGGGTTTTGAGAATAAAATATAATTTATTTCAAAAAGAGATAGATCTTCCTTGGCCGCAACCTCTTTCCAGATGAAATCTGTGATCCCCAGTGGGGCTGTCAAGTTACTGTCATTTGTCATTATAAATTTATTTCATTTCTGTATCCCTATTGCCGCCCAGTAAATCAAAATAAACAAAAATGCTGTTCTACTCATTCTTTAAATCACTTGTAGGCAAAGATGTTGTGGTTGAGTTAAAAAACGATCTCAGTATTTGTGGGACCTTGCATTCTGTTGATCAATATTTAAATATAAAATTATCGGAAATAAGCGTCATCGACCCCGACAAATACCCTCATATGCTTTCAGTAAAAAACTGTTTCATTCGAGGTTCTGTGGTACGTTACGTGCAGTTGCCTGCTGATGAAGTAGACACACAACTGCTCCAAGATGCAGCAAGGAAAGAAGCAACCGTTTCCACAAGATAGCCAAGTTAACCTCAAAGTTGATACTGCGACGGTTGGTTTATGGACTTGAAAGTGTTTGTTTATAAAATAAGTGTAAGGCTTAAGGAAATAAATTTTATTAATAACATAGTCTACTTATATTTTTATCCTTACTTTTTTCATATAGTTAATGATAAACGAAATTAAGGAGTTGTTAGTATAACAAAAACATTATTAATTGTTTATTCTTGTACCATACCAATATAAGAAAACATAGAATTTCTTTTTAATACAGTTGGGTTGAACCCTTGTTTATGTAATGCCCATTCATATATTATTCTACTCTAAAACAGCACTACTTATCAAACGGTTAGTGTTTGACATGGATGGATGGGTTAAATCAGTATTTTAATTACTCTACACAAGTCTAGTGAAATTGGATGATGGTAAGAAAGCTTTTCTGAACAACAAAGAAATATATAACAAATTCCACACCTGTGTTTTTCTGGCAGGAAGTCACACTGTCTGGTAAAGAAGTATTTTTGTACAGCCTAAGAAAGATATCGTACAAAAAAATATTTTTAACATTTAAATAAAACCAATGAATAAGAATCAACTATTTATTATTGTTATGTTTCTTTTTCTTCTATCTCTGGTAGATCTCTGTCTGTTTCTTGGTCAAAATAATTTTCAGGTACAACATAGTTCTCAGGAGGTCTCATTGGACCGTACATTTTCTTTTCAGTCTGTATTTTTTCTTCTCTCTTTTCTTGTGTTACACTGTCTTCTGTTTTTATTTCTTTTGTCTCAGCAACTTCCACTTTAGAAGGTTCTGGTTCTTCATCTGAGTCCATTTCTTCAACAAATTCTTCTTCCTGTTTTGTCTCCTTTTTAACCTTAGGACGCTTTTCTTTGTCATCTTTTAACCGCAACCTGTAAATACATTGTCCCCTTTAATCGACTTTTAAAAAGACATCCAATAAAATGTTAAGTTACTTACATATGTCTGGTTCAAATATAAAGGGAATTTATAGAGTTTTTGTTTATATTTGATTTAAAGTTTTCACAGTCATTAATATTTTTTTATATAATTATCTTAACCTTTTGCCATAAATCACAGAATTGGTCTGCTTGACGGCCAGTTTGGAGTCGTCCTTTTTGAGGAGCGGTGGCACGTGCGCAGGCCGTGCAAGCTCAGCTAGCCGCTGTGTTTTAGATAACTCCGCTTTAAGCTTCTGTATGCTCATCTATAATAACATATTTAATTAGATTAGTTTAACTATAATTACAATATTAAAGGATTAAACATTTTACAGAAACATTCTTGAAATAACAATACTTATTTAAAAATTCCGTATAGCCTATACCAACCATAAGAGGAGTATAGATAAATAAACAACTTTGACATATAATTGGTTGAGTTCTGATTAATCTATGATATTCATTATGGTTTCGCAAAAAAATCGTTGAGGCGTTTTAAATCGTAAAAAAAAGTTTAACTCAGTACCTCCGGATTTGCAGTCTTATAAGATAGATAGCCAACCAACGAGGCTTTTATAAATACATAAACCGTATAAGTTTTTGTAGGAAATTTCCGTCTATGTTATAAAAAATCACTTATGTGATTTGATTGGAAATTTGGTTATTCCATAGTGAGCACATTTTTTTTTTATGGAATAGGAAGGCGGTCGAGCGTTTTGACCACCTACTGGAAAGTGGTCACCAAACGCCCTTAGACATTGGCACTGTAAGAAATGTTACCCATCGCTTACATCGCCCATGCGCCACCAACCTTGGGACGTAAGATTTTATGTCCCTTGTGCCTGTAATTACACTGGCTCACTCACCCTCAAACCGGAACACAACAATACCAAATACTGCAGTTTTGTTGTAGAATATCTGATGAGAGATTTTTGTATTTGCATTTGCTTGCAAATCTAAAGTCATATCACAATAGTAAATCGCAATATTAAAAATAGTTATCTTTACCTTTGTTTTTGATATATCAGCCTTTTGCGCCATACTTTGCCCCTGTTTACCCAGAGTACTCATGAATGCATCCAAGGCGTCCTCTTCCATTGTTTCCTTTGTCGGTTTACTCGAAGCCCGGAGTCGTTCTAATGCTTTCTCTTCTGTTGATATCTTGTTTTCTATGTCAGTTATCTGTTTAAGCTGTGGACAAGGAATTAATTATTTTAATTAACGATGTAGTAAACACATTTACATATCAATGCAATTTTTATTTATTTCTATAATATTACCGATCTATATAATTTTTGAGTACCATATATGGAAGCACAAAAATAAATAGTACTCTCTTATTACAATTTTTTTATGGCAACAGTAGGACTACTGTAGAAAAAATAATTATTCTTGTACACTCACTAAGTCATCATAAGTCAACGGTTTATTAACTTCCTGTTCCACTGCACCATGCTTCTCCATCCTAGCCCGTCGCTTCTTCTCCACACTGCCCGTTCTGTCCAGGAAGGTATCCTCGTCGGAATCATAATAGTCATCAGCGCTCCAGTCGCGTTGCTTCCTGCGTCGAGATTCTAAACAAGCAATATAAAATTGTTTAAACAATTTGTTAATGGCAAACACCGGCCTCTTTAAATGTACATGTGGTGTTGATGGAGTTAAAGTGTACTTTAAAGTATAAATTTAAATAAAATCGACCTCTTTGATTGATTGGTTAGTAGCAATTGCATTGTTTCAATTTAAATAAGTGAATGTTGAGCGTTTGGAGTCTAATCAATACATTTTTAAATGAACCTATTTAATAGATGTTGGATGATATCCAGTGCCATCTAGCGGCGAGTTACATAGAAATGGAGAGTATAAAAACCTTCTATGTCAACTTTCATGGTGGTCAAATGGTAATGATGTTGGCTCTCTCAAACCAATATCAGCATCCGTTTTTATGATATATAAAAAATTTTATGTATGTAAAATTGTTTGTAAAAATTCGTTTCCAATTTAAAACTGCATATAATAATTTGATTATATTTTTGATGTTTTAATTTAATGCGTCATAGATTACGGAATTCGTTAGTTAAGGTACAAAAAAAGCGTCGTCTCCTATCTCGGAGGGGTGCGTGCCTCACCGTGCTTGGCCTGCCGCAGCAGCCCGGCGCGGTCGAGCAGGCGGCAGGCCTCCAGCGCGCACGCCACCACGGCGTCCTTCTTCTTCCCGCGGTGCAGCGCCTCCGCCCGCACGCTGCCGCCCGACGCCTGCTCCAGCGGCAGCTCCACCCTGCGACCAGCGCAAGACTGATTATTTGTCATATAATACCAGTTACTAGAAAGCGTGAATTTTAACCAACGATTCAAACCCAGGCAAGGCAAGCGTGATGGAATAAGTTCCAAAATTCTCCTCAAAAATGAGAGGAGGCCTCATATTTACTTACATACTATTTTTACCTTAAAAATTTCATCACTCACCTACAAAGGAACTGGCCGACTCCTCTCTCCTCACAGTCATATACGAGCTCGTATCCCTCCCTCTCGAAGTAGCCTCTGAGTGTCTTCTTAGGGTCATCCAGGTACAGCTCCTCGTTAGCCGTTGAAGCGTATGGATTATCCGCTAGGTCTGTTTCATTTTCTGCGTCTTCGCCTGTCAATTTAAAATTATGAAATGCCTTAATACTGATTCGTCATAGCTGAAATCTAACAAAACTGCTTGGATTGACTACTGGATCTCATGTAGAAATTTGGCCTTGTCATATTTCTTATTTGAAAACATTGGTTTTGTATATTTATGAAATATCACAAAGGAGGGAAATTAATGGAAATATATTACCTCCGAAAGTATCTTAGGTGTAAACCTTGTGGCGTAATATTAAAAAAAAAAAACAATTAAAAGCGCGCTGTCGTCCGTCACAGATCTTACTTTTTGTTTTTGGCGCGAAATTTGGGAACTTCATCAACTTCAACATTACTGTATCGTAGACTGTATGTCGTTTTATTTGGTTTTTGCCATAAGTCATCATGAATTTATAATAATAATAATATCCTGGGGCATTATTCACACACGTCCAACTGATTCCAAGCTAAGCGGAGCTTGTACTATGGAAACCAGACAACTGATATAATACTACATATACTACTTTTCTTTTGTAAATACATACTTATATGGATAATTACACCCAGACTCAGGACAAACAGACATGTTCATGCACACAAATGTGGAACACCTAGGTGGAAATCGAACCTACAACCTTCAGCGTAAAAATATCTAACAACCACGGCAACTGGCAATATTGTAATTTATGATTGTTATTTTTTTTTTAAAAGTGCCTTTCACTACTGGTTTACAGGAATATATTATTATAAAAGATGTATTAATAGTAGGAGAATATGTTTGAAACTACTGATAATACTAGATTCAATAGTTTGTTGAAATAAAAACAATATGATCTATTTCAATACATAACAAGTGATAATACATTACCCTCATAGTAACATGGTCAAGTATTAATTTCAACAATATCTCATATCTCAAATATATAAGACAATACTCACCCATTCCCCAATCAATACCCTGTTCGTCTCTACGTTTCTCCTCTTCCAATCTGTTCCTCTCCCTCTGTTCCACGGCTTCTTTCATCATCCTCTCTCTTTCTAACTTCATATTCACCGCACGCTTCTTTATCTCCGTAACAGTCAACTCTGATTCACCTTCACTATCAAAATCTGGCCCCTATAAAATATTATAGAATTAGAAAATTTCAGCCCCCATATTTAATCTTCTTTAATGTGCTGAGATGGCCCTATTTCTAGAACACGTGAATGTGAATTTGCCATCAAAAAAATAGGATTTTTGTTAACTTAATGAACTATTAATAACTGGAAAATTTAAAAGCTTAATGATAAAAACTTACTAAGAGAATGTAGGTTCTCGTACTTGATCCAAATCTGATCTGATGACCAACTCTGACCCTAAAGTAGTGATTCTGCTTAACTTTCTGCTTGTTGATGTACGTTCCATGTGTGCTGCCAAGGTCATATACATACCAGCCTGAAGCTGGCTCTCCGTCTTCAGCGAAGGCTTTGTACTGGAGGACTGCATGATGTCTGCATTATATAAAAAAAATACAAATTATAACTAAAAACTAGCTTTTCCGTCGATTTGATAAATCTCACAACTTAAATGCCTATATCCTATGTCTGTTAGCTGTCATTAACAATACATAAATGAGACAATATCATGATAACAGAAAACAATGGATAGTGTTGGATTTAACAAGAGAAAAACTGAGAATATAGACGTCATATACAGCTTTGTAGTTATATATTATTATAAAATACCAAAGGAGCTTAAAATTTTGTTATTACGATGAAATTATGATTTGTTTATCATTTATTATTATATTGTGTATATGAAAATGAATATTGGTGTATCTGTTTAAAGTTAACAGACGTCGACACCACTTAATTAATTACCATAAATGTTGGCACATAATTTATTCATGTACATTTGAACAAGTGTTTGACAAATGATCTTTCATAAGCCAATATGTTTGAAGAATAAAATGTCACCAGAGTTGTTTGTGAAATGTTCTATGTAAAATGATTATTTGTCAAACATTACGGAACCTTCTAAATGTCTCTCATTCATTTCTGGGAACCATAAAAATATGAAATATTTGAAATATTGTAAATAACGCTCATTCACTTCTGGGTTTGACATACCTGGATATTGTTGGATGTCCCATAACTACGTCACAATTGGCAAGTCTTCCAAAGACATAGTATGGTTTATTTGTCAGCTCGATCTTTTCAAGTATCATACCTGATTTCAAAACTTCTAAGCCATATTCAGAGCCTGAAATTATTTTTAATATAATTTAACTTCACATAGTTAAATCTAAAATCTTTAACATAAAATTAAATATTAATATAATTTGATAATTATAATAATTTTTATAATGCAACAAACAATGAATGTCTGCAAATATTTTTTTCTTAATTAAATAACTAAATGTTGAAGCAACATACAAACATCCATAATAATCATAAGTTTTCTTTTGGTTGTTCTAAGTAGAACTTAGATTTTAAGTAGTAAAATTATAATTCCATAGCCCTTATAGTTGAATAAAATTAGGATTTAAGAGGTTTTGTGCTAATGTTTTTAAACGGATTACGGGTTCATATACGCTTTTTAAACTAGATCGAAATAATACTCAAGTTTGGTAATAATAACTCAGTTTTCAATAAAATATGATTACCGTCAGGGCAAAGGCCGGACCATTTAGGTTCTTTGTAAGGTATAGGAGTCAATATTTCTTTCAACAAAACAGCAGGCGGCAATGAACTTTTAACATTCAATTCCAGAGTATTTTCGTTTTTCTTCTCTTGACTACTACTTTCTGGCAAGCTTTCCTCATCAATCTTCACTTTTTTAGGAAGTTTACCTATTCGACCAAAGAGAACAGGCTTTTTAAATTCGATCTTCTCTTGAGTTGGCGGGACGGAGCTATCTTTATCATCAGACATTATGATTATGCTTCCTTAAGTTCGCTTATATTTTTAGCTAACAATTCTTATAAGTTGATGCTTAAAAATTCAAACAATTGTTATTTCTGTAAACTGTAAAATAAAATACACTGTATTTTAACTTTTATTATTATGGTATAAGTCTATACCTAAAAGTATAAACTCTTGAACTGTCATTAAATCATACTCATCTGACACCTCAACCGTCATACTGAATTCTGACAGGATCACAGTCCACAGGATAATAATGTTCCGTACTACTGACATTAGTAGCAAAGAATCTGTTTGTTTTTAGTCTTGAATAATTATTATTAAATTTTAATTCATAATCTCTTTTTAATCATAATATTTTTTTAATGTTGGTGAATACTTTGCTTGTTATTTAATTTTATTTGGAATAAACAAATACTTGAACTTGACAGACTTATTTATTACCTGTAACGTATGGAATGAGTGATTTGGAATTTGAATGGAATGGCATGATATTAATCAATCAATCAATTTAAAAAGCAAAATAATTTTGTACCGATACGGCTCGGGAGGGTGATGTGTCGCGGCGGATGTTTTTCTTTTTTACAATTCATAAATAGTTATTAGCCATTTCGCAGTCTGTGTCCAAGTGTACAAGTTTGTTTGCTTTTTATTTGTTTTTTTTTTTGTGCAGTGAACAATGTGAGTGACCGCGACATATTGCTGTACCAACGCACTGTTTTCGACGAAGATTTTTACGTTGTAATTAGCTTTTATCGCATAATCTTATCATAATTTTTCTATTCCGCTACAACTCCGACGTCCTATATCACGTAATTATTGCAGGTGAGTGATTATTTATGCATTTTAAGTTAAAACGTAAAGCAAATCAACGGTTTTTTTCTTGTGTAATTTTTTATCGTAAGCGGCATATTTCTGAGTATATAAGGTATTTCATTGATGAGCGGTGAAAGTAAAAAGAAAAGGTCTTTTAATCTGCCGAGAAATAATACCTATTTCATTGTTTTGACCTTTCATAAAGTTATTATCTTTTTTATCCGCAATCGTGACTTGATGGCGATTTCACTTACACGAAATTATTTATTTAACTTATAGAACTTCAAACATACCTTACATAATTCGTTTAGAACTTGAGAACAAGTCTCTTAGTATTGAAGTGTGAAATTAGAAAATTGTCAACAGTCTCGTATCAATAGATTGTCGATAGTTAAATTCAAGGTTGAAGGTTGCATTTGACTTTCAATTTCATATAACGATTGTAGATTAAATCATTTTTCTGTATATGTCATCAAATTAAAGCAAATATCAAGTAATAATAATGTTAAATTATTAAAAACTAATTATGATTCTAGATTAGCTATTACATTTTTATAAATACTTAAATATATGATCAATAATGATCAAAAAAATTTAAATGTGATTATAAAAAAAAAAATGTGATTAAAAAAAATGCAAATTTAAAATAACATAAATAAGAAGTTATTTAAAAAAAATATTAAGTACATGAATAGGTAATATGTGAGTAAAAATATGTCCCACATTAAATTCCTCCACCTCAAACTCTCACATTAAAAAGTAAGATTTTTTGGCCATCATATTATCTACATATAAAATGCCATATTTAATTATACAGTTGTGAATACAAGATTTCCCTATTGTAGAGACCATTTTTTGGACCTTTTTTTTATTAATTTTATTAATAATTAAATGTAAACTATTCAATATCTAATCTACTAAAACATTAATTTGTAATAAAAGTTATATTACCCTATCAGAAGCTGTTCTATGTCAAGGTTATCTACTCGTGTTTTAAAGTTTTTTTTATTTATTGATATTTGGTAATTAATTACAATCCAATTAAATATCTAAGCATGACATTACGTAGTAAATAGTATATATTAATGCTGGTCTCTCAATATGAAACCAAAGATAAATTAAAAGTAGTTCATAATTTTAATAAATTATAAAGCCATTATGCATTTTGTTTATTTAATTTTTATTTATTATAATAACGTTAATTGTTGACATTTTACATGTTCACAATCTTGGAAATGCTAACACAAACAACACATCTGTAGAGACAAATATAACAAATAAAAAAGAATTTAAAAAATATCAAAAAAATCGCATCATGACAATGTTTCCCGTTTTGTAGCCAGTTTATTTGAATAAAAATATATCTATCAGTAGCAGAGGTTCACCCAGGTTATCAGTAACTAAGATGGGAAAAAGTAAATTAATCACTGTAAATGTCTTCTTAAGAAGCACTGACATCTGTTTCTTGATCTTGGCTTAATCAAACAACGAAGCTAGAGTTTCATAATATACAATTGTATATTATGGTTAGGAACAACGATTACTGTGGGTATTCCACATTAGAATTTATTCAAGTAGACTCATATAGTCGGTCCTTCTTTCCCAGTCCCAGCCCTTAGAGATTATCATTATGAATATTAATCATAAAATGTATTATATATATATATAGGGCAAAAAAAAAAACATTTCAGTTTTCAGACCATTTTTTCCTCTAGTTTTTCAAGTGATTTTCAAATTTTTTTTTGTTTGGTTCCTCTTCAATCAATCAATTAATCAATCAACAGCCAATCAGTTTGTCCACTGCTGAACATAGGCCTCTCCCAAGGTGCGCCAAAGCTCCCTGTCCTCCGCCTTCCGCATCCAGTCGGTGCCCGCCACCTTCTTAAGGTCATCGGTCCACCTGGCTGGAGGGCGCCCTACGCTGCGTTTGCCGATCCGCGGTCTCCACTCTAAGACTCGTCTGCTCCAACGGCCATCGGTCCTACGACATACGTGACCAGCCCACTGCCACTTCAGCCTACTAATTTTGCAAGCTATGTCGGTGACTCCGGTTCTTTTCCGGATAATCTCATTTCTGATCTTATCCTTCAAAGATACTCCGAGCATAGCTCGCTCCATAGCACGCTGAGCGACTTTGAATTTGTGGACTAGTCCTGGTTCCTCTTATCAATGTAAATTCCTATTATGTTCGATGCAGTCATATATCATATTTGTCTCAAAGTCTCAATAATGATGATGATTGAAATTAATTGAATGAAAGTTTTCTTACATTTAATAATTTATAAAAATGTTTTAGAAAAAAAATATGTTATAATCCATTTATCAGAATATTTCGGTGAAGATAAAATAGTTGTAATAGTTTTTTTTATCAGTCAAAGCCATGGACTGCATTAACTGATAGTAAATTTTTATCATCCAGGTAGTGTGAATATATAGGGTGCTCTAACAACGAGTGATAATATTGCAGACGTTGTCACATATGATAACGGTTATCTTTTTTCAACCATAATTTATACCAATGCTTTGGTTAACTTTCAGTAGCAATATTGTTACTGAAGATTACACCTAGTCAGTCTAATGGCCGTTGCTTATATACCAAAAATGATTCGTATATATACTATAGTTGGGTGTATAGTATTTTTCGTTGCAACTATAGGAAATACCTCTGCAGAACTTAAATTTATACTCTACGGTTACAGACGATGACATTGTTTGCAGTAGTTTTTTAAATCAAATTCTTATCATCTATGTATTTATCTCATTTGCGGATTTCAGATGCGGATTGATATAATTCACATATGGCAGATTTTCTTATGTGTCATGTTACCCAAATGATGGAAGAGAGATGAACACATAGAAAGTAGATCATATGTTATCAAACAGTGTTTATAAAACGAACAATAGTTCTTTGTAGCATTGTAGCAGATTGGAATTTGCTGTGTTACACTCTCGTAGTTCCAAAAGCACGTAAACATAATGGTACTGTTGTTTCGTGTAGCTAAGGGGGAATAGATAGTGCACCTGTGCTTGGGCAAATGTTTATCTACTAATCTTCAGCTAATCTCATTTGAGAATGGCTGCCGTGTTCAAAATTCGGTAAGGAGGACGTATGGGACATTTCACGAAATAGATATCCTGGGACATTATTTACACACGGCCATCTGATCCCAAACTAAGCAGAGCTTGTACTATGAATACCAGACAAGTGATATACTACATATAAGCCGAGATGGCCCAGTGGTAAGACCGCGTGAATCTTAACCGATGATCGTGGGTTCAAACCCGGGCAAGCACCACTGAATTTTCATGTGCTTAATTTGTGATTATAATTCATCTCGTGCTTTACGGTGAAGGAAAACATCGTGAGGAAACCTGCATGTGTCTAATTTCACTGAAATTCTGCCACAATTGTATTCCACCAACCCGCATTGGAGCAGCGTGGTGGAATAAGCTCCAAAGCATTCTCCTCAAAAAGAGGAGAGGAGGCCTTTAGCCCAGCAGTGGGACATTCACAGGCTGTTACGGATATACTACATATACTACTTTTCTTTTGCAAATACATACTTCTATAAATAATTACACCCAGACTCAGGACAAACAGACATGTTCATTCACACAAATGTCTGTCCTGGGTAGGAATCGAACTACGCCAACCTGCGTGGCGGTATGGGTCACTATTTGTGAAGCTGACTTCCGATTTTAGTTATATTTGTGTACCTATGATTATTGTACAGGTCCGAATACAGATACAAAATATTTTTACAGTGCCGTGCCAAATTAATAAAGGTCCTTGAAGATTTGAAGTTAAAATATTCCATATAAACATACTAGTGGATTTGATCCATTATTTAGTGACCATTTTAATCTATCGATAAATATAATTGCATATCATTCGAATTATTGGACGTTAATATGATAACAAATTGTGAAGTGGTGTTGCCTGAAAATCAGCGATGCAGAAATAGACTGCAGCACTTTTAGCTGATAGGGATTAAGACTTGTATCTTGTTTATTAAACATATAATAGCTATGTCTAATTTATTTTGTTTAATATGAAAGTGGAAATACGTAATGTGAAAAAAACATATGTAAATCGAGAACTGTTTGGATTGCATTATGTATTAGAGCTAATCGTAAATCGCATATAATATGCAAGCCTAAGGTTTGTTTATTTTTTCTTCTCGTGTCATTGAAATAGGCATTTATACTTGTTTATATTTGGTTAGTTGTTTTTTTTTTTAAATGATTCAGGTACCAGTCTGCTCAGCGATCATCACCAAACATCCACTTTGATGATTTCTTTTTTGGTCTTTAACATCTACTACCAAAGCGAAAGTAACTATATCTACTATCGCTATTTCTGTTTTTATGTTATCGTAAGATTATTAAAACATCGATTCGCAAATCGTCATTCGAATCAAGTCCTTGAACGATTAATCCAATTTGTCGCTAATCTAAAGGTCGTGGCGTTTATCGATGAAAACGAAACGTTATTACACGTACCGGATAAATTTACTTCCTTGATATTTAACGCGATTTTCTTTTTGTATATGTGGTAATAATTAAAAGGTAAACAATTTAAGAATACACTATTCCAATAGGTAATACAGGGTATATCCTTGAATCATTTCTTAGTCCTGTTAAATAATTACCATAACAACTATCCTGTAAGAATAAAATGAGAACTGTCAGAAAATTATATGCGATATTGGTTATGAAAATTATATGATATATAAATTATGTAGGCGTTCTGGCAAATAGACCACCTGATGGTAAGTGGTCACTACTACATCTAGACTAGGCTGTAAAAAGTAACAGCATGTGAATGTCCCACTGCTGGGCTAAGGTATACTCTCTTTCGATCCTTACTATAGACTTACTAAGATGTTATGTCCCTTGTGTCTGTAATTTCTCTGGTTAAAATAACCTTAAAAACCGGAACGCACCAGTACTATGTACGTAGTGCTATTTGGTAGAGTATTTGATGAGGGTACGTACCCAGGTGGACTTGCACATAGCCCTGCTTTTTTATATATATTTGCCGGGAGGGCAAATGACTCTACTCCAACTGCTACCAAATAATTATCATACTAGCTCTACTGAATGAAGTATCTAAACGATATACGTCATATTTTGTAACTAATATTACTACGTACGTAATTGAAGCCGTAGTTTATTTGATAAGTGGAGCCTCCATTGAATCTTTGTGAACTTATGTTGTCTACATTTGTTGGCAAAAAAATGTTACTGTAATTCGTAATCTATAAATTCGTAAAGAGATGTAAGTACTTGCTAAAATAAAGCCTATTTCAATTAAAGGAGTAGTAGTAGGAATTATAAGTAGATATAAACAAACCTTAGATTTACATGTATTTTATTAACATACATTTATTTCCTATACAATACTGTTCCGATAAATTCATCGACGATCAAAATATTCCAAAATTTTGCGAATCTATAATGAAAATCATAGATTATTCAAGATCTCGACCAATGAAATCGCGTTAATTCAAGGTCACAGTTTATTTGTCTCTACTGCTCTTGTTGTATTTTGTTTAATGAGCTAAACCTCTATTATAGGTAGTTAATATTTGTGTTGTCAACACGTGTCGGTGATAAAATGTTTTTGTAATTTAAATCGTTGGAGAAATTCAAGTTGTTGTGAACGGAGATATTCCAAACAACGTCTTTCAATTCGCATATTCACATTAACAACCGTAAAATAACAAAAAAAAGTACCGTACGATTATTTTTAATTATATTATTTATATTTAAAATTATACAAAAAAATCAAGATTACGGTAATAATGGCGTTGAGTGTTTTAAACAGTTTTTATTTTAGAACATTTTAGATTTAATTGATTCGAATTATTCTAGTGTTGATATAATATGGGCATGTATATATTTTGAATACACACGTGCAGTGTTCTCTATCGCTACTGTGGTGGAATACGCATCTGGCAAATTTCAGTTAAAATAGACACATGCAGGTTTCTTCACGATGTTTTCCTTCACCGTCGAGCACGAAATAAATTATAAGAACAATTTTGCACATGAAAATTCAGTGATGCTTGTATCACGATCATCGGCCCAGTGGTCAGAAGGCGTAAATCTTACCTTTTGACCACTGTGCCATCTCAGCTTCAATCTATAAATTAATATTAATGCTTTTTTTCGTTTGTCAGCTACGCGTTCTTAAACCATTCATCTGATTCTGGTGAATCTTTAGTGAGCTGTTTTACGCGCCATTCTGCTCGAATCCATAAAGAGTTCAAAACAGGTTCCTAGCTACATATTTATTATGTTTGTCCATCGATATAAATGTTTTTATATGTAGACTTATGCTATGCGAAGATGACACAGGGAGCTAGTTATCTATATATAAATAGGCAAAGACAAGGCAGTTTGGTTTGGTTCCAGTGCCCTTTTCATTTCTGTTTGTCAACCGATTCTTTTTTGTTTGAAAGCTATTGAAGTCATTTAGTGACATCAATAAAATAAAATAATATAGATTGAATAAATATGTTCAAAATACACAAATTGACATTTATTTTGGATTAGGTTTAAATTTCGATCACAGCGGTGCTTTTGAGTGAGGGTTCTTCTGCTTTGACCAAAAAGCCAGTCTGGGTACGGTTCTCGGGGATGCCCCCTTTACCCGGGCGTATTCCTCCTAAGTCATCTTGCAGTGCCATTTATTTTGGCCCGAAGGGCCAGGGTCACAATGACCCAGAGGCTGCCGTCATGTCCAGTGCTTCTACTTTTGTTTAGGTTGTCTCGTCCAGGTGGTTGTTAAAAGCAGTGCTATTCTGTAAGATATTATATTAGTAGCCTCACGAAATGTCGTCAACCGTCATTTGGTGGTATTTTTTTTCTTTATAGAATAGGACTAGCATATGGACCTGGTGGTAAGTGGTCACCAACGCCCTTAGACATTGGCATTGTAAGAAATGTTAACCATCGCTTACATCGCCAATACGCCACCAACCTTGGGAAACTAAGATGTTATGTCCCTTGTGCCTGTAATTACACTGGCTCACTCATCCTTCAAACCGGAACACAACAATACCAAGTACTGCTGTTTTGCGGTAGAATATCTGATGAGTGGGTGGTACCTACCCTGACAAACTTACACAAAGCTCTACCACCAGTACTACTATTTTGTATTCTTGAAATGTTATAATTATTTTGGTCAATGTCGCATATCACTTTCTGACATTTCACTTCCGTTTTCTGTATCGAGTTTTGAGTTTGACAGAGAGAACGCCACCAATTCGGTTGTGAATTTTTCACGAGTGATGCGCAAAGTGAGTTTATAGAATGTCGTCGCGTTACAGTATATTGTTAATTATAATATGATAACAATGTACATCGTTGTTCTTATTCCCACACGAGAACGGTTCTCCCGTAACTAGTTCGATGTCCGCTTGAATTAGTCATACGATCGTCGCGGTCGTTAACATTGCGACTTGTAAGGGACATTTACTAAAATAGATCGTTCGGATCGCGATCGTGGTCTCGTTTTTATATTTTTTTTTATTAAAAAAAAAAACAATTTAAACTTGCATTTTATTTTTAAATACTAGCTGCTCTCTGTTTAACGTACCTGCTCTGATTCCTGCTTTTTTTTTAAATAAAATAGGTAGGCCGAGTAAATATGACATCTGATAGTAAGTGGTCACCACCGTCTATATGCATAGATTAGCACTGTAAGAAATCTGAAACATTCCATAGATCGCCAATGCGCCGCCGACCTTGACATATATATTTATTTTAAATTGCTCATTTAAAGTAATAAATATATTACACGATGAAATTTAATGAGATCCCCGTTCTTCCATCTCTCTATGTAACGAGATGTATTTTTATATTAAATTGATGTCATGATTTTTCTACTTTATCGGTTCCATTTTTAAGGCTTTAGTTTTGCAATCAGTTTTTTAATAGATTATTTCTCTAATGTCGCTTAGTATAGAGAAGACATGATTTGTTTTTTTTTTTTTAATTTAGACATTAAGTTCCTTAAATATCCGTGGTGGGAAGCCAACCCAACCAACCCACCAATAAAAGTCTTCCTAACGGGTGTTGTCAATAGCGAACCGTTTTTTTTAAATATCTTACGCCAAAATAAATAAAAAAAGTTAAATTCTATTTTATTAATCTATTCTATAAAATGTTCACTTGTTACCATCCTGTCTGGTATTAATGGCTCCTAAAACACCTTATACAATAAACGAACCAGCAGATAGCACGTAAAATGTTATTTAATAGGGTTAACGAATTAAAATTGATTGTAGAGTTTTTTGTTTAAGTCAAACGGAAAGTCCGTTAAGGATTTTTTTTGAGGAAAACGTTAACTTTGGGCAATTATATTAATAACTGTTTTAAAGTATTATTAAGGGTATGTTATCTTAGTTGAATAACTTGTTTTCATTTCAGGTCATTTAATAATTAAATAAAAATAATGGTTAGTCGACATTGATGCTATAAATAAATAAGTGTGATTTTCGTGTTAATTTGGCCGAGAGAGAGAGCCACTAGGCGTGGGTTCAAACCCGGGCAAGCACCACTGAATTTTTATGTGCTTAATTTGTGTTTATAATTCATCTCGTGCTTGACGGCGAAGAAAACATCGTGAGGGAACCTGTATGTGTATTCTACCAACCCGCATTGGAGCAGCGTGGTGGGAAAATGCTTCAAACCTTAGGCCTTAGCCCAGCAGTGGGACATAATAGGCTGTTACTGTACTGTTCATTTGCGTCTCATTAATAATAATTAATCAATCAATTAACAATGTTATAGATAAACTATATTTTATCGATTTGTATGAGTAAATTTAAGTTAGAATGTTTAATTAAATAAATACACAAACATTTCGTATGACGCACATACGACATGGTTTTAAAAAAATTGTTGTGTTTTCATCTGTTGGTGATAAGTGTCAACAGATTTATCTAATGTTGTGTAATTATATGATGACTTTTTGAAGAATTGACCAAACATGATATCGATTTTAATATAATCGCACCGTTGTCTTTGAAATTAAAAACGAAATGTATATAATCTCGACTGATCAAACTCATTCATTTATTGTCCATCATAACTGATATTGATATTGAGGAAATAGTCCCTCTGGCCGAATAATATGGTCCTGAAATCCACAAACTCAATTATTGGACACAAGCCAATTTAGCAATGGATTCTCTACGAGTGCCCCTCACAGTTCCGCAACAGTAAAACGAGACTGCAATCCTTTACTACCGGAGAGAGTTTTGGTACAGAACCAAGATCTTTTCGTGCTTGCCTAGGTATCTCCGGTCTCCTATTATGAATTACTTGACGGCAAAACAAATGCCATTTATGTATGCCTTACCGAGGAGAGCTCGTTTCCTAAACCCTTATGGTTTATACAAACGGTCACTACACGAGGTAACAATGAAATAATGTTTAATTTTATAAACTTATTATGAAATCTCGACAGACGTGATGGTTCTGTCTGTGTAATATATTAAAAAATAAAATATTTTTTAATATATGTAATACAGATATGTGGAAGGTTAAATGTTAAGTGGTCACCGCCGCTAATAGACATTGGCTCTGTAAGAAATATTAACCATTCCTTACTACACCAATGGACTAGCTGCGTGGAATTCTGTACACAAGAGTTCTGGCTTGCTTTACAAATTTCTGAATGTTATTTCTGGGTGAAGCAGATTTTTAAGGATGAAGGAATTATTCAAATCGATTTAGTAAAAAGTTTCAGATAATCGATTACAAACAAACAAATCTTTCCTCTATAATGTCCTCCAGACCGATTTCGGCCACGGCGGCAAATCACAAGAGAGATTAGCCAACTATGCTGGAGATATTATAGTGCACAAGTGTGTGCGCTAACACAAGTGCACTCTCTATTCCCTAACTCTCATAATCCGATGGGACGGCAATCCGAAACGACCGGAAAGAGTTCAGGCGCAGGACCAACGACTTTACGTGCTTTCCGAGGCACGGGAGTGTACACACTTCCAACTTCCAGACTCCGGGCTGCTACTGAGAATTTTCTGACAGAAAAATCCAATAACTATTTATTGGCCCAACCTGGAATTTGAATCCATGACCTCCGGGTCTGCGACCTTACATCAAGCCACTAGACCAACGAGGCGCTATGATATTAGTATGAATATGCGGAACCTATAATACGGAACAGCATATTAAATATTAATTGTTTATGTTGTTAACACAAATAAACACGTGTAAAAAATTTGCACTTGTTATATATTCACACGTACAGATAGAAAAAATGTAATCTTTCAAGCGAATATCACATAATGTATGTTGAAGTGTGTAGGTATTCATTGGATGTGGTAATACCAGGTAAATATGTAGTCTATGTATGTGTGTTTGAGTGCCTCGTTGGTCTAGTGGCTTGATGTAAGGCCGCAGACCCGGAGGTCCTGGGTTCAATTCCCAGGTCGGGCCAATGAAATGATATTAGGCTTTTCTGTCAGAAAATTCTCAGTAGCAGCCTGGAGTCTGGAAGTTGGAAGTGTGTTCACTTCCGTGCCTTGGAAAGCACGTAAAGCCGTTGGTCCTGCGCCTGAACTCTTTCCGGTCGTGTCGGATTGCCGTCCCATCCGATTTTGAGAGTTAGGGAATAGAGAGTGCACCTGTGTTTGCGCACACACTTGTGCACTATAATATCTCCTGCGTAGTTGGCTAATCTCTCTTAAGATTGGCCGCCGTGGCCGAAATCGGTCTGGAGGACATTATTATTATATGTATGTGTATATATGTTTACTTAGTGTTGAAATCGGACCATAATCATAATTGATAATATGAGGAAAACATATTTCGTCCAGCAGTGGACGGCGATAAGCTGAGAATATTTGAATTGACATATTTGGAATATTTGTCTTTTAGTTATATCTATTCTATATATATAATAAAGATGTGGAAACCGTGTGTCACTACATTAAATTTAATGCGTTGGCAAAAAAAATTTAGAAATAATTTTTGGTCTGTTTGACTTTCTTCACGTACACACTTCTCCGAAGTTAGGGAGCGGATTTTAGAAACCGTGTATCTGTGTGTGTACAAAACTTGGTGAAGCTGTGAAGCGCAGCTGTCTACAGAGTAATATTGTTCATTAGAATTTTTAGTAAAGCATTACACATTAAACGCTTCCTTATTTATTGGTATATAAACATAGGGGCCTATAAATGTACCCCTGTCTGTGTGTTACGCTTTCACAGCTAAATTACTGCACCGATTTTGATGAAATTTCGTATGCAGCAAGCTTGGACCCCAAGAAAGGATATAGGCTACTTTTCATATCTTAAAACCGAGACCAACACCTCCCCAAATGCGAACGAATCCGCGTTCGGAAACTACTTTAATATGAAACAAAAACAACATATATTATGATACCTTATCCATTTATATCGTAGTAATTTAACGTTCTGTTAGTTTTCTATGTACATATGTAATGTAATGCAACGTGTTCATGCTTTGTTCGGTAATTTGTTGCCTTACCGACTTTTGAAAGCCGATGTTCTTACTTCGATACTATCTGCGTAATTGAGGCGAATTGCCATTGTTTAATTACCGGTGAGAGTCTGGTGAATAACTTGTATGTTTTAAAACAACTATTGATTGTGGTCATTATTGATGTTATTAGTTTACGCCCGTCGCTTCGCCCGTGTTTAATTTCAGCAATTGAGTATCCTATGTCCTTATCGAACCCCTGACGACGGTTATGTAAAATTTCATGATGATGAATGTTAAGACCTGTAAGCGCAAGAAACTAACACAAAGCCAGTTTCGAATTGATAATTTTATAAAAAAAGCCGAGATGGCCCAGTGGTAAGAACGCGTGAATTTTAACCGATGATCATGGGTTCAAACCCGGGCAAGCGCCACTGAATTTTCATGTGCTTAATTTGTGATTATAATTCATCTCGTGCTTTACGGTGAAGGAAAACGAATTTCTGAAAGGAATTTCATTTCAGAAATTGTGCCACATGTGTATTCCACCAACCCGCACTGGAGCAGCGTGGTGATATAAGCTCCAAACCTTCTCAAAAAGGGAGAGGAGGCCCTTAGCCCAGCAGTGGGACATTAACAGGCTGTTACGGATTGTTTTTGTTTTTTAATTCCTTTAGCTACTCCGACCTGGATTATGTACGTACACTTCGATATACGTCAGCTCTGAAGTCTTACTAAGTCTACGTATATCAATGGATTTAAATTAACTGATTCCGAGACTATACTGGGTCATAAACTTTTCTCAAGGTCAATGAACTTTGTCTCCATAATATACAACGTGTGCAAAACAGGTAGCGGATTGTCGTGGTAGTGGTAGGTCTTTCGAGTCATTAACGAGATTTGTATCGATATTTTGAACTGTACTGTTATATTAAATGAAATCCAATGATGAATTACGAAACTCGTGTCATGATGAGTAAACGAGTTGAGTATAATAAATTAATATTTCTGGGTAGGGTGACCATTACTTTAGCAACTACTAGAGGATGGTATCCATTCAGGTGACGATCTTTTAGGTGTTTGGTTTGGATATGAGTTCTTGGTTTAAATTTTCTTAGGAGGGATTTAATATTATATCTTATTATATGGGCAGACTGATTTTTGTTTTTTAACTAATGAAACGTGTCTTAATGTAATAACTGTTTGGGTTTTATTCACGTGACTTTAGTTAATAATCCGACGTACATGAGCAATGATATTTATTGGTTGTTCCGGTTTACGTCAGAGTTTAAATTTTGACGAAATTGACTAATCTTACGGTGATATAATGAGGTGAGCAGAAAAGTGACCAAAATAAAGGTAGGCGGACTGGCAAATGTATCATCGAATGGTAAGTGGTCACCATCGACAATTGACATTGGTGGTGTAAGAAATATTAAATATTCCTTGCATCGCCAATGTGCCATCAATCTTAGGAACTATGATATACTGTCCTTTGTGCGTATAGTTACACTGGCTAACTCATCCTTTCAACCGGAACACAAGAATGCTATGAATTGCTATTTAGAGGTAGAATATGTGATTAGTGGAAGGTGGATAGGAGGTATCCAGGAAGTCGTCACGTGATATATCAAATCCATATGTATGTTTATCTATGTATGTATATATTTTCTGTTAACGTAAACGTGAATCACTATACATAATTTTGCGTCTAGCCCACCAGGATAACTCATCGTTCTTTGTTGATTCGACATTGTCTCGAATGATTAGTATATGCAAAGATGTTGCATTGAAAACGATTCAGTTATTTCGATGAATAAACCTCGTTAACCATATCGTCTACATCGAGGATATCTCAAGCGATACTGAGCGTTATTTTTTTCTATATATGTCTTTTATTGTTTGCGTATTTCGTATCTTTAATTGTTATTTAACAGTAACAGAAACAGCCTGTAAATGTCCCACTTCTGGGCTAAGGCCTCTCCTTTTTTGACGATAAAGGAAAACATCGTGAGGATCTGTATGTGTCTAATTTCACTGAAATTTTGCCACATGTGTATTCCACCAACCCGCCTTGGAGTAGTGCGGTGGAATAAGCTTCGAACCTTCTGCTCAAAAAGGGAGAGGCCTACGCCCAGCAGTGAGACATTCACAGGCTGTTAATGTATAGCATTATATGAGCTTCATATATTTCACCGTTTTGTTATACGACTGTAGCCTCTTGAAGAGATTGCATTAAAATTTTATTACCTCAACATCCTGTCTTTGTCTTTACTCGCTTCGTTAACCGTCGCTGGTTGATCGTATACAAGGGAGAACACTGGTTTCATTCTAGTCATATGTATATACATTTTTTTTTAAATATAAGAAGGCGGACAAGCAAATGGGCCACCTGATAGTAAGTGGGCACCAACGCCCATAGACTTTGGCATTGTAAGAAATGTTAACTATTGCTTACATCATCAATGCGCCACCGACCTTGGGAACTAAGATGTTATGTCCCTTGTGCCTGTAATTACACTAGCTCACTCACGCTTCAAACCGGAACACAACAATACCAAGTACAGCTATTTTGCGGTAGAATATCTGATGAATGGGTGGTACGGAGGTACCACCCATTCATCAGATATTCTACCGCCAGACGAGCTTGCACAAAGCTCTACACCAGTAAGTACATATATGTATTCGTGTATAACTTATTTGTTTATCGATTTTTATGGTTCTTCATCTCCTTGGTTCAGCATAGCTCCAAGGTCACATCTCAATTTCATTAAGATTGGTCATGGTTTTTTTTGGTATGAACATTCAGGCCAATATTTAAAGGTTTTTTTTTCATTTGAAAAGTTTTATTTACCTAATATCATATATAATGTTGTAATGGTATGTATGTAATGCCGAGTCTCCTTACGTTATTATTTAAATTCTACGTTCAGATCATTTTAATGTGTTTAAATTTGTTTCGAGGAAAAATTATTTAAATTAAAATCAATTAGGTTAATATATGTCAAATCAAGCGATGACTAATTCGTGTTTATTCGTACAGTCATTTCGCTTCCGACTGGTTTTTCGACTTCGCACAGAGAGACAATAATGACAAATCACGAAATATACACAAAATTGACTACTAATCATATATATATACCAATGGCGGAAAGTATAATAAACAAATCTAGATTTACATAATAAGAGCTGTGAATCTTAACCACCATTGAATTTTCATGTGCTTAATTTGTGTTTATAATTCATCTCGTGCTTGACGGTGAAGGAAAACATCGTGAGGAAACCTGTATGTGTCAAATTTCAGTGAAATGAAAATGTAATTGGAGCAGCGTGGTGGAATAAGCTCCAAATCTTCTCCTCAAAAAGGGAGAAGAGATCTTAGCCCAGCAGTGGGACATTCACAGGTTGTTACTGTACTGTTACATAATCCATGCGATTCGTTAATAGCTCTGTTGTATTATGCACACAAACAGTTCTTGATTAATATATCTTTATTTATAATACAACACTATTACATTTAACTATTTATATCCATTTTAATTTTACATCCAAAGTTTAAATAACAACATTAAAAAAATAACCATTTTTTCGTGAATCGATAATGAATACATATATTATTTTAGATCATTTTATGTTGACAAATCGTCAGTCCTCCCATTAGAATATGCCATAGCCAGCCTTTATATACATTTACATTTAATATTAATTATATTTCTCGATGTACGGACAGTCCTTGAACAACTTATAGTAGTGGCATACATACTTACAAACATGCAATATGGTACAATGAGTTATTGTTACTCCGGTCCTGCTATAAACGGCCTGTATATAGAACCAGATAATTCCGAAGAATCAAGATCTAGTGGCTGGAAGATGAGTGATGATTGTGGATTCAAACTCGGCGAACTGACTTATGCTTGTTGTTTCATATCCTTGATTTTAGGTAAATCATGGTCACGGATTTTCTGACCGCCGAGCTCGAGATAAAAATCGAACCCGCTATCTTCGGTTGAGGGTATCCACAACGCCGCCTCGTCCAAATTTAATGCAACTTTAGTGTCAATTTAGCAAAACCGATTCGAATGTCTATAATTGGATTAAAACAAACAATATGTATAATGCATCTGGAACAATTTCGACCTTATCTCATATTAATTGAAAACTTATTATTCAGTGAACCGATGTTAAATATAATTTCGATACCGTCACATTCGATTAGCAACCGTATTGTATGGTGATAGAGTTGAAAATGGTTTGTCGATGTCGTATTATGACATTTAAGGCCTTAATCTCAGTTGGAACACCGCCAAAATTCCGTTAGGAATCATGTACAAGCCGATGTCTATTTACCTTACTATGTTTTATTTTTGACAAATTTATTTGAACATGGGAAAGAAATTATTTATAATATTTATCGGTTGTTTGTGTTTGTCTCTATTACACAAAATTGTTGCATTATATTAAAAAAAAAAATAAAGTTATGTAAAAGTCCGTAAATATCCTACTGCTGGTCTAATTCCTAAACTTTTGAGGAGATTTGGGTATTACTTGGACATATATTTTGGGGTTTCTAAATACATGACAGAATATCATCAGACATATGCAAGTTTTCTTAGGATGTTTATTTTAAACGCCTAGCTCGAGTGTTATATATAAATGAAAACTGGTGCTTGCCTGTATTTGAACCCAAAACCATCGGTTTAGGTTTATTTATTTGGATTTCCATCAGTTGTACATAACATACATTCAACGCGTGCTTTACATTTACCTAAAACTAATTATGTACAACCATTTACAAGAGAACACACCATTTCCAACCACAATTTCTGAAAGAGGTAACAAGTTTATGTACAAAAAAAAAATGAAATAAGAGATATTTAAATAAAAAATGTTCGCGACATTATTATGCCTTTATCTTGGTAATTTCGAAGAATCAATATATGTATAGCCTATTCCAACTACAAGATGAGAACACCCAAATAAACAAATTTTGACAGCGGTTTGACGCCATATCATTGGTCGAGATCTTGAATAATCTATGATATTCACTATGGATTCCCGAAAAAATCGCGTTTTCAATGTCCGCGAAGTTGTATATCGGAACTTCGAAAGTTAAATTAATGTGATTATAACTAGTTAAGTGGAATGGTGTTGTATTATAAATAAAGGTGAATTAATCAAGATCTGTTTATAGTGCATAATACAGCAGAACAATTAGAAAATCGCATGCAATTCACAATTGAAATCTATGGTTTGTGTACCTTTAATCCTATTCCGATTGGAATAGGGTATATATACTTTATTCAAGTAGCTCCAACTCATTCATTGACATTTTAGAAGATTAATTATATGCAAGCACTGGTCCGGAATTGAGATTATAACGCGAAGAACGAGCAAGGAACTTCGCGGTTAATCTTTTCCAATAATGTTAAATTTAATTTGATATTATATCCATGGTTTAATTCTACTATTATCTATATATATATTATAATTCACCTCGTGCTTGACGGTGAAGAAAAACATCGTGAGGAAACCTGCTTTTGTCTAATTTCATTGGAATTCTGCCACATGTGTATTCCACCAACCCGCACTGGAGCAGCGTGGTGGAATAAGCATCAAAGCTTCTCCTCAAAAGGGGGAGGAGGCCTTAGCCCAGCTGTGGGACATTTACAGGCTGCTACTGTACTGTACTGTACTATACAAATTAGTAGAATTATAACCCACTAGATACGACCAGTCGCCTTCCACCAAACCAATCCTTGCTTTGCTAGTGAATTTGTTTGCTGTCACCAAACGGGTAGTTGAGGTTGTTTGTCTGCCTAGGATACCCCACGATTCCTCCTCTGCCAAACGGTATTGATTCTACCTACCGATAAGCAATTTATCATTATGTTTACACGTTTTCAAATCTTTCACATTATATCTTCTAAACTTTCAAAGTTATCGATTGAGTGTAAATTTTTCTAAATTCATACGTTGACATGATTATCTAGCAGACACACGTTAATAAACTCATGCGCATGTTAAAAGTAATTGCATCTCAATAAACACCGTTTCCTGTTTTTACCGAGCATCAAACGTGCTGACGTTTAAATTGAATGTTTGTATGTATTATTAGCTGTTTTGTACAAAAAATAAACAATAAATATCCTGGGACATTACTCATACACTGTCTTCCAATCTGATCCCAAACTAAACAGAGTTCGTACTGTGGAAACCAGACAACTAATATACATATACTAACAGACATGCTCATGCACACAAATATCTGTCCTGAGTGGGAATCGAACCCACAATCTCCGCCGTGAAAGGCAAGTATTTACCAACCCCGTCAACCGGTAAATTAACATAAGGGTAAATTGACATCGGCCAATTAATAAACTGTGTGTAGTAGGCACAATTAAATACAATTAACGTATGAATAGAACTGCATTGCTATTTGTAGATCCTATATTTACCCGTGCTAAGCTCGTACATTATAAACAAAAACATATGTGTACAAACATATATGTACTTTTAAAATAGGCAGAGATGTTGGCATATTCAACTATTTATTAATTAATTTATAATATCAGCGAAATCAACTTAAAAAACTATTGCTTAAAAAAATATGCTCTACATACAGCAAATTGCGTGCCAAGTAGAGCATACTCAGTTGACAGTTTCCGATGTTGTTACCGTTGATGACGTCGTATTTGATGCGTCTACGAATTTAAAAACAAATTCTAATATTTTTTTTTTATTGTAACAGCCTGTGAAAGTCCCACTGCTGGGCTATAGGCCTCCTCTCCTCTTTTTGAGGAGAAGGTTTTGGAGCTTATTCCACCACGCTGCTCCAATGCGGGTTGGTGGAATTCACATGTGGCAGAATTTCAATGAAATTAGACACATGCAGGTTTCCTCACGATGTTTTCCTTCACCGTAAAGCACGAGATGAATTATAATCACAAATTAAGCACATTAATTCTAATATAATTTTCTATAATGTTAAGTTTGTATGTATGAGTGTATGTATGGGGTCAGGTGTTAGGTATATAAGGAGTGAGGGTATTTTCTGGTTCACACTTCCGTATTATGGAGCATGTTGGTGCTGTACTCAAACTGAGATTTTTTAGTAGCAATCTTGAGTTTTATAAAATATCATAATTAATTCTTAAAGAGAAAGCATTAATAACAGGCATTTTGTGCAGCAGTGAGAGCTGGAAAATATTCGATTTATGTGATCGTGAAATAATATTATTCTAGGCTATAATTCCATTTTTTTTTTCTTATGTATTTAAATAATATAAGATCAAATTCAAAGAACCTGTAGATTTTAAGAAAAGATAAAATACAATAGTTGCAGCCTTAGGCTGAACAATATCTAAATTGTTTGTCGAAAGAGAAAGTCAGTGCTGATTGAATCGACGGATAAATTATCATTTAAATTGATCTTATACAATCTTCTCTACGCTGATAATTACAATATAAAAATATATTTTTTATTTTTGCAATTTTTCGGTGTAACTTTGAATATAAATAATTTTTTGTTCTTATTGTATTGGACACGATAAACAGTGTTCATAAGTTTTTTACCTGTAAATGTCCACTGCTTAGCTATGCGGCACCAATGCGGGTTGGTGGAATACACATGTGACAGAATTTCAGAGAAATTAGAAACATGCATGCATTCCTCACGATGTTTTCCTTCACCGTCAAGCACGAGATGAATTATAAACACAAATTGAGCACATTAAAATTCAGTGATGCTTGCCCGGGTTTTAACCTACGATCATCGGCTAAGATTCACGCGTTCTTACCACTGGGCCATCTCGGCTCTTCAAGTTTTTTTTTATACATTTGTAAAGCATACTTACAACATACATACAGTCCAGATACAAAAGAACTTATAAAACAATAATAATATAACTAATACACTTCATTTCCAGATTTATAAATTTATGTCAATTATAATATCATAGTAATAATAAAAATCAATAAAAAAACTATTAGAAATATCCTAATCATAATTGAAATTATTAAAAATTAATAAGTTATTAAAAAAAGTTGGTAATGCATTTTATAACAATTAATTTTAGCTTTTAATCGATACACTTAAGATGTATTTTCATTTGTCAAATACAGGTTTTCTCACGATGTTTTCCTTCACTTAAGAATTATAAACAAATAGAAAGGTTCGCAATCTACGGTTACGATTCACCACTGGACATCTCGAATTCCAACTTCTATTACGTAGTACATGACGTCAATGAAAACACCTGTATGAATGAATTTGAAACAAAGGATGAGTAATTTACAAACGCAATACGTCTTTTGTCCACTCGAAATAAAGGAATCCTTACTTTTTTTACCAATAAAAAAATATAACTATAACAATGTATTTGTGGCTCAGTCTCAATGAAGTAGCAATAGTGCAATGGTTTACGGTTCGTCTAGCGATGTAAACATAGCAGCTTCGATCCTGAGTTCTTAAGCTTTTTTCGTCTCCACTCCTAACACAAGCTTTACGCCTAATTTTATTAGTTTGGGATAAATAGGAATGTTAGTAATTTCCTTAAAACGAGAATCGGTAATATTCGTTTTTAAAAAAATCTATTAAAAGTCATATACTATATAGTCTTCCTCGCCGATTTCGGCCACGACGGCAAGTCTCAAGAGAGATTAGCCAACTGCGCAGAACACAACAAATGCCGATGGGACGGCAACCCCACACGACTGGAAAGAGTTCAGGTGTAGGTACAACGGTTTTACATGCTTTCCGAGGCACGAGTACACACTTCCAACTTCCAGACTCCGGGCTGCTTCTAAGAATTTTCGACAAAAACCCAATAACTATTGGCCCAACCTAGAAATCTAGACCAACGAAGCATTGGATATTAATTATATAATAATTTTGTAGTATTTTATTTTAATTAATAATGAATCAATATCGAATACAGCGTCCGCAACAAGAAAGGCGCGGTATTTTCTCTCGATACGCACTGGCGGTTACAAATCGATTCGTCGTGACGGTCTAATGTCGTTTGTTTCGGATTTAATTTGAATAATCAACAATTTTATTATTTTCTGCTACACTAGTTCTTAGCCCCGCCTTTGATTGCTCATTGTTCGCTTACGGTAAATATGTTGTCGTCTATATCTATAATTATAATATAATAAAGATAGGTTATAAGATAAGATTTTTTGTAAGCTTGTTTGAAAAACTAATTAACTGGTTTAAAAATTGCTTTCACCTACAGAAAGCTTCGTTATCAACGTATAAAAAAAATTAAAGATCCCTACGAAAATTGCAATAATGTAACCCAAGACATAAAATCAAAAATATTCGTATAGAATATATACTAATAATAACCTTCTCCTCAAAAAGAGGAGAGGAGGCCTTTAGCCCAGCAGTGGGACATTTACAGGCTGTTACGGTTACGGTATATACTAATACGTAATTGTTCTACTCAAACAAAGTTGGGGCGATCCGCTAGTTAAGTACTTACGTATATCGTTGTTATCAGCTTGTTCCGAAATTACGCAGTGATTGCAAAAATGGGGCTTTAAATAATACATGTCCTGATCTGCTCTGCTCTTAACCATATCGAAATTTTTCCACATACGGGGTGACCTAAATTATGACATATTTTTGTTCATAACTAGAATACTCCTTTAGCTATCTATAGATTACCTTGCTTTGTGAAAAAAGACTCTAAAATTTAAAGCATATGCTTCATGTATATTATACTTTATAACTGCCTCGTTGGTCTAGTGCTGTGATGTAAGGCCGCAGACCCGGAGGTCCTGGGTTCAATTCCCACGTCGGGCCAATAAAATGTTATTGGGTTTTTCTGTCAGAAAATTCTCAGTAGCAGCCCGGAGTCTGGAAGTTGGAAGTATGTTCACTCTCGTGCCTCGGAAAGCACGTAAAGCCGTTGGTCCTGCGCCTGAACTCTTTCCGGTCGTGTCGGATTGCCGTCCCATCGGATTATGAGAGTTAGGGAATAGAGAGTGCACCTGTGATTGCGCACACACTTGTGCACTATAATATCTCCTGCGTAGTTGGCTAATCTCTCTTGAGATTGGCCGCCGTGGCCGAAATCGGTCTGAAGGACATTATTATTATTATTATTACTTTATCTATCTTTAAAATAAATATAATGGTCAGGTAAAGTAACGGGTTTTTTAGGACATTAGCCGTGGACTGATTATCTTGTGTTGGTAAAACTCCGGTTATGGTATACGGGATCAAACTCATCATGAAAGTTGACACGGACGGACACGTCGTGTCGGATAATAAATTTTATATTGTATATTGCAACGCATGCCAGGTAGTAGCGTAGTCTGTAGACTATTCCAATCGAAGATAAATAAGGGTGAGCGAGCCAGTGTAAGATTTGAGTGGTGACGCATTGGCGATAAAAGGGACGGTTAATGTTTCTTACAGTGCAAATGTATAGGCGATGGTGACAACTTACCATCAGTTGACCCATAATTGATAAACGTGTTCATGTACATATGTATGTTAGTATATTTATATAATAATAGTGTTTAGCCGTGGATTCGCCCGCGTGTTAGGGGTGAGGAGCTTGTGTGAGATATAAAAAAAAAACTCTGCTCTTCCTCGGGGTTTAAGGTATATTCATACCGAATTTCATCAAAATCGGTTCATCAGTTTAGTAGTGAAAGCGTAACAGACAGACTAACTTTTGCATTTATAATATTAGAATAGATTTTCCGCAATTTCATCGTTGAAATATTCGTACATGTTTTGATATTGTTGTTGACTTCAAATAGGTAATAGTCGTTTCAGCATTTAAACATGCCTAGACATCTGCTTTTAAAACCTAACATACATATAGATTACGTATTTCAATAACTCCATTGAAATAGAGTTCAAAATCGCACTTCAATCTTGATATTAAATATATTTCTGATTAGGTTTTCGATTGCGTCTTACGGGTGGCAGGGTATTCCTGACAACGTACATGCCAAATTACATAATGATTGGTTCAGTAGTTATGACACACTAACAAATTTAAAAAACCTTTCGCATGTATAATATTTTAAGATTCGGTATGATGTGATTTTGCCTTCGTGATAATCAAGTCAAAGTCCAAGTCAAGAATCTTCATTCAATATAGAAGCGTTACACTTGTTTATTGATTGTCACAAATCTACCACCGGTTCGGAAATAAACACCTCAGACCTGAGGAGAACCGGCGAAAGAAATCCAGTGGTTTTTTTTTATATATATCATATTTTACAATCATAGTCATTAATAACAGAATAATGTTTTTATTTGAAATAGCCTGGAAGCGAATAGTTTATGTTTAATATCAATAAATCTTAACGTCGTTTACACCTTTCAAAGCGTATCAAGTCGTAAAATTATCTGTTTTAGTTGCTAATTTTAAGTGTACAGTGATTTTTTCGACGAGCACATGGGCCACCTGATGGTATTTGGTCACCACCGCCCATAGATATTGGCATTGAAAGAAATGCTAACCATCGTTTACATCGCCAATGCGCCACTAACCTTGGGAACTAAGATGTTATATCCCTTGTGCATGTGATTACATTAGCTCACTCACCCTTCAAACTGGAATACAACAATACTGCTGTTTTATTTAAATATAAGTTGTTGGTGTAACTATTTCAATATATAAATAAATAAAAACTTGATAGACGAATTTATCTAAGTTTGTTGATACGATCGTTCCGAGTTTGCAATTTGTTTTGAAGATTTTTAATGTTTTGCTTCGTATACACAAAAGGAAAATTGGCAACTACTGTTTCGTTTGTAGTGTAGGATAATATATAATATATATGTGTAGGGTTAAAATAGAAACAAAAGTTGACGACTTTTTGAATTATCTTTATACTAGCTTTTTTTTTTTAAATGTATAGGCTAGCGCTTGACTTTTATCACACTTGATGGATAGTAAGATACAGTCTAAGATGAAGCGCTCTTGCCTAGAAGATGCCTACACACTCTAGACTTGAAGGTACCCATATTGTAGGTGGTGGGGAAAACGGAGGTCGGGAGGGTATTCCAGACCTTGGCGGTGCGTATCGGAAATGAGATAGCAAATCGTTTCGTACGTATCTTAAATACGTCAACTACGTACGGGTGTAGATCTTTTCGATGCCTCGCAGTTCTGTGATTCCGCACGTATTATATGGCTCTATATAAAAGTATTATATCGTAATACATTTAACTCTAATGCTTTTCGCGGCACTTTACTCCAGTAAAGCCCGTAATCGGCATGATTTGTTCTGATATCTTCAACAATCATCGTCATATATAAGCCAATTTACATAAAATCTTAATGCATTATACACCTTAGTCTTCCTCATGAATCACTCCGTCCATTGATGAAAACCGTATGAAAATGCGTTCGGTAATTTTTAGCGAACACTTGTTATATATAAATAGTAATTGTAACACACATTCACAAATTACCTTTCAACCTAAAATCCATTTTCATCTTACTAGAAACCGACGTAAAATCGAATTACCGAAATTTCGAACTAAGTATGACACGAAAACTATATTATTTGAAAAAGCACAGCTTTACAATTCATTACCAAAATATGTTATAAATGCAAACTCAATTAATATATTCGAAAAAAGATTTAAAAAATATTTACTCACACCAAATGTAGACATAAGTTTATGGTATAGTACTTTATATTTAATGGTATTCCCTAAGTTTAAGTGGACTTTGTTTTTTTCTAGAAAATAAATGTCTTATACCTTTATAGTAATTGTTAAATTTGTCAGCAGAAACGCACCTTTAGATATCGTATGCAATTACGATTATCAATAAATCTGACGGTGACGTAAGTGAAGCCGTATCTAACAATATTTTTTTATTGTTTGTTATGTAACAAAGGTCGGATTTACACTGACTATTGAATTTTCTTTTTTTTTATTAAGACCTCCTTCTAATATATGTACATGTAATGTATGTATATGTATGTTAAAATAAATATTAATTAATACATTTCTCTATCGACATGTGTGTCTGCTTTGGTTACGTCATTTTAGTATTCTCTAAACTTCTATTTTACACTCTAAATACTCCGGACACCGCTGGGTTTCCCCTTTTAAAACAATATAAACAAAATAACCTTTTAAATAATACCTTTTGTTAGATATTAAAAAAATAAAAAGATTCTTTGCGACCTTGAAGGTTTTGACTCGAGTAAAAAACTTAGTTAACTTATGTACCAAAAGTCGGAGAAGTATTCTAGCGGATTTGTGGATTTTCTAATTTTTACTAAAAATGCAATGATACTGTTTCACTGTATCACTAGTTTCTGTCCGCGGCTTCGCACGTGTTTGAAGGGGGAAGCGCAGGTGTGCTGCTCTATATCCTTCTCAGTACACTTGAAAACATGTATGCAAAATTACAAGAGGTTGATTAGCCAAGACGTGAAAACATAACAAACGAACAAACTCACATTCACATTTATAATATTAGCAAAAATAAGGTTATAAGAGTAATATGTCTGGTAGTTCGAACATATATATATATAACATATATATATATATATATATGTTAAAGGCATTAATTTTATTGTCAGCCTTAGTGTTAATGTATTTCGTAAATGTCACGTAGGAGAACATTCAAATATTTATGTACGAATGTATTGCGCATGACTAATTAATAATAACATTGTATACGACATTGTTCTTTATTCGATGCATTTAAAGTTTTCCGAGTCACAATATATGTTTGGCTGTTTAATCATTGACCGTTTTTATTGAATTAAAAAAAAACTGTCAATTGTAAGGGCGGGAAAATCTGACAGCTTATTTTTGAACATAACTTTAAAGTTGACTTATAAATGTCGTTGTAGGGTCAAGAATGAGGCAGTGTAATTACAGGCACAAGAGACGTAACATCTTATTGGAGGATGTTATATTATTATTTCTTAAGGATAGTTAATATTTCGTACAGTGCCCAATGTCTATCACATATTATAAATGTATCTATTTATATCTAAAAATATTTAAGGTCAACCTCCTTTTGCAATATATTTGACTGTACTTTTGTATAATAAATTTGCGAAATATTTCCATAGAAAGAATTGGATCATGGGCGTACATATTTGTCTTTTATCTTAAGTAAGCATCGATGACACCCATCCATTGAGAACCTTGATCTTTGATTGCACGAAATTTACGATGTTCTACGAACTAGAATCATTCACATGTAAATTATTATAATAATATACCTGTCTCTCTTTTCCAGGTAGTGACGCGAGAAAGGGAAAACACATACTCGGAGCATTGTATCGTATAGACAGACCGCCGCTAACCGTTGTCGTGTGGACGTGCTTTACAGTGTGTTGTGTTGACAGTGTTTTCGATCTATATAATATTTTGGTTGTGTTTAATCTTCCGGAATTGTGCGAAAGTGATAATAGTGTAATAAATTATCCGTTCCTAATACGCTCAAACGAAACTATATATATATAAACAGTTCCTTTAAAATGGCTAGTGACATGAACATTAATATACGTCCATATAGTGATTTGATGTGTTCTTACAAATGAATAAGAGTTAGATTAATTTTTTTCGGGTGTCTTTTTCTGCTATGTGGAATTGATTTGTTCATAAATAGCGTACAGCGCCATCTATTGTCGAGCGGCGATGTTCGCTTAGAATGGAGGCCGGTTATATACCGGTTGGTGCGGCGGGCGTTGGCGGCAACGTTCCCCCGCCCGCCGTCGTGGCGCCAGCGGTGAACGTTATACGCGCGCCTGGTTTAAAGCGCGGGAAAATGGAAGAGGCTATATCGGACCGGGTGAGTTTTATATATTTTTAATTCATTATTAAATAAGTCTCGTATTAAATATTATAGGGATATCTATAAGAAATAAAATCATAAAATAAGATTAGATTTACGTATACCGTGCGATTTGCTAATAACTTTGCTAATGTGCACTACGAATAGTTTTTATTATTTAAAATACAACACTATTACGTTAAACTATTACTTATCCGACAACTTTTGCGACATTCAAAACGGCATTTTTTCGCGACTCCGTAACAAAAATACCATAAATTATTCAAGATCTCGACCAATATCGCGTCAATTCAATGTTAAAGTTGAATATTTTCTTGGAATGGACTGTAATAATTTGTTTTGTGTAAATTGTTCAAAATTATAACGAAATATTGTAATTAAAAAAATGTCGTCATAAACATTTAGTATTGCGAATTGTGTAGATGAATTCTAGAATTTAAGTTCTAGATACGAACAGGCTTAAATCATTAATAATTTGGAGAAACTCTTAAGAAGCACATACCAATTACGTATACGAAAATTAAGATTACGACGGTATTGACTATTCGGAAGTACACCCAATGTATATTTTTAAGCGCTGTAGTCGGTCAAATATATTATTCTCATAGCCTTCAGATAATGTGGTGTATCGTAATGGCTCTTAGTTGAAATCTCAAGGCGTCTGATGTGTCGTTGAAGTGTGCTTCATATTGTGGAGTGGTCGCTGAAAGCGTTTTTTTTTTTTGCTCCAGCACATCTTAGCGACGTTGTATAATGTGTTATTTACTTTTTAATTATGAGATAACTTCAAAAGAAACCGAGAAAAGCTAAAAGGTAAGAAAAAGCCTCCGGTTTTTCTATGGGCGCTGGTAATCGCTTACCATCAGGTGGCCCATATGCTAGTCCGCCTATATTCTTAAGTTAGTTCGTCTTATTCTATAAAAATTACGATGTTATTATTGTTAGGGTGGTTAATATTTTTTACAGTACCAAGGTCAGTGGCGATGACCAATTAACATCAGGTGGTCCATTTGCCAGCCTGCATACCTAATTCTAATACAAGAAAGAAAAAAAAAAACAATATTTTAACCGTATTGAGTCGTATTTAAATGACGTTTATCAGTATATTTTTTATTTATATGCTGATAACGGTGCACTACTACAAATACAAAAACGTCTCCAAGATGATATACTTATATACTTACACTCCACGGTAAGTATATATATGGCAGTTAACTGTTTTGAGATATGATCGATTGGGATGTTTACGACAATCGTTCTGTAAACACATCTGCACCGGACTTGCGTGCGATATTTTATTGATGTGACAATAAGGTACACATACATATGCAATCAGTTTTGTACTTGTCTAATCGAAGGTCACTTTGCTTCGATTCGTTTTAATTCATTAGTTGACGTGTTCTGCCTGCAACGTGTATTTGGATTGACTGTGAATATATGGATATATTTTTGTAACCATGCTTTTTATATTCATGTAATGCAGGTTTATTGTAATAGCCGTGGTGGTTAAGCCGAACCCTAGTTGTTAGGGCATTTAAATATTAAATGAAATTTCATGTGCTTAATTCTTTTTTAAGATTCTGTGACCTGGTGTTAAAAGGGTCGAAGTACATTTCAGACTAAAATTTTAAACATTTAATAAAAAATATTAAATTTATTTGTGCTAAAATAGCATAAGCTTACGTTAATAATATCAATAAAATTTCGCGAAAAATAAAATCTTGAAACACTATAACATGTCTCCAGTGAGAATTAAATCTATGTGAGTGGTCGTAGATCCAGCGGGGTTGCATAGGAGTGCAACGATTAAAACGTCAGACGTGAAACAATACGTAGTAAACGGAACAAAACACCGTTTGTCCGTCGTTTAACTTCTGATATAATACGACCATAGACCAAATCATTTTAGAAATGGCATATGTATTTTTTCATATTATAAAAAATATAGTTATATAAATTAGTATTTAGAGTGGTTTTTTATTCTAATTTGTCGTTATTGAAAGGGTGGGAAAGAGTAACTAAAGTAAGAAGAACTACTTAGTTAGTTAGTAGTTAGTTAGTTACTTAGTAGAAAGTAGTAAGAATTACTTAGTTTCTTGCTATTTCTTCCCTGTAGAATGTAGATACAGCTTCGATGGTAGCTTTCCGTTAAATATAATCCTGTAAAATGACAATTATAAAGGGGCTCGTAAAAGCCTATATTATATAGAGTATATTTTGATTTGATTGGCTAATGAAATTGAATAATTAAAACGATCAGATATTTATATTATTATTATCGTATTTTATGTATAATTACTTGATTAGATTTACATATATTTAAAAATATGTTGTCGATAAAACTATGAGACAACTGTACCTATATGAAATAAATATATATTTATGGAAACTATGTTTGTATTAATTATGTTATATATATAATTTATGTATGATGGTATGTCTGTTAGTATCACCTATGCGTTATGTTTGGATTCAATATCTATATTGGAATAAATACAACGTTATGTGCGTTAGCTATATTTTAATATTAATATATATATAAAAAAAAAATTGTTCCTTCAAACGAGACGTGAAGAGGCATCTTGCGGGCCGGCAAGGCGGGGGCGGCTAGTGCAGAACATTCTTCCCAACTGTACTGGCCGTCGTCGCGTTAAGACTCTACTACCTTTTACCATCAGGTGGAATAGAGTCATTGGCCCTCCCGGCAAATAAACAAAAAAACTGAATAAGTTGCTTGTTCGAACTAGCTAATCTTGGATTTAGCTGACCCACGGCGGCAACCTCTGACGGGGGTGAAACCGTGGGGAGAAGATTGTATTATTAATAAAAACTAGATAACATTTGACTTGATTTTATTCTTAGTCAAATCCAAAGTACACTTCTTTCAAGTAGACTTATAAAAGTACAATCGTCATTACAAGATGAATGTAAACTCCGGTTCGTTTTGTTTCTATGTTCTATCGAAAAGAACAGGTAAGAAACTCGATAGTTACTCATTTTCATCAATCAAAAAATATACACATAATAATCATATACAATTATATATTTATAACTTACAATCTGTTATGTAATGAATTTTTGTTTTTTTAATAATTTTTAATTTGTTTATATTACTTTGTAACTTTTTTGTCTTTCTAAAAATAAATAAATAACTAAAAATAGATTATAATTTAAATAAATAAACTGTTAAAGCTATACGGGTGGGTAGCCTAGCGATAAGAAAGTTTGCAGCATCGGTACTGTGCCCCTGGGAAATTGTCGTAACCACTCCTAGGACAAGTTTATGACTTAGTTTGGGGAGAATATCAGGAATTTTAAGAGAGTATGCTAGGTTTAATAAAACCGGACTTATAAATTTAACATTATTTTTCCAATGTAAGGTGTAAACATAAGCAGACTTTAGATTTATTACATATTCCATACGATTTGCTAATAGTTCTGTTATATTGTGCACTACAAACAGCTCTTGATTAATAATAAAACACTTTAATTTTACATCCAAAGTTCCGATTACAACTTAATCGATATACAAAAAGAAATTTGCACGAATCCATAGTGCATACCATAGATGAATTAAAATATTGACCAATGATATCACGTAAATTAAATGTCAAAGTTGTTTTTTTGTCTTTATTTTTTTTTAAACTGGAATAGGCTTTTAAAAAAAATATTCAAATAATACTACACAATATACAATACTGTCGATTTTTTTAAAGAAAATTTAGGAGTGCAGTGCAGTAGGTAAGGAGTTTAGTTAGATTCGTTCTTGCACTAAATATTCGATGCCATTTCTAATAAATTCTTACACAACCGCAACACTTTAGGGTTGCTAGTTTGTGTATAAAATGTATTTAATTTGGTACGAATATAAATTCTATCATTATTTTTTTTTACACTTATTTAATTGTAACATAATTATGGGCGTGTGATGAGGAGGGATGAAAAGCATGTTACTAGAAGGGCGATGAGTATGAATGTTGATGGATATAGGACGGGGGAGGCCAAAGAAAATGTGAATGGATTGCGTAAGAAAGGATATGTGTATGAAAGGGGTAAGTGCTGAGATGACGAGTGACAGAGAGAAGTTGAAGGAAAATACATGTTGTGCCGACCCCACGTAGTGAGATAAGGGTAGGAAGAAGAAGAATTAACTTTTTAATATGACAACATCCATAGGGCAGGAAAATTTATAAGTGTCGTTTACTATGTACATATAAATAATATTATAAACATATATTATATATATATATTTGTTACTTTTTATGTACTTATAAACATTTGATAACCGTCATGACTCTGTAAATAAAGACGTGGATTTTAAACGAAGGTCATGAGTTCAAGCTACAAAGAACTAGCATTAAGCTATGACGTGCTTCATTTATGTTTTTCATTCAAAGTCAGTTTTAATTTTAAACTTATAACAACCTTATAAATATTCATACGAATTCACAGAAGTCAAGTAGAGTAGTTTCAAACGCCCTTTGACTACAACATCTCTCAAGTTTTAAATAGTTACTATTATAGTGTTGAAGAAACGTGGATCTCCAGAGAATAGTGCTGTAAACCTGCGACATTTCTCTAAATAATGCTGAGATGGCCCAGTGGTGAGAACGCGTGAATCTTAACCGATGATCGTGGGTTCAAACCCGGGCAAGCACCACTGAATTTTCATGTGCTTAATTTGTGATTATAATTCATCTCGTGCTTGACGGTGAAGGAAAATATCGTGAGGAAACCTGCATGTGTCTAATTTCACTGAAATTCTGCCACATGTGTATTCCACCAACCCGCATTGGAGCAGCGTGGTGGAATAAGCTCCAAACCTTCTCCTCAAAAGGGTAAAGGAGGCCTTTAGCCCAGCAGTGGGACATTCACAGGCTGTTACGGATTTCTCAAAACAAATATTTCTATAAAGCTAACGTAACGTGTCCGTTCGCTTTAGAGAAATTTAAGTAAGTTTGATTACGTAAGTTAATTTTTGATCTTCATTCGATACGATAGCTGTATAGTGGTGTGGTGGTAACATACTTTAGAATAACTTACAACCCAAGTTATAATAATTAAATTCCGAAAATATTTTCAGCCTTAAATTATATTAAGAATAGAACATAAATACAAATTGATTTTTTTATTTAATAAAATACGTATGATAAAGAGCATGGACTTTTTATTCGCTGATATTCGTTCAGGATATGTAATAATTTAATTGTATTTAATTAACGTAATACCTATAAAAATATAATAAAAAGTTTATATATTTTGGCGGGCCGGTTTTCGTGGTTGGTTGATACTTGCCTTTCACACCGAAGGTTGTGGGTTCGATTCCCACCCAGGACAGACATTTGTGTACATGAACATGTGTTTTATCTATATAAATATGTATCTACAAAAGAAAAGTAGTATATGTATTATATCAATCGTCTGGTTTCCACAGTACAAGCTCCGCTTATTTTGGGATCAGATGGGTGTGTGTGAATAATGTCCCAGGATATTATTATTATTATTAAAAGTGTCAATACTGTGTTTTTTTCCGCTAAATCTTCTCGATAATTATATACACTTCGAACTGGTGGTACTTTATGTTGTTTTTAATTGAATCTTGTAAAATTTAAATTGTACTTGATTTGAAGATTAATCTTATCTGTATATTTGAACGTGCTGATCTCAGGAATTGCCAGTTTGATTTGATTAATTCTTTTTGCGTTTCATAGCACGTTTCTTAAAGAAGGTTATATGCTATAGATTGGTTAGGTTAGATTTACTCCTGTCACGGTAGTATGCGCAAGCGATCCCGTGGCGCTCCTCGTTAAGACGGAAAGGGTACCGCTGGTTTCTTAGTGGGTATTCTGATGTTCGAAGCGCACTAGGCGTCTTGGACCCCGGCGAGTCCCACATACCGCTTGTTACGTGGGAGAAACGCGAAACGCGTTTTATTAAAAACGGTTACTCTACGAGAACGTCAAACAATATAACAAATTTTATGATATATTATTTTATGTCCCGTATATACAGTAGGCTAATTACAGTATATGATGGCGTTTTTATATTTAATACAAGTTAATATCGAAACTATATTTTACTTAATGTTTATAAAACCTTAATGGTCTTAATGGACTTCTAGACTTAGGCCTCCTCTAGCGCCAACCAAACCTTAGAAATCCCATGTATTATTAAAATATATACGTCATGTACCTATGACAAATATTATTTAAAAATGTACATATTTATTATTTGCTTATTATGTACAAGTATTATATTTCTTTAAGTTTAATCACATTAAGCACGATATTGTCTGTAAAAAGATAATGAGATTTTTTTTTAATATAGTTTGATACAATTTTAATACAATTCTATATTTTTTCTCTCTCTTTTTTTCGCCCTTATTCATGACCGTTGCTTAGCGGCTGTTTAGTTATTTGATTTGTCTCTTTCTATCATTGATTTTACATTCCAAAAAAGACAATAGAATTTTTGAACTAATCTTCTGCTAAACAAGTAAGTTCATTTATCTTTTTTTTTTGTTTATTTAAATGTGTAATCATAAAATAGAATTACTTGCAAATGGCAACCCTATGTCTATTCACCGTCTACCGTGTTATGTTCACTCGTTCAGTGTCGCCGCTCCCGTCGCGAGCGATAGACGTTACGTTGTAATTAAAAGATTTCTCTTTTACGATTAGTCTTCGAAATTCGTTCTCGTTCTGTGCTGTTTGTGTCTGTGTTCTGTGCTGTGTTCCACGGTTGATAGTTGGATACGTTTCGAATGGTTTGAAATCTTGTGCGTTTTATGAATCGCTTGGAATTTTGATGTTACGATATGTAATGTTTTATCTCCGGTCGTCTTAATGTTCGTTCGGGTTAAGTTGATAATGTGATCTGTGTTGTTTTCGATGAATGTTACTATTCTATAAAATATATAATTATATATATTAATGCTAATAATCGAAGTGTTTGATAAACTTTAGGGTGTTTGTGATAAAATAGAATTTAAATTGATCTCACTGTTACAATTAAATACGTCTATCTATATATTCGTCTTATATCGTGTTTAGACTCATTGATCTAGTGGCTCGCGTGTACGGCTGCAGATCATAAGGTACATAAGTACCAATCCAGATTTGGCGTATAAATTTTAATTACGTTTATTGTCATTAAATTATCTCTTCGATCGTTACTTAATGTGTGACACTCGTTTGTACAGAGGCTAATCATTGAGTTCGGGATAGATTTCGTCGATTCCGTCGTACTGTTAGGGTACTGAAATGAAAAGCACCTGAGCGTCCAGATATAAGTACACTATAATATCTGTGAACTTGGTTAGTCTACGTTAAAAATAGTCACGTAGTTGTGACAGAAATCGTCAAAGAGGAAATGACAATTAAGTTTTTTTTTTTTTTAATCTAACAATCGAAAATTTTACCTTAATTTTCTACCCAATCAACTTTTTTTCGTATAAGTCTGAGTCATACGCACTTTTAATAAAACTATTCGTATATAAATTAACGAAAAACATCTTGAAACTTATGTCCGTTCAGTAACCCCGTATTGTACGACGAATTTTCATAATTATCTATACTAGTCGTTAAAAATCTAACTGTACGGTCTGAAATAGAAATTCGACTCTTATTAAAAATAATATATAAATGAATACAAACGAATTATGTATTTTAAAACCATAGCAATAGGATCTTGTTTAATGTTTTCGCTATCTAAGTTCATCAAGAGATTATAATTTTAAACTAACATATAGTTCAAGTAAATTATGATACCATTTGCAAATAATTACACACATAAAGAGGCCGCGTTTATATATGTAATGATATCATGAGATAGTTTAGTAGTTGTAGTAGATAACAGATTCTAGTTTTGTTTCAGATTGTTATGGAATAAAATTTGTTCCTAGAAAAGAATACTTTTGTTTACTTTACTGAAGTAGGATCTCGGACTTGGATTTTATAAGATTAAATTTTAAAGTTATCATCTGATTGGATCGAGATCGTTTTCGAGTTACATATCACACACATCGTAATAAAAAAAAGTCTTGCCAGCGCTTCCGGTGGTGGCGAAACGACGTCGCTTAAACTAGCCGACAGATCAATCGCTTTCGGGTCAAATAGTGCAAAAAAAAAATTTTTTTTTGCGTTATTATAAAATAACAATATTATTAGTCAAATATAAAAAAAAAATCTTTATTTTTATGTTTTATGATTCAGAATACAATATTTATTTTTATGGTGAAATAAAAAACGTTAAATAATTACGTCATACGAATCCGGCTTTTTTATCGTATCGTGTCGTATCTTTTGTATGACTTTATAAAATTGTATTTATTTTTAATTCTGCGCTATAATAAATTAAGTCGCTTGTTAAGATAATTAACTTGATAAGGTTTATTAAAGAATACGAGAATATTTATATGATAAATAATCGTAGAGTCGGATTCGTTGATTTTCTTACGAGTCGATATAAATTTAAGTTTTAAACTTTTTAGAGGATAGAAATAGATGGATAGATATATAATCTTTTTTTCTTTATAACTGGAGGCGATCGTTTCATACCCAAGGATTAAATTCTAATAAATGAGCGACGATCGCTATATATAAAATATCAATACCGTGGGGACATTCCTCAATGTGGGCTTAATGGCTTAACGACAGTAGGCTGAAGTTTTGGTGTCGTTAAGGTCGTGTATACGATTGTGTACGAAACGATTGTCGAAACTTTGAGAAGATAGTACATATTAATATTCGTGACCTTGTCTCACTTTTGCTAATATATATAATAAGTTTATTATAAATACATTCGTTTTAATGATGAATTTATTGGCAATAACGAAGCCTTAATGACACGACAGTATAGTTGGCAGTCTAGCGACGTAAGCTTAAAGATTACTTAGGTAATTATTATAACTGCTTCTGGCACTTGCTTTACGATCAGATGAGGGGGGGGGGTTAATTTGTGGGGATTTATGTGATGTTTTGATTAGTTTTGCGATTGAGTAAGTGAGACGGAATATACAGTCGAAATTTATTGTTATTATTATTAACTATTTGTTGTTGTAAAAATATAGCTAGGTTTTCTATGTAGTGCATTAATTTAAATGATCATTGAACGGTATAAAGAAGGTGGCGTCAGAACGGCTTCCTGGGCACCATAATTAGACCTAAGAATGTAATGCGAGGCATTAACTACCTTATATAGTTTTGTTTGTTTGTTGTATACGGAAGAATCGATCGCACTCGACGAATTGCTAATACGTTAATTGCATTAATAATTCTCCTTATTTCGTTGTTGTTTTTTTTGCTAAGATTTTGTTAATTTGTCTGAAATTGTAATGAATCATTAGATAATGGAGATTGTTTGAAAATTTATCGAAAATATTACACTTTAAAAGTTGTAATATCGTGTGGCCGTGATGAAGGAAAACGGGTGTCTGACGAAATTCAGCCACATGGAGCCAGTGTGGTGGAATATGCTCTAAACTTTCTCATCAAAAGAAGTACTTAGACTCGCAATAGACTGCAACTTTTTACTTTATATGAATGTTCGAGGATCGACTGTATTTTGTGTCCAAATTTTTGGTATACAAGCAGGTAACCACTTAGAAAACTCTCGACAGTTGGCCATATGTATTGTGTATATTATGTAATGCAACATATCGCTATTATGAATATCTAAATCGTATGACATCACGTTCATAATGCGCAGTATCGTTAATTTATACTGTTTGTCCGTAATAATAAATTGATTTTATGATGGATTTTATGTCGTGTAAATAAACGAAGGTCTAACCTATAGATGATATTGTATATTATTATTTAATTCGACTTGACAGAATGCATGCACGTTTGGCATTTTATTGGCACAACATTGGCACTGTGAGTGTTTGGTGTATTGTTTTGATGTGAATACGAAAATCGTTTTCGATTCGGTCGGTCTTAAATTTGGCCGTGATGACTCGGTGGTTAGAACATGTGAATCTTATTAAGAACATTGACTGTTCATGTGCTTTATGTTGTGTTGCGAAGGTGAAGGAAAACATCGTGAGGATGAGTTGGTTTCAAATCTGATACATGTCTAACCACGAACCCTCATTGGAGCAGCTGGTTGAATAAAGATCAAGAGACGAACAGTCCTATGCTCAGCTTTAGGTGTTTTTTTTTAACATTTTTTTAATTGGTAGTTAACTAATTTATATATATTTGTATCTTATCTTTGTGTAATAAAAAATATCCAAAGGTCCATGAAAATGGCGCCATTTCGAAATACCACAAATTCGCGAATATATAAGTAGTTATCACCCACACGCGACGTCTTCCCCAGATAGCTATGATCTAAGATCACTTATCTCAATTCGTTTTTATAGCCGTACAGTTCATTTGATGTATCCTGTTCAAGAACTTGGGAAGGTTAAGAATATTTTCTGGATGGTTCGTGGTTTATAATACCTACTAGCTACCCGTCCCGGCTCCGCGCGGGTAGAATAAAAGCCCGCATAAAATGTTTATATCGTAATAACTATAACTCTAAAGGCATAATGATTTCCTAGCATCTCCTACGATCAACGTTCTATTTCCTCATGAAAAACTCCGTCCATTGGTGAAAACCGTTTGGTTGTTTTTGAATTTATCGCTTTCAAATTGACATAACGCGTCAGGTGTACTTTGTTTTATAATATTGTACTAATAGATGGATGAAAGGAAGATCCTCTCACATTGTCCAATTGAGATCCCATTACGAAGTTATTCGACGCATGAATGAAATACACGTTTAAATTGAAATATAATATTTTTTCTCTTCATGCAAATCTAACATATTTATAAATCAAATCATCTTATAAGAATATTCAATAACAGACGAGACCACAATAATAACTAGTCAAGAATAAGTAAAAAGTAGACCGCGTTCACGCAACGGCAACACCCACCAGACCGTGACGTGTGAAGATGGCGAGTTATTCACCACGTTCCTCGCGAACGTGAGGCCGTCCCCAAGGTCGTATTCTGATTTGCTATGTTATTACCAAAGCATTCATTAATGAATTATATCTTAAAGGTGCTATCAGACGATTTGTTTTTCGTTTATTTTGCAACTTTTATTCAGTGACACGTCGAAATAGTAGAATGAAACAAAAGTGTCGAATGAATTCATTGAGGAGTGAATCTTCTTCAGAGGGAATGTGTCTGATAAAACATTAAACGATTATCACGGCGTGTACTCGTAATGGGATGAACGATGAACGATTATGAGGATAAGGAATTATAACATCGAAATGGATGAAAAATTCACGTTTTAGAGACTTGACCGGGATGGAATTGCTTGCTTGAAGCTAGGAGTTGTGTTGTGTAATGGTTTATATAAAACGTATTTATTAGTACGTTTTCAGATCGATACGTCGGTCTCGCCCCGACGCCACATTTATCTCGACTTGCTAAAAAGGATGATACCTTGAATTGAATTTTCCGATCGAATGAAGATGGACGGTCAGGGGATTGCCCCTCCAGCACTAAAATTACTCTATATTACGTAACAAAGTTCTCCAAATTTCTAGTTTCAATAGTTTACAGATGAATCTAGGAGTCGATAGTCAGGATATTATCATTTATGAACAGAATCTACAGTGTTCGACCGCGGCTTCGCCCGTATGTTAGGTGAGAAATATCAGTGTTTGCTGGTCGGAATTTTATTAAAAAGTAGCCTATTGCGTTCTTCAGAGTTCAAACTTGCTTCATACCAAATTTCATCAAAATCTGTTCAGTGTTTTAACCGTGAAAGCGTAACAGACAGACTGAGTTACATTCGCGTTTTATAATACATATTAGTATAAATGTGACCCCTTTGCAGACGTACAATGTTAAAACAATATCCCCCCTCCACCGTCGAAAAGGCAGGACGGAAGGCGCAATGAATTGTATAATTTCGCATTATAATTGAACATGAAGTAACGTTGGTAACAAAAAGTCTCGCGTAACACATAATCACTGTTACGATAAAGTAATTAGAATAAGTATTAAGTGAAGAACGTAGTTGGATGCGGCATCGTGAAGTTTGATCTTTCGTTATGTAATTTTTATATAAACCAAGCCGTGCCCCGCGATGTCGGCAAAAAAGAACACGAAACATTTTAAATACATACCAAATTGATCGCATTAACTATATACCATCAGAAACTTTACCGTAACCTATAAATCATCAATGAAAAGAGCTTCAAAACCTTGCTCTTAACAGGTTAAAAGGACTTTGTTGTTAAATGGGATCCCCATGGGAACCACTTTTATACCGTAATATGCCTTATGCAAGCCCATCTTCAGATATTCTACCGCTAAACAGCAATAGTTAGTGTTGTTGTGATCCGGTTTGAAAGGTGAGTGAGACAGTGTAATTACAGGCACAAGGGATATAACATCTTGTCGATGTATTGACGATGTACGGAACAGTTATTATTTCTCCAACGTCTATGGGCGGTGGTGATCACTTGCCATCAGGTCTTTTTTAAGACTAATTAACCGGTATGTCCGGCACGATATAATTACTTTAAGTGTTTCGGTTATAACACTATGCAACTTCAGCGCCATCTATTGTACGTTGAAAGTACTCAGAAACCTTCGAACACGTGACAATAACAATCGTACGTAAATTTTCAACTTATCAGATGAATGATGCGTGGACGCATTCCATACGAACAGAAATAGGTGTTAATTTTTGTATGTTTATATATAAGAACGAACTTCCCGAGTTTTTGTCTTTTGTTGTTCTGCAAAAAAAGTTACATATTTGACGTGCGTAGGAAAATATCATTGACTTAAAATGAATCTTAAATCGCCTAACTTTAAAGTTCATTTTCATTTCAATATATTCTCAATGTAAATAATGTTTATTCGTTTAGACAGATTGTTTGAAATGATATGTATTTGCAAAATACATTATATACGGAGTTAGAATATAATATTAACATATTAATGTTTATGTTATTGTGTCCTAACGATAAGTCGTAACATAAATCTATATAAGAATTTGAATGCCATTCATTATATATATAAATATAAGAAATGGAATACCCCAATTCCTCCTTTCTAGGGCAAAGTTATTTTTTAAAGGATATTAACATCGTCATCATAGGACGACAATAGCCGAAACAACCCGGTCCGCCCCCAAAGGGAGCCGGGTACCTTTCGAAGGTTACCACTACGAAAAAAAAAAGTGTTCGACAATAGCCACCACAACTGGCCTGGTAACCATTGCGTTATTTAAGCGTTGAGCCATTTAAAGAATATGTAGAAGAAATAATGTGAATCTTAAAGGAATAGTGAGTGCAGAAGGATACGCAGGTGCAAGCTCGAAGTTCTCTAAGCTGCAAATGTCTGAGATCAGGTACTGACAGCTTAATTTGTTTTCCAAGGCAGTTTTATAGCCAAAATTCTAGTACCAACCAACTAATATAATGATTTATTGATAGAGAAGCGAGTTTTTGTTGCCTGGGTTTACAGGATTTCAGACTCTGCATTATAAGTTAGTAACCAGACTACCGATGCAGTCAGATTTTGTTGTAACTTTATTATTATTGATTATTATTGATAAGATAATTTTGTTATAAAGTGTAATTGAAATATTTTTTTACTTATATAATAGAATCCTCCTTATGTAGGAGTCGGCTAGTATAATAAAACACATTAATACATCTGTGGTCTATATAATTACAAGATCATAAAATGATTTGTCACTAATTGACCCCCCCAAAGTGGGTGAACTGCGCCCGTCGTTCAAGAAGGTCACCCGATGCCATATTAACGAGACAATGTTTAATAGCAAACAACGTCAACGGGCCAAGGATGGCGTAACAATTATGGAGACGATTATACATATGATTATTATGCGTGAAATATTAATGTAAACACCACGCTCATCATTGACATTGTGGGTGTAAAAATGTCGATGTATAAGCCGTGGTTTCCAACGAGGTTTGGATTAGGATTTTGCAGCATATTTTCGTCTAGTAAAGATTTATTTAGTCTAGGTTTTCTGTTATAATTCTTTGATATAAATCGTATGTGATATTATCAATTTCACAATGTGTATTTTTTGGCTCCATTAAATCCCTGGAGTGTTCTTAATTTAAAACTTACCTATTTAGAGTTTTACTTACATTTTTATCTAATAATCAATCATAACAAAAATGTGACATGATCCTTCACTTATCTAGTTGGCTCAGGGTGCCAGTTAACTGTGCTTTTAACAACCTGATTTACAATCAATTGAAACGTAATTAAACCTGAGGCGTTGGCAATATATCCGTAATAGTATGGCCGGTTGATCTCTTAAATGTCAGTAAATAGCGTGCGACTCTCACCTACATAATTACACTTTAACAAATATAAACTATCAATATTACAACTCTTACCCTTTAAATATCTAATGAGGAAAAGTGACACTCCCAATCGTCAAGTATGTGGTGGTGTATTAGATGATGTTTCACACTTGTTATTGGAATGCGTTCGTAACAACAATTTGAGAGAAACACTAAAATATGAACTAAATTTAAATTTTTTTATATTTGTTTTTTTTTTTTTATATTTGCCGGGTGGGCAAATGACTCTACTCCACCTGATGTTAAGTGGTAGTAGAGTCCAAACGCGAGGACGGCCAGTACAGTCTGGAAGAAGATTCTGCACTAGCCGCCCTCGCCTTGCCGGCCCGCAAGATGCCTCTTCACGCCTCGTAAAGAGACGTGAAGCGAGCGACGTATTGCCACGATAGGGATGGGCAAAGTGTGGAGGCGTGTTTCCCCCGGCATTGGTTCAGCCGTCGTCTCCACTGGACCAACACCCATCGCGGCAATGCTCGCTCGGGCACTGGCTGTACGCTGGCTGACCTCGAAACGCGGCTGCAAGCCACTTCACGAGATTTTCACCATGCGTACGGTGGTAACAAGCCAGGCGGATGTTTATCATCCTACCACCAGATGATATCCCTTAGTCGCCTCTTACGACACCCATGGGAAAGGGGCAGTGAAATGTATTCTTTCTCCGTCACTGCACGGATAAAAATTTTATGAATATTGTTGTTTTTAATTCTATTCTCAGTAAACCTCCCAGTATTTCGGCAATTAAAGTATATGAATTTGTTAGTGATTCTCTCAAACTGAATTAGTCTTAGTTTTAGAGCTTTTTTTGTTTTAATCTAGCGTGTAACTATGCGGGCCGACATATAGGCTGGCTATAAAGGCCCCTTAAAAAAAGAATAAAAAAAAAACGCGTACGCGTTGTCAAAGGTACAAGAAAGGGTACCTAACACCCGTACCTCACCTTACACGGGTTTAGACAAATTAATTGGTGATGGCTTTTCGTTATCATGATTATATTTAATGATGACTCTTTACTAATATATTAAGGTAGATTAGGGTAGAAAATAAATAGATAAACAAATTAATAATACGACACCGTTTTACTGAACTACTTATACTTAGAGTATAAGACAAACAACAAATTTCTCTCAACACCACCGATTTTAGTTGTCAATTCACTTCAAGGTCATTTGAAGTTTGTTTCAATTTGTTTATTTAACTTTACCGCATGTGTACTGTTTTCAATGGAATCGACTATATTGTGCTATAGAAGTCTAAACAAAAAAATATTGTCTGATTTAAATTAATTAAATGAATGCATTGACGCATATATATATCGTACATATACTAAAGCAAAGTCGTTATATATATATAACGACTTTGCTTTAGTTGTATATAATAGCTGTTTTAATGCCCTTTCGTCCCGATCGGATGTTATATAATCTAAAAATTGTTCAGTTTTTTATATATTGGCATTAAATAAATATTATATTTTAATATTTTCTACCCCATTCTAAAGCCTCTTTCACACAAACCAACTGACCTATTAACCAAAGACAAATCTGCAACGGTAGATCTTTTCATAGGCTCCTAACTTCAAGGTTAATATCTCATTAGAGCCCATTCAGACGGGTTTAACTTTTATAATGAACGAATTATTCTCTTACCTTATACTTTAAATCTTTTTTTTTTTTCACAAAGAGTGGCTTTTTTAATTATGATACCAAAAAGAGATATGAGAAGTTTGAAGTCTTTAATTGACTGTCTGTCGTCTACGTCTGTTTAAGTCTATGATATCGTAGCCAAATGGACAATTCGGCTTATTTTTTTTTTTTAATTAATAATGTTGATGCCTGTCTAAGACATATAAAAATTATCAGCTAGTGGGAACATTATTCTCTAATTGGGAACAGGTCGTCATACGTCGCATTTCGAAATTGGAATTCCTATTTATATTATATTAAACGCTATAGTTTTGAAAATTACAGATATAAATTATAATGTAATTCTACTCTGAAAGCGATTGACTCTATCTAACTTAATAAAACGTTATTAAGTTAGAAAGAAATAGACGATAGCTTAAAAAAAATTATACAACAAGAAGAAAAAAACTATATAGAATTCGTAAAACAATGTATTATGTAGGAGATAGCGCCAGATGCTTAATATATACGCACAGATGAACGCACATCACTTTTACTAACTTTCTCGATTGTATAGTATCGTGATATATATTAGTATCGAACAATAGGACCGTTGTCGGTTTGTACGTCGTGGCTTGTGACATGATATATTGTTGTGTGAAAATTTACTCACACTAACCTCTGAGTAATTTAAAAAAATAATTACCTATATACATATAATACAATAACTTGATATATACGTTTACGTGACGCTTGGTCTCACACATTAGCACTATATATACGTGTAATATATTCCCATTGGCTAGTCTCTCTTTAGATTTGTACGCCGTGGCCGAAATCGTCAATGAGTCAGGAGGACGTCCTCATTAGTTTTTTTTTTCTTTAATCAATTCATTGATTCGAATAGTTTATTGATAATTAAATAAAGGAAAACATCGTGAGACAACCTGCACGTATCTGGTTGAATTATTTATTTAATTACGCATTAGCGTGGTGGAATTTCAAAACAATTCAAATAAATAGTCCGTAATCACGAGTTCCATTAATGGTTCCGTTAACCGCATATGGGAGTTTTATCGACCGCCAGCCAATATGGAGTGCCGGAGTTCGATATCCGTTTCCAAGATGGAGCTTCCGTTTGGCGCCATCTACAGGTATACGAGAATGGATTATTTAACGGTATATAATTATAAATACATCATTGTTTGTTACATATCTCATTTAGAAATTGGAATAATTTTTCGTTTATTTTTTCTAATGAATTTAAACAGATGAATATTTCGATACGAATGAGAAGAGCCTACTTAACTTTTTAATTTAACTTAACTTTTATTTAATAAATAATAGAATTTCTGTTAATTTCGATTTTCTAATGTTATTTTGGTCATGTCGCCTTATTATATTTGTGTTCCGGTTTTAAGGGTGAGTGAGCCAGTGTAACTACAGCCACAGGGGACATAACATATTTTTCCTAAGGTTGGAGGCGCATTGCCAATGTGATAAATGCTTTATATTTTTTACATATTTGCCAGTCAGACTTCATTTTTTTGCCTCAGGAGTCAGGGACTACAATAGTTTCAATTGTTAGCTGGTAATTAACAAAAACTAAAAAAAAAACAAAATACAAAAGTTTTTGAAAACAGTAATATTATCTAAGTAGTAGGCTAATATTACTTGAATCAATTATCGTTACTTAATTATCAATACGAAAACTATAATTGAATTTTGAAACTTCTATTAACAAGATTCAACTTTTATGTACTGTAACTTGTAGTAGCTTATAGATTTAATTTAATAAATAATGTAATTACCCAATAGAAAGTACATAACGTGACCAGGTGTCGATAAAAGTGAAGTTGATTGGTCGGTTGATACAACTTTCGATATCTCTCGCATGATCGATGTTTTTATATCGATACTAGTGTAGTGTGTTGATGGTGTCCGGTTTAATCTACTCTATATTATAACGAGCTTTTTTCATAGAAAGACTAGTGTTCTTACGCGGCTTCGCTCGCAATTAGGTAACGGGAGCGAGATGTTGGTGATGGGGCTTGGGTTGTTATAAAAAAGTATCATATGTCATTCCTCTGGGTTCAAGCTTGCTTCCCACCAAATTTCATTAAAATCGTTAGTTCAGTGTTCTGGCTTAATAGCTTCACAGACAGACAGAAAAGTTGAAGAAACAGTTTTAATTGGGCTTCATTGTCAAGACATGATTCATCTTTAATAGTAAAGTTAAAGCTTGTGAATGACCCAGTGCTGGTCACTTGTCTCCTGAGAATCGGAGTTTGTTCTACCGTTCCAATGCAGGCTGATAGCAGATGTGGTAGAATTTAAGATATGCCGGTTTCGAAATGAGCACAAGATGAATTATAAACACCAATTTAGCACATAAAAACTGAATGGCAGCCCTCGGTCTAGATTTATACGTGTTACCCATTGGGCTCTCTAGTATCTCTTTAATATATTACTTTTTTGAAGTAGTAAATTGAAATCCACCAAATAAAAAACCACCAATAAAAAAAATAACAAAGAATATATACATGTCAAATTACCAATACACAGAAAACAAATAAATAATATGATTTTAAAGAGAATTTCCTTCTGTATATAGTGACAGTAAATCTGTCATATAATGTTAATGAAATTTATATCTTATGAACATTACAAAACGGTACAATTTTCGTTGTTACATTCATTTATATCTTCTACCGCATCTGGACTATTCGTCTTATTCGAAGATCAGTTATTAGTATGAATACGCTTGGAATCCGTTTTTTTTCTTGGCGGCCGTAAACGGAAGCACGTCATGTGATACGATGATCATTCAACTTTCTGATTTCCCTGTCCGCGCTGTCACATTCACGGAAGCTGCATTTTCTCGATAAATATATATTATTAACTCCATGCTATATATACGGATATAATATACTACTACTACTGAATAAAACTTAATAAAAGCTATTTTACTCTTAAAATAGTGATTATAACATTGAGAATATTGTAAAAACAATAGATAATTTTATATATATTGCGATTATTTATTAAATACGTTACGTTACGCTAAGTTTTGAATTTGACTTCTAAATGTCAATAACCAATCATAAATTGGATCAAATTGTGATTGGCCAATCACGGGTCAGAGGTGATTTCGCGTTGAACGCGTCAAATGTCACTCGCTAGCGGGCAATCGTGAGTGACGGACGTCAGTTTCGAAAGCAGTTCACTTAACTGCTAAGGCGAAGCTTCTTAAGATATTACTCTCAAGTCGGCTGTTGTTTATCGCAAAGTTCTCGAAAGCATTTGATTGATGGTATTATAGAATAGATTATATTAATTGACATAAAATTATATCTATCTATATTATTTAAAAAAAAACATAGTTAATGAGCGAATGAATGTTAGTATTTATAGAGGTGTTTCTTTCCGAAATTGCTACTTAGCAATAGACCTCCTATTTGTACAGCTCCTTAAGGAATATATATTTTTTGAAGTTTATTTTATATATAAAATATTATCATCTATCTAAAAAAAATCTTTATAAGAGGTTAATATGAAAAAGCACAAAAGTTAGTTATGAAATACATCTCCGAATTGTAATTAAATAGATCAGACATTCACTTTAAGATTAAGACAGTTCACATTAATCGGCTCAGTTGATCATAGGTGTGGTCGAGAATCGAATTCGTGACTTCGACTGTAATCGTGGCATGTCGACTTGAATTGATATAGATTCGATTGAATTGTTTAATCACCGCGTCTATATGTTAAACTAGATATATATATATATATATATATATATATATATATATATATATATATATATTAATCTGGAGACCCAGCTCAATGTTGTGAACGAACACGGGTTGATAATGATGATGATGAAGCTTGGATTTTTTTTTTATAGAATAGGAAGGCGGACGAGCATATGGTCCACCTGATGGTAAGTGGTCACCAAACGCCCTTAGACATTGGCACTGTAAGAAATGTTAATTATCGCTTACATCGCCAATGCGCCACCAACCTTGGGACCTAAGATTTTATGTCCCTTGTGCCTGTAATTACACTGGCTCACTCACCCTTCAAACCGGAACACAACAATAACAAGTACTGCTGTTTTGCGGTAGAATATCTGATGAGTGGGTGGTACCTACCCAGACGAGCTTGCACAAAGCTCTACCACCAGTAAAGTTTTTATATATATGATTACCTAAACCGCGTTGTTTCACTTACGTTAAAGGTTATCAGTTTATATCTCTATGAATTCCTGCATCTCATTATGATGGGAAAAGTTTCCGGTAGATGTGTAGGTTGAAGAAGAGATTCTTGGCTATACAATATCTGCTAGTGGGTAGGATTACACTGTGCTACCCAGCTGTTTCATCTCGTAAGGAATAGGAATATACAAACCTACGCTTGTCGAAAAGGCACTTAGAAACGTTAGTCCGTCGGGTCGTAGCGTTATGCAATATGACGAGCCGGTTGGCGTGGTTGGTAGATACTGTGCCTTTCACGCCGAAGGTTGTGGGTTCGATTCCCACCCAGGACAGATATTTGTGTGCATGAACTGTTTGTCCTGAGTCTGGGTGTAATTATCTATATAAGTATGTATTTACAAAAGAAAAGTATTATATGTAGTATATCAGTTGTCTGGTTTCCATAACACAAGCTTTGTACAAGCTTAATTTGGGATCAGATGACCATGTGTGAAAAATGTCCCAGGATATTATTAATATATAGTCATAAAATTTTCAAATCGCACTGTTAGATCTGAGTTTAGCGCGTTCAAACAAAAATATAAAATATTCGTATAGAATAATAGATTAATAAGCCGAGATGGCCCAGTGGTAAGAACGCGTGAATCTTAACCGATGATCGTGGGTTCAAACCCGGGCAAGCACTACTGAAGTTTTTCATGTGCTAAATTTGTGATTATAATCCATCTCGTGCTTTTCGGTGAAGGAAAACATCGTGAGGAAACCTGCATGTGTCTAGTTTCACTGAAATTCTGCCACATATGTATTCCACCAATATGGTGGAATAAGCTCCAAAGCCTTCTCCTCAAAAAAAGGGAGAAGAGGCCTTAGCCCAGCTGTGGGACATTTACAGGCTGTTACCGTTACCGTGAATAGATTAATCGTGAATGTAAAATGAATGATCAATGAAAGAGCGTTTTCGTTTCTCGTTTCAAGTCGAGCGTGACGAATGCGACGTTACTCTGTTGATTTATTATGTACGATAGAAAAATCACAATTTTTTTTTAGAGAACCACATCGACAGCTCTTATGCCGTAACCATAAGTATGATTTTTTTATTTTATTTATTTGGATTAGTTTGACAGACTTTCAATTAAGCCACCCGATGTCACTTAGAAATATTGAGCCATCGCCACGTCGTTACCAATCTTGGGAATTGGAAAGATGTATGCCCCTCGTGCCTGTAGTTAAGTGTGTGTAATTTTATAACATAACAACATAAAACGTAATTCGTATACCAAAATTAATGGGATGAAATTGCAATTAATAATATATGATTTACTATTATCAATAATAATGGTCGATAAATAGATAATAAGCAAAAAAGAAATTGATTGACTAACAGAAAGTGTCAAAGACCTAAGTACCTACTGTACTTGTTTGTCTTATTGTTAGCCTATTTACTGCCTAGGTACAGACTAGATGTTATATCCTGTAATAAGGGGGTGGTCCTTTAACTGATTTTATTTTAAACGACATCCTTTATGAGCGGGTCAAATATCGCAGCTCCGTGTTAAACTAATTGTCAAAAAATTTTCACATATCGTTGGTGTAGTATTCATTAAATACATACTAGTTTTTAATACGTGTATTTAAAAAAAAACACATTAATAAAATACCTGGTCGCTTTTCATGTTTTCTACTCGAGCTTTCATGTAAATTAATTGCTTAATGCTTTTATATATGACGAGGACTGAAAACCCACAGTTTTGGTGCAATGGTCTAATGTTTAAAAGAAGTGAAAACCAAAATTTAAATTTTTTTTTGTATTAGGAATTAATATTCTCGAAACGATTTGTCTGTGTCTAGATAAAGGCTTAAGGCCATGAAATGTTTTATTTAAATAGGCTTAGTTTAATTGTGAAAAATGTTAGCTAACTCTTTCTTCTCTGTTTTTCAAGATTATTGTTATTTGTTGTTATCAATTGAAGAGCTTTAGTGTTATCAATAAATATGAGGAATTAAGAGTAAAGAGAAATTGAAATATGCATATCTACTTATGTTTTCCTCAGTTTTTCAATCATGATTTACGGTTGACGACCGAAGTGCGGACACTGGTATTATGATAAGGTAGATAATATAAGATATAAAATATTTAATTATTGCAACTGCATACCATTAATTTGAGATCAACGCAGTGTGTTATATCTTTATAAGATAAAATTAATTTAAATATACAATTATTTTGTGTCTATGTGAAACTGCAGGCACATATCATGTAATATCTTAATTCCTAAAATTGGTGGCTCATTGGCGATGTAATCCCTTACATATGTTTAATATTTTTTTACAGTGCTAATGTCTATGGGTTGTGGTGACCACTTACTATCAGGTAGCCCATTACCAGACTGCCTCCCTTTTTAAATTAAAAAAGCAAGATGTGGTTTTGTATTTTCCTTCCGTCTAAAGTATTGTACACATCGCGAACCTTTCAAACTCTTGACCCGATGGAGTCTCGCTATGGTTGATGAGGTACGGATTCTTCAGAGGAGCCTTTGTTTCTCATTATATTTCAACATGTTGAAAACTCATTATTTACTCATTCAACGATCGTTTCAGTTCGATGTTTAATATGCTTTAATTTGTAAACCGAGCCAGATGAAAATACGCTACCGTGCTTCTTTATCCGTTTGCGCGTATATATGTTTGTATATGTTTGTTTGCGCAGCTAGTGTCTTAGTCGTATTTAATTATCTATGTAAATTAAAAGCCAAGATGTCCTAGTGGTTAGAACGCGAGAATTGTAACCGATGATCGTGGGTTCAAACCCGGACAAGCACCAATGAATTTTCATGTGCTTAATTTGTGTTTATAATTCATCTCGTGTTTGACGCTGAAGGAAAACATCATGAGGAAACCTGCATGTTTCTAGTTACACTTAAATTCTGCCACATGCATATCCCACCAACCCGCACTGGAGCAGCGGGGTGGAATGAGCTTCAAACCTTCTCCTAAAAATAAAAAAAGGCGAGGAGGCTTTAGCCCAGCAGTAGGACATTCACAGGCTGTTGCTGAACTGTTGTAAATTGATTGTCGAAAAAGAGTAACTACAGAGTTTCTTCAGCGTCTGCAAGATCCTACTTAAAAGTATGTTATGTTTTATTTTGATCCATATAAGCAAATGAAGGCGACGAGTAACAACCAATATAGAGGGCCATTGGGCCATCTCGTCGGAGTAAATAAAATATATGATATACATAATTTAAAATGTCACTATAACATTGTAAGGACCATTAATAATGAATGTAGATTGTAAACGGTTGAATAATTGCAAATCATTGCGTAGCTGGTACCACCAACTCGTGAGATATTCTAGCGCAAAACTGCGGACTTAGTAATATTGTGTTCCGGCTTGAAAGATGAATTGAAAGATGAAAGAAGCAAGTGTAACTACAGGCACGAGGGACATGACTAAGTTCCCTACGTTGTTGGCGCATTGATGTTAGGGGTGGTCTATTTCTTACAATGCCAATGTCTACGGGTGCTGGTGACCACTTACCGTCTGGTCGCCCATTTGCCTATCCTATAGAGAAAAAAAAATATTATGTTAGTGTTTATAAAATTTAACCGATTTAGGCCCTTTTTATAAAAAAACAAGGGATTTATTATAACTTAATAAAGATCTTTACATTTATTCGGTATCGTATATACTAATAATATACATAGGTTAATATGTATAAAGTGGTTTTAAATATTTCGTTATCGAACGAATGAATAAAGCGTATAATACTGCAAAAGAAACTGACCTAATTTACTCAGTCACCATTGTTCGTACAATCAATTTTAACACTAAGCCAACAGATCATTCAACTATTTGTTATAGCAATAATATTATGCTATCAACGATATACCCATACAAGGTTTCGAACACCCTTTACTTTCACCGGAGAAACTGTGGGTTAATTGAAACGCTTTCTCGATCCGCGATTGCCTCCCGGCGTTGCACGCGAGTTTATTTAGCGCTCGTGATGGTGAAGCCGGAAGCTGTAACAAGGAGATGTTTTCCTAATGTTGTCCGTCCTGTGTAGCAATTGTCATGGCGATCGGTTATGGATGCTGTTGTACAGTGCCATTCAACGACCAGTTAGAATAAAGTAAAGACGTGCCACAAGTGGAGCATAGCACGGAAGAACCGCGGATGCGTTATACCGACACGATCCCGCTGCCTGCCTGAGAATGCCAATCCGTGCCGAGGACGGCATTCTCAGTGTTTTTAGTGTATGAATCCAACATAACGCGGTCACCATCCCTTTTTTTTAATGCTGCAATAACGCATTACGCGTTTGCCCCACGGGAACAGTGGGGGGGAGGTATGTGGGGCTCACCGGTGTCCAAGGCGCCGAGTGCGCCCTAAACACCCACTAAAAAACCAGCGGTAACCCTTTCCGTCTTAGCGAGGAACGCCACGGGATCGCTTTCGCATGCTACCATTCGGTCACCACCCCTGATGTAACTTTGGAAGGTTCAGGTTTGGAATCAACGTGCGTGAAAAAAAGTGGATACTATTAAAACTTCTTTCATGAAATAATACATATTTATGATATTCTTCATGATGATCCGTCAAGCGGCGTCGAAGTCTATTAACCTCAAATACACCTCCGCCACTCACCGTCTCTATAGGACCTATTGTTGCTTAGAGTTCCAGGGAACAGCTAGTTGCAAATATCTTGGACCTTACGATGCTCAACCCCTCTTTGAAAATTAGAGTAGCCATTGGCTTAAAATATATCCTCAATATTTCCGTTTTTTTTTGTTGAAATCTGAGCTAAGCGAATAGTCCGTTTTTTTGTTATTACATTGAAATATTAGCTATATGTTATAAAATTTATGACGTATATGAATATTATTTTAAAAGCCTATTTTATCTAGTTCACCTTGAAATAAGACAATGTAATCTTAAGATATATTTCATTCAAGCTATTTTAACTCGTTATATTACAATATTAAATTAAATATATAAGCTACATAGGAATGTAGATGACAGAAAAACTTGTTGAAGTTTTTATTATTATGCCCTTATATATTTGTATTTACTTAATAACATCACGTTGTATGACGGTTTATAGTTGCACAATATTTTGTCTTCTTCTTTCGTATGTTAAATTACTAATGACAGAGGGAGAGTGAATTTGGATTGCTATTCAATCTCTTGTGCCTTAAATGTAATTTACGAAGTTCCTCGTTTGACGCGTTATTGTCTGAATCTTATTTAATTTTTATTAAATTACGAACTATATATTTATTAAAGGCGACAACGTTATTAAATTACATAACAAAAAATCCGACATACTCCACTAGTTACAATAGTAGGATCGCAAAACGAAGGTCGTTTTCTCGAATAATATGTACGTTTTAAATTTTTATTACTCAACTAGCTACTAATCCCGGCTTCGCACGAGTAGACTAAGTTTCTACGTAAAACGTTTATACTTAAGGATAAATATACAAAGAATATCTTGTTTTTTGAGTTAAGTATTTTCTGTACACAAAACAACTAATAAGTTTCACATTATTTTATTTTGGACAACCAACGGTAGATACATTAGATAGACAGTTAAATAGAGGTTGAAAAGGTTTTTTGACAAATGTTCTACTTATTATAGGTTATCACATCATTTGTAAAAGCATCATATTATAAATAGTCATTAAATAAAGTAAATAGTTAAAAATTACAAGTCCATAAAAATACAAATATCAACATCATTAAAATTATTAGAAATATTTTGAAATTATTATTATAATTTATATTATTTATATAAACTTACATTATAATTTAGAGAAATAAATTTTGAGAACAAAAGAAAAACAAAAAATAATTTTAGAGAACAAAAAAAAAAGATAGTTTAAGAACGAACGAAACGAAATCATACGAAAAGTTTATAATATGGTAATTATTGGCAATTATAATTTATAGTACAATCATCTGTGTTATTGTAATACCTTATAATATTCTTTAAGTTTATTTAACGTAATTAAGTCAATACGTCTTTTTTTAGTCCGTGCTAAGATATTGATGCTGACTTTTAATTATAATGTCGGTGTTAGCAAAAAGTGCTAACATGTTTCGCCTTGGTTTACATACGTATTTCAAGGAAGTATATAAGCTGTACATAAGTAAAGTCGTAAGTGTAATTATCACTTTAAAATTTGATTTATATTATATGAAGATTATTTTTACATATTGTAATGTTGATGATAATTCGTCTCGTGCTTTACGGTGAAGGAAAACATCTTGAGGAAACCTGCATGTGTTTAATTTCACTGAAATTCTGCCACATGTGTATTCCACTAACCCGCCTTGGAGCAGCGTGGTGGAATAAGCTCCAAACCTTCTCCTCAAAATGAGGAGAGGAGGCCTTTAGCCCAGCAGTGGGACATTCACAGGCTGTAACGGATTGTAATGCTAACTTTTGTTGCTAAATATCGGCCTCGATTTTGGTACAAGTGTGCATGTAAGGAGGTATTATTGTGACTAAGATATTCCCCGACAAATTTTTTTTATTCCTCGAGAGCGATTTGCCAAAGAATCATGTTGTTCGTGACTACTCTGCAGGAGTGTAACACTGCTAAGTTTTTTTAAATTCTGTAATTGAGGATTCATCATCTTTACAGATAACCCCATTGACTCAGTGCATTGATCCGAGATTTGAACCTTAAATCTCAGGATCTGCTTATAAGCCACTAGATCAACGAGACAGATTATTCGAGATGATTCTAATCAATATACGTTCTAAGATAACTAAGTCATTTTCAGTCTAACTGGCAGAGTTTAAGTACACTTATACCCTTTAAACCTTTTAGAGTACATTAAGGCGTTCAAAGATAAGCTAGACCGGGTAACTGGGATTCAAAATACTAGTTATCATCCAAAACACGAATAAATGACCTTGGATTTATCATAAGAAAATAAAAAATAAAAAGTTTACCGCTCATAGACGATATTAATATAACAGTGAATCAATTTCGGTAAAGTCTCTCGGACCGTTGTGATACACATGTTAGTCAGTGGGTCACACGCGAAACATTCGGTTACACCTCACCTCGTACGCCGTATACGTGTAATGACCGTGAAATTTCCGAATTTCGGAATATGTTAATCGTTGCGTACACTGTCGACTGATCATGTTTTTAGTATGTAAAAAATAAACTAAAAGCGTTTATAAGCCTAGCGACGTTAAATACTAATAAATTACTCAAGCTATGCGATGTCCCCACGAATGAAATGTAAAAGCCTGTGCTAAGAGTAAGGCAGCCAATGCGCCAACAACCTTGGAAACTAAGATGTTATGTCCCTTGTGTTTGTAATTTCTTTAAAACGGGAATTGCTAATATTCTTATTTATATTTTATATTAAAAGAGTTTCTTTTATTTATTAACTTACTGTTGGTATAAAGCCTCTTTAAGTGAGGAGGAGGCTAAGCGCTGATTCCACCATAATACTCCAATGTAACCCGATGGCAGATTGACATCTGACAATTGTAGGTTTACGCGATGTTTTCCTTCACCACCGAGCACGAGATGAATTATAAAAACGGTTAAAATAAAGCAGCGCTCGCTTGGTTTTGCTCCCACTATTTCTAAGGATCAGGTGTTCTAACGAAGCAGTAGTTACACTTTTGAACTAATTAAAGTACATTTATTTAATGAATCCTTTGTTCCTGCTTATTGCTTTGATCTTACATGGTCCTTAAAATATGACTCATCAACACGACGGTTTTCTATATCCTGAGAATAGTGCGTTCAAACAAATACTTCTCTTTATTATTTAATATATATATATGAACTATTTAAACCGACGAATATTAACTCGACGTTTTCTTCTTTTAGCTAATTATTATTATTAATGTAGTCTAATGTGTCGTCATAGCTATATTTAAAAAAAAGTGCGTTATAAGCGTTTTGAACATATAGTGAAACGGTGTGAAGTGAAGTGATATATGTTTATATATAAAAATATTTATATGTAAAATGATAATATGGCGCTTATGGCACCGAGGAACAGCGCGCCAGTCATTAAGGACAGTCTGCACACACCAGCGTACGAGGTGAGTTAGTTATGTATTGGTGAGCCAATTTGTAATTTTGGGTATGTACCACCTACTCATTATATATTTCACCATTCTACGTATTTTGTTCGACAAGTGTTATATAGAATATTCGTAACGCTGGGATAAGCTATCCCAATTTAAAATTTCATCCAAATCCATCTAAGAGTTTTTGCCTGATTCTGTAACAAACATTTAAACTTATACTTTCACATTTATAGTAGGATTAGTGACAAGGGGGCATACCGAATACCCCCGACTTGAAGTTGGTTTCATCAACGTAAAAATACTAAATATCGAAACGTGACCTTGATATTCGTATCTGCAGCCTAAGTTATTTCAGAAAAGAAGATAGTATTTACTCCAAAACTAATTTGAGATTCTTAAGACCTAGGAAATAAAACGGATTGCCAGCATACAGTCACGTCGTAGTCGAGTTCGTTCACCTTCCCCGGTTGATATTAGCTCAACCGCGGAGAACGGGAGTTCAGTTACAATGGTCGAAACTAGATTCGGATGGGTGGCCGTGAATCTTTGAATGTTATGTAATGTGATTGTTGTTTATATTTTTCGCAATTTTTTTTTATTTACTTTAAAATATCGGAATTCTATACTAATATTATAATTGAGAAAGTAACTCGTGTCTGTCTTCTACGCTTTCATAGCTAAACCGATTTTGATAAAATTTGCTATGAAGGAATCTTGAACTCCGAGGAAGGACATGGTAAGGACATGGAAAGGACATGGAAATTGTATTTGTATGTATTGTTTCATGGTGAAGGTTTAAATACTATCCACGTTATTTTAACTGTTATTGGTACTGCAAAAAATATTAACAATCCCTTACATCGCCAATTCCTTTTGACCTAAGACGTGCCTGGTGTGCCTGGCTGGCTCACTAACCCTTCAAACCGAAAAAAAAACAATTTTAAGAATTGCTGTTTATACTCAGATGAGCCAAAGCACTGCTGTTGAACCAAACTAACGGAAAATTTTAATATAGGTAGCAAACTTTTTTCTTATCTATCTAATAAATAAGATGACGTTTTTTGTAAGACTTAACTCAACATATTAAAACTTATCTTCCAGACCGATTTCGGCCACGGCGGCCAATCTCAAGAGAGATTAGCCAACTACACAGGAGATATTATAGTGCAAATGTGTGTGCGCAAACACAAGTGCTTCTCTTTTCCCTCACTCTCATAATCCGATGGGACGGCAAACCGACACGACCGGAAAGAGTTCAGTCGCAGGACCAACGGCTTTACGTGCTTTTTGAGGCATAGGAGTGTACACACTTCCAACTTCCAGACTCCGGGATGCTTCTGAGAATTATCTGACAGAAAAACCCGATAACTTTTCATTGAACCCAGGACCTCCGGGTATGCGGCCTTACATCAAGGCACTAGACCAACGAGGCAGTCTTAGAATTTTATATATAGATGCACTTCGCAACGACCCCGCTTTAAATTTAGGCTATTGACGTGATAAGCGTGAATTGCATAGTACCGTTCTTAATATAATACATAATTATAATGTATTTAATTACGTGAACGTGTGTTATCAGCTTTGAAGAGAATAAGTCACAGGTGTCCGAGATGTTGGTGACGTAAATACGACGATACAGCTTAAACGTACAATATTATTGCGTAATTATGACAAACAAAAAAAATTTAATTCAAAGAAAACATTACACATTGTTGATTAAGTATTTCAAGTCGATGCAATTTTTTTTGTTTTTTTCTTTTCTACTAATTTTATAACTAACTGTTCCGTGTGTCACTTGTTGGACAAAGATATGCTCGAATTTCAAAGAAATTTATTCCACCACGCTGCTCCAATGCGGTTCGGTGGATACACGCGTGGCAGAAATTTATTTTTATCTAAACGCAAATTTTTAATGTAAGTATTTAAAGATACCCACCCATCCAAACGTTGTTGACCACAAAAATGCGGCGCAGAAATTTAAAGCACAGTTTTTTTATTACGATAAAGGCATTCAAGTTTCTAAGTCACTGCGTTAAAATGTTATATAACCTTTAAATTAGTACAATCTCGTAGAAAAATATGGGCTCGGTAATTTCATTTGTGGGCTAATTTTAGCGACGCTTTTCCATCTGGTGGCCCATTTGCTCTTTCGTATATTTATTTTATATATATAAAAAAATGCTGATTATGTTTTGCGCGTATAAACAGTTAATATATGTATGTTGAGATGAAATTGGTTCGGGGAAGATAGCTTCTAAATTTATTTCTAAAGCTAGTGACAATATTGATTTCTGGTAACAGTCTGCGACGCCATTTTGGTCTATGTATATCACTAAAGCTTAATAAATTATTGGATAAGTTGCGAGAGAATCTAGAGGATGTTAGTTATATGGTTGGTGGAAATGGTCGGATACTACTGCTCATCAAAACTTGAACGTTATTATAAATGAATACATTTTAGGTGTAGGACGATCTCCCCGTATACGCCGACATGTATAAAAACACCAACTATGTGTGAACTTACTTTATACTAAAACTTATTGGGGTTTATCGTTATGAAAATCTCAGTAGCAGACCGGAAATCTGGAAGTTGGCAGTGCACACCCGTCTCTCGCCTCGGACAGCACGCAGTCGGGCTTAGGCCTGAACTCTTGTCAATTGTGTCTGATTATAGTGTATGCACTTGTGTTGACGCACATCTATGTATGTACTGGTGTGTGCAAGCTCGTCTGGGTAGGTACCCACTCATCAGATATTCTACTACAAAACAGCAGTACTTGGTATTGTTGGTGGGTGAGTGAGCCAGTGTAATTACAGGCACAAGGGATATTAAATCTTAGGTCCCAACGTTGGTGGCGTTTTAGCTATGTAAGCGATGGATAACATTTTTTACAATGCCAATGTCTAAGGGCGTTTGGTGACCACTTACCATCAGCTGGCTCATATGCTCGTCCGCCTTCCTATTCTATAAAAAAAAAAAAACATCCTTCGAGAATGGTCGACGTGACTATCTTGAGTTGCTATATTGTAATCAGCGTGAAACCTGCAACATATAATAGATATCGTAGTATTTTACCGAATACACGCGTACTACTTTTACTTAAATAAAACATTACAATATCCAAATTATTATTTTCATTAATTAACATTAATAAAAAATAATAAATAAATATATAAAAATAACTATATTATAATAATGTGTAACTTTATACTCGTGAGCTTATATACTTAGAATCCTTATCAAGTTATTTTAATGTTAATATTACAATATTAACAGTTGCTGTTTTCACATTTAATTTTATTGCTTTAAAGTATTAAAGTAAGTATTTATAAGATTAAAGCAATCTACTTATTCGTAACTTAGAAACGTCGATCGCTATAGCCGACTACGTTTCTTTTAAGAGGTTTATGCTATTACTTTGTCTATTTGATTGTGCTTTAATGCATTATAAATAAGTCAGTATTATAATTGACATGTGACTTTTAAAACGTCGCAATAGCAATGGTATGAGAGTCGCATGTCGATGTTGAAAGTCACAGGTTCGATTCTGTATGACCAGAGAGGAAACTAATCGCAGAACAAAAAACGACGAGCCGGTTGGCGTGGTTGGTAGATACTTGCCTTTCACGCCGAAGTTCGTGGGTTCGATTCCCACCCAGGACAGACATTTGTGTGCATGAACATGGCTGTTTGTCCTGAAACTGGGTGTAATTATCTATATAAGCATGTATTTACAAAAGAAAAGTAGTATATGTAGTATTATATCAGTTGCCTGGTTTCCATAGTACAAGCTCTGCTTAGTTTGCGATCAGATTGCCGTGTGTGCAAAAAAAAATGCATTTTGTTATCATTATTGTCATTTTAATCGTAATTTTACAGGATTATGTTAAACTAGTAGTCGCCGGTGTGTTAGGGGGTGGATGTTAGAAGCAAAGAAAGTAGTCTATGTCGACCTTGGGGTTCAAACTTGCTTCATACCAAATGTTATTAAAATCGGTTCCGTGGTTTAGCTCTAAAACCGTAACAGACAGACGTGTTAAGGTACCGTTACAGCCTGCGAATGTCCCACTGCTGGGCTAAAGGCCTCCTCTCCCTTTTTGAGGAGAAGGTTTTTGGATCTTATTCTCCAATACTCCAATGCACCCGCATTGGAATACACATGTAGCAGAATTTCAGTGAAATTAGACACATGCAGGTTTCCTCACGATGTTTTCTTTCACCGTAAAGCACGAGATGCATTATAATCACAAATTAAGCACATGACAATTCAGTGGTGCTTGCCCGGGTTTGAACCCACGATCATCACAAGATTCACGCGTTCTTACCACTGAGCCATCTCGGCTCTGAGGTAACACCGGTTCGGAATTTAGATTATACGGAGGAGAACCGAAGTGTTTTCCAACATTTTAAATACAATATATCAAACAAATACAATATTTATATGTATTATAAATAAAAATTAAATCTAACTGACATGGAGCTCAGTTTAAGCAGTTAGTTTGAATAATATTCCGCTTTAATATCTATGATATATAGCTGCACACATAGAGATACTTTCTTTTAATTCAACGAAGTAATGTGTACGACGAAGTGGCTCATTGTCATGTTTAGTTTGAATCAGTCGCCATTCCGAGTGACGCCCACAGCGCACAATTGGTGATACATGTGCACGATTTACATGTTTCGAGGATAGGGTTGTCACTAATGTACACACACACATACATACATACATACGTTAGTGATATTAGCGACATTTCAAATGTCACTTAACGTCGGGCTAATGAAAAACATCGAAGTTAATTGTTATTGAGAGAATTTAGATCATTAAAGAAAACCAATAAATAAATGTGGAATAAAATAAAACTAAATAATTAAATAAAATATATATTTTTAATTTATGTATACATAATGTAAGTTTTCGAAATTTGAAGATTTTGTTTTTATTTTTTTTTATTTTTGTCTAAATAATTGAATATTCGACATCCCTAACTATGACCTCATTCCGAATTTTATCATTCTCGTTTGGATTATGACTTAACAAGTCATAAAAAAATTAGGAAGATTTCATCTCGTACAAGCTTGTCTTTGTTTTAATTTGTGTGTAGCTATTTTGGTTGCAACTCACCATTGCACCAGTTGCAAGTATAAAATGTAATTAAAAAGTTTATATTAAAGAGGCTATTTGAGTACAGTGTATTGTACAACTGCAAGGTTACTCTGAAGACGGTAAGCGTCTGGTATAGACGAAAGCGACGAGTCTCCTTCCGATTTACGCAAATAATGACCGGTCATGGTTGTGTTAGAGAATACCCGAACCACGAGCGGTGGACAGCAAAGGATGCGATACGAAACAGAAAAATACCTTACCTAGATGTTTAAGTAAAGAAGCACACACATACACACACTCACACATACACTATCTCACAAACATACACGTACTCTTGTTGGAATTCAACTAAATATAGAAACTAATATTGTTATAGAAACTCTTTAAGAGAAAACATGTTGTACATAATAATTGTGTAACTTACAAAAAAGAGAACGGGACTGTTTCTCCTGAATACAGATTATTTTATAACCTAGCGAGGAGTACAGTGCTACCCACCCACCCATATTGGATTTATTATTGGAAATTAATTTGTACAAACCAATTTGTAATATTTAACTACAATGTTCAATCTCTTTTATGAATAAAGATATATTATTTATTATTATATCGATACGATATATATATTTACTGGTGGTAGAGCTTTGTGCAAGCTCGTCTGGGTAGGTACCACCCACTCATCAGATATTCTGCCGCAAAACAGCAGTACTTGGTATTGTTGTGTCCCGGTTTGAAGGGTAAGTGAGCCTCACCATCAAAGACCGTAGTTCCCAAGGTTGGTGGCGCATTGGTGATTTAAGGGATGGGTAACATTTCTTACAATGACAATGTCTATGGGCGTTGGTGACCACTTACCATCAAGTGGCCCATATGCTCGTCCACCTTCCTATTCTATAAAAAAAAAACGATCCCGGAGCCTAAGATCCGTCCCGTGCTGTGCTCGGGGCGTGGTTGGTAGCGCAAATCGAGCAGTTAATTAAAATGTTAATTCAATTGGTGAAATACGAAACACCTACTACGATATCTTCAATTTAATGAACTGACTTCAGTTATTACTTCTACAAATTCAGAATGACAAGCATCGAGAAGAACAAAAGAAAAATAAAACATTATGGCGAGCAAGCTTTGACTGATCCCATCAAGACCTGCGGTCAAACTTATGGGTGTGACCATGTGATAGTCTTTGTATTATTCGATGTGCTAATTCGAAATTCAAAAGTCACTCTTTTAAACATTAATAGATTTAATTAAAGTATTATAACTTTAATTCATAATTTATATTACATCAGGTATCAAATCGAAAAACAGCATCGAAATCGGTACATTTGTTTTGAAGCTGCGATGCCACAGACACAAACACTCGTTTAACTTATAACACCAGGGGATGGGGGGGATTTACGTCGGATGTTAAAAAAGTTGATACACTTGAAACGTAGGCTGGAGCCGGGAGAAGCGATTTTGAACAACTAAAGCTCCCTTAGTAACGGTGCTGCATTCACACAGTATAGCCGATTTTAACGGCACTAAGAGTAATGTTAAATAAACAATTTCGTCCTTGAATTGACACGAAAAAATTGCTCGAGATAAATGGTGTTTTGAATATCGGTGAAGTTGTTATCAAGAATTTTGATGTAAAATTATTTTCGATGTATGTAGTTAAGTGAAATATATATTTATTCGAGAGATATTTATTGTGTATCATTATAATATTCAAAAACTTAACTTAATATATCAGCATGGAATATGTTGATCTAAAATTTTGTTTGTCTTTTTTTTTTTTTTTTTTTTTTTTTTTTTTTTTTTTTTAGAAAGAGCTTGGTCACACAAATGACTATGACGCTCTATACGTCTTCCCTAACTAGAAAAACTGGGCTTGAGACATGATGATTTGGATCACCTTACTCTCAAACCCAGTCTTACAAGTTTATAAAGAGCCCTGGCACTCGCGGACAAAGGAAATGCCAGGACGCAGTTTAATCCACCGACTTCTCTAATCACACCATGAGACATAAATATTTCATTACGTAATGATTCGTTCCGGATACATTCCATTACAATATGATATACATCTTCGATCTTTTCACATTCCTCACAATTAGGGGAATTAATCTTGTTCATCATATAGGCAAACTTGTTCAGGGGAATGTGTCCGGAACGTATTCTTAAAGCTATTACTATATCTAATCTATTTAAGCTATTGTTGATCCAAGGAGAACTCATCGGTTCCGGCTGAATAGTCTTGTACCAAATACCCTTCGTGGTGGACCTTTCATCGAAATAAGTTTTCCATAATTCCAAACAATGATTTTTAGAAATATATAAACATTCGCTATAGAATGGTTTTATTTTTACTATTAAGCCATCTGTACATGCATGTTTTGCAAGCTCATCTACTAAATCGTTCTCCCTTATGCCACTATGAGATGGAATCCATTGTAGAAATAGACATTTAGGTGAGGCGTTTAGTTCCAAAATTAACTTTATTATTTCATAAGCTACGGGGATTCCTCGAAAATTCGAGGTGCACCGAGCTAAATGTAGCAAAGCACTTTTAGAGTCAGTAAATATGACAAACTTATTCCCATTAATAGACTTAATATAAGATAAAGCCTTTGCTATCGCTATTAATTCTATGTGCATAATAGACAATGTACAATCAATCTGAAATTTAGCTTTAAAGTTATCTTGAGGATCGTAGAACGCAGCACCACTTCTGTTGTTAATATCTTTCGATCCATCTGTGAATATCTTATAGAACCCTGCATAATTCTCGGAACTTAGATTGCGATAAAATGAATTTAGTTGAAAATTAGTGTAAGCCCTTTTTGGTTCGTTTACATTTTTAATATTCGATTTGATAAAATGCTGTAAATTAATTCCACTAATCCATATATTTAAAGAAAACATTTCTAACTGTGGACTGACATTTATAACTGTATTTTTAAGACGATTATGAATTGAAGCTAATAAAGGTTTTTTTTTTCTTAGCCAGCGGTAAGATAACATTAAATCGGATAAAATATTTAATAATGTAGCAATTGAATTGAGCTTACATGATTTATTTTTTAGATAAAATTTATGGCCCAAATATTCCCTACGAAGAGATAGAGGTTGTAATGAAAGCTCACTTTCCATTACATGGATAGGAGTACTTTTGATAAAACCACCTATAATACGCATAGCCTGATTTTGAGTCCAGTCAAGTTTTTTGAGATTTGACTGAGAACTGTCTCCATAAAGAAAGCAAGCATAATCTAAGCGACTACGGACCATTGAAATATATATACTACGTAGGTGTTTGGGATGAATTCCCCAACCTGAACCAGCCAAAACTTTACATATATTTAAAGACCTAATGCATTTATCTTTAATTTCGCTAATATGTTTGACCCATCTAAGAGACCGATCAAGCCATATCCCTAAATATTTAACGTGCTCCACTATGTCTAAAGTTATGTTATTAATTTTAAGTTCAACTACACCTCTAAATGGACGTTTTTTAAATATACAAACCTTACTTTTGGTTGAGGACAGATTCAAACCAATATCGGATAAAAGTTTACAAAGTAAATCTAAACCAGACTGTAATTCATTCGCAGATTGTAATATATTATTACCCGTAGTAAATAAAACAAAATCGTCAGCGTATTGCATAATCATTACCGATTCGATCTGCTTGCAAATTTCAACCGAAGCTACATTAAACAGAAGAGGAGACAGTGGATCACCTTGAGCGAGGCCTAGACTGCACGTCCTAACAATGCAATTATTGCATACATTGGTATAAATATGTCTTTCTATAAGAAAGTTCCAAATGTACGAACATAACTTTGAACCGAGCTCCATACGATCCATAGTCTTCGTCAAAGACAATAGGTCAACATTATTGTAGGCGTTATCAATATCTACAAAGCATCCTATAGTTGAAAAACCTTTTAAAAATCCAATTTGAATTAGAGAAACTAAGCGACTAAGATTATCTAGGCATGATCTAGACTTTCTGAAACCAAAAGTATTGTCCGAGACTAATTTATTTTTTTCTACAAACCATTCTATTCTATTCTTAATTAAAATATGAAAAATTTTACAAACACAAGATATTAATGAAATAGGACGAAAAGCAGAGTCAGAATGAGGGTCCCGGCCAGGTTTTGAAATTGGAATAATACGTATGCGTCTCCATTGAGAAGGAACAAAGCCAGATTCTAGGAAGCCATTAAATAATTTTAACAAAAATAATTTAGCATTTTTAGGAAGTTTTTTTAACATAGAGTATGAAATTTCATCTTCTCCCGGTGCTGTATCTTTCGTTTTCATACAATTATCCAACTCAAAAATTGTAATAGGAGTTTCTAAAATAGGGTTGGAAGAATGAAATATTGGGTTCGATGGTGAAACAAAATCAGGACATAAATTACGTAAAAGTCGATTAGCTTGTACTTTATCAATAACTACGAAGGGTTGTTTTCGCCCTTTCATCCATTTCATTCTGTTCCATACTTGATTGAAAGGAGTCCTTTCATCAATTGAGTTACAGAAGTTTGACCATCCCTTTCTCTCGGCGCACCTTATAAGCCTTTGTGATTCCCTAACAGCATCTAAGAATGTGTCAAGGTTATCTGGAGTAGGATTATTCCTGAAATTACCAAGACAAAGTCTTCGGATTGCAACGGCCTTAGATAAGTTTGCGTTCCAATAAGGTTTTGGTGAGAATTTACTTTCGGGTATTTGACAAAATTTAATATAAGGAATAAATAAATCCGCCGCTTCATTGATTAAATGAATAAAAAGATCGTAGGAAGCCTGTATATCGTCCGGAATAACGAGATCAGTAAAAGATTTTTCTAAATACAAAGTATAATACTGCCAATTAGCTGCTTTAAAATTTCTTTTTTTGTGATAAAAAATGTTTAGAGAAATACTAGAAGTTATTTTAATGCACAAATGATCACTCCCTAGTGATTCATTTAAAACCCGCCAGCCAAAACACAAGGCAATATCTGATGATATAAAAGTTATATCTGGCGAAGAATTCCGTAAGACGCCCTCGACCAGCTGAAATCTCGTTGGAGAACCATCATTTAATACAATGAAGTCAGAATTCAAAACCGCATTCATTATTTGTAAACCACGACAGTCCGTTTTATGAGACCACGACGTATGATGTCCATTAAAGTCCCCTAAAACAATCGTTTTCGTAGTTGAAAGATTAAATAAGAAATCCCAGTTAGCCTGTACCGTATTAACTTCATGCGAGCAATATACACATATAATATTTTCCAATTGGTCGCAATTAAAGACCTTAACCCAAATAATTTCCATACCCAAGTTATTATTTTGAAAATTAACAATTTGTGACGTTATTGATTTATGCACTATTAGGGCTACACCCCCATATGGGACATTCCTATCTAGCCTATATATATTATAATTGCTAACTTTTAATTTACATTCTGAATTTAACCACGTCTCAGTAATAGCTGCCACATGAATTTTCTCCTGAATCAACAAATTCTTAAAAGATGACAACTTAGGCCTAATGCTACGAGCATTCCATTGAAATATATTTAAATTTAACTGTTTTACATAACTATTATCCATTTATAAATAATGACATACTTTTAAAAAAATTTGATACATCCGAAATACTTTTTGAAACAAAATCTATAACCCAATCCATAACAATTTGTAGCGAGTTTTTAATTTTAATAAAAATACTGGATTTCTTTAAGAAAAAAATCGTCCGAATTTTCTGAATCAATTCCATAAAAGATAATGATCGGTCCTTAGTTTCAGGTTCATGTCGAGTCTCTTCGGAAGGCAGAGGGCATTCTATCTCTTCTTCTGAGTTTATATTTTGAGATACATCCATTAAAGTAGCGTCCTCTGTAACTTCTTGCCCAGATTGCTTTTCAGGGTTTGTCTTCGTAGACACTCCTTTTTTAAATGTCACTTTTTTTGTTCGGGTGGTGGCTGAACTAACTACCTCTGCAAAGGTAGGAGATGAAGAAACTGGAGAACTATGTTCATCAACAATTTTACCATTACCGCTAGGGTTGCCTTGGGTGGAAGATCTACTGTGTGACTGTGACACATCGCAAGGTGATGGAGAAGGGGGCACGTATAATAACATCGCCTTCCTATATGTGACATTAAATTCTGACATGAGCTCTCTGATTCTTTTTTCTTTTTTATAAATCCGACAAGCTTTTGATAACGCCAAATGGTTTTCTCCACAGTTGACACACTTAAATGAGGTGCTTTCGCAGTTTTCATGATGTCCACCGCACTTAGGGCATATAATTTTATTAGAAGGGCATAGGATTTTTGTATGTCCGAATCTCCAACATTTGGAGCACTGAGTTACCGGAAATATGAATGGTTCAACTTTGACTCGCAAATCCAGTATAAAAATATAAGACGGTAAAGAAGATCCTTTAAACCCAACTCTAATAGATTCACTCGGCGTCCATTCATTGCCGCTTCTACGGCTCAGCCTCTTAACCGACACAATTTCGATTTCACTTTGTAGATAATTTAATAAATCTTCTTCTGATAAGTCTGAGTCGATATCCTTAACAATACCGTAAGAAATTCCTACCTCCCAAGTTTTTTGGCTCCTCCAACCCATACTACGAAGTCCTTCGCAGTTCATAAACTTCTCTGCTAAGTCTTCTGTGCTAAAACTCATAAGAATTTTATACGCATTAACATATTTAATTTTCATAACGCCAGTAATATTTTGCGATTTAAGTAATTTAGCCAAAGCAAATTGTTTCGGAAATTTATCTCTGCAAGTAACACTTAACTGAATATCCTCAATAGATCTTCTCTTCGCCCTACTTCGAGAAACCTGTGTCCATTCTTCATCATTATTCTCCATCTCTTCTAAGCGGCTACGTTTATTTGAACTTAATTCTTTATTATTTAAATTCATCGGTTGTGTATAATCTTCAACGTTTCTTACAACTCGTTCCTCAGCTAGTAGACCTCCGTTATGACAGTTGTCCACATAATTATATAACAGCGTAACATCGTCATCCAGATTAGAGTTATCCTCCATTACACATAAGGTTCATAATGCAAATAACCACTATCGAGCTCGATACGCAAGCTATTGTTTATTCTTATCTAAAAGATAAGGATATTTTTTGCTCACAACGACACGTTCACTCACAATGAAAGTTACTGAATAAATTTTGTTTGTCTTTACTTTGTTCATTGGAATATACAGTCGTAGTATATACATTAATTTTTCTTTTTTATTTTGTTATGACAGTTGTGAGTATTAAAAAAGCAAATTTATTAACTTATGATTCAATAAATATATAATAGGTATATAAAAAATACGGTTTTATACAATACATTATTTCAATTTAGACACGTCGGGTACGTAACGTGACTATTAATAAAGTATCCTTGATGCTTCTAAGAAGTCAATTGCTATTACTAAATGGTTTTATACAAAAAAACTACTAAACCTTTACTTATGAAATGATATGTTGTTAAAAACTATGACAAAAGAATTGGAATGATCATAATATAAACATTTCTATTTTTTGTTTAAATGGGGATTCCCAAACTTGTTCGCACTTTTGCAAATGTTTTTTTTATTTTTATTTCGTTATACCGAGATGGCCTAGTAGTTTGAACCTGTATCTTAACCAGAGACTGCGGAGTTCGAACCCGACAACATTTCATGTTCTTAATTTGTTTTCATTTTTAATGTCATATTTGTAACCAAATTTGAATTCACTGCGCTGGAGCTGCGTGCTGGAATTGGTTTACTCGGTAGTGGTAGGGCTTTGTGCAAACCCGTCTGGGTAGATACCACCAGCTCATCAGATATTCTATCGACGTAAAAGCGTAACAGATAATTAAAAACCAACTCACTTTCGCTTTTATACTATTAGTCACAATTATTATTTGTTTTGTTTATTATCTGGATAACTTATTCCAACTGAATAAATTTCGGTCACTTTTAATTATACAATACATACATAAACAGTTGAAATGCGATAAAATCTATAGCCGAAAATAGACCGTCTTCGTTGTCGCAAATCGCATTAGTTTTTTTGTTTTTTTTTTTTTGCAGTGTAGTTTCTTATATATTCGTATGTCGGATAAGCGAAGGTCGTACACGCAATGAAGGTCGTTAAATATGTACAGGCAATGGAAGACTTCGCATTTAAAATATTAATTATGTAATAAAATGTTAGGTATATAATAAAAGAAATATAATGTACCACAAAAAATATTGTATTCGTATCGAAATATATAAATATGTATGCATATACTGTATGTGCAGGCTCGTTATGTTTTGTATGAGTTTTTATATAAAAGTATTTTATATAAAAACTCATACTTGCTATACTCAAGCGATCCCGTGGCGCTTCTCGTTAAGACGGAAAGGGTACCGCTGGTTTTTTAGTGGGTATTCCGATGTTCGGGGCGCACTGTTCACCACTGTTCACGTGGAGGAAACGCCTAATGCGTTTTTCCAGAGTTAAAAAAAAAGAAAAATAAGGTATACCATGCCTATTTGACATGCAATTTTTTGTTTCATTTTTCTAATTCTAGTTTAAATACAATTAAATTTCTAAATGTCAATTTATAAAATTCATGAAGGTCATAAAACAAATTATATGTATATTAAAATTATATGTAATTGGGACATCATAGTTCAAGGTTGGTGGTGTATTGTCGATGTAAGCAAATGTACTTATTTATTTATTTATTTTATTTTATTTTGGGAAACATACAGCATAATATAATACATAAAATTTAGTAACAAAATAAATTTCACTTAAGCCAACAAAGTTTCCACTTATACAAACAAACATGGAGTGAACCTAACGATAACAAGTTATTTAACAATTTATTAAAATATATAAATAAAGTATTAAAAATAATTTAAAACAGAAAAAAAAACGATAAGTATATTACTGACAAATACAGTTTTGAACTGTGAATGAACTTAAATAAATTTTCGTTAAATATATCTATACTAGTGTAGCGTTTATTATGATTGTCACATGCTCTTACTAAAAAGCGATTTTTAGCATACTTCGTTCTACACATTGGGACATAAAAGGTATGTTTTGAACGGGCAATGGAATGTGAGCACTTGATATAAATGTTGTTGACTAAGTACATTGAATCGACAAAATTATTTTATTATTATTCTCTACAGAGCCAATATCTATGGGCGACATATCATCGGGTGGCCCATTTGTTCGTACGCCTACCTCAATCAATCAGCAACCAATCATCGTCCACTGCTGATATGACATAGGCCTCTCTCAAGATGCACCAAAGGTCCCGGTCCTCCGCCTTCTGCATCCAGTCGGTACCCATTACCTTCTTAAGGTCATCGGTCCATCTGGCTGGAAGACGCCTACCTATTTTATAATATATATATGATCAAATTAAATGTGTTGGTGAATTTCTTTAGTTGCGAAAGTGGGTTGCACTTCGTAACTGTATTGAATATTCAATAGTTTCGGAGATAAGTGAGTATGTCAAGGATACGCCGATGGCCTAGCGCTTGCCTTACTCCGTAAACAAATAGGGTTTTGTTGAACGGTTTCAACATTTAGTGCATATTTTTTTCCTATATGCACATTAGTATATAGTTTTTCTTTTGTTTTTAAAATTTACTAATCCCTTTGATATAGTACTCTCACATCATTATAGCTTATTGTTACAACATAGATATATCTGGTTGAATAAATTGCTTTACAATATTTGATTTATTGCAACGGAATTTTGAACCAGTTCCGACCCAACCGATTGATCTGAAATCTTGCACGCATTTTTGGCGTTGTTGACAATATAGTTTAGTACTGTTGCAATGTTTTAAGAGCCTACTTGATAGTATATTATTATTTCATTACATACATATATATATTTACTTTTATATTTTATAGTCGATTTGTGTTGTTGAGTTTTGTTTAACACGTAGTGGTGTATTAATATTTTAATTACAAAATTAGTAAAGCACAGTGCAGTAACCGCCTAGTTAGTGTACGGCCTTGGAGCTTATCGAACCAGGCTGGCTGTTCCATTGTGGCAGATTTTCATCCGCCACACGTAGGGAACCTTCACTCACGAGGTTTTCGCGTTCATCTACCATGAGATGCATTATGTAAACAAATTTAGCATATTAAAAAAAATCAGTGATTGGTACATCTTCGAAACGGTTAATATTGTAACTGTGAACATGTAAATCTACTACGAATCAATTCTACCTTCGATAATAGCGATACAATAGCAGGTTGCGGTCAATTGATGATAAACACACCCACCAACCTACCACCCACACACACCTAACCACATTCCGGACGGCAGCGTTATAGGAATTTGTGATATGCTTACTGTGTTAGGGCTTTCAGGTTTATATTAAACTATTTACTGTTATTTTAATTGTTGTTTTTTTTGTAAATTATCTATTGGTGCCCTGTGGGGGTGGTATAAGACTCGTATGCCGTGTTGGTAAACGGTATGATGCTCTCTTATGACGTCATGTCTCTGCTCATGTTTGTGTGTGCGTGGCAAGTATATTAGGTATATAGTTCGTTGCTATTTCATTGTTATAATAATAAGAATATACGACACATTGGACCCGTTCGTAAAGGCGCGGGTGTTTTAGTTTTATTAATAGAGTTAAGAGTTAGTTTTAGTTGGTGCATTTAGATTTTCGAACAGATATATATTATATATATAACTTAACGCTATCTGCCTTTTTACACTTTCAAAATCACTGAACCGATTTTGATGATATTTGGTATGAAGCAAGCTTGAACCCTAAAGAAGGACATTGGCTACTTCTCAACACGCGGCCGACACCGCATTCGAAAACTAGTCTTCAATAATTTCATGTACATACTAATTTGTAATACATAATACTTAAGCGTGTGTTGTCCGTAGTTCGTTACGTTCATCTCGTTTGAATAACAATCGTGACACCGTTAGAATACAAAATACAATACGCATTAGAATACACGATAATAAGCAATACTCGGAACTATCGAATGATCGATTGTTGCATGAATTTTAACCGTCGGTCTGTTTGTCTGATTGTAGTTATATGAAATGCGTTTATTTTTTTCATATACGTTTTTATATTATAAGTTAGTTTTAAAAAGGAGTAATTAATTACAAAATTATTAATATAAGAATAATTTAAATTAGCTAATTTTATGGATAACAATCACTTTTTTTTTAATATATAGCACTCGACTGTTATCACACCTGATGGAAAGTGAAGATATAGTCTAAGGTGGAGCGCGACATCGACGTATTAATCTGACTGAAAGGAATAAAAAACAAAATCATTGTTTATACTAGAAGCGGTAAATTTTAAGCGTCTTTAAACAAGGCAAACGATACGTTAATAGTTTTAGGTACTAATCGGTTACATGTCGTTATTAAAAAAATACTGCGACTATAAACTGTAATATATATACGTATATTAAAATGTTAATTAAATTGTACATAAAAAAAACAAGTTTCCACTTAAAATTAGTTCATACATAAGAACTGCGGAATTCAATTATATAATAATTGATACTTAAATTTACAAAAACAGGAAAGCGATTATAAACATTAAGAAAAGGATACAAAATATATTATAACTAAATTAAAGTTATGTTTTTGCATAATTACTTGATTATATGTCTGCAGACAAGCACCCTTTCCTCTATATATAATTCTAAATTATATTCCTATAGCAGGATAAGCAAAGATAAACAAATCTTAGATTTACATATCCCATGCGATTCGCTAATAGCTCTGCTATATTATGCACTACAGTTCTTGATAAATATATCTTTATTATATATAAACAACACACAACAATATTTTGCTTAACTACTTATGGCCACTTTTATTTCCAAAGTTGCCGATAATAATTTCGACGATTCGTTTTTGGGTTTATATACATTCTTAGTTGTTTACATTAGTTCAATCTTATTTAATTTAAATAATAAGTTAAGACTTAATTAGTCTGAGTATTTTAAATGTTTTAATCAGTTCTTTACGATAACAGTATGTTCTTCTTCAATAATAAACACAGATTATTCAGATATCGACCAATAATTTGATCCCAAGGTCAAACTTGTTTATCTATCTTTACTTCTCTCTCCATTGGAATTGACTATAATAAAGAGAGAGAAAAGAAATATATTATAATTTAATCATATTGCAACAAAGAACAAGGTTAAATTTAGCTCGGTTACAATCGTTTCGATACAGCAATTTATCGATGTATAATATAAACGTACGTAGGGCATCGCTTCTGTAACGAATTTATAATAGCATTTTTATGTACCTATATGCTACTTATATAAAGAATTCGTTTCGGTTATGTGAAAATAAGTTACCTTCGCAAGGACGAAGCTAGTTCGAAAATGTTCGTTCGGTAGTCGTGATTCGACTATAATCGAAACGAAATTGAAAACGAGCAAAACATATGAATTGACGATATGGTGCAATGCTTAGAATCTTAAGCGATGATCGTGGGTTCAATTCCAGACAAGCCCTACTGAAAATTCATGTGATTTATTTGTGTTTTTAATTCATCTCGTGCTCGAATCGTAATCAAATGTTCACCAAAATCGGTCTAATGATTTTAACGTAAAAATAAAGTGAAGAAAAAATAGTCTACAGATCCCATAACAGCAGTAATCGGTTCGAACTCGGCCGTTGATTACACTGATGACGTAATAAACTGCAGCATGTTCTGTGTCAATGACCAATGGGAGCGCTGGCTTTCACTGGAGCGAAAATATTCACGGATGGTATGAAAGTTACCTGTTCAATTATAAATTTAAACTACACAACCTGTCCTCTCTTTAGATAAGGTCGTATATTATATGTATAATATGGAATTTAAGTTATTTTGTCGAGGCCGAGATGGCCCAGTGCTAAGAACGCGTGAATCTTAACCGATGATCGTGGCTTCAAACCCGGGCAAGCACCACTGAAGTTTTTCATGTGCTTAATTTGTGATTATAATTCATCTCGTGCTTGACGGTGAAGGAAAACATCGTGAAGAAACCTGCATGTGTCTAATTTCACTGAAATTCTGCCACATGTGTATTCCACCAATCCGCATTAGAACAGCGTGGTGAAATAAATTCCTAACCTTCTCCTCAAAGGGAGATGAGGTTCTAGTCAAGTAATGAGACATTCACTATCTACCGTGCAACGCAATTTGTGTTTCTCTTTAGAAAATATTGTCACTGGTATGTATAATTCGTGTTTAGGTGAAATTATGTAATTTAATATGCGATACAGGTTATGTAAATCTGAAGGTCCACCCAAGAACGGGTCTCGGTGTGATGAAATGTATAAATGAATAGTTTCAACAGATGTAAATACGTACACGCCCACGCGCTTAAACGGTATATGATTATTATTATTTTTTGTTTTTCTACTACTATACTTTCTCTTTTGCTTTGATAATATTATTTTGATACTACACACATCCCGGTAGCAGAAACATACAAAGAACGTGGTAGGGCCTTGTGCAAACCCGTCTGGATGATATTACCAACTCACACACAAAAAAAGAGAAAATTTCTTGTTTTTATTAGTCCAGGGCCTTTGGTCGCGTACGCAGGACGTCTCAACAAAGTTTTATCACAATCGTATAAATATTAGGCGCCCATAGAGTACACGTATACAAACATTCATTTTAATTTATTAAAAACAACATGAAGATTACAAAATATAAATTTAATTTTTGATATACTTTGCAAATATATATCTCAAGCTCGACGATGAAGGAAAACGTTATGAGGAAACTTGCATGTGGATGGATGGATGGAAATCTGGCACGTGTATTAGAGCAGCGTAGTGGAATAGAATGCTAACCGTCACCTCAAAACGATTTCTGCCTTAGCCCAGCAGTGGAACATATATAGGCATTATTTTATGCGTATAAAAATTCGAGCAGTTTTAACTCAAATAAATAATTAAGTCGTATTAATGACCTTAATAAAGAAATAACGAATAATTATAGCCTAACGAAAGAAGTTATTTCTTTCGTTAGACTATAATTATTCGTTATAATTCGTCTTAGATCCAGTGGAAGGTGATCACTTATCACAATATTATGATGACCATTTTCTCGCCAGTATTTTTTTTTGTTTCTATATTTTTGGTATTAAAATGTCGATAAATTATTGTATTGACGGTTAAAGAACGCATCAGGTGTTTTTTTTTTAAATATATTTTTGTTTTTTTTTTCTATCGCGATTCGACTGTAAATCAATGTTATTGAATATTAAATATTTATTTTCCGATTTAAGAATGCATCTCGTGTCCATTGGAATCGTTGGTTCGATAGATCTAGTGAAAGCGGATTCGATTCCGTTACGTTTATTAATTTTAATCGCAATTCGAAAGTTCACCTTCACTCTAAAAAAAAAAACACTATAGTGTAATTATTCATTTAAAAATGTTACGTGTTTGGTTTTTAATGTATCGGTTCCGTATGTTAAGTTTTTTTTAAATGTTTAGTGAAATTTTATCGGTGATTAAAGTTATCGAGCTTGCAATATGAATAGTGCTAACTGCTGGGTAACAAAATCCTTTTTTTTTTTATAAAATAGATAGTCAGAAGTGTTGACCAATGCCCATAAAATAGCGCTGTAAGAAATTGTAGTATTTAAGAATAAAACAATGACCTCGATGTGACGTTTTATTCCTTAGACACGAATGAAAGTCAAACATACAAATACAAATAATTCTTTCTAAAATCAAAATATACTTTTTTTATAATGACCGTGTTACAAATACCATAGAAATATGAACCATCTTATATCCTTACATCGCCAATGCGCCACTAACCTTGGGAACTAAGATACTGTGTATTTTGTGCCTGTAGTTACACTGGCTCAATCACCCTCCAAACCGGAACACAACAATACTAAGTATTGCTGTTCGGCGGTAAAATATGTGATCAGTGGGTGGTGTCGGTATGATGGTGGTGGTGACGAGGTTCACGCCTACCAGCACGGAATAATTCAAAAAGGTCAACGGAACCCTATTTATATGATTATTTCTTCTGTTATACAATATCTGTGAATATTAATAATTTTTTTTTCATGCAAATAATTTAAATTGTATGCGTAATTATCGGCTCGTAATGCTCGGTAAATAATTACACGGTTTACGAATTAATTACTTCTCATTTCTAATAGTAAAAATTATCGAACTTCGAGTAGATAACATTTAATGTTGTTACGTTACGTTTTTAGTGGAACTTTTGTCGTGGTCAACATAATGATATTTTCCTAGCTGATGCGGCTACGGTGACCATTCGTCACGTCAGTATGTTCCCAGTGATTTTGTCCGACGTCTTCATTATTTATGGTCATTTTTCAGCCAATTCTTACGAAATTATAATTTTTTTTTGTATCTAAACGTTTCCTATCAATCACTCCGTCCGTGGTTAAAACCGTATGCATGTCCTTTCGGTAGTTTTTGAGTTTATCGCATCCACACAAACAGACGCAGCGGGCCTTTGTTTTACAATATGTGTGTGAAACATAATCTATTGAAATAATATTATATATATTATCATCATCACCAATGGCACGCCACTGAGCTCGATCTTCAGCTCTCAATATCTTGCGTATATCGTCACGCCACCTATGTGGTCTCCACTCCAGAATACGTCTACACCAAAGGTCGTCGGTTCTGCGACATATGTGTCCAGCCCACTGCCACTTCAGCTTACTAATCCTTTGGGCTATGTCGATAACCTTGGTTCTCTGTCGGATCACCATATTTGGGATTCGATCCTTCAGAGAAACTACGAGCATAGCCCTCTCCGTAGATCGCCGAGTGACCTTAAAATGGTTGACCAAACGCACTATATTATATATTCAAAGCTTCTAAACTAAACAAGTAACACGTGTGACGTCACGATACTTAATCGTAATAAGGTCCTTGTCTATTGCGTGTTTATGGCAAGGACGAACATCCTTACAAGGTCTTTAAAAGTGAATGCATATTAAACCGGAAATAACCGGTTCCCTTGTTAGCGTAACTGGGCATTTCCGGTTTTATGTACTTACGACCTGTTTTGATTGAGCTTGTTGTTCACATACTAGATACTAAATGTTATTTGTGTTGTTTTTTTATATCATTCGCCGTTAAAACTACATAGATACAATATATAGATAATATTTGCTAAGGTAAAACGGGAACAAAGGAAATATCTAAACTTAGTGACAATATTGATCTCTGGTAACATTCTGCGACGCCATTTTGGTCTATGTATATCACTAAAGCTCAATTGATTATTGGCTAAGTTACGAGAGAATCTAGAGGATGTTATTTATATGGTTTACTGCGGAAATTGTCGCATTCTACTGCTCCACAGACCTTATACGTTATTATAAATGAATACATTTTAGGTGTAAGACGATCTACCAATACATGCGCCGACCTTTTCTCTTGTATAAAAATACTAACTATATATTTGAAATCACTTTATATAAAAATAATAATAGGTAATATTCGGTTTTACTTATAATTGTTATTTAGATGATGTTTAGATTCTATAAGCCAAGATGGCACAGTGGTTAGAACGCGTGAATCTTAGAGCAGAATACAGAATAGCCGTACTGTACACGAGGGCGAAACACGATCCAAGATGGCGACCAGTCGTCCTTGGAAGAGATGTGAGCTGTTATCATTGTTCCTAATTCACACTTGGGTGAATTTCTCAACGCTTTTCGTTTATGAATAGCGGGAAGGTTTTTGTTTGTATTTTTGTCTCGTTATATATTATTTACTCTTAAGTAACTTCCGTGCCTCTTAAAGCACCTTAAGCCGTTGGTCCTGCGACTGAACTCTTTCTGGATTTGAGATCGGATTATGAGAGCGAGGGAATCGAGAGTGCATCAGTGTGAATTATAATTATTACGCAGTTGGCTAATCTCTCTTGAGATTGGCGGTCGGAAGAATATTATCATCACTCATAAGTAACTTTGCAAACATCTATCCTTATCGCTTCTCTAATGGACATGACCACAAATGGCAAATTCATTGAGCTTAAAACTTAACTCTCTCATAATACGAAACGGAAATCCGAAATTAAGCTTATAAATACTCAGGGACTATTGACCGGATTGAATCCCAATAGAACCGCGATCTTCAGTTAATATTAACGTGTTCTAACCATTGCGCCATCTCGGTCCATAGTAAAACTCTTGACGATTAGAATATATGAATGTTTTTAACGTGAACGCGTATCAACTTGAAGGTTTTTTAGGATATTTGAACGGTACGTGACCTTGGACCTCTATGTACGTCTAATTTGAAATGTTTACCTTTGTTTTATGGTTTTTAACGTAGAAAACGTGTTATCTATTCGTTATCGCTTATTTACAGAAATTACCTATGTACGTATTCGAATATATGTGGGTTATATATTTAATAAAATGATTGTGTACTTGTAAATAGTTTGTTCAATGTTTTTAACTGTTTGTTGACAGACTTTGTTGTTTATTTTAGATGTATAAATAGTTAAAGATAATCTTTTTTCGACCCTGTTACGTTTTTTTTCAACCAATTTACGTATGTCATGGGAGTTGAGGTGGCACCATTATTACTGATCTATATCTTAGTCCAACCATACGAGTAACGACATATAAACAATTTGACATCGAATTGACGCGATATCGTTGGTCGAGATCTTGAATTATCTATGGGAGTCATTGCGGAAAAATAGCTTTTTGAATATCGGTGAAATTGTTATCAGATATTTGGAAGTAAATGTAAGTTTATAGAATTAGTTAAGTGGAATAGTGTTATATTATAAATAAATATATATTAACCAGGATCTGTTTGTAGTGTTATATAGCAGAGCTATAAACAAATCGCCTGGAATATGTAAATGTAAGGTTTGTTTATATGTAATGGATTCTTCGATTTGGATAGCTGATATGATGACGATTATTAATGTCATATTTTCATTGTCCACAGATTAAATTGGAAACAGTTTTCGGTTTGACTGTTAGCAGTAACGCGGCTCTCGACTGTGATCCGAACACTGAAGTGGTCGCTTATCCCGCAGGGTGAGTATTTTATTTAACACAAAACTTTCATGTACTTTTGGAAAGATTTTTTTGTACGCTTTCAAAAAATAGAGCCGAGGTGACTTATTTCTAAGAACGCGTATATCTTAACCGAATATTGTTTGTTCAAACATTTTTTTTTCTTAATATCTTTTTATAATTCGTCTCGTGCTCGGCGGTGATGTTTTCCTTCTAAAGATGCCGCTCGTGTCTCCACTGAATATGCGATATCTATATTTTCAGTGCAGCGACCACACTCGTTATTATAAAGGCAATTATCATAAATACGTGTAAATTACAAATAGTAATTTTAATACGATACTCCATTATAATAGCTTTTGATTTTAACGAGTTTGTAATGGCGAGTGTGTATAATGTCTTATAAGGCTTGCAAAATATCTCCAGTGCGCTCTTCTCTGTTCTCGATATGACCTCAATAACGAATATATACTCATAAGATCAATTTATATTTAACTTCATATTTACTAACGACACGATGAAACCATTTACCTCGATAAATTCTTGGTGTATTCTAGCGCTCGTGGGGTTGAATATTTAATCGACTTGACCTCGAATTGTTAATATAAAGCCGGGATCTCTTGCGAATTGATATATGTTGCTTAGAAATCATCCCTAATGTTTTTTTTTTTTTTTGTAAAGAAATTATGGCGTGATTTAATAGTTTGGGCGAACCAAATCGAAGGGAGGACCCTTCGATTTAGTTCTTCTATTGTAACTTTCGATCGAGGAGAGGCGCGAAACGGTACGTTTATTCCATTATTGCTCATTAACTTTTCAAGCGTCTCTGGCCTCTCTCGGTGTATGCTTACTCGAATGTTTTATTGGAATACTTTAATATGGTATGAAAGAACTTTTTCATGTAAAATGTCTATTCATTTTTTTATTTATAAGATCGAAATTATTGTATGTTGTAAGGCTATCTACACGGATACGGATCTATATTTCTTTGTATAAATTATGCAAATAGACGTATACGACGTAAGTTATAACTACCCCCGGTTTCTGAACCCTGATGAAACTCAGATGTACTAATTTGCCTTTGATTTGTAAATGATCTTTATTTATACCTAGAGGGGGAACGGGGTGGGGGCTTCTCATATCCATCCCGTACCCTTCCAACGCCCACGAACGGAGAGGCCTTAAAATTGCAAAGCTAATTTGAATTTTCAGCAAATTATTTTAACCTCTTTATAAATGCGGTCGAGATATAGGTCAAAACGTTACACTAGAAGTTTAATAGAGCACTTCGCTCCTGACCGATTTAACCACCAAAGCCGTTTTCAACGGAGACTAGTTAGCTATGAGAAAATAGTTATATATTAACAATTTTAGTATGTACTATTGATAATATATTCCACGGTTCGGAGGGTGAGTGAGCTAGTACCAGGGACATGACATCTTAGTTCCCGAAGTTGACGGTGCATTGGATATGTAAGAGCGGCGTGATAGGCGGACGAGCATATGGGCCACCTGATGGTAAGTGGTCATTGTCAATGCGCCACCTACCTTCGGAACTAAGATGTTATGTCCCCTGTGCCCGTTATCACTTCACTACATATAAAAAAAGCTCTCCCGTCAAGTCTGTCGGGCTTCCTGTCGGTGTCTAACGGTATGATTAACGAATTTTCATACGGTCCTCACTATTGGACGGAGTAATGCATGAGGAAGGTTTTGTTTAAATTAGCTGAGACGGTGATCGTTGAAGATGTCGGAAAGAATAATGCCGACTGAAGTCGTACAAATTACGATATAAATGTTTTATTGTAGACCCTTAAAACGCCCGTTCGAAGCCGTATAAAAACGTAATAGTGTTCGGTCCGTAATTGAAATAGCTCAAAGGTAAACCTTTAAGCTATTTTAATCAAGAATCATTATCGAGACCTTAGCGTCTATTCTGACCTGCATTCCAGCAACCAGCAATGCAAGGGCCTTCCTCCCATCTGACATTCTATAAAAAAAAACATTAAGTTTTTAGTATTTGATTTAAAGAGAACGCTTTAGATCGGGCAAAGTAGAGGCAAAGATGTAGGAAAGCGGACCCTGGCATTAATAGGCCGGGAAAACGCTAGGAAGAAAAAGAAGAAGATTTGATTTAAAGAGAACGTTTCTTTGTGTGTGTTTGCGAGAGCTTGTGGTCGTGCGTGCGCGCGTGCGTGCGTGTGTGTCTGTCAGATAAGCTTGTACAGTGTCTTGTTTATATTATCGATAGTAAGAAATCAACCTGACTACATAATAGAGGAGATTCGTCCGCGGTCGATGACCATTTCGAATAATAATGATATAACACTACCAATTATGTGGTATGTCTGCACGTCACACATCCGTCGCCTTATGTTTATGCTAAGATATGTACGTGCGAACGGAGAATTTTCATGAGGCACACAGACGGACGAGTTGGACTGAGCTCGTACTATACTAATATTTAATGCGAAATTATTTCTGTCTGTGCTTTTTATTGTCATTGGTATCATGCTAAACAGATTTTTGATAAATAGAAAAAAATATAGAAATCGAACTCTAACTAGACTAAGAAATAACTGCTATTTTTTTTTTGGTACAAATATTAAACATACTTATGACAATAGTAATTATCTCGTTGGTCTAACTCCAGTGGATTGAATATCAGAAGTCCCACCTTCGAATCCTGTTCCACGTGCGTTGTGGAAAAACATAGCAATTGTAATTTATAACTTGTTTATTTACTATATGCGTCATTATATGGTAAATATAATTTATAGCATCGAAAAAAAATACTCAACCATAAAATTTTGTACAATATTAGATAGGGGAAGAACGATTATTAAAGTAATTGCCAGGATAATGCGTGTCGGTGTGGGTGCGGCCGTCGGGTGCGGTCGGCACACCCCTACATCAATAAACATATTTTAAACTTTGAAATGGATGTTCGGTGTTTGTTTATATGGAAAATATATGACTTAGCTAGAAAGGCGTGTGGCGCGACGGGTCTTTGTAGATAGCTTAGTCCTCCTCCCAGAAGTCCACTTCCACTGGTGGTAGGGCTTTGTGCAAGCTCGTCTGGATAGGTAACACCCACTCATCAAATATTCTACCGCAAAACAGCAGTACTTGGTATTGTTGTGTTTCGGTTTGAAGGATGAGTGAGCCCCTGTAATCCAAAGGTTGGTGGCGCTTTTCTTAGTGCTCACCAACTGTTCCATAAATGATTTATGTGCAGTATTTCTTCTTGTATCCAGTCAGTTAAAAAAAAAACAAGCAGATTAAAGTAGACTCATATAATAAGCCCAATAAAAAAATTGACAAAAAGAATAACTACTATAAGAGTTTCTTGTCGGTTATTTTTCGATAGAATCAATACCCGGTTGTATGGCTTCATTAAGAATTATTTACTTAGGTATATAATATACTTATTATATGATTTGATTAAGCTTTTAACGTTAAAATTAATCTTACCATGTGTATATATAACGTAATTTGTCGAGACATTTTCATAACAGTAATAAAAACAATGTCAACGATAATAACGGGTTCGAAAAAAAAAACCACTACAGTTCATAGACCCCCGACTTCCTGTTCCGAAAACCATAAAGCATGACAATTCGCGTGACGTAACTTCGATACCGGGATTATGAACAGCAGGACTATATCCTGCGTTATATGTTGTTGAATTGTTTATGTTTTCGTTTAAAGGTTTGTTTACAAAATAATCATGTCTTCTTCTCTCCAATGTAAAATCGATGATGACAGAAAGAGATGACTAATATGCTTAAATTAAGATAAAATGCTTTGAGCAAAGCAACTTAAACTCTCCCAGAGAACAATTACAAGTTGACGATCTTAGTCTTCTTTTTTTTAAAGTATAGGACGTTCAAATGGACCGCCTGATGGTAAGTGCTCTCCATCACCCATAGACATTGGTGTCGTTAGAAATATTAACCATTCCTTACATTGCCAATGCGCCACTAATATTAAACTAACTAAGGAACTAAGTTGTCATATGTCTTGTCGCTGAATTTTCACTGGCTCACTCAGCCTCCTGACCGGAACACAACAATACAGAGTATTGGTATTTAGCCCAGACGGGCTTGCACAAAGCCCATTAAAAAAGTCGTGACGTCAAAAGTCGTTGTAATGTTAAATTTGTGCAAAATTTACCTCAACACGTGCAAATAGGAATACATCATAAAGGTTAAAGCACAAACCAATGTATCTCCCACTCTCTAGTCTCATAGAACACGGGGTACATACTAAGTGACCGTCACGTCAGTTGAGTTGACAATGGGCTTACATAGGACGCGTAATGGTTAAGCCACGTCGTTAGGCTGAGTTCTCTGTAACGAGACGAGCGGGTTATCTATCTATACTAATATTGTATGCGGAAGTATTTCTGTCTGTCTGTTACGTTTTCACGGCTAAATGACAGATTTTGATGAAATTTGGTATGAAACAAACTTGAACCTTAATAAAGGACATAAGGTATTATGTCAGAGCGTCACGGTAGCATGCGCGAGCGATCCCGTGGCGCTCCTCGTTAAGACGGAAAGGGTACCGCTGGTTTTTTAGTGGGTATTCCGAAGCTCGGGGCGCAATCGGCGTCTTGAACACCGGCGATCCCCACATACCCACTGTTCTCGTGGGGAAAACGTGTGATGCGGTTTTCCAGCGATAAAAAAAGGACATAAGATATTTTTTTTATACCTAACACCAAGAGCTACATAATTTAGAATTAGTTTTTGTAGTTATTATGTATGTTATTATAAAAGTACTAAATGATTCCTAACGACTGGCTACGTTATTATAGAATTTAAAACGAATATTAGATTAACGATATCGTAAGGTTCACGGATATCTATCTTGACTAGGAAAAACGCAAAAGATACGTAACGATATAGCTTCCATGGTTTGCAAAAGTGACTTTTTTAAAATAAGTCTTATTTTCTGTTGACAATAAAGTAGAATTAATAAGAATTATCAACAACAGTTGGAGTGGTTGGTAGATACTTGCCTTTCACGCCGAAGGGTGTGGGTCCCACCCAGGACAGACATTTGTGTGCATGATGAACATGTCTGTTGGTCCTGAGTCTGGGTGTAATTATCTACATAAGTATGTGTGTACAAAAGAAAAGTAGTATATGTAGTATATCAGTTGTCTGATTTCCATAGTACAAGCTCTGCTTAGTTTGGGATCAGATGGCCGTGTGTGAATAATGTCCCAGGATATTATTATCCCTTTGTCGTCAACTGCTGATTTCCTTCTCCAATGGCACTTCACTGAGCTCGATCTTCAGCTCTCAATTTCTATATGGAATATATGGAGTATATTTGTTTGTGTTCAATACCCGCTATCGCTACAGCTTATCGCTTCGCTCGTCACCGTACAAACGGGACGACATCAAGCTTATTCGTATGTATGACGAATGTTTAGACGCGGCCTTTCTCACGGATTGATGGCATGTTCGTACTGTTCTTTTGACTATAAATGCCTTAACGTAACACCTAATGTTTTTACTATAGAATTAATATATACTAGTTACCGGCCCTGTCTTCGTAGTACGTGCGCTTACAATTTACTGGTGGTGGTAGGTCTTTGTGCAAGCTCGCCTGGGTAGGTACCACCCACTCATCAGATATTCTACCGCAAAACAGTAGTACTTGATATTGTTTTGTTCCGATTTGAAGGGTGAGTGAGCCAGTGTAATTACAGGCACAAGGGACGTAAAATCTTAGTTCCCAAGGTTGGTGGCGCATTGGTTATGTAAGCGATGGTTGACATTTCTTACAATGCCAATGTCTACGGGCGTTGGTTGGCGACCACTTACCATCAGGTGGCCCATATGCTCGTCCGCCTTCCTATTCTATAAAAAGAAAATACAACGAATCGATGATATTTGTCGTTAGCGATGAGTTTTTTTGTACCCCGTGTTCTATGAGACTAGAGAGTGGGAGATACAGTGGTTTATGCTTTAACCTTTATGGTGTATTGCTATTCGCACGTATTGAGGTAAATTTTAAACAAATTTAACATTAAAACGACTTTTGACGTCACGTTTTTTTTTAAATATGTTTGCAGACTGACATATGATGTAATACTTTATATTTTAATTATATCAACTTGATATGTAAATTTAATATGAATCGGATACAATCGTCCTGTTAATGTTGTAATTACGATAAATTAAAAAAAATATATGTATTATAGATTATTCATATTTATTTTTAATCCGCTTACTATGTATGTTCAACGAACGATTCGTTTTGCTTACGAATGCTAGAATTGTCTTCGAGGCGTAATTTAAATGATTTGCTATAAAAAAGTTTCGAAGTTGAATTTCGACGTATCGTTACTCGTAAGTCAAATTCGGTTGGTTACTGATTAACAACAGTGTTTCGTTATATATTGAAACTAAAAATATGCTTCGTATATTTTATGTTTTGATTTTTAATTTTCAGATGTACGGTGGTCCTTTACAACGTTCGAAAGAATCGTCAGTCGCACGTGTTGAACGCGTCACGGAAGAGCGTGACGTGCGTCGCGTTCTCGCACGACGGACGGTACCTGGCGACGGGCGAGTGTGGACACGCGCCCGCCGTGCGGGTCTGGGACTTGCAGGTGATTGATTTCATTAAATAACAAATGTAATTATTTATTTATTAATGATCTCTAGCCAAGAATAAACACTTACGAGTACATTACATCGTAAAAAAATTGTATTATATGTGTTATTATTTATTATACAAAGAACACCCACCCGCAAACTTATTATGTAAATTTGTTTGTATATATTAATGTATTATGTAGGTAAATTTATAAATTAAATAAATATTTATTACTTTTTTTTATATATCACAGCTTCACATATAGTATAAAATATTATAATATGCATTGACATACCTCGAGAATGGATTGCTATCGCATAATTAGCGCCATCTAGTGACGAGTAAAAGAAACAACGAGTACTAACTCGATGCTATTTGTGTCGATTTCAGGATCCTACCGCGTCAGGTGCGGTGCAGATCGCAGAGTTCCCGGGGCACACGCACGGAGTCAACTGTGTGGTAAGGATTACTTATATACCAAACACTAGTATATCTCTCCTCGGCAACAACGATGTTGTTCAGACTCATATACGTCGCTTAGTGACTGGTCTAGCTAAACAAAGATTTATCTCTTTCTTTCATTATTGATTTGACATACGGAAGAAGGAGACAGTATTTTACTAATCATTTAATTAATTACTGGTGGTAGGGCTTTGTGCAAGCTCGTCTGGGTAGGTACCACCCACTCATCAGATATTCTACCGCAAAACAGCAGTACTTGATATTGTTGTGCTCCGGTTTGAAAGTTGAGTGAGCCAGTGTAATTACAGGCACAAGGGACATAAAATCTTAGGTCCCAAGGTCGGTGGCGCATTGGCGATGTAAGCGATGGTTAACATTGCTTACAGTGCCAATGTCTAAGGGCGTTAGTGACCACTTACCATCAGGTGGCCCATATGCTCGTCCGCCTTCCTACTCTTTAAAAAAAAACAAACAGTTGCTAAGCAACGTAAGGCCGTTAATTTAGCTGTGTATAGATTTTTATTTAATTGAAAGTCTATAATAATTGTATATCTTGGTCATACCACATTTTGACATTCTGACTATATATCTCCGCTAACGCAAGTCTAGCAATGTTCGTATATGTATATATAAAAAAATATATATAAATCGAACTATGACTAAATCAACTCAAGTATATTATGTTAGTACACATTATGAATGATTTATTAATAGTTAAATAGTAATTGAATCACTTCAGCATTGCTTGTATATGCTTTTATTACATATATTAATAATATTTAAAATTCGAACCAAGAATATAATTTATCTTCGTATATTTTTCAGGCATTCTCAACTTCATCCAAGTATTTAGTATCGGTGGGATCTCAGCATGATATGATCGTCAATGTTTGGGACTGGCGTGCCAATCTGAAACTTGCCAGTAATAAGGTGAGGTTACTATTATGAGATAATGACGTAAATATGCACAGATGCCAGTATACGGTTCTGCACTAGCAGAAGTGGTTGAGTTGATAATGTTGATAAACTTTTATGTATGTTATCATATGTAAATATATATTTTCGACACTAACCCATTCATATGGAATCGGTGTTGTCTTTTTCTTTTTATAAAATATATGGTGGACGGGAAATTGGGCCACCTGATGCTCAGTGGCTAAAAAATAAAGATTTACAACTGATTAGAATAAATTACTGTTTTAATTTCATTGATTACTGTCTCCTTTTGTAATAAAAATTACTAAATAATGTTACATTATATACTTAGAAACGAAATGAAAGCAAACGTGCTATTTATGTGTCACAAATATATTTCCAGGTTTCGTCTCGAGTTAAAGCGGTCAGCTTCTCGGAGAGTGGCAACTACTTCGTCACCGTTGGGTTCAGGCATGTCAAATTCTGGTATCTGGAGTACTCGAGGAATGCTAAGGTATTCTAATTTATTTTATTTTTATTTACTAGTTGCCGCTTGCGGCGTTGCTTGCTTTGAAGGGGGGCGGGGTGTAGATGTTAGTTGCTCTGTGCCTTGACCTTTTCTGTATCCCTGGAAACCTATATGCAAAATTTCATGATGATCGGTTTAGCAATTACGACGTGAAAGCTTAACAAAGAAATAAAATCACTTTTGCATTCATATTTTTAACCCCAAAATTTTTGTAATCTAAGTTACTAACATAAGTAATTAGAAGATTCTGTAACAGCCTGTGAAAGTCCCACTGCTGGGCTATAGGCCTCCTCTCTTTTTTGAGGAGAAGGTTTGGAGCTTATTCCACCACGCTGCTCCAATGCGGGTTGGTGGAATTCACATGTGGCAGAATTTCAGTGAAATTAGACACATGCAGGTTTCCTCACGATGTTTTCCTTCATCGTACGCACGAGATGAATTATAATCACAAATTAAGCACATGAAAATTCAGTGGTGCTTGCCCGGGTTTGAACCCACGATCATCGGTTAAGATTCACGCGTTCTTACCACTGGGCCATCTCGGGTCTTAGAAAGATTAGAAGATTAATTTTACATTATCTCTTAATAAATTTTTATTTAGTTCATCCACTAATATCTATATTTCAGATCCCAATATAACAGTTTTGCAAAACTAAATTGCTAATTATTTATTCTATACTAACATTAAAAGTGGGAAAGTTACTAGTGTCCGTCTAGTAGTATGCTTTCAAGGCTAAACTTGAACACGGGCATAGGTTACTTTTGTAACTAATGTTCACACCCCCTAACCCCACCCGTGGTGAAAACTATTAATATATAAATAATACATTTGATTCTTTTTATTTAACATACTTATGCAAATAAATGGAAAAGAGTTTCTTGTCGGTGTAACCTAAAGTTTTATGCTACTCATATTTAGATTTTATCCATGTTTTGTAATTTGTTTTTATAATATTTGTGATGTACTGTAAAGTATTGCTGCATTCCAAAAAAATTATTAGTTTATTATCATAAGAATTAAGGATTACAATTTTCCTATATATCATTCATATAACTGTGTAATAATTATTTAGTAATTTTCCCGTAAATAAGATTATCTGATATAAGATTAGTCTTAAATCGAACTCATAAAATCATTGAGGATGTTGATAATACAATCTATGCAATTTTATGATTCATCTTGTGATATCATGAATGTGAATATGATAATGCAATAATATTTGTCAATTATTATATTTTTTCTATATGTATTAATGTATATACTATACTTGTTGAGGTTTTGTTCAAGCAGGTCTGGGTATAGATACCACCTACTCATGACATATTCTACCACCAAACAGTAATACTTGATGTGTTACGGGTTGAAGGGTGAGTAAGGGCAATGTAACTAGAGGCACAAGGGACTTAACATCTTAATTCCCAAGATTGGTTGCGCATTGATGATGTAAGGAATGGTTGCTATTTCTGTCATGAGTAGTGGTGATCATTTGCCATCAAGTAGACCATTTGCCGTTAGTCGTAGTAACTGGCCTTCGGCTTGACCGATGACCTCTGGCGCGTCTCGCTACGATGGCGATGTTTTGTCACGATATGTCTGTATTCCAGTTCAAAGAGCCCGTCCCCCTTATGGGCAGGTCGGCGATCCTCGGCGAGCAGAAGGACAACGAGTTCTGCGACGTGGTGTGCGGGCGCGGCGAGGCGGCCGACAGCACGTACGCCATCACGCGCGGCGGCCTGCTCTGCGAGTTCAACAGCCGCCGCCTGCTCGACAAGTGGGTGGAGCTGCGGGTGGGTCACGACTGTACGCTATTGGCGACGTTTGTCTTGCAGAAACCTGCAACGACGCCTTCGAATAATATATAAAACTATAGAAATACTTCCGCCGATATGGTCCACTAGTTCAAATTTTTATGTGCTTAATTTGTGTTCATTCTCGTGCTTGGTGGTAGAGGAAAACATCGAAAAGAAACCTGCATGTGCCAGATGAAATTCTGTCACATGTGTATCCAACAACCCAAATTGGAGCAATCTGGCGGAGTAATCTTTTCCATAACGAGAGGTCTGACTGCAAAAGTGGGACGGTTAAAAGCTGTTACTTTTTAATTTTATAGAAATATTTATAATAACGAAATGTCATAGATTATATTATATTACCAATTTAAATTTTCGAAGCTTGTTTTTGAAAGTGACTTTTTTTTTCTATTAATAATATTATGAATATGTCAACTCGTAGGTGACTTATTTTGTATAACATAGTGAGTGACAAGGGGTTACGATTAGGGAGACTAGTAAGCGACATCTAGCGGCAAGTAGTAGACTTAATATTATGATAACGAATTTAGTGCAATTTAGAATCTCGACACACAGAAGCACTTACATTAATATTATTAGATTGATTTCCCAATTTTTTCCTTATATTAATTATATTATTAGTGACTTCGTGTAAAACTTCAATATTTTATATAGAAATTTAATATTATTTACATGAGCTATATTCTTAAACAAATTAAGGGCAACGTTAGATGTTAATTTAACGATGTTTTTCTTTATTCTAGACAACTTCGGCTAATTGTATGGCGATCGGTAGCGAATATATTTTCGTGGGTTGTGCGGAAGGGATCGTTCGCTGTTTCGCTCCAGCATCACTCCGATACGTCACAACGTTGCCTCGGACCCACTACCTAGGGGTTGATGTGTCACAGGGACAAAATATTAGGTGAGGACAAATTGAGTGTCCTTATATATGTTGCATGAAATCATTTGTTATATTGTAGTTCTACAGACCTGTAAAGTAAACAAACCTTAGATATATATTTCATGTAATTTACTAATGCCTCTATTAAACACTGCAAATATTGATTTGTAAAATTAATATCATTATTTATAATACAATACTATTCCTTTTAACTACTTATATGCACTTTAATTTTACTTTCAAAACAACATCGTCGACTGAATCAAATTTTAGAGGAATCCATAATAAATACCACAGATTATTTAAGATATCTATCTACCAATGATATCACGTCTATTCCAGGTCAAAGACTGTACATCTTTACTCATACAATTTAAATAGACAATATGCTTAAACTTCATATAAATATATATCAATATATTTTTCCTATACATCAATATTATTACAAATTAATATTTCTCATACTCTAGGCTGGTTACAAGCAATGCCCCACTAGCCATGTACTATTCCATGTAGCTTTACTGCTGGGTATATCTTGTAATTTTGTTGATAAACATATTAAAAAAAAAAATTAATTATAAAAATGTTTTATCTTAGACACAACAGCAATGATAAGTTTTATTTGTTTATGTATATTTTTTAAATATATAATATGTTTATTTTTTCAGTCACATGTTCAGTCAGCCGAACAGTGCTAGGTATCCCGATGCTATAGCTCTGACATACGACGAGAGGAACCATAAGCTCACATGTGTGTACAACGACCACAGTTTGTACGTGTGGGACGTTAGAGATATCAAGAGGGTATGTGGATTTTATAACAAATATTATTAACCTCCTAATATGATTTAAATATTTTATGATATGTAACAGACATAATGTCATAAATAGCAGATTTTGAAGGACTCCTTTGCAAACTGAATTCTTGCTGGCCAGTGTGTAATTACACTGATCCTTCACCGACACAGCCAAAAATATCTATTCCTTTTGGCGTTAGAATAAATGGCAAGTTTAATAGTACCAACCACGGCTACATTAATTACTACTTCAAAAATATAAAAGAAAACAGTGCAAAAAAAATTATATTGGTATTAACAAAATTTCAGGTTGGCAAGTCCCACTCCGCACTGTATCACTCGGCCTGCATCTGGGGCTTGGACATGGTGCCGGGCGGACCTATGGGGGCCGGCAGCTTCCTGTCTTGCTCCAGCGACGACACTGTTCGACTATGGACCCTGCAGGGGAATTCCTCCACCGCCAGCAACATATACAGCAACGTGAGTCCTGCCTTCATAATGCCTTTTGGTACAAATGTGTCAACTGGATGGAAATAATTTGCTAGGCTGATTGTAAGCGCTCTGTTGCAGGCACTAACATTATTTAGATCTATGTGGGAGGAGCAATTCAACCTCACTTTATTTTTTGTTTATCTATTTAAGTAGTTTATTCGTTTATTTATACACATCTATGACGTAGTAGCAGTATGTGATGCGTTTATTGTCCCTCCTTTCATTTTGAATATTAAAAAATGTATTTTTTTTTTATAGAAAAGGAAGGTGGACGAGCATTTGGGCCACCTGATGGTAAGTGGTCACCAACGCCCTTAGACATTGGCATTGTAAGAAATGTTGCCCATCGCTTAAATCGCCAATGCGCCACCAGCCTTGGGAACTACGATCTTATGTCCCTTGTGCCTGTAATTACACTGGCTCACTCACCCTTCAAACCGGAACACAACAGTACCAAGTACTGCTGTTTTGCGGCAAAATGTCTGATGAGTGGGTGGTACCTACCCAGACGAGCTTGCACAAAGCTCTACCACCAGTATAACATATTCGTACGTACTATCGAATATAGTTTTGCGTTATTTTTTTTAGGAACTTACCAAAGTGTTATATATCGACCCCGAGCTCAAGTTCCTCAAGGACGTCGACTTGACGGCAACCAGCGATAAGGATAAATCCAAGACTTACGATGACAAGACCGGTGTCAGGTAACGCTCATATTTATTAGCAATCATTAAGTGATGCATTATTTTGTATGACGCCGTAGGAGGTTGAGTGTGTGTGCGTGACGCGGTGTGTGTGTAGGTGCGTGCGCGTGTCTCCGTGCGGGCGGCACGTGGCGGCGCGTGACGCGATGTGTGTGTGTGTGTAGGTGCGTGCGCGTGTCTCCGTGCGGGCGGCACGTGGCGGCGCGTGACGCGATGTGTGTGTGTGTGTAGGTGCGTGCGCGTGTCTCCGTGCGGGCGGCACGTGGCGGCGCGTGACGCGATGTGTGTGTGTGTGTAGGTGCGTGCGCGTGTCTCCGTGCGGGCGGCACGTGGCGGCGCGTGACGCGATGTGTGTGTGTGTGTAGGTGCGTGCGCGTGTCTCCGTGCGGGCGGCACGTGGCGGCGCGTGACGCGATGTGTGTGTGTGTGCGTGCGCGTGTCTCCGTGCGGGCGGCACGTGGCGGCGCGTGACGCGATGTGTGTGTGTGTGTAGGTGCGTGCGCGTGTCTCCGTGCGGGCGGCACGTGGCGGCGCGTGACGCGATGTGTGTGTGTGTGTAGGTGCGTGCGCGTGTCTCCGTGCGGGCGGCACGTGGCGGCGCGTGACGCGATGTGTGTGTGTGTGTAGGTGCGTGCGCGTGTCTCCGTGCGGGCGGCACGTGGCGGCGCGTGACGCGATGTGTGTGTGTGTGTAGGTGCGTGCGCGTGTCTCCGTGCGGGCGGCACGTGGCGGCGCGTGACGCGATGTGTGTGTGTGTGTAGGTGCGTGCGCGTGTCTCCGTGCGGGCGGCACGTGGCGGCGCGTGACGCGATGTGTGTGTGTGTGTAGGTGCGTGCGCGTGTCTCCGTGCGGGCGGCACGTGGCGGCGCGTGACGCGATGTGTGTGTGTGTGTAGGTGCGTGCGCGTGTCTCCGTGCGGGCGGCACGTGGCGGCGCGTGACGCGATGTGTGTGTGTGTGTAGGTGCGTGCGCGTGTCTCCGTGCGGGCGGCACGTGGCGGCGCGTGACGCGATGTGTGTGTGTGTGTAGGTGCGTGCGCGTGTCTCCGTGCGGGCGGCACGTGGCGGCGCGTGACGCGATGTGTGTGTGTGTGTAGGTGCGTGCGCGTGTCTCCGTGCGGGCGGCACGTGGCGGCGCGTGACGCGATGTGTGTGTGTGTGTAGGTGCGTGCGCGTGTCTCCGTGCGGGCGGCACGTGGCGGCGCGTGACGCGATGTGTGTGTGTGTGTAGGTGCGTGCGCGTGTCTCCGTGCGGGCGGCACGTGGCGGCGCGTGACGCGATGTGTGTGTGTGTGTAGGTGCGTGCGCGTGTCTCCGTGCGGGCGGCACGTGGCGGCGCGTGACGCGATGTGTGTGTGTGTGTAGGTGCGTGCGCGTGTCTCCGTGCGGGCGGCACGTGGCGGCGCGTGACGCGATGTGTGTGTGTGTGTAGGTGCGTGCGCGTGTCTCCGTGCGGGCGGCACGTGGCGGCGCGTGACGCGATGTGTGTGTGTGTGTAGGTGCGTGCGCGTGTCTCCGTGCGGGCGGCACGTGGCGGCGCGTGACGCGATGTGTGTGTGTGTGTAGGTGCGTGCGCGTGTCTCCGTGCGGGCGGCACGTGGCGGCGGGCGACCGCGCCGGCAACGTGTGGGTGTTCGAGAGCAGCGGCGCGGCGCTGCACACGCTGGAGGCGCACGACGCGGAGGTGCTGTGCGTGGAGTACTCGCAGCAGCCGCGCCTGCTGGCCTCCGCCTCGCGGGACCGCCTCGTGCACGTCTTCCTCGTCGACAGGGTGCGTATCAAGTTTGGCAGAATTACATTACACGTGCAGATTTCCTGTCGATGTTTTTCGTCACCTTTGATTTCGAATTTAATAATTCTTCTTCTTCGAGTGCCACTCCGACTAGCGAAGGTTGGCAGTCAGCTTTGAATATTCCTTCTTATTCTTCGCGAGGCGAAACAGATCAGAATTTAATAATTAACAACAATTAAAGTTACAATATTAAACTCTTTTTGTGTATACCTGAAGTTGACTAATAACTTGTTTAATTCATTTATCGATCATCGTAGTTATTTTAACGTTTTTTTCCCCAGAAACTTACTAGCTAACGAACATAATATATAATAATTATTTTTCAATTCTTTGTAAAATATTTTATTCATTGTAAAATTGAACATCACATCCCTATCACAATGACATCCGACTTGTAATTGAAATTTTTAAGTTATATATATATATTATATATAACTAATGTATCTTCCAGGGTTACCAAATTCTTCAAACCCTGGACGAACACTCGTCGTCGATAACGGCAGTGCGATTCTTAAGTTCGGGAAGCGGTCTGCAGATGGTGTCCTGTGGAGCTGATAAAACTATACTCTTTAGACAATTGAGAACTGTAAGTAACTGAAATTAAATAATTTAATATTTATGATATTTAACACGTATAGAATATTAAATAATAAAAGAAAATAAAATTAATAAAAGTTAAACAAAGAAACAATTTCTATAATAATAAAATTTACGTTTTTGTAAACTGCACTTCCCTACACATAGGTAATATCTTGTTAGTTTTCAACGTGAATGCATTTGTGCTACCGTTACGGATAGCGATACGATGTGGTCGAAATGAACGCGATTCCAAACGTGTACCCCAAGTGGTCGCTGGTTGCAGATGTCGGACGGCAGCTACCAGTTCGCGCGCGGGCAGAACGTGTCGGGGCGCAGCACGCTGTACGACATGGAGGTGGACGCGGGCGGCCGACACGTGCTCACGGCTTGCCAGGTACGCACGATTCCCACGTCGCCAGACTTGGGCGCGTGTGTGTGTGAGTGTGTGCGAACACACACACACACACACACACGCGCACCTTGCACAGCTGTCTGTGATACCACTACTGGTGGTTGCTTTTTCACCACCTGATGGCTCTATCGTTAAATTATATCTATTATGTACGAGTATTACATATTTTAGTATATAGATACCAGCATATTCATTATATATCAACAAGACAATAAATAATAATTGTACTGTTGTAACATTTTTAAATATAAATAATATTTTTGGAAGATTACACAAGTTAATATGAAATTTATTTTAATGATCATAAACTATTAATAAAACTATTTTTGACATTTTTGTATAGGTCTTTTGTGATGCTTTTAATTATGTACCTTTAGTTTTTAAAGCGTCAGATTAATAATTCGGGCTTTGACAATTTCTTAACACTGGGCTTTCATTTGTCAAATATTACGTCATCGGCTGACATCGACCAATTACAAGTAAAGATCAGTATAGATGTTTTAGTTAATATGATCAGCGTTTTAGAAAAATAGAAGTAAGGAATTAATTCTATACTGAACATAAATATAATAACAAAATTTAATTTAAAACGACGTTACCACCTTTACGAAACAGTTATTTCCAATCTATTAAATTGTCGTGTTACAGGATCGTAACGTGCGCGTGTACAGTGCAGCGCACGGACGGCACACGAAAACATTCCGTGGTACCACCGCCGAAGATGGTACCCTAATCAAGGTAAATATCTATATATAATTGGTACCTGCAGCTATTTATGTGATATCGTGTCATTTGTTGTCATGTCGCGCTGTGTTGTCTAATAGCCAAGATGGCCAGGTGGTTAAGCGATGATCGTGGGTTTAAACCCGGGTAAGCACCACTGAATTTTCATGTGCTTAATTTGTGTTTATAATTCATCTCGTCCTTGATGGTGAAAGAAAACATCGTGATGTAACCTGCATGTGTTTAATTTCATTGAAATTCTGCCACATGTGTATTCTACCAAACCGCATTGGAGCAGCGTGGTGGAATTAGCTATAAACCTTCTCCTCAAAAGGGAGTCCTTAGCCCGCCAGTGAGACATTAACAGACTGTTACTGTACTGTACTGTACTGTTGTTGTCTTAGCTATTACCATGTTGATGAATATCTTATATTATTTATTTAAATAGCTCAATGGCTATTAAAATCATAATTTCACAAAAATATTTCTTTTCCGTGCGATATTAATTAGGCCTTAGACTTAAACATATATGTTACATTGAATATATGATATTTCCGTCCATTCGTCAGGTGTCTCTAGACAGCAGTGGGATATACCTCGCCACTTCGAGTACGGACAAGATACTGAGCGTGTATGACTACTACTCGGGCGAGTGTATGGCCACCATGTACGGACATTCGGAAATCGTTACTGGATTACGGTGAGGGAGATTTTATTTTATTTATATTTTTCATAATGCGTAAAAATACAATTTTATTTATTTTTGAATAAATAAAATTCATATCTTTTTCTCATTTTTTTTTGTGTTTTATTCAAATGTATACATGCAATAAATTGCCAATCGCAATACCAACAGTAACTGTAGTTACTCTGGCCCACTTGGCCCGCAAACGGAACACCACAATATACAAACTATTGTAACATATAAATATTACGTGTTACTACTTGGCAGTAGTAATATGTGTGATATGTGCGTGGTACTCACACAGATGGGCTTGCACAAAGTCTTATCTATTCTAAGCTGTTGGTTAAATTTTGTATGATATTAAATTAAAAGAGAATGACGAATATGATCTTTTCTTCAAGGGACATTTTATAAGGTTCATCGAAATGGATATAACGTCAGTAGTTAGTTGCTATGAAAACATTTAAATGACGTGTTTTTTTTTATAAGTACACGTCATTTGCATTGTTGAAGATGATCACTTATCTATACCTCAATTTTTTAATGTATTTGTATATTGTGGCAGGTTTACACCGGACTGCCAACACCTCGTGTCAGCGTCGGGTGACGGCTGCGTGTTCGTGTGGCGGGTACCGCACGACATGGTAGTCACCATGCGAGCGCGACTCGCGCAACAGGCCATCCGTCGCGGACGGTAAGTCGGAGCCTATTTGTGTGTTGCGGTAGTTTTACTTTTTAAATTTTTATTAACGCAGATTATTATCAACATGGGTTTTAACTGATACTCATATCGTCCTACAGGAAAGTGGATCCAGCCAACGGTATGTCTGGACTCGAGAGCGAGACGGATTCCCACCTGGGCTCCCCGCCACGTGAGGTGGGAGCCGAGGATAAGTTTACGACGCCCGTTGTACCGGATTACACGTGAGTGCACGAGCGTATTAACTCGACAATCCTCTGATATGATACGTTAAAACAACTAATAATGCCCGGAAACGAGAAAAATATGTTTACTACGCTCTAAACACAATCGGGCTGTGTGTCGCAGGCTGCGCATCGGCAAGCTGCCGTCGTGGGCCAAGAAGAGCCTCGGCGACGAGCTGCGCGCCGAGCCCGCGCCGCGCCCGCCCGCCGCACCCGCGCGCGGGAAGTGGGCCGCGCGCGTGCTGCCCGCCGGTGCGGACCGCCACACACTCCCCTATGTCAGTCGAATTCAGCGGAACCCTGTTTCAAACGTATACTTTTCTGTTTAGATAAACGCATCGATTCCGACGGCTCCAAGGACAGCTCCATAGACAGCGGCACGGACACGAGGTACAACGACAAACGACGGGAGGCGGGGAGCAAGCAGGTTTGTTGCGCACAATCTACTGTCTGTTTTATCTGTGGACGTTTTTAGTGTCGTTTTATACTTTAAGATTAAATGCACATTTTTTTTTATCTCAATGTCGCATTCGAATATAATTTGCATTTAATAAATTCCTATAATTTGCAATTTTTGTAAATATATTATTGTCCGGTTACTATATTTAAGAAATAATTCGCTTTGCTCACTTACAATAGAATTGTCTATATGGAGTAGTTCAGAAATTACCATTATAAATAAAAATACATCAATAAAGAACTGTTTGCAGTGAATAATATAAGTAAATAAGATCCTCCAGACCGATTTCGGCCGAGGTGGCCAATCTCAATAGAGGTTAGGCAACTGCGCCGGAGATATTATAGTGCACAAGTATGTGCACAAACACAGATGCACTCTCTATTCTATAATCCGATGGGACGGCATTCCGACACCACCGGAAAGAGTTCAGGCGCAGGACCAACGACTTTACGTGCTTTCCGAGGCACGTGAGTGTACACACTTCCAACTTCAAGACCCGAGTTGCTACTGAGAACTTTCTGACCGAAAAAACCAATAGGTTTTTATTGACCCGACCTGGGAATTGAACCCAGGACCTCCAGGCTAGCGGCTTTATATCTAACCACTAGACCAACGAGCCAGTCAAAATATATATAGCAGGTATATTAACAAATCGCATGGAATATGTAAATCTAAGGTTTATATGAATAGGCTATAATATTATTTAAATGATAAATTGTATCAATTATACAAATCTACTCAAACGGTAAGCAAAACGAAGCGTCTTTTTTAATATAGCAACCGGACTTTTGTGATATATATTATTATCTTTTAACTTGTGTTTTTGTTTCCTTGTTTCCCCATTGTGGTTTTTTTATAAAGAATAGTTTAAATGTTGTCACTAACGCGTGCTGTCTAAATCACTCACAATCTGGACGGTGGTGGTATTTTTTTTATTATTAATCATTTTTTTTATTTAAATAAACAATCAAACTTTTTTATTTTTTATTGTTTGAATGTTTATTTCGATTATTTGAATTCCATTCTGTTGATCCATTCCAAGTTTGCGATTCAAATATCATTTCACGTGGTTATGGTTCTTATTCCTATATGAAATAGAGGCCGAAATCGCTCAACTTATCCCAACTGCCGCGCGTCGAAGCACTCTTCAGAAATTTTGACGCTACAATGAAAGCTACCTACGATATATTAACTATATCGCCGAGGGTCGAAAAGGTCATTTTTTTTTTAAATTTCAAATATCGCAATCTGACATTCGCTTCATTACACATCGCATCGTGTATTGTTCATATGTATGTGTGTGTGTGTTCATTGTATATCGCTACGCACTTTACATACATGCGTTATTCGATTTTTATCATTATTATATTTTGTAATGTTATTTTTTTATATATTTTTTCAGGGTTGCCATTTATTTTGCACACCAAATAATATTTTTTTTTGTGTTTTGTTTTAGAAAAAAAAAATATTTTGACGATATTTTAATTATAATGAATATTTTTTGCGGAGGTATTTCGTTTACCGTAAAGTAAGTTGTCGTTGCTCGATTTCGTCAAGAATTAACTAATCGGTGTCTGGTTATTGATTACTATTTAACTAAAATTTTAATAATATTTTCATGGTGGTGAAATTGGTATAGTAATAACTTGCTTGTATTAATGATTAATTTGATTAAGTATAACTTAAAACAACTTATGATATTAACAAGTTTGTTTAATTGCAAGTATCTATCAATAAAAAGTATTTAGTGTTTGGCGGTAATTAAACTAATATGCACGAAGCACTACAAACAGTATATAACAGCGATAAGTAATTATTAATGAAATTTATTATATAAATAATAATAAAATTAAATGTGAAGATTCTATATAATTTATTATATAAAATACTATATATGATATAACGATATCAAATTATGTAGTACACTAAACTATACAAAAAGGGTTGCCAACTTTTATAATTATATATTATCTACATTTAAATCCGTTTTCGATTGTTTTAAACTTAAATGAAGTTGAATAAAAAATTTACTATATATATAGTAAAGCTATCTGTTTTGTTGATAAATATGTATTTGTAGATATTAGTTTTTTTTTTCGATATGGGCTCTGGATCATGTCCGTATATCGTATTTGTTACCGATTATATATTTATCTAGGATAATATGACTGATTTTATATTATAAATTATTTTTTTAGTCTAAAAATTAAAAACCCATAAACATTCCTCCCAAACGAAGTTGTTTTAAAAACTAATTTTAAATATAAATGTTGGCAACACTGTCGCTTGCTTAATTCATAACACGCTTATCATTATCATTGTTTAACTGTTTTCATGTTTATTTAATTATTTTTATTATTATTTTTTTTTAATTTAAAATGTTTCTTTTGTTTTGCGTATTATTTTATTATGTCACGTTTCGCCGTATAGGTTACATTAAATTTAACGAAAAACCGCGCGGCGGACGCACGGACGCGTCACCATACGGACGACTCGTCTCTCGGCAGTTTCAAATTTGAGGTTTGATTGATTTATTTTTTATTATTTTAATTTTGTTTTATTTTGTTAAGTATTTTTTATACTAAAATGAAATGTCAGATTTGTGTATCGCTGGCCTCTTTTTACGCTGGTCTATTGTGGGTTCTAGTAGTTCTTATTTCAAAACTTGCAGGTGTCCTCACGTTCTTTTCTTCTATGGGTTAATTGTTGCTACAAATTTCTACTTCAATGAATTGCTTGTCCGGATTCGAACTTGCGACCTTTTTTTTCAATCAACATCTTTTACGTATAGTGTCTCGGGTTTTATCTACAAATTTATCCTGTTAAGTAACACAGTTGTGTGTGCATGTGTTAAAAGTAAAATTTGCAAGTAACGAGTAAGTGTTGTAAGCACAAGTTGGTGAGGGTTTGTGTAAGTACTTTAACGTCATTAGAAATGGTTACAATGTTATGTAGATGTTGGTGCTGCGAAGTGTTTGTCGAATTTACATTTGTGTAATATATATATATATATACAGACATACATATATATATGTAGGTCATATCAGAAGCAGATTCCCTCTAAATCTCATTCCTGGCCTGATTTCAATGTATTTTTATTGCTTAGATTAATACACATGAGATTTCTATCGGTATCTATTGGTGTGTGGTCACCTTTGCATTAAAATTTTAAATTACACTGGGTCACTCATGCTTCTCCTTTATTAAAAGTACTTTTAAAGGTATATTTAGTGGTCAGTGCGTAGTGATTAGACAAAAATAGTAGGAAGATTTTTAATCATATGATAGTGTGAAGGGATATTAGTAATTAAGTCTCCTGATGATCTTAAATTTAATAATTGTCAATAAAGTTTTCTGAATTATCAGTCTTAGGTTACATCCTATTTATCTGTTACAACACTTGTTTTAACAACAACTGTTTTAACAAATATTGTAAATAATCTGGATTATATTACACAAGATAATATCGGTTCGCGTATGTTTTATGGTTACAGGATCAAGAGTCAACGGAACACGACGGCGACATCGAGGACATATCGGACGGCGAGAGGACGTCGTCGTCGGAGAGGGGGAACAGACCGACTTACTACCCGGGGAATAACGACGACGATACACCTAGGTATGTTGATGTTTAATAAACAATTTGCCACTCGGGAGACGAGTTCGATTATTTTTAAAAGGTCATCTGTTTTAGTTTGGATATTTTTTGTAAAGAATTGTTAGGTGGACGGGCTTATCCGATGGTAAGTGGTTTACCTGATGATAAGTGGTCAGTGCCCGCCCATAGACATTGACGATTGAAGAAATAAGATGTAATATCCATCGGGCCTGAGGTCACACCGACTCACTCACCCTTGAAATCGGGACACAATAACACTAAGCAGTCCGGCGATAGAATATCTAAGGAGAGTCCTCCCGCCGAGTAATATAAGTAATGGCGCCACCGTGCGGTACAGCGAGTTCCTGGTGAACGCGATGGACGCGGGCGAGCTGCGCCAGTCGCTGCGCCGCGCGCGCCGCGCCGCGCCCTGCGCCTCGCTCAGCGGCTCGCCGCACGACTCCGACGACGAGGTACGCGCGCACGCCATACACTCATAGTGCATACACTCATAGTGCATACACATGTATACGACCCTTTGCAGTCGCTCAGGCGTTTTTCGTCGTGCAATGTCCGAATAGTAATCTTTGTCAGAGACACTTTCTTCGATATTAGAATAGGCAAATTTTTTTTGTCTATTTTAATTATTATTTTTACATTGATTTGTACAAAAATCTTACTGCACAAGGAAATGTGTTGAGAATTTGTCGATTCTGATAAAACTGCATATTTATTTAAATGTTTAAATATTTTGAAATAATCATTATTTAAAAACGGCAGTTCAAAATAACCTAAATATTTATTATTATTTCGAGAATGAAAATCCGACTCGAAGAACGAAAAAGTATATATGAAATTGTGTTGGAATTGAATACTCGATGTTATAAAATTCGGAATTAGCGAAAAACTTTGTATTTGTTATTGTAATTACGTAACAATATTGTGTAGGTGTCAACACCATCCGGCGACAACGCGGATCGGAACCCGCTGTCCGGCTCGTGCGAGTCGCTCGAGCAAGCCGGACGTCAGAGCTACATCCGGTCCGCCTTCGACAGCCTCAGCGGGAACCCCGACCAGGACACGCCGCAATCGGGTAATGTACTCAGTAGTTGAAACACACTTAGATATCTGGATGGGTATCAGCTTGCCGTTGCTCCTCTTCTTGAGTAGTCCACCACCACCACTGTCTTGTCCAGAACACAGTGCCGGTTACGCGTTCCACGCGCTTTGCGAGTTGTCGCTGAGTGTGGCACTTACAGGTAGTGGATTGGGATAGGATTTTATCTCTCTTTGTATCATACCCCCGAGTTAATTCTCGGCGGATGATCCAGATGTCGTCAACAATGTTGTGGTGAGAGCATTGACGCGTTATTTATTATTTGATCGTATTCAATGTGACCTAATATTAATATATGACCCAAATTGACTGGCTCGATTGTGAAATTACCGATTAATTTCACAATCGGACCTCGCGTTACAATTTGAAATTCCATTGTCCACCACCTCAATGTCTGGCGTTCCACTTCAGCGTTATTTACGAGTCCCCTTCTACCTCGCACAATTACTCTGTTGAAAAAGCTGTCGCCGGTGGTTTTTCCGAACTTCCTATATGTCTTGGGATCCTTTATAGAAAGCGGCTTTACCTTCCTAAAAGACTGGCATCGCGGCTGCAAGTCCTCTAGCTTTGCAGACGCGCCCCCTCTTTAATACCAAAAGCCAAGGAGTACCTCATCTAACAAATTGGTGGCGGTGTGGTTGCAGGCACGAAGTCGCTGTCGGCGCAGCACCTGTCGCGCGCGCCTGCGCCGCGGGACGCCGACGCCGCGCGGCGCCGCGACGAGCTGCAGCGCCGCATCCGCGAGACGCGCCGCCAGCTCGAGAGCGTGAGTACTCACGCACTCACACCTTAGAGAGGCCTCACTTCGTCGTTGAACGTGATTTTACAGAATCTTTAAAAAAGTCTAATCATTGAATGCGACTTTTATGTTAAGGTTTATTAACGGTAAAAATCTTTCATTCAGGGATTATTGAATATTTGTTAAAATGACAAGTTAATTTCAAACACTGAATTATTTCAAAAACGACGAGGGCTCATACATTTTGGGTGTGAGTGATTATATATTTAATTCTATAAAATCAAACTAAATAGACTTGTTTGAATGGAATGGTGGTCGATGATAGACTTTGACAGAATTGAGGATATATATTTTGTTTTTATAGAATAGGGCGAGCATATATGGGCTACCTGAATAGTGGCCTAAATAATGGTTGTGAATAGTTGATAAGTTCTAACCTACCTTCAGGTGGCGTTCCGGTCGAATTTAAAATCGAGTCAGTCGACGACCGATTTGTCCTACATACCGGAGAAGGATGGCTCCCGACGAAATAGACCCGTGTCTATGGCCGTGCCGAGCAATTCTAGACCTTATGGTGAGCTATGTATAAAGCATTTTTTAATCACTAATCATTTCTTAAACACATTTTATATTGTGACACAATGAATATTCCTATATGACATAGAGATTGTCGTATACATAAGTAAACTTATTTTAACTTAATCAATTTAAAACTGTTTCGTAAATCACATGCTAGATAAAGATGAAAGTTTCTTCCAAGTTTTTAAATTATTGCGGTAATTTTTTTATCACAATATTACTAACACAATAAGAAAATTAAATAATATATTTAAAACTCGTGTAACTTTTGTGTACTTTGTATGAAATAAATTGTTTGAAAAAGGTATGTTTAAAAATAACAAATATAATGTTCAAATATTCGTATTATAATATATGCTTAGGATAATGTTTATTCCTCACTAACAAAAAATTGTTCCTCCCTTAATGCTGACCAGGATTTTCTAACCCCCCCATATGTCCCGAAGAAAATCTAGAGAGCATATCGACAAACTACTTTGATAGCCTAAACTATCAGAATATGAATTTGGACTATCGTAACAAAAACCCTTATGACATTCCTGCGAATTTAAACCATAAAATGATACCTGAATATTTCGACAACATACCCCCGTACATACCTCCTCGCGTCAACTTAGAATCTGGACAGAATCCCAAGAAAAATATCAATCTACCACCGACAGCGAAACCGGTGATTTTCAAAGAAAATATACCCCAAAAACCGAACATGTCATTCACAATAGACATGTCTAAAAAGCCTGTCTCGAAAGTGTTTAATCGTCTCTTCCCTACCGCGTGTGACACTAACAAAGAACCGCCCAAAATACCGCCGCGTAACTTTCATTTGAATCTCAATGAAAAACCGCAACCGAAAACGCCAAAACCGAATGCAAGAAGCATATTCAAGAATTATAAATCATGTCCCGTTTCACCGGTTTCCGAGGAATGTAAATGGGCAGACAAAGTCGCACAAAATCAGGATAGTAACCAAATGACCGATAAACCTAGACAGAACACAGTAGATCCTAGAAAGAGAAACTCTCTCAGCTTCTTTGTTGGTTTAGAAAGTAAGATCAAAGATAGTAGGAACATCGTTGATACTATTAAAAGTGATACGGAACGGATGATTGCTGAAATAACAAAAAAGTACGGCGATTTAGATGAGTTCGAACCGAATGCGCAAAATGACTTAGACTTACGGCCGACTAAAGAAATCGATGAGAGGGAAGACGGTAACTTCTCGTCTGATTCGTTGGAGGATTGTAGCTTAAGTCAGGATGTTAGTTGCAAAAATAAGCTTTACTCGAAAAAAATCTGCAAGAAGCACAATAAAAAGAGTGGCATGCCACGTAGAGCTGTTTCGAACTATGAAATATACGGTGGGTCATATGAAAAGCCAACGATTCCTGCCAAACCGCTGTGTGTCTCGCAAAAGAGTTCGACGTTGCCGCGAAATATGCCATCGAATATACCATTAGACGACATCATTGATGAAGACATGACTCCGAACTACTCCATGTACAGGTGTCAAAGTGTACTAACGAAACGATGTGTTACAAGATCTAACGAATCAGTGCTGAGTGACCATTCGAATTGTTCTAGTGTCTCAAATGAAATATTCTTAAAATATGGTAACGAGGTCGCATTCCAACAGGCCAAGTTCACAGACAGTCGGTACAATTTAAACGATTCACAGAATTGTTCATTTGAAAACATCAACGAACCGGATATGCGATATTTAGAAAGCCATAGACACAGCAGCGCTAGTTTCTTCTTAAATCAGAAGAAATACATGAAAACGAGTTGCAGTCAAGAATCTATTTTATCTGACGAATTTATCGATAATGATAACCAGTTGTCGAGAACGAATTGTAATTCACTGGAAAGTGTTTTGTCCGACGACTCGGAGTGTACGAAAAGTGCTCCTTTAGAAATGTTATTTGAAGGAACTAAAACAATTCGTTCTAAAAACACTCCAGTAGGAGTACCGAACAGCCAGAGCTGTTATGAGTTTGACAATTCATCGAAGAGCTACGGCTCGAGTCCAAATAATGTACCTTATTTAAGTGGTTACATGTATAACAATTACTTCGCCGAGGGATCTAGTACCAGGATAGATAATAAAGACCGAGTACAAGCCGTCGTTAGTCCAAGACCTCCAACACATAAGGTATATGGATTCGAAGTTCCTGTGGCTGAATTTTCTGGACATAAAACAGTTACACGATCTAAGAGTTTATATGACTCTGCATCAAAACAACCACCGCCGGCTAAAAATATCGCGTATTATTTTGACGGAAGTAACATACAACAATACAACAAAGAAAAGAAAAACATGGACGAAATACCGAGGTTAAATCAAGGAGACTATATGGCACATACAAGTAAATCCCTACAACCGAAATTTGCAGATAAACATAAGTATAAAAGTCAAATGGAAGGGTGTGATCAAAGCACGATGGTTAAATCGAAGAGTTGTAGCTTTGAAGTTGTCTTAGAACCAGCGTCTAAACCAAATCCCTTGAAAAATCTAATGGAGAAAAGAAATTCTCACGTAAAGAAGAACCTAGAGAAATTTGAAGATCAAATTAAAAAAAATACTCAAAGTAAAGTTAATAAGAATCAATTTAACAAAGAGAAAGCAAATGTTGCAAAATATAACAATGCAACAAAGAGCCTTGAAAGGGATTCGGGACAGAAGAATAACAACGTTAAAATAACGATGGAGTTCGTGCCCCATAAACCTCCTAAACCTATTAAACGAACATCATCTATTAAACTTAACAATAGGTTAAAAGCTGGCTTAGACAAATCATCACTCAGTTCTTCCATATCCTCACAATACAAAGCCAAACTAGACGGCTTGCATAATAAAAATTTCATTTCTAACAGAAAACAAGAAGACAAAAATTCTAATTTGGAAGAAGGACCGGATAATTCCGAGAAAACATTTGATGTTTTCGTCAAAGAAAAAGATGTAAATGAAAATAGATCTGAAATCCAATTGGACAGCCTTGAAGTGTATGCAATGCAAAGAATCGAAAGAATGAAACATGTAAGCATGGACTCGTTAGATGTTATCGAAGATAGTCATGATTTCGCGAAAGATTCGCTTGACTATTACGCAGAACAAGAGAATAAATACTATAGCAAGTCGCTTAAAGATCAAAAGAATTTTAAATACGGCAAAAATGATTTAGATATGCCTTGTCACAGCCGTCAAAACGTCGAATCCAAAGAAAACATTGCACCGGAAGAGAGTGATGAAGTTAAAAAGTTTAAATACATCGAGCGCAAACTAGAAATAATTAACAAACTCGTCGAAATGGAAGAGCGCAAGATATTGCAGGAAAAAATACTTAAAGAATGGCGCATGAGACCTTTGAAAGCTAATATCAACGACGGTAAAGGTGTTGTCAAAGTTTTATCACGAAAATTTGAAAAATTAGCAACAAAACAGAGCACTGTCCCAAATTTTGCATCCTTGACACTTGAGGAAGTCGACACCGACACCGACAATTCCGATCAGAAAGAAATAAAACGCAATTTGAGTCTTCCGGACATACTCGATACGGATCAAATCGGTTTGACGGTTGAGGGCGTTGATGTATCCAACGAAGCTGGAAATGAGAACATAGAACAAGAGATACCCGAACAGGAGACGCAACTGAATAACACATTTCAAAACATTATAAAACCACAAAAAACATTACCCCAAAGGGTTTACAACGAAATGGTTATACCGAAAACGGATGTACATTTAGATAGTGAGAATTACGAATCGTCAACCACCAGTTCGAGCTGCACCAATTCGCCCAAGAGAATGACTTTTTACGGTTTTAATAGACCAAAGACTCCGTTCAGAAGGATAATCCGTGTTCCAGCACCGAGACTGTATATGGATAACCAGTACATTGCGTCATCAAATCGAATAAGACCGGTTTTAAATTCAGGGAATGTCGTAAGGGGTGTAGTTCGGAAGTTGCCCATAGCCCACGCTCCAGTGCTACCGTCGAAATTTAACCCAACAGGTTGGATTCGCATGAACTTTATGTCGTGGCGATCCTTATGATTTGCGCTTTTTGTTCTAGATTTTTCTTTGGTCTTATGATCCCTATTGTATAGATGTTTTTAGGATAAGCTTTAGGTAATTTGTGATTTTTTGTGAGGAGTTAATTAATATTATATATATTATATATGTCTATTTTGTAACGAGTTTGGCGTCACAACATGTCACAAATCATTGCTTCGATTATTTTTGCGATGTCGGCATGTACTGTTTGATTTATGATTTTCGTTGCGACGATGCACGTTTTTGATAAGTTATTTCGCTTTATTTGTTACTTTCTAAATTGGGTCAAACGTTGGAATGATGATTATTGTTTTAATAGATAACTTTTATGTAAAAAAATCTACCAATATTTGAACAAACGTTTGACTAAATTGTTAGCATTGCATGATTACAAATTGATCGATGTGACAGCGCGTAACCATCTGTCACCTTCCGAGCCCGAAGAGACGGGAATGAGACGTGCGATATCGCTGTCGGACCTCGCAGCCAAACCCGTGCCAGCGCCTAGAACACCACAAGGTTGGTAGCTCAGTGGTGGTACACGGTGGCGGTAGATGGTCGAGTGGTGCTTGACGTTTGGTAGTTGGTGAAGTGATTTGTATTTTGTTCACATATACACTTTGTATAATTGTTTTTGTTTTTTTTTCATGGTGGTGGTAATTAAACATAGCTAACATTTTCATGTTATCAAACGACAGGGTATTTTTTTTAAAATATAATCATCACTAAGCACGATAGTATAACTTTGTATGTATTATTCATTGTTATTATATAAATATCAGTCTATCCTATTCCAGCCACAGGAGAAGTAAAGACAAATAAACGACTGTGACCTTGAATTGACGCGATATCTTTGGTTGAGATAAAATAATCTATGATATTCACTATGGACTCCCGAAATATGTGTTGTTATCGGATACAACAGAATAGTTTGTAGTTCATAATTCAGTTAGCAATTAGCGAATAGCATGGAATATGTAAATAAAAGTTTTATGTCTACTTCTTCTGAGATTGGAATAGTTTATACCAGGGTAGCAGAAAGTCTCCGGTGTTACTTTCCATTTCTTCTTCATCTGATCATTTTTAAGTCTCATTAATCATAATTCATTTCACTGTTAACTCTGTATGTTTTCGTCTTTAATCTTTAATGTATATAAAAGGCATTCCATGTTGCTCTAGTTTATTTTGTTAATTATATTTTAGATTAAGTTATAACTAATGTTAATTAAATTGTTACTTAAGTTATTTTCTCACAAATCAACTCAAATCTGGTGGGTATTATTGATATTTTATAAATATAATAAATTTTCTTACATAAGAAAATGATATAGGTAGATTATATCTTAAATAACTCAAATATATACATGTATGCATAGCGGTTTGAAGGTCAAAATGTTGAACACTTGGGCTATTGAGTCCTCTAAATATTTTACATTGGTGGTCTCCACGTCCCCTTGTGGCTTTGTGCCCGTTTAAGTTGGTCACCACCCAGTCATTATTTACTCTCAACCTGTCATAACCTTCTCTTCAAAAGGGAGAGGAGGCTTTAGCCCAGAAGTGGGACATTAACAGGCTGTTACTGTACTGTCATATATCGACACTGTAACAGTCTGTGATCCGGTTTTAAAGGGGAATTAGACAGTGTAAATATAAATAGTAGGGGGATTATTTATGAAACATTGTCACCTTGGATCCCACACTTACGTCACATTGTCATTTACTTCTGAAAGTGTCATAGAAGGCGACCACTTACCATCGTTGTTAAGAAGAGATGTATATATGTATATATTTAAATATGTAGTGTGTATTCACCCCTGTCGTTCATAAAACATAATCGACAGTTGTAGGAATCGATTTTAAACGATAATTTCCGACAGCCCCGTCGAAACCGACGCAGCAACCGAACGCGAACACGACCAAGTCGCCGAGCGGGTTCGCCCGGCCGGCGCCGCGCTACGGCAACAAGTCCAACATGACGAGGAGCTCGAGTGTCGGCGTGTTGAACAATCAGGTGACTTGTGTACTGTGTAATATGTTTTCGTTTCATTCAGTTCTCAGATAGCAACAGCCTGTTAACGACCCACTGCTGGGCTAAGGCCTCTTCTCCCTTTTGAGGAGAAGGTTTGGAGCTTATTCCACTACGCTGCTCCAATGCTGGTTGGTAGAATACACATGTGGCAGAATTTCAATGAAATTAGACACATGCAAGTTTCCTCACGATGTTTTCCTTCACCGTCAAGCACGAGATGAATTATAAACACAAATTAAACACATGAAAATTCAGTGGTGCTTGCCCGGGTTTGAACCCACTAGGCCATCTCGGCTCTCACTTTCACATTCACTTCTCATGCTTTATTAAAAATAAGGCTCATACTGTGCAGGATAATATGAATGATGGAAGAGCTTGGAGTTAGTATTCGTTGATGTTCATACAGGATATATTATTATGTATTATATTTTTTGAGTGTTAAAAAGAGTAACTTCTCGTCGGTTATTCTCGGTAGAATCTACATTCCGAATCGTTTGTAGCTTTATATTAAAATTAAATTGAAGATTCAAGAGTGCTTTTGAGAGTTTATTTGAATTAAGTATATCTTGATTTTGACTTTATGCGTTATTTATGTCGAGAGTTAAATGCCTTATTGGTCTTGTGGCTGTATTTTTTAAAATATTGGTTTAGAGTAATATAAGCTGTCTAGAGTTTAGCAGCTGATATATATAATTTTCAGTATGAAAAATGAAGTACTTGAAGGCCACGGAAAACACGTAAAGTCGCTGGTCCGGCGCTCAATCCTACAATTCATATTTTATAATATAATCAATGACCATCCACAGAGCGATTCCGAATCAGACCCTCAGCCCCCCCGCCAGCAACCCAACCGTTCTCAAGGACTGATGCGACCCACCATATCGTCAGCTAACAAGGCTGCCGCCAACACAGCGAGACGTCGAGGCCTGGCGAACAATTACGGCGCAGGTATTTATACATATATAGTACAATCATGTAATAGAGGGAATTTGCTCTAGCTTTGGCATAACTTTTTTCATAAGTTTAACTAAAATTGAAAGGTATATGAAGTAACATGGGTGACATCTATTGATCCAGTCAGTATTGGCCGTTTTGAAATGGTTTTCGAAGTAGTAAAAAACTAATTTTGGTGGAAAAATAATCTCTAATTGAAATATAAATCTGTCGATTGATTATTGGAATATCTTACTACGTATCTGGATACAAAATATTCTGAATTAAAATGAATTAAACGATACAAAAAATTAGGTTTGGTGAGAAATATTTTTAAATTCGAGCGTATATTCATATTATATTAAGCCCGAACTGGCTGTTGCCAAAAATCTGCCCCACTGTGGGCATCGACGACGACGACTGAACAGTTGCAGAACGATAGGACGACCATGTATATACATACCGGATATCACAACCGAGATTTAATAGCCTAGTTGGTTATTTTGGTCTATAAAATCCTATCCAATAGGTAAACAAATCTAGAAAAGACGACCACCATTGTGCCTAAGAGGCCCTGGCCTTTCAATTCGAGAGCAATCGACTAGAAAACACCTGGATAATGAGGAACGCCTCGAAGCTTTAAACTGCCGTCGGCCAATCAGAAAGCGCTCCATTGGAATCCATTTCCATCTCCATTTAAAGCTTGATAGGGAATTCCTAATCCAACTGATCATTGTTTAAAAATTTTGGAGCAATATATTCCTATTCGCTCATCCATTTCAAATGTCCCCTCGCTGATTATGCCTATCGATACAGCCATTAGCCAAAGTCTAGCCAATATAAAATTATCTGCACATTAATTTGATTAATAAAATTATTATAAGTATTTAAATAGATTAAATTATCCAAATAACTTAAACAGTCCTAATATTTAGATGGCTTGCCATAACTTGAATTAATTTACACGATGTAACTGATACCCGATTTTCTGATTTATCGTCAACCTGCATTGGAGTAGCCTGCATATGGGTCACCTGATGCTACGTGGTCACCAACGCTCATAGACGTTGGCATTGTAAGAAATGTTAACCATCGCTTACATTGCCAATGCGCCAACAACCTTGGGAATTCAAAAGTTATGTCTCTTGTGCCTGTAATTACCCAGCAGGTGAAGTTTACCCAGCAATCAGACTATTACAACTTACAATTTCAAAAACTTAATTGACAATTATTTTGAACCATTAATTATTTATTTTTTTATATACGTATACATGTTTCATTGAGTGATTTAAAACCTTTCTTTCACCTTTACTGTATGCATCGCTTTATATTGTTTTAAACGATGACTTAGTCGGTAAAATTGTACATAAATAGTTCCAAGTTTGAAAAGTTAAAATTGTTTGTCAATGTTGGTAATTTCTAAACCAGTCCGGCTTGCTTATCGATCCATGAATATGCTTGTAAAATGCGGTATCAGTTACACCACGAAACTAACCGCACGCGGAGCGCACGCGTCCGTAGTCCGTAACACGCACAGAATAGAGGCTGTTTCAGCTCGCTCCGAGTCCAGCTCCGAGGCCGAGGACGCGCAGCGCCCGCGGGCCGCCTCCGTGGACCGCGCGCCGCGCCGCATCGGTGAGTTCGGTAAATACCTGAGCCGGCACCGGATACGACTTACGTTACTCCTTCCGACATTACTCATCATGGTTTTTAATGTTTACAACCGTGGTGGTCCCACCAAATCACCCAGTCACGATTACTGACACTAAGGGATATACTAATCCGGGTTAGAAGAATAGCTGAGGTGGTAACGATGAGATGTGTGTCAGGTCGCAGCGGCAGCGAGCGCGATATATCGGCGAAGGCGCGCGAGGTGACGGCGCGACTCTCCGCCAACCCGAGGCCGCGGCCCAAGGACGCGCCGGGGGATGCCAACTGTATGTATATCTCCAAGAGCGACATAATGTATTGGGTATACAGTATATTGTTGTTCAGAACCCAAGCTACCTCTATATCTGCCATATTATATATGTATATATGTCTCTGTATCTCATATGTCTGTGTCTGTTCGGTGCATTCATCGTGATAAGCAACAATCAGACAGAGTTGCATTCGCATTTATTGTATTTTATATCGGCGGGATTTTCAACTCAACCAGCCCTATCATAGAGTACAAGTTTGCATAGCACACACCAGCACAATAAAAGAAATAGCTTACAGTATTGGCAAATACGTGCAAAGACGTATAGTATCAGAACATTTTCTAGTAAATAATAATAATATCCTGGGACATCATTCACACACGGCCATCTGATCCCAAACTAAGCTGAGCTTGTACGATGGAAACCAGACAACTGATATACTACATACACTACTTTTCTTTTGTAAATACATACTTATATAGATAATTACACCCAGACTCAGGACTAACAGACATGTTCATGCACACAAATGTCTGTCCTGGGTGGGAATCGAACCCACAACCTTCTGCGTGAAAGGCAAGTATCTAGCAACCACGCCAACCTGCAATATCATTTGACAGAAATAAACGGTTAAACGGAGAATAAACCTGGTTTGTAACTCCTCTTATATGATTCTAAGAAGGTTAATCATATAATACTATTATTCTCTAACTGATATAATAAATAATTTGTATCAAAGCTACTGGATTACCAAGTGTTTCCCCCAGCAGTATCCTCGTCGCAGCTGTGCTCGGCGCTGACGGAACAGCTGACGAGAACGGCCAGCAAGGTGGTACAGTTGTACAGATCGCTGCAGCGGGAGCCGGACTGCGCCGCTGACATAAGCGGTGAGCCATGCTTATATAAATATTTAGCTATAGAAGCTCCACGGCTGACGAGTTGTTCAGCGATGTGAAAGTTTTCGCTTTGGTCCTTGGTATATAATTGTATAAATGCATTAAAATGTATGTATCGAAACATACATACATACTTCGATAAATACATTCGTTTAGGTTGCTATAGCTTATTTATTATATATACAGTCCACTTGATTTTTAAATAAATTGTAAAAAAAAAGTAATGCAATGTAATTTAAAAATGAAACCTACAAATAATAAACAACCATATCACTAAGAGCAATAACCACACCCACTTCCCGCTCAGCGTATAACTGCGCACTAAAGAAATATTAGCAACTTTTGCATTCTGTCAACATTGCCCATTCCAGGTTTTCCAAACGGTTACTATTATATGAGAAGAATTGTATAATTCGGACGCGAGATATTATGATGTAATGAAATTTATAATATCGGTGTAATTATTGATTTAATTTCTGTTTCTAGGTCTCGAAGCAGCGATACTCGAGACACAAAAAGTCCTTCGAAGTGCGGTAACCGTGCAGAACGGTTCAGAAGGCGACTGCGCACTAGCCGTCGACTCCGCTCGGCAGAGACTCGACCATCTCGTGGCCAAAGGTACGAAGAGTCTTATGTATTTCGATTTCAGCTAATCTTATCTAATATATACTAGATAATCCGTATGTCAGATGTAGGATTTTACGGTGAAACCGTAGAATGTTCTAGAACATAACCATTTTACTCATACGTATATACTTCCATATTTTTTCTACTTGATTACGGGCAAGGCGGAACATCCTCAGTGTTGCATTACACGCCGCCGCTTATAATACCTTGAGGTTTATAGTGCAAGCTCTGGGTTGGGTACGGCACACGAACTCTCCGAACTAAACATTAGAACCGCATTTATTATCAGAAAATTATGACGCGATACCATTACTTTATCACTAATTTTGAATATTTTTACATTTTTTTTATTTAATGTCATTTCTTAGTGTATGTGAGTTAAAGTTTCAAGTCATCGAATTAATTGGGCTGATATTTAGCACACTTTGTGCTATATTAAATTATATATTAAAAATGGCAGCCCCAAATGTAATATTTATTGAATGCTAAATTATTTCAGAATCCACAGCAGCAGGTAACCCGGCGATGTCTCTCATCGAGCAGTATTCGGATATTCTGCTAAACATGATGCAGAGCAAAATGGTCAACCAGTTCTCGCAGAGCCCTCAGAGTCTACCCCCCACCCCCCGGGATCAAGACAGCTAGTGCACGTGATTAATGTGACCCCTTGTGTTAGTTTTGTGATAACCGTGCATATTCGAATGTAATATGCTCAGCGGTTAATACTATTATATGTGTTTTGAAATGAAACTGTAATACAACATGCTGATTTTGTCAGTTAATAATGGAAGATACGTGGTATGTGTGTGTTTTTTTTAAATGTTAATGACATTCCATCTCGAGAACTTGATGTTTTAATTGATGTTTAAGTGATGATGTGATGTGTTGCCAGTTTCGATGTTAACGTTCTTGTATAATTCGACACTTTTTTATTTTTAAATTTTAAATTGAGCAACAGTTCGCAACTAAAGCGTATTTGTTATCTGTTATGTGATGTCGTATTGGAGTTTAAAAAATAAGTGAAAAATTATGGCTTTGATTAATATTTCTTTTTTTAAATAGCTTTGTTTTGAGATCCATTACTTGTTTTTTTTTTATATTTCGTAGACTCAAATTAAAATAAGTATCTAATCTATTTTATCGCGAAATAATGCGAAACTAACTCTATACTTGCTAATTAAATTTGTAATCAATGAATACAGTATTACTTCAAATGATACATAACACGTTGTATTTATTACTAATTATCAATATATAAATAACTTGTGATGATAATTTTCACAATAAACTGACCTCTAAATATTAAAGAAGCCTAGACGCATTTATTTTTCTTTTTTAAAAGTGCATTCCAATGATTAAATTTATGGGATGTAACGAAAACGATAAATTTTGATGTGAAAACTAGTGAAATTAAATGAAAAGTATGCGACCGTTTTGTTTAAATAAATCGATTTTAAGTTCTTGTCTTGTTTATACTTATCTGTCTCGCTTATGGTGTATCTATCTATCTTTTAATTCTATGAAAAGATTTTCAAAAAAATCTTGAAAAATGCTCCGCTGTTGTTGTTATCTGTAGAAAGATATTATATTTTATCATTATTAAGAAGCAAAATGGTCGTATTTCAACAAAAACACGACGAAGGTTTAAATGTGTGTAGTCAATTCGGTGTATTTTATGTTATATGGTTTTGTATGACCTTGAGATTTTATAATTTAAAAAAAAAACCTTATCTCTTATATCTCAAGGTTTATTTGATAAAATCACAAGTAAATATAACTATGGAAATAAGAAATAATTTCGCGAGTAGTTTTATAGAAATTTAAAGCTGAAATTATAAATTATACATAAATAAATTAGTTCAAAATCCGTGTATATGTTACAGCTGTGACGTAACTTAAGAATCAAAAGTAATATTGCCAAGTTGTAAATGTACTGTCATATATATTTGAATAATTGATGGATTTTTTTTTCGGCTAATATTTCTCGTTAAATACAGTCTCAACAAGTTAGCACTTGAAAAGTGCTGCTTTACATCTTTATAAAACTAACTACTAGGTTCTCCTAGTTCCACTTATTAATGTATAGTCTGTATAATTTCAGTTCAAATTTTGAATTTAAATATAGATACATGAGAATAACGTCCACAAGTCAGCTGTAATTTTAGTGTTAAGGTCCCGTTACGTCACAATTTTCATTATTATATTATAACTGACACGTATAATATCTCTCGGTTAATGCCTCTCTTTCCACGTGGTTTTAAAATAGTGTCAAATTTACAGATGTCAATTTGACACCTGTCAAAATGAATACTTTATTAACATTCTCTTCTGACATAGCGTTGTGTGATTGATAAATTGATCCGTGCTTCGTATATAACAAAATATAATAAAATACATCTATAAATGTGTCGCCTCTGTAATCTTTCTCTAAAAACTAAATATATTATATAACAAAATAAAACTGTATTACTGGATGTGAAAAAAAAGTTCCATAGTAGTAACACCTTTGGATATTTGTTACTTCTTAAAATTCCCGCCGTTATCCTCCTATGCCATTTTATGTATAAATAATATAGTCCAATATTGCAATTTTAATTATATGTAAATTTTAAAAATGCCTTCAACATTTTTTTTTTAATTTATTTAAAAATTACTTATACTTCATTTTATTATCAAAGAACTTTGCTAAAATTCTATTTTATTTATTTATTTTGACAGTAAATTAGTCAGATACAAGAAAGAGACAGCATGAGAGATTTTTATTACGGAGTTTTAATATATCATGATCATATTTAAGAGAAAATGATATCATCAATCGAATCACATGAGCTTATTTTAAATAAAAAGAATTTTCACTTGTCCGTCCATCTGTAAAATGATGTGACGAGTCAATTCGTAACGAGATGATTCGGTTGAATTAATTTTGCATCACACTTGAACCAATAATAATTTTCAAAGGATTCTATTTAGCTCAGTTACGTCATTAGCAGTTAATATAGTGGCAACACTTTATATATATAAGCTCATTAATATAGCATTCAGCGTTCTTTTAAAGCCATTAATATAATATGATAAAAGTCATTATTTTCAAATATTCAGTTTTGTTTTAATATATGGTTTTGAAATAAACATTAGCGGTTTTAGTTATAAATGTCGTTTAGCGGCTATTTAGTTAAACACAAACCTCTCTTTCTATCATTTTTGATTTGACATTAGAAAGAAAAAGACACAGCATTGTTTATCTAATCACTCGCTAAGCAGCATTTATATGTAAGACTAGATTTTTTTTTCCTATATAGTATGTCCTTTTGTTATCGTTTGTTATTGTAAATTGTATTGTATTCGTGCGTGCGCTATGCAGAATTAATTTAACCTTTTTGGTTTTTGGACTTGATCGTAGGCAGTAAACTTTGGGAACTGTCAATTGTAAAATAGTTGTAAGTTGTTGTCAACACATGTCGGTGATAAAAATGAAAATTGGTTCAACGTTGTGGTAATTGCAATCAGTTGCAAATACATAAAGTGATTGATGAAACTAGGGTCGACACACGTCTTTATATTTATAATAATATTGTCTATAGCCTATTTCAACCGCAGGAGGAGTAAAGACAAACGACCTTGACATTGACAGTGATATCTTGTATAATCTATGGTATTCTTTATAGATTCGTAAAAAAAATGCACGAATTATAAGTGGATACAAGTAGAGTATTTATCAAGAACGTTTCCTAGTGCATAATATAGCAGAGCTATTAGCGAATCGCAATGAAAATCTGAAGTTTGTTTATTTCTACTTCTGCGATTGGAATATATATATATATAAAAAAATATCTTAGTTTGAAAAATATGTGAATTGTATTAAATAGATAGCTACTTTTAAGTTTCTCTTCTCTACCTTATTGATTTTCTAATTTAAACTCTATTATTATATAAAATAGATTGAGTTTTGTGTATATGTTAATATAAATTATTGACAGTTCTCATTGGCAACTATCTTGTAATAGATATGAGAAGTCTGTGGATATGATAGCGTTGTAGATATTTTTTTTTATTATTATTTAATGTTCAAAATTGTAATGCCATTTACGAAAAAGACTAATGTTATAAAATATAAATAATAAATATGTACATGATATTACACAATAATTATTGATGGAATTTTTTGTTTTTTTCTTTTATTTGTTTTTTTTTTTACTTTATTTGTATATATATAATATGCACTAACCTTTATGGCTTATTATCTAATCTTGATGTTAATTTTAGAATTATTATTATTAATTTATATAATAGATATTATTGCTATTGTATATATGTTTTTTCTATTAACATGGAATGAGTGTGATTTTATGTGGAATTGATAACATTTTTCAAGGATTTGCGATTAACATAATGTATGTTTATTTATTATTATATAAACAGCTTGTCAGGGATTATATTGACTTATGTATAACATAGTAAAGAAAATAATTTTGAGAAATTATTTGTAAAACTAACCTATATCACATCTGTAGAATTAACAAAGAGGCTCCGGCTCCTCGTTCAATCGCTGGTGTGGATATAGTCTTACAAATGCGTTGCTTTTTTCAATATTTTAAACGAGCCATCGCTTTGTAGTATTATTTATAAAGCACTGGCCACATAAGTGTTATATCGACTGATTGAATACTTTGTTGTTGTTATTTCGCTCAGTTTTAGTCGGTAACTTAGAAAAAAACACATTACATTAGAGTTGCTTAGTTGCGTTGTTAATTCATTGTTAAAAAATAATTGTAACGCTACGGCCTCGCTTTATACAGCCAATGAATTCTCATGTAATTGCTAAATCAGATGTGACACTAGCTTTTAAACAAATAACTAAAGAAACTATTATTATTTAATAAATAAAAAAGAATTGAGGAGGGATTTGAATATAATAAACGGAATTCACATTAATAATATATATATTATTATTTATTGCACATTGCTCTGTATATAAGCTTATTTACTTACACTATCTTAACATTTGGTTGAATACAATAAAGATTATTATCGCTTAACAAAATTTTACACATATGTATATATGATTATATATATTATGTAATCTAAATGTTTATGTAACCCTTATTATATATGTTTCTATCAATCAGAGGTTTAAAATAACACAAGAGTATTTGTATATAAAGACTTCGATGTTAAGCGAGTAAGCCGATCATAATTTGTTTCTTTTATAGAACAAATAGCAACGAGAGTATGCTAGTTCTTAGCATGCTCTTTGATCAAACATCTCTATTTAGGTAAAAGAGACGAAGCATCGTTCAACCACTGTTTTGGTGACATTATGTTGTTTTTATTATTAAATTGCTTTTTTTTTTAAACTTTGGCAATTATTTTCGTGTAAGCTAAGAACTATAAATATCAATAATCATCTCGATTTTACTGATGCAACTTTCAACAGCTGTTTTACATTTTTTCATATTTAATTTGTTACAGTTGCCGCCAAAATAAATAAAATTTTACTATTTGGTTCAGGCAAGCTTTATTATTAGAAATTGACAATTTATAGAATAAATAAACGAGTTATTAAGTGATAATAATTTATATTGTTTATTTAAATCTTTTTTTTTTTTATAAAATGACACTTGTTTAAAGATGCCTACTAATATTTATGTCATCCGCCATTTTATCGACACAATGGCGGGAAATTATTTTGGTATTTTGTAGACGTTTCAGAGTTTTGTTAAAACCATTATCTTTTATAAAATTATGCATTTATTTATTAGGTCATGATATTTTTCTAAAAGTTTAATCTTGTAGTTGTTGTAATAATTATAATAAATCAACACCATAATTGTTTTTTTTTACTACTTTGAAATGACATACATGTAACACTGTTCTAATATATGTATAATAATTAAAAAAATATTTTTATTAAAATAATAATTTTTCATGTAAAATCTTACAATCGCTTTGAAGTAAATTTGAATGTAGATTATCTTATTAAATTTACGGTCTTACGGTCTTAGCAGCTGTTTAGTTGAACACAGATTTATCTCTCTCTGCCATTATTGATTTCACATTCGAAAGAGAAAGACGGCATTGCTTAACTAAGCAACGTTTATAAGTAAGATTTTATTTACTATCACCACTAACTGTTATTGATTAGTATCCTAATAACATCCGACTGCTGCCTGCCTCGATGGTTTAGTGGGCAAAGGTATAAGTCCGCAGATCCCGGCTATAAACTTCAGATGGTGCCAAACCCAGTAAAAAGTTGTCGAGTTTTTCTGTCGAAAAATTCTCAGTAGCAGATCGGAAGTTAGTGTACATTTCCGTTTTTTTTTAAAGTATTTTTTTTTTTTTATATTTAGTTATATATTGAAACAGTGTTATAAAGTTTTTTTTATATAATTATTAATAACTGTTTAATGGCATTAGTTTTAGGTGATGTAGTTTTCTAATTACTCGACTTATTTAACCTGCTATGAGAAGGGCTCGTTTCGTCGTTACGCCATGTACAGATTAGTGTAAGATGAACATTTTTGATATAAATTAAAACATCGAGAAAATTACTGTTGTTTTATTATTTTATAAGCAACCAAAGCGACGTGAGTTAATTTAAAAAGGAAAAAAAAAACATGAAAATACACAGGTAGTATATTTCATTTGGTTTAGATCATTTTTTAATCAGGTACGTGGTCACTACTGCCCTTAGACGTTGGCACTCTTATAAAACATGATCACTACATTGCCAATGCGCCACCAACCTTGGAAATTAAAATGTTATGTCCCTTATACCTGTAATTACACTGGCTTACCCTTCAAACCGGAATACAACAATTCTAAGTATTGCTGTTTGGCGGTAGAATTTGTGAAGAGGGAGACTAAGTGATCTTGTTGTTACATACTGAGTATTAATTGTTCAATATTTATTCTAGATCGTATATTTTTAATATATTGCATATTTTAGGTCTATCAATAGCTTTTTAACACGAAAATTTTTAGTGAAGTAGTTTTTGCATGATGTTTGGAAAAGCAATTTATAATTTTAAAACAATAAATAGACTTGGGTATAGTTTGTTCTATTAGGTATTTTTCATTTCAGCTGTCTTCTCTTGAATGGTGTTTCGATACGATAACCTCTTAAATATACCAGTTCTAAGTAGAAAATCAATAACGGGACGTCTCACTTCTCGCTGCCTTTGAGCTGATCGAACTTCTGTGAATGAATTATACATACATATTATAAGCAAAAAATGCGTTGACAAAATTTTAACAACAATAATTTTGCTATTTAAAAATCAATCAAAACAGTAACTTTTTTATAATATTCCAGATTAAATAATTATGTTTATTGAATAGGAACTAAGAAATTGTATAATAGAAATTATAAGCATCTCCATAACAGCCTGTGAATGTCTCACCGCTAGGCTAAAGGCCTCCTCTCCCTTTTTGAGGAGGTTTGGAGCAAATTCTACATGATTGTAATGTTCAATATTTTCAGACGTAAATAGGTCTATTGTTTTAATTTTTATATTTACAGTTAAACGTAACGAGATGAATGGATGGATGCTACGATTATATACTTGTTAAGTAACTTACTTATTTCTTTTAAAGGTTTCGTTGATGTTTGAGGACCAAATTCGTATAGGATTTGGAGATCGGCGTGGTTGCCGAAACGAAATCCAAATCCTACGCGATGATCGTTACCTGAATAAAAAAATGGTGTGAATGGTGTAAGTCGAATGCCATCACGCTCGAAATCTTACGCTTACTCGTCTGACGCTCGAAGTCTCAGTTACTCTCGAGTGCTAAGATGTTAACACATCAAAAACTTATGTGCTGAGGTTTTCTAGACAAACCGTTACTATTAGCGCCTTATGGAATAACATAGCAATACGTTTTTTAAAATTTATAACAAGCAGTATGGTGCGTCTTTAATTAGTTATTAGTTAAAGGTCCATTGTTACCTTTAAAAATCCTTGGAGCAAAACCGTAGTACGCAGTGAAGCCCATCGCTACATCCTCAGGAACGATAAAGAAAAAGCAACTGGATTGGGAGCCTGGAATTGAAATCGGTAATTAAGCTTCCTGGACATTTCACGATGTTTCAACGATATTCTGGATACCTATCCTTTAAGTTAAGTTATCAAATGTCTTTAAATCTATGTATTAAAAAGTAATTTAAGCTTTGATATGGTGTTCACCGGAAGGTCTCCCGCTCGCTAGGGAAGTTTCAGTCCAGCATATATTTCGCATAGCGCCCCCATTCCGATAGCCTCCTAATCTGAAGGATAAGGATGTTCGTCTCTCTGAAGTCTCCTATGGGTTTTCCTTATCTCGGTTGCGTTTTAATATTCGGCCTAAGTGGTGACCACCACGTCACCAGTATGGCGTGCCGCTTTACACAATTACCTAACACAAAAGCCGCATGCATGAGATTTTGCACCGCACATTCTGGATTTGTACAAAAATGTCAGTCACAAAATTAAATTCCACCAGTGACAGACCTATTGAGACATCATCTCTTCATTTAGTTACTGAAAATATTGGTCAACATAAAAATAATAATTAATGGCAAACGGCCGCATATGAACACAATCAATGTTAGAAATATAACCCAATTCTCACACCAATAACCTTAACTTAGCCTACTTGTAAGTATCGTATCAAATTGAAACTTATATGTAACTATAATCTGATACCACAACAGCGGAGGCAGATGCTTGAAGAAGCAAATCAACCTCGAGCGTTATAGTCATTTAATTTATTATAGCTAATCCCATAAAATGACAAAATCTTGATTTATATATACATATGTACTAATATTATAAACGAAAGTAACTCTGTCCGTCTTTTACGCTTTCATGGCTAAACTACTGAATTTGATGAAATTTTGTATAAAGCAATAACCCTAAGAAAGGACATAGACTAATTTTCATTCGTAACACCTACCCTCTACCTCTATCACACGAGCGAAGCCGCGTTCGATAACATTTATTATATACTTTTCCGTTATTGCGTAACAAAACAAATATTTAATTGTCTTAAACTGTCCGTATGTCAATTGTTTAAGCAAATAAAACGAGAAATTATGACAACGACAAACTAACATGGCACTTTCACATTAGGAGATTCCTTGATCCATACAACGGCATTGTTAAAAAAAAACACGCGCGCTAATTTAAAACCGCCATTTTGTTGGCGGACAGAAAGTTAAAGTAATTAATTCATTATTGGCGCGACTTGTGATTTGTTGAATATGTTCAATTGTGTTATTTGGATTTTTAAGAGATTCACATCAATTTGTATGATTTGATGTTCTATTTTTAAAAATATCAATTCGATGTTTTTATAAAAGTAGGTTTACTTCTGGATGCTTAATATATATTATTATCTAAAATAAATAACAATATGATTAAACTTAAGCAATTGAAATAAACAATGTACTAATAAAGCAATTCAAGTTATAAAAAATGTAAATGAACCCGAGCGAAGCGAATGTATGTTTAGTGTTTAAAGTTTAAACGAACGAACACCGAAGAGTTTTTGTACACAATTTTTACTTTGTGTAATCGTTGGTTACTCCACGTGAGGCCTTGACACGCTAACATGTGCATAAACGCGCCTTGTAAGTATTGTTTTTTTTTTTAATTTCGGTCAAATGTTTACGTAGTAAGAACCAGGACGTGAAAAATATTTAAAAAGGTTTTTTGAACGTTCACCATAAAACGAATTTTATAGTTTTATAATGGCTTCTATATGTGTATATATTTATAATCGTCTCGATGTGAAGGTTCCTGGCCCAAGCATAAAATAAAGATACAAGAATTTTACCTTGGTTGTTTGTTCTTATTCATAAACGTTTATTGAAGACCCTTATTCTACCCGGGCGAAGCTGGGACGGGTAGCCAGTTGTCGATAAATAAAATACAACTACAAACTAAAATATTAATGAAGTTCTCTTGAACAACTTACGACCTTTTTTCTGTACAATGTATTTTCTGCATAATATATTGTATTGCTATTAGCTCTACTGTTCTCAGGCAGGTCAGTGATCAGGCCTGTGCTATCAATGGATTACTGTGTTATCCATCCACAAATGTAGCCAACGTCCATACCATTGAATACACCGGTTGTCGTCTGATCACCGAATTCAAATGGTTTTTTTTTCTATATTGTATTGCTTTTCGCCCTACTGGCCTTGAAAACGCTACAGGTTGATGGAATGAGTACTAAGACAGCTGAGAAAAGGGAGCCCACGGAGTGGCACATTGTGACAAGTTTCCTAAAGGTGATATAGGAAGTTGTCCTAATGGAGGCGCTATGCAGAGTGCGTGCGGTCGTCACGTTTATCGACGAGAATTACGGCTACTAGCGATCAATCTTAAAACTAGACATCTGCCCAGAAGATTATCATATTGTAGAGATTTTACTCCCTTACTCTCACAGATGATATCTCACATTACCTGAGATAAATCAGGGTCAAGATCTTTTTTGGATAAATTTCGAGGCAAAAACTATTGTGTGTGTTTTTGCCTCGTAATTTAAATTTATCCCGATCCAGCTCTGGATTCAAATACCTGGGACCTGGAGAACTGCAGCATTATATACTAGCAGCTACATCAGCGAGACAGGTCTGTTTCTTTGAATTAATTTCGACCAAGTTATAGCCAATGGCACAGGATACAAGCAATGGCCTTGGTTCTTTATAGTATATTGTCTTGTATCGCCAAAAATTTATCATAGAAAGATGCAATTAGTCTGTCATACAATCAACTCTTCAGAGAGATTCTTATTTTAATAAGAATTTAATAAAATATAAAACAAAATTTTATATGCTATTAAAATTTCTATTAAAATTTTCTTTTTGTGGCGATTGAAAGAATAAGGAGCACACGAGTAAACATATATACACATAAATTATTTTTAAAAATAGTATTATCAATTCAATTCATTCGATTGTCAATAATAATTAATCAAAATTGACAATTGAATGAATAAGGCACAAAGACGTGTAGTCGAGACACTCAAAGTTAATAAATGTATTTAAAAAAAAACTCCTAATTACAATAATTTTCAAACATCTAAATTATAAAGGGATAAGTGATATTAATTTATTCTTAATTAAACGATCAGATATACTAATTAAATATAATAAATAATAGATGAATACTCACACTCCAAAATCAAAATAACAACACAGATAAGAAATACAGATGTCATTTTTGACATTTAATTAGCGGTTTTTTCTGTCAAATGTTAAACATTAGCGGTCTGTCGGTTATGGGGGACAAACAAGGAATGATGTAAGAATTATTGTTAGGTTTTGCGAATAACCTAAGTAATATATTCCCACAGTAATTAAGAATAATCAACACATAATATATCACAAACAAAAGGTACCCATTTATCATGTTTTGCGATGTTTGAAGAACGGTTTGTCTTTGTCCGCGTGTGTAACTAACACTATTTATGTATTACTTATGTATTAATTAACTATAAAATAAAAAAAATAACTTATCAGCTTCTACAATGTAATAAATAAAAGTTGGGTTTAATTTTGTCTTTTTTTATAGATGGGAAGGCGGACGAGCATATGGGCCACCTGATGGTAAGTGGTCAACAACGCCCATAGATATTGGCATTGTAATAAATGTTAACCATCGCTTACATCACCAATGTGCTGGTGGCACATCTTGGGAACTAAGATGTTATGTCTCTTCAAACCGGAACACAACAATACCAAGTACTGCTGTTTTGCGGTAGAATATCTGATGAGTGAGTGGTACCTACCCAGACGAGCTCGCACAAATTAAAAAGACCACCTTTCGAGAGTAAATGGATTAAGACAGCTATGCAGCATATACATAGGTTCTCATATACAGTAAAATCAGCTAGGAGACGTTTTTCGGTTTGTCTACAACAATTGGTCAACAGATAAATATATAAACAGAGACTTTTATAATAAAATTCGGTTAAGTAACTTAAGAAGTACAAATCGGTTTGAAGGGTGAGTGAGCCAGTGTAACTACAGGTACGATTGACATAACATCTTCTCAGTTCGTTCGGCTTTCTAAGCAAGGGTTTATATTTCTTGCAACGCCAATATCTATGGGCGATGGTGATCACTTTCTATCATGTGGCCCAATTGCCCGTTCGCCTACCTATTTTATATATATTAAAGAAACTTGGTCTGGAACTATTCCGTAAATCCAGTGCAGGTTGGGGAATATATCAATTAGTAGAATGCCATCCGACATCATACTGTCTGCATCAGCACAGATGAATTATAAACAGTAATTAAAATCACAAAATCCAATCGCATACAAATTAATTAGTGTATCACATTCCTCATAAATTGTCATTTGTCACAGACATATTATATATGTGTGCATTCGTTTATATATATAATTCTGTACGTATGTATGTCACTGCACTCTTACGAAACGGCTGGACCGATTTTGATTAAAGTTTGTTTGTATGAAGGGACAATCTAAACCGTCCAGTGAGTAAGGGTTCTTCCTGTCAGCCTGTGTACGGTCAAGAGGTTAATGAAAATCTTATTTCACCCATAGGTATTCGGAACGGGTAGCTAGATATGTATAGTATATTATATTTTTTAACTAATATAGTCCCAATAGTTAAAACGCCAATACATTAGGCATGTTTTTTTAATTATTCAAATTGAATTCCAAATATCTTTCTAAATAGAGGCGGAAACGATTTCGATTTCAAAGCACCGAAAATATAGCGTTGCACTGTGTCAACATACGTTAAAAGTTATTAAACCCTGTGTAAGCTTTCTATGATAGTAGGAAAACATCCACCACTCCTGGTTTCACAAATATGAAAGTGGTGGTATTTGAAACGTAAAAAATAACAACTACAAACTATTGACAATTAAAAATATGTCGTATTACAATCAACTAAGAACGAAAATTAAACGATATTTGTATTCAACTTAAGTCAATACATCGTTTCGTTTATAGAGGTGAATGGAAACACACACATACAATACATACGGTATTGTAATTTAAAAGCAACCTTAAGTCAACGGAATAAAGTTGATGAAAATTAGTAATTATTTTTGCATTACAGACAAAACATTTTGAATTTCGTTCTCATGGAATCACTAATGACAAAAAGACCTATAGTATGAATCACGTCAAAAGAATGTGACCTTAATTCGTTACATAATACGGTTCTAATTTATACGTCGCTAATATTAGATAAATCCTTGTCGCAATAGTGAAAGTTGCTATCATATGGTTCTGCGGTCAGTTGACGGCAAAACCCGACGTTGACAGTTCGTTTATTTTTTTTTATCTGTGAAGTGTTGTGAAAATGATTTAAAAACTTAATGGTGCATGAATAATCAATATGGAAATTAAACTCGTTATTTTCTCGGCTCTGCTGTCCTTTGGTATGGTTCCTGTTATTTATTATTTGGGCTTTTTTAAATTCCCTAACTTTTTGACCCCAATGAATTTTTTTTTTACTGTATAAATGTTTACAAAATCAAATTAAGGATTTGAATTGTTAAGCGTCAATAGGTGAAGGCAAGTTACTTGAATGCCGAAACATTACTGTAATTATTTGCTACAAAGTTAACATATCATGACGGGAGTATTTTTTTTTTTTTATGAAAGCAAATAATAATTACTAAAATCAATTGATTAACTATGAATTATGATATATATAATTACATATTTGGAATATATATATATATATATTAATTAATTTATTTAATCTATTTTAAGCAATCAAATTTATTTTCGAAATAATACGATTTTCATATGTTAATCAATTTATTCTGTCTTTAAGATTCGTATAATAGGAACATATATGTGTTATCAAATTTTTTTTACTTAAATTCTCTATTAGAAATATTTATGATAGAATATGTTTTTTTATAAATAAAATATGAAATATCATCTTAATATTAATGCTTGTGCAGCAAATTTACGATACTTCGTCAATTTAAAGATGCAATAAAAAAATGAAATTTGTGAAAAGAATATATTCATAAACAACGGTTATAATCATTCTCGGTCGAAGGAATTCTTTCAAAGTCTTAATTGTGTCGTTAAACAGTAGAGCTTGTGTCGTTAAAATAATTGTGTCGTTAAATTTTCTATTGAAACAATTAATTATATAAGTATAATTAAAAACAGTAACCTGTTTAATATTTCGCGGAACATTTTAAATAACTTAATTACCACTGATTATGATAAATGATCGTAAATGGCCCTAATTGTTATTAAATAGTTTATTTAATTTAGATAATGTATATATCAATAAAATATTTTAAATAATTTTCATTTTTAAGAAGTGATTTCTTTCAGATTACTCGAAAAAGTTGTCCCCGTAGATTGTTGTCCCACTGCTGGGCCAAGGGCTAAGGGCTCTCTTCTTTATTCGTATATCAATATCAGCTAATATACATGTTGCATAATTCATTTTTTCATTTGTTGGTGATTACTTACCATCAGGTGGCCCCTCTCCTTACCTATTTCAATAAATATTTGTAATATCTTCAATAATAACTTTCTAAAATTACCCCATTTTACGTTAAGGCCATTGTGATCATCGGTGTATCCGCTATTACGGCGATTGTACTGTATTCATAATATAAAAAAAAAACTAAATATAATTATTATGGTACTTTTTGTATTAAATTTATTTATTTTTAATAAATATAAACTTTTATTAAGATATCAAAGTGACTGTCTTGCTCTGATAATATTTATTTAATTTTTGTTGTTGAGAACAGTTTTTGTTTGTTATACGCAATGATTTTAAGCGAAGATAGTTAGAATCAGGAAGTGCAAATGAATTTTCACGTGTCTTGTATATAATATTGTATATATATTTTGTCTTGTATATAACGGTTAAGTATCGTAAAGGAACATTGTTGAGTATTAATTGCGTAATCCACCAACTCACATTGGTGCAACGTGGTGGAATATACCACAGCATCTTCTTAAATAAGATGTTTTCATATATATATTTTGTTGGGTTGTTTTTTTTATAGAACAGGAAGGCGGACGAGCATATGCGCCACCTGATGGTAAGTGGTCACCAAATGCCCTTAGACATTGGCACTGTAAGATATGTTAACCATCGCTTACATCGCCAATGCGCCACCAACCTTGGGATCTAAGATTTTATGTCCCTTGTACCTGTAATTAAACTGGCTTACTCACCCTTCAAACCGGAACACAACAATACCAAGTACTGCTATTTTGCGGTAGAATATCTGATGAGTGGGTCGTACCTACCCAGACGAGTTTGCACAAAGCCCTACCACTAGTGAAACCAGATGTTATCATGGGGCTGATTTTGTCGGGTTGTAAATTTAATTTTCTCCATCCACGTCACATTCAGTTGAATAATGATATTCTCTTGACCGATTTCGGCTACAGTGGCAATTGGCAAGATTAGTGATGTGGGACATGTTATAGTGCACTCATGTGTACAAACACATGTGCACTCTTTACTCCATCACTAACATAATCTGATAGGAAAGAGCATCTTGGATATGAGTAAATCTTATCAATTAAAAGTCCTGATGGTAACCTTCGGCACGGATATGAGAAGCTATGGGATCGTTTCGATTAGACGCAACACCTCCCCCCCCCCCTTCGTGAGATAACGTCTCCGTCAGTACGTTTATAACAATTGAAAGGGATATATAATGCTTACTATCAGTAGCGTTACATATTTACCAAGTTTGGCTATTGAGTTTTTGCCCCTATATATAAATAACTTATATATAAGCATGTACAGTGAAAAGGATGGAGGAAAACTCATTGTTAAGGTTTTAAGACTTTTTGTATGGTGCCGTTGTCTCTATTGCAACAAACGTAATAAAAAAAAATTGTCCCTAAATTAGCCCCCCAAACCGCCCTAGGCTCAAGCCTACTCAGCCAGCTGGTAAATCTACCACTGCTTAATATTATTTTGTTCCAGTGTCATGCGGCGTCATCATACCGGAAGAGCTGCCGTCTTTGTTATCTGTGGCGTATTCTAACATTCCTCCTATAAAGAAAGGTAATTATATAATAAGAATAAGTTATCAAGTTCGTAAGATAGTAAAGAATATAAAAACTTAAATACTTTAATTTTATTCATCATAACAAATAATTGTAAATAGTATTATCAAGTTGATATTGTGTGCAATTTCAATTTAATCGGTTGTATGGAACTGGCTTAATAATAAGATTAAATCCACACATATTAAATTAAAGCTCACTATATATTTAGGTTTCTTTTTTGTGTTTAAATACAGAGTATTTCATGTTAGGAAATAAAATCTAAGCCAATCAATAAAATTGCTAGTTACTAAAAATAAAACCATTATTTTTGGTCTGTCTGCTTATCCGAATCTTCAAAACTGGTAATAATAACAAATGTTTCTATTTGGATTCATATAGGTTTTATTCCAAAGTTGATTCAAAAGCGCCTATGCGAACCTATGTGAATAAAGAACATTTTGATTTTCGCGTGTGTCCGCGGCTTTATAAACAATTCGTATCGAGCTTTAGAAAACTAGATTGCCTTCTCAGTAACATTTTATACAATTAGTATAAAGGTTAGCTAACTCGAATTTGCGAAACATTGTTTTAAGAATCAATTATAATTAGTATAAACGGTGTATTAGTTAATTAGGATATTAATTACCTTAAATATATACTACTACTATAGATAGTTATATAAGATATAAACGTACATAAACCTAAAAACAACAAAGTAATCACTACATAATACAAAATTCCCCGTGTTTGTCTGTGTGACCGCGATAAACTCAAAAAGTACTGAACGGATTTTCATACGATTTTTTTTACCAACATACGGAGGTATTTATTAGGAAGGTTCATGTGTATAAGTCATTCAAGATACGAGATGATGATGTTAGAAAAAATCATGCCGACTGAGAGCTTTTGCTTAAACCAATGTATTATATGAATTGTGATGTTAACGTTTTATGTTAACCATTATTCTATTCGAAGCCAGAACCGTAACAGCCTATGAATGTCCCACTGCTAGGCTAAAGGCCTCCTCTCCCTTTTTGAGGAGAAGGTTTGGAGCCTATTCCACCACGCTGCTCCGATGCGGGTTGGTGGAATACACATGTGACAGAATTTCAGTGGAATTAGACACATGCAGGTTTCCTCACGATGTTTTCGTTCACCGTAAAGCACGAGATGAATTATAATCACAAATTAAGCACATGAAAATTTAGTGGTGCTTGCCCGGGTTTGAACCCACGATCATCGGTTAAGATTCACGTGTTCTTACCACTGGGCCATCTCGGCAAGCCAGAACGGTCAGCTAGTATAAACTATTGTGTAGTAAATGAAGAATAATAAATAAATATGGCGACTTTAAAACACGTCGTCGCAAAATTTGGTATTAAGACAAAGTTCCGACAATCGGACAAGTAGTTTATGAGTAATGCCGGAAACAACGAGTAAAATTATTAAAATTGACATATTTGTAAATAGTTAAAGTAAACAAAATATATAATCGAAGTATGTTACATATAAAAAAATATATTTACGTATTAAATATTCATACGGAAACATATACTATATTAAATTTAAATCGCTATGTAATTAAATATATTACTTATGTACAATAGCATAATTTACATGACAAGGTCAAATAAAAGTTCCGTTCATTTCCTTTAACTTGAGATATAATAATTATTGAATTTATCATTGATATGTGCAATATTTAAAGTAACCAGTCAAATCTGGTTTAAACCAGTTCGGCGGTTGATCAAAACTAGATTTAGGTTAGTGTAAGTATTACTAGGAAACGTCTATCAGTTATGCGATTGCATTTAGATTTTTTTTAACACTTCTACAAGTGTTATGGATGATCAGAGATCCGAGTTCGAATCCGATCGAATCAAGATGGTTGGATGACACGTGAATCTTAACCAATGGTTGTGGGTTCGAACCCCGGGCTCCACTGAATTTTCTTGTGTTTCAATTTTGTGTTTAATTAATTTAGTTTTGTGCGGTAATAGAAAAAACATCTTGAAGTGATTTGTATATGTCTGTAGAAAAACTGTCACCTGTGTAACCACCGACCCGCACTTAGCGTTTACTTAGCGTGGTGGAATAAGATGCAAACACTTAAATTAAAAACAAAAATAAAATTCATAGACTTAGGACATACTACGACTACAACAAAAGAATTTAATGTGGTCGACGCGTATATTTATTTTTATAAAACGCTTCAGGTCGTTTATATAAGTATGTATCAAAAAACAATAAATATATGTGGCTTAGGACTAATTTATTATATACTGCTGCTTCTTTAAACATTATTTACCAGACGATGCTGCTGGTCGTACATACAGCGAGTGTCATCAGACAATAGCCAAGATATAGTTAGGATATAATCAAGCAACAGTTAAGCAATAATCAGGCAAAAGTCAGACAGTACTCAAGAAGTAATCAGGCCACCCAGTGGAAGAAATGTTCTATTTCGTTTATAATGTTTATTTTTTTCAGGAACCGATTCTAGGATAGGTTTTGGCTTCGCCTTCGGGAACCATGCGGACTTCCAGGTGATGCTGGAACTTGGGCCTCAGACGAACACTATGAATCTCAGTAAGATCAACAAAATTAACCTTAAACAATTTTGGAGCTTTATAAGGTCAATGAGACCGACCGAGTTACCAGTAGTTCGACTAGTATATGTGTAAGGAGAGCGCAATGTTTTATTTAACAACTATACTATGTTAGGTTTAACCAATTCACGCCCACAACATTTTTTGGCACCGATATTGTTTGGCACTTGAGGTGGGCTTTGAAGTAGCACCAGCTCATCGGATACAGACTCGGTGGTGAACTTCCACCGCCCGTCCCCTTTTATTTTTTAAGTGTGAAATAGTTTTTTTATTGGGAAAAGCGAACCCTTAGGTGGAAATGGATTAAATTATAAATTAAAGTAAATTAATGTAAGAAAAGTATATTTGTTGTAAGGAATCATTCCCTTCTCCCTCTTTTTCTAGGAACATCAGTATATATGTATTATACATATAATATTATACTAAAAATATATTCTACAATGTATACAAATGTATAATTTAATGTTACAGCTGGACAACCGTTCCCCAAAAACGGCAATGCGAACAGCAAACGGCAGGCGCCACCGCTACCACCCGCGAAAGTGAACAAGAACAAAGACAAGGTATATCATCACACAAATATACGACCATCAATATAAATGTTATTACGGGTTTTTTTAGTTAAACAACGCTGTCTTCTTCTGTCGACTGTCAAATCAATGATGAGAGAAAGAGATAAAACAGCGTTTAACTAAACAGCCGCTAAACGTTAAGGAAGATTTAAAAAAAATGTAAAAAATACTCAACTCGATCATTTATTGCTATTTATTATATTAAGGATTGATTTCTTCCCAATCGATATGGATCAGAAAGAATAACCTGCACAGAAAATATTATAGTGCACAATTATATGCACAAACACGGTGTCACTCCCTATTCTCTCCCTCATAATCTAATGGGATGGCACACCATGACTTCGGTCATGTCATGAGTGAAGACAGGCTTTACATACTCGGTACGGGAGTGTTACTATTAACGTTTAAGCTTGGAGCTGTTATTTTGAACTTCTCTCCGAAAAAACAATCACTGTTATGGGCCTGACCTTCTCTTTGAATCCAAGAACTTGATATCAGCGGCCTTTTAAGCTCAAGGTTAATATTTATTTACCATTTATGAAAGTTAATCTAGAGGATCCAAACGGGTAGAAACATAATATCTATTTTATTCTTCAAATTACAGTACCTACAATCTGATGCGGGGAAATATCTCCAGAACTGGGCACAGAAGATGAAATCCCCTCCGAAACCTGTCAAGCGTCCAACGTCAAGACCCGGTGACGTCGTTAACCTAGAAGATTCTATGGTCGAACTGGTGAAAAACGATAAGGGAGAATACGAAATCCATCAGCCGAAGCCAGGACACATGTCACAGTACGTTCTGGACAATTTGAAAAAGCTGTACGGCCAGAAGAAGGAGGAGGCAAAGAAAATTACGGAAAAGACGAGAAGTGAAGCAGAAGTTAAGAAGATAACGGAAGATTTGTCTAATGTTGATTTGGATTGAGTAAATGATTTTTCTAGGGATCTTATTTTTTATTTTATTATTAAGAGGAATGAGGAAGGGTTTAGGAAAGACTCAAACTAAACAGAGCTTGTACTGTGGAATCCAGACAACTGATATACTACATATACTACTTATCTTTTGTAAATTCATACTTATATAGATAATTACACCCAGACTCAGAACAAACAGACATGTCTGCACACAAATGTCTGTCCAATCAAAATTTAGAATTTTGTTTTAAGCTAGTTTCAGCCCGCTGCTTCACCAGCGCGTGAAGACGCGCCTAGGACCTAAGACCACCTTTAGGCCCTTCGGCCTAAGGGGGTCTTAGGTTAACCTATATCCTTGACTTTATGACAATAGGTTGCATAGTTAAGACATGAAAAAGTAACAAACCAACTCAGTTTCGCATTTATAATGTTAGCTCAGAATAATTTAAATTTAGAAATATAATTAATTACGTTTTTTTTTTAAGTAAGAAAATACATTAAAATAACTTAAGGTATGTATTTATGCAGTAATGTTTAAGTTTCAAGTTATTTAAGTAATGTAATATAGTTGTGAAACTTATTGTTTTTATTAAAAGTTTTTGATAAGAAACTGTTCTTGAAACGATTTGTTTTTAAAAATGAAACAGAAACGCCATATAGGTTGACAGTTTCAGCCATATTTTTGTGTGAATGTGTGCACCCCATACTGGAAACGTAAGCGTCGAAATATAAATAAAAAAAAAGTTCTCCTTTCCTATTTCTGCGAACTTCATAACTTATGGAATTAATGGTAAAGGACAATCAGACAGGCGGGCCGGTTGGCGTGGTTGGTAGATACTTGCGTTTCATGCCGAAGGTTGTGGGTTTGATTCCCACGCATTACAGGCATTTGTGTGCATGAACATGTCTGTTTTTTTTATAGAATAGGAAGGCGGACGAGTATATGGACCACCTGATGGTAAGTGGTCACCAAACACCCTTAGACATTGGCACTGTACGAAATGTTAGCCATCGCTTACATCGCCAATGCGCCACCAACCGTGGGATTATATGTCCCTTGTGCTTGTAATTACACTGGCTCACTCACCCTTCAAACCTAAATATCTGATGAGAGGGTGGTACCTACCCAGACGAGCTTGCACAAAGCCCTACCACCAGTAAATGTTTGTCCTGAGTCTGGGTGTAATTATCTATATAAGTTTGTATTTACTAAAAGAATAGTAGTATATCAATTGTCTGGTTTCCAAAGTGCAAGCTCTTCTTAGTTTGGGATCAGATAGCCGTATGTAAATAATGTTCCAGGAAATTATTTATTTATTTATTTAATTAATTAAGGAAGACAAACAGTTAACATATACAAAAATATTTATCACATTAAGAAAAAATTATAGACCAATAAGGTTTTCACAAATTATTCGATCAAAAATACATAGCAGAATATAACAATAAATAATAACAAATAAAAATTCAAATTAAAGATTATTTAAAATTTTATGTAGTATGACAAATTAATAAATAATTTAGTAAAAAATAATTTATATACAAATTCAAATTCTATTCAAGGTGACAATTTAGTTTACATTTCAATTCCTTCAATGACATAAAAACAAATAAATCAATCAAAATCAATTATTATTATTTAGTCTCCCTCACGTTATTTTAGTGTATGGACAATCAATTAGTTTATTTTGTTAGAAAAAGCTTTTTCTTTTCAATTATTGATCAGTAATTTATAATAGCAATTGTCATATGCTCGAATTTTTTATTGAAATAGCGCCTGTCAAATTAAATTACTTTTAACACTTATTAACACAATTTGAAAACAAAAAAATTAAGGCGTATTTGGTTTTTCCTTAAACATTTATAGCTGTGAGAGATTTTGAAGAAGAATTGTTTAAAATAATGTTTTAGGAGCTTATCTATGAAGGTACACTTATCATTACTACCATAGTTAACCATGAACGTTAGTGTATTCCTGTTTAAAGTGAGCCAGGGGAACCGCGCACAAGTGACATAACACTTAGACGATCTTAGTGTAAGGACTGACTTGTATATCTTACAGTGTCATTGTAACGGAAACTGACCACCACCATGAATAGATGGCAGGTTGTCAGATACAGGTTCTAACATTAGAACTTGTGTTCACCCATTGACGGTTTGAACAATGGTTTTTATATTGTTGCCAACGCCGTAGCCCGGGGATTTTTAGCACCCCCCATCGCACCGTTACCATGGTCGGTACCGTGCCCATGAATAGTGCGATTACCGGGAATTGGGGGCCGTGAATTTGTGTCGTTGCTCATAGGGGGGTATTTGCCCTAGTCACCACGCTTGGCGGGTCGGTGACCGCAGTGGCTGGAATCTTTCACTAATAGCGCTGCTGCCCGCTATCAGGATTTGCATTTTCGGATTCCAGCATTTGTGTGGTTATACCGCCACAATTTCGGTCTCCAGAGCCTCGTTCGTTGATGATGTAATGCAGGATGTACCACGAGCAGATGAGTTTGACGGTAGGGAGCCTAGGTTGTCGACTCCCCTTACACCCCTGCCTGCCCCCTTATACTGCCCAAGATCGGGATGGTTGGCGTTCTATGGGGGAGTCAAAAGGCTCAATATATATATACGTATATGAGCGATGGTGATCACTTACCATCATGTGACGCACTTGACAATTTGCCTTGCTTGACAAAATAAAGCTAAATGCATCTTTTAAAGAATACATAGTCTTGTATGTAAAAGAAGATCAAGAAAAAAAACGAGTTATATTATAAATGTTAAAATTAACAAGATAAAACATATAAATGTACAAATAAACATGTATGTATGTGATTTAAAACAAAATCTCTTCACTTACAACGTCAAAGGGGCACTTACAAGCAATTTATTAAGAGATAAAAGTTAGCTGCCCCAAGTTATAAGATACAGCGTTTGTTTTTGTGAAAAAGATTAGTACAGGAAAAAACTGTTTTACTTAGATTATCTTCATTTTAGTAATTCTTTTATGGAATGTATCCCGAAAAGTATAATAATATATTACATATAATAGTAATGTTAAAAAAAAAGATTTTGCTTAGTAATGTGTAGTACGAAGGTATTGCAGACAATCCGGCTCGAAGGACCACATTAAAAAAACCACTGTATCTTGAACTCTGAATAGTACTTGTATGTACCATATATAAATTATAATACAGTAAAATCGAAAAATGTATATAATGAAATACTAGTTCAGCTATTCATTATTTGTAAATAAAATCGCTATCACTGATATCATGGGCCATAAATTTTGTAATAGTTTTATTTGAACGAACCGGGAATCGAAGTCAGCAGTAAGCCGCTTATGCTTAATAGATACATCAGGAGATATGTGATTAGGGCGCGGGACGAACATACCTACAAGATGATTATTTTTTAAATAGTTATTTATTTAGTAGAAATTATGAATGACATTATATATATATTTGCCACATAATTTATTGTGGCATTTATGTGGCAAATAGATCCCATCATGGTAAGTGCCCTCAGACATTCGCACTGTTAGAAATATTAACCATATCTTGCATTGCCAATGTGCTACCAACCTTGGGAACTAAGATGTTATGTCCCTTGGCTAGATATATAGCCGCAGACCAGGAGTTCTTGGGTTCAAATCCCAGGTCGGGCCAGTAAAAAAGTTATTGGATTTTTCAATCGAAAGTTAGGAAATAGAGAGTGAGACACCTGTGTTTGCAGACACACTTGTGCACTATAATATGTCGCCGAGGCCGAAATCGGTCTAGAGAACTATTATTATGTAAATATCGAATTTCCAAGTGATTCAAGTTGAAAGCACGAAAGCATTTTATATATTTTGTATATATATGTAATATTTATAACCGTTTCGTCTTAGTAGAATCAACATTCCACACGAGTGTTTTGCATTGAATTATAATAAAAAAAAATTAACATTGCTGCGTAAAGAACGCAACTTTAATGTTGTCAATTCGTGTTGGTGATTAATATTACGTTTTAACAAAAGTTCTTAGCAAACAAAATTAAAAATGTTTTGTATTTTCTCAAGAATTGCAAATTGTTATGAACACATATGTACAATATTAAAGTGTCCCAAAATTTATTTATTTTTGTAATTTTTTCTAGATATAAACTGACCTTTAAACTGGTTTAATATTGTCGTATAATTTTGGGATATCCTGTAAATATATATTTACTAGTTCATATCCGTGGCTTCGCCCTCGTGTGAAGGGATGGGTTACACCCCCTGAAATGGGGACACTAAAGTCATGTCTACCTAACTAAACCGAGGGTTGCAATTTTATTTCTTCATGTATATAAGTGTCGGCATATAATCCACGGCAAACATATACTTCACTGATGGTAGAGCTTTGTGCAAGCTCGTCTGGGTAGGTATAACCCACTCATCAGATATTCTACCGCAAAACAGCAGTACTTGGTATTATTGTGTTCCGGTTTGAATGGTGAGTGAACCAGTGTAATTACAGGCACAAGGGACATAACATCTCAGTTTCCAAGGTTAACATTTCTTACAATGTTATTCCGGCTTGCTATTCTATAAAAAAATACACGCAAACGTTTAGTAATTAAGCTAATTAATAAATAGCCATATAAGGCCTTATTTATAAACGTTATTTATCTGATGATTAGTTATACAATGTCGATTTCTTGTCATATCAATAATAAGAGAAAGAGAAAAATCTGTGCTCAACCAAACTGCTAAACAAGTTTTGTAGTCATGTTAATATAATTTATTTATAAAACAAATGTATTCGAATCTAAAAACAAACAATATAAAAAAAAACCACCAAAACCAAAAACATAACAACCATAAATACCAAAAACATGGCGCGACAAATTGTGAATAAAATTATCTATTTAAAAAAAAACAGTTGTTCCGCGTTTGCCGTTAATTGGCCCAAAAAAAAAAGAAAAACATTGTCTTTGTTTGTTTATTATACATATATAATCTGTCCTGCGAAGCCGGGATGGCGGTTATTAATATATTTTTTGCTCATAGTAAAGTACAAAATATTATTATTAGTTGTTGTTAATGTCATAAAATGTCAGTATCGCTCAGAGATATGGATTTTAAAAGCCATACTAGTATTCATAATTTTCAATCAGAAACTTTACGCACACTAGCGCTTGCTCGTTACTTCGGTCGCGTATTTTAGCATTTATTTAATGAACAATGTTGGTTTTTAATATCTTAAGTATTCTTATATTAAAACATTTACTTTATAATTTCAAGGTTTTATTTGGTCTATGTAGTTAAACTTATATATGAATGGCCGTGTAAATATCGGTTTAAACCTTTTTTGAGACTTTTCTAAAGATTTCACCTTGAAAAAAGTGCATAGAATACGTAACGACAATCTTTAAAACCCGCTTAAAAACCGGGCAAGAATCTGCTTACTTTGTGTTTATCGTGCTGTGATTAGGAAAATACCGTGAAACTTACGTGTTACATGATTCCGGTCTACTTTTTTTATATAGGTGCGGACGAGCAAATGGGCCACCTGATGGTAAGTAACTACCACCCATAGATACATGCGAGGCAAGAAATAATAACCATTCCTTACATCGCCAATGCGCCACCACCCTTGGGATTTCAGTATGTTATGTCCCGTGTCTGTAGTTACACTGGCTCACACTTCAAACCGGAACGCAACAGTACAAAGTATTGCTGCTTACCGGCAGAATATCTTTAACACCAGCCCTACCACCAGGAAAGGTACTTCAGGAAATCGCTCCTCCTGGCTTGTCCTACGCTGCATTTGTCTACACGCAAGGACTCGTTTGCTCCAGCAGTCATCGGTCTTTCGATATACGTGACTAGCACATTACCATTTCAATCTGCTAAGCAGCTTTGGCAGTAACTCCAGGTCTTCACCAGCCTCAATTTCCTTGACTTTCCACTTAAATATCCTTACTAATATTATTAATCCGAAAGTGACTGAATGAAACTTTCACGTGTTAATTACTAAAGCGATCACGAAATTTTGCATTCACGTGTCCAGTTCAGAGAAGGACACAGCGACACAACTCATCCTCAAATGGAGGCTTGTAAGTTAATAAAGCAAAAGTCAATATTAAAAAAATAAGTCAATATTTACAAAAAACTATCATATAAATATATTTAGCTCACTAGCTTGTATTCACCAGCACTTTCCGTTTGTTAAAGTAGCGTCAAAATGGGGCTGGTTTAAAATTGAATAACAATATTTCATCTAAAATATGTTAAAATTAATGTATAAATCATACGACAGATAGACGAATTTCGCTTTTATATAGAGTTATTTTAATGTTTTCACTAATGGAATTTTATGGGAAATATCATGGGCTTAAATCGACAGCTGGGCACATCTTACTCGATAAATATTCCAGAGATTACTGCAACTGGTGTTCGTCTAAAGTCGAAAAAACGATCATAATCGTTATTGAAAATTTAATATGAATTTTCATGTTTCGAAAATTTATTTTCCTACTCTTAGTTCTATTTTCTTTATATATTAGAGCTCGAAACTAATAACCGAAAGAAAAAAAAATTCGTTTAACTAGACAGACGAGAAAAGGATATACATTTTGTTTGTTAATTTTATTTGGAATTATAGAAAGATGTAAATTTGGTTTCCAAGATCGTGCTCGACATTAAAACAAACAAATTAATTAATGATATGTGTACACAGAACAATAAATTACTCTCAGAATTCTATCAAACAGCAAAGCTATTTGTAGACAGATTTCACTTTCTTCTATAAAATACTAGTTTTCGCCTGCGGCTGCGCGTGTTAGGGCAGGTGTTACATATAAAACGTCCATATCCTTGGTTTCAAGCTTGCTTCATCATTTTCATCAAAATCGGTTGAGAGGTTTAGCCGTGACAGACAGACATATACAGTTAATTTTGCATTTATAATATTTGTGTATATTGTTTCAAAAACAAAATCTAATACTATTATAATAACTTAAAAATAAAATCATACAAAATTGTATAAGAACTTGAAATATTTTGAAAAAAAAGTACTATTTTGATCCTTCATATAAAATTATATAAATCTGACGATAATTGAGTCATTTGTATAATTTATTTATTCATAATTTTAAGTCGATCTTAGACTATGTAGTATGTTGTAAACATTTAGAGATAATGTACAAAATGTCGAATACGTCATAGAGAAATGTGGTTTCCGATGCTGCCCAAACTCTCGTGGATCAGAAATAAGAATGGACGATTTGCAATTCTCTAAAATGTCAAAAGAAATTTGTCTATACGTACATATATCTATCATTTACATAAAGGTATATAAGTAGTATGAAAATAGCATAAATAGTTCAACTACGGGTGTCAAGGTTCCATGTTTCATATAGAGCCGAGTTATTGAGCTGAGGCTTCTCAATTTTAGTAAAAGCTTTGGAGTTTATTCCACCATACTAATCCAATGCGGGTTTTGTTACACACGTGCCAAAGTTAATGGCGTTGAATTCGCAATCTTCAGTTATAATTCTACTTGTTCTAGCCACTGAGCCATCTCGGTTCTCTTGTCCAATGACTTATTAACGCTAAATGGTTCGGACGCTGTTCCTACAAAGCAATTGTTCGTAATTTCGCAATTGTTAAAATATTGGCACGTATCGATCGCCTTATTCGAAAACCTTCGAAATATCCAAAGTGTACGTGTGAAGGTACGTGTTAAATGTTATGTTATATACGTTAATGATTTCGGTTGAATTTCCACCCGCAATTACATGGGTGGGAGTTATATAAACCACGCCTAAAACCCAAAAATTCTGGTACAAAAAATCACCTCTTGGGCGGGACTTGGAAGTATTGCGTACAAATATATCTTGATCTGTGGAAATTCTGATTAAAGTCCTTATGTATATTGAAATTAAGGTTGTTTTTGTCGTTCGAAACAGGTTTGTGGAGTGTCTTATTAATTTTGTAACGTGTTATACTCAATTGCAAGTAATTAGGCTTATTTCGTTCCTTCTGTCGGTATTTATGCGTTTTTTTTTAAATATATTTCTTTGTTGAATTATTTGGTCATCGTTAAGTTGTTAATAATGGATGTACCAGTGAAAATTTTGAACAATTTGTTATTATTTTTTAATTTTTGTATTTAGAAATTAGCTTAATTATAAAAGTCATGTTTAAGTGCAATTAAAAAGTTAAACGATACACGCAACTGTTTTTAAAATGTTTTGGATTACTATTAATACATTTAATTTATGTTTCTAAATTTAAATTTGATATTTTTTTTTCGTTAACATCTTTTATTTTATAAAGGCAATGGTATGCGCCATACAGTCTAATCTTTAGTGTTTTTTTTACATAACTAATTAATTGTAAGGCATCAAGATAGAAGTCACCTGTATAAAAAAAAATGCAAAAAATAATCATAGAGAATTTAGTTTAATTATTTACGGTCTTAAACGTTGTTAAGCGGTTGTTTAGTTAATTACTTTTTCTCTTTCTGTCATTACTGATTTGACATTTGAAAGAAGAAGACAACCTAAATGGATGATTACACCCCCAAAAACAACATTTATAGGAAAAGCCGTTATTAATAAAAAAATCAATATAATAAACATTTTACTATTTATTTTCTGTATTATTGCAATGTGTTGTGCTTGTGTGTTGTGATGTAGATATGATATGTACATATGTGTAGATATAAATTCATATCACCTGGATCGAAAATTTTCAAATTTCCTTATCTTAAGGGTATCTGAAAGAAATCGCGAGTAAAGCCGCCTATTGTGTTGCACAACTTTGTTTTTCTTTTCTTTACTTATTTTTAAACTTATAGTGTAGTGTGCTATAAAAACTTCTGACACGTCTGGGTAGGTACGGGTGGTACTACTTATCACATCTACAATAACAACACTTATTATTGTTGTGTTCCGATATGAAGGCTGAATGAATGAGCCAGTTTAACTATATAACATCTTGGTTCCCAAGATTGGTGGCGCATTGGTGATGCAAGCATAGAAATATTGTGGTGACCCACCATCAATTGGCCTATCTATCAGTCTGCCTACCTATATTAAAGGAAAATTGTTAAATAATTTATTAATAATATCTCGTAAATAATTATCATCTCCATTAATTACATTCATTCATTCATCCATGTTACAATTATGAGAACTTAACGGGTCGTAATTTGTTTTTTTTTTTTCTCGTCTTTCAACAAAAAGGTAAGTTTTTAGTACTTAAAGGTTGTTCTGTTAAACTGCATACAATGTTGTTATAATTATTTCGAAGTCACTTTTATATTTAATTTGTCCTGTATATGTTAAGTGTTTATTTTTTAATCAATTTAACGAAACGCTTATAATTAATGGTCATATTTTTCGTAACGTTCGGTAACTTGAAATTAAATATGTAAGTTATTATAAGGAGGATTTTGTTAGTTAAGTTCTTGTGATGTTGTTTTGACGCAGGTCGTATTATAGTGCACATGTGTGTGCAAACATAGACGTACTCTCTATTCGCGTCGATCCGATTCGACCGGAAAGAGTTCAAGCGCAGGATCAACGGCTTTACGTGCTTTCCGAGGCACGGGAGTGTCTACACTTCGAAATTCCGGTCTCCGGTCGGCTACTGAGAATCTTTGACAGATCTCAATAACTTCTTTTTTGCTCAACATGGGTTTTGAAAACAGGACCGCGGAATCCGAACCAACGGAGCAGCTTTTGACCAATGTGCTAGTTAAATTTATCTATATAATCAACTATTATTATAATGTATATAATATATATAAATAAAACTTTAATCATATATAAAGTCAGGATTTAAACATATACGCGTATTCTTAATTCGTTTTTAGCAAATTTATACCCGCTGTGCGCTAATTTTCTTCGTAATTATTTATACATAATGAAAAATCAGTATTCATACAACAGACGGACAGACGTATACAAATGACGTGATTTTGACTTTAACTAATGAGTTCTGGGTCCATATTATGTTTTTAATTTGAAATATTTTTAATGAAACGCCGGTTTTAAAGATATTTTTTCATAAAATAGAAGCGGGCGGGCAAAGGTCACCTGATGGTAAGTCACCACATCGTTTATGTCGCCGACCTTGAGAACCTTATGTTCCTTGTGCCTATGTGTGTTATATTGGCTCACACCCTTCAAACTGGAACACAACAATGCTAAGTTTTTTTTTTTACAGTACCGCCTTCCTTAGGCGGACGAGCATACGGGCCACCTGATAGTAAGTGGTCACCACGACATTGGCACTGTAAGAAATGTTAACCATCGCTTACATCGACAATGCGCCACCAACCTTGGGACTACACTGGCTTACTCATCCTTCAAACTGGAACACAACAACACCAAGTACTGCTATTTTGCGGTAGAATATCTGATGAGTGGGTGGTACCAGCCCAGACGAGCTTGCACAAAGCCCTACCACCGGTGTAGTTAGTATTGCTGTTTGGTTGTAGAGTATATGATGAGTGCGTAGTACCTACCCAGATGGGTATTTACGGTTAGATATTTATTTTCTCAAAAGATTTACATTTCAAACACTTAATCGAATAGGCGTACATAAGGATACGACGAATGTTACAATAACCTAATACTATCATAATAATATCGGTACAGTACATACTTGTTTACGTATGAATAGTTTGTGACGTGAAGACGTGACGGGTATTTAGATAAAAGAAATAATATTATTGTATATATATTCATATAGATAACTGACTTCTAGCATGACGGTCATTGTCAAGAGAGATAAGCCAACTGTGCAGGACGTATAGTGCACAAGTGTGTGCGCAAACACAGATACCCTCTATTCCCTCACTGTCATAATCCGACACGACTGTAAGTTCCAAGTAAGACTAACAGCTTTACGTGCTTTCCGAGGCACGGGAGTGTTAATGCTACTTATTAAAGTAAAGTAACAAGCCCGTAAATCCCACTGCTGGGCTAAGCTCTCCTTTTGAGAAGTTTTGTAGCTTGTACCATCATTCTGGTCCAATCTGGTTTGGTATACATGCAGGTTTCTTCACGATGTGTTACCCAGCACGAGATGACTTATTAAAACGAATTAAGCAAATGAATTGGTGAAGTGCATGTTTGGGTTTGAACCTGCAATCCCCGATTAACGACCACATGTTCCTACCACTGGGCCGTCTCGGTTCCAACATATCAATATCTTGCTACAGAAAAACAAAATATATCTTATTTGTCTGACCCGGGATCCGAAGTCGAGACTTCAATGAGTCAGTCTGCTCTTAAACCCATATACCGAGAACTCGATAACTTTGGTAAGTTTAAATATATTTTAACAACAAAAAAAATACAATAATAGATACCAGAACGAACTTATGAATCACCAAGGTAACCCTTTAGGGAAAAAAGGTAAAAACGGTAAAAAAAACACCATAAAACTGACATCCCGCCACTGCTCATAAGTCACCACTCGCTTAACCGATTCCGATATTAAAAAGATCAATCCATTTATACGTTACGATATATCGTAAGGTCGTATGAGTTTGTTTTTAAATCAGGAATACTATTGAAAATGGTCACCATTACCCATAGATATTGTTGCACTTGTCTTAGATCTTGTCTGGGTATATACCACCCACTTTTCAGATGTTCTACTGTAAACCAGCAGTATTTAATGTTATTACGTGATGATGATTTTTATGAAAGGTGAGTCAGTGTAACTATAGACACAAAGGACATAACATCCTAGTTCCCAAGGTTGGTGGCGCATTGGCGATGTAGATGGTTAATAAATCTTTTATTGTACCTGAAATTATACTGGCTCACTTACACTTCAAACTATGATACGGTAATAAAAATTTTGGTGGTAGAATGATTATTGAGGATTGATGGTAGTTTCTAGAAGAACTTGTGTAAAGCCAGCAACTAACAATATTAATTATCACAACGTGGCCTTAAACAAAACATATCATTTGTATTTAAATATAGTAGTAAAGTGTATTAGATATATAAGCAATAATATATAAAGGATAATATTATATACAAGATTATATATATGTTAAACTTACAAGTCCGCATCCATCCCGTACCTGCCACCTTTTTTAAATCGTCGGTCCATCTTGTCACAGGGCGTCCCACACTACGTTTGCCTAAGCGTGGTCTCCACTCTAACACTCGGCTCCAAGATCTGAATTGATTTGAATCTCCAAGATTTGCCCAAGATTGGGATGGTTGGCGTTCTATGGGGGAGGCTTTCGTCCAGCAGTGGATGGCAAAAGGCTGGAAAAAAAAAAACTTACAAAACCGATATTCTCGGGGTCAGTTCACAAGAATATTGTCGCTTTTCATTGTGATGACCTTTAAATGATTATCATTACTTATATAAAAATTGAAATCCTAATCCTAACTCAATATTATAAATGTGTATGGGAGTTTGTTTCGCTTTTACGCCTAAAGCACTAAACCGATTTAAAAAATCCTTTACCAATGGAAAGCTAAATGATCAGCGAGTAGTATTGGCTACATTTTGTCCCCGTATTCCCACGGGATCGGGAACTACTTGGGTGAAACCGGGGGGAAAACGTTTGTAATATAAAAAGAAAGTTTGAAAGTTGGATGGATCTTTGTTATTTTCCACGCGAAAACTACTGAACGGATTTAGATAAAATTCGGAATAGAGATAATTTATACTCTGATTTATCTATTACCTAACCTACCACATATCCCACATATCCAGTTACACGCACAGGGTTTAACTTTGTAGTTATATTAAAATCATACCAAACCATTACAAGCAAATTGTAAAAATAATATTTATATTCAAAAGTAATTCATCTAATTCATATTAAAATATAAGGAGAAAATAAACAGTTTTTTTTCTCTCTGTCTGTTTGTCAACCAATTTTATTTCTTCTTTCTTGCCAGCTAGATAACTCGCTTTAGAGTTATCACTAAAACTCGAAGTAAGATCTAATAAAAATATTACATTTTCCTTAAATTTTCAATCATGTTGAGAATATATATAAGAAAAATTATAAATGTAGTTTTTTTTATTAATAATTATAAGCCGTATCGTAGCCGTATCGTAGACGTCTCGTATCATGTAAATCCAATCGTAATAGCCATCGTTATTGATGATTAGGGTGGACATGCATGGAATATTTGGTTCGGAGATTTATTTTGTTTATATCTAATTATATGCACAATTGGTTTACTTGCTTTATTCATTTTTTTTATAGAAATCTGCTCTGCTCTTCTCTGAGCACATACCTGAATGAAAGAACATTACATTCGTTCAATGGATTTCTATTCTCTCATAATCAAATTGGCAATTCCGACACAAAAGAAAAAGTTCAAGGACAGGAGGATGAGGTTAGCCAAATTGCTAACACGAGCTCGTTAATATTGTTCACATAATCCGGGGGTTTGAACCCTGGACTTCGGGATCTTCAGCCTTATAAGATTGTTACACTAAACTCTAGTTATGTTTGATTTTGTAAACTTACAATTCTAATAAATTCTGTGTGAATTGTCGAAGTGAAATGTCTTAGCAAATTTTGATAAGGTTTCGACTTTGGATTTAGAACTTTTTAGAAGCGATTGGAAGCTGAAATACGATCTACCAACATAACGCGAGTGAAGCCACGGGTGACAGCTTATATTTACATAATAGGGTAAAGCTGATCGCACACTGGAGATTAGTGAGTCTGTTTGCTTGCACTGGAGAGAAGTGAGTCTGTTTGCTTGTTACACTCACGCCTTAACTACGCAACTTTTTGCGTTCACGTTGCCAGAGGTATCACTTGACATTTAGTTAACAAGGTTGCGGGCATTGACGCTATAATGGCTGAATGATATTACTTATAAAGTTATCTACGTGTGTTGGTGACCACTCACCATAAGGTGGTCTTATTCCCAGTCTGGTTTATAGTATATATATATAATACCTCAATTTTTGCGGCATTATATACTACACCATACAAGCTGACATTATTAATAACAATATCTACACAAACAGCACAGCACAGCTTGTTAAAATCTAAGATTGTGCAAATATAATGACAACAGCTTTCCTGTTAGAACAATATTATATAATACATTAAAAAAAACATCTATACTAATATTATAAATTAGAAAGTGACTTTGTCTGTCTGTTATTTCATTCTTCACCACTGAACTGAATTTGATGATGTTCTGTAACCCGAACTTCGGGGCGGACTCCTCGCCTCGGACATCTGTGAGCCCCACATACCCCCACTGTTTCCGTGGGGGAAACGCGTAACGCGTCTTTCCAGCGATAAAAAAAACCCGAACTCCGAGGACATACTTTACAGCTACCACCAGCTTAACACAGGTGAAGCCAGCAAACACTAGTTATACATATAATGAAAAATAATGTAAGTCGACATAGTATGTCTTATTTTTTTAAGCAACTATCTTCTAATCACTAAACACTTGTAAAATATACAACAATTTAATATACTGAGAGATTTATAATTAATATAAGTGTTGCTAGCAACAATATCTAGTTAAGTAAAAAAAATCTAATGATTATAAAATTTAACATAAAAAACTAGGTAAATAAGACATTATTATATTACGTAATACAACTAGAGCCTCGTAATATTTTATTTAAGGGTTTAAATGGCGATTCAAACATCACACGATCAGTAACAATTATTTATATTAATCACAATACATGATTTAACAATAACTAAGGCGCGTGCCAAGCGAACGTGTGCGAAAATTTGAACTTATTAACTACGTAATCGAAAAAACGATGTCGGGGGTGTGGTCTAGCCGACTAGCTTCCTCCGCCGCTTAAGACGCGTTCAGAGTTATTTAAATAAATTGTATAACTCGCGTTACAATGATTAATTACTCATAATAATATTTAAAATTTAAAATTATTATCGGAATTGCTTGTCACCATTCTTCGCGGTCATGTACAGTAGCTTTTTTTTAATGTATTAATATTCAAGGCCTTGATGTAAATAATACTTCAAAAATAGAATACTATTAAAAAAAGTTTAGTTTGATTTGAAAATCATCAATGTGTGCTCCCTTTTAAATAAATAAAAAATATGTCACACTAAAAGAAATTAAATCGTTAAATATTATACGTTTATTTTTTAAAGGCTATAGGACCTCAATGCTTAACGCAGAGCATTTGTCTCCCTGCGTGTGACGCCATGATATTTATTTTAAAAAAGGAATACATTTTAAATTTCGAATGAAAAAAAGAAACGTTCCGTTTTGTTTCTCTTTCGCTTGCCCGCGCTTTGAGATACCATAGATATGTAAATTGTACCACGCGATATGAAACGTGCTCCCGTTAATGCGTGATTAAGACAGATATACTTTTATTTATTTGTTTTTAATTAATTTTGATAAAAACTGAGTTTATGCGTTAAATAATTTGAAGGTATATTTTATTTCTGATATTTTGGAGCAAAAAATATGGCTGGCAAAGCTGCAAAATATAGTGCCAAATATTTTTTTGATTTAATTTATATATACTATTCTGATTTTAACAATATTATTATTATGTATTTACTGTTTTTTTTAAGGTAAATAAAAAGGTTCCTAGATACTTCAAATGATAAACGTGTAAAAATATGATAACATTTATCTTGTTTCTAAATTCAAAATCAATTTTTATTCAATACATAATATTTAATGTGTATGTTTTTTTTTCAGTAGGTAGGCGGACGAGCATATGGGCCACGTAATATTAAGTGGTCACCAACGCCCATAGACATTGGCATTGTAAGAAATGTTAACCATCGCTTATATCGCCAACGCGCCACCAACCTTGTGAACTAAGATGTTATGTCCCTTGTGCCTGTAATTACATGTGTTGATATTGGATCATTTACTCTATCTACTCTATATTAATGAACATATATATATCTGAGAGAATTCTTTGGACATAGCTTTGTGGTATTTATTTAATTTCTAAATATTAATTTATTATTTTCTACAATAAACAATATTTGTATAGTAATATAACATTTTAAGAATACGTAACGCGGATCTCTCTCTATACATCTATAGATGAAACGATCGCACCGACCTCTCTATCATCCGCTATTCAGTAGAAAGGGACGGGTGTATGTTTTTTTTTTGTAACCAGTTATGACTCAGGCGGAGATCATAAAGAATTTAAAAAATAATATTACTACGACTTATATTTCGAATGTTTACTCGGGGCTACTTTGTTTTTTTTTTTTAAGTTCTTTCTCATAGTTGGATTAAAATCAAGAAATCCGGGTGTCCTTATGATAATAATCTACGTTTTATTGAATAAAAATAAAAAAAATACTCGATGGTATCTCTCAATCTTAAGATGAAGGATGGTAAGTTTTCATTTAATTTTTTTTTTGTGGTCAAAATTCTTGTGACAAATAACTATAAGGGACATAACGTATTAGTTCCCAAGGTTGGCGGCGCATTGGTTTGGGGTTGGTAAATATTTCTTATACTGCTAATGTCTATGGTCCCCCACTTGGAACCATGTGGCCTAATTGCGCATGCGTCTACCGATATAAAAACCCCACTAGAATCTTTTATATGTATATATAACCCCCTATGAAAGAAACAAAGAATATGACGATGATGATAAAGTCCAATAGCTGATTTTGGCCAAGATAGCTGGCAACTACGCAGGAGATATTATAGTGCACAAGTGTATGCGCAAACACAGATGTACTCTCTATTCCCTCACTCTCATAATCCGATGGCAAAGCGACTTTACGTGCTTTCCGAGGCATTTTAACGTCAACTTTCAAAATCCAAGCTGATATGGAAAGTTAAATAAATAAAAACCTAAAAAAAATGACTAGCAGTTGATTCAATCTAGGACCTCGAGATCTGCTCCCATGTATGCTAACCACAAGACCATTAAGCAACAATATATAAAAATGTCGTCTGTCTTTTTTCGCAAGAAAGAAAGAGATAGCAAATTGTTTTGTATTGTCAAATTTGTTTAGAGATTGTGTATTACGGAATAAGACTTTTGTTTTTTTTTTTGAATCCTCGAATGAGTCATTTCGTAACTATTTTGTCAACGATACAGTCACACTGGACAATCTTTTGGACGGCGTGTATATTACATAATTTATATATATATTTATTTAATGTTTTGTTTCATCTTAATTATTATTATTGTCATTTATATTAAATTAATTTATCACGCTGTTTACATAAGTAAGAACAAACTCGATACTCACTGAAATCGATTGTGAATACAGAAAGTGATATGCGAAATTGACCGTTATGATCATAACATATCAAGAATACACGCATCAAAATAGTATATCACCATAAGTCGGTTGTCACTATTTCGCGGGTAAGCAATGAAGTGAGATCTTACTCCATAGCACAACTGTACTGATAATTGAGTAGAAGTGATTTTGTAATTTAGAAATAAAAAAAATCTACTAAACCAATATACATAAAACTTATGATATAAGATGAAGAAATTTTCCGATAAGTTTTTATTATATTATATTATTATATACGTAGCTTACTTACTGGTGGTATAGCTTTGTGCAAGCTCGTCTGGATAGGTAGCACCCACTTATCAGATATTCTACCGCAAAACAGCTGTGCTCGGTATTGTTGTGTTCCGGTTTGAAGGGATCCAGTGTAATTACAGGCACAAGGTACATAACATCTTAGTTCTCAAGGTTGGTGGCGCATTGGCGATGTAAGCGATGGTTAAAATTTCTTACAATGCCAATGTCTATGGGCGTTGGTGACCACATACCCTCAGGTGGCCCATACGCTCGTCGGCCTTCCTGTTCTATAAAAAAAAGCTGCCCTCCGCAGTTTCATCCGCTTTAAAACTATTGACGTGACAAGCATGAACATCATATTCGTGTATTGTTTCAAACGAAATTTGCCAACATTTTGTGCAACGTAAACGTCACTAGTGAAATTACAACATCACGACTCCCATGTAACGAATTTATAGTGTTCGAAAACCCATAAATTAATTCAACGGGAAGGATGCGGGGCCCTTACACGTAGTGGCCACAAGTTTACGGCTTATAGGAAATTTGTGGTTAAGCATATACCAAGTTATATAAGCATATATAGTTACTTTAGCTTATATAACGAAGGGCCGGTTGGCGTGGTTGGTACTTGCCTTTCAAGCTGAAGTTTGTGGGTTCGATTACCACCCAGAAGACATTTGTGTGCATTAACATGTCTATTTGTCCTGAGTCTGGGTGTAAGTATCTATATTAGTATGTATTTACAAAAGAAAAGTAGTATATGTAGTATATCAGTTGTCTGGTTTCCATAGTACAAGCTCTGCTTAGTTTGGGATCAGATGGCTGTGTGTGAATAATGTCCCAGGATATTATTATTATTATTATAGTCGAGATACTATACCTTTATTGATCACACTTGATTTTATTATTATGTATATTTTGGTAACTTAGCTGATTTATGTATATAATGATAAATGTCATGGCATTATGTTTCCATAAAAAATATATTATATCTCAACCGACGATCAGAAATAATATCTGATGAGTGGATAGTTCCCGACAGGCACGAAGCCTTACCACCAAGTGAGATAAAGAGATCTCTTATTGGAATTAAACTGCCTTTGTACACTATCATTTTCTTCTACAATTACTTCTTCTATTTTTCTTGTATATCTTATGCTTGGTCCTGTGTGCAGCAAGGGATATTATTTCCGTAACAGCCTGTGAATGACCCACTGCTGGGCTAAAGGCCTCCTCTCTCTTTTTTGAGAAGGCTTGGGATATTCCACCACGCCGCTCCAGTGCGGGTTGGTGGAATACACATGTGGCAGAATTTCAGTGAAACAACACATGCAGGTTTCCTCGCGATGTTTTCCTTCACCGTAAATCACGAGATGAATTATAATCACAAATTAAGCACATGGAAATTCAGTGGTGCTTGCCCAGATTTGAACCCACGTTCAACGGTTAAGATTCACGGGTTCCTACCACTGGGCCATCTCAGCTTGTAAGGGGTGTTATTTGCTAGACCAAAACGCTTGCGATCAAATACGTATTACTGGAGTCGACACAACGAAAATCTTGCTCTAAAAACATTCATTTTATAAGTACAAACATTATAATCATATTATTAAGCGTTAAAAATGTTTACCTGTGCGATTAAAATTAACGAATATTACCGTCGTTATCGTTAAAATTATTCCGACGTCGATAAAAAAACTTATATTATAAATAAACAAGTCGAAAATGTTATAATTGAAATCAGTTTCCACGGATACATAAATAACAGATAAATACCATTCGACTGATAAATACGCGTTCTTTAACCGACTGAGACGCTAAAGAGGTATGCATATATATATTGTATGGTATAAAGTCCAAATATTGGTCTTACAACCTGGAAATCATTATGTAAGAACTCATACGACTGTACCGTAACAGCCTGTGAATGTCCCACTGCTGGGCTAAGGCCTCCTTTCACTTTTTGAGGAGTAGGTTTGGAGATATTCCACCACGTTGTCTAGTGCGGGTTGGTGGAATACACATGTAACAGAATTTCACTGAAATTAGATACATGCAGGTTTCAATTCAGTGGTGCTTGCCCGGGTTTGAACCCACGATCATCGGTTAAGATTCACGCGTTCTTACCACTGGGCCATCTTACCAGTGGGACATTCATAGGCTGTTACGGTACGAAATAGCTTGAAGGCGACTGTTTACTTCCCAAGGTGTGCATGTTGACTGTCTTGTTCTGGAAAGAAGCGGCAGAGCAGGATTCGAAGGTGAAGCTTGTGGAAGCTTGTGTAATTACATGGGCATAGAATGCATTGTCGATGTATAAATCATTATTATTTCGACAGTGGTAAGAACTTATCGATAGGTTGGTAATGAATATCCTATAAAACAATAATAAACTGTAAATAGCCTATAAATGTCCCACAGCTGGGCTAAGACGTTCTTCTTAAACGAGAAAGTGGAGCTTGCAGAACGCAACATTGATGAGAGTTAGTGGGTACGCTCGTTGTGCTATGTGCAGCTAAGTACAAGTACATGAAAATTCAGAGGTGCGGGGTTTGATTGCATTATCCTATAAGATTTGTATTGTAACAACTAAGCCATCTTTTCTTCTCTTTTTTTAAAGTTAATAGGCGAGCGTTTGACCGTTGACTTGCCTGATCTTAAGCATGGCCACGGTCTAGGATGTAGTGCGCCTGCCCAGATGGAACCCGTTTACCCTGCATTTGAAGACACCAACATTGTACCTATCAGGAAATATGGACTCTGGCAAAGCATTCCACAGTTTCGCAGTGCGAAAAATAAATGTGGATTCAAAGCTTCGCTTTGCGCTTCGTACGAAGGTGGGGAAGTTCCACTGTGTACCTATGGCGCTTTGGTCGCGTTTACCTGGCCGTTCGATAGAAACCATCTCAGCTTAAAATCTTAATTATATTTTTATAAGTGGGCCAAGCAAATGAGCCACCTGGTGGTACGTGTTCACCACCACGCATAGATATTGGCATTGTAAGGAATATTAACCATCACTTACATCGCCAATGCCCCAATTTTGGGAACGAAGACGTTATGTCCCTCGTGCCTGTTACACTGGCTCACTCACCCTTCAAACCGGAACACAATAATATGAACAAATAAAACCTCGACATATTTAATGAAAAAACTTTAAACTGTAAATGCTAATCCGATATTAATACGATATGAGGCGTAATTTTAAGCAAAACGCACTGTTATTAGTGAAACGATGTATAATTCGAAGTTATTTAAAAAACTGTATTTATTTCAAATTTTTCATACAAACAGCGGGCGTTTGTCGGACAATATGACGCGTAGCGTTAATATATTTGGACTGTGACCCTTTTAAATTGTTTTGCGGAATAAAACATAAAGTATGCTTTTTTATTATTTATTTTTTTAAGTTTTCAAACAAAAATATTGTCATAATACATTGTTGTGTATTGGTTGGTAAAAAAAACGACTATTAATGTATTTTTTTCTAAATGAATTGTAAGTTCAATGTTGTGACAAACGAATGGACTAATAAATTTTATTTTTATATTTCTCCCCGAATCACCAGTTTGTTAAGGGGATGTTAGGTGTAAAAAGTAGCATATGTGGTTCCTTTTACTTCAGGCTTGCTTCATACAACATTTCATCAAAAATAAATCAGTTGTTTAGCCGTGCAAGCATAACACACAGATGTCGAATTTCGACCAATGAACGACTGTATAGCGACGAGTTTGTTTTATAATAATAATATCCTGGGACATTATTCACACACGGCCATCTGATCCCAAACTAAGCAGAGCTTGTACTATGGCAACCAGACAACTGATATACTGCATATACTACTTTTGTAAATGTAATTTCATGAACACAAATGTCTGTTCTGGGTGGGAATCGAACCCACAACCTTCAGCGTGAAAGGTATGTATCTACCAACCAAGCCAATCGGCCCGTCAATTTTTTATTGTATTTGTGTTGAATTGACATTCGTAAAACGTTGGTTCAATAAATTAATAAATATTAATATTATAATTCATACGAATTTAAGGCAATATTTCAAACGTGACACCGGAGCGTATCAAACACAAAAGTTTTCGCGTCTCACAGAGAAACACTTCGTTTTTGTTTTTATTTGAATGTAAAGCGGTGTGCGGACGCCATCTTTGAATATCTTTATTTACTCTAAGATTTATCTTGTACATAAATTCTTTATCGATTTTGAATAAAATTGTTTTACAATGGAATATTTATATATAAATATAGCTTATCGTGCCGATTTCTCACGGGTACAATATCGATTTCAACCCCTTTATTTATTTTACCTAATGATATAGTATTAGTAAAAGAATACTTAGTACTGTTCCGGTTTGAAGGGTTAGTTAGCCAGTGTAACTACAGGCACAAGGGACATAATTTTACTGGTGGTAGTGCTTTGTGCAAGCTCGTCTGGGTAGGTACCACCCACTCATCAGATATTCTACCGCAAAACAGCAGTACTTGTTATTGTTGTGTTCCGGTTTGAAGGGTGAGTGAGCCAGTGTAATTTCAGGCACAAGGGATATAAAATCTTAGGTCCCAAGGTTGGTGGCGCATGGGCGATGTAATAATGGTTATTATTTCTTACAATGCCAATGACTAAGGGCGTTGGTGACCACTTACCATTAGGTGGCCTATATGCTCGTCCGCCTTCCTATTCTATATAAAAAAAAAAAAAGTTCCCAAGGTTGGGGATATTACGCGACGTAAGGGGTAATATTTCTTCTATATACTCCAATATGGGTTTATGGGTACACACACAAATGTGACAGTATAGATTAGCACAAGTTGAGCACACAGAGGAGCTTGTCCGTTTTATATTACATGGTATATCCACTGGGACTATTTAGTTGCAAGCATGCGTGAATGCATACAATAATATATGTTTTGATAACTGAATATATATGTATATCGCGCATTTCGCTCAAATGTCTTTCAAGATGTTACTTTTTAAGGAATTACTAATATTCGTATTTACTCCAATTAAGCGTAAACTTGTGTCAGGAGTGGGGATGACGAAACTCCAAGGTTAAGATTGAACTTGCGACTTTTACATCGCTAGCCCGCAAACCATTGCGCTATTAACGGTTATTTTAAAAGGAATTAATAGTTTTTTTATAAATGAGAACAAAGAAACAAACTCTCTAACCAATCCCTTATTATACAAATAAAAAAATAGAAAACATTTCTAACTGTATTTATAAATAGTGACTAATTTTGCCGTTACGAAATAACTGTAAAACAATACATTCTAAGCTACAGTAAAATATAGTAATTTAAGAATTTCAATGGGTTTAAAACAAGAATAGAAACGACGATAGTTGTCAAAGTAAGTTTCTTTTGTTTTAAAATGGCGTCTTTTATTCTTATTTGTAACAGGAAGGACAAATGGGCGTTATTGTAATTCGTGTCCTTGAAAGTTGCTTTATGGAATTTTAACGGTTCCTGTAATAAAGTAGTCTGAAACAATTCGAAATATTATTATTCATACATAATAATGTCCTCCAGACCGATTTCGGCCACGGCGGCCAATCTCAAGAAAGATTACCTATGTAACTACGCAGGAGATATTATAGTGCACAAGTGTGTGCGCAATCACAGGTACACTCTCTGTTCCCTAACTCTCATAATCCGATGGGACGGCAATCCGACACGACCGGAAATAGTTTAGGCGCAGAACCAACGGCTTTACGTGCTTTCCGAGGCACGGGAGTGTACACACTTCCAACTTCCAGACTCCGGCTACTACTGAGAATTTTCAGACAGAAAAACCCAATAACTTTTTACCGGCCCAACCTGGGAATTGAACCCAGGACCTCCGGATCTGCGGCGTTACATTAAACCACTAGACCAACGAGGCAGTATATAGTATGTTCGTACACAGTATAGCACTCAAAATTGTAACACAATGTTATATTATTTGAATAAATCTATAACAATATTATAAATGTTAAAGTAACCGTCTATTACGCTTACAAACTAAACTATATATTTTGTATAGAAAAGGAAAGCGGACAAGCATGTGGGCCACCTGATGGTAAGTGGTCACCAACGCCCTTAGACATTGGCATTGTAAGAAATGTTAACCATCGCTTACGTCGCCAATGCGCCACCACCCTTGGGAACTAAGATGTTATGTACCTTGCCTGTAACAACACTGGTTCACTTACCCTTCAAACCGGAACACAACAATACCAAGTACTGTTGTTTTGCGGTAGAATATTTAATGAGTGGGTGGTACCTACCCAGACGAGCTTGCACAAAGCTCTACCACCAGTAAACCGAACCGAACCATTGAACCGATTCAAGTTTTAATATGAAGCTTCAACTTCAAGTGTACTTTTATAACTAACACCTACCGAGGGGTAGGTAGTCTCACCACCAGGCAGGCAAAGCCGCGGAAGAAAACTTGGACTTAGCAAGAATATTTTCAGAACCGATCAAGTAGATACTGAGATTAGCTCGTTCAAACAAATAGACATACTTATATAGTAAAAAATTAAGTAACAGCCTGTAAATGTCCCACAGCTGGGTTAAGACCTGCTGTCCTTTTTAGGAGGTGTGGAGTTAACCGTGCGGTTTGGTGGATACGCGTTGCAGATTATCACCCGCCATATGCAGGTCTCATCACGTTCATCACTGAGCACGATATGAATTATAAACACACATTATGAATTTGAATTTAGAATAATCAATTACGAATCTCGTCTTCTAACCACTGAGCCATCACCTTATAATATAGATTAAAAAAGAAATACGAAATAATTGCATTTTTTTAAATTCAAATATAGTAAAAAATATAATTTAAATTTCAAATTCTCCTTTTGAAAATTGCGACATGCTATAGTCCTGTTGACATGTTCAAAAATCCATGACTTCCTTTCATCTTGTGTCAAATCTATTACCAAGATACAGTCACGCTTCAAATGAGTCACTTTTCATGCCATACATTAGCGAGAGTTGGGGGGGCATCCTGACGAAAGCTGCATCGAGCCACAGCACAGTGCGAATCTAAGGAAAAATATAATATTACATAGCCAGTAAATCCTACCGGGACAGAAATGATGGATAAAGGCCTCCTGCCTCATTTCCTTTAAATTGGTAGACATGCAGGTTTTCATACGTTTTCTACTAAATATAAACAAGAGTACATGAAAATTCAGTGGTGCACTGGGCTAAATAGGTTCAATATCTATTATTATATAATTTTAACATATTATTTACTTTAAATACATAAATCCTAAATAGATATCTAATCTCACCCTACAGACTCTACACAGATACCACCTATTATGACAAGCGACAAAAAAACCACGCTAGTTGGACACAAATGTTCGGATAGCATTTCTCACATAAGCGGAGAGGGTTGAAAAACGCTATACGCTGTTACTTGCCGTATTCAAAAATTGTATTAATAATATTCTTACTATTTATATCTATATTAATACTATAAATGCTGTAATGTCTGTTATGTTTTCAAGGCTAAAACACTGAATCGATTTTGGTGAAATTTGCTATGAAGCAAGTTCTCCAACACGAAACAAAATCCGGCCGAAGACGCGGGTGAAAACTAGTTATAAGTTGAAAAGCTCTACTGTCCCCCTCATGATTCGATTATAAGACCCTCGTAGCCGGTATGAAACTAGCGCAGAATTTATTTCAAAGTTTTATAAGAATTGATTCAGTGGAGGATTTGAAACAAAATTACAAGCTAAATAAAAGAATTACGAGTGTGTGTATTCTCTTATGAATTAAATATTGATTTTGAATGTATAAAATCTGACCCTAACTCTTTTTAATTAAAAAAAAGTAATAATTATGATATATATTTTATTTACAAGGTAATACTTATATGTACCATTGTTAACTGCTTATTCTATTATACATATCAGAATTTCATGAAACGTGTGTCCTCATGATATTTGTTCCCAAAAACACGAATTAAAAATATCATATGTATTAAAAATAATTTTCTATAAACTACTGTGGTTTCTTTAAGTTTATTTTCCCGCTACTATCCGCACTGTGGTGTAACCTCGTGTGAAAGACAGATACACAATAAATCAGGTAGATAGCAACCAAAAATCCACCGAACAAAAGCTGAGTTTCGAGCTTCAAAGCTTTGTGCGTTAAGAGGAAGCACCCGAATAGACTTTTAAACAAATATTTCTTGTAATTGTTTTACTTAATTAATTTATTATGGTGTTTAATATACTTTTATATTTTTATGATGATGATGATTCAAATTAACAATTAAAGGCTTACAATTTATGTATTATATGGTGTGGACACTAATGCTTAGATTTTTTTAAATAAAATTTGAAGGCAAATGGGTCTTCTAATGGTAATTGGTAAGCATCGCCAACAGACATTTGCACTAGAAAAAATCCTTTGTATTCTTTGCATAGTCAATAAGAATCGCCTATAGACATTGGTGCTGGAAAAAATACTAACCATTCCTTGTATAGTCAATGCGCCACCAACCTTGGGATCTGATGACCCTTGTCCCCATAGTAACACTAGCCTCATCCTTCAAACCCAATAACATCAATACTAAGCATTGATATTTGGTGGTTGACTATGTGATAACTGGAACCTATCCAGGATATCCCTTCCTGAAGATCCTTCTATCGTTTGTCAAGTCGGCTTTCAACCAGCCGTTTGGTTTTAAAACAATGCCTCAATATTAATTTTAAAGATACCATGGGCTATGGTAGTGGTTCTATTGGACTCATAGGGAATACATAGCTATGACTTGAAATATAGTTAGGGAGGGGGGGACCGGTGGTAGGTACAATATGTCCTTAATGTATGTCTGTTGTACGTTACGAAAAATCACAAAAACTACCAATTTCTTTGTGTCAGTAATTATAAATAATATTACTTTGATATTTATATAAATGTATGTTTTTTTTAAACATCTTCTCCTTAATAAGCAATGTTAAGACATTCCCCCGTCAGGAATGCCGTAGTTCGAGGCTAGTTAATGATGTATGTATGTGTTTTTTTTCTCATAAACCCCCATATAATTGTTGTACGTCATGGAGAGTTGGACTCGTATCGTTTATTGATTTATCAGTGCTTAACACACGTTTTGTCTTTTTCAAAACATCAATTTTGTTTGTGTAACAAAATCTGATAGTCAGATGTTGGGTTTTTTGTAATATGATTGCCTTTTCTTTGGGTGAAGTCCATAAATGTTCCACTGTTGGGATACTCCTCATTCATGAAAGCTTAGAGGTTCCTATTGATATATAGGAGACGAGTCCTAGTGTGGAGACCGTGGATCGGCATACGCAACGTAGAGCGCCCTCCAATCAGGTGGACCGATGATCTTAAGAAGGTGGCGGGTACCGACTGGATGCGGAAGGCGGAGGACCGGGAGCTTTGGCGCACCTTGGGAGAGGCCTATGTTCAGCAGTGGACTACGAATAGCTGTTGATTGAAAGAGTTTCCTATTACTGATACATAACTACAGGTATCCTCTTAATAATGGTAAGTGGCTACCACCGCTCGTAGACATTGGATATGTAAGAAATATTTTCCATTCCTTACATTGCAAATAAGCTACCAACCTTGGAGACTAAAATTTTATATCCCTAGTGGTTGAAGTTACACTGGCTCACTCAAATTACAAACCGTAACACAACAATACTAAGTATAGCTGTTTGTCGGTAGAACATGTGATCAGTGGGTGGTAGAATAGATACCTGAAAATATTATAAGTCGGTTGTCAACAGGGGTGAGTAATGAAGTCACTTCTTATTTAATGGCACTGCTGCTTATATAAAAATATCACACGATTTATCATATATATCACCTCTGACGTATTTCCTATACGATATACCTTTAAAGATTCATTAGCCTCTAGAGTCATCTCGGCTAAAATCTCTTAAATCACTTAAGTATATTACCAATATACACTTAAAGGAAAATAATATGTATTCCTATTTAACCCTTCAATTGCAAACTCTTGTTAGGAGTGACGACAATAGACGGAGAGGTCGGGATCGAACTTGCGACTTTTTACATCGTTAGGCCCGTTAACCATTGTACTGTTCACGCTTCAATAGGCATACGATTGTTATTAATTTATTCCTTACATATAAAAATATAAATTAGTAATACATAAATGCATAAGGCTTCCAAGTTGAAACAACGTGTGTTCTTGTTGTGAAATAGGTTTATAAGGATATATTATTACATAACATACTATGTATAGTAACAGCCTGTGAATGTCCCACTGCTGGGCTATGGCCTCCTCTCCCTTTTTGAGAAGGTTTGGAGCTTATTCCACCACGCTATCCCAATGCGGATTGGTGGAATACACGTGTGGCAGAATTTCACTGAAATTAGACATATACAGGTTTCCTCACGATGTTTTCCTTCACCGTCACGCACGAGATGAATTATAATCACAAATTAAGCAGATCAAAATTCAGTCATGCTTGCCCGGGTTTGAACCCACTATCATCGGTTAAGATTCACACGTTCTTACCACTGGGCCATACTGTCTATATACATAAGTCAAACATTCAAATATAAAACAGCTTTCTCCTTAATATTCTTAAAAATATAATCATCATGAGATATCAAAAATATGTTTTAATATATTTAAGCTAACATATTATCTGTATGTATGTATGTATGTATGTACGTATGAAGTTATTTAAAAGATTATGCATATCTCGTCAAATCAGTCTAAAGGTTCATCAACCGGTGTGCGATCTTTTTTTCCATTTTCCCCCCAAAACTGAGGCGTCGTAATCATCCCTGCGCCGGCGCAAATTAACATTGTTGTTATGATGGATTTTACACCTGGCACGTAAGGACTTGTGCACAAGGGGAAAATATTCAAACTTTGTCCAAATTATCAGATCCCAAATTAGTAAATTAGTAAGCCGAGATGGCCCAGTGGTAAGAACGCGTGAATCTTAACCGATGATCGTGGGTAACCCGGGCAAGCACCACTGAATTTAATGTGCTTAATTTGTAATTATAATTCATCTCGTGCTTTACGGTGAAGGAAAACATCGTGAGGAAACCTGCATGTGTCTAATTTCACTGAAATTGGATTGTGGTGGAATAAGCTCCAAACCTTTTTCTCGAAAAGAGAGAGGAGGCCTTAGCCCAGCAGTGAGAATTCACAGGCTCTTACGATAAAAAACGAACGAATAGTTAGTTAGTCAAGGGAATGCGTCAGGAGATATTTATTCTAGATTAAAAAAGAGGAATATACCACATCATATATGTTTCATATATACACATATATACTATTAAAGGAAATATCTTGAGGAGTGTACGATGCTGCTCCACTGTGAGTGATATATACGTCATAATAGCTGATGACGTGCAGGTTTCATTGCGTCGTAATTCCGCTGACCACGAGATGACTTAAGCGCCAAGGAACATGATATGTTCTGTTTAATGACAAAGGTATTCCGTAATCAGCCAAGCAAGTTATTTAATCTGTATGCCTTGTTTATTTAAAAAAAACATAATTAACCTACAAATTAACAAGAACAATTTAAAAAAACCATTATAAGGACGCGTCATATGAACTATTCAATATTTTTTATTATATATTTTTTTACTAAAACTAAAATATTTAGCGCAACACGTTTTTTTTTGTAATTTTTTCTCGTCAATCAAAATAATCATATTTTCGCCGACAATATGAACGGAGCCTAAGTCATCAATCATTATTGCGTATTCCCAATTCATTGTTATAATTAGATTTGGAAAATAAATATAAAAAAAACATGGCGTATTGTATAATGTATTGGCTTTTCGCGTATTAAAATTTTATTTGGGAGGAATTTTAATGAAAACCCTTTGAACAGTATTTTGTTTGATTGGAGGCTGTATTCGGTGATGTTTAATTATAAAATAATTAACTATTATTATATTAGCTCGGTAAGCTGACTTCGTCTGCGTAAAATGCCTTATTTTTTTTATTTTTATAGAATAGGAAGGCGGAATAGGACTATGGGCCACCTGATGGTAAGTAGGCACCAAACGCCCTTAGACATTGGCACTGTAAGAAATGTTACCCATCGCTTACATCGCCAATGCGCCACCAACCTTGGGAATTAAGATGTTATGTCCCTTGTGCCTGTAATTACACTGGCTCACTCCCCCTTCAAACCGGAACACAAAAATATCAAGTACTGCTGTTTTGCGGTATAATATCTGATGAGTGGGTGGTACCTACCCAGACAATTATAACAATATTATAATAAGAGTAACAGATTGCAAGATTAAACATTTGGGCCGGTTGGCGTGGTTGATAGATACTTGCCTTTCACCCAGGACAGACATTTGTGTGCATGAACATGTCTGTTTGTCCAGAGTCTGGGTGTAATTATCAATATAAGTTTTTATTTACAAAAGAAAAGTAGTAATCTAGTATATCAGTTGTCTGGTTTCCATAGTACAAGCTCTGCTTCGTTTGGGATCAGATGGCCGTGTGTGAATGTCCAAGAATATTATTTATATTTATTTTATACTGTATAAATCTAGAAATATGCTTTTTAAATCTAGTTGTGTAGTAGTAGTTTTCAAGTTCTGGGTTCGAATTTTCATTTTAAAAGGTATATTTGTATGTAATTTAATCTTATATTGGAATTAAAAATTAATATTTAATTAATACCCCTTATTCGCTAGAACAAGTGATCCTAATTGAGGATTGCGAGTTCAGGCCCGGGCAACTGGACTGGACTTGACTTTGTGTTTATAATGCTCGGCGAAAAAAAATATCGTGAGGTAACCTGCATGTGTTACCCATTGGTGCAGTGGCTAAGCTCCAAGCCTTCTCAAAGGGAGACCCTTAGCTCAGTTGTGGGACGTTCACAAGTGTTACTTTTTTTAAATCTTGTCAACCTCTTTTCTTTGTATTTTTTTGTATCTATTGACGAGTGTTGTCATCTATAAAAAAATAGTAATAGAAAAAATGTTTATGTTGTTGTGAAAATCAAATCATATCAAATGTATTTATTCAAGTAAGTTTTACAGTAAAGCGTTTTTGAATCATAAGTATTTGAACTCTACCATTGTTAATAATAATGTTTTCAATGATTTTTGTCTTATTTTTGTATCTGGTGGAACAGTAGTAGAAGATAAATACTTAGAAATTAGTATTCATTGATTGTCGAACTGGATAATATACTTTTAATTGTATATGATTACTAGCTGTTCGTTTCGTTTCGGGTAAAATTCATAAAAAATAACCTCTTTAAAAATTCTCTGTTTTTTATTAAAAAATTATCATAGACTAGTGGTAGGGTTTTGTGCAAGCTCGTCTGGGTAGGTACCACCCACTCATCAAAAATTTTACCGCAAAACACCAATACTTGGTATTGTTGTGTTCCGGTTTGAAGGGTGAGTGAGCCAGTGTAATTACAAAATATTTTTCTCAACATCTTAGTTCCCAAAGTTGGTGGCACATTGGCGATATAAGCGATGGTTAATATTTCTTACAATGCCAATGTCTATAGTGACTTACCATCAGGTGGCCCATATGCTCGTCCACCTACTTATACTATGAAAGAAAAGATTTAGACTATTGAATTTGAGAGGAGAGTGATAGCAGACTTTTTGTTGTTATGTCACTCTGGCGAAACGTCAAACTGACAACCATGTATCGTGGTTTGACGTCATTAATTTTAATTACGCTTGAATTGTTATATAAGATGGATTTAGCTTATGTCTGTACTGATACGACGATTTGTATATAAGGATTACAAGATTGTGAATTATGAAAAGTTTAGTAATAATGAGGAAATAGTTCCTTAAAGGTTCTCTTCGGTACAATCTCTATCCTGAATCAGTAGCACTTAACATTACGTCTACTCTGTCATATGCTTGTCAAAGTCTACTTAAAATAAATCATGTATAATAATAATCATAATAATAACCTCCAGATCGATTTCGGCCACGGCGGCCAGTCCCAAGAGAGATTAGCCAACTGCTCAGGACATATTATAGTGCACAAGTGTGTGCGCAAACACAGGTGCACTCTCTATTCCCTAACTCTCATAATCCAATGGGACGGTAATTCGACACGACTGGGTAAAGTCCAGGCGCAGGATCAACGGCTTTACGTGAGCACCGAGGCACGGGTGTACACATTTCTAGCGTGCATTTATAAATCAGCAATTATTATGAACAGCATGCCATGTATTTAACAAAGCTACTGTTTTTCAGGAATTAAATATAGCCAAACTAATATGTCCTCTATCAAAATCAAAATATACGAACCTCGCTGATCGCACAAATCAAACCAAATCAAACTCTTGAATCGTCACGTGCCAGTTCTGTGTCAAATGGAAATCTGTCACCAGTAAGTAATGTACATATACATGTAAGAAATATATCTCTCTTTTCATTTCTATTACTATTCATAAACTTTCCTTCTCCTTTCTTCCATGTCATGTCACACCGTCCATCCTTTTTTATAATCTCCTTTTCGCATAACCATAGATTTAAATAAAATTACTACAACACATTTAATATTATTAAAGGCAAAAAAACAATTTAAGACTTATTTTTGCTAAACAAAGGTATTATTTTATATAGAATAGGTAGTTGGACAAATAAGCCACCTGATGGTAGATGGTCACCACCAAGTGGAGTAGCCCAGATAAGTGGGTAGTACCTTATATATGTAGTATTTTATATATGTATAATTTGATTTATACGACTAATACTAATTGAATAAATAGACAATGATCTTATCTCAAGGTCAAGCAATTATTGTACACACAATTTCGTTTTCTTTTTGTGTGCAATACTATGTGTTTAGTTATACATATTTTCTTATTTACTTAGTTAATGTGCATTTCTGTATATACATATAATACACATTATAAAGATAATACGGACGCCACTTGATGAATTTAAGATTTAAATTAAAAAATATTAATATCTTTGGAAAACCTAAAAGCGACCGTTTGTGTAGCCCTTAACACATAAATATTAAAAAAAAATACAACATACAATGAAACGCCATATTTTTATTTAGTCAAGAAATTGAAAAAAAGGTATTCGTATGAAATGCCAAGTGCAAAGTTTTATTTAAATCGGTCCATCGCTTTAGGCGATAACGTCGGACACACGGACAGTTTTTATTAATAATATTAAATATGTTGCCATTGAATGTGTAATTTTAACGATTCAATGTAGAGCGATTATAAAAACGATATTAATTTAATATAGAAACTTTTTTAATTTATACCAAAAAACTTTTAAATTCGAATTTAGAATACTCAATAAAATCGATATACATTATTTATACAATAAACAACACATTTTTTCACTAAATACCTACATATTATATAGTTAATAAATAAAATATACGTTTTGTATAATTGAATAAGCCTAAAACGATAAAACAGGCCGTATCGCCATCAATTTATTAGATTCAAAGCAAATACTATAATTTTATAACTAACTGCCCTATCAATGAATCACTGTTCAGGAGCATAACTCACGCTTACTATAATGATCTATAGAACCAGCGCTCGATCGTTCAAAGAAATCATCGGAAAAAAGTCAAACGAGACACTACCATAATGCATGCCATTGTAGCTATCTCCCTCACGCACATCCACCAGATAGCCCAAGAGAGAAACAGAAGATCTTTTATTCAGGCGTGCATGTTTTTACTTTAAGCAGTCTTGAACGAGACGTCGTCGTAGACGGTCGCATACTTTGTTCGATATGAAACGTATAATTTTTTCATTGTAAAAACTTTAATTTAGTGCTATCGTTAATTTTATTGACTTATTTATTGTGTGATGCAAATAATATAACAATATAAATAACGAATGATTGTTTGACGAATTCTTTTGAGTGTTTTGTGTTAAAATTTTGTGTTTTCGTGTTTTGGGATTTCGTGTCGCAGATCTATGAAAAACGGTTCGTATTTGTCTATTTACTGTATTGTAATATTATTATATATTTTGTTATGTGTATAATATGTTAATAGTTTAGAATAATTTATTAGTAATGAAATAACGAGACAAAATGTAAAGTAGAATTTTACAACTCAATTATGAATATGGACACATAACTGTAAGGTATGTTACAATATGATATCCGCCTAAAACAAAGTTTAGTATGTTAATATGGAAGACCAGTTGACATTAAAACCTATATATCATATATTTCGTATATATAATTAACTATCTCGTTATTATACTTTCGTAACAAATAAATTGAAGCCATAACACATATATTTAACTTCATAAATAGCAAGTTAATATACATAACAATTTAAATATATAATTCTATATGTATTATACGAAAATTAACATAATTTTTATATAAAAGCGAAATACAAGTCACAGAAACTTTCGACGGATTGAGGTATAATTTAAATGAAATATACATTGAAATTTATGTGAAATAGCTATATCGAGAAACGCTGATTTACCAAAGTTTTAGTATTATTTAAGTTTATCAATTTCTAAATTATGTTAAACTATCACACTGATAGAATCCTAGACAATTTATAACTATGTTTGTAGTTTTGATAGATTTAAAACACGAATTACATTTGACCCTAGTATGTTTTAAAAGATAAATTCAGTCTTGCTTCTTTATATTAAATTTAATTGTCCCTATGTTATGTGATTTTGAATAATTATAATATTGGTTAGTAATTCACTTATTATATAATTTGTTCGTGGCTCAGTGGATATTAGTTATCATGAGGGCATAATTTGTCGCAAATGTCACAAAATGGAGATTGCCATATCTTAACGTAAATCTTAATTATTTTGTTGAAAACAAAACGCCTACAATGACGACTCAAAATAAAACCATGAAAACTTTAATGTTTAATTGTTTATTTTATTAGTGATATCGTATATTATATCGATGTGTGATTTTTACTCATTTTTATAATAAATGGCCTAATCTAATAACTAGCTAGCGATGCTGAATTGTAATGCACAAGTGTGTAAGAACACATTCTATTCCTTTAACAGACGAATCCGACACGACCGGAAAGTGTTTAGACGCAGTTTACCGTGCTTTCCGGAGTATGGTAGCGTACACACTGTGACATATGGATTTGCGGCAGTAGACCAACGAGTTAGTCAACTTTGATTACTTTCAAAACCCGAAAGATAACTATTTTATTTATTTATATATACACAAGTTTCGTTTACAATTCTTATACAAGTCCTGAATTCGAAACTAGCTTTTAGCTGTGATTTGAAATTAATTTGTTAAGTACGTTCTTAGAAGGAATTTGCTCAATATTTCAAATCGGGAGCCGGTCACATAGCTTTGGAAGACATTTGTGTTATTTGCGCTTATTGACCACATTGCCATTTATATCGATAGCAAGCACACAATCGTTTAGTAAGTATTTTAATTATAAAAAAAGTTATGTCGTAGCAGAACGTCTAGTAAAAGTTTCGTGGGTTGTAGCTAATATTGTTATCACGATACCATGAATGTGAACGGTACTAAATACGCCAATACACATACGATTTGTCCTAACAAATGTCGTTGCGACATAATGTAAATTCAGTGGTATTCCTTAAATCACTTCATCATCCATGAAATGTTGACAACCGATTTATGGTGATATATATATTAGTGAGATATATCTATTTTGATACGTTTATTCTTGATATGTTATAATTATTATGGTCAATATCGCATATCACTTACTGACGATTTACGATAGTTTTCTGTGGCGAGTAGGTCTTACCGAATAAGCCTTACTGGATCGGAAATTACAATTCGTATTAGGAAATATCAACAATTAACATTAATATATACTTTATTCGAGTCGGCTTTTGTATTGTCATTTTACAGGGTTACATTTCGGAAAATTTCATGCGTTTGGACTCTACTACCACTTAACATCAGGTGGAGTAGAGTCATTTGCCCTCCCGGCAAATATATATAAAAAAAAATGTAGATTCCACTGAAAAGAAAAACACCAATTACACTTTTCCAGCAATTAAATAACAAAGTTTCGTATATATTATAATACAATTAAATGGTGGCGGGTGCGGCCAGCATGGGGACATGTTGTTACTTAATTTATAAACAAATACTTGCTACGAGGCGTTATGAGGTCACCATTGTCAACATATCTTAGTTAAGTTATTGCTAACTTAAGTAGTGTCAATGACCAATGCACTGATGACAATGTATATCTAAGTGTCTAACTTAAAGTGAAAAGCATTATTAAGCCAACGCCCCGTATTGCCTCCACTGGTGATAGGAAAGTTTGTTTCGACCATAGAATCGGAAAAGCGATTTAAATGGAAAGACGCGCATGATTTGTACAGTACCTTTACTTATATACACTAGTACCTTAAAAGCGGTTTCGTTCGTGTAATAATTCAGAATTCCATAGCTATTTCTTTAGTAATGAAGGATTTTCATATAAACTTTCATCCCCTTTATTACTATCTTAGGGGTTACATTTTTAAAAGTTCCTTAGTGCTAACCTAGAAAATTTTCATTTTGTTAGCCCTAGTAGCTTGCGCTGTGTGTGTGTGTGTGTCAGTCGGTTATTATTTTATGTCTATAGATTTAGTTGCTACTAAGCATAAGCTTCATTAAGTTATTATTATTATTATCTTATTAGTAAAACTTATTTCTAAATATATATCTAACTAAAATGCATGCATCAAGTGATTAATAAATCTCGTTTAAAAACTTATATATTTGTATCATGTGTGTATATGTGTGTCTGTGTGACGCTTAATCGTCAAGCGCTACCGATGCAAATAAGTATTTGTAGAATTTGAATTATTTTGATTTCATTTATTATCTTTCTCACACACAGACACACACACACACACACACACACACACACACACACACACACACACACACACACACACACACACACACACACACACACATATATTCTTACAAATCTTAAATGGTGAGTTAGTGAATATTTGCGAAGATTCAATATTGTTTAGTGCCATCCAAAGTTCTTTATAAATGTACGAGATAACTCCGCGTACGGCTTTATCAATTTCGATGAAGTTCGTCCCTTTCTTTATATTGCGAGATAAACTTACTCGCAATATTATCTCAGGTAATAAAGTGGATAGATTGTTTTATATATATAAGATAATTTTGTAATGATTTCTAAGTAATAATTGCGGGGTTGTTTAATTTGATTGAACGTACTTTATCTATTTATTCTAATTAGGTAAATTATTTTTAAAAACGTAAAAACCTGGAATGTTTCTGGAAGGGTTAAAGCCTACGTTTTTGAAGAGGTTTTGTGGTTTGAATGCGTGAGTTTTAAGCGATGATTGGAGGTTCAAATCCAGTCATTGATTTTATCTCATGCTCAGTGGTGGAAAGCATTGTGAGGAAATCTATTAACCTATTTTGACAAGTCGTCTAAGAAATCAATAAAAAAAAAATCTAACATAACAGTACAAACATTACTTACTTTCACGTAGTAGCTCAATCGTGGAATTTTGAATATAAAACTTATAAAATTACAGGCACAAGGGACATCATCTTAGTTCCCAAGGTTGGTGACGTATTGGCGATATAAGCGATGGTTAGCATTTCTTACAATGCCAATGTATGTGGGCGTTGGTGAACACTTAGCATCAAGTGGCCCATATGCTCGTCCGCCTACCTATACTATGATTAAAAAAAACTTACGGTGATACGCCATTTTGATGCTTGTATCACTTAAACGTTATAATTATTATGGTTAATATCGCGTGTCACTTACACTCACGATTATGATCTTTTCAGTTTCTATATTGCTCTAGAGTAATAATAAATTCGAGCAATAGTTTGTTCGACCCTTATAATCTAAGACGTTTGCCTGAAATGATCATTAAAAAACAAGCTATTATAAAAAAAAGTGCTTATGCTGTTGACCGTTGGGGAGCAAATGTCGAACCAATCTGGGTCTAGACTGAACTGAAGCTACAACTCAACGGAAGCGGTTCTAATTGAATTTGACCTGAACAAACTACAAACATTGCCAGTTAAATAAATGTAAAAAAAAAGAATATATCATAAATTATACAAAACTTTTTAATTGATGTATATTCTTTATCTAAGGAATTTTAAATGTATTATTAATCATTAATTTAGTTACGTTTTAATTATGTCATCTGATTTATTAGTATTTTTAATCTGTAACTGTGGATTTTTTATATATATGACATTGTCAAAGGTATTTTATCATTAAAAAAAAAACTTTGTTTATACTTGTTTTAAGGGACATTTTTGTTTCAATGTTCTCTTTGATTTATAATTCTAATCAAATCAGATCAAAATACACTTTACTTAATATAATAAATAGACTGTTGCGAGCACTTTTGAATATAAATTAAATTCATAGTTACTACTGCTTAATAAATAAGAAATATTTAATAAGCAATAAATAACATAAGGTAACATAAATTATTGCGTCTATTGTGTACATAAAATTGTTAATTTATTTAACTCCGGTCGGGTTTTTCGTTATCTTGAACAGTTATTATGAATACAGAGATAGTATTAGAAATAGAGTATGATTCATTTTAATATCAGATCAAGGCATTGTTTGAAGTTTACGTAATTGTAGATAATAAAACCAGTTAAGGCTTTCGCAAAATCTAGAATAGACAATAAATGTTGAACCATAGATAATGACTGTTGACAAACTTGTTTGTGGATGGTTATAAGGAAGGACAAAGGAATGAATAAAAGCTAAATGGCCTTTGTAAGGGATCGTTTTTTTTTTAAGCTCAAATAATCATATCTCCGATGACGTGTCCCGCGTTTTGGTATATATTTTTTATAATTTGGATACTTGTATGATTTTATCTCCAGATAAAAGGCTTACGGTCAAAACTTTAGGATTATCGATGTCTCCCTGGGGTGTTATTGGTTTTCATGAGAGTGGATTCCTGGCGTCGTGGATAATAGATATGGCAAAATAAAATTAACCAGTTGTAATTTCCGGCACAGATAATTAATACCATGAGGCGTTTCAGAATTTCAAAGTTATTCTGTTAAATTAAAGTGCGACAGTGACATGCTATTTTGATTATAATAATTATAATATTCAAAGGATATAAGCGTCAAAATGGCGTATTACCGCAAGGCTTTAATTTACGAGTGAGTTTGGTCTTTTAGAGTATAACTGTTGTAGCAGATTTCATCTGACACAATACAGAATTGGGCTAAAGCTTCACCGTTTGGGAAGGTTAGGAGCTTATTTCATCACTCTGTTCCAATGGGGCTATGTCACATATATCATGCAGGTTTCCTCGCGATGTTTTCAATTATAAAAAATCAGCTTTGCTCACCCGGACTTAAACACACAATCACAAGATTCGGCTGTCTTAACTACGATGTCGTCAGGGTCCGTTTGTGCATTCCTTTATTGCTTATTATTGTATGTGTGTGTATTGCTTATTATTGTATATATGTATGTCGATTGTAAATATTTTATAAGTCCTCGTAAAAATTGTCATGTCAATGGATTTATGTCGTAAGCCTTGTCCAGTGCAGGCTTTCGTCACGACATTATTAAAATAACGAACTTGGTATTATATGTACTTTATGTGACTTTAGTTAAAAAATACATTAGCTGGTCAGTCCATTTAGAATTAAGTCAGTTTAAGCTAATTGCCTAATTTGGTTCGAAGTGTGAGTCAGCCAGTGTAGTTAACACCACTTCTATCAATTTGCACGTCTCTTCTTAAATAAAAAAAACCTCTATAGTTTAATGATTGCGGAGTAATATATAAATCCGAAGTCAGAAATAATTAGGGAAACACCTTCACCTTGTTTTCTTTTAAATAATCAACGCTATGATAATACTATTACAAATGTTTCCCTCGTTAAATTATGTACGAAGTCACGAAATTCGAATCTAATCTTCGTAGACTATCAACAGCTTGAGTTTACCAATCAATCTTGCTTCTTCATTGTCATTCACTTTTAGTTTAGTTGGCTGGAATATTTTTGTTCATTAAATTAAATTTAAAAAAAAAATGGCCATCAGATGACCTTCGACTAACAATTGAAACTATAATATTCCTTGTAATACACTGTCTAACTTTCCATCCAACCGGAACACATTAAAACAATTTAGTTTGATGGTACAACAATTTATAAGTGGGTGGTACTTACACAGACGGGCTTGCAACATCCCTTCTTCCAGTAAAAGACATTGTTACCTTATCAAGATCACGTTCGATTTTTAAAACGAATCGCAATTAGCCACGTGAACGATCTTGTTGTATCTCGGTTTTTCTACGTTTTAAAACCGGTTCCCGATCGAATCGTTAATTCAAAACAGTAAAACACAATCGCTCTTTACATATAATCGTTAAACCGTTAATTTTCAAGTGATTAAGAAATCAATTTTCCCTTAATTGGAATCCGCGTTGAGATATTACAAACCGATAATCCATAGATGTCTTAATTAAGATTAATTGTCTTGTTAATTATTATCTGTGTACTTTTTTGTTAGATGTATTTTGTTATGAATGCATATAAGTCAGGAAATAGACCAGATGGAGAACTACTCTAGCTGTCAAAACGAAAAAAAAAATATTCCCGCGCTCACATGACACATCCAAAAACATTATTTATCTGTTTCAAAAATGGCCGCCATTGTTTTGACAAATTACAGTAAGCATAATTTAAGGTCGGCGAATCATTGCGCAAGTTAAGATTAATGACTGCTATTTATTTTACGGTTAATTGATTTATTTGCCGACTTTCGACAAAACCAACTTTTTTTACAGATAATAAATTTGTTAAAAGGTTTCGTTTGAAAGGAATAAAACGACTTTTAGCTTTTTAAGGCGTTTTAAAATAAAGTACTTAATTTGAACATAATGTTTGGATGTATCTTTCACTTTAAAGATTTTTTTAAAAGAAATCGATATGAATGAAATTTTATTTAGCTGTTAAATACAGGCCTTTTAAAATGTTTTTCATATATTATATAATGTGTAGATATTAAGTTACTGCGTATGTGATTTATTAAATTATATGTATATTACGTCTTGTCACCTAAAACGAGTTAGACAAGTTTAAAAATATAATTTTAATTTCGTATGGATTACAATTTTAGGATATATTTGATATTTATTTAAACCATAAATATGTCAATGTTAGCCTAATAAATTAAACTTGGAACTAAGTCGTATCATAAAAAAAAAGTTACTCTTCGCGACATTATTTTCAACAGATTAAATACCAATGTTGCTAGGTTGCATTTCAAAACATTCCATGGATGTTTTTTATTATCTTATTATTTTTGTTATCTAAATTTATGGAAGTAAATGTCAGAAAGTTTATTGTGTTTTAAATGCATGAAATGTTTTTTTTTTTTTAATTTAAATGTTAACAGTACGAGTAAACATTAAATTTAAAAAAAGGTATGTTTATTTTAATATTTGATTGATCGGGTCGTTGGTCCTGACAACGGCTTCTACTTTACGAGTCGTGGGTTTAATCCTCAAGATAAATATTTGTGCAGGCTATTTGTCGTGTTCGTCAGCCCCAGATTTATGCGTAAGCATACAAGGTACCGGCCTTGACCACCACGACAAAATGGGGGAGGCTCAAATGTCAAAGTGCCTAGGCTACTTGAGTCCGAACGTTGTGTTCTGTTCATTAATTATCACTTATCACTTTTATAATATTTAAACGTGTAACATTAATTTCGTTTGAATAAAAAAAAGTGTAAAAGCTCACGATGCCATGTCTTTAGTGATAATGATATGAGATAATATTAATTGAAATAATATATCATGTCTGTGTAGATACGACCTTTATTATATTATATTTAAAAAAAGTAATAATTTTTTTTCAATATAGTAGATTATAAATAATAATGCTAAGTTACTAATGTCCGTTTTTTAATTTATGTTCACTTTGTTAATATTTTTAATCTGTCGTTGCGTGGGAACAGATGGAAAGACAAAAAGTCAAATAACAATGAAGATGTCGTGACGGCTGACCAGGGCGGTCAGGATGTCGGGGTCACGAAGGCTGAAGATGATTTTAGGGTTCCTTGGATGTTGTTAATAATGTAGTTTCTTTATTTCATATTAAAGGTATAGGGAAATTAGGTATATAAATAGTTTTTCGTTATGGTAACATTTTGCCAATATAGGTCTGTGTATTTTATGTGTGTCATGATAGGTTATTAGCTAATTTTATTTAATAATAAATTTGTTATTGCATGGTTTATTGGAAATGTAATTGCGAGGTTCTCTGCTGGTTCTTATCGGGTATTTGTTTTCTCAAACCAACGGTAGATTCTAATTTGACTATCAATCTAACAATAATTCAGTGTAACACTAGTACATTAAATTTATTTTTTTTTTCTTTTAATCGCATGTTCTCTTAAATAATGTTACATCGATGTGTTCAGCAATTAAGCAATTCATTAATTTAGAAGGCATTGTACTAAAATAACTAATTAGTTTATTAATTAGCTAGAAATAATAGGTAAATGTCGACTGTTTTGATATATCTTTGTATAAGGGGATCTTGCAACGTTAGCTATTAAATTATAATATATACTATAAATATATATTTAAATTAATTCATCATATTAAGATATATTGCATTAGCAAAAAATGTATACCAGATCACACTTAACCGTTCTTAAGAATGAATTTTCATCGCCCTTTGACACGGTCATTTAAAAAAAAAAATAGTATTCAGCATCGGGAATGAATGACACAAAAACCATTTCGATTAGAAAATGTAGTAAATGCATTGAACTCTTTGAAAGTATATTTATATATTTTTATGTATATCTGTATGTTTTTCTGACAATCAATAAGCAACTCTAACGCATCTACATAGAATTACTTTTCGCCCGCGTGTTAGGTTAATGGTGTTAGGCATGATAAAGTAACATATTCCCTGGTGGTAGAGCTTTGTGCAAGCTCGTCTGGGTAGGTACCACCCACTCATCAGATATCCTACCGCAAAACAGCAGTCCTTGGTATTGTTGTGTTCCGGTTTGAAGGGTGAGTGATCCAGTGTAATTACAGGCACAAATTATCATCTTAGTTCCCAATTGGTGGCGCATTGTAGGGGATGGTTAACATTTCTTGTAATGCCAATGTCCATGGGCGTTGGTGAATACCATCAGGTGGCCCATATACTCGTCCTTGTAACAGCCTGTGTAAGTCCCACTGCTGGGCTATAGGCCTCCTCTCCTCTTTTTGAGGAGAAGGTTTGGAGCTTATTCCACCACGCTGCTCCAATGCGTCTACCTACAAATATACTCGTCCGCCTACCTATAATATATAAAAAAAATATCTTAGTCCTCGGGGTTTAAGCTTTGCTTCATATCGAATTTCATCAAAATAGGTTTAGCCGTGATAGCCTATCAGACAGATAGAGTTACTTTCGCGTTTATAATATTAGTATAGATATCTTGATGACTGCCTCGTTGGTATAAGGGCTAGATGTAGGCCGTAGACCCTAGGTCCTGGGAGATACTGGAATCCCAGGTCGGGCTAGTAAATAGTTATTGGGTTTTTCTGTCGGAAAATTGTCAGTAGCAGCCCGGAGTCTGTAAGTTGGAAGTGTGTACACTCCCGTGCCTCGGAAAGCACGTAAAGCCGTTGGACCTGCGCCTGAACTCTTTCCGGTCGTGTCGGATTGCCGTCCCATCCTAAAATGTAAATGATTTTATAAAGAAACAGTTAAGTGTTCCCATAAACCTTATATATTTACATTGTAGTATTTTACAATAACTTATGTCAAGGATTTTTATAATAATAATAAAAAAAGTAATAAAAAAAATAATATCAGCAAAGCTGTTCTATAAAAAACAATTTTGACATCGAGGGTCAATTTTTTTGTATCAATGGTGCTCGACGCGATCGTAAAATGTTGTAAACCGACTCACGTTGATATCATATCGTGTACCTTTTTAAATATTGTAAACAATGTCACATATCACCTTCTGTCGTCGGATTTAAAGGGTTCAAGGTCCTAGGGTACCGAGGAATTAGCCCAGGATATAATCATAACCTGGGACACTATTCACACACGGCCATCTGGTCCCAAATTAAGCAGAGCTTGTGCTGTGGAAACCAGACAACTGATATACTACATATACTACTTTTCTTTTGTAAATACATACTTATATAGATAATTACATCCAGACTCAGGACAAACAGACATGTTCATGCACACAAATGTCTGTCCTGGGTGGAATCGAACCCACAACCACCGGTCCGTCAAATTTTAATATGTCATAAAAATAGTCTAGAAAATTTATATTTATTAATATTTTAAAATTTCAATCATTTACAATTAATTTAATTGTTTATGAATTTTAATATTTATTGTACTACCCTATTTTAAATATTCTAACTTAACTAAGATTGGTCTATGTGCAAAGACCCATTTGCCAGTACACATACCTATTTAATATAAAATGTCGAATACGCCAAAATGTGTTATTATTTCGACATATATAAAACCGAGTATTCAATATTCCGTAATGGCGGACGCGATCCAAAAATTTGTCAGAAAACGATAATGATAATAACATTTTATTAACAATGTGACATTTCTTTTAAATAACGTGTTTTTTTTTATTACGATACGTCGAAAAACGGAAAAGACCGTTAAATAAAAATGGCCGATAAATGTCGACAAATTATTTCTTACGCGACAAATTTAGCGTTTTACTTGCGTTACTCGCCGAACGAGTTTTAATATTTTGTAATATGCGTCCATTTTGGTTACCGACTAGTTAGTGCAGGCGAATTTGCATGTGTGGCGAGATATATATATATATATCGTATATAAAAATGAGTTTTGTAAGTTGGACATAGTATGGTTGCAGATTTTTTTATGATACAAACCGTATATTATATGTTTAATGGGTAGCGCTGTGATCTCTAAAACTGGATGCATCTTTAATCCCCATGGGTTTGATCTCAGCTCATGATAAATCTGTATAAACGACCACTGTCTGTAGGGCTTTTCTGTGAGAACTATATATTGGCGCGCCTTAAGTTAAGACCGCCTCGTAAGCCGTGACGGCACACGACATGACTTTCTCTTATGACGTCATGCTTCCGACGTCATTCTCTACTGCGTTGTTTATGCGTGGCTTATATATTTTTAATTAACGAAACTCTCACGTTTATATATATTTTACTCAATATTTATTTGTTACTTCTATAATTTAAAATTATTTTCACAAACATAAATATTTTCAAATTCAATATTTCACATCTGCCGGACTTGTGATCAACCTGGACCACATCACGTTGTGTCCCAAATGTTTTTTTCTTAGTCTTTCTTTTTTTAATATTTCACACTGTTGTAATACACCAGTGTCAGTCCAGGGAAGATAATTGAATTAACCATACATGAGTCAGTCAGGACATTCAAAATCAATAGAAAAATCAAGAAGCCCAAAGCTCAATGGTATAATGGTGCTTAGTGTCATGAAAGTCACGAGTTCTATCTTCATTTTTTTTATTGCCGTACCTAGATACCGCAGACCTTTGGATAAGTATAAATCTTTGTCCAAAAAAATCCTGATGACCATCTTCGACCGATCGAAGTAACGACGGGTTAGCTTCAATATCCACGGGCCTTACCATGCTGTGCCCGCTCGTGTCTTGGCGGAGCCCCCGTCAGGGGTCGTATCCACGCGTAACATAAGTTTTACTTTTAATTGGTGAGTGAAATATGTTATGATTATTAAAAAAAAAAACTTACATGCATGAATATCAATTTTGATCTGTATGTATGTATGTATGTATCGCTCTAAATTTCTCCCGCGACTAAGCACGTCTGTTTCACGATTACTTATTGATCGAAGTTTACGATTACCGTCCCAATCATTAAGTCGTAGCGGGTGCGCTTGGACTAGTGGGGGGGGGGGGGTCGAACATGTTATGTCCCTTGTGCCTGTAGTTACACTGGCTCACTCAAACCGGAACGCAACAATACTAACTATTGCTGTTTAGCGGTAGAATATCCGATGAGTGGGTACCTGCCCAGATGTGCACAAACTCTATTTAGTAGGTATGTTTTAAGTCCTGGAAATCTTTGTTTTCCCGTACAATAAACACAATCGTATATCACGTTGATATTCCATGCCGTTGTTTAAAGCTAATTATCTCCCGGAATCGCTTATTCCAGCCGTGGGAACGGATCGTTGACGAGCATATTAATCAAACTACTCATGTCAGAATTTTATGTTAATCTTATATATAAAACTTATTGAAAGATGAAAGAAAGACAGATAGAAATAGAGAGAGAGAGAGAAATATAAATACATCAACACATATTGCAAATCAATTATACTGCGATAGAATAAAAACAAAATGTAAACGCGAAATGAAATGCCGATATTCGTGTCTTTTGTATAACTTCCAATAAAAAAAATTAAACATATATAAACAAACAACATATGCTAACGCACAACACTATAAACAGTAAACAGTAACAGCCTGTTAATGTCCCAATGCTGGGCTAGGGCCTCCTCTCCATTTTGAGGAGACGGCGCGACTGACGCGTCTACCACGCTGCTCCAATGCGGGTTGGTGGAATACACATGTGGCAGAATTTCAGTGAAATTAGACACATGCAGGTTTCCTCACGATGTTTTCCTTCAACGTCAAGCACGAGATGAATTATAATCCCAAATTATGCACATGAAAATTCAGTGGTGCTTGCCCGGGTTTGAACCCACGATCATCGGTTAAGATTCACGCGTTCTTACCACTGGGCCCTCTGCGTTCTGTTTAAATATTGCATATATGTAATTCGAAAAGGCATTATGTACGTTAAATTAGAGGCTATGAAGGATTTTCGTCACAAGCCGAATTCCACGCAGCCGAAGTCGCGTGTTTGCTAGGTTAGGTTAGTAAGGGAATTGTTTCTATATTGAATAAATATTTGACTTAGAATTAAAGTTGGAAATCTTTCTGTAACGACTGACCGAATTTTTATTACTATTTTACTGAACTTGCGTTCGTTTGCTGAGGAACCGACTTGAACCGGTTCAAACTAGTTCAGTTATAGTTGTTTCATACTAATATTATTAATGTGAAATTGAGTTTATTTGTTAATAAATCTTAACTACCCAATCGATGATCATAAATTGCAACAAGGACACAGCTAACCAACACCTGCCTCATCTTCAGGCGGAAACTAAAGATATATAAAAACAATAAGTTTAGTTATTTTAGTTATATAATCTTCTATTAAATATAAATAAAAAATAAATTTTAATGGTGGTAGGGCTTTGTGCAAGCTCGTCTGGGTAGGTACCACCCACTCATCAGATATTCTACCGCAAAACAGCAGTACTTGATATTGTTGCGTTCCGGTTTGAAGGGTGAGTGAGCCAGTGTAATTACAGGCACAAGGGACATAAAATCTTGGTTCCCAAGGTTGGTGGCGCATTGGCTGTGTGAGCGATGGTTGATATTTCTTACGGTGCCAATGTCTGAGGGCGTTGGTGACCACTTACCATCAGGTGGCCCATATGCTCGTCCGCCTTCCAGTTCTATAAATATATATATAAAAATCGTATAATTCGAGGGCATTTAAGAGAACCGAAAACGAAGCAATGCGAACCGCTACGGAACCCTAAAAACGGCAACAATTAAAAACAATCGAGACCGATGCATTCTGTCACCGCAAAACGTATAATTGTGGGGGCACGTCGCTTCGCAGAATAAATACCGAGTGTATACAAAGAGATTCCTTATCATTAGCTCACGGGCGAGTTTTTTGTCGTCAAATATCGATGACGATTGAATTGCAGTAATCTTAGAGATATCGGACTCGGTGTGTGCGAAAATTTGCAAGATATACGAAACCTGGGACGGTATACACCAAGTCCCATCGCTGGACGAAGTTCATAAGACTTGATTGGTTGGTTTGATTATATTATCTGTTGGTTTTATACATTTCTATGATCACCGAAAAAGTTGACACATTACGAGTATTATTATTACCGTCGCTAGATGGCGCTGCGCTTTGACCTGTCAACAACGCCATGATTGTAACATCACAGGGACAAAGACTGTGTGATTTTGACATATAAATATATGTATTGGATACGAGTATTGACTTTTTGTGCCACACACATGTGTCACGTGACATTAAGTTGTCACCACATCAGCACATTGACACCAGCCTCGAGAACTAAGATGTTATGTCCCATGTGCCTGCAACTCACTGCCAAATCGCATTCCACCTTCTCCTTCAGTCCAGCTGATCAAAAATCACTACAAAAAATATTAACGCTGAGCGCAATCTCGTGTCCTATGTACATATATATGAGTATATACTAGATATATAGTTAGTTATACATTTAGTTTTAAACATTTTCCTTTAGCATTGTGAATTATATGTCTCTTCAGAGCTCGTGTCACTCTTAAGGCTGTTGTTCTAAAGCGCAACCAAAGATATCAATGACAGGCTCGTCATGGAGATCGTTGTTCCACTCACCATTAATATTACTTAATCCGTAATCCGTCCGTAACAGCCTGTGAATGTCCCACTGCTGGGCTAAAGGCCTTCTCTCTCTTTTTTGAGGATAAGGTTTGGAGCTTATTCCACCACGCTGCTCCAGTGCGGGTTGGTGGAATACACATGTGGCAAAATTTCTGTGAAATTAGACACATGCATTTCCTCGCGATGTTTTCCTTCACCGTAAAGCACGAGATGAATTATAATCACAAATTAAGCACATGAAAATATTACTTAAGCAAAAGTGCAAACACTTGTATTAAGAACACACACCTCGTCTTATAGCTGCTACTGGTGACAGGAGGGCTGGTACATTTTTCGCCTCAGAGAATCTACCAGGAAATGCTGCTAGCATTCTGCTGTCATTCCACGCGGTCATGATTGGAACCGACTGACGCGACTTATGATTGGCCCGTGGCGCTTTTTGCAATGACCTTTCCGCTTCTAGGCGGGGTCGATTCTCGCGAATCTAGGAATAAAAGTATATGCATTATGTATAAAAGTATATATTACGTACTTACAGATTATTTAAAATTATATATGTAAATATGTGTATAACTCGACTGTTAAATTTTACAGGAATTTTAAATTAAACTTAGTGTCTGTTCGGTATATATATAAAACTATGATAATTAAATACGAATATCTGGGAAAGAAGGCCTAATCCCACAAGTGGGACATTAACAGGCTGCTAATTTTACTTTAAAATTATTATTTATCATGCATGATTATTAACGAACGCTTTGTTTAAAATCGTCGTTTTGAAAGCTTGTAAAGTTGTAATATAAGAAGCGCTATACGGAGCTATATTCAGTAGGGAACCAGCCTAACAAAACTTATTTCGACCAATCAGGACAGCATGAAGACAAAATGGCTTTTATAGAGGCGAGGTCAAGTTACGGTGGAATTTATTTGTAACTAGTGTGTCCATGCAACTATTGCATGGACTTTTATTTATTTATTTTGTGCGGGCCGGTTGGCGTGGTTGGTAGATACTTGCCTTTCACGCCGAAGGTTCTGGGTTCGATTCCCACCCAGGATTTTTTTTTTTTTTTTTTTTTTTTTTTTTTATTTAAGTTTACAAAACTGACTTACAACTAGTGCATACAAAATAAAATCAAAGCTAAACAGAGTGTTATTAAGTTGCAGTCTTCTGGATGTAAACCTAGCATGCTTTAAAAAACATATACCTAGCTTAGTTAACAAGAACAGTACTTGTGTAATTACTGACTAGTTAATTATTTAATTATTACATAAAATAATGTGATTTTGTTTTAAGTTTATTTTTAAGAGAACCAACAGATTCACTGAAGACATCTAGGTGTTGACGACTACAATTCGCAAGCGAGCAAATACGGTAAATTGGCGAATGTTGACCAAGATTTGATTTGACATCAGGCAAGCTAAATATTTTACGTTTTTGTAAACGGCTACCTTGACGCGGAATGTAGAAACTAATTTTAGCAAGTAGATCAGGTGCATCAATATATCCATGCAATAATTTGTATAAAAAAAGAAAGTCGGCAGCTTCTCTTCTATATTTAAGAGTTTGCACTTTATAATTAATTAGGCGTGCGTCGTAAGAGTTAAAATTCTTAGCATTTAGATCTGTGTACGCTAAGTAATATAGAAAACGTTTTTGTACACGTTCTATTCTATCAGAGTGCACCTCATACCCAGGACTCCAAGCAACTGAACAATACTCTAGGATACTCCTTATTATACTATTGTATACTAATATTGTCAAGCTTGGATCCTTAAAGATTTTCATTAATCTTAACACCAGACCAGATACTTGCGAGGCTTTTGATATGATGGAATCAATGTGATCTCTAAAACTTAAGGTGTTATCTATAATCACCCCAAGATCCCTTACACTCGTTGATTCCGTAAGGGGCGTACCGTCGATGTAGTAAGTGTGTTTTAGTGGTTTTCGTTTTCTACTAAATTTAATATGAACACATTTATCCTTATTTAGCGTCATACGATTTGCAAGACACCAACAAACAAGGTTGTCGATGTCACTTTGAAGAATTTCGATATCCTCTGGTGATTTAATTTCCCTGTATATTTTTAAATCATCTGCGAATATTTGATATTTGGATTTAAGTACTTTTCCAACATCATTAATGAAAACAAGGAAAAACAAAGGTCCTAAGTGTGACCCTTGCGGTACACCAGAAGGTATTTTACATTCGAAAGATTTAAAACCATTAATGGCAACTAATTGGGATCGATTCTTTAAGTATGACTCACACCAACGTAACAAGGAACCATGAATACCCATACATTCCAATTTGGTTAAAAGAATGTCGTGGTGGACTAAGTCGAACGCTTTTTTAAAATCCAGATATATAGCATGTACCTCATTATTCTTATCCACAGCTTCAGAAATATCAGTTATGTAACTAACTAGATTAGATGTTGTGGATTTATGTGGACAAAAGCCATGCTGGTGTGAATCAAAGTAAGGTTTTAAATGAGAATACATCTTTTTTTGAATTAGTGACTCAAAAACTTTTCCAAAAGTAGATAGTATGGATATTGGTCTGTAATTAGATATATTATTAATGTCTCCAGACTTATGAATTGGTGTTATATAAGCAACTTTCCATTTAGCTGGGAATATACCCGATTGAAGAGATTTATTATATATAGTTGTAAGGGGGTTAACTAGAACTTTAGCACAATTTTTAATAAATATAGGTGGTATTAGATCGGGTCCCGCCCCTTTATTGCAATTTAAGGATAGAAGCTGTGTTTTAACCTCATGGTCTGTTACAGAACATTTGGCGTATGTGTTATTAGTACATTTAATACTAGTTAAATATTTTGGGTTGAAAGGTGGTAACTTATGTGTGGTATCATAGATCGACTGAAAATTATAGGAAAAAAGATTACATATTTCCTGTCCTCCTGTAGCTTTTCTATCATTTAATATCATTTGATTGGGAATCGACTTAGAATTGCAATTTCTGTCTTTAAAATATATCCAAAAGTATTTAGGGTTGTTACGAATATGGTCTGATATATTTTTTTTGAAGAAATCATAGCATTTAAATATCATTTCGTTTGAGCGATCTCTTAGGAGATCATAAGTGTATTTATCCATAGGATTTTTATACTTCTTGAATACTTTATGATATTTTGATTTTTCCTTAAGAGTACGTATTAGAGAACGTGAATACCATAAGGGATGCTTGCCATCACGGGGTTTGGATTTTGGGGTATTTTTGTAAATAACATTTAGTAAACATTATACATTTGTGTGAATGAACACGTCTGTTTGTCCTGAGTCTGGGTGTAATTATCTATATAAGTATGTATTTACAAAAGAAAAGTAGTATATGAGTTGTTTGGTTTCCATGATACAAGCTCTGCTTAGTTTGGGATCAGATGGCCGTGTGTGAATAATGTCCCAGGATATTATTTGTAACTAAAATCTAGATCTTTTCTTTGTCCATGAATGAATTCGTCATTGTCCAGGGACTAGCCATTGCGCGGGATATCTATATATCTCTTATATATTGCGCAAGCGCAAGTGTCTTCGCAAACACACGTGCACTATCTCCCTGACTCTTCATCCGATATTATACTTTAATTAAATTCATTTGAGTGTTTCTATTCAATGTACTAATTCCATAATACCATGAGAACGATAATATATGTAGAAAAAGTATTCAATTTACCAAAAGTTTAGAGTTTTTTCCTTTGAGAACAGAAACTCGAAAATCAGCACAGAAACGGTCAAGAAATGTCAGAAAGTGATATGCGACATTGACCCTAATCATTATAGTATTTAAAGAATACACGCATCAAAATCGTATATCATTATAACTTGTCAACATTTCTCGGGCGAGTAACGAAATGAGTTATAACATATAATATATATAAATAGAAACATTAAAATAAATATACACACAACTTTAAAAGTCATTTGTTTATTATATAGTTGAAAGTATATCCATTTAAATTTGAACCGTGGCGTGGGTTGACCCTCGCGTCGTTTAAATCTATCCCAAGCACCCTTATACCACGCTTATACAAAACGATTGGTCGTATTACATAGACGGACATGTCGGCCGGACGGTCTTTGTTTTCGCTGTGAGCTAAATTCTGGCTTAGAAGGAATCTATACATAATTGTAACGCCTGAAAATAATGTTTTCGCCGAAGACATATCGGTAAATGAAACTAAGAAAAATCTTTCCGCTATTCACACAACTGAATGTTTTTTTGATAACTTAATAATAATCACTTCCAGAATGTATATACTCAGTTGCGAATCTAGATAGCGCGATTCAGGAACGTGACAAATTCAAGCAACGCCATCTATCGCTAGCGAGTAGCAATACACGCCCTTAAACAAGCTAATGAGATAGTAATAATAATAAGAGCCGAGATGGCCCAGTGGTAAGAACTTAACTTAACCGATGATCGTGGGTTCAAACCCGGGCAAGCACCACTGAATTTTCATGTGGTAAGCACCATCGGTGAAGGAAAATATCGTGAGAAAACCTGCATGTGTCTAATTTTACTGAAATTCTGCGACATGTGTATCCCAACAACCCGCATTGGAGCAGCGTGGTGTAATAAGCTTCTCAAAAAGGGAGAGGAGGCTTTTAGCTCAGCAGTGGGACATTCACTGTTACGGAAACCAGTTACTAAGCCAATATACATGAAACTTATACCAGAATATACAGCGCGTTTCGGAGTAGGTTTTAGTATATAGTATTATAATATCGTCCGCTTTAATTATATACTATTCACGTGAAAAGCGTGGATTTCATTTTCTTGATTAAATCATTATATAAATATTCTTTATTCGAGTTGGTCAAACCGCATATTTATAACATTCCACGATTGTGTTTCGATAAGAGTTTTGTTATAGAATAGTTCTACTCATCACACTACATATTAAAAGTCCATCGCCGCGTCCGTCTGTATGTTCGCGATAAACTCAAAAACCACTGAACGGAAATTCGTACGGTTTTCAATATTGGACGGAGTGATTAATGACGAAGGTTTAGATATATATAAATATATATATAGTTAACTTTTATAATTATATATGGCTTATCTAATTATTGTAAGTTATTCAGAATCTAGCTCCCGCGTGTAATGAGAATGGTAGTCAAGTACATCTTTTTTTTTATAGAATAGGAAGGCGGACGAGCATATGTGACCAACGCCCTTAGACATTGGCAATGTAAGAAATGCAACCATCGCTTATATTGCCAATGCGCCACCAACCTTAGGACCTAAGATTTTATGTCCCCTGTGCCTGGAATTACACTGGCTGGCACCCTTCAAACCGGAACACAAAAATATCAAGTACTGTAGTTTTGCGGTAGAATATCTGATGACCCAGACGAGCTTGCTCAAAGCCCAAAGTAAATAATAAAGCTAATTTTTTTTTTCTATCGTTGACCACGTGTGCAAGAGTTGAGACTTGTAAGTCTAAAAAACTATTTCACTATCTTGTTTATAATATTAGTTAAGATACAAAATTAATGTAGAAATATTTGTTTAAACAATATATGCTTTATTAAATAGAGTCGTCGTAGACCGGTTGAGGAGAATCGAAGTTTTATTTAGGAGATATTATCGTCCGAACTAAGGTATTCCAAAAATTTTCATCTGATACATCGTGTACGGTTTGCATGAAAATATTTAACGATTTATTATTATATATATATATATTTTAAATTTGAAATATTTTATATTATGTGTTTAAATTTTGTATTAAGTTTTGCTCGGAGATTTGCTAAACGAAAAATATTGAACATTTGAATTAATTATAGAGACGAGTTGGCCTAGTGGTTGAACCAGAATTTTTTTATCCCAAGGTTGTGGGTTAGTAGTAGTGAGAAGCAGGATAAGTCACATAAATACCAAGTTTTCATGTACTTAATCTGTGTTTTTCTGATTACTCTTGGAGCAGCGTGATGGTATAATTTCTAAATCTTCTCGTTTTATGGCTTTTGTTCAGCTGTGGGACATTTAATAGCAGTTACTTTACTTATTTAGTTCTGTAAATTTGAGCATGTAGCTAAATTAAATACGAAAATGCAGTTTACGTCAATTTCGATCATCAATAAATATTATCTATATATATATATATATATATATATATATATATATATATATATATATATATATATAGTTAAATATAAAACAGACAGACAGTTCAGTACCTTTTTCCCATCTGTTTGTTATTTTTTTATAGTCATTGAGTGAAAAAAATGGAAATTAGACTAATGTTTGTAACACACAAATACATATTCTCAATATTTCAATGACGATCATGGTCGAATTTCCACGTAGCGAACACTAGTTGAAATAAATGCATCAATACACGAACCGAGACAAGCTTGAAGGAGTACTTTTCTTTGCAGAATCCACATTCCTGACCATGACCGGTACTCCGCTTAGAAGTCGCATGAATTTGTAAAGCTTTTTTGCGTTTCAGTAGAAAGTGTGAGCTGTTTTAATGTTTTTTTTTATATACAAACCTGCATGACAGATAATTAAACGTGACATTTTATGATTCTTTATCGATCCTTAAATCTTCAAAAAATTACAGTTTCTTTTTTCACTAGTTTTAATTCGATATAATAATTACGTTTGCCACGGTATTTGTCATGCTGACGCTACTTAAATCGTCAGGGCATATCATTGATGTTGGTTTTTTTTGTTGGTTACCTGTGTTCTGTCTGCTTTTTTTTGTTTTTTGTATCCAAAGGCCCTAATGCGAGTATGGTCTTAACATTTAGGTTGCCAGCTATCTCTGGATCGTAGCTAATTTTTTTTTTTGTTTTACTTTTCCGAACCGCTTCGGTGTTATTAATTTAAATTCTCGGTAACGTTCGATTTTTGAAGTTTCTTTCGCGAATTCGTTTCAGAGACACATTTATAGTTTTTGTTGTTTTTTCTTATAGCGTATTTTTTTTAATGTTTTTTTTTAAAAGGCAAAACTATGAATCAAATGTGAAGAAAATAAAGTTATAACTAAAGCTAAGAGCAAAAAAAATGTACATTGTAACAACAAGCCGTGTAAAACTATACAAAACGTTTCGTGTCGTACAAAGTTATTTTTACAACCGTTTTAATTCTTATTACAACAGCTATAGAGATCAAAGTAGCTTGTATGCTAATCGGTTATGTATGTTTGTGACATTCTACGTCTCTGGTCCGAAACCCTACATATGTCACCATGAAGTAACCGCCATTGTATTTTAAACTAGAGTTTTATTTAACAACAAGCGGCCCATCCCGACATCGTCATCATATAGGAAAAGTTTTGATATTTTTGGATACATTATTGCATATTTCGTAGGGATCTCTAATTTTTATTTTTTAATAAAAGCCTATTTTACTCACTGATAAAGCGTTCTGTAGGTGATATAATTAAAAAAATTGGAATTAAGTGAGTTTATCCATACAAAAAATCTTTGTAATATTAGTATAGACAAGTTAACTTTTTAAATTTGTTCGGCTTCGCGTTCGCCCCCTGTGTGTTTGGAAGGGGGGGGGGGCTTACCCTTATTTTGTGTATCCCTGACAACGTGTATGAGAGATTTTCATGATGATCAGCTGAGTGGTAATGTAAGCGTTTATATTAATAGTCAGGATGCGAAAATGAGTCTGTATGTTTGTTTATTTGTTAACCGACACATGTATGTGTATAAAATGCATTTTGTGCCATGGAATCGGTTCCAAATCCGTAAGAGGAGGAAGTCTTTAGTTCCACCGCTTTACTGGAAACTGTCTTTTTTTAAAAGGCCAATTAATATTAATAAGCTTTAAATATTCAAGAGCAGAAAATTACCTCATCACGTAGATTCACGTCGTGACCGGCGCGTAACTTTAAACCCGTGACAAACTGACCATTAGTAATACTATATACATATATTTACCATGATTAAGCAATATATTTAATTTTCTTTAATATAACCTTATACATATATTAGAATATGATGATTGAGTCGTGGGACTAGTCAGCTGATTCTGTCTTGGGTTCGAACTCCGGGTTGGGCCAAAGAGAATGTATTAAGTTTATTTAAATTATCAGTAGCCGTGTAACACAAGTGTAGATTTGTGACGTTCCTCGTTCGGTGGCGGTTTTTAGACCCTCGACGGAGAGACTGAATGAGGAGTTACGAGCGTAGAAGGCTGTATTCTTCGCGAAAATATCACGCGCGAAGAGATTCTAAAGTTAGAGGACGCGATACATGTGCGACTAAATTCTTTAACTCTCTCAGATCGTGTCGAATTGCCGTCCCATAAGATTATGACAGTGAGGGAATAGAGTGCACCTGTGTTTGCACACACTTGAGCACTATATCCTTTACACAGGTATATTCTCCGTCGAAAATGGCCGCCGTGATCGAAATCTGTCAGGAAATGATCATTATTATTAACTGTCTTCTAAATATTAATTAATCATTCGTTAACTGGAGTTTAATTTTATGAAACTTGTCTTAACAAAAAACAAGATGGCGCTAAACGTAACATGATCGTCATGGATCTTATTACGTCCATGATGTAAGTAAGTGTAAGTTTTAAATATAATATTTGATAGTGAATGTACTATTTTTTCCATGACATAAATTTTACAACCTACATAACAAATATATATCTCTAGAAATACATAGAAGTATATAATATGTTAGTAATACATTTACTTGGTGGTAGGGCTTTGTGCAAACCCAATACCTAGTATTGTTGTGTTCCAATTTGAAGTTATAAGAGTACATAGGACATTTCGAAGCTGGTGGCGCATTGGATGGAATGATTAATACATTTTAAATAGCTAATGTCTAAGGGCGGTACCAAGCACAAAACAATGCTACAAAGAAGAGGGCATGAATGTCGCAATCATAGATTTTCATCATGTCCCTGAACAACGGTCTTTTTAATGAATTCTCAAAAATCAAAACATATAAAACCTACTTTGGCAAAAATATTGAAAAATAATTAAATTTTTAACAATAACGAGTATAACGTTATCAATACCCGGAAACCAACCAATTACCACCAGGCTGTTCCAAAATGAAGTATTTAATATCGTATAACCTTAGTTTCTTTCGCCGGTTCTCCTCAGGTCTGAGGTGTTTATTTCCGAACCGGTGGTAGATTTATGACAGACACTAAGTAATAATAATAATATCCTGGGACATTATTCACACACGGCCATCTGATCCCAAACTAAGCGGAGTTTGTAATATGGAAACCAGACCTCTGATATACTACATATACTACTTTTCTTTTGTAAATACAAACTTATATAGATAATTAAAACCAGACTTGGAATAAACAGACATGTTCATGTAAACAAATGTCTGTCCTGGGTGGGAATCTAACCCAGAACCTAACGTGGTTGGTAGATACTAATCTTCGGTGTGAAAGGTAAGTATCTACCAACCACGCTAACCGGTCAATGAGTATAACGCTTCTATATTGAATAAAGATTTCGATTTTGTATGGTGGGACAAAATCTCAGTCCAGCTGTGGGATGTTAACGCGCTATAACTTATAACACGCCTGATACCGGAGGTCGTTAGTGTCATATGTATATACGTTTAACGAGTAAAAACTCCTAAACCAGAATTACCTTGAAACGTTAAATTTCACCAAATATTACCTTATCGCAATCTTGATATAAAATGTGTTATTTTGTTAAAAATTATCGTACGACCGGCCATTTTGTTTAAATTATACGCTTAACTGTCCCGAGGGCTTTATAAATGTTAATTTTTTTTTTTCGATATAGATATTCGTGTAAGGCGATTTCGGTTGAATGAAATTTCTTAATACGTTCTCGTATTCAACTTGGATTGGATTTTATGACCTTTTCCGGTTTTCATATGGAAATACATTTAACGTTAAGATTTTTCGATCCATTCGCACATTCATAACTTACGTAATACTAGTCTGAGCTTATTCCGTCATCAGATATTATAGCTGATTGTGTAATTCCGAAGTCCTAGGTTCAAATCTGGTAGTAAGTTACACTCTCGTGCCCCGGAAAGCACGTTTAAATCTTTCCTGTCCTCTCGGATTGCCATCAGATTATGAGACCGAGGGAATCGAGTGAAGTTGCGTTTGCGCACTCACTTATCCACAATGGTCGTCTCTTGAGAGTGGCAGACGTGGCCAAAATCAGTCAGGATGATATCATCATTCTACCTCCAAAGGTGTAAGACCTATATCCAATACCATGAATTTCTAACACTATCGTTATGTAAAAATTTCACGGGTTATATATGCATAACACATTTACACTGGCTCACTAAGCATTCGTCAATAATATTGTCATATTGATGTTTATAAAAGAGGTGGTACTTTAATGAATCTACAACATAAAATGTCCTATAAACGTTATACCTTAACGAATAATAATAGCCTAGAGCTGGAGCTTTAAGCCTTTTGGGTTAAAGTTCCAGCATGATATGTACCAAATCTTAATCGCAGATTAAAAATAGGGTAAGCACCGTTGATTTTTATCTACGGCACTTACCATCGGGTAAGTGAGTCTGCGTTTAAGATTTTCAATTAAATTGATTCTATTTAAATTAATGAATACAAATCTTTAATTTTAAAATATGTATATATTTATGTATATGTTGTTTAAATTGGATTGAAATCGAAATATATTGCATTCGATAAAGCTATAATTTTATCAAATTGACAGAACGCCATAACGTCGCTCGCCCACATCCTCGGCCATGCTATTCATATTTCATTGTTATATTATTTGTTAATATAAATAAAAAATATATCACAAAACCTACGACACAAATTTAAGAAACAAAATGGCCACCCATCCTATTATCACAATTACTTGAACAACTAATATAACCCATTTAATAATTAAAATAAATTCGTTACGATTTCATTGTGTAATTATCTGGGAACAAAACCAATGACTAGAAATAAAGCCATAAAACTGATAACCAGACGTTATATGGCTCGCCCTATTAATCATTACAACTGCGACATATTTGTTTAAATCATAAAGCAGACATCGCCATCTGAAGTTTCACTATATTATATTTTCATATAACCTTGTCTTACCGACCAGAAGTTCAATTGACTTTTAAAAAAAGAATACACTAATAACCATCAGATTTTATAATTAAAAGTAAATAAAAATATCAGTTAAAGATGACATTAATTTCATTAAATGAATCAACTAACACGAATAACAGTCTATGACACCGTAATTGTACCGAAACTTCGCGCCAAAAATATTCAGCATTTGTGACGGGCGATCGCGCGCTTTTCTTTTTTTTTTTATATATCACGCCACAAGGAATCGATACATTCGGTCGAAGATTGTTAAGAATTCGTTATTTTGCATTTTTATAACGCAAAGTTTTGAGTGATTCGTGCTAAAAATCAACTATGATTGTTTATCGACTTTACTTATAAACGTTGTTCAGTGGTTTTGTTAAATTGTTAATATCTCTTTCTGTCATTTATGATTTGACATTTGAAAAAAGAAGACAGAGGATTGTTTAACGGGACATCCCCTAAAAAACATTTTTATTTGAAAACGTATATTATGTATTTAGTAAGTAGCGCTGTGATATCTAAAACTGGATGCAACTTCAATCGGTTTGATCTCAGCTCATGATAAATCTGTATAAACGACCACGGGTCTGTAGGGCTTTTCTGTGAGAACTATATATTGGCGCGCCTTAAGACCGCCTCGTAAGCCGTGACGGCACACGACATGACGTCATGCTTGCGACGTCATTCTCTATTTTGTTGTGGGTCCATGGCGCGTATAAATACTTCGTGGCTTTTTACGTATTATTATAATAATAACAATAAATATATTTATATTATTAATGAAAATCTTATTTTTTATTTAATTATATACATTAGTTTATTCGTTTTATGGAATTAAAAATTCTATCAATAACCATAATTTCACATCCGCCGGGCTCCGTAACGGCGACAATTTTTTTTCTTTAACCATCATTAATTTTTATTTCATCACAGTTACATCTTGTCTTGTATTCCTGATTCAAATGAACACCTTTATCTCTTTCACACCGCAATGTCTATGTACTCGTTAAAATGAAACAACACCGAAGATTTACAATGTAGTTAATTATATAATTACATGTAAATACATTAATAGGATCTTTGCCTACATTTCACATCCTTCATAGAATTGTAACTACGGGTATACCTCACGACATAGAGGCATGCGATTCGGTCCATAGAAGGAAATCGTAAGTCGTAAAGCTTGCCACAGACTATAAAATCTATTAGAAATGGCATTAGTATAATAAGTAATATTGAAATAACAAAATATGGGTATTTCTTTGGTTTAATATTTTTTGTATTTCTTTTGGCGTTTCTAGATTTTTTGCTTTTTTCATCAAACATATATATGTAATAATCTTATACAAATATCTCATACTAGCTCTTCCCGCGGTTTCGCTCGTGACATAATATAGAATTGCTAAATACAAATTAGTATAACTCGAAAATGAAAGATATTCATATAAATTTTTTGTCGTGTCTTTTTATGTCATTCAGTCGGTCAATTATTCTTTATATATAAATTCCTATTCGTCATATAATGTACTGCCAAATAGCTTCCGGTTTGAAGGGTGAGTAAACCAGTGTAACTACAAGCACAAGGGACACAAGATCTTCGTTCCCAAGGTTGGTGGTGCAATGTCAATAGGTGCTGGTGACTTATAACATAGAAAAATTACCAACCGTTTAAAAAATCTTATATAATTAGTAATTTAATTATTTACAATTTAATTTGTTCGAAATATATATATTGGCATATAAAACACGACATATTTCCCGCACTCGCTGTTCTGCAGTGAAGACATCCAAGCGATTTCCGACACAACCCGGGGGTCCTTTAGTTAGAGGCGGAGTATTTTAATTATATAAAAAAGTGTAGGACTTGTCGAGTCGGAGTTAAGGCTGGCAAAAACGTACAGCGCGAGTGTGCGCCGCGCAATGATTCGCGTATAACACAACGGGGAATGAAATGAGGTTTCATGGTCAAAATAATATGGTTCTCAACGCCAAATTAACTGAACAATATAAATGATTTAATAATTTATTGTATGTTTGTATGTGTGCTAGTTTTCGCAAGCTTGTGAGATAGGGTAGGGGCAGTTGTAGATATTTCAAGAAAAACTTCTCCTGTCGACCCATTTTGATTGATTCGTTTTGTGTGTGTGTGTGTGTGTGTGTGTGTGCGCGCGTGTGTGTGTGCGTGTGTGAGTGTGTGTGTGTGTGTGTGTGTAACAAACTCTTCGATTTTATAATAGACCAGCTTCCGCTTGCAGTTTCGCCCGCGTGTGAAGGGGTTGTGTTGAGTACATTTGATGATGATCGGTCGAGTGTATATATTATATATATGTAGTACGTGCGTTTAGTGTATCTTTCTATAAATGTTTCTATTTCCAGACGGCAACACAATCAGCGCACACTAATATACATATACATAAATATATATTGATTTGTACCAGTGTGCGCTGAGCTCAATATAACCGTTACATTTTAGATGTTGTCTTATCGACTGTTGACCGATCTATCTCATCCTACTTTGTTTAGCCTCTATGTTGTGAAGACATACATACAACTAGCCATTACGGATTCCGTTTTCGTATTAGACGTTATTGTCTCCATAAATTCGATAACTAATATGGTATTTCTATTTTTGCCTTATAAGGCTTTAGAATGATTTTGCTTAGTAGGGTTTGTAGTTCATTCCGCAATATCACCACTGCTAAGTAAGTACACCACTGCTGGAGTAAGGCCTTATCTTTTGTTTAAAGAGGTAATATGGAACTTAGTCCAGTACGCTGCTCTATTGCGTGTTGGTGGATACATGTGTCAGATTTGTATCCACTACTTCCTCCTGATGTGTTCCTTCACCGATAAGAGATGAATTAAGCTTATTAAAATTCAGTGAATCTCACCATTTATGTCTTCATTACTGTCCTCCGCTCTTCAGCAGAGCTCGAGAGGATAGAGAGTGGATCTTGGTACACCTTGGCCCAGCAACACGAAAAAAGTCCGGCTACCGTCCTCTTCATAGCCTTCTAAAACAGAACAGGCGTGACAACTTGGTGGTAAGGCTTTGTATAAGCCCAGGATAAGTACCACCCACACATCAGATATTCTACCGCCAAACAGGAATACTTAGTATTGTTGTGTTCCGGTTGAAGTGAGCCAGTGTCACTAAAAGGAGACATAACATTTTAATTCTTAAGAATGGTGGTGCATTGACCACGTGAATGACGGTAAATATAACAGTGCCGATGTCTATTGCTAGTGACCATTTACCACCAAGTGCCTCATATCCCCATCCGCCTTTCTATTTAAAAACACCCTTAAATGGGGCTGGACGGAAGCTAACCACGGCAAAATTTGACTCATCATTCGCCTTTCTCCAATAAAGACATTTATATTATAAATATATCAATATTTAAAAAACAGTTACACCAGGTTAAGTGCTTTACCGACTTCTAACAAACCGTTGTATGCTTAAAACAGACCGTCATCGCGTATAATCATCGAAACTAACTGTCCAAACAAAATCAAAAACTTGGCTCTTGTTTTGAAATAACTGTTTAGTCTTAAGAGAAGAAATTTATCGACTATGTTATGTTACATTGTTCCGTTAATTTATTTATTTATTACAGAAAAAAAATTGGGTATGTGTGTAAATGATTCCTTTTTAATTTAAAATTAGTTTTCGCTCGGTTTGTTTTGTGAAGGATATGTTCTTGTGTTTGTATCCCTGACGACGTGAACTCGCTTTCATATTGAGTTAGAATTGGCAGGCAGACTGGCGAGTGTACTGATGATAAGTCACACCGCTCGTACCCATTGGCAGTGGGAAATAAAAGTCATCAATTACACCGTCAAAACGCCTCCAACATCCGGAACTAGCTACTTAGGAGGCTAATGGGATTAAAAAATTATTAAAAAAAAAGAAGTGATAACTTGAAACTGTTAAATATATTGTCCAATTTCCACATCTATTGGCATCCCAAGTAATAATTTTATACCTTTTTGTTATATAGCTTTTAATTCAACAAAATACACAGTATGTCGCAAACTCGGTATAAAATTTTAATACAGTTTCATTTAAATAAATAATATTTAAAATACACATATATTATTTGCATTTACTGTTAGTATTAACATAAATTTCCATCATTATTATCCTCATTAATTTCCACAACACTTAAATTGCTTGTACTTTCAACGATTTCATTATATCAATATTAGCATGTCGGTGACGCGAAGCGCGTCTGCCCCCTACGATAAACCAGCGCAACGCCTGAAGAAGTTTTCACTTCAAAATACTGTAACCAATACGCAATGCCGTATCTATTTAATAAGACGAATTGCCTGCGCTGAGTACTGGAAATAAATTAAGGCTTTGTCGTAGGTTTTTATTAATGGCAATCTAATTTTTTGTTTGATTAGCGTGATGAGGTTTGCTCTTGGTATGTTATTTGTAAGCAACATTAGATACAATTGATAAATAAGTTTAATTATTTGATAAAATGGCCCAGTGGTAGGAACGCGTGAATCTTAACCGATGATTGTGGGTTCAAACCCGGGCTAGCACCACTGAATTTTCATGTGCTTAATTTTTGATTAAAATTCATCTCTTGCTATACGGTGAAGGAAAACATCGTGAAGAAACCTGCATGTGTCTTATTTTACTGAAATTCTGTTACATGTGTATTCCACCAACACGCATTGGAGCAGCGTGGTGGAATAAGCACCATAATATTTCCCCCAAATAGGAGAGGAGACAATGGACGTTGACAGGCTTTTTTACTTTGTACTTCATAATAATACTTCGAGTTATTAAACATAATCAAATTAATATTAATAAGTTACTTATATATTAATTGTGTTAATAAAATATTAATCGGAAAAAAAAACATAAAATGTTAACTCGATTTCTTGAAAGTCTGTCAGTAACGTTAAACCATTAAACCGATTTTGATGAAATTTTACATAAAGCAAGGTGATGGTAGGGCTTTGTGCAAGCTCGTCTGGGTAGGTACCACCCACTCATCAGATATTCTACCGCAAAACAGCAGTACTTGGTATTGTTGTGTTCCGGTTTAAAGGATGAGTGAGCCAGTGTAATGACAGGCACAAGGGACATAAAATCTTAGGACCCAAGGTTGGTGGCGCATTGGCGATGTAAGCGGTGGTTAACATTTCTTACAGTGCCAATGTCTAAGGGCGTTTGGTGACCACTTTCCATCAGGTGGCCCATATGCTCGTCCGCCTTCCTGTTCTATAAAAAAAAGCTTCAACCACCTGCCGTTCTTAACACGGAGCGAAACCGCGATCGAAAACTAGTTTTAAAATGAAACCATAAAAATGTAACCAACTAATATATATATATATATGCATAACTAGTATGGTCATATAAAAAATATCTAAAACAGCTCATGACATACGTTTTACAAAATACTGACGGCTAACAATAAAAAACGACTCCAACGACGCGGTGTACAAAAAGTATAGAGTAAGATATATCTATATAGTGTTGAAATAGCCGAGATGGCCTAGTGGTTAGAACGCGTGAATCTTAACCGATGATCGTGGGTTCAAGCCCGGTAAGCACCACTGAATTTTCATGTGCTTAATTTGTGATTATAATTCATCTCGTGCTTGACGGTGAAGGAGAACATCGTGAGGAAACCTGCATGTGTCTAATTTTACTGAAATTCTGCCACATGTGTATTCCAACCCGCATTGGAGCAGCGTGGTGGAATAAGCTCCGAACCTTCTCTTCAAAAAGGAGAGGAGGCCTTAGCCCAGCAGTGGGACATTAACAGGCTGTTACTGATTACTGTATATAGTGTTGTGCGTTAGCATATGTTGTTGGTTTATATTTGTTCAGATAAATCAGCTTGGAGACGTTTTTGCGCTTGTGTGTGACACACAGCCATATAAACCAAAATATACAAATGCAGGACGTTCGAGCACGAAACGAATTATAAACTATACACGTCGAAATTAAGAAGTAACCTGAAATCTTCGATAAAGAGTCACGTGTTGTCACCACTGCGCCTTATTGGATTTCCATTATTATAACTATATATAATATTATTTTAGAATTTAATTTCCAATCATATTATAATATTATATAAAACTAAAACATGATATTTTGATTTTACGATCTGTTCCTAAGCTCGTTAAAAATACGGTTTAAGTGGTAATAACACCTCTATAAAACCTTCGCACGCGACCTCCTCTTAGGACGCCCCTCCATTGAATAAGACGAGCGAGAAACGAGACTATGCGTCGCTTTCATAAATATCTTTCTCTTTCGTTGGAATGGCACTTTATAAATATAAGTCATATCTTAATTACTATTTATCTTTATACAATATATAACCGTTTGTATAGCTTTGAAGTTAATTTTTATTGTATATATATTTTTTATATATTTAAGGCAGGGTGATAAATGCGATCCGTCAGAGCGTCACGGTAGCATGCGAAAGCGATCCCGTGGCGCTCCTCGTTAAGACGGAAAGGGTACCGCTAGTTTTTTAGTGGGTAGTGGGTAGTAGGACGTTCGCGGTGCACTCGGCGCCTTGGACATCGGCGAGCCTCACATACCCCCCCACTGTTCGCGTGGGGGAAACGCGTAAGGCGTTTTTCCAGCATTAAAAAAAAGGGTGATATCTGATAGTAAATGGTTGTCACCACAGCCAGTAGATAGTGGCACTGTAATACATTCATCACCAATGCGCTGCCAACCTTGAGAACTAAGATGTTATATCGTGTGCCTGTAGTTTAACTGGCTAAAGAGTAAGGTACTCTTAAAACTGGAACACAACAATACTAAGTTTTGTTGTTTGGCGGTAGAATATATGATGGCCGACGACGAGAACGAGATGGAACGACCGAGATGGCCCAGTGGTACAAACGCGTCAATCTTAACCGATGATCGTGGGTTCAAACCCGGGCAAGCACCACTGAATTTTCATGTGCTTAACTTGTAATTATTATTTATCTCGTGCGTGACGGTGAAGGAAAACATCTGATTGATGATTGATGACTGATGAAATTCTGCCACATGTGTATTCCACCAACCCGCATTGGAGCAGCGTGGTGGAATAAGCTCTAAAAACCTTCTCCTCAAAAAGGGAGTGGAGGCCATAGCCTATATATAGCCCTGCAGTGGAAAATTTACAGGCTGTTACTGTACTGGTAGAATATATGATGAGTGGTACCATTGATATTGTTACTGTCACAACTATATTATAATTTATTATAGCACAGCGCACCCAGAGGACGTCAATCCCGTTTCGTAAAAACAATAAATGACTTTAATTGAATTATTATATGAAAATTGCTGGCTTTTCAATAAAATTGGGGGTATTAACCGCTCTATGTAATTTTCTACATCTGTGTATTTATTATAGATGTCAAAACTGCAACCGATACTTTACATGAATTGATGTTATTGTTTTGTTTGATATTTAAATGTATGTTTGTTCGTTACGTATTTATTGTATACTTATATCATTTATGAATACGTATAAACGGTTTATAATAATCACTCAGAACTTTTGAGCTATTTTAATTAAATTAAACTATGTAAATGATAAATGAATTTTAAGCTATTTATACAAGTTACAACAATAAGTGTTGGTGTTTGGCAGCTGTGTGTGTGATGAGAGGGTGGTAGCCAGACGGGCTTGCCCAAAACCCTACCACAAATTTTGTTAATGTACCATTTGCCTGTTGCTACGTGTCAGACAAATCAACAATATTAGTTTTAATATTAGTAAGCAAGATATACATAATCAGATAACGCATAAAAAATATGGTAGCTATGTATCCGTAACAGACAAACATATGTAACAGTATAGACAAATAAAACGATACAATTAAACGAGTTTCGGATCCGGAAAGATTAAAAAAAAAAGACTATCTCAATCGTAGAGCAATTATAATATTAACACGGACAGGAGTACATGTGTCAATCAGACGAAGGATTATACAGTTATTTGACAAGCCACTTCATTACGATGTTCGTTTACACGTTACGACAAAACGTCGTAACTGTAACTTCGATTATTTTATTTATAATCTAGCTAATCGTTATGGCTTCGCACGGATAGAGCCGAGATAACTGATGATCGTGGGTTCAAGCCCGGGCAAGCACCATTGAATTTTCATGTGCTTAATTTGTGATTATAATTCATCTCGTGCTTTACGGTGAAGGAAAACATCGTGAGGAAACCTCCTGTGTCTAATTTCACTTAAATTCTGCCACATGTGTATTCCACCAACCCGCATTGGAACAGCGTGGTGGATTAAGCTCCAAACCTTCTCCTCAAAAAGGCAGAGGAGGCCTTTAGCCCAGCAGTGGGACATTCACAGGCTGTTACGGTTACGGGTAGATAAGATGAAAAATATATTTTGGATAGGATTTACGTAAAATCCGTTCTTAGTGAGTGACTACGTCGGGGAAGGAATCTTCTTCTTTGTCCAAACTCTCTGCCCAGTTCAGCTGGGGTTTGGTCTCCTTGTAAGTCTGCGCTAGAGGGCTGAAAACATTGTCTGTCTGTTAAGTTTTTACGGTTAAAGCACTGAACCGATTTTGATAAAATTTGGTAATAAACAAGCTTGATCCCCAAGACCGGTCATATGCTAGTTTTTTCTACTTAATAACCCCCAAAAATTACTTATTTATATAATCCTCCTACTCCTCAAAAAGAGGAGAGGAGGCCTATAGCCCAGCAGTGGGACATTCACATTTATATAATATTATAGTTATAAATACTTAATTCCCCTTTCCCCGACGATTGCTAGTACTTTATATTTTGATCGGATTCACGTAAACTATCTAACAATATTATTTTGTTTAAAGAAATAAAAAATAAATAAACAAAATTTATCTCGACGTTATCTGAAACGGGAAATCAAATAAATACGTAATGATTAACGTCCCCGTAATATGAAACCACGTAGGTATGTATGTGTGTATGTTAATTTTGTAGCTGTGTTATAATATCATAAATCTAATATTTTATGCGTTCACTATGTTGTTCTCATATTTTTGTCCGTTTGTTTATAATATTTATTATTATGGTACATTTTTTTACGACGCTATGACGTCATCAATATTAAAGAATGAACAATTTGATAAGCGGATGTAACGTGGCTTGTTATTAAAGATTATGAATCGGTGCTGATGTGATGATGATGAGACTAGCCAACACTGGACATATTATAGTGAACAATTGTGTGCGCAAACAAACTCACTCTCTATTCACTTACAAATCCATTAAGGACTTAGGATATCAGGATCTACTACCTATCTGGACCAGCGAGGCTGTCAGCTAATCAATTTTAATTCAATGCTAATATATGGTACTGATAACAAGTTAACGAGTTTGTTGGTCCAATGTTGGTGACAAGTTTCACACGAGATACGAGCTAATAATGACGTTATTGGGGTATGTTAAAGAATTATTATCAGCTCTGAGTTCGCAAGTTGGTAGGTTGGAAGGACTTATACTTCCGTGCTTTAGCACTTAAAGCTGTTTTTCCTGCGCCTGAACCCTCCGTCCTTGTCACTGATGTGCCCTGAGTAGTTGCCCAGTCTCCGTTGAAACTGGCTGTGGAAATCAGGAGGACCTCATCACCACAAAGGTTTACAAGAAAATGTTACGTAAAAGTGTAAGATTAATTAATTAATTTAATTAGAACCTTTGGGGGTAAATGCAGGGTAAAATATCAGTAAAAATATATTGAAGCAAAATGGGAGTTACTAACTATAGTATATATGTTCATCTGTTCTCATATAACTCCTAAGCTTATAATATTTTGTCAAATGAGATGTCATTAGCTTCGACTTAATCCTGTGCGTCATAGATTATGGGTCCAAAATGGCGGATATAACTTGAACGTAAATTAGAATCAAATATTATTTTTCGCCATTTTAATATATAAAGTCTTTAGTTACATTTACTAAAGACATTATTTCATATCAGTAACAGCCTTAAGATGTCCCTCTGCTGGGCTACGGCCTCCTATCCTTTTTTGAGGAGGTTTGGATCTTATTCCCTCACGCTGCTCAAATGCGGGTTGGTAGAATACACATGTGGCAGTGAAACGTATGCATATTCTCACGATGTTTTCTTCACCGTCATGAATTATAATCACAAATTAAGCACATGAAAATTTAGTGGAGCTTGCTCGGTTTTGAACCCACGATCATCGGTTAAAATTCACGCGTTCTAACCACTCGGCCATCTCGGTATTTTATATCAGGGATATTAAAAAGCAAATCATGAAACTCATGGATGATTTTTCTAAACCGCAATAGAATCGCGTGGGTAATATTCGTATCATATTTTCTATAATAAACAAATCCTCGTACTGGGACATTAAATGCCTCATTACAGATAAAAGTCATTTATCATCTCTCCCTTTCCATCCTGCCTTAGTAGAGTGAGACAGAGCGTTACACTATGGTCTCCGTATTTTACATGCATTTTACAGCGATCACCATAAATGTCAGGACGCTTTAAAATATGGGGCTAATTAAAGATTTCTTGTAATATTGACGGGAATATATATTTTATTACTATTTGAAATTATACAAACGTTTTCCCATTATTCTAAAAACTATTGTGCTATATACTTAAATGTATATAACCCTTTTGTTTATTAGCTACGTCTATGTACAGTTTGATGAATTTAGCAGAGGCAGTTTGAACGCACTCGTCATTGATGTTAATACATAAGGCCTAATTTTATGGGCTAATCGTATTGTTCTTATTTATTTAAACATGGTTTGTTTTCTTGTTACAGATTAACGGAATGGCATTCAGCAGAGAATAGCTGATGCAATAAAGATGGCGTCTTACGATAAAGATATTGAAAATAGAAAGAAGAATACAGAATGTGAAACGGACAGACTACCTTCTTTGAAACAGATACAAGAAGAATACACAGATAAAACAAATATTGATAATAAATTAAAAATAACCCCATTTAATATAAACTACAAAATGAGAAAACCTTACATTCTTTACAATAATTTCCGGTATAAAGAAGACTTATCAAGAAGAGTAGCCATTAAAAGGGAATACGGATTTTATAATTACTGCTTTTTAAGCGTCTGTCTCAGTTTTATACTAGGATTAGTAATCGGCGTAGCAATCGTCGGATCTCCTCAAACAAGAGTGATTACGCCTAATTTTAGTTCTAAAAAAATAGTAAAAATAAACACAACAAGAGAAGATTATTCGAGAAGCTTGAACTCACTTAAAAATTCTGATAGTTTAAAAATAGAAGATAACTTTATTCATCCAGAAAAAGAAAAGAATATCGATAGATTCGCAACTGTTTCGTTCACTGGATTTGTCGACCCACACAAACATAAAACAGACGTTTATCCCAAAGGCCTGACGGATGATATGAAAGAAATCCTCAAAGACAATAAGGTATCCCAGCACAAACTCTCTATAACAAATATAGTTGACACAATAATACATGCTCCTAATACTGATACAGTCTTATACGACAACATATACTGGGGTCCTAAAGTCGAAAATTCAATGCCACAAGGTTATGGTGAAAATTCAGCTGAAATATGGGAGAGCTACGTCGATCAGAGCGAAGTTACCAAGATGGAACCTGGTTGCGGTAGAATGCAGAATCGTTTAATCACATTCAAAGATGGCATCCAGGCCTGTGTTAGATACAGACAAAATACAGACCAAATACAGGGTGAAATATTCAGCTTCTATGTTGCTAGATTATTGAATTTAACAAATTTAGCACCCTCCGTTGTTAAAGTCGTCGATTTGAAAGATAAGCTCTGGCAAAGTGTTGCCAACGACATCGCTTCAGCGCAGTGGAACACAAATAGGGCGGTTGTTCTAACTCAATACATTCCAAGTTTAGAATCAGCAACGATACCAGAAATATTTAAGCCCTCAACGCGTCACTTGAATAAGTATGACGTGTTTAAAATGTCACAAAAAGAAAACGACACTGTCGAAATTAACAAACAAATATTGCTGGATAAACTAAGAATGAAAAATGTCAAAGTGAAGGAGGAAGCCATGAAAAACTTCGATTTCATTGATGCTAAACTGAATAAGAAGACTCGAGATTTATTCGTTGAATTAGCACAGTGGTCGGATCTCATTATATTTGACTATTTAACAGCGAATTTAGATAGAATTGTTAATAACTTATTTAACTATCAATGGAATATAAATATCATGGATGGCCCGGCGCATAATTTGGCGCGAAAAATAGACAGCGGTTTGCTTTTGTTTCTGGATAACGAATCCGGACTTCTCCACGGCTATAGGCTTTTGAAGAAATACAATGTGTATCATAGTTTGATGCTGGACAATTTGTGCGTGTTTAGAAAGAGAACGGTTGACTCTTTGAAAAGTTTGCATGAAAATTCAATTGGTGCAAAACTCAGTGATATATTTCATAAGAAGAATAATCCAGTTATAAGAGACATTTTGCCGCCATTGCCGGAGAAAAACGCGAAAGTATTACACGATAGAATAGGGAAAGTTTTAAGTCAAATTGACAAGTGTGCACAGACTTTTGCTAATAGATAGAACTATTTTAATAATTTCTCTCGCACTAAATTCTTTTTTATTTATTACTTATTACAGAAAAAATATATATATTCAAAAATACATTTATAAACTATAGTGATATATACTTTCAAATGTATTGTAAATACCATTTAGACTTTTGTCTGGAATATATTGGAACGTTTTAACTAATGTAATTGGCAATTTCTGTTGGCAACTTAAAAAATTTACCACGAATCACAAGACATTGTATCGAGTTGACAACGTAAGTTGATTACATTCTATGTACCAAGTTATGTTGCACACAAAAGTTGCCAATATCCTTTTCGTGGAGACGCATTGACGCACGTCATTTCTTTCCCCTTAAAATTAACTTTTTTTTTATATTGTAAATATTTGTCTATGGTTCAATTATATTTATACTTAGTGCGAGAAAACTAGTGATGTTGATAAGAGTGTTTCGATACCAAATACTTTATTTATTGTAAATGTGCCAGTAATTGTTTTTGCGGTGATATTTATTTTGTTATTATTATATAATTATTTGTAAATATGCTGACCATTTAATTTATAAGCCATTTCATTATGATTTGTACAAAAATCAAAAAGACCAAGACCTGCAGCTTATCTGTGACAATACACCTCGTGTATTTATTAGTTATTACAGTCAATTGTCGTATATCACTTTCTGATATTTCACGATCCTATACCGCGATGATAATCGAAATCTTACGGAATAGCACTGTAACAAATGACATTCGATCTCTAGACACGTACACACACACACACACACACAACACACAAGTGGCAATATGCTCAAAAAATGTTCATAGATTTTGGCGAAAGTTTGTCGCTCAAATTCAGAAGGACACATCTTTTTTTGACTACTGTTTCTAATTATGTCTTAATTAAGAACTTTAGATATTTAAATAAAAATTACGTTTGCTTTTTATATTGTGCACGTTTTGTTTTAAAAGTCGCCATATTTGTTATTTGCTTAGGCAGATTACATAGCGATCCCGCATTAACTTAATAACAATCTGTGTTATAACTGCTAACTTGATTAACTAAGATGGTCTTTAAGCAAATAAAAAACACTGAAAAGAAAGCTATGAAGTAAATATTGGATAAAATGAATAGTTGAAATAAATTATTGAAATCTTATAAATGAATTGCATATATTTTTTTAAAGCAATAACAAGTAGACACAGAACTAATATTAGCAGGAATTTCACGTTTTACTGGACGTTAGTTTCAATTATATCTGTGGTGTTTTTTTTAATGTAAAAATCTTTGACCAAAATAATAAATCCAGAAAAGGAAAAAATAATACGACATTTTAAATAAAAGTTATAAGAAATTAAGAACACTTGTCTAGAGATAAAATGTTATTGTCATTATTGATTATTTTTGGTATATATATTTTTAAAATCTTAAATGAAATGGATAATGTAATGCATATAATCTGTGACGACTGTCCTGTTTAATCTGTAATACTTGTCAAATCAGTCCTTCCAATTTTAAATGTCAAAGTTTAAATGAAAATCTATAGAGTTGTTGTTGTTTCAAAACGGCACAGATTATATATAACGGTTGCAGCAGGCTTTAAGTTATGTAAATAAATGTAAACATATTATATATAATTATAATAAATAAAATTACTTTGTAATATATTCTTTTGTTGTTTATATTTCGACATGCATTCATAAATTATTCATCGTTAAGGAGATAAGTTGTAACGTCCATAAACAGTATATTATCTTTATTAGTTAAAAATTTTGTTGAAATAAAATAATTTATATTCACTTGAATAATAAAATATTCGGACATATATTTTTCATACACGATAAAGCTTTTTTCTGTGTATGTTAGTATGTATTCATTTATAGGGTACAAGAACTGTTTTTTTAAAGTTAGATAACATAAAAATATAATGATGAAAATCAACTAACTAACAGTATTTAATTCGCAACATAATTGATGTCCAATGGTCGACTCTTTTATGTGGAAAGAACTATGTAATATATGAAAGAATTGTGTAGGCAACTTCAAGAGTACAAAGAAAGAGAAGAAAGATTAATTACGTTCACTTGATATATCCCACTATCCCACTATGACTTAACAGCAAGATGAAATAATAATAATATCCTGGAACATTATTCACACGGCCATCCGATCCCAAACTACGCAGAACTTGTACGATGGAAACCAGACAACTGATATACTATATGTACTACTTTTACAACCTTCGGCGTGAAAGTTTGAAAGTGAAGTATTTACCAACCACGCCAAGGGACTCCGTCTAATAATAATCAATTAAAACAAAATAATTAACAAACAAAAGTATATGATTTTAAAATCTATAATACAGTGGGTAGTGAAGATCTTGGCTGCGCAAGATCACCGCCATCTAATAGCCATCATATAGTAGGAATCGGCATAAAAATAATACTTTATAAAAACTAGTTCGGCAGAACAGTCTGTAAATGCCTCCTTTCCTTTTGAGAATTACTTCTTTATTACGTTTGAAGCTTAGTCCACTATACTGCTCTAGTGCGGAGTTTAATCCACCACATGCAGGTTTCCTCACGATGTCCCTTCGCCGCTGAACACGAGATGAATTATAAACACAATTTAATAGAAAAGAATATGCTTTATTGTACATCAAAAGAGTTACAGAACCATAGTTTTAAGCACAAACATAAAAAAAATATCTTTTAATGTACAAAAGGCGCTAAAAGAACGATCTCTTCCAGTCTTAGGGTGAAGGACATGAAATAATTGAAGGAGTAAGTAGGTGTACATATAACCTTATTATTATTTATTCATATAAATACATATAAATATATTAAGTACATGGAAATTCAATGGTGCTTGGGCTTAAGCGAATCATTCGTTAAGATTCACGTCTTCAAATATGTTATCGTTCGGCAGTCAGAGACGAATAAAGTATGTACGCTATGCAAGACGGGTGACCTGTCCATACCGTCATAATCCTGATGCTGCAAAGGGATGGCAATCTGACGAGTTCGCATGACTTATATAGTCCTAAGACTCGTGCCTGACCGACGTGACTGTCGAGAATATATAAAAAAACAAGCGCAGCTACGGAATAGCACTAGTTTATTATAATATTCTTATAGTCTTTTCATATTTTTGTTAGCTAAATTCGATGGTCTATAAAGTTTAGGATATTTATGTCACGAACAAGCGAAAAGTCACTAGTTTATAGGCGTCGTAGTAATGAATAGGTCATTGACTCCGTTGTTTAGTGTCAATTTAAGGATAGAGTTATTCGCTCGGATTTGTTTTAAATCAAAATCGATAATTTATAAATTTAACACATGTCATTGTGTTATTGTCATTTTCGTGTGAGTGGGGGAGTAGTGCTATTTGGCGGTAGAATATATGATGTATAGTGAAAAAATATCGCGAGAACGCTGCCTAAGATTAATAAAGATATCATATCTAACCGTAACAGTCTGTGAATGTCCCACTGCTGGGCTAAAGGCTCCTCTCCCTTTTTGAGGAGAAGGTTTGGAGCTTATTCCACCACGCTGCTCCAATGCGGGTTGATGGAATACACATGTGGCAGAATTTCAGTGAAATTAGACACACACGATGTTTTCCTTCACCGTAAAGCACGAGATGAATTATTACGAATTAAGCACATAAAAACCGATCATCGGTTAAGAGTCATGCGATCTTACCACTGGACCATCTCGGCTTATCATATATAACAATATAACTAATTATTTAAAGGTGTATTTAATGAGAACCTTCTATTGGCTCATGGGGGTAAAACCGCGTCGCATACCGTGACGGTAACGTCATTTTTATATGCCGTCTACCGTCCGCCACTACCAACTCCACTGTGTGTGCGTGACGAGTATAGTCAGTATTGCTATACGTTATTATAATATCAAGAAAAATATATTTACCTAAACTCAGTTTTAATTTATTTCTCCGTATTTATTTATTAGTTTTCTTTCACGTGACAACGACAATTTTTTTTCTTTAACCATCATTATTTTTTATTTCATCACAGTTACATCTTGTCTTGTATTTCTGATTGAAATAAACCTCTTTATCTCTTTCACACCGCAATGTCTATGTACTCGTTAAAAAGAAACAACATCACCGAAGACTTACAATGTAATTAATTATATAATTCCATGTAAATACATTAATAGGACCTTTGCCTACATTTCACATCCTTCATAGAATTGTAACTATAGCTTTACGACATTACCATCAATTTCGATCATTCTCGCCTGTGCCCCTGCTACTATTTTTTTTAAACAGAGCCTCTCCTTAAAGAAAATCAATAGGATGTTCTCCAGAAGCACGCCCTCGACTACTAACATAACATAGACAAGAGGACATACATTTGAATAAATAATCATAAGATGCAGTTCGTTAAACCAGTTATTGTGGTCACCACGAGAGTTACACTAATAATATACGTCAAACATTGGCAATATTTGATAAGTTTTTTTTTTTTTTTAAATATAAAATGTTCTTTTAAGGATTGGCGCTGTGAGATATGTTAACCATTCCCTACATCGCCAATGCCTTACCAATCTTTGGAACTTAGATTGTCCTTGTGCCTGTAATTACACTGGCTCTCTCACCCTTCAAACCGGATCACAACAATATTAACTATAGCTGTTTTGCGGTAGAATATGAGAGGAGTGGTTGGTACCTATCCAGGCTAGCAAAAAGCCCTACCATCAAGTAGTTAATGTGGTTGTGGGCTGTATACCTCGATAGCTTAGAAATCCAAATGTTTTTTTGTTAATTAGTCGAACATCAATGGCCAATCATTTGTGAAATGTATTGGCGATTAATTAAATAATAAAGTTACAAATATATATTAAATGTTTATAACAAGTAAAGGAATTACTTATAAACGTTGCTTAGCTTTTTAGTTAAACACTAATTTCTCTCTTTCTATTTTGATTATTGATTTGACGTACGAAAGAAGGAACTGCATTTTTTAATTTAGTGTATGTTTTGGTCGAAGACCTCTTCTAAGAAAATTCTGGTTTATAAAGGTCACAAAAATCTTTATAATCTGTGTTACAATGACAATTATGTTTAAATTGAAAGATATCCCGATTCCATTATATCAGGAAATGATAAAGTGCTTTAAAATATTAGGTAATGAACAAAACGAAATCAACATTTTTTGAATACTAAACGCATTAAGCAAATCAACTCTCTCAAAAGTCGGTTAATATTTTTTAAACAAACCTCAAACATTCTTAAGGCAATCAGATGACATACTATTAATTAGTTCAATGCGTTTTTTAAATACAGACATGATGTGATATATTTTTTTATTTTGCAAATCCATTTCAAAAGAAAAATTCCCATAAAAGCCAATAAAGGAAAAAATCTGAATGGTGGAACTTTATAAAAGAGACTAAATTATCAAACAATTGTGAACCTTGAGTTAAAGGAGTAAAGTATATTTTACCGTGGTAAGAAAATTAAGTTTATTTTTAACAAGCAACCCTTTCATAATGAACACAGAAATGACTGGCACATATCGAGTTATTCATTCTTTAATATCCAAAGCAAATTAGCACTTATTCATCATGCATATACATCACAAAATTGCTTGTTCGAAGCTTCGTTTATAGATTTATAAATGCACACTAAATTAATATTTAAAATAAAGGCATAAAGCTTATAATCCTTTGCATATATTGGAGTAAAGACGAAAAATAAAAAATACGTGTGACTGGCTCTAACTAACCGAATTCAACTATTGTCAAATATCGAATAGAAAAAAAAAGTTCATTTGAAAAAGGAACGTGATTTAAACCGCCTCGATTGAGTTGGAATTTGGATTCCATTGAATTTGGTACCGAGTTCCGTAAACATAAAGAAATCGTTGCGAGCTGCTTAATTTTGACGGATTATATTCGTATTGGAGGGAAATGGAACATTAAGCTTCGTTTTGTAACGAATTAAATTAAAGTGTTATTTTTATAGAGCAGTCAATCTAATTAAATAATTAATTAATGTAAAGATATTATCAATATGATAATGATCTGAACTTATTTTTGATATGAATTATTACATGTTAGGGTAACCAATTATAACATTTATTTTTAATCTGTATATAGAAAAATTAAAAAATAAGAAAAGTAGATGACCAGTTCTATTTTTTTGCAATTTTTTTTCGAATAGATTTTTTTCGCCCACGAGACAATACAGATAAAAAAAATATAACAATAAAAAAAATTATCGAATATTGACACTTAATACTGTTTTTTAATATTACTTTACTTGATTCTTCTTTCCATTATTTTACAATATTAATTACTTACATAAAATAATTGCATCGGTATTGCTTAAATTCAAAACCTTAGTATTATCAAATTAAAAAAAAAACAAAACGACATGAAATAATAACTGATTAGGGAAGTATTAATATCCCAATAAAACTAACTTTAAAAAATGTCCATATAAAATTTTAATGTACGTGATGTGAAATATTGAACAAGGTGACATTTTAATTTCTACTAATATATTATCATATTTATAGTGTTTTAAATTTAGCAAAGGGACGCAGTTTTCTTCTTATATCTTAAGTGACTTTTTTTTTTGACAAATAGGTATATTCAGCATTGACTGATTATAAACTGACTGACTATAATAATTCGAGACAATTGTTATAACAAACATAAGATACAATGAAATTCGATTGAGTTTGTTTTTTTATAAATAAGGTTTTAAAATTAACAGTAGTATAAATTAAACGCAGGAGGTCGCCACAGATAATAAAACGTAACGATGTATCGAATTAGTAAAACATCGATTTCCGTTATCGACTAAATAATTAAAATTCCCCTTTTTTATCGGTATTTGAATGTGTGATTTCATTTTATTTAATTCGTAACGCCTTGTTTATGGTATTGCTCGTTAAATTGTTTATTTACCGTGAATTTGTATTGTCGATATAAATTAACTGAGTGATATCCATCTCCCGTTAAACATCTGTCATGATATGCACATATTTGTTTTTTTTTTTTTAACTGATATAGACTATTAGACCCTAGCTATAATCGATAGAGCTATTCTGTAACAAAGATGACCGTGAAAAGTCAAAAACTGATATACGACATCGACTATGATTCTACATCTTAGAATTTGCTGACTTTTAACAACAATGACTGACGTACAATATATCTAGTCACAATATCATAATTTATTATGTACCGGCAATTATAAATCTGCAAAAGTGCTAGAGGGCAGAAACAGCGCCTTCCTCAGCACATTGGCTGGTAGGCTGGAAATTCCTCTCTGGAGAGCCTGGAATGGTGATCATATCGTCACTAGGAGTACATAAATTTTAAGTAATTTAGGTTAATACCGACAAAATACCGCATTTCCATCTTATTCGAAAACTTGGAGAAGTCGATATACACGGTGATCTACTACGTTGGCTTACATCTTATCTGCGCGAACGTAGTCAAGCTGTTACTATTAAAGGTTTCTGCTCCTCCTTTGTTCCTGTTACATCAGGAGTACCTCAAGGCTCTCATCTAGGACCCCTCCTATTTAATGTGTTTATTAATAATATTTGTGATATTTTTAAAAATATTGATAAAATCGAAAGAATACAAAATAAATTTCTTGAACATCTTAAACTAAAAAATGATAATTCTCACGCAAATCCTCAAAGTCAATATATTAACGTTAAAAGAACGTCGTTTGGAAAAAGATGAAGTCTTTCTATTTAAATTGTTGAATAACTATATTGAATCTCCTTTCTTACTTAGTAATATATTCATTAGATGTCCTCGCATGCAAACACGAAATAAATTTTTGTTCGATGTTCCTAAATCTAAATCTAAGTACGTACGCAACAACTTCCTTTACAGATCATGCATAAACCATAATAATAAATTCAATGATCTTGATTTATTTTTTATGTCATTGAAGGAATTGAAATGTAAAATAAATTGTCACCATAAATTGTCATCTTGAATATATATAAATTATTTTTTACTAAATCATTTATTAATTTGTCATACTATATTTGTTATTATTTATTGTTATATACTGCTATGTATTTTTGATCGAATAATTTGTGAAGACTTTATTGGTCTATGATGTTTTCTTAATGTGATAAATATTTTTGTATATGTCAACTATTTGTCTTCTTTGATTAAATAAATAAATTATTTATTAATACTAACATAGGGCAAGTCTTTTTGTTTGTTACTAACGTATTAAATTTGTTAATATGGACTGTGGTCTGAAATAGAGTTATTATTATTATTATATAAAAGAGCAATAAAGCCAAACTTCATGAATTTTCCTATTTGCTATTAAAAAGCAATTAAAGCTTTTTTAATCGATAGGTACTTCATCTGGTAAGCACTTAAAGCCGTTGGTCCTGCGCCTGAACTCTTTCCGGTCGTGTCGGATTGCCGTCACATCGGATTATGAGAGTTAGGGAATAGAGAGTGCACTATAATATGTCCTGCACAGTTGGCTAATCTCTCTTGAGATTGGCCGCCGTGGCCGAAGTCGGTCTGGAGGACATTATTACTTCATCTGGTACCGATTTCCTAAGTAATGAGTAATAGTTCTTAGTTAAGTTGTGTGTAATGTACTTATGTATACCCGTATATAATATTAATTTTAACACCTAATTTGTACACAAACGTTCAAAGAAAATATATATATATTATTGTCACATTTGAAGCATACGTCGTTTCAAAATGGCGTACCACCGTAAGTCAGTTTTCAATTTCACGAGAATGAAATGAGTTATAACTACGTCATTCGAGAAGTGTGTCAGTCACAGACAAAATACTCAATAAGTAACAGCATTTTAATATTCCAAAGGGCTAACTGGGCTTTCCATTTCGATGATAAGGACACGCTGCTCTTTAATTGAATTTTATGATGAATAATATTTTAAGATCACAAGGTCGATTACTTACCCGCTGGTTCGACCAGATCCAAAATATAACGGGATTCAATATTCTAACTGCCATGAGAAAAGCAGAGGATAGAGTGGAGTGGAGAAAGCCACCTTGCACTCGTAGTGGCTTGGGTCTGGTTGAAAGGATTCTCACCCATTAACACCCTCAGTGGTCCTAATTACGGATAGGAGAGGCTGCGGATCGTTTTAATATCTGTGGAATGATTTAGCTCCGCTTACCTATTGACTAATGTCCGCACCCCTCCACACTTATTGTTATTGCCTAACACCAGATGTACGAATCGGTAAGGTAACCTACCTAAATTTTACTTCACTTTTAACTGTCATATTTTTTTTCTTTATTTAATTTAGGGACTTTTGTCCTACACAGGTACGTCAGTGTTTGTCCCTTCTATAGTTTGTAACATCACTTATTATTTATTGCTGTTAGATAAAATTCCAGGAGCATCCTAGCAGATTCTGATAAAGGATCTGATAGTTCAGAGCATTGTACCAGATCCAACATCGAACAAACGTACATTTAAATAACTGTCATTTTTAAAATACACTTAAATCAATGTCAACGGAACTAATATTTTCGCATTTAATGTATTTATTAGCATATAATATATATTTCGATGACTAAATAATTTCTACAATACATTAAGAACCAGATTTTACACTTGAATTATACGAGACTATTGACTTGTCTGTTTATGATTTTTATTGGCAACTTCAAACATGTTATGTATATATAAAATTTAAAAAAAACATCCATCTGTATTTTTTTTACACCATTTTTAATATTAATATCAAAAGTCTAGATTTGTTTGTTATTGTTATTATCATTTGTTCACGCATTACATTTGTCAGCGCAGTTAAGTTGTAAATTAAGCCCCGATGGCTCAGTGGTTAGAATACCTGAATCTCAAACATTGGCAAGCACTTGAGAAATATTTCATTGGCTTAATTTGTTAAGAATCTCCTGCTCGGTGCTGGTGAAGGACAACATTGTTTGGAAAACTGCATGTGTTGAATGGATCTGCCACAAGTGGGTAAACTTCCAACCCGTTTTGGTTCCTCGTGGTGAAACAATGTCCCTCCCTTCTTAAGAGGGAAGAAAACCTAACTATCCATAATATAAAGATTTTTTCTCTATTTCTCCATTAACCTTATTAGAAGACCAAGAAAATACACTTGGACTATGTGGAGGATGTATAAAAAGGGAGTAATTGATGATATACACTAGAGAAAGAGCTGAATAGGAGAGAGAAACGTCAATGACCTCAAACGGGATAAGGATAAGTGAATAATAATCAATTAAAATGGTGAAGGATTTTTTATTATTATTTCATATCGGTAGGCAGAATGGCAAACGGACAACCTGATGATAAGTCACCACTGCTCATAGACATTGGCACTGTAAGAAAAGTAACCATCCCTTATATGGTCAATTCACCACCAACCTTGGGAACATAGATGTTACACGCCTTGTGCCTGTAGTTACACTGTCTTATTTATTCTTCAAGCTGTAAGTATTGCTTTTTGGCGCTAGAATGATAAGTGGGTGGTACCCAGGCGGGTTAGCACAAAGCCCATCAAGTAAAATCCAAATTCATAAATCTATGACAAATATTAACAAAAAATCCATTATTTGCTTATAAAATAATTTAATTTTCGTATATATTTTTTAACACATTATATTATGTCAATGTTATAAAGACCTGCTTAAAAACGAAACCTGATATCCAATATAATTTCACCTGTATTTGTTGCGACATAAGGTTTATATTCGTTTGAATGAAAATATGTTATATAAATTAGATAATAGTAAATATTTGTATGTCTTTGTTATGTTAATTGCTGTGCAATAAAAGATGCGAATTTTATCATATAATAATAAAGAATGAATAATTTGGCACCGAGATACTGTGAAAAATAACAGTTTTTTTTTATATAATATATTATTTATTTATGTTGTATTTCTTAGAATGCTATTAAAAATGAGTAAGTGACAACCTGTAAATGCTCTGCGCATGGGCTAGAGCTTTCTCCTTTTTTTTCGAGGGTATGTGGGACTCCGGCGCTGAAGGCTCCGGAAGACCGTCTTTTCGCGGGATGGCGTGCCTAAGCGTGCCTGGGCTAAAGCGTTCTCCTGTCTTTAGAGCAATTCCCTGAAAATCTTTTCAGTTCTTGGTGAGTACAGAACACATATTAAACTTGAAAAGTCAATGCTTGTCAAAATTTGAACCTGTTAACTTTGATTCGCGTAGTAACTGCACTCAAAGTCTATATATATACTTGTGACTGCACTTATCCGACTTCATTGATTGAACTAATAATATCTATTTTTTTTATCAGCAATACAGATGCCAACTATTCCACTTAACACTATTATCCATTTTAATATTACTGTCAAAGTTCCGATGACAGATTCATAGACCGCCATTTTTTCACGATTCCATAATGAATACCATAGCTTATTTAATATCTCGAATAATTATGTTATTAAAATCAACACATTGCTATAATTAGTACTAAAATTCTAGTGACAAAAGAGATAACATTGTCAAAACGCTTATTGGTAAATAAATAAATAAATAATATACGTTAATTTAATGTCAAAGTTTATTTGTGGTACTCCCGCTACCCCTATTGGAATATTCTGTACGAATTCAATTGAAGATAATTTATCAAAATTACTGACGCTTTAGTCGGAATAAAAATATATATATTAAAAATCCCAAAGTAACACATTGCAATTCACAACAGCCTTCACACCTCAATCGCAAATTGAAAACAGCAAAGGAAACAAAATAAAAGCACAATGCGATCCTGTCCTGTGTTGAGAAAAAGTAAACAAAAAGGCCAACGATCAAGACGAGTCCATCACGCTACGCTGTCAAATAATTGAAGCGTACACGATCATACGTGTCCGCTATATATACGGACGGATTTAAAAAAATATAAAATGTCTGTGTGAAATGAAACTTTAAAAGGAATTCGTTCGATATTCAAAATGACAAAACTTGAGAAAAGGTTAACTGTGTTTGAAAAAAAAAAAGATATTCTTTGTCATTGTTTCGTCAAAATGCACTAAATTGAATACCAAATTAAAACTAAAATTGAATACCAAATTTATCGGTATCACCACCTGTGTTAGCCCTTGGGTACACTTTAGGTACCAAGTGGCGCCCAAATGCTACAATTTGAAGCGGAAAGAGAGATTGTTGAAGATTGTTATGGGGACTGCAGTGATTATGGTTTTGCGCGTTTATTTATAGGAATTGTGATAGAGAGATATTGATGATATATACTCCTGACTGATTTCGGTGAGGCGGCCAATTAAGAGAAATTAAACAACGGCGAGAGATGGCCCAGTGGTAAGAACGCGTGAATCTTAACCGATAATCGTGGGTTCAAACCCGGGCAAGTACCACTGAATTTGCATGTCCTTGATTTGGGATAATAATTCATCTCGTGCTTTACGGTGAAGGAAAACATCGTGAGGAAACCTGCATGTGTCTAATTTCAATGAAATTCTGCCAAATGTGTATTCCACCAACCCGCACTGGAGCAGCGTGGTGGAATAAGCTCCAAAACCTTCTCCTCAAAAAGGGAGAGGAGGACTTTAGCCCAGCAGTTGGACATTCACATGCTGTTACGGAAACAACGGCACAGGATATATTACAGTGCACAACTGTGTGCAAAAATACAGGTACACTCTCTATTCCCTCACTCTCATTCATTCTGCCGCAAAACAGCAGTACTTGGTATTGTTGTGTTCCGGTTTGAAGGGTGAGTGAGCCAGTGTAATTACAGGCACAAGGGACATAAGATCGTAGTTCCCAAGGTTGGTGGCGCATTGGCGATTTAAGCGATGGGCAACATTTCTTACAATGCCAATGTCTAAGAGCGTTGGTGACCACTTACCATCAGGTGGCCCATATGCTCGTCCACCTTCCTATTCTATAAAAAAAAAAAACTCTCATAATCCGATGGGACGACAATCCGTCACGACCGGAAAGAGTTCAGGCGCAGAACCAACGGCTTTACGTGCTTTACGACACGACACTATTGCCCTTTCACTAGAACACTGAATTGATTTTGATGAAATATGGTACGAGGCAAGCTTGATATAGACTACTTTTTTATACCTAATATCTACATCCCTCAATACAATCGAAAAATCTAAGTCCATATGAAAAAAACTGCATTTTAATGAAAATCATGTTGATGAAGTATATCGTGGGTCACCGTATACATTTACATATTAAGAACGTACCTTACAGGTCTGCCAGGGAATAATACCTGCTTATCGATTCAGAAAGATCGATGGAAATTATTTAAAAAATCATATTATTTGTTTTGTATTTAAATGAGGTTTTTTTTTATATTCAATATATTATTCCATATGATAAATTGCTCACCGTCTCTGATAAGTCATTAATTCAATAACTAGTATATCTAGTACATATTTAAACACGATATGTATATAAATTAGTTATTTATAACTCTTAATGTACACGACAAATTATTTTACATAATTATCATAATATGTTTATGTATTGATCAAAATACCATGATCGTAATCATTATTGAAAATTTGAAAGGAAACACATTAATTAACTTGCATCTTTATATTCTCATTTATTCAAAAGATAACCACCATCAATAGTATATGTATTTTAATATTACAAGCCCTTTGGTTATTACGTTACGCACAATTTCACCTCAAAGAGTCACAGAAAATCTAGACTAGTTGACGAACAGGACAAATTAAAATAGCGTAAAAAATAAGTATTGAAAGTTCCATTCAACAGTTTCAATAATTATATTTTTTGTATTTTTCTAGATTGTCAATAATAATAGTAATCAAAGTTATTTTAATTAAATAAATTAATTACACGATCTATTTCCGGAGCCTGTAGGACTTGTGAGTAATTATTGAAGTATTACGTTGTTATATAATTATTTAAATTTTTATCGATATCACTAAACCAACCGAACTAAAACGAAAAAAAAATCGCAAGTGGTAAAAGTACTAAAATTTTCTATCTGTGTCTATTTATATATAGAATACATAACAAAACATGTCATTGCTTATCTTGCGAAAAAAAAAAATTGACAGTCGCATGACAGGGCGGGAAATTGATGGTAATGATTCAAGTATACAATTGCATGAAGAATGTAAGATGTTGGCAAATATCCTATTAATGTATTTACAACTAATTATAGAATTAAATACATTGTAAGTCGTCGGTGATGTTGTTTCTTTTCAACTAGTACATATACGGTGTGAAAGAAAGAAAAGAACATTTGAATCAGAAATTTCATTGACCTTCGTGAACCATTGTTACTAAAGCCACAAGACATATAACATCTTAGTTCCCAAGGTTGGTGGTGCTATTAGTGACGCATTGGCGATGTAAGGAGGGGTTAATATTTCTAACAGTGCCGATGCCGATGAGCCATCAAGTAGGGCATTCGCACCTTTCCCGTCCACCTACCTTTAATTTAAAAAAAAATGGTATAGAAGTTGATTCGCTTCAGCGCCCTCTAGCGGTGTGTTACAACAAAGTTGAAAGAATAGAAATAATTTTTTTTAAGAACGATCTATAAAACTGACATAAACGTATTATTTAGTTTTATGAACAACAATTTAAATTAATAAAATATACGAACATGTTTTTAAAATATTATGACAAGCTTAAAAAAAAACCTTTAAAAAATTAAATATAATATCACACAATACTCATTTTCTATGATTAATAGCAACACATGACCTTTATATTGTAAAAAAAAAAAGTATTGAATACAATATTTTTCCAGTAGTCATCGATTTATTCAAATTCCTCCCACCATCGCGTCAGAACTAATAAAGAATATGTCATATATATCTTTATTAATTTGTCATAGCGAAATTATTATATTATTCAATAACATTATTACATTTATTATATTATATGTGATTAATATAGTATAGCCGAGATGCCCAAGTGTTTGAAACAAATTAATTTTAGTCCAAGATGGCGGGTTCAAATCACTGAATTTTCATGTATTTAATTTGTGTTAGTGATTATACATCTCGAGATAGGGGAAAACAGCTTGAGGATATTGCATGTGTTAAATGAATCCTGTCACATGTGCAGAATCAGTGCTTCTTTCAATAGGGGAGAAGGCTCAGCGTTGAGACATATATACATTACTTTTTTACATATGTTTTTGGATATTAAAATCGAACAATTATAGTTGTAAGATTAAAGAAAATATTCGTTATTGTAACATACATGTAAATACATACAAATTTATAGGAATCAAAGTAACCCAGTGGATATAAAAACCATTGATTTTAAGCTTACGTAATATTTGAACTTTACGTGTACACTTTGTACAGGAATTAAATTACAAAATATATGCATTACGCTCAATGGTTTCCTTTGGGCCAGAACTAGGACCCTTGGACTAGACATTGGCAATAAGAAATATTAACCATCCCTATATTAGTACAAAGCCAATGTGTCAACCAGGAGAACTAAGAAGTAACCGTGTCCCTGTAGTTACACTGTTACACTACTAAACCGAATGTATGCAATGAGTAACAACCCAGACGGGCTTACACAGCCCCCTTCCACCAACTATCACCTTTTTATTTATTATTTACGAGCTTTAATTTTATCAATAAAAAAAAGATCTATATAGAAATTCACAGATGTTTCGCGTGTAATCGTCAGGAAATACCCACTAAAATCAGCGGTACCAACTCCGTGTCTTCGTGGAGCGTCACGGGATCACTTGAGATTTCATCTGCTGGGCGAACTATAATAATAATAATAACGGCCGAAATCGGTCTGATTTCGGCCACGGCGGCCAATCTCAAGAGAGATTAGCCAACTACGCAGGAGATATTATAGTGCACCAACACAGGTGCACTCTCTGTTCCCTAACTCTCATAATCCGATGGGACGGCAATCCGACACGACCGGAATGAGTTAAGGCGCAGGACCAACGGCTTTACGTGCTTTCCGAGGCACGGGAGTGTACACACTTCCAACTTTCAGACTCCGGGCTGCTACTGAGAATTTTCTGACAGAAAAACCCAATAACTTTTTATAGGCCCGACCTGGGAATTGATCCCAGGACCTCCGGGTCTGTGGCCTTACATCAAACCACTAGACCAACGAGGCAGTCATAATAATAATAATAATAATAATAATAACATTTAAAGTATCAAAATTGCTTATCACGGTAAGTCGATTGAGAAAAACGAAATGAGCTCTAATCAGAATAGCACTGTTGCTGGACATACAGACAGTTTTATTATATCTTGGAGTGTATATATATCGATATAATGCATACGTCATAAGTATTAGATTAGATCATTCATTTGTTCATATTTTGTAAGCGGACATGGATGGTTGTATCCTGTAATGATCATAAAGTTGTTTTTTTTTTTAATTTTAATTAATAGGCGAGAGTAATGGTAGTAAAAGTTTGAATTTTATAGCTTACTATTTCTACAATATCTATGGTCTAATGGTCTTTTAAAGCTACCTGAGGTTTTATTTTGAAATCCCGTCAAGAAAATTAAAATAAAATTATTAGAATTCCCAGTAGCCCACAGTTATGACACAAAGGCGCGATGGCCCAGTGCTTAGAAGAAGAGTCTTAAAACTATCTTCTACTGCTGTCCTTTCTGTATCCCAGACAAGGTGTATGCAAAATTTCATGATGGTCAATTCGGTTCATGAGTTACACGTGGAAAAACAAACACACTTTATTTATTATATTAGTAAAGATTATCTCTTATATGATGATCGTTTTTTCTCATGGATGGCTGAATCTTATCCGACATATACACATAGATTTCCTCTCAGATTTCTATGTCTAGAGTTGCATCTAAATATATTTAGACCAATATCACGAATATCCGCAATTATATCGATTTAAAGGAATAGAACTGATAAAAAAAACACAAACGTATCATGTCCAATGGATGGCGTCGCATTTATATTTAACGGTTTTAGGAGTTTCAAACTAATTAGACATAGTCATGTTGTGGTCTACTATGGGCTCTTGATATTAGGAGAATTTATCAAGGACGACGAAACTTTTATATGAAATCAAATACTCAATCTTAAGGCAGCATTTCGATATCGCTTTTAAAATATTTGATGTATCGCATATAGAAGTAATACGACATCGACCTTTAATGTGACAACGCTCAATTAATATATTAATTATTAAAAACATTATGAAAGCAAACACAATCTAATGCTACTTGAGCGACCCAAGAGATTGTTAAAATGACGGTTTTAAAGGTTTACGTTTCCTGCATTCAATGTCTATGGAGGTAGGTAGACTTACCATTAGGTAAACAGATTGTCTGTAATTCTTCCAAAACTTTTGTAAAAAAACATATAAAAATATTCGTGAATACATCAACAACATCATTCTGTATATGTTTCTTACCGGTTACCGCTAGCATCAGCATTTCAAGTCCGGTGGTAGCTTCCGATTGCGTTTCTAGTTTCTTAACCGGCTATCAAAGATGGCCATAGAGCTTAGTATTATTATTTCTGACAGAGCAATGTCTATGGACACCATTTATCATCAGATGGCTGACTGGCTTATGAGCCCATACGCCAGTCATGCGTGGGGCATTCAAAAAAAAAGACTAATTTTTTTTTTTAAGTATTTAATTTTCATGCATCTAAAAAATATTATCCAAATTAATAATATATTTTTTTCAACCTTATGAGAACTCGGAAACTGATACTTATATAAAGCTTTATGCACAAAATAATAAAATCATTATCTTTTCCTGCTATATCTCGTTTAAAACTATCCATAATATTTTTGGGAACATCATTTAGTTGAATTTATCGCGCGCTTTACATAACACACACTTATACACATACATTTATCACTGCAATAAATTAAAAAATAAAATTTAAATAATTTCGCAATAACGACGATTTTAAAATAAAGATAAACGAAGATATATCAATATTTAGACACTTAATAACGACTGTTTTGAATTAGGAATAAGGGTTTCGAATAATAATAATTTTGTTTTTTATACTATTATAGGACTTTTTTTCTGAAACTTTTTAATTTTCGATAAAAATGTATACTAAGTTTCTAATGCGTACTGGCAATATTTTCAGTGTTTTTTTTTATAGATCTAACAAAGTTTAAAAATCTTATTAATTGTTATTTTATTTTCAGTTTTTTTAAATAATCTGTTTTAGAATACATTAAATATATTTTATGAAAAGAAATTTTATTTATACTTGATTCGCCTGAAAAAGGAAAGTTATCGTTTCAGTTTTATATAAGCATGATTTTATTGTATCAGATAAAAAAAAATGGAGACATTAAAGTTGTTCAAATATGTTTTTCATACAATTGATTAAATAATCTCTAAATTACTAAGAACCTTTTCGATGCATTGTTTTAACATTATAATATTTCGAGTTAAATAACAAAAACAATTATAGTTAATATTAAATTCCGTCCGAAGCATACGATTCGTAACTCTATACTCTATACACAATTTGTCAACATGGCCGCGCCATATTGCTTGATTTACGCGCGAAAGCTAAATATTTGACAGTTCAAAACTATTACAAGTTCGATCGTAATATTCAATAAGATATTTAAACATGTTAATTTTATAACATTTCAATAATTTTAAATTCCTGTTGTATATTTATATACAAGTACCTGATCGCGGCTTTATTCGCGTTAACACGGAAATTTTGTTTTTACGATTTTTATTATGCCGTAGCAGTAATTACAAGATACTTTATTTATTTTCTCACTCTCTAATCCAATGGCTATCGTGAGAGAGTTTAGTTGCCAACCGCTAGCGTGCTTTCCGAGGCACAGGAGTGTACACACTTCCAATTTCCAGGCTGCTACTGAGAATTTTCGGAAAAAAACAAATTACTGTTTTATTAGTCCAACCTGGGATTTGAATCCAGGACCTCAGGGTGGCTTTATATCTAGTCACTAGACCAATCACGCTCTACCCTGATCAAGGGCCAGGGCCGGCACTTAGCCTTAGATCTCAAAGTCTTTACCTGTGTGTAGATTAGAACGACGAAATAAAAAAAAATTGCATACAAGCGAGCACTGGGGTGGACTAAGCAAGCAGTATTACGGGTAGCATAATCTAAGTGCAGTATTATTAAAGTAATTTAACTCGCGAGTAACTCGGTTTATTATTTGCCAAGTGCGTAAAAACAATAAACGACATTACAATTTGTTATTTCACACAAAGTTAATTATATACTTAGAAAGCAATACTAAGGATTTATAGTAGTCACTCCTGTATATACTTCTTAGAGAAGGACCTTCTTGTTTTTTTCTCATATGTAATTAAAATTACTTGGAATAAAATAAAATATTATCAACGATCAATTTATATAATAACAAATTTAATTATTACTTTGTTGTGGAATATCTATTAGCACGCTGTGGGTGTAACCGACTCGTACGCCGTGACGGCTAGCGGGATAACGCTTTCTTATGACGTCACCTCTCTGCCGTCTGCCTCTCTGACGTCACTCTACTCCCTTGTGTGTGTGGCGCGTATGTATACTTCGTCGCTATTATTAAATTAAAGTTAGATGATTAATTCCTACAACAGGCCTCATTAATACAAATTCCGTTCACAATAACTGACTATCATTGGCGTATCTGTTATTTTTAGGGGGCCTGGGCCTCTAATACGAAAAAAAAATCGTACTATGACAGTTTGGAATTTCGGTTTCGTTTCGTATTTTGATATTTAATCTATTGAGGTTATGTCAAAACATGAAACGAATGGCACGAATCCGTCACCTTGCTTGTATTCAAAAGTAACTAAACGGAATGTACTGTATAATAGTATGTAATAAAAACTAAGTATGTACATAGATTTCCCGGTTGTAGATTTTCAATGATTTTTGTTTGAAGTTTCTTTGGTAGTCCAGTCTAGAATTCTGAATCGGTAACCCAACATCTTGGGGTGGGCACTAGATCATATTGTGGTGGGCACGGCCCACCCGGCCCCATTCCATATACGCCTATGCTGACTATATAACTATTTAACATTTTCGTTGGCCTAAGGTACCTTCAAAAGTAAAAAAAAAATTGAAGTAACTGAATTATTATAAGAAATATTTCAAGGTACCATTAAGTCTTCATTTCATCAAAATCGGTTCAGCCTGTCACAAGTTATACCAACTTCAATTTCACGTACGTATCTTTTTTGTCCAAATACCTGCCTCTTTTAAATTTAATATATTCATGAATTATCAAAATTAAAACAAAATGGACATTATGTACTTAGGTTAAAATGGTAGATTCTACGCTGGCGAAGTCGCGACTTTTGCAAGTATTAAATGATACGATCGCTTCAAGCTTTTCTATTCTGTAATAACTCATTTCGTATCACACTCGTGAAATTGAAAACCGACTTACAGCGATGCGCAATTTTGATGCGTGTATCTTTTAAATTATATAATTATTATAATCAATGTCGCATTTCATAAAAAATTACATTAAATAATCATATACAATTATATTTAAATAATAATAATGTCCTCGGGGGTCATGTCCCGAGGCATGGGAGTGTCCACATTCCAACTTCCAGATTCCAGCTGCTACTGAGAATTTTCTGACAGAAAAACCGAATAACTTTTTATTGGCCCGACCTATGAATTGAACCCAGGACCTTCCGGGATTGCAGCCTTACATCAAGCCACTACAACAAAGTACACTAATATCTTATTTCCTCCATAACATCCCTCCATCAAAACAGGCGGGCAAAGCCGCAAGCGAAAACTAGTATAGTATATTTTATTTTGATTTGATTTGAAAAGTAATACATCTTGAATCGTTCTGTTTTGGTGATAAAATTAACGAGATAATTGCAATTACCATATATAACGTCAAATTGAATTCGCAATTCCGTCAATTTCGCCGCCATTTTGTTTTTCTTTTAACTCATTATAGTATTACTAAGTGGCTGTTATATTTTGTTTTCACTTAGCCACATAAGGCTCGTCAAATCGCTGGACCTCCCGGCAAATACTGTGGGAGGGCAAAGAGTAGGCCCTCAGAAATGGTACAACATACCTAATTTTTGTCTGCGTCTGTGATCTATTTAGAAAGTCCCCAACTTATAAGAATACTTATTTGTTTTTATAGTTAATATTATTAGTTTGATAGAGTTCAATTAGAGAGCCGAAGATGGTTCAGTGGTTAGAAGACGAGAAACTTAACCGATGATTCCGATTTCATACCTGGGCAAGAACCGCTGTGTTGTCAGTGCTTAACTTGAATTTGAAGGTTTTGGATTTCATACCACCACCTACTCCGATACGGATTGTAGAATACACATGTGGCAGAATTTCAGTTTAATTAGACACATGCAGGTTTCCTTACGATGTTTTACTTCACCGAGATCGAAATGAATTATAAACCCAAATTGAACACATGAAAATTTATTAAAAATAAGATCTTCCAAGCCCTGCCATCCATCAGCCATCATATCTTTAAGGCATAACTGTGGACTGAGAAATACATGACAAAAATACCTAATTACTTTTAATTGTGTCAACCAGGATCCAGGTTCCTGCTTTAAAAAGCCATTACATCACGTAAGCTAAGCAAAAACTTATTATACCGTAACAGCCTATGAATGTCCCTCTGCTGGGTCAAAGGCCTCCTCAATCTTTCTGAGGAGAAGGTTTCGAGCTTATTCCACCACGCTGCTCCAATGCGGGTTGGTGGAATCCCCGTGTGGCAGAATTTCATTGAAATTAGACACATGCAGGTTTCCTCACGATGTTTTCCATCATCGTGAAGCATGAGATAATTTATAATCACAAATTTAGCACATGAAAATTCAGTGGTACTTGCCCGGGTTTGACTCTGGGTTTGTTCTTACCACTGGGCCATCTCGGCTTTTTAAAACTTATTATATATTATATAAAATATTGCTCATATTATATAAAACAGAAATATAATCTGTCTGTGTATTTTTTTAGTCTATGATCAGTACTTTACTCCATTTATCGAAAGGTTTAAAGACGCCGATAATATCCATGATTCATAAAGTTGTTTTTTTTTTCAAATGTATGCATTAAGCTGTGTCCTAGAGGTCGACGTTTTGGAGATCCTTTTTTAATTTTTAATATATAAAACCCTTCATTGAATCGTAATGTAGACCACGTAGTATAATTAACCCCTTTAGGAGGTAAAAAGTAGGAAATAAATCATGAAATTGAATAATTGATTTTAAAAAATATTTGTAGTTACCATAATGATTTTAAATGTATATCAATATTATTATTTTTGAATCAATTATTTATATTTTATTGTATATGTTTCTTTGTGTTTTGCGATAATTAATTTTAATGTTATATTTAATTCATACTTTATTATTATCAATTGTTTGAGTTTAGTATGTTATTAATCAAATAATTTTATGATATATTTTCTATTTAAATTTTATGCTATTCTGTAGGAACTCTCTTAAAAGAAATGTTGGCAACTGATTTACGACACATCACCGTAAGTCAGTTGGCAACATTACATGTTACTATTTCGATGCGTGTATTCTTGAAATGTTATTATTATTGCCGTTAATGACAAATTAATCATTGAGATTAAAATTGAATGGAAACATAATATAATCTTCAATTATTTACTTCAATTTTACAATAATTTGTATTTTTATATTCTACGTTCAATGTCGCATATCAGTATCTGATATTGCACGATCGATTTCTCTGGTGAGCTTCGAGTTTGTTCTTTAGAATAGCATTCCTGCTCGTTAATATTTTTTTTTAGTAACACTACTGGTCAGTTATCTAATTTACTAAACTAAATGTGTTAAAAATACTTTTTGTTTATAAAAGAATGGTCGAAGTTTGACATCAGTTCTTTACATATTATATAATATGTTATACAAATAATTATTATGTTATACAATAACAGTCACTATTGTGAAAATTAATATTTTTAAACTGGTAACATTGACTTTGACAGTTAGGCGTTATGGCGGGAAATTAATAGCGCCTATTCAATTTAAATTCCACTGATCATCGAGTTATTAAATAGAATTGATAGAACTATATTTATGATTATGAAATTATATAAAAAATTCATGAATTCCTATCAATATAATGTACAAGATATTATTAATAATTAACTTTGAAATAATTTCTCATCTCATACTAATATTATATAAGCAAAAGAAACTATATATCTTTCACAGCTAGAACACTGAACCGATTTTGATGAAGTTTTGCATGAAGCAAGCTTCTATATATATACGGAATTCCATTTCAGAGAACCGTTCTCTCTTTCACAATTCCTTCGTAATCGGTCAAACCCGTAAGTGCGTATGGGGACAGTTTTATTATTACCTCCTAAACTATGCGCTTATCTGGGCTGTATGTCTGTCTGTCACCTCCGCATGGTATTTTGAATGCCTGTGAAAATTGCCCGATATTTTATATTTTTAAGTGCTTAATTATTTAAAAGGGTTGTGAGAACAATATTGGGAACCGAAATTGGGACGATATCGCACTTCTGGGCAAAAAGTCTGACCTGCGTTACAATTTACATACATATTTACATATATATATAAAAAATGAAAAAAAAATTAAATGTTTATATTGTTTCGCCGAGATGGCCCAGTGGTAAGACCGCGTGAATCTTAACCGATGATCGTGGGCTCAAACCCGGGCAAGCACCACTGAAGTTTTTCATGTGCTTAATTTGTGATTATAATTCATCTCGTGCTTTACGGTGTAGGAAAACATCGTGAGGAAACCTGCATGTGTCTAATTTCAATGAAATTCGGCCACATGTGTATTCTACCAACCGGCATTGGAGCAGCGTGGTGGAATAAGCTTCAAACCTTCTCCTCAAAAAGAGGAGACGAGGCCATTAGCCCAGCAGTGGGACATTCACAGGCTGTTAAGTTACGGTTACGGTATTGTTTCGTCACCTTTCAAGATCATCTTAAAGTAATTAATAAACTCTCGAGGAAAAGATTTGAAGCTTATTCCACCACGCCGTTTTGATGTTGCTGGTTGGATACAAAATAGAATTTCATCCATCACATGCAAGTCATCTCATAGTGTTTTAACTAACCGCTTGTCCGAGTTCGATCCCGCTATCTTCGGCTAAGATTCACATGTTCTAGCCACTGGGCCATCACGTTATTATCTATGTCACATACAGATATATTTACAATCCGAGATGGCCGAGAGAAAATATATATAATTCTTATTTATTTATTAACCACTTATTTATTTATTAACCACTCAAAGCACAGGTCGGCACAGTTAACAGGTAAGATATATTATATACAGGTGAGAGCTATGTGACAACCCTCAACAGGATACACGTAGTGATTACAGTGCACACACAGAAATCACTTAATATAAAACATAACAATAGCAAATAGCAACATGGAAATGGAAAAAATATCAGTTGTCAAGAAAAATATTATTAAACTACGCAATTACAGTGAAAAACGAAGAAAACCAAATACAAATTTTGAAAATAAAAAGTTTTAAGATTTTATTTATATTGCAATGCTTTTCTATCGTAAGCATGACCTGATTCTACCCAGGATTGTCTCCAAGCGATTGAACTTCTCAACGGTCTACAGCGTAGTATAATATAAATTTTATATATAAAAATGTTTATTTACTGCAATAATTTATTACATAATTCTTTACACTCACTTACATTAAAGCCTTAAATATATACAAATAAAGATTAAAAATAGCTACCGTACAAATCGTGACCGTAGAATGGTGGCAAGAAATTAATTAGTATTAATTTATTATTATTTAATTACAAATGAACTATTTATAGTTAAAATATATTACTTATATTGAAATCGATTATTTCATCGCGTTTTTTTACATGTTACAGTGCATATGTGTGTACACACACAAGTGCAAATTCTATTCCATCTCTCAAGTAATCTCGAAGACCTGTAAGTATTCTGCAAGGATAAACTCGAAATTGACCGCAGAAGACGGTCGCGATATCCAAGAAAGTGATATGCGATATTGGCCATAATAATCATAATATTTCAAGAATATACGCATCAAAATAGTATATCACCATAAGTTGTCAAAATATCACGGGTGAGTAATGAAGTAAGGATGCAATATTCGAAAACAGTAATAACAGCAATAGCCGACTCTCTTGCTGTGAATTTCTTAAATACATATACGGCTTTACATTGTATAAAATCCAATTTGGCAGAACGAAAAAAACTCGTCCAAAAAATTACGCAAAAAAAACTATACCAAATAACACCTTTACGTTAATTCCAAATTTCTATTTCGAATTTCAGAACGAGAATAAGAAATATTCGATTTCTTAATTCTCAAACCATTTACAATACACAATATTAGGTTACGGTTATATAAAAAAATCTATTCTTAGCGCTAATCCGATGTCTATAGAGCGAACGCTTCCAATTTCTGTAAAAGAAAAAAAAAATCTAATCACTCCATCAGTATTTAATGCAAACAAATTTCAACTCTATACACTAGAAAATATAGGTTACATTGTAATTCAAGAGATGCAAGATTAAATTTTGTCGATTGATCCAAAGACAAATACAATGGAGGGTACCGTCAGAGATTCGTAAACACGGAATGCCAATCTCTCGTCTCCATCTTGTATTTTCTGTTAAAATGTCAAATACATTATGTTAAGATTAGTTTTCAACAAAATCCTTTGGATTTTCTATATTTCTTTACAAATCGTGACCACATGGGAAGGTAGCAAGAATTCTAGCATTTATGTTTTTTTTTTTAAATAACTAATAGTAGGTTTTAGGATTATGTAATTTCTGATTTCCATACGCGGCTTCGCCCACATTTGTGGGGGTGGAAGCATGTTCGGTGTTAGGGCTTTGTGCAAGATCGTCTAGGTACGATTCACTCATCAGATATTCTACAACAGTAATTAGTACTGTAGTGTTTCAGTTTGAAATGTAAGTGAGCTAATGAAACTACAGGCACGAGGGACATAACATCTTAGTTCCCAAGGTTGGTGGCGCATTGGCGGTATAAGGGATGATTGATATTTCTTACAGTGCCAATGACAACTGGCACTCACAACTTACCAATCTCAGGTAATCTCAGTGTGAATTTGTTATCGGAACTTGAAAGTAAAATCATCATATCTAAGTGCTACTACACTAAACTAGTGTTGTATTATAAAAATATATAAAATATATAAGAACTGTTTGTAGTGCATAAGCAATAGCTACTAGCAAATCGCAAGGATTATGTAAATCTAAGGTTTCTTTGTTCTTCTTCGATTGGACTAGGGGATATAAGAATATCGACGCGCGCTAGACTTCTAGACTACCAAAAAAACAAAATCATTCGATTATACGTCACTGTAAATATGTTTCATATTTGCCTTTCTTTTCATATTATTTGTATATAATACATTTCTCTACAATTATGTAATAATCTCCATTCAAGAGGTACCATTTTTATTATAATTTCTCATACTGTTGGCACTTCACTAAAGGTTAAATATTTACCAATGACTTTAGATCACTAATTCTTAACATTGTGACATTAAAACCTCATTTCGAAAAACTATTTATTTGTTTATATGTTGCAGTGTGATTGTCAAATACCATCATCCATGGTTGACTAAAAATAAATTAGTGACAATACAATCAAATAATTCATTTTTCAAGTAGGCTTACAAGGGCGCTTTTGAATCGTCATTTTACTGTATTTATGTATTTACTGAGCACATAACACAGTAACACATAGCATACACATATAATTATTCTGATATGTATATCAATTATAATATTACATTCATAGATTAATCGCGTAAACATGTTTTATATAATTAAAAAATAATAATTAAATGTAATACTAACAATGTCGATACGCGCAGATTATAAAACTTAATTTTTATTATAATAAAGACACTTGTTAATGTTTCGAATATTAACACCATGCCTGTTAGGCAATACTATTTATAATCAATGTTTTTTTTGCTTATATGATTTATTTGTATAATAAACGAGTTTTATTAATAATGTGAAATAAATTTAAATTTATATAAAATTATTTTGAACATCTGATGCACAATCAAGAGAATTACTATAAAAAATATTAATAAGTTTTTTAATCTGTACTTTCATTACATTTGAAACTAACTATAAGAATGATATTTTTAACTATAAATCGTCATTATTACTCAATGTAAAATATTTTTAATCTGTAATATGTTTACATTAGAACAAGCAACGTTCTATTTTTAAATTACATTTTGAATCTGTAATTCTATGTTTGTGAAAATTCTAATCAGTCTAGCATGCAGAAGTGTGATATTTAGTGGAAGTCATTATTTGTGAGTTTTGTTTTTAATAAAAATTAGTGAGTATGTGATTTCGTTTCGTCTGTTTGTTGACGAATGTCACAGGTCCCTGAACAAACATCGTTCACAGGTTGAACGTACTCGCCGTACAGGCTAGGATTGTTTTATAATTGTAATTTTAAGAATGTTTTTCATTCAATATTAAATAAGTCTTTATTGGTATAAATCTTTGGTTCTTACAAATATTATCACCACATTGGTCCAAGGGCCAGTTTATACGGCTGTAGATAAGGAGATTCTATGGTCAAAAAAAAGTTTTTGGGTTTTCTATTGAGATATTCTCCGTAGTAACTCTAGGAGTTTGGAAGTTATCGGTGTTTGTTCGTTAGTGCACCGGAAGCTCATTAAAGCCGAGATGGCCCAGTGGTAAGACCGCGTGAATCTTAATCGATGATCGTGGGTTCAAGCCCGGGCAAGCACCATTGAATTTTCATGTGCTTAATTTGTGATTATAATTCATCTCGTGCTTTACGGTGAAGGAAAACATCGTGAGGAAACCTGCATGTGTCTAATTTCACTGAAATTCTGCCACATGTGTATTCCACCAACCCGCATTGGAGCAGCGTGGTGGAATAAGCTCCAAAGCCTTCTCCTCAAAAAGAGGAGAGGAGGCCTTTAGCCCAGCAGTGGGACATTCACAGGCTGTTACGGCACCGGAAGCTCATTAAGCTGTTGGTCATAAGCCTTAACTCTTTTTGGTGAGATTTGCGGTCCCATCGTGTTATGAGAATAGAGAGAGCACCTGGGTTTACACATGTACCATAAAATGCCCAACCATGTTAGTTGTTCTCTCTTAAGAATGGAGGACATTAAAATGTCGATTAAATAATATTAATATATTATCCACCAACCACTTCAGAGACCAGAAGCCTCAGCCCAGCACTGAGACATTCACAGGCTGCTATATAGTTTTCACTCTACTTACAAACATATTGTAATTTAATGTATATATAAAGAAAGTACACCCTGTATACGCCGTCACGTCTGCCTATGGTGGTCTGTTATTTTAAGCCCATAATCTCCCAACATTAAAATCATCTACATTGCATAGGAAAACAGTTCTAGCAATTAAAAAGGGCTCGTCAAACAACGTCAATGTTGATTTTGTATGTTTATACGACATTTTATTAAGCGATGAATGTGAATATCGAGATAATAATTTTTTGTAAGACACAACCTGCAGTCCCACTGCTGGGCGTGGCACACGTGGCAGATTTAAGTGAATATAGACACGTGTTTTAATTTACCGACTTGCACAAGATGATTTATGATTAAAAACCGCGATCATCGGTTTAGATTCACTCTTTCTAACCACTGGGCCAACGGCTCTCCGATTTTTGTCAGAATTCACTGTATATTTGACTTTATGGTCTAGTTGACTTATAAAACCTTCGAGTGATATGCTGGGCCAATAATTATAGGGTTTTTGTAGAAAATAAGATATTGGGAGATTGTGATAAGTGTCGTCAGGGAGGAAATTTGGTCCTGCACTGAACACGCCGGTCCTGTTGGATTGCTGTCCCATTGGCTTATAGGTATATCAGCTTATTACCGTCCACTGATGGACGAAAGCCTCCCCCATAGACCGCCAACCATCCCGAACTTGGGCAGCCCGCATCAATCCCGTACCTGCCTGCCTTATAAGTGAATACGTGCAATTTAATTGCGCACTAAAATTTATCCTGAGATGTGTCTTCGAAAGGGATTCCATATCGTAATTCAACCTCCGTTAGTTTGTTATTATTATTTTTCGTGTATATTTTAAATACAAACATCAAAAAGTCTAAGCAACATAAAGAAGAAAACAAATTTAAATTCGAACAAACGCATTCGATTTGAATTTTGTAAAAAAAAAACAAAACATAATTATCGCCTGTGCCTGTGAATGTCCCACTGCTGGGCTAAGGCCTCCTCTCCCTTTTCTGAGAAGGTTTGGAGCTTATTCCACCACGCTGTTCCAATGCGGCTTGGTGGAATACACATTTGGCAGAATTTCAGTGAAATTAGACACATGCAGGTTTCCTCACGATGTTTTCCTTCACCGTAAAGCACGAGATGAATTATAATTACAAAATAGGCACAGTGAAAAAATTCAGTGGTCATCGCAATACATCAGTATTGCAATATTTATATCGAATTAGTTACTGTAAGCATCTTAATATACTTATCCTTTATCAAGAGAGATCCTAAGATAGATTTCAAATCTCCTGGCGGAGAAGACGTTTACGACGGTTACGTGGGAGTTTTACCCCACCCCAAACCAGAGATCATTAAAAACTTCTTGTAAGGTTCTACTTAATTTATGAATATTTTAGTTTTGTATTTTATACAATGGGTAGGTGGACAAATGGGCCACCTTGTGGTAAACAGTCACCATCGCGTATATACATTGGCGCTGTAAGAAATATTATTGTTATCTGTATTGTCACCAATTGTGGGAACTGATATGCCCCTTGTGCCTGTAGTTACACTGGCTCACTTATACGAAAGCTATATTGATTACTTAAGGCCTGAATATAAATAATTGTTATGTAAATATATATTTAAGAGTAAATAAAATGTTAGTTTATTATTATTATTATTTTTTTTTATTGAAAAGGAAGGTGGGGACGAGCATATGGGCTACCTGATGGTAAGTGGTCACCAACGCTCTTAGACATTGGCATTGTAAGAAATGTTGCCAATCGCTTAAATCGCCAATGCGCCACCAACCTTGGGAACTACGATCTTATGTCCCTTGTGCCGGTAATTACACTGGCTCACTCATCCTTCAAACCGGAACACAACAATACCAAGTATTGCTGTTTTGCGGCAGAATGTCTGATGAGTGGATGGTACCTACCCAGACGAGCTTGCACAAAGCCCTACCACCATTATAATTGTATACGGTATTTATAACGTACGGAACCAGATAAATATACTATATCGAATTAATCCTAACGCATCCTGTCCATGGAATTTTGACTGATGGGATGATGGGCACATGGATCTTGGTTTTTTATTTGGAAGATTTTAAATGTTTGTAGCGATAGATCGTTTGAGACAATTTGCTTTTTTTAATCTCGTTTGATATCTGAGGTTGTTTTTGACGGTTTGGCTAAAAGGCTTCCAATGTGTGTCTGTGGCTCGCTATAAGATCGCTGATTCCGAGGTCCTGATTTCGAGCCCCGAGTCGGGCAAGGTCTAATTCGATAATCAAAATATACTTCACAAATGTGTACACAAACATAGGTAGCAGCCTGTAAATGTCCCACTGCTGGGCGAAGGCCTCTTCTCCCTTTTTGAGGAGAAGGCTTTGGAGCTTATTCCACCACGCTGCTCCAATGCGGATTGGTGGAATACACATGTAGCAGAATTTCAGTGATTTTAGACACAAGCAGGTTTCCTCACGATGCTTTCCTTCACCGAAAAGCACGAGATGAATTATAAATACAAATTAAGCACATGAAAAACTTCAGTGCTTGCCCGGTTTGAACCCACAATCATCGGTTAAGATTCACGCGTTCTTACCACTGGGCCATCTCGGCAAACATAGATGCACTCTCTGTTCCATCACTCTCATGATCCGATGACAATCCTACACGACCGGAAAAACTCCAGGCCAGGCAGGATCAACGGCTTTACGTGCTCTCAAAGCCACGGGAGAGGAAACACTTCCAACTTCCAGCTGACTATTGAGAATCTTCGACAAAAAACCCAATAACTATTTATTGACTCAACCTGTTTAAGCCCAAGTCCTCGGATCTGCGGCCTTATATCTAACCGCTAGACCGACGAGGCAATCAAAGAAATTATAACACGTAATTATATTGTATATATATATATATATATATATATATATATATATGTATTAAATTATAATACTCATAATGTTTAGATGAAAAATAACGAATACTTCGTTAATTGTAACGGGGATGTCGAACCGATAATTAAACAAACAAATAGTTCCGCTTAATTTGTTATAATGTACTTTTTTATAACGAAGGATGCCAAGACGTCGGCGTATATCAAAAGACGAAAGACAAGCGCGCAAACTATGCCGCCTGTGTGGCATAGATTATATAAGACTAAGATAATACTAGGTATTTATATTTAACAAAATATTAAAACATAGTATAAAATAAGAACAGGCGTGTCTCATGTATTATTTTAATAATACTAGATTTTTTATTTGTTTTAATTCGATTCGTTCGGCGTAAGATAAATTATGAACGATTGTTTTTTTAGCATTTAAATATGCTATATATTATTCTGTGTTATCTGTTCTACAGTAAATTGGCGGTGCTGAGAGCCAGCTAATGATGGTCCAAAGTCATCACAAAAAACTACACACTATTGAAGAAAGTCCCCCTCTTCAGTCTGTCTGTTTGTACGCAATAAACACAAAAACTACCCAACTGATTTTCATACGGTTTTCGTCATCAAACAGAGTGATTCTTGAGGAAGGTTTAAGTATATAATTCATAAGGGTTTGGTCAAAAATGGCTGCAGTATGGCAGTTATAGTTGAATATATCGGAAAAAAATCATGACAACTGGAAGCAATCCAAGGCAGTATATAACAGTTATATATGTATTGCAATATAAATGTTTTATGTTGTCCTATACTCGTGCAAAGACAAGACGGGTAGATAGTGAACTAAAAAATATCATAGCTTACGAGCTTAATATACGCATATCGATAAACTATCCGTAATCCGTAACAGCCTGTGAATATCCCACTGCTGGGCTAAAGGCCTCCTCTCCCTTTTTGACGAGAAGGTTTGGAGCTTGTTCCACTACGCTGCTCCAGTGCGGTTTGGTGGAATACCCATGCGGCAGAATTTCAGTGAATATGACACATGCAGGTTTCCTCACGATGTTTTCCTTCACCGTAAAGCACGAGATGAATTATTATCCCAAATTAAGCACATGAAAATTCAGTGGTGCTTGCCCGGGTTTGAACCCACGATCATGGGTTAAGATTCACGCGTCATCGATAAACTAGCCTTTCACTAAATAATATTCAAACAATCTTTCAATTAAAATATTACATAACTATATTATTTAATTAAACAGGAAGCTAACGCCATATACAGTTTTGAGATTTAGAGCTGCGTGTGTGTATGTTTGTAACAAAGCAATTATTGTTCCACTAAAACCCATGGTGAGAAATGTAAATGAGTAAAGGCAAAGGATCCCACAGGTGTTTCATGGAAGCTGTAAGTGATGGTTAATAATTTTAATATTGTTAATGATTATTGCTCGTAAGTGATTTACCGTCCATGGCTCATTTTCCCTTCCACTTTTTACTACTTAAAAAAGGAAGAAAGCAAAGTACAGGAGCATTACAGCTAGCAACCGTTGTAAAGGTAATCAATACTAAATGAATTTTATCCCGCAGAAGACTATTGCTGGCGGGTTTTATGACCTAGGCTCTAAAAAGTCATTAAAAATTATCATTAAAAAATTAAAATATTGAGCGTCGTTTCGCATTTCTCAACATATTTTTGATAATATTATGAATGTTCGTAAAAAATATGACCGTCGGATTTAAACGGTCGCCTCCAGTAAGTACCCGACGATCGCCTGTCTCTGCCTATTCTGAAAATGACTAGAAGCGACAAAGCAATGGAAAATTCTGGCAAACTTATGGGACGACACAAAGAAAGACATTTTGCGTTTTTCCAGGCTATGAAGGCAGGTGAAGAACAGCAACACCTTCGCATATTACCCAGGAAAACCAAAGGTACGAATGTCGTAAATAACTACGCGTTAAGTCTAACTCCAGCTCCATAAGTTCGTCGAACCAAGCGAGCGATCATACTTTTGTACTGAAAATTGATCCGATTTTTTTTAAGATCTGCATGAAGGGTTTCCATCCAGTAACTTGTTACAGGGCCGAACATTCGCTTCTAGGATTATAACTCGAAGTGGGCTTGGCTTCTCTGCTTCACAAATTTCGGATTTTTCTACTGGTATCGCTCACCCTCTTCGTTATAAAGTACAGTTAGCGATCCAATCCTGACTACTAATACATCGCCCGCCGTTGCTGGCAACCTGTTGGGGGCATAGAGACTTTATATTTAGCACTACAATAAATATCTATGATATTGTTGTTAATAACACTATCATTTATTCCTATTAGTTACATCAGTAGCTAAAATATCACTATAAAATATTTCAAAATTTGTATCACTCTAAAAAATAGGTCCCCTCACCCGACCCGTCTGCCGCCATATCTTTCGAATATTTTTAATCTATACAAAACCCACACACGCATAATTAAAATAGCATTCTGTCTGTGTGTTTATAACGCAATGCGATATATGTTAAACTTGCTTAAATACAAGTCGAAAACATTCAGTGAGACGGCCCTTCCTTTTGATTTAGACTTTTTGTTGTAATTTTTTTTAATTGTTCGACTGAGTAAGATTTTGCGGATGCCTAATTTTGGCTGACGCACAAATTTCGATCTTATACCTTTAGAATAAGGAATTATCGTATGCTCACAACTTTACAATGTATTTCAGTCATATTATATAACATTGTGGCAAGATTTTTTCGGCGCCATTTTGTTAAAAATTTCAACCGACATTTTGTTGTTGTAATTTCGCTATTCCCGGTATTGATTTAAAAATGGTTAATTTTTTAAGCTAATTAGAGAATATTTCGTAATATTATATTGAGTTACAATTTTTTGTTGTTAAATATCTTAATTATTTGCGAAGTTAGTTAATAATGTTTAGTTAGAAGTTATCCTATGCTTAACAAAATTCTTAATCATTATTATATACTTGTCAAAGTGAGACGATAATATATACATAGTAATCTCCTTAATTGAAATATATGTCTGTAATAATTAAGGTTTTCATAGAGAATATATTTGAATTGTATTGTTTTTTTTTTTAACTAGAATCTGGTTGATTTAATCTGTATGCGTTATTTATGTGTTTTATATAGTTAGCGGATAAATATATATAAGCTAGTACATGAATATAGACGGTGCAGAAACTCTACCGATTGTGGAAACAAAAACCGGAGCAGATACGAGAAATGATAAAAAGAAGACTTTTCACTCTTTGATATACCGAGAATCGAAGTACTTCTGCGAAATGGGCTCGTCGTCCACTAAATATGTATTATAGCAACGGACTGACATGTAGGTATTCTTCAACCGAACGGCAATAGTGTTTCGGTTTGAACGGTGCGAACCAATGTTATCATAATAATGTCCTCTGGACCGATTTCGGCCACGGCGGTTAATCTCAAGAGAGATTAGCCAACTGCGTAGGAGATATTATAGTGCACAAGTGTGTGCGCAAACACAGGTGCACATCCCTTATTCTCATAATCGGATGGGACGGCAATCAGACACGACCGGAAAGAGTTCAGACGCAGGACCAACGGGTATTGCTGTTGGTGCTTGCCACGAGCCAATGTAACAGGCGCAAGGGATCTTAGTTGCAAGGCTGGTGGCGCATTGGATGGATGGCGAATGTCTATTGGCGGCTACAAAATTCACCACCATGTGTCAAATTTGCCAGAGCACATACTTATTTAAAATATAATGCCAATCTTATGAGAAATATTAAACCACTTTATACCGTTCATCGTCACCGTATAGCAACGCGCAGTATAGCTTAGCGCGATATAGAAGACGACCCTCAGAATCTCAGAATAAGCATAATATGTGACTTGACGTGTACAATTCGAGCTCTCAAAATATCAATCATTTTTAATATATTTAGTTCGGGTGGACTAATGATTGTGACAGTTATTTTTAAATATGACTGTGGTGAGACCACCTGGTTACCACCACTGAAAGGACGACACCCTCCAGGCCGATTTCGGCCACGGCGGCCAATCTCGAGGAGACTTACCAACTTACATGTTATAGTTCAGATATATATGCGCAAATTCAGAACCATTTTCTATTCCTCCACTCCCATAATCCGATGGGCGGCAACCCGACACGACCGGGAAGAGTTCAGGCGCAGGACCATCAGCTTTAAGTGTTTCCAAAGCACGGGAGTGTTTCCGAGGCACGAGTACACATTTCGATATTCAAGATTCAGGGCTTCTACTGAGAATTTTTCGAAATAAAACCCCCAGTCACTTTTTTTCGCCCGACCTGGGGTTTGAACCTAGGACCTCGGGATCTGTGGCCGCAAATCTAACCACTAGACCTACGACACTGGTAGACAGTTGATGGCAGGTGTAGGCAAAAATAATCCCTAAGTGATCTGGTGTTTTATTTAAAAATAAAGATAAATTTAAGCACAGGGAAGCTCGAGGCAGTTTGACTGCCTCGTTGATCTAAAAAATTGTTGTACATAAGTATTGCTGTAAGATTTTAAAGCAATAATTATGTACAACAATTTTTTAACTTCCTAATTGGTTAAATGGTGTTGGTCTCGCATAAAACTCTTTTTTTTTTAAATCTACAATTAATTATGAATAATCCTTTTAATTACTTTGCATGTATTCAATAAAACTTAATGCCTGATGGCAATCCCTATCAAAGAACCTTTATTACAATACTAATTCGATTATTTTTATTATATTAGGTAGGCTGACTGGCAAGTGAACCTGGTGGTCACCACCGCCTATAGCCATTAGTGCTGTAAGAAATATTTACCATTCCTTACATAGTCCATGCACTAAGCTTGGAAACTAAGATGTTTTGTGTGCCTGTAGTTAAAATAACATTGAATCTGTGCAAAATATCAAATTATTCGTAATTTAAAACTTAGAAACATACATATATCCTTATATGAAGCTTTAAAAAACACGCTAGACCACAAAACGAACACGAAGACACGTACAGAATTCTATATACATATAAATTCTTATAATACACGGACGAGCCTTGCCACCGAACAACAATATCATAATTACGATCCTAAGTAAACACGCGGGGCAACATTTGTATAGCAGGAGTTAAACGGACAGCTCGCTTAGTTTGAGGTTTGACCGACTAGAGAAAAGCAAATGGGGTTATGTATTTTGTAAGATAAATAACGAAATTTGTAGGTATTGTGTTGTGTTATTAAGGGCCTTTTCTTATGTCACTGAAAAAACGCATTACCGTGGTTTTAGAGGGGTATGTAAGCCGAGATGGCCCAGAGGTAAGAACGCGCGAATCTTAACCGATGTGTTTAATTTGTGATTATAATTCATCTCGTGCTTTTCGGTAAAGGAAAACATCGCGAGGAAACCTGCATGTGTCTAATTTCACTGAAATTCTGCCACATGTGTATTGCACCAATCCGCATTGGAGCAGCGTGGTGGAATAAGCTCCAAAGCCTTCTCCTCAAAAAGGGAGAAGAGGCTTTAGGACAGCAGTGGGACATTTACAGGCTGTTACCGTACCGTGTGGGACTCGCCGGCGCCTAGTGCGTCGCAAGAATTGCTAAAAAAAAACCACGAACTCCGTCTCTTTGGGGTGACGTCACGGGATACTACCGTGATGGCCTGACGTTTGGCATTGCTACGCGGGCCTCCATTCCTAGAAGTCGCGGTACAGAAGAAGTGTTTAAATAAATAATTATAGTACATTAATGTAATTGTAATGGGCTGAAAAACGATTTGTTAAATGGTTATACTATTCTTTGTTCTTCAATTCAATAAAAACGAAGTGTTGTGTCCAATCCAATGAAAGACAACAAAGATCAATAAAAATCTCGTTGTAAACGATACAACAGTATTTTTCGGTATTGTCGCCGGAAGAAATATTAACCGTTCACCATCGCTATGCGTCACCAAACTTGGAAACGAAGATGTTACGTCCCTCGTGCCTGAAGTAACTGTGAGCCAGTTAACCCCCCCCCCCCCTTAAATTTTAGTTATATACATAGTGTCATGTTTTATGGTGTATTACTTTGGGGTAACACTACCGACATAGTATTTTTTTTAAACCGTTTTGTCTGTATCTGTAAGATTAGTCTTAGAGATATTGGAGACTGCCTTCAACTCAACTAAACTCAAAGTTGTACTTATTGATTGTTAAATTAAAAAGACCTGAAAAGAAATATATAAAAGATCACATTCTTAACTCAGAACTGCGAGGCATCGAAAAGTTCTGCACTCGTAGTTGACGTTTTAAGACACGTACGAAACGATTTGCTTCCTCGTTTTTGATAGGCACCGCTAAGGTCTAGAATACCCTCCCTCCGTTTTCCACCCCACCTACAAGTCAAGAGTGAATAGGCATCTTCTATTCAAGTGCGCTCCATCGGGTGTGATAACAGTCAAGCGCTAGTCTATATATTTAAAAAAAAAACAATCAATTACTATTTACAAATTTAACGATCCGACTTATATTCAAAATAATTATCATAAAACTATTTTTAATCTAAATGAAATATGAGAATGTCCGGTTTGCTCGTGAGTTCAATCTACTTGTGTACAATGGGACGCAAACGAGGCGGGTCCGGTTGAAAAAAAGCCCTTCAATGTAAGCAAAGCGTCATGCGTACATGTTTATTGTCACAATATGTACTTAATAGATACACGATAGAACTCGCGACTACGATTATATTTACTACAAATATAAAGAAATAAATTCCAGTACATGTCGCGTTAATAATATAAATTTAAAGGGGTGAAACTGCGTAGCGTTACTTATATCATATGTACTAAAATTTCCAAAACTCCCTCCATCTACTAAAGATCATCAAGCTGTATTTAATCAAAATCTATTCATCTATTTACATATGTTTGAGAAGATAAACAAACCTTAGATTTTAATATAATATACCATGCGAACTGTTTCTAGTACATAATATAAAAGAGCTATTAGCGAATCGCATGGGATATGTAAATCTAAGTTTTTTTTTATCTTTTCTCCTTCTTCGAAACTAATAGTTTATATTTGAATCGCAAACAGCCACTTGAGTGTAAAGAATGCCCAGAACTCTATCGAGTTTTGATTTATTTGTAAATAAAATTTACAAATAGATCATTTGTAAATAAAATCATGCGTCGTTAAAACTATGTTAATAATGATTCATATTTATTTATGAAAAATAACACCACTATGAAATATTAAAAAAAAACTTCAAATCAATACTTTGGGGTTATTCTTTATTTAAATTATTTGTATTTAACTAACGTTTCACTTAGTAATTCTGTTCGTCACTAGATGTCACTAGATAGCCAAAATACTTCAATATATTTTAACTTATTCTGAAGGATATAGTATAGGTCTTTTAACTAATATGAATACAAAGCGCTGTAATTTTTTTTTCCATTCGTCTCAACATCTAAGGGTGACATGAGATATATGGGGGGTGATATGTAACGGAAAGAAAATGTAGTAATCTGTAAAAATAAAATGAAAGGTTTTTACAAAAATGTTGTGTTTAGAAAAGTAATACACATTCGCCATAACCATTTGAATCACAATCTGACACATTCCAAATATATGTCAATATAATATTAATTATTACTTGCCATTACCGACAATATTCTCATACATCACAAAAATATCCCTAGTGACAAACCTAGATTATTTGTGAATATAATCAATTATCAAGTTTTTGTCTCAATAACTCACGGCGTTATGAGTATAAATCAGAAAAATTGCTTGCGCAAAGCCCTATCAACCAAAACAATACACCCCTATATCTTTAACCGCTGAATGTCAGGGCTGTTACATTGTATCTAAGCCAGCTAATATAATTTTATATATTCTAAGCTCAAATTGCTTGACTACAAGTCAATCCTCAAGACCTTATCTCGTCCAGTGGCGAAACACCGCTAAATATATTTAGACAAATAAACATGAGGCTCTGGCATTCTTTAGATTCCTAATTCACAGACCGTAGACCGACACAAAACAATTTCGTTTGCCATTTCAACTTTACGTTCTAGGGAACATTTGACGGTTCGATCAATAGAATTAAAACGTCAAAAGTATTTTATCAAAAGGCATCTTTCCGAGTAATACAAATGGCGTACGGGTCGGCGGTAAATCTTCGAATTAGTCACAAATGCCCACAATAGTTAAGGTTATTGCTGTGATGTAGGATGTGTTTCGTTGCGATGCTATAATATAATTCACGTGTAAACTTAGCGATCGGTTACACGGAATTGAGACTTCGAGAGTCAGATATTGTGTGTGTATGTGTGTGTGATATCGGTACACGATACTCTTAATGAGACTGAGAGCTCACATCAATTCTCGTGTGTACCTTAGTACTCACACCATATTTTTTAATAAAATGTTTATGTAGTATGTCAAAGATGATATATGTAAAAATGAAATATTAGTTTTCATTATACATAATTTTCGGTGAAGGAAAACATCGTGAGGAAACCTGCATGTGTCTAATTTCACTGAAATTCTGCCACATGTGTATTCCACCAATCCGCATTGGAGCAGCGCGGTGGAATGAGCTCCAAAGCCTTCTCCTCAAAAAGGGAGAAGATGCCTTAGCCCAGCAGTGGGACATTTAGAGGCTGTTAACGTACCGTACATTATACATAATGATCAGAGTTACATTTTTCATATTAAAGTCTATCGGCCTTATTTATAAACGTTGTTTCGCCGGTGTTGATTCGTCTCTTTCTGCCATCATTGATTTGACATTTGAAAGAAGAAAACAGCATTAGAGAGAAGAGGACATCATTATCTATTTACCTTCAAAGAACTAAAATTAAAAGTAACTTGTAAGCCAAGTCATAAGGTTTACGTTTGAACCAGTTCAATTTATTGTACTCGTAAATGATTATATAATTTTTAATGATAATTAATACAATGCTTATTTTATAGTAATTAGTAACATTTATCCCCTCCAGTTAAACTAAACTTATTTTAGTAGATTAGCAAAATACCCTAATTGATTTTGCGCCTTTCTTAATTAATTTACCTTTAACTATAAAGTATTAATACCACACAAAGTCACAAATGACAATTAATTTTGATAGTAAAATCGTATCGCTCGATGATATTTATAGCGCAGCCTCAGTTATAGCACCTGTTTTATATTCTGATAAAGAATGTTTCACTGCCATTGTGTACTCAGGAAGTTGCGATTTTTTCTACACCATTCTATAATGCGAGGCATATGCTCACCAGGATCTGGGACGAGGACCGATGACCGTGAAAAATTGGGGCTGGACGTATAAAGCTTGAATGGCGATGAAAAAAATTACATATGTACATTTAAGTTTTATCTTCCATGTTAAATATAAAACAGAATTCCGACTAGATATAAGACCGCTGATCCCGGCCCGAAAAAGTTTTTGGGTGCTTCTGTCGAAAAATTCTCAATAGCAGCCCGGAGTCTGGAAATTGTACTACCGTGGAGTGTACATACTACCTCGGAAAGAACATAAAGCCATTGGTCCTGCGCCTGATTTTTTTACATTCGTTTTAGATTGCCGTCCCGTCAGATTATGAGAGTGAGGGAAAGTCAACTGATGATCAATCTTGACCGATTTCGGCACGGCGGCTAGTCTCAAGAGAGATTAGCCAACTGCGCAGGAGATATTATAGTGCACAAGTGTGTGCAAACACAGGTGCACTCTCTATTCCTTAACTCTCATACACGACACGACCGGAAAGAGTTCAGGCGCAGGACCAACGGCTTTACGTGCTTTCCGACGCACGGGAGTGAACACACTTCCGACTTCCAGACTCCGGGCTGCTACTGAGAATTTTCTGACAGAAAAACCTAATAACGTTTTATTGGCCCGACCTGGGAATTGAACCCATGACCTCCGAGTCTGCGGCCTTACATCAAGCCACTAGACCAACGAGGCAGTCAAACCCACTAAGATATTCTACCGCCAAACTACAATATTTAGTATGTCGTGCTCCGGTTTCAAGGGTGAGTGAGCCAGTATAACTACAGGCACAAGTCATAACATGTTAGTTCCCAAGGTTGGTGGCGTTTTGAGGATCTTTCATACAGCGCCAATGGTGACCATTTACAATCAGGACCCATCTGCCTGTCCGCCTTCCTATTTTATGAAAAAAATATACATTGTCAATGGAATTTAATTCTTCACCGTAAGAATAAACGAATGAATGGTTCTCTTTGTTGTTTTTTTTTTTCATTGAAACTAACAAATCCATCATTGTAAAGATTTATTATCGTACTCGTACATAGCGGTGTAACACCTTTTGCTGAGGGGTCCCAGGTTCGATGCCTTTTGTTACGAGCTTTAAGCATTCATATTGTTTAGTACGTGCTAAGAAAGATACATAATATATTGTACGCTATGTAATTTTAAGAAAGTTATGATTTACATAAATATGGTTTTGATTCGACTATTTTATTAAAATTTAATTAAATCTACAAGTCAAGTAAATTATAATTTTGAGTAGGGTTAAATGTTTTAAAGAGGACTCTGTAAATTGATTTGCTCTCAGTTCGTTTGTTGCATTGGTAGCAAAATCAACTAAAGATAAGATTGTAGTAACAGTCTGTTAATGTCCCACTGCTGGGCTAAGGCCTGCTTTCCCTTTAGAGGAGAAGATTTGGAGCTTATTCCACCACGCTGCTCCAATGCGGGTTGGTAGAATACGCATGTGGCAGAATTTCAGTGAAATTAGACACATGCAGGTTTCCTCACGATGTTTTCCATCACCATAAAGCATGAGATGTATTATAATCAAAAATTAAGCACGTGAAAATTCAGTGGTGCTTCCCCGGGCTTGAACCCGGGTTGTTTTTTGTCAACTCCAAGTGTAGTAAGCTCCAAGCCATCACCTAAAAAGGCAGAGGAGGCCTTAGCCCAGCATTGGGACACTAACAGGCGGTTACTGTAGAGTGATACCACTAATACTAATTAGATAATATTCATAAATCAATTAAATCACTTAAGAAATGAGATAATAAATATAAAATAACATAAATAAACATTAAATTTATTAATAACTAACGGACCCGGCACAAGTCCATACAGACATTTTTGCATTTGATGACATACAACAGCAGCGCCACCTACCGGGTTCAATTGTGTTTTCAAACCATTTGATCTATCGAAATATAAACAAAAAATCTTATCCAAATGGGTCCAGCCGCTTAGGAGCAGTTAAGTGAGAAACACACGTACAGAAGAATTATATATGTACATACATATAGATAATTGCTGATAAGTTTATTTTATTTATTACAGTTATGATTATTATATTTGTAATTTCGTTGTTATTACTTAATTTTTATTGTACAATAATATTCATTTACAATTTTATTGTAACATGTTTTTTTTTAATTTATCTTATTATGATATTTGTTATTTTTAATTTATGAATCTGAAAATGTTATGTACACTCGTGTCACGTATATTATTTATATATATTTTTTTATATGTTAATTTGTAAGTAAGTAGACAAGTTTACGGGAGCAAGACAGACTTTTTTAGAAAGATATAATATTAGAATTTTAAAATATTTAATTATAATTAAAATTGACACGACCGAACAGAGGCTAGAACTAGTCGTTTCCAAGACATATGATCCCAAAGCATGGAATGACACAATGACTTGCATTCCTCTGATTAAGCATTCACTTATATTGTCTTCATGCTTTGAGCTGAATAGCTAGGTTGTATGTATGTTGTGTTTGTTTAAAAAAATAAATAAACTTATATGTAAATATTAATTTAAATTCAATATTAATGTGTCTTCAAATCCAGAGTGAACAGGTTTCTTTCCGTGTCGTTGCTTAAGATCACGCAAGTCAACAGTGAAACATTTAACACTATAGTGTAAAAAAAATAATAATTATTATAAAAAAATGATAATTCTTTACATATATTTGTAGTGAACGTATTATTTAAATACATAACAGAAACGTTTAGTTAAAACGAAGCCATAACGCTTAACCCTTTTATTTTCGTTTGGTTTTATCGTTGAACACAATACCAGAGACGTGGCTTTAGTCATGGGGGCTAGTGATGTGACAGCTATCGACTATCGATAATGAAATATATTTAAAATATTATTATAGCTTTCTTTATATAGTTCAGTTTTTCTTTCTTTATTACGTACAGTTAATTTCAAGTATATATGTATATATATCTATATATATACATATATACTTGAAAATAGAGCTATTATGATATGATTTTTTAAATTATATTTAAAATATATTTAAAGAATCTGATATCAACATTTCAACAAAAACAATAACTTATATTTGTAACGAAAAATAACAATATACTATGTATGACATATATGTACACATATATATTTATTTTAACAAAGGTAGGTGGACCGACATCTGATGTTAAGTGGTTACTATCGTACAAAGAAAGTGACGCCTTAAGAGTAATACACCATTGCTTGCATCGCCAATGCACCTGTATAACTACAGGCACCACCAACTTAGGGAACGATGATGTTAAGTCCCTTGACTTAACATCATCGTTCCCTAAGTTGGTGGCGCATTGGCGATGTAAGGAATAGTTAATACTTCTTACATCGCCAATGTCTTTGAGCGGTAGTGACAACTTAACATCAGGTGGCCCATTTGCCCGTGGCCTACCAGTAACATAAAAAATACACCACCACTGATTTGGTGCATTGATTGCCATATTTGGGGTATACATGTAAAAAAAACTGTAATAAATGACTTGGTTTTTATTTTATAGAATCATATTTATATTTAAATTGTTATTTATTCCGTAACAGCCTATGAATGTCCCACTGCTGGACTAAACGCCTCCTCTACCTTTTTGAGGAGAAGGTTCGAGCTTATTCCACCACGCTGCTCCAATGCGGGTTGGTGGAATACACATGTGGCAGAATTTCAGTGAAATTAGACACATGCAGGTTTCACTAATTAAGCACATGAAAATTCAGTGGTGCTTGCCCGGGTTTGAACCCACGATCATCGGTTAAGATTCACTCGTTCTTACCACTGGGCCATCTCGGCTTTTATTTATAAAATTAACGCATTCATCGATATTTATTTAATGAATACCACAATGGCACAACACTATCGTTATTTTAATGGGCTCGTTTAATTTTCCTCTGTGTGACGAAACGACTCTAGGAAATTCAGTTAAATTTTTCAGCCTTTAAAATGAACCTTTAAATATTATTAATATGAATTTATTTTAACTCTACTTTTGAAGTATATTTTTGAAAACTATTATTACGTTACAATTTTTATTCTGTAAGAACAAACTCGAAACTCACCGTAGAAAACGGTCGTGAAATCAGAAAGTGATATGCGACATTGACCCTAATAATCATAACATTTCAAGAACACACGCATCAAAATAGTATATCACTATAAGTCGGTTGTGAAAATCTCACTGGTGAGTAATGAAGTGAGTCTTGTCTTTGTTACCCATGTTGTGAGTTTTTCTAATTGAGCCGCCTGATGGTAAGTGCTCGCCCTACCGTGGAAACTAAGGTGTAAGGTCCTAGAGGTTTACTGACTCACTCACTTTTCTGCTCCCATTCCTATCATTGATGATTTTCTGGCAAGAATGGCTCAGTACCAAAACTAATTAAAGTTCGCAATTTAGATTCTATAAATTGTATATCGGAATTGACTAATAATTCGGCTCAAATTTAGTTTTTAGATAAGTAAGTATTGCTGTTTAAGAATGTATTTTCCGATACACGCACAATTTAACAAAAATAAAAACAGGCAGTCATAGGGACTGCCAATAGAAGTATTAACTTCAAACTGTTAAATATATTTGTCAAACTTTCATGTCTATTTGCACTCCAAGTAATAGTTGTATCCCTTTTTATTATATTGCTTTTTATTCATCAAAATACACAGTATGTCGCAAATTCGGTACAAAATTTTAACACAGCTTAATTTAATAAAATAATAGTTAAAATACACTTATATTATTTGGATATACTGTCAGTATTAACATAAATTTCAATTATTATTATCCTCTTTAATTTCCACAATAATTAAACTAACTACGTTACGTTAGGCGTTGCGCTGGTTTATCGTAGAGGACAGACTAATGGCTTCGCGTCACCGACATGCTAATGTAATTATTGAAAGTACAAAAAATATTTGTACTTTTCACTTGTTTTCACTTCAAAAATATTATATTAACTATCTATCAATGCCGACCGAAGCTCAGTAGCATTTCCAATAAAAGCAAGAAAAGCGTTCGGTCGTGTCCCATGGCACTAAAAAACTGAGGGAATAAAGGGTGCAACTGTGTTTTCGCACAAACTCCGTTATGAAGAGCCGTCGTCAATAGATGTCTGCGAACAAATTGCCAGCCAGCTCCAGTCAGCGTGGCGTTAGGACATAGAAGAAGGTCCTAGAGCTGACGAAACTATGACGTAAAATTTGGAGATTTTTTATTATTTGGATCTCCAACAGTTTTTCAGTTTTATAAAACTAATTAAATAAAAAAATGTACAACCAATAATAGGAAAACACACAATTACGAAAAGAATTAAGAAATGTGTATACAAATTAAAATAAAAAAACATAAATAAGACAACAAAAAATATTATCACTAATTAAGTTTTTACTTTATTCACTTTTTAAACTTTCAGACAGACAGATTTCTAAAATATCACCTTCGTTTAGTCAATTAGTTAATAGAAAATAAATGGCGATTGCTTCAGTTTAAATTATCTGTATCATACATTTTTACGTTTGAAACTCATTTGAATAAACCGATCGTAAAATGCCGAATAATAACGCCATCTAGCGGCACCCGTTATAAATACTAATAGTTTCTGTGACGCCGAAAATTAAAACGTTTGATATTAAATGTCGTTTGTTAATTTACTTCGAAGAAAGAGTGAGGTTTACAAAAAATACGTCCTGCCGGTCCGCACAGCCAATGGGCTGGAGTGCGCGGAAAAACTGAGTAATTAAGAATTCGGGAAACAAAATGGCTGACGTGCGAATACATACGAGCTAACAGGACAGTTTCGAGAGACTTTTTTTTGCGAGGTTATTGTGCTGTCATGAGTTAGTATTTGCAAAATTATTTATTATCTAAAACATTTATTGCGCGCTTCGGGGGGACCGACTCGTATGGCGTGACGGTAAACGACATGACGTTCTTTTATACTCATGCTCTCCGTTACTGCTCTATGCTCCTTTCTGTGAGCGTGACGCACATATACTTCGCTGCTACATATTATTATAATAATAAGAAAATATATTTATTTTATTACCGTGACACTACAAATAGTTTAAGAACCTTAACCGAAACAGCCTGTGAATGTCCCACTGCTGGGCTAAAGGCCTCCTCTCCTCTTTTTAAGGAGAAGGTTTGGAGCTTATTCCACCACGCTGCTCCAATGCGGGTTGGCGGTTCCTTCACGAGATGAATTATAATCACAAATTAAGCACATGAAAAACTTCAGTAGTGCTTGCCCGGGTTTGAACCCACGATCATCGGTTAAGATTCACGAGGTCTTACCACTTGGCCATGTCGATTTAAGGAACAGATTATATTAATTCTTAGTCAGATGATGTACGATCAGAAATTACTTTAAATATGACGACCCAGAACCATTTGCCTCAATATCAAGTTTAATTCGTCAGTCTGCCTTCATATTAAATTATATACTGATAATTTTATATTTTTCACTATTACCAACGTGTGGTAGCTTTCCATTTAATAAATCAAATATTTCTTTAATTTGTTTTACTGGTCACTATAAAAATATTTTATAGTGAGAACCAATTAAAGAAATATTTTTGTATTTTTGTAAAAGTAATATAACAACTATATACTTAAAACATTTTAAGTTAATATAATAAACATAAATTATAACATAATAAAAAAGTTCTTAAATAAACAATTAAGAAAAATTATAAACGTCCGAATAACTCCGAAGCGAATATTCTCAAAACAAATTAATATGTACGCTTGCCTCCTGGTTTTTGCCGCATTTCGCGGGGCAAGGCGTACAAGGTCTGAGGTACTGTTGCCTAAACGAATGTGACAGTTGCTGTTTCGATTTTGATTTAATTTGCTCGCATGCTGAGACACCAATTGGTCGGAACGATATTTATTAATAACGATACGATTATGTTACGAAATAAAAATTAAAAAAAAAAACAGGCTAAATATAAATTATTAAATAAAACACCCAGTACATTACATTGGTACTTAATAAGCACAGCTTTAATTAAAAATAAATAATAAATATTAATAAAATACGGCACAGATGTAATAATATTTAGACCATAGATATCTGAATCTAGGCGTCAATATAATTATCACACGCTCATTATCAAAATATTTAAAGTATTCTTAAATTATTAATATATATATTTTTATTATTGAACATATTAAATAACTATTGTAGGCGGACTTAAATATGGGTCTTAATAATAATAATAATGTCCTCCAGACCGATTTCGGCCACGGCGGCCAATCTCAAGAGAGATTAGCCAACTACACAGGAGATATTATAGTGCACAAGTGTCTGCGCAAACACAGGTGCACTCTCTATTCCCTAGCTCTCATAATCCGATGGGACGGCAATCCGACACGACCGGAATAAGTTCAGGCGCAGGACCAACGGTACACACTTCCAACTTCCAGACTCCGGGCTGCTACTGAGAATTTTCTGACAGAAAAACCCAATAACTTTTTATTGGTCCCACCTGGGAACTGAACCCAGGACCTCCGGGTCTGCGGCCTTACATCAAGCCACTAGACCAACGAGGCAGTTCGAATATGAGTCTTATGTATGTGGTCACCACCATAAATACTGGGGCGGTAAGAAATATTGACCATTCCAATAACAATGAACCAGAAAATATGATGAAGGACATTGACATTGCAGTCTGTTATTTGGTATTGTGATTTATATTATAACAGATTGAATTTCCTGCACTTGCAAAACAATTATTATTATATAAGAATATATACATATATGATAAAAATTTATATATTTATATTGATATTTCCATACGGGATATATACATTTTATTATATATGTGCAAAAAAGCTCATTGTCGACATATTTAAAAAAAATGGAACTAGATACTGATTTATTGTTGGACGTTGAAAATGTTAAAATTACTTAAATAAAAAATATATTGATTTATTAACAAAAAACAACGAACAATAATTAAAAGGTAAATTAATGACGTACGACAAATCGTGAATTATAAAATCGCAAGGCGTTTTCAACTCACAAACGCTTATAACGTTAAAGTAATTATTTTAGCAACATTAAATGAGCTAATTATAGCAAATAAACCCGCAGCAAGAAATTAAATAATGCTCTTAACAGCTTAAACACCGATTACGCGCCGTAAGTAGCGTGTGTGCCATATTAGGAATGAGTTACACTCAATTTTGTTGTAATGCGCTTAAAATTTACCCATTCACCATATATTTAATAGGATTCTTTAAAGCGTAAACACTTTTACAAAACACGCTAGTGGACTGCCACTATATGTAGGTTGAATGACACAACCACTGAGATACATAATGTCGTAAGTCCCACGGGCGACAGAATACTGCCATCCCATTCAATACTGAATTTCGTTTCCGATTTCGCTCCAGGTGTTTCCAATGTCGTTTATTTTTGTAAATAGTTCGATTCCAGATTTGGATAATCTTGTTTAGGATAAAAACCGGTGAAGATTTCATATAATTATAATCGTAAAACAGTCCCATTTTTCTGGAATATTTATCCCTGTTATTACAAATTACGTGACCTTGGGTTTAATAATTGAAATAAAAGTAAAGGCCAAAGACTTGCTCTATTAAGGGTTTGGACCCAAACGAAGTGGAACGTTCCAGAATGGGTTGTGATATTTCTAATAGGTTCAAACGATGTTTTTCTTCGCCAAGGACAAGATGAACATATCTTTCGCTTTCATTTGTTTTCATTGCAGTTTATTTTACACTGTAAGAAATGATATGGCAGACATGCCTACCCGTCTTGGTAATACCGTTGCTGGTGGGGTAATTCCGCGAAGATTTTTTTTATAGAATAAGAAGGCAGACGAGCATATGAACCAACGCCCATAGAAATTGGCATTGTAAGAAATGTTAACCATCGCTTACATCACCAATGTGTCACCAACCTTGGGAACTAAGATATTATGTCCCTTGTGCCTGTAATTATACTGGCTCATGCACCCTTCAAACCGAAACACAACAATACCAAGTACTGTTATTTTGCGGTAGAATATCTGATGAGTGGGTGGTACCTACCCAGACGAGCTTGCACAAAGCTCTACTACCAGTAATGTAAGATAGTGATGCTGAAACGCAATTCTGCAGAACATAACTAGCACATAGAGTGAAATGAATCATTTAGACAAATTAAGCATATGAACACGATATTGAATACGTATCGATAAAATATAAAAACTTACCAAATATATGAAAACTTAATAAATAAATTTAGTCTGTAAGTACATAACTTAACCACAGGAGCTTTGACAAATGTTAGCGATTTGTTGAATCTTTTTCATTGAGCCTCTTCAAAATGCAGAGGAAGAATCAATGGAAGGAAAACCTACCTACCTACTAAATGTCCAAAATCAACGGTACAAAAACTTGACGAGAGTCGTACCTGCCAAGAATTAATAGCAATTGTACTACGTGTTAATAAAATAACAAGTCATCGTAATTCTATTTATCAATGTGTCCTTCTGTGACGGATATTTTTTAGTCGTATGAATTCCTTTACTTTTAAAACGTTAACTGGTTACTTTAGTCAATTCCAATCGAAGGAGTAAAGATAAACAAACCTTAGATTTACTTTTTCTACGCACTTTTTTTAACAGAATAAGAAGGCGGGTGAGCATATAGAGAATTACCCATACGAGCTTGCACAAAGCTCTACCAACAGTAAATACAGATACATACAAACAGTTCTCCATTAATATATATTTATTTATAATACAACACAACGCTATTGCACTTTATCTTACTTTCAAAATTTCAATAAATTTTAATTTCGCTGATATTCAAGACAGCATTTTTTTCGTAAATCCATTATGAAAATCATAGATTATTCCAGATATCGACCAATTATATCGCGTCAATTAAACGTCAAAGTTGTATATTTGTCTTAACTCCTCTTGTGGTTGGATTAGGCCATACTGTGTCTAAAACGCCGATCCAAGTCAGATTAACTGATTACCATTGGTCTGTGCTAACGCACAACGAGATAGGTAAACAATGAGCGTTTAGTCTATTGATAAATATATCAATTCTGATCAATAGGTCTACAATGAGTATGGTCGACAACAGCTGGTAACGTAAGATTTTGGGTATATTGCCTCGTGCTATTGCCTGGTCTATTAGCTTGATATAAATCCTAGGTCGGGCCAATAAAAAGTTATTGAGTTTTTCTGTCGAAATTTCACCTCGGAAAGCTCATAAAAGCCGTTGGGCCTGCGCTTGAATTGTCTCCGGTCGTGTCGGATTGCCGTCCCATCGGATTATGAGTTAGGGAATAGAGTGCACCTGTGTTTGCGCACATACTTGTGCACTATATGTCCTGCGCAGTTGTCTAATCTCTTCAGAATGGCCACCGTGGCCGAAATCGTTCAGGACATTACATACATTTGAGTTCTGTAAAATCTGCATATATGTGCAAGCGTGGCCAAACTGTTTGCCGTGTCTGAAACACGGTCAGATATACAATGTATTTTATGAGTAGACAGCATAAGTAAAGAAATTATGTCAAACATTTTTGTCAACTTTAAAAAAAGTACTTGTGAAAAGTCAATATTGAAGTAATTATGAAAGTACATTCATTCCTACTGTATACGACGAGAATATCAATTACATAAACAATAATTATGATGCATCAATGGTAAGGTAAATAGAATTATACTTGTTTTTTTATGAACTTTACGTCTTCTCCCACCCTTATCCCCTTACACGGGGTCGGCACAACATGTATTCTCCTTCCACTTCTCTGTCACTCGTCATCTCAGCACTTACACCTTTCATACACATATCCTTTCTTACGCAATCCATCCACATTTTCTTCGGCCCGTCCCCTGTATCCATCAACATTTGTTTTTTTATGAACTGTACATAAAAACAAAATTTACAAGGAAGCCGCTAAACAAGGTTCAATACAAAGTAGAAATTAAACAAGGAAATAATTTAAGTTATTATATTTATTTAAACCAAACCCAGTGTTATAAAATCACAATTCCGTTTAAAATACTATGAATTTACAATTACTTTTTTGACATATAGAGCGTAAGGCATGCACGTCAAATACATGCAGTTTGAAATATATAACTAGTTTTCGCCCGCCGAGTGACGGGGATGGGGTAGGTGTTAGGTAAAAGTAGTATGTCCGCCCTTGTCTGCCAAACTTAATCAAAATCAATTCACCAGTTTAGCCGTTAAATCGTAACAGACAGACAATTACTTTCTAATTAATAATATTAGTATACATACAAGGGTTATTGTCAAAGCCTTGATATTAGTTTCATTTGTAACACAATTAAAATAAATTTTGTCAATATTCTAAATTTAAAAAAATATATCGACCAATCAAAACGCGCCATACATAACGCCATTCTAGAATTGTTATTATTGATAACATTTTATTATCTGTTTGTTTTTTTTTTTTAAATATAACTAAAGGTCGCAAGGTAAATGAAATTCGTCCGTGTTCATATGAAATACATTGATTGTAATATAATGGTTTTTGAAATAAACCTGTAACATATCTATAACAATATATTAAACAATTGTGACAAAACATGTCCATTTTGTAGAAAGAGGCAAAGCGTCAATACCTGTCGCCTTTGTTTAAGTCCGTAAAGATAAGGAAGTAGACGACCCGCATAATCGCTTCCTCTCTTTCGCACAAAATTGTGCGAAAACTTTACTTATTGCTTAATCAATTCTCAATGTAGCATAAAGTTTTTTTTTACATAAATCTTTGATATATCAAGGCTTTGACAATGCACCCACAATTATACATAAACTTATATACGTTATTAAAAAAATATTTTTGTATATAGACTTGCATTGGTGTTATACATAAGTCAAAACTGCATGTTATTGACGTAACATATGTATGTAACTAAATTTAAATATATTATTTTTCTATAATTATACAATATTTACATATCGGCAAAAGTGTCTGCAATTTAAACATATAATATGTATATTTTTACAGAAATTTAAAGTGCGAAAAAAATACAAAAATGCTCAATGCTTAAACAATCTATTACTAAAAAAAATATACATTTTAAAGCATATACATAGCTTTTTTAAAAAAAAAATATTTCTAGAAATATACTTATATATTGAAATATATGATATTGTATGTAGTAAACACGAATTAAATGCAATGAAATAAAAATGGACAGGCAGAAAAATATGATTGAACAATTAAAATATAAATTTAGCAAGTTTATTACAATACACATGAATTGAATTTAAAGAAAAACAAAAAAATAATAATAATCAGAGCAAACATTATATTAACAAATTTTTTTACACTATAAACAAGTAAATACTAAATTAAAACTAATTTATTACATATTTTTATATATATATATTATAGTTCCTATATTGAAATGTATGTTCATCGTCATACAATTTTCAAATGTGCAACTTTTTTTTAATTTTTCTTTTTTTTTTTTAAATTTGTATATCGTATTCAGTCTAAGATGTTTAGGCACTTAGCATCCTCATTTTTATATATTGCTAAATCAAAGTGCCGTACTTGGTCACCGCTCAAATTTGTAAACTTCTAGCAAGAGACCTAGAGTGTTTTTGACAATCAAATCCGACCTTGAAACTCTACTCAAATCTCTTCTCTTCTGTCATTCTTTTTAATTAGATAAATAATATTTATAAGAGAAATATTAAATTTTTCGTAACTTTAATTGGAATTTTATGTACTGGACGCGGTATTTATTTGTTTACTTATACCAATATAAACTGTTCGCGCCATTTTAAAAAAAAGTTTCCATTAATTTCTTTAGATAGAAGTGGTCAATGAGTATTTAGTGACTCTATGACCACAGAAATACGTCTATATATAGCAAAAGAATAACGCATATCATCGACATATTAGTATATATTACTTTTTGTAGATATATATATAAATATTTCAACAACATTTCCTATAGCATAATATTGCACTGAAGTTTGTAAAACAAATGCATATACCAACATTATATGCTTGCATTTCTGAATGATTAGACTTTATGAGTAGTTTAGAGTCCAAATATAAATAACATATTTTTAAGTAAAAGTTTTTTTTTTAATTTTCTTGAATTGTCATCTAATACTAAATTATTTTCAAAATTTCAACAAGTCATTAGGAAGTTAGCTTGATGTTAGCAACAATTTAAGCGCCAGGATCGTGACATTGCGAGGCACGATTCACCCCACTCAAACTATTACTAAATTTAAATATTTTTTAGTGCTTCGAACACATTTTGCTTCAATTTTATATCATAATTTAAATATATACTATTATTCTTTCGCTATATATATGTATTACATAAACATAAGTCATTCTTTATATATATGGAACTTAAATTATGTTATTTGTTTTTTCATTCGTTTCGCTACTTTTAAATCGTTTCAAAATTTTCGTTTATCTGGAATAATCGTTTATCGCCAATCAAACATTAAGAATTCATGATAACGAATCCCAGTCGAGGCTTGTAGATCCTCAAGTAACTTTGAAACATTGTAATGAAGCTTTTACTCCAACTTTAAAGCCCCTCCCCCCAACCCCACTTCTAACAAACATTGAATAATGGATGTGTAGTTACAGTTTGAATCTCTTTCCGTTCTTCTCAGTTTTATTTCGGAACCAGTGATAGATTTGAGTGAATCAAGTATTGAATAAATATTTTCAATTTAACTTTGGACACAAAGTTTTGTCTTCTTCTTTCGTATATCAAATCACTAATGACGGAAAGAGAGAATAGACGCGTTGAATTCATCCACTATACATTTACTGGTATTGTTATCACGTAGCACAGGATTATTGTGTGATCGAAGTCTTGGTAATTTGTCGTTATCAAAGATATTTAACATTGATAAGAGATTATCAATGTGACGTTACAAATCATTATCATTTAGAATTTCAAGTTCTGCTATAGAAAGAATGACTTCTTTAAAACGAACATTCGTCAAGTGTCAATACAAGCGTCTGTAATTAACAAATCACCTATTTTAATTAATGACTCATCATTATTTTTCGTTTCATTAGAATCGTTAATTTCATTGGAATATTCAATGTCACTGCTATCGTTATCATTACGGTGTGTATTTAAATCATTTTGGTCGCAATCATTAATTGGAATTTTACATGTTGTCTTATCAAAAGGTAACTCGATATTTTTACATTTCTCTTGTGTTGTATTGTTGTTTAGAATATTATCTTTATCAGCATTAACTGGTGTTATTTCACTGACGTATTTAACAATTTGATCTTCATTCTGATTATAGTCATTTTTATCTGAGCCTGTGTCTTCATTTAAGTTATCTTTACTACCATTATCATCTGAATTAATTAACTCGCTATTTCCTTTTGCTTCTTTTTGATCTTCTGTTTCCATTTTGAGCATCTTCTCTCTTTCTTCTAATTCTTTCTTCTCGGCTAATTCTTTCCGCTTCTGCGCATTCCACCACGGTCTGAATCTTTGGAAGACGACTCTTGCACGATGTTGGGGCTTGAGAACCCACGATATTGCCATTTCAACGTCTGCTATCCTGTAATTTAAATAAAAGTGTTCAGTGAAAATGATTTGTCAATGTTGGGGTACATTTATAATCAACTTCGAAATTATATTATGCGATTTTCAAAATCAATTGTAACAATTTACAATGCATCTCTCCGCTAAAGGAGAAAGTTTGGCGTTCCACAAAACTGTTCAAATGCAGGTCATTGGAATCAAGAGCGACAGAATATAATCCGACAGCAGAATCTGCAGCTTTCCTCACTAAACAAATGCTATGATAACAACCCACGATCCTCGGTTTAAGATTGACGTGTTCTATTTACTATTCCCTCTCGGTATTTATATTTGATTTGATAAATTGAACCTTATAGGCATTAATACCTCCTCTTGAATCGCTCCCGGTCAAGCGCATGCCTCTCCCAGTGTCCCGCTCTGGCCTGACGCGCCGCGAACGCCCAGACCCGCATCACGTGGACCTTTGGCGGCAATGTTGAGAAGTGGACCTAGAAAAAGCAATTTAAAACCAAGTTTATAACTGTACAACGTCAGATCACGATCACTACATCGAATGATACAATGAATTATTTTCTCTTTATCATTGTATTGTATTCTATTCTATATTATAGTAGGGATCATACAATATTATTATGTACTCCTAACCGATTTTGACATGGCAGGCGTTATCCACTGAAAATAGCCATCTGCGCGAGAGATATTGAAGTTTTCAAGTGTGTACGCACGCGCCGGTGCAAGACACGATTGGAGAGAGTTCAGGCACAAGATAAATGACATAAAAATTGCAGTTGTGATTCAATGTTTTATATAAGTAACAAATATAAGATTTTGTTATTAGTTCGAAGAAACTGTAATTATATTTTATAAAATATCGGACAAGAGGCACTTGCTATTCTTCAGGTTATTGAACTGTAAGTAAATTTTACATTTTTACAGTTCAATGACCTAGATATATAGAAATAGTAACTAGTTACGAGTAATTAAGTAGATTGAATAATTTGAAATTGGGAAAATAGTTTTCCTGTATAATTCAAATAGACATTATATCACAACTTGAATTCCAGAATGGCCGCAGATTTTGCTAATAATAATAAGAACAAGTTAACAACATCATCAATTACAAGGCTACCATCGCGTTTTGCAAGTAATCTCACTGGCCTTGTACAATTCGGTAGGTCTCGTACAATGCCACCTAAATCAGTCCGAACGGACCACCACGTGAGGTCACTCTGACCATAACATCACCCGTTATATTACTTGTAAACGTACACATTGTATTCATATACGAATACACTCACACAGCTACACTTATGGAAAAGCTTAGAAATCTAACACGGGTAATAAACTTTACTATGATAGCAAAATTAAATAAAAAAATGCTTCAAGGTCATTAGACCCATTTCAAATGAACGAAATTCGTCATCATCAGACTAATATTCTAGAATGTTCTTTCTTATTCGAGAAGCTAACGGAAAGCGCGGGTTGCGTTATTAAGTAAATTCAATGTTACTGCGCGACGCGACATCCGCGTCTTTCAATACGAGGATGTAAACATTAATTGCAATAGTATACATTTGTTATATTAGATGTAATTATATATATGTACCTATATATTATATATTCGTTACTAATATTATACATGCTAGCTTTATTATTCAATCGATCGTCTTGAAATTTTGTAGACACATTCTCCGGGATACAGATAAGGATATAGGGTACGAAACACACACCCCACCACCACCACACCAACTCAAATGCGGAGGAAAAGTAGTACATATATGAATAAAATATTTACAGTTGATCCAAATATGTATTGTATAGAGATACAATTAAAATCCGTGTATAAAGAAATAAATAATATCCTGGGACATTATTCACACACGGCCATCTTAAATACGGCGATACTAAATTAAGCAGAGCTTGTACTGTGGAAACCAGACAACTGATATACTACATATACTACTTTTCTTTTGTAAATACATACTATAGATAATTACACCCAGACTCAGGACAAACAGACATGTTCATGCACATAAATCTCTGTCCTGATTGGGAATCGAACCTATCGGAAAGGCAAGTATCTACCAACCACGCCAACCGGCCCTCAATTAGTATTTTAATATAGTTTTTAAAATATCGACACAAAAACTTAACTAAGGTAAGTACGAAATAAATTAGCAATTAAAAAAACTCAAACGTAAGACGTATCTCAATTAAACGAATGGTTGCAGACAATTCGGACCACCCGCCACGTAATTACGAGTGACCATATTAATTGTCATCATGTATCAGTGTACATCTAATCGTGAGAACATTGTTAACACAGTTCGTGTTTGAAATAAATCATATTTATTTATTTATTTATATACATATAGACACAATGCCATATTCTCTTTCTTTTTACGGCAACCCTGAGTTTAATGGAGAATAATAACTCAGTTGTAGGGCTTTGTACAAGCGCCTGGGTAGGTACTACTATAGCATATTTAAAGAACAGGACATCAAATCTTAATTCTCATGGTTGGTTGCGCATTGGCGTTGTAAGTGCCATTGTCTATGGGAGGTTGTAACCATTTTAAACTGCTAGCCCATTTGTCAACACGGCTATTATTTTTATTTTATAGAATAGGAAGGCGGACGAGAATATGGGTCACCTGATGGTATGGTCACCAAACGCCCTTAGACATTGGCACTGTAAGAAATGTTAACCATCGCTTACATCGCCAATGCGCCACCAACCTTGGGAAATAAGATTTTATGTCCCTTGTGCCTGTAATTACACTGGCTCACTCAACCTTCAAACCGGAACACAACAATACCAAGTACTGCTGTTTTGCGGTAGAATATCTGATGTGTGGGTGGTACTTACCCAGACGAGCTTGCACAAAGCCCTACCACCAGTACACTGTATTGTACACTGTACCAGTACAGTAAATCTGACTGACATATCAGCACACGGCTCAAACTACTAAGACTAACTTAATAAGCATACGGGTTTCTTTAACACAATGGGTTAGCTCTGCGGTATAATTTTTAAAAATATAACACAAAGTAGTGATAAAGGGGATAATTTAAAAAAAAATGTTATGTAATTTGTTATCAAATTATGAGGAATTCAGTATTACGACACGAGTGAAGCCGCGGGTAAAGCCCTAGTCATATATAACATATAATATGGTTTGGTTACAAAGAATATTGTTTATATAAATAGCAAAAAACGTCATTGTGTACTATTACCTGGAATGAAACGCGAACGATGAATATGAAACTATATGTAGTTTTACGTATCATACCGTCGTCTTGAACCGATCGAGTCATCGATGACGTCACAGTGCCATCACCGCTTAATAAGTACAAGTTTAAAATTTAACGTTGAACGAATGATCATCGACCTCAGTCGTGAATAGCGGAGAATATGATAACTGGGTTACAATTACTGTTATATGCTGTTGGGATTTATTTGTTAAATTTGTTTAATTACCTTCTACTCAATTACGTCAACGAAATTCAGGGAAATTTGCTAGTATACCCTTGATATATATGTATGTGTGGTGGTAGGGTTTGTGCAAAGGCCGTCTTGGATAGGTATCACCCACACACCAAATAAGCAATAGTTATATATATATATATATATATATATATATATATATATATATATATATATATATCGCTAAACAGCAATAGTTATATATACTTAGTATTTTTGTGTTCCGGTTTGAAGGATGAGTTTGCCAGTGTAACAACAACAAACCATAACCTTCGTTCCCAAGGTTGATGGTGCAGATTGTATTTATAGCGATCCGCTTTACAGGTCACCGGGTGACTTGATTGTAATCAACCAGGGGGGCCCATCTACTAATCTATAACGGTTACGATACGGTCTCAATTCATATTTTTTATATATTATATTTTCATATATATATATATATATATATATATATATATATATATATATAAGATAACTAAACAGATATGATAGTATTGTAAAATGTATTTCGGATAGGATTTGCGTAACATCCGATCTAAGTGAGCGTCTACGTCGAGGAACTGTGAAAAAATTCAAGACCATCGGGCGGATAGTTTAATTTTTGGCGCTTATATATATATTATATAATTAAAGAATAGGAAGAAGGATAAACAACGATTTTATATTTTATACAGAAGGCAACGATTAAGTTTCGTTTCGACTGAGATAGTGACAATTAGAAGAATTGAATTGGCGTTCTGCTTTGAATTAACGAATACAAGGTTTGGAGACAGTAAACGAATTAATATTATCTATATATAGTATATTGTTAAGAGTAAATCTATTTGTTACTATTTGTCAACAGATGGCGTTGATTCATTTTTTGAAATTCCTGAATCACGCCGTCTAAGTTTTTTTTAATGTACGTATACGTAATATCGATGTTACAAAATCGATTAAATTTATTAAAGTGATGTGAACAGTGAAATATAGTTCTCATTTCGTTCATCATTTGGTCCCTCCGGGTGTTTCGGGAGTAAACATATATAAAGCTTTATTAGTCCTTTTTGAAAAACCTTTCTGCGTTAGATAGCCTATTTATTTAGATAGTTTGTGTATAATTATATATGTATAACTTATCCACGTATATGAGTTATACATACAAGCTGTAACATTTAACACGACTATCTTCTTAAATCCTCCTAAACGGCTAGACCGATTTTGATGAAATTTATTCTTCGATTTAGTGACACTGCAATAGATAGGACTGAGTAGGGGTCGAAGGAATATAATTTTTTTTAAAGTAAACTAATTTCATCCGAACCAAGTCAAGCCCGAAAGCTATCTATAAATACTATTCCCAGCCATATTGGCTAAGTTTTATATAAGTTTATAAATAATCATTCAAGTACCGTACAAAATATCTTATAAGTACATAATTTTGGCAATCACGACGCTTGAAGCGCTTTAAATTAAATGCGTATATTAATGTTGTATAAATTAACAGAATTTAGTGCACGAAATGGTATTAAACCTGTCTGGTTGTACGCCAAAAATAATTAAAATTATCACCAGACAGTTTGATTTATATATGAAAGTTATCTGGGACCGTTCACACTGTGGTACGTGAGTAAGGCTAGAACACGTAAATTCGTATTCAACCAAAGATTGCGAGTTCAAATCCGGGCTAGCACTGGACAATTTTCATATTCTTAATTTGTATTCATATTTTTATATGTACAAAGTTTTATATAATATATAAAAAGATGACCTTGATATTTGGCTCCAAACAATTTCCTCCCTCCGATAGGATCAGAGATTGTTAGAAAAAAACACACCTTAACCCAAAGATTCGTACACTATATATTTTAACTATAATTGAGAAAATAAAATCACTTAATTATGTAGCTGCTCATAAGCTATCAGGTACATTAGAACTGGTTGGCAACTTGACATATAGACGCTATTTAAAATGCAAAAGATTATATTAAAAACCAGTCGTATGTCCTCTAAGCCTGTCCCAGGAATATTTATGACTAAATTAAACATATAAATTCTTATATTCTTTAAAATACTTTTAATACCACTCGTAATCAGTTATCTCTTCTCGGGATGAATCTCACATAGTACTGATGTCCCCTGACCGATTTCGGTCACAGCGACCAATCTCAAGAAAGATGCCAACTGCACAGAAAATATTACAGTGCAAAAGTGTGTGGGCAAACACAAGTGTACTCTCATAATATGATGGAAAGGCAAATCCGACACGACCGAAAATAGTTCATACGCTGGACCAAAGGCTTTACGTGCTTTCCGAGGTACTCACAACGATTGTACACACTTCCAACTGCCAGTATTCAGCCTACTACTGGGAAATTTCCGACTGATCTATCGGCCCGACCCGGATTTCAAACCTAGAACCTTGGGATCTGAGGTCCTACAAGCTAGCCAATAGACCAACGAGACAAAATATAATATTATGACAGGCAATAGAAGCAGCGGAAGTCGATAGAGGCTTTATTTCTTCATTATTAGCGATCTAATGATTTAATTACAATTATATTTGTAACAAGCTAACATACATAATTGCTGCTATCAAACACTTCACTGATGCACAAACAAACAAAAGGCAAATGCAATCATATCTGTAATCTTTTTGTATTACTGCTAACGTCCGCCACTTAAATTCTTTGTGAATTCACATAGACTATGACGAATCAAACACTTGAATCGTTTTTTTTTTTAATTTTGTAAATTGATTATGCGTAAAATGAAACGCAGGTTTATTTCATTTAACCAATAAAATTTAACAACGTTCAATGCTACTCAAGGCTCGTTTGACGAAACAAACCCTTTGTTTTGTTATTTATTGCAAGCCGGTTGTTTAATTTCATCACATTTCATTAAACTCGACTCATTTGTTTGTAAATATTAATCACACGTTATGACTAATTAATACCACGTGGTCACAAGGGGGAAACCTCCTTAATAATACGCTAGTCATGTAGCTGTGGCCGTTGTGTTCGTGAATGTATCATATCTCTATATCTATACTATTATTATAAAGAGGTAAAGTTTGTGAGGTTGTAGGGGGTAATCTATGGATCTACTGAACCGATTTTAAAAATTCTTTTACCAATAGAAGGCCACAACAATTGTGAGTGTCATAGGCTATATATTAAACCTAAAAATAATAATCGTGGTAGTGGGATTTGCAAAGTCGGAGAAAAAACGGTCGAACGAAAACGTTTCTTACGAACGCTGCTTTAACGATGAGAGATATATGATTGAATTCTAGAGAAAAGTTATAGAGCTTGATAATGCATACAAAAAAGTCAGCGACATATTATGTCTAAATTTAATATATCAAATACGAGAGACAATTTTATTAATGTTCGACCAATCGATCACGAGTAAAAATGTTTATTGCCCAACGAAGTGAGCACGGGTCAGCTAGTCTATTTATAAGATCATTTGTCCTGAGCTATCAAAAGCAATACTACCGACTACTAATTTCCACTTCAAGAGGGGCGGATGGGTGACTTGGTATGAATTTTATTCGTACGGAATCCCCCGACTAACGGCTACAGGCATCTCGTCATCTCGTCTAAATATAAAGCCTTTTTTATAAATATTGTTCAGCGAGTGTTCGTTTAGGCACTGGTTTGTTCTCTTTCTATCATCGTTACTTTGGCATACGAAAAAAGAGGACAGAGCATTGGCGAACTAATCACTTACTATACAGCATAAGTTCCATTTTAAACTTATGTGTCATTTTTATTTGTATTTAATATTTCATTTATTGCAATAACTCTTTAGTTCACTCTTAAATAAATAATAATAATATATTTTGAGATTTTTTTCTACAAATTTCAAGTTTAGTAACTTTTTAATTGTAACAAAAATAATTGTTATAAAAACTGTTTAAACTAAGGTTAACATAAATTAATTTCTCTAGGTCACACAAAAGACTATGTGTAGGTGTGTGTGTGTGTGTGTGATAAATGATAATTATTTCCAAATGGAAACCACATAAACAAAACGACGTCTACAAAAACGATAGCGGTAAAACATTGAGAAGGAAAGATAACATCGAAACATATTTCAATTACAATTTGTTTCGTGTAATGGAAACAAACGACTGAGAAACAACCAAATGATGAAATATTTTGTAAACTGATAAAGTTTTTACTTTAAGCACACGTAGTCAGAATTGGTCACATAGTTTTTAATTTAATTATATTTAAAAAAAAAGCATTGAATGGGACAGGGTTTTTTTTTTGTTTCAGCTGGATTTACGCGTTTCCCCGTATGAAGCGGAGGGTATGTGGGACAGTAAAAAAACAGTATCCATTCCGTCTATTCGTCATGGGGGCGTTACAAGATCGTTTGTGCTTGCTACCGTGACTCCCCGACTATTAGTCTCGAGGTCACCTATGCGGGCCTCTATTCCTAGGGGATTCCCCGATACAGGGCCACCGACAAAGCCACAACATAAAAAACGATATTGATAACAAACGCCGTCAATAGCAACCAAACAAAAATAATCGGTTGAAAAACTAAAGCGAAGAGGAAATGAACTGTTTCGTTTTTCGCGTATTCATATACAGATTATATTGATAGGAAAATAGTACATCAATATTAACTCTTAGCCTCTCAAAAGTATCTAACATTTTCAATATTATTTATCTAATCGCCTTAAATGTCAATCATTATCTATGAAAGTTTGTATGTAGTCGCGCTATCTTATCAAAACGACTAAGCCGATTTGAATGAAATTTCGAATAATAAAACTTAATTATTTATAATGTGTAGTTACCTACCTAACAAGTATAATACTTGCATAATTATTAGTTGAAAAAAAAACTTCACAATGGAACAAAACGAACACAAAATTGCATTTATTTCATTTAAATATGAAATAAATGCAATTTTGTCGTCGTAGTTAGCTGGTAACCGTTCACAGACAATGGCATTGCCAATATGTCATATCCCTTGTGCTTGCATTTACCATGGCTTACTAAACCCTTAAAACGGAAGTCAACAACAAGTATTTCTGTAGTGGGTTGTATCTAACCAGTCGAGCTTGCACGAAGGCTTACCACCAAGTGAAATTCACGTATATAAATGGTAGATGTTTATGGAATTATTTAAGAAAATGGTAAGATGAATGTAATATCAATAAACCGAACAAATTAACTACAAGCACAAGGGACATGACATCTTAATTCCCAAGGTTGGTGGCGCATTGGCGATTTAAGCTATAGTTAACATTTCTTACAATGCCAATGTCTATGGGCGTTGGTGACCACTTACTATCAGGTGGCCCATATGCTCGTCCGCCTTCCAATTATTTATATAAAAAAAGAACAAATTATTTGTACAATAAATACCTTTTATTAAAACAATCAGCTTGAAGAAACAAATATATTTTAAGCGGTAGATAACATTCAAACGAAGTTGAGACTATCACAACAAGGTTACATAGAACGCCTAGAGAATACATACGAATCAATTTACCAGTTAAACCGAACAAATATTACACCACGATAAACATAAATTGCAAATAGATGGCATTGCACTTAATGACGTGGCAGATAGCCCCGATTCGCAGCAGAGATGACGTGGAAAGTGATGACAAAATAGAATTAATAACTGGAAATGTTTCACACAAGTGCGAGAACTTGCAACTTGGGAAAAATGAATACATAAAATGGCCAAGTATTAAAAATACCTATATTTATATATATATGTATTCTAAATAATTGGGGTTAAAGAAACTTTATTCTCATCAAGAAACACATTCACTAACATGAGAACATAATATTACTACAACAATTGCCAAGCGGCGTGGCAAAGCATTATGTATACATGATATTATTAAATGATAGAAAAATACAATTTCAAGAGGGTATCCGTGAAAACTTTGCATTATTGTCGATAGACTTGTCTTATCGCAAATGCACGGATTAATTGATTTTATCTTTCGCATTAATTAAAAATATCGAGGAATACTTTTATATTATAAATATACACATCGAAGACCGTTTGCAGGGCATTACATAACAAAGCTATCGGCAATTCGTATAGAATATGTATATAAATATAAGGTATACAGCGCCCTATTTAAGGGAATTCATTACAATATCGTTACGTATCAAATTCCAGTTGTAAATACAAAAACTGTTAAGAAAAACTAGAAATGAACAGTTAACGTCTAACTCCATCCTGTTTTGTATTTTAAGGTCGCTCGTAACGACCTTCTGTTTAACGTTGCAATATCGACCTTATAATTAAGCAACAAGAACGATAATAGATTAAATAATTAATAATTATTGAAAGTGAATTCGTGTGAGAGCCTGTGCACGCGACTTAGATTGCCGACTAAATATTTTATCGGCAATCTCTAAGAAAAAATATACACGCAAATTTCGTGGCTAGATTTAAGGCAGCAGATCTCGAGGTCCTGGGTGCAAGCCCCAGGTCAAGCCAACAAAAAAGTTAAGTGAGTTATTCGGTCGAGCATTCTAAGTAGCAGCCCTAGCAGGATTCTGGAAGTTGGAAGTGTGTACACTCACGTGCCTCGGAAAGCACGTTAAACCGTCGGTCCTGCGCGTGAACTATTTCCGATCGTGTCGGATTGCGGTCGTATTATGAGAGTTAGGGAAAAGAGAGTACACCTGTGTTTGCGCACACACTTATGAACTATAATATGTCCTACCCATTTGGCTAATCCTTCTTGAGATTGGCCACCAAGGCCGAACTCAGTCAGGAGGACATTACATACATTTTGTGTTCTATAAAACCTGCATATCTATGCAAGCGTGTCTGTCGTGACGGAATAATATACAAAGTACCCACCCACTTGGACTTAAATAAGGATAATTAATACAAAGTTACCCTTAATTTAAATCTAAATTTCCATTTCTTAGTTACTTTCATTTTAAAATAAACTCATTATATATTTATATTGGCCAGGACAAACGATTTTATGAATATAGATTATATTTGTTATCTTCAAATATACTTTTAGATTTTTTATCAGGTACCTGATAAATTTAAAACCATATCATATGACGCTTTATCCGAAAAACGGTATAAAAACTTTATCGTATAATAATTTAAAGCTTGTAAACCTCTTACTGTACTAAATATTGTAATTGGGCTTTACATCTTATTACTAAGATTAAAGTCTGGACTTCACCCGCGTGTTAGGTATCCTTTTTCCTATTATAAAACCCACGTTGACAACGTGTATGCAAAATTTCATAATAATCAGTTCAGCAGTTAAGCGTAACAAACAAAGAAACTTACTATCGAATTTATTATATTATTTCGAATTTTACACGTGTTCTTAATATACAGCTTTATCACAAACGGACAGACGTCCTAGGTTTCATAATAATATGTTATTCATTCGGGAATCCCTTAAAAAGTTATAAGAAAGGAGACTGAGGTTTATGTATATGTGTATGTATACCTAAATGTACTAAATCCCCAACCACTATACACAAATAATGTCCTCTATGTTAAAGGCTTCCAAATAAACAACTCGCTCTCATTACCAATTTATAATACCACATAGATTTGTTAAGAATGTTCATAATTATTGACTTAATTAGCTGAACCGTAGTGTGTTATTGCCATATATGCCGTAATTACTCTAATGAGTCATTGAGACATATTATAAACAACCACTTGTTTAGTGAAACTATGATTTATCTCTTTCTATCCTTATTTGAAAGAAGAAGACAGAGCTATGTTTACCTAAAGAGAGGCACTAAACAAATTTATAATAGGAAACCTGATAATAATTTATGTTTGAAGAGTAAACAAAAACAACACCATTAAGAGGAGAATGTTTGACAGGTTATAATCAAACAATAAAAGTTTCAGTTCAGGTGGCCCAGCGGTTAGAGCTCGGGTTTGAACCCAGGCAATCACCCCTGAAGTTTCATGTGCTTAATTTGTGTCTATAAATCATTTTATGCTCACCGGTTAAGAAAAACATAATGAATTTGCATAATGTGTATCCAGAAAACTTCATAGTCACACTGCTCGTGTGACTAAATAGGCATCGAACCTTCTCTAATTGAGAGAAGTTTGCCCGCCAGTGGAAAATTTACAGGCTATTACTTAATTTCAGGGGATTGATTGAAAAAGTTCAAATTCTGTAAAGTACTACCGAGTTACCATGTTCTTACTTTCGAGTTTAAAATTAATTGTCACATCTGACTCAACTAACCTACAGTGGAGCAGCATGGTCAACAAAATGTTGCCTTTTGCTTAAGAGAGGTCTTTGTATTTCATTTCCTTTATTATTATTAAATCAAATTAAAGTCCAATACAATCTCGGAATTAGGAACGCAAAACCTCAATCTAGTCATGCTTTGTTGTGCATTTATCTTTTACACAATATATATTTCAAGTTAGCGATAAAATCATTATTAATGCTTTTCATTTAGTTCGAAAATTATTATAATATATATAAGAAAATACTGTATATTTATTAATTATTTACGTGAAACATTATTTATATATCTTGGTGTATTGTCGAGTAAAATAAAATTCTGCCGTCATGTTGTTGTCGCCTTGCATGTATCTATCTATTATTTTAATTGACTTAAGAAATTTGATGTGTCTAGTTTCATTTCTCAGCAGATTTATTTTTAAATGTCATTAATTTATTATTAATGTAACTCTGTTATATGATATTATAGATATAAAATATAACATTTGTGGCATTTATGGCCTTAAGAAGGTGGTGGGTAGCGAGTGGATGCAGGAGGCGGTGGACCGGGAGCTTTGAAAGCCTTTGGAGCCTTGGGAGAGGCCTATGTTCAGCAGTGACTACGATTTGCTGTTGATGATTGAAGAAGATGATGATGGCATGTAACATATTATAAGTTTTTTAAAGAGGCTTCTCGTAAAAGTTTAACTATTTCAAGTTAAAAATACCTAAGTACATTTACAAAGAAATACATGAGTATTGTTATGATTATCTTAAATGTTATTATGAATTATTCTTTTTTAATTTTCTATATGTACTACAATTGCATGTTGTTCTTGTCTGAAGTCCAAGATTTTAAATAATACATGCAACTATATATGACACATTTGTATATTATGACATTTCACTATAATATTACACTTCCATTTCTATTGAAATTTGTAATTGTAATGTGTAATTGTGTTACTCACCCTCTTAGCTGGGAGTTTCTTCTTCTGATTCTTTCTTGTCTCATCGAGAAGTAATCCTGTCTTCTCTGTTGTTGTCACACTGGGTGCACTCACTTGAACACTGTCCACAACATCCTGACTATACAAGCTATTGTCCGTCAAGTCACAAAATGTCCTAGACAGGCTTGGTGATAATTTACACGTAGAACTACACCCAGAATCCTCGTCATAATTAGAGTCCTCATCTGAGCTATCATTATCCAGATCAACTTCCTCTCCAAAAACTTCATTTGATGTATAACAGCTATCCGGTGATTCCTCGAATACAATAAAAGAATCTTCAGACTCACAATCTGATGATAACCGCTTTCTACAATTCTGTGGGCCATCAGTGAAGACTATTTGGAATGAATCTTCACTCTCAACAGATGACGCATTAAATCTCCCAGTTACTTCGTTGAAATAATCACTGTTTTGTGAACTGTTTGAATTTTGTATGTCCGATGAATTAATTTCCGTACCAAAAACAGTTTCTTGATGCGGTATTGGAATAGGTTCTGTTGTTTCAACTTCCTCGTTCGGTTTGGTTGAAGACTTACGACACTTAGATTGTAACAAAGCTTTGATTTTGCAAACTTTATCCTCACACGACGATACAACTTCATCGTTCGTTTTTGTGACAGTGATTTCATCTTTTTGACAGTTTTCACTAATCAAATTTTGTTTGGTCACTGTAAGTTTCTTTTCCGTCTCTTGTGGTACATTTTTAGCAATGTCCATAGATTCAAAAACATTTAAATCAGTCTTTATTCGAGGTGCGTCTGATACAATAAATAAATCATCATGATAATTAAACGGACTATAGTATTCTATATATGTATCATTTGGGAGACTTAGAAAGTTTTCTGGCGAGAAAGCATCTTCAAAGCTCTCTTCCACAGAACTGGCTTCAATGAAGGCTTTCCGTGGTCTTCTTGAGTACTTAGTATTTGTTTTTGAATTTTGTACATTTTGTCTATTTTCATTACTGAGTAGAAGTCTAACTTCGTTTAATTTCTTTTCACAATGGGTGGCAGCTGTTTTACAATCAACGCTCATATCTGAATCCAAATTTGTATGAGGATCATTGTTACTTTCATACAGCATGTCCACTTGTTCATTTTTATTTTGAACCTCAAAGTTGGGAGGCTGCCAGATAATCGATGGCGCCAACTGTTGGTCATTGTAATCATTATCAAAACTATCGTAGTACTGTGAAGCGGGAGAACTCGCGCGTTTATGGAAAATAGTACCCATTATGTTTAGGACTCCAGAAAAGAAATTAGTGATTCCAGCCAGTGATGGATAATAATCCGTTCTTTGAGTGTTCGGAGGCTTAACAGCCTCCTTCGTTATGTACTCCTTTGTTTCTAACATATTTTTCTTTTTTTCCACGCCTGTTATTACAGAATCGGCCAAATTTTTCTTCAGTGGATCAGATAGTAAATGAAAGTTGCAAAACAAATCGTCATCAAATGTATGCTTCATATCTGACTTTATTTGAGCGTCTGTCGAATAATTAGATCTAGGAAAATGGTTCGGAGTGAAACCTTTTAAGTCTAGAAGGTTGCGCCTATTACGCATAAGACTACTATTAAAATTATCCATTTTTACAAAAATACACTAACTTTACAAGATCAAAGAGGATGCTAAGCCATTTTAATTCACGCGTACATATTTAAAACGTAAATTCTACACTCAAAATAATCAGGAAAAGGCTTGTGAGTGGTTCTAGCGCACTTCAAGTGATTTCTTCGGGTATTCCGTGGTCCAGAGTCACAAATATTCACTTTGTTAATCGCGCTACACACTGTATCACCACAATTGACGATGTCTGTAACGTTCGAACAACTTGTAAATTCGATTTCTTGATAATAATAATCGTTTGTAAGCTCCATTGTAACGATATTTAAAAAATACACGTCTTTACAGTTCAGCCATTTTGTAAAATAATATCCTTGCTTGACTTTTGTAAATTGATATAAATGTAAGCACAGATTAAAAACCCGTATACCATAAAAAGTCGATACCATTGACTCGATTATTTTTAAACTATAAAATATTTTCTAATCACTACTTAATCCGACTTCCCATTCGTATTTTTTTCAATAACGTTTTTTTTTTAAATAATAATATGCAATGAAACATTATAAAACAATCGATATCAAGTCAAGCAATTTATCCGCTAATATTGTAAACTTATATATAAGGCACGTCTGATGATTATATCTATTATTTTCTTTGTAAAGACAATTTGTATTACTGTAATTTCACTGATAATATGCATTATTTCACTGATGATTCAAATAAAAACCACCATCAATCGTGAGTCTCCACAATATCGGCTCCGTATTAAATAATAAAATTAAATAACAAAATAGGTCTCTTCCTGAAATTTTAATATTTGACAATGCATCTGTTTTCTAATATTTATGAAATATTTATATCCTGAAATATGTTTTTTATCCGGTTAATTTAAAATTATAGTTATTTTAATATATTTTTATATAAAATAATAAATGTTTATGTGTGATAATGATTATGTTCACTTGTCAATGTTTCAAACTATTAATTCGTTAATTTTATTCGATTCTACTACTTATTTAAAGTAAAATACAAAGTTCAAGGGCATTCATACCATAGACTTATTTTTCTTTTTCTGATGCAATAATTTATTAAGCCTGAGTAAAAATCATTATCTATAGATATTTTTAGTTTAATTTAATTAATTGTTACACGAATATAATCTTTAAAATTGAAAATATGTAATTATTTATTTTAAAAATACCCTAAAGGTTAATTTAGGTTTGTCTGTGTTGATATTAATGTTGATATTGAAATTAAAAAAAACCGGCAGCTTAAAAAAAATATAATTTTCTTTTTGACAATTAAAACAAAAAAATAATTGAAAACTATGAACATGTTTTACGAAATGTGGACAGAAACGTTATTATTATAAAAATATTTTAAAAAACCAAAAAAAATTGTAAAAATCTGAACATAAAATTGAAACTTAAAATAAAAATTTAATTTTTGTCGTATATATATATATCTAAAATTTACCAAAAACTTTGGCTTTATGTTTTAAGTATTGGACATTACACCAAATAGCGATTCAAGATGGCAAACAAGTATGTTATTTGTTATTTTATTGTACAAAAATATATTGCGCTTTCTGGCAACTGTTGTAATTTACCTATATTTATATATAAATATATATCGCTGCCATATGAAATCTATTAGTGTTTTTTTACTTTCATCCTTAAATCATCAGTTTGTATACTCATATAGTAATAATCATATAAATATAGATACAAAAAATGTAACTTTTGCATAGGGTACTTATAGGGTACTTATGAAAACGTCTAAGGACGTTTTCATAATTACCTAAAAAAAACTACGTAAACAACACAATTCTTTTTAAAAGAAATAACGAAAAAGAAAACGTTATTAAATAATTAGTATGGTATATACATGTACATATATATAAAAACAAATAGAAGGTTCAGTACTTTTTCTGTCTCTGTTATAAGTCTAAGTCAGATTGTAATATATAAATATTAGACGTGATACGAATTATTATTAAATATTACTGGAGAGTATCTGTCATTTTTTATATTAATCCGTAATAAACTATATTTTTAATCTGGCAACAGGAACATTGACAAATACTCTTTATGGCGGGAAACTGATAGACTTTGAATTTTGTTTCTCGTAAACATTGCGGAATGCGTGTTAAGATCTAGTTCTTACACTGTTTTTCAACCAATTTTCTTTTTTGTTTGGTAACTATTTATGAGATTTAAGGTTATCAATAAAAAAATAAATAAACAAAATGTCCGAAACGTATAAATTCATATGTCAATTATATTTTCCTCAAATTTTCAATAATAAATATGGAATTTCGACTACTGGACGAATGCGATTAGTTATAAATGTGAAGGTAGTCGTAATTCGGGGTGTGCGCTTAAGTTAGGAACAAAGAAAACGGTCCGAAGAGTAGTTATATATAGATATATAAGTAGGTATATTATATTTTCTAATATGTATAAGTACGTGAAATTGAAGATGAGTGCTTTTTTACAACAACGCTTACCCATTCAGCATTAAATTAAGTTGAAAGACCAACAACAGAAGTTAAGTTAAGGGTTGTTGCATAAAAAACAGTAATAAATTAAAAAAAATACTAGGTCAATATTTAACATTACATCGTATGGAATGAATTATAACAATAATATTGTCTGATAAATCTTTTAATAATACGAATAGATTAATTTCATCATTTTAATGATTATGAAATATTTATTATTGTGGATGTTTTCAAGGTCACAAGCATCTGGCGACGCACCAGATAAGAAGAAAGATAAAAGCAAAACCAGGTTAAAAGAGGAACCGCTCCCGGAACCAGAGGAGCTCCCAAAAACGCCGTCACAGATTGCACGCGAGTGTGTAATTTTTTTATATTGAAATATAGATAATATTTTATGCGCAACGTTATACAGGTGGCCTTATATAGTTGTATACCGTAATGAAGCTGTGTGTAGTCTTAGGAACGGGGCATTGCCTAGTATGTAACGGGAATGGTGCCGGGAATAGGGAAACAGCCTACCCTAGACCCCTGTCTTTCTGCCGACATCAGAGTGTAAAAAATACCCTAGAGTTAGAAAAATCACGATAAAAGTACATAATTCATGTTTTTTTTCCATTTGATTTATTAACGGAACTCTTTATTTATACACAGAACATTTATATATTCTCTCAATTATTTACAATTTCGATGTCATGTCATTATTTATTTATTTATCTGTCGCCTACATTTTCATATTATTGAAGAAATATTTGTTTCATATTGATAAAAGTATAAATAATAACTGTTAAGGGATTTTTATAACAATTTAGCATCACCTCCTCCTCGGCGTGGTTTCGTATTCTGCAGACGACAAAACGTATATAAATATATATATTTTTTGATACTACAATTAGAAGCTAATTAAAAATATTTTCTGTAAAAGTCCCGCGGCTGGCCTACTGCCAGCTAAGGGGCCCAACACAAAAATAATAGAATAATACCCACAAGTGTCAATGTGCCTAGGGGCCTAGGATCTCTTAAATTTGGGCCTGCCAGTTGGGCTAAATCAAATGGGTAGAATCCTTTTTTTATTCGATTTATCTGCTGCTATTGTTGGCTAGCTTGAATTTGGTGACTTTAAAAATTATAAGATTGAAACGATGTACCGTTTTTCAGTGAGGCAGAATACAGATCGATGTTACGCAAGCAACGTTTTAAGCGACGATGGCCGGAGATCACTAAGGTGACGATTCGAACCCGACCGTGGAGACCGCCGCCACCACCGCAGCGAATGCCACGTATTGTAAGAATGTTTATTCACCTTTCTGCACATTAAGTTCGTTTAATATCATATAGGTATATAGCTATTCCAACCACAAGAGGAGTAAAGACAAATAAACTATCGTGACCTTGAATTGACGCGATATGATTGGTCGAGATCTTGAATGATCTATGATTTGTATTATGGATTCGAAAAAAAAATGGCTTGAATGTCATGGAACAGTTGTATTATAAATAAATATATATTAATTAATTATTCTTATATATATTGGATGAAATTTAATGAAGCTGAAGAGTCTGTAATATCTGACACAAGAAGACTTTACGCAGTTTAAGTTACGCGGAACGGTAGTAACGGATGAATGTTGTCTGATCGAAGTTAAATTGATTAATCTTTATGTGTAAATTCTATAAAACAGACGATAGACCTACCAGAGCTGATAACCCGTAAATGGGTACCTCCGTACAAGAGGCGAAGGAGGAGAAGACGAAAGCTGCCGAGAATAGCACCAGAAGAGATCACGCAGCCGTTATATGAGGGAGCTAAATTAAAAAAGGTAGCACCTTTTCGTTTTGATAGTATACATTTTAGTATAGATTGGGAAGTTTTAATTTTACTGGTTGTAGGGCTTTGTGCAAGCTCGCCTGGATAGGTACTACCCACTCATAAGATATTCTACCGCAAAGCAGCAGTACTTGGTGTTGTTGTGTTTCGGTTTGAAGTTTGAGTGAGCCAGTGTAATTACAGGCACAAGGGACATAACATCTGAGTTCCCCGGTTGGTGGCGCATTGGCGATGTAAGCTATGGTTAACATTTCTTACAATGCCAATGACTATGAGTGTTGGTGAACGCTTTCTATCAGGGGGCCACTATGCTCGACCGACTACCTATACTAGTATATATAGAAATAAAAAATAAAGTAAAATTTGAAATAAGATTGAATATTTTAACATTATTAAAATATTTCTATTAATAATCGATAAGATCATAAACTTTATTAGTAAGGCTAGTTAACTAAGCAGCGCATTGCTGGTCGGTACATCATATGCGTGGTTGTCGTAAGGGCCGACCGGGTAGTCTGCTAAGTCAATCCATCGACAAGTTGGCGTAACAAAACTCTGCAAAAGCATTATTTAACAGTATTTGCGCAATCACAAAGGCACTCTCTATTCCCTTACTTTCATAATCTGATAGTAGAGCAATGCTGAAACGCCCGGGAATAGCACAACAACGGATTTGTAAGGTTTTTTTTTTACGAGCGCGATCTTGCGTCATTCGATCTATGGTGGTGGTAAACCATAAGTCTCGTCATGATTAACGCGTTCAACTCATTGAGACGTTAATAGGGAGGGAGCACTTTTGTTCCACATGTGCCCGCGTTAGGTTAGGTTAGTACGTGCTTAAGGAGATCCGATATATATAGTTGATTAGATATTAGTGTTGTAATTCAAACAATGGCTCGTGCCATTGAATCATATCACTTTCATGTCATTGTCATCAATTATATGACAATGACATGACAATGATATGACAATAATATGACAATGATATGACAATGACAAATGACAATGTTTTTTTGTCAGATCTGGCATAACTTCAGTCAAGTTGAGAAGAATAAGATGATGCTTCAAGGAACTATTGGATGTAACTCGAAGAAATACTCATCGACCACTTGCGGTATGGACAATTGATTTATACCACAATTGTATATAAAGTTTGGCTCTTTAGTTTTATTATTATTATTATGATAAAAAGCGTGTAAGATCTTAATTAGCGTCTAAAATGTTTTTTTTTTTTTGGAAAAGGAAACACTTATTTATTTTTATTACAAGGGTGTTTTATGGCCTATCCCGTAAATATTGGGATTAAAAGCCACCCGCTTCTGTGCCTGGTGATGATGCAGGTTTTCTTACGATGTATTTATTGAATGCCCATCAATGAAGGTTTTGAAGGCAAATGAATTGTCACATTCTTTGATTTTATTTAATGATACATAAAGTTATTCTCGTTCAAAGGCGCCCAAACTGCTTGCATAGCTGTTATCTGCAGAGCTCTTCTAGAAGAGAAGACTCCAGCTGAATTCGTTAAACTGGACGTAGATGATATTATTGAATCTGGCGATAGGTACTACAGACAGTGTATGCTGGCTCTCAAGTGTTACAAAGGTAAGTTTTTGGTATCATCATCTTTATCAGCCGAAAGAATTCCATTGCTAAACAAAGGCCTCCACGGATTTCCACGATGGCCGGTCTTGCACTATTCTTATCCGACGGCTTCCGGCGACGCTGCGTCTTCCGGTCCGTGGCCACCACTCGAGAACCTTATGCCCCAGTGGCTGTTTAGCAAGTTTCGAAATTTCCCATTTCGATTCAGTAATTCAAAAATCAACCAATCAGAGCATAATTAGATTTTTTCTAATCCAATCATATCTTACAGGGAAGCCACAATTACAACTCAATCAGCTTTTAACATCATTCTTCTTCCACGACAACAAGTACACTGTCAAGATGGTCGAGATAGAGAGGGGGTTGCTGGCTAAGCATCCAGATAACATACAGGCTGAACCGGATTTGATGGCGTTAGTAGATGGCACCATCATACCCACCCTGTCACATAATTATGTTTACTCTAAGTTAATTTTTTGATGTGAAATGAATTGAATATATCCTAATAAAGATACATAAAAGCCTCGAAAATATTACCTTTATATAATAAAATATGTAATGAAATACCTAATACTGTATGTATTTTGTAATTTTGTCTAAAGATTGATATGATTTTAAAAGATTTCTTATTATGTATAAACTTGATAGCGCTCGGCGCGCGGTTTAATTGTGTATCGAGGCTGTCTCGTTGGTCTAGTGGTTAGCCTATAAAGATGCTATTCCAAAGACCTGGGTTCATACTTTGGTTTGGGTGGACGCGTGACATGAGAACACAATAAGTCTCTATTTCATACGATTCTGATGACGACGGCAGTGATGGGTGTTATATCGACATTGTTTCGTTGACGTAATTAAGACACGTACGAAACGATTTGCTTCCTCGTTTCTGATACGCACCGCCAAGGTCTGGGATACCCTCCTGACCTCCGTTTTCCCCACCACCTACAATGTGGGTACCTTCAAGTCTAGAGTGAGTAGGCATCTTCTAGGCGTCTTAGACTGTATCTCACTTTCCATCAGGTGTGATAACAGTCAAGCGCTAGCCTATACATTTAAAAAAAAAAACGATCCAGCTGTCTAAACGATCGGTGTCAAAGACGGCCATTGGAATGGATATAGTTTATAAAATCCCACATTACACTTATTATTATGTAATGAGACAACATTCGATCAATTTATTTAATGAAATTTATATTATTTTGGTTCTAAGTATATTTATAATACATAGAAACACTTAATCTTACTTTTAACGATTTTTTTCTTTAGTTTTATGGAGAAACGCGTGGGCACATCATATATGATGATACTATCAGCTGGTGACCGCCACTTCCTCATTTGGGGCCATCCTCCATCACCAGAGAGTGGGAGTCAAGTGAAAACCGTATGCTACATATTAGATCCTCACATGTTGAACGATTTGGGGCAACCCCAAAAGTTGTAAGTACCTTCAATTACAGGATACGTTCAATTTGTTAATATATTTAGTAGATCTTTTTTTATTTGAAGATATGTTCTTCGTTCCGATCACTCACCAATTATCTTATATAATAGTGATTTGTGTTATTTTGTTTTCGTACAAAAGGCGAGTGTGATAGACGAGGAATTTACGTGTCATGACGTCATAATGTTAGGAAATAAGAGGATTTTTGGTACAGTAAAGTAAATGGCAACGATTCAAGTTTATTTTCTTATATTCTGTGTTATGTATTATGTTGTGTTGTATTGTGTGCTATGCCTCGTTGATCTATCGGAGGTCCTAGGTTCACGCCCCAAGTCGGGTCGATAAAAAGTAAGTGAGCTTTTTTGTCGAAGATTCTCAGTAGCAGCCCGGAGTCTAGAAGTTGAAAGTGCCTGTACATTCCCGTGCCTCGGTAGGCACGTAAAACCATTGGTCCTGCGCCTCAGATTGCAGTCCCATTTGAGTTAGGGAATAGAGAATCTGTGTTTACGCACACACATGTGCAGACATCATATTCTGTGTTAATTTCTGGAAAATAAATGAACCATCTAATTTAATGGTTATTTTTGCCTGTAGACTGGTATTGCAAGATTTACAAATCACTCTCTATATTGTTTTAATATATAATATATTAACTTAGCTAATATAACTGATATACTGAAATAAATATTGGAGGTTTGGCGCTGGCGCATTCCTCCGTTACGCAGGGATAACATCGTTTGTCTTGGACTTCCTAGCCAATTACGGTGATCTGGACGCTGCTAAGAAGGGCACGCCGAAGCCCGTTGTAACCCTAACTAATATCGAGGTAAAACACTTGAGTAGTTTGTTAAAAATATACATCGTTCGTTCTTAGAAATTAACATATAATATAGTTGTTAGAAATTAATATATAATAATCAATCATAAAAAAAAATGGAGCCATTGCTATCACAGGCATATAATCGTCGACGAAAATATCGACGAGCCGGTTGGCGTGGTTGGTAGATACTTGCCTTTTACGCCGAAGGTTGTGGGTTCGATTCCCACCCAGGACAGACATTTGTGTGCATGAACATATCTGTTTGTCCTGAGTCTGGGTGTAATTATCTATATAAGTATGTATTTACAAAAGAAAAGTAGTGTATGTAGTATATCAGTTGTCTGGTTTCCATAGAACAAGCTCTGCTTAGTTTGGGATCAGATGGCCGTGTGTGAATAATGTCCCAGGATATTATTATATTATTATTATATATATATATATATATATATATATATATATATATATATATATATATATATATATATATATATATATATATATATATATATATATATATATATATATATATTATATTAATTGGCATTAACCATATTATAGGTGGTGCAAAAAGAACCGCTTCTCCGTGATCCGAATTACGATTTGGATTTGAAGGCTTTAAAGGTGCATTGTCAGAGTGAATGGGAGAGCATGAACAGGAACGCGCTGATCGAGAAGAAGTTGAAAGAGGTAAGTGGAGTGATGGCCCTCAACAGAATAATTAAGACATCTATATATATAAAGAATTTTATCATTTTTATTTATTTATTTGTAAAAGCACACATACAGCATACGAATAAAGAATTTACAAATAACAATAATAGTATATCTAATATGCATGTCAATTATAATTGTATTTATTTATTTATTTGGATCTCCAACAGTTGTACATAACACATTTTTTTATAGAATAGGAAGGCGGATGAGCATATGGGCCACCTGATGGTAAGTGGTCACCAAACGCCTTTAGACATTGGCACTGTAAGAAATGTTAGCCATCGCTTACATCGCCAATGCGCCACCAACCTTGGGACCTAAGATGTTATGTCCCTTGTGCCTGTAATTACACTGGCTCACTCACTCTTCAAACCGAAACACAGCAATACCGAGTACTGCTGTTTTGCGGTAGAATATCTGAGGAGTAGTGGGTGGTACCTACCCAGACGAGCTTGCACAAAGCCCTACCACCAGTAAACACACATACTCAAAACACGTTAAACATTTACTTAAACTAACTATTCAGAACCGATTACAGGAGAACACACCGTTCACAAACTCAATTACATAATATACGAATCGAAAATAAAATGAAGACAAAAAATAGAAGTATTTAAATAAAGATTAAATACAAAAACAGAAACAAAAGTTCTTACAGATTTGTAAATTTAAAGTAACGAAAAAACTTTAGACTATTTAGAGTTCCTGTCAGAAATATTATCGTCGACTTTATTTTCGAGTGTGAGAGCGATCTCTATTCTATTCTATTTCAGGGTAAATATCCGCACGGTTCGTTGAGCGCCGTAAGCTTGGCGACTTCAAGGGCTACTACTAGGAAGAGGGTTCAAGACTTTTATCAGAAAACACCGAAAGAGGTAAATAATCTGTCAGAATTGTCAGAAAAAATGGATTTTAATTAAGATTTTGAGTGAATAGAATCTTTTGTAACAAATTTATTTATTTAAAATAGACTCGGACAGCAAATGGTTACTTGAAACGTAAGTGGTCACCACCATTTATAACATTGGTACCGTAAGAGATATTTACCATCCCTTATATCGCTGATGAGCCACGAACCTTGGGAAGTATGATGTTATGTATATCGTGCCTGTAATTGTACTGGCTCACTCACCCTTCAAACCGGCATGAAAAAAACTTAGTGTTGCTATTTGCGATGCAGCCACCTCCTCAACTACCGGTCCCACCAGAACGAGCTCCTCCAGCCCCCACGCAGGAACAGATCATGCAATTGCGGGGCGAGGACTTTTTCCTATACTGTCCTAAGTCAGACGGACATGCATATGGCAGGTATGTATGGAAGAGCACTCAGGGGTACAATTATACTAATTTATAACGATTACGATACGTTCCCGATTCAATTCCGATCCAACTTTGAATCATCTGTATTTATTTATGTTAACATATACCGTTATGTCAAAATAAAACGTAATTGTTAAATTTTATGCCAATAGTCGATAATTAAATTAAATAATAGGAAAACGGAAAAACGTCAACGATCACGCTTCGATTCGATTGCGATAATGTGACAATTTGTTAGTAGAATTGGTCCCCTGATAGGTTTTCTATATCTATATAGTAAAGCTGAGTCGATATACTCACACTGCACTGCATTTATAAAGCGAAGTCGATTAAAAAAAATTGTTTTAATTTTTTCTTTGAGTGTTATTATACGATATTATTACGATTTGTTTAGGCTTAAAATTTAGCTTTAATTAAAATAAATTTATAAACGTCGTGGGTTTAAAAAATATTGTATAGCGACTGTTTATTTTAACATTGATAGCTCTCTTAGTTTATCCTTGATGTGACATGCAATTTTTTTTAACGCTGCTGAAACTCTTTATGCGTTTCCCCCACGGAAACATTGGGGGGGGGGGGCGTATGTGGGGCTCGCCGGTGTCATTTGAATAGCCTCTAAAAAACCAGCGGGTACCCTTTCCGTCTTAACGAGGAGCACCACGGGATCGCTTGTGCATACTACCGCGACAAACTCAACTTAACCCCTAAGCAACACTGTAAAACCGGTTATATCTAGAAATTAATTAAAGAATTGTTTTCCTTACATGAATATTATTTCTTATCGTTCATAGAGATGATATGATACCTCGGCCAAAATCTGAGACGGTATTGCATAGCGTGGTCGAGATAGCTGATCAGAATTACCATTCTCAATACCAGCAGATGGATGTCGACAAGTGGATCCTGAGGGCGACGAGACACATGGCTAGCTACAGGTGAGGGCACTGTATGATATGCGTATTAGTATACTGCGGACTTTAATGGTTTATTATACGCTGTATTTACATAAGTATATGTTTTATTAATTTTTTTTTCGAAGGCAGTTCTTAAATTGTCAATGCGTCGCCATCTTAAGATGCTAAGTGTATCCCGTACACAAATATTAACGTATTTTTGTTCGGCTTAGCATATTCAATTTCATTTATTTGCTTTAAACATAATGTACATGTTTAGTCACTATATTTATGACATGCAAATCAAATATATACTAGTTCAAATATACTTAAATTATACATCAAAATTATTTTCAACTTAATTACAAGAAATTTCATTACATTATAATTCTTCATTTCAATAATATATTGAATTAAATTATGAAATACTATTCTTACTTATTATTTTGTGTAGTTGTAACTATCTGTAGATTTGGAGTGATGGAGCGTAACGTTACAGTAACGTCAGACTATAAGAGTGAGGGAATAGCTTCCATAACTAGACTTTATGATAGATATTTTGGTCCACCGTGTCCGGAATCCGTCAAAGAGGATCAATATTTATAAATATATTTTTTAAATTTTGTATCTGTTATTATTAACCAGATATCAAACGTTTAAAACGTACACGGGCGTTGCGTGTTGCGTCGCCGCGTTGGCGATGCTGCGTCGGCTCCGGGCTCGGGCTTGGAACGAGGACGTTTTGGATGAGACGTTGGACGTTGGATATAATTTCTTTAGGGTACATGCTATAATTGATTTTATAAGATATGAACCGTGATACCTCATTGGTTAAAAGTCGAGAATCTTAAAATATGCACTATAACCGTAATAGCGGATACAGAGATGATCACATTTTCGTATTAACAAAAATTGGGGTAATTTTAGACAGTTTCTGTTGAAAATATTATTAATCACGCGTTCTAACCACTGGGCCGTCTTAACCGATGATGATGGTTTTTCATCTCGTGCTCGGCGGTGAAGGGAAACATAGTGAGGATACTTGCATGTGACGGATGAAAATCTGACACTTGTCAACCAACCAGCATTGGAGCGGAATGGCGGAAAATGGCGGAATAAGTTCCAAACTTTCTCAAGGAGAGTCATACGCCGGCTGTGGATATAGCGACAAGGCCACCGTTTTATGGTTTTATTAAATGATGTTCTATGATGATCTTAAAAAAATATCCTCTGTTGTCTTTGGTCACATTATGATTATTAAATTATTTACTTTGGTAAAATTCCAGTTCAACTTGAAGGAATAAGAATGAATAAATACACTTACGATAGATATTTTAAAATTCTTTATCGTTCTTGGAACATAGGAGATTAATTCGTCACGATAATTATTTATTTAATCTTATATAACTAAATATTCCTTTAACTGATGTTGTAGGAATCCCTAGTAGAGAGGGGTGGTCCGATAAGACGGCTCGTTTTAGGGGAATTGAAAGAAAACTTCACGATCAGGGATAAGGACTATATGCATAAGGTAACTGACATATGAATATGACCTTTATAACCTGATAATAAGCTGTAGATTTGGCGAGAGTCCAAAATCAAAATTGCAATAGTTGTAGCGAGAAAAGTTTTATAATTGATAATATATTTGAAGTAAGTTAGATCAATGATTACCTTCACAATGATCACTTTACTTATACTGTTTAGTTTTTTTTTTTTATAGAAAACGAAGGCGGACTAGCATATGGGCCACCTGATGGTAAGTGGTCACCAACGCCCTTAGACATTGGTATTGAAAGAAATGTTAACCATCGCTTACATCACCAATGCGCCACCAACCTTGGGAACTCAGATGTTATGTCCCTTGTGCCTGTAATTACACTGGCTCACTCACCCTTCAAACCGGAACACAACAATACCAAGTACTGCTGTTTTGCGGTAGAATATCTGATGAGTGGGTGGTACCTACCCAGACGAGCTTGCACAAAGCCCTACCACCAGTGTCAAACACTGTTTTCTCTTTGTGTCATTTGTTTGGCTTTGGAAAGAGGGAGACAGCATAAATTGTCACCCTCCCCTCCCCTAGATAATGGTTATAGATAATTTATTTTTAAAAGTTCATAAAATTTGATCAATTTTTCCATAAAAATCGTTGATTTGGCACTCCGTTTAGGAACGAGGAATAGCGGTTTGGGGTAAATTAATATCAAACAATACGAAAGTTTTCGATCTCTGCCGAGGGATTGAGGCTTTCTTCAAGGAATCGGATACTGGACTGCTTCAGGTATGTTTCATTTAGAAGTAGGAAGCTTATTTACATTAATTTATTTCCCATATAGACTTTAATCGTCAAAATGAATGTGCGCGACTACATATATTGAAACAAAAGAGTTGATGGGAGATGTTTTTATTTAAAACTGAGGATCGCTTCAATTCCTAAAATTAATATTATTGGGATGGCAATTGATTGCAGAAAATAAAATTATTTTATTACCATTAATTATGTTATTATGCTTATATATTTTTCTATGATGTTATATTATGTGCGATAGTTATTATATACAAATATTGCAGCGTCGGTCTAGTTGCTATCTGTAAGGGCGCAGATCCCTCACGCCCTTGTTCAAACACCGGGTCGAGCCCTTGAAATTTATTGGATTTTTGGTTGCAAAATTATTGGTAGCATCCTGGAGACTGGAATCTAGCATTGTGTGCATGTAAAGCCGGTGGTCCTGCAGCTGTTGCGTCGTATCGTGTCGTGTCGATATAACCATCCCATTGGATAATCAGAGTGCACCTGCTTCCCTCTTCCTTCATAAGTGTTGGCTCTCGATGTCACCGCCTAACTGTGACATCAATTCCATCGCGCACAAAGAAATTTGGCAACTCCTTTCTTGGTCGCACTTCCAAAAAATCGAATTCCTTACTCGCTCACGTGTTACCCTCCTCTGACAACCGGAAAGGCGAAGGTGCAGAACCTTCTTCCCGACTGTACTGGCAGTCCTCGCGTTTGGACTCTACTACCACTTACAATCAGGTGGAGTAGAGTCATTTGCCCTCCCGGCAAATATATATAAAAAAAAAACATGTGTTTGCGCACACAGTTGTGCACTATAATATGTCCCGCGCAGTTGGTTAATCTATGTAATGAGATTCTTGGCCGAAATCCTTCCGGACGACATCATTATATGGGTATTTGTGTATGATAAGATGAATTGGAAAGATAATTGTGCAATAATAATTTTGTCTTCCTTACATTACATTTAGATTCCTGGTGAATTTGAAGTCGCTATCTGGAACGAGGGTGGTAAATATTACGTGTATCACCCTTGGCCCGCTGATAGATACGGGTATAAGGTAAGTGAAACTTGAATTCATATTTATTAATACATTAAAAGCCTTAATACTTATGAATGAAAATTAAAAACAGCTACAAGGCAAGTATGCTTGCAGCATTTCCCCTTTGAATCGCAATTCCTATCCTCTGGGCGAAAAATTAACCAGCCCTCCTTCTCTTACTTGGAATTATTATATTGTATATAATAATAATGTATATAGTAAGTAATAATTATATTGTGAACTTAATTATGTTTAATATGCTTTGCAATTTCACCACAAATATTGGTTTTTTATGTTAATTAGGATTTGTTTCTAAATTTAAATAACTTTATATGTTTTGAATTGAAATATTGAGCACAAAAATGAAATTGATTTTATTACACACTCTATCTATTTTATCATCTATGTATTGAAATATTGTAAATATATAATACATAAATAAATTAAGTGCACAAATAGTTTTTATTGATAAATTTTGTTCGACTTAATTCGACCAGCTAATGTTTTGTTTTATAATACCGATCACCATATACATCGAGATCATGAAATATTAATTTACATTTAACGATCTAAATTTTTCGATGAATTGATGATTACTTCTTAGGAAATATTTCAGAACTGCTTACAAGTAAGTCTTGAATTTGATCGTTTATCTTCCGTCCGATTATCTATCACGTAATAAAACAGGTTGGCCTACAAGAGGGCGGTAAGGCTTGTCTACTCAATTTCAATCGCGTGTCACGGCTCTGTGAGCATTTCTTGGATAGCGTCGCAGACTTGAAGAGGAAACCGTTTAGTATATCTGACGTCTACGTCACTGAAAGGGGCGACATGCCGGAGCCGGTCAATAAGTTGAAACGTGAGTGTCTTTTAGAGTTTATTTATATGTACCGAGTGTGCAAAAAATGTAAAAAGACATTTTCTTCCAGTCAAGTTAAGTTGAACAGAAATTATATGGTATAAATAATAATAATAATAATGTCTTCCAGGCCAATTTCGGCCACGGCGGCCAATCTCAAGGGAGATTAGCCAACTACGCTTGAGAAATTATAGTGCACAAGTGTGTGTGCAAACACAGGTGCATTCTCTATTCCCTAACTCTCATAATCCGATGGGACGGCAATCTGACACAACTGGAAAGAGTTTTCAGCTTATATATTTGTATTATTATTATGTCTGATATTATAATATTTTTATATTATGTCTGTACTTGTATATGTCTTAATGTACAGCGGTTATATTAAGAATTTCAAATCATCTTCGATCGATCGAATACGACTTGATTATGATATAAAATATAAATGTCCACATGCTTGAAGTTGAGCTCAGGTACAGCTATGGTCTTCAACAGCGGTAGCCCCCAACCGGTGGGTGATTCGCGGTAGGTTTCACGAGTCCGACCTTCGGTTCCCGGAGGAGCACCGTGGGAAGCAAGCGACGCCGGTATCCATAGCGGCTATCGCTATGGCGCACGTTCTGGAACCTTCGAATTGGACACCGAACGATATCGACGAGGTTGGTGTTTTTATGTCTTTCGTATTGGTTTTTACAAGCTTTCATTTAACTTGCAATGTTTGTCTCAAATATTGCAAAGTTTCGTTAGCAACTTTGCCGACGGTCAGAACACATTTTTTTCACAAATCCATGTGAATGACATTGATTATACAAGATTTCGACCAATGATATCGCGTCATTTCGTTGTCATCTTTTAATTATCATTACTTCTCTTGCGATTGGAACATATTGAAAATGAATAAAGACTATTAAAGCGTTAACGTAAAAATCAACGTCAAATTTATTAGCAGAATTTTTGACGTGAAATAAATATGTATATACAAATTTTTTTTCAAGCCTCCTGACAGTTGTTGGGAATTCCCCTTCCACAAAGCGAGTGTGTTTTAAAATTAAACATTGAACATGTAAACTAATTAGACGGAGTTTGAAAATCATATCATAATATATACGTAATGTAACGTAACAGCCTGTGAATGCCCCACTGCTGGGCTAAAGGCCTCCTCTCCCTTTTTGAGGAGAAGGTTTGAAGCTTATTACACCAACCTGCTCCAATGCGGGTTGGTGGAATACATATGTGGCAGAATTTCAGTGAAATTATACACATGCAGGTTTCCTCATGATGTTTTTTTTCACGGTTAAGCACGAGATGAATTATAATCACAAATTAAGCACATGAAAATTCAGTAGTGCTTGCCCGTGTTTGAACCCACGATTATCGGTTAAGATTCACGCGTTCTTACCACTGGGCCATCTCGGCTCTCACAATACGTAATATGTAATGTAGTGATATATATTAAGTTTCTTATGTCTGAAATAGACCCTTGTTCGAGGCGATATTCTCTACCAAAATACAATGGAACATCTCGATCGTATGGGCGTCAACATCGAGACACCCCGCGGGGAAGAGGGGGCAGAAGAAGAGGAGAAGGGGACAGCAGGGACGTTGGCGGCCGGTGATGTACTGACTAGATTCAAGATCTCGGAGTATGACTGTATTGAGACGGAGGTTATGGATAGCGCGTATAGCGGTTAGTCATTTTTTTTAATACAACTAACTTTTGGTAGAGCTTTGTGCAAGCTCGTCTGGGTAGGTTACCATCTATTCATGAGATATTCTACCGCAAAACAGCAGTACTTGGTGTTATTCGGTTTGAAGGGTAGTGAGCTAGTGTAATTGCAGACACAAGGGACATAACATCAAGGTTGGAGTCGCATTGGCGATGCAAGCCATGGTTGATATCTCTTACAATGTCAATGTCTATGGGCGGTGGTGACCACTTACCATTGTACATAGGTTGCCCATTTGTTCGTCACCCTACCTATTCCATAAAAAAGATAATTATCGTTTGTTCTTACTTATGGTGCCGAAAACAGGCCACGGCCGTATGCTTGACATCTACCTTGGATAATCGTTTGCTAATTGTTTGGATTAATACCAAGATGGCCAGGAAGTGGCGCTTAAATGGTAAAAATAGCATTGATAGTCCGTGTACTTTCTTGTATTATTTAAAGTTATAAAATATAGAAATCAGTTTTGTTTTGCGTCTCTTTCTTAGCACTATAGACGAACGACTAACTACAATATAAAATTTATTAAAACATATCGATGTGCATAATATTCGTTCCAAATATGGAAGAGTTTACATTGCATCATTATTAGGGCCTGTGCACACTGCAGTTCTTGTCACGTTGATATATACTACTCTGCCAAAATTAAATGGCATTATATGTTTTGCTATGAAATTAGGCGATAGACTGATGGCGTGTGAATGTGGTAAGGATCTTTTATCACCAGGCAATAAATTATGACCATTAATTAGTTATATTGTTGACATGATTGGTGTAAGTTGTTGCTTCTTTTAAGTACATAAAATGATGAATCCTTTAAATTTCAATTAAATGTAATACGTTTTAAATGAATTTTAAATCCAAATTGAATGTAATACATTTCTTTATGGTGCTATTGTTTTTCTACAATTTTTTCTCAACGTAAACATGAAAAATCCTCAAACTTATTTGAGGATTTTTCCAATCGCAACAAATACATACTGAAGGGTTTTTTTTATTTAAATGTACATAAAATAATTGTTATCGTATCTAATTTATTACGCTCTTGGAAAAGTTATTTCAATCGATAGTTAATTTGAATGACACCTTCAATAGATTCATTTCTCCAGGTCAGTTAAACCCAGAACCGGGTAGTGGCATCGTCGCGCTTAAGGACTCAATCCGCCAACTCTTCAAGGAACACACCCACGCCGTTGTCACAGCCAGGGGAGGATCGACGGCTATATGGAGATTTGATGACAGTTACTACTTCTTTGATCCTCACGGTTGTGATGAGAATGGTATTGTCTTTTGGATCGAATCTTGTGATTATATTATTCAGTATGGAAACTTCTTAATAATTTGATAGTTTTGAGTAGGTTAGGTTAGGATATAATATATATTTCTAGAGAATGGAGACCCGCATAGGCGGGGCAGCCGTCAGAGCGCCACGGTAGCATGCGAAAGCGATCCCGTGGCGCTCCTCGTTAAGACGGAAAGGGTACGGGGAGGTTTTAGTGGATAGGACGGTGGCCTTCTGCCCCGTGAGTCCCACATAACCATCCCGGTCGTGGACCGGTAGGCGTAAATGCCTTTCCTCCTCGACAAAAAAAAAAGGATATAATATATATACACAGTAGTATGCGAAAGCGATCCCGTGGCGCTCCTCGTTAAGACGGAAAGGGTGCCGCTGGTTTTTTAATGGTTATTCCGATGTTCGGGGCGCACTCGGTGCCTTGGATACCGGTGAGGCCCACATACACCCCACTGTTCCCGTTCCTGTTCCAGTGAAAAAAAGGATATAATATATAACGAATTTATATAAAAAATATCTTTATCTAGTATTTAACTAGGTAGTAAAAAGTTTCTAGGACTTCTGAATTTGATTTATAAAACAAAATATATTATTAATATTTTTGTAGGATGTTAATCGTTACATAATAAATATGTTATTTAAATGAAATAGGTTATCCATCAGAAGAACCACGATCAGCCGCATGCCTGGTTAGGGTGAAAGGATCACCCGATGATCTAGCTGACGTGATCCTGGGCAACTTGGCTCCGGGACTAGACGATAGCTTTAATATATCACCGGTAACAGTAAACGCGAGTAAGCTCAATGCCGAGATTGGTGCGCCTGAAACGAAACTGGACGTGAGTGTTGGTTTAAATGAAGATAATGAACAATTGATACTTGACTCCTTTTCCATTTCCATTCTCCTAATCACTTATTAGGAGAACTTTGTCGTATGGAAGTACTATCGAAACTGGAACGTGTCCGTAGATTTATAGTTTGATTCAATTATTTCTCAAAAAGATTACAATTAATATGAGAAATTTACGTTAATAATGAATATAAGTAAATACAAAAAATTTGGAACAAGTGGGTATTAGTAAATTCTTAAATTAGTATAGATTTTTATTTGATAAGACTAGAGAAATTATTTACAAATTCTTCTGAATAAATGAAACATAAATATGATATCTAAGTTAAGATATTTTACACGTTAACACAGAAATATAACTCAATTTCAATGTAATTTTTTTTTTATAGAATAGGAAGGTGGACGAGCATATGGGCCACCTGATGGTAAGTGGTCACCAAACGCTCTTAGACATTGGCTCTGCAAGAAATGTTACCCATCGCTTACATCGCCAATGCGCCACCAACCTTGGGAACTTAAAATGGTATGTCCCTTGTGCCTGTAATTACACAAGTCAAATTTAAAATAGTACCGCCCAGTTCCCACCCGTCGCAAAGCTGTACGGCAATGGACAACCTCTGCGCCAAGTAGGACTTGGAGCGACTGTCAAATTCTTAAATTAGATTGTTATAGCTTAACATTATTGTGGGTGGTTAAAAGGAAAAAAGTAAGGGTTTATCGTGAGCAGTGACTCCGATCACTAAAGTCTAATGTCTCTATGCAACCAATTTGTGTTAGGTTAAGTTTGGACGTACGTAAGCTCTTGAAATAATAATCGTCTTCCGTATTACAATTTAAAATTGCGCAGACTTAACAGGGACTTGGATATTGGGCTTATAAATATAAATATATATTTTATATGTATGTACATATTGACTATAGGCCTATTGTCGGTTTGATGGAAAATTAACTTTAAACCATAAATATTGAACATCTTAGGCTAAAGATTAATTCTATATTTCTTCGTTTTCCATTATCATCTATGGAATCTTAAGATTCTTATTTGTACTCATAATGACACTAGTTTGAATAATCTTCGAAACAGAATAGAGTAATAAGTGTAATTATCTTGAGTCTAAAATTTTGCTACAGAGTAAAGCATTCAATTGGATAGCGAAGGGCAGCGCGGCCATCATGATGGGACCGCGGGGCGAGAACACGGCCATTGGAAAAGCCGCTGAGAAGGCCGGCATTACTGTGAGTGATATTGGACTTTATTGTAACCTCATAAGGAACTGATTACTTTTTCTGAAGCAACCTTACACTATTATATCTTTATTTTGATATAAAAATCATCAAATCGGTAAGCAGATGAGAGATGAGTACAAATTGCTAAAAAAACACCTGTATATACGTGGCAACCAGGAAGTGGTGACAGGAAAAGGGTGGGCAAACTATGTGTAGCATGTTCCTTATATTTTGTATTTTCGATTGGTGTAAGACTGGTATGGTAAGCACGTGGGTAAAGAATTCGACCAAAATGAATGACCATATTTTACTGGACAACCTAATGAGACATGTTTATTTAATTGCAAAAATTTAAGAAAAATATATATTTTCATCCGGTAAGCAGATGGATGAAGGACAAACCCTAGTTCGGATCTTAGTCCATTTACTTTTACTTTGAATAAGTCTGATGCTTTAAGAAATGACAATTTTTTACGAAGTGTGAAAGCTGCTGATGATGATTTTGACGTTTGAATCGAATAGGATGAGGATATGGCGGGTCGCACTTTAGCGTTGCCCGCGGTGGCAGCCTTTGCCGCGGCCACCGAGTCGGTCCCACCGCCGCATATGCATCAGGATCACATGTACAATTTTCTCGGTTAGTGGAATTATTTTCTACAGGAATATTTAGATTTGTAAATAATATCTATATACTGACTGAATCTAAGTTATTAAAAGTTTGATATAGTAAATAATTAAAAAAAAATGTACCTAACAATAACTTAACTTAAATATATACATATGTTTTTATTTTTTATGGAGTTAAAATCCCTTTCATGATACTCAGCTATAAATTTTAAAATTTAAAAAGTAACCATTTATAAAAGACCATGTCAGAATTTGTTTACAATTAACTGCAATTTTTAATTCTTCATCGTTCATTTGTCTATAATCTAGACGCTTATTGTTCTAATGTTTTAGAAGAATACAGAAATTATTCATTTCAACCATTAACAAATATTCATAATATGAATTGCCAAATTGCAAAATAAATTGTAATTGTATTATAGATGCCGGTGTTGATTATTATTTGAATCACGTGAAGAAGACTGGGCGTAAGGAAATAGAGCCGAGTGACCTGACGGAGAAGTTTGAAATGGGGGCAAATACATTCTCCATTGAACTTGGGGATCCCATCCGGTTACCATTAAGGCTTCCTGATGAACCAGCAGGGGTAAGTTGGTTAATGGAGCATATATGATAAGTTGCTTGATTAATTTGGGTGCAATAAGGGTGTTATTTTTATTTTATTTATTTTATTTTATTAAGGACCATCAGCAGTCACCACACTTACACATGTAATAATAAAACACATTCAAACTTATATAAAATGTGCGACTCTTTTAAACAACATGCATTCTAAAGTAACAATATACTTTTTTTTGTATTACTGATATTACATAATACATAAGCAATATTTTTTATAATACCGAAATAGTAACAATTGCTAACCACATTCGTATAGAAAATAAAATAAATAAAAATAAATAAATAATAATTATTAATAACATTGAAAATAAAGCTATAATTATTATAAACTAGTGCAATCATATCATTTATCACATTAATAACATATAACAAAATAATTTAAATAAATAGTAATTTATTAGTAATTTCGAAATTTAAGTACAAAAATAAAAAAATGAATTTAACATTAAATACATTTTTTCGTTAATTTCTTGCTCGACGACAAGATGCGCTTTGAAATTACAGATTATTATAAAAATCATTATTTATTGCGAAGGTGATGAGTGTTGACTTAAGAATTGGTTTAAAGTCACTAAATTGAGCAATTTCTCAGGAACTTGTAACGATATGAAGAAAGCTTCTTCACAGCTAATCATTCTTTCCAACAAATTGGCACTTAGCATTCTTAGTAACTATCGAGTTTACTTTGTAGGTATATTTAAAGATAGGAAAACTCACCTTTTAAATTTATACATGAATTTATTTTAAACAATTAATAAATTTATGTTTAGTGTTTCTTTACTATAATGAAAGCTAATAAATATATAAAAAAGTTTAGTTATCTAACTATACATTCAGGAAGGAGGCGAAGAAGAAGCAGCTGAGAAGGAAGAACTTGGCGAAGAGGAAGAAGTAACGGAAAAAGAACTACCTATGAAACGTAAGCTATCCTCTCAATCCAGTATTAACACGCAGTTTTAACGTACAAATTTTGTTTCTTTAATTGATTTCTTATTCGGCATTGGAGAAAAACATCGCAGGGAAATCAGCGTCATGTATATGCTGGTGGTAAATGTCCAAATCTTCTATTTGAGGAGAGAATGTATTCTCCATACAACGAATTTAGACTTTTAGTTCGGTAGAACAAATTTGTCACTTGATCTATCTACATTATTATAAGTTGTAGGTCTCGCTGAGTGTATAGACTTCGCTTCGCTTAAATAAATTATGAAACGTCAAAGTTGTCGGGTGTGTTAATGATAAAACTGTATTCAACAGAAATCAAGGATGCATTATTCAAAATGTGGTATGACCAGACTAAGCCTACGTCGGTATCGCTACTTGTCGGCGACTACCACCAGCTGGGTGTGTGGGTGTCTGCTGGTGGGAAAGTGGTCGCATTCGATCCCGCGCCGACCTTGCCCAAGGGAGTGTTGACAGCACAGAGGATAAAGAAGGGTGAGTGATCTCATATATTTGAACAAAAGTAATAGTTTTAATGTAAGTACGCTCACGAAACACAATAACAAATTTTTGATAATTATAATGAGCAGCCATAATTATCTAAGCATAGATGATGAGGATATCTTCCATATCGATATCGGTTGCGGTGCAATCTTAACTGAAACTAGCAGGATTTATCATTGCGCTCATTTATGTCCGCAATCATGGGTGCACTTTTTATTCCCCCACACTCATAATTTACGTACTTTTCGAGGCACTGGAGAGCACTGCAAACTACCCAACTGAGACTTTTTTGGTGTGATTCAGGTTTTGAACCCGGAACGTCTTATTCTCCAGCTTTTCAGCGTTCCAGCTAGCCAACGAGACAGTCTCACAATTATGATATATATATATATATATATATATATATATATTATAGTTTTATAGTTAGAAAATGAATCTCTAATATTTTCAAAATACTTGTAAGATAAATGTGATTTTAAATGCGTTGCGTGCTTGACGACGAGATGTGCTTTGAAATTACAAATTATTATAAAAAACATTATTTATTGCGAAGGTGATGAGTTACGACTTCAACGGATCAAAGATGAGATGGCCGGTGAAGGTGGTGGTGGTGGCGAAGAGGAAGGAGATGAAGAAGCTGAAGGAGGTAAAATATCTAATTTAATTGATACATGTAATGAAGTTATGCAAAGTGTTTAATATGAAATGTATGTATGTATGTGTGTCTATACAATTTGGATTTAAGGAATGATTGTCATCTCATTGTCATATCATTGTCCTTGATTTTAATGTAATAAACAAATTGTTCAAAGACTAAACAATATATGGATCCGAACACATGCTTAACAGTAATACGTAGCCGCATAATATATCGTCGGTTTGAGTTAATAATTGTTAATTTCGCTATTTTTTCCATTGTAATCATTTTTGATTCGACATTAAAGTGGGTTTTTTGCAATGCGCCACATGGGTCATATGGGACATATTAACCATTCCTTACATCGCCAATGTATGTACAACCAAACTTCGGAGCTATGACGTTATGTCCCTTGTGCCTGTAGTTACACTGGCTCACTCACCCTTCCAACAGGACCACAACAATACCAAGTACTGCTGTTTTGCGGTAGACTGTCTGACTGATGAGTGGGTGGTACTTACCCGAATGTACAAATCCATAAGTGAATGGAAGATCACTTGTAGTTATTACTTTGTCTCTAAAAAGCAAGATAAATTTTACAGAAGGCGAAGAGAAACCGGAACCAGAGCCTGAATTCGTTCCACCTGAGTCTTGTCCAGCTCTGATGGTGTTTGCCAGCCCCGGGGAGTTTATCGACAAACTCAGTAAGACATATTTATTTAAGAGTGCCAGTTGAGAAACCGGAGACCTACCCGGGCATCGACGCGGCGACCCAGACGCAAAACTTCCCACCGAATATCACATAGACCACGTCGCTAATAAGCTTACCTCAGAATGTTTAAACGTTTTTTTTAATATTTATAAGAAATTCGATTCATATTTTTGACGTCAATTAACGTTTCTAACGACTTTCATTGCAACTGCAGAATATTTTTAATTGATTTGATTTTTCCCAACTTTGGCGAATTATTGTTATCATAATATTATGGAAGTATTATACGAACGAGATACAAATTATCTTCGAATATAAAAATGTCTGGCAAACGCCTTGATACTGCAATATGACTTAAACAAATCAAAATCTTATAATATTAAATAATAGATCTTTTGTATATATATTTAATTCGTTTATCTCGTTAAGGTCTCTAATGATTTTGCTAAATATTTAAAGTTTATTTATAAATTGGTCTATTCTAAAGAAAAATTAAATTTTCACAAAAAAAAAACAATCTGAAAGATTACTCTCTTACGAGCACACTTGGATCATGTTCCACGGTTAATATGTAAAGCTAGTTGGATTTAACTGAATGTTAATCTTTTGTAGTTGGTCTCGATCAAGTTGTTTTAGAAAAACTTTATCTTTGTAATTATTGTCAAATAGCCCTTCAAGGAGGACTCGATAGGAAACAATGTCTGGCGCCCTACAAGCTGTATCCGGTCAAGGTTACGAACGAACTGACATCAGTGTTGAAGGAGAGGAAGGGAACGACACCGAAGAGAGGTGATGAAGAAGCCGAAGACGAAGAAGGTATAGTAACGTGTTATAATTATATCAAGGTCATTCGATAGCAATGAAAATCTTCTTCTTCTTCTTCGTCGTGACACTCTTGTCAGAGAGGTCGTGATTGCCATGAAGTATGATGAATTATTCGCGTCACGAGCCTTCGCCATATGTCCCTGTTAGTGGTGAGCCTGGTGCATTCATGCAAAGGACCGCCAACACTTGTTTTTCGGTCGTTCCATCGCATGGGCGTCGTTCCTCGTGGTAATGAAAATCTAGCAATTTATAAATTTGCTGATTACAAAACATTTCTTAGATATTAATACATTTTACTGTTTCTAAATTATCAAGCTCTGTTTTTTTTTATAGTACAGGTAGGCATACGAGCATATGGGCCACCTGATGGTAAGTGGTCACCAACGCCCTTAGACATTGGCATTGTAAGAAATGTTAACCATCGCTTACATGGCCAATGCGCTAAAAACCTTGGGAACTAAGATTTTATGACCCTTGTGCCTGTAATTACACTGGCTCACTCACCCTTCAAACCGGAACACAACAATAACAAGTATTGCTGTTTTGCGGTAGAATATCTGATGAGTGGGTGGTACCTACCCAGACGAGCTTGCACAAAGCCCTACCACCAGTAAATGGTGATATATAAATGTTAAAAATTAAACTGTTTAAAAACAATTCGATAAGGATACGAATCGAACTATAGATACGAATCGAACTATAGATACGATTCGTTGTTTTGTTGTCTACATGTTGTTGTATATACAGTAACAGCAAGTTAATTCCCACTACTGGGCTAAGGCCTCCTCTTCCTTTTGTGGAGAAGGTATGGAACTTAAGAAAGTGGTAACGGTTCTGCGTAAATCTATGTGTTTATATAGAAAACGTTTTCAATTCAGTTCAATACACTTGGTATTTTTATTAAATCAGTTTTACATGCTAACGTTAACATTGGGGTCAGACTTATGTTTGATGATGTATGTTTGTCCGTTCAATAGGATTGAAACGAATTCACACGGTTACAATTTTATTGTCTTTCACAATCACAAAATATTATTCTTATAGTAATCTGCAACAAAATAATTACTATTATTAAAAATTTAATAAACGTATGACCGTTACCTTACCTTTATCTCATACTTAACTTACCACCACCAGTTGGTAGAACACACATGTGGCAAAATTTCAATGAAATCAGACACATGCAGGTTTCCTCACGATGTTTTCCTTCACCGTCAAGCACGAGATAAATTATAAACACAAATTAAGCACATGAAAATTCAGTGGTGCTTGCCCGGGTTTGAACCCACGATCACCGGTTAAGATTCACGCTTTCTAACCACTAGGCCATCTCGGCTTGTTGTATATATGTATGTATAAAATTAAAATAGGCAACGCAAACTAACCGGCTTGCAAAATCCGAGTGCCTTTCTTTGATGGTGATTTGTAAAAAAACTGGCTAATATTGATTTATTTACATCTAAAAGTAGATTTTATTTGAGAGCAAGGGGAGTGTGTTTCTTGAGTGTGTGCGCGTAACCGTATGTGTGTATGCTATGCGTGTGTGTGAGATAAGTTTCTCATCTCTGTCAATTGTTTTCAAGAGGGAGAATCGCTGATCGAGGCTTTGGACGACGAAGCGATCGGCAAGTACTTTACAAGGCTCGGACGAGCCGTCGCCTCGGTTCGAGGTCGTGTCGCGCAAAACGAGGATTACTTCTTGGATCAACCGAACAGAGATAATCAGGTAATGTGTGCTATGTATCTAGATAGTGATTATAAATCATCCCCTACTAATGTTACATTTAGTAATATTGTTTTTTAGTAACGATACAGCGACGGTAGGAGAGGAATTGAGTGATTTGATAGATGAAATTGGAATGTCGGCAAAAATTTTTTTTAAAAAGAGTAGTAACATCCCAGTCAGAATTAACTGGCTTATTATCAAGGGATAGATAAATTTTAGTATTTGTTTGTGTCGAATTAATTTTTTTTACATGCGTGTCCATTGCATTGGAGCAAGGTGGTGGAATTAGGTTTAAGTTCCTCAAGGACGGAAGGCCTTAAGCCAGCAGTTGGACATTTTTGGGTTGTTTATTTTTACTGTAATTGACAAATTTCGACTATAGACAATACTAGTAAAAATTAATAAACCATCGTTTGGTCTGCAGTTTTTATGAACACGCGCGATATAAGAGGCTCGTCTAAAGGTGTTTAAGTTAATAATTGCTGAATAACATTAATAATATTAATTTGTAGTAAAATATATTATAAAGAGGCTAATTTTGAGGACAGGGGGCTTTGGCGCACCTTGGGAAAGGCCTATGTTCAGCAGTGGACAATGATTGGCTGTTGATATGATATGATATAATTTGTTTGCTTCTTACTGTATCGATTTTTTATAATTCTTTTACCATTAGAAACTTATTATATCCACAAGTAACATAGGTTATATTTTATTCTATTATTAAGTTTTTAGTATGTATATATGAATGTAGTCTTATAGGCAAGACTGGTGGTAGGGCTTTGTGCAAGCTCGTCTGGGTTGGTACCACCCACTCATCAGATATTCTACCGCAAAACAGCAGTACTTGGTATTGTTGTGTTCCGTTTTGAAGGGTGAGTGAGCCAGTGTAATTACAGGCACAAGGGACATAAAATCTTAGTTCCCAAGGTTGTTAGCGCATTGACCATGTAAGCGATGGTTAACATTTCTTACAATGCCAATGTCTAAGGGCGTTTGGTGACCACTTACCATCAGGTGGCCCATATGCTCGTCTGCCTTCCTTTTCTATATAAAAAAAAAAGAATATCAATTAACCACGCCGATTAAAATAGATGGAAACGCAGCATGTTCGATACAGGAAGACGACCGTTCGTCCCCGAGTCCATTTCCAAAGTGAAACAGACGTTGAATGACAGTAACAAGTCATAGCTGTCAAGTTGGCACTGTCACTTCCTGTATCGACCTTACTCAAGCGTACTATATGACTTTTCCGAGAACCGCTAATAGATGGCGTTGTAATCAAATTATCGCGTCTTATCTTTGATTTTGTGATATATATAAATCTATGTATGATGAATAGCTTGTTTAAAATAAGATCGTCGTTCTTATTTTTCCATTTAAGGCTTTGGTGGATTTTGGGGCATGTCCGAAAATATTGCCAGTTTAAATAATATAATCCTTAATAGGATGCAGCTAACGCGATAATGGGTATCGTGGTCGATCACATTGAGCCTTACATATTCTGGAAGCCGAAGCTCTTGGATGCGATACTGAAATACGGCGATCGACTGTACACGATGTCCTTGCCCAAGGCTTCAGCTCCGCCGAGACTGACTCCCGACGAAGTGCAAAGGGAATTTCACGTGACTAGTTTTAATGTGAGTTTTTTTTTTCTAATATATAAATAAATAATAAGTTTTAGTTAGGTCTGAATTTATATTGTATGTTTAATTAATTGGGTTAGTTAAAATATGCAGCCTTTTTAATGTGTTTATGATTGATTTACAAAATAAAGTACCCCCGCCGCATTTGTCACGATAAACTCTAAAAACTACTGAACAGATTTGAATACGGTTTTCTTTTATGGACCGAGTGATTCGTGAGGAAGGTATATATAATTAAAATATAGAATTATAATTCATTGCTTGTTATTAATTGGCTGAAATATAATGATAATAATAATATCCTGGGACATTTTCCCATCTGATCCCAAATTAAGCTTGTATCTGTACTGTGGAAACCAGACAACTGATCTACTACATATACTATTTTTCTTTTGTAAATACGTACTTATATAGATAATTACACCCAGACTCAGGACAAACGGACATGTTCATGCACACAAATATCTATCCTGGTTGGGAATCGAACCCACAACCTTCTGCGTGAAAGGAAAGTATCCACCAACCACGCCAACCGGCTCGTCGGAATATGACGATGAATGTTGAAAAAGTCGGTAAAAATGGGAAAATATCACGCTTTGCTAGCGCGCACCACGTAAACCAATTATTTATCATAAAAAGTTATATCTTGTATGGAGACCCTTATTTTACGCGCGAAACCGGGACAGGTGTTGCTAGTACTGAAAAGGAAATTTCAATTTGAATTACTTTTATACGATGTATTTATATGATGTATGGCTTGTTGTGTGTGTGTGTAACTTATCTTTTCCATTGAACTGGTTTTTTTTAAATTGCGTTTCGTTTTTTTTTAATTTGTAGGTCAGGTTAGAAGTGGAGAGTGACGTTGTTACCGGTGATATAAAAGCTGGCGAAACTGGATCTCTCCTGAATCTTCGAAGGGGAATCATAAAATTCTTTGAGACGGTAAGAATTAATTTAGCTCTTCTATCGTTTTTTTTTGTAATCTTTAAATAATTTATAAAACGAAATTGCCTTTTTCGTTCACCTAGTATATTGCTAACAATATATAAATAGTAATAAAGAAACTTTAATGTTAACTCCCTTAAGCTTTTTGGTATATTATTAAATATTTTGATGCACATTATTTAGGATTATTTTTGAAAGAGAGCACAGTGGCAAGGTGGTATCAATAACCTAGTACGATCTCTTAATCCAAGACTGATTCTATCACCTGCTTTTTCGAATAAATGTGGATATTTTTTTTACAAACATGACTACATCCATTATATACAATTCGGCTAGTGTCAAGATTTTGTTAACTTTAAAAATTGGTCTACATTAATCTAATGGTTGAACTCCAGAAATAGCCCGTATACACTTTTTCTGGTAGATAAAAGCATTATTAAAATTAGTAGTTAGGGTAATTGAATTAAGTCATAATTTAATAAAGAAACAACATATCCATAATATGCAGTGAGAGCAGCATCTGCCAACAGTACGTTGTAGTTTGCGAAGAGCATATACAAAGTTATTTATTCTAGAAGTAAGATTACTTATATGCAGTTACCAACCACAATGATGATCCCATTGTACACCAAAGAATTTTACATCATTGTTTTCTTCAAGTTCTATTCCACGACAACCAATTTTTAGTTTTATTTTTTTAGTTTTAGAATTTGAAGATTGGACAAATCGCTTTTTTGATATGTTGGCACATAAATCATTTGATTCTAGCCAAAACAACACTGATTCTACAGCGTTATTTACATCATCCTCAAAGGCGACGTTAGTTTTAGTATAAGGTACATATAAAGCTATGTCATCGGTAAATAAAACACATTGATATTTTATAACATTGGGTAAATCGTTAATGTATAATATAAATAACAGTGGACCCAAAATACTACCTTGTGGGACGCCAGTCATTACTTTTTTGTGTAGTTTTTACATAAAGTCATATAGATGTCATACGCGTCACACGCTTAGTAGCTTACTCAGTAAAAAAATTGTTTTTTATTAGTAAAATCTTAGTTATTTCATTGCCAAAGTTTTCAAAATAAAGATAAAGTGTAATTGAAGTATTTGAACTAAGTTTAAAACTTTAAATTTTGTTAGAAGTGATAAAATCAAAGTTAAAACTTATTGAAGTGCAAGTGTTGATTCAGTACAACCCATCATAAGTACCCACATTAGTTATGATGTGCATCTACTCCTTACAAGAGCTACTAACGATATTTCAAGAGTCTATCTGAACGCATTCATGGTGTAGCGGTTCAATAGTGGCCTAAGGTGCCAAAAGTCAAAGGATCGATCCCCGACGCACTTTACATTTTTTTCAACATTTTAAATTACACAAGATGATTAATGAATGTGCAGTCTCCAAAAGTAATGTACTAGTTACACAGAAAATAATCAAATGCAGCAAATGTCAATTGCAATTTCATTTGGAATGTGTATCGTCGAATCGTAGTGTCGAATCGTACATAGCGATATCTCGAGTACACTGGGTGTGTTCGATCTGTATTACAACTACACGTAAATGTGGTAAAAGCGTACATACGCCGAACGCAGTTAAACAAAGCAGTCCTGACAATAAAACACTTTCGTCCGTACCGGCGGTTTCTCCGACGCCTCCTTCATTAATTAGCGCGGAAGGAATATCACCCATCGGTAATAATCAAGACTTTTTTTGTCGGCCATTAGAAAAGAAGTTAAAGATATTATTACCGACACAGTAAGTACCGAATTAAAGAAAATAAGAGAGGAATTAAATAGTTTACAATCGATCAAGGATTCTATAGAGTTCTTTTCAAATCTATACGATACTATAAAACAAGAATTAGAAGAGGCCAAAAACATATTGGAGAAAGAAGCAAGAGCAAGTAATATTGAACTACACTGCGTACCAGAATTTAGAAATGAATATTTGATTATAACAGTGGAACAGATAAGCAAGATGATAAATTTACCTCTTAAAGAAGGTAGTATCAGTAAATGTACACGTGTGGCTAAAATAGACAATAATTCTAAGCGTCCGAGAAAAATATTAGTCAAATTCTCATCGCATATCTTGAGAGATCGATTTTATGCAACCGTACTGAATTTCATTAGATCTAACTCTGAGGACAAACTAAATATATAACACTTGGGAATAGCAGGAGAAAAATCACCTGTCTATATTTCTGAAAATGTATCCTACACGTCCAAAGATATTTATGCAGCAGCTCGAATATTCGCAAAAGAAAGGAACTATGGATTCGTGTGGTCTCGTAACGGAAATATATTTCTGAGAAAAGCAATTGCAAGTGACGTAATACGTGTAAAATCCAAAGATTTCTTAAAAACTATAGATTGAGCGTATATAATAACTTCGTGCATTTTTTTTCTCTTTTTTTTATTATTGATATTTGTTTTTATTTTATCGTGTATATATATAGTTTGGCTACCTTTTGTTTTTAATATTTAATAGTATAAATATTTTTTATCAAAACGTAAGAGGTATAAGGTCTAAAACTAAACATATTTATTGTGCTATACTTAATACGGAATTTGATATAATAGTATTTACAGAAATGTGGCTAAATAGACACATAAGTAACAATGAATTTATAGATGACAGGTATAACGTATACAGACGGGACAGAGGAACAACTGAAACAACTAAAGTGGATGGTGGGGGGGTTTTATAAAAATTAAAAAATTAAAAGTTATAGGGTACACTCGTGGGAAACGAAGTATGAGGATCTTTGGGTAAACGTAATTATAGGAAAGAGCGTTGTATCAATTTGTGCACTCTATTTACCTTCTCCTTTAAAATTGGAAATATTTGATGTTTTTATACAAAATATAGATAAAATAATTCTAGAACAAAAAAATACATTAATAATTGGTGACTTTAATATACCATATTTAATAGACCTAGTTTTTACTAATATTATTAAGATCAGTGTTCAAGATAGTACCACACATGTTTGCTCTATTGATAAATATCATCCTCTACTGGAAATTAATTTTGAGGTAGATGGTTCATCGGAAACTCTTTTTTTATCTAGGGATATAGTAAAATTTATGTATATTAATGCAGACTACGAAGTGATAAACAAAGAAATTGAAGAAATAAATTGGAAAAAACTATTTATTGCGTCATCCAACATGGCAACATCAAAAGGTGGTACTGTTTTTCAAGAAAGGTGATAAAACCCTCTTGAAAAACTACAGACCAATCTCTCTCCTGAGTCACGTGTATAAGCTGTTCTCAAGAGTCGTCACGAACCGTCTCGCCAGATGACTTGACGAGTTCCAGCCCCCAGAGCAAGCTGGCTTTCGATCAGGCTACAGCACCGTGGACCACATTCATACTGTTCGGCAGATTGTGCAGAAGACCGAAGAGTACAATCAGCCGCTGTGTATGGCATTTGTAGACTACGAGAAAGAACTTACGAGAAAGACTCCATCGAAACCTGGGCAGTGCTCGACTCATTGCAGAGATGTCATATCGACTGGAGATACATCGAGGTACTGAGATGTCTATACAACGCCGCTACAATGACTGTCCACATCCAGGACTGTAAGACGAAGGCGATCCAACTGCGCAGAGGGGTGAGACAGGGGGATGTAATATCTCCGAAACTGTTCACCAACGCGTTGGAAGACGTGTTCAAGACGCTGGATTGGACTGGATGTGGAGTCAATGTAAACGGCGAGTACATCTCACACTTTCGATTTGCCGATGATATCGTCATCATAGCAGAGTCGCTGGAACAACTAACCAAAATGCTGCGTAGCCTTAGTGAATCTTCCCGGCGTGTCGGTCTCGGTATGAACTTGGACAAGACCAAGGTCATGTTCAATAGGCATGTTGTGCCGGGACCGATATACGTCGAAGGGAAACCTCTCGAAGTTGTTAGGGAATATACCTACCTAGGACAGGTTATACAAGTCGGTAGGAACAACTTCGAGAAGGAAGCCGATCGAAGAATTCGCTTGGGATGGGCAGCATTTGGCAACATTCGTCAAGTCCTCGCGTCGTCCATACAATGTTTGAAGACGAAAGTCTTCAATCAATGCGTCTTACCTGCCATGACATACGGTGCCGAAACGTGGACACTAACTGCGGGACTAGTCCACAAATTTAAAGTCGCTCAGCGTACTATGGAGCGAGCTATGCTCGGAGTATCTTTGAAGGATAAGATCAGAAATGAGATTATCCGGAAAAGAACCGGAGTCACCGACATAGCTTGCAAAATTAGTAGGCTGAAGTGGCAGTGGGCTGGTCACGTATGTCGTAGGACCGATGACCGTTGGAGCAGACGAGTCTTAGAGTGGAGACCGCGGATCGGCAAACGCAGCGTAGGGCGCCCTCCAGCCAGGTGGACGGATGACCTTAAGAATGTGGCGGGCACCGACTGGATGCGGAAGGCGGAGGACAGGGCGCTTTGGCGCACCTTGGGAGAGGCCTATGTTCAGCAGTGGACAAAATGATTGGCTGGTGATGATGATGATTTATTGCGTGTACAAATGTTGATGATATGGTTAATTTGTGTTATATAGAATTACGACGAATCATAGAAAATTTTGTACCAAAAAGTCTATTAAACACCAAATAAAATATCCAGTATAGTATTCGTGCCAGCTCAAAAAAAGGTTAAAAGAAAAAAGCAAGTATAGGATATTATTTAAAAAATATGGTAACCCACTCTGGATGGATATGAATTCAAAATACTGAGGTATTGGTGTAGAGATCTCATTAACTTTGACTATTTGAAATATATTGAAAATATAGAAAACAATATTCAAAGAAATCCAAAGTTTTTTTACTGTTAATATAAAAGAATCTTCGTATTGAAAAATGTGATTATCCGGCATTAATGACAATGGATAACCGTAATTTTACTAACGGAAAAGACATATGCGACCAATTTGCTAAATATTTCTTAAGTATATACAATATTTCTGATTCAATACCTATCAATACTACTCACTAACTACTTATAATAATAATAAATACCATTGCCACTCTCAGATAAGTAACGTTATTATAACCGACAAGGAAATACTGTCGCAACTAAAGACCCTAAGTATTGATAAAGGTGCAGGCCCTGACAATATACCGCCAATATTCGTTAAGCGATGTGCTTCTACTTTAGTGAAACCACTTTCAATAATTTATCATGAATCAATAGCTATCGGAAAGTTTCCAAGTCTTTGGAAGAAATCACGAGTAGTTCCTATATTTAAAAGTGGTGACAAAAAGGATATAAGAAACTATAGACCAATTTCTATTTTATCGGTGTTCTCAAAGATTTTCGAAACATTAATATGCCACTTTCTCACTTGGAAAGTTAAATCACATATATCGAAAAATCAGCATGGTTTCATTAAAAATAGGTCTACAATGTCATACTTAGCAGTTTTTGTAAATGACATTTCGAATTCATTGGATAATAATACACAAGTGGACTGTATTTATACTGATCTGGCAAAAGCATTTGACCTTGTTGATCATAAGGTTCTGATGAGTAAACTTTTTAACTATGAGTTTAATGGATATTTGCTTAAACTTTAGATACCTTCGTAACAGCCTGTGAATGTCCCACTGCTGGGCTAAAGGCCTCCTCTCCCTTTTTGAAGAGAAGGTTTGGAGCTTATTCCACCACGCTGCTCCAATGCGGGTTGGTGGAATACACATGTGGCAGAATTTCAGTGAAATTAGACACATGCAGGTTTCCTCACGATGTTTTCCTTCACCGTAAAGCACGAGATGAATTATTATCCCAAATTAAGCACAGGAAAATTCAGTGGTGCTTGCCCGGGTTTGAACCCACGATCATCGGCGTTCTTACCACTAGGCCATCTCGGCTTCAAAATAGAGAAATAAATGTTGTTATGGGGGGATTTGAGTCAGAGAAATTTTTGGCAACATCTGGAGTTCCACAGGGCTCTAGCTTGGGTCCTGTATTGTTTGTTGTTAGTAGGGTTTATTAAAAGAAACACAAAAAAAAATTAAGAAATCAAACTCAATGGTTACTTTGTATAATTCATTCGTAAGAAGTAAGTTAGAATACTGCTCTGTTGCATGGAATCCGTTTTATGAAATTCATAAGGACAGGTTGGAAAGAGTACAGAAAAAGTTTTTAAAATTTTTATCTTATAAAGACAAGAATAAAAATTATTTGAAAAAATACTCTGATATGTTAAAACATTACAACATGAGTACACTTGCAAGTTGCAGAGATGTGATGATTCTCAGTGAAATAAAATTAGTCGTACCTAAACAGAGTTCAAGATTTGTGAACATACCGACTTTTAAATGTCGGTTTTCACTAACAAATATAGGCATAACAGCGCCTTTAAACAGGGCCCTTAAAACGTATAATAATGTTTATAAAGAGGGGGATGTAGATTTGTTTGGTGATGGGCATACAAATTTAATATAAAAGAATATTTTGACGGATTGCATATTTAAATTTTAATGTCAAAGTACTACCACGATTGGTTCGTTAATTAACTCTTTTTGTTTTTATTTATTATTATTTTTTTCTTTATTTTTGCGTTTTTGTGTATAATTTTTTTATCATAATATGTCAGTATAATTATTTTTTATATATATATATATTTATTTATTTATTTATAAATAATGTGTATCATCTATTCAATACCTAAACACTCAACAAAAATATAATGTACTACACGAAATACTAACAACAAAATCAGAGAATAACAAGGGCGAACCGAACGAGAAGAAAAACTTGTCTCATAAAACTAATGAACTTCTAGAAAAAAGGTTGAATTTGATTAATATTACAAACAAAACAAAAAGTATTAGGGAAGAAATAAGCAAAGTAAGTAAAGAAATAAAAACACAAATTAAGAAAGACAGAGAACGCCTTAGACGTGTGGTTTTTGAGAAACATATCATCAAGACTGGAGGCATCAAGAGAGCTGTTAAGCTGTTAAAGGATAAGACAAACTGGATACCCAAAATGAAAGACCAATATTCTATGGATAAGACTAAAAGACCAGATATATTGTCAATAGCTACTAAATTCTACGAAGACTTATATTCTAGGAAAAATAACCTAGACGAAACCGATCTAACTAGTAGCGACGGTGTGCCACCTATCCTAGAAGAAGAAATAATCAAAGCCATTGAAACACAGAAAACAGACAAAGCCCCTGGACCCGACCACATCAGCAATGAACTACTAATCAACTGTAAGAAAGTTGTTGCACCTATACTAAAAGTTATTTATAACGACATACTACAAACCGAAACAATACCATCTCAGTGGAAGAATTCCACAATAATACTTCTCCATAAAAAGGGTGATATTAGTCAAATAAATAACTGTAGACCTATCAGCCTAATATCCAATATATACAAAGTATTTGCAAAGGTTGTTCTCCGCCGAATAACTAGAACTCTAGACGAGAACCAACCTAGAGAACAAGCCGGATTTAGGGCGGGGTTCTCAACACTAGACCACATACACGTTGTAAGGCAAGTCTTTGAAAATAATAGAGAATATAATGTACCATTCTATTGTTGCTTCATAGATTACAACAAGGCTTTCGATTCAATTGAACATGAAAGCATCTGGTTAAGCCTAAAAAACCAAGGAGTTGAATATAAATACATAAGAATTTTGAAAAATATATACGCAAACAGTACAGCTAAAATAAAGTTAGAAAAACAGGGAAAAGAAATAAAAATTAACAGAGGCGTACGCCAAGGAGACCCCCTATCTCCCAAATTATTTACTGCGGTTTTAGAAAACGTCTTTCGTAAAGTTAAATGGGACCACTATGGGTTAAACATAAATGGAGAACAGCTTACCCACCTACGATTTGCTGACGATATAATTATATTCGCTGTATCAAGTGCCCATCTCCAAAATATGCTAACGGACCTGGATATAGAAAGCCGCAGAGTTGGTTTAACTATGAATACCTTTAAAACCAAAGTATTGACAAACGCGACCGAAGACCCTATTGTATTAAATGGTGAACCCATCGAATATGTAAAAGAGTACACTTACTTAGGCCAACTCATCTCATCAACTAATTCAATGTCAAAAGAAATAGACACAAGAATAGGTAACGCATGGAAAAGTTATTGGAGACTAAAAGAAGTTATGAAAAATAAAGAAACTAAGATGTTTGTTAAGAAGAAGCTATATAATACCTGTGTGCTGCCAGTACTCACTTATGGCTGTCAAACTTGGGCACTCACCAAAGCGCAAAATGAAAAAATTAAGACATGCTAAACAGCTATGGAGAGGAGCATGTTGAATGTCAGGAAAAGTGACAGAATACAAAACAGAACCATTAGAAAGCGCACGAAAGTAGACGACGTAATTACTAGAATTCGGAAACTCAAGTGGAAATGGGCAGGTCATATAATAAGAGGTACTGAGAAATGGAACAAAACTTTGGTTTTCTGGTATCCCAGAAACGCTAAAAGGAAACGCGGAAGACCGTTTCGAAGGTGGGAAGATGAAATAAAAGCAACAGCTGGGAATACATGGACTAGGACCGCACTAAATAAAATAGAATGGAAAGGAATGGAGGAGGCCTTTGCCAAATTTGGCTAACAGACTAAGTTGTCGATGTCAAGTCACTAGAGTGATAATTTAAGCAATGTAAAATGTAGCAAAATGTGTCTGAATAAAGGCTTATTTATTTATTTATTTATTTATTTAATAATGTGTATATATAAGTATATTATTTCTATATTTTCCCTTAATTTATTTGTATACGTGCTGTTTACGCGATATCTTTAAAAAATTACGTTGGAGTGAACGAAGCTGAAAATGTGAAATTGCATGAGTTAGTCTATAATTGCGATGTATAGTGTTAATAAGTGTCATTATTTGGATTTGTTATTTTATGGGATAGACATGTAAACACATTGTACATTGTGTTGGCTACCTATAAAAATAAATAAGCAAATAAATAAATAAAAACTACGTATATACGTATTGTGTGTTATTTATGACTGCCTTGTTGGTCTAGTGGCTTGATGTATGCCCGGCAGAAGTCAGACCCGGAGGTCCTGGTTTTAATTCCTAGGTGGGGCAAATAAAAAGTAATTGGGTTTTTCAATCAGAAAATTCTCAGTAGCATCCCGGAGTCTGGAAGGTGGAAGTGTGTACACTTCCGTGCCTCAGAACGCACGTAAAGCCGTTGGTTCTGCGCCTGAACTCTTTCCGGTCATGTTGGATTTTTTTTTTTTTATATATTTGCCGGGTGGGCAAATGACTCTACTCCACCTGATGTTAAGTGGTAGTAGAGTCCAAACGCGAGGACGGCCAGTACAGTCGGGAAGAAGATTCTGCACTAGCCGCCCTCGCCTTGCCGGCCCGCAAGATGCCTCTTCACGCCTCGTAAAGAGACGTGAAGCGAGCGACGTATTGCCACGATAGGGATGGGCAAAGTGTGGAGGCGTGTTTCCCCCGGCATTGGTTCAGCAGCCGTCTCCACTGGACCAACACCCATCGCGGCAATGCTCGCTCGGGCACTGGCTGTACGCTGGCTGACCTCGAAACGCGGCTGCAAGCCACTTCACGAGATTTTCACCATGCGTACGGTGGTAACAAGCCAGGCGGATGTTTATCATCCTACCACCAGATGATATCCCTTAGTCGCCTCTTACGACACCCATGGGAAAGGGGCAGTGAAATGTATTCTTTCTCCGTCACTGCACGGATAGATTGCCGTCTCATCGAATTATGAGAATTAGGGAATAGAGAGTGCACCTATGTTTGCGCACACACTTGTGCACCATATTATATCCTGCGCAGTTGGCTAATCTCCCTTGAGATTGGCCACCGTGGCCAAAATCGGTCTGGAGGATCTTATTACCGGTGCCGACAGAACGCGTACGGCGTGCTGTGCGCGAAGGGCTACTGCGTGGGCGTGTGGCGCGCGGCGGACGGGCGCGCGCTGTGCCTGTGGGACGCGCACGCCGTGGGCCCGACCGGCGTCAGCGCGCCCGGCGGCTCGGCCGCGCTCGTGCTGTTCGCCACGCCCGCCCAGCTCGCGGATACCTTCGCCGCCAGCCTCGAGCGCCTCGCCCGCCCGGGCCCCAACAGGTCAGTCGGCTCTCGTGTTCGGTTTATTACACGATCTCGATATTTAATGCTTAACAAAATGTCGTGCGTGAGTAAAAACACGCGTGTATGATGTGCTGCTCATACTTTCTGAAATTTTAGTAAAACCTAGATAAAACCATCGTGACAGAGTAATGTCACATGAATCGCACCTCGAGCAAAGGCTTTGTAACTTCGATTTTGCTTAACATGAAAAACTGATTACATTTATTTATAGTTTTAATTGAATTACCAGATATTCGATATCATCGGTGAAGGTATTCTGGGAGCTGGCCAAGACACCCGGAGCCGTCACTCAACAGGGGGCCGTGCCTGATGAGGGTTACGAGTGGAAGGTATTATAAAGAACTTGCAAACGACGAATGAGTCACCCGATGGCAAGTGGTCACCATCGTCCATAGACGTTGGCGATCTAAAAAATATTCATCATCCCGTACATCACCAATTCGTCACTACATGGCACTGAAATATGTAACTTAAACTTAGGTGTTAAATTGCTTGTTTCATGCAATTACACGATAGTTATAAAGATTTTAAAGTAAATTGATGGTATCTTAAAATATATATGAAATAATTATATTTCATCTAATGATCGCGATTCTCTGTCGAATAGGTTTTGACTGCGTACGTAGAGACGGCTCGAGGTCGTACGATACTTCGGGGGACGCGACCCCCAGACCTAGTGAAGTGAGTGAATGCCTTGATCTTTTATTTTTCATTTAAAATGGGAAGGTATCCTGGAAAATACGCAGATCATCATCAAGGTCCCCACGCCCCATTGACATTGGCACTGTACGAAATATCAACCTTACATCGCTGAGGCGCCACTAGCATTGGGAACTGAAATGTTGTGGTCATTGACCCTGCGATTATACTGGGTTACTCACCCTTCAAACTGTAACACAACAGTACTAAGTATTGCTATTTGGCAATAGAATATGTAATGTGTGTCCTATTTATTTAAAAAATTTTTGACCACCACAATGTAGTTGAAACAAAAGGCCTGAAGGCATTCCCTGCCAGTCGACCTTTAGCTAAGCAGAAATACGTGACGTCATACCAGCAAGTAAAATGAGCAATAACATTATCAAATTTCACGGCGCGATTTACTGTTGTTAATAAATCGATTAAATACTGCAACGACTATTACCGTTAATACCAGATTTACTCGGGACGCAATCCTCCAATCATCTTGTGGGGCGATTGTGGGTGTCTGCATGTCGCACGTGAGGAGACCTCACCTCTGGACCAGGAACACAGTCGACGAGGTCATGGTCGTGGCCGGACAGCTGTTCTCTGCCTCGTTGTGTGCCCTGGGCTATGAGTTTAGGCCCGGTGAAGATTTATTGTCACCGCTACAGGCGAGTTTTGTTTGAGATTTTTACGATGACAAATATTACATATTTTAACGAACGTTCTACTGAAGTATCCATGTACATTTTACTTGTGTGTGTGTGTGTGTGTGTGTGTGTGTAAATGACGAAATACTCTGTATTGTAATTAAATAACACAATAAGATTGATCATATTGATAGAACCAGAGATATAATCACTGTATAAACACGAGACACAAGGGGGGGGTAAGCTTTTAACACCAACTTTCCGACTCAACGAAGTTAATAAATCCGTTCTGGGGTGTGTAACTCTAATTTTAGTTTAACGAATTAATAAATTTAAATAGTTCAATAAAAGTCTTAATACCTACGTCATCCTGGGACATTATTCACACACGGCCGGCCATCTGATCCCAAACTAAGCAGAGCTTGTACTATGGAAGCCAGACGACTGATACACTACATATACTACTTTTATTGTGTAAATACATACTTATATAGATAATTACACCCAGACTCAGGACAAACAGACATGTTCATGCACACAAATGTCTGTCACGGCACCGTCATTTCAGTCAACACAAAATTATATAATAGATGATTAAAAAACATTGTGTTTGTACTTGCTGACCTTCAGGCGGAATATATGTATATAAGTTTAATTGTATTTGATTGACGTAACTTTGTATTTGAAATGTTGCAAAATAGTAGTATGTTTCTTGACGGTTCTTGGTAGAATCTGCATTCCGAACATTTTGTTTGATATAATTTTGAGAATGACGATTCAAGTGAGCACGTGAAAGCTTGATTTGATTTGAAATGTTTCAAAAACGTATACGATTTTATATTCATTTTGCATATTATGCATTTTATTTATTTAAGTTAACAAGCGCGATGTTTCCGTTTTAGGTCTTGAAACGTTTCATCTTAGGTGTCAACTACGTTCGTTACGACTTACAGCTGGTGTATTCTGGTAAACTCGAGCAGAGGGAGCCCACTGAGATGACTCTCAGGTAATCTTTATCCATTTGTAATCATTATCAATCGTTTGTAAAAGGTGATCTAGTCGATATACTTAAACGAATATAATAGCCAAATTAGTCGGCTTATGTGTCGGTTTAATGTTAGATTCTTGGACGTAAAACTGTCTACCTGAACTAGAAAATAAATTACAAATGTTTTAAATATATAAACAGGAATAGGAGCTTTTTACGCCGAACTAATATCTAAATTAAACTAGGGAAGAGCTTTTCACTTTTCACACTATAATTTTTTTTTGTATATTCAGTAGCGAATCTAGACAGCACGATTTCGGAAAGTGACAGATTTTATTACTGCCATCTATCGCTACCGAGTGCACATGCCATTATACATGCCACCCACCAAGGATATTATTACAAATAATGTCCTTTACAAACCGCCCACCATGATACATGTGAGCTAAATGTAACAAAATATGACAAGTATAATAATGGCCTTATAGTCTAATCTTACTTTATATTTATTTATTACACTTAGTTACATACCTGTACTATTTTACAACTATATTATTTTTATTACTTCTATGGCTTTTAACATTTATGTCAGTTTCTCCACACTTAGTTTTTGTACGTAACAAACTATGATGTCTACGTTTACCAATTTTACACCTCGCTGAATTACGACAATATTTGGCAATGTGATTTTGAGCTAAACAATTAAAACATAATTTATTACTTTCTAGGAATTTACGAAACGTATCTACATTTTGTTTTACAAAACTGCTTACATTTTCCCAGTTTATGATATTCAATACAATACAGAGATGAAATAGTAGTAATATGCATTGCTTTAGGCTCAATAATAGATTTATTGTTTACATATCTTAAGTTAGGTTCTAAAAATTCAAATGCTCCAAAACGACTCGTCAAGAATTGTTTAAACTGTTCAAATGATGACAATTCTTCTGTGTCAACACTACCAGTTACATTCATTTCCCACGCTTTTCTACTTTCAATATCCAATTTCAAAAAGAGAATATGAACAACTATCCCACGAACTAATATCTATACCTAAGTTAGTCAATGCAGTTAAGCAATCTGTAGAAGTGTCTAGCAATTCCCTTAATGCGCTAGCTGATTCCGCTTGTATGTTCTTTTGATTTAATATTTTACTAAGGATACAATTTGACAAATATTTCTTATTATTGTATCGCGATTCAAGCTGTGACCAACATCTATCATGATTAATCTCAGATATCGGAACGTGTCTAAGTAATTACTCAGCCTCGCCAGTGAGACAGCTTTTGAGGTAGTGTAATTTCTGAACTTTATCTAAAGAATCGTTTTTATCTACCAACGACAAAAATAAATCCCGATAAGTCGGCCACTCTTTACATACCTATATATACCTGAAAACGTAGGTATCTATTTATTCTAGGTAACTACATTATTTCCATTATTAATCGACTCAGAAGTATTTGACGTATTAAACCTTTCAGCTTCATACTTTAACAAATCAAATTTTAATTGACATTTCATATCTATATATAAATTTTCAGCATTATCATAAATTTTATTTGTTACATACAAAGTTGAATCTACATCTATGTCATCATAATCTTTTATGATATCAGTATGTGTTGAAGTAAATTGTGACCACAAAGCTTCGAAATGTTTTAACATTACTTCCACATACTGTTGAGTACTCTTGTCCTTAGGAATATTTATTAATAATTATTTTGAGCATTTAATAGTCTTTTATAAACATCTGTTTGAACTCTAATAAGCGATGCTAACGACATTTTTTACAACAAAATTGACAAGAAGAGTTACACAAACTTCAAACCGATTACAAATAAATATTCCGATTGAAATTAAAACACAATGGTCTTTAAACATACACAATAATACAAGTCAGTTTTTTAGACAAGTTACTTTTAAAACATTACAAGTCCCATAAAATAATTCGGAAAATTTTCTACAGTAGTCTAAATTTTCTACAGAAGTCTTTTTTACAATAACATTTATGTGAAATCGGGCATGAGACGGGGACGTCTCAACAGTTTTGCATTATTATTTAACAAGTCTAAACTATAAATTTTTTTTATCTATCCCTCTTTTTTTTCTCTACCAAGTAATCTTTTTATATTAACATAATGTTCAAATTTTTATTTATTCACTTTTACAATTACTTCCTTTCAAATGTTATTTAGATAATAGTTTACTCACGGTTTTCCAGTATCACTCATTATAACACTTTTTTTCCATTTTGTAAATAAGTTTCTTCTAGCCACTGAATATAGCTTCTTAAAGCGGCTGCAATTTTTGATTTGCTTTGTTGTCGTCCTGCTGACTTGACAACTTTTCCTTTATAACATCAACTCTTGATTATCTGTGTCTGCTTCACAACGATGACCAAAATATCGGTAGGACTGGAGAGGTGCCCGTATTTGACAAGAGGGCACCTCTGCTAGTATCTTCTTTTTCACTAGTATCCGGCTCGAAGGACCAATATTTTACGCCGAACTAATATCGGGGGATCAAACGGTAAATGAAACTAGGGAAGAGCTTTCCACACTATAATTTATTTTGTCTGATCAATTAAACACAATCACTTTTACATTATGTATATTCATGCCATTATACAGGAGCAGATTTGTATATAATATAAATAAAAAAGTTAACCACCTTATAGTTAGTGCAGAAGTAGTAGTAAGTTAAAGCCTGTGAATGTCCCAATGCTGGGCTAAGGCCTCCTCTCCCTTTTGAGGAGAAGCTTAATTCACCACGCTGCTCCAATGCGGGTTGGAGTTGGTTTCCCTTCACCGGGCGCTGCGCAGGTGCGCGCTGGAGCGCTTCTTCGAGCGGCAGTCGCACGGCGTGCTGTGGGCGCGCGGGCGCGCGGCGGCGCTGTGGCGCGTGGCAGGCGCGCCGCGCTACTACCTGCTGGAGCCGCACGCCTGCGGGCCCACCGGCCTGCACGCCGACGCCATGGTGGGCCCTTCTAATTAGCATCCCTTTAGTTTAATATGAAGATAGAGAAATAAATGTAACTATAGTATTGGTAAGGTACAGTATAACCGAAAAATAGCCCCAACATCGTTATCGTCATAAATAAATGATTGACTTAGATTGACCGATTGTCACGGACACATTTCATTTGCTAGTTTAATTTTTATTAATTGCGATTCTGATAATTTTTTTCGACAGATATTTATCTTATATTGATATTTGTTTTACAAAGTTTAAAATATATTATAATAGTTTACTAATCTGTAGGACGATGGCGCCGCTTGCGTTTTGACGTTCACGTCACCAAAGATGATGGCGTTTGCGTGAGTAAAAGCGCATTTGTTTAATTTTTATTTTCGTAATAGAAGGCTAACGAGCAAAAGAGCCACCGCCAGTTACGGGATCTGAGATATACCTTGAAGGGTCCGGGAGTAATTACAAGCTACATTGTACGTAACTACAAACTACATTGACTCACTAACCCTTCAAACCGAAATAACGTCAAACCGATAGTATAGCAAGTAATCTTGACTGCAAAGTTGGTTAGCCCAAGTGATTAAGCCAAGCCCGAGGTTCTGGTTGAAGCAACGGATTAGACCAATAAAAAGTAAATATGTTTTTATTACGAAAAATTCTTAGTCGCAGCCCGAAGATTTATTATTAATTTTTTTATTGGAATTAATGCTAATTAATATGGCGGGAGTGTTGCCTAAGAATGCATGAAGCTTTACGTCTGTGCCTTAATTATTTCATCACTCGTGTCGAATTGAGTGTTCGAATTGAATCGGGTAATAAGGGTGTGGTAAGCTGAGCACGGTGAGTCTATAGGCGGTGGTGACCACTTAAAATCACGTAACCCCTTTGCTAGTCTGTATACCTATTTGAAATAACAGTTATAAAATCATAAATAAATAATAAAAAATACTCACCACGATTATATACATATATAAAAAAAGGAATACAGAGTGCACCTGTGCTTTGCACACACACACTTGAGAATAATAATAACTCCATTGGCTCCATTCTCTCTCAATAATTTGTGTATGTATACATAATAGGTATCTCCAGAATGTACCGGTGGCGGAACGAACGAAATACGATTTTCAATTATACGCGATGGCGGTAACGATTCAGCCGATCAAGAAATTGGGTGGAGTCGATCCGCCGCTAGTCCGAGCACCGCCTGGAGTCAAACTTGTACCGGCGACGAGTAAGGTAACGTGAAATAGTGGTAAATGGAGTGCGATTTTCGGATGGTACTGTTCGTTAAGGCATTCCGTGGGTCCTCGTTGAAAAGAGCTACTATTAGACTTAGCAAGGTACCACCGATTCAGTATGTGAACCGGAACTTTGAAATGTATTTATATAATAAAGATGAAATAATCGAGTGAATTGTGAATTAATCATATAATATTTTAAAGAACTTCTTGATGCTAGCAAGCTTTGTGCAAACCCGTTTAGCAAAACAGAGCAAACGGTATAGTAAATTTTTTTTTATATCTAGGTTTTAAAGCTATGAATTGACAAATGTTTGGTTATTATACGAGTATAATAAAATTCCGATAAAAGCCGATATGACCCAGTGGTTAGAACGCGTGAATCTTAATGATAGTGGGTGGTGGATGAAACCCGGGCAATGTGCTTAATTTGTGCTTTTAATTCATCTCGTGCTTGACGGTGAAAGAAAACATCGTGAGTAAGCCTACATGTGTCTAATTTCATTAAAATTATGCCACATGTATATTCTACCAACCCGCATTGGAGCAGCGTGGTGGAATAAGCTCTAAACCTTCTCCTCAAAACGAGAGGAGGCCTTAGCCCAGCAGTGGGACATTAACAGGCTGTTACTGTTACTAATAAAATTTAATAAATTGGAATATAAGATTTGTAACTTGAAAAAGTATCTCATTCATAATAATATTTATTACTAGTATTATGTAAGTAAAATTTGTAGATTGGTATCGATGGAAGTAAACGTCGCGCCTCCGAGGGCGATAGGAAGCACCCCCCGGGGAGCGCCACCTGCGTCGACGCGCAGCGAGCCGCCGAGAAGATGGACAAGGAGGAGGGGAAGTTGAAAGGTTAGATGACGCTGATGATAAACGAAAAAAATCTTAGAATATTATGTAATGTTGATTTACTGTCAATATAAATGGTTTTTTTTTTCTTTTATATTTTATATAATAAAAGAACAGGCAGCCATAGGGACTGCCGATAGAAGGGAAAACTTGAAACTGTTTAATATATTTGTCCAATTTCCACAGCTATTAGCACTGCACTATTTAGCTATTATATATTATATAGGTATTTAATTATCAAAATACACAGTATGTCGCGAACTCGGTACAAAATAATAATACAGCTTACTTTAAACTTTCACTGAAATTCTGCCACTTGTGTATTTCACCAACACGCATTGGAGACTTCTCTTCAAAAAAGGAGAAGATGCCTTAGCCCAGCACTGGGATGTTCAAAGGCTGTTACTGTTTGAAGAAGTGATTGTAAATTTAAAAAAATGTATATTTACAATTTTAGAATTGGTCTTTAATGAAGCGATATTACATATATGCTTATCAACTTACTATCTTAACAAAAGCGTGCAAATATTGTTAGTATTACGTGGGAATGTGTAATTGCTCTATTACTACACTCAGGCGTAGATACCTACGTCTTGTCGACACAAGATCAAATCGTTTTGTTTTTTTTTTTGTTATTAGAAATTACTATTCTTACTTTGTGTTTAATCACATTTTGAATGTAATACTAAGTTATATTGTACCGTGTACACTTACATGTACAAGTGTGCTTGATAAAATTAATGCTAATCGATTTAAGCATCATAAGCGACACACACGAGTTAAAATGACCTCTGTCAGGTTATGAATGAATCGTAAGAGCGTCACGGTAGTATGAGCAAGCGATCCCGTGGCGCTCCTCGTTAAGACGGAAAGGATACCTCTGGTTTTTTAGTGGGGATTCTGATGTTTGGGGCGCACCCGGCGCCTTGGACGCCGGCGAGCCCCACTTACCCCCCCCCCCTAAAGTTCCCGTGGAGAAAACGCGTAGTGAGGTATTCCAGCGTCAAAAAAAAAGCTAGGAATTAATGTGATATCATAATTGTATGAAGGCGTACATTGTTACGTATATTATAAATATTTATATAACACTCGAGTTTTGTTGAAGATTACATTTCTACAAAAGACAGGTAACTCTGTCGCAACGAGATCGATAATCATAATGGTAGTGTGATCGTCGATCGTAGCATTTTTTTTAATCTATTTTATTAAGGTTTTTTTATACTTATGGCATGTCAAACGCATTGTATCTCAAGCTAACTTACATATAAAATTATCTTATAGGTTTTATAATTAGGCTATTGATAAACATACATCATGTAATATATAAAATAACAACATAGTATTTGGCGCCTTATTGCCAGCGTGACACACGTCTCATAAAATATTTCAAGGTCAACGGAACACCAGCGGGTGGTTGGTACTCAATGACGGCACGCAGTTCCTGTCGGCGCAGCATTCGATGTCCTGTCGAAAGTTCCCGTACGCTTCGAGAGGGAATCAGGTAAGATTAAATTTTCTCTCATAAGTTATTACAGCTAGAACTCTACAACGAAATCATATATATCTTTCATCGTAACGCAACGCAACGTTCGTAAGAAACGTTTTCGTTTGACCGTTTTTTCTCCTACTCACTTTGCAAATCCCACTACCACGTAAAAGTCTCTTCATTCTTCAGGTTAATATATAGCCTATGACACTCACAAATGATGTGGATCTCTATTGGTAAAAGAATTTTCAAAATCGGTTCAGTAGATCCAGAGATTACCCCCTACAACCTCACAAACTTTACCTCTTTATAATATTATCCGATATTAATTGCATATTATGTTTCCAAATATATATATCTAAGAAAAATCTCTGTAAATATTTCACGAATTTGTAGTCGTCGGATATATATCTTGTCGTCTTCTGTTATTATTTAGAATACGCTGAAATCTTACATTAATGTCACTTTGATAAATTACATATTATCTTTCAAATATATATAGGCGTATCAGTAGAGGCATTAGGTAAATCTACTTCCATTAGGTAAATCCATCTTATGTTATAATTAAAAACCAAATAATGATACAAACGTAATTAAAATCAACGGCGATCCGTCGATGTTGCCCCACCACGATATACGGCTGTCCGTTTGACGTTCCGCCAGAGTGAGATAGCAACTAAAGTCTGCTATCACTCTCGTCTCAAATTTAATGACAGCACCACAGTCTCGCCGACATATATATATGTATATACACCATCTTAGTAAAGAAACAAAAAAACAATTGTATTAATTATTATTACTACAACGATGACCAAAATATTTTCAGTTTTGGATAGGAAATGTTCTTACGATGTGTTATTTACCTTTCATGACTCGTTTATTTTAATTCGAACCATAACTAGATGTAGAATTTGTTTATCTGAATTGTACACTTTACTTTTCATTGAATGCTTTTTATCTTCATCATCCAGCATCATTTCTATGGCAGCTTCTTGCTTGCCATAATAATGTTTGTCTACGAAATTTCCTTAAAGGCTCTAGCGTGCTCGGTAATGGCTGTCGCGATGTCCCGTGTCGAGGATGTCTGCCGCTGGTGCTCGTCAACTCTGGATCAGATACTGGAGAGCGGAGATCAGCTCTACCAGGACAGTTACTTACACTTCCGACCATCTGGAAAGATACTTGCCATCGAACAGGTATAAAACATTACTTTCCGCCATCTTGGTTATCAATATTAAATCAATTTCTGTTGAATCGTCGAAACTGGTTCGTTCAAATTTGTTTTCGACTTTTTGTCGAACAAGAAACATAAATCAAACCATGTAAGCTCGCTCTTATTAAATAATTTTATAAAATGAAAGCAGTTTCACATAACAACATGTGTAGTTGATGAGTAAGGAAAAAAGTAATCAGTTCTTCAGAATTAGAAGATGGAAGGATTTGAAAAAAAAATACATTTTAAAACATAAAAACTAATCGGTCCAAATTGAGTTTTCATATCTGTATAAGAATGTTTTTATATATTTGGATTGTATTAGTTACGATATCTGACATGCGAATCACGATTTATGATGTGAAAATTCTATCCAGCTTTTAGACAACTAGAATCTCGTTAGCCTTGACTACCGGAATAGCACCATAATTTCTACATAGGGATAAATTAAATTTCCATAGCGGAACGTATTGCAGTTGTCCATTGCTATCATAAATTATTTACGAATGCACCGACTAAAAGCCGGTATTTCTCAGGTTTTGCGAAAATTCTATACGCCTGGCAACTGCGTGTGTCGCGTCGTCGTGTACCAGCCGAGACAGAAGGGGATCGTCGATAATGATCTCGAGCAGATGGTAATGTTGCCATCTTGTTTAATTAAATTTAATCATACTAATATTTTAAATATCCCTACTAATATTATAAATACTATACATACTATACTGGTGGTAGGGCTTTGTGCAAGCTCGTCTGATCATCAGATATTCTACCGCAAAACAGCAGTACTTGGTATTATTGTGTTCCGGTTTGAAGTGGCCCATACGCTCGTCCGCCTTCTAATTCTATAAAAAAAAATATGAGAAAATGAGTCTGTTTGTTGTTCTGTCACGTATTTTCTACTCAACTTTGATCATGGGATTTTGTATATACAGTGTAAAGGTACATGAAACGATAAACCTAACAGCTGTGACGTCAGACGTGTGACGTAAGTCAGTGTGACGTAAGGTAAGTGTCTGTTTGTTAAGCCAAGACGGCTGAAGTGCTGAACCGATATTAATGAAATTAACGCTTTTGTCAAAAGCGTATAGGAGGCGTGATATATTGAATCTAAATGAAAATGAAAACTATGTCTTTTTTGTTTTGTAATCGTACATATGTACGGAAAGATGACATTAAGTTAAATATTTTCAAAAATATTTAAGTAAGTGCTGCAACTATACAATATGATGTATGTTGTTTTTAAATAAATGTTTTATATATATAACGACCTACCACCCATCAAACCAATATTCGCTCATCCCTCTTCCCACCTATTTCATACTACTATTTATTATTTATAATAATATCCTGGGGCTCTATCCACACACTGCCATCTGATCCCAAACTAAGCAGAGCTTGAACTATGGAAACCAGACAACTGATATACTACATACACAACTTTTATTTTGTAAATACAAACTTATATAGATAATTACACCCAGACTCGGGACAAACAGACATGTTCATGCACAGAAATGTCTTTACTGGGTGGGAATCGAACCCACAACGAGAGAGATAATTGTGGAATCGGTTCCATCCGTGTGCACTTGAGTTTTTCACTAGTTTTTTTTTCACGTGGTGGAAACCTTCAGAAGGGTACCCGGATCCCATGGGGGGGGGGACTGGGTATTCTTAACCACTAAAACCACTCTGATGGCCGTCCTCGGTACGGATCGGAGAGGCTGCGGGATCGTGTTGATATAACGCATCCGTGGCCTCTCGCATGCTGTGCTCCGCTCGTGGCTCGACGGAGCCCCCCTCAGGGGAATAACAAGCTACTTAATCTAACTTAACTAAGACAAAATGCGATAAACAGTTTATCAATCAATACTCATACAATTAGTGTCAATAGCGCTATAATGTAATGGTTTGCTCTTGGTATAAATGAATACGGAGTACATCTAGGGACTATACTCGGACCACTTTTATTTCTTTTATATATTAATATCGATCTGACGTAAGTTCTTAGAAAATTTATATTGTTAAACAACGATGACATTGCATTTATATTAACTATAAATTATACTGATACGTGTATGAATAATAAAGTAATTTTACAATACAATGGCTCGACAAAATTAATTTGACTGTTAATATAATAAACAAATTTTATGATTTTTTTTTTCAAAACTATTCAATAATATACAAATTAAATCGTACCTTTTTATTATTGTATAATATAATGTATATATTTATGAACATTATACAAGAACATTAGTATTTTATTTTCCGGGTCACCGGTAGTTTTTATTTTGACATTCACAAGAATAAATCGTTTTGAAATTCAATTAAAAAAAACAAAAACTAATAATAAGTTCCCAAGATATATGAACAAAGAAAAAATCTTGCCTTCCCGAGTCGGTAGTAGATTTTTTGACTATAAATAAGTGCTTTTACGTACATTTAGTAAAGACCATAACATTGGAAAAAAGTTACAAGAAATATTGACAAGTTCGTTATTGCAATATAAAATCGAAGTCTGGTTTATATTTGAACTGGCTACCCGACCCGGCATCGCACGGGTAGAATAAGATATAGAGATATATAGATCGATTGTTTCATTGGTGAAAACCGTATGAAAATCTGTTGTGTAGTTAATTGCGTTTACACGGATAGACAGACGCGGCTCAAAAATTTTACTATATTATATATGTATATAGCGATGTAGTAATAGTTAAAATTGCAGTGCTATAATCATTGATGTATATTTTGTAGTTTTAAAACAAATCAAGGAAATACTTTAAAAGAAATTCAAGGCGATCCTTAACCTTTAACCTGCATTCATTGTAGATGAATTAAAATTTTGATTTTAATAACTAGATGTGTGTGTACCCGCGGTTTCACTCGCTTATATATAGAGCAGACTTATCATATTTCAGTATATACAACATCTTTAGTTTTGTTTTCGTGGGTTTTTGCCGCACCCGGATCTAGATAGGGTAACATACAATTGGAGTCATACATGAGAAAAACATCATTCCCTTAAATCTATTCCGACATACTCGAATGTCTTTCCCTGTGCTCCATTTATTGTGGACATCGTCAGAGTTGAAGGTGCCGGCTGGAACCGTTGCTGGGTTTTGTCAGCTATTTTGAACTTATATCGTTATAGTTTGCTTAGTTCCGTAACGTGTGGGTTTGTCAATGAAAGAGATTTTTTATCCAGATGATGCAGTTCTTCCGCGAGGAGAGATCTGGTGTTCTCGTTGCTGGTAAAGGTGATTTTGCCGTAGCACTCTTTAGGACGCCGCGAGGTGAGTGGAAATGTCAATTGGAATAGTTTATTAACTTCTCTTGGAAGTCCATGATCGTGTTAATTATGTATGTATGTATGTGTGTAAAAATATGTTGATCAATTCATATATTTCGATATTTGTATATAAACAACGTTATATTTCTTATGACTCGCCTATATAGTTAAGCAATGTTTGTGTGTTTGTTTCGATTTTTACATTATTTATGTAAGACTTTTTTACTGGTGGTAGGGCTTTGTGCAAGCTCGTCTGGGTAAGTGCCACCCTCTCATCAGATAATCTACCGCAAATAGCAGTACTTGGTATTGTTTTGTTCCGGTTTGAAGGGTGAATGAGCCAGTGTAATTACAGGCACAAGGGATATAACATCTTAGTTCCCACGGTTGGTGGCGCATTGGCGATGTTAGCGATGCTTAACATTTCTTATAGTGCCAATGTTGGTGACCACTTACCATCAGGTGGCCCATATGCTCGTCCGCTTACCTATACTATGAAAAAAAAGACAAGATCGATTTTATATAATAAAGATTTAGGTAAGAACATCGGAATTTTTACCGAAGATTAAGATTATTTCATGTGTATCACAAATTTGCAGTGGAGAGAAGTATTGAAATAAGCTGTGGTACATCTAGAGGGTATATCTTTTAACTTTGTTCCTAAGCGAATTACCCGATTTTATTATTTTTTATTTATTTAACAAATAATAATAATAATAATGTCCTCCAGACCGATTTCGGCCATGACGGCCAATCTCAAGAGAGATTTGCTAACTGTGCAGAAGATATTATAGTGCACAAGTGTGAGCGCAAACACGGGTGCACTCTCTATTCCCTAATATTCATAATCCGATGGGACGGCAGTCCAACACGAGTTTAGGCACAGGACCAACGACATTACGTGCTTTCCGAGGCACCGGAGCGAATACATTTCCAACTTCCAGTCTGGGCTGCTACTGAGAATTTTCTGACAGAAAAACCCAATAACTTTTTTTTGGGAATTGAACCCAGGGCCTGACAAAATGAAGTCAAAGGTTATCAGCAGAATGAAGTTTACAGTTATATACAGTTTCTGCTCAAGCAGACAACTTTGCTCTTCTTAATCTAAAATCGCAAAAGCTTCTTGTGAGACGACATGTTTGGTGTTTGAAGCAAGACCAGAAAGTATGTGATAAGTAGATATATTACATGTATTAAATTTATCTGAATATAATTAGGTTATTACATGTTCGACGCGGCTGATCGGGACCGTTACGGTCGCGCCGTGGCACCGCCTTGCATCGGACACGCCCGGGCTTGCTTCTCTCAATATCCTAACGTTAGTTTCAGTCTGTTCTTTTTGCGTTTCGATCTTTGAATTGGCAAACATAAATGTTATCTATGCCGGAGATATCTTGAAAGTGCAGAACATTCTTCCCGAGTGTACGGCACTGGCCGTCGTCACGTTTGGACACCACTACCACTTACCATCAGGTGGAGTGGAGTCATTTGCTTTCCCGGTTTATATAAAAAAAATATCTATTCATGGTAATATAATATAAATTATAGTAAAATATTTATTTGAATTTTGAAAATTGTTACGGCGGTTACACTCGCGAGAGTGAAAGGACAGAGTTCAGAGGAGTCTTAAGTGGTGTTTTATAGTGATACATACTTTGTATGAAAGTAATTAATAAAACATAATGTATATGGTTTTTAGTTGTCATTGCAAATTAATCCTTTACACATTCAATAAATCTAGGATACATTTTAAATTTTGTTTATTATATCGCAGGTTCCATTGTTGGTTGAGAAATTAGGCGCAAATATACCGCCGGTTTTGAAAGAATCGCACGACGACGATTCAAAAGACGTACGTAACACATGATATAGAGTTTCTAGATGTAAAACCAGATGGTCGTAGAAGTCGAGAAATGCCCAAGCTCAGATGCTGGATGCTGTGAAAAAAGATCTAAAGGGAATCGGTATGAAAAAGTAGAGTGGAGATAGCCAAAGACAGATCCAGTTGGAGAAATCTATTCGACCAGGCTATAAGGCTCGACCGCGGCTGTAATGCCTTAGATGATGATGACGATGAATTTGTTTTTATTATATTTAGGGCCACAACAATTAGGGCCCTACATACTACTAATTTCATTGTATTTAATTTAATCGCATTGTAGAAGCGTCGTGGAATAAACCGAACAATTAGAGAAGGTGTTAGCCCTGTGAGATTGACCATCTGTTACTTTTTACTTATCGCTAATTTTATTTAGTAAATAGTGTAATGTAATGTAATATGATGAAACTAATTTATTTTTATTTGGTATATAGGTAACCGTTATAGCTGATAAATCGAAAGGCGAAGTGCAGAAAGATGAAGACAAGGAGGTTGGTAGTTATGGATTTTTAGTTATTAATGAGTACGAAATTGTGTGTCACGTATCCCGAATTGAATATATTTAGACGATTCTCGATGGAGATGAGCTTATCCATCAGTAGGACCTTCATCATCATTTCCACTGTTGGAAATAGCTATCTCCTAACCACGCACAGAGCCTGTTATTAAGCTGATGTTTATTGATTACCATATTGTTAATAATATTAGTGTAATAATGACGGGCCGGTTGGCGTGGTTGGTAGATACTTGCGTTTCACGCCGAAGGTTGCGGGTTCGATTCCCACCCAGGACAGACATTTGTGTGCATGAACATGTCTGTTAGTTGTTAGTCCTAAGTCTGGGTGTAATTATCTATATAAGTATGTATTTGAAAAAGAAGAGTAGTATATGTAGTATATCAGTTGTCTAGTTTCCATAGTACAAGCTCTGCTTAGTTTGGGATCAGATGGCCGTGCGTGAATAATGTCCCAGGATAATATAATATGTAATATGTATGTATTGTCAGGAGTATATGGCGAGAAACTAATAACAGCAATTTATAACGAAAATTAGAACGGGGTATCATTTAGTTAATAGCAGATCAGACATAACTTAATTTTCTTGTGCTTAATTTGTGTTTATAATTCATCTCGTGCTTGATGGTCAATGAAAATATCGGGAGGAATCTGCATGTGTAGCGTGAAAATTTGCTACATGTTTGTGTGTGCCGCCAACTCACAATTGAGCATGTCAGTGAAATAGGTCCAACGTTCTTCTCAAAACAAAGGGGGGCTCAGATCAGAAGTTTCAAAAGCAGTTTTTTGTTAAATATATAAGTTAGCGCTTGACTGTTATCACACCTGATGGAAAGTGATGATACAGTCTAAGGTGGAGCGCGCTTGCCTAGAAGATGCCTATTCACTCTAGACTTGAAGGTACCCATATTGTTTGTTACAATATAGTGATTTACGTTGAATATTTAATTTTAGGTGAGATTTGAAGAACCGGCATCATTCACCATATACGGAATGGAGGTCACAAGTTTGAGAAGGCTCAACAAATATGAGAAATGATAACAAGGAAAAACGCAATAAACTTGCGACAGCTTGCCTGACGTTACTTATATACTATATAATGTATAGTTCTCGCTTGTTTATGTCTTGTAAAATGTCCGAATGTACAGCGACGTTCGACACGGTCACTGATTTATATCTTCCCATAGATGATTTTGTAACAACCGACGGATGTACAGATTTTGCATTATCCTTAATATTATTAATTTGGCGAAGGATAACATTTTACGTTAAATTGAAGTGTAATTTAAGTGAATACATAAATCGGTAATTATAATTGTTTTTCCTCACAAACTGTGACGTCATTATGATTTATTATATTTAAGTGTACGAATTGTAAACGAAGAAATAAATTTCAATGTTATATTTCTAACTGTAAATGTCTTGAACGTTACAAAAAGACGTTAAATTTTATTATTTTATTTATGTTTAAAATGAAGAGTGAATATTTCTTGAGTTGATTTATAAAAAAAAATATTCAAGTATGTCGCGATATACTTTTGGTGATTTTTATTTGGTCGATATTATTTGAGAGCGCCGACGAGACGTGCGCTCGCGTCGATGTCCTCAAGACGAATGGCACGGTTCATAAGTTATTACATGAATGTATAGTTTTTTAATAATATATGATATACACAAGATGTACGGTCAGAATGAAATTATATATAGACAAGATTATGTTTTTTTCATTTTTCGCGCACAATATTGTCTTCAAAGAGCCGACGCCCCCAGTATTTTAAGGTTTTTATTTGACGGTTTTGCCCTGTCCAATGTATTTCAGATATTTTGAAAATAATATTTCTATACATCATTTCAAATATAGTATACAATGTATACAACACGTTTTTAAATTGAGCCTGTATGGTATTAAAAAATATAAAATTTTAAGACTAAAAAAAAATTAAACAGTGTTAGTTAGATAAAATTCAGACGATATTTTGTTATATGATACTAAATTGAAATGACTATAATTACATATGTACGTTATTAAACATAATATATAAATTACTTTTTACTTTGCTTACAATTTGAACAAACTGTATCAATATATGTGAAAAGTCGATGTACTTAAACCTTTTTGCCACGTTTCGTCGATGTGTTGGTGTTGAATAAAAAATTATAATAATCTTGGTTTTATTTTGTATGTTTATGTAAGTTGAGATGGCCCAGTGTTAAGAGCACGTAAATCTTAACCGATGATCGTGGGTTCAAATGCGAGCAAGCACCACTTAATTTTCATGTTCTTAATTTGTGATTATAATTCATTTTATAATTATTCTCAGAATTCATTATTCATCTCAGGACTGGTCCACAAATTTGAGGTCGCTCAGCGAGCGATGGAACGCGCGATGCTTGGGGTTTCTCTGGGCGATAGAATCCGAAATGAGGACATTCGCCAGAGAACTAAAGTCACCGACATCGTCGACAAAGTGGAGACCACGCTTAGGCAAACGTAGTGTAGGACGCCCTGTGACAAGATGGACCGACGATTTAAAAAAGGTGGCAGGTACGGGATGGATGCGGACTGCCCAAGATCGGGATGGTTGGCGTTCTATGGGAGAGGCTTTCGTCCAGCAGTGGAGGGCAAAAGGCTGAAAAAAAAAATCATCTCAATAACATTACTGGTCTTACTTATGGACGCTGTTTAGTAGGTGACTGTACACTGTATTGTAATTATTGGGTACCAATGTATTATCAATGAAGTTTTACTTTAAAAATGGCCAGTCATTCTGATGTCAGGAATAATTACAACTTAATCGATATATATTTTTTTAAATAAAATCTTTAATTTTTTAGTTAGTGATCTAATAAAAATGTTTAGGTATCATAGGTAATAAATGATTGTGCTAAAATAGATGCATAATATGCAGCCCTTATGTAAAAATCATAAGTGGTTATCATGACATCAGAATTTCTGGCCATTTTTAAAATAAAATTTCATTCATACCCAATAATTAAACAATGGTACTAAATAGGTACTGAATGCTGGTAGTATTTTAAAGCTGATCTGTCACTGTACAGCCATTCATGCACGCAGTGAAACAAGCTGTGTTTTCTTTTGATAATCAATTCCATAATGACAGTAAGAGTGAGGACTGAGGCCCAATTGTACGGACGTTGTACTGCGTCGCGACAATAGCGTTGACGCTCCGTTGTATTTCATACAAATATTCAACGTTTACACACACAACGTTTCACACAATTAACGACGCTACACAGATAATATATATTCATATTATAAAATACTAATGAATATATTATTGTAGATGTGTGTACAATATACTATGGTGATTTGCTATGATTAACATACAACATATTTATATATTTTCAGCGTGAGAATAGCTAATGACATATCGTATAATAGCTTACAAATATATTTTGGGGAGTGTTCAAGAACTTCGCCATCTTCCTTGTTCACCCTTCCACATAACACTCGTTCGTTGTAAGCACTGACACCCCCATATTGTAGAAGGCCAATCTGTCTGAACGTAGCGCCTTAATTCAACGTATTGCGTGTTGTTTTGGGTGGTGGAATAGTTTACCAGCTTCTGTATTTCCTACCTCATATCACTTGAGTGCCTTCAAAAGAAGACAGGCATATTTTAGGCAAGCGTTTGTTTTTTGAACTCATACATGTCTTTTTGATAATTGTCGTTAAGCGTATTTCTATACTATGTAATGAAAATAAATAAAAATAAAGAGAAAGCTAAGTATACCGGGTGGTAAGTAAATAGAAACAAATATAATATTAGAGATGATCTTTGAAAAAGTATTCCTACCTTCTAGAGAGTGAAACGACAATCAGGAATATCAAACTTATATTACGAAACAGTTATTATAAAATATTTGTAAGTGTTTGATCCACTGACCCCAATGCGATTAACATTGCATTTTGTGATATCAATTAATCGGAAATCTGACGTCAGTCGTGTTAGCATTTATAATTGCAACTAATTTAGCACGTTATAACAATTTTAGCGACAACTCGTAAAATTTTGTAACAAATTGCTGTGTTTTAATGATTTAAGTTTTGTGTAGGGTTGTCATCGATATATTGTTGCCAGGAGAAAAAAAATCTTCTGAACAGTACATTTGAATTTTAATTGTCTGTGGATAGACAGTTTAGGAAGGATAAATATTAAAATAGCCACAAAGCAGGTTTCAATTAGTTATTAAAAATAATCTTGTTAGTAAAGTCTGTTTTTGAATATATATCTGAAAAAAAAGGCATGGATGCACATCAGATCAAAATGTTTACCAATAGGCTCTACCATCTGAAACAAAACTATGATATGCTATAAAACACAGTCACGTGTAGCCTATTCCAATCGAAGAGCAAAAAGTTCATGCGAGCAGCTGACACATAGCCCCCCCTCCACGATGCAGCTGACTGATTTTTTCTAGCTCAGTACGATGTTAAATATTCATGTAAAAAGTTTCAGCTGGTGTACTATTTTTTTTTTACCACTTCGGCAACCTCCCAAGCCCACTTCGCTACTTAGGCAGCTGATGGTCTTTCGCTCATTTGCCATATAAGATCAACTATCGATGTCAACATAAGCCGGCTTACTATGACTTTTGTATAGGCAATGGTACCAGTCGGATTATTACTCGATGAAGTAAATGCCACTTATATTTCCTCTACAGACAAACTCCAATTTGTATTGCTGTGTTTTTATTTATATTAGGCGCCCTTGCAATTGGACTACCGGATGGTAAATCACCGCTGCCCATAGACATTTTCGATGAAAGAAATATTAACCATTTCGTACATCGCTAATGCGACGCTAATTTACGAAACTAAGATGTTATGTCCCTTTTACCTGTAGTTACACGAAAACTATTTACTTATTATACTACATATATATGTATACCGCTAGACAACAATATACATAGGTAGCACCTTGTCCTCTATTCTATAATTAATTATAGAATAGAGGACAAGGTGCTACCTAGACGGGTTGGCACCAAAGCCCTCCCCCCAAATAAAAGTCTGTTATATTAAGGGTTGATTCAGTACTGTTGAAGTCACAAGGAGCTAACCAGTAGTTAGGTTTTTTTTTTATAGAACAGGAAGGTGGAATAGCATATGGGCCACCTGATGGTAAGTGGTCACCAAACGCTCTTAGACCAATGGCCAATGCGCCATCAACCTTGGGACCTAAGATTTTATGTCCCTTGTGCCTATAATTACACTGGCTCACTCATCCTTCAAACCGGAACACAACAATACCAAGTACTGCTGTTTTGCGGTAGAATATCTGATGAGTGGGTGGTACCTAGACGAGCTTACACAAAGCTCTACCACCAGTTACTTATGGTGTCCAATAGCGCCGGGCTACTATATCCAAGAGCGATTCGTTTTTCTTACGGATATTAGAGAAGCAATTCAAAAGCTAACATTGGCTTGTTATATACCAATATGAAAACTACGAATAACGGATAGTAGGGTAAATATATGTAGACGACCAACACAATTTGACAGTTCTCCTAACAGTAATAACTTATTAACAATCAAAAAAGTAATTTTCTTTATGTACATTATTGAAAAATGATAACCGACATCAAACAAAAAAATATTTTGGAGACTATTTTGCCGATTGGAAGAATTATACCGACATTTTTACAGACAATAAGTATAATTTCGATGATACGGACATAATAACGCCCCAGAATTAAAAAAAAATCGTTTAAATTAAGTTATAACATAATTATATAATATAATATAGGTATTTTTTGGAGAACCTTATTCTAATTTGTTTTTTTTTTCGTAATGTTTTTTGTTTTTTATATGTATAATAAAGTTTATATTATGTGTTACCGATGCACATCTTTTCCTGATATAAAAAAAACACTCGTATTTATATAGTGGATTACTTATATTCCTTCGTCAGTAATAATTTAGCGCACATAGTGAAGAGACATTCGTGTTTTTTATTAAGGAATTTCGTATTTTTATCTATGTGAGTATTATAATATTATATTATATATTAATTAAATCTAATAAATGTTTCAAAAATGATTATTATACAATTGCTTTAAACGGATATTATTATTAAAAAATAATTTCGTTTTTTCTCACATAGACAGTTTTATGTTGCGTCCTGCAGAGTAAGTTTTGTACAAAGAGGTGCTAGGTTTATTAATTATAAATATAATATTTTAGAATTAATGTAAATAAATAAAATTCAAGTGTCTGTCTGTTTTTCAAAATAACTTCCTCTTTTGAAGTTAATGTGGCTATTTGCGAGATACTAAAACCAAAAAAAAAAATTTTTTGTCTGTCTGTTTGTCCGGGCTAATCTTTGAAATGGCTAAAAATGACAAATGGAAATAACTGAATTATTATAAAATGTATTTCAATGTTTTCTTTAGTCTTTATTTCATCAAAATCGATTGAGTCTATCAAAAGTTATAAAAACGTACGTGTTTTTTTTTCGTTATATTATACGTATACGATAGCGGTAAGGGATCAAAATTACTAAGATATATAAATTAAGCACATTTGTTATATTTTAAAAGACAATTGATATAAAAGTGAAATATATTTTTAAGGTAATCGATTCTTTAATGAATTATAATTGTTAAACAGTATAAAAAAGTTATAAAAATGTACGTATTTTTGTCTTTATAATGTATGTATTTCGATTTCCGGAGTAGTGACCTTCCGCCATATTAGAAATGGTGTTTAGTTTTTTGTTAATTTTTGCTTGGTCATTGTTTTGTCGTTGTTTCTTAGGATTTTGAGGTTTTTCATTAATTTAATTATTGATAATATTGAATAATTTTCAGGTTGCAATGATTAAATTTTGTTCTATATTAGTTTATGGATTATTACTTTTTACTTTTAAGATTACCTATTCTTTAGTTGTAGGGCTTAATAAGTAATTAAGTTTTCATTTAATTGTTTACCTTTATTCTTATTTATAGTTCAATTAGATTAGAAAGTAATATAATTTTTTTCTATAACTTTATAGTAAATCTATTTTATCATAAGTTATGAGGTAAAGTTTTAGTTTTTAGTTTTCGTTAATAGTTAGCTATATGAAGGTGGTAAAAACCTGTGAATATCCCACTAAGGCCTCCTCTGCCTATTTGAGGAGAAGGTTTGGAGTTTCTTCTACCACGCTGCTCCATTGCGAGTTAGTGGAATACACAAGTGGCAGAATTTCAGTGAAATTGGACACATGCAGGTTTTCCTTCACCGAAATACACGAGATGAATTATAACCACAAATTATATTTGAACCCACGGTAATCAGTTAAGATTCACGCGTTCTTACCACTGGGCCATCTATAGTGGGCTATAGGTATGCTACTTATAGCCCAGTATAGATGTTCACTTGTAAGTCATGCCAAAGATATAGTTGTTCTAGCAAAAGGAAATACTATACCTAATATAGTATATAAGGAGGCATTACAATATTCCAGTAAATCCATTTTTATTTAATTAGTAGAATAATAATAATCACACTCATATTATGAACACGAACGGTTGTGTGTTGTGAATATTTGGTTCTTCTTCACGCTTTATCAAGTCTATACAAATAAATAAAATTGAAGCTTCTGTCTGAAATTTCAAAATAACTGCCTCTTTTAAAGTTAATATAGTTATTTTCGAATTACCAAAACCAAGACATAAATACGAAATCATATCATAAATATGAAAGGTCGTGTGTGTTTTGATTATTTTTTGTTTCTACAAGCTTTATTACAGCTAAGATCTGCACCCGTACGTAGTTGACGTATCTGACACGTACGAAACGATTTGCTTCCTCGTTTCTGATACGCACCGCCAAGATCTGGAATACCCTCCGGACCTCCGGTTTCCCCACCACCTACAATGTGGATACCTTCAAGTCTAGAGTGAATAGGCATCTTCTAGGCAAGCGCGCTCCACCTTAGACTGTATCATCACTTTCCATCAGGTGTGATAACAGTCAAGCGCTAGCTTATATAAAAAAAAAATAACATCATTAATATGTTTTGGCCTTTTTATCCCGTTTAAATGGATTTTTGATTATGTCGCACGTGAACTGCTAGTAATATTATAAAAGCGATAGTGACTTCGTTTGTTACGCTTCCACGTAATGTCACCTCAACCGATCATCATGAAATATCATAGACGTCGCCAGGTATACAGAAAAGTCCCCTTACATCCTACAATCATTTATAAACAAAAATTAATAATGTTTTTTTTGTTTTTATATCGTTCACATTTATGTTGAATTGAGTTGGAGTTGATGATCGTGGGTTCAAACCCGGGCAAGCACCACTGAATTCATTCATTCATTTCGTGCTTTACGGTGAAGGAAAACATCGCGAGGAAACCTGCATATGTCTAATTTCATGGAAATTCTGCCACATGTGTATTCCACCAACCCGCATTGGAGCAGCGTGGTGGAATAAGCTCCAAACCTTCTCCTCAAAATTTGAAAGGTGGCCATTAGCCCAGCAGTGGGGCATTCGCAGGCTGTTACTGAGTTTGTTGTGTGTGTAGAGCGGGTTTTTTTTTAATTATTCGATAGCGTTAACGTTTGAAAGTATTATGGCATGCATTCAAAAGTTATGGCTAATCTTAAAACGTTAATCAAAATCGTGAACGCATATAATATAAGTAGGCAGACGAGCATATGGGCCACCTGATGGTAATGGTGGATTGTAAGAAATGTTAACCACCTACATCGCCAATGCGCCACCATCCTTGTGAACTAAGATGTTATGTCCCTTGTGTCTGCAATTACACTGGCTCACTCACCCTTCAAACCGGAACACAACAATACCAAGTACTGCTGTTTTGCGGTAGAATATCTGATGAGTGGGAGGTACCTTCCCAGACAAGCTTGGACAAAGCCCTACCACCAGCGAGGAGTATAATTCTTATGGTTTGGAGCTGATTCCAACACTTTATTCTATTGTAGATTGATGGACGCAATCACACATGCAGTTTGTTTTTTTTACAACATTATAATGATATATAATACCAAATACAACAGTCTCGTGCGAGTTTTTTAATTATTCATCAACCTTGACTTTAACTACGATTCGTATTGAATTCTGATAATCTACATTACATAGTATATTGGTGATACTATGTAAAAATAATTTACATAAATGCGTATTATAAAAGAATAAATTGTATGAAGTTCTCAACTGCTCGATGACTATTACACAGGAACGTAATGACTATGAAAAATTTAATTATCTAGTAACCGACTTCAGTTTTACGATTCGTCTGTAAATATATATAGGCGTATCAGTAGAGACATTAGGTAAATCGTCTTCCATTAGGTAAATTCATCTTATGTTATAATTCAAAACCAAATAATGATTCAAACGTAATTAAAATCAACGGCGATCCGTCGATGTCGTCCCACCACGACATATGGCTGTATGAGTGACATAGCAACTAAAGTCTGCTATCACTCTCGTCTCAAATTCTATAGTCTAAATCATTGACGGCACCACAGTCTCGCCGGCATATATATATATATATATATATATATATATATATATATATATATATATATATATATATAAATGTTCAGGCTTATGTTCTTTATTACATTACGAAGAATTCAAATAGAAATATATTCATAAAGTAAAAAAAGGCAGATTTTGATTAACTTTTGTAAAATTCAATTCCACGCAGATGAATTCACGGGTTTTGCTAGTTAATAATAAGTGAATTGACAAAATTTTCTATCAATTAATTTTTAATTTTAATATAAGCAGACGAACATATAGGTCATCTGATGGTAATTATAGGCACAAGGGACATAAGTACGTAGTTCCCAAGGTTGGTGGCGCATTGGCGATTTAAGGGATGGGCAACATTTCTTACAATGCCAATGTCTAAGGGCGTTGGTGACCACTTACCATCAGGTGGCCCATATGCTCGTCCACCTACCTATTCTATAAAAAAAAAAAAAAAATCGGTCACTACCCTTAAACGAACTAAGAAATGCGCCAATGCGCCAGCTATACTGGCTCACTCACAATTTAAACCGAAACACGATAATACTCAGTATTGCTGTTAGGCGGTTAAATAAAAACTACACTTCCTTGTCTTGAAAAGTACTTGAAGCGCCTGATGTCTTCAACCGTGTTGGTTCGAGTTGTGTGTGTATGTGTGTGTATGTGTGTGTAGATATAGACAGTGCCTCTGTGTTTGTACTCAAACACTTATGCATATATATAATTTTTTTATTATTATAATTTTTTTTCTTCAATTATAATCAATTACTTTTCAATATTTAAATACAATAAGTAATGTTAATCATGTATATTTGTAATTTTTTTTTAATGCGCTCAATATTATAATGGGGAACAAGTGACGACTTGCGAGCATCGACACCAGTACAGTTACCACGAACCACGCGTGTCTTAGTTCCAAAAGGTCCTATCCCATTGTATTCGCGCGCGGAATATGCTACCTAATCAGCTTGATATTAATTTATAATTTAATTTTTATGTGATCTTACGAAGACATTGAGTTCCTCGTTGGTCTAATGACAGAAGGCCACAGACACCGAGGTCTTTGGTTTAAATCCTGTTTGGACCATTAAAAGTAAAAATAGGTTTTTCTCTTAAAATCAGTATCAAGCAGTATTTACACTACGGTGATTTACGTGAAGAAATATACTGGTGGTAGAGCTTTATGTAACCTTGTCTGGGTAGGTACCACCCACTCATCAGATATTCTACCGCAAAACAGCAGTACTTGGTATTGTTGTGTTCCGTTTTGAAGGGTGAGTGATCCAGTGTAATTGCAGGTACAAGGGACATAACATCTTAGTTTACAAGGATGATGGCGCATTGGCGATGTAGGTGGTTAACATTTCTTACAATGTCTATGGGCGTTGGTGACTTACCATCAGGTGGCTCATATGCTCGTCCACCTACTTATGTTATATGTGTTCACTATGAATGAGTGAGCCAGTGTAATTACAGGGACAAGGGACATAACATCTTAGTTCCCAAGGTTGGTGGTGCATTGGTGATGTAAGCGATGGGTAACATTTCTTACAATGTCAATGTCTATGGGTGTTGGTGACCACTTATGGTGGCCCACATGCTCGTCCGCCTTCCTATTCTATAAAAAAAAGAATGGAGAGTATACCTCTATTTACGACCACACTTGTGCACTATAATGTCTCTCTTGAGACCTGTTAAGGCCGCGGTGACGTAGAACTGCCAAGACGTCATTAGACAAATGTCGTTATATATTTAAATATTTAAATTCTGACAGTCCAGCTGGTCAAAAATAATTTCGAAATAAAAATAAAAGAGTATTGCTAATGTAATTTTTTCTTCTTATAAAATATAAATAATAGTTTTTTTTTAGTTGAAATTATATGTTAATAAAAAATATGTTTGTCAAGCAACTAGACAGTATGAGCTCGTATTGGTTATCTTGCTGGTGTTGTGCATACCTGTATTTACATGTAATGATGTGATGCTTCTAATTTCTAAAGTGTTTAATACATGTTCTTTAGATGTGCCTTTTCAAATAAATTAATAAATGTTTAAGTTAATAAATAATAGTGTCATAGCACTGGGGTCAATCGCATTTAAATATACAACCGACAATTAATATTAACAATGATAAGGTAATAAGGTTAGTGTTCACTGTGAAAGCTATACTATTTTTTTAACATTTAGTCAGGCAAATGGGCCACGGGTAAGTTGTCACCACAGCTCTAAACATTGTAGCTGCGAGTGTATTAAACATTGCAAATATAATTTTCTACCAACCTTGGGAACTATATTACTTCAATTCTGCTCCTAGTTAAATCACCTCACTCTCTATCTATGGTATTCCGGTAAGGCTTCGTGGCGGCGCATATTCATGTGACGAGTGGGACGCCAGATGAATTAATAATTACAGAAATGCAATAAAACATAAAGGTGCATAAAAAAACTTTTGGCCAGTAAAAAAAAACAATTTTTGCTGTGTGTATTACATGTGTACACATACAAAGAAACGACGAAGTTAATATTCGCGCCACAAACACAGTGTCGAAGTGGATATGACGTCATTAGAGATCGTACCGTTCGCCGTCACGGCATACGAGTCGGTTTTACCCCCGAGGCGCGAAAATAGACGTTACACATAAAAACAAAAGCTACGCTTCGCTTTCACATTTAGTACCGAAACGCTCGAGGGTCCCGATATTAAAAATTTACATTATACTTGTACTTATTAATGTGCTATGGATAAAGTATTAACATGGACACTTTTAAAAATGACCGTTAAGTAAAGAAGGCGTTGTACATGATATGCATCGTGGCATTTTCCATATACTTTACTGGTGGAAAGGCTTTGTGCAAGCCCGTCTTGGTAGGTACCATCAGATATTCTTCCGCAAAACAGCAGTACTTGGTATTGTACAGTCTGTGTGATTACAGGCGCAAGGGACATAACATCTTAGTTCCCGAGGTTGGTGGCGCATTGGCGATGTAAGCGATGGTTAACATTTCTTACAATGCATTGGCATTCTCTAGTCTATGAGCGTTGGTGACCATTTACCGTCAGGTGGCCCACATGCTCGTCCGCCAACCTATACTATAAAAAAAAAACTTAATGTCATGGCATTCTGGTCGGTCTCAAATAGCTATGGCTTGTATTATGGAGTGTTGAGTTTGAAGAAAATCTTATATGGGTCTGCTTACGTACAAGTGCCTAAAGGAAATCTTTGAAATAAGGGTTGAATAAATACCCTTTACGCGTTAATTTATTGGAATTTATAATTTGATTAACAGAATATGTATATGTTACTATCTCTCTCTAATTCCGTTTTAGTTTATAAATTATCTCTAAATTCAGCGTCAGCACCAGCAGCACCAACTATATGTACATTTTATGGGCCCTTTTTTACACTGTATACTTCTCCTTCTCTATAGCCTATAGTTTTTAGTTTGTTAGGAGAATTTTAGTTCTCAATTAAGAAGATATAACTACGTTTAGAAGATAATAGTTATATTGAAAATAGAACGCTTGTGCATAGTTAAAAAAATCCTCGTGTTTCATATAAACTTTTTTAAATTTTTTGTGTTGCTTTGTATATCGAAGTATCTCCGATCCAGCGTATTCTGAGCGATGGCCCACCATCGTGTAATAGAGATAAAAATTAGCTTGATGGTAGCTTGTCCAAACCCATCTAATTATGTACCACCCACTCATAACATCTAAAGGGTTTGGACAAAGCGCTACCATCTAGGTAATAGATAGATCAGATATTCTACCGCCAAAAAGCAATACTTATATTCGTGCAGTGACGGAGAAAGAATACATTCTATCCGTGCAGTGACGGAGAAAGAATACATTTCACTGCCCCTTTCCCATGGGTGTCGTAAGAGGCGACTAAGGGATATCATCTGGTGGTAGGATGATAAACATCCGCCTGGCTTGTTACCACCGTACGCATGGTGAAAATCTCGTGAAGTGGCTTGCAGCCGCGTTTCGAGGTCAGCCAGCGTACAGCCAGTGCCCGAGCGAGCATTGCCGCGATGGGTGTTGGTCCAGTGGAGACGGCTGCTGAACCAATGCCGGGGGAAACACGCCTCCACACTTTGCCCATCCCTATCGTGGCAATACGTCGCTCGCTTCACGTCTCTTTACGAGGCGTGAAGAGGCATCTTGCGGGCCGGCAAGGCGAGGGCGGCTAGTGCAGAATCTTCTTCCCGACTGTACTGGCCGTCCTCGCGTTTGGACTCTACTACCACTTAACATCAGGTGGAGTAGAGTCATTTGCCCACCCGGGAAATATAAAAAAAAAAAAAAACTTAGTATTGGTGTTTTCAAGTTTGAAGTCCTTCATATAACAACTTAGTTTCCAAGGTTGTTGAGGAACAACCGATGTATTTAAGATATTTAAATTAAAAAAAGTTAAGTTAAATGCCAATGGACATGATTACAACTTTATACGTAACATATGGAAGTTTTAAATTAAACATTCGCCTCGTTATTCTTACAATAAAATATAAAGTACACATTTTTTGGATTTACAGACTTATAATACGTATACACAGTAAGTAGTTGTTTTTATATTTTAACATTTTAATTATTTTTTTTGTATATTTTTTATGTGTGATAAAATAGTATAGGTAAGTTTTTCATTGGTGATCATAACTATTGTAATAATTAAAAAAGGTTATTAATTTTAACTAATATTTTTAATGGGGAAGTGGATTTAATTGTTATGCCTTCACGTCTTATCTACTAAACCGATGATTGTGAAATTTTGCATACACTTTGTTAGAGGTACAAAATAATCATAGGATACCTAATACGTGGGCGAAACCGCTGGCGGTAACTAGTTGAATATATACGATTTTGCGCTCACGGTGGCAGATTTCAGCGGAGACTAGACTGCGCCATAGATATCAATGCATAAGAAAAGACAAGCGTAGCTGCACTCTCTATTTCCCTCACTCTATAATCCCATAGAACTGACCGCGATATCTACTGACTCTGTTAAAATGGCCGCTATGTGGGTGCAATGACATGGGACAATATTTTACGTGTGTATTTTTTTTATTATGTTAGTCAATTTCAGACATTTTTTTTAATTTTGTTGTGACGAGAGGTTTGGCGTGGTTGGAGATACCTGCCTTTCACGCCGAAGGTTGTGGATTCGATTCCCACTCAGGACAGACATTTGTGTGCATGAACATGTCTGTTTGTCCTGAGTCTGGGTGTAATTATCTATATAAGGATGTATTTACAAAAAGAAAAGTAGTATATGTAGTATATCAGTTGTCTGGTTTCCATAGTACAAGCTCTGTTTAGTTTGGGATCTAATGGCCGTGTGTAAATAATGTCCCGGGATTTTATTATTATTATCTATATACTGATTAATCGTTGTGGACACAAAAGTGCATATATGTATTGTATCTTCTTTTCTTCCGGGTTTTATTAGTAAATATATGAGAAATAATGTATTTTTTAGTAGAAAATTTTAATACGTGTTAACTTACGTGTAAGTTTTTTGGATTTATTCTAATGGTATTCAATTGGTGACGCAAGAGTATTTAATTGGTTTATTGCTACACATTTTACATTTTATTATACAAAAACTGACTGCCTCGTTGGTCTAGTGGCTTAATGTAAGGTAGCAGACCTCGGAGGTCTGGGTTCAATGCCCAGGACGGGCCAATAAAAAGTTATTGGATTTTTCTGTCAGAAAATTCTCAGTAGCATCCCGGAGTCTGGAAGTCGAAAGTGTATACAATCTCGTACCTTAGAAAGCACGTAAAGCCGTTGGTCCTGCGCCTGAACTCTTTCCGGTCGTGTCGGATTGCCGTCCCATCGGATTATGAAAGTTAGTGAATAGAGAGTGCATCTGTGTTTGCGCGCACACTTGTGCACTTTAATATGTCCTGCACAGTTGGCAAATCTCTCTTGAGAATATTCAACGTGGCCGAAATCGGTATGGAAGATATTATTTAAAAAAAAAAATTTGAATTAGTCACGGTCAGTGCCAGGATACGAAAAAAAAATAAGGTAAACATTTTATTATGCTTTTTTTGTCAATTTTTATTTGTAACGGATTATATATTATGTATTTTAATTATACCTATTTTATATACTTCATACGAAAAAAAAAATATAATAACTGTACTACTAGTCTATAATAAAATTGCAGATGTCTTCATCTAATTGCGATTTCTTATAATGCGATTAAGTTTATAATGATTACCCACCCCGGCTTCGCACGTGTAAAATAATGGTATCGTAAATATATATACACACCAATGGACAGACTGAGTGTAGCAGTGTAACAAGGACAAAACATCTTAGTTTCCAAGGTTAGTGGCGCGTTGGTGATGCAACAAACGGTTAATATTTCTTACAATGTTAATATCTATGAGCGGTAGTGAGCACATACCCTCAAGTTGCTCATTTGCCTGTCTACCTACTTATTTATTAATAATAAGAGAGGTGTCGGAAATAAATGCCAACTGGTTTTAGTGGATGCGCCGCGTAAACCATATACATATGTATTACTTTATAAATATTTTACGAGTATCATCATCATCAACCCTTTTTTTACGCTGGAGAAAGGCATTACGCGTTTCCCCCACGGGAACAGTGGGAGGGGTATGTGGGGCTCGCCGGTGTCCAAGGCGCCGAGTACGCCCTATCGGAATACCCACTAAAAAACCAGCGGTACCCTTTCCGTCTTAACGAGGACGCACGGGATCGCTTGCGCATGCTACCGTGACATCATCGTCATCAATCGATCGTAATCCACTATTGGACGCCATTGAGTTTTACGAGTATGGCGTCCCTTATTCTACCCGTGCGAAGCCAAAGAAGAAGGATAGTTTGTTCCAGATCGAATTCCAGATCGGAGATCTTCCAGCGGCTAAAATTATTATTAAACAAATAATTCCGTTGTTAATTTGGTGGCAATAATTTAACATTACTCTAATTAGCATATTTAAGTATTATTTATTGTTACAAGCAAGTGATTTTTAGTAAACAAATGGTTACTTTGTCGTTGATTAAATTAAAATAATTAAATATTGTACTAATTAATATACATACTCGTTATTTTTTGTACAAGCACCAATGACTTTGCGTTATATTTGAATTTGTTATAAAGAACGAAACTGCATCACTGATTACAATCGGTCACTTTATGTAGATATATAGCACCACGTGCAAGCTGTTGTGAAATGCATATAATATTATTATTTATATTGTAAAAGCAACCTTGGCTTTACACGGGTATTCCCTATTCCAATTGAAGAAGGAATAAAGATAAACAAACCATAGATTTACGTATTCCATGCGATTTGCTAATAACTCTGCTGTGTTACGCACTACAAACAGTTCTTACTTAATTTACCTTTACTTATAATACAACACTATTTCTCTTAACTAGTTATAACTACTTTAATTTAACTTTCAAAGTTCCGATTACAACTTCGCGGACATTGAAAACGACTATTATTCGTGAATCCATAGCGAATATCATAGATTATTTAATATGTCCACCAATGATATCGCGTCAATTCAATGCCTAAGTGGTTTAGTTGTCTTTACTGATCTTGTGGTTGGAATAGGCTAGATATGATTGATTGGTTCTTTGTGTCAAAGGACCTTCATTTAAATCTACCTGAGGACTATTAAACTCGACATTATTATATAAGTGCGGACTAAAAATCGGCTCCTAATTGAGTCAACGGGCGTTTCACCGGCTGTTTTTAAATTCATATACTTATATGATTACACGCTTCTTTTTTATATAATAGTTCCAGACTGATATCGGCCACGGCGGCCAATCTCAAGAGTGATTTGCCAACTGCGCAGGATATATTATAGTGCACAAGTGTGTGCGCAAACACAGGTGCACTATTTATCCCCTAACTCATATTATCCGATGCCATGGCAATCTGACACGACCGTAAAGGGTTCAGGCGCAGGACCAACGGATTTGCGTGCTTTCCGAGGCACGGGAGGGAACACGCTTCCAAACTCCGGGCTGCTGAGAATTTTCGACAGAAAAACCCAATAACTTATTATTAACTATAAGATTCAATTCCCAAGCCGGGCCAAATTTATATTTTATATGAAATGCTCTTATATTTATATAAACATATACTAAATATATTAATAATGTAAGAATTATTTACGTTAAGGACAAATTTCTATGTAACATGTTGATCAATATATTGCAGATAAATTCATAATGCCATCTATCGGCGTCGCGGAGTACTATGCTGGGAAATCGATCTTCATCACTGGAGCCACTGGCTTCATGGGCAAGGTTCTGGTGGAGAAACTCCTTAGATCCTGTCCAGACCTGAAGAAAATTTATATTTTGGTTAGGAAGAAGAAAGGACAAAGCGCCGAGAGTAGATTAGAGACATTTCTCTCGTGTCGGGTATGACCACCATTCATTCCAATTCAATACAATATATTTGCTTTAAACATAATATAGACGTTTAGTCAATTTATTAAAATATTAAGGCGTTAGGAAAGTAATCAGAACCGTCTGCTATTTGCTGGGTAAAGGTCTCCTCTTCTCCAAAGCGTGGTGAAGTAAGCTTCAAAACCTTTTCCTTAAAAGAGAGAAGAGGCCTTAGTCCAGCTGTGGGCTTTACAGGCTGTTACTAACATACTTTTACTGCAAAAAAAACTGAGTTCTTATTAAATAGTAACTATTCTTAAAATAATCGTATTGAATTTTTTCAGTTATTTGAGAACCTCCAAAAACGAAATCCAAAGGTGTTAAACAAATTGAGGGTGATCCCTGGTGATATATTGGAGGAAGGTTTGGGGATATCGGCTGAGGATTTGGAGGAATTGGAACAGGAATGTCAAATTGTTTACAATAACGCTGCTTGTGTCAGGTAACTATCCTCCATTATTTATTTTCCACTAAACTTGGTGTTTTTTCTTAATTAGAAGGAAAAAGAAACGAGCGGTGCTATGGAACAACCCATTGTAACGATGATTATTTACTTGCTGGTAGGCCTTTGTGCAAATCTGTCTGGGTAAGTCCCACTCACCCATGAGAAATTGTATCGCTAAACCGGAAAACTTAGTTTGTTCCGATTTGAAGGGTGATTGACCTGTTTGAATGTATGGTCTGTTAATATTTCTTCATTATATAAATTAAAGTTTATGGACAGTGGTGAACGTTTTCAATCAAGTGGTGTACTTGAATATGAAATTCATGCTTTTGACGTCAATAGACCAAATTTAATGCGGTACATTGTTTAGACTGCAAACTGGGTTAATATTTATTTATGCACACATACATACATATGCGTACATACTAATAACTCATTAACAATACAAATATACCAAATACATATAATAATACTTATAATTTCGAACGTTACGAACTAAAGTGTTCTGGAATGAGCTGAACATCTTTTTTCCTTCAACATCCATTGATCGAGGACGAAGAGGAACTAATTAATCAGCGAAGCCTAATGCGTAATACTTTTGAGCGCCTTGATATTAAGATCGACACGAGTTCTGTATAGGCATGACACTCTTATATGCCGTCATGCCCCCCATCCCTACTGTCGATATTTACTTCCTTGAGTGTGCGTATCGTATTATCGTATCTCATTAATTATACGTTGAAAAGCGACTTATGCCTGAGATAGATGAGGCGAGTCTCTGAAAGCCAAAGTGTGTTTATACAAACATTTCCAGCCTTACAAGCTAAAGAGCAATAATAGCTAATAAGTTAGAAGCTTTTAAGCTGGCGTCTCAAGCTAGGATAGTGTAGTGGTATCACTACTGATTTTACTAAACTGGCTTGTGTATTACTCCTAACTGACCGGTTTAGCGTGAGGTATGTTTTGTTGCCGTAATGCTACTGGTTTATAATTATTATCTGTTATCTTGTAAACAGCACTGGCATGTTCCATGACAGCTAGGCAGGACAGTATAGCATAAGCCTAGCTTAGTATCCTAGCTTCAAAAACTCGTATATCCTGGGCATTCATGTGACACGCTATGTCGATACGAGTATCCTTCAAGTGCCGTAATTACTATTTCGTCGTATATTACTTTCTGACACTTAGCTATCGTATTCTCGCGTGACTTTTGAATTTCCTACGGAATAGCTGTAATGGTATCATTAATTTATGTATTTTATTGCAGTTTCAAAATGCCGATCAGAGAAGCGGTGAACCTTAATACAATCGGAGTCCTGAAGACCTTGCAATTAGCAGAAAGGATGAAGAAATTGGAGGTAAATAAAAATTTAAAAGAATATATCATATCAGAATAATGTATTCCAATAGCCTCTTATATGTACGTTGTTATAAATAATTAAACTGTGTAACTGTGAACACAGGCACAGAAACACTAATACGACGGCTTGGTTTTTTTATAATTTTTGTATCATGCCTGTATAGTTTTTTTTTTTTATAATTAGTTACATATATTGTAATAAATAAAAATTGTGGTGGAATAGAGTGAAACTATGCTTTCGCACTCAATTGTGCACTCACCACAACCACTCATTGATATTTGCCGCCGTGGCCGAAATTTTAATCAAATGGAGTTACTATACTTAAGATCTTCTATTAATATAAAGACGAGTTTGCGCAGCGCAACGCATTTGCCTGTCCGCCTAGTTAAACTTATATTTAAAAAAAACTTATACTTAAAACTGAAATATATAAGCATTTTAGATTTAAATATAAGTTTTAAAATAGCACTAAACCCTCCAAATAAATCAAAATAACCAAAAATTCTTACCCATATTTTTACAATCGTTGATTTATAAATATGCAATAATGTAAATATGCATTATATTATATCGCTGCTAATTCGTAAATGCGAATGAGTGAACTCATTCGAGCAGCATTTGCAGGTCTACCCAGGATGATATGAACAGATTGTTCTATATATATATATAATAAGTATATATATTAAATAACTCTGTGTAGTGCTCTCTATGTCTAGCCATCTAAAATATCTAGTACGCTAAATATAGTTAAGTAATATAATAATAAAATTGTCATTATTATATTTTACGCACAAATAAAAATAAAAAACATATATTATTTACGCTTAGGTGACTTCAGGTTTCATTATTAGGTTTTATTTTTTATTTCAAATTATTTAACTTTTATTATCCGCCCGCGGCTTCGATCGCGTGTAAACCACATACTTTAAGAAGGTTATATTGCTTATATATATTTTGCTAAGATCTTATGTTCAATTATATATAATGTAATCAATAAAATATAATAAATAAATAATATATCTTTTTTTTGGAGGCAGCATTATTTAATTCCTTTATCAATAGACTTCAATGTTTTCTTGTTTAGGTCTTTGTTCATGTCTCAACGGCTTTCTGTCATGATGGTGTTGAAATCCTCGAGGAAAAGATGTACCCTTCGAAACACAACCCCTTTGACGTAATCGAATCCTTGAAATGGATGGATGATGAGCTACTGGCTTCTCTTCAAGAAACGTAAGTAAGAAGTTACGTGTACCTAAATATCTTCTGGTACCTACCAATCACGTATTTTTTTTTCTGCCACACTACTGCTCTACTACTCGATATAAATCCGGGCTTGGTCCAGTCAAAAAATATTAGATTTTTCTGTAAAGTAATTCTCAACCGGAGCAGCCTGGAGATTTAGAAACGTTTTACAGTGGTCATACACTTAGAACACGTTCATCTTAATCGAAGATGCTGGTTAAAATGCGGTTTTTTTGTTTTAAATTCATCTCGTGCTCGGCCGTGAAACCTTGTGAAAATCTGCATACATGTATGCCCGCACCAACCCGTATAGAAGCAACGTGGTGGATTAAGTTGAGCCTCAGCCCAGCAGTGAAACATTTTTATGGACTGTTACTGTACGTTAATTCTCAAAAATTCCAGATTAATCAAGCCATACCCAAATACGTATGGATATACTAAGTGCTTGGCTGAGCAGGTTCTGACATCGTTCGCCGGAAAATTTCCCATCGCAATCGGCAGACCTTCGATCGGTGAGTTCGTGCGTTATATTTTTAAATGTCTATTATAAACAATTTGATCATTATAAGCAAACAAAGTATTTTTTTTTCTAGCTTAGTTTTAAATATATTTAATTAAGTAGCAATGGTGGTGACATCTCGGTGAGAAGAGTTAGTGAGTGATAGTTTTTGAGACGAAAACGAATTAATTTATGTGATGATTTTTTATTTCTGTACATTAAATAATTAAAAGTAACTGGTTACCGATACTTTTTACCTGGAGTAAATAAAGTGCAAAACAATTTTTAAACCTCGTCCATGGACATCTTCAACATAGACGAACTGATGCGTAAATGTACATTCGATGATTGAATACTTCCATATTATATAGCGCTCCTGCAAAACTGCGTGAAAAAAAAGATCTTGACTTACGTTCATTAGCGGTATGCCAGGCATCTACATAGTGTGGATGAATATTTAAGGCTTAATGTGTGATGTCATGGAATCGAATTCCATTGCAACCTGATAATTTGTATTCATATTCTTGACAGTGATACCATCGGCGAGGGAACCCATGCCAGGCTGGATAGACAATATAAATGGACCAAGCGGTGTTGTGTACGCAGCGTCTAGAGGTAAATTGATTTATGTATCACAATGTATTTATTAAATGTCGTCAAAACTTAATAATCCATGTCGAACAAATGAGTATACCAATATATTATTTACTTACATAAAAACTATACATTCGATGATGAGGATGAAAACTCAAAGCTGGCTTTCAGTGTTTTTTGACGAGACCACGGGCTAAATTCAGGGCAAGCACCACTGAATTTCAAAAGCGTAATTTGCGTTTATAATTCGACTTGCAACATGGCCGTCATATTAGATTTCAACCAATGATATCGCGTCAATTCAATTTCAATGTTGTTTATTGGTGCTTACTCTTGTAGTTGAAATAGACTTTATGGTACTATTTTCTTTTTTTTTTCAGGAGTGTTGCATTCAATGTACTGCACAGAATCAACGAAAACCGATGCTATTCCGGTTGATTTATCCATTAATGGTCTCATTCTATTGGCATATTTTACAGCATTAGAGAGGTAAGGACAAATTAATATTAAATAATATTAAATTAAGAGTATTATATATTGTTTTTATTATATTTATCATCAGGACTTTTACTGGTAGGGTGGCATGAAAAACAACATCAAATGGTCAGTGACTTTGTGTTGCAATTACAGGCACAAAGGATATAACATATTAGTTCAAATTAATAGTATGGCGTTAACAGTTTAAGGAATACATTGAAAATATCTATGGGCGATGGTGATCACTTACAACTAGGTTGTAAATTTACTGCCTTACTAAATAAAAACAAAACACCGTCTACACGTCTCCAGTTAGTATGATAACGAAGTTGCTATGTGCCTGTAGTTAAACTGGCTCCGCACCAATCGAACTGGAAGACAGTAACACAAATTATAAATACCCTAGACGTACCCTACCATTATTCTTGACTTTTATAGAAATAATAAGTAGTTTTAGAAGATGTGTCATCATATTGCCATTGATTCGAATGCAGATATTTGTAACACAAGTTTCTCGGTAATTCTCATTAAAAAATTGCATTGCATCATTAAAGAGATATAAGCATTTTTCTATAACGATATAAATTTTGATGTTAGTAACCCTATTTTCTTTTCTATACATCTGACAACGTATTTGCAAAAAACCGTGCATCTTGATGATCTCTTGCGTACTTCAGACAGGCTCACATTAGCATTTATAAGTTACGATGACCAGTCACAATTGTTTTTTTCCGAACCGTTGTCCGTTTATAATTATTGATATTTTCAGGCCGAAAGACATCAGAGTATGTAATATAACTCAATCGGGATTGAACGCAATTACTTGGAAGGAAACTTCTGGCTATTGTGAGTATGGTTTTTAATAACATTTTAGTATTCGCCTAGTAGTCGATATTGGACTATAATTAGTATTGAAAACATTAGGAAAACATATGTTGAATTTGCATCTTTTGGACATTTTCCACTCTGATAACACTAAAGCTCATTAATGCTGCCAACAAATAAACCGACACTAGATTCATTAGTTTTATATCTTTTCAACAATTAAAAAAGTACACGTTATTATAATATACAATTATATTAATGTATCCTCTATGAACATTAACGAATAGTTAACATTCCTACTTTCCTAAACCATCCCGAAAGAAGTATCTAGTTCTAAGATTACAAGTAGCCTGAACGGCTTTATATTGAAGATTGAAAGCTATTTCTTGGCTGCAGCATTATATAAACCAAATAATTGTTGGCTATTCATATTTTTGTGTAAAAGAAGACGTTAGTCACCAATTTCCTACCACACTGTTTTTATCTCCTTTTATTATTTTTCAGGGCAGAAATATCTAGCTGAATACCCATTGTCCTACAGTCTATGGTATCCCGTAGCGACAGGAAAAAATTACAAAATTGAACATCAATTAGCAGTATTATTCACCCAAACCATCCCAGCTTACTTCATAGACTTAATTTTGTTCATCCTAGGGAAAAAAACATTGTAAGTTATAAAAAATATACTACAAACAACAAAATTTATACATTTTATAAAGTAAGTAATATCTACATGTAAGTTATGGCGAAGGAATGGTAAAAGAAAATCTTTCAAAGAATTTCTATATATCACAAAAGTATTGTTGGCGTCGTCATCAAATCGCTGAACTGACCAATCCCACAGACAACAGTACCAACGTATTAAGAAACACCAAAACACACCCATTCATTTGACAACCATTGGTTATAAGCCCACAATCTTTTAGGTCAAATACATTTCCATTTGTTTACAAGACAGTGTAAACATCTGGAAAAAGTTTTAATTTAATCGAGTTAATACTCGGTGGTAAGGAAACCCATCCAATTATTACATATTTTACCAAATGCCAACAACAAACACTAACTTATTGTTTTGTTGCAGTTTTAAGGGTTAGTGAGCCAGTGTTACTAATGACACGAGGGACATAATTTCTTAGCACCCAAGGGATATTTCTTACAATGCCAATGGTGCCCACTTTCCATCTGGTGGCCCATTAAGTGATACGACACATTACATACTCGTAAATAACATTACTTATCGTTCAAAAATTAAATAATATTTAAAAAATAAATAAATGTTATATTAAATTAAATCAATATCGAACAATTACTACCGATTTCCTTGTTTTAAATTACCTAATTTGTGTTTATCACGAGCTGGTTAAGAAAACATCGTGAGGAAACTTGCGTATGAAATACAGTCACACGTGTATGTATCAACACACACACACATTGGAGTATTGTTGTGATGTATGCTCTAAGCCTTTACCTCAAAAGTGGACAGTGATATCCTATGAGTAATTCCTTACACAGTTGGTTGGAAAAGATCGCTATGTAATGATAAGGTCGCCAAAGTTGTATACTAGTCATAATTAGGGTGTATCCATATCATGTAATGTTTTAATCTTTGTGGTACAATAAGCATTAAGTACCATTAGCACACCACCAGCAGGATTTTTTTTATATTTGCCGGGGGGGTAATGACTCTACTCCACCTGATGTTAAGTGGTAGTAGAGTCCAAACGCGACGACGGCCAGTACAGACGGGAAGAATATTCTGCGCTAGTGCGCCCTCGCCTTGCCGGCCCGTAACTTAATTTAACTTATTTTAACTTTATTTCTATAATTTACAGTATGATAAATTTGTCGAAGCGCCTCGACGCTGGCATGGAAGTGTTGGAATATTATACTGTAAGGAATTGGACATTTAAGAACGATTACTTTAGATCATTCGAGAATAAATTATCAAAGGACGAACGAGAAATATTTCCTACAGATATTATGGTACGTATTCTTTAAGATTCATTTGAAAAATTGTTTAAGCGGGAGGGTTACCTAGGTAATTTCATAATTGTTAACATCAACCCTGATATTTCATGGTGTAATAAACTCCAATCTTTCACAAGTAGAAGAGATTACGCCAGCTTTGTCCATCTGTGGGACGTTTAACGGCTGTTTTTAACGAATATGTTGTAATGGATTCGAATCAGATATTCTACCGCAAAACAGTAGTACTTGATATTGTTGTGTTCCGGTTCGAAGGGTGAGTGAGCCAGTGTAATTACATGCACAAGGGCCATAAAATCTTAGTTCCCAAGGTTGGTGGCGCATTGGCTATGTAAGCGATGGTTAACATTTCTTACAATGCCAATGTCTAAGGGCGTTGGTGACCACTTACCATCAGGTGGCCCATATGCTCGTCCGCCTTCCTATACTATAAAAAAAGAACTTTCTGTGAATAGTAATAAACTCAATCACATTTCAAGGTCCGACCCAGGGTTTGGACCTTGTGCCTCGTGAGTTACGCCCTTATTGCGAACCACTAGACCAACGACGCAGTCAGCTATGTGTAGTATAAAAGTTTTTACACTATTATTCCAAGGAACACTTTTTACACTATTATTCAACAACAAACGGAAAAAATATATAATTAAGATAATTTTATTTTTATTTTAAATAGGTTGACTGACTGGCAACTAGCCACCTGGTAATATGATAACTGGGTGATACTTACCCAAAAGAAATCTTACAAAACCCTACTGTACATTGAGTAAAAAATATAATTTATGTAACGTAATTATTTGTTTATTTATTTCAGTCGATAAATGTGGATGAGTATATGAAGAATTACATAAAAGGCATGCGCGAGTTCTATTGTAAGGAAGACGATTCCACTTTGCCCAAAGCCAGGAAGTTGCACAAAAGGTAATAAACTCTCGAATCAAATAAAAAAAATATTTTACAAGCTAACCTAAATCCTGGCTTCGCACGTATACAATAACGATGCACTTAAAACTTTTATGTCGTTATACATATAACTCTTTTGGTTTACGCGGTTAAATACTAAAACTCCTAACAGCATCATTTCTTTTCATTTTCTCGTTAGCATTTCTTTCATCTTCACCATTCGTCATATTTCAATTAATTTACACAAAACCGTAATGAGTTATACACTTGAACCTTCTTCATGGATCCCTTCGTCCATTGGTGAAATCTTTATGAATATCCGTGGGTTAGTTATTGAGTTTATCACAGACAGACAGACGCGATAGGGAGCTTTGTTTTATATGTTTCATTCGAGTAGGCTATTAAGGACACGATTGTATCGTCATGTTACAAGATTAATTTGAATTCAAAGTTTACATCGGTTCTAAATGCAACGAGGAGATACAGCAAGTAACTGTATAGCTACTTTTACTAATATAGTCTTACATATTATAAAACAAAGTCCCACTCAAACCTTTGTTTTATCAAATTATATAGCTTAGCGTGCGCACCGGGTTAGTGTGGCCAAACAAAAATCCCTCCCACGCGGTGAATACCGATATTTATGGTTGGTATTGAGGAGGTAGGACGTTTTTATTGATAACTTTCCCATTACAAGTTCTCTTTTCAAACGGTATAGGCGATAATAGACACATGAATATTTAATATCTATGCAGTATGACCATATAGCACATTGTTAGATCGATTAAAAATAAATTCGTCACATTTTTTTTTTAAATATAGACCTGCTTCTGTCACTTTGAATTGTAGAGCAAAATTAACGAAAATAAAACAGTCTAATTCCTATACGTCGAGTTTGGATTGATATATTATATGTATATATAAACATTTATATCTTTTTTTCAGATTGTATTACCTCCACGTAGCTTTGAAGACAATTGTATACGCATTATGTGCGTATGTCATATATCGCATTTATGTAACATTATTCTAAATATAGATCTATTTTTTTAAACTATGTAAAATGAGGTGGTAAATAAATTTAATTTATTATATTATATGCTTTGTTTAATTATTACATTTTAATTCATTAATTGTTACAAATTTACAGTACAGTAACAGCCTTTTGAGAGTAGAATACACATGTGGCAGAATTTCAATGAAATTAGACACATGCAGGCTTCCTCACGATGTTTTCCTTCAACGTCAAGCACAAGATGAATTATAAACACAAATTAAGTACATGAAAAATCAGTGGTGTTTCCCGGGTTTGAACCCACGATCATCGGTTAAGATTCACGCGTTCTAACCGCTAGGCCATCTCGACTACAAATAAAAGTTACAAAATTATAAACCAAATATTTTCACCACACATAACAGACTACAGATTATGTCGCCAATCTAGGAGAACGAAAGAGATTCTAAATTAACATTATATAAACTGACAATTATTTTACAACTCAAATTTGATAAACAACGTCAAAACAATAACACCATTTTTGTTATAATTCTTTTTTTCTATACAAAATGTTTCGAAAAATAATATCTAGAAATTATTCGTTTTGTACAAAAAAGGATTTTCGATTCGAAAAAATGGGAACTATTACAAGAAATGTTACTTCAAAGTAACGCATTGCTTATTTGATATGGATGGGACTGTTTTGAGTGAGATATAATTATGAAATTGTTTATAGCAAGTAATGATGATATTCTCATGACTGATCCACCACGATCAAGGGTGACATGATCGAGGGTGACAAGCCACCTGCGCTGAACATATAGTGAACAAGTGTGCGCAAACACAAGTGCATACTATTCCTTCACTTTCATAATCTGATAGGACGGCAAATCCGATACGATCGAAAAAAGATCAGGCGTATTGCCAATATCTTTAGGTGCTTTCCGAGGCACAGGAATGTACCTTTGTGCAAGCCCATCAGATTCAGTAATCACTATTCACGTATTCATCATATATTGAACCGCCCAACAGCAATGCTTAATTTTTTTTTCGGCCCTTCAAGGGCGAATAAACCAGTGTGCCAGCACAAGGGACATTTCATCTAATTCATTCTTAATTCCTAAGGTTGGTGGCGCAATGACGATGTAAGGAAGGCCTTATACTTCATCTAGCGCCAATGTCACCTTACTATTTAATAAAAAAAACACTCCCAACTTTTATAGATTTATTCTGAGATTTTTTTGACAGTTATAGTCTATAGATATATATATTTAAATGTTATAGAACCTATGATTTCTAGATTCTGAAGTTATTTACCATAAAATGATAAAGGAAATATGTGCAAAATATAACAGAATATATACAAAAGAATTACAAGTCAGGGTAAGTGATTTATGTATTTTAACGTAAACTTATGTGTATATTATTTAGTAGTACTTTTATATTTACTAAATTTAAAGCGATTGACTATGAGGTAGTTAAACTTATTCGAGGAGAAGTTTGACCTTCGAGTACGTAAGGCCCTTTTTTATCGCTTTTAAAAACCGTTTACGCGGATCCTTCGCAATGACCAGTTTTCATTAAGAACAGCCGCCGTGATCGAGGATAGGTATACACAAGCCTTATGGTAGAAAAAGCAATTATGTAGAATGAATTTACTCGGTTCACTACTATATTTTCGTATATTCTCGCCATCTTTAGGTGATCTGTCAACCTGGCTGAAGAACGCCTTTCTTCACTCTAAAACTCGTTTGCTCCAACGGCCTCACAATGTAAATGTCGTAAAATAATTACGAAATGATTTTAAAGGGTATTGATATTGACTACACTAATTCGAAACTTTGCAGATGTACGGTGTAACTGATAGGCAAATTTGTGAAACTGTAGTCAATGAATTGAAAATGCCGATATCCATTAATGAATTTGAAAAGCAATTGGGAGATTTAGCTGAGAAATTGTTGCCGAGTGCGCCGTTACAAAAAGGTTATTCGTGGGAGTATATAATTGTATTTGAGGAAAAATTATGTAATTGCTCTAATAATGGACCGCCTGTCCATTAGAGCAATTACATTCTTTTTCATAAATTATTGCGGTAGAATATCTGATGAGTGGGAGGTACCTACCCAGACGAGCTTGCACGAAATTAATTCCCTACCACTAGTGACAATTATTCTTAAGGTTTGAAGCTGATTCCAATACTTTATTCTATTGTAGATTGATGGACGCAATCAGATATGCAGGTTTCCTAAATAAATAATAATTCTAGTTGGAATAGTCTATATGATGTTTTATTTAACCGTGGAGCACGAAATTAATTCATGGATCCAAATTATATATATGAAAGCTGAGCGTCTATAGTAAATAAATACAGAAGATATTTGCCAACTAAGTCTGTCTGTGCTTAATTGTTATATAAATCGGTCCTTACCTAAGGGCCAGGTTATGATTTAGAAGTATTGCCCTACATGCAAACCAAAACGTCTTATCCGCAAATCACATTAATTCAAGTTATAACTCAGGAGCAGAACGTCTCCTAACCCATCTCCATGACAGCAAGATTCCAACGGCGTTAGCGACAAATTCAACTGAACAAGCGGTTAGGCTTCATGCTACGGCCAGACCTAAGCTGTTTGGTTTATTTCATCACAAAGTATGTATCAAGGTTTATGAGTAAAACTATTATTGGGTCTTTATCAACGCAGTAGAAACCAAAACAATGATCGTTAGTAATTTCATCTGTTTATTTGTCACATGTAAAAGTTGTAATGTAAAAAGTTATGTCACTAAAAAATCATGTCGAACATTTATTCGATAAAATGCTATAAAATAACTGTTCAGTCGAATTAGCTGAAACTTTAGCTACCTATAAATAATAGTCTGTAAAATGATGATGATTGAAGACTTAGATTCTTCCAATGTAAGTTAAGTTCAAATCTATATGATCAATCATACCCAAACGTGCCCACGTGTATATATAATGTGCGCCGACAGCCGCGCTGTTGCCTATTTTTTAGTTATAAACAGCGGTATGTCGGAGACGCACGGCGTTCCCTGGTGGATTATTTATAAAAACGGTACATATTATGGATTTAAAATATATATATACATATATATATATATATAGGTTACTAGCCAGCGACTCTTAAAAGTTAAAATACAAACTTATTATACAAGATTATTTTTTGCTTATATAATAACGAAGTTAAATATTGTTGTTTCAATCAAGGTCAGCGTGACAGATCCAGAAGTGTCCCGAGGGAAGCCGAAACCTGACATATACCTGGTGGCTGCATCCAGATTTCCTGATAAACCGACACCGAAACAGGTTTACACTATTTGCTATTTAAAAATGTAAAGAAATCAAATCAAATTTATTCGTTTACTTACCAAGCTCGGTTCGGTTAATAGCGTTGACAACTAGCGTGCAAAGACCCCTTACTTACCTATATGTAAAAGAGTAACATATAAATGTCAGGTCAGGTCAAGTACAATAAGTTGAGCTCATTACCATCTTAATTAGAAAATATTTCCAAGTTTTATGTTGATTACATATTTATTATCATTATATAGTATATGATATAGAACTGTTCAAATTACAGTGTCTTGTATTTGAAGATTCGTCAGTTGGTGTGACGTCTGCGGTAGAAGCAGGAATGCAGGTAAAATTTATCTATTTATAACATAAAGTTCCATCGAAAAGTTGTTATATTTCTTCTTATAATAGGATTTTCTTGGAATTGGGCTTTATCCAAGCCCGTCTGGGTAAGTAGCACGCACCCTTCAAATATTCTACCGCTAAGCAGCAATACTTAGAATTGTTGTGTTTTGGCTTAAAGGGTTAGTGAGCCAGTGTTATTACAGGCACAAGAGACATAACATTATAGTTCCCAAGGTGAACGGAAATGGGAATCTATACGCAGTGATGATCACAACATCAGGTGGAAAATTTGACTCTTTATAATCAGCTTAATAAAAATTGGTGATGCTAAAAACCTTATCCAGGTAGTCATGATTCCTGACCCTCGTCTCGATCGGGAACACACACGTCACGCGACAATCGTCATCAAATCCCTAATGGACTTCCAGCCAGAGCTATTTGGTCTACCGCCATTTGATGATACTCCCAGACGATACAGCAGAATTGAAGAAAATTCACCGTAATTCAGTAGGCTATTCTGTAAGAACAAACTCGAGGCTCACCGCGTAAAACGGTCGTGAAATGTGAGAAAGTGATACGCGACATTGAACCTATAGCGTGTATTATTGAAATAACATTTCAAGAATACACGCATCAAAATTGTATATCAATATAAGTCGGTTGTCAACATTTCACTTGTGACTAATGAAGTGAGCTATTACAGAATAGCAATGTATTTCTAGAGTGTGTTTAAAAATGAAAATCAAGCTATTGCGTTATCAGTGTCAAGTAATGTTAACTCTTCCATTTATGTGTGCCAAGTGCGTGTTTTTCCTTATTCGATAACATTTACGTTAACAATTTGTATGACATTGCGATTATTTCCACTAGATGGCGCTGTTTTCATTTTATTCAGATAGAAATTAACGTCAATCGAATAAGTAAAAATCACTAATCATGCTCTTAGAAGCGTGTTAACGTAAACATGACAGATTGCGTAAACACTCTTATTGGGAATTCAGTGATGATTTAAAAACAAAGGTATACCACGCTTTAATCGATATATTGAAATTGTGAAATGTAAAATGATATAAATTGTTAATTTACTGTTGATATTTATAAAGAACAAAAGACAAAATTACTACATATCGTTTTTTATTAATATATTAAATATTAAATTAATTTATTATACAAATTAAATATCATTAATTTTCTTAACTCTAGACATTTTGAAGTGAACCACATCCTCGCTTTCTATATATCTTATTTATTTATTTATTTATTTGGATCTCAAACAGTTTCACATTAACTTAAACCTAACTATGCACAACCGATTACAGGAGAACACACCATTCACAAAAAAAATTACAAAACATACAAATGAAAAAAAAAATAGAAAAAAAAAATTAAATAAAGAACAAAAACCGAAACGAAAACAGATGCAAATGGTAGTAACTGATTGGTTTTTAAACAAATTACTAGTTTATACTAAAAGAAACATCACATTTTTTCATGAACGATGTGAGCCCGTCACAAACAATGTCCAGTGTTACTGTGTTTTTTACACAATAATTATACTTTCGCGATATAGTCGCGATTTATTGCGGTTTTCGTCACTATATTACACTACTACAAACGCAGAAACATCTCCCTACTGATTTATATGCACCTTTAAGTCAAACTTCAAAACAAATAAATATTTTATACTTCAGCTATGTATATTTTGTATAAGTGTACATAAACTAACAACTTCATACTATTTGCTTAAACAGCGCAGTCAAACTATAGTTGCAATTATTTTTTAACCAAAAAGTATTTATATGTTCCAAATACACTCGTGAACAAAATAAAAATAAATCACTCATATTGACAGCTAGGCAATCATTTGATTGATGAAGATGATATTTGAATTGATAGATGAAGTTTTATACATATACATTTGTTATAATCGTTATATTTTTACGTGAAATTGGTACAGACGGTAATCCTGAATTATTATTGAAAAGCGGTCTAGAAACGCCGAATCCATCATCGATTGGTTTAATATTTTTTATAAAGATAAATAATACGTCCAACGATAATGATTACAATGTAGAAATAACTCCAGATGTATGCTGTCTTCATGATGCTGGAGAGTTGAATTGTGATTATTTGAATATTATAGGAGGATGCTTGGATTTTATTTCAAAAGGTAAGTCAGGAGAGAAAGGTTGAGATCTTTATTTCGGAAATCAACATACGTAACAAATTTTAAAGAAACCTTAAAATAAGAGTAATCTATACTCCTTATATATATTAAGTTTTTAATTGTAATTCTTCAATTACCAAAACGTTTTCCAAAGATTAATTGTATTAAAATATTTATGAACCTTTTTTCCCCTTATTATTTAATCAGATTTATTGGGCAATTAAATTATCAGTTCCAAACGATTTATAGAGTATTCAAGCTAGTATTTCAGAGGATATTTAATAAAAGTAGTAAGTAGAGAACAACTGTTGATTACGAAATAAAATCCTTTATATTATAACACCTTATATATTTCTCATGCTTAATATATATATATATATTTTAGGTGAAGTTAAAACTTTGAGTGTTGCTGCGCCTCTGTTAGATATCTATGGCAGAAATGGTTTCTGTAATGTGTTCATTGATTCGAAAACAAATAATGGTCCTAATAAAAGAGACGCTTTAAAAATTAACTTCGATACAACAATTGAAAATAATGATTTTAAATTTGTCGGGAAATTAAAGCATTGTAAAAATAGAGATGAAGATCCATTAAACGATTGTAGACCAGTCAATTGTGATACTTATTACAATGGCATGAAGCCTTATTTTAGCAGGAGGCATAAAAGATGTATTGTCGTACCTCCATGCATTTCTGATGATGAATCTGAATATCCAACTGTTATATATAATCCAATTAGTAACCAATGTGATGAAGAATCAATAAACGAAAGGGATTTAGAAGATGTCAAAGAATTGAGTAGAGATAGAAGGAACAGATACGCTAAAGACGTCTTGATCATAAGTAAATTTGAGCCTAATGCAACAGAATTTATCGACACAATTGATTTGCTAGATAACACGATAAGGCTAACCACTTCAATACCAACGAAACACAAAGCTGAATCTGAAACGAAACAAGTTAAAAATTCTTGCATAAAATCGTTTTGGAAAAGATATTTTATGGACAATAAGTGGACTCTAATTCTTTTCAGTTCTGTCGTTACTATACAATGTTTTTTGATTTGTACAATGTTTTATTGTTTGACTAAAACATGTAACTGTTTCGAAGAGAAGAAGGTTGTTAGGAAGTTTTTTAACTACCGCCAAGACGTATCAGTTACAACACCATTAATTGGTACAAGCAATATTGATATTGAAGCAGATTTTCAATATTTAAGCGAGACGTCTAATAACGCCGAGCAAAAAATTAAATGCTATAAAGCATGTCAGAAAGAGAATCAGAATTTGAAAACAAGTATGTCTGATGATATATTATCTAAATGTTTAAATAGACGAGATTGGAAGAAATATAAATCTGAAGCAATAACCGAAATAAATAAAGACGATGAAACTATTAATGAATTAAATAACACGCAATATATTGATTTATCTAAGACAGAAAAGGTTAAACGAAATTGTGATGTAAAAGTTGCATTTGAAGATGAAAAAACTGACGGTAACAATAAAACTAAAACAGTAAGCGTAGTTGATAAAACAGATAGATTGGAACTGGATTCTGATGTCGAACTGAACAGTACACCTTCGGAGAAAGAAATTAAATGTCACAGTTATAATTGCTTTGATGTATCTGGATATAGGCCGAAGAGAAATAGTAGTAGAATCAAGGGTGATTTATCTAAACTCGGTTCTGCGTCTATTTCAACGGAAAAAGGTGCCCAAGTTTATTTCTCCAATGACTCTATTGACGATTTCTTATCGGAGCGAGGTGTTACTTATCTCGCGGGTGAAAATATATCAAAATACACGTTTTCAAGTGATTTCAACGATGTTAAAGAATCTGCCACATCTACGGTCTCTAGTAAAACATCGAAGAATTTTATTAAAAATACATTATCCTACTACGCTACGCTGCTACGTAAGAAATCTAAGATCGGCACATCATCAGATCCTGGTCGGAATGAAGATGTAAATGTGAAATTGATTCACATGTCGAAGGCATCTGTGTATACATCCAGTAATGATTCAGATTATGTTAGAACTTTAAAAAGAAACGATTCAAGGACATCCTTCTAATTTATAAGTTTTTTTTTTAGTTTATATTGTTTTAGGTGAAATAAATTCATACATGTTATATGATTATATTTAAAAAAAAATAGTCACTTAAAAAAACTTTCATTTTTATGTACCACACTATTATCTAAACAACCATTACATATTGTATAACATAGTATCCTATGTTTACCTCCCGCCGCGTTTGTTTGCATGAAAGCGATAAACTCAAAAACTATATAACTGATTTTCAAACGGTTTTCACCAATGAACGGAATGATTGAAACGCATTTTAGAAGAACAAAGCAAAACAAAATTTTATGTTTCCAAGTATATTATAATATTAATATTTTTTATTATTTGACTATTTCATTATCGTTAGGACAAGGGTCACAGATACAGGGTGGACACAATGTTGAGGTTGGCTCGGTAGGTAGGGTCACGTAGCGCTCAGGAGTCACCTATAAAAAAAAAAAGATGTGAATTGTTCAGCTTCATCGAAATACTAAGGCTGGATCATATTATTGTGTACAAGTGTGTGCGCAAACCCAACTACTCCTCCGAAATCCGACGTGAGATTTCTTACATAACCAATATCCATGGGTGGTGATAACAACTTAACATCAGGTGGCCCATTTGTCAGTCCTATTTCATCCGGTGGGATCTGCCCACCCGGACTGGGCTGCCCATTGTTTTTTTATTTCGCTGCAACAGCGTTTATTTGTACTACTACCGTGTTTATACTACCGTGTATATAATACTACCGTGTCTAAATGGTCTGTCCAAAGCCGTCTTATTAATTTTAGATAATAAATACAGTATGATTTTTTATATATATCACCTTTATTTTTGGAAACTTAATATTCCCTCTCAATTTGAATAGTGATATCGGACCCCGTGTCACGCATTCACACTGAAATTTTACATTAAAACTTACATAAGCAAACCACTACACTAAGCAGTCAATTTATGCCCGGTCAGTAACCTTAGCGCTTGGTACATGGTAGGGGCTAATTGATTTTTCCAGCTTTAGATGACGTCAGCGTAAGGTTTGTTTAAGTATAATAATGTGTGCGTGAGATAGCTGCATGAGCTCACATGTTAACACATCAATTCACGTGAGCACCATGACACACACATTTTTTATGGACCATTTAGAATTACGCCTCAGAAACAATTTTACCATCCGTAAGCAAACCGAATGATTTCATGAAAATAGTAACCGGTCATTATAACTAATATGATAGTATATAACAATCTATCTATATTATATTCTAATGGTAATAGGAGTTGATATTATGACGTCATAATATCAATTCAAGGTCATAATTGTTTATTTATTTTTACTCTCAATTAGTATCTGCTGTATGTTGACAATATTTAATGTCGTTTATATACTTACTCCAGGCTGTTAAATAAAATAAATAAATAAGTAGGTATGTTTCATTTTAAAACTTAATTATTAAATTATATACTTAAAATTATTATACTTACAATCTGAAAAAATAATGAAATATTAATTTTTCTCCAAAGATTATAATTCAAATAAAGTTTATAATTAAATTGGGTTATTCTAACATCTACATCTTAGAATGCAGTAGTTTTAATCATATTATTTTATACATATAAACGAAATACCACTGCCTGACTAACTCATCACGAGATCTCCGAAACTATTGCCTTGCAATTTAGCATAGTTACTCATTTCGTGACGTAGACGCTCACTTATAATTTAACACAAATCATATCCAAAATAAAATACATTGAAATCTAATTTAGATTCCCTAGGAGAAATGAATAAACCCCTGTTACATATACAGGGAATATATTTTTATTGCGTAAATAAAAAAACTTACTGTGCGACCCTGAAAAAATAATATGATTATTTATTAAAAGATTTATTATTATTACACATATATATACATATCTGTCTGTATTATTATTTCATATATAGTATATATATATTTGACTGTATGTTACGCTTTTACAGCTAAACCACTGAATCTGTATGTATATATCTCCCATTATCGCGTGAGCGAAGCCGAATGAAAACTAGTATAATATATATGTGAAAAAGATATACTCACAAGCGTCTGTAAATAGAGATTTATAAATATTTAAATATTTCTTAAAAATAAATAATTTAACATCTTGTTTTTCATTTTTGTATAATATATTACAATATACATATAATGTGTATGGAACTTCCGTTTTTGTCTGAATAGATTATTATTTGTGTGGCAAACTATGATGACGTAATTACACTACAATGTTGGATTGCATGTATATTAAGTTGAATTTCCGACTTTACAATGTTATATAATTTTTGAAATATCATCATTACTAAAAAGTACTAAATTGTCTGTAGTTACATCTTAATATCTTTGATTAGTTGTTGTTTTCGTTACGCCACAAGGCTACGTGAGATGGTTCTGTCGAATGACTGTCATAATTAACACGTGAGTGGAATATTAAGCAAATAATATTATATACATAATATAAAAATACATTTCAAATTATCATAAAAAAACTATAAGCGCATCTTTATTTAACAGTTGACTGTAACAGCCTGTCAATGTCCCACAGCTGGGCTAAGGCCTCCTCTCCTTTTTCGAGATGGTATGGACCATCTTTATTTAGACAAACTTACTTGGTACTGAAAGCATATAAATAAAAAATAAATAAAAGTTAAATAAATGTGATATAGTATATAATATACCATATTTTATCCATACTCACGGTAATCTTAAAAGTAAAAAAAATAAAATAAATAACACAATAATGATACATGAAATCAAATATTTTTAATTATTTACGATTCAAAACATACCCATTTCTATAAAAAATAAAAATAATAATTATAAATAAATTTATATAAAGCTTATAAATATATCATTACGTAATCATTTTAAAAATGTTACCTCTGTCTGTAAAAGATATGTATTTGTTATTATTGTTTAATAAATTTTCTTCTTAATTGAGCAAACCCGTAAACAAAATATTTTGCGTAAATAAACGCTTGCTTTTTATTTACTTAAGCACTATTTATAACAGAAATGTATACATATTTTTTTACCCAGTTAAGCGTAATATTTCCTGCGTATGTATACATTATAAATAAAGGGATCATCACCTGTCCATATTTAAATGAAGTGAGGCTTAATATTATATATTTCTATATTATATATTTAAGTATAAATCTTTATTAAATAAAAATCAAATAATTACCACTAATTGCTGAAAATACAGTTTCTTTATTAATATTGTGTGTGTGATATTTCTACTTTATTTTTCTTCTATGTATATCTGACAAATTTCATCTTAAAAGTAGCCAATATGTATATTTCAATTTAACGCATAGAGATATTAAGACGATAGGCGTGTTGGCAAGTTATCTTTATCTAATGGTCCTTTTATAATATAAGTATCCGTCTATGGCCTTTTTAAACCACAAGAGGATTACATACAAAATAACTTTTAAAACGAATTGACGCGGTATAATTGGTCGAGATCTTGAATAATCTATGATATTCACTATGGATTCGCGAAAAAATGGCGTCTTGAATGTCTACGAAGTTTATACGAAACTTTGAAAGTAAAATTAAAGCTAGATGCAGTTAAGTGTAATAGTGTCATATTATAAATAAGACTTAACAGTCTTCGACCGAATGTATCAGTTCCTTGTGCCAGAATATATTTAAAAAAAAGAAAAGTGCGTCATCGCCCGTCATAAAGGAAGAATATCACATTTGGCGCGAAATTTGGGTGCTTCGAATATACAATAACTTGAATTATCATTTTTAGTTGGTTTTGTTGGCATTTAAAGTAATTAATGATTGTTTTGTTCGTTGTTTGTGTATTTCTTATTATAAAGTCAAATACTTATATATTATTCTATTTAGTATTATTTTTAAACAACGTCATTTTCCCTTCTGGTTAGTAAGATAAGTATATATTAATCAAGAACTGTTTGTACTTAGTAATATAGCAAAATGCATGGAATATGTGAATCTAAGGTTTGCTTTGCTTTCTTCGATTGAAAAGCTATGATTGTTTACTTATTAAATAATACTTAATTGAATATTTGGTAGATGTCCCAAAATAATAGATATTTTCCAGAGCGCGATATTTATTTTAGATTTTAGCATTTAAACTAATTTTTGTATTTTATGCAAGACTATATAATTTCTAAAGCCAAGCCAATTTATTTATCTGGCAGACATAACTAATTACAGCCAGTAAAAGCAATACATTATACAAAAGTAAAGATAGAGTATAATATTTTACAAAGCGAGCACAGACAACGTAAGTAGACATTAGAGGGTTAGTTAGATAACATTGATTAAAAAAGTAAATAAAAATAACTAAAGATATTTTCTAAAGATATCTAGTAGTTCAGAAAACAAAAAGTTAAAATAGTCTCAATTGTCAAGTCCGTTCAATATAAGCGTGAAAATGCCCAAAGGTGGATTATCAGCAACCGTGTCGTTATAGTTTCCACACATGATGATTGTTATAATGTTTAAACAAATGCTCAATACTAACCAGAAGCTGTAAAATGTTTTTTTTTTTTAAATATTTGTTTGTGATAAAGAAGGTGAAGGATCTTGTTCATATTATAGATCATCTTTGCGTATACTATTTATTACGCTCATAATAAGACATTGGTCATTCGTCCTCATTGGTCTATATTGATTACTTTTGACTGCAGAAATCTAGAATTTAAAATCCTAGACTGAATCAATAAATTGGACAGACTGGAAAGTGGGCCACCTAATGGTAAGTGGTCACCACCGCCCATAGACTTTGGGTCAAGGGTATAGATAGTATACTTGTGTTTGCGTATATTCTTGAGCCTAATAACGTCTAATAGCAAATCGATTCTTTATGGAGAATGGCTCCCATAACCGAAATTGGTCCGGATCATTATTACGTTTGAATGCAAAGGGAACCTATATATATATATATATATTTTAAATGTCTCTAACGTAGCTTAGCTTAACTTCACTTAACTTTGATTTCTGTGATATACAGATAAGTCCGTCCGTAACAGCCTATGAATGTCCCACTACTGGGCTAAAGGCCTGCTCTCCCTTTTTGAGAAGAAGGTTAGGAGCTTATTCCACCACGCTGCTCCAATGCGGATTGGTGGAATACACATGTGGCAGAATTTCAGTGAAATTAAACACATGCAGGTTTCCTCACGATGTTTTCCTTCACCGTTAAGCACGAGATGAATTATAATCACAAATTAAGCACATGAAATTTCAGTGGTGCTTGCCCGGGTTTGAACCCACGATCATCGGTAAAATTCACGCATTCTTACCACTGGGCCATTTCGACTTTACAGATAAGTAATAAGCATGAATTCAGAATAACAAACGGATACGATTATTAAAACATTATTTTAACTACTGTTAAACATTTCCTTCCATGTTCATAAATAGTGATGTGCTTATAAAAAAAAAAAAAATAACTCACGTATTCGTGCTAAATAAAGGAAAATAAAACGAATCAATTTAAATAAGCGAATTAAGAGAACAGATTAATATATTTATTGTAAAGTAATAAGTAGAACAAATTAATATATTTATTGTTTTTTTTTTATACATTGCAAAATTATTGAAATATCTGCTTACCGCGATCTGCAAATGTAAGCAAAAATTTTAAATTATAAAATTTATTTCAAATGGGTGGTTTGAACACGAGAACTAGTGTTTTGGCGTAATTAATTTATGTTACATCTCTTGCTGAATGGGATGGGTAATCATGAGGAGACGAGGTAACCTTCAAGTGTAGGAGAAAGATAGATATATATAGATAAACAGATAGATTGGTAAGAAAGAGTTCGTCAAATGTGCTCCAGAGCTTATGAGTAAAGCCTTTGTCTAACAATGAGACATTCACAAAATGTCACCCAATTTTTATTGGCTATTACGATTTTTTAGTATGAACAGGCGAACTGGCGAATGGTCACTCAATGATGAGTTGTCACCACGGCCCATATACATTAGTGATGTAAGAGATATTAACCATTTTAATCGCCAATGCGCCACCAACCTTGACAATTATTTTAAAATATTAAAAATAAAAAAAGTAATAATTACCGATATCTACAAAATTAAATATAAACATATAAATAAGACTAATGTTTTAATTATTAACAACAATTTGTTTGTATGAATCGATATTAATTACAATATTATGGGATTTATAAATTAAACGTATTGTTATACAATTAAAATGTAAAATTCCTTATAATACAATCACAGCTCAACACACACATACATGCATACCTGTATTACATACATACATAACACTATAAACAAAAATAAATAAGGTCTGTGATAATACTTACATTTCTCTGTATTAAAAACGAATTATTGAAATTTATCAAAAATGAACTAAACGTATTAATTTCATCAAAGAATTTTACTTACGATGTCCTAGAAATTTTAAAAAGTATTCGTTAATTTCAAATATGACATATCGGATAACATACAAGGAGTATTTATTAAAGATAACAAAATAACCACAGATAAGTAATTACATTTCCCACGTAAGGTAATAGTAGTATTTTCTTAAACACTAAGTTTTCTCTTTCTACCATCATTAATTTGACATTCGAAAGAAAAAGACAAAGCATTGTAAAAGCATGCGTAACGAACAATTTGTATATTATAGCCTTCGCACTTTCGCAAAAACTGTTCTTAATTTCTTCTTCCGAAAATTTAGCTTGCTGGTAGAAACTAGCCATCGAACATAGGGCTCTTCTACGACTGTTTTAATAGGTACTTAATAATAATTCGTATATGAGAACTAGCCAAGTCAGACTTTAGGCTTCAATATAATATCCTAAGTTATAAGAAGAAATTATATTTTAAGTTGTTATAAAATATAAGTATGTATTTACAAAAGAAAAGTATTATATGTAGTATATCAGTTGTCTAGCTTTCATAGCACAAGCTCTGCTTAGTTTAGGATCAGATGTCCGTTATATTATAGGATATTATGTTATATATTATTATATATGTTGTTATAAATATATTTCAGGACTGACCATTGAACTTGGCACCCATTTAGATCTCACTTCTTTTGTCGTTGAAGTCAACAACCAAGACATATATCATATTGAACTTGGCTCTCATTTCAGATTTATGTTTTTGATGGAATAATTAAAACCGTAAGGTAGTAATTAATTAAATACTTACACTAGACTGCAATATATTTAAAATGCTTGAAATATTTTTGTAATTGTAACATTTAAAAATAAAAGGTAAGAATTTTTACACATTATATAGACGAAACAGTATGAATCGGGTGGTTTTTTATTAAGTATTAACTAGTTTTCGCGGCTTCACCCGCGTCTGATGGGGTTAGGTATTCAGTGTTATGTATATGTTTGTACCCCAGAAGACGTGAATGCAAAGTTACATAATAATCGCTGGAGTGGTTAAGACGTGGCAGCTTAACAAACAAACAAAATATTAAAAAAACAAACTCAGTTCCGCATTTATAATATTAGTACGAACGTACTCTATCGTACGATACAGTAAACACAGGAGAAAACATTGCTAGCAATCCATTTAGATGTAAATCTGCCATGTGTACCCGCATTGGAGCGTCATAGTGGAGCCCCAAACCTCCTCAAAAAGGAAAGGCCTTAGCCCAGCTGGATATTTACAGACTGTTATTTACTTTTATCACAAGAAACATCATCTTTATCGTTGAAGTGATTATTTATTGTCTTACATAATATTAGAATTAGTTGTTGTGAATAAGGTTGTATGTTTTTCTTACCTTTAGCTAAAAAATAATAATAATTTTAAGTATCAACACTGATTTGCTATTAATAACTAAAAAGAATATTTATTTTAAATTATATAAAAAACCGTTAAATGTAATTTTTGGCGGCCATAAGCCAAAACTATGGAAGGGCATGCTAGAATAAGAGGACAGCAAGGATAAGTGTTATCAGAAACAATCCCAAGTAAGTTTCAGAGCTCTGACAATTCATTGTGCTTGGCATCAATGCAGTGCTCCTGTGTATTATGGTATCAGATATATTATGTATAATTAATTTTATATACTTACTGGGTTCTGAAATTTAATTTTAACATATAATTAAAGTATTTAATTTAGATATATAATTCAAATTACAAATACAATTAATTTTTTTTTTTCTAATTTTACGTAAATTATGTTTACTGGTGCCTACCACCAGGCTTTGTATTGTCTTAGTTGGTGGCGCTTTGACATTACTTACAATGCCAATATCTATGGGCGTTGGTGACCACTTACCATCAGGTGGCCCATATGCTCGTCCGCTTACCTGTAATATATTTAAAAAAAAATGTTTGGAACTTCATCAGTGGCTTGGATGGTTCAGATAAAACACGTGAATTTGAAGCGAGAAGACAAAGCACTACACTGTGTTTCAATGTGCAGATTATTTTTATGGTGCTATCCGCACTCTTTCCCCCCCGCGGTAAGCGTCACTGGGATTAAGTTACCCGGGAACACCCCTAGAAATGAACACTCGCATAGGCAGACTAACCGTCGCGGCCTTACGGAACTATGCACGAGTTATCCCGTGACGACCACCGAAGATGGATCGTAGAATGGGTACCGTTGGTTTTTATATACTCCCCCAGTTTATATGGGGGAGCGACAGCGACTAAAAAAGACTTACAGGGTGAGCAGACTATAGCCATACCAAGATATGCAATACTATTTGCGATCTTAGAAGAACTAGTCATCGAGCAGATATGTTAAGCTGCTGTCATGAAATCGTTTACCAAAACTTACTTTTTAAAGTTATTTAATAAATATAAAATTACTCACTCCCTGTTTTGCTGTAACAAAAATTTTTAATAAATATCGTACGTATTTTTTAATATAATTGATCACGCAACGTGTAGTACCATCAAGACCATCAATACGAAGGTTTACCGTAATTTAATTATAAACAAGCATGCTCTTTAATTTTTTTTGGAACGAATTATTCTCTGAAACTCCCGCGCCTCTTGTACGTCTACGTAAGATATTCTTTATATAAGTAGGCGCATAAAAGCACATTTTTTATTGTCATGTAACGATAAAGCAACTGTAAGTTAGTGGTAACTAAACGCAAGTGTCAACAAAAACTGTAAAAAGCTTCAACCGAATCAGATAAATGGCTTAGGATACTACACATATACACGGATGCACCCAATAAATATAATTTTTCTTCTATATGCTGGTACACATATATAAGGTATGCAAGTCTTACCTAAAACATCTAAGGAATATCGCTATTTATTAAATTATATCTTTAAACACATAATTAATTAAATCTTACCGTTTATTTTTCAGAACAGCACCAACGTTTATGAAAAAAAATATAGTTCATTATTTAAATAAACTGAACACTAAATTATTAACTATAAAACATGTGTCTGCACTTAATATAAATCTCTATACTAATATTATAAGTATCTATACTAATATAATAGTATAATTAAAAGATCCCTTCATCCATATAACAGCGTTATAAAAAAAAACCGCCATTTTGTAGCTGTTCAGAAAACTAAAGTAATTAATTTATTACTATCGTGACTTGTGATTTGTTAAATGTATTCAAATTTGTTATTTGAATATTAATGTTTATAAGCCGAGATGGCCCAGTGGTAAGAACGCGTGAATCTTAACCGATGATCGTGGGTTCAAACCCGGGCAAGCACCACTGAATTTTCATGTGCTTAATTTGTGATTATAATTCATCTCGTGCTTTACGGTGAAGGAAAACATCGTGAGGAAACCTGCATGTGTCTAATTTCACTGACATTTTGCCACATGTGTATTCCACCAACCCGCATTGGAGCAGCGTGGTGGAATAAGCTCCAAACCTTCTCCTCCAAAAGAGGAGAGGAGGCCTTTAGCCCAGCAGTGGGACATTCACAGGCTGTTACGGTTACGGTATTAATGTTATTTTAATTTTAAAGAGTAATTGAATGAGTTATTAACATCAATTTGTAAGATTTGTTGATTTATTTTTATGAAGACCAATTCGAGGTTTTTATAAAATCAGTGTCACTTCTGTATACTAAATGTATTTTAATCTCACGATGTAGGCGGACGAGCATATGGGCCACCTAATGTTAAGTGGTCACCAACGCCCATAGACATTGGCATTGTAAGAAATGTTAACAATACTTTACATTGCCAATGCGCCACCAACCTTGTGAACTAAGATGTTACTGGCTCACTCACCCTTCGAACCGTAACACAACACCAAGTACTGCTGTTTTGCGGTAGAATATCTGATGAGTGGGTGGTACCTACCCAGACGAGCTTGCACAAAGCCCTACCACCAGTAGTATTTATTTTTATTGCCTCTGATAGCTCGTATTGTTCTTTTTATTAATAACTTTTTATATGTATCAACTATTATTTTGTCGTGATTAATTTTTTGTTTTAAATACATAGTGTATAATAGTTATGATTGCAAGGGAACTGTCCGCCATGATACAACCTGAAGGTAGGTATTGCAAATAATAATCGTGTAAACCATTTTCGAGTTATCAGTTTGAATAATCCTTTTTGTTTTAGTATGCTTAAGGAGCTGAGCTTAACAATCAAATAAGTTCTGTAGAATATGTATTGTGTGTACATAGTTATTATAAAACATAATGAAACTTATCATTTTGAATATAATAAGCCAAAAATTTCTAACTTACGTAGTGGTCCTGTAATCAACGTTTATATTGTTAGTGATTTTTTTATATATAACAATAAAAAATACATATGGCTGAGATCAGTGAGTCCAATGATAAGACCGCGTGAATCTTAACCGATGATCGTGGGTTCAAACCCGGGCAACTGAATTTTAATGTGCTTAATTTGTGATTATAATTCATCTCGTGCTTGACGGTGAAGGAAAACATCGTTAGGAAACCTGTATGTGTCTATTTTCACTGAATTCATTCATTCATACATGTGGCATACATGTGTATTCTATACCCGCATTGGACCAGCGTGGTGGAACAAAATCCAAAATCTTCTCCTCAAAAAGGGAGAGGAGGCCTTAGCCCAGCAGTGGGTCATTCACAGGCTGTTACTGATTAAAAATAGATAGACCTATTATCAAATGAGACAACTGATGGTAGGTCACAACCGTGCATATATATTGGCGCTGTAAGAAATATTAACCATGCCTTACAAAGCGTCATCAACCTTGGGTTTTGTCCCTTGTGCTTTTTAGTTTAGTTTTACTTAGGCTTCAAATCGAAACACAACAATATTAAGTATTGCTGTTTGGCGGTAGAATATGTGAGTGGGTAGTACCCAGACGATAGATAATAAATATAACAAAAATATACTATGTGACATTAAGTATATTATTTATATAATACTTACTGTAAACTGTAAATACAATTAAAATATAATTTAGATTGAGATTACATTATTATTTCTAAATGCATACGCTTAATTGGGTTGGAAGATATATGATTATAAAAATTATAAAGAAACTAAATCAATATTCTTGTTGGATGTTTAAAAATTATGGAATCATTTAATTATTTACTTACCACGTTCTATAAAAAAGTAAATGATAATGTTTTTTATTATTTTCTCTTTGTATCGTTGACTTATTAAATATTGAAATCTTTAAATTGATTTTGAAAACGGACTTATCTTACTGTAAATTATGCGTCATTATCTTTTAACAACGTAACGTTAACTCAAAGTTGACGTTAACGGGCCGGTTGGCGCGGTCGGTAGACTTGTCTTTCACGCAAGGCTTTCGAAGGTTGTGGGTTCGATTCCCACCCAGGACAGACATTTGTGTACATGAACATGTCTGTTTGTCCTGAGTCTGTGTAATTATCTATATAAGTATGTATTTACAAAAGAAAAGTAGGATATGTACTATATCAGTTGTCTGGTTTCCATAGTACAAGCTGTGGTTAGTTTGGGATCAGATGGCCGTGTGTGAATAATGTCCCAGGATATTATTATTATTATTTATTTTATCAAAATTTAATGAGTGTGTGACGAATTTTTGAATATTGACGGCAGATATTTTTAAGCTGATATTTATTAGAAACGAATAATGTGGGTAATTACGTACCCAGAGTTTGAACCTAGAACCTCAGGATCTACGGTTTTATCAGCTAGCCAAGATACCAACGAGGTCACATTTATAACATGTTGATTTTTACTGAATCCTTATTTTTTTCTTATGTAAACTTACCTCTGGCTATAAGTTATAATATATCAATTAATAAAACAACATTAGCATTTTCAGATCTTGTGATAGTTACACTAGGGTTTTTAAATTAAAATTTGGTTGCCTGGAAGAGATCGCTATGTAGAGCGATAAGGTCGCCATAATTGCATGCTACTTTTATAGGCTGTATCAATGTTTTGTATTTTTCTTCTCTTTGTGGTGTACAATAAAGTATAAAGTAAAGTAATAAAAAGGGTACGTATAGCCTTCCAATTACAGGTGGAGTAAGGACCAGAAATTCAAATGGCAAAATCATTGGTTGAAATCTTGAATAATCTGTGGTATTCATTATGTATTCGTGAAAAAATGGCGTTATGAATGTCTACGGAATAATTGACATACGCATAGATAAATAAACAAATTTGATTGTTCATATATTTTAAAATAGTGTACATAATACTGGTTATGGCTCTATATAATTTATAAGACTTATGTTTTGAAATATAATTATTTTATACTTACTGGAGTCTGAAAAATGTTATTTATAGATTATTATATCTCGATTAGTAACATTTAATTGATAATATTTATTATAAAAAATATATAAATAAAATACTTACTTCTTCGGGCTAGAAAGTTTATTTAATTTTATTAGTAGATATATATTTTATTTGGTAAACTAAAAACCTGTATATTATGAAAAAAAAAACGAATCCTACTTACTGGATGCTGAAAATAAGGTTTTTTTTAAAAAATCAGTGTTCAATGTTTATTATATAATGAAAAGGTAAGCTAATTTAAAGTCGTAATTTAGATTTCTTGCTTGAATGGATAGACATAAAAGATCAGCTCTTACGATACCAGCCGGTTAAGGAGTGGCTCTCATCTAAACGGTGACTTGCCCAATTTATTTATTGATATAAGAAACGCCGGCCGGCATATTCAAAAAGTTAACAACAAAAAATTACGACAACAGTAAGCTAGTACACTAATACAACATTATAGGCTTTTACAACAATACAATTGAATGACACTACACTTATAAAATAAACACTATCGTTGTAATGGTAGCATTACTTCTTCTTCGTCGTGACACTCTTGTCAGAGCGGTCGTGGTCGCCATGATTATGAATTGTTCGGCGCAGATGTTATTCGCCTCACGAGCCTTCGCCATATGTCCCTGTTAGTGGTGAGCCTGGTACATTCATGGAAAGGACCGCCAACAGTTGTTTTTATTTGGTCGATCCAAAATCTCTCAGCATTCGTCTCCAGCACCACATCTCCAGAGCATCGATCTTCTTCTTTTCGACCTGCCGCAAAGTCCACGTCTCTGCAGCGTATAGAAATATGGGGAAAACAAGCGTTTGTACAAGCCGGATCTTTGTTGCTTTGGTAATGTTTCTGTTCTTCCATATTTTCTTCAGAATCTCCATTGCAGTTCTCGTAATTGCCATACTTCGCTTGACCTCATCTACGAATCCGCCATTATTCGATATTAAATTACACTCTACTTAAAATAATAATAATGTCCTCCTGACAGATTTCGGCCACGGCGGCCAATATCAAGAGAGATTAGCCAACTGCGCTGGACATATTATAGTGCGCAAACACAGGTGCACTCTCTATTCCCTAACTCTCATAATCCGATGGGACGGCAATCCGACACGACCGGAAAGAGTTCAGGCGCAGGACCAACGGCTTTACGTTATTTCCAAGACACGGGAGTGTACACACTTCCAACTTCCATACTCCGGGCTGCTACTGAGAATTTTCTGACAGTAACATCCAACAACTTTTTATTGGCCCGACCTGGGACTTAAATACTGATGGTTAAGAAATAATAAAAATATAACAATAAAACATTTATATAAAACAATGCTTTATTGTAATATTTTGCTGCTAATTCAGTGATTTCATTAAAAACATTTTAAAATTTTTGAGGCTTTAGCTGATAATTGTATCATAGGATTTGATATCATTATAGGCTCATATACTGTATTATTAATATATTAATATTTCACAACATAATAAGCACATACTTACTGTAAGCTATAAATATTAATAAATAGTTTTTTAATTACATTTGTATACAATGATTACATATATATGTATTCAACACTAAGGCCTCTTCTTTGGAAGAAAAGGAAGACGTTTTGGAAGGATTATTCCATCGCGCTGCTCCCATTCGGATTTCCATTCGACACATGCAGGTTTGCTCACGATGTTTTCCTTCAAGGGGATAGCAAGAGATGAATTATAAACACAAATAATCACATGAAACTGTAGCACAACTGAACAGTGTTTGCCCGTGTTTGAACTCGCAATTTGTATCGTTTTTCTGGTTCTCATAATTCTATACAAGATAATAAATGCCATAACATACCACGACTTTATCTGTGCTCTGTAAATATGAACGGAAAATTAATATCATCAAATTTTTAATGACAGATTGTAGGTGAAAAGACATTGGTAGTTAATAATAATTAAGAGTACTGACTCTTAATTACTGAATTATTTTCGAAACTTGGAATACTTTTGTCGCATTCACGATTTAAGGGAACAATCCTCTGATCAGCAGAGGAGATAAAGCACGGAACTGTTTTGTCTCTTCTTATTTATATAAAGATAGTATATAGATAGTAAGTGGTCACCACCGCCCATAGGTATAAGTAACCATTGACCATTGACATTGTAAGAAATATTAACTATTCATTATATCACCAATGCGCCACCAACCTTGAGAATTAGGATGTTATGTCCCTCGTGCCTGTTGTGGCTCACTCACCCTTCAAACCATTACAATAATACTAAGTATTGGTGGCTGTTGAGTGGGTGGTATCTACTCAGACGAGCTTGGACAAAATACTGACACGAAGTAAAGTAATTATTAAAACTATTTACCACAGCAGCAGATGTCGCTTCGTCCTGAAACGAAATGTTATTATGTTATTAATTAATTATTTATACAAGAATATTAATACATTGAAAAAAATCAAAAGAGAAATCCTGCCACTATTCTACAGTCACGACTTTGTTCAGTAACTATTTTTAATTTTTATTTGAAATCATAATAATGTAAATAAATGTTTATATCTTTGAAAAAATAAATGCGAAAATAACTCAGTCTGTGTGTTACACTTTCACGGTTAAACCACATAACCGATTATGATGACATTTGTTATGAAGCATGCTTGAGCAATATAGGCCAGTTTTTTATACATAGCACCAGCCCCCACCCCCACAAACACGCGAGCGTAGCCGCGGGTGATAACTAGTAGTAAGCAATATAACATAACTTATCTATACATATAGTCTTAAAGATAATTTACCGGAGAAACAGTCGTCGCATTCTGAAATAAATAAATAATAGTTTTAGTGATTTTCGTTAATATGTCGAAATCCTTCACTTCAAAATGGCTCTTTATTTTATTTATATCATTCTCCATCACTCAAAAATAGTAACCTAAGAAATAATATGGGTTTGTGGATGACTTCCAACTCCATAATAATAACTTCGATAGGTTAGGTTAGTTTTTTTTTAGTGAATACAATCGACATATACTTTATTCGAGTTGGATTTTTTTTTACTATACGATTTTTATTTATGTGAAAACCAATTTTGAACTATTTTGAGGTGGAGCCGTGATAATTATTTTTCTTATATTTCCATAACTGTGGAAAGTCGTCTAGTATATGTGATAAAATACCACTTAACTACTTATATATACTTTATTTTTACTTGTAAAGTTTCGATAACAATTCATTGACACACAAAACGTTATATTTTTACAAATCCATAATGAATATCATAGATTATGATCTCGACCAATGATATCGCGTCAATTCGATGTCAAAGTTGGTTTTTTTTTCAGGCGTATCTACGCTATTTGAGCGCAAAATATTCTGCCAATGTCACGTATAAAATAGATGACACATGACATGAGATTATTCGGTTTCAAATTTTGAATCGTTTAATGATGACGAGTGAAAACTATGTTATTCTACAGCGTCAAAATTGTTTCATTGTCTTTACTCCTCTTGTGGTTGAAATAGACTATGTAAGTATTTATGTAATTGTTTTTTTTTTATATAACAAATAATGCTTACCGTATCATCTGTCTGTGCGTCCTGAAAGGATTTTTTTAATTTCGATTTTATTATAAATTTTATAAGAAATTATATCATATCTAAATACGTAGTAATTATTATATATTAATATTAACTAGCGTAAAAGAGACTAAATACTGAGGCTAAAAATAAAAACTGAAATAGTCGCCAGTCACTCTGCACACGTAGTCTTCACACGTAGCAATAGAAGCTAACAATCGGAGCTGGTTGCACTCATATTTAAAACCCAAAATAGCAATACGAGTACAACATATTAATTCTTAATATAATAATAATTATTATAATATGCGTCATTGAGTATGTTAATGATATAATTCAAAGGTTACACGCATAAAAATAACGTATAACCGTAAGTCGGGTTTCAACATTTCAACAGTGAGTACGTGTCATAAGCAAGCATATCAAGACATACTTACTGGATTTGAAGACGCCTCCTGCAAGTACATTTATCAATAGAATATTTATAAAAGAAATTCGACTGACATGGTCGTCTTTCAAGTCTAAAGAGTTTAGGTAGAATGTTCCGAAACGGTTTTCTTAAGAGGTTCCCCTGGGATTGTGTAACTTAGCATGCCGATGTAACTTAAAAAAAATCTTGTGATGGCTCAGGAAAAAATATATAATAATAAAAAAAATCAGAGGGTGCTTTGTATATTAATTGCTATTATTTGTAATTGTTTTTGAAACGTTGAAGAAATGCTTTTTATGATGTGAGTTAACACATATTTTTTTAACACAAAGATAACTTTTACCGAGACAAAACGATATAATGAATACAATGAAAAGGGGTTTGTCCACGGTCGACGTTTCTGATCTTATTAAGAATATTAAGCTACTTTAAAAATATGACCATTGCACGAATGCTAGCAGCATTTCCACGTTGAACCGCACTTTGAATTTTCTGGCGAAAAATGAGTCAGCAATGGAGCAATAAGCCGGGTGTTATAATGTTTTATTACTAGGTAAATTTTACACAATTGCCCCAGTCTTAATTATAATATGAAAAAGCTTATAAAAGATCCTTCAAAATCATAGTAAGGAAAGCTATACGTAGCTATACTTCTATCTCGGTGCCGGTCAAAACTACTTCGATTTTGATCTTCTATTTTTAAAATGTCGCTAATAATAAATACCTCAACCTTAACATATTAATTATATATTATTTTAATTCACCATTAGCTAATTCACATAATTAGTAAGAATTTTCACACAACTTAAAATACTAAAAATAACTTAAGCACTGTAACTTACTGATGGACTTGAAGTGTCATCCTGAAATAAAACAAACGATTTATTTTAAATATTGTTCACATGACATTATATTCATCAAATTTTATATAATTGATATTATATAACAATACACTAGTGTGTAGTATTTATGTACAAGCGTATACATTGTGCTACAATACAGCCTACCGTAGCTACTATTCCTCAAGTAACAAAGGCTTAGCTTTCATAGGCATAGCTTTGAGCTTATACTTGGTCCTTGTATATATATAATAATACTATTACATATATTCACAGTAAATATGTTTTTTTTTCGTAACAGCCTGTGAATGTCCCAGTGCTAGGCTCTAAGGTTTCCTCTCCCTTTTTGAGGAGGAGGTTTGGAGCTTATTACACCACGCTGCTCCAATGCGGGTTGGTGGAATACACATGTGGCTGAATTTCAGTGAAATTAGATACATGCAGGTTTCACGGTGTTTTCCTTCACTGTAAAGCACGAGATGAATTATAATCACAAATTAAGCACATGAAAATTCAGTGGTGTTGCCCGGTTTGAACCCACGATGATCGGTTAAGATTCACGCGTTCTCACTAATGAGCCATCTCAGCATTTTAGTTCTTACCACTGGGCCATCTTGGCATTTTAATTTCAAATATGTTTATACTAATTAAATATGGGAACGAAATGAAATATTTTATTATTACTGATTTATATATTTTATATATTTATTCATAATAACAAAAACTTCCATGATAGTATCAATGTACTGGGGTTATAGATGTTCTTTAAAATACTCACCGAAGGGGCATCCTGCAAGTAAATTACCAAAGTTTATTAACACCAGACCGAAAAGACAACTAATGTCTGAAGTGAACTAGGGACTCGAGAAAACGCTCAGGAAATGTCAAAAAGTGATATGCGATATTGACCATAATAATTATAAAATTTCAAGATAAACGCATCAAAATAGTATATTAGCATAAGTCGGTTGTCACCATTTCGCGGGTGAGCAATGAAACGAGGTCTTATATATAAAATTTATAATAAAATATAATGCACTATTTTGCAAAACGAGATATTATTGTTAGTTTTGCAAATGATATCAGAAATACGTACCGTTACTTTCCTACTTTCTTAAAATATACTAAAACTTTGTGTATAAATGGAATAAAGAGAAAGGAATTATGAAAAATGATTTTTTTCAAGGAATTTTGTCCCTCCGATGAAGCGATTACGGTGCATCTTATTAAAGTTTAAACTTTAATAATTTTAGTGTTAATATTGAACTTATATTTCTCTTATCTTATATTATTCAACCACAAGCCACAAATATTGGTACAAGAAAAATATGCCATTACTTTGAATAAAATAATGAAATTATGATAATAATAATTAAGAAAAAAACGTAAGGAAGCGGCTTCGTGTTAATAAATTATCATAACTTTTTTATTATATATTTATTTGTTATAACAGTTTAGCGGAGTAGCAAAGTACTGGCGCTTTAAGAAATATTGGATATTTTTATTATACTGGTTCAAACCAGAACACACCAATACTAAGTAGTAGCGGTAAGAGATGAGTGGGTGGTACCACTATTGAAATTTACATGTAATCATCAAAAATAATCTAAAAAAGCACTCACTGCAGTTGTTTCTGTCTGAAAAATAAATTACCAAAAATAAGTGATAAATGGTAACGCAATTATGGCAAATTGAGTTCAATAATATTTGGTCTCGTATGCTCATCGATATTGGCACACTAAGATATGATAATGATGTCCTCCAGACCGATTTCTGTAACGTAGGCCATTTTCAAGAGAAACTAGCCGAGCATATTAAATTATGGTGCGCAAGTGTACACTCTTTATTCCCTCACTATTTTAATCCGAAGGGACGGCAATACTGCCACTGCCATTTTCCAGACTCCCTTGCTTGAACTTAGAATTTCTCGATAAACCCAGTAACTTCGTAATAACCCGACTCCGGTTTCAAGCTCCGTTTTCGGTAAAAAGCCGAGATGGCCCAGTGGTAAGAACGCGTGAATATTAACCGATGATCGTGGGTTCAAACCCGGTCAAGCACCACTGAAGTTTTTCATGTGCTTAATTTGTGATTATAATTCATCTCGTGCTTTTCGGTGTAGGAAAACATCGTGAGGAAACCTGCATGTGTCTAATTTCACTGAAATTCTGCCACATGTGTATTCCACCAATCCGCATTGGAGTAGCGTGGTGGAATAAGCTCCAAAGCCTTCTCCTCAAAAAGGGAGAAGAGGCCTTAGCCCAGCGGCGGGACATTTACAGGCTGTTACCGGTTTCAAGCCCAGAACCACGAGTTCTATGGCTTTATAATTAACCGCTAGACCAAAGGCAATCAGAATACGGAGAAGAAATACTCACTGCAGTTGCTGTGGTATCCTGTAAAATAGATTACAGATGCTTTGTAAATAATAAATAGCAAACCAAGTATCGCTAAACGAGATCGATGATATCGTTATTTTGACAATAATTATAAATAAATACTCACTGCAGTGGTGTCCTGTAAAACACATTACTAAAATTTAGTACACAGGAAAGTAGATGAGAACGCTGCGGTTACGGGTAATATATAAGCGTATAAGCTCTTTTGCGTAAGCTGAATGGCCAGCTGACATAACACCAAACTGTTGTTGGAAATACTTTTGCTGATACTTCTCGCCAACATACTGGTGGTTACTGACGTGCTGTACGCAATAAGAACAATTGATGATTCAAAGATTCTCTTAGTTTGCACTCTCATAACACTTAAGCGCCAGATGAGTGAATGGTACCTAACCAGACGGGCTTGCAGCAAGCCTTACAACCAAATGCCTATCGCCGATTTGTTTTCCGTATTTAGGTTTTTTATTCAGTGAATTTAAGACACAGTAAAAAGTTTTTGTTACAACTTAAGATTACGTTAACCTTTGCATAACTTTTTTTTTAAATTTGATTCAGCTTTAAGTAGCTGCCGATATAATATTTTTCTTGATAAGGGATTTATCGGAACCAAATGTCGTTTAGATTAGCGTGATAACTAAAACGAACGGAATTTAAATAAAATATCAAAAAATACATAAGTTCTACAAATCGTTCTCTTGTTCAAGAAAACATAATGTTACGTAATATGATGAATAATAATTTTATTATATTATTTTATATTAAATAAACTTACGTCTGGCTGTAAACAAATATCATTTCGTAAAAATATGTTATTGTAAAAATAAGAGATAACTGAACTCAATGGTTATTTTAATTTTACGTGTTGAATTCTGCAAGTGCCATTTTTAATGACATAATTAAATTTAATTGTTAATATTTTGTATTACAGTATAGGTAATATTATTATACATCTTTTGTATTATTGTCTTGGGTTCATGCCGGATGTCTTTGTCATTATTAACCGTAAATAGCGACAAAACGATTCTACAAATACCATTTACTATTTATATATGGCAATACTTACAAATGGATATGTATCGCCGAATGACAAATAATAAATAAATATGGCAACAATTATATAACAACGTAACATTTTCTTAATGTAACGAAAATTCAGCGCCGAGTACGATAGCAAATAATGCAGTAGAAAATGGTTTATTTTACGATACAATAAAATTGCAATATTTTAAATTACTTTTGAATTCAGTTACACCCGCAAAATGTTTATGGATAACAAGATGAATTCGATGAAAATATTTTATTTTATTTTATTAAATAGGAAGCCAACGCTGTATACAGTTTTGTTTCTTATTCTAGACTACAATTTTAAATAACTTAAATATAAAAATTGTATACCTCACTTATAGGCTAACTTAACATGCGTAGGAATAAAAAAAAGTACATTCTTTGTTATAAAACTTAAAATAGAACTAAATTACATAAGCAAAAAGAAAAGAAAAGAGGAATTAACAAAACGAAACAAAACATACAAAAATAATAACAAAAAAAAAAAAGAATTAAACGTCGTTATAAAAATTTGACAATTAAATTAATTAATGTAAATAAAATAATTAATGAACTAACATAAGTGTATTATTGTCACTATGTTTTTGTATTGTCGGTGTGTATTCTTTGTTGTGGGTGCGGGCCAGCTCCAACAAAAACCTAAACATGATCAAACTAGATTGTAGTTGTAAACTATTGCTAAGGATTCCCTCCAGCGGAAACTATACAGACAGTATACTGCAGTAGTAGTAGTAGATAATGCTTCTTTTATTTATTTTTTTAACATGAAATCGTTTCCTTTTTGGAGTCTATTACTTGAATAAATAAATGATTATTATTTCATTATACACTATTTACGTGTTAATTCTGACAGCCTATCAGTATAGATCCTATTGCAGGCTGGTACGTACAACCCGTGCGACTTTACTGGTGGCTTTGTTCGAGTTTGTCTGGGTAGGTACCACCCACTCATCAGATATTCTACCGCAAAACAGCAGTACTTGGTATTGTTGTGTTCCGGTTTGAAGGGTAAGTGAGCCAGTGTAATTACAGGCACAAGGGATATTATTTAGGACTTAGTACCCAAGGTTGGTGGCGCATTGGTGATGTAAGCGATGGTATAGATTTCATTAAATATGCCGCATCCATACTTTTGTATTCCTGAAGTGACACGGCGGGCGATATGTTTAACAAGATCGTCGATCGAGAAAATTTTTCTACATTTACCTTCTTTATTATGAATTTTTGTAACACTGTATGCATAGATTTTTATGTTAGTTTGTAACTTTCTCATGTAAGTGAATTTCTGTAATTCTTTATGAGAAATAAATTCTTTAAACAAGGTTGGTGGCGCATTGGTGATGAAAGCTATGGTTAACATTTCTTACAATTCCAATGTCTAAGGGCGTTGGTGACCACTTTGGTGATGAAAGCTATGGTTAACATTTCTTACAATTCCAATGTCTAAGGGCGTTGGTGACCACTTTCCATCCGGTGGCCCATATGCTCTTCCGCCTTCCTATTTTATAAAAAAAATAGATCCTATTTGCATACTGATACGCACAACCCGTGCGACTGAACATCTTACGTTGTGACGTAACACTAACGGAACTGTAAGTGATGCTATCGCTTCTGAACGTACAAGGCGAAAGTGTTTGTAAGCATTGTTGTATCACCAAGTAAGATTAAGAGATAGTTTTAAGCAAACCAACTCAACTCGTTTCAGCTTTACAATATTAACATGAATATTGTTAAGTAGGTTTTTTTGTTGGTTCGCTCAATAGCTGACAACTATTACTTCAAAACGAGAACAGGGTTGCCATTAAAAAAAACAACAAACATATATAAATTTATTTTATAAAACAATATATTTACAAACTCCGTACAAAATATTTTACTTCGCTTCATCTGACTTCTCCTGATACTTGACGACGCCTCTTTCAATTAATTCAGGCACTTCAACTGCTAACCAAGGGCCGAGCTAGAACAGAAAAACAAAATTATTGAAACGGCACGAACGAAAATAATTTATCAATTGTATATTATTGGAGATCGCAATGGGGGGGAGGGTGAGGTGTGTTAAATAGAACGCTGCCGGATGGACGGGATGAATAAAATAGAATCTAATAATACGAATATCTAATGGTGACCACTAACCATCAGGTGGCACGATCGCCCGTCCGTCTACAGATTATATAACGAAAAAACAACGCGAGTTTTCCTTCACACGCGCACGAAGCGAATTACATTTATATATATATATATCATCATCATCATCATCATCAACAGCCAATCTATTTTGTCCACTGCTGAACATAGGCCTCTCCCAAGGTGCGCCAAAGCTCCCTGTCCTCCGCCTTCCGCATCCAGTCGGTGCCCGCCACCTTCTTAAGGTCATCGGTCCACCTGGCTGGAGGGCGCCCTACGCTGCGTTTGCCGATCCGCGGTCTCCACTCTAAGACTCGTCTGCTCCAACGGCCATCGGTCCTACGACATACGTGACCAGCCCACTGCCACTTCAGCCTACTAATTTTGCAAGCTATGTCGGTGACTCCGGTTCTTTTCCGGATAATCTCATTTCTGATCTTATCCTTCAAAGATACTCCGAGCATAGCTCGCTCCATAGCACGCTGAGCGACTTTGAATTTGTGGACTAGTCCCGCAGTTAGTGTCCACGTTTCGGCACCGTATGTCATGGCAGGTAAGACGCATTGATTGAAGACTTTCGTCTTCAAACATTGCGGTATGGACGACGTGAGGACTTGACGAAGGTTGCCAAATGCTACCCATCCCAAGCGAATTCTTCGATCGGCTTCCTTCTCGAAGTTGTTCCTACCGACTTGTATAACCTGTCCTAGGTAGGTATATTCCCTAACAACTTCGAGAGGTTTCCCTTCGACGTATATCGGTCCCGGCACAACATGCCTATTGAACATGACCTTGGTCTTGTCCAAGTTCATACCGAGACCGACACGCCGGGAAGATTCACTAAGGCTACGCAGCATTCTGGTTAGTTGTTCCAGCGTTCCAGTTAATATATATATATTTGATGAGGGGAACACGTGAGCTGGTAAGGAATTCCATTTTTTGGAAGTGCGACAAAGAAAGGAGTTGCCAAATTTCTTTGTGCGCGATGGAATTGATGTCAAAGTTAGGCGGTGACATCGAAAGCCAGCACGCGTAGACTTTTGAAGGAAGGGGGAAGGAAGCAGGAATTAGAGAATAATTCCTCGGAGCACTCGTCGTGATTGGCGATAAGCTCTAACGTCCTATCGAGTTCAATGACAAGATCCTCCCGCCTCTCCTCAATTTCCGCTCGCCCAGCCACTGCGCGTCCGTGGTATCCACCATGCACTGTACTATCGTCTGCTTAGCAATGAATGTTCCCGAGAGAGAGCATATCATTGATATGCAAAAGAAAGAGAGAGGGAGATAGCACAGATCCCTGGGGGACCCCAGCATTTACTACATATCGTTACTTAGACAGTGATCTTCTAGAAAATGGATCAGTTGCTTGTTTAGAATCCGTTCCATCACCTTACAAAGTACTGAGGTGATAGCTATTGGCCGTTAATTTGCCGGGTCCGACCGATCCCCCTTTTTAGGAACCGCTTGCACATTAACTCTTCTCCAAGCCTCCGTTAACACGGGAGACAGCTCCGCCGTGCACTATGGCATATGGCTGGTATTCCATCGGGACCGCTAGCTTTCCGTACATCAAGTGATTGCAGCTCCGCACGCACATCACGCTGCCTGATTTTGATGTCAGGCATCGTGTGGCCACATGAAGTTATCACTGGTGGTAGCGCACTACAATCATCGATGACGGAGTTATCGGGAGAGTTTAGCCAGAATATATATATATATATATATATATTGTTGTAGTTTGATAAGTTTTCATTGATACTGGCATTTATGTTCTGTGTAATAGTTTATCTTCTTCTTCTTCTTCCTAGCGTTTTCCCGGCCTAGTACTGCCAGGGTCCGCTTTCCTACATCTTTGCCTCCACTTTGCCCGATCTAAAGCGTCGTCTTTAGTGAGATTGTGCTCTCTCAAATCGTCCCTCACAACATCGAGCCAGCGCTTCTTGGGCAGTATTTAAAACAAAAGCGCCATAAATATGGAATTAAAATATTTAAGTTGTGCTGTGGATCGGGATACACCTATGCTCTCCGCGTATACACAGGGAAAACTTTAGAAAAAGAAAAAACTACGCCCACTAATATTGTAATGTCTCTTTGCGAAGATTTGTTTGATAAGGCGCACACTCTCTATACGGACAACTGGTACACAAGTTTAGAATTAGCCAAAAAATTAATTAGTAAAAACACCCATTTAGTGGGAACACTGCGTACAAATCGAAGAGGAAATTCGCACCAAGTGCTTTCAACAAAATTAAAACGAGGAGAAATAATAGCAAAGGAAAATAACCAGGGGATAACTATTTTGAAGTGGAAAGATAAGAAAGACATCCTAGTTCTATCGACAAAGCACTCGTCAGAAATGGTGAATGTTGAATGCCGATCAGGAGGCCAGATCAAGCCACAAATTATAGTAGACTACAATAGACAAAAGTCAGCTGTCGACTTATCCGACCAAATGAACGCCTACAACAATCCATTACGCAAGTCTCCAAAATGGTATAGAAAACTAGCTTTCGAATTGTTACTAAATACTACAGTTGTAAATAGTTACATTCTATATAAAAATATTACGAAGCAGAACATTAGCATTACCGAATTTCGGAAAAAATTAGCAGTCCATCTTATAAGTTGTGGCAAAGAAAACATTCCACCGAGCAGAATTGCAAGAAGATCCGGAAACAAACACAAACTCGAAAGAAAATCGGGAAAAGTCTCTGAAGTTCGAAAGTACTGTAAATTATGTTATGACAAAAATGTAAGAAAAGATGGTAGAGTGATGGCAAGAAGAAAGACCAAGCGTGTTGTAACATTCTGTAATACTTGTGAAGGAAAACCATTTTTATGTTTACCATGTTACAATGAATCCCATTAATCCTGTAATGATACCAAATTAAGTAAATTTTAAATAAATTTTCTGTAATTCCGTAAAATAGTGTAAAATTTTATAGTTCTCATGTTACACGCTGTCAGCCACCGATGGGTGACGCGGCCTAAACGGAAAGTCTAGTGTCAGCCACCGATGGCTGACATGGCGCTCAACGTGTTAAACTTTTCCGTCTTGATAACGGATTCTCCGCCTATCTTTATGGGTTCGGGGTCCGTACTGCCACAGGCCATATACTCGGTCTTCGCAACATTTAGCATCAGACCACCCCTCGCTAGCACACCCTTCCACTGGTTCACCTTTTGCTCCAATACCTGCTTGTCCTCATCTACCAGTGCAATGTCATCAGCATACATCATGAGCCAGGGAGACGGTTCATGGGCTTTCGCTGTGACAACGTCAAGCACTACACTGAACAGAAAAGGACTCAGGGCCGAGCCTTGGTGGACACCAACTGTGATCGGGAAAGGGTGTGTGTCGCCAACGGCGGTCCTTACTATTGATTCCGAATTATGGTAGATGTCTCGGATAATGTTAATATAGATTTGTGGCACATTCTTCATCTTCAAAGCCCACCAGTTTATATATGATAATAAAAAAAAAATTATATTATTTAATAAACTTTAAATGTCGTTTCTTTGGATACAAAGCAACCTCAATTTTATTTATTTCTAATCCTTAAGATAATAAAATAAAATTAAAAATAATAATAAAAAATTATTTTGCCATTTCCTAACCAGACATTTGAGCACAAAAACACAAAACCACCAATTGTATACCACCCAATAACTCTGTAATCCCCACTGAATAATTTACCTAGATGGAAGTTACCAAATGATATATATTTTTTAATATATAAATATACTTACACCTAAAGCCATTGCATGTGCTATACCAAACTTCGGTACATTTCTTGCCCATAGTGGCTTAAAATGATCGGTTAAACATATCTTGCCACCTCTGTACATTTTAGCGGTTTTTCCATCTAAACTTGGTAAAGCAAGTTCTGGAGCTGTCGTCGGATAAGTAACAGGTATCTGGAAAAGAAACACAAATTTTAGTTTTTTGCTTTTGAAGAAACGAGATTGATCCTTACACAAGAAAATCTGCAGGCGGGCTCTGAATATGTATTTTTTATTTATTCAGCTTTCGGCTACAGCGGCCATCTCATGATACATTAGCTAACAGAGCAGGACATATTATAGTGCACAAGTGTGCGCGCAAACACAGGTGCACTCTCATAATCCGACACGACCGGTAAAAGTTTAGGCGCAGGACCAACAGCTTTTAAGTGCTTTCCGAGGCACGAGAGTGTACACATTTCAAACTAGAGTGATTGAAAATCTTCAACAGAAAAACTCACTAACTTTATATAGTCTCGGGGTTTGAACCCAATTCCTCAGGATCTGCTAACTTATATTGAGCCACTACATAAACGAGGCAGATAGTCAATAATGTACGCTAAATGAGTATTTATTACTGAAATTAAATATAGATTGAATAATTAATAAGGGTATGAACGCGACTAGCCGATCTGTGCATCATATCATTGTCATCTGTTACTTTATACCACATTGAGTAGATTAAAATGTCTAAAGGTCGGCTGTGACCACTTACCATCGGGTGGCCCATTTGCCAATTCACCTGTCTATTTAAAATAAAAGATAATTATATAGAATGGGCCAGTTGGCGTGGTTGGTAGATACTTGTTTTTTATGTAAGTTGTGGGTTCCATTCCCACCCAGGACAGATATTTGTGAGCATAAACATGTCTGTTTGTCCTGAGTCTGGGTGTAATTATCTATATAAGTATATATTTAAAAAAGAGAAGTAGTATATGTAGTAAATCAATTGTCTGGTTTCCATAGTACAAGATCTGCTAAGTTTGGGATCAGATATCCGTGTGTGAATAATGTCCCAGGATATTATTCATTATTATATAAGCTAATATAAAAATTGTAACAAACGAATACTCACATCAAACTCCAAGTCAAATTCATACTTCAGAAGGTTGTGGACGTACCAACACTTTCCGAACCATTTTGTTCCAGTTTTATCTGATTCCAATCTGAACCAGTCATTGTCTGCTTCTTTATTATTTTGTACATACTGAAAACAAAACGATTTGTTAAACAAATGTATTTGTCTACATAAAATTAAGGGCTATTCGTTTATAAACTTGACTGATTCTAAACTGTTGAAAAATGTATATCACCTTTATTCATTTATGTTTTTTAATTATCTATCTTTAATTTTATCTTTATTAAACATACTATATTATTATTAACTTGGAAAAGAGTGACTTGTAAAATAAATACAATACTAAGAATTGCTGTTTCATGGTTCAATATGATGACTGGGTGGTACCTACCCAGACAGGTTTGAACAAAACCCTAAGACCAAGTAAAGTGTTTGAATGCTTTAAAAAAGTATAATTATGTGATATTTGATAGAATAATCATGTCAGTTTTTTATGCCTTATAGACTAGACAAATCATATTAAAAATTAAAATTAACTTGAAATCGTATTCAAGTGAAAGTTATTAAATGGAATCATTAATAATTAATTTCTAAACCTATTATTTTTCATACAAAAGAATTTCTAATACAAGACAATTATTATATTTTTCTCAGTAAAATCCACTCATAATAGGAATATATTAGAGTCACTAATATCGATATAGTTACAGTAAACATCTTTAAGTTATTTTCCTTCCTGTATTTCGTTAGTTACATCAATTTAATTATTAGAAAGTAAGGTTGTAAGTGTATAAAAATCGTTAAAAACTGTAACATTATTAAGTTAGTGGTCGATTTTATTACAGTTATAATTTAATTAATTAACAATTTCGGTAAATTTTACCTTTATTAATGCCTGGTATTCCTCTTTTAAACGGGTTGGCCACAATTCCTTGTCTCTCGGTCCTGCTTTAGTTTTTAGCAAAGGTATGCTACTTAATGTCTTTCTAGTACCCTCATCTACCATTTTTATAAATTTGAGACTTACTCATGAAATATTTTAATTGAAAATATCGTAATTGGAATATCCGCGTAAGCAAAAGTATTACTTTTTAAAACACGGAAATGTCAAAACTAAATGTCATAGCTCAACTCAACTCTTACTACGTGACACGTGTCACTTTTTAATTATCGTCTAATGAGGAAAAATAAATACTACTATTATTTTATTTAACATCAGAAAAAAGAGAAATCAATGTTATACTCAAACAAAATAAAAAAGGTTATTTAAATGTAGTGATGGATAATAATAATATAAACATTTTAAAATTAAAATTTTTGATTACAAGCGTAACAAGAATAAAAATATTTAACACTAATAAATAAATAATATTTATAGTCAAAAAGTAAATATTTAAATAATTATTGTAATAGGCAGTAAGAACTAAAATGTCAGTCATTATGACAGTAGACATATATATTGATTGTATTCAATCGTTTAATAGAAAATGAGATAATTTAGGAGAAAATATTTAAGTGTAGTTTACTTTATAATCTATTTTCATCGAAATAGTTAGCATTCTAATAAGGAAGGTGTGTTAAAAAAATAATGTAAACAACAGTAACAGAAATGTTTGTTTTGCTATGACATTTATAAACACTAATTTAAAAACATAATTCTAGTTTAACACTTAAAATGGGTTCAGAACAATCTATGCCTCCGAAGAAGCAGATGCAAAGAGCTCCTCCAGTGCGCAGGGAACATACCATAGCATCTTCAATTTTTCCAGGTTAAATTTTTTTTTCATTTCATTTGTTTTTTTTTTCTAAAAGTGCATTAAGTGCCTCAGCTTAAAAAAATATTAATAACAATGAATCACAATTATTGTCAAACAATATGAATATAAATATTTAATTTTTTGATACATGCCAGAAAAGAGAAAAAAAAATAAAAAAAAATATGAATATAGGAATAAATAAGTAATCCGTACCAAATTTTCTTGGGCAATATAATTAATACATTATGTTGTTATAATTTATTTAATACCTCGATATTTTTTCAATAATGAGAGACATATATATCAATAAGTGTAATGCTTCTATGTTGAATAAAGGGTTTTGATTTGATTTAAGAATTTTATAATAAATCTGAAAGTAAGATTTGAAATTTGAAGAAAATTCCTGAACTAATTATATCATAACAAGAAATCCCATAAATAAATTCCCTGTTTTTACTCTTTTTATAGATACAAGGAGACCTGAGCCATCGCCGAGTGGTAACAATTCACCCGGAGCCAGTATGTGCTCCGATTCTGAACTGCCTTATATATCATACACAGTGGATAGACCCATTGGAGGTAATATATTTACTTAGACTCCCTAACAATAACATACGTAATATTTTAAAACGAACTTAAATTGGTTGTAATTATAGTGTATTCACAAGTATAAAATTCCTCACATTTCATGATTAACAAAAAAAAAAAAATGTTTATCTGTTCTATTACGATGAAGTAAATGTGTCATTAAAAATGTCAAGTTCATTAATTTATGGTGATAATTGGTTATAGTTATACAAATTCTCGATCAAGAAACTTTAAGAGATTAAAATGTATTGATAGTTCCCGAGTAATAATACAGAACTACTACTTAAGTTATATTCTATTTTTTTTATCGGGATAGACAAGCATTATCTGATGGTAAAAGACTATTTTAGAATAATAAATATGATCAAATAAACTTTGTCAATGTGCCACTAGACATTATCAGAAATAAAATATACCTGTATTTATTTAGGGTATTGCTTATATATGTTGTCGGGTTGCCGTCCCATCGGATTATGAGAGTTAGGGAATAGAGAGTGCACCTGTGCTTGTGTACACACTTGAGCCCTATAATATATCCTGTGCAGTTGGTTAATCTTTCTTGAGATTGGCCACTGTGGCTGAAATCCGACCGATTTCTTCTTCGAATAATAATTTATTAACTTATAAGGTAGATACCGAGATCAAGAATTATTTGTAGTATACAATATAGCACCGTTATTAGCGAATCGCCTAGAAAATGTAAATCTAAGGTTTGTTTAACTTTACTCCTTTGATTGGATTAGGCAACAAACATATTATTTTAATTTTATCCAAATTGAATGTCTTTTCATATACACATATACATATAAACTTTTGTCTCTTTCTTTCACATGCCTTTTACCCTTTGTTCATATATTAGATTCACCCAAGAATTCGGCAAAAACGCAACGATCGGACAGTAAGAAGTCTCTCCTGCAACGGAGACAGCTGAGCTTGCAGGCGCGGAGGAATAAACGAGCTCGCGATATTGTCGTCGTTAAGCCAGCCACTGACACGCAATTGGATGAGGATATCAGGAGATTGCAGGTGAATACATAATAATACATATATAATGGATTTTGCTTTGTCTACTAAACTTCGAAGCCGTTTGACCTTGAGTTGTTTGGTACATATAAGTATTTTCTATGGAGAAGGTCTTCAAACTATAAGCATATATATTTTAAGTATTATTGTACTGTATCCCCATTTCTTAAACTCTGATCAGAGTTAGTTTAATTAACAGCTTAAGTCTGATTGGCTGCGGATGACGCAATGGTCTCGATGCTCATTGGTCGGTGTCAACGGATGACGTCATAAGCGGCCAATGAGCGTTCGAAGTAAAATTTGTTAATGGGAATTTGATCAGCGATTGAGAAAGTGGTACATAAATTCGTACATCGCCATATATGTATATCAGCGTATTATGTCCGTATGTTCAGGAAATACCAACGTTTTTACCAATCATGAGGGGGGCGCTTGGCTTACCAGGCGCAAGAGATCCTGAGGTTCTCGAAGGTCAGTTGAATCGTAGTTTTACATATATATAGGGACAGTATAGACATATAAGACAGTATAAAGCACTTCATTGCTTAAGTTTCGCACTGATTTGTAGATTTTATTTAACATTTTTGATTTTGTTTAAACTAAAATTATATGACGATCTCAAACCTATAAAACCAACAATATATATATTGTTATATATAATATCCGGAGCAATGTATCAATATATATATATATATATATCTGGAGCGCTTGTAATATTAAAGACCCCATTCTTTTATTTAATATTCCAGGTCTAGACCCCAGACCTTGGGTCAGGATGACTACACGTGTTCAAGCGCACTTATCAGCTTGCGCTCAGCCGCTAGCTGCTGAAGAGATCCACTTGGCAAACAAGATTAAGGAGGTGAGTGAAACCATCACCTGTAATCGAAAGTCCGTCTGGGTAGGTACCACTAACGTATCAGATATTTTACTGCAAAACAGCAATACTCGATAATGTTGTGTTCTAGTTTGAAGGGCGAGTGAGCCAGTGTAACTACAGGCACGTGGGACATAAGATCTTAGTTAATAATAATATAAGTAGGTGGACGGATAGATGAGCCGACTACTGGTATGTGGTCACACCTTACATAACCAATGCGTGACCAACCTTGGGAATTAAAATGTTATGTCCCTTGTGTTTGAACTACACTGGCTCACTCACCCTTCCAACCGGAACAAACAATACTATATATTGTTGTTTAGTGGCACGCTATGTATTGAATGGGTGGTACCCAATTTAGCAAAAAACTCTACTGCGTAGCTTTAGTGGTGGAAAGTACCGACAGAAAAACATTTGCCGTGATACTGATTTAACTGGTTTATTGTAATTAGTTTATACTTTTTATTTTTTTTATATCCCCTAATATGTATAATTACTCATAGATAATTCTTTGTTAAACTTCATGAAGACCGGTTCAATGGTTTAATCGTATTGATATAAATGGTGACAAACAGTTTTCAACCATAATAATAATAATAAAAATATGTAATTGACAGGCGGATTCGGAAATAACCCGTCTCTATTCAATAACGGTGGAGAAACAGAGAAACAACGCGCGTCACGCTGAGAGGCTGTCGCGGGTGAGGGAAGTAGCTCATCAGCTCTCGAGATGCAATTCATTGTTGAACCAGGTAATTGAAAAACTAGTATTTTCACAATATTCCAAGCGATTCGCTAATAGCTCTGCTATATTATGCACTACAAACAGTTCTTGATTACACACATACATACATACATCATCAACCCTTCGTCGTCCACTGCTGGACATAGGCCTCTCCAACGGCACGCCACTGAGCTCGATCCTCAGCTCTCAATAACCATCCGCTGCCAGCCACTTTGCGATTTGTTCTTGATTTATAATAAAACAATATTCCACTTAACTGCTTTGTACAGTACAATCAATTTGAGTCCCAAACTTAGCAACGTCGCCGACATCCAAAACGCAATTATTTCAAGAATCCATAAGATTATCCTTATTTCAGACCTCGACCGATGACGTCATGTCTATTCAAGGTCAATGTTGTATTTCCCAAGTCGTCGAAATCAAATCAAATTATACTTAAATTCAAGGAGCCCCTTGCGAGCCCTTTTGATTTGTCATTTTACAAGATTAAATTATATCTAAAGCACCGATTCGGATTGTAAGTTATAATGAGAATAACCGGCAAGAAACTCAGTATTTACTCTTTTTTTTTCGCTATTCTACTTACTAAACATAAACATTAGTTAAATTATTATTTATTCAGCATGGATATCAACGCGCGATGCTTGGGGTTTCTCTAGCAGATAGAATCCGAAATGAGGACATTCGCCAGAGAACTAAAGTCACCGACATCGCGCTTAGAGTTAGCTCGCTGAAGTGGAAGTAGGCTATGTCATGTCTCCAGGCGCATTAATGGCCGATGGAGCGGACACGTTTTAGTGTGGCGACCACGCTTAGGCAAACTTAGTGTAGGACGCCCTGTGGCAAAGTGGAACGACGATTTAAAAAAGGTGGCAGGTATGGGAAGGCTACGGACGGCTTTCGTCCAGCAGTGGACGTATATAGGCTGAAAAAATAATGAAAATCAACGAATAATTACTCGACACCCTTTTTATCAAATATATAATCTTTTATTGAAAATAAACGACTTGGTAACCAAAGTTTTCTTCACATAAAACACAAACATACACACATACTCACACACACTCATACACGCGTGCGTACGTACGTACGTACGTGCGTTTTTGTTCATATAAACGGGAGGCCTGGTGTCTTGAAGAACAGTTTATCTATTCCAAGTAGTCTTCACATTATTTTGCCTGTATTTTAATGTTATATGTTAATTTGTAAACTTTTTGTGAAGAAATAAATAAAATATTATTATTATAAAACCAATGAAACATCAAACAATAATAATGTTTACTTTTTTTGCAGACCCTACAAGATATAGAAGAATTGAACCAGCTGTTGCCAGAGAATAAAAGATTGGAGCCCTTTGTATGGAACGAACAAAAAGTTTAAAAATATATTAAATTAATTAATAGTCAAGAATTCCTGTAAATATATGCTCAGAATTGTATTATTAAATATAAATGTATGTTGCTTTTGTTAAGTTGGCGAGTTTGTATGCCTATCCCATTTAACTCATATATTCTACCGCCAAACAGCAAGCTTAGCATTGTTGTGCTCCGGTTTGAAGGTTGATTGAGAATGTAACTACAGGCGCATTGGCGTGTGGTGGTGTGTCTGTGTGGTGTTGACCACTTACCAACAGATGTCTCATTTGCCAGGCAGCCTTCCTATTTTAAATTAAAAAAAAAAGTAATCTCATAAACTACTCGGTTGAATCTTTTTAGTCATCAAAATTCCTTTTGTATTATTGTGGCTCGATTCGCGTACAATATTGTAATATCAACAACATTTTATGTGTTTTCGCGTTGGTGTCTTATTATTGTGATAGCACACACAGTAACACACACACACAGACACACATTGTGCTCTAGTAATTAGCCCTATGCCACTAAAAGCCTATTGGTCGCGGTCCAACCAATCAAGGCTATAAGGATCTACCTCTATAACGCTTATTGAAAATGGTCGTCGATTTTGAATAGTCTATTTCAATGGAAGGAGGAGTACAGATGAATAAACAAATTTGACCTTGAATCGGCGTGATATCATTGGTCGACACCTGAATCGAGATTTGAATGTCGTTAAAGTTGCTATAGAAAGTATAAGTAGAATGGTTTTGTATTATAAATAAAGATATATTAATTAATAACTGTTTGTATACCGTAACCGTAACAGCCTATGAATGTCCCACTGCTGGGCTAAAGGCCTCCTTTTTTGAGGAGAAGGTTTGGAGCTTATTCCACCACGCTGCTCCATTGCGGGTTGGTGGAAGGTGGTGCTGTTTGTATATTGTATAGTAAATAAATGTAAATGTAAATCTAAGGCTTTTTTTAATTATTTATTTGGAAAACAAAAAGTCAAGTTTCCACTTGTAACTAAAACATAATTAGAGCAAAACAAACTAATAATAATAATAAAAAAACATGAGAGAAGGGAAAATTTTAATAGAAAATTAGATTTTTATAGGCTCTTAACACAAACTTCCTTTTGCGATTGATTCCGTAAATATATCTATACTAGAAAATTTAGTGTTATATTCCTTACAAACTATATATAGGAATTTCACGTATAATTATTTTTTTAAATGGGCAAACTAAACAAAGTGTTTTCGTGTACGTAGATTAGGACACCGGAATCTTAAGCAATTAAGAAGGTTTAAAGTTCATCTTTACTCCTGCTTTCATTAGATTGAGACTATAGAATGAAATTAAGAGAATTAATTAAATTAATTGAAATTAAACGAGTTGTTTCTTTTACTTGTATATATGGATTTTAACTATTTATCTATCTATGTTAATAATCTCGGACTTGTTGCACCGGTAACACCTGACGAGATACTCAAATGTCTTCGTACAATGAAGAACCGAAAAGCCGTAGGCCCTGACGACTTGCCGATTGAAGCGTGGAAAGCGATGGGTTCTCATGGTGTGAACCTACTTTAACCGAATACTTACTAGCCGGAAGATGCCCAACTCTTGGAGATTGAGTATCATTACTCCAGTATATAAAGGCAAAGGTAGTGTACAGGACTGCGAAAGCTACCGCGGTATAAAGTTTATGTGCCACACCATGAAACTCTTCGAACGCGTAATCGATTCAAGGCTTCGGCAAGAATGTACCGTCTCGGAATGTCAATATGGGTTTCGCCCAGGCTGTGGAACCATAGACCCCATCTTCGCCCTAAGAATACTGACCGAGGCCCACAGAGAAAAGAAGAAGCCGCTATACATGGCGTTTCTAGACCTGCAGAAGGCATTTGGCTGCGTCCCACGCCAAATTATCTGGTGGGCTTTGAAGATGAAGAATGTGCCACAAATCTATATTGACATTATCCGAGACATGTACCATCATTCGGAATCAATAGTAAGGACCGCCGATGGCGACACACACCCTTTCCCGATCACAGTTGGTGTCCACCAAGGCTCGGCCCTGAGTCCTTTCCTGTTCAGTGTAATGCTTGACGTTGTCACAGCGAAAGCCCATGAGCCGTCTCCCTGGCTCATGATGTATGCTGATGACATTGCACTGGTAGATGAGGACAAGCAGATATTGGAGCAAGAGGTGAACCAGTAGAAGGGTGTGCTAGCGAGGGGTGGTCTGATGCTAAATGTTGCGAAGACCGAGTATATGGCCTGTGGCAGTACGGACCCCGAACCCATAAAGATAGGCGGAGAATCCGTTATCAAGACGGAAACATTTAAATACCTCGGGTCCGTACTGCACGAGTCTGGTACGATCGACCACGACGTCAGAGCTCGAATAAACGCAGCTTGGGCCAAATGGCGGGAAGTCACCGGGGTAATCTGTGATCGCAGGATACCGGTGAAATTAAAGGGCCTTGTGTACAAGTGCATCATCCGACCAGTCTTGTTGTACGGCAGCGAGACGTGGCCAGCTCTCGCGAGACATGTTCAGCAACTTCACGTCGCGGAAATGAAGATGCTGCGGTGGATGTGTGGCGTTACGCGACTAGATCGTATAGTTAACGAGCACATCCGTGGTAGCCTTGGCGTTTGCGATGTAGCGGATAAGTTGCAGGAAAGCCGTGTCCGTTGGCTTGGTCACATTAGCCGCAGACCGCCAGACTATGTTGGGAACCGATGCCTGCACTTTGTTGTGGAAGGCCCTAGATCCCGCGGCAGGCCCAAGAAGCGCTGGCACGATCTCGATAAAGACGACGCTTTCGATCGGGCAAAGTGGAGGCAAAGATGTAGGAAAGCGGACCCTGGCATTTCTAGGCCGGGAAAACGCTAGGAAGAAGAAGAAGATCTATCTATGTAAAAAATCATAACTGACTGACATATCACAGCTAAAATTACTGGGGCTCACAGCTAAATATTCATTCCTTTTACACAGTAGATTAGCTCTAATAAAAATATATGAATGTTTGTATGAAAAGCCTTAATTTTTCAAGGAATTGAGTGCTATGGAAATAGTCAATGGACTTATGGAAAGAGAGCTATGGAAATTGGTAGTAAGCAATTCTGAATTATGATACGAGCGACGCCGGTAAAGATCTAGTAATGTTATAAAATACAAGTGAGATATCGAAATAATTTATAACTGAATAAAAATTATTAAATAAATATATTTAAATTATATAAAAACAATCAACAACATAGACATTTATTATTGGTATAATAATATATCCTCCCCTATCATCCCCTGGCGACGACGGGGGAGCATGACGGCATAATTAGGTAATGGAGTAAAAGAGGTTGACTTGTATTCAAACTTTTTACGAAAAATACCTTCAGCTATCAAAGTTTGAATCTAATAAAAAAAAAGAATTATACGACATTTTTATATTAAAAATGAATAATTAATTAATCTTAGCACAACAAACGATTCGGAATGTAGATTCTACAAAACATAAATAAAGAATATCACATGTATGAAGTATATTATTTTATGTATCCGGGACGGTCTAATTAAATAACAAGTTGTGCTACTCGAAATGTCCACAGCATGCGTTAATTAAGAATAAAATTAAATTTTAGCGGGCAACCCCACGGTGCCATGTAATTGACGTCAAAATTTATTATAAAATAAAAATATTGGATACAATTTCGTATTCATCGTAATTCATTATTACGTTACTTTACACTATATTTATCATAAAATTCTTATTGTATCTAATTAATTATTTATTAAAATGAGAAACTGTGAACAATATTATTATTTGTGGCCTTATATTTAATACTGGTAAATAAACTTATCTGTGGCAACAGATAATTGATAAATATATTTTGTTGGGGATCTATCATCGAGTTTTACTCGAATCAATTATTGTAAGAATGTGTTATAACATGGCAAAAACAACAGCAGATATTGTACAAAATCATACACACAAATAGGTATAAAGTTTTTTACGTAATTTAAGAAGTGTTTATGTTAAAACTTTTGGATCAATTAATTATTAGCAGGTTTTGTTTGTCTTGGTAAAAAAGCGGGATTCCCAGTAACACGGGTATAAACATAGTATAGGGCGCCTTGCAAGTATTTATTTTATAATTTGTGATGCTTAATTGTTATCAATAAATATTTTTTTCTTTTTGTAAACTGATATTTGGAATCACCATCATATCTAGATATGTGTGATTTAATTTGTTATCCCGACCTATTAAATGACATTAGCTAAACTAAATTTATAGATATAGATAAAGTAAAGGAACGGCCTATGTATGAGGGACATTCATTCTGCTCAAGGCTAATATTAAGAAATGTGAAAGTAACTGTTTGTTACCACATCCTGACTAAACATAGTTCAGTCATTTATATTAGTCAAAATAGGGCAAGTATCTTTGGAGATAGTCAGCTATAACACTTGTATAAACCATTATTTTGAACACTTGTCTCAAAACCTACTTATGGTAGGTTTGCCGCGACTACCCATATCTAAGGTCAGAGGTAAACAAAAAAAAAAAAAAACAATTTCTTGCAAATATCTCGTTTCCTATGGGTGTTATGCTATTTGTATTTATTATAAATATTGTAGTGTTAAATTCTCTACAACATTTGTTTAATTTTTTTTTTTATATCTTGAACCATTTTCAAGGTAGAGGGCGGAGAGCGCGCCGTGTTTTACAATTTGGAGTATCATTCGATATCAACCGGTAGTCCCAATTAAAACACGCCGTATAAAGTCTATAAATTATTGATAAATATAATTTTTTAAATAATTTTTTATCAACTATTACGTTATATATATTTTTTTCATTAATTGAGTATCTATTAATTTAATAACACTTACCTACTCGTATAATTAAAAAGTTATTAAGGGAAATACTTTAATTACATTTTGATTCTAATCTAATTTATACTTATTACTTCCTAACTAAAAAAAGAACATAATGAAATTTTTAATTAATATTTTCATTAAAAAATACCATTCCATACATTTATGAACGTTGAAATTAAAAAGATTGAATAATAATAAGAAATACAAGTTCCAATTTCAATTTTCTTCTTCATCATCATCGTCTTCCGATCACTGTAAAATTTCAAATTCCTCATCGTTCTCGTCTTCAAGCACATTTGTCTCCAGTTCTTCCAGCACGTGTAATGTTTCGTGATGGTCAGTTGATTAATTTTAGACTTCGAAGCGTAATAAACAAAGAAATAAACAAACTCACTATCGTTTTTATAATATAAGTTACTATATTCTAGAGATCATATATTATATATATTCTAAAAAATATATATATTACACATTTTAGAATATAAATAACATAAAATTAATGATGCACAATAAGGCATTCTTAGTCGTACTTTGTGGGTACCACCCATTCATCACATATTCCGCCAGAGCAATATTTAAGATTGTTGTGTCCCAGTTTGAAGAGCGAGAAAGCCAGTGTAGCCACAGACAATAGTAATTGGCACCTTAAGAAATATTAACCCTTCCCTCTTAATCCTATAGTATAGGAGACGAGCTTGTACAAAGTCCTAATACCAACGAATGGTTAATATATCTTACAGTGCTAATGTCTATGGACGGTGGTGAGCACATACCATCAGGATTTAGGAAGCCCACTTACTAGCCTGCCTACATATGGCTTATCTTTCAAAGTTTTTTTCAAAGTCTACTAAAAATGGAAATATTTTTTTAGATAAAGCAATGTTAACGATTTCTGACAGTTGTGTAAAAAGTTTTAAAAAACAATATAAATTAATGTCCTGATAGATGATCTCCTCTCACGCTGCTCCAATGCGGGTTGATGACCAAATTTCTTCCGACACTCATAGGTTCCTTCACGATGTTATGAACAGTGCGTGCCGAATTAATCCCAATTCTCTTTGTACTGTCACAATACTGTTTAATGTCTAATGAACCACTGAAGAGCCTTGGCTCAAAAGGTTGGCTCAAAAGTATATATAAAAAAGACATCTCGTTATTAATTCGCAAAATGTGATTTAAAGTTTCGTTTTGCAAAACGATTTTTTTTTTAATGTAGCAACAGAATTTATAAAGCTCATGTCAGTAAAAAAAAACTAAAAAAATACAGAATAAAAAAATTATGTTTTATTTAAAAAAAATTACCTACGTTTATTTATACATGACTGCTCAAAAAAGGAGTATAATGTATTCAAGGTCCATATGTAAGTTTCTTTGTTCCAACATATCTTTTAAATTGTCTGAACAGCTTCAGATGTATGGGGTATCGCTAGAATTCTTACGTCATCCCGAGTGAAACTCATTCATTCCATAAGTTCATTCAATTATTCAGTCGTGTTTTTTAATTGTTAAGGTAAAAAAAATATAGCAAGCCAAAGTCGATCTTATTGCCGTCTCTTATAGACAGTTTCAAGTTGTACATTTAAAATCAATTTAAAATATTTTGAAAATTAGAACAAGTAAATACAATAATGGATTTAGACACGAAATGGCATCCGACATACAAAAGTATTCCACTTCTAGATCGGTTAAACCAAGTTTTGTTTCCTAATGCATTGCAAGCAGCAATTGCGTTAGACCTAACTCCGTGTTTCGTAAACATATCGTCAGTTCACATTTTTCCGACGTCGAGTTAAAACGTTCTGTTAAATTTTCCTCATTTAATAAACCGGTAAGTTTTTTTTAATTTGTTGCAGAAATAAATGCTAATTCTAAAAATTAGTGATTTAACTTTAAATATGATTCTAATATTGAAATCTTTTTTTTAATTAACTTTCCATAGAAGTGAGATTTAAAGTAAAAAGTTTTTATATATTAAATTTAAGAATATTAGAACTAAACATTTTAGTTATATTTTTTTCGTCACTGTATAAATAATTTAATAACGTGATCAGATAACAATTATCTTCGCGTTGATATTAATTGATCATGCTCATTAAGTATAGGTTTTTTCTTTTCAATTAAATTCTAGTCTCATCTGCGCTAATATAAATTCACAATTAAGGAAAATATATAACAACTAAATATTTACTTATAAAGTAATTATAAAAATACGACACTAGTTTTTCGTCCCAATTCGTCGCCTATTTCATCGTGAATTGCACTTAATATATATCTATATAGTTATTTAGAAAAGTGAATATTTCTTGAAAAATCTGTACAATAATTCGACACATTTTTTAAAATTCTTTATATGTAGAATTTAGTTATTAAATTTATACATAATACATACATATAAGGGTATAATTAATTACTAATTATTGTTTTAATTGTTGGTTAAATTTTGCTATGTCCTGTCATTTGTTTCGTAACACAAATTTTCATTTTACAAAACAACTTTTGACAAATATATGAATCACACTAAAACTTATACCCATTTAATAAAATGCCATTAGAAAATTGATTATTTATTTATCGTTATTATAACGATCTGTCAAATGAAGTGTCTGAAATGTTTCGTAAAATTTTCATAAACTTTTTTCGTTGTCAAATATAGAACCTCATTTTGCAAACCTACTTAGTACTTTCGGAAAGCCGAATCTAAGATGTTGAGATTCTTAAATTCGGCTTGCAGATAGTCTAGCAGCAATGACATTTTTAGTGCAATTTGTATTTGTGAAATATTTACACTACAATATAAAAGCTACTAATAAAACTACTAAAACAATGAAAAAACATAATAGAACGATAAGACTTATTTTTCGGCTAAATAAGCCGATAACCAATAAAGTTATTTATAGCTTCATTAACTTAGGTAGGTCTTATGTTAATCACTTCTAAAAGCATCTAGAATTTCAATTATTGTGATATTTCTTTAAGTAACTGTAATCAATCACCGTAACAATTCTAATGACTTCTACAAAACATTTGTAATATAATTATACAATAGCGAATAATGTACATAGTTGCATCATAATCTGCTTAGCAAATTCATGACACCAATCACTTGCGTTATTACTTAAACGTTTAACCAAATATTTCACACAAAGCGGGCTAATAGAAATACGTTGTAATCTTTGCTTAAAACAACCGTTATATATATATAGGTACATAGATATATATAGGTATATATACATAAAACATATACCAGAAGACGTAGCGCGTTTCGGAGGATTTAGTAAATAGTATTATTATATAAAACTAAATTTGCAATAATTTAGACTATTTACTTGTCAAAAAGTGAATATAATATTCTTGTCATATATACAAAGGTGAGTTTGTACATCTGTTTAAGATACTCCGACACTGACCGAACACCATTATAGTCATCACATATATTTTCATGGTATCCCATTTGTTGGAACTCTTCACTAGATGGCGTTTCATCTCATCAAATTTAGTTAACACTAAAAAAATTACTATTTCAATATTAATTATAATACACAATTAAAGTATAGAAGACTCAGTGCTTGTACGGATTTGAAATCGCGATCTTAACAGTGAAATCCGCGTGTACTATCCACTGAGCCATGGTATACTTCGCAACAAACCAAATAGTATGCGTTAAAATTTTGCAATAGTTACGTGTCTTGACGGTATGTAGTCACCACTGCCATGACCATTCGGATTATTATAGACATTAATATGCTTTATTGTTTTTTTTTTAACTAATAATGTCCTCCATTAAGTAAACATATAGAGCTTCTGTTTTATATACTTACTAATCTATACATATATTATATACATTTAAAAAAAGCCTTAATTATCAAAATTTTGTATCTATCCTGTTAACACTCTGCAGCCAATCGTGGGTAGAATCAGGTCTAGTTTATCATTAAAATGCAAGTGCAAGCCTGTCTGGGTATTTATCCACTCCTTAGATATTATAACGCCAAACAGCAATATCTGATATTGTTGTGTTTCCGGTTTGAAGTGAGTGAGCCAGTGTAACTACAGGCACATTGGACACAACAAAGTTCCCAAGGTTGGAGCATTGGCGATGTAATGAACGATTAATATTTCTGACATTGCCAATGTCTATACCTATTTTATAAAAAAAAAATAATCAACATGTTTTATCTCAACTCCGTAGGATAAGACATGGTTCTCATTCAGTTTGCAAGATTTGTCATAAACAAACAAACAGACAAATTAAGTTAAATCAAAGTTTTTATTAGCTGAAGAATTTGTTTCTTCGAACCTTCTAATCTCGATATCTACCAGTCATATTAAAAAAAACATTTTGCACGAGAGAATATTGTAAAGGTTTTTTTTTAATTTTAGTATGTGTTTGTATGTACCTCCGTGTTGTTTTTATGTATCTTATGTATAGTTTATATTAATGTTATTTTAATGTGATTTCATGTTTATTACCATTTACGTTTCCGAATTAAATATTACGATATCATATTCATTTGCAATATAAATATCGGTTGTTACTTGACGTCGTAGAGTCAAGACTTTTTTATTGACTCGGAATGTGTGTCAGTTCTTTCTTTCAAACTTCCTTGAGGTGTTGGTCTTCTTCATGGGATCCTGGATTCCTTTGGTCTGGATGGTGTTACACCAGTCTTACATAATCGGGTCATTATTACGGATCGCCATTCTTAGGTTGTAATTCCAAACGCGTCTCCTCTATCATCCGTATTGATATATATAGGTGTCCTTATAGCCTTAAATTTATTTTTACAGCCTATTATTAAAACGATTACAATGTTCCCCTACAAAAAGATATACGTTACGTTTTTTTTTTTTAATTTGTAGTTAACAAAATTTATTTTCAAAATTAAGTAAGTGTATTTTTTTCATTACGATTCGTTACCGTAAACGTTACCCGTAGTAACGTTTAACGCGAGTAAAACCGCACGGAGCAGTTAGTAGTTAATATTGTAATGCGAAGTGTGTGTTATCTTGTCCTTGTATCACATAGCAACGGAATATCAAATTGCCCTGATTTTAAGGGTTCTGATGATCAATCTTAATCCTTTGATTCTTATCTGTGTGTCGCTTGTCAGACGGACTCGGAGCCAACCTTCTCGAATCTATTAGAAAAAAATTAAGTAGTTACTCATATTTACATCATGCTGAGATGTATCAAATAACGAAATGATATCCCAAATAAATGCTTCTGAAGATTATTTTTGAGGCAGAAAAAGAAAATAAAAAAAAGTCAAGTGTCATTCGGTATAAAATCAAAAATACTACTTAACTAATAAATTATACTTGTAACACAATCAAGATCTACTAAATATAAAATACAAAAAAAACTAAATTAAAATAGCATTGAAGAAGAAATCAGAACAGAATTAAAATACAATTAAAATTAACAAACATTAAACTTACATTAAGGCCTTAACATACAAATAAAAAAAAATAGTTACTGTACAAATCGTGACCAAAGGAATGGAGGCAAGAATGCTAGCATCATTTCCCTTTTAAATCGTAATTCCGATCCTCTGGGCGAAACCAGCCCTGTCACCAGTAGAGGCTATGAGACGAGATCATATATATATATTTAATAAAAGTGTTTGCACTATTACAATGAATATAATAAATACATTGAACTTAAAATATATAGCCATGCAAAGAACTACGCTCTAGTTATAAACATACATATTATATGTCTGACGTTAAAAGTACGTGATATGAATAGATTTCCTGTTACAACAATAGTTAGTTGTCTAGTTTGGTTCAAAGTATCGTCTTTGTGATTCGTCCTGAGTTTTAAGTTTTTAAGTTATTTATATATACATCGTTTTGACTGCAAATATATACATAAGATATTTGATAAAACAAATACATTATCTTCGAAATAAAATATTTATTCAATAGAATATTACTACACATTGAAAAGTTTACTACACATTTAGAACGTTTTCAGGGAGAAAGCGTTTATATTGTCCCTGCATAGTAGAATTGCTAACCCTGTGTAAATGTGTGTAACAAAGATCAAAAATATGTTTATTCAAATATCGAATACTAAATTCTTCCACGGCTTCACATGCATATGAGGTGGGGGGGGGAGGTTTAATTAGAATATATCTCTTCGTTCATGTTTTCCATCAGCCGTAATTCGTTCAAAGAATTATTACCACCATTAAATATTTTGGATACTACCATCCTCAACATCAAGGTCAGTTGACAAAAAATCGTTTACGTCTAACTGTTTTAATAAAAAATTTAAACGACACAAATACGAGACTCGTAAGAGTATTTAAATTAATTGGAATTATAATAATGAAAAATTAAAAAAAACAATCCGATGTAAGGATTCCACATATTGAAATCTTTTTAGTCATTTAAACTTTAAGTTCAAAGCCACATACAGGAATCCTGAAAATAAAACACTTCTTTTTTGGGCAGTCGTATCAAAGGATAGTTAGTACCTCTATTGCAAATATTCCAATCCTGCTACTATTCCATGCGATATGATTTATACAGTAGCAATTTTAAAGTAAAATTTGCATATACTTATTTATTTACATTGACGAATGTAATATCGTTGTCAAATAAATATAATATGCAAATTATTTAAAATAAAAAAATAAAAAAATATTACTAAAAACTCAAAGGTTAAGCAAAACTTATTGTTAGCAAATGGAATTTATTTTTATTGTTCGCTTTATACTTATTTCAATGTAAAATAAAGTGATATATAGAGGTGCAATACATATATACATATTTTTTTCTTTAACACAGAACGCGACGTGATTTATAAATAAGCTAATTTTTTTTAAAATTTATATCTCGTATATATTGTTGTTGACATTTCTTGGCTGTACCTTTTTATACCTTTGCTATTTCTATAGGTTATTAAAAAAATATTCTTTACCAAGTAGATTCTTATTCACTTGATTCACTTAGACGTAAATCTACCATTTCAAATTAGATTCTACCAAGAAGTCTAAGACTAAGTACCTAGCTAGTAATTTGCTTTAATAAAATTGTATATGTATGTATGTCAATGAAATGCAGTTGATGAAAATGATGTCCTCCTGACCGATTTCGGGCACGCGGCCAATCTTAAGAGAGAAACAAACTGAACAGGACATATCATTAGTGTACAAGTGTGTGTGCAAACACAAATGCACCCTTCATTTCCTCACTCTCATAATCCGATGTGACGGCAATCCGACACGTTTGGAAAGGTTTCTGGCGCAGGACCTTTACGTACTTCCCGAGGCACGGGAGTTCCAGCTTAAAACCCAATCACTCTTTTGGACCGATCTGGCGTAACTGCATAAATAGTCATATATGAAATAAATTTACGATTTATTTAATTATATTATTTGCTACCACACTACGCTATACAATAACTTCTAGAAGAAAAAGAACAAAAAACCGGGCGCGAGTCGATCTACCATGCATTAGTGGATCGGTTCGCGAACAGCTGTGTTCAAACCTATTGGTAGCTGTAGCCATCCGTCATCTCGCTTATATACTTTGATTAAGCCCCCTTATATACTTTGAGGGCCAGTACAGTTATTCTATAAGAGCAAACTCGTAACTCACCGCAGAAAACGATCGTGAAATGTCAGACAGTGATATGCGACATTGACCATAATAATCATAACATTTCAAGAACACACGCATCAAAATAGTTAATAATAATAATAATATTCTGGGACATTATTACACACGGCCATCTGATCCCAAACTAAGCAAAGCTTGTACTATGGAAACTAGATAACTGATATACTACATATACTACTTTTCTTTTGTAAATACATACTTATATAGATATTTAAACCCGGACTCAGGACAAACAGACATGTTCATGCACACAAATATCTGTCCTGGGTGGGAATCGAACCCATAAACTTCGGCGTGAAAGGCAAGTATCTACCAACCACGCCAACCGGCCCTTCAATCACTAGGTCGGTAACACATTTCATGGGTGAGTAATGAAGCGAGTTATTAGAGAATCCGATCAGATCTGAAATCTAAAATATATCAAAATTTCAAAATTCTTTTGGTTTTGGTATTGGTAGCACCTATTCTAAGTAAATGAAAAAAATAATTAAATTAGAAAATTATTATATTAATAAGTACACTTAATGTTTACGTTGCCACATGTGTTTGGTATTTAAATTTACCGAGTATACTAATTAAAACCCCTTAATTAAAAAACACAACTAAGAAACATTTAAATTGTAAGCATTTTGATGTACAATAAAAGGATAAAGGTCTATACTATACTATAATTAAAAAATAAAGATTTAAATTTAGTTTAGTCTCACAACCTGCGGGCCGCAATGTGAAATTGCGCGGAAATTTTTAATTATCATTTCGTCTAGAAATTTTCGAGTAGCATAATTCAGACGTATCTCAACTGGGAACTATACTTGTAAACGTTTAACATGTACTAAAATTCATAAAAAAAAATAACCGAAGCTTTAGTTGTCAAGTATTAATCCATATAAAAATAATTAATAAAAAACGTTTTATTACGATTATAATTGTATTTTAAGATCTTCAATTGTAACCAGTTTAGGAAATATTACTAATTACTTAAGTTAAACTCAACATCAAGATCATTTGACAAAAAGTCGACGTCTAGCTGATTTTATGAAAATATTAAGTCTTACGAACGACAGACTTACAATATGTTAATTATTTATTTAAGGAAAACAACAGCATTATACAAAATATGTTGACATTAATAATACAATATTAAGACAAAAGAGCCAATTACTGTTTTCCATTGAATTATAGAAGCCTACTATATAAATAACAGAAGTAGCAACATACACTTTTGAATTAAAATAGTGACTGTTTAAGAAATATTACTAATTATTTATAACTTAAATAAAAAATAACGCGTGAAATATTACGCGCGGCGGTTGAATATCTCATTAGTTAAAAAATACCACGGTAACAGCCTGTAGATGTCCCACTGCTGGGCTAAGGCCTCTTTTCCCTTTTTGAGGAGAAGGCTTTGGAGCTTATTCCACCACGCTGCTCCAATGCGGATTGGTGGAATACACATGTGGCAGAATTTCAGTGAAATTAGACACATGCAGGTTTCCTCACGATGTTTTCCTTCACCGAAAAGCACGAGATGAATTATAATCACAAATTAAGCACATGAAAACCTTCAGTAGTGCTTGCCCGGGTTTGAACCCACGATCATCGGTTAAGATTCACGCGTTCTTACCACTGGGCCATCTCGGCTTATAAAAAATACCACGAAATAAAATCTTTGTTATAGCCGTACGGCCGGGACGGGTAGCCAGTTAAATAAATAAGTTAAGTTTTGCTCCTTTTCTTGTATGTTGCGATATTTATTATTATATGTTTATTATTTAACAAGAAAAGATAATAATCAACTACAAGAAATCACTCTGAATTTAAAAAATGCCATGATGCTAAGTTTTGTTAATAATTAATTTAAAAAAGGACGTAACGATTTTTTTTTAACGTAAAATTTTTAATTTCAAAACGTTTTTAATTTCGTTTAAACATCTGGCTTTGTCCTAAAAACGTATTGATGCGAAACGTTGCTACACTGTTTACGCGCGAACTTACAAAACTGTTACTTATTTGCAATTTTACACTTGTTTGTGCACGAGGATGTGCTTGCGTTATGTAACGAGTTAGAGTGTAGGTGTCATTCAATTAATGCGAAGTTATATCTCGTGTGTTTGAAATTTGTTTAGCTTTCAAAATGAATTGAACAGATGTGTTATTTCTAGAAGCACTTTCACCTTTTTTCACGCAGCACCTTTTGAAAGGATTCGTTGGAAATCCCACATGAGTGGGAATCTTACCTATTAAAATTACTGCGATGGTTATCTTCAGCACGGATCAGAGAGGTTGCGGTATCCCTGTGTCCTATTTTGTTATTTCTGTTTATTTTGCTTTAAGAATAGCCAATATAGAGTGCACATATGTTTAATGGTATCATACTTACGTTCGTTTACGTATTTTAGGTATTTTTGACGAGTATTCTTTAAAACGTATATATAATGTATTATATATATATATATATATATATATATATATATATATATATATCAAACAGCAATACTTAGTATTGTTGTGTTAGGGTTTGAAGGGAGAACTAGCCATTGTAACAGGCAGGCATAATATTTCTTATGCCAATGTAGGTTTAAAGACATTTATTCTCAATAAGATAACAGAGGTTACATAATGTATGTAATAAACAATTAAATTCGCCATTCCATCTTAAGTACTTTGTTTTAGGTAATTAGGAAGTGTTAATAAGTTTAATAGGTAGGTATTTTAAAGTTAAAATTTTTATTGTAAATAGAATAATAGATGAGACAAATAAAAATAAAACAAAAACAAAACATGAAAATATAATAAAATAATGACTAATCATCAGGTGACCTATTTGCTTTACCTATTTAAAATAAAAAATAAATTGGTCTAAATTGGCCATTCTCACGGTGACCCAACTTTACGCCAACTTTAGTTCGCACGTATTAAACATATATGCCTCTAATACCCCAGTGATATACGTCACCGTACGATGTGGTCTAACAACTAGAAAGGTATTCTCAAGATCACAGTTACAAATCTGGGGTAATTTTTTTACAATTCCGCACTGGTAAATCGTATCGTGTCGAAACATGCATGTGGTTTAAGAATTTTTGAAACAAGTGCATCTACCGCGAGATGAGAAAGAATTGGCAATCATCACTGAATTTTCATGTGCTTCCTTTGTGTTTATAATTCATCTCGTGCTCAGCTGTGCAGGAAAAAATCTTTAGGAAACCTGCGTGTGTCTACTTGAATTTCCAAATTTGTGTCCACCAACCCACGTTGCAGGGGAAGAGGCGTTAGCCCAGTCAGTGTCGGTGATGTCCTTCTGATTTCGTTTTCGGTAACAGCGACCATTATCACCAGATAATAGCCAACTGCAAAGAATAATGATAATATATTTATTCTACAGGCAACAAGGCCCATACTTTTGTTACATGATAATTAAACATAACATACATTATTAATTATAATCACAATCACAAAAATAGAAATAATTAAAATACATAAAAATTCAAAATGAGTTAATTAATTGACATAAAAAAGAGCAAATAATACATATATTGAGAGAATAGTGAACAGTGCACAAGTGTGTATATACTATTCATTAACACTCATAATCCAATGGGACTGCAATCCGGCAAGACCGGAACGAGTTCAGGGGCAGGACCGACCGGCTTCACGTGCATCTGAGGCGCGGGAGTGTGACTGCCAAGTTCCTATTTCCTAGATTATTGTTTGGTTTAACATGTGGTTGTGAACGAGCTGACCACCAGATCAACGAAGCTGTTCGTTTTAATATTATGATTAATTAACGTACTGTGTGTATATTTTGATTAAAAAAAATACCATAACAATTTGTCTCATGTTGTAGAAAAAAATATTTATCACGCCATTACAAAACACATTTACAAATATTTTTATCTTGATTTGAAACAATGAAATTGAATGACCTTGAACTTAATTGTAAGAGCGTGACGTCACAGCGACATTGACGTCATTACTTAGACGGTTTACTTCTTGCTGTATGATGTATGTACATCGATATTGCAACTTCCAGTACCTGGTCGGCTTAGTGGTTAGTATTTAAGGCTACCGTTTCTGAGGTCCTAAGTATTTTCTCGAAAATTCACATCTCAATTGGAATTGTGTACACTCCCGTTCCTCGGAAAGCACGTAAAACCGTTAAGACTGCTGAACTCTTTCCGTTCGAGTCGTATTGTTACATAAAAATCTTGTTAGATAAAAAATAATTACACTTAATAAGCTTGCAATTGCAATTTTACATGCGGATTTCGAAATACTGTCTGGGCAAAGTAGTGCAAAAAAAACAAAAAACTTTATTACTTAAAAACAGTATTCAACAGATTAACAATCTAATTTCGTATTTATTACGTTAATAAATTAAAAAAAAAAAAGATTAGATAACCATCACTTTTGTATACTAATTGCTAGCTGTTCATTCAGTTAGCATAATAAATAGATGATTATGTTTTTGATATCACTATTAGCTTCGCGCGGTTTCAAGAACATGACGATTAATAACCTTCCCCAAGAATTGGGGTACCGAATGCAAAAAAGAATTATTCGAATTTGTTCATTCCAGATATTTGTCAAAGAAATACTCTTCTTTATTGTATTAGCATAAACAATTTGAACAATAATTAAATATTTGTTCCGTTACAAACAATACAATAGGTTGTGACCTAAAACGTATGTATTACATTATACATAAGATATGTTTGCTCGTTAAACCAACATTGGACCCAACGTTTTTACACATTCGTCCTTGGCCCTAAAGTTTGTGCAATTACTTGAACATTATATCCGAAGATTATGCAATTGTGAATGTTACAATGACGAACGTATTTATAGATATATACTTATTTATCTACTATTGTATTATTAAAAATATTATTTTTTTTTTTTTGCCGAGAAGCCGAGATGGCCCAGTGGTAAGACCGCGTGAATCTTAACCGATGATCGTGGGTTCAAACCCGGGCAAGCACCACTGAATTTTCATGTGCTTAATTTGTGATTATAATTCATCTCGTGCTTTTCGGTGAAGGAAAACATCGTGAGGAAACCTGCATGTGTCTAATTTCACTGAAATTCGGCCACATGTGTATTCCACCAACCCGCATTGGAGCAGCGTGGTGGAATAAGCTCCAAACCTTCTCCTCAAAAAGAGGAGAGGAGGCCTTTAGCCCAGCAGTGGGACATTTACAGGCTGTTACGGTTACGGTATTATTAAAAATATTATACAAACATATATTATTTAAATTTACCTCTATATACATATATTTGTATATATGTATATTTCAAATAACTTGTATATATTTAATTAGATATGATAATAATGTTTTTGGATGAAAATGGTAATTGTGTGAATATCTTGCCGGTTCTCTTCAGTGGACTTTACGTTCTGAACCGGTGGCTTTAATCTTATAAAGCTGGAGAGGTCGTTTGTTCGAACGCGCTCTGGAACTACGAATCGGTTTTGATAAAAATATTTTCTATTTGACAGTCTTGCGGTAGGTGGTAGACTATTTGAGCGTCACGGTAGCATGCGCAAGTGATCCCGTGTCGCTCCTCGTTAAGACGGTAAGGGTACCGCTGGTTTTTTAGTGGGTATTTCGATGTTCGGGGCTCAATCGCCGCCTTGGATACCGGCGACCCCCATATACCCCACACTACTCCCGCGGGGGAAACGCGTACACATTACGGGTACACATTTTTCGACATTGATTTATGGTATTATGAAGATTCGTCATAATTTTAAGAAGCGTATTTCGCGATTTCTTTCATAATATCAGCACATGATAGTAATAATTACGTAATTTAATGAGCATAACAATATAATAAGCGTCATTTTTGTATCAAAGAAATGACGGATGATATTGTATATAGCATGTCACCTCTGTGATTGTGCAAGCGAAAATCAACTTAGTCGACAATCTTTACAATGCGGGTATTTCTATTGTTATCAAACAAAGGTTATAAGAAGTAAATATAATTGTCAGCTCATATTGACCCAAAATCACTCGTGAATGACTGAAGAACATTAACTGAAGTTCGTGGCTTCAAATTCGATACACGTGTTTAGTTTATTACTCTCGTTTTTCACCGTAAAGGAAGATATCGTAGGGAAATTATTTTTTACAATTATATAGAATAGAAGAGGAGAGAGCCAGTGTACCTACAGGCGCAAGGGACATTATATCTTAATTACCAAGGTGGGTGGCGCATTGGCCAATGTTTATGGGCGATGGTGACCACTTACCACCAGGTGACCGATTTGCACGTCCGCCTTTCTATTTTGTAAAATAAAATAATTGGTTTTTCATGATTTTAATGTGCTCGCCATAATTCCAGGCAGCATCACAATCTAAATTTTATATTAATACAATAAAACGTAGTTATATAGTACGTAGCTTATAATTACTTGTATATTGAGGTAATATAATTTAATTGGTTCTCTATATTATATGTAATGCAATAGTTCTAACTATGACTGATTTTACCTTACTAAGCCTCTTTCACTCAAGGTCTGTGAGAGATCGCTAAGTGATATGACCGACTTAGCGCATTGTTTTTCTTTTACAGTTATTTACATATTGTACAATAAAGTATAAATAAATAAATGAACTAACTAATTCAGTTGTGATTATTCAATATTCTGAGTTTTTTATCCAGTTAATGAATTTGTCCTGCAGGCTTCACCATGTCATCCGAAGGCTTCTCGTCATCGGAACTGGACGCGATGCCGGACCGAATATCAGAAACCTTTAAGGGAATGACGCTGCTAGTAACTGGTGGCACAGGATTCATGGGGAAGGTGCTAGTGGAGAAACTTCTAAGGTATATCATATTTCATTAAGTTGTTCCTTCTGGGCAAGCGCGCTCCATCCTAGACAGTGACTATGCTTAAGATCAGACAAGTCAACGGTCAAGCGCTTGCCTATTAACTGTAAAAAAAAAGTTAGTATTTACATATAAATAGGCAAAAGCTAAACAGTTCAGTAACTTATTCTCCTCTGTTTTTCAACCAATTTTTTTGGAAGCAGCGATTGACTGTTTAGAATATGATAAATCATTAAAAAGTACTTAATTTTCTATGGTTTCATCGCAACATCTTTTTTTCTTCTTCTATTGGGAAAATTTGTAATTTTAGTGATAAAATAAAGGATATATTTGTTTACTTTTATATTTTTATTGTCCAACAAAGACCAATACATCATAACAATAACCCAGTGCAATTCTGAGTTTAGTTAAATAGCTAGTAAATATTATTTGCTATATTCAATCGATTTAGATAATTTAGTAAAACCGGTTATGTCTGGTAAAAAGCGGATCATAAATTAATGGCTTATTTCAGTCCCAAGTTCAGCGAAACAGTTCTAAGAAATAGTGTCACCTAATTTCCTATTCAATAATTAATATGAGTTTATGTTAAAAATACTTGTTTTAATCGGTTGAAACCAGTATTAAGCGGATTGGTAAGAGAAAAAAATGATGTTACAGAAAATGTCCGGATGTTGGCAAAATAATGCTGCTAGTTCGTCCGAAGAAAGGGAAGACACCGAAGCAGCGCCTGGAAGAAATGCTCAATGACGCAGTAAGTTATTTCATATCAACAAGAGAAAGATAGGATGTTTTTGTTGACAATAATGATGAAAGACGTATGTTTTTGTTGACAATAATGATTTGAATAATACATAAATAATTTGTGTACATAAAAAATGATCTAGGCATTGGTTTTTACGAAATGATTCCCATTAATATATAACACTAGCTGACCCGTGGCTTACTAATCGATTGGCCGAACATTAATAAAATTGTCTGGCGTATTTGATATTTTAAATTATCTCTCAAACTATGCAACCAAAAAACAAACTGTAAAAACGAATTTTATATCAATAAAATTTCCTTGGTAATAAAGCAATTTATTTCTAAATAAATTGACGTGTTGTATATGAAAACAAACCCTCTAATAGAAATATCCCTGAATAGATTGGTGGCTTTTCCATACCTATGTATTATCTCTTTAACTGTTGGTCCAAATTATATGCAGTAAAAAGGTAGTCTTTTGTTATTAAACACTTGAGACGATAAGCTTAGTTTTGATAAGAAGTTATAACTGTTGACAATATGACCAATGAAGGTACCACTTTGGTCTTGTCTAACGATTTAAATTATTTTTTTAATATAAAAAATAACTTTTTGTGACTTAAATATAAAAGTTAGACATATATTGTCGCTGACTTTTTTGTAGGCTTTATCAAGCTCTAGAACTCAATCGTATATCGCTCATCGTTAAGGCAGCGTTCGCAAGAAACGTTTTCTTTCGACCGTTTTTTCTCCGACTAACTTTGCAAATCCCACTACCACGAAAGTCTTTTAATTTTTGGGGTTAATATATAGCCTATGACACTTACAAATGATGTATGTTTCTATTGGTAAAAGAATTTTCAAAATGAATTAGGTAGATCCAGAGATTACCCCCTACAACCTCACAAACTTTACCTCTTTATAATATTAGTATAGATGATTTGTTCGATTCCTTTCGATAAAGCAAGTTAGAAACGAAAAGATTAAAGTTTGACATGCGTTTACTTTCCCAACTCTAATAGCCCTCGTGACGTCACCGTGTCTCCATTTTCCCATTGGCTGCCTCGATGGTCTCACGTCTATAAGTATCCCAAAGCATATGAAAGTCAATCTCAAAATGTACAATCCTAATATTACTAATGCTGAAGTGAGTTCGTTTATTCGTTTGTTTGTTACGATTTCACGTCTTAAGTACTCAATCATCGTGATATTTTGCATACACCTCATTAAGGGTATTAGGAATTGAACAACTCACACACTCGGCTAAGCTGAGCGAAAACTAGTGCAATATGTATTTGTACTTGCAAAACATGTTTGCCTTAAATACGCGACGGTACTTTGGTTACCATCTTGGAAATGTCATCAAACATGACTCAATACACCAGTCGTGATGTTTTCGACATAAAATTAGGTAATATTAGTGTACAAAGCAATTTACGCGTTGAGAACGTTAATTGCAAATAGACCTCTTAACTAACTCGACAGATTGTTTCAAGTGAATGTAGACTTTATGAACGAATATTTGGCTTAAAACCTCAATAGATTAGGGTGCCGCTTCATGTTATTAAAGTTGAAGGTTAACGCTTTTCAAAGTTAGTCAAAGTCAAATTCTTAATTTAAAATATAAGTATTATCCTTACTACTTCTTATGAATGTTAAAAAATATATACTACCGGGTCGGAAAGAAATAAATCAGATATTTGAAGAACCGCCGAAAGAAACCACGAGATTATTTTTCCAACGATTTTCATTAAAAGCCTCATGACTTGGAGCTCATGATAACTCGCTGTTCTAACACAGGTCAGTATTCCCCCCCATGTGTCAAATTTAATTCGATATCAGGTGGTTTCTTCAAGATATTATCTTTTATCTCTGACCACGGACGAATTATAAATAAATACTAATTAAGCACATGAAAATGAATTAATAAAAATTAATAGTTTAACTTATAAACATTTTTAGCGGGTAAATAGTTAAACGATGCTGTGTCTTCCTCTTTCGAATGTCAAATCAATAAAGACGGCAAGAGATAAATCAATAAAGGAAACAGTCGCTAAGCATTTATAAGGCCGTAATTAACTGAAATAGCGAATATAAAAAAAAACAGCTAGCATAATTTAACAAATATAGTTTTTGATATAAAATTATAAATACTTTAAAGCTATATAAAACATATACGTTTTGAACGCAATACACATACTAAATATGCACTTGCGCACTTGTTATGTCGAAATTTACACCACTCCTGGCTATGACTATGTCGACACACATACATAAAGAGCACACTAATGATTTGTAAGAGTAATACACACATGTATATAGCTACCATTATATATTAAGTATATTATTATACCCAGGGTATGTTTATGTTAATACATGTTTGTATTATTTCGCTTATCGTGTTCAATGATTTATGTTTTTATAAATAAATAAATATAGTAATGAAGTTAAGTATAGATGGATACATAAATTGTCTATCTGTGATTGTTTTATAAAGATAATAATTTTAAGCGTCCTTGGGCCCAATTCTACTAGCTATAGAATAATCAAAGTTGTATTGGAATTGAATCGGGAACGTAACGAAATCTTTATAGATGAATAGAATCAATGTATGACAGCTATAGAAACAGTGTTTGGACGACGTGTATTAACTATATATTTTTTTGTCTCTTTAGTTAGTTATATTCTTTGATTTATCTCATCTATACTAATATTATAAATGTGAAAGTAACTCAGTCTGTCTGTTTGTTACGCTATCACGGCTAAACAACTAAGCCGATTTTGATACAATTTTACATACCTAACACTTTAGATTAGAGACATTCTAATACGTAAGCGAATACCAGTTTCTGTATATAATTTTATATATTACTTACATAGGTTACAATGATGTAATCGTAACTTAATCTAATAAAAACATTTGAACACAGATAAAGTAATATTTAACATTAAAACCAATGACTATAATTATTGTATTGTTTTTTATATCTGTTCACGTGTCATCATTAACAAAGCAAGAACTCCGATTACTCAACAACAAAAAGCCTTATAGTCAAACGCCACTTTAATAAAAATGTTCATTATATACAACTTATTAGGGTTCAAGTTTCGTTGTCAAGCTAATCGTGAGGTTTTACATTCTAATTTTGAATTTGAGCGGTTTTTTATTAAGAAATTGACGAAATTATTTACGGAATCTCTATTATTGTCACTAGATGACGCTGTTTTCATTTCATACATATCAACGTTAGTGCAGTTAACGTCAACGTTATTGGATAAATAAAAAAACTCGATCCAGACACACTGTGTTATTTTGTATGAGCTCACTTCGTATCTCACTCGTGATGTATTGACAACCGTCTTATATTTTAATGCGTTTATCTTAAAAATTGTATAATTATTATATCCCTCACACCAGGGGAGGTAATATTCTTTTATGTACCCTAACAACTCGTATGAAAAGTTTAATAAAAATCGGTTGAATAGTAAGGTAATACGTGAGAGCGTATAAAATATACAAACTCACTTTAGAATTTATAACATTAGTTATGATGTCTCTAATCAAACCACACCATTCACCATTTCAAACCATATTCCACCGTGAGTTTTGAGTTTGTTGAATAGCCCTTCTGATCAGCTGGTTTTCCGTCAACTACATTTTAACATACGACCTTTTACATTAGCGCATTGCGTTTCAAATTTTTTTTTTTTACTTTTATACAACGCGCTCTAAGTCGAACGCAATATCTTAGCTATTTAGGTCAAGCTTTTGTTGGCTTTTTATTAAGTATTCACTTGATATTTAATTAATTTGTATTTTAATGTTTTATTAGTGCAATTGCCTAAGAACCAAGATGGCTTAGTGGTACACGTGAATCATAATCGAAGGTTGCGGACCACTAAATTCGTATTTATTTTTCATCTTGTACTGGGCGGGGAAGGTAACCTACATTTGTCGAATGTAAATCTGCCACGTGTGTGCCAATAACAGGTGATAGAGCCAAAAAAATTAAAATTTATATTTTAAATTTTCAGCTCTTCGAGAAACTCAGGACCATGCGTGGTGGTATTGAACCACTGTTGGAAAAATTACAAATCATAAGTGGTGACGTCTCAGCCCCAGATTTGGCGATCAGTCAAGATGACAGGGAAATGATAAAAGAGAACGTGAATATGGTCATTCATGCCGCAGCTACCATCAGGTAAATTAAAACATGTTTATTATGTCATTCTGACTAACTTCGGTCACTGGGTAATTGCACAGGATACATAATAGTGCACAAGTATGTGTGCAAATACAAGTGCGTACCATTACTTTCATAATCTGATTGGATAGCCATTCCAAACTTGGAAAAACTCTTTTAACGAGTACGTGTTTTTACAATGCACGAAATTGTGAAAACCCATAGCTGCTGCTTTTTGTCAGAAAAACCCAAATTCTTTTTACAGCCCCGGGATTTAAGCCCTTCGGGTCTGCTGCCTTATACGTTAGCTACTAGACTAAAGATGCAGTCATAAAGTACATACAGCCAGAGTGAGCAAATATTCCACTGCTGACTAAATGAGGACAAGATTTGGGGCGTAAATCCACCAAGTTTAAATAGCTTTGTGTGTAGCTATACTCAAAATAAAGTCTTTTACTCATCAGGAAGTTTATTATAATCAATTACAAAATTGCACCTTCATTACCCAAAGCGAGTTAATAATCGTGATAATACAACAATGTCTCACTTTAGATTTGATGAAGAGTTGAAAAAGGCAGTTCTACTCAACGTCCGAGGAACGAAGCTGGTGCTTGAACTGGCTAAGCAATGCAAACATCTTCAGGTACGTATATTTTAGGTTAGATTTTAAGCTTTAGGTTAAAGACCATTGTCAAAATCATTTGGAACGAATACATCTGACCCGAGAAGAACTGGTGAAATAATCGCATCGGAGTTTTCCTTTTGTTTCTTGTTTTTTTTATCTATAAATAAGTAACTAGTGAGTTTCTAGCCGGTTCTTATCGACATAATATTCATTCCGAATCAGTGGTAAAACTACTTGTTACAGCTTACTTGAACAAAAAATATTTTTCATGTATCTGTTATAAATATATATTTTGTAATAAGCAAAATAATAAAATTATTTATGTTGATTATAGATATTAATTATTATTTTCTTATTCTTTGCTAGCTCTTCATCCACATTTCAACAGCCTACTGCCACTTGCACGAGAAGCTTCTAGAAGAGAGACCGTACCCCCCACCAGCTGATCCACACAAGATCATCGAAGCCATGGAGTGGATGGACGAAGAAACTATTGCTACCATTACACCGAAGTATGTGGCTCATTATTGTAATATTATGCATAACAATAGCTATGATATATTTCAGATAATGGTCCTGCTGCTGGTGAAACGCTTTCTCCCCTATAAAGGAGAAGGCTTTAAGGTTATTCTACTATATTGCTTATTTACGAAAAGTACGAGTTGGCGGATATAACTGTGGTAAAATTCCATCCACAATTGTAGGTTTCTTCATGAATCACGATGTTTTATTTAACATTTTTTCTCTTTATTTTAACTAAACAAGAAACGTGTTTTACGTTACGTATCAATGAATCTTAAAAAACTTAAGTATGATTATGAAGTTACTAGCCAAGATAGGGCTGTTTGTTGTATGTAACGTATTGTAAACAAATCGAGACATTATTATTATTAAGTATTACTGTCGAAGTGAATTGAAAACATAAATAAAAATCATAACAACTCCGAGGAGTTTGTCTTCACCTGAGCTCTATGTGGTGATGACGGATTGCCGCCCCATCATAATATGAGAAGAATAGAGTGTCCGCTTTTCAGTCTCTATTAAAGATGATGGCATCTTTAAAGATTGGCCATTATTTATGGAAGTCATTTAAATTTGTTTTGTCTATACAGATTACTAAGCAAGCTGCCTAATTCCTATGCATTCACAAAAGCATTGGGCGAGGCTCTGGCTGTTGAAGCCATGGAACACATACCCGTTATCATTCTGAGACCCTCAATTGGTAAGTTTTGGAACTTACACGAAATCAAAATAATACAAAGAAATACTAAAAACACAAATAGATAAATATAAGTTTATTTTTTAAATTTATTTATGCAGGCAATATCAGGGTTTTTGCCTTTTGCAAATCTACCACCGCGAGGTTAGTTTTAAAAGTGGGTATTTGGAAGAAGTTGTAGGCACTAATTCGGAGCAAACGAGACGGAATATTTACGGTTAAAGATGAAATTAAATCTTTGCAGACTTCAACACTTCGTGACTTTTTATAATTTTTAATAGAATGCTTAAAATGGCTGTATATGGTGGGATCAATTTAATAATAATAATAATAATAATAATAAAAATTTATTGCTTCAGATAGGTCGTACATTACAAAGTAACTTTTAAGAAAAACATACATATTTTTTATGAGATACAAATTATTCATACTGGACAAATTTTTTCTAATTTACCACTCTTTTTCATTGACGACCGTATCGCAATTGGTTGCAAGCTCAGCTATGTGCTGTGCTATGCCCAGCGCTGATTTTCAGCTTGCTCCTTCTATATTATATTGATTTAGTTGAGAGCGCCGCACCGTTCCGTATCATATTAAAGTATAATGAAAATGATAAAACAAAAAATAAAAAAAAACAAAACAAAAACAAAAACTGATATAAAAGCAAGTAAAAGAGAAACCGGTGACATAATTATATAACACAAAAAGAAGTAAATAAGCAATTTCTCCAGATCAATAACTACATTTTAAAGCTGAACATTAATAGAACGACAAAAACTTAATACACGCATGCACATCTTCGCATCATAACAACCATAACTCTATGTGTACGTCATGGCTAGGACAATTGAAACTATGATTAAATAAAAATAAAGAGAAGTCTAAGTTTTTAGGATTCTATTCTTTCATATTTTGCTTCATTCGCATTAATTTGTAAAGTTTTTGTTACGTAGCCACTTCTACTTGTAGACGAAGGTAATATTCTTTAAGGCATTTTTTTAAAATTACAATTGAAAAATTAAAAATTTATCAGTTGATCAACTAAAAATTAACGTTTAATAGCAGTCGACCGATAGATATTGACTTTATCACGTCCTGGACACCTGTAATTACATTGGTGTGCTCTTAAGACACCAGAACATTACTGTTTCTTATTGGCTAAAAGCCAGCTCTATTTGTATTTTTTTATATAATATGTAGATGAACGAGCGTATGGACCACGATGGTAAGAGGTCACCAACGCCGATAGATATTGGCATTGTAAGAAATGTTAACCATCGCTTACATCGCCAATGTGCCACCAACTAAGATGCCTGTAATTACACTGACTCACTCACCCTTCAAACCAAAAAACAACAATACCAAGTATTGCTGTTTTGCGGTAGAATATCTAATGAGTAGGTGGTACCTACCCAGACGGGCTTGCACAAAGCCCTAACACCAGTAAAAGTTGGCTAAAACCCAGCTCTATTTGTATGTATGTGTATGTATGTGTATGAACAACTAGTAAGCAAAAAAATATATAAAGTAAACTTTGACTTTCGAATATTTTATGTAATATTTGAAATATGTTTTTAGTGATACCAATATGGCAAGAACCAGTCCCTGGTTGGACAGACAACATCAACGGCCCGACGGGTCTACTGATTGGTATGTAATATATATATATATATATATATATATATATATATTAAATTAATGTTTATAATTTAAATTAAATGAAATCAAAATATACTTTATTAAAGAAACTTTTTACTTATCATTTTATAATTAAAGTAAATTTAAATCTAACACCTGTTCGGAAAACAGATTCTACCGAGAAGGACTGACAAGAAAATTAGTACTCTTTTTTGACAATCAATTTACATAGATAATAAAAAATAGTTGAATCATTATTTAAGTATATCTATTTGTGCTTATAAAATCGCTTGTCCTGAATTATCAACGCGCAGACAAAACTACTCAGTCTAGAAAGCTGTTTTATGTACAAACGTCTATTTTGTAACATAAGCCTCTTATAATATTTCCTGCGTAGTTGGCTAATCTCTCTTGAGATTGGCCGCCGTGGCCGAAATCGGTCAAATCCTCCAGACCTTTCGGCCACGGCGGTGCTTTCCGAGGCACGGGAGTAAACACACTTCCAACTTCCAAACTCCGGGCCGCTACTGAGAATTTTCTGATAGAAAAACCCAATAACTTTTTATGGGCTCGACCTGGGAATTGAACCCAGGACCTCCGGGTCTGCAGCGTTATATCAAGCCACTAGACCAACGAGGTAGGATAAGTAGTTAAGTAGAATAGTGTTGTATTATAAATAATGATATATTCAACAAAAAATGTTTGCAATTCATAATAAAGCAGATCTATTATTATAAGTAAATTGCAATGATAGATGTGTAGTGGTTGGTAGATACTTGCCTTTCACGCTGAAGATTGTGGGTTCGATTCCCACCCAGGACAGTCATTTGTGTGCATGAACATGTCTGTTTGTCCTGAGTCTGGTTGTAATTATCTATATAAGTATGTATTTACAAAAGAAAAGTAGTATATGTAGTATATCAGGTGTCTGGTTTCCATATTACAAGCTCTGCTTAATTTGGGATCAGATGGCCGTGTGTGAATGATATCCCAGGATATTATTATTATTATTAATGTTACCTTCACGTACGTTTTATGTTAGATTTGGAGTCAAGGCTCAATCTTAAACAGTTTTATGTTGTCTATATATTTATAGTTATGTGAATAATCGTATAAAATTGTTTTAGGTGCCGGCAAGGGAGTTATCCGATCTATGTATTGTAAAGGAAACAGTTACGCGGATTATTTACCGGTTGACGTATTCATAAACGGAATCATGATCTGCGCCTGGAATTATATAAAAAACGGGTATATATTTAGATTAAGATAAATATATATATTTATTATAAATTGGAAATTGAGCTTCCTGATTATAGGTGGTCACCAAAGCCCATAGGCACGTATTTAAATATTAACCATTCCTTGCATCGCCTATAGCCACCAACCTTAGACAAAACGATGAGGTATTTAAAAATATAGAGCTTAATAGACTTTAAGCCTGTGAACGAAATATAACATTTATTAATATTAATTTATATTAAAATTAGTTACAGTTTCATATTGTACCAAAATTCAATATAGAGACGGTAAAAACTGTCTTCTCGAGAAGGCCTGATGCTTATATTACCACGCTGGTCCAAGGCGGGTTGGTGGATATATATGTGGCACAATTTTAGTGTAATTTAACACATGCAGGTTCCCTCATGCTTTTTATACCGCCGAGCACGTGATGAGTTTATGACACAAATTAAGCACAAAAAGGGTTAATAGTACTTGTCCGTGTTTGAAACCGTAATCTTCAGTTAAAGTTCGCGCGATCGAACCATTGAGCGTTCTCAGCTTTTAAGTAACTCTAGGGCTATTACGTAGGAACAAACTCGAAGCTCACCGCAGATAACAATCGTGAAATGTCAGAAAGTTACATGCAACATTGACCCTAATAATCATAACATTTCAAGAATACACGCATCAAAATAGTATATGACCATAAATCGGTCGTCAACATTCACGGATGAGTTATGAAAAGAGTTATTACCGAATAGCACTTCAGTTTTTTTAACATATTACATTTTTTTATTTAAAGTGATAAGGAATCGAACGTCGTCAACTTCACCTCATCAGCCGAGATAAAAGTAACTTGGACAGAGATGATAGATGCTGGCCGTGACATCATCATGAATAGAGTGCCCCTCAATGGTGTTGTATGGTAAGTCATATTAAAGATCATCAGAGTTTTAAGATGAATTCATTCAAGCACTATACAATCGTTATTTTAGAATATTAATTTATTGCCAATTACCGAGAAGAACATTACATGACTTTTACATTATATACAATTAAATTTATATATCCTGTATAACAATCAACGAATACTAGATCCAAGTTCTTTTAACTATATAAAATTGTACAGTATAAAACATTTTGTAACGACGATGATACTAAACGAGGTCACTGGTTAACGAACGTTGACGTACGTGACCGTTCGCGCATTCATAGCGCGTTATGTATTTCAAAAACGATTTTAAATGATGCGCCTTACGATATTCATTCGGTGAAGTTAAACACAACCAAATGAACAATAGTTAAAGAAGTTCTAAAATTTGAATTGAGATGAACATTTTATAAAGACCAATTTTTAATTTTAATTATGTACACACATACTACCGAGGAATTGTTTACCAGTTTAATTATTATTTTGTTTATACTCGTAACGACATTACTTTTTTTTATACTTAGATTAATATTATATTACTTTCACAAGATTATTAATATTACAAAAAGACGAACTACCTGCATAATATTTTCTTTAAAATTGTAAACGTTTCTCTTGTAAGTGACTGTATTGTCTTTTTGAGGAATAAAAGTCTATAAACTGAGATGATGTAGACAAATCAAAAATGTATTCAATCAAAGTAGTACAAACACGTCTATCAAGATATGTCTATCAGTAACAGCCTGTGAATGTCCCATTGCTGGGCTAAGGCCTCCCCTTTCCCCCTTTTTGAGGAGAAGGTGTGGCAGAATTTCAGTGAAATTAGATACACGCAGGTTTCTTCACGATGTTTTCCTTCACCTTTTAGCACGTCATTAATTATAATCACAAATTAAGCAATTCAGTGGTGCTTGCCCGGGTTTGAACCCACGATCATCGGTTAAGATTCACGCGTTCTTACCACTGGGCCATCTCGGCTCAGATATGTCTATAACAGAAAGAAAAAAAAACGTTTCTCTAAGTTGGAACCACGTTGGTGACATTGCCAAGATATGACCAACATCAATTATATATAATTTCAAAAAAGGTAGTCAAGATCGACTCCCTATTAAGAATTCAAGTCACGTCATTCCATCAATCATTGCTTCACATTCAACACACACACATATACAGCACACATACAACGTTATTGTGTCTTTATTATATATTATATATTTTAAGAACTTGTACTTAAGTGGTTTTTGATTAAATATTGATGCTTAGTGCAATGGCGGTTGTTTTGTATGAAAATTTATTATATTCATAGCGTTAGTATGTACGGTCGTAAATACCTTATTTATAAGGTCATAAGTGTCTTAATCGTTTAGCGGGTGATTAGTTAAACAATGCTTTGTCTTCTTCTTTCAAATGTCAAATCAATAATGACAGAAAGGGATCAGTGTTTTTTTTTCAGTTATTATTGACGAGCCTGGGTAGGTACCACCCACTCATCAGACATTCTGCCGCAAAACAGCAGTACTTGGTATTGTTGTGTTCCGGTTTGAAGGGTGAGTGAGCCAGTGTAATTACAGGCACAAGGGACATAAGATCGTAGTTCCCAAGGTTGGTGGCGCATTGGCGATTTAAGCGATGGGTAAACATTCCTTACAATGCCAATGTCTAAGGGCGTTGGTGACCACTTACCATCAGGTGGCCCATATGCTCGCCCACCTTCCTTTTCTATAAAAAAAAAAAAAACGAGCCGGTTGGCGTGGTTGCTAGATACTTGCCTTTCACGCCAAAGGTTGTGGGTTAAATTCCCACCCAGGACAGACATTTGTGTGCATGAACATGTCTGTTTGTCGTTTATCAGTTGTCTGGTTTCCATAGTACAAGCTCTGCTTTATTTGGAAACAGATGTTCGTGTGTGAATAATGTCCCAGGATATTATTATTGTATTATTATTACTGAACAACTTCCAGTAGAAAGTACTATGTTCCTTGCTAAGCATTATAATAAGTAAGGCAGATAGTTTTTCGTTAAATAAATTATCATTATTACAAAACACTGTTACAGGTATCCTGGGGGTTCAATGAAACATTCCAGGCTTTACCATAACATATGTGCCCTGTTCTTCCATTGGATTCCAGCTCTGCTTATAGACACCCTGCTGTTCTGCTTAGGCTATAAACCTGTGTAAGTATCAATATATTCCGTGACTCTCTTTGATTGTAGTTCTGAGTAAAGTGGGTTAGTCGATAAAACACGTGTGTATTTTAAAAATAATAATGGTTCAAATCCAGGCTGGAGCTAAAATGAAAAAAAATCATCAAAAGTTGCTTCAAGTAATAACTTGTAAATGTACAATCGTTGAGCAAAGACCTCTTTTCCTATTGAGAAGATTGATAACTTAATCCACCACGCTGATCCAATGCGGATTTGTGGATACACATATGGCGAAATTTCATCTTACACATTAGGTTACCTCACGATATTTTCCTTCACCTATGAACAAATGATGAATTATACACACAAATTAAGCACATGAATGTTCAGCTTTTTAATAACCCATAATCAGATATAATTCACGTGGTCTATGCACTGAGTATAATTTGCTGTAATATTTAACTAATTATAGCTTAATTTGCAAGTAATATTTCTCAATGATTCATGCTATATTCGAATTAATATTTTAAGATTAATGCGTGTCCATCGCCGTATCAGCAAAGGCTTCGACGTTTTCGAATATTACACGAACAACCAATGGGACTTCAAATCGGACATTGCACAGACGGTCAGAAAAAGTCTCAATCCAAGGGAACGGAGGGATTATAAAGTCGATGCTATCGGTAAGTATACAATGAGCAAAATTATCTCCAAAAACTGTTGATGTTATTTAAAGTGAAGTAAGTATTGTTATAATTATTATTACAAAATTCTAGCGATTAAGAAGTTACAGTATATGTATGTATTTATCAAATTTAATCAATGATTATTGTTTCCGCTGAAGTAATATTGGGATTGAATGGAAAATAAACTAAGGAACCGCTTTCCACTGTTCACACAACAACAATTTATTTGATCAATTTTTAATTATTGTTCGACACTATAAAAAATATACCCTATATAATATATAGCCAATATATACAGCGCGATTCAGAAATATGACGATATTCCATCAAGCAATTAAAGTCAAATTTCGGCCACTAAACGGAGTAAGAGCAAAATGCTAATTTAAGTACGAATGTAGTTTTAATTAGACTAATGTTTCAGGTTTAGATATTTCCAAGTATTTCGAAGATTGCATCAGGGCTGCGAGGATATTTATTCTAAAGGAATACGACGACACTCTACCAGCTGCGAGACGTCACATGAATGTGTAAGCATTTTGATAAATGTAAATATGAACAGGTGCCCGTCTGACCTCGTACGGGTAAAACTACAAAGTTACCCTCCCATTTCACTCCAAGAAACCGTTCATAGGCAGCGGCCGTCTTAAAATAAATCTATGTTCAAAATTGAATAACAAAATCACGAACAGTGCTTTGATAGTAAGTCAGGACTAACGATTTTGTAAGTATATGAGTAAAGTAAAAAAATAACAGGACTAAGTCTTTTTTTGAGGAAATTTAGTTTATTACATCACGCTTCTGTGGCTTATACAAGAGTGGCACATTTTCATACGATTCATTCAGTTCTCCTCACGTTGTTTTTTTCCTTCGAGTACGTGATGAATTATAAATACTATCATCAAATAAAAATTCAATGATTATCAGTTGAGACTTGTCATATAAAACTGAATGAGTAATTGAACGAAAGAACGAATGGTAACTTCGATAATGGAATTGATAAATAGAAGAATAAATCTTCGTGTTCACGTAGCCATGGAGTGACGGTATACGCATTAAAAACGCGTGTAAACTACAAATTTATTTAAGTTAAGTAAACCAAAGATCCCATATTGATTTAATTCTTTTTCCTGAACAGGATGTGGTTCGTTGACCTGGTGACAAGGTTCCTATTTTGGGGCTTAATTCTTTACTGGTTCAGCGGTTGGATGTCAACAGTCTACACATTTCTGGTCGGCACCAGTGATATTACGCCTAAAATTATTGAGTGATACAGTTATATAAATGTATATGTATATATATAGCTTTATTAGTTATTTTAATCTACTCTGCGGGGATATTCTGTGACAAGCACTCACCGCAGAAAACAGACGTAAATGTCAGTATGTGATATGCGAAATTGACCGTAATAATTGTAACATTTCAAGAATACACGCATCAAAATAGTATATCACCATACGTTGTTTGTCAACAATAATGAAGTGATTTTTCACAGAATATCACTGCTATTGTTTATTAATTATAATGTATAATTTTATAGGAATATAGAGTATTATTTTAGTCGTATCATAAACACATCGATCAGTTAAAATTTGTTTAGATCATTATTATATAAAAGAATGCGTCATATAGACAAATAGGCTTGATTAGTGCAGAACCGGATGCGGTTCGATTTCCGAAAAAATGTAAATAAAAAAATTTAGAACTTATTGTAAAGTTAAAACTAACGATTCGACTCCACCCTTTTCCACATGAAACTCTTCAAAAAGTCACCAACAATGATACAACATTATAATATTTTTTATTGGCAACTTTAGTTTCACAGAAAGTCTGTCATCACTTTTCGTCGGCGTGGACGCAGCTTTACATTTAAATATTGTACAATAAACGGCCTTACTTATAAACGTTGTTTAAAGGATGATTAATTAGTTACACATTGCTGTCTCCTTCTTTCGAATGTCAAATCAATAGTAACAGAAAGAGCGAAATCGATGTTTAACAAAGTCGCTAAACAACGTTTATAAATTAGCCAGAAATGTGTATATTAACTTTTTTCATACGCGGACTTGTCATGAAATATATAATCATATTAAATTGAAATTGGTGTGTCTATCTATTTTATAATCGTAATTTTGTTATGGTTTCGGATAATTATTATGTTATTACTCTACAAATAATCATTTGGATTTGTGAAAATAATACAAAGCTACTGAAGCGCTTCAAATGTACAACTATAGTATACAGACATAATATATGTATAAAGTAAAGATTTTTAAAATAATACTTGTCTTATATATTTGTAATCTGTGGTGCTATTCTGTAAGAACTAGTGGTACTGTTGGTAGGGCTTTGTGCAAGCTCGTCTGGGTAGGTACCACCCACTCATCAGATATTCTACCGCAAAGCAGCAGTACTTGGTATTGTTCTGTTCCGGTTTGAAGGGTGTGTGAGCCAGTGTAATTACAGGCACAGGGGACATAAAATCTTAGGTCCCAAGGTTGGTGGCGCATTGGCGATGTAAGCGATGGTTAACATTTCTTACAGTGCCAATGTCTAAGGGCGTTTGGTGACCATCAGGTACGCTCGTCCGCCTTCCTTTTCTATAAAAAAAAACAGAACTAACATCGTATCTCATTCGTGAAATGTCGTAAACCGACTTACGTTGATACTTTATTTTGATACGTGTGACATTTCAATTTAGTAATTATGTTAATCAATATCGCGTATCACGTTCTACGATCATGTTCTATGGTGAGTTTCGAGACTGTTCGTACAGAATAGATCCGGACACGAATCTCTGACAGATTGCTTTGCCTTGTAACGTGTGGCCGGGGCTGATAATACCATAGAGTTGTAATTCTATAGAGTTGCTCGAAGACTGTCTTTATGAAAATAGTTTTTGCTTTTGTAAGGATAGGTTACAGATTTTTAAGAACGATTTTTTCGGAGCTTTAAAAATTTTTGTATTTTTTATACAATAAACGAAATTAATATAATCTTTTTGTTTTATTATTATTATTATATTTTCCTTAATTTGTATTTCTTAGTGTTTTATTAAAATCGTATAAACCGTATTACAAACGTGCAATATATTCTCCTCTTCTTCCTACACTTATACCACTACGTGGGGTCGGCACAACATGTACTTTTCTTCTGTCTGTCACTCGTCATCTCAGCACTTACCCCTTTCATACACATATCCTTTCTTACGCAATTCATCCACATTTTCTTCGGCCTCCCCCGTCCCCTATATCCATCAACATTCATTCAACATTCGTCAACATTCATACCCATCATTCGTTGCTATTAATATACAGACAGGCGTTACCTTTTTATCATATTATGTATAGAGCCCTGATACTGTCACGGCACTAATTATTGATATATATATATATAATATAATAGCAACTGTATGTATTAATATTTTTTACTGCATGTACACGTATTTAGGAATGCAATTTAGTTTAAAATTGTAGAAGTTGTATTATATAAATAAATAAATTTAGCACAGAAACAAAAAATAACAAAGAGCCACTACTTCAGTTCATGTCTCTTGTACAAATTAATATATTAACCGTAGTATATTAGCATATTATATTTACTATTGACTAATATACTGCCACGGAATGTACAACTAATGTATAAAGCCTGTATATGCCCTACTGCTGGTCTACGGCCTCCTTTGTTGAAGTGGCTTGGAGTTGAAATGGCTATGTACTACATTTGACTACGTTCCAATGCTGGATAGTAGATATATATGTGGCAGATATATACATAAAGAAAATATATATAAGAACGTTTACATATAGAACAAATTGACATAATTATGTATAATCAAACTTGGGACAATATATAATAATAGTACGATACGGACAAAAATAAATGATATATGTTGATGTTGATCGATACGAGGTCGAAATATTAATGTTCACCATTAAGACTTGTCCTTGAAACTATGTACAGTCATTTTTATAATATACAAAAAAAAAGTACATTTTACAAATTTATAGCAAAAACACGTCGTCCAAAAGATTGTCCTGTGGCATTGTATCCAAGACGCTGGCACTATTGCCTCTGCACCAAAATATTTTTTTTATTATCTAATTAGGTTATGAGTAAAACTAATATATTGTGTTTTATAAACATTTATTTTAAATATACCTAAACCTATGTCTAGCACAGACCCGCGGCTAGCCGCTTGAACACATCGTTAACACCTCACAGGCCATGGTTCTAAATGTTTTTTTAAGGAACACTAACCCCTATCCCCGTTTTTGAGGAATTACTTTATATCCTATTAACCCTCCAATTAATCGTACAGCTTGTATTAGAATTCGGAACGACAATAGCCTAAGGAATCAGGATAGAATTTGTGACATATGTATTTTTTGTGACTTTATTTGTTACACCGACTCACTTACCGTAAGGAAATACAAGGTATTGATGTTTCCACTGACTCACTCACCCTTCACAATGTAATACAGCAGTATTGATGTTTGGTAGCCGATAACTAATCACTTTACCTTTAAATGAGTACCTTTTTACCTGAGGGGGTGGGGGAGGATTGTGAGGTAGGAATTTTTACCTGAGAGGGTGATTGTGAGGTAGGAATAAAAGCGATGTAATGAAAGGATTCTCGAATGTCATCAGTTTTTGTTTAGCTAAAAAACGTTGGCGGTGATTTCGAAAATTATTACAATAATTCCCATTGCTCTAACACATTTCTATTATATATATTTTTTTATCGTTTATATTTTTATTTTTTATCGTAATTATGATGAGCTATATCTCAAAAGTCAATTACAAAATTCCTCTTACACAGACACCGTACAAAACAAGCTTCTAGTTCAAAATTTAATGACAACTAAAAGTAAAGTATATAAAAATAATGTATATATAAATTGAAAGATTACTTTGGTCCAAGGTCGTTTAAAAAAAATCTCATATAACTAGATTTCACTAATTACTACCTTATTTTGATTAATAATATTATAAAAATAATTATAAACAGAATCTATAACATTTAGAATACCGCATTTCGAATATAAGAACCACAAAAATAGAGACAAAAATAAAATCTTCGTGACGACGTCGACCCAGTAACGGCTGCAAAAGAAAAAAAAAGAATTAAAAAAAAACCTTTTATTGTTATTGATAAATTAACTTTATCAAATTTGTCGTGTTGATAAATAAACGCTATTCAATCAAGTTTTTATCTCATCCTGTCAGGTCAGTGACCTTTGCCATTGATTATTCAGAACCATTGATATTTTATAGCGAGTACATGACTTAAGGTAGACCTTTGTTTATATTATATCCACCTGTATAATACGGGTATATATATTATGTATATGTATGATTTTCACAGAAATCACTAGAATTTTATTTTATTTGTATAATAATAGTAATAAAACAAAATTGAGGCAATGTTTGTGACAGTTTTTGGTAGCGACAGAAACCTCTTTTACGAAGGTAACCTGATAGTAATTGAACATCACCAATTGCCAATGGGCCACGAACCTTGAGAACTAAGATGTTACCTCTTTTGTGCGTATAGCTACACTGGCTCACTCACTCTTATAACGGAAACACAACAATACTAAGTATTGCTTTTTGAAGTTAACGATTGAGGGGGACCTATCTTGACGAGCTTTGATAAAGCCCTACCACTAAATAAATTGTATCAACATTCATGTTAACTTAACACCTCATGAAAAATGTTATGAGTCAAAGGTGACTGACCTAATATGATGAGATAAAAAATGAACTTTGATGGCTACGTACCGACTTAGGTTTTAATATATAGTGCATACTTACATTCTATGCAGTTTTCTAGCTCTAGGCAGAGTCGCAGGATCTTCCTTACACACAAAATGCCTGGTGCCTATAACATAGTCACGTAAATATTCATCTCGGTTTAACGTCGATACGTCTGTGAAGAAAATATTGTTTTCCGCCTCGCTGACTCTCTTCTGCAGGGACAGGAAGTTCGTATTCTTGAAATTCCATTCCTTTGTCGTATAGTACTGGAGGATGTTCAAACCATGACTGATTCGCTTTTGAAGATTAACCATGCTGAAAGACAGAGAAAAAAGATGTCTTAAGTAAATTCTGTGATATTGTAAGACAAGAAGAATGTTTATTTATTTATTTGCCAACGTGATACATATAACAAATACGATATAACCGGTTGTTTACAATAAGTACAATAATAATAAGGTCCTCCAGACCGATTTCGGCAACGGCGGCCAATCTCAAGAGAGATTAGATTAGAGATTGCACTCTCTATTTCCTAACTCTTATAATCCGATGGGACGGCAATCCGACACGACCGGAAAGAGTTCAGGCGCAGAACCAATAGATCATTTAAAAGTAAAGTGTTAAAATCGAATATATATGTTATATACGATTTTATATATGTTTTGTTTTTGTTAAATTTTAGTAATTGTGTAATTATTGTCGGTGAAAACTTATCTGATGTGTGTATTATTTTATATACCATTTATGTTATCGCGTTTTATTTTTCCTTAAAAAAATATATCTATAAATTTTGGGTTTTGCTATAAACGTAATCGAAAAAGTGCTAGGAAACATTACCTAGAACAGCTGGCTGTTTGCAGAGCTAACAGGTGTAAAATGATCACAGATGTGACAATTAATTATATATAAAAAAATGTCGGTACTTACAAGGTCTTCCTTCCCAATAAAAACAACAGCATATCAACTAAATAAGCAGGTAATATATGTATGAAGATTACGGTCAGTTGGTGAGTAAACCAGTAGGACTTGATGGTACCACCCGGGTACCATAGCGCAATTGTATAAGGGTAAGTGTTGACCCACTTCTCACCTTGAAATAGAAATATTAAATTAGAAATTTTTACCGTTTCCATATTTCTGGATCCACCTGGCTTTTATTCTGTTCAGAGAGCCCTAGCTGATGTTTATGGCGAGTATGCTGGGCATCTTTAAAGTATCATTTTATGGTTCATATCTACATGACACCATATAAATTATTTATATTTTCTTATTTATTTTCTTATTTATGTTTTTTCGAAATGGATTTGATTAATTATTCAGCTATGCATGTTTTCACTTATATATAATTTATTTTGCATTTTGTCGAAAGGCCGGCGATCAATGGCAAGGTCATGATGATAAACGACCTCTTTATTCTTTGATGCTGATGCTGCGACACTTGAGCCTGACTACTATGATGGAAAATACATAAAACTAACAGATTATTTTTTGGTGATAGGGCTATTTGCAAGTGCATCTGGGTATATACCACGAACTCATCAGATATTCTACCACTAAACAGTACTTATTATTGTTACGTTTCGGTTTGAAGTATGAGTGAGCCAGTGTAACTACAGGCACAAGGGACTAAGTTCCCAAGGTTGGTGGTGCATTGGATCTAAGGGACGCTTAATGTTTACAGCGCCAATGTCTATGGGTGGTGGAGACCACTTAACATCAAGTGGCGCATTTGGTTGTCCACCTACCTATAACATAAAAGAGAGTCATAATGATTTTCAATGAAAAATATATCAAAAGTAAAACTGCATCTTACCTAATTCGATCACTTCTCGCCATGTAATTTTTTGGACTCCAGATAAAGTCATATTAAAGATTCGAAGATCTTTAGGCCTGTGGCAAAACAATTATCATAAAGTTAATGATGTATTCATTTAAAACTAATTAATTCCAACAAAATGAATTATCTTTTCATAACGTGAACGTAGATCGTGAATATCAATTACCACTATCATGAGATAATTATTGTTTTTTAAATCTTTAATTTAAAAATACTTAATTGCTATGTAAAAAATAAAACAAAGAACTGTGAGTTCACATTATTGAATATGTATTAATATAGTGATAGATTAGATTTTGTTAGAAAGAAAAGCAAAACAATTAAATCGAGACGATTCAAAGAATCAACAAAAATAGTCCAGAGACCCCCCCCCAACTTTTAGTTATTACTTACTTATCTAAGGCAGTGACGTAGGCTATCAAGATACATCCATTGACAACTACATCGACAGGTATTGCGTCCGCCATGTACGAAGGCTCACAATGCATAGACCGTATAACACCTATAATTAAAAAAAACCATAAAGCTATGTTTGTCCCTTTCACACTCGTCAGGTTTTTGGAGGTAAATAGGAGGATTTACAGTTACGAACTCACAACATATGCATGATATATGATAATCGTTGTGATATCGCGTAAATTATGGTGGAACTTTCAAGGTCATTTGGCTGTTGTTGTTGTGCTGTGGTTGTTGGCTGTTCATTATCATATGTCCACGGAGACTGGTTGTTAAATTAAATAAGTGCAAATGCAAAATATAGGTGTGATTAATATGGTTTTGTTAGCGTCTTTACCTTTTCCACTACCAATTACAAGTCCAGTCGGTCCATTTAGGTTGTCAACCCAACCGGGCATCGGTTCCTTCCAAGCAGCAGTTACTAGAAAAAACTTATCAAGATTAATTTAAGGGCAATGTATTTGTTTTGTTTTTGGAACTCAATGTCGCACTCTATTAGCACTAGAAGACTAAACACTAGTCTATTTTGTTATTAAGATTGTGATGATTCTGTCGGGTTCCATGCGCCAACGTTCCAGAGTCCAAATGCGACGACGGCCAGTACAGACGGGAAGAAGATTCTGCACTAGCCGCCCTCGCCTTACCGGCCCGCAAGATGCCTCTTCACGCCTCGTTTGAAGGTACCCGGGTCGTAAGAGGAGGGGAACACGTGAGCTGGTAAGGAATTCAAATTTTTTGGAAGTGCGACAAAGAAAGGAGTTGCCAAATTTCTTTGTGCGCGATGGAATTGATGTCACAGTTAGTCGGTGACATCGAGAGCCAGCACGCGTAGACTTGTGAAGGAAGGGGGAAGCAGGAATTAGGGAGAATAATCCCTCGGAGCACTCGCCGTGATACAGTCGATAGAAAGCGCCGTTACTGTTTACTGCGGCCACATATTTTGACACTGGCAACCTTGGCAAATTTGTCAATTCTCAATATCACGTAACACAAGTAAAGGAAAAAGAGGATAACAAACTTCGCGAAAAAATTGTTTTGCTCTTCCAAAAAAAAATTTTTTTTTATTGCTTACCAATCGAAGGTCTTCCAATTGCAATAGGAAATTTAGAACTGTATTCAGCTACAAGATCCTCCGTTATGGCTTTTGTATATGAGTAGGTATTGGGTTCAGATGATATCAATCTGAAAATGGAGTTGTCTATTTTAATAGCAAATGGTTTGCCTACCTATTTTTCCAAACCATTTTTTGTATAGTGTTTGCACCTAGTAGGATTCAATTAATTATTCTATTCTTATTTATCGTGCTCATTAATGTACCACGTAATTTAATGTAAACAATTTTGCGAACGAAATAAATAATTTGCAATCAGCTCAGTCATGCGATTCTGTAACAACTCACTCACCTCACTCACCCGTGAAATGACGACCGACTTATTGTGATATATGTTCTATTTTTGAAATATTATAATTATTAGTCAAAGTCGCATATCACTTTTTTACATTTCACGTGATCTGCGGTGAGCTTTTCATCTGTTCTTACAGAATAGCCCTACTGATTGTATTCAATCTCATGAAATAATAAAATAGAAGAAACTTGGTAAATTTGGAAAATGTCGCTTTTACAAAAACTAAATAAAATAAAATATAGATCTTTACTTTGGCTCTAAGTAATTCAGCGTCGAGTCATCGAGCCATTCCACGAGTTCAATTATCTTCTCAGGGTTATGAACTGCAGGGTACAGTTTTTCATCCAACATGTCAAGTTCACAACGACAATATGCTGTGGATAGATGGACGAATGCCTGAAAATTTTATACTTATTTAGCAGATAATATACTGGCTTTTTTTTCTATATATAACTTTCCATTTTCACGGCTATGAGCTATTGGATTTTTTTAAATGCGTATTATATAATAAAGTAAGAAGGAATAGGGAGTGCACCTGTGTCTGTGCACACACTTATGCACTATAATATGTCCTACGCAGGGGGCTAATCTATTTTGAGACTTCGGTCAAGTCATATTCATTATAATAACGATATCAATAAATCTCTCAATGATCTTTTGACAAAATTATAATGGAAATCACAACATTAAGTTTTAGTTCCGATTTGGAGTTAGTGTTTGTACGCACACTTGTACAATATAACCTACCTAACCTATTTCCAAAGTTACGTCAATACATGACTATTATATTTTGATTGGGGACATTAAATTTTTAATAGTTTTAAATTTTATGAGTAATAAACATTTTCTGATTATCCCAAAAATATAATGTAATTTACGTTCTCTGTTTTTAACCCTTCAATTATTTAAATCTTACCTCGAGTTTTTCCATTGTTTCAGCCAATTTTAAAACTCGTAGAGTACCTGTTGTGTTCATATTAACAGCGTCTTTTAACTTCTGATCGAACCTGTATAAAATATAAAAGTGTTAGATTTAACGGAATTGGGAAAAATTATTATTTCAAATTTTTGAAGAATTGTGTAATTTATCTACACTAGCAGTGTATGTACTCTTTAGTGTAGTGGTTGTTTTGATCTCGTACAGTAACAGTAACAGCCTGTTAATGTCCCACTGCTGGGCTAAGGTCTCCTCCCCCTTTTGAGGAGAAGGTTGAAGCTTATTCTACCACGCTGCTACTATGTGGGTTGGTAGAATACACATGTGGCATAATTTCAATGAAATTAGACACATGCAGGTTTCCCCACGATGTTTTCCATCACCGTCAAGCACGAAATGAATTATAAAGACAAATTAAGCACATGAAAATTCAGTGGTGCTTGCCCGGGTTCTCGAATATAGAAATGGAATTCCTGGTACCTTCGATCCAATTAAAATGATTGACATTTTCTCTCAAAAAATTCATAATTGTTACTTAGTATTTTAAATCATATTATTAGAATTGACTCATGAACAGATTGAAAAATGACAACTTCTTATGTTATGTCAAATGTGTATATAATAAACCAGTTTCTTTGCAACAGGTACCCGCTTTGGACGTTGTCACTCACGGGTTATACCATGATATTTTTTTTATAGAATAGGAAGGCGGACGAGCATATGGGCCACCTGATGGTAAGTGGTCACCAAACGCTCTTAGACATTGGCTCTGCAAGAAATTTTACCCATCGCTTACATCGCCAATGCGCCACCAACCTTGGGAACTAAGATGTTATGTCCCTTGTGCCTGTAATTACAATTGCTCACTCACCCTTCAAACCGCAACACAACAATATCAAGTACTGCTATTTGCGGTAAAATATTTGATGAGTGGGTGGTGGTACCTACCCAGACGAGCTTGCACAAAGCTCTACCACCTAACAAGATATTAGATTAGATATTAAACTCTTCTCAATAAATGGACTATCCAATGAAACAGTATTGAAACTGAATTTGTAGATGAGATTAGAGATAGATGAACGTTCAAGAAATTCAAGATAAAGCTCACCTGACACATGCAGCGCTGTGGAACACAATATTGCAATGTCGCTGCAACTCTTGACGGTCATCGTTGGATATGCCCAGCTCATCTTCCAAGATGTCTCCCGCGATCAGCTTCAGTTTGTTGAACACATCCGGTTGCTTCTCACGGAGATGCTCGAATATCTACAGGGAAAGATTTAATTAGCGTTTGTCTACGATCCACCCGAAACTAATTTAAATATATAAAACAATGAGAATATTCTTAATTATCGAATGTTTTTCGTAATGTTATATAACTAGGAGTCATCGAATTTTTTTTTTTTAATTTTGTACTACGTTTTCGTGTCTCTGTATTTAAATAAAATTCATTTACGATACATTTAAGAATTAATTTACTTAGGCCCGATATTTTGCACAGCCAAAAAATTGTGGAACAATTAATTATTTAAAAGAATTCAAATATTCATTTGTTTCCAAAAATAAGTGAATACGTGTTATATTTCTCTCAATATCATATTCGTGTGCAATGTGTATAAAAAATAAGATGTCCCGAAACTTTTACAACTTTTACTATCTTCAGCCATTTGGTTATATGACGTGATGACCATCAATATATATATATTAAATCAATATATATCAAGTAGACTTATACGAATTGGTGATGGTATACCAAATGTATCTATTGAGTATCTTGCCGCTTCGTCTGATTAGAATCAAAATTCTGAACCGTTGAGAGATTTTCATCTCATCATACTCATATAAAAACTTATAAAACTTGATTAAAGTATATATCTCATCGTTCATGAAAACATGTGATGTTTCTATTATAAACTGTTAATTTGTTTAAAAATTTAATTAGTTACTACCTTTTATTTTTGTTTTTGTTCTTGATTTAAATATTTTTATTTTCTGTTTTTCTTTAATTTTTTATATGTATATTTTGTGATTGTGTTTGTGAATGGTGTTTTCTCCTATAATCGGTTGTGCATAGTTAGGTTTAAGTTAATGTAAAAACTGATTTGAATGTGTGTTATGTACAACATGTAATATACTATGTATACTAATGTAATATACTATTAACATTGCACTGGTCTGGTTTCTTTAATCTCGTCAAATAATAAGCAGCCACTTCTAACAAGCCCACATTCACTCCAACCGGCAGAACTGCTTATTATGTCGATATAAATGTAAATAAAAATGATATTAGATAATATATACTACTGTATATGAAAGTAAGTAACGCTAAGAATATAATTTCGATTCGTTCGTTCGTTTTTGCTTATTACCTAATATGTGTTATGGCTTACGAAAAAAAAAACATTTCCATTTCGAAGGTATTTCGATTATTGACATTGACAGTTATTAATGGCGTTTAGAAACATTCCAATCTTTTAATATTTATTATAAAAACGATTCAAAATCAATCTTAAAAATGCTTTTATTGTATATTTACATACATATATATCTAATCTTCAAAATTCGTACTAAAAACTATTACCTATCTCTGTAACCTATTTACTTCCTTCACACTTTATCTGTCCACTCTTAATGTTATAAATGTTTGTATTGTATACATACATATATATATAAGAAAAGACACAAAGATATATATATATATGTATCTTTGTGTATGTATTATTTACATTATATATATGTATGTACAATGCATTTGCCCGTTAAGTCAAGCATTGTAATGCAGGGTTGTCTGGAAGAGATCACTACTTGAGTGATAAGACCGCCGTTGCACGCATCATGTTAAGGTCCACAATTTTATTTATATAGCATGGCTTCTCTTGAACTTTTGTTTTCTTTTTTTTACTTGTTTTTGTCTTTTCTTTTTTTCGTTGTGTGTGTAATAAAGTTGTTTAATAACAATAATATATATATATATATATATATATATATATATATATATATATATCGAAAATGCATGTTGTGACCAAGATGTGTAAGTAGTAATAGCTGATGATTAATAAATATTGATTTCAATCGTCTCATCTCATTCATACGTCAGTTTTGTCCATGCTCGAAGTCTATGCATTCATGATTCACTCACCTTGTTATTGCAAAGTGCTTTTAGTCTGTCCTCCCCACTCACACCTTTCTTTTCCCTCAGCAAGAGGTAGATGGTATGAATACCTGGACAGGCCCTCAGTAACTTCTCGACTAATGCCTGTAAATGAAAGACAAATCACAATAATATTAGAAAAGAGTTTGTATGGTTGTATCTGTTACTCTTTCAAGAGAAAACTAAACAGATTTGGATGAAATTTAGAATAGAGATAGCTTATACCCTGGCTTACATTGGCTACCTAACACCTGCCCATAATTTTTTACGGAAATGAAACGTCCCAGGTAGAATTAAAAGAATTGAATATTTTTATTTATACAAATTATTAGTAAATTTTTAAATTTTAATTAATTTTCAATTACATTCGTATTTTGTTACTGTTATTATTATTGTCCTATCATTTGTTATTTTAACTTATTTTTATATCTGTAATTCTAAAGTTTATTTGAAATTTTTGATGAAACTGATGTTTTGTGATTTTTGTTTGAGTTTTTTACTCTCAGCACTGTTCTATCTTTTGTACATTTAAGTAAAACTTTGTTGATTTATGTCTTTGAATTAATTGATTTATTTAATATACTCTGTTTTTTTACTAATTAAAATAAAATAAGAAATGTAATATATTAATTTTTCAAAGCTAGAAACTTAGTTTTATAAGTCCAGCTTCATTTATTAATTTTGGAGGTGCCACCATTTACTTAGAGTTGTGCTCCATTGATTGGTGAACAAATGTCAAGACTTACCACCACATAGACTGTTAGCTAACCGTATCTTACCTTACCAAGAAAACCAGTCGCTCCTGTTATGAAAACGCACTTCCCTTCATAGAACTCGGTTACGGATGGCGCCATCTTTGTCACTGCGAAATCAACTAGTGTTAAAAGTCGCAACCAACTGATAACGTCAAGAATGACCTCTTAGACTTTCTCTCTCGTTTGGGTAGGTACCACCAACTCATCAGATATTCTACCGCAAAACATCAGTACTTGGTATTGTTGTGTTCCCAACAAGTGGTCCAAGGACGTTTGGTGACCACTTACCATCAGGTGGCCCATACGCTCGTCCGCCTTCCTGTTCTATAAAAAAAAAAACTAGACTTTTCCTACTTAGCAATCGTTATTATTTTAAAAATTGCCACGTTATTATTATTTTTTATAGAATAGGTAGGCGGACGAGCATATAGGCCACCTGATGGTAAGAAGTTACCAACGCCCATAGACATTGATATTGTAAGAAATGTTAACCATCGCTTACATCGCTAATGCGCCACCAACCTTGGGATCTAAGATTTTATGTCCCTTGTGCCTGTAATTACACTGGCTCACTCACCCTTCGAACCGGAACACAACAATACCAAGTACTGCTGTTTTGCGGTAGAATATCTGATGAGTGGGTGGTACCTACCCAGATGAGCTTGCACAAAGCTCTACCACCAGTAAAAACCACGACTCAAATACCCGATTAGCTATACGCCAATCATTAAGAACCCACATACTAAAGCCGCAATATATTAACAGTATAGATCTTTATAACTATTTTACGGAAAACTACTGGATTTGGCTGAAATTTGGAACAGAGATATATTCCAAATTCCAGCCAAATCCATCCTATACCTTAACTTAACACATAGTCTCCCTAACACTTAGCCTCCTCACATGATGAAGCACATGATAACGGAGTTTGTGGACGGATATCATTCCCGGTTCCCGCATTAAACAATGCCTTATATGGGCTATGTATTAGACAGCGTTCAAGCAATTAATTAAATTGAAAATTAAATAATACACTAATTTCTGGATCATTACGACATAAGCATTTAAAACGTTACGCTTTGTACACATTACGTAACTGTTGATATTCCTTTCGACGTATTTTGTTCAACATTGTCGGTATTACGATCGATCTATTGAAATATACGGTTGTATGTATTTAATGCAATATTCGCTTTTCAATTAACATGAAATTCATCGAACTATCGCTTTCCAATCGAAGGAGTAAATAAACAAACCTGAGATTCCATATTCCATTCGATTTGCTAATAGCTCTGCTTTATAATACAAACAGTTCTTGATTAATATATATTTATATATAATACAATACTATTTCACTTAACTACTTATATCCACTTTAATTTTACTTACAAAGTTTTGATAACAACTTCGGAAATATTCAAGACGACATTTTTTCGTGAATCGCGACCAATTCAGTTCAGTGTCAAAGTTGTTAATCATTCTTTATTCCTCTTAGCTATATATGTATATACATTTTTTTTGTTATAATTGGGAAACATACAGTAAACATCACATACTTTATACGACAATTAAATTCTTCACACGCCAATAAAGTTTCCACATAAAAGTAATTCATGAATGGCAATAAACAAGCAAATCGGTAAATTATAAAAAAATAATTACCAAGATTAAAAAAGTTAACAAACAGCAAAACGATGATTGAAATTCGGCGTTGGGATTTGACCCAACATAAAAAAATGGTACAACTCCTCAGGACACACCCCGGCTACAGATATCGCAACGAGATAAGATTGTATTTATGTATGTATATTGTTTCTTTGTAATTTGAATATGAGGTTCCTCTTTTTTTTTCTTATAATCATTTTACGTTTATTTATTTTTTATTTATATAGATTTTATCGTACAATTATGTTACTTGGATGTCAGCAATGATTGACTTGAATAAATGTTTTCTTATTCTTATAAAATTAAGTTCGCGACAAAGATTTCAGTTTAAATTTTACTGAATGAACAATAATTTAAGCTAATGTTAAAACAAGTGATCTAAATTAAATTAAAGAATCAAATTAAACTCCACAGTTAAGCATTTATGAATCGTCAATTATTAGAACTGCTTCCTTAATGTCCTCATTATTTTTCTTTTTGGTTTTATTTTATAGAATATGTAGGCGGACGAGCATATGTTCCACCTGATGGTAAGTGGTCACCAACTCCCTTAGACATTTGCATTGTAAGAAATGTTAACCATCGCTTATATCGCGAATGTGCCACCAACCTTGGAAACTAAGATGTTATGTCCCTTATGCCTGTGATTACCACTGGCTCACTCAAACCAGAACACAGCAATACCAAGTATTGCTGTTTTGCGGTAGAATACCTGATGAGTGGGTTGTACCTGAGAAGTAGTGGTATTTTTTTATTACTGCCTTTTTGCTCTGGTGACTAAAATAAGGCCGCAACCTGATGTTATGAGTTGGCCTCGGGTCGGGACATTATAAAGTTAAGTAAGTCCCACACGTTTGTCTAGTCGCACATGTGATCGTGTATTTTTTTTAAATCTTATAAGTCATTTATTTAAAACTATACACTTACTGTTTTATTGTGTACAGTCATTTTTATATTATTTAAAATTAAAATAAATACTCATTACAAATTTATAGAAAAAAAAACAAAAAATGTCTGTACATAGTAGTACATTAAAAATAAATCCTTTGATTGTGCCTCTTCACACGTGTAATAGAAACGGTCTTCTGCCCAACGAGCAAGGATCGCTTGGCCTATGATATACTGTTTTTTTTTAATTGTCTATCAAATGTAGCTACAGCGAATTATCTAGTTTTATAAACTACAAAGATATTTTTTAAGTAACCGTGATACGGCGACCGTAATATAAATAAATAAATAAATACTATTAAAATTGTACTAATTATATTTTATAATAATATCTTGATATGATATGGTGAAATCGACGTACACATTTATAGACAGCGAGAGAATGTAACAGATAGACTTAACTCTGTGTGTCTGTTACATTCAAAGCTAAACAACTGATTCGATTTCGATAAAACTCTGAATGAAGCAAGCCAATCCCAAGAATTTTCATGAAATTTTTACTGGTGGTAGGGCTTTGTGCAAACTCGTCTGAGTAGGTACCACCCACTCATCAGATATTCTACCGCAAAACAGCAGTACTTGATACTGTTGTGTTCCGGTTTGAAGGGTGAGTGAGCCAGTGTAATTACAGGCACAAGGGACATAAAATCTTAGTTCCCAAGGTTGGAGGCGCATTGGCGATATAAGCGATGTTTAACATTTATTACAATACCAATGTCTAAGGGCGTTAATGACCACTTACCATCAGGTGGCCCATATGCTCGAAAAAAAGAATGGACATAGGCTATATTTTTTACCTAATACCTGCCCTTTTTCCCTAAAACGCGGTCAAAGCCGAACACTAGTATATTTACCTTACCTATAACTTCAACTTTGTAAATTACTAAATATAGATATTAATAAATAACACATATAACTCAATACAAGATTATATTCAAGATAAAAACTGTTGGTATTTGTTAATTTTGAAACGGTTATACAAATTAAATAGAATTGTTTAACAGACATAGTTTAATTAACAGAAATGGAAAACTACTTAATTTCTTGCGGTTCTGTACAATCTACATTCCTAAATGTCTGGAATGTTACAGACCACTCATAAGATATTCCAACGCTAAGCTTTGTGTTATACTGTTCCGGTTTATAGGGTGAGTTTACGTACCGATTATGTAAAAAAAAGTCTATGTTTTTAATTTATGTTTTAATAAAAGAATTAAAAAATGCCTATAAGAGTTTATTTTAAAGAAAGTTTTCAGTGTATTAAATAAAAAAAATATTACATGTAGATAAAAAAAATTCATTCACTCACCAGTTATCACAATAATTAAAAATATACTGTGCGTGCGTGCACAACTCGATTATATTAACTACTGGGTATTTCGTGGGTACTTCGTAATGATAATGAATTCAGTGTTACACGAATTCGTGGCAAAATATTAATCGATACATATATACACAAACACACGGCTTGTTATAACAGTGAAGGAATATTGGGTGCGGTTCAGTAGTTTTTTCAATATTTCTGATTTTATTTAGGCGCTGATTTTTGGAGAAATATACCTAAACGTGAGCGTTATCACTTTCCTGTGGAGCGATTTTACAAAAAGCTTTTGCCAATAAGCTGTTGCTTGTAGTACCATTTAATTCGACTTTCTCCAGGGTGGCTAATCATACCCCTCGCCACAGAAGAGTTCAATCTTTGTTCCTCAGCTAGAAGCAGAGCAGAGATCCAAGTAATCATGTTCAGAGTTTCGGGAGTTTATATTTTGACAAGATGATTAAGAAATGATTCAAATATCCAATGCATGTTAACCAAGGGGCTCTAGATCTCTGATGCAGGGTGCTACACGTACCTACCAGAAAATAATAATAATAAAGATACATAAAACATTCAAAGATAATTTTTAAAATATATGCTTATCTCTTTAAGTGATTTCTTCCAGCATACCCAAAAAGGTAAATGATATCGCCACTACGCTGTGAGTTTCAGTGAAAATAGACACATGCAGGTTTTCTTACGATGTTTTCCTTTACATGATGATGAATCATATATACAATATAACAGCGGTGCGTGGGTTTCAACCCGCAATAGTTTAAGATTCACGCGTTCTAACCACTGGGCTAAGAATTCTAAATTAAATGTAATTTGTTAGTATTGAAACCAACGGATTTTATTTACTTCTATAATATGGAATCTCGCGAACACTAGTTATATATTATATAACTAAATGACGTCTTTCTTTTCTAAAATTCAAGTTTCCGCTCGCGGCTTGTGAGGGGTAACCCCCGTATTAGGTGAGGTTAGCTTACCCCATTTCCGAAGATGTTCGACGTGTATGCAAAATTTCATGATGATCAACACACTTTAGCATTTATTATAAATAGGTTAAAATAATTAAGTAATACAATTTAATTCAACCCTTAAAATAACATCAATTTGCGTATTCAAACTGTTTCGTAACAACCAGCAGCAGCAGTTGTAGCATACGCCAATTGCCAGAACTAGCTTGAAACTATTCATACATATATTTCAGCCATATCGCGATTGTTGAAAACTTACAACGTACAACAGATATTTGCTGCGAAGCGGGTAGTTTTGATAATCTATTCAATATTTGAAAAAGAAATTATAACTATTTAAAAAAAGAACGGTGTATATATGTTTGTATTTTTGCCGGTAAGAACTTACCCGGGTAAAGAGGGAAGCCCCGAGGCCCGTACCCAGACCGCAGAACCCACTCTCTGGATGTATTAATGTTCTATTTAATTCCTATTTTTAGTTTTAATTGTTCTTATTAATTTTATTTACTTTATAAATATATAATACATTATTTTCATTAAGTACATCCTAGTTGCCAAGTTTGATGAATCATTGGCAATGTAATGTTTGATTCTTAATCCTATATATAAAAATCATTTGTTACGGTGTTTGTGGTCTTACTCCTCGAAAGGGCTCAACCAAATTTTATGAAAAATTTTATTAGATTTGGTATATATGAGAAAAAGCCGTATATTTCATACCGCTGGTGATTAGGGTGTCCTTGTTCTGAATTTTTCTGTTTTTGAAAAAATATTTTTATTTTATTTTATTTGGCATCAAATAATACGTATAACCTCAAATTTTCGTCCGCGGCCGTCGAACGAAAAAAGCACGAAATAGTAGAGCAGAAAGAACAGACGAACAAATTCAACAAGATAACATGTGTACAACGATGTGTGAGCATTTTTTTTATAGTATAGGTTTGCGGACGAGCATATGGGCCACCTGATTGTAAGTGGTCACCAACGCGCATAGACATTCGTATTGTAAGAAATGTATTCGTATTGTAAAATGCGCTTACATGGCCAATGCGCCACCAACCTTGGAAACTAAGATGGTATGTCCCTTGTGCCTGTAATTAAACTGGCTCACTCACCCTTCAAACCGGAACACAACAATATCAAGTACTGCTGTTTTGCGGTAGAATATCTGATGAGTGGGTGGTACCTACACAGACGGGCTAGCACAAAGCCATACCACCAGTAGATGTCCATGTCACAATTGCGTGTGACATGAAATCAACGACTCTTGGAACAGTGTTAGTGTTGTTGTTAGCACTTTATTGATTGCCTGTATCGGTCGGTTGGATGTGACTTATAATACATTACATCTGGCATTACATCTGGCCATTAAGTATCATTATGGAAGAGGACAACTGTCATGGTAGAGGTTTTTAGAAAAATTGAAGAACTAACAAATTAATTATTTTTTGTATTAAGATTATATCGGAGAATAAATAAAGTTATATTCACAACGGTCATTGTCTTATTTCTGACCAGCTTAAAGTAGTGAACACACGCTAATGGTAATGTAATGAAATCGTTGAATGTACAAATAATTTAAGTATTTGATAGGATGATGCCAGGATTCGTACGAACTCTGGTCCCACTTCAATAGCGACCTGTATAGGTAGGATAAGCCATCGTTGGATATATTTTTAAGCTGAACAAAAGTTACTATGGCGCCAAGTTTATATGATATACATAAATATATCATAATTATAATTGGCTACGTTTTATTTAATTTTGAATCAATTACTATTCTAATGTTAATTCCTAAAATGTTAAATGAAATTTGTTAATTTAAATCTTTACTTAACATTTTTGTATTGAAAAAGTTAGAAAAATAAATTCACTTTTTAGTTTGACAAAAATACAGTAATGTAATGTAAAAACAAATCTACATTTTTTCAACTCAATAATATCTCAAAAATCTTCGTTTCTGACGGGGGTCCCCCGACCATAAGTAGCTATATTCCGCTATATAAAAAATCTACGGAAATTCTCGCGCAAGAAAAAATATTATGGTGGCTTAGAAGAAGTAAGCGAAGATAGACAGAGGCAGGTAGCGACTTGGTTTTATACTATTTAGAGATTTATCTCATGCTTATCAGTGAAGGAAAACATTGTAAAAAATTTAAGTAATTGGAGTAACGACATTAATTTATAGTAACTTTCACGTAGTCCCTGAATTAGGTACGTAAATATTTATTCCATGTCATTGACCTATACATGAAAGTAAAGAATACAAAATAATTAAAAACATAAAAATATCAGCGACATTATTTTATTCAGCTTGAGTTTTTTCTACATTAGTCAAAAAAAAAAAACAATTCATTTAATATATAATTCAACACCGCTATCAATATTCATAGCCTTTTTGTTGTTTGCACTTTAAACTTGGAAGGGATATTGTCATAATGCGACGGTACTTATATAAAAAAATAAAAAATAAACATCTGGTTTTTTTTTAAATAATTTGGAATAAAAAATGACTTCTATGATATTTGTTTATTCAAGGTGACAAATTGGGGTTATGTATATAAGTTGCTATTGCAGAAACTTTTACCTATCAACGTACATTCAATGGCGAAAGAATATCAGATAATAGTTTACTAAGAGCCGAGATGGCCTAGTGGTTAGAACGCGTGAATCTTAACCGATGATCGTGATCGGTTCAAACCCGGGCAAGTAGCACAGAATTTTCATGTGTTTAATTAGTGTTTATAATTCATCTCGTGCTTGACGGTGAAGGAAAACATCGTGAGGTAACCTGCGTGTGTCTAATTTCATTGAAATTATGCTACATGTGTATTATACCAACCCACATTGAAGCAGCGTATTCCACCACGCTGCTCCTAGCTCAAAACCTTCTCCTCAAAAAGGGAGAGGAGACCTTAAACCAGCAGTAATTTGCAACATTAACAGGCTGTTACTGTTGTTTACTGTTACTGTAGTTTATAAGCAAATTAAAGAATCAGCCAACATGAGTTCCTACACATTTGTTGGAAAATAGGACAAAGGGTTGCTCGTCTTATAAAATAAGATTTGTGTAAAGGTAATATGTTATTTATTCATTGCTAATTACGGAATGAGGTTTAAAACTGTGCATGGTGTGTAGGATACAGGACAATGTTTTACTAAACATCGAGTACAAGTTTAATCATATACTATAGGCTATGTTTTCATCATTGAATCATGCAGTTCCAGCATCTTGAGATATTTGGTAAAATCCCTGTAAAATAGATCCAATAAAATATTAATAATTCTTGGATACGTTTTATCTATTAATTAAGTTTAATGATAAAAATGAGCAAATCGTGCTCCAGTGATATATAAATCTATGTTCAACTAAATAATGGTGATTTTTCTTAAGGTGAACTTTCCACAACGTGTTATAATTTAATTTAATTTAAATCGAAGTTCTGAAGGGGCCACCGATGCGTTATATGGAACTCGTTGTATCTCCGATCCGCGAAGACCGAAGACGGCAATCGCAATGGTTTTAGTTGGTAATCGTAGGTTAGGGGAAGTGTGCTGTTAAATGATTTTTTTTAACTAGTTTTAAATCAGCACATTACAAATAAATCCAAATCCATAAAACTACCGATCGTAATGCTTTACCAAGAAAAGTCAACAAGAAACACAGTAATCACTCTATTGAATTAATATGAGTACTTGATAAATAAAATTAATTTAAAAAAATATATATACGTACGATTGTTTTACAAATATATACAAATACAATATATTATGTTTGTTCGGGTATAAGTTTTTTTTTTTTTTTTATAAACCGATTTTGTTGATTGCGTTGGAACAAAATGGCTACGTGGTAACTTTATTACCTTCAAGCAATTTCGAAGTCGATTTTCGTTTATTTTTCATCAAATCTTATATTTGGTATAAATCATTCGTCTATTAATTATTTTTATTACCTTATTTGTCAATTGGATAGATATGAAGCCGCAGATCCTGAGGTCTTGGGTTCAAGTCTCAGCTCGGGCCAATTATAAGTTATTGGGTTTTTCTGTCTAAGATTCTCAGTATCAGCTCGAAGTGTGGAAGTTGGATCCGATGCTCGGGAGGCATCAGAAAGCACGTAAAGCCGTTGGTCCTGAGTCTGAACTCTTTTCAGCCGTTTCGGAATTCTGCCTGGAATAGAAATGCATCTGTATTTGCGCACACACTTGTGCGCTATAAAATATCCCTCGCAATTCGCTAATCTCTCTTGAGATTGGACATCGTGGCCGAAATTTTAACACATATTATTGAAAATTATTGATAGTTTCTGTAACAATCTGTAAATCCTGAAAATAGCATAAGTGTGATTATTTATTTACGATTAAAAAATATGTTAAACAGCTATCCAATTATAATATACGCGTAATTATGATATAGCATTTATTTTACCTTAGGTAAGTACATATATATAAAGAATTAACCTTTTAAACCGCGTAGTATTGATTCCGTTATCATTGCAAATAGTTTTAAAAAAGGTTGTTCAACTAAATTGTTTTTATTTTTAACAATTTTAACAGGTAAGCGTCATTTTTTTTTATTTTTTTTTTTATTCTTTAAGGAGATTCGAGAATTGTTGATATTACTTTCTACAATCTTCTAATTGATTAAAAAGTCAATTATTTGAAACTATGTACAGATATTTATATAAAGGACAAAATTAAAATTAAAAAATAAAAGAACAAAATACACAATTTAGAGCAAAAACACGCCGTCTAAAAGATTGTCCTGTGGCATTGTACCCAAGACGCTGGCACTATTGCCTCTGTACCGCTAGACTCAGCCTTTGCGGTAAATAAGCGTCAGCTCTTGGGTCACCAGAAGTGTGAACCAGTTTCTTAGAAAGGTCTTTTATGATTTTATCTTCTAATTTGAAATTCCTTTTGTCAAAATTATTCTATTCAATACGTCAATCATTGATCACGTGATAGATCCATAATGTTTCCATATATCCATATATTCCATATAGTTTAGCTTTTGTTACAAACGAAATTGACAATCGAAACGAGCGTGTGACTTTTTAGACAAACGACGGCTTGTTAGCGCTCAACTGAGTTTATTGTATCCAATTTATGGTGAGTTAGGCAGTGGACTTAAAGGCACAAGAACATAGCATCTAAAATTTAACAACCAGCAGAATATTGACAACGTCTGTGTTTGATAATGAATATTTATTTTTAAAATTACATTTAGCAACAAAAAATATTGAGGCATATTATTAACAAGATAATTAGAGTTAGTAATCTTTTTTAATAGGTAGGCTAGGTTCTGATAGGAATAACCAACTGCTAAGATATGAGGTCCGATTGTCTGTTACACTGGCTCACTCACCCCTAACAATACTAAACATGACTTGGCGCTAGAATATGTTAAGAACGGGTGGTATCTACGCGGACGGACTTACACAAAGTCTACCAGAACTTCAATGTACACAAGATATGTATATAAAGTTATATGATTTCTAAGCAAACGTGCTTGTATGTGCTGAATTGAATAAAGTATATTTTAGAACTGCGACTTAATGACAGGCACAGATAAAATTGTCCTATTAGCAATTAAAAGCAGACATATACATTATAATATAGGATTATAAATAAATTATGTGAATGTGGATTTTAATATATTTTTTTATTTTTAAACAATTGCTATGAACCAGCATACACGGGCGTAGTAAATAAAAAAGTGCAAAAGACAAGGACTTTAATAATTGTAAGATGTATTTCCTTACAGCAATATATTTTTTGTGGACACGTAATGTATTTTTTATTATATATTGATTTTTGTACGTCTTCCGTAGGGTTTTGAGGATAATATGAATAAAATATACCCATTTGTGATATATTTCAGTTTATATTTCAGAAACTTAGTATGGCGCCGTCTGTCGCTGAATTCTTTCAAGACAAAAGTGTCCTAGTCACTGGTGCGACCGGTTTCCTTGGTAAGGTAAGGACGGTCGTCTGACAACATAACTGTCGCAGCTCTTTCAGTGATTTAGGGAATCTAATTTTTTTAGTATTTATATGTTATAAACTCCTAACACTTTGAGTCCAAGTTGCTAAATTGCTACCCGTCCCATCGATCTAGATAAAACGTTTATTTTAAAGGACAAACATACAAATATTTTTTTCAATCAATAGGCTATTTAAAGGAAAAGGATTATTTCGAAACAGGCTGATAGTAGATCCTCTGATGAGTCACATTAATGAAGACAAACATGGTCGTTTTATTTTATTTTAATCCCCATAGTTTCCCCTTGCAGGCGTTAATCGAGAAATTGCTGAGGTCATGCCCTGGGATCACCACCATCTATCTCTTAACGAGGCCGAAGAAAAATCTAAGTGCTCAGCAAAGACTACGAGAACTCTGGAATAATAAGGTATTCGAATTTGATTTAATAAACTAAAGAGTACATCAGTGTATTGGTGGACGATAATAAAAATTAAAAACAAGTTAATTCGTTTTTATTGTCGAGTCATCTTTAGATCTCAACAGTCCTTAATATGGAAATTTATAGTTTCTCTCGGCTTCCAAAAAGGGTCCAGTCCAGTCTCATAAACCAGCCATTAAAATAATGATACAGGCAATAAGTATATAAGTATAAAGTTACTAAGCCATTGATACAGTCAATAAATATAAATACATATCATATATTGGCATAAATGCATTTTCCTTGCAAATTTATCCATTTAACATAACATGAATATTTAAATGTAATTTAAGCTGAGCTATTGTTTTATTAGTAAACATACTTTATAACGTATAAAATGACAGCACTAATTAACCATTTAAAATCAAGTAAAATAAAATCAAGTAAAAAATAACCTTGTTATTTTTTTTTTTAATTAAAATTGGCAAACGGCGAAATGTTCTACCAATCCCCAATGGTAAGTCAGGTTAAAATATTAAGACATTAAAATAAAAACCAAAAATTTAATATATTAACATATTGTAAAAAGATAAAATATGCATGGTAGATAATGGATAAATGGTAGAAATTCAATATTTGCATGAAGATGTAATGTAGGGTACATTGGTATACCAAGAAATACCATTTTTCTTTATTGGTGTTTGTATTGCCATTAGTACAGTGGTATATTAGTATAGATTTGGTATTCGTCAGCAAAGAAAAACATCACGAGACATTTTATAACTGAAGAAGTAATTATTAAAGTAGGGATCTACTGCCAACCCGCAGCTACGCAGCGTAAGTGGATGAACTTCAAATCATTCTCCTTGACAGAAAAGCCTTTGCCCAACTGTGGGACATTTGTGGGCCGTTACATCATTTTTACTTACAATATTCAACCGAACCAATATTTATTTTTAGATATTTGAACGATTGCGAGAAAAAGAACCGGACTCATTCAAAAAGCTGAAGCTGATAGCTGGAGATATTTTGGAAAAAGATTTAGGTATTTCGAATGATGATCGCCAAGAGTTGCAGCGATGTTGTAACATCGTGTTCCACGGCGCAGCATGTGTTAGGTCAGATTAAAAATTTTGATTCTAAATTTAAACCATTTCTGCTTCACCCTTAAATGGTGCAAACTTTCTTTGGTTTTGCAGGTTTTGCAGTTTTAAGGTCTAAAAGTGATAGCATTTCACTCTAACTGATTATTTATAATCAAGTTTCTACCACGCCTATGTCAAACAATAGTTAGTTAAACTTATGATTAACCAAGACCACAGTAGATAAAAAATCTGAGAATTCTATAATTAGAATTGTTTATAAAATCCGGAAACGGCTCTTACGATTTAGCAAAATTTTTTTATGAAATAAGTAAGGTTGCTTTTTAAATTTAAATTTTCTGAAAAATATTTTACTGAAAAATATATTTTTTTATAACTAAATTATAATTTGTATACATTTTTTTTATAACTAAATATAAATTGTCGTTCAGGTACTAAGATATAATTGCCAAATTTGATTCATGAAAAATAATACCAAACTAAGTTTCTACAATATTTTTATTTTTAGATTTGATCAAAAGTTAAAAGATGCCATTGAAATGAATACAAAAGGCACGCTTCGACTTTTGGGATTAGCTGAAACGATGAAGAACCTCTTGGTAAATATATTATATTACAGTGCTTTTGAATTCACATGATATGAAGCTGCAAGATGCTTAGAATATATCAAGGCAATAACTTAAATTGCAGGCATTCGTGCATTTGTCGACGGCTTATTGTCGTTGTAAGATAGACGTTTTGGAAGAGAAGATGTATCCACCAGTTCATGACCCTGAAAAAGTAATGGACTTAGTTGATTGGCTGGACGACGAAACGCTTGCGTATTTGGAGCCAAAGTTAGTGAGAATAAATAATATACAATAGAGATAAGTGAAGATATTTATTGGGTTCCCTAATTTTTAACAAATGATCACTTTACAAAAAACGATTCCTAAACTAATCAAGTGACGGACGTCTCATTATAATTTTATAATAGGTTTCTAATTCAATGGAATCCCATCCGATTGGATTACGAAAGTGAAGGAAAGGAGAGTATATTTATTTGCACACACACTTGTACACATTGAACATAATATGTTCTAATCAGTTGGATAGTCTTCCTTGAGATTGATTGACCGAAATCTGTCAGGATGTTTATAGTTTATCCAATTAATTAAATATAGAACTGAAGCTTTTATAACGTTGAAAATATAATAACTGTGCCAGAAGAATGTATGTAAATGGAAATTTATCATTTGATTAATTACCTAATCTAACCTAACCTTGGGACCAATTCTACTAGCTAATTGTTACTTTATTGCAATCGAAAAGAAGCGTATTGTTGTTTTCCTGTTCGTCCTTATAAATTAGTAGAATTCTACCCTAATTACCGAGTTATTTCTGTTTTCAGGTTAATATCATCAGAACCTAATACATATTCATATACAAAAGCTATAACTGAAAATCTCGTGGCAAAATACGCGTCAAAATTTCCAGTCGGTATTGGACGTTTGTCCATTGGTAAGCTAAAACATATTATCAGACTAATATAAATACGAAAGTAACACCGTCTGTTTGTTTGTTAGTTCATCACGAATAAACCTTACTAGGTGGTAATTTTGCAAGTTTGGGAAGGTATGACCTCATAACTTATTCTATCCCCAAAAAATACTTAATATTGTTTTATTACAGTTTGAAGGGTCAACGAGTAATATAAAGGCAAAATGAACATAACATGTTCACAAAGTTGGTGATGCATTGGCAATGTAAGGATCTGTTAATATTTCATACAGTGCCGTCTATCGTCGGTGGTGACCATTTACCATCGAGTTGACCTTTTGCCTACCTATTTTAATTGAAAAAAGAAACAAAAATATGTCAATATATCTGATATTAATATTTTTTTATATTTGTGAAAAATCATTAACGTTTTGTTTTACAGTGACTGCTGCTTACAAGGAGCCAATACCTGGTTGGGTTGACAATTTAAACGGACCGACAGGCATTTTAATTGGAGGGGGTAAAGGTAATAGTTGAATTTACTTGATGGTAGGGCCTTGTGCAAGCCCGTCTGGGCAGGCACCCACTCATCTCTGTTCCGCCAAACAGTGTTGTTGTTTTGCGATTGGAATGGTGAGTGAACACTGTCAATATAGGCACAAGGAACATATCATCCTAGTTCCCATGGTTGATGGCTTTGGTGATGTAAGAAATGGTTAATATGTCGCAGATTTGTATTTCTATATTAAGAACATCTGCGATGCGATATAAGATAAAAAAGACAACTTGTATTTCAATGCACGTAGCTTCCCAATATATAGCCGTGAGATTATAAATACCTTATTATTTATAAGGAATTTATCATCTGACGGCAAATTCTAAAAGGCCTAAGAAGAGTAGGCACTACGTTGGTGGCAAGAGCCCTTCTTCATGTGTCATAAAGTCAGTGTTATTGTTCGCAGGTGTTCTTCGCACTATGCTCTGCAATGAAAATTATCAAACCGATTTGTATCCTGTGGACATGGCTGTAAATGGATGTATATTACTTTCGTACGTCTGCGGTTTGGAAAAGTAAGTATCTTATGTATTATGTATCTCGTGTCTGTAATTACACCGGCTCACTCGCCCGTGTCATCGCAGTGGATGTTTCGCTGTAGAAAAATATATAAATGTTCGGTACCAAAGTCGGGGGCGTCGTGTTAGTATACCCATGCGATGTCGTCACACTCCCCGATGAAACGGAATGGGTACTGCTGGATTTTTAATCGGTTTTCCGGCGCGTACTCCCCATTCTACATGATGGAATCACGTAAATGCATTTTAACAGCGAGCAAAAAATGGTCTGTACCATATCACACGATATGTATTCTATACGCATAATTTCTTTTTTAATTTGCCCTTTCTAAGAAACGAATTATAAAATATATATATGATAATTAATAATAATTATAAAATATATATATGATAATTAATTTTTTTTTTTTTAATTTATCAAAGTTTCTCATTTCTTTTCAGATCCAAGGAAGTTAAAGTTTGCAACATAACTCAGTCTAGACGAAATCCTCTGACTTGGAAAGAATCCTTGGACGCTGGTAACTATTTAATATTAAATAAGACTTTCAGTCTCGACATATTTTCGAGACCTGATAAAAAAAATCGAGATTCGACCCGGAAAACGAGACTCGAGACTATTTCGAAAATAGGTTCCATACTCATAGGTACTATATGTTTCAATTAACATTATTAATCATCTGATGTAATATAATCGAATATAAATCTTGTAATAGGTAATAACGAACACATCGAAGCCACTAAGTTTGCACTTTTTATAAATAAATTCAAATTATGTGTGTAAAAGCCGAGATGGCCCAGTGGTATCAGAATCTTAACCGATGATCGTGGGTTCAAACCCGGGCAAGCACCATTGAATTTTCATGTGCTTAATTTGTGATTATAATTCATCTCGTGTCTAATTTCACTGAAATTCTGCCACATGTTAATTCCACCAACCCGCATTGGAACAGCGTGGTGGAATGAGCTCAAAACCTTCTCCTCAAAAAGAGGAGAGGAGGCCTATAGCCCAGCAGTGGGATATTCACAGGCTGTTACGGTTACGGTACGGATGTGAACGTGTTGTTTTTGAGGTTAGGTTGTAATCTCCACAGATTATCCCAACTTTCACTTTACAGTGTTGCCACGTAACCAAATTAAAAAGAATGATAGTTTAGTAGATATTTTTTCAGTAGATTATTAAACTTAAGTCTTAAAGGTCCCGAAAATTGGAGATAGCAGAATCGGGTCTCGAAAATGCGACAAAATCGTTGAGACTCGATGAGAGCCTTAATACTACAGTTGCATATCCTTAATACCATGTTACGTGATGGATTAAGGTCAAACCATCAATATGACGACTTCGATAAATAATGAAAAAAAAAATCAAGTTGATAAAAGAAACATTATCACTTATTATAAAACAAAGTGCTCCGCCACGGCTTCGTTTATCTGAATGCGATAAACTCAAAAACTATCGAAGAAATTTTCTTTTCATCAATGGATCTTTCATCAAGGAATTAGTGTAGAAATTATTAAGGTTCTGTGAAAGTTGGCTGAAATATGACGATATATGTTGATAATTTCGGGACCACCGACTCAGGGCTGACGTGTCGCGTAATGCATTAGAGTTATATGTGTACGTTCTATATACGAGTAGATCAATATTTGCCCATGCGAAGCCGGGACGGGTAGCTAGCAAGAAAATAAAAAGTTTTTCTATATTTTACAGGCCGCAAAATCATCAATGAATATCCATTCTCCGTTTGCCTTTGGTACCCAGGAGGTTCTATAAAAAAAGTTAAATTATACCACGAGATCCACGCTTTCTTTGCTCACCTCATACCAGCTTACTTGGTCGACTTCCTGATGATTTTGTTGGGGAAGAAGACTTTGTAAGTAATTCGAATTGTTCGTCATTCTTCATCATTAAAAACTCTTTCGTAGTAATCATTTATTTATTGTCTTTATTGCACACAATTTACAAACAGTACTGGTGGTAGGGCTTTGTGCAAGCTCATCTGGGTAGGTTCCACCCACTCATCAGATATTCTACCGCAAAACAGCAGTACTTGATATTGTTGTGTTCCGGTTTGAAGGGTGAGTGAGCCAGTGTAATTACAGGCACAAGGGACATAAAATCTTAATTCCCAAGGTTGGTGGCGCATTGGCAATATGTAAGCGATGGTAGACATTTCTTACAATGCCAATGTCTAAGGGTATTGGTGACCACTTACCATCAGGTGGCCCATATGCTCATCCGCCTTCCTATTCTATAAAAAAAAAGAAAACAGTATATAAAAGATCCGATATTACATAAATACGCAAAGGCAGCTTTATCACTTACAGTGATCTCTTCCAGGCAATCTCTATTAAAAAAGAAAACAAAACGGCATTAACAATAATCTGGCGTAGTGTGCAGTTACAATCAACTTTAAATTACAATTTGTTCAAATACCTAGAATCTTAATATAATATGTAATATAAATATATAATCTTATATATACATACATATACACTTAGACATACATACATTAAAAACTTATATATACTTATATAAGAAATAAATAACCAAACACGTATAATAATGTAACATGCAATAATCATCTGACATTACAGAAATGTCTTTAGGTTTTCTGCGCAGCCTTGCGATATAAATTACAACACAATCCCTTTGCGCCATTGAAGATACCAAGTGGTATAACCATTTGTAACGCTTTAGAGTTGGGGAAAATTTGAATTTTCGTAATTTCTTAATCTAATTACTTTTACAGCATGGTGAAATTACAGAAACGAATCAACGATGGACTCGAAGTCTTTCACCATTACACCATAAAAGAATGGTGTTTCAAAAACGATTATTTCAGATCATTCTCGAAGAGGATTTCTGAAGAAGACAATGAAATATTTTACACAGATACTTTGGTAAGATATTAAATATTTCTAGGAATTTAATTGGTGGTAGAGCTTTGTGTGAGACTGTCTAAATACGTACCACCCACTTACTACATATTCTACCTCTAAACAGCAATGTTTAGTATTGTTGCGTTCCAGTTTGAGGGGTGAGTGAGTCAGTGTAACTACAGGCATAAATGACATAATATCTTATATCCTAAGGTTGGTGGCGGCACAAGTAACGGTTAATATTTCTTATATATTTGATGTTTATGGACGATAGTGACCACTTAGTATCAGATTGTTGTAATTTTAGCTTTACAAATGGGATGACTACATAAGGAACTATATACTTGGTGCACGAGAATTCTGCTGTAACGAGGATATTTCTACATTGCCATACGCCAGGAAGCTAAACCGAAGGTAGGTATTATTATGATGATAAAAAATCTCGAAATCCTGAAATGAAACCACGGGTCCGCCCAATAAAAAGTTATCATAGCATATATACACATATACTCATATATAAGTGGCGTCAGATTTGCTTTCCTATAGGATTATAAGAGTGAAATAGTAAAAAGTCCACTTGCACACGCATATTCCCTTGACAATAGCTGTTTGAGAATTGGTCAGGGGTACATTATTATATTATATATATATATATATATATATAAAGTGCTATTTTCATTTATATTCATTGTGTAATAAAACAGTACGTAAAATACTTTGACAAAATGCACAATTTTTAATTTTATAAGGACTCTTCTTCCTGTCAGAAGTTCCTGATCTTGCAGCATATTAATTTATAATTATGCATTTAAAAAAATACACTAAGTAATATTTAGTATTTTTTTTTATTAACTATAGATTTAGTTAGTTAGAGTTGGTTGTTGGTTGGTCAGGCTTGACGTCTATATATAGCCTATTCCAACCACAAGACCAGTAAACCCAAATGAACAACATTGACACCGATATCATTGGTCGAGATCTTTTCCGTAGAGAATATGGATTCGGAAAAAATGGCGTTTTCAATGTTCGCGAAGTTGTAATCGGAACATCGAAAGTTAATGTGGTTATATCTAGTTAAGTGGAATAGTGTTGTATTATAAATAAAGGTATATAATCAAGAACTGTTCATAGTGCGTAATACAGTAGAACAATTAGAAAATCGCATGCAATTTGTAAATCTACAATTTGTTTACCTAAAGGTAAACGAGGAAGGAATAACCTCCTACTCCGATTGGAATAGGATATAGTTGTTATGATGTTCGTCATAATAATAAAGTTTATGGCTTTTGTTTCAGATTATTCTACTTGGATATAGCTGTAAAAGCAATTGTTGTATTGTTCCTCATATATCTATTTTCTGTTTGTTTTGGATTGTTTAGTTAATATGTTAATTTAGTTAATCAGTTTAACTTATTTTATGGATAATGCGTTAATCTATTTATTCAAAATTAGATTTTCTGGATGTAGCGTTTGTTGAACATTGTTGTTGTTTAATAAAGAAATTAAAAAAAGAACCGTTTTTTTTATAATATGCCAGCAAAACCTTTGTATAATATATATAATATATAGCCTGTGCCCATCCTGAATGTCGATTCTAAATATGGATTAGTTATTTCTGAGATTTCGTCCTTTTCGATTTAATCCAAACTTTACCTCTTTATTGCATAACTACTGGGTTCCATGTCTACGTGTAGACGAGCCAAATGTGCGCATTTTTCCAACGAGAAAAAAAAAGAAAAAAACGCCTCTGTAGACCGGAATGATAATGTTATTTTGGTGTGACAATCTTTAATTAGGATTTTTTCTTATTTCTTCATATATTAATGTTACTAATTTAAATGAAAATGCATAAATTAATCAAATAAAACATTTATTTTAAGATAAAGTCATTACAGTTCTATCTTATATTGTTTTTTTTAATTTCTCCAATTCCATCCTAGCTTTTTCCAATAAGATTTGGTTTCTTTCTTCTTCTAATATTGCAGCATTCTTTTTTATTTCTTCCACTTCCAGCTATAAAATTATATTACGTAAATCAAACGTGCAGTTAATAATCACATTGCAATAATCAAATTAATAAGCTGTAAAAATTCATAGTTATACATACCCTTGTTTTCAATATTTGCTTTTCCATTTTCTTCTTGTAATCAAAATGTCTAATTCTCAGGACAGCTTTTCGACGAATGTCTGTGGTTCTTCGGGCTTGACCTGTAGTCTTAAGAACTGCTGGACATATTTTTCCAGTTCGATCTAAAATATAAACGAAAATTAAAATAGGCTTGACTAATAAAACAAATAATTTTTGAATTCTAGACTAATTCGTTTTTACCTTCACTTTTTGAATCATCGATTTGTTGGCTCGTAGAACCAGAAGTTTCTGAAGATGAAGTTTCCTCAATATTTTCTTTGTTCAAAATATCGGCAAATGTAAAATAAATATTTTTAAGCTTATTATCAAATATAAATCATATAACATGATCACTTTTATTACAAGTAACATACCGTAGTCGTCGATAGAAGTATCAGTTTTATTTTCTATGAATGAGTCTAATTCTTTACGCGTATCTAAGATTGAACTGTCACGGTCGAACGATTTTCTATTTTCGCACACAAAATCTGGTGCAGCCTGATAAATAAAAAATAAAAATTAGTAGATCTGGTCTCTGATTAGCAAATCCAGAGACTGTTACGATATTTACGTTTCCAATCATGCTCATTGTGGCATCACATTGTGGTGGGGAGGATGCATGTGGTACAGCACCAGTCCTCATCAAGTTACCTGTCTTAGTGGCATGGGCCTTGCGTGCAAATGCCTTCATATTATCCCATGCCCACTTTAAAGTGATTGTCTCGCGCTAGAACAAGCATGAAAAATAATATTAATTAATCATTAATTTTTACATAATATATGAAGCCGAGATGGCCCAGTGGTAAGAACGCGTGAATCTTAACTGATGATCGTGGGTTCAAACCCGGGCAAGCACTACTGAAGTTTTTCATGTGCTAAATTTGTGATTATAATTCATCTCGTGCTTTTCGGTGAAGGAAAACATCGTGAGGAAACCTGCATGTGTCTAATTTCACTGAAATTATGCCACATGTGTATTTCACCAATCCGCATTGGAGCAGCGTGGTGGAATAACCTCCAAAGCCTTCTCCTCAAAAACGGAGAAGAGGCCTTAGCCCAGCAGTGGGACATTTACAGGGTGTTACCGTGATACATAATATATAGCCTATTCCAATCACAGGAGGAGTAAATCCAATAAACAACTCCAACATCGAATTGGCGCGATATTATTAGACAAGTTCTTAAATCTATGGTGTCGTCAAAAACTTACGTTTCGAATGTCAGCGATGTTTTTATAGCTAAATAATAAATTGGATATAAGTAGTTAAGTGGTACAGTGATTTCTTATAAATAAAGATATATTAGTATATATATATATAGAACTGTAGTGCATTATATAGCAGAGCTTTTAGAAAAAATCGTAGGGAATGTATATGGTTTGTTTGTCTTTTCTCCTTCTTCGATATGGAATGGGATATCGTCATCGGTGATTCGTCCTACCTTTTGTACATTTGCGTTACTATTAAATTCGCTCGTTATTAAATCCCACGCTGTTTGTTTCTTAGCGATCGTCTTGCCATCTATTAATTTTGCTTCGATGATTGGTTTTTTCTTTATCAGTTTCGCCAATAAATTCTTTTCGTACGCCGTGAAATTCGCCTCTCTTTTGCGTGATGCCTTAAGTCGTTTATCCTAAATTGAAACAATAATATATAAATTGAAGAGCTTAATTATATACATACATATTTGTTTATATAATTTATTCAAGTACGGTCTCACAAGCTCTTTTAAATCGTCATTTTATAATCTATATATAATCGAAAAACCACTCACCGCAAGAACTCCTAAACTATACAGAAATTTCTCTCTTTAACAAAAAAAAATTCAGATAAACATATACAATTATATATTATATATAATTTCCTGTATGAACGTTAACGAATACTAACTCCAAACTCATCTATCATTTATATAAATCAGCTTAAATTTAATCTATTGATGTTTGAAGCGTTAACTTCGTGTTATTGTTTTTTATGTATGTATATATAGATATAAATGTGTATATATAGATATCACAAAATCGTATTCCCTTTATCATTACGTACCGAGTTTTTTGACGCATGCGCAGCGCTGCATATGCAATTTTTGTTTTTTTGGTGGTGAAACGAAGATGTACCCAGAGTTTCATTGTTAGCGTTTCCATTTGCTTCATTACACGATAAGCCCTGGACATCGATTATATTACGAAAGACCAGACGTAGAAAATCGTAAGTGCCTTAATGGTTTTCAACGTAAAACTAACCTTATTCTTATTCGGCTCACGATCGGATAGGTCCTCACTTTCCTCGCTTTCTTCTTTAAACGAAATATACCGTTTCTGAAACATAGCAACAGTAGACATAAAGCTGCACGTGACCTTGAAATAGATGATAAAAATACGCTATCGTCAATTGTGTAACTTGACTGGTGGTTGGGCTTTGTGCAAGCCAGTCTTGGTGGGTACTACCCACTCATCGCATATTTCACCGCCAATAACAATACTTTGTATTGTTGTGTTCCGGTTTGAAGGATGAGTGAGCCAGTTTAACTACAGGCGCAAGGGACATAACACCTTTTTTTTATATGTTGGCAGCGCATTGACGATGTAAGGGATGGTTCATATTTTTTATTAATAATGTCTAAGGGCGGTGGTAAATAGTTACCATTAGGTGTTCCATTTACCAGTCTACCTATCTACGGATCAGAGTTCCCACTAGCTACTTTGGCAAATCTTGGAAAGTAATTGTGAGTAAATCATACATAAATGAAATGGCAATTTGATTATTCCGTACCGATTTGATTGTCTTTTGAGGTTGGGATGAAGATGTCCGATTTTTAATATTTGCTTTTTCATCATCATTGCACCATGGACGCTGTAAAACGAATGACTTTATTTATTTAACACTATATTTTAACTTTTCGATCGGTTGGAGATTTGTGTGCAAGCCAGCCATTCTTCTCTCCAGTCCTAATAAATTCTTTGCACTTATTTATTTATTTATTTAATACTTATTGCACAACATATAAATAAGATAAGAGAAATAGGAAACAATCGAAGAAAAAAAAACTTAATTGGGGGGGGTAAATAGGAAGTGTTTGAAAACGGACATTAAAGACTAGACGAGTAAAGAATAGTTTGCACATGCTCCTTCAGTGGTGGATTTACACATGTTCCAAGCATACGCTATAAGTATTTTTGCCGCCATTACTCCTATAACTTTCAGAGCCTGAGTGCCACATTTATTTTTGACATTCAACAATTACTTGAAATTGTCCAAGAAAAGATTATATAGTCTCACGTATAAAATTAAATGAAACGAGGAGAAATCAACTTGAAGACTTCACTGACGTCAGATTGCTGTTACATTTTTTTCATGTTCGTGCTATCACAGTATTTACAAAATTAGTCCCTAAGTTTACCACTCTAGGTTCATATCTGCTTAGCTGGCTGAAAATACACCACATACAAATTTTAACTAACCAGCTGTAGCTTATCCGGCTCGCGAGGATCATATTGGTCGTCATCTAGACTTTCTTTTTTGCAAACAATATTTAGACCCTGAAACAGTAAAAGCAGACATGATAAAATGTTTTCAATTAACCATGATTATGTAATAATGACCTAACTTATAAGGTTGCAGATAAGACCTATGGAGGTTTATGTAAGATCATCTGAGTAGGCTCATTGCTTAATGCTTAATTGCTGTGTAACTACAGGTACAAGTGAGATCTTAGTTCCCAGGGTTGGTGATAAATTGTCGATGTAAGGAATAGTTAACATTTCTTACAGCGCCACCCCCATGACCGATTGTGACCACTTGCCATTAAATATATAATTAAAATAAACCATAACTGACCTGTACCGTATCCGGCTCAAGAGGATCATGATATTGTCTATATTCTTTTCAAAGAATGTACAGACTCTAGAACATAGCAACAGTACATAATATGACACGTACTAAGCAAGGAAATATGAATTTAATGAAAAGTATGGTTAAGGCCTCAGATACCGTACTCCCGGTCTCTCGTCAGATATTGAGGGACAAATAATCATGAGCCGAAATTGACGGCGATAAGACTTTGTATATCACACATTCATCACTTATTCTACCATTAAATAGCACTACTTAATATTGCTGTTGTTCTTGAAGGGGTTAGTGAGCCAGCGTAATTACAGACACAATGGACAAACATCTTGCTTCCTAAGTTTGGTGGCGCATTGGCGATGTTAGGCATGATTGATATATTTTAAACTTACTGCCTCGTTGGTCTAGTGGCTAGATGTAAGGCCGCAGACCCAGAGGTCCTGGGTTCAAACGAGGGGTTTTTCCGTCGAAAATTCTCAATAGCAGCCCGGAGGCTGGAAGTTGATAGTGTACACTCCCGTGCCTCGGAAAGCACGTAAAACCGTTGGTCTTGAGCCTGAACAAATTCCGGTCATGTCGGATTGCCGTCCCATCGGATTATGAGAGTTAGGGAATAGAGAGTGCACGCACACACTTGTGCACTATAATATGTCCTAAGCAGTTGGCTAATCTCTCTTGAGATTGGGCGCCGTGGCTGAAATCGGTCTGGAGGACCTCATATTTTATAGCACCAAAGTCTTAGGAAGGTTATTTTAATCATGGGGTGGCCCATTTACCAGTCCGTCTACCTAATCTAAGTTTAAAAAAAATAGTACAGTTGGACATTGTTGTAATGAATATTATACCAAAAATATTTAAAAGTAACCTTCGTTGGTATAGCAGTTTGGCGCAATTTGCATATGCCTCCTTTAGTAAAATACTTTTCGCTTTCATCGAAATGTAATGAACATATCTTGGTGTATTTTATAGGCTGCCAGTATTCTTCCTTGCGGTTAAGCCTTATTTGCTCTACCCATCGACCAGCAATAATCGGGTCAGTAGGAAATCTAAAATAAAATACAATTATTTTAAATGTTTTAATATATTTAACTTCGAATCATCACAAAAAACTTATTTCTAAACGAAATTACTAACACTAGTGTTTATCGTACAACTAAAGAACAATTAAAAAAATAACCAGGATGTTCCTTGTCTCTGATTAATACGTTAGGACAACATAGGTTTTCATTTGTATAAAGCAATGGTACCGACTATCGATAGATTATAGAAAAAGACAAATGGAGCGCTAGGGACAAACATTGTGCGGCCCATAATGCATGTGTATTTGTGTAACAGCGCTGTAGAAACAGGTGTGTGAGTAGGGCTGCCAGAGTAGTGAAAAAATTTCCACATTTTTTTTAATAAATCCCTATGTAATTTCTGTACCCCTGACAAGGTGTACAAAAAATTTAATCAACAATCGGTTGAGAAATGAAGAAATGACAGCGTAGGAAATAAACAAACAAACTCACTATCGCATTTATAATATAAGTAGGATGTATATATTATAATTACCTTTTTTTTACTGTGTTTAAAATTACTATTACTAATATTTCTGAAATTAATGAATAATGTCCAATATAGCATTGCGAATGTTACGAATTAAAGGTCTTACTTATTTTTTTTTATTATTACACAAATTTCGTTCTTTCTATCATTATTTAATTGACATTCATAAAAAGAATACAAGGCATTTTTTTAACTAATTCGCTAAGCAACCTTTATAAGAAGGCCATAATATTTGGTATTTATTTTAAATGATATTTGATTACATTTACGTTTGATCTCATATAGAAAATGGGACGCAATTAAATAAATAAAACACAGCCTATTATACTATTTAAATAAATATAGATACTTAAGCTTCTCTTTTAATTTACTATAAATAATGTTTCAATGTCGGTATTTAAATAAACTTTCCATTAAATATCAACGATTTTACGTATACCCTATGCTTTATAGAGTGATTTTACGATATTTCTTGGCATTTAAAATTAGATAATGAATATTTAAATTTGTGAGATATAATATTTATCACAACATTTAATGATAATAAAATTTAGTATTGTTTTCATTTGGCAGCACTGACTTTCAATGTTAAGTAAATTGCTATTGATATTGACTCAATATTAAACGACAATGTAATGACGTCTGTCAAGTGCACAATTTTATTTTTGTTTTGATGATTGGGTCAAACATTACTCGAAAATAATACGTTTCTATGTAGTACTTACACATGAAATGTTATGTCCTGATTCTCCTGGGTATTCTGTGATGAGTTAGGACACCCTTTTACTGCACAGTAAGTCATTTTTCAATAAAAATGCGCGAGGTCTTTACTTTAAGAGTTTATTTTGACTACTGCTACTGACGCCGACGCCGTGAGTCGTGACGCGCCGGCCACTGAGCAAGCGCTCTGAACGCGAGTGGTGTAAGGCGTAGTGTATACACTAGACAACATAGTCTTCGTATTATGAAAGCTGTCTTAAAACGTCGTAAAGTAACTTAAACATTCGCTCTAGTCTCTACTCTCTAGCCAATTCGAGTCTTCTGCGGTTAATCGATTATAACGTCTAAATTCGTATATATTAAGACACTTTTTAAAGCTAAACATATACATCACGAAAGTAATTTTGAATCATTGCGATGCGCCAAATAAATCGAGATACTTTAAGCAATGACAAATAAAATATAAACATACACACGGATCAAATGTGTGTTATATTGTTAAGTAAGTTTGTTTCGAGCTTAAGAAACGGAACAGTAATTATTGAAAACATCAATCAATAATGCAATTTGTATGTATCAACATGTAACCACAATTTAAAGGGTAAAGCGCAGCTTTATGACATCTTATATGTATGGAATTTGAATGAAAAAAAAATTGTTAGTGTATTTTTTTCAGCTTGCATACTTAACAAAATAATATAATAATCTTGACTGCAAACCAATTTAAATAACTGTAAAAACTATAATAAATTATATATAATTTAATAAATTATATCTGCTTCCTTATTTCTGATATGCCCCACTAAGGTCTGGAATACCCTCCCGACCTCCGTTTTCCCCACCACCTACAATATGGGTACCTTCATGTCAAGAGTAAACAGGCATCTTCTAGGGAAGAGCGCTCCACCTTAGACTGTATCATCAGGTATCATTGTACTTTCCATCAGGTGTGATAACAGTCAAGCGCAGGCTATATATTAAAAAAAAAATCAAACTTACTTTTTATTAAAAAAATAATGATTATACTAAATTGTACAATTCAACTCATCTGCGAATAGTCATCAAAGACTGATTGCAAGATAAATCCAATAAAAAATATACAAATATACATATATATTTGTATAAATACTAAAGGAATATCTTAACAACTGGTGTCAAAACAAGGTCAGACCTAACTTATACCAAGTCTTTTATTTTGTAGTTGGTAATACTTAATAAGTAAAATATCTAAAATTTAATACTGAAAACCTACTTTTGCATGACAAGGTGTGTTAGTAACTGAAATATTTGGCAATTTCTTTGTTTGTTGCTGAATGCAATCCTTAAGTACCCAAACCTAAACAACATGGTATTCATTTTTATTGAAAACACATAAGCTTTTCATTTAGTCATCCATTTTGGATTTTTGCATGTATTATAAAAAAACCAAAACCAATCTAATATTTGTATGAAAATTACATACCATAGATTGAGATATTATTTTTATTTATTTACACAGTAATTTATTATCATGTAAAATGTGCATGTTTTAATTAAAAACTAATGAAATACAGGTAATAAATAAATCTGTCCCTAAAATATGATTTAGCTCATCCTCGAGATTATTAGAATCTCAAAGTCAAGTCAATGAAAAAAGCATTGTTACACATAAAGTTTATTTAATGATTACAGCACAGATAAAAAATTATAACAATCAGCAAATAATATGCATTACATTTGGTTTTTTGGTAAAACATATTATAAACAAAAATGCAAAATTATGCAAATTGGAATATCACAATGTACTATTACTGCTACAAATATTTAAAATCACAAGTTATTGATGTTTTCAATGATAACATAATCATAATGACTGCTATATAAACATGCTACGTACAAACACTAAAACAATATTGGTTCTGGGTAATAACAATTAAGACATCAAATTGCTAATTTGCATTATTCCACAATACAATTATTTCGCATTTAATGTTATGCATAATTTGCAATTTATAAAAATATTGTCATACACAAATTATATTTACAAATCTAATACTATAAAATCGAAAAAGAAAACATAGTTTATTTATAATTAAGGCTAACACTTAATTTATATTAAAAAAATAAAAAACTATTCTTCATATATTTCCAGTACCGAGTCTTATCTAGAAACAAAACGATTCAATAATCATAACGGTGGTGTAGTACGGAGAGTAAGTACAAATGGCTAACCTATATTAAAAATTTTACATTATGGTCAGTTCTTGTATTATAGAAGGAGGTATGGAGGAGGAGGAGGAGGCTTAATTGATAATATCACTCAAATATGTTGTATATTAAAAAGAGCTGTTGATTACAAACATAAAATACAGTATGTGTTATGTTTATATATTAATTTCTATTATATAGTCAAACAAAATGAAGAGAGTGATGAAAAAAACTTTGACCTTGAATGGACATAAGACATCCTGTAAAGGGGGTAAAAATGATGAAGTGAAGTTATCAGAACATTGGAAGTGGAATTAAATCGGAATAGAGTTGTATTATGAATAAATATATATTAATTAAGAACTGTTTGTAGTGCAGTAGAGCTCTGCTATATTAAGCATTAGCGAATTGCTTGGAATATGTAAATCTAAGGTTTGTTTATTTTTCTTACAAAGTTCATTTCATTTTCATGTCCACTTAAACAGTACAATTTAAATGCAAATAAAGTGTATAAATGATTAATAAATAAATATTTATTGTTATATATAATATTGTTAAAAAGGAACATAAACTCATGACTCCGGGTGTAACTCGTTCAAGAAATCGACACAAAATCTTGCTCCAATCTTTTGACAAAGAGACTTTGATGACTCCTTAGTTAATAATTTTGATTTTATAACCATTATCAGAATTAATTTGGGTTAAGTCGTCTAACTTATCGACTATAAGTATTTGTCTTTGTTTAAAACATTTATATAACGTTATTTACAAAGATACATAAAATTTTAGAATATATATATTAACAAAAGAAACGTATTATATAATAATATATAAAATATGCGATTAGGAAATAGACGACAAACTGCACTGCTTTGTCCAAGTAGTACAATCTGAAACAAAAGTGTTATTTAAATGATGATGATGTACAGACACACAGAAAGGTCTATTTATGTATTTAAATTGATCTATTTAAGATTAATGGTCACAATGAAAATTGGCACATATTACATTTTCCAGTTTTTTTATAATATATTGTTAAAAACGAACGCTAGTAGTTTAATGGGTGAGTGAGACAGCGTCATAAAAGGCAAGAGACATCTTAGAAGTTATCATTAGTTTATCGATAGAGGAGTGGTTCTCTTAACAGGTGGCTCTTTTGCTCGTTTGTCTGCAATAAGTAAAAAAAAACAGAAGGTCTTACTGTCTTTGCAGCTTCCTGGCTTGTGGCAATGTCGCAGGGTCCTCTTTGCAGCAGTACTCCCGAGCGCCCTTTATATAGTTCCTTATGTAAGCACTCCAGTCCAAAGCCTAAGGATATAAATACAAAATTAAAGGAAACTCATTGTTCTGCCGTTCTGCTGGGGATGAAATTATGATGAGCCGTCCGTTTGACGGATTCCGGTCACGGCGACCGTTCATAAAGGTGGCTAGCCACTTGACCAAAACGATAATCCCATTCAATAATAGAAAGTTAAGACACATAACCAACCGCCAAGGGGTACTGTAAATGCAAACTGGTAACTTCCAATTTGGCTTTCTTTGAGAAAACCTTCACATAAATACCTCGACAACTTTTAATAGAACCCTGAATCAACAGCGATTAGGGTTTTGCTTCCCGGGACGTTTCGTGTCTCCGAGATTTGCCAGATTTAATAGTCTCGTGACCCGGTTCTCTTAGGTCGAGACTCGACACCTGTTCCCCGCTTGCATGGTTACTTAGGGTAGGGCTTTGAGCAAGCTCATCTGGGTAAATACCATTCACTCATCAGATATTCTACCGCAACACACCAGTACTTAGAATTGTGAGACATAATATCTTAGTTCCCAAAACTGGTGGCGCATTGACTATGTATGTTTGAATGTAAGGGATAGTAAATACGACTCGCATTTGCCAGTCAGCCTACCTATTATAAATATAAGCTTAAATCCTCACCTCCATATTCGTGTAAAATATTTCATTATCGACTTTAGAAACTTGTTTACACAGTGCTCTATAGTTATCGTTGTCAAAGAACCATTCCTTTGTCGTGTAGTATTGCAGGACTTCTAGACCGTAACTGACGCGTTTCTGTATTTTAATCATGCTGGAAAAGAAAATCAAAATGATGTATTCAATATTGGAGCATTACACTTGCTTATTGATAATCAGACCAGAAATTTCCACCGATTCGGAAAAGAAACACCCAGCCCTGCGAAGAACTCAAAGGAAAAATAACATGAACAGATAATACATAAAGCCCGAGATCGCTCAATGGTTAGAACTCGTGAATATTAACCGACGATCAAACCTGGTTTCATGTGTGCTATATTTATTTATTGGAAAACTGTAGATATTACAGTACATATATTAAAAACTTGGGAATTTAAAACAATTTAATGTAACATCTATCTGATATTAGTATCAAATACATATATGCCCAATATTGACAACATAACTTACTGTCTATTTGCTTGACAAATAATAATGTCATCGAGACCGATTTCGGCCACGGCGGCCAATCTCAAGAGAGATTAGCCAACTACGCAGGAGATATTATAGTGCACAAGTGTGTGCGCAAACACAGGTGCACTCTCTATTCCCTAACTCTCATAATCCGATGGGACGGCAATCCGAGACGACCGGAAAGAGTTCAGGCGCAGGACCAAAGGCTTTATGTGCGTTTTGAGGCAAGGGAATGTACACACTTCAACCTTCCAGACCCCGGGATGCTACTGAGAATTTTCTGACAGAAAAATCCAATAACTTTTTATTGGCCCAACCTGGGAATTGAACCCAGGACTTCGAGTCTGCGGTCTTATATCAAGCCACTAGACCAACGAGCTTGCTTGACAAATATTCGTTGTAATAAATAATGTGAAGTAAAGTGTGTTTTATAATTCATCTCGTGCACACACACATACACTGTAAAAACACTGTAGTTACTTAGTTAAGAAAAATAAATGGCAGTAAAGTAAAAAAGTACGAGTCTCTAAATGACCCACTGCTGGGCTAAGGCTGCCTCTCCTTTTGAGGTTTGGAGCATATTCCCACTCTACTCAAATGGATACAAATTTTCATCCTGCACATGTTGTATAGTTTCTGCAGATCACCATAGGGCCCGAAACCACCATTATCAATCTTAATTTACATAACTATATATTTAGCAGTATACTTACAACGTCTTCTTTCCCATTAAAAACATGATCAAATCCACAAAATAAGCTGGTAATAGGTGGGTGAAGAAGGCAGCGATCTGGTGCTGGACCTTCGAGCTCTTTGGTGAACCCCCCGGGTACCAGAGGCACACGGAGAAAGGGAACTCTTGAACGTGAATGCGACCTTGAACAGAATATCAGCATTCATTAATAACAAATGATACACAATTATATATTTTTTGACAAAATTGTTATATTACTAATTTTTTTTGTCTGCATCGCTGGTCTAGTGGCTAGGTATAAAAGCTACTGAGAATCTTCAACAGAAAATCCTTTTAAGATAGCTACCAGGCCACGAGACCATTAATGACCATCGTGATTTTTGAAACAGTATTATTTTATGAAAGAGAAATATATAAATATTATGAACAAACAAAATATATACATTAATATACGAGTAGGTACATACTAATAATATAATATCCTGGGACATTATTCACACACGGCCATCTGATCCCAAACTAAGCAGAGCTCGTACTATGCAAACCAGACAACTGATATACTACATATACTACTCTTCTTTTGTAAATACATACTTATATAGATAATTACACCCAGACTTAGGACAAACAGACATGTTCATGCACACAAATGTCTGTCCTGGGTGGGAATCGAACCCACCTCAAAGAACTTAACATTAATAATCAGGTATTGCAAAATTTTCTCTAATACTTTGCCAATTGTTTTTGGAGAAAAACCTGCAATATTCTTACATCTGCAATAATATGAATTGTTATATTTACCCATATCAAGTGCTTCGCCCCAAGTGATGGGGTTGTTACCGGATTGTGTTATGTTACAAATTCGAATCTCTTTCGGCCTGAAAATTAAATATATATTATATTAGGTTGGACTTTGCTCAAGCTCATTCGGGTAGGTACCCGTTCGTCACATATTCTACCATCAACCAATAATTAGTACAGTTATGTTCTGGTTTGAAGTGTAACTACAGGCACTTGATGGCACAATGACAATGTAAGGAATGGTGGCCCGATTGCCCGTGCCAATCTGTTTTAAATTAAAAAAAAAATACACCAAAATGAATTGTATACTTACTTCTCCACAGCAGTTAAGTATGAGAGCAATATACAGGCATTCACCGCCATGTCGACCGGGATCACGTCCGCTAAGTAGGAGTCGTTACAATGCATCGTGCGGATCACTCCTGACGGAAAACATATCATAATTACAAAACCAACTATTTCAAACACACACACACACACGCGAATATGTTTAACAGTGCAGGATATATTATAGTGCACAAGTGTGTGCAAACATGCACACTCTATTCCCTAACTCTCATAATCCGATGGGACGGCAATCCGACACGACCGGAAAGAGTTCAGGCGCAGGACCAACGGCTTTACGTGCTCTCCGAGGCACGGGAGTGTAACCATTATTAACATATCGACTCCGGGCTGCTACTGACACTTATCGACAGAATTTTTTTTGTAGATTTTTTGTATTATTACAAAAAATAAAAAAATAAAATGACATAACTATCAGCCATTGGTAAAAAACAAAATTCTCGAATGACATTAAAATACGGCCGAAATACTACCGACCATAGACTCCTATCATCGTAAATCAAGTTCTCACCTTTTCCAGCGCCAATTAAGAGTCCCGTCGGCCCGTTCATATTGTCCACCCAACCTGGCAACGGTTCCTTGTAAGCTGCGGTTACTAAAAACGAAAATCAGAACGAACTTTAAAATGTCCTCAAACGACAATTGTTAATCATAATCGAAGACTAGTTCATAAGCTATTACAAGTAACAGCCTATGAATGTCCCACTGCTGGGCTAAGGGTTGGTGGAATACACATTTCGCGGAAGATCAGAAATTAGGACACATGCAGGTTTCCTCAAGTTTTCCTTCACCGTCAATGTGATCAGGTCGAATGACATGTGTCAATTTTATTTATTATATTTTCTAAGATGACGGATGACTAAATCGGCGTTATAACAAACACAAGAAACATACGGCCAAGTTACCACCCAGTAATCGCATATTCGCCAATAACTTGCTTAATAAACTTGGTATTTTTGTGTTCCGGTTTGAAGAGTGAGTGAGCTGAACTACAAGAATAAGAGATATCTTCGTTTTAAAGCATTGGCGATGTAAGCAATGGTTAATATTCTCACAATGACAGTTAATGGTAATGAGCATTTCCCAGCAGGTGGCCTTATAGCCTGTCTACTTACCTATATTATAAAAAAAAACATTTAAATGTGGATAAAATATTCTTGTAAATTCTTACCAATAGAGGGTCTTGCGATAACGATCGGATATTTCCCAACATGCTGCGAGACCAGATCTTCAGTCAACGACTTGGTGTAGGCGTACGTGTTCGGTTGAGGGTCTATGAGTCTGGAATGAAGGTCATTTTAAATTACAGAGGCTAGATCACCTGCATCTTAACTGAAGATTGCGGTATCACACCGTTTTAATCACTGAATTTTCATTTGCTTAATTTGTGTTTATGATTCATCTCGTGCTCGGCCGTGACGGAAAACATCGTGAGGAAACCTGCATTGGATGAAAATCTGTCACGTGTGTTCCACTTATCCTCATGGACCGCCATGCAAACAGACAGGAGGCCTAACTGTAGGACAAAGTTTGCTTTACATAGTGGAACAGCTCATCAAAGCCAAGGCGCTGGTCATACTTCCATCCATTTTAAGAAGGAAGTCTGGAGATCACCACACTAGTCCACGCGTTTTTAGATAAATAATGTTTTCTTATAAGTTGAATCATTGACCTTAAGTATATTTTTTTATGTATATATATTAATGGGTTTTTGTCAATAAATGGATAAATAAATGATAATAATATCATAAAACTCACTTCGGTTGAAGGTAGCTTAGAAGATCATCGTCCATCCACTTGACGCATTCAATGACGTCCTGTGGTCTGTGCTTGGATGGGTACAGGCGTTCTTCCAGGGTGTGGACTTCGCAACGGCAGTAGGAAGTCGATACGTGGACGAAGACCTTAAAATTGAAAGAGTATATTTTATATAGTGATATGTATGTAAGCAACATCCCATTTCTCCCCCTTAAAAGGAGAGTGTAATCTATGATGTTCATTATGCTGGCGAAGTTTTAAGTAACGTAAGTACTTTAATATACATAAGTAATTCAGTTGAATATTGTTGGATTACAAATAAAGATACATAAACAATAACTGTTTACAGAGCATAATATAAAAATTGCTTGGATTATGTAAATCCGAGGTTTCTTTATCTCTATTTCCTTTATTTTTGGAATTGGAACATGGAATACATACGAACATGAACAAAAAATTAAAATAATTGAACAATCATGAGCAAACTATGTTCAATTTGCATATGTAGGCAAAATGTTAATCGCTTCAAATATTTCATTTGAATAATCAATTCTATTTTAAATACTAGTTTTCACCCGCATTAGGAAGGTTGTTAGGTATTCTTTTTTCTGTACCCATGAAAACAAACAAAACAATACAAAATTTCATGACAATTAGTTAATATATAATAATAAGTAGTGAAAGCATAAAAACATCACTCTCGCATAAATAATATTAGTAAGAATTTTTTTGTTGAGATTTTACTATATATCTATACTAATATTATGAAGAGGTAAAGTTTGTGAGGTTGGAGGGGGTAATCTCTGGATCTACTGAACCGATCTTGAAAATACTTTTTGTGGTAGTCGGATGTCGTGGCCAATACGACTTGACAGTCAGGAAATAAATCATAGCTCAGTACTAACCGAACCGCAATCATAATTTCATCACAAATAAAAATGTTTACTGCCCAACGAAGTGGGCACGGGTCAGCTAGTTATTTATATAAAGGTATTACTATATCTTACCTCCAATTTTTTCATACCATCAGCTAATTTGAGGACTTTTAATGTTCCAACTGTATTCAAATTCACTGCATCACGTATGAACATGTCAAATCTGAAAAAATATAACCAATTACATATAAACTGTTGCTGAAAGCCGATTACAATAATTTTTACATTCAAGCGGGACATGCAACTTTAAATCATCATTATACAACTTCCAATTCAGAATTAATTTTATGGGACAGTTGTTACGACATATTTGCAAAATTTAATGATGATTGGTTTATTAGAATCTCATACAGGAAACTGTAATCTTAATTATTCCTACAAGCAGATAATGTAGATTTCATTTATATACTTATTTACATTTAATATTCAATCGCATCTTTCGGTTTTGAATTCGACTTTTAGACATTCATTGTTACTGCACTTAAGGCACTATAGTGGCAAGTTGTACAGGATACAGTTGGTATACAGCCTGGTTGAAGATAAGTTTAATGACATACCCACTAAAGTAACTTGACTTATTGCAGTCATTTAAATGTTTCTAATTTCTCAATTAGTAAACATCCTACTGTCTAACATTAAGGATCATTCCTTTAGACAGTGTTGGTTTTTAATTGTAAAGATATCATTTTATGAGATAAGGTCTAGTATCCTAATTAAATGTGGACTAGTATCACACAATCTGAATTGATAAAAACTTGGCGATATTAAATGGTTTTAGACTTGAGCCAACAAATCGCCTTGAGCGATTTCTATATCGTGACGCCGGCCATGATTCGTCACAGAAAGTGCTTATTTGATCTTGAAAGCATCTCCAGTTTAGTTTCGCAGACATCCTAAGCACAATATACAAGGGTTCGTGGCCAGACTATTAAGGAGTGGTAAAGAAATAAGTAATATTGATATTCTTTATCTGTAGTATTATGCTTTATTATTTTTCTCTATTACGACTAACGTGCCTTTAAAATTATACATTTGCATTATTTTAATTTATTTACACAACAGGGGTACATTAATAATTTTTAGTTTTTTTATTTTGGATTTTGAAATTGACAGCTTGACAATGTTGACAATAATGAGGACGAAAATTATTGATAATCTAAAAGTCGTTTAGAAATCGTTTTGATATATAATATCAAACTGCTTTTAATAATTTTTTCCTATTTTTTTTTAGTCAGTAATATCGTGTTTTTTTCTTCTTTGTTTTTTTGTATAGTTCAGTTTTCTCTAATATTTATAATTATGAATCTTTTGAAACTTTGTTTTTATTAGCTGACGGATATGCATTATTATGACGGATTTATTTCTTTGTGGGGTTTTTTTGTATTTACTTTTTATATAATTGTACAGTACGTCGAAATAAATTCCTATAGAGTAAAATATTTTATTTAACAAGCTTACCGTACACAAGCTGCGCAGTGAAACAAAACCTCAGTTTCTTTTTGCAATATATCCCAGTCTTGTATAGTAAGACCTAGATCTTCAAGCAGGATATCTCCCTGGATTACTGTTATTTTATTGAAGACTTTCGGAGATTTGTCTTGAAGATAGTCAAAAACCTGAAATCATAAAATGTATTTTTATATAAAAATTGTTTTTTACTACTCGCCGCTAGGTGACACTAGCAGCCGTGATTGTGTTACTTTTTTTAACTGTATTTAAGAATAACATGACACTTAAAAAAAATTAAAACGAATGATATATTTAATAAAAGTGCTACTTTTGCATAGTGCTACGTTAGCTTTGGCTCTCTTTAAAATATTTTAGAAATAAACTTAATAATAGATGGCGTTGATATATTTACCCGGCAATTTATGAAATCGTCAAGCCGTTCTTTGGTATTTTGTCCTCGTTTCGGCCTCATTAGTAAATAAATCCTTTTTAAATCTGGACAGCATCTTAAAAGTTTTTCTATCAGAACTTTTCCCATAAAACCCGTAGCTCCTGTTATGAAGATTGTTTTCCCTGCGTAGAATTCTGATACGCCTATTGATGGCGCCATTTTGTGATTTGTATCTGAAACAAAATAATAAATTCGTCAAAAAATCAATTTAATAATCAAAAAAATCTAATATATAATAAATATATTGTAAAATAAAATTGGTAAACAACGAATTAATTGTCAATTTTTTATTGTTATCTGTGTCGATGGCCTATAGATGGCACTTGAAAATATTTTTTTATTTTGTAAACATCGTCTAAAAACAAAAAAAAACATGATATTAGTATTTTATTTTTTTGATAATTATGATATCAAAAAAATAAAATACTGATAAAATCATTCAACAACATACACCGAAGGTCAATTTTACTACGTTTATAGGTTATATATCCGAGAAATTTGTTAATAGACCTTGGCATTTTTCTGAATACTTTTACAATCATGTTGCTCAAAAATATAAGCGAACATGGTGGTCATTAATTATAATATACACTTATAACTTAGTATTTACTGTCTTGTATTTGTTAATGGTAGGTGTTTTATTTTTAATAATTTAGAAATGAACTCAAGTAAATTGACCACCTGTTGACTTTAACAATAAATGAACCTCTCCCTACGTTGGCTTTAGGATGCTATAATGTGACTGTAATTACTCAACTAGTCCTTCAACCAGCAATACAGATATAAAGCTTGGCGGTAGAATAATTAATGAGCTTATGTTATTCAATCAAACTAAATTTTTACGCCTATAGATATTGGAGCTGTAGGGATAATTACCATTCCTTACACCAACGTTAGGAACTAAAATGTTATGTCCCTTGTGGCTATAGTTTAACTGGCTCACTCAAACTTCAAATCAGAACACAGTATTGCTGATTGGCAGTAGAATATATGAGGACTGGGTGGTACCTACCTAGAGACCTACCATGTATTATCAATCGTGCCAGTATATATCGTTAATCGTGGTAATAAAAAAGTGTAGGGTTGCATAAAAAACTCTAGAGAAACTCTTTATAATTTGGTCGTATTATAGTTTTAGTGACGTAGAAGTTAATTTGTTAAATTGTCAAATGAAATTGTCAGTCGAAATATTCATTTCTGTAATGTTACTTATTATAAATTAATATACATTCGAATATTAAGCCAAAACTTTAAAACATACACAAAAGCTTTGTGAAATATGAGATCTTTCTTAGTCTTTTAAGTGTCTAGACAAAAATCTGTGAAATAAAAAAAAATGAAAATAATATATCGTAATTAATACTTCATTGAGATTAGAATATACGATACGATAAGTTATGAGTTATCTCTCAATTAATAAAGACAAATGATTTTGATAAATATATTTAATAGTTAATTTTACATAGTTTATCATCATACCCGATGCAGAACTGAGTTATAAAAAATAATAAGGTTTGGCGACCGATTTCGGCCATGGCGGCCAATACAAAGAGAGATTAGCCAACTACGCAGGAGATATTATAGTGCACAAGTGTGTGCTCAAAACACGGGTGCACTCTCTATTCCCTAGCTCTCATAATCCGATGGGACGGCAATTCGACACGACCGGAAAGAGTTCAGGCGCAGGACCAACGGCTTTACGTGCTTTCCGAGGCACGGCAGTGTACACTTCTAACTTCCAGATTCCGGGCAGCTATTGAGAATTTTTTGACAGAAAAACCCAATAACATTTGCCCGATCCGGGAATTGAACCCAGGACCTCCTGCTCTGCGGCCTTTCATCAAGCCACTAGATCAACGAGGCAGTCACTTAGTTAATATATTCAAGAAACATATATGTATTTTTACATATTTATATATAATGTAAAAATCACAGAAGCCTATCCGTCTAATTTAAGATATAAATAGTAGATATGGATTGTAATATTCACCGTTATGCCATGCTTTAACTCAAGTCGTAATATCGGTATTAAAAATTAAATAATACATATTATATTTATATATCAGCTCGCTATGCACACACACACACACACACTGTCTTCACTTCGCACCAATACCAATATATATATATATACATATATATATATTCTATTATCCCGCGCTCCGCGATGTGTCATCCGAGATGACAGATGGATAAATACACAGATAATATATATTAATATTATAAAATACTAATTAATACATTATTGTAGATGTGTGTACAATACATGGATGATGATAATGATGTCCTCCTGACCAATTTATAGATATTAGATATGGATAAAAAATCGCCGATTTCTCGTTTAATGCTCTTTATATTAGTGAAAACCGTATCAAAATCCATTGCATGATTTAAAATAAGTTACCGGAGGTACAGAGGAATTCAGTGACTTTGTTTTATACTATTTATAGATATATTGCCCAAACTGTATATTTTTATGATTGTGTTTACATACTTATTTATTGTTTTTTTTTTCAAATGTAAATAACATCAATAACCGTAAATTTCGTTGTTTCACATTTACAGGGAGTCTCATGCGCCCGTGACGATCTTATTTACTTATCATATCAAATCAATATTGCCTTAAAGACAGTATTATATATTTTACGCCAACATTGTTAGCTAACCTTACGCGTTTTATAAATGCTTAATTAAATTTCCACTCAATAAAATGATTCAAAGTACATAAAATATATATTATATATGTTTATATGATGTTTTGGTTTATGCAATGCGATGCGCAACTTGCTATAATGATATGTTAGCTCTCCAATTTTATCGCTTTATTAAATAGAATTATATAGCTAAGTACATTGCTACTATAATGTATTAATTATACTGTACAATAGTACCTTTTAATTAATAAAGTGTTTATAATTCTTATAAACTTTTAATTACTTTAAAAAAAAACACGGATTTATTTCTTAGATTAGATTGTATCTGTATCTACATTGATGTTATTTTTTTGCAGTTCATTCATTTACAATGTGGGTTTTTTGTATGAAACTAAAAACAATTGTTTATTAATTTTATTTTATTTATTTAAGGAGAACAAATAGGCCATTTAGGTGTTAAGTTCAGCTTCGACTGTAGACAATGCGTTGCAAGGAGTACAAATCACTCCTAGCCCTAATGTCAAAAGGTTTACGGTGCTTAGCGATGTCAAAGTGACAGGTAACGAACCTGATCCCTTGGGCTATTGTCCTCCCCTTTTGACTAAGCACTGGTCTACTGCGGTAACTACCCAAACGGAGTATATTATAAAAAGTTGAAGACGGTTTATAATTTACAAATTAGTGTAGCAAAAAAAGGCATTACACGACTCGGCAGTCATTTTCGTTCAACACCACTGCAACAGATAATAAACGTAAAAATAATAAAAGTTTTTTTTTTATCCATGTCGTCATTTTACATACTTTGAATATATTATACATTTATCTTATCGTGTCATGAATAAACAAACGTTCAACTTACATTTTACATCATGGCGGCTCACATTAAATTTTAATTATATGTCATAGTAGTCTATGAGTACTGTTAAACGAGAATTGTTTGTTTGAAATGCCTAATAGGGGCGTAACTACCGCGTTATCAAAGATACGTGGCCCCCTAGCTACAAGGGCCCGAACTCGAACTCTAAGATCGTACGTTAAATTTCCCGAGGAAAAGTTAAAATCTTATACAAATTTGAATTGAAAACTCACGTGAAAAAAAACGGTCATCGCCGCAGTTAAGATGAAGGGCCCCCCACCAAATTTTGATAAAGGGCCCATCAAGGGCAAGATACCCTACTGATGCCTAACTAAAAAACTACTAAACCAATGTACGGTGAACTTATACTAGATAATGATACGGAGACGATTTTAGTGTGTCTTAATATTTCAATTGCATAAACACGAAAGAGACGACAGATGAAATTTCAAAGTTCCTAAGAAATATTGGGTGTAAAAAATTAGTTACCAACCTTATCCAGTAGAATATAGTTTTGCGGGATATTCTTCAAAACAATATCATACTTGGGGATTTTAGAATTTTCTATAGAATATTCGATGAACTTTCGACGCCTCGAACATATACATGGTCCGAGCATGCGACCAATCGTGTGGTACTGTAACTCTAAGATAATTTTGAAATACAGTTATCGACAGCAATTTCTACTTAAAATTCTTAAGGTGGCTTTCTACGGTGCGTGATTCGGCGGATCATTACACACTACCGATGACCACGGACAACAGACGAACGGGGATCAATTCTACTAACAAATTGTCACTATTTTTTAATTTAATTATCGACTATTGGCATAAAAGTTAACAATTAATTTTGGTTTTGACGTAACGGTATATGCATAATATCGGTACGGTTCCGATCCGAATAAATATAGAATAATCAAAGTTGTAATTGAATCGGGAACGTATTGTAATCGTTAAAGATTTATATAATTGCTCAATCAAATCCTCGTTTCCGGATATATATAATTGTTATATGTTAATGTAAAATGCTTGTTAAACGTGCGCAAATTGCGATTATTTAAGTTACGCTGATAACAAACAGACGCTGAATATATTATCCTCTTGGATAAAATATATTATGTATGTGAAGCGCGTTTCATGAGACTATCGCCCTTGGAGGAAATATATTATCATAGCTACACAGATATCGGACGATATTTAAATATTTTTTTAATACACTTGAGTTCTGGTATTTGCAGACATGTGTTTGCCTTTACATGGTCCTTAATTATTCTGCAAATATCCTATTTATATTACATATATCTAAAATATACACAACACTGTCATCTTTGTCGTGAAACCATAAAGTATAATTATATAGAGGTTTTAGATCAATTGTATTAGTAAAATCTTCGTGAAAAACAAAACAAATAAACGAATTCATTTTGAATATTGTTATTAAACTCGTTTATATAACTACTAATAATATATATGAGAACAAAAAAAAAACTTCCGCGCAAATACTATCGGTATAAATGAATCATAATTTCTTCCAGTTATGTTCCATGCTGTGGAATATTGCTGGCCCATGCTGGTTGTTTTTTATAGAATAGGTAGGCGGACGAGCATATGGGCCACCTGATGGTAAATGGTCACTAACCTCCATAGACATTGGCATTGTAAGAAATGTTAACCACCGCTTACACCGCCAATGCGCCACCAACCTTGTGAACTAAGATGTTATTACACTGGCTCACTCACCGTTCAAACCGGAACACAACAATACCAAGTACTGATGTTTTGCGGTAGAATATCTGATGAGTGGGTGGTACCTACCCAGGCGAGCTTGCACAAAGCCCTACCACCAGTTTCATCGGAATATTTTTCATTCGCAAATTAAATCAATAAATCTGGTTTCAATTTGATGTCAGAATTTTTTTTTACAAAAGAAGGTTAGTTATTAACGAAAGTATATAAACCACTGAACAGTTTTGCAGCAATGATGGGCAAAGTCTCTTCACCTTCCTGCATGGAATGCAACGTGGTTGAGGATGTGATTTACATAATGGCTGAGTGTGTCCGGAACGAAGCTGAACGCCTGGATTTTTTTATATATAATAACGATGTAAATTCCCTAAATACAGGGGTCTGGAACAGCATTCTTGCCTTTCCGGAGTCCGAAAAAGCAAGAATGCTGTATAAACTTGTAATAATAGGCTTACACCGCAGAAACTAGATTATAATTATAGATAGTCACAGGAGTGACATGATCACTATATGACCAAACTCCTTAAAAAATAAAATAAAAAAAGCGAAAGTATATAAAGCTATAAGTTATAACTATTTTCGTGTAAATAAATATGAAGCGTCAATAGTGCAATAGTTTAGTCACCTAGTGATGTAAAAATCGCAGGTTCGATTCACCCCTTGGGATATCGTCGTCCCCGCCAAGAAATTCCTTAAAAAATGTCGAGCATTGCTAGTATTCTTTTTAAATATATATAATATACAAGCACGTAATATTCTCTTCAGTTTTAAGTTGGGTAAATCAGTATCACACAACATTAAACTGCTATTTTCCCACAGTTTTCATAACAATAGAACCGATTTCTTTATAATTCTTAAATACTATGACAAAAGAAGTCGTGTAACTATATTTAAATATAGAACACGATAAAAAAAATCAATGTCAACGTCCTTAGCAAAGTTGACAACTTTTGTGATGTCAGTATGTCGGTGACAAAAAACAGATTGAATAAAAGTTGATAAAAAACAATAATTTATCTATAAATTAATAACTGAGTGACCGACTGCATCAACGCACAGTCCAAATTGCTGGGGCTGGGCAACGTGGAAATTTGCATACACCTGGTACACAGTAGGTTAGCACTAAAGAGGATTTTTGAAATTTTAACAATGGGGGCTGAAAATTCTTTATTTTTGAAGAAAGAGATGAGATTTTTTAATTTCTAATTATTAATTAGAACGCGAAGCCGCGGGTAAAGCGCTATATATATGTATATAAACGAATAGTCTGACTGACAGACTCATGACGAGATCTCCGAAACTCCGAGATGACGAGATCCGATTGACTTGAAATTTGGCATAGTTACTCTTTTCGCGACGTACACGATCATTAAGAATAGATTTAACGTTATCTTACCCAAAATAAATTTTCCATTTTCGGTATTTGAAACATAAGTTTTCAATTCAATAAACAATTTAAAGGTTATTTGTATGGATTTCACCCGAACAAAGTCTGAACGGGCAGCTAGTATAAAAAATATATTTTGAAATAAATCAGCCTTTAAAATTTTTAACGGATGCTTAAAATTAAAAAAAAAACTTGGAGCTATATTCAACCCAACGCAAAATAATCACGATAATCGATTAACCAAAAGTTCGAATGTAAAAAGAATAATAAATCTTAAAAAAAAACTTCTGGCAACACTGATAATTGACACTTATTATAATAATAATAATAATATCCTGGGACATTATTCACACACTGCCATCCGATCTTAAACTAAGCAGAGCTTGAACCATGGAAACCAGACAACTGATATTCTACATATACTACTTTTCTTTTGTAAATACATACTTATATAGATAATTACACCCAGATTCGGGACAAACAGACATGTTCATGCTCAACGTTTTTTATCAATTATTTTAAACTTTTTAATCTTAAATGTAGAGAAGTCCAGAGAATTATTTGAACAGTGATTTATCTAAAATCTCGGTAGCATTCTCGTCATCACTACCTCATGATTTATTTAAATAGATTTTTAGATATTTAATTTGCGTATAAATATTCAAGTCTTTTGTCCTATACAAACATTATAATTTATTATGTAAATGAAATACAATGTACATATTTGTCCGTTGTATTTACATAAATATATTTCAAAAAAGTAATGATTTAAATTTTAATTGGATAAAAAAAAACATCAGAATAAAAGTATTGTTGTGTTCCGGTTTGAAGGGTAAGTGATCAGTGTAACTACAGGCACAAGGGACATAACATCTTAGTTCCCAAGGATAGTGGCGCATCGGCGATGTAAAAAAAAACTGGTAGAAATCCTACCTAATATTAATGCGAAAATGACTTTGTGTAATATACGGTGCTCAACACCTCCCCCCCCCTTAACGGGGAATTAATATTATGACGTTAAATGAGTTAATAAAATACGTTTTACCTTCCGTGTTAATAGAGGAAGTACATCATTACACTTTTAACAGCTTTGATCGAAACCTTTCAATGTCTACGTCATTTGACATTTGACATTTCCCCCTTTTTATGTCACTTGGCATTTACTAACTTTCACTAAAGTAATTATTACGTTTTGATATTAAAATGTCTTTGATCTGACTGGGTACTCGGTTGAAAGTTCATACACCCCTTCTGAGGCAGTGTATTGTACAATTATTACATATTAATATTCATGTGTCTAATTTCGCTGATTTTGATGATTATTAATTCTACTAATGTGTATACCACCAACCCGCTAGGATCAGCGTGGTGGAATAACCTTCAAACCTTCTCCAAAAAAGGAAGCCTTAGCTCAGCAGTGGGACATTCACAGGCTGTTACTTTATTAAAAATCCGCAGACCATTTTAAATTTACCCATAACTCAATTTATTGTTATTTTTTTTATTTAATAAGTAAGGCCCATTATACTGTATAGGATTATATAAATGGTAGAAGAGCTTGGAGTTGGTAACCGTTGATATTCATACAGGATATATAAATATAATTGTATATGATTATTACATATATTTTTGTTAAAAAAGAGTAACTACTGAGAATAACAATATTTTTTTCTTCTTCTTCGTCGTGACACCTTTGTCAGAGCGCTCGTGGCCGCCATGTAGTATTACGAATTGTTCGGCGCAGAAGTTATTCCTTGAGTCTTCGCAATATGTCCCTATTAGTGGTTAACCTGGTGCACTCATGCAAAGGACCATCAACAGTTGTTTTTATTTGGTCGGTCCATTGCATGGACGTCTTTCCACGTGGTCTGGTGCCATCCTTGCCTTGAATGACAAGGTATTCTAACTCTACGCTCTAATAACGATATTCACTTATTCTTTGTTTACATATGTAACTAAGAAATACATCCAGTAACCTTGAAAAGTACATACATCACATCACATATATATATGTTGGTGATATATATTTGTTGAACACGTGAGATGAAAATAAAAGGTTGAAATAATGGCTATTAAAGGTTTTTTCCGATAAATGAACACGTCATACTTCATTAATAATGAAATTGTTCAATAGAACCGATTAATGGACGTCCATCATAAGATAATATATATTTGTAATGTCAAGATAAATAAAACTCCAAAACCGATAACTTATACTGAGAACCGGAAAAGGGTTTCGTATATAATATTAATACGTAAGTACCTGCGCTTCGCAATTTTACCCGCCTTAAATTTAAACTATTCTGGTGACATTAATTTCTTGTTCTATTTCTTATAATAAAAGAATAATTGATGATTTATACAATAACGGCCTTATAAACGTTGCTTAGCGACTCGCAAGTTACATTGACTCGCTATTTCTGACATTATTGACTAGACATTCGAAAGAAGAAGATAGCATGATTTAACTTATCACCCGCTAAACAAAGTTTATAAGGAAGGGCGTTAGTGCTAGAATGAGTAAAAATAATTTAATATATACAAGCGGACATGCAAACTAGCCTTCTGATGATACGTCGTCATTCACCCATTTCCATAGGAACTGTTGAAAACTGTGTTACGCTGTTTTGTTGCGTGTATTCTTTAAATTCTATAACTGTAATAGTCAATTTCGCGTATCACTTTTTGACATTTCACGATCGTGTTTTGCAGTGTCCATGAAGTCCATTCAACTTTAATATCAATGAACTAACGTCACTAATGACGTCATACTTTTAATAATCATTCTGTTGAACCGTCCGCCATTTGCTATTGGAAATACCACGTTCAGTTCGCTAATGCTCCGAATGACGTATTAAACTTCCGTCGTTAAAGGAAGTGGTGACCAGCGTCGTTTTTACAGACACGAGCGCATCTGGTAAGATTTAAAAAAATATATAAGAGAAATGGCACCCGTCTTACTGTTATGTAGGACTACCTCGTTGATCTAGTGGCTAATAAAGGTTGCAGGGCCAATAAAAAGTTATTGGACTTTTTCGTAGCATCCGGAGGCTACGAAAGGAAATTGAAAGTGTGTACACCACTAACCATGCGATGCTTGGGGATTCTCTGGCAGATAGAATCCGAAATGAGGACATTCGCCAGAGAACTAAAGTCACCGACATCGCGCGTAGAATTAGCACGCTGAAGTGGAAGTGGGCTGGTCATGTCTATCGCATCGATGGCTGATGGAGGCGACAAGTGTTAGAGTGGAGACCACGCTTAGGCAAACGTAGTGTAGGACGCCCTGCGGCTAGGTGGACCGACGATTTGAAAAAGGTGGCAGGTACGGGATGGATGCGGGCTGCCCCAGATCGGGATGGTTGGCGTTCTATGGGGGAAGCTTTCGTCCAGCAGTGGACGGCGATAAGCTGATATTAGTACACCACTGTCCCTTGTAAAGCACGTAAAACCGTTGATCCTGCCTCTTTCCGGTCGTGTTGGATTGCCGTCTTATAGGATTATGAGAGTGGGGGCGTAGAAAGTGCGTCTGGGTTTGCGCACATACTTGTGCACTAATTATGTGTAAAATCTGTCAGGACACGATTAGTTAAACCAAGCCCCGGTACCTCGTAAATAAAAAAAACTAGCTTTCTTCTTATATCTTTTTCCGATATAAGTTTCTCAATAGAATCCGCATTCCATTGTTACACATTTTAATAAAAATGCGGTAAAATTATGATTCAAAATCCTACGCATTTTATTATGCCTAAAGAGTATTGTACATATTAACGCAACTCGCGGCTTCGCAAGCGTGGAATTCAGTATGACGAAAATCTTTTATAATCTTTATATATATTATATATATGTAAAATATTTTAATTAAAAGATAGTAGCAGAAGTCTAAAAAATATTTGTGTTGGTTTTAATAACTCGCAAATAACCTGTTACGAAATAACCGTATTATAACAGAGCCAGTTATTTTAATCACAGACAGAAGCTACAGTTTTATCGGATATGTAGATAATATAGATGTTAAGTTAATACACGCTTCATCGAATAATTAAAAAAAAAACTAAATTACTCATATTAATATTTAAACATACAAACGTCTCAATATGTATCTGTATATAGGTTTTTTTTTGTATATAAGATGAGATATAGTTGACTTAATGATTGGAACGAGTGAATATTAGTCGAAGGTTACAGGTTCAAACCCAGAATAGCACAGAGTATCTATACTTCTATATTAATATTATAAAAATGTAAAGTTTGTGAGGTTGTGGGGGGTTATCTCTGGATCTACTGAACCAATTTTGAAAATTCTTTTACCAATAGAAAGCCACATTATTTGTGAGTGTCATAGGCTATTTATTAACCCGAAGAATGAAAAGACTTTTTCTTAGTAGTCGGATGTCGTGGCCAACGCGACTTTTGACAGTCAGGAAATAAATCATAGCACTCAGTTCTAACCGAACCACAATCATAATTTAATCACAAGTAAAAATGTTTACCGCCCAACGAAGGGGGCACGGGTCAGTTAGTTAATATATAAAGTAACAGCCTGTGAATGTCTCTGCTGGGCTAAAGCCTCATCTCCTTTTTTGAGGAGAAGGTTTGGAGCTTATTCTACCACGCTGCTCCAATGCGGGTTGGTGGAATACACATGAGGCAAAATTTCAGTAAAATTAGACACATGCCGGTTTCCTCACGATGTTTTTCTTCACAGTCAAGCACGAGATAAATTATAAACACAAATTAAGCACATATTCACACGCACAAGCATAAAATTCAGTGGTGCTTGCCCGGGTTTGAACCAAGTTTATCGGTTATGATTCACGCGTTCTAACCACTGAGCCATGTCGTTTTAACATAATTTATCAACCACCAATTAACATAGGTATGTTAATTAAAAACCTAAAAATACTCGAATATTTAATAATGTAATATAAGTGTAATTTTATAGGTCTTTAGTTTAAGCTTTTTTTCTTCAAACTAATAGGATGTAATCGAATCATTTTATGTTAAGCAATTCCGAAGGTCATAGTTTGATGAATGGATAAAAATCAGTTGCCTCATTTATAAGCGATGTATGTGTGTCAAGACCACTGTTTATGTAACACGAGCTCTGAGAAATATTTTGCACAATTTTTTTTTTACATTTCCCTCAACGGTGCGCTGTGAACCATGCTTGGATGCCATTGTACTAAATATTCGTTGGAATAGTAATAAGCTTCCGGCACCTAAACGCATTCTGTAACAACATAGTTTCGTAAGTGATAAAGATTTTTGGGATCAGATTAAGAAGCGAAGGAAATAATTAAAAAAAAAAATAACAATCGAAATAATGTACTTCGTTGTTGATTTTATATATATTCTATCGCCAAACAGCAATACTTGGTATTGTTGTGTTCAGTTTTGAAAGATGATTAAGCGAGTAATTTAGGAAGGGACATAAACATCTTAGTTTCTAAGTTTGGTGGCGGATTGGTGATAAGGGATGGTTAATACACTTACAGCGCCAATGTCTATGGACGGGGTTGACTATCAAGGCCCAATTGGAATTGAGATTTATTATAAAAAGAACCTATTATTATTATTAACTATTAAATGTTGCTAAGTATAAAACAATATATTGAATTTATAATTTAATTTACGAGCTTAGCTTTCGTTAAATATTTATCGAGAATACTTTTAGAAATACGATCAAGATAAACATTGTATACTTTTATTACTTCTATTAATTGAATAGATTAAGCGTAAAGTGATTTTAAGTTAAATCAATATAAGCTTATGTAGCAGCTATCAGCGGCTCAAGCATATCGAGGCACGTAGGCAATGCGTCGTGATGTTCAATTGGTCAGGAAACTTAACCGATAATTTTGTGTATGTTGCAATATCTCTAAAACTACAGTATAGCTATTTTAAGAACAAAATAGTGAAGTTTTATATATTGCCGTAACAGTGATCCGCTATTTTGATGCGTTTTTAGTTAAAATGTTATAATTATTAATGTCAATATCGCATATCATTTTCTGACATTTTACATATTATTCTTATTGGTGGTAGACGCTTTGTGCAAGCTCGTCTGGGTAGGTACCACCCACTCATCAGATATACTACCGCAAAACAGCAGTACTTGGTATTGTTGTGTTCCGGTTTGAAGGGTGAGTGAGCCAGTGTAATTACAGGCACAAGGGACATAAAATCTTAGATCCCAAGGTTGGTAGCAATGTAAGCGATGGTTAACATTTCTTACAGTGCCAATGTCTAAGGGCGTTTGGTGACCATTTACCATCAGGTGGCCCATATGCGCGTCCTCCTTCCTATTCTATAAAAAAAATATCTTCCCTTTCCGGTTTAATAACAGTCTACATAAAACGCTTATATCGTAATGCATATAATTCTATATGTTAAAGCGGGAGTCGGTAAGTTTTTTTCTAACATCTTCAACAATCGTCATCATAGATTATCGCGTTAAAAACAAACTGACCGAGAACTTTAGTCCCATAATATGTAGTGATAGTTAACCAAAAACAACAAACCATGTAAAGCTTAATAAGCTTAACGGGATAACAAAAACAATTAACCCAAAATATACTTAACTGAAGCTTTCATTCCACTCACCACCTCTTCAATACCAACTTGATAATATCACCTTAATGTATTATAGTGTAATCAATATTTTTTTATTCTTTATTAATAAATAAAACATACGATATCGTCAATGGATTACAATAATATACATATGTTTGGATGGGAGGGTCATATGTTAGGCATAAAGGTAGCCGATTTCCTTCTTTGGGGCTCAAGCTTGTTTCAAACTAAATTTCATCGAAATTGGTTCAGTGGTTTAGCCTCGAAAGCATAACAGGCATTTACTTTAGCATTTATAATATATGTTATATATAATAGATTAATTATATATAATTGAGAATAGATAGTGAATAGGCGGCATTATTTAAAGCTGACCACAGACGCAATCTAAGCCGTCAGCGGTTACATATGACGCTTGGAATTTATTTGTCGCTAACTTATTCACTGTCCACTCACGTTTGCTTATTCTGTTAAAGGCGAGGATCAAACAGATCTGTATTTGCTATATATAAATCCTATTGATATTGTAAACGGAAAGTTGGTGTTTATGGATCGAATTTTGCTACTATATCATGCAAAAACTTCTGGACGGATTTGTATAAAATTTGAAATAAAGATAAAAAATAATACAATTTTCGTCTAACCGCTTCGGAATGTGGGCATAAGTTTACACGAGAAAACCAAAAATCGCGTGCGAAGACACAGGTGGAAACTAGTAAATATCATAACTGGACAGCAATACTCAAGTTCGGACTTAGAGATCCAAGGTCCCTAAGCACTTTTGAGACACGCCCCCTTCTGGAGATGTTATATTTTTGGCTGGGCTGCTATCCGGAGCTGGCATACTATTATGTTATTCTTAACCACTAAATTCAACAGTGTTTCAAGCATTTTTTTTGTAATATAAATTGAAAACAGTTCAGGAGTTTATGGTCAAGGTAGAATTATTTTACGTGGCAATATTTCGTCATCATTCAATCACGTTCAGACACACCCAACGTCAAAGTGATTCACTCTTGGAGAAGGTCAGCAGAAAAAATAAATTAAATAATTATCGATTTTTAAATTCCGTGACGATTTATTTGTCCAACGACCAAATCAAATCAAATCAAATCAACGGTATTTATTTAAGAAAGCTTTACAATAAAGCGTTCTTGAATCGTCGCGATTTTAACCATGTATAATGAATTTATTAATGACTAGTTTTTGCGCACAGCTTCGCTCGCGTTTAGAAATGTGAGCTAATGTTAGTTGTATAAAAACTAATAGCATAATAGTTAATAATAGTTCTTCCATGGAACTCAATCTTGCTTCATACGAAATTTCATCAAAATCGGTTCAGTCGGTCAACAAACAGAGTTACAGAGTTTGCTCCTTTTGAGCATAATATATAGGTTTATATAATGTCTATATATTTAACGAATCGTTTTTTACTGTTACTAGTTATTACGTAAAATACAATAATAAGTAGGTTCTTCACAAGCTTATATTTTCCTACACCAATGGTTAGACGAGAATTTTAATGGCGATGATTCTAAGTTCAAACCCGGGCAAGCACAATCTAGTTGTGTTCCATGCTTAATTTGTGTTTATAATTCATCTCGGAAAACATCGTGAGGAAATCTGCATGCGGTGAAATTAGATCCAAACCTTCCTTAGAGTTGGGGATCTGAGCTGATCAACGGGATATTTACCTCTACTATTTAATAGACATATAGTACAGTACATTGCTGAACTAAGGCCTCCTCTCCTACTTTGAGAAATAGGTTATTTCACTACGCTGCTCCAATGCGGGTTGGTGGAATACATACAAACATGGTGGAATTTCAGTGAAATTAGACACATGCAGGTTTCCTCACGATATTTTCCTTCACCGTCAAGCACGAGATGAATTATAAACACAAATTTAACACATGAAATTTCAGTAGTTACCTGGGTTTGAACCCACGATCATCGGTTAAGATTCACGCGTTCTAACCACTGGGCCATCTAGATGGAGAACTAGATAGTTTTCTAAAACAAAACAAAAATGAGTGATTCGATAAGACGCGATCATTACTTTGTCTATACAAGTGTTAGTTACCACATACCATTAATATGTACTATTGCACGACCTGCCACTCGTTCTTGATCGGGGGGGTCATGGTCTTTACTTTCTCGTCCAATCATGGAACGGCATGAAGTTATTATGAATTGTAGCTAGCGGGAAAACTACGAGAGTTACATTCGAGTGTATATAATCCCCAACCAAAATAAATATTATATTCATTTTGAACGTTTTCTTGAAATATGTATATATATTGGTTTATTTAATTAGTAGCAGACTGACACGTGCGCCATCAACGCTCAAGAAATATTAATCAATCTCATCGCCAATGCGCCAACCTTGGAAGAAAGATGTTATATCCCTTGTGCCTGTAGTTACACTGGATCACTCACCCTTCAAACCGTAACACAACAATACTGAGCATCGCTGACGACATATTACGAGTGGATGGTACCTACAGATGGGCTACACAAAGCCCTACCGGCAATGTTATTCATAATTAGAAAAACTACAGCAGCACACAAAAGTTGTTATATATGTGTGTGTTTGTGTGTAGGGTATATACCAATGGGCATATACATGGCGGTTAACGATATAGAAGCTAACGTACATGACTCATTTGTCATTTCCATTAAAAAAAAATGATATAACATTTTATTTAAAAAAAATGCTTCGTCGTATTGCAAGTATGTAATTAATTTGTATTTAGTTTTACGCAATAATACATTAAACGCACACATTTTTTTCCATTATTTCATAAATATTATAATCACAATTTAATTATAATTATTATGGAATACCTGGAAAGTTAATTGCTATCTTTATGTAATTATATAATTAATTAACTTACTATAAATATTCTAACAAGTCTCTTAGTTACGTTATTTAAATATTAATTATTTTTTTTGTTTAACTGTTATCATTATAACATTTTATGATGATTTAAGGTATTAGCAAGGAGGTATTACAGTGCACAAGTGTGTGCAAACACAATTCTCATACTCCGATGGAGCAGCAATATGATACAATCCTTCAGTATAACCCTACCGCATCTAGGCGTTAACGTAATACTGCGTCCTCCCTCCCGACGTTGGCGACGTCATAAGCAGAGGTTCAGCTTCACAAGAGACACCCTAGGACGCGCGTATTGTGAGCCCTTAAGTAGGCTCCCATAATGGTCAGAGCGTCACGGTAGCATGCGAAAGCGATCCCGTGGCGCTCCTCGTTAAGACGGGAAGGGTACCGCTAGTTTTTTAGTCGATATTCCGATGTTCGGGGCGCACTCGGCGCCTTGGACACCGGCGAGACCCACATACCCCCCCCCCCCACTGTTCACATGGGGGCATGCGTAACGCATATTCCCAGCGTTAAAAAACAAAAGGCTCCATGCTGCTGTCGGGACCATTCGGGCAAACAACAACAGTTTATTCAAAAATAAATCGATATAAGCGTAAAGAGATAAGATTAACGCCTTTACGTGCTTTCCGAGGCACGGGATTGTAATCGACCAAACAAACGCCTTACAAACTTCCGGTTCCTATTTTAAAACACTATACATCGTGTTATAGAAATATATACTATCTATCTACACTCTATTCTAATCAAAGAAGAATTAAAGATAAACTAATCTAAGATTTACATATCCCATGCGATACGCTAATAGCTCTGCTGTATTACAATACAAACAGTTCTCGATTAATATATCTTTATTTGTAATACAAGACTATTTCACGTAACTTTTTCTTTTTTTCCGGTTTATATATCTCCTTTAACTCTATATATGCCTGGCAGTAAATACCCTGATCAGTGTCGATATTTTTTTTTAAATAAAATAATTGAAGAGGCAAAACGATGTATTTGACGTGTGTTGTTTATTTATTGGGAGTAGTGTTCTCAGCATCTCTTTAATCGTTAGGAGTAAGGAGTATAAAGGGCCTTACTTTGATTAATGTTTCAATTATTGTCTGTCGATTGATATAATTGATTGATCACAATCGTGATTAAGATTACATTGTTCGTGTTGTTTTCATGGTCAATCTTACATCAATCGAGTATGAGATCCGGACTTAGAGATCCAAGGCCCCTAGGCACTTTGACATTAGAGGCCCCCATTACGAAGTGGATCGAATAAAATATTATTTTTGGCTCGATCGGAGCGGATGAATCGGAAGTACGCTTCGGTAATGTTGAAAAATATTTACATATGCATTTTTCGTATTGAGATAAAATTTAAGAAAATTAAGCTAATAAACGTTACATAGCAGTTAGTTGTACATTGTTTTGTGTTCTATCGAATTCCAAATTAGTGACACGAAGAGCGATGCTTGTTAGGGTTTGAACCCACGATCATCGGTTAAGATTTACGCGTTCTAACCACTACGCCATTTCAGCTTAATTTAATATACATCATGAATATATTATTCTAATAAACATTACTTCAACGTAATTAAAAATATTTTTTTGTACAAATTACAAGGTATTCAATTAATTAATTAAGGTATTTAAAGCATCGGGTAATTATTACAAATTAAATACATTTTGATAGGAAACCGGTTACTTTCGCCATCAAATAAATTACCTACATAACTATAATGATTTTATTGTAACTTTTTAATAGTATGTGGTATAAATATATAATGGTATGGTATTAACAACTTCACAGACAATATACATTAGGGTAGGTTGTGCATTGTGTATTTTAAATGATAATATTTAAAAAAAAATTAACAAAATTTAGTAGTTTTATATGCCAGTTTTTGGATTCGGCGATAATTTCGATTAGGTGTATATGTGTATATATTTATGTATTTTTAAATTTATTATTCGCTCCAGGGTCGAAATTCGAACCCGATTCGAGGAAGACGTATGTGAATTCCGAACATTAGTTTTTTTTTTTGGTGATAACACTAAAGCTTGCGATTCTAACAAACGTGCCCTTTGGCTATCTTTAATTTATATCCAGCCAGCAACACAATCTACGTTTCATGATTTAAAAAAAGATCATATATTTTAAATATCAATTCTATATGTTTTCGTTAATATTTTGATATGGTATGAATTAAGGAGATTAGGTTCATTATATACATTGTTTAAAGATATATTCATTAAAATATATTTACAATAACATTTTATCGAAACCTATGCTGTTGTTTATTTATTTATTTAATAAGGCACACTGTGAATATTTGGTTGTGTCTACAAAACATTTAAGTTATTAATAGTTTATTTTTTATTTGATTTAGGAAACAAACATTTTTTTTTAAATATATTATATAATGTTGCACAACTAAAATTTATTGAAAGTAAAAAAAAAATTGAAAATCTATGTTTTAATACGCTCTAATACAAATTACCTTAAGTTAAGTTTGCGGATGATTATATATATTAGTATATATATAACATCGAGAGAATTCGATAAGAAATATATTTATTATTTATTTTTAAAATATAATATGGCCTTAAAGTTCTATGGTTTAGTTAGTAGTATATAAACTTGTGGCTCAACTTATTGTTAATCCATGTCCAAAATATTGTAACGTGCGCTTGCGCAATAAAGTGACCCGCCTTGGAACCATCGCTGAGGAAGTCGGGGTGATAGCGACGTAAATTCGATCGTTTTAATTTCAAAATTCGAATTAATATTATACTATATGTAAAATCAATTTAATATGATTCGATATGTCTTGAAAAATATGGTTCAATAAAAGATAACATTGTTATTTATTTTCATAAATGTTTGAATCAAAATATAAAAGATATAACGGAAAAATCATCATTCTAATGCATATAAAGTGTAAACAATATTTACATAATATATATATATATATATATATAAGATCACGCGCGTCATATACTAAGAGTGAATCAAAAGACCGGATAATTCCCCCCACTTGAACCCACGAACAACTTACACAGAAATAAATATAATAATAAAAAAATAAACAAATGAAATAATGACAACTCTCAAACTCTGACGTTTAGTATAAATTCTATTTTCAGTTTATTAAAAAATAAATAGAGATAAATTAAAAAAGAATGTTTATGATAGTAAGAAGGTCGATTTTGTATTTTATCGATATATTCTATCAATCAGCTATTCTTACTCAATATTTAATACGGATATTTTATTTTGTCACACGTTCGCACGTTCGGTCCATTTGACCCGAATCTCCGCATTTCGCAACATCCCGATCAACATTAACTTATTCGCATACTTATTAAAATTATTAATAACAAATATTTTGTTTACGCAATTTTCAAGGTTAAGTTTTCATATGTACCCTCAATACAAATTTATTTATTTTATCAATAAATATAGGTATCAATTTTTAAATAAATAATTTCTTTAATAATTTAATTTGTATTTAGATAATTATAATTTTTTATACCTTAAAAATTTACACCTTTGCCTATAAAAAAACCCACTTAAAAAAAATCTAAAATAAAAACTATATAAAATTAAATTTGAATTGAGAACTCACCTATTTAAACTGAACTTACAACACAACACTCACAAAACCTTTAGAACTCAATTAAATAGTTAATTCCGTCACACTGTTCAAGTCTCCACGTCTGAACGTCGAATGATCAACACAGCACTATTGTAAGATTACTCCTATATACTCTGTCAGGTATAATCAGCTGACCTCCATATATATAATTAAGTCTGTATTTCCATCTGTTTATAAATACGTCTTTAACGAATATAAGCTTAGAATGGTTAACCATTAGAAAACATTTATCAAATTATATGTCTCAAACAACATTTATTTTTTTCTTAATAAAATAGGTAGATGGCGCTGTAAGTGTCGACCATACTGTACGACTATGACGTGCGGCCATCTTTGGAAACTAAGATGGGTCTGTAGTTATATATTTATTATGCGTTTTCTTTCTTATATGTATATGTGTGGTGTAAATTAAAATATATTAATTAATTAATTATTACTGTTTGGCAGTAGAATATGTAATGAGTTGGAGGTACATACCCAGACGGGTTTGCGTAAAACCCTTGGTGGTCAAAAAGCGTTTTTTTGTCGCTTACTTTTTCTTTAACTGGTAACCCCAATGTTACAGCTAACAACACTAGGAGCGGTGTTATTACGCTCTGCAGTGTTTTGTCTTTGCCTTTTTATATTATATATAAATATCAATAGTATATATTCTAAGTTTACATTCATAATGTTATTAATAATTATTTTTTAATTATAGTAAGGTTTATCAATGTAGGCCAACAAGGGAATTAATTAATATAAATATTTTGTTTTTCTTTTTTATTATTATTAATAGATGGATTTATCTTTTGTATCGTAATGGAAAATAAAATATCCGAAGTGGCTTTATTATGCTTAATTAAAGCATGACATACAGACACACATTATTATCATTTGAATAACGGAAGTTTTCAGTGACCTCGACATGTACAACCCTTAGTCCTGTGACAGATCTGATTACGAGAGTGAGAGAATAGACGAAATGTACAAAGATATCTTTTGGTACTTTGTTTTGAGATTTCCCATTGAAAGATACTAATATATATTTTTAAATGTTAATATGTCCTTATCGACACAATTCGATCTTAAATATTGCAAGGATCTTTTTTAATTTGATGACTGTTCAGCCAAATGAAATATAATTTGCTGCAAGCATTTCGCACAAAAATTTCTATGTATCAAAATATTAATGAATGTAAATTTAAGGAATCAGTTCGCATTTCTTTAGTTTAATTGTCGACTGTTGGTATAAAAGTTAACAATTAAACTTTGTTTTCAGATAGCGATATATGTTAATATCGGTTCGGTTTCGATACGAATAAATATAGAGTAGACAAAGTTGAAATGGAATTGAATCGGGAACGTATTGTAATCGTTTTTGATTAGTAGAATTGGTCCCCACACCGTTGAAGCAGCGTGATAGAATTAGCTAAATTCCTCAAACGGAAACTAGGCGTTATCCCAGCTGTGGGACATATATACTTTACGTTTTTAAGAGGTAGAAACGTACATATATACAAATTCTAGATTAAAATATATAATGAAAATCAACAAAGCTATTAAATTCCATGTTACGCAAATTACATCTTAAATCGTGTTTTGTTCTGAATCATAATATTGCGTAAGCAATGACGTCATAATCATTAAGCATTTCAATCATTATTTAATTGAATCCATTAGGAATTTTTTTATAAAAATTTCGGAAATTCTCTGGAATTGTAGTTTATTATCAGTCATTAGGAGTATTATACAAAAGAGGTCGAATAGATTATATAATAAAAAAAACAACTAGGTTTTCCAAAAACTTAATTTGCGCGGAATATAAATATTTCTGTTTAGATGTTTTGCGTAATGGTACTTGAATACGCATTAAACCCGCATTGGAGCAGCGTGGTGGAATAAGCTCCAAACCTTCTCCTCAAAAAGAGGAGAGGAGGCCTTTAGCCCAGCAGTGGGACATTCACAGGCTGTTACGGTTACGGTTACGGTACTTGAATACGTAGAACCTATAGGGAATCTTAACTAAGTGTGAAGACGTTTTTTTTGTTACGCCTTATAGAAAAAAAACTACTAATCAAATATACATTAAGATAAATTTTATTCTAGAAAGTTCACTTCGAAGAAGGTTATAGAAGGTTAGGTATATACCTTTATAACATTATTTACTGTTATATACTGGATTATATATATAGTACGAGCTTGGAGTTAGTATCCGTTGATGTTTATAAAGAATATATAAATATAATTGTATATGATTACTACGGGTATATATTTTTATTGTTAGAAAAGAGATCTTGCCGGTTAGTGTTTCTGGTTTATAAAATTGCTTACCGTGTGTGAGCAGAGATGGCCCAGTGGTAAGAACGCGTGAATCTTAACCGATGACCGTGGGTTCAAACCCGGGCAAGAACCACTGAATTTTAATGTGCTTAATTTGGGATAATAATTCATCTCGTGCTTTACGGTGAAGGAAAACATCGTGAGGAAACCTGCATGTGTCTAATTTCACTGAAATTCTGCCACATGTGTATTCCATCAACCCGCACTGGAGCAGCGTGGTGGAATAAGCTCCAAACCTTCTCCTCAAAAAGGGAGAGGAGGCCTTTAGCCCAGCAGTGGGACATTCACAGGCTGTTACGGTACGGTTCGGTGTGAGTCCTATGTTTTGTCACATGGGATTGTATACGATGTAAAGAAAAATGAGCTTTTGATTTTTAAGGGTCGAAATAGCATATCAGATAATATCCCTGCTGTCACTTTAAACGGGACACGACGTCAAAGAGTTAAAGAGTTTTAAATACCTGGGTCACATAGTCACCGAGGATTTATCTGACGATGGTGACATGGAGAGGGAGCGCAGGGCCTTGGCGGTACGATGCTGTATTGCAGGTTTGCACGTTGCAAAAATGACGTAAAAAATACTTTTCTTAAATCGTTCTGTCAAAACCTATACACGTGCAGCTTGTGGCTAAAGTATACGCGGAGGGCCTTCAATGCTACAATATAACGATACATTCAGGATACAGTTGGGATTGCCGCGCTTTTGTAGTGCATCACTGATGTTTGCTGAAGCCCTTGTGGATGACTTATATGTCATCATTAGAAAGAGAGCAGCGTCTATGATGGCTAGGATGCGCGGAGTCTCTAACGGGATACCTGAATACATTGATGCTGAAAATGGATAACCCATTTGTTAAACATTGGGGGCGAATTCATGTTCGCTATGTATGCTAAATAATAGTTAATATATCATATAACACAGTTTTTAAGCTTGTAACTAACACTATGGATATTTATCTGTATATAAACATTTATTATTATTATTTATTTTAAAATAGCGTTCGAATCCACAATCTTTTGTTAACATATTCTCATCTGCACTGAACTAAGCCATCGTGCCCAGCCTTAAATTAAATGTAATCTTGTATAATGACTTGAATAAAGTATATAAAGTTAAAATATACTAAAAAATAAAGTACATAAGTAATTGTTCTTCGCTGTTTCATCCACTTATTGGACGATTGAAGTGACAAAAGTGAATTTCATGTTCCTGTTATTAAAAATACATTAGAAGTAGTTATGTTAATATCACATATGACGAAGATGACACGAGAATACGTACACACATAAAAAAATTATGACGTATAAATATATTAATCGTAAAATAACTAAGAGCTGCAATACTGCTAGGTTAAAACCTCTTTTTGAGGAGAATATTTGGACCTTATACCACCACGCTCCTCCAATGCGGGTTGGTAGATAATTATATTCATTATTAATTCGATATTTATAAGAGTGTATATTTTTCACAACTAGCAACCCGAAAACTTAACCCGATAAACGATAGACACATTCACCATAATTCGAGATACATCTGATGCCGGCCAGTTGAAAGGACAGAGGAAGAGAAGCAGATTACCCAGCCGGTTGTATGAATGAGGACACGCGCCAAATTTCAATCGATAAGGATGGCAGAAGATCAGCCATAGGAAACACTACATTTTTGCGTGACTTATGGTGGTCATGACCTTCGGACATGAGGTTTCGACGTAGATGAAGAAATATGTGACTTATGAGATTTCTTACATAATAATATTGCTTTATTGAGATTAGTTAAAGCATAACAGACGGACAAAAATATCCGTATAGCAATTTAAATTGACTTTGGCTTTGACTTTGAATAGCATTGGCTATTAGCGGCTTACACAACACACTTTTTTTTCTTTTGTTTTGCGTATTGATGTAGGCGCGAAACATTCTGCCAATGTCACGATTTATTGAGGCACGTAGATAATTAATCGGAATCAAATTTCAAATAAATATTAGAATTAAAAAAAAAATGTGAATAGAAAACATTTATTTCGTTCGTTAATCTTAACTAGAGGTAACGGGTTCAAAGCTGGCCTTAGTGAGCTTTCATGTGCTTACATTGTGTTTGTAATAATTATTCACCACGTGCTCGATGTAAGCGATGTTTAACATTTCTTACATTGATAATGATTATGGGCGTTGGTGAGTTTAGTTCTACTGTAAAGTATAATAAGCCTAATTTATTTTAAAAAAAATAACATAAGTTTTTAATTTATTTACCAATCACTAAATTGGTCTACGGAATATTATTATATAAAACAGTAAGGGAAGGATGTATTGACTTTGTAAAGTCGAAAGTTGGGTGTTTACTACCAACAATAGACTATTTTTCTAACACAAAGGTACTTTATTTAGCATGTTCTATAACGTAATCAGAAGATATCTGAGACACAGTCTCGGCCAAGTTCAGACACTTGTACCCAATGAATAATAACCTAATTGTGATGTATCCATAAGTTAAGGACGCCTTTTTATAGTATAAGTAGGACGACGGACGAGCATATTGACCACCTGATGGTACCTACCTTGGGAACAAAGATATTATGTCCCTTGTGCCTGTAATTACACTGGCTCACTCACCCTTTAAACCGGAACACAACAATACCAAGAACTGGTGTTTTGCGGTTGAATATCTGACGAGTGGGTGGTACCTACCCAGACGAGCTTGCACAAAGCCCTACCACCAGTAAATATGTACATTGTTGTTTTTATAATAAATCAAATGAAGTTTTATTATATTTATAACCCGTGCTCAATCGGGCAAGTCCTCGAGGTCATTGGAAGCCTCAAGCGCAACCACCATTAGCACGTAAATCAATTAGCCTAGCTCGGTTCCTAATCGGTTGCGAAGGTCAAGACTCGCTATGTGTGAAGACTGGTTAATAATTAACTTTAGGATATTAAAAACTATACTTATCTCTCTCTTTCATCATTAATTTCACATTCAAAAGAAGAAGACACAGCATTTCTTAATTAAACTACCCACCATGTTTGGATATCTTAATTGATATAATGTTGGTGGCTTGCTCTTTGCAGGTTATAAAAAATAATATCACGTTTTCTTCAATTGTAATGTCTAAGTGAAAAAAAAAACTATAAAGTGGTAAAGTTTGTGAGGTTGTAGGGGGTAATCTATAGAAAGCCACATCATTTGTAAGTGTCATAGGCTATATTAAACTGAAAAATGAAAAGACTTTTTTGTGGTAAAAATTTGCAAAGTTAGTCCGAGAAAAAACGGTCGAACGAAAACGTTTCTTACGAACGCTGCTCCTCGCTCTTGCGAAGTTCGCTTTCCGAGTTACGGGAGTGCACACACTTCCAACTTCCAGACTCCGGGCTGCTACTGAGAAATTTCAGACAGAAAAACCCAATAACTTTTTATTGGCCCGGTCTGGGAATTGAACCCAGGACATTCGGATCTGCGGCCTTACTTCAAACCACTAGACCAACGAGGCAGTCAACTAACAAGGCAGGCACAAGGGAACTAAGGTATTAGGTCCCTTGTGCCTGCAGTTACACTGGCTCACTCAGGAGCAAGTGCTTGGACTCCTCCTTCAAACCTTAGTAAGTATTGTCGCTTGGCTCCTAATAAATGCTATGACGATAATTTTGGTTCTCTGGCAAATCGCTACATTAATTATTTCTTTGAAGTAAAATTTACACTTCAATTAATTGCATTTTACTCGTAAAAATCCCTATTATTTTAATTTATTACTCGTTTCGTTGTCCGTCACTTACATGTTTAGTGATTCTAAATTAATTTGAATGTTACACATAATTTATTAAATAAAAAAAAACACAAGGCAACATGACAAAACTATTTAGAAAATATATTCATCAATTATAACAAAAGTTCAAGTATATTTTAAAAGTTTTTGTCATTTGTCAAAACATCAATAGCTTACCTACCTATTGTTTAGTATCGTATGTTCTAGATTGAGTGAGTAACTTAATATATATGGTTTTTAATCTGGTATTTCTAAGGGGCCTTTATAGGCAGCATATATGTGGGCCCCATCGTTACACGCTAAATGAAATAAAAAGAGGCTCAAAAACTAAGACTAATTCAGTTTGAGAGAAACACTAACAAATTCTTATATTTAAATAAATATTGCATAATAATATATAAACGTATTGCTGTTTGGCGGTAGAATATTTGATGAGTAACCTACCCAGACAAAGCCCTACCACTAATCAAGAATAACAGTATAATTTTATGGGCCAGTTGGCGTTATTGGTAGATTGCCTTTCAAGCCGAAAGTTGTGGTTTCGATTCCCACCCAGGACAGACATTTGTGTGCATGAACATGTCTGTTTGTCCTGAGTCTGGGTGTAATTATCTATATAAGTATGTATTTACAAAATAAAAGTAGTGTATGTAGTATATCAGTTGTCTGGTTTCCATAGTACAAGCTCTGCTTAGTTTGGGATCAGATGGCCGTGTGTGAATAATGTCCCAGGATATATGAATTTAAAAACTGCACCTTAGACGGCGGATATATTACTTTCTCTCTCTAATTTCGTTTTACTCGTCTCAATATTAGCTCCTTCACCATCTAAATGTAACATTCTTTGCGTCATTTGTCTGTGATTTATCAAATATCTGTAATTTGAATAAATTTGCATAAATTCATATAAACAAGTTTATTGATCTGTACGTAGTCTAAGCCTCTAGTTATTTTCGCAACAAAAGTGCCCGAAGTATTTTTCTCTGTCCGGCTGACCTTGACATGATTTATTTTGTCGCATAATATATATAAGTATATATACGTTTATGTATAAAGAATTATGTGGGACAGGTGTCATTTTGAACCATGATGGGCATGACAGCAGACGAGAGCGTTATATCGTTTGCCGTGACGGCATTCGAGTCGGTCTCACCCGCATCGCGCCAAATGGTTTCCATAAAAATATCTATCTTATTAGTAATAATAATAAAGCTTTATTTTGACTAACCCAGATTATTATCGTTAATTCAAAAGTAAAGTGGATATAAATAGTTTAGTCATAGTGTTGAATTATAAATAAAGATATATTAAGTAACTAATGATAGTGCATTATATATAAGAGCTATAAGAAAATCGTATGTTGTATGTAAATCTAAAGTTTGTTCAGCGCTGGCCCTGGGTTAGAGCGAGAAGAGCGATCGCTGTGGCAAGAGGCGCGCCATATCAAAAAAGATTTCCAATGGTACGTTTTATGCGATAATTATTATCTAACATTAACTGAAAGACAATCTTGCTCTCCCCTGATCCAGGAAGAAGGGCCAGGGCCTTTGTTTTGTTTATCTATTCAAGTAATGAATGACGCTTCCTGAGCACATCCTCAGAATGGTATTGGAGCTGTTAAGATGCATTGTATGTTAATAACAAGATATATTGTTAGATGATTTCCTAACGAATCATTGTTTGGTAATTACTTGCGACAAATTAATTTCAATTGAATTAAAAGACAAACACGTTCCTCACATTGTCTTAAAGAATATAAATTTGGAAACTGTGCCAATTATTTTGTCACAGAACATGAACCATACCTAATCGAATCTAATAAGATTTCTGTATATATTATATTCAACTATACTAAACTGGCTTTCCACACAATACTATATGTGAAAATTAAATTTTCGTTCTTAGTTCAGATGTATTGTTCGTGCTTAGTTCAGTGTGCTTAGTGCGGTTTTTTTTTACTTACTTAGTTGATTTGTATGGAATAAAAACAGCGCCATCTAGTGACAATAATCAGAATTCCATACAAATCGCGGTTAACGTCAACGCTATAGAATAATTTAAAAACACTCGCACTGGGCACACTGAAGCGCGTGACATTAAAACTATATGTTTATAAATTTTCTTAATTAATAGAATATTTAACGTAAAAATATATAATATTATATACTATGATGTCGTATTCGTCAATTTTATTATGATTTTGATTATCGGTGGTAAATGGGCCACCTGATGGTAAGTCACTAACGCCCATAGACATTGGCATTGTAAGAAATGTTAACCAACGCTTATATCGCCAATGTGCTACCAACTTGGATACTAAGATGTTATGTCCCTTGTGCCTGTAATTACACTGGCTCACTCACCCTTCAAACCGGAACACAACGATACCAAGTACTGCTCGTCCGCCTTTTTTTCACGCTGGAAAAAACCATTACGCGTTTCCCCCACGGGATGGCTAGCCGGTGTCCGAGGCGCCGAGTGCGCCCCGAACATCGGGATACCCACTAAAAACGCCGTACCTTTTTGCTGCGCATGCTACCGTGATTTGCTCGTCCGCCTACCTGTATTATAAAAAGGAAACCTCTTTTTTAAAGTCAGTTAAAAATTACCGGATGTTAGTTGAAGTAGTCGTTAGAATTATACCGAATAGCATGCTGTTATTTCTTGGATATTTAGTGTCTAAACTAAGTGCCTAACCTCATCCATCATAATAGACGTATATTTTTAAATAATTGACTTTGTATTAAGGTCAGTATTACAGTTACTGCTATTTCCGTGTTGAATATGCGTTTATAAATTGGGTGTAACCTTCGTTGGTTGCAAATTTAAGTCGCGGGTTCAAAGGTTGGATCAAATGTTTGGACATTCAATTCAAATACACAGACATCGTTTTATGTAGTGAATTAATAAATAATAATAATATAGTCTATTGAAATCACACCAGAAAATATTTTTAAACAAGCTAATGTATAAAAAAAATTATGTTGTTCGTTAAGGAGTTCCTTCGTCCTGAGCCAATCCTATACGTAAAATCATCATTCGGAACTGAGCCAACATGTAAACTCCACTCCGTGGGCTGAGAAGAAGCGGTTCTATTCAGCTTGCACGATTTGTCCTAAATAAAGTAACAGACATTGTAAGATAAATTATTTTTTCCATCGAACGGCCAGACAAACGCGACGAAAGCGCCTCAAATGCATGGTGGACATTCCCCGCCTACGTACGAAGCGGTTCGAATTCACATTTCTCATCCACAAAACTGTGGAATACTTCCCTTGAGTCTGTATTTCCTGATAAGTACAACGGTGTCTTCGAACCCAGAGTAAACAGGTTGTTTCTAGGCAAGCGGGCTACATCCTAGACCGTATCAATGTCGACGGATGCTGTAGTGAACCGTCTTGTGGAGACTAAGATAACTTGAAGAGTGAAAAACTAAAATAAAAACACTGTACACTATAGATAAATTACATTAGAAGTAATATAAAAAACACGCTGTATAAGGGAACAAACCTGGGAACAATGTCACAGTACACGCTAGCTCCCTCTCTGAACCGCTCAGCCTCTGAGCGAAGTAAGCACCAGCTGTTAGGTCACCAAAATATGGGTCAGTTTCAGTGAAATGCCGCCCCCGAGTGCCACCCGGTGCGGACCGCACCCTCTGCCCCTCCATGCTACGCCACTGTCGCAAACCTATATATAATTGTATACCTATGTAGTCAGTATTTATGATAATTGCTTAAAAAAATAAAAACTAAGTGCAGTCCCGTCCAGCAATAGCTTGTGACCTGTAATTTAATGTTGCAATCGAAAACCAAACAAAAAGTCGAATGACAAAAATTTAAATTAATTAATTACTTGCGAAACGCAACGTCACTGTTTAATATTCTGTATTTAATGTAATCGATTGGTTTTGACCTGATTAGGAGTGGTCTTGGTTATTTTTAAAGTGTGATCTGATTGATATCTGACTTAAAACCGGTGATATGTAGATTGGTCAATTGCGATCACAGAGAGTAATCATCTGCGTGTAACATAAGGAGGTTCGTTAGATACTGCTATGACTGCTTCGTTGGCCTGCCTAGTGGCTTAATGTAAGGCCTGGAATGTGAGATCCTGGGTTCAATTCCCAAGTCGGGCCAATAAAAAGTTATTGGGTTTTTCTGTCAGAAAATTCTCAGTAGCAGCCCGGAGTCTGAAAGTTGGAAGTGTGTACACTCCCGTGCCTCGGAAAGCACGTAAAGATGTTGGTCCTGCGCCTGAACTCTTTCCGTTCGTGACGGATTGCCGTCCCATCGGGTTATGAGAGTAAGGAAATAGAGTGCACCTGCGTAGTTGGCTAATCTCCCTTAAGATTGGCCGCCGTGGCCGTGGCTACATGTTATGGCTGTAACAACCAAATTAGCTAAAGAAATCATTTGAACCACGCGCATTTGACGGCATCGGTCTATGTCGAAACCTTTATTAGTAAAAGTACTAATATAAAAAACTGAGGAATGAGTTTGTTTGTTTGAACAATTTATCCTTTGTAGACACCTATCAAGAAATGAAGTGAATAATCCACGAGGATAATATTAACCAGTTGACTTAAAACCGTTTATTTATGTCGATGATATCCTGATTCCGGTCATGGAGGTCATTCTAAGAGAGATCCATTGTTTTGTTGTTATTATTTGTCTTTAGCCTTTGTTTACACACCTATATACTATTCTTCTTCTTCTTCCTGCCCTTGTCCCACTACGTGGGGTTGGCACAACATGTATTCTCCTTCCACTTCTCTCTGTCACTCGTCATCTCAGCACTTACCCCTTTCATACGCATGCCCTTTCTTACGCAATCCATCCACATTTTCTTCGGCCTCCCCCGTCCTGTATCCATAAACATTCATACTCATCACCCTTCTAGTAACATGCTTTTCATCCCTCCTCATCGCATGCCCATATCACGCTAATCTATAACTCTTCAACTTTTCATCTATTGGTGCTACTTTCAAACTTCCTCTGATATACTCGTTTCTTATCTTGTCCATTCTAGCTACTAGGGGGGTATATATACACACCTATATACTATTTACTTATGAATTGTCACCGAGTGAACTGCCATATATCTTGCTCACAGGCAGCCTTGAGGTGACTGCCAAACTTATGAAAGATATCGAGATGAGATCAAAGATTTTTTTTTTTACTTTTTATAGTTTTGACATATTCCTAACAGCCATATTCCAATCTGCTCGGGAAGAAAGCTCGCAGACTTGTTATATACTGTTGATAATATATAAAACGGTGAAATACTATATTTTGTTTAATTAGACATTTTTATTATCATAAATATATCAAAATATACCTAAGATTCATTTATTTATGCCATATTATATTCACTATTTCCGTAATTTCGTCGTTGGATAGCAGTAAACAGGAACGCTTAACGCGGGTGATACCGCAACGACTGATCACTAAAAATGTAGATATTTTTCTCATGACGATACATTCATCTAAGAAACCGATAATCAACAGCCTAATGACTTTTAATTATGACGATGTTGAATCGTGTTTACGTATAATTACTCAACCAACTATTTACAACTTATCTCAGTTTTACGTTTACTAGGAACAACTACTAATAACGTCTAAGCGATGGGATTCTTTCATCCGCCTTTAACGTTACTGCCGACCATAGCGTGATGTCGAATGACCTCTATCCTTCTTCAAGATTTGAAATATCAAGTGAGAAAAGAATTCTTCAAATCCGATTGGTTGATCCAGAGATCAGTATAGATTGTGTTCCTTTTAATAAAATTTAAAGTTCATGCCTCAAATCCATTATATATTTTCATGAATCAAAATTTTTGTTTTTATATTGTAGGTAGAGGTTAGGCCACCTTATGGTAAGTGGTCACCAACTCCCAAAGGCATTGGCATTGTGAGAAAAGTGAACCATCGTCTACATCGCCAATGCGCCACCAACCTTGAGACCAAGATGTTAAGTCCATTGACTCTGACTCACTCACCCTTCAAACTGGAACACAACAATACCAAGTATTGCTGTTTTGCGGTAGAATATCTGATGAGTGGGTGGTACCCAGACGAGCTTGCATAAAGCCCTACCACCAGTTATGCTCAATGCTCAGAAATAATAAATCTAAGCTAATTTAGACTTATAACGCTTAACTTAAGGATATTGAGTAGTTTGCTTTGGTTGAGTTTAATAGCCTCTAACCTACTATAAATTGGATGAAAATCAATTATTTATCATGTTAATAATAATAAATTAATACCTTGTTGAAATATTAATCCAATTATTAACTCAGTAACAGCCTGTTAATGTCCCACTGCTGGGCTAAGGCCTCCTCTCCAACGGAGGAGGAGGCCCTAGCCCTTTGAGGAGAAGGTTTGGAGCTTATTCCATTCCATACGCTGCTCCAATGTGGGTTGGTAGAATACACATGTGGCAGAATTTCAGTGAAATTAGACACATGCAGGTTTCCTCACGATGTTTTCCTCCACCGTCAAGCACGAGATGAATTATAATCACATATTAAGCACATGAAAATTCAGTGGTGCTTGCCCGGGCTTGAACCCATGATCATCGGTTAAGATTCACGCGTTCTAACCACTAGGCCATCTCGGCTATTATTAACTAGGACTGATATCGCGATTTTTTTTATTTTATTTACATTAGTAAGTGGTAGTTTCTAGTTTGCTTCAATGTTGAATAAAGTATTTAGATTTTGATTATGTTTGCATACAGGTTTCTGGCCAAAGATTGATATGTTTCAGATCACCATTATATCAAAATCGTGACCTGATTAAGTCTGCACATGTCTCATTGCAAAACAACAATAATGAAAGTTGCGTAAAAACTTACATGCGTTGCACAATTTTTGAAGCAATTAATTAAGATAGTTCGCTATTCGACAGTAGATGTCGCTAGCCGGCAGTTGTTTAATGAATTGACGATAGATGTCGCTTCATGTTGATATTAAATTTGTTTTTTATATCAAACGGTAATTAATTTTAAATGGTGCTTTTTTTTAATTTACAGTAATAATCTGATGGTAAGTGGTCACCATCACCCTTTTTTTATACTTTCTATTTAACGATAGATGTTTCTATTTTGTGTTACAAAGACATTAGCATGATTGAAAAGTCAACCCGAGTGAGGGCGTCGGGACTAGTTTCCTTCACGGGTATTTCTTAGGCTACATGATGTCTGATTTTTATACACGCCAGAAAAGGAAAAGAGTATGTCTAATTTTGACTTAAAGTGCCTGTGTTGTCTTTTTTCCAAACTCCGTGTTGCTTCTAAGAATTTCATGCGAGAAAACTCTCAACATAGTTTTGATGAAGAAGTAGTTTATATTAATGTCTAAATTAAGTCATTTTGCTTGTGGCGACATCTCTTGGTTAAGTATGAAAACACTAAGGTATTTCATGTTGTCCTTGTTTTACAGGTACACAAAAGATGGCGTGCTTGAAAATTTTAATTCTAAATCTTTCAAAATTTTGCATTACTTCATTTCAGCCGAATTTTTCATAAAGCTTATATTCAACGAACAATCACTTGTTAGTAATATGAGATTCTATTTTACCTAAAATAATTTTATTTATTCTATTTTTAACTAAAATAATAATTCGGTTGCCATTACCCCATGACCTATGTAGGTATATACGAATTTAAGATACATTGAAGTTCGTACAAAAGTAGTGAATGTTCGTCATTATCTAACCTCACCTATAAGTTTAAGTTAAACTACTAAGAACTATAAGTTTAAAATATATATATATATTAGTCAGACATGTGCCTATTGTTTGTAAACTGATATTAGGTGTACGGTGAAAACGTTTCATATGCCTGCTTATTCAATTCAATTCATTTGCTTTAGACACCCGCGACCCTGCGTGCAATATTCTTTCTTAATTCAGACTTGCTAGGAACATGGGGCACGCAGATCAATCTCGAGGACCTCATAATTATTAGGCAATGGAAAAAAAGCTGTGTGGATTTGAACCCTTGAACAAATAACAAAAGTGAAACTGTTCAGCCAAATCGCTATCTTTGGCAATCAGTCTCAATAAATGGGCTATCTGCAAAGATTAACATTCAACCAACCAACTATCCGGCTTTATAGTACTGATATCAATTATAATCAATCATCAAAATCAATCATACTATTCTTTATTCAAATATGATCTTGTGACGTTTGAATCATCATTATCATCAGTCATGTTACAGGATCAATTGAAAGGTTCTTTGAAAATTCATCATAAGAGGATGGAACAAGATGACAATTTGTATGGAATTTCGTTATTTGTGAAAGTAAGAAATATGAAAATCAGTTATATTAGTACAGTTTTTCATTTAGCTTGGTGGTAGGGATTTGTGCGAGACCATCTGGGTAGGTACCACCCACACATCAGATATTCTACCGATAAATACCTAATAATATTCAGTATTACTGTGTTATGGTTTAAAGGGTGAGTGAGCTAGTGTAAGTACAGGCACAAGAAAAATCTTAATTCCCAACTTTAGTGACGCATTGACAATGTACGGAATGGTTAACTTACCTACAGGTGGCCCATTTGCTCGGCCGCCTACCTAATACAATAAATAAAGCTTATATATTTTGCGGTTTGCCGTTTGAATGAACATAAAGTAGGTGTGAAGATATAAATTGTATAGTTCAGAAATTATAATTAGCCAAAAAAATGTAGGTATATTTTAATTAATTAATTATTTCCTAATCTTAATAATATACATAATAATAAATTTTGAAAGAATGGAACGACGACATCTAGTGAAAAAAAGTGAAACTAATTTCTGATAAAAAAATTAATGTCAAATTTCAAAATATCGATTTAATAATGTTTTTGTAATAATATGATAAGATGGCGGCGGCGATGGCACGAATAAGATGTGACGTAATAACCCACATACGCGCTCATAACCGCAAAACTTGTTTCATAGTGATGTAAAAAAGTATCGATAGCAAATAAAAATATTTTAGTTAAAGAGCCGAGATGGCCTTTGGTTTCTAGAACGCGGGATTCTTAACCAATGATCGCGAGTTCAAACCCAGGCCAGCACCACTGAATATTCAACTATCAAGCATGAATAAGTATTTTTTTTTTTTTTATATTTGCCGGGAGGGCAAATGACTCTACTCCACCTGATGTTAAGTGGTAGTAGAGTCCAAACGCGAGGACGGCCAGTACAGTCGGGAAGAAGGTTCCTCTTCACGCCTCGTTTGAAGGAACCCGGGTCGTAAGAGGAGGGGAATACGTGAGCTGGGTATTGTAATATCAAGGCCACTTGCCAGACTGCCTACCAATTTTATGAAAAAATACTGCTAGCTGTCCCAGTCTAAGATTCATACCCTGCGTTAAGGACAATCAGTCCCCCCCCCCTGGTAGTAAGTAAGTAGCTGGAATGTATCGTAAAAACGTCCATTGCCAAATTATTGTATGAATTAAATTAGTAAAATAATTAACAAGTGAGTTTCTTATCGGTTCACGGTAGGATCAACATTCCGAACCGCTCATGATTCCATTTAATTTGATTTATATAATATTATATATTGAATATAACATTATTACCTTACAGTCACTGGTTTTGTGCAAGCTCGTCTGGGTAGGTACCACCCACTCATCAGACATTCTGCCGCAAAACAGCAGTACTTGGTATTGTTGTGTTCCGGTTTGAAGGGTGAGTGAGCCAGTGTAATTACAGGCACAAGGTACATAATATCGTAGTTCCCAAGGTTGGTGGCGCATTGGCGATTTAAGCGATGGGCAACATTTCTTACAATGCCAATGTCTAAGGGCGTTGGTGACCCCTTACCATTAGGTGGCCCATATGCTCGTCCACCTTCCTATTCTATAAAAAAAAAAAAACGAAATAATACTTTTATAAAAAAGTAGCCTCTCTCTATCTAATTCCTTGTAATTCAAGCTGGCTTCGTATCAAAGCGTAATACATAGAAAGAGTAATTCGCATTATAATATAAGTATAGATGAATAGAATAACTTAGGTCGAGATACAAATTTATACTTAGAACGGAAAACAACTCGACAACATGATCACAACACTAGCGCAATGAAGCACGTCGACTTTCACTGCCCTAGCACGCTTCCTACTTAGCTAAACGTTGCTTACTTGCGTTTCAGGCACTATACAAACTTAACCAAATTTTAAATATGTTTGACACTTAAGTTATATAATCAAACATAAGTAAGTTGATGCTTGTCACATGGTTTCGAACCGGTAATCTTTATTTATATCTTATTTATAAGGAGAAATCTGTAACTATAAATAAGTAGTAGTAACCATAAATTTTATTCTTTCAATATCAACCAGATTCCCGAAAACTTTTTTTAATGTTCACCACCGAATCAGACTGGCGCTGTAAGGAACTCAACTGATCGTTCCTTGCATTGCAAGTACCACCAATTTTAGATACTAAGCAGTATCTCGTGTCTGTTATACTGGCTCACTCACCATTCTCAAATACTGCTAGGTGGCGGTAGAATATCTGATGAGTGTGTGGTACTCAGACCAAGTAAACAATAGACTATGCCCCCTTCTTCATTTTTCCCTCAAATCGTACAGAAATAATCTTGGTCACACCTTAATACCTAGGCTACCTAGATTATGTAACAGTTTATAAATATGTTAAATCTATTGATTTGTTATTGCAATCCAGAAATAAAAACTTATAAACAATCTTACTTCAATATTCTAAGTTATATTTATTATATAAATTATTGTACAATAACTAGTCTATATTTACATGTAACCTGCAAGGGGTGTTATGTATAGGTTGGTGGTTCTATTAGTATAAAAATATATTAATATATAACATATATATAATATCCTGGGACATTATTCACACACGGCCATCTAAAACTAAAAAGAGCTTGTACTATGGAAACCAGACAACTGATATACTACATATACTACTTTTGTTTTGTAAATACATACTTATATAGATAGTTACATCCAGACTCGAGACAAACAGACATGTTTATGCACAAAAAGTCTGTCCTAGGTGGGAATAGAACCCACAACCTTTGGCGTTAAGGCAACGCAAAGACAAATCTACCAACCACGCCAAAAGGCCCGTCGAATGCGCGCATCTTGTGTAATATTGAGCTTGTTCGTGAAAGACAAACATACAAATAAACATATTTATTTTTCGATTCGAATAAATACAGATGATTCAAAGTTGGATCATAATTGAATCGGGAACGTATCGTAATCGTTAAAAATTAGCAGAATTCGGTCCCTGTTAGTATTTGATAGTCGAATTCTTAAAGGTTTTACGTTATTTAACCTCTAAATAAATATAAAATTTGAGTTGAATCGTTTGAGAACCGTTTCCGAGATACGAGAAATAAAATTTACATACATGTACAATAATTGCTCATTTTATATTGTAAGATTAAGCTATTTACATTACGTAAAATATTTACATTAATAATATTTTTGTTATGAATACACAACAATAGTACATTAACATATTATTATGTGTTATATACTATATTATATAAGAAGCGATATAACCCAATTGATTTGAGTTAAAAAAAAATAATATAGTCGAAGACTCCTGGTCAAACCTGGGCAAAAATAATATAATTTTAATCTAGCTGCTTCGGAATGGGAGAGCCTTCAAATGTCAAACTGCCAATGGGCCTTGTATCTCTATAGTCTATATATAAAAATCATTTATATATATAAAAGAATAATTGACATTTCCATGGTAACAGCCCAAGCTAATGGGGCTAATACCATGGAAATTTGTATATGGATTCCTATTAAAGTGCTAATCAGCACTAACTAAGAAAAAGATGAAAATTGGTATGAAAATCCTTCATATTTTAAGAAAGAGATATGAAAATTGGTATTTAGGCTAAACTATGACCGAAGTCGCAGGTAAAGCTCTAATCTTGTATAAATCAACTTGTTCTCATTGAAGGACACACCTTAAGAATGACCACTGTATGAAACCCGACCTTAGCCCAACAATGGGTCATTTTTTAATACCTAAATATGTACATATAAGCGAAATAACACTCATCACGAGATCTCCTAAACTATCCGCCCGATTGACTTGAAATTTGGCACAGTTACTCCTTCCCCGACGTAGACGCTCACTAAGAACGGATTTGATGCAAACCCTATCCGGAATACATTTTTCTTCATATCTTACCATGCGTATTAAAAGTAATCACACGATAAAACAAGAACAAATACTCGCAAGTCGCATTACATAATAAATTCATTCATGCATTAAGTTATACCTATGCGAGTACATACGAGTGTATTACGTACGTAGTTATTTACGCAGATTATTAGTAAATAAGAATGTCATTCCATTTCACTCACACACACGTATATGACACTGTACGGTTAGAAAAACAATAACGAAAATATTATCTTTTTAATTTGAAACACTTTTAATTATTTTAACAACTTTTGTTTTTTTTTACGTAATAGGTAGGCGGACGTCCAAATGGGCCACCTGATGGTCTGATATGTGGTCACCACCTCCTATAGACATTGGCAATGTAAGCAATATTAACTATTCCTTTCATCGCCAATGCGCCGCCAACCTTGGGAACAAACATGAAATATCCCTATGCTTGTAGTTACACTGGCTCACTCATCCTTAAACCGAAACGCAACAATAGCTTAAACGTATTGTTTTTAGATTTGGTAGAATATCTGATGAGTACCTACCCAGATCACCTAGAAATGTATGTAATATATTGTTAAAGTCACTTACTATTTGAGCAAATAAATCACTTATTTTTTATACAATCGTTCTGTTCGCCATACCGTTTCTAAATACACGAGAATTATTATTTTTTATTTTTATACAATAGTGCAGTGGTAAGTGGTCACCAAACGCCCTTAGACACTGGCACTATAAGAAATGTTACCCATCGCTTACATCGCCAATGCGCCACCAACCTTGGGAACTAAGATGTTATGTCCCTTGTGCCTGTAATTACACTTGCTCGCTCACCCTTCAAACCGGAACACAACAATACCAAGCACTGCTATTTTGCGGTAGAATATCTGATGAGTGGGTGGTACCTCCCAGACGAGCTTGCACAAAGCTCTACCAGTAAACAACAAATCCTTTTTTTTTAATATGACAAGCAGCCAGCTTGCACGTCCTCGTATGTCATTCCGTGGCCATCCGTTATCGCCGTACGAAAACCTCCTTGCTTTAAATCTTCGCAGCTGTCACTACGGCTCACCTCGACGTCGTGCGTAACAATATTTATATATTAAATATAATTTTATCAGTTTCGTTTGCTATCTGTACTTTGCGCCATTTGTAAATCTTTTCGTTACGCGTTATAATCTTACATATTATATCGTTTATTCTTAATATTTTGATTAACATTAACAAACTCATTTGTTTATTAATTATGTACGTATTGGCGAAACTTAATACATTTAAAAGAGTCATCTTTGATGGAAGGTTTTATATTCCACCACGTTGCTACAACGCGGGTTGGTGGATACACATGTGTTAGAATTTCTCTTATTCGAGATGTTTTTCTTCATCGCCAAACGAAAGTTAAGTACGAAAAACTAAAATTTGCAAACATAAGTTAACAAACAGACAGTTGCATTGAAATCGATTTATTTAAATGGGCTTTCAACAAAGTAATACAGCAACAAAAAGATCCCATCATCCACTGGAGGCGCGATGCAGCGCTATTGAAAAAACATTAATTATATTACCCATTAATTACTTATTTTCCAGATTGAAATGTGCATTACACAATACTAGTGTTCGCTCGCGGCTTCGCCTGGATGTTAGGTAAGGGAGGAGATATCGGTATAAGAGAGATGGGTTTATAAATAGCCTTTGTCTTTCCTCGGGGATCTAGCTTGCTTCGTACCAAATGTTATCAAAACCGGTACAGTATTCTATTCGTAATAGCGCAACAGACGAACAGAGTTAATTTCGCATTTATAAAATTACTATAGATTGCTACGAGTATGTATATTTCCCTTTTAGTTATTAAATTTATTTAAATATTAATTTAAAGTTATTAAATTGTATAGACACTGACTCACTCGCCCTTCAGATCGGAACATAACATTAAGTATAATCTGTTCGGCGGTAGTACCTAAGCATAATGAGTAGGTAGCACCCACCCTACATCTACCTAGACAGGCTTGCATAAGGCCTTACCGCCAAAGGCGTCTAGAAAGAAAAGAAAATAACTAATGTGTTTTTTAAATTTAGTAGAGGTTTAGTAGAGGTGGATGAGCGTATGGGCCATCTGATGTTGTGGTCACCAACGCCCATAGACATTGGTATTGCAAGAAATTTTAACCTTCGTTTACATCAACAATGCGCCACCAACCTTGGAAACTAAGATGTTATGTTATGATTGTTACAAAGCAAAATCGCCATGCTGAGGATGGATGTTCACTGTGACCTTAGTCCAAGGGGTTACATCGAGGCTGTTATAAAAACAGCTTCACGAAAACTCGGAGTTCTGAACAAGGTGCGGCGTTGTACAAAACACAGGTACGGTCTTGCGTTGAATATTGCTCGCACCTTTGGGATGGCTCCGCTAAGTACCTACTTGAGGCCTTGGATCGGTTGCAGCGACGCGCGGTCCGCATTATTGGCGACGTAAAGGTCACTAACACCCTCGAGCCTTTACAATTGCGTCGAAAGACTGTATCACGGCGAATGCTCCGAGGAATTATTCTCTCTTATTCCTGCTTCCCCCTTGCGGCTAGTGCAGAACCTTCTTCCCGACTGTACTGGCCGTCGTCGCGTTTGGACTCTATTACCACTTACCATCAAGTGGAGTAGAGTCATTTGTCCTCCCGGTAAATATAAAAAAAATATCCCTTTTGCCTGTAATTACACTGGCTCACTCACCCTTCAAACCGGAACACAACAATACCAAGTACTGCTATTTTGCGGTAGAATATCTGATAAGTGAGTGGTACCTACCCAGACGAGCTTGCACAAAGCCCTAGTAGGGCTTTGTGCCAATAAATAATATATAAATAATATAGTTCACATACAATCATTAAGTAAGCTATATTTTACTGGATACCAAGCATATAGTTATAATTATTCACTGAACCAAACGAACATACTTTTTTAAACTCTTGAACAACATTTACACAAGTTTCATATAATTTTCCTTATAACGAAAGACTGTGATGTCTTGTGTCAATCTATCCTATTGGTAGTTTGTTCTATAAGATTTAAGTGACAATTGTCGATTCCGCAGTAATATTTTAAATTTGGAAGATGGACTGATAAAAAAAACAATTGAAATTGTGATAAAGGAGCGAATTTTTCAGCCTTCGTATTTTTGACAAATGATCATTCCTTATTTATTTGTTTTTAGCCGACTATATATTTTATTATATGATTTATAATAAGCAAAATTCGACCCGTGTCCTGTGCGTTCAAAGGAATACCACTAGCATACGTGCCAATGAGTGGTATTGCCAGCGTTTACTTTTTATTCCAGTGTTATAAATCTAATTGTAAAATGGCAAGCATATCTCGATAACACGAGCCAGAATAGCATGTCACCTTGACAAACAAAATATTTTTTTTATTTGTTTATTGATATAAGAAACGCCATCAGCATTTTCACAAATTTAACAATAAATAATTACGACAACAGTACTACTCGGCTAGAGTACAGTGCGATACACCATTGACTTGACGGGCCGGTTGGCGTGGTTGGTACATCCAGGACAGATATTTGTATGCATGAATATGTCTGTTTGTCTGGGTCTGGGTCTGGGTTTAATTATCTATGTAACTATGTATTTATATCAGTTGTCTGGTTTCCATAGTACAAGCTCTGCTTAGTTTGGGATCAGATGGCCTTGTGTGAATAATGTCCCAGGATATTAATCTAACCTAACCATTAAAGGCAATTATACAATTGAATGACACTACACTTTAAAATAAAATGAACTGACCGAGCTACCGAACCGAACTTTTTTTTTCCTGAATGAGTTATGCTGTTGGCCCTAATGGCCTTTACAGCGTCACCGGGCTTTGTGGCGAGTACTGGACTCCGCCGTGAATTTGGAGCCGTCACGGGCTCTTACAAGACGTCCATCCTGAGAGTGTCTCCTGCGAGATCGCACCTCGGCTCAGGACGTAGTCGGAGGGGCCGAACCGAACCGAACTACAGAATATATGTACTCTGTACTAAAAATCTTGCCAGTGCGATTCAGGATTGCCAATATATCGATTAGCACCGTCTTTTATAATAATATAATAATAAATTTATTTATTCTCTCCCACAGACAACAATGTTTACATATTTTTTTTGTATAATATATATAAATGCAGTTATATGTGGGAGACAGAAGCCTAAACTAGGTTGCCCTGTGCTAAGGGTCTCCTGGCTCCCCCTCTTGAGTACGGAACTATTTATTTGTTTAATTTTATAGAAAACAGGAGAAACATTAGAAGGAGCTTTTACAATATATTATCTAGTAATAAGTTACACTTATAATAATAGAAATAATAAAAAAAAGAGTCATGGGATCATGGGTTGTGTATAAAAATAACATTGAGATGTTTACGAGCAATTCGGAATTATTATGGATTTCGTGGGTTTACTGTTACGAAATTATTTGGTATTATCAACACGCATTTAGTAAAACTTCACTTGTTTGTACAAAATTACGGACACTTGAATAATTTCAAATTGTTCGCACTTCTTCAAAACCGGTCAATATGAATATAATTTCTAATTTTTTTGGTATTTTCAATAACTTTATTGTACATAAGTGATTATTTATTTACGTAAACAAATATACACGAATCGAGTGTAGCTCCTGTACAAATCATGACCGCGTTGTTTCCTGCCAGAATGTGAGCAGCTTTTGCCCTTCGAAACGCAATTCTGATTTTCTGGGCGATATTTGAACCCGACCTCTCGTCACCATTTGAAGCTGGTTCATTTACCGTTCAAACCGGAACACATCAATACTAAGCATTGCTAATTGGCGGTAGAATCGAGAATTCAAAAATCGCGCTGTTGCATTCCAGACATCGAGATGTGGATAGAATTTGATGTTTCCGTAAGCATATATTCTAATCTTAATTCGTAATTAATTATATAATAATGAATATATTAAAAAACAACAACGATTTTGTCATTATACCCAATATACAATATATATTTCTTTAAATACTTCATTTAAAGATGAATTTATTTAAATAATTCATTGTGCATTTTCCTTGTTAAAGTCCTGTAAAATATTTATCTAAAATCAAACCCTTCGAAGTTGATTTGCTTGTAAATTTTGTAATATTTTACTTACTTGGATATTACGCATTGCTTAACATACATAGAGAAGAGAAATTTACGTGAAAACGCCGCGACATTCGTGACGAACGATGTATTAATTGAGTTGATTACTTTTGGTTACATATTGACTATAGAACCACGAACATATAAGAATATTTGTTTATTTATTAATTGCACACTAAATAAAAAAGCCGAGATGGTCAAGTGGTTGGAACGCGTGAATATTAACTGATGATCGTGGGTTAAAATCCGGGCAAGCACCACTGAATTTTCATGTGCTTAATTTGTGTTTATTATTCAACTCGTTATTGACGGTGAAGGAAAACATCGTGAACCTGCATGTGTCTAATTTCACTGAAATTCTGCCACATGTGTATTCTACCAACCCGCATCGGAGCAGCGTGGTGGAATAAGCTCCAAAACCTTCTCCACAAAAAACTAAAACCCCTTAAGCATAACCGAAGGCCTGAAACTACGGTCCCACTTAACGGCTTTTACCAATCGTCTTGATTAAGCAAATATATTTTGTCAATATGACCTTAATCCGCAACATCGTTTAGAAATTACGCGATCACAATTACTTTTAAAGGTTTATTTCGTCAATTTAATTACACCATCAACTAAATAGTAAACAATTAAATCGACTTTTACAACAGAGACAAAATGAGGTGTTACGTAATTATGTTAACACAAATAATTTGAATAACGAAATAACTTTCCTAATCTATAATTTATATTATAGATAGTTTATATATTTACACACTAATCTCAGAAACTACCAATTCGATATGATTTTTTTTATGTTAGGTGGTCTGCTTATTAAATAGGTTATATATATATATAGACAAGATTGAGTAGTGCCTCTTTTTTACCAAATTTTAAAGCTCAAGTTAAGCTATGTTTTGATATTGACAAGCCAGGACAACTTGGAAATAAGACAACTAACTACTGAATGAACTTTTTTTTATAGAATAGGAAGGCGGACGAGCATATGGGCCACCTGATGGTAAGTGGTCATCAAACGCCCTTAGACATTGGCACTGTAAGAAATGTTAGCAATCGCTTACATCGCCAATGCGCCACCAACCTTGGGACCTAAGATGTTATGTCCCTTGTGCCTGTAATTACACTGGCTCACTCACCCTTCAAACCTGGTGTAACACAACAATACCAAGTACTGCTGTTTTGAACTTTTCAAAGACTTAAACAAGCAGTTATATTTGATAACGAAATGAACAGATCGGTAAAGATCATAGATCTTACTAGAAATATGTGTTTGCTTGGAACCAATATTCCTCGCACCCAAATTATTTATCATTATAACAAGAATAACATGAAAGTTAAAAAATATACATGTAAACTATATGCAAGATTTTTAAAAAAATCTATATGTACAGATTGTGTCTATACGTACGGAGGCATGGATTCTTCGGCAAAAAACCCAATAGCACAATAACTATCTAACAATTATTGGCCCAACCTGGGGTTAAAACCCAGGACCGTGATCAGGACAGGACAGGACCTTATATCTAGCCAACTAGGCTGGCAGATTAACATTACTAATGCCAACAATAATATTTAAATATATATTGTTTATATATACATATTATATATATATATAATTAAAGGAACTCGGAAGGTAGGAGTGACAGCCCCTTACACAATGGACCGACGATTTTGAAGGGTCGAAGTCAAAAGCTGGATGTGCAGGTAGCGCAAGGACAGCCGCAGTGAAGATCCTTAAAGATGACATTTATAAAGTATTTATGTCTATGGTTGAAGGTCAATTAATATTAATGAAATGATATCGTCATCATAGCAGAGTCGCTGGAACAACTCACCGAAATGCTGTGTAGCCTAGGCGAGTCTTCCCGGCGTGTCGGTCTCGGTATGAACTTGGACAAGACCAAGGTCATGTTCAATAGACATGTCGTTCCGGGACCGATATACGTCTAAGGAAAACCTCTCGAAGTTGTTAGTGAATATACCTACCTAGGACAGATCATACAAGTCGGTAGGAACAACTTCGAGAAGGAAGCCAATCGAAGAATTCGCTTGGGATGGGCAGCATTTGGCAACTTTCGTCAAGTCCTCAAGTCGTCTATACCGCAATGTTTGAAGACGAAAGCCTTCAACCAATGCGTCTTACCTGCCATGACATATGGTGCCGAAACGTGGACATTAACTGCGGGACTAGTCCACAAATTCAAAGTAGCTCAGCGTGCTATGGAGTGAGTTATACTCGGAGAATCTTTGAAGGATAAGATCAGAAATGAGAGTATATGGAAAATAACCGGAATCACCGATATAGCTTGTAAAATTAGCAGACTGAAGTGGCAGTGGGCTGGTCACGTATGTCGTAGGACCGATGGCCGTTGGAGCAGACGAGTCTTAGAGTGGAGAACGCGGATCGGCAAACGCAGCGTAGGGCGCCCTCCAGCCAGGTGGACCGATGACCTTAAGGTGGCGGGCACCGACTGGATGCGGAAGAGGCCTATGTTCAGCAGTGGACAATGATTGGCTGTTGATGATATTTTTAAAACCAGTATCGCTTGAAAGGAAATGTTTTTAAATATGCATTTTATGGTATAAATATATCTTTATCAATTTAATTTCGTAATTATTAAGTAGTTAAGTATTATGTTATATATAACTCAGCGTGTCCGTAACAATTTACTTCCCGTATGTTTTCAAAGTCTTACACAGTCGTTACGTGAACGGCGGCGTGTAGTGAAAGCCCGACGTCGGCACAGGGCGGTAAAGTCGACGGACACAATGAAATAATAGTTTTTTTTTTTTAATTTTGTGGCTACGGCGTTTCCCAATATTTTCGGTAAGTTTTTTTTTTGGTGCCGAGGATTTTTTGTGTTGTGATCAAAATGTTTTTTTTTTTTTTGATTAGAAGATTTAGTTGCGTGTTGAAATTTAGGCTAGTCCAAAAAAGAAATTTAGACTAGGCTAGGCTCATGATTAGTAAATATTAAAAAAAAAAGTGTATTATGTGACAGAACTACGTAAATAAAAAAAAAAAAAACTTCAAAAATAATCTAATCGCTTATTAAATATAGTTTGATTGAAATCGACTCAGTAAAGCGACAAAATTTATTTTATACATTATAATCATATATTTATATAAATACATATATCCAAATATCTACTTACAATTTTAAGAATTGTAAACAAAAAAAACGCAACGTTTAAAAGTTAACTATATTATGTTCTTAACCTGATGATTGCGGGTTCGAATTTGAGCAATACTTAGTTTTCATGTGCTTAGTTTGTGTTTATAATTCATCTCGTGCGAAATCTGTAATGTGTCGGAAGAGGTTCTTTGAAAGAGGTCGGAATATGGCGTATTGTGAACATATATTGGAGCACCGTGCAGTAATCTCTAAAAAATTCGCCCCAAAGTATAGTCGTTTGGCCAGCAGTGGGACAATTACCGTTAATTCATTGCCTCACATTTGTAGCGTAATTATTTTTAGACGGGCCTGATGTTAAGTGGATACCACCACCCATAGACATTGGTGTAAGAAATATTAACCAGTCTTAAATCGCCAATGCGCCACCTACCTAAGCAGTACTTGGTATTGTTGTGGTCCAGTTTTAAGGATGAGTGAGCCAGTGTAATTACAGCCTAAAACCTTGGCCGCGATGTTATATCCATTGTGCCGGTAATTATACTCACCCTTTAAACCGGACGCAACAATATTATTGCTGTTTATCGGTAGACTATCTGATGAGTGGGTGGTTAGATACCACGACCTAGACGGGTTTACCCTACCTAGTAGAAAAAACAGGTTATTTTTTTAACATTTCTTTCAACTGTAACTAGTATTTCTTAATCATTGCAACTATACATATTCTCTAGCTTTATAATATAGATATTTATATAAATATTATAGCTATGCTAAAGTAACTAAATCACATTTTCATGACTATAACACTAAACCGATTTTGATGAAATTTGGTATGAATCTCAAGGAAGGCTATTTTATAAAAAAACACCTGCCTGCCTAACGAACGGAGCTGCGTTCGAAAACTAGTTCAATGTGAATATATAATGGCGCGTTGTCCGATTATTTACGTTTGTAATATACCGCAAAAGGAATTAAACACAAATTACATAAAAAATTACGTTCGTGCAATTATATTTCATGAGTAATTAGGCAGAATATATAGATCCGTTCAATATGCTTGTAGATCGCAAAACAAAATTATATAATCATTAAATAATTACATTCATCATCCTTAATGTATATTTTTTTAGTAGGCTTGCAAATATACCTAAGGTTAGTGGCCACTAACGCCCATGGATATTGGCACTAGATATATTAATCATACCATAATGCGCCACTAACCTTCTTAACCAAGATGTTACGTCCCTAGTACAGTTACACTGGCTCACTCACATCCAACCGTAACACAACAAAGTATGCTCAGCGGTTAAATATATGATGGTTGTAACCAGACTTGCACAAATTCCTACCAACAAAGTATTATCGATGAGCAACAAATACCGCGAAGCGTATAATTGTTAACAATTTAAAATATAATTGTATTCTTGCATCAGTTTGGTTTTAATAAATAATAATAATGTCTGTAGTTAAGTTTCGCTGTTCGCCAATATTCCATTACTTCAATCGATAGCTTTAAATTCTCACATGAAATATAATAAATGACGATCAGTTTTCATTAATTTTAGACAAATTCTTGACAATAGCTACTAAGCAAAATGAAAAGAAAACAAAATCACTCACCAAACAGAGAGGAAAATGGTACGGGACTGCCTTGTCTTAGCCTATTTATTTAAGAATACTAGCGCTTTATTCGGTTTCGCTTGTGTCATAATTCAGAATTGCATATATATTTCCATAGCTTATTCAAAAATAAGTTTTTCATACAACATTTTCATCTTATTATTATTACCTTAGGGGTTACATTTTCGAAAATCCTTGCAAAGGGCTAACCTAGTGCGTAAAAGAAACCTGTATGCAAAATTTTTATGGTTCTACCTCCAGTAATTTGTGCTGTGCGTTGATATATCAGCCAGTGAGTCAGTCAGTTATTCTTTTATATATAAAGATACTTTTATCAGCAATTTGGAATCATATATGTGTAATTTTATTGTTGGGAACGATTAACTTCTAAGCCTCTTGCCGGTTCTCCGTTTAATCCACATCCTGAATTTGTGTGGGACACCTGATGGTAACTAGTCACCACCAACCATAGACATTGGCGATGTAAAAAATAATATTCCATTCCTTACATCGCCAAGCACCACCAACCTTGGGAACTGAGATGTTATGTCCCTTGTGCCTGTAGTTACACAAACTCACTCATCCTTCAAACCGAAACGCAACAATAATAAGTATTGCTGTTTAGCGGCAGAATATCTGATGAGGCGGTGGTATCCACCTAGACAAAGCCCTATTATACATCTAAACCCTCCTCATGAATCTCTCTGTTCATTGGTGAAAACACTATGCAAACTGTTTGGTAGTTTTTGAGTTTATCGCAGACACACAGACGCGGGAATTTTATAAATATTAAGTTAAATATTTAGTGATAGTGATAATTTAAACGATCGAAAATACGTAACTGTGAAATTTAAAAATATCGTTAAATAATAAGTCAACATATGTATGAATGACAACCAAATCTTGAGTGCTCATTAAATAGGGTCTTTGCTTTGCTAACTAATTCGAAACTCACCGCAAACCACGACCGTGAAACGTCAGAATGTGATACGTGACATTGACTATTATAATTATAGCATTTAGAGGATACACGCACCAAAATAGCGTATCAATAAGACGGTTTACAATTTCACAATGAGATGCGAAGGGGACGATTTGGAAAAAAAAATACGATTTTAAATTCGGAACGAGATATCAAATATCTCAAATCATTCAAATTCTGTACATAATTATAATATTTTCGATTATTTCATAATAAAAAAAAGAAAGCGCATTCGTTTAACTATATATTTGAATGTTATATAGCTATAATTATATAATACTTTGTTAATAATAATATACTAACCATAAACATATCACGTAAAAAAAAGAATCTTGGCGCTTTCGTGGTATAAGGAAAGGTTAATATTTCTTAGTACCAATGTATAAGGGTGGATGTGACCACTTGCCATCGGTGTGCCGTCCGCCTTTTCAAAAATAGCAAACACAAACACAGTTGCACACACAGATAAACCGAAACACAACAATACTAATTGCTAAATATTAACTACTATTTGGTATTTTCGTTTAGCGGAATATCTGAGGAGTATGTGTTACTTTGGACTTGAAAGCTCCACCACCAATTTTTTTTTTATGTTATAGTTAGACGAACGGACAAATGGGCTACCTGATATTAAGAGGTCACCACCGCCCATAGACATTGGCGATGTAAGAAGTATTAACCTTTCCTTACATCACCAATGCGCCACCAACCTTGGGAACGAAGACACTATGTCTCTTGTCACTCATCCTTTCAACGGAAACGTAACACTACTAAATAGAAAGACGGTAGAACATCTGATGAGTGGGTGGTGCCTACCGAAACGGGCTTGAACAAAGCCCTACCACATAGTAAAGTAACTCCATCTTTGTTCAAATCAACATATTCAAGAATCCGTATTTTTTATGAAGTAAATAAAAACATGGCAATGGAATTATTTCTCTTAAATTATTTTAAGATGTAAACATGTTATACTGTTATATAATATCATTCTTTATACCCACTTTCGATATATTTAAGTCAAGGTAAATATACAAAGTTGTCTTTAATAAAATCGATAATATAATTACGTAAGACGAATAGCGGATCGAAGTCTGTCGTAACGTTATTTAAAAGTTTTCGTTGCCTAATTTCTCGACGTATTCAATGCACTATATATATAAGTTATATATTAATCCGTTCCTAATATTCCAATAACGAAATTCGCCGCGTCTGAATGCAATAATATTAAAAATAAAACGAACGGTTTTTCATAGTTTTCGCCAATGTACGGAGTTATTCATTAGTAAGGTTTACGTTTATAATATAATTTAATATAATATGATTCGGCTATTGTTTTATATTACTTATTGTAAAGGATGATATATTAAAAAAAAATTGCTGAATTTCTTTCGCCGGTTCTTCTCAGGTCTGAGTTGTTTATTTCAAGTGTAACGCTTCTATATTGAATAAAGAATTATGACTTTGACTTTAATAATGGTTTTGTGTAAAAATTACGATGATTATTGAAGATTTCGGAAAAACACTTTCCAGGTACAATAGAATAATATATATTGCGATACAAACATTCTTCTAGGCCCTTATTCTATCCAATCCCGGGACGAGTAGTTATTGTTATATAGCTCAAATCGGATTAGATATATCGAGTAAACAGACAATTAATCATTATATAATTGTATAGATTTTACTCGTAATATAGTACTTTATACTTTATTGTACACCACAAAGAGAAAAAAAGTACAAATGATACAGCCTAAATAAAAGTAGCAATTTTGGCGACCTTATCGCTACATAGCGATCTCTAACTCCAACGTAGTAAGAGATAACTCATACGATATGAGGTAGGTGGTGCTGTAATAATAAATAAAATTACATAAATCTATAATTAAAACAAACAAATAAATAAATGTAATATCAATAAATAAATTATATTATTTTATATAGAAGTAATTATTACAAGCCTTCTTGCCCACCAGCTATTCGACTTATCAGTTACTTAACAACTTAACATGAATACTTCGTTCCACTGTGTTTCCGGTTTGAAAGTTGATTTAGTGCAAATGAACAGGAAATAACGTCAATGATTTATACTTCTAAACGTGCCAATTTCGATTGAATGAATGAAAGAAGCTTAAACGAAACATACTTAATATGATAGGGTGATAAAATAAAAACTGACTGATGCCTGACATATTATAGTGCACAGTTATGTGCGCAAACATAAGTGCACTCGCTAAACTCTCTCTCATAATCCAATGGATAGCAAATCCGACATCACTTACACCACCATCTTCTGGCGTCAAACAACAGTTGTTAGCATTGTTGTGTTCCGGTTTGAAGGGTCAACCAGTGAACTACAGACACAAGAGACATTATTACTGGTGGTAGGGCTTTGTGCAAGCTAGAGGGTAGGTACCACCCACTGATCAGATATTCTACAGCATAACAGGAGTACTTGATATTGTTAAGTTCCAGTTGGTTAATATTACATTTCATCAATATTTACTCGTTCGCTAATCTATAACATACATATATATAATTGAAACCATTGTTTCAGATCTTAATATTGTGGAAGAAACTACTCAGCCGTTAAAAAGAAGAAAAAAATAAACAGAAAAATGTGTGAAAATATAGAAAACCTGTAAGTATAATCTTGGATTCTTTCTTTAGTTAACTTTCTTAAGTTACTTTTTTCAACATAGAATCATTACACTTACTTATTAATAGTCAAATTAGAAACTACCATTGTTATTACGTCACGGAATTAACTATAAGGTTTCAACCGGTTCGTAATGTAGATTCTAACGATCAGAACCGGCAATCAGTAATTCTTTTCTCAAATTAAATACGTTAATGAGCCAAAATAAATAAATAGAAAAAAAAATATAAATCCAATCTAATTAGATATTTTACATACTACAAAAAGTTTGGTTTTTTTTTTTGTATTTCATCATTATACTTTATACTTAAAGCCTTAATATTGTAGTATACCGTGTAATTAACCAAGGGATAAATGAATAATTATAAAAGTATAAATATTCATCTAATATATAATATAATATTTGGACTCATAGCTTTTTTCAATCGTTAATTTATTATTCTCTTTATTTTATTAATATGTACAGATATTTTTTTATAAAATACAAAATTAAAATAAAAAGAACAAAATACACATACAAATTTAAAGAAAAAACACGCCGTCTAAAAGATTGTCCTGTGGCATTGTACCCAAGACGCTGGCACTATTGCCTCTCTGCACCGCTAGACTCAGCCTTTGGGCTAAATAAGCGCCAGCTCTTGGGTCACCAGAAGTGTGGACCAGTATATCTATAATAATCTATACATCAGGCTATAAATAACATTGTGATTGTAACTTTCTCCCTAAATAAAAAAAAATCTTATACCAAGCAATCCTAATCCATGTCATTGTTTGACCGTACACGGAATACAGAAACGTATAATACACGTTTACAAATTACAATAACAGAGATAATTATCTGTAATCTATTTTGTTGTAACTATTTTTCAAAATTTGAAGTAAAGCATTAATGATTTAGGAAAAACATGGAATGCCTCAACGGCAACGATCCAACGTTGCCCAATTTCAATGATCTCAATGATCCAATGAACCAAAATAATCAAGAGGAAAAGATAGCTGATTATTTTCAAGATTCCGTTATCCTAGTCACCGGTGGCACGGGTTTTGTCGGAAAAGCATTGCTGGAGAAACTCCTCAGGAGCTGTCCTGGAATCGACACTATATACGTTTTAATGAGGCCTAAGAGGGGTCTTTCTGTGGAACAAAGGTATAAGGAACTTTTGAAGAATCAGGTATGTTCAGCTCCATTTGTAAAGGGGAGGTCTTACATTTTTTTTAATTATAATTTTCCACCATACTAGTAAGTAAATGATTTTAAATCAATTGTTTCAAAATATTAAGTGTTTTATTTTTATTTATAATATTATACATAATAAATAGTTGATTAATAATAAAACTCTACTGATTCATGAGATGATTGAACATCATTCTGATTTTCGTCATCGCAAAAAATGAGCCGAAATGTTCAACAGGTTTTCGACCGCATCCGGGCAAGATGGCCTGAACGCTTGAGCAAGTTATATCCAATAACCGGTGATGTGTCAGCTCCCAACTTGGGAGTGAGTGCTGAGCAGCAACTGCTGCTCAAGCGCTGTCACACCGTGTTCCACTCAGCAGCAACAGTGAAGTTCACTGAGCCTTTGCACGCAGCTGCTGGACTAAATGTTCAAGGAACATCTACTCTGCTAAAGTTGGCGGGAGACATGCCTGTTCTTAAGGTAATGGAAAACGCTGGTCTCAGAAAAAAGCTGCCTGTTTTTGGTTTTTATTTGAAATTTCTTACCAATTTTTATTTTTAATATCATCACACCAGCAATAAAGTTTTATATTTCATTCTTAATGTTATGCTGTCCTATGTTGACTGTAAAAGTATGTTTAAGAGATATCTTGAAGTAACTAATGAGAAATAAGCGTAAAAATAAGATGTTTATTATGATAAATCTTCGCAGGCTCTAGTACATGTTTCAACAGCCTACAGCAATGCCCCGAGGAGTCACATAGAAGAAAGAGTATATCCACCGCCGTATGATCCAGAAACTATTGTCAGATGCACAAAAATGCTCCCAGCGGCTACCTTGGATATAATTGCTGAATCTTTACAGGTAATAAAAAAAATACCCATAAATGTTACAATGCTGCAAATCTATGCTCTCCAATTAAGGATGAGGCTTAGGTGCCTGCTTTACTGTGCTAAGGGTTGTCTGTGATTTTCTTGGACATGGCTTTACACGGTGTTCTGCCAAATATTATTATAAAATAAAATAAAAAAATAAGTACATAGCCATTTAAAGCCAGTGAAAGTCTAAATAATTAGTGATAAGTAAGTAAGAAGAATTCCACAAGGTCGTATAATGTTTTAACTTTTAAAGGCTTTTATTTTTACTATGAATAAGTAAACAAGGAAACGCTTTAACCGTTGAGCGATTCGTCTTAAAAATAAACTGATAGTAACTAATTCGAATATTGGTGTGTCCTTCGCGACGGTTGGGATGGTTTTTCTAACGTAATAGGCAGTGGAGTGTGCACATGCTATTCCAAAAAGGAGATGAGACATAAACTCAGCAGTGAAGACACTTACTCTATACTTATCTGAATATGTTATATTGATAATTACTTTATCTCTTCTTAGGGTGACCACCCCAACCCTTACACATTGACAAAAGCTCTCGCGGAGTCAATTGTGTACAGTCATACGGAACTACCGGTCTGCATTGTTCGACCATCTATTGGTAAGTACATATTTGAAAACATTAATAATTTCTCCGTTAAGTCTGCATTAAAATCTGCCATTAAGTCTGTAATATCCAAATTTGAACTCTTTCCGGTCGTGTCGGATTGCCGTCGCATCGGATTATGAGTTAGGGAATAGAGTCCTGTGTTTGCGCACACTTGTGCACTATAATATCTCCTGCGTAGTTGGCTAACCTCTCTTGAGATTGTCCACCGTAGCCGAAATCTGTCTAGAGGACTTTATTATAACATCCATATTTTGCGTGTAAGATGTTTTCCATCTACGTAACGTATAATAACTAGATTTGTTTGTCCCTGCATGATTTACTATAGTGCAATTGTTTTACGGGTACCGACGTCAGCAAGGCGTGTTAGGATGACACAAATGGTGAATGGTAAAGATATTTTGCACTAAAATCTAAAAATTACGATCCGTATCAGAGATGACACAATTATGGACAGACTGGCCGAAATCTATTCTAGAAATGCAGGATAACACTTCTTTTGAGATGACACAAAAAGTCTTTATTTTTTCATATCGTTTATTTTTAATCTGTCCCAAAAATATATCATTATTATGTAGACATCATCTCAATAGAACTGTTATTTATAGATGTTAAATTATATTCTGATATTAATATGAATTGTACCAACGTCTAAGGAAGTTCTATTATGTACGTCGCTGTCCCTTAAAAATTCATCGTGTATTGATTTTTCCATTCGCCACACTTGTCCGTTCTCATAAGTCATTAGATACAATAAAGATAATATAACCAAACCGCTCACACACAAACATTAAAGCATACTTAAGACCGCGTATTTTTTTTATTTAAAAGCTTCTGGAAAAATCTTTGACCATGGAATGAAATGATTGGAATAGCTGGTAATTTAAGTCAAGTGTTCGAGAATATACTACATATATCTTAGTGAAATATTGGGCTAATAATTTATTTGCAAAATTTATTTGTATAATTGTTTGTGCTGAACGCATAGCCAAAACTACTGTCTAGGAAGCTGAATTTTGGAATATTGGTTTATTGTATATCGTAATCAACCGATAAGAGTAGATTTTTAGAAAAAAATGACTTTTTGGTGTTTGAAACGGGAAGTATAATTTTGTGTTGTATTTCCCGTACGAATACGGGCAGCTAGTTTTTAATGAATGTCAAGATTAGTTGGAATTTGTCGAAACACTATAATATGATATATGTTTTCTTCTAAGTATGATTTTTGGGATTGTGGGTTTCAGTGAACGTAAATTAATTATTTCTTAGATTGTAATTCTAAAACTACTCTCCGTTGTGTCTAGCCAATTTGGAAATACCTATTTCAATCAGTGATCAGTATATCACTCTCAACGAAAGAGATAATATAAATACAATCATAAAATTTTATTCTTGTTGCTGTTAAGAAAATAATAGCAGTAATTTTTTTTCCTGTTGATATTTGCTATTCTGTAAGAATAAACTCGAGACACGCCGCAGAAAACTATCGTGAAATGTCAGAAAGTGATAGGTGACATTGCCCATAATAATCATAACATTTCAAGAATACACCCATAAAAATAGTATATAAACATAAGTTGTCAACATTTCACGGGTGATTAATGAAGTGAGTTATTACAGAATACCACTGCTATTGACTTATAACATTTATATAACATTTATCACAAAAGTTTAGTGTCCATATATAGTATTATGTATATTACCACTATCACTTTAGTCTTGCTAATCTACTAATTCAATTTATACGTATTATTAGAGTTATCGACATGGACCCCAACAAGTAGCCTCATAACGTACTGTCAACTATAACTAATAAAAGATATTGATATGAAACCATTGTAAGAGTGAGTCAGATTGTAATATATAATATTAGACGTGATGCGAATTATTATTAAATATTACTGTAGATGATCTGTAATTTTTTATATTAATCAGTAATAATCTATATTTTTAATCTGGCAACAAGAACATTGACAGATACTCTTTATGGCGGGAAACTGATAGACTTTGAATTATGGTTACGAGCATTGCGGATTGCGTGTTGAGATCTAGTTCTTACACCATAGACAATTTACCATTTTTTACTGATTTGACATATCCATAACAATATATATCCAAATAATCGCTGGATAGTTTTGAATGAAATTATTAACACAACAATACCAGATCTTGCTGTTTAGAGATAAAATATCTGATGAATCTGGTGAAACAAAGCCATACCACCAAGTAAATGTGATCTCGCAGACTGTTATGTTTTCCGCTTTATATTTGTTAGAACTCCAATAATGTATTAATTTTCAAAATACATAATATGTTCAATTAGGTTACGATAAAAAATACATTCACACAATGACAATTCCGAAGTCACATATCATTTAGTACCAATTATGGGGTTTAAACACGTGGCTCACTCATGAATTATAAAAAGTTTAATTTGTAATGTAAATTCTACTACTAAATTATTAACTCCGATTAATGATTTCTGAGCAACAAGGACGAATAATGTTGTGTTCAACAATCATTTATTTTCTCTCTCTCTCTCTCTCTCTCGTTTTAATTAACTTCTAAGGTCCATAAAAGAAACGTCCAAGACGTGAGATTATACAACTGTTTCTTTTTTTTAATTTCCAAACCAGAAAATTTGTTCGCATTACCGAAATTTATACAGAGTTATTATAAAACGAATTCAATTGTCAAAATGTATTTAGTTTTTCCGATTAGTCGTGAAGATTATCTTTGTTTACTTCGCTTCTATTTTTAATTATATTTTTGGTTTCGTTCGCGTTAAGGTGAAGGTCTGGTACCGCATATCATTTCCTGTAATATGTGGCAACTAAATATCATGATGATCGATTGAGTATTTCTGACATGACCAAATAAATAAAATTAATTCAATTTCGCATTTGAAATATTAGTAAGAATAATTATGTCCTGATCGATTTTGGTCACGGTGACTGTCTCCAAAGGACGCGCGTACAGATATTAAACTAATCAATAATAAAGGGCGTAACTAGGGGTAGCTATGGCCTCACTAAGTTACCCGAATAAAACTATAATTATTAAATACAAGCTATTAATCATTTGTATTTTTTTAAGTGACAATGTATTTCTCGCGCTTGGATCTAGGACCTATAAGAGTCCTGGACTATCTCTATAATAAAAACCTGACTTTTTTAGTATAGATTTCAGTAAAGACACAGTATATAAAACTTAAATAAATTAAAATTATAATAATAGGTTCACCTATATATATATATTTAATTCCATCAATCCCATAGTGACATGGGCAATATAAGAATTGGATTTGGACTTTTATAATAAGAATGACATGCTTCCACTGCTGAACCGTCTTGTCAAGCACGGGTAGAATACGGATCTGCACAAAATGTTTTTATTGACGGAATATACGAAGAAATGTTCGTTTTTTTTTGGTGTCAGAAATTTTCTTTCGCGTACGCAGAATTACAATTACATGGATTGTTTAGGAATAAAGAGAATCATTTAACTTTAATTTACATTATACTATATATTCTTTATATGTTCTTCAAATTATTCTCAAATATTATATATTTAACTACTTTTTAATAAAATTATTAATCATATATTATTAGCCAACATATATTATATATATATTATAGCCTATTCCAAGTAAGAGGAGTAGGAGAGAAGAGAGTAAACCCAAATAAACTATCAATTGACGCGATATCAATGGTCGAAATCTTGAATAATCTATGATATTCACTGTGGATTCGCGAATAAATTGCGTTAACTATATCCGCGAAGTTGTTATCGGAACTTCGAAAGTTAAATGAATGCGGTTATAACTGGAATAGTATTGTATTATAAATAAAGGCAAATTAATCAAAAACAGTTTATAGTGAGTAATAGAGCAGAAGAATTAGAAAATCGTATTCAATTTGTAAATCTACGATTTGTTTACCTTTACTGGTACTCCGATTGGAAAAGGATATATATATAATATATTGCTGCACTTGCTCGAGGTGTCCTGCAAGCATCTTAATGCAGGGTTGTCTGGAAGAGATAACTACTTGGGTGATAAGACCTTTGGATGCTATTATTTTATATTCACAGTCTTAAGCTTTTTTCTCTTTTATGGTATATTTTTCTTTGTTTTAGTGGGCAATAAATATATTTACTATTATTATATTTTTCTTTTCAGTAACTGCAGCTTTCCAGGAGCCGTTCCCTGGATGGATTGATAACGTGTACGGCGTGACAGGTAAGACCATTACTAAGAATAGTATAATAATACCGAAATGTCCCATCGCTGGGCAAATATATTCCATTTGTTGGCAGATATTCCTGTATTCGAATTTCTCCTTACATTTGCAAGTATCCTTAAATTATTTTCTACACCACCGAACATGAGATATCTGATGTTGAAGATAAAATCATATTAAACTGCGCAAGCGCAAGTTTAAAGTTAATCATAAAATGAATGTAATTTTTAGGTATAATCATGGAAATTTCTCGAGGTACCTACCGCTCTGGGTACTGCCGGGAAAGATATGTGGTGGATCTTGTACCGGTTGATATGGTGGTCAATAGCTGCATATTAGCTGCTTGGAGACAAGGCTCTAAAAAGTACGTGTAATATGTTTTTTACAATTTTTTTCTTCACAATTTAAACTAAAATTAAACTATATTTTTATTATTTTACGATTCATTTTTGGTAAAGTAGATATATTATATAAGAATATACTGAAAACTCGTCGCAGCAGTGCCATTCTATAAGATCTCACCTTATTATTCACCCCATAATACGACAACCGACTTATGGTGATATACTATTTTGGTGCGTGTATTCTTGAAATGTTATGATAATTATGGTCAATGTCGCATATTACTTTCTGTCATTTTACGACCGTTTTCTGCGTTGAGTTTGTTTTCACAGAATAGCCCTACAGCACACGATCGTGAAATATTAAAAAGTGATATACGATATTGACTATAATAATTATAACGTTTCAATGAAACAAGCATCAAAACAGCGTATCACCGTAAATCGGTGTTTAGTACATCACGATACGGTACGAACACGAATAGATACGAAGTGGGTTATTTGGAAATAGCCCTAAATTTTAGTAAGAGTAAAGTATGAATATGTGCCTGTGAAGGTATCACTACAGGGCTAATTTTCCACTCCCTTCGAAAAGGCTCAATGCTCCAATGCGGAGTAGTGGTGCTCATGAGGCAGTTTATACATATCCAGGTTTCTTCTTCGATATTTTCCTTCACCACCAAATTTTTTATGATGATATTTTTTTTTAATTATCGTTATGTATTTAAACACCTAATTTTCATTTTTTTTTTCAGACCAGGTCGTTGCCCTGTTTATAACGTTACATCCGGATCAATCAACCCTTTACAATGGGGTTATTTCACTAGTCTTTGCGTTAAATGGGCGAGAGAGAATCCTACAAAGTAAGTAAATAATAGTTATACGTTATTAAGCGGCTACCTACTAAGTTTATAAATATTTAGGATTATATAAATTAATTATTATTTAATAGTATAAAATATTAACCAACAAAATCATATTTAGCTTATTTACACTACACATACGTGTTGAGGTCACAGAAACAGGTATAAAAGGACAAAATTTCGACTGTATTCTTTCAGAGGATTTGTAGAAAATTTTAAATTTCCTTGGACTCACAAAATACTAAAAAGATTCAGAGCTAAAAGTTAATATCTTAGGAACAGCTACCATAGACAAGACATAAAGAGACTGCTACACTTACATGTTTATTTTATAAATCTAATATGTATTTTTTTCAATAAAAATAATTACGGAATTGGTCCTAATAAAAACTATTCATATAATATTATACCAAATCTATATATAATCTTATAGATGTAAATATAGTAATAATTGTTTTTTTTTATAGATATGTCATGTGGTACCCAAACTTTTCTTTTACGGAGTCAAGATTCATGAACACGTTCTGGGAAATAACTTGTCATTTTCTGCCAGCGTTTCTTTATGATTTATTACTAAGAGCCCAAGGAAGAAAAGCTATGTGAGTATATTATTGAAAATAGCTTTTTAAAAACAAATTTGTTTAAATACTTATGTATTCAAAATTCAATAGTTATAATTAATACGGCAACCTAAAGTTATCCGATTGAGTTTTTTTTTCATTTTGCTGTACAAGGTATTGGTAGTAACTGATCAATGAAAGGTGCTTACTCCGATTTAGCTTGCAGACCTGATTTATCAATTAAATATTAAACTAACACTAGTTCAATAGTTTCTATAATTATTGTTATGTTAAAGCGACACAAATTAGTATATTCCGAGTGATTTTCTTACAATTGAACAATTGTTGATAGCAAACTCCTTACACATTTCATATAAATCACCCTATATCTTTTTTATTTAGCATGATGAAACTGGCACGTCGATTCAAAATGGCGGCCGCGACTGGTGAATATTTTGCTAATAATGAATGGCAGTTCGGGGTATCAGAACTAACCGCGTTGCACAATGAAGCTAGTGTCGCGAGCGATTCGAACACATTCGCTCATTGGCCAGGACAGTTCAACTGGGAGTCTTACATCGGATCTTACATGCTAGGAATAAGAAGATTTATTTTGAAAGACGGCACCGAATCACTACCACAAGCGAGAAGTAAATTGAAAAGGTAATTTGATCCTTTACGATGATGAATTCCTGCCTTATCAGACAGGCATCTAAGACGAGCCGGTTGGCGTGGTTGGTAGATGCTTGCCTTTCACGCCGAAGGTTGTGGGTTCGATTCCCACCCAGGACAGATATTTGTGTGCATGAACATTTGTGTTTGTCCTGAGTCTGGGTGTAATTATCTACATAAGTATGTATTTACAAAAGAAAAGTAGTATATGTACTATATCAGTTGTCTGGTTTCCATAGCACAAGCTCTGCTTAATTTGGGATCAGATGGCCGTGTGTGAATAATGTCCCAAGATATTATTATTATTATCTAATATCTTAGATGGCGTCCCGCCACAGTGGTAACTATTCCAAAGGGGTAATAGCCAAATGTGCACGAGCACTTGGGCAATATAATATATATTGCTTATATAATTGTGTGCAAACGGGTGAACTTTCTGTTTTTCTTCTTTTATAATCCCATGGGACGACCATCTGACATGACTGGGAAGAGTTCAGGCGCACGACTAACGGCTTTTTGTGTTTTCCGCGGCATGGGAGCTTAAGCCAACCCCTAACTTCCGGACATCTACTATGAATTTGTTTATACGAAAACTCTGCTTTTTTTGGATAAATGGAAAACAAACACAAAATTATTAATAGTTGACAAACAAGGAAACCGTCACCACGCTGTGAAAAAAAAAGTTTTTTTTTTTTAATATTAATATCAGCTTACCGCCGTCCACTGCTGGACGAAAGCCTCCCCCATAGAACGCCAACCATCCCGATTTTGGGCAGCCCGCATCCATCCCGTACCTGCCACCCTTTTCAAATCGTCGGTCCATCTTGCCGCAGGGCGTCCTACACTACGTTTGCCTAAGCGTGGTCTCCACTCCAACATGTGTCGGCTCCATCGGCCATCGATGCGTCTGGAGACATGACCAGCCCACTTCCACTTCAGCGTGCTAATTCTACGCGCGATGTCGGTGACTTTAGTTCTCTGGCGAATGTCCTCATTTCGGATTCTATCTGCCAGAGAAACCCCAAGCATCGCACGTTCCATAGCTCGCTGAGCGACCTTGAACTTGTGGACCAGTCCTACAGTGAGTGTCCACGTTTCGGCGCCGTAAGTCATAACAGGCAGGACGCACTGATTATATACCCTGGTCTTAAGCGACTGTGGGATCGACGATTCAAAAATATGACGCAACCTCCCGAATGCTGCCCAGCCCAAACGTATTCTTCTTTTGACCTCCTTCTCAAAATTGTGCCGGCCAAGTTGTATAGTTTGGCCCAGGTAGATGTATTCCTGCACAACCTCGAGTGGAGAGCCATTTACGACAACCGGTCTCGGGGATATATGTTGGTCCCACCGCAGACCCGCCTGTCTTGAAGAATCGCTTAGGCTGTTTAGCATCTCTTCCAAATCTTGCAGAGTTTCCGCCATGATGACAATGTCGTCAGCAAATCGCAGATGTGTAAAGTGTAGGCCATTTATATTAATGCCGCGTCCGTTCCAATCGAGCGTCTTGAAGACGTCCTCCAATGCATTGGTAAAAAGTTTCGGGGAGATTACATCCCCCTGTCTTACCCCGCGATGCAATTGGATTGGTCTTGTGCTCTGATCTTGTACTTGGACGGTCATGGTTGCGGCTTCGTACAAACACTTTAACACCTGGACATACCGAAAGTCTATTAGGCATATCTGCATCGATTCCATAACAGCCCAGGTCTCGATGGTATCGAAGGCTTTTTCGTAGTCCACAAACGCTAGGCATAGAGGCTGATTATATTCCTCGGTCTTCTGTATCATTTGCCTAAGTGTGAGTATGTGGTCTACGGTACTGAAGCCTTTTCGAAACCCAGCCTGTTCAACGGGTTGGAAGTCATCGAATTTTTGGGCGAGACGATTCGTGATTACCCTCGAGAACAACTTATATACGTGACTTAAAAGTGAAACGGGGCGGTAGTTTTTCAGAAGAGCTTTATCACCCTTCTTAAAAAACAGCACCACCACACCTCTGCTCCATGCCTTTGGTGTAATACCATTTTGGAGGACGGAATTAAAGATCTTTAAAGATCTTTTTTTTTTAAATATCATTAATTTTCTTTAAGCGAATCTTTTAATTTTATTCATTAAAACCATTGATAAAATCGTTCTACTATATTTACTTATTCTTTTTATATTTCCAGATTGTATTGGGTACACAGATTAGTTCAAGTTGCAACAGGTTACTATATCTTCAGGTTTCTTGCTGGACGTCTGCGATAAAATTATTTCTACAAAAAATAAAAAAAGATAACTTAAAATAATAATTATAAGAAATGAAACATGGTTACTGTACACATATTCAATTCATTGGTTAAATCAAAGAAAGCTTCTGTCAGTTTTGGATTACATAGTATTTAAACAGACTATTAATAATGGCGCCTCAGAATTGTTAGTGTAAACGAGTGGTCGTAACCCAGATTATAAAAGTAAGGTTATAATGGATAAGAACATGAACAGAAAGACACGTGGGTAACTTATAACGTGGGTATATTGGGAACATGAAGTTTCCCAAATAACAGTGTTGGGGAAAATTATGTTTTATGCAAATAATGCAGTGGCCAATAATTTTTTTAAGCAAATAAATAGCCCTACAATTGTTCGCACTAATTTTAGGCAAAAGTGTTGAGAAATAACTAAATTATACGCCCAGTTAATCACTGAGTTAATTTTTATATCCAGGAGATGAAATGGTCGTAATAAAAGAAATAAAACTTTCTAGTCTATAATATGTACATACTTGTACATAACAATATATTATACAGTCGATTTCGATAGATTTGTTTAATAGTAAACCGGAAATCTAGATAAGCATAACTTTTAAATCAGACCAGACGTACTTTTACATTAATTTAAATAAAAACAAACATTTCGAAATGATTCATTGACAACTGAGGTTTAAACTTCCAATATTGTCGAATCGTTCTTGAGAAAATAACCATACAAAACGAATTCATAGCGCTTAGCTTAAATAAATGTTATAAGCTAATTAATTAGGGCAACATTGAAAATTAAAACTTTATAATATTCATAAAGCTGCTGGTATATTTTTCCCTCTTTACAGCTATATGAACTTAACCAAATTTTAATTTAAAATAAACTTGTGGAAAATGGTATATTAATTTCTAATAAATTAAATAATCATATTTGTATTGGCAGTATAAATTTAGTTTGAGGCTAAAATAGTCTATTATACGGGTTAATATAAATAAAGGGAACTAGGCAACACTAATCAGTATGAAAAAAGGAATGAATCATATACTTTATAAGGAATTGTATGAAGCATAATTTTAAACGGACTAATATTATTCGCATTAAGTTTAATATTCGAGTTTTATAAGTACTATATGAAATGAAATGGTAATCGTGCTATGAGTAATTTCACATAATAATTATTAACTAGTACTTAAATCTAGAATATCTTATATCTAAATGGTGAATTAATTAGGTATGCATAAAGTGTAGTAACAAGTAAATTTGAAGTTTTATTTCGATACCTTATTATGTCCTTGCCCACATATTAAAATATAGCATTTAAATAAAAAGACACAGACATAGATAAATTAACATTATGTTATCACATGTATTGAATATACTTGTATGGCGCCAACTTTATTTATTTTCACATACAGATTTCGTTAGTCTATGATAAGTCTTGTGACAATTTTTAAATTGTGGCAACTGAAGTTTTATCTGTCAAAAAATTTTCCGAATTTACGGAATACGGAGTGAGTTCCGTAATTATACACTTTATAATTAATTGTAATAAAAAACTTTAATTACAATGTCAGAAAATAAGGATGTTCCGCAAAGTGACGTTGATCCCGAGCTCGATGATTTAATGGACAGTAAGTGTTTTTGTGTGTATTTTAAATTACAGTAACCTATATTCGGGTTACACAACAATCCCTAAAAATTTCCTCCTTTAACTATTGAGGTATTATTAATATAAAAGCCATTGTATTTGTACGAGACGAGATAATTATCTATATTAATCTTTCTTTTTTTTTTCATTTAAATATGCATAATAACTATAAACTACAAATTATAATATTCACATTTTAAATAAAAAATAATGCACACTTACTTATAATCTTTGTACCTATTGCTCTTCTTCCGTTTATTTTTTTTTACATAAAAAGTAGGATAAATAAATGATCCATAAACTTTAAAAAAAAATATAAATAGTTCCATTGCTGTTATAAGGAAGAATAAGCCAAAATACAGATTTGCGTATTTGTTATGTTAGTTACCATTAAAAAATTAAGAAAACACTTTCTCAACATGACAGTGTTACATTTTCATTTATTTTCAGTTATATAAATTTTAAATTAAATGTATATTTAATTCTACAATATACTTTAATACATTGATATGGTACATTGATACACACAAAAGAATAATATGTTCCAAATATAATACATATTTTTATTATTCAAAGCAGAATAAACCTTATAATCATTATACAGTAGAACACAAAATTCCATAATTTAATGTTATAATACATTATCTTTTTTATTGTTTATTCATCGTTAATCTATGTATTAAAAAGCCAAAAAACTTGGTTAATAGTAAATTCAGGGACTACAAGTCCAAATTAACGAGTCCAAAGGTCCAAGATTTGAATAACATATTTTTTGTTGACTATGTAATTAGTTGCTGTGATCTTAGAAGCCTTGTAACTATATACTTCAACCAATATGGTGGAGCACTTTAAGGCTTACTTAAAATAAGTCTCGACAAGTTCAGATTTATCTTGACACAAAATAATTTAATCCAAATATACACAATAAAAAAAAAGTTTACCAACTTTATATGAAATACAATATCTAATGAAGGTAAATGAGGTAGCTATCAGTTTTGTGATTAGTTTGATGAGAAAATTAGTTTGATCGAGTCAAACTCAAAATATTACTTCTTAGCTTGTCTATACTCATTTTATGTCCATTTCATAATTCTTAATTTTTCAATTATGGCTTTCAATTAAGGCATGCTATAGACAAAGGTGAAAATATTTTAATTTTCAGACAAAGCAATAGGTGGAGTCTGTGATGGAATCTTTAATAGGTCATGTGGCTTCCATGGAGTAGAATAGAGCCACCAAAAAAAGGACTATTTTGTTAATTGTATCTAAACATATTATAGAGCATTTATGAGCTCTGAGTGGAAGACCAATTTCTTACATCACATTTTTTATTTATTTATTAAATTGCAAATCAAATAGTTTCAAAAGTATTTGCTATGTATGCAAACTACAAATTATAAATCAGTATGGATATTGACATATTTATACATGCATATTTTACAAATATGCACATTTACAGAAAGACATTTACAAACTTTGTCTTATAAATATTACATTTATTATATGATTATTAGAATATCATTGATTTTTAAGAGTAATTAAAAATAATTAAAAATTTGATGTGATGACAAATCTATTTAATAATATTATTATTTGCATTTTTAGTTTGTAATGTGATGTTTTACAAATTAATACATTTTATATACATTTCAAGTCATATTACTTAGTGTCAGTGTTTCATGATAAGGTCGCTTGATACTAGTCACTTTCAAATTGCTGTAACAAATTAGACGTATCAGAGTAATAAAGAGTTTGTTACAACCAAGAAAATTTATTTAACTAAATGCTTTCAGGTGCCTTACAAGACATGACGAAGAAAGTTCCCCAGAGCTCTCAACCGGAGGGCAGTGTAGCACCTCAGAACATGTGGAGTGAAGATTTCATTAAGGAGGCTGCAGCTCAATTTGAGAGCAATATGGCGTCCATCCTTGGAGGCTTTAGTGGTGTACCAGGTCAGACTTTTTTTATATTGGACTTTTTTATATACAATGAATATAAATTTCTACATGTATAATATGTTTCATTAAAAATGTATAAATTACTTAAAAAAGAAAACTGAATTAATAAGACGTTAAAATCACAGACTTGATCCTAAGCCTGGGTTATTGTCATCCCCACTCCGAACACAAGTTTTACGTTTCATTGTAGGGATAAATAGAAATATAAGTAATTCCTTAAAAGAAAGTAAAAAATAAAAGGATTATATTATTAAAAATACCTAATATGTATGTATGTCTTTATAAATAAAAGCCTATTCTTTAACTTTAAGAAGAACTTTATAGAATATTATTAAAATCTATTTAAATATAATTTAATTTTAATATTTTTTGTTCATATTCTGTACTAATAGTCTTTTTTTTTTCTAGAGGACCAAATCACACAAGAACAGATAGCACAAACTTTTTCAAAAATGGCAGGTAATTTATAAATAAGTTATTATATACACTCTATATAAATACAAGTTCGTCTGTAAACGCCAGTTTCGCAAAATGGCAATATTTATAATTGTGTTCAGGCCAGAAGGGCGAGTGAGCCAGTGTAACAACAGGCACGAGAGTTGTGATTACCACTTTCCATCGGTTGTTTCCTGACCTACCTATATAATAAAAATGTTAATATCTAGACATTGTCAATAGAAGTTGATTGGTGGTAGGGCTTTGTGCAAGCTCGTCTCGGTAGGTACCACCCACTCATCAGATATTCTACCGCAAAACAGCAATACTTGGTATTGTTGTGTTCCGGTTTGAAGGGTGAGTGAGCCAGTGTAATTACAGGCACAAGGGACATAAAATCTTAGGTCTCAAGGTTGGTGGCGCATTGGCGATGTAAGCGATGGTTAACATTTCTTACAGTGCCAATGTCTAAGGGCGTTTGGTGACCACTTACCATCAGGTGGTCCATATGCTCGTCCGCCTACCTTTTCTATAAAAAAAAAGAAGTTAGTTTAGTAAGCCTTTTTGGGACATCCATTGCTGGGATCAGTTGTACTCCAATCTGCCCCATGCTCCAATGCCGGTTGGTGTATGTGTGTAGTAATAAAACGAGTAATATAAAAAAAGTAAACGAATAATTAAACAGTATCACATGTACATTATTATATTTAAATTACAGAAGCGGCCGCACGAGTATTGAATCCTACGACTGAAGGGGGCCAGAACGAACCCGCACCAAGTGACCCAGTCGTACAGGAGAAAATTGACGAAGTAAGTATTACAATCAGCAATACTTATCGATAAACAGTGTGCCTAGTGAGAGTTTTTTTTGCTTATTCGATTCGAATGGCGATTCTTGTCAGTAGATGGCGCTGTTTTCTTTCCATACGATTCGTGGAAAATTTTGTATATGACAGTGACAGGGTGGCGCCATCGATTGAAAATATAAATTTTTAGACGAGAGTGATAGCATCGTTTTTTTGTTACGTCACTATGTCGGAACATTAAACGGATAGCCAACTCGTGGTTGAATTTACATTACATTTAAATTATAAATACCGAGATGGCCCAGTGGTAAGAACGCGTGAATCTTAACCGATGATCGTGGGTTCAAATCCGGGCAAGCACCACTGAATTTTCATGTGCGTAATTTGTGATTATAATTCATCTCGTGCTATACGGTGAAGGAAAACGTCATGAGGAAACCTGCATGTGTCTTATTTCACTGAAATTCTGCCACATGTGTATTCCACCAACCCGCATTGGAGCAGCGTGGTGGAATAAGCTCCATATCTTCTCCTCAAAAAGGGAGAGGAGGTCTTAGCCTGTTACTGTTAAATTATAATATAAGTTGAAATTATTGAATGGGAACAACAATAAAAAGTATGTATACATCGCAGATATGTAATCTTCGAAATGACTTGTAATAATGTCTCAATGATTTCAGGTATCAGCCGCCATATCACAGACATTACAAAACTTGAATACGAACACGGAGACACTGCAGACACCGTTCTCTGAACAGGATCTAGCGAACATGTTCAGTAATTTCAATGTCAACGATGGGAATCAGGTGACAACGGGCATAGTTTATAGAATATTACCATATAAAATAATGCTGATCCTTAAATAACGGATGTTTAGGTTATAAAATAAACAATGTTCCCAATTTTACCTTTCTAGATTCAGTAGGTTTGCCTGTCTGTTGATATTTAGTCTAGACAAAAGATTTTTTATGTATAGATTAATTATAAAATCTATACAAATAAATCAAATTGAAGTGTGTCCGTGATTTTTTAAAAGTTTCTGCCTCTTTTTATGTTTGTATGGCTATTTGCGAATTATTAAAATTAAAACCTTTTTTTTTTTTTAATTTTTGACATATATCAATTTAATACTAGAAATAAAAATATAAAACATTCCAAGCTTAGTTAATCAATCGTTTTTAGGGTCAGGTATATGCATTTTAAATAAAATTCCGGAGTCTAGGCTTGTGTTGCTAAGCTAGTTTCAATTTGTTATAAAGAATAATATTAATTAGTAAAGCCTATTACTATGTTTCTGATTATATGTCTGACAATAATGCGTGGATTGAATGATTGCTGGATCTCGTGCAGGATGTGAGTGTATGTAATTTATACAAATTTGTATTTTAGCAAAAGAAAAAAAAGTAACTAATTAGTTAGTAAGTTACTGGTGGTAGGGCTTTGTGCAAGCTCGTCTGGGTAGGTACCACCCACTTATCAGATATTCTACCGCAAAACAGCAGTACTTGATATTGTTGTATTCCAGTTTGAAGGGTGAGTGAGCCAGTGTAATTACAGGCACAAGGGACATAAAATCTAAGTTCCCAAGGTTGGTGGCGCATTGGCGATGTAAGCGATGGCTAACATTTCTTACAGTGCCAATGTCTAAGGGCGTTGGTGACCTCTTACCATCAGGTGGCCCAAATGCTCGTCCGCCTTCCTATTCTATAAAAAAAAAGTTTCTTGCCGATACTTCTCGGTAGAATCAACATTCCACTCTGGTGGTAGCGCTTGACGATTCCTAAGTATATGTAAAAGTCTATTTGAATAAAGATTATTGTGACAAAATATTGTCGAAATCATTGAGAATTGCAAACAGATGCAAATACAGAATTTGCCATAGTCGGCAAAGTTCAGTGGAAACGCAACAAGATGTGATTTGACGTTTTATTTTATTTATAGAATATCAATTTAATACATTTCAGGACGCCAACATGTTCGCGCCGTTCATGCAAGGGATGATGCAATCGCTGCTCTCGAAGGAAGTGCTGTACCCGTCGTTGAAGGAACTCCTCGACAAATATCCTGCATGGTTAGCGGAGAACAAGGGGAAAGTTGAACAAAGCGAATATGAAAGGCAAGTTACATGATACTTAATAAGGTCTGTGTTGTCTATGACCTATGTCGACGGTGACTATTGCTGATTGGTCGACTGATGACTCCCCCTCCCCGTAACACCCCGCAATTGATTATTCCCCATGTTACACATTTCTGTGTAATGTTATGGCAAAGACGATAGGACAACAATTGCCACTGGTTCCTTAGCAGGATCGTAATCAACAGATCACATTTAATCAGAACGTAATCACAACCAGTATGGGAACGCTTATAACATACAATATTCTTAACATGTAGCAAAATGTTACACATTGTTATTATACGTTATATAACTACTGTGTGGGGGCACCTTTACACCTAAGCCAAAGAGCGTTCGCATAGGATGAACTTTAACTTTAACCCTAAGAATGACTCCCCTTTTCTCGGCTAAGTCTCAGTACTCGCCAACACAATAATATCTCATTGCCTTATCTCCGTTCACCAACGAAAATATCGTATTATCATCAGTCTTGAAAAAAGCCTATGTATTCATATTAATAATATATTTATTAGATTCGAGAAACAACAGTCTCTGATGCAAAAGGTCTGCGCTGCACTTGAACCGGAACAGGAGTCGGACCCTGAAGAAGTCAAGCTGAAGCGATTCGAGACCGTCCTCAAATTGATGCAACAGGTAATACAATATATAAAACTGACTCTATACAGCGATGAATGAATAATAATATCCTGGGACATTCACACACGGCCATCTGATCCCAAACTAAGCAGAGCTCGTACTATGGAAACCAGACAACTGATATACTACATATACTACTTTTCTTTTGTAAATACATACTTATATAGTTAATTACACATTGTCTATACTGGGTGGGAATCGAACCCACACGGTAAGGGTAAGTAAAGTAAGTTATGGTAAGTTATTACACTAGTACTCATTCGCAAATTCTATTTCAAATAATTCATAGTTCTATGATTGTTTTGCTGACACTACACATAATCACTGTCTCGTAACATATTCCAATCAAAGTATGAGTATAAACAAACTTTAGTTTTACACATTCATTGCGATTTGCTCTGTAATCTATAATCCAATACAAACAGTTCTAGATTAATATCATTGAATATAAATACTTTAATTTTACTTCCAAAGTTACAATAACATCTTCGCTGACATTCAAGACATATCTCGATCAATGACATCGCGTCAATTCAATGTTGTTTATTTGTCTCTACTCCTCTTGTGGTTGGAATTGTCTATGGTTACATAAAGCATTAATCTAAAGTAAAGTTTTGAACACAACAGCTTTATAAATATCATGTTCTTAAAATCTAATCGATAAAATAATCTTTCAGATCCAGGACCTGGGTCAGCCCCCCACAGAGCTGGTGGGAGACATATCAGTGCCCCCCGAGGGTTTCATGGCACCACCTAATCAAGATTCACAATGTTCAATTATGTAGTCTATAATTAACTCTGTGCTTTTTGTGATCGTTTTCAATAAAAGCCGTAGTCGTCATCAATAATTTGTTATTGTTTTCGATTATAGTGATCGCACATATACATATATATTTTATATAATATGTGGTAACCACATAGTCTTAGAGTATTAAAAGTATATAATGTAAATAATATTACTTCCTGCCAACCGTGAGCAATATTAATTAGTAATTATTTGGTAAATAATACGGTACTTCTAGTAATTAAAAGTACCGTCATCAGAATAAATGTTTATAAGAGTTGTTCGTTATTAGTTTCTTTTATATATTGATGAAGAAATTATGACATTGGATTAGAAATATATGTTTCAAGTGACTTGGTGGTGTGGTTTATAACCAACCCGACTGGGTATCACCCACTCATAATATATATATGCCAATGCTATATGCCAAATAGCACTACTGAGTATTGTCCTGTTACGGTTAGAAAGGTGAGGGACCATGTGTAACTACAGGCAGTAAGTCATTTTAGTGAAAGCCTGTGAATGTCTTACTGCTGGGCTAAGGAGAGGAGGCTCTCCTTTTTGAGAAGGTTTGGAGCTTATTCCACCACGCTGCTCCAATGCTGGTTGGTGGAATACACATGTGGTAAAATTTCAGTGAAATTTGACACATGCAGGGTTCACTCACGATGTTTTCCTTCACCGTCAATCACGAGATGAATTATAAACACAAATTACTTAGTAATAATTCTATTACGATGTACGGAATGCTTAATAATTCTTAGGGTGATCACTTGCCATGAAGTGGCCTCTAGCAGTCTCCGTATCTATTATAAAAAATATTTTAAACGTTTTTGGTTTTGATAACTTATAAAAATATTACATGACTTATAATACTCTAAGAATCACAAATTTTACTGCCAAACTTACTTAGACTCCGACTAAACTGCAGTACAATTCTGTTAGAACAAAATCGAGACACCTCGGAAATTGATCGTGGAATGTCGGAAAGTGATATGCGACATTGACCATAATAATTACAAGACAAGAAAACACCCATCAAAATAGTATAGTTGGCTGTTAAAATTTACGGATGTGTTCGTGCAGAATAGAACTGCTGTCGCTGAGAGAATGTGTTGAGCTGATTGAATGGACGATGGGACTTTAAAGTCTTGAAGAATTTACTATAAAATTATTATCGTTTATTTACCACCTACACGACGCTGTTACAAGGTTATGTCAGCTGTTTATTTAGGAATAAAGACAAATAACTTTGACCTTGAATTGACGCGATATCATTGGTTTATCTTGAGTTATCTATGGTATTAAAAAAAAAAACTTTGGAAGTGAGACTTGAAGTATTTTTATGAATTGAGTGGAATAGTGTTGTTTTATAAATAAAAATATTAATCTTGAACTGTTTGTAGTGCATAGTATATGTATATAGTATTTAAGTCTATGGTTTTTTTTCATCTTCGCTCCAACTGTCTGACATTTGAAACGCATTCTCTCTGCGACGGAATTTTATGGGATAAATATTAATTGTGCGATCGATGTTGCAATATAACATAATGTTTTTTTTTTATTTATTATACACCCAACTAGATTGAAAATGTTGTTTTTAATTTATATGAAATAATTTGCTATGTCGTTTGATTAGATTATTATTTCTATTGTAATGGTGGTTTGAAGTGGTTTGAATGTTATAGGCAAAGTATTTATGCTATTATATCGATGGTAAAAATTTTATACGAAATTTTATATATTTATTGTCGTATTTTAGCTTGAAAATGTGATGTTTATTTGTTTTTACTAATAAAAAAGTTGTTATATATTCATTATCGCAATTAATTTTATTATGTGTGAAATTATATTTAAAAAAAAAAATGAAGGAAGTACATGCCAAAGAAATGTACAGTTATGGAAAATGTTTAATAAAAATGCAATCGAACATCATATGTCGGTGATAGTACAATGTTTTTTATTTCATCCTGGTTACTCGATAAACGATTCGTTTTCCTTACGGATAGTAAGTGTCTAATAGACCTTTGTTTGACATACTTAGTAATTTTGTATTCCGGTTTGAAGGGTGAGTGAATGTAACTACAGGTACAAGAGTCATAATGTCTTAGTTCCTAGGCTAGTATTGCATTGCGGTGCACCGGGCCCCAAAGCTAAGGGGTTTGCTTTTTAAAATAATTTTGATTCATATTTATTAAGCTGGATTACATTTCCATACAAACAATACCAGTTTTTTATATTTTTTAAATTGTTATCATGACGTGATTGTGAATGTACATACGTGGCATATGGGCAGCGGGCTCACCAGATGGAAAGTGACTACCACCGCCCATGGATACCTGCAACACCCGAAAGCTTACGGGTGCGTTGTCGGCCTTTTAGCCTACTTAAAAATAGATCATCTACAATTTGAATACTTATGTATGAATACCAACTTTTTTTTAAATACAAACTATGCGACATGTACCAACAAGTCTATATGTATAGATGTGTACAACGCCGCACCTGGGCCTTTTCCCGCCTTTATAAATACTTAAAATAACAACGAGCTATGATGCTATCGCGTCAAGATGGCTTCACAAGGTCATTGCCAAGGCGCTTATTTTTTATAAATTACATAGAAAAGCTATCAGCTATCCTCGGTAGCGTATTAACGTAACATTATTTAAAGTTATAATGCTTTTCTATTCGAGTTACGTACGTTACTTATTTTGGACTTTGCTAGTAAATTTATAATGTTTAATCAAATTAAAAGTCCATTGTTATAAGGTCGCTAACCTACAGCATTCGTAAAATGAATATTTTTTTCGATGGAATACACTTAAAAATGTATATAAGTATTTATTATTTCAATTAAAATATTCACTAATTTACATAAAAAATAATTGATTTTAAATCATAGGTAAGTTTTTGTTTTTCACGGCAAAAACTACTAAACCGATTGACCACGGAACTTTAATAACATTCTTGTTAATGTGTTATTTAAAAACGGATAAAGGATATAAATTTAGCATGTTAATTTACATAATATGTCGCATATTTACTGAGATATAAAAAATGGACCAATATCTTAAGAATTACTACAAAACTGTAACGACAGAGATTCTTGCCAGTTCTCGGAAGAATCTACATTCCAAGGCGATTATTATTTTATATTCAACTTAACTTTTTTTATTATTATAGAATTGTATGGCAAATGGACCTCATGATGGTAAGTAATCACCGTCTATTGGCTTGACGCCGTAAGAAATATTCGCCAACAACATCGCTAATGCGCCACCAACCTTGGGAACTAATGACAGAGGATGGTGGTAGGTTGTATGGTTGTTTGCAAGCCTGTCTAGGTACGAGCACTCGTCACATATTCTACCACTATATAGTAATAGTATTCCGGTTCAAAGGGTGAGTGAGCCAGTGTAATTTCAAGCACAAGGTACGTAACATCTTACCCGTAATTCCCGAAGTTTGTGACGCAATCACGATGTATTTCTTACAGCGCCAATGTCTTTGAGCTGTGGCCCCATTTGCGAGTCTACCTACCTATTAAAAAAAAGACGTATCCATGGCCGTCGTAGTCTTGAAACCAATAAATATTGACCACTTTATAAAAAATTATTCCAACGAATTTTAATAATAATGCGTCATTATGTTACATACTAATTAGGTAGAAATGTTTCCAATACTAAAAAGCGTTTAATATTAGTTGTGATTTAATTAAATTTCATTCCATTGTTTAAATTTGAAGAAGTTACTTGTGTTTATAACATTTTGTAATGTAAGTTACAATAATTATTGATTTTTCTTACATATAGAAATAACTTATAACTTTTAGTATAATTAATTTTTAATCTTAGAATATATTAGTTAAATTTTTATTTAATCAATATATGTTCTTTTACATTAAACACAAATTTATTAAATAAATAAAACCGTGTTCCATAAACAAAATATATAATATACCGGCCAGTATATACATTTTTAATTCACATATAAATTATAATATATTGTATTTTTCATTATTGAAATATTTTGTAAATAAAAAAAAAAAACAAATAATACAATAAATACGGTAATATAATGAAATATGTTACAAATAATTTAATTTTTGTTTTTCTTTAAAGTAATACCTTTACACAAATGTGCACTTATTCCTGGTTTTAGTGTATAATTCTATAATTTAGTTTGGTAGTTTAATGTGAAATGTTTTTTTTCTAGACAGCACCACGACCGAGCCTTTTATAATTACAGTTTTAATTGCTTTTTATACTCGACTTTTTCGTTGTTGTTGCACACAATGTTTGTGTATTGTTGTGTGTGTCGTATTACACAGACGATATAAGGTTTTAATATTTGATTTGGGAATTTTATTATCTAACCGAGTAACGCGAGTGTTGATTAATTTAATTAATGAATTAAACAGTGATTGAACGGTCAAGTTTTTCTTTTAATATTCAAATCAATGTACATGACGCGATGTTATATGCATATTTTATTGAGCAGTCATTTAACTTACGATAATTGTTATTAGTGAAGTCAATTTAAAGTGTTTATTCAATATTCAAGCATTATACTTGCTCATTGAAAATATTTAGCGTGACTTGAGAAGCCGATAAAAGAAATCGTGCTTCCTTTTTTCAATAATTATTGCTTATAAAAAATTAACTCGCAATTGCTTAGTTTCCATTATGTTATTGTCTAAAAATTCATCAATTTTATATCCTTTAACATAAAAACTATCATTAATATATATTTTATTTTACAATATAGATTTGAAATTACAAATTACATAGTGTTTGCAGTTATCATAGTTTAATTCCGTTTCATTTATACTTTTGCCTACTATTTATTATTAAATACATATTTTTTTACATATCACACTATTGAATAATATTTAAATATTAAAGTAAATGTCAAAATATTTATTCAATGTAGACTTACACGTGTTTGTTATTCGATAACTTTAATATTTTCGCATTTGGTAGTATAATTTTTGAACCATTTAAAATCATGACACGGCCCACAACGTTGGAACAATTATATTCGGTAAAAACAAACTCGACTGACCGCAGAAATTGATCGTGTAATGTCAGATTGTGATAATGATACCATTAAAAGAATACAGAAACAAAATAGTATATCACCATAAGTCGGTTGACATTTCACGGGTGAGCGATAAAGTGAGTTCTTGAAGAATATCACCGCAGAAATGTTTAACGCGGGTGAAATATATAATTACTTTAAAATAAAAAATAAAATCATAGATTAAATAATTATATTGAAATAGTCTGAACGTGCCAAGGTTATTATAATATCCGTAATAGCCCATGAATGGCCCACTGCTGGGCTAAAGGCCTCCTCTCCCTTTTTGAGGAGAAGGTTTGGAGCTTATTCTACCACGCTGCTCCAATGCGGGTTGGTGGTATACACACGTGGCAGAATTTCAGTGAAATTAGACACATGCAGGTTTCCTCACGATGTTTTCTTTCACCGTAAAGCACGAGATATATAATCACAAATTAAGCACATGAAAATTCAGTGGTGCTTGCCCGGGTTTGATCCCACGATCATCGGTTAAGATTCACGCGTTCTTACCACTGGGCCATCTCGGCTCTTTATTATAATATATTCACAAGTAATATGATTAAAAAAACATTTTATATTTGGAATTGATATATATACGAAATATATATATATTTCGTTGTAAATATAACTGTAACTATATAACTGTAAATTCGTATAGTTCACTGATTAATAAAGGTTCATCCACGAATCAAGCATGTTTATTAATATTAGCTACGGAATAAAAAAACGATGGAGTCGAATAAGGCTGAATCATCAAAAAGAGCAAATACGATTGTCTGAAATAGTCTGATACGGATACGAAAACAAATTTGGAAAATGTTTAAAACTGTCGAGCGAAATGGAGCGAAATGCTGTTGTATATTGACGGGCCGTTGGCGTGGTAGATACCTGCCTTTCACGCCGAAGGTTGTGGGTTCGATTCCCACCCAGGACAGACATTTGTGTGTACGAACATAACTGTTTGCATAATTTTAATTTTAATGTTAACTTATCACTGGTTTGAAATGTGGATTCTACCGAAAAGAACCGGCAAGAGACTGAGTATTTTATTAATAAAAAAATATGCATATAATAATCGTATGCAATAAATATTTATTTATCCTGTATGAACATCAACGGATACTAGCTCCGAACTCTTCTATCATTCATATAATACTTTAGAATAATAAGTATTAATATATATATACATATATATATAGTTAACGAGTCTGCGTTCCAAAATAAATTCATTAGTATAATATTAATGCGCTAGACACCCACGAGTTAAGACGTCACTCGTTACATAGTCTTATATATCATTAAAACAATCAAGTATTTTTTTATTTACATTTATGTACTTACGTCCTTTGTAGTTCTAAACATGACGTTTCTGGAGGACAGGGACCTGGAAGGCGTTCCGAACATTCCAGAATATTATAAAGGGAAAACGATATTCATAACTGGTGGATCGGGTGAGTAAATACAGCAGTTTCTTCTATTGGACCTAATTAATAGTAATTACGGTAAATGATTGTAGAGGGGTTTAGCCATCTTCGCTGATAGTTCTCAATTGTTGCACACACCTCTCTACTCTCATCAGGAGCAATCTGAATGACTGGAGAGTTCAGGGGCAAGAGAACGGCTTTTCGCGCTCAAACAAAGTTCCAGGGATTAAGCCATATAAGCCAACTACTCCTAGGCATTAGACCAACAAGACCGTTAAATATTAATTACTTACAACTTATTTACTTATATACTTTGAGTATTGACTGCTTATATATATTTGCTTAAGTTTATTTCTTGCTTCTTTTACATATTTATAATACGTAGACAATAGAGTGGTACACCGCCCATAGACAGCTAAGAAATATTACCAGCCCATACATTGTCAATGTGCCATCAACCTTGAGTACTAAGATGTTATGACCCTTGTGCCTGTAATTGTGCTGGCTCACTTACCCTTCAAACCTAAACACAATACTAACTACTGCTATTAAGTTTGGTAGCAGAATATGAGGTTGTTGCCTCGTTAGTCTAGTGGCCAGATGTAAAGCCGCAGACCCCGAGGTCCTGGATTCAAATCCCAGGATGGGTCAATAAAAAGTTATTGGGTTTTTCTGTCGAAAATTCTCAGTAGCAGCTCGGAGTCTTCGAAGTGTGCACACTCCCGAGCCTCAGAAATCCTGCTCCTGAACTCTTTCCGGTCGTGTCGGATTGCTGTCAGATCGGATTATGAGAGTAAGGGAATAGAGAGTGCACTTGTGTTTGCGCACACACTTATCCTGCCAGTTGGCTAATCTCTATGGAGATTGCCGTCGTGGCCAAAATCAGTCCGGTGAACATTATTATTGTTATGTAGTGACTTGTGGCACCGAGAAGGGCTTGCACAAAGCCTCCACTTTGTGAATCAATACCGAGTGATATTTTTATCATATTTATATATATATAAATATGATAAAAATTTTAATTCTAATTCATATATATATTCATATATATATATATATATGAATTAGACTTCAAACTAAATAAATGGTTTTACGATCGTAAATTGATTAAATTGTAACAAAAGTAAAGTAACAAAAACTGGTTAAGTATGTTTACGTATAAAAAAAGGAAGGGGAGTCCTTGATGATGAAGATTAGTAACGAGGAAGAACGTTCGACGTTAAAATAATTTAATGTAATAAATATATTGTCTTAGTCAGTCAGTCAGTTAGAATTTTATTGTTTACCAGCTTACATCTTTGCTGGTAATAATAAAAATATTCATTTTTTAGAACACCAATATGTTAGAACAATTAATAAATATTAATATCTCAATGTGTCCATGTATTAGAAACCTCTGATTTCAATAAAAAAGTATAATAAATGAAAGAACTTGATTATTCTCAGAAATACGAGAATTTCGATTAAATTAATGTTTTACGTGCAATCATAAAATCTTTATATTATTTTTTAGCGCGCAATGCTTGTAAGATATTTTTTAAAGTCAATCCGTTTCCCGCCATAAAGAGTATCTGTCATTGTTCTTGTTTACAGATTAAAAAATGTAGAATATTATTGCTTAATATGAGAAATGACAAATACAATTCAGCAATATTGAATAATAATACGTATTATATATTACAACTTTATTGACTTTTATAAATAATTGAGCAAAAAAGGAGCAGCGAGTTACATATTATTAACAACTGGTTAAAACTAAAACTTAAATAGTATTTATACATACGTTGCTTAGGGACTGCTTACTTAAACATTGTTACGTTCCATTTTGACATTTTTTATTTGTCATTTTGGAGAAGGAGATACAGCATTGCTTTACTAATCACACGCTTAACGATGATAATTAATGTCGTATGATTGAAAGTATAAAAAATAAATGTAGTAAATTATTTGAACGTTTTTTTTTTAAATTTAATTTAGGGACTTTTGTCCTACACTGGCACGTCAGTCCCATTATTTGAACGTTCAATAATGAGATTCAATATTATCTTTTATAATACTAAGGCTTATATAGCTGTGAGTTCAAAAATATCAACCTGTTAACTCTCCTGTCCCGCTGATGTGCTAAAATCACATAAAACCTCCTGGGTTAGAACACGCAGTCAGTATATATATACACGTGAATATACGAACGCATATATATTATTTATTTATGTTCTACAACAATTGTTTGAATTAATTCTTATATAATAAATATTTACATAATTTTAATAACCATATCAGAATTTAAAAAAAAACACTACAAATAATGCGTCTTTTTTGCTCCTCGTAGACAATACTAGCGTAATTTATAATATGCTAGCGTAGCTTATATTAAGATATAATACAATTTTTAATCGGTAGAATATCTGATGAATAGGTGGTATCTACACGGACGGAAGCCCTACCAAGTGCGTACAGATACACAAGCTGTAAATGTCACTGCCGGGTTAAGGGCTCTTCCTTTAAGGACATAGCTGCTTGATACACGTGTCGCAGATCTTCATACGACATTTTGTTTGTTTTGTTGTAGATTAAAAATAAAATTCATACTATTATGTTTTTTTTTTCAAAATTTAATTGATTTTGTTTTTTAAATAATCTGTGCCTTATTGACAGAAATAAAAGACTAAAACTAATAAATTTTTGTATGTCCTCTATGCCTAAATGGATTTTGATGAAGCTTTTGTGATTTGTCCTGTGTCCGAAACGATATGGTTGATAAATTATTTGAAACACACCATACATATTCAATAACACCTTTAGGATCAGAAGTTCCTGTTAATATTATGTGTATTGAATTTTATGTGCCTTTGTTTAAATATATTTACATTGTTCAGGTCAATAGTCTGTATAATTCTGGGATTATTATTGTTGAGGCGGCTTTTTTATACTGCGACTGTCTGTGCTGCGACTGACGGTACTGCGACTGTCTGTACTGCGACTGACTGTGTAAAATACTTATACATTTTTATTGACTCGGTAGGTGAAGGTAATAAGATTATTAAATTATGAATTCTATAGGTATAGAATATATTAAATATTCACATAGGAATTTATTAAATTAATTACAATTTTAAACACATCTATTCACCGGTTAGCAACGGTTGTCCTCCAAACAGTAATCCGTTCGAATTTGTAGGACGAGTGAGCCAGTATAATAGACAAGAGATATTACATCCTAGTTCCCAAGTTTGGTGACGCATTGGAATGGTTAATTTTTTTTCGCAACGACGATTTTCGCATTCCTATTATAAAAATAAAACAAATTCCTTTCAGGTTTTATGGGTAAAGTTTTAATTGAGAAGTTGCTCTATTCGTGTACGGACCTAGACAGGATCTACTTACTACTTAGAAGCAAGAAAAATGTCGCACCGGAAGACAGGTTGGCCGATATATACAGTTCACGCGTAAGTTCTTTATAATATCCTTGATATTTGACATTGGCCGAATAATTCGCGTTCGTGACCGGAAAATACTGGCTGTAAAAAATGCAAATGTTTTAGAAAAAAAATATATTTTATGCTTTAAATATTTTAATAATTTGTCTTATCTAAATATCTTTTTTCTGTAACTACTCGCGCTGAATTATTTAAAGGTCGATGTGCGGAAACGATCTAAATAGAAATATATCGCATGGTCAATACAACGCGCAATGCCAAAAAAAATGATTTGTACAGCACGTCAAAGCCAGCATTTAAAAAAGATTAAAAAAGCTTAAAACTATTATACGTACAATACACACAAACACATAAACACACACACACGCACGCACTCACACAGACACACTTGTTCATTTGATTTTCTTAATAGTTTTAATTTACTTTCCATCTTATGTTAGTGATTGTTTAAGCTAATTGCGTAATCCTATTTTGGTTTTAGTTACATGTTATATAATACATAAAATAATTAGGTATGTGTTTTATTAACTGTTGGATTACCAAATAAAAAAATAAATATGACTTTTTTTTAACGAGATCAACACTTGTCTTGTCAACAGTCTAAATATATACATATATTTTTCCATCGAGCTTATTTGTGTTGGCTAAAGACGGACTGACAAAAAATATTGTACACTCAATCGCTCTTCAAAATTAATTAACTACTTTAGGATAAAAATATATTACTTTTTTCACTTAAAATTTAACTTATTTTTTTATGCTAAATCAAAATAAAATACAAATAAAAAAAAATGTCTAAAAAATGGAAAAAAAATCTGGATAGGGACACTCTTATCAGCTAGCGGTATAAAATATACTTTACGACCTATTCTACTACCTGACAAATATGCATAACAAATTTCATAAAAATCGGTCGAACCGTTTCGGATGAGTTCGACCACAAACACTATATATATATATATATATATATATATATATATATATATATATATATATATATATATTATGATATTATGATTATAATTTGTTTTTTAATTTATCTTCTATTTAGTTTTTTTTTTGTGATATTTTGGTATGATTATTATTCAGGCAGTTATCGTCTGTAATTGAGGTACCAATTTTTGTCTTCTTTCGTCACCTCATTTATTTTCATGTATTTGCATTGGTGATCTAATAAATAAAACAAAGCTATAAACAATTTAATTTTTTTTTGGGTACAATGCCACAGGACAATCTTTTAGACGGCGTGTTTTTTCTTTAAATTTGTATGTGTATGTTATTTTTATTTTAATTTTGTATTTTATAAAAAATACCTGTACATACTCATATTTAATACAAAGCTAAAACTGCGAGTTGATCTACTCCGAAACGCAATATCTTTTGTTATAAGTTTCATGTTACGTTTAATAGTTTTTTAGTTAATTAATATATAAATTAATTACAAAAAAGCCTCCTCGATTTTAGTAATGTCTGATTTCATAATATTTTTTAAATTGTAAATATATTTGTAACGCTAAAGTTTTAGTTTCTGTCTAACTAACCAAGTTAGTATATTATGTTTTATATAAATAAAACATAATATACTAACTTAACTTATAAAACATAATATACTAACCAAGTTAGTATATTATGTTTTATATAAATAAAATATAATATACTAACTTGGTTTAACTTCTTACAAGCATTTACTTGGTAAGGCTTTATGCAATACCGTCTGGGTAGGTACCATCTAGTCATCATATATTCTACCGTCAAACAGCAATACTTAGTATTGTTCTTCTTGTTTTCCTGATATCTGGGAACTAACGGTAAATGAATCTAAGGAAGAGTACTCCTCTATTCACACAACTAAAGTTTATCTGTAATTTAAGTTTAATCACTTTCCCTTTATTTATTTATTTTTGAATCAATTATTGTTCCTAAATCTTTTATTATTACTTTATATATAATAAGTAGCGAATCTAGACAGCGCGATTCAGAAATGTGACAAATTCAATCAACGCCATCTATCGGTACCGAGTAATATACGCCAATATACATTGTTAATTAAACATATTTTTTTTTAGTGTTTTGATCGTCTACGCAAAGAAAGGCCCGGCGTGTTCCAGTCAAAAGTATTTTTCATCGCCGGCGACATCTCAGAAACTGGATTAGGTGAGCTTATTAAATTAGACAGAAAAATTTACCATTCCGAACTCGGACAATTCTACTAACAAATTGTCACTTTATCGCAATCGAATCGAAGCGTGATCGTTGACGTTTTTCCGTTTTCCTATTCTTTAATTTAATTATCGACTATTGTTTTAAGAGTTAAGTTTGGTTTTGACAAAAAATCACTTCAAAAAAGTAAAAAGTTACCTATAAGTACCTACTAATATTTTAATACAAGCGTCGCAGTGCTGGCGAACCGAAATTTTAAATCAATTGGACTTGTTAAAGTTGGTAAGACCCTTTTGTTAAGTAGGAAATAAGCTGATGATAAGGTTAACGTTATATGTTAACATCATATTGGTTCGATTCCGATTCGAATAAATACAAATGATTCAAAGTTGGATCGGGAATGAATCAATATTCAAATTTTTTAATCAGAACACTAACTGTTGTATCTGTCAGTGTTGCTAGGTTGTTTATTTCAACAATGCTCTGTCTCCTTCTTTCGAATGGCGAAACGATGATGATAGAAAGAGAATTTAACTCACACCGCTAACGTTTATAAGTAAAGCCGCGGCCACACTGGTACGTTGTACTAACGCTCCGTTGTATTTTATACAAATATTCATGCTATGTCACGGTGTGACACCGTCTGACGACACAGCCACGTTGTTATATATCCATCAATGTGACGCAGCACGCGTAACAGACAATAAAACCGGGGAGACGAAGAGGAGAAGAGACATAGCGTCTCCACCCTCTCCGAACTGCGTTTCAGTGCAGCGCGTATAAACTAATATTATATATGCGAAAGTATCTTTGTCTTTCTGTCACGCAAGGCTAAACCACTGAACCGATTTTGATAACGTTTGGTATGAAGCAAGCTTGAATCACAAGGAAAAATAGACTTAGGGACATAGAATTTTCAGTAATACCTGCCTCCACTCAAAACTCGGGGGGTGAAAAGGTATTATTATATGTATAATGATATATGTAGAATGATAACTATATAAATATATAAAAAATAAGGTTTCAGCGTTATATATTTGAAATGTAACGATAATCTTTGATAATGAAACAACAAATACGATTATTTAATTTGACAAGTCACAATGCATACATCTTTAAACATGAATCAGGTTAGGTTACCTACCTCTTCGTCACGGTAGCATGCGTAAGCGATCCCGTGGCGCTCCTCGTTAAGACGGAAAGGATACCGCTGGTTTTTTAGTGGGTATTCCGATGTTCGGGGCGCACTCGGCGTTCTGGACGCCGGCGAGCCCCACATACCTCCCCCCCCCACTGTTCCCGTGGGGAAACGCGTAACGCGTTTTTCCAGTGATAAAGAAAAATGTTACCTACCTCGACTTACGATCCCGTTCTTCCAAAACCTTTAAAAACTTTTATCAACAATGCAATATTTTTAATCCCTAACGTAAAAAGGTTTTATAAATTTAACGTGTGTGTTTCTATGATTCTGTCTGTGGCATGGTGGTTCTGAAACGAATGGAGCGATTTTGATGCGGTTTTTTTCTTTTGAAATCTGCTGTGATCGAAAAGATTATATACAAACTAAGAAGATCATCAGCTTATTTCCTATTTATCAAAATGGTCTTACCAACTTTAACAAGCCCAATTAATTTGAAATTACAGTCCGCCAGCACGGCGACCCTTGTATTAAAATATTAGTAGGTACTTATAAGTAACTTTTTACTTTTTAGAAGTGCTTTTTTGTCGTAGGTTTTTTGAATTTTAAATTTAATTTCGATCGATTTTTGGTTGGTTATTTGCGCGTGTGTTTGTGTTTTTGTATTCATGTATACACACAATGATTTCTGTTTGTGTGTGATGTGCATATGTATACGAGTATGTTGATGTTAACACGTTTTTTTTTAATTTTTTAATTTTTTTTTTCAGGCATATCAGACGAAGATAGAACTTTACTCGTTAATAGAACACATATTATATTTCATGCAGCTGCTAGTGTAAGGTAATATACAATTTTATTTATAATGTCCTCTAGACCGATTTCGACAAGGTGGTCAATCTCAAGAGTTCAGGCGCAGGACCAACGGCTTTACGTGCTTTCCGAGGCCCGGGAGTGCACATACTTCCAACCTCCAGACTCCGGGCCGCTACTGAGAATTTTCCGACTGAAAAGCCACATCAAGCCACTAGAACAACGAGGCAGACATTTTATTTATATTATAATAAGAAAGCAGCCGATCGAATTGGCCACCAATTTGGGAATTGGAACATAGACATTGGCCTAATTCGTTGCACTAATGTATTACCAACATATTGAGATATTAAGTCTATTATGTCTATAATAATAAGACACGTTTTTAAAAACTAAAGCTATGTTTATTTTTATTTTTTAAATCTTCGTTTCTTCTTTTTTTCTTTAAACCGTATTCCGTAAATGCGAAATTGAGCTCGTTTGCTTGTTACGCTAATAATAATAATTTAAATGTCAATTTTCAGATTTGACGATTCATTGAAAACGGCAGCAAAGCTCAACTTAATTAGTACTAAAGAAGTTATCGAGTTAGCGACGGAAGTTCGTAACTTAGAGGTGAGTTTTAAACACAATTACTTCAAATTAAAAGTCGTTTTTTCAGAAGCTAATAACTTATTTAAACAAAAAGTTAAATCAAAATCTGTCCATTTATAATAATTATATTAATTAATAATGAAGGATAATGTTCTAAACATCTTTAAATCTGATATTCTGCTGAAAGATTTCGACCTCGGCGGCCAATCTCAAATGAGATTAGCCAATTGCGGAGGACACACAAGTGTGTGCGCAAATATAGATGTATTTTCTATTCTCTCACTTATAATCCGATGGAAAAGAAATCCGACACGCCGGAAAGAATTCCGACACAGTACCATCTGTTTTTCACGAGGTGCGGGAGTGTACATACTTCCAACTCCCAGACGCCGGCGTGATACTTTGATTCTTTGACCCAAAAATCTAATAATCATCACATTAAACCAACGAGGCAGAGGCGTATAATAAATAACAAAGGTTTTAAATACAAATGTCGCGACAAAATCTGCATCTGAAATGGCTTCGGTTAATATTTATGTATATGGTCGAAATATTTCCAAAGCCTTCTTCCTCTCCATCTATGGTATTGCTATTAATTGTGACCTTTTTTTTTAAGTGTCTCATTCATGTATCTACCGCTTATTCGAATACAAATCGAAACCCTATAGAAGAGGTGATGTATCCTGCACACGTATCCTGGCGTGAGATGCTCCAAGTTTGCGAGGAAATGGACGATCATACGTTACAGGTCTTGACCCCTAAGTAAGTATATTGTTTTAATTATTTTTTTATATATAATTCATTTACATCATTTAAGAAACTTGGCAGGAAATAGCTTAAATACTTAGTAATAAATAAGAATAATGAATTATGATTTGCTTAATTTGTGTTTATATTGTGGTTGAAGAAAATTTAGCGTCAAAATCGAATGCTTAAGGCTCATTTCAAGTATTTCATTTAGTTTTTATTTTCGTGCCAATTTCTATTTGTAAATTAAGCAAATCGTATACCGTAACCCCAACCAGCTCCCTGACCACAAACCAATTACTTTTTTCTAGATATATTGGGGAGTTACCAAACACTTATGTGTTTACCAAACAACTAGCCGAACACGTAGCTTATGAGTATAAAGGAAAGTTACCTATTGTGATAATCAGGCCGTCGATAGGTAAGTTTCGTCTGTATAATAGAAATTTACCTAAGTTACCTTAATTTTAATGATCACCAATGAATTAGTGATTATAAGTTTGCATTTTTTTTTGTAATGTGCAATATATTATACCTCTGTTATATGTTGTTATAATAATTATAAAAATGTATTTATTAAAGTAAAAGTGGGGTGTAAGGGGAGTCGACAACAACCTAGGCTCCCTACCGTCAACCTCACCTGCTCGTGGTGCATCCTGCTAATCAACGAACGAGGCTCTGGCGACCGAAATCGTGGCGGTATAACCACACAAATGCTGGAATCCGAAAATGCTAATCCTGATAGCGGGCAGCAGCGCTATTAGTGAAAGATTCCAGCCACTGCGGTCACCAACCCGCCTGCCAAGCGCGGTGACTAAGGCAAAAACCCCCCTATGAGCGACGACTCAAATTCACGGCCCCCAATTCCCGGTAATCGCACTATTCCTGGCCACGGTACCGGCCATGGTAACGGTGCGATGGGGGGTGCTAAGAATCCCCGGGCTACGGCAGGGTACCACAAACGGCGACTGTTTCTGGCCACGTATAATGGACGCTCTCTACGGCTGGACGAACACCTGACAGAATTGGAAGTAGAGTTAAGTCGTATTAACTGGGATATAGTAGGTCTATCAGAAATCCGAAGACAGGGCTAGGACACGATGACACTAGATTCCGGTCACTTACTCTACTTCCGAGAAGGACACCAACCATCCCAAGGTGGCGTCGGCTTTTTGATCCACAAGTCACTCAGAAGCAATGTCGTGGAGGTTGGCAGTGTGTCGGCAAGGGTGGCATACCTTGTCTTAAAGATAACCGAGAGGTATGCCTTGAAGGTAATACAAGTGTATGCCCCAACGTCTACATACACTGACGAAGAGGTCGAAGCCATGTACGAAGACATAGTGAAAGCTATGTCTCGTACCAGTACCTTCTACACAATTGTTATGGGTGACTTCAATGCCAAAGTGGGAGTACAAGAAGATGGTGAATCGCGGGTAGGAAAATTCGGCTATGGGCACAGGAATCATCGGGGGCAAATGCTGGTAAACTTCCTTGAGGCTCAGGGATTATTTCTGATGAATTCATTTTTCCAGAAAAAGCCCCAAAGGAAGTGGACCTGGCGAAGCCCCGATAACACAGCGATGAATGAGATCGACTTCATTTTATCCAATAAGCGCCAAATATTCAGGGATGTCTCCGTGATCAACAGGGTAAACACTGGAAGTGATCACCGCCTGGTAAGAGGCACCCTGAATATTAACACTAAAATAGAACGATCGCGGTTAATGAAGTCGACTCTTAGACCAACTCAGCCCCAAGTCGAAGCTGGTTGCGAAAGCTTCCAGTTGGAACTACAGAACCGATTTGCCATGTTGGAAACCAGGCAGGACATTGACGACGCCACCAATAGTCTGGTGCGTGTCATCCGCGAAGTGGGCCAAAATTACTTTCGACAAAAGAGCAATGGACGTAAGTCGAAGCTCTCAGGCGAGACTCTGAACGAGATGACGAGAAGACGAGAACATCAGAATATGACGCCATCTGAGTGTCAGGCACTTAACAGGAAGGTTAAAAAACTAATAAGGCGTGACACAAGACGAGCTAATACCCGGAATATTGAAGATGCCATAGCACTCAATAGGGGCTCAAAGGTTCTTGCAAAGTCACATACCTCCTGTTGTCACCTGACAAAACTCAGAACCACACAAGGCACAACCGTCACCTCAAAACCAGAGATTCTCGCTGAAGTCGAAAAGTATTATGGCGATTTATACTCATCACGAGTACCTCCACCTGAGTCCCACAGTGCGGATGACCCACGAGCCAGACTGACACGCCACCTATCAGACGATCTTCCCGACATCGATTTGGGCGAGATTAGGATTGCTCTCGGACAACTTGGAAACAACAAGGCTCCAGGAGATGACGGAATTACCTCAGAGCTTCTTAAAGCAGGAGGCACACCAGTTCTGAGAGAGCTGGCTAACATCTTCAATTCCGTCCTCCATAATGGTACTACACCGAAGACATGGAGCAGAAGTGTGGTGGTTCTGTTTTTCAAGAAGGGTGATAAAGCTCTTCTGAAGAACTACCGCCCCATTTCACTTTTAAGCCATGTTTACAAGTTGTTTTCGAGGGTAATCACGAATCGTCTTGCCCGGAAATTCGATGACTTCCAACCTGTTGAGCAGGCTGGGTTTCGAAAAGGCTTCAGTACCGTAGACCACATACACACACTTAGGCAAATAATACAGAAGACCGAGGAATATAATCAGCCTCTATGCCTAGCGTTTGTGGACTACGAAAAAGCCTTCGATACCATTGAGACCTGGGCTGTTCTGGAATCCATGCAGAGGTGCCTAATTGACTATCGGTATATCCAGGTGTTGAAGTGTTTGTACGAAGCCGCAACTATGACCGTCCAAGTACAAGATCAGAGCACAAGACCAATCCAATTGCATCGCGGGGTAAGACAGGGGGATGTAATCTCCCCGAAACTTTTTACCAATGCATTGGAGGACGTCTTCAAAACGCTCGATTGGAACGGACGCGGCATTAATATCAATGGCCAACACATTACACATCTGCGATTTGCCGACGACATTGTCATCATGGCGGAGACTCTGCAGGATTTGGAAGAGATGCTAAACAACCTGAGCGATTCTTCGAGACGAGTAGGTCTCGGGATGAACATTGAAAAGACCAAAATTATGGCAAACAATCATGTATCCCCGGGACCAGTGGTCGTAAATGGCTCTCCACTTGAAGTTGTGCAGGAATATATCTACCTGGGCCAAACTATACAACTTGGCCGGCACAACTTTGAGAAGGAGGCTAAAAGAAGAATACGTTTGGGCTGGGCGGCATTCGGGAAGTTGCGTCATATTTTTGAATCGTCGATCCCACAGTCGCTTAAGACCAGGGTCTTTAATCAGTGCGTCCTACCTGTGATGACTTACGGTGCCGAAACGTGGACACTCACCGTAGGACTGGTCCACAAATTTAAGGTCGCTCAGCGAGCGATGGAACGCGCGATGCTTGGGGTTTCTCTGGGCGATAGAATCCGAAATGAGGACATTCGCCAGAGAACTAAAGTCACCGACATCGCGCGGAGAATTAGCTCGCTGAAGTGGAAGTGGGCTGGTCATGTCTCCAGACGCATTGATGGCCGATGGAGCCGACACGTGTTAGAGTGGAGACCGCGCTTAGGCAAACGTAGTGTAGGGCGCCCTGTGACAAGATGGACCGACGATTTGAAGAAGGTGGCAGGCACGGGATGGATGCGGACTGCCCAAGATCGGGATGGTTGGCGTTCTATGGGGGAGGCTTTCGTCCAGCAGTGGACGGCAAAAGGCTGAATATATATATATATATATAAATATATATATTTATTAAAGATAATCCATGTCTATTATTGTTATTTATATATATTTTTTCTTTGATTATGATGTTTAAAATTAGCTGTGTGACCCGTGGGCCATTTTTTGTGCTTAAGCGCATTTGTCAATACCAGCCGCATATAAAGCAGCAAATTAACCCATCAGCAAATACCATCAATTCTGTCAATTCCCCTTTTCTCACAATTGTATAATTGCGCCCATAAGGGATACAAGCAAACCAATCATTATGTTAAATAATTGATTAAGTATAACAAATCTAGGAAAAATCATGCCATATTTCGAAACTCTTTACTATATAACTTAACCACTGCCCTACCCACCTAATAGACATTATCTTTGTAAGAAATATTACCCCTTACATCCCCAATACGCCACCAACCTTGGGAACTAAGATGTTATTTCCCCTGTGCCTTTAGTTAATTAAGTTATTTAGCTATTGTAGACGTGGGTTTCAACAATTTTAATGCTCTCAGAAACTTTGTGCTTTCTATACAATAATGCCAATTGTTTTGCATAACAAAAAAAAATCTGTTATTATTTTTCAACATTATTCAAAGCCGCGTCAGTGACACATAATTTAATTTTATTAATTAATTACTTTTATCTATGTACACTTTTTTAGAGCATATTGTGTTTCACTAACTGAGAGTATATTGAAGCACTATTTATGTAAATACTAAGCTTATTCTTTTTATATGTTACCTTGGAGTTCATTATTATCAAATAAATAAATAATCTTTTTAAACATGATTCCAGTAATATCAAGTTACGAGGATCCATTCCCCGGGTGGATTGACAACTTTAACGGCCCGTCTGGAATATTAGTGGGCTGTGGGAAAGGTAAGGAATAATAATATCTTTAATTGAGCAACATCTTCTAAAACACATTGATTTGAAAATTTACCTAATTTTGCTGAGAAAATGTCGTATTCGATTTTACCGTTTCAATGAAGCGCTCAAAGTCCATTCGATCACGGATCTGCCAGGAACATATTCTAACAGTAGACGGGCTTTTATTAATGCATACACCGAAAACAAGCAGCGGGAATTCCTCTTTTATAGACAAGAGATAAAAACCACCAAAATCTGCGACGTGGTATCCACCATTGCATTCTATAGTCGCGCGAACGGTTTAATTTATCTCAGGGTTGCCAAACTTATATATTTTTTTTCAAATTCATAATATTTTCCATTTTGCCTTCAATGGGGGCTGGAATCCTTTTATATAAATGGTGCCCTGCGTCCTGGACTGCAGCCCATAAAGTCCTTAAACCGCCAATTCCCAAACACGGGATCTAAGATGTTATGACTCTCGTGCCTTTTATGTAGATTACCTGATCAATTTTAGCCACGACGGTCGTTCCCGAGGGAGCATGGCCATTTATTATTTATTTGTAATAGCTAGGAAGTCTGCGAAATGGGCCAATTAGTGGTAAGTGGTAACTACCGCCTATAGACTGTAAGAAATATTAATCAATGTGCCCTCAACCTTGGGATGTGTCATAACAGATGTTACATAACATATTCCTTGTTACACTGGCTCACTCTTCAAACCGGAACATAGCAATACTAATTATTGCTGTTTGGCGGTAGAATATATGATGGTGGCTGGTACCTACTTAGACTGGCTTGTATATAGTTTAACCACCAAGTGAACAGGGTCATCACCACCATCACAGGACCATCTATACTATACAGCACAGGATATATTATTGTGAATTTTAACTTATGTTTATATAAACACTTGTGCATTAAATATATCATGCGGAGTTAGGTCCCTTTGAGGTTAGCCGTACTCATCAAAATCAGCTACATATTATTTCTCTTTGATACCGTAACAGCCTGTGAATGTCCCACTGCTGGGCTATAAGCCTCCTCTCCTCTTTTTAAAGAGAAGGTTTGGAGCTTATTCCACCACGCTGCTCCAATGCGGGTTGGTGGAATTCACATGTGGCAAAATTTCCGTGAAATTAGACACATGCAGGTTTCCTCACGATGTTTTCCTTAACCGTAAAGCACGAGATGAATTATAATCACAAATTAAGCACATGAAAATTCAGTAGTACTTGCCCGGGTTTGAACCCACGATCATCGGTTAAGATTCACGCGTTCTTACCACTGGGCCATCTCGGCTTTTTCTCATTGATAAATATTTGAATTACAGGAATACTCCGCACAATTTATTCAAGCCCTGATATGGTATTGGATTACGTACCAGTTGATACTACGATCAGGGCGTGTATCGCAGCTGCCTGGATTAGAGGAACGAAGATGTAAGACTTTTTTTAATGTATTTCATCCGATTCGTGCAAGTTACTGGACAAATAATGACTGCTGTCACTCTTGTCAGCAGCATTCCCCTTTTTCAATTCCGATAGAAAGTTAAAATTTTAACTTTTCATGTATTACAGGTTAACACCTACAGACGATATACCAATATACAACAGTTGTGCTGGAAAACTCAAAAATATCACTATACAGGAGCTCGTGGACGTTGGTAACGAGATTGTAGAAACTGTACCACTCGACAATATGTTATGGACCTATAACGTCACCATTACAAAATCATTATTTATGTATAATATCTATGTAAGTACTAACTTCAGCCCTTAGGTAATATGTACATACCTTTAACGAATTTAAACAAATAAAATTCGCTGGACGCATTTGTGAAATAGATCTATAACTTAACAGATATATTATTGTTAATAATAATGTACTCCTGAACGATTTTGGTCACGGCCGCCAGTCTCAAGCCAACTGCGCAGGACATATTATAGTGTACAAGTGTGTTCGCACAAAGAGGTGAACTCTCTATTCCCTCTCTTTCACAAACCGATGAGACGGCAAATTCGACACGACTGGAGCTTAGAAGCAGAACCAGCTGCTTTACGTACTTTTCGAGGCTGTCATATTATCTGTATATACGTCTATATAGGCAAAGACAAAACGGTTCACTACCGTTTTCTTTTTTGTTTTCCTTTGTTAGCTTTTAATAAGCATAAGTGTTTTATCAATAAAACTAAATGCAAATGAGTGAGATAAAATGTTCGAAACATGATACACGTGGTAGGGAATTGTATTAGTCTGTCTGTGTACACACATTCTACCGCCAAACAGCAATACTAAGTATTGTTACGTTCATGTTTGAAGGGTGAGTGAATCAGTGTTACTACAGGCACAAGAGACATAACATCTTAGTTGTCAAGATTGATGGTGCATTAGCGATGTAAGGAATGGTTGATATTTCTTACAGCACCGGTCGACGGCGACTACTTACCATCTGGTGGCTCATTTGCCCGTCCGCCTACCTATTTTATATAAAAGCTTTACTCGCAGTTCAGCTTGCGCCATAATTCAGTACTTCCATAGGTCTTTCTTCAAAAATAAAGGATTTTTATACAAACTTTTATCCTCTTTATCCTAAAGTCCAGCCTCCAGTGCAGTGCTAGCCTATTGTGTGAAGTACTGTGTAAAACCATCTAGTAACTGTGTAAAAAGGAACCGGTATGCAAGTTTTCACGGTGCTAGCCCTGGCGCTACTGGTGGTATGAGCTGTGTGGTGATATGTTAGTCAGTCAGTCTTTTATGTATATATAGAAAATATTTATGTACTTGTCAATTAAAAGTTTTCTCAGACTGTTATGTATATTTAAAGTTCGTATTTTATTTTCAGGTATTGGTTTTGCACATGTTACCGGCATTATTCTTTGATTTATTACTTAGGATATTTGGAAACAAACCAATGTAAGTTTATATAATAATCCTTCTGACATTTTGTACTTATTGTTCGGAATAATAGATACATAGATAGATATAAGTCCAGCCTGGCTATGTTTTTCTAAAAGACCCAGTTCTTAGGGATTACTAATATTCCTATTTACCCCTCCAATAAAGCGTACAGCTTGTGTTAGGAGTGGACGTCAATAGCCTAATTTTATAATGATTAATTTCATAATGTAGCACGACGATACAAACGGTCATTAATATGCTTTAGTAAAGCCTTAAGCTTAAGCCTACTTGAATAAAGAATATTTTGAAATAAAACATCGAGATATAGCTCTGCCTTGTAATTCTGTCTGATGTCAGCTCATATTTCAGGTTGTTAAAAATCCAACGACGCATTTACGTATCGAACCTCGCCCTCCGGTACTTTATAACACAGCAATGGACCTTTACCAACACGAATCTAATAAATCTCCGATCAAAGATCAAGGAAGTGGACCGTGAGCAGTTCTACTATGAAATGGAAAACATTGACAAATATGAATTCTTTAAGAAAGGCTGCGCGGGTGGCAGGAAATACTTACTAAAAGAAAAAGACGAGGATATACCGAAAGCAAAGGCCCATCAACAAAGGTATGTAATAGAAGCATCCTTGAAGGTCGGTAAGCGTACTGTTGTTGCAGGTGTCCGTGGACAGTGGTAGTTATTTTCCATCAGGTAAGCCTCCTGCTCACTTGGGTCTTAAATAAAATATTCTGTATATATAATAATATTGAACATTGCTTAAATATTTGAAAGTATAAAAACAATAATCAACTGCCTGGGTAGCGGTGGAAAGACCGTCAGCTGCTATGTTACCTCTCGACCAAATCTCTATGCATCAGTTGAGGACGCATGACGCATAACCCTTCCTCCACGATGCAGCTTAAGATGAAAGTTATTAAAGTTGTCGTAGTTGACAGGTAATGTTCGTGACGAAGCTCGGTATCTATATATCAAGTGATTCTATCCCTTTCACACAAACACAGCACAGACTTGTTTGCGCGCCTGGTCTTCGCAGATTTTAATGTTATATTCAATGGGTTAAATATTAATTTGTATTTTTTTTTCAGAATTATTATTTTGGACAAGGTTTTGAAATTCATTTTCTTCGGTTTGGTATTCTGGTGGCTACTAAATACGAATTTTATCAAGAATATCTTCATGGCTTAGAATTGTATGTTTTCTTTTCGCTTATACTATATTTAATAAAAAAAATCTTTAATTTCAATAGAATGACTATAACTCAGTAATTACTCTTTTTCATTACTCTATAAGTATATCTGTAAATGTATATACTTTATGATTATGTAATTTAAATTATTTAAAAAGAAATAAATAAAAAATAAAACAAATAAAATTATAGTTTTCAATATATTCTCAAAATACAGTAAGTAGTTAACCGACTACCGAAAAGAGAGTACAGGTAATTTCATTTATTTAAAAAAATATTATATTCTATACACAAATTATAAAAAATAATAAATTTATATCACAACATGAGTTGAGTTCCTCCTTATTATTATGATAATATTACATTTATTTAAAATATAATCAACACTTACATTAAGAAATAAAAACACCTTTCCAAATAAATCTATTCAAATCTTTGTTTTGTTAATACTCAATTATGTATATTCTTAAAATCACAATTCACTTGTAAGGTAACAATGATAATTCTTCAGGTAAGTTAAACAATTTACATACAGGTAAGTTTCAAATATATATTTGAAAAGGTGTTATATTTCAAAACCATATCACTTAACAGTCTATGGAACATTGTAATTGTACATAAAATTATTTACTAATTAATTAATTCTAATACACAAAAAGCGTTTATTTATTTGAGCATTCTCCGATATAATTTACCATACTGAATATGATTTTAAAATTATTAATATCATAATTGTATTTAATTAGCACTTATAATTAAAAACTAAAATAAAATAAATGTGGAGCTAATTGTCTGACAATTAATAACAAGTAATTGAAATTTACCAAATATTATAAACCTGACATTTTATATATTTAATAATACATCGTATTTGTTTAATAGCAGTCATCCAAGTATGATATGATTAGCTTTATAAACAACTTAATGTCAAATATTAAAACCAATTAATATGAAATAATTATTCAATTTGATGTAACATATAAAATTTTTGTAATTATATAAATATAAATTATATAATCTATAATATAATCATTCGATACGGTTTATTATTAAAAATATTATCAAATATAAAATCGCTGGTTTTGAACATTAAAATAAAAACTTAAAATGAAATGAATAAATTATCTGAAGTAATCTCGACACACTCGATAAATACGAGGATTTTCACTGTCAGGAGGACTTCTGCTAGGATTAGTTCTTAAACATTTATCATATCGGGAAGCAGACTTGATTAGTTAAGGCGTATAAAAACTGGACGTTTTCATTTCAAGTCTATATCCGTTTCGAGGCAAGAATAATATAAAACAATTATTGAAATAAACCTTGGCACTTAAACCAGTCTAATAGTTATTGATTTCAATGAGTTGGTTTAACCAAAATGGCAAGTATTACTCTTCAATTGATATGTAAGTATAAATCGTTCTTATTGCTTTTTCTTCTGTCCTCATTGTAAGATTCATCAAAATCGCTTCCATCATCAATGACCTCTAGATACTTGGGATCATCATCCGTTCGTTTGATATCTCGGTATTTATCGTATTCTTTATCACTCTCCCCGGAATCGCTTTTGTACGCATCATTATTTCCCTCTTGTGACTCCTCAGGGGGTATCAAAGAGTTTTTTCTATCGTTACGCGCATGCGCCCGATCATCAAACATACCCCAGACATTTTCAACTGAATCATAAACTTTATCGCTTAATTTGTGACCAAATTCTTTGAGTCTATCGCTTTGGTTTCTCATAAAAGTCGGTCTCATTTCTTCGAATTTCTGATCTGAGTCTGTGTCTGATAGTGGTATATCACATGGAGCGTATATTCCGTCTTTGTCATTCCCTTTGTTTTTGTATCCATTCTCTCTATTCATCCAAATATTTCTTCGAATATTTGTATCGCTATGATTCTTCTCGCCGAACGATTTGAACATTATCTCAAATGTTAAGATGTACGTTGTAACGAGGATCAAAATTGTGCCAGCGATAAAGCTGAGGTACATTAAAACTTGTTCCACGAGTGGAAAGATATTCAGGTAGAATTTGAATTTCTGTTCCATCGATGATGGCAGAGAAGACATCGTCTGTAAAATAAATGAAATCGATTTATAATCTGTTGAAATGAGTCACGAATTTGGCAAAAAAATCTAAAACTATATTTGTATGTTCTCTTGTGATTGGAATAGGCTATAGATAGAAATATATAATACTTACAATATCAAACCACAGTAATGGAAGATGCATGTTGGCAAATCTAGCTGAATTTTCAATAAGCGATATATCACCAAGTGCCATATTGATTTGGAATTTAGAAGTGATGTCTAAAGGTAAGCCTGAGTCGGGCTGGATCCAGAACCTGAAAGAAAATATTTCTTTTTAGTCAAAAAACAAAATAAATAATTATTTATTATAATACTAATATTATAAATGCTAAAAAAACTCTGTCTGTCCGTTACACTTTCACGGATAAACCATTAAACCGATTTTTATGATACGAAACTAGCTTGGACACCAAATATATAGGCTATTATTTATATCAATTCACCCCCCATTACACGCAGTCGCAGTTTGAAATAAAATTCACAATTAACAAGTCTAATAGATTTTGAAATAAAGGAATACAGAAAGACAATTGTTACATTTTGTTGCTTCGAAAAATTACATTTATTTAATAATTCAAAAAGTTTAAATTTTAAAGGAACTTGTAAATTTTTTGACGCGTACACAAATATATTAATGAGCAATAAGTCTAAGATAAAAAATTACCTCGTCTCATGTTGTTCTTTATTAGGAGTCAACCCTTCAACCTTGCTGAATAGGATATCATCACCCTTATAGAAGTGAGGGTAGGACAAAGCGATGGGGAATCCGTAATAGCAGTCGGTGACGTCGATCAGTCCTTCAGGGAGACATTTACCTAAAAGATAATTAAGTGATTAATTAAGACATTAAGTGACAGCTTCAAGACTTCGATGAATTGTATAACTGCTTGTAATGTACATTAATATAGTCACGGTTGCACTCGCACTAAATTTGGACTAAACATAACTGGTTCATACAGCCGATATGTTTAGTGGTTGAATTTTATAGGGTAGATTTATAGAATGGAGTTCCTAGGGTCAATCCTTAAGTTCATAGCGTACCCTTACGTTTCAAGAACTACCTGCAAGGATTAATTAAATCGGACGTGCTGTTTCTGAGATGTGATGATGATGTGATGTGATGAGAACTATGTAAACTCTACAGTCTCATATAAATGTGATATGCTCACAGGACTTTTGGAAAACGAAGTACACTTCCTATTCCCTAACTTTCATAATCGGGTACGACCAGAAAGAGTTAGGTTCAGAAATAACGGTTTTACGTGCATTCCAAAGATCGGGAGTATCACACTGTCATCTTTTAGACTCCTGGCTTTTAATTATATACTATTTTTGTCAGAAAATCTTATAGTGTCATTCAACTCACCATGTCTACAGAAGCACTTGTTCTCTTCAATATTTTTCCCATTATCCAACATATGTTCTGGGAACACGTATTTGTATGCTTTAAACCCGTGCTTCGTGCCTTCTTCGACTGGTATCTAAAAATCGGAAATACTGTTAAATCTATTGTACCACATATTTTGTATATTCTGTTATAGATTATCTGGTTTTCGAGTACTCTATGAATCTGCAAGATTTGCCATGCATGATACTGGATTTTGCTTCTTCTATCTAATCACAAATAGTTTTCTTAAAAATATTATAGAATTTTGTTTTAATTCATCAGTTATCGATATGTGACAACATACATGAGAAAAGGCAAAGTATTATCAATAGTTAGTACCGATTTTAGTATAAAGGGAGCATGTATGGCGCTCCTGGTAATACTTTAGTTCCTTTCACAGTATAATGATTTCCGACATTTGACTTAGCGGAAAAATCAAAATATATTATGATGAAGTAGGCTCTTATACGTTAATTTATATATAAAACTAACGTGGTTGGAAATCTATCGCCTCCTTGCCATTTCAATTTTGATACATTTTGACAAAAACAACTGAATTTCTTTCGTCGGTTTGAAATTTGAAGTGTTTCTTTCTGAATCGGTGGTAGATTTATGACAAACATTAAAAAAGTGTGTATGTGTATGTATGGATATTGCTTGTATGTTGAATAAAGATTTAGAATTTAAATTTAAAAAATTAAAGATGATGTTGTAGCTAAATAGTGATTCTTAAAAAAATAACTTACTAAGGGCGCGGACCTACAGAGACTCTTTCTGTAGAACAAAATCGACTCATTGCTGCCAACAGCTCCTTTGAACTTGGTGCCATCGGACGCGTATTGAACATTGGAGCAATGTTTTCCATCCCATTGGGGAAGGTCAGTGGAACCCCTGTATGTATTGATCAGACCGGCGAGAGATATATCATTTTCACCAGTGAAAATGGTTTCGTAGTCTCCATCAAAGTCGTACATCTAAAAAAATATTAGAACGTTAAATTAAGTTATTTTTAAAGCCTCCATAGTTTTCTAAAGCCTATTACAGTCATAAGAGAAGTAAAGACAAATAAGTAAGTATGCCATTGAATTGACGCGATATCATTGGTCGAGATCTTGAATAATCATTCATTATGGATTTGCGAAAAGATGGCGTCTTGAATGTCGGCTTTGTTATATGAACTTTGATAGTAAACATAAGTAGTTAAGTGGAATGCTGTTGTTTTGTGTGTTGGTGGAAGGCGGACGAGCCTAGGGCCACCTGATTGTAAGTGGTCACCAACGCCCTTAGACATTGGTATTGAAAGAAATGTTAACCTCGCTTACATCACCAATGCGCCAATAACCTTGGGAACTAAGATGTTATATCCCCTGTGCCCGTAATTACACTGGCTCACTCACCCTTCAAACCGGAACACAACAATACCAAGTACTGCTGTTTTGCGGTAGAGTATCTGATGAGTGAGCGGTACCTACCCAGACGAGCTAGCACAAAGCTCTACCACCAGTTGGATTATAAATACGGATAAATCAAGAACTACTTGTAGTGTACTATAGAAGAGCCATTAGCAAATTGCATTGAATACGTAAACTAAGGTTTGTTTATCTTAACTCCTTCGATTGGTACATGGGGCTATTTTATTGGGGCTATTATTATATTTACTCCTAATCGAATTTTGATCTCTCAATATTATTCATCATTCCTTGACTTTATTTGAGTGTAAACTGCATGAAAAATATTGGGCAGGCTTTTATGGCAACTTGCCTGCCTAATGCTTAAGCTTCTTGGGGAATCACTTTGGTAAAAAGTCGTTTCCCGTACTGGTTGAGGCGCTTACATTTTTCAAATGATATCTATATATACTCATTTTTATATCATTATATATATATATAAAATATATAAGACTGTTAAACTATATATTTTAAAAATAAATTGATTATATTTCCTATTTTAAATTAAAAGCTCCTTTAAAAAAAACAGCAAAATGGACATCTCTCAAAATTGCTATCAAAATTCTACTTACACGATCGATCAATCCCAATTTGTCGAAGTAAATCCATCCTGGCAGGAAAGTGTTGCCGAGACTCATCAATTCCGACTTGTAGCCCATCATGAACTCTTTGGCCGTCATCTTGGCTAGCGGCTGGCTGTTCGTCATCCGGATAAGGTTGTTCAGACCAAAACGAGTCATGAAATTCTGTTGTGACACCACGTTCGCGATGGACTGAAAATAATATAACATTTTTTTAGTAAAACATGACATATGTTTTAATGAAAGTACGTATGTTGGCAGACTTGCTAATGGACCACCTGATGGTATATGGTCACGAACTTCGGGAACAGAGATATTACTTCTACGCTCACTCACCATTCAAACCAGAACACAACAATACCAATTATTTGGTTATAGATGATGATGAGTGGGTGCTACCCAAACAGGCTTGCACAAAACCCCATAAATTACATAGTACACAAAATAAAGGCCATTAAATTTCCTTGTAAGTGTAAGGTTTGGAACTAATGCAACATCGTTAGTCCAATGGGTTGTGAATGGGTTGGTACCAAAGACAGTACAATAACAGCCTGTGTCAATTTCCCATTGCTGGGTCTTAGCTTCCTCTCCCTTTTTGAGGAGAAGATTTTTGGAGCTTATTCCACCACACTGCTCCCATGCGGGTTGATGGAATACACATGTGGTAGAATATCAGTGAAATTAGACACATGCAGTTTCCTCGCGATGTTTTCACATCTGAACAACATGAACTATAATCACAAAAAATAAGCACATGAAATTTCAGTGGTGTTTCCCGGGTTTGAACCCACAATAATCGGTTATGATTCTCGCGCTCTTACCACTGGGTGATACTTAAGAATAAACAAATATACCAATAACTTAAAGTAATAGATACGCTTTGAGTTGGCAATACATATCCAATTACGTCGGAAATAGCCATACCAATGTTGACATACTCATACGCGTATCGGTTGTTTCAAAATAAGTGCAACGTGCGTTGTATTTTGCAATTATTGTTTGATAGTAATTTGTCTGTATCCTTATTGGCTAACTGTCAACGCACAGCTGTAACTATGCAAGATGTGTATTTGAGATTTGTATGTCACCAGATAATTATAAGGACCGTCAGCTTTTAATTTAAATAAGGAACGGTGCATATTGTTTTTTTTTTATATATAATATATTTTTTTATTTATTTATGTGTGTGGTCAGTTAATCTGCTTCTTTAACAATTATAACATTTTAGTTAAAATTAAACTAAATGTATCTTATTCAAGTAAGTTTTACAATAAAATGTGGTTGAATCGTTAATATTTAATTCTACCACCGTTTAAAACAAAACGAAACGAAAAGAAACTCGAGTTATTTTTTTTTAAATAAATCAGATTTACTACGTGGTAAGGATTCACGATTATTGTTCCTGATCAGTCCTGCGTTGAAACCCGGGCGTAAAACCAAGCATCTTTACACTAAAATTATTTGTTTTAATACACTAACATAACCTAAAAGATTAAAAACTTTTTAAATTGTATTTATTTTATTGTAAATTAAATGATAAGTTCACAATTTTTCGTCAGTTTACATACAGTTTTGATTATGTAAGTATAATAATTAAAAACAAAAAACTTGACCATAGACATATAAACAACATAATCTGTTATCTAGAGGCGGAATAAGATTGGATTATCTAAAATTTTGATTTCAAAGGGTAATCTTTAACGGACATTTTATAAGGCTATTATTATTTGCAAAACAAGAAATATTAACGTTCCGATTAGATGGTTTATATGGCTGATTTGTCATAAATAAATTTGGCTATAAAACTATATAAACCATATAAAACCATAACCATGTCACTGCTGAGAAATGCTCTCCAGTCGAGGTGGAGTTTTTGAGGTTATTTATCACACTGCTGCAATACAGGTTGGTAGATTTTAATGCAAAATGTTAAGGGGTCCTTACAATGTCTTCAATTACAGTAGAGTTGGCACAATACGAGTCGTAATTTTTAACGTCGAAGGAACATTGTTTATTTAGCCATCATATCTTTTAGCTCTTTAACTACGCCTCTTAGTACCTTTTGAATCTAACTGAACTCTAATAAGTTATAAACATTGCACGACCTATAAGTTAATATATTACAAAATAACATTACCCAACATTCACTCGAAGCAAAATACTTAATGCTTTGTAAATGTTAATTTAAGCACTAAGTTCAATTCTGTCCGTGTGTCCGTATTTCGACATAATGGTAATATTATTAGTGAGGGTGTCCTCCTGACCGACTTCCGCCGCTGCGGACATTATTAAGTTAGACAAGTCAGCGCGGGACATATTATAGTTCACGAATGTGTGCCGCCATAAACACAAGTGCACTCTCTGTTTCATTATCCTACAATGGGAAATTAAACGACACGATTGGATACAGATCACAAAATGAATTGCTTTACGTGATATTCAGGGTACGAGGGTACCATCGCAGACTTCCAGACTCCGGGCTGCTACTGTTAATAAGTTCTAGTTAGGCGGACGGCAAATGGGCCGATGATAGTAAGTGGTCACCACCGTCCATAAACATTGACGATATTATAATAATTCCACCAATCTTGGGAACTAAGACGTTATGTCCCTTGTACCTAATACACTGGCTCACTTACTCAGACCACTACGCAACAATACTAAGTACTGATATAATTAATGTTTAACGGTAGATTATTAGATGAGCGGGTACCTACCCACACGTGCTTGCAAAAAGTAATACCACCTAGTAAATTATTTATTTAATTATGAAAAAAAACAGTACTATAATTATTATAACATAAGAAAATACATACCATATTTAATTAACCAAAAAACATTTGCCAATTGATTGTAATTTAGATACATTAGAAGACAAAAACATTTGTTTGCTAATCTCTTTTGAATATCTACTATGGATACAATATACTGTCTCCCTTCCTCCTTTGTCTATAATCATACTATCTCATCCTACATAGCACAGCTATGCAAAGTATATGGTTGAAGGAGAAATTAAGGAGCATCGAAGCATGAGATGACTGTAATTGTTGCATGTTGATTTTCCACTCTTAACTAATTTAAAAAAGTCTTTTATTAATTGAACCCAACATATGACATGCAGGGAGAGTAGATTTTTTTAATCTGTACGATCATTGGTCGTTTAGCATGTGGATTAAATGCTCATTGGTCACTAATCTCGTCACCGGCTGATATCGACCAATCACTTTATTTATTTAATTCCGATTTCGATTTGCATTTCAGAAACTGATTTTTTTTGTAACTTTGTACGTTCAAAAGTGAAAATAGAACTACAAATATTATATATACTTATAAATTGTCTATAACATTTTATCTCTTAACAAACGACGTTTATCAAGAGGAAAATAAAAAGTGTAACTGTCAATTGAAAGCGTACTCACGTAATGTCAAATAGAAAAATTGTTTTTTGTTCTTATTTAACACGACGTCTATTGCAAAAGAGTTTGATATAAGAACAAGACGGAACGCAATAAGAATCGTGTCTAAGTATTCATTTGAAGCAATTTCCTAGAAATAGGGTAATCATCTTAGAGTTACTGAATTGAAGTCTAGAAATTTCTACCGATCTTATCTCGAATGATGCCTTAAGTACTGACGTATATTGTTACTTTTTAATTTTTGAAAAAAGAAACACTGTTAAGGAAAGTTTGTGCGCTAAACGTAATTACAAAACTAATAATATCATATATGATGATGAACATCTTTGGAAGGTATTGATCATCTTCAGGCACTTTTAAATAAAAAAAAACTACAAAAATACAACGATAAAATTCGCTATTGTGACATCGATAGCCTAAATGTATACCGGGCGAAACTAAACGACTAAACGAAGGGCTACTTATATATATTATAGTTTCTACCGGCTGATTTGCCCACGTGGGGGGATCCCCCAAAGTCAGATACCCTTATACCGTTTTCTGTATGCTTAAAAGATGTGTTTGCAAAATTTCTAGATGATCGGTTGCTTAGTTAAAACGTAACACACATATATTTTTTTTTCTATTAACCCAGTTTTTGTATATTGCTTTAGTAGTTATTTCAGTGTGGCATTTAAAAAAATCTCATTTATTAGTATAGATTATAATAAGAAACATAAATAATTAATACAAATATGAACAATGAATTCGAATTAATTATTTTAATATATGCGATTCGTAAAAAACATTTTAACAACGTAATATATAATATTCTTAAATATATTATCTGTCGCGACATTTACTTTTTTAAAAAACGATAATTTAAAACTCGTTTCCAATTATTGTAGTCGGACAGACACAAGTTTATAAATTTATAATTGTATTATATTCTAATACGGCTTGCAAACACACTCTTTTATAATTTAATTTTGGCAGTTAAAATCAATAATTGTCGGTTTACAATTAAATAAAAAAAGTAATATTAAGTAGTGGCAATTTTTCAGGGCTATTATACTTTTTTTTTTTTAAATATTAATTACATACAATTTATATTCATTATTCACATTAAAATATATGTCCATTATGAAATTAAATGATTTTTTTTTCTTTTTTTATTATTAATTCTAACTAATATTTTATATGCGAGTTTACATATATATTTTCAGGAGAATGGACATTGGCTACCTAATATCTGCCCCTCCCCTCACACGCTGGCAAAGCCATGGGCGGTGACAACCTGTGTAATATTTTGATAGACATTGAATAATTCATTAAATATTCGTATTAGTTTTAGTATGGGCCAACCTTGTTTTTTATCGATCATCTTTTTATGTATTTCACTTAATTAATAATAATATTATTAGATTACATCTCAGAATCTTGGCGTGTCATTGTTTTATTCACAACAGTCACTAGTTTGCGTTCATCCCTGCCCGTACACTTTTTTTTTTATAGAAAAAGAAGGCGGACGAGCATATGGGCCACCTGATGGTAAGTGGTCACCAAACGCCCTTAGACATTGGTATTGAAAGAAATGTTAACCATCGCTTACATCACCAATGCGCCACCAACCTTGGGAACTCAGATGTTATGTCCCTTGTGCCTGTAGTTACACTTGCTTACTCACCCTTCAAACCGGAACACAACAATACCAAGTACTGCTGTTTTGCGGTAGAATATCTGATCAGTGGGTGGTACCTACCCAGACGAGCTTGCACAAAGCCCTACCACCAGTAATTAATACATTGGCTTTGTAATATAACACATTGGCATTGTAAGAAATATTAATCATCCTTTACATCACCAACGCCACCAATCTTGGGGACTAAGACGTTTTGTCTCTCTTGCCTGGTGTTATACAGGAGCTTAGCGTGTATTACGAAGCATGAGAGTGTACGCACTTAGAACTTCCAAAAATCTAACCACTTTTTACTGGCCTGTCATAGGGTTTAAGCCTAGGACCTAGGTGCTGGGCCAAATATCCAGCAACTAGTTACATAATTTATTGTTCAAAGGTATGGTAATACCATCAGAAACAGAGAAATATTATTATTTTTTCGTGGTAGAATGCATTAAGTCCGCTTTTTGTTCTAAATGCATATAAATTCTGGTGGCCAATTAAGCTATCATCGTGAGGAAATCTGCTTGTGTCTAATTTCACTAAAATTCTGCCACACGTGTATTCCACAAACCCGCACTGGAGCAGCGTGGTGGAATAAGCTCCAAACGTTCTTCTCAAAAAAGGACGAGGTCTTAAGCCCAGCAGTGGGACATTCACAGGCTGTTAATTTAATTAATTTTTTAAATAAATAAACAAGAATTCATGACATTTTTCGTACTTACCAATAAGGCAATATGAGGCAAGTAGAGCATATCATCTTCTTTATTACCCTCTGAGAGTTCTTCCTCCCATATCAGAGGGTGGCGGGGGATGGTAGAGAGGGTGCCGTTGTCATTGAACTTGACCTCGCTGTGTTCAAGAGCCTCTCTGAAAAGTATTTAAGAAAAATTAAAAATTGTTTTTTTTTTATAAATGCTTTTGTCTATGAATGAATTAAAATTATAGCAAAATAACATATAGATGAAGTTTCTAGACTTTGATTTACATACAGGATATATATATAAATTCTACTTTTATTATTTAGTAAATTATATACTTAGGACAACCAAATTTTTTAGTAAAGTAGAATTTACACCTCTAAAATGAGAATATATAATCATTTGGTAAATCTGCGGACGAAATTGGGTTAAATTCAATTGGTCAGTTAAACACTCATTTATCTCTTTCTGTTACCACTGATTTGACATTCGACAGAAGAAGACAGCATTGCTTAACTAATCACGCTAAGCAACGTTTATAAAGTAAAACCGATATTAAATAATTTATTATTTATTCGTCATTGAAATTTGTTGATTTCAAATGCATATCGACTGCATATTAAAAAGTATTATGAACATTTTTGCATGAGGAAGTAATAAAAATAACGATAATAAGATCAGAAATGGCATGTGTTCAATTCTGGACTGTGATAGAAGTGATCGGAAACAGGAGTGGGTTTGAAGCTCCAAGAGGAGCAGAGCATCTTAATAGGCAATCTTTAAATATCACATATACTTATATTTTTACTTAATGCCTACATTTTTTTTAAAATAATTGTAAGCAAAAATAATGTTGTATTTGGTTCAAAATTAAGAATGTAAGTGGTTTTCCTTTGGGTCCAAAAAAAAAAATTAATGCTAAAGAAGCACTAGTACTTAGGCTATTCTGATCTCGGCTTCACATGGTTAGAGTAACGGTTTACAGTAAACGTCTTATATTATAAAACATACAATAAAGAAAAATCAAGATTTTTTAGCTTGCTTGCTTACGTTGAACTCGCTAAATTACATCACAATCGCATTAATGTTTTAGTAACGCATAGAGGACAAACAAATATTCATTTTTATTTATTTTTATATACTAGGGGATTGCTACACAAATTGTCAGGAGAATATATATATTATATACTACATACTCAGTCTAAGCGTAACACCATAAAAAAACATTTATAAATCGACGTAAATATTCTGCGTATGGTTCTTATCTTTTATAGGATTTCATAATTACCTATTACAATACTAATTATATTATTATTCTAATTTTCGGGTTAAAATACTTTATTTCCCATTAATTTTATCATCATTTATATTTTTTAATAATATTACTAACTTCCGCCAGCGGCTACGCCTGCGTGTTAAGTGGAAGTGTTAGTTACCCTATGTTCTTTATTGTAGCCTTGATAACGTGTACAATAACATGATAATGATGATAATGATGAACATGATGACGAGCATATGGGCCACCTGATGGTGTGTCACTAACGCCCTTAGACATTGGTATTGTAAGAAATGTTAACCATCGCTTACATAACCAATGCGCCACCAACCTTGGGACCTAAGATTTTATTTCCCTTGTGCCTGTAATTACACCGGCTCACCAAAACCGGAACACAACAATATCAAGTACTGCTGTTTTGCGGTAGAATATCTGATGAGTGGGTGGTAGCTACCCAGACGAGCTTGCACAAAGCCCTTCCACCAGTAAAACTGTCAACGATTTATACATAAAATGGTAAATAAATATGATCCCACAGACCAATACATATATAGACATACCCAAAAGCTTTATCCATAAAATATTCCACCAAAAATAATTGATGGCATATCTACTATAATACTATTCTGTGTGTATGACCCATGGTTTTTTGTTAATGAAATATTAATTCTCACCTTCGATTTTGCACGTTATTATGTTTACCGGTTTTAGAAGTGAGACGATCATTGGTAAGTCGTGTACCGTTAGCGGAAACGTTGATGAGTTGATTTTTAAAATATATTAAATTTGGTAGAATAATTATTTAATATATAATCAGCTTTTAAAATATGATTGTGTGTATGAAAAGCGGTTGAGTGGTTCCGTAGCAAGAGTACCATATCAACCAATGAAAAATTTACTAAGGGCTTGGATTAAGGTTGTAAGTGCGTCTACATGATAATCAAGGGGCAAATCCTTTTCGTAAAATTAAAAATAAATGTTACAAGAGCAAGCAATTGATGATGATAATGTAATCAAACGTCCCACGGCTGGGAAAAGTCATCTTCTGTTGAAGAAATGCGTTAATCCTTATTGATCACTGTGGGTAGGTTGGTGTAAATTATTCACAGGATACTCTGCTATATGCAGGTTTCCTCGCGATGGCCTCTATCACCGTCGATCTCAAAGAATAAATAATACAGTTAGGCCGTATAAATCAACTTTTACATCGAGTTTACTATTGAGATGATTAATGTGAGGATTGTAAATTAGTAGATATTTTCTAGCCTAGTTATTAGTTCGCTTAAAACTGTAATTAATGTTTTTCCATTCATATTATACTCTGAGTACAACTCAAGTCATATTATCAAAAAATATCTTATAATATTTAATCACATTCTAAATGTCAATGTTTTAAATATTCCTAACGACTTAAAAACTTGTTTCATACTAATATTTTTATGGCATTGTGAATTTGAATTGCTTTTATGCCAATTAGCTAGATATTTAAATTATTGGCCGGGCCGGTTGGCGTGGTTTGTGGATATTTGCCTTTCACGCCGAAGGTTGTGGGTTCGATTCCCACCCAGGACAGACATTTGTGTGCATGAACATGTCTGTTTGCCCTAATACAAATATGTATTTAAAAAAGGAAAGTAGTATATGTAGTATATCAGTTGTCTGGTTTCCATAGTACGAGCTCCAATAATGTACCAGGATATTATTTTTATTTGTACAAATTTTCGCCAACAACTCAGTGGGTATACTGAACGCGATCGTAAAATGTCATCAAATAATATCCGATATTTATTATAATAATAATATTTAATACACGCAATAAAATACCTCATACGTAGTTAATTCTTACGTAATTGAACTATAATATCGTACTGTTAGATCAGACTCAAAACTCACCGTGGAAAATGGTCGTGAAATAGCAGACAGGGATATACGATATTGATCATTATAATCATAACATTTCAAGTATATACGCGTTAAAATAGTATATCACCGTCGTCCATAAGTCGTTTGTCAACATTTCACATGCGAATCAGTTCTTGCAGAATAGCATTGTAAAACAAAACTATTGGAAAAAATAAAAATTACTTATTTAAAAAATCATTCTGAGAGTATTTTTTCACAGGATTTTCAATCGTGAGTGCAGAATGACTGACAGACGACGACAGGTCTTAAAAAACATCATAATGATGCTCCATGAACTATTTTTTTTTAAATTATAATTCAAAGAAATCACAAGCTTACGTTATAAATAATAAAATTAAATTTAAAAACATTCAGTTGAAAATCAATAAAGAACTCGAACTAATAAACTTCTTATTGAATAATAAATTGGAAAAAAAAACTAATAATAAAAATAGAATGCCTAATTTAAAAATTGTTTCAGAATTTTCGATATCTATTTAATGATATGTATGTACATAGGCTATAATTTTGTCACCCCCATTTCAATGGACTTATGGTATAAATATTTTTTTTTCAGTATAAAAAATGTGAGCCTTGTAATTGTTTTTCAATCGGTACTTTTAACATACACATATTGAAATTAATTACCTTTAAGTATTACAAGTTTGCGCGCAACCTCAAATATCGTGAGGCTGAATATTTAATAACAACATACTAACCACCAATTTTAATTAATATTAATTGAATATATATATATATAATTAAAATCTAAGAACTAATAAAGTATTTAATAGCAATTATCTATGAAAATTTTCCACGCTAAGCTTATATATGTAATATAATATATCCTGGGACATTTTTCACACACGGCCATCTAATCCCAAATTAAGCTTGTACAAAGCTTGTGCTATGGAAATCAGACAACTGATATACTACATATACTACTTTTCTTTTTGTAAATACATACTTATATAGATAATTACACCCAGACTCAGGACAAACACACATGTTCATGCACACAAATGTCTGTCCTGGGTGGGAATCGAACCCACAACCTTCGGCGTGAAAGGCAAGTATCTACCAACCACGCCAACCGGCTCGCCAAATATGTCAATTAATTGCCTCATAGGTTTAGTGGCTAATTTTTTAAGCAGCGATTCGAGGGTTTCGAGGTCCCGGGTTGGAGCAAAAAAACAACTTGGAATTGACTTAATATCATTCGTCGATATTTTGAATAGTCTGTGATTTTCGTTATGGATTCGCAAAAAATATGTCTTGAATGGTGGCAAAGATTTGATCGAAACTTTAGACGTTCTTGCCGTTTTATAAATAAAGATATATTAATCAAGAATAATATATTTGAGCTATTAGCAAATTGCTTGGAGTTTGCCAAATTTCATTGAAATACACACACATACATGAAACATCCGTTAATCCTTCGAACTCATTGTATAATTCTACCAAATAAAATTACTTTTATGCTATAGATAATATAATGCGGACAGTTTAAATGGTATTTTCTTAATGGAATTAAGAATATTTTAAAATTATCGAATTAACGTTATTTAAATAAAATATCTTTGTTATGTAAGGTCCTCTTAATGCAAATTAACATTTGATCCCCATTTGTGTATCATTTCCCTTCAAAGAACAACGTAATTACTCTGACTATTTGAATTCATTAACTTGTATTACCAACACGTAGCCATGACTTGTAGAAAAATCTAGAATAAATTGTTATTTTGTTCCTTGACTTACGCAGCGAGACTTGATAGTTATTTAAGATAAATAAAAAGTGTTATTTAAAAAATGATATTCATTTTTTATTTTTTTTTATTTTGCATAGCAGGCGCGCAAAGGTCAAAAATATTTGGTACTAGTTAGACTACATGTTAAATGCGCTTCTAAACGGAAGAATTAAGATATTATGTCACTTGTACACTGACTCACTCACCCTTCAAATCAGTACCATGCAATGTTTTGTGTATGAACTCGAATCTCAGTGAAGTACACGATTGTGAAACGTCAAAAGGCGATATGTGACATTGACCATAACAATTGAAATATTTAAAGGATACGCGCACCAAAATGGCGTACCACCGTAAGTCGGTTTTCAATACATCACAAATCAGATACGACTTGAGTTCTTACAGTCACACTGCCGACGTCTATCATTAAAATCATTAATTACTGTTTTACATGGACCTTAAAACTAAAGCTATATATATATGTGTATATGAACATAAAGCTTTAGGTTTTTATATAAGGACAGTCTTTCGTCTCTCTTGTTGAATTTAGATATTACAATAACAGCAGACCGTAGAATTAAGCGCAATTTTAAGCGGTTGTTTAGGAGTAACAAAAGCTGCTTCAAAAGCTACAAAAAAACTCGCTCTGCAGGAGTTTTTAGGGGTCAGTGATCTAGATGCGAGTCGATTTTAATTTTAACCCAAAACCAAACTTGTTATGCGATGTAAATAAACAAATATGAATGGAAATTTTTGTTTCAAAATGAAGAGAAGTTTTTAGAACTTCTATTTTTCGCTCCTGGATGCATAATTTAAAGGAAACACGATTAATTTATTCAATAAAAACTCCTTTGACATTTAACGCACAGATTAAATTTAAGACGCTTTGTATTTGGAAGCGACCTTCGTTTTGAAATTCGAAAAAGGAATTGAAGGGAATGTGAACTTTAAGGGGGCGTTGCAATCCTTTAACCTCCAACTTAATCTACTTGACCCGTACAAAATGTCTTTCTTTGAGTCATGTGCCTTTTTTGGGGTTAGCCAAAGTATGGCGCCAAAAATTCGGGTAACATTATGTTTTTTAAAAGTGCTCAGCGTTTTAGCTACTTCCTCGTTGATCTACTCGTAGTGTTATATATATTATGAGGCTGTAGATCTCGAGGTCGTAAGTGAACCCAGGTCGACCCATTAAAATTATTATATTTTTTTCAAGAAATTCTCAGTAGCGGCCAGGTAGCAGCAGTACAGACGTTTTACGTTTTAGTGTAATACACACAATGACTTAAACCGAAATAAACCAGCTTGATCTAGCTACCACGTGCCTTGAACTCCAGAATTTAAAAGTGACATTTTGTTTATTATAATATTATTTTCCTTCTAATTAGTTCATCATAAAAAAATTAGGCGAAAGTAAAAATTTTTGTCGCGCAAAAATTTCATATGAATGCTATAATGACAAGAGGTGAGAAAAAAAGTAATAACTATTGAGTAATGAAGAAATTATTGTTTATATATTTATTGTATTGACGCACTACTACAGACGCAAAAACATCTCCAAACTGATTCGACTCTAGTATTAAAACTCTCGTGCTTCGAAATACATCTAAAGCTGATCCTGTAGCTGAACTCGGATTTGCCATCCCATCGGATGATGTGAGTGAGAGAGTAGTGCACCAGTGTTTGCGCACACACTTGGGCACTATAATATGTCCTGCGCAGTTAGTTAGCCTACATGACCAAGGGAACATCAGTGTATGAGTGTTTATATACGTACCGGTACACGTATGGTCCCACTTCCTTAACCCTGAGCTTGTTATCTTTGCCTGCCATGTAGTCGTCAGCATTCGTGATGTTGAAGAGATACACCTTAGTGTACAGCTTCACCTCTGGCTTCCTCCACAGTTCGAAGATCTCACCGCCATCAGAGAGAATCACTTTCTGTTGAAACATGAAAGAATGAACTGGGTGTTATTTAACAGTAACAGCCTGTGAATGTCCCACTGCTGAGCTAAGGCCTCCTCTCCCTTAAGAGAAGGTTTGGAGCTTATTCCACCACGCTGCTCCAATGCAGGTTGATGGAATGCACATGCTTTTGTCTCATTTCAGTGAAATGAGACACAAGCAGGTTTCATCACGATGTTTTCCTTCACCGGCCAGCACGAGATGAATTATAATCACAAATTAAGCACATTAAAATTCAGTGGTGCTTGCCCGGGTTTGAATCCACGATCATCAGTTAAGATTTACGCTTTCTTACTACTGGGCCATCTCGGCTTTTTTTTTGTTTTGTTTTGGGTGTTATTTAATTCACACTATCAACAATTTTGTCGCATATCAGAAATATTTTTATATTACTCTGTGTCTGTCTGTGTATCAAAAGCAAATTTATCTGAAAATTTTCCTCCAGTTGGATGAAAATAGATGAAATATGATATAAACCAATGAGTATAGAGAAAATAACTTACCCAATTGAATATGGCATTGTATGGATGAAGGAATATGATGAAGAAACCCACCCCCAACGCCACAAAACCAAGCAGGAACAATAGGAACAAACCTGTTAACAAAAAAAAAATATAAGTATATAATTAGAAATTTATTTATTTTAAAAACATCTGCAATCGCGATGGCAGCGCCACCGCGTCCAATCTAAAAATCCAACTCACTCAACACATACACAAACAGTTATATACACACACACAGAGAACAATTATATATACATATATCTATATAAAGATCTTTGACGTTGACCTTAACCCAGGCTGTACCGTAGTTTCTAGATTTAAATGTCGTTAAAGTTGTAAAACTAATTACAGGGGCTTTGTCGCGAAATGTAACCGCATGAAACTTAACGCTTACATTTCTTGAATATTGTTTGGGGGTCGTTTCGACGATAAAATGGATACGTGTTTTATTTCCTTGTTAATGTGGATTGATTTGTATATTATTATAATATTATTTTTTACGAGTCAACCGTTGATCGAAAAACATACATTGAAAATGATTTTGCATATTTCGAACAGTGATTATTTCTATTTTTTTTCTTAGAATATTGCTACAAAAAGGTTGTATGTGTTTTAAGCGATTAATAAAAAATGATTTAATTTATATACGCAACAAGGTACAGTTTTGATTGATGACTATGAATGTTGTAACATGTGGACACCCGAATCGGAACTAAATATCGGTGGATATTTAGTCGAATAGTGGCACAAGGAACATAACTTAGTTCCCAAGGTTGGTGGCGCATTGGCGATGTAAGCGATGGTTAACATTTCTTACAATGCCAATGTCTATGGGTGTTGGTGATTTACCATCAGATGGCCTATATGCTCGTCCGTCTACCTATACTATATTTTTCTTTACGGCACCTATGAAGTACCGCGCCTGTCTCCCATACTACACCAGTTTTTGTAGGCATACATCCGGGGCTGAGTGTATATTGTTTATAAATCATATATATTTATTGATTTTAATTATCTTTCAATAACAATATTTTTTCGCTCTTTCACATCTGCTGGCTACGTTTTTATGACTCCATTACATTAATAGTTCTATTAATGTATTGATTAATAAATTATATAATTGCGATGCTCTTTAAGTATTTATTAAAATTACTTCCCATATAACTCATTGTTGATTTTAAATTAGCGCTTATGTAGTTAAGGTGGGTAATAAATAACACCTCACTTTTTAATTAAGTTTAAGTACATACTCGACTTTAATGATCATCGTAAAACATAAAGAAATATAACTCGAAGTTTTTATATATTAGTTTTATTAATTTTTTGTATGTAAATATACGATGGGGCAATGAAATACGTGACTAAGATGATGATTGCGGCATCAATTTACTGGTGGTAGAGCTTTGTGCAAGCTCGTCTGGGTAGGTACCACCCACTCATCAGATATTCTACCGCAAAACAGCAGTACTTGGTATTGTTGTGTTCCGGTTTGAAGGTTGAGTGAGCCAGTGTAATTACAGGCACAAGGGACATAAAATCTTAGGTCCCAAGGTTGGTGGCGCATTGGCGATGTAAGCGATGGTTAACATTTCTCACAGTGCCAATGTCTAGGAGCGTTTGGTGACCACTTACCATCAGGTGGCCCATATGCTCGTCCATCTTCCTGTTCTATAAAAAAAAAAACAAACGCGAGCGTAAATATCGTGAGGAAATCAATTAGACACATGCAGGTTTCCTGACGATGTTCTCCTTCACCGTCAAGAACGAGATGAATTATAAACACAAATTAAGCATATGAAAATTCAGTGGTGCTTGCCCGGGCTAGAACGATCATCGGTTAAGATTCATGCTTCATCGGTCAATCATCAGGCTATCTCGTAATTTCTATTGCTTACGACATATTGCTACCATTGTTTTTGTTTTTAAAAGATTTGGTATTAAGCTATCAGTCCATAACATAATAATAGTAATTGTTATACATTAATCTTTGACAAGGTGAACAAGACATCGAACTGTGTTCCTCTATAGAACTATCTGGAAGAAATTAAATCGTAATCGAAATGTCAAAAACGTACTTTATTATCAGACAATAATGACACTTGTGTCGTTAAATTATCACGGTAACTGCGTTCAATGTCGCGTGTCAATTTGTATGTTATTACGTTACGTGTTTTATATTTGTTTCCTAAAGAACGTTTCTTTACCTTGCTGATAGTAATCATTATAGATGAGTTCAAAAGTCATCGATTCAAGTGACAAGCTTAAAGAAATAATTTATTTAATTATATTGTCCTCTCTTTTCAATGTTCGGAGCAAGAAAGAGATATAAATATATTAACACGTATCTTACGCACACATTTGTGATACAGTGTACAAGTGTGTGCGTAAACACATGCGTTCTATACTAATTGGCCACTGGATGATTTTTAAGCAATCATCATTGCTCATGGACATTCTATCATTACAATTGACAAGAAATATTAACCATCCCTTAGGTAGCTAATGCGCCACCAACTTTACTTACTTAACCTAAGATGTTATATCTTGCGCCTGTTACACTGGCTCACTTGCCCTTCCAACTAAATAACCAATAACCAAGTATTAATGTTTGGTTGGAATATATGATATATAGGTGATACCTACGCCATCCACAATCGTCCACCAACAAATGAAACTGAGCGAAGATAGTTATTCTTGTATTTAATTATTATACTCATTGTAAATAGTTTTCGTTTATCAAATGTTAAACGTAGAAATGTTATATAATAATTATTGTATATATATAGAACGAGATAAATTATGAATTAATATGCACACAATTAATATTCCAATTAAAAGTCTAGATTACTATCAAAATAGTATATCACCATAAGTCGGTTTTCAACATTTCACGGGTGAGTAATGAAGTGAGTACACGGAATAGCACTGACGTTCATACTGAACAAGATCGTGAAACGTCAGAGTGATATCCGACTATGAGTATAATATTTAATCGATACAGGCGTAGCGTAAATAGTGTATAAAGCCACGCTATATAAAGCCAAGCAAGCAAGCCAAGCCTGCCTGTGACCATAAGTGACGTCACATCCGACTGTCAAGTAGAAAGAATGTCAACAAAACATTATTAATAATTACTTTCGATTTTAAATCTTTGTGGGCTATAGACAATACAGTTAAATTCAGATAGGGAATTCCCCGAGAATAAAAACATGTGTTCATAAAAAATATCAAAACAATAGAGATGGGGAAAAAACATGTTTTTTAATATGCCTGGTATTAAATCAGAAACACAAATATTCCACTTTTTTATCTTAAAGCGTTGAATATCCGCGTTTAATTACAGTTATTATTAAAAATACCATAGGCTATTAACGTCTACTTGAATGAATAACACTTAAAACATCGAGCTGCGCATGCGTTGTTTTATTCGAAATTTAAAACACGAAATTTATTTTTATATATGGAGACCCATTCGACATTTCAAATTTCTTATCCTCACGACTATTTTACTATTGTATTTTGCCGTGGAATTTCAATTTTCTGCGAAGGGGCGAGCAGTACATATAGGATAAAAAGTCCCTTTTTTCGGAATTGTCGAGTCGTTTTTTTAAATTAACCGATGACTTAATTAAATTTTCAGCTATTACATTTGTTGTTCGCTTTTTAATTAAAATTATAACGTTAAAGTGAGTTTGTCTGTATGTTACGCTTTCATGGTGAAGTTTTGCATACACATTGTTAGAAACAGAAAAATACGTTGGGCATCTAATACCGCCTCACATGCGAAGCCGGAGGCGGATGCTAGTATTCTATAAACGCACCATTTGATCAACATAATAAATTTACCTATAAAAAACTGTTCGTCTGTAGACAGCCTTAGATCCGAGCCGTTGTTATGATTTGAATCGGTTCAGTAATTGGCAATTCTACAAATTCGTGCCTAGACAAGCACGTGAAACAATTTCTTGCGTCTGAACTCTTTCCGGTCATGAGAGTGAGATAGTACACGTTGCTTTACTTGCACGACAATATATTTTGCGGAGTTATATTGAATAATGGCCGCCATAGCCGAAAACGGCCAAGAAACACATATTTAATTGCGATTTAAAATCTGTTTACAAAAATTTGCTTTAACGAGTTCCTATTAAGTTTCTTGCCGGTCGGGCGCCACATGCAGAGCGTGATAATTTTACATTAAACATAAAAATGTATGAAAATTTAGGCCCTATTCAAGCAGTTTATATTTAAATTTAATTTAAATTCATTGAATTGTATTAGCAAAATACTTCCGCGTGATAATAAAAAAACCGCTTATATATTCTATAGTATATTCCAATGGGAGGAGGAATAATGATAAACAAATCATAAATTTACATATTCCATGCGATTTGGTATATATAGATATAGCTATGCTCTGCTATATTAAGCATAAATAGTTTATGATTAATATATCTTTATTTATAGAACAACACTATACCACTTAACTACTTATATCCACTTTAATTCTGCTTCTAAAGTTTTTATAATAGCTTCACTGACGTTCAAAACCACGAAACCAAATCTTATATTAGTAATAGAATAAATAATAGACTAAAATTTGATTTGATAAGGGAATATAGAATTCTAAAGACTTGAAAAGGTTGCGTTAATAATGGCGCCCGTCGCTAGAACTATTCAGGAAGACATAGTCACCACAAAAACTAATTAATTCACGATTTTAATCATGTTGAATCATAAAATAATTGTTAAAATCGTCACTTGTTATTTGATATTATTAATTAAATACAAATTTTATCAAGTTATCGATATCGGTATAAAAAATATAAGATTGTAATACACTAAATACATAGCGCGATGTCGAGATATAAAAAGCTATATATTTTGGCAACATACGTGTCAGTGTCATAAGTGTGTAAATTTTCAAAGCTGTCCATCTTGATTATATACATAGTTATACATATATACTGATAATAATTACTTAATTAAACTATAACTTAAATTAACATACCGAATGATGAAACTGTAAGTATATAATGATCTAATAGTAATAATAATAGCCAATAAAAAAGCCAAGATGGCCCAGTGGTAAGAACGCATGAAACTTAACCGATACTTGTGGGTTCAAACCAGGGCAAGCATCACTGAATTTTCATTTGCTTAATTTGTGATCTCACTGAAATTCTGCCACATGTGTTTTCCAACAAACCGCATTGGAGCAGCGTGGTGGAATAAGCTCTCTTCTTCTCAAAAAGGGCTTTAACGCAGCAGTGGGACATTCACAGGCTGTTACCGAATTACTGAATGATAATATTGACATGAACAATGCTGTCACCTTCTTTCGAATGTCAAATCATTAATGACAGAAAGAGAGGAATGAGTATTTTACTAAACAGACGCTAAGCTAAGCTTATAACCAAGGCCGTAAATAATTTATATTTAATAATTAAAAGATATATATGACCGTAACTAATTTATTATATTTAGTAATATATATCTTATATATGGAGCAAAAAAACATTATCTGTGGACGGTGATATTATTTATTCAAATTACCTTGTAAAATATAATATTAAAAACCGCAAGTATTTATATATGAGTTGTCAATTATATTATCTGGAAGGAAGTTTATATGTCATTAGATAGATATTTATTTTTAATCTGTATTTGTTATTGAGTAAAATATATGCTCCGGTTTCATCGCGTTGATCGTTGTTCCAGCCACTTGGCTGTAGCGTGAAATATAACATGAAGTGGGATCCGCTGAGCGCCTCCATCAGCGACGTGACGCTTTCACAGAAAGAGACCGTACCGTAACCGTAACAGCCTGTGAATGTCCCACTGCTGGGCTAAAGGCCTCCTCTCCTCTTTTTTGAGGAGAAGGTTTGGAGCTTATTCCACCACGCTGCTCCAATGCGGATTGGTGGAATACACATGTGGCAGAATTTCAGTGAAATTAGACACATGCGGGTTTCCTCACGATGTTTTCCTTCACCGTAAAGCACGAGATGAATTATAATCACAAATTAAGCACATGAAAATTCAGTGGTGCTTGCCCGGGTTTGAAGCCACGATCATCGGTTAAGATTCACGCGTTCTTACCACTGGGCCATCTCGGCTTCCAAAAGAACTAACGACCAATGGAAAAAGACCATCTCATCTCCATTCAATTCCTCAGGCTCTGGCTGTCGAGGGTGTACACCAACCAATTCTACTAACAAATTGTCACTTTATCCCAAACGTATTGAAGCGCGATCCTTGCTGGTTATCCGTCCTATTCTTTAATTTAATTATCGACTTTTCGTATAAAATTTAACGATTAAGTTTGGTATTGACTGAATATGTTTTTAATTATTTACTGACGGTGCACTACTACAAACGCAAAAACGTCTCCAGACTGATTTGGCTGTCTATTACTAGTTCTTGCTCGCTGTTTCGCTTGCTCGTTATACATTTCATTCGAGTTTTACGGAGACGGCTTTAAGTTTTGAAACTTTTACTTGTTTAACGCTGTGTATGTTTTCAAATATGCTTTTATTGTTATCTAGTAAACCCATCATACCGGTTCGGTTCCGAGCCGAATAAATATAGAATAGTCAAAGTTGGATTGGAATTGAATCGGGAACGTATCCTAATCGTTATGTATTGGTAGAATTAGTCAATTATTTAATATTAGTTTTTGTCGTTAGTAGGTATATTGCATGATTTGTAGATATTTGTATCACAGACTTGTTGTCCGTGCTCTTGGTGTATCCCATCTTTAATTTATTTTAATGTTATTCTAATGCACTTGCATGTTTATTACTAGCATTACAATTCTAGTTTAAGGATTAAATTTGATCGTGATAAGGTATAATTGCAATATAGGTATCGGTTTGAATTTGACGTCGTAGAAACCAGCTGACTTCTTCATTGACTCGGAATGTGTGCTAGTTGACTTCCTTAAGGCGTTATCTTCGTGGGATTCTGTACCTGGAGTCAATCTCACAATAATCGGATCTCATTATGAATCACCATTTTTAGGTTGTATAGAATCTCCTTGGTAGTCGCCATTTGTGGTCTTCGCCAGTAACCCCAAGCGTCTACGTGATTGGTGTAAAATATAAAGATTTTCACGTAATATTGCACTGCATGGGATACGATATCGTGCAATTGTAGCTTTCTCATGACACACTTGGTGAGGATGGACGGCTACTTGTCGATACGGACTGTTATACTTTTTTTTTTGTAACGCTGGTTGGGCTCGCCGGTGTCCGAGGCGCCGAGTGCGCCCCGAACATCGGAACACCCACTAAAAAACCAACGGTACCCTTTCCGTCTAAGCGAGGAGCGCTACACATACTATACACATACCATATGTTACACCTACCATAGCGGTTAGTTTAGAGATTATATTTGTGTCATAGTAGCTTTTTTGTTCTTATAACCAAAACAAATAAATAAAACTAACGGAGCTTTGATACAATACTTATGTACTGTATTTAAGCAATACAACTCGAATTAATTTATTATATAATGCAAATAATTTATCGTAAGGTTGTAATTTGTAATTAATAAATTATATTTAAGGTCAACTAATTTGATATATAGATATTTAAATAAATGTCTAATGAAAAGGTATATGAACTATGAACGGTGCCTTGCGGCGTCTGAGGTACAATGCCATAGCATAGTTGTTGATAAATCATTCGACATCGTACGTCCGATGTGCTTGCGTACTTGAGACTAGAGAGCGATTCATGACAGGGGGGGGGGACAATGGAAACAACAACCACCGACCTGCCGATAAACGTGGCAGGGATCAACACCAAGCACGGCTAAACAAGATACAACCTAGGGTAGATAGAGGGCAGGTATGTAGGCGTAATGACGTTTACCGTCGCGGCATAGGCGCATCATAATGGTTAACACCAATAACAAAATTCGCTACTTTATAATATTTTCTTACTACCTAAAATGAGTACCGAGAATATATTGAGTTTGATTTTGAAGGAATCGATCCTTTAGATCAGGAACCAGCGTTCTGATTCTGTCAACCAACATCGAGTCACCGAGACGGTACAGCGTGGTGAGCAGTGTAATGTTGCGTTGCACCGCACCGCCCGCACAAGCCCAGTAACGCACTAGAATTTTTTTAATCTTCTAATCTCAAGTTCTCATATAAGATTATATACTCTAAATAGAAAAACTATGACCTTGCAAAGACCTGACTCGAGGTAAGACCCCAAGGTCTTGGACTTTGCGGCCTTATGAACTAGCCACTAGACCTAAGGCTACTGGTATGCATCATATTCAATGAGCCATGTCCAAAAATATATAAACATATTATATATCTATCCCACGATAACAGAATTTTTTATCGGAACCTTGATTACAGACATAAAAGGCCGACATTAAAAAGCCTTGAAAAGTGCTAGTTAGCGAATTAAATTTGGAATAAATTACATATTTTTTTCGGCCAGCTCCTACCTCTAAGCGTAGGCGTTAGCTTGGCCAATTTCAAGATCAAATATGTATAAAATTTGATATTGTTTTATGTTGGTGTGCTTTCTGTTTAAAAACACCGACATCGATAGGTGCTTTAATTAAATTATGAAGTTATTTTTTATAAAGGTACCCTACGTATTCGGCCAAGGTATAAGATCAACAGCCAGTTCTACCCTTGTTAATTTACCCCTTGGAGTGTTTGCAGTGTGGCTAGATAAAAAATCTTGGTCTAACTTGACGGCCGTAACGATTTTGCTCAAACTTTGTATTTAGATAAGGTTTTTATCTATGTATGTATCGTCCACGTACTTATATATTAATTATGTTAAGATTTGAATAAGTAAATAATAATTAACATCAAACGAACAAGCGATTAGAACCGTACGCACTCACGTATTATATTACGGCATTTTGAAACCGGAAGTCGAAGTTTCAAAGTTTAAATGGTGTTTTTTATAGAAAAATCGTTTATAATTAATATGTCAATAATTCTGATAAGGATTGATAAGTAATTTGATCTAATGTTATCAAGAAGTAATTTAGTGTATAGCCGGTGGTTTAGAATGTAGATTCCAAAGAACCAGCAAGAAGCTGAGTAGTTACTCGTTTTTATCGCACATAATATAATAATGTATATATAAAACGCCACGAATGTGCTATATAATGCTTTTGCTCTAGTCTTTGCTGATAACATTTCATAAATTTGATTCAATGGTTCAGACGTGAAAGCGGAACAAACATACAGAGTCCTTCGCATTCATAATATTACTATAGATAACTTGCTTTCTGTTCTTAAAACATAGTACTTAAGATGAAATGACAAATTTGATTTTACACATTATGTAACTTCTGTTTTCAAGTAAGTGACTATAATATTTCTTATTGAGAATAAATGTCTTTAAACCTAAACATGTTTATAAAGAGTGGACAAGATAATCGTTAGAAAAAAAATAAGTCGTATCTATCAATTTTTAATTATTAAACAGTGTTTCAATTAAGGAATCACAAATAAACGACGTAACATTTTTTTTTATCGTTCCGTGTTGCCTCGTGCGATTTAAATACTATGAGCAAAGAAGTAATTATTCATCTCAATATCACAATTTATTGGTAGGCAATATATACGAGAATATAAATTTAAATACTAGTAATATATCATAATCAATGAAATATATTATGATATATTTTACCATTTTGATTCATGGCTCTGTTTCAAAAACATGTCATTATTGAACCATGCTAATATATATCCGGTTACTATTTTTTTTTCGATAAACCATATATAATAAATGAGTTGATACATATATCTACTATATTATATTTGAATGTATTTAGGGTCTTTTTATCGACGAAGCTAAATATCAGTTATAGCGTTCACTTAATAATTAGAAAAAAGGGGATCAGACGATTTAGCGCTGAAATTAATATTGTCTCCAATCTCCAATTTAAATTTTAAATATACCTTAGATATAAACGTGTACCAAATGATAAATAAATAAGATTAGGGTATCCCATTTTATATTAGGGTATTTAATTTTGTTAAAACTCTATTCAAAAATACTATTTATTACAATTTATAATATAAAAATATACGTCAAACTGAGGTGGTACAAGGTGAACGAAATAGTTTCATTTTGTCGTTTACATACGAAACTACGAAATAGTTTAACTTAAACTGGTATCATTTCGGCTATCACAAGTTCACGAGTGGTACGAGTATATATGAAGAAAATAAATAAGAAAAAAAGTATTAATTGTACCAATTTACTAGATGCAAACCCACCTTGCATACATATAAAAGTAACTTTAACTCACAGACAGAATAGAATAAATTAGAATAATGTAGTATTATTAATAATATTGTATAATTCACGTATAATTATATCAAGAAACGTTACATCTTGTAACGGGTACGAATAGTTTTGTCTATGTCCCCGTTGATAATTGTAAGCTTTCGGATGATTGTGAATCCTGCACGAGCAAACTCGAAACTGATCGCAGAAAGGCTATTGGACACAAAGTGACTTTTACGCGGGAGAAGCCGCGGGCTCAACTTATATTAAACATACATATGTAATTATAATCAACCCATCGGATCATACACCGGTCATTCAACTTTATCAAATATAGCGGTACGAATATCCAAGTACCAATACATGTTGAAACCAATTTAATAAAAGCGTATGTCTGAATGAAACTAATCTCATATAATAGAATAATTAGGTGATTAAGGTCCTCATTAAAATTGTTTTTACATCGCAATTATAAAATTGAATGCATTTGCTATTCTCATGCAATTTAATAAGGTGTTTTTAATTATTTTTTGTTTATTATTACTAGATCGTACAACGAGATTTTGAGTCGTTAATAAATGAATAACAAATTATGAATAGTTTTAAACAGTGGCTTAGTCCGCGTATGTGTAGGGAGACAGGTGTCGGCTACTCCATGCTCTTCCTTGGGGTTCAAACTTGCTTCATACCAAATTTCATCAAACTCGGTTCAATGTTTACCCGTAACTGACGGACTGACAGACAGAGTTACTATCGCATTTATAATATCGGTATAGACTAGTTTCTGTAGGCTTCCCCAGAATGTGGGGGGCAGGCGTTAGGTATCTGATCCTTTTCTGTACCCCTGATAACGTGTATGCAAAATTTCATGATGATCGTTCGAGGAGTTAAGAAGAGAAAGCGTAACCATCAAACAAACGAATAAACGCACTTTTGCGCGCATAATTTTATTTAGGAACAGCTTAAGATTAATCTTATTCCATTGATATGAGATCGATGGTGCATTGAAAATGCTTTGTAGACTTTCCAGGCGCAGGATTATCTCTAAGGAGACCTCCACTTAACCCTGAGTGGAGCCGACACAAGAGAAGCAGCGGATACGTAAAATGGCTTTGAATACTTAGTGAGGGCTTTGTACAAGCTCGTCTGGGTAGGTACCGTTACACCCACTCATTAATATTCAATCAAACTTATAGTGATAATATCTGTGGGCGATGATCACCCAAAGTTGGTTTTTGCCATTTTGCCTATAGTTATAAATTATCTTATAACATGATAATCAAGAAACTATCAGTATATTTATTTATCAATATTAATCAAGCAGCTTATTTGTGATACATACAGAAATGTTCTCATTATGTCTGAAACGATCATAATGCAATCGTATAATAAAAAAACGATTTAAATAATATTTTAATGCAATAAAAACATGAATCTATTTGTTTTTTCTGACCATCTATTTTGGCATGTATATTATCATACCATGGTCAATTAAATTTAAAAAAAAACAGACGTCAGAAAAAAAGGGGAACTCCGGTTCCGCAAATGCGCAGTTGTTTTTACCGATCCGTCTACGTAGATTAGATCACATTCAGAAAATCTACTGTTAGATATCAATTCATTATATTTAAAGAGCCAGGAAGTCAGTATTATTACAGACACAATGGGATAAAGCATACTGGCTACCTGTGTCGGCTTCGCACGGGTAGAAAAATCTTATTTTTGGTCAGAAGTCTTCTCAGATGTACGCAAACAACTCAAAACAGTTTGATCAATTTTAGTATTATATAAAAATGTTAGTACATAGTTTAAAGACTAATTTAAAAAATTTCAAATGAAATATTGATTATATTATATTAATTAATCGGCTCTATGGGTGACCTTGCGATTCTCCTCCTTGAATTGCGATTCAAAGAGTAAAAGCGATTAAAAACAATGACCGCAGGTTTTTAGTCTGTATCCTGGTAGTCGGCCAGTGATAACATAAGCCCCACTTCAAGTGGAGGAATGACCGCAGGTTTTTAGTCTGTATTCTTGTAGTCGGCCAGTGATCATATAACTTCACGCGGAGGGAATTCGTTGCCCATGAAGCAACAAAGACAACAAAAAAGGTTATTATCAAAAAGGTAATATATACACTGTGATAAAATAATAATAATAATAATTTTTCTAGCAATCTCGACACCATTGTACACGGTAATTATTTATACAGTTGCTATTTTAAACCTTAAACTAAAGTAAAATTAAAATAATGCAATATATTATGTATTCATCTCGTGCTTGACGGTTAAGGAAAACATCTTGTGGAAATCTGCATGTATCTAATATCACTGAAATTCTGCGACATGTGTATTCCACCTACCCGTATTGGAGCAGCGTGGTGGAGTAAACTCAAAATCTTCTCCTTAAGAAAGGAGAGAAGGCCTTAGCCCATTAGTGGGGCATTCAAAGGTTGTTACTAATATAATACGAAAAAAGAAAAAAAAAATCACAAATCTAACCGGGGATGCACCTTTGGGACACGTAGGGTCAATAACTCGGAGTGCGCCGGTTCTGGTCATATGTATAGTGTATATATGTAGCATACATGCCTTCAATATGTGTGGTGTATTGAATAAAACACACACGGTGTTTTATTAATATTGAAAACGTAACTGTTAAACGTAATTAATATAATAAATGCGACGTGAGCTTGTTTGTTCGTTACTCTTTTTTTTTACAGTTAATTATAGCTTATGTTTTTTTTTTTACAGTTAATAGGCAAGCGCTTGACCGTTGACTTGCTGATCTTAAGCATAGTCACGGTCTAGGATGGAGCGCGCCTGCCCAGAAGGAACCCGTTTAACCTGGATTTGAAAACACCTACATGTAACTATCAGGAAATATGGACTCAGGCAAAGCATTCCACAGTTTCGCAGTGCGAATAATAAATGTGGATTCAAAGCGCTTCGTACGGAGGCGGGGAAGTTCCACTGTGTACCTATGGCGCTTTGATCGCGTTTGCCTGGCCGTCCGATAGTAGAAGGGATTTCCGATTTTAAATTTTTGTTGGTACAGATAGCGATATACCTAACTACCGCCCCCCCTACAAACTCGACTTAAGCCGCGGGTAGTAGCTAGTACATTATATAACTAAAAAGTGATGTCTGTATGTTCTCTATACGTTCCCAAGCTATTCATCCGATTGTGTTGAAACTTTAGTAAGTGATTCTGCTTAAGGCCCCGAAGGTTCTACAAGAAAGGTAAAAGAAGGTAAAAGTTTACATAGATCCGTCTTATGTTATAAAGAGGTGACAGGTATATTTACTTTAAACTCACTCAAGTATATATCACTTCTTTCGTGTCAATGTGACGTCAGCCATTGGATTTAGGATTATATATATATATATATATATATGTGTATAACCCACCCTTTAAATGTATGACAAAGCAGCAGTGTCATTGAATGGTAATAAGTACTAAGGCAAAGTGAATTTGACAAAAATTTGAAAAAATTTGGTTTTTAGTCTGTATTCTGGCAGTCGACCAGTGACAACATCCCCACTATACGTGGAGGGAATTCGTAAATGCGTTTTACATAAAGCAACAAAGACCACAAAAAAAGATTGTTATCAAAAAGTTAATATGTTTTTAAATAATGGACATAAATATTAATGTGATAAAAAACCTAAAAGATTTGTATAGTTGACGCATACATTTATAAAACAGTGCGGAGCTATATTTTGGTATAACTAATTAAAACAATCAATCATTTCTAAGAATTCCGTTAATATAGTTTAACAGTTAACAAAAAATATTCAATCATTGTATACGCAAATGTATTGAGCAAAAAAATCCCTTCAAATCGCAATCTTACGATATAATCATAGACGGATTTTAATAATGTCTACGACTAGCAGTCCACCCCGACTTCGTCCGAGTTGATCAATATATTTTAATAGATATTTTATAGGGAAATTTTATATACCTTGGATTACAATAGTGGTTTTTTTTTGTAATCTCTAATTTAAAAAAAAACAGTATGTTACTCGCTGATAATTTAGCTTTCAGTATAACAAACAAACATACAAAATATCTAATCTTATTTCTTTAATATTAGTAAAGAGACAAGAAAAAAAAAACATATTGTTGTTTCGATAACATTTGTGGTCAATGAAGCTACCCGAATAAGGTCATTGTCCCTTAAGGCGCCAAAGTTTATGATGACATATTTTTTTAATTCTTGCGTATAAATGTCTTTTTTAGGAGTATACACATAAAGATCACTCCTCTGTGTTTAACCATACAACATATAAGCTATATTTTCTGCCGTTTAATCTTATTATTACAAGTTTATACCGCATTCTCGATTTTTCGAAATCCAGAAACATTCTCGATATTGTTCCAGGCTGTGTTAATGTGTGCACTTGTGTGTGTAAGGGATTCACGAGCAAGAAGAGAAGAGCAGGGTTGCAAGAGCTTGAAATATAAGTGTCAGTTGATATAATTTTAACTGAAATGTTGTTTTTAAACATTGTTACAAATTTAATGCAGAGGAAGATGAAATAAATAATGGGTGTTTAATATGATAATTAATTGTAATTAAAATACATAAAGTATCCATGACGTCAGGGGAAGCGTGATACTCGTAAAGACCCACCAGTTACAAAGGTCGGTAGCTTCAAAGGCCATTCTGATTCGTTTTATATTTGATATACGATTTAAAAAAATATGGCGTACAATAAAAAAACAATTCCAAACGAACTCTTGTCTGAACTAAATAAAAAAATCGCAATTTTTTACCAGTTATTATTGAGCACGATGACCGAACACAATCGTGTATTACCTTTAATTAAACGGGCATAGAGTTTAGAGTTCCGTTTAAGTTTATAAGAACCATAACAATATTTAAGGCTACAAGGCTTAACGCATGGAGGAGGCTTTCACGATTCAAATTGAAAAAGTTATTTCAGGTATTCTATGAAGGGTAATCGGTCGTCACCGCCCATAGACATTTGCACTGTAAAAATGATTAAACATCTCTTGCAACGCCCATGTATCACCAACCTTAGAAACTAAGATTTTATGTCCCTTGTAAGTAGCACTGGCTAACTCACCCTACAAACCACAGATTATCAAAAAATACTTAAAATGTTTTAAATTTTAAAAACAAATACATTTTTCGTAAGACTAATTGATGAGTGGGTGATCAGACCATGACGAAGGCTTTACCATCATTAAAATGATACATAAAGTAATATATCCATTTCGGTTAAGTGATTTCCGGGTATCAATCATACACAAAAAATGACAGTTCGTGATTTTTTTTTTCAACTTCTAAATACATTCGCGGATATGTTATTGATTCAACTTTGAACTGTCAGATTTTGCGATAAAGAAAAAAAAATCGACTATTCATATATTTGTAAAATATAAAACCTGTTTCGAAGGCAGTCATTACATTTGCAAATGGCGATGGTCTGTAAAAAATATATTTAATGATCATAAACACAAACCCTGTTTAGCTAAGACATTCGTTTTTGTTTTAATGGCGGTTACCTTTATCGCAATTATTAAGATTCAAAATATTAATCACCAGTTTTGGCTCGCGGCTTCGCCCGTGTGTTAGATTTAAAAAAGTTGTCTGTGTCCTTCCATGGGGTTCAAACTTGCTTCACTATAATACTAAGCCTATGAAAATTCATGTACTTAATTTGAACCTGCTTTCTCCGGTTAAGAATCAAGCATTCTAACAACTATGCCATCGACACAATAAAAATGTCGATTACTTTATTGTTAATTACAATTACTTCACAAAAAAATCCGAAATATCTTTCAGTCAAATTTAAACCCAAGAACTAAATAACTAACAAATGAGACAGTAAATAAGCAGATGAATATTCAACTAATTTTCAATATCGCCTGTTTAAATTCATAGCGATAAAAACGTTAGAGTATCTATATATAATAATAGTAATAATAATGTCCTCCAGACCGTTTTCGGCCACGGCGGCCAATCTCAAGATAGATTAGCCAACTACGCAGGAGATATTATAGTGCACAAGTGTGTGCGCAAACACAGGTGCACTCTCTATTCCCTAACTCTCATAATCCGATGGGACGGCAATCCGACACGACCGGAAAGAGTTCAGGCGCAGGACCAACGGCTTCACGTGCTTTCAGAGGCACGGGAGTGTACACACTTCCAACTTCCAGACTCCGGGCTGCTATTGAGAATTTTCTGACAGAAAAACCCAATAACTTTTTATTGGTCCGACCTGGGAATTGAACCCAGGACCTTCAGGTCTGCGGCCTTACGTCAAGCCACTAGACCAACGAGGCAGTCACTAATCTATATATAAGCGAAATACAGATCATCACGTGATTGTCCTAAATTGTCCTAAACCAATAGCCCGATTGACTTGAAATAGGTCACAGTTACTTTTCCGACGTAGACGCTCAATAATAAATCACGCGAATCCAATCTAAAATACATTTTTCTAACTCGTAGAAAGCCGGGGCGATTAGCTAGTAACATAAATCAGCGACTTTTTGTATCATCAATTAATCCTTTTCAAAGTTTCACTTTTTACAAAAGATAGTTAATTTTATTGCTATGCAAATTTATCGATTAGGAACTTTAGGTCAAAGATTAAATAATGACGTCACTGTTATTTATTCAAACATATAATATACTGCCCGGAGAGAATGATAAATGCTTTTGAAGTACCGTTATGTATCGTCTATTATATATGTATAATTAATACGTAGTATATATCATAGTTTGCCAAAATATTTAGTAGTTTGAACTAGATAAAATAGGTGCTGTGAGAAATATTCGCCGTTTATTAAATCCGCTACCAACCTTGGTAACTAGAGGTTATGTCCCTTGTATAGTTACACTGGCTCACTCACCCTTAGAACACAACAATATAAGTATTGCTGTTCGACAGTGAAATATCTCACGAGTAGTTGGTACCCAGACGGGCTTGTACCCAGAAAAATTAATATGTTTTTAATAAGATCAACATTACGTGCTCTCTGAGGCATGGAAAAATACAATCACTGCTAATTTTTTCAGTCTGCTATTGGGAATTTTAAAAAGCCTTTGCGGATACTAATTTTCTTCCCCATGGAGGGGTTAACATACAGGCACCCTTTGTCCTTACGCAAAATTTCCTCCTCCTCAAAAAGAGGAGAGGAGGCCTATAGCCCAGCAGTGGGACTTCCACAGGCTGTTACAAAAAAAAAAATACAAAAAATTTCTTAAAACAAGTTAAAACGTAAAAAACAAATTCACTGTCGCATTTATCGCAATTAATTATCTATATAAATATGTATTTACAAAAGAAAAGTAGTATATGTAGTATATCAGTTGTCTGGTTTTCATAGTGCAAGGTCTGCTTAGTTTGGGATCTGATGGCCGTGTGTGAATAATGTCCAGGAGATTATTATTATAATATTAGTTAATATAAAAATCCTAACTAACATTCTATTTACAGCAGTTCTATTAGTTACAGACTAACACAATTAATAAATCTAAAAACCTGCCCTAACAAAACATACTATTTTCACGTTTAAAAAACCCACACACAGACAAAATAATCAAATATAATTACATATACAGATACAATATTGTTACCATCGATGTGTGTGTTTGTTGACGTTCAGCTAACAAAGACCTTTTTAGGTATCTACGTTTGAATGGGATTGGTTGAAATTTTGAATAGCTCACCCTTCCACCAATGAAACTTGTTTAAATTTTAGGTAACTAAATAACGTAGTTGATTTCACGCGAATGTGTTATAATATACAAAATGTTGGATTTTGTTGACATAAAAAGTTACCTGTGTTTATAGGTAGCTCACGTGATCATTTCAAATTGATTTCATATAAGCAAGGATGCAAGCCTTTCTGGGTACCACCCATCACATATTCCACGACCAATCAGCAATACTTAGTATTGTTGTCTTCTGATTTACAGAATGAGTGAGCCAGTGTAACTACAGGCTTGAGATATGTAACATCTTATGTCCTAATATTGATGGGACAGCAGCGATGTAATAAGGAATAGTTCATACTTCTTACACAGCTAAAGCATAATGGTGGTGACCACCTATCAACAGGTGGTGACTTATCATTTTTTTATATGTATTAATGATCATCTAATATAAACGGATCACAGTGAGACAATTTGAATATTTTTATTATGTGATATTGAACCGGATCAAACCGGTTATGTTCAGATACGACGATCGACGCAAATTAAACAATATAATATTTGTTTTTTAATTTAAATTCCTTTAACGTTTTAAAATAATTAATCGGTATAAATAACTAAGAACAAAAATGTTTTTTTTCTTGTGTGTTTAGCAGGCGGATGTGCTAATGGGCCACCTGGTAAGTGGTCACCATCGCAAATAGACATGTGCGATGTAAGAAATATTCATCTCCATAATATATATATCTCCATAATATCCATTCCTTACATTGCCAAATGCACCACCAACCTTGGGAACGAAGATGTTATGCCCCTTGTGCCTGACACAGGCTCACTCACCCATCAAACCGGAACACAACAATACTAAGTACTGCTATTTTGCGGTAGAATATCTGATGAGTAGGTGGTACACAGACGAGCTTACACAAAGCCCTACCATTAGTAGATATGACTGCGTCAAGTACGACCCTGGTTTTTCAGTCTAGAATGCTGGGCAAACTAATTTGCCCGGGATAACCTCGGATAAAGATCATGCCTGTATCAGTACTGACTTTTTGCCGTCAACGTCAACGCCATCTATAATAAATAAATAAAAACTCGCTCTAGGCACACCGAACTCGTAAATTACGTCATCAAACGTACTTTATAACTAATTGCCAATAGATATTAAATGTAGGTTAATGACGAATTAACGTAAACAAAAACATAGTTATTATTATTTAATTATAATAATTGATAACGGTTTAAAGGCGACTAAATCGTTGATATATTTGCGTAATCTGTTATTTTGTATAAATATTTATATATTATTCGTATGTTAATATAGAAATCTAGCTCAATGCGATTTGAATACGTATTCAAAATTAGTATTTAAGATATACTACATTACACGCAGTATTGGTGATCATTTTTAATGGAACTTTTATTATTTGGCAGGCTTATGTGCCATCTCGTCTCATATGTTGGTAAATACTGTTATAAATATTTCACATTAGCAGAGACTAAAGAGTTTTATTTATTTATTTGTTTTTTTTTGTCTTGGATAAACTCAAAAACTATTTAACCGATTAAAAAAATCATTTACCTATATCAGCGAGTAACACAGGCTATATTTTTTTTTTCAAAAAATTAGATAATTCTACGAAAATTGCAATAATGTTAACCAACAAATATTTTCATTATTAGCGTAAAAATATAATTTTCAACCTGGACGACGTCGGGGCGGGCCGCTAGTTAGTAGTATTTTGTTATTTCTTTCTACCTTCATTAATTAAAGTAGAGTGCAATGTCACCATTACAACTACAACATTAGTGTTTATTTTATAAGTGTAGTGTCATTCAATTGGATTGTTGTAAATGCCTGTAATGTTTGTACTAACAAAATATTTCTAAAATTAATATTATATTATTATTAGTTTTTGCCCCCGGTTTCACTTGTGCAAGAGAGGGATGCAAGAGCTAGGTTATTACTGTGTTTTTAAGTTACCTCCTCTGCATCACTGAAAATGTGTACCCGAAAATTTCACGATGATCATTGAGTCGCTAAGACGTGAGTGTGACAAGCAAAAACTCACATTTATAATAATAATTAAGATTACGATTTTTAACTATAGACTGCATAACGTAATGTAGGGATTCTGGATTACGCCTCAATGACAATTGGAATAAACTCCCGTTTGGCCATATCTCCGTTTGATGTGGCTTTGGTAATCATATAGATTTCAATGCGGTGATAACGAATATGATAATCAAATCAACAAATTTTATTTTCAAGTTCAAATAGAAGATAAGTTTTGTATTCACATAAGTTGTAGATAATGAAAAGATTGTCATTTTGTTTTTCAATACGTTTATCGTGTAGAAAACTAGACGGCTAACCGGCAGACCGCCGAGAATTCTGTCATCAAGCAAAGCGAATCATTAACAAAAAATATGTCACCCATTTGCCCCCCAAAGATCGAGTAAGGTCAACTGTATACACAGATAAATGTCCAATTGCGCGAAATATTATCGAAATAATCATCTAACCTTTATAGTTCTTTAGGTATATATACTATATCGCAACTTTATATGATAGCGTTGGCTGATGAACAGATATTGGAGACCGATTATAATAACCTTTTTTTTATAGAATCGGAAGGCGGACGAGCATATGGGCCAACTGTGTGGTCACCAACGCCCTTAGACATTGGCACTGTAAGAAATGTTATCCATCGCTTACATCGCCAATGCGCCACCAACCTTGGGACCTAAGATTTTATGGCCATTGTGCCTGTAATTACACTGGCTCACTCACCCTTCAAACCGGAACAGAACAATACAAAGTACTGCTGTTTTGCGGTACAATATCTGATGAGTGAGTGGTACGAGTTTGCACAAAGCCCTACCACCAGTAGATACGTTTCCCATTCTTTTCCGTTTCGATTTGATTGCGATAAAGTAAGTGCTCATATAAATTGGTATATTGTAGAAACTGACAACAATCCTCTCACGGTTGAAACCGTTGGCGATAACTAGTTTATAATAAAATACGATTATGCCAGACATGCGGAAGAATTTGTTAAAAAAATCTATTTTTTATATAAAATAGATAGGCGGACTTTCAATTGGGCCATTTGATGGTAAGTGGTCACATTGACATTGTAAGAAATATTAAATATCCCTTACATTACCAACGGGCCACCGACCTTAGGACCTATATTATGTCCCTTGTGTCTATTACACAACATCCTTAATAACTATGGCCAGTTACACCTCCTGGCCTCCTCACCCTTAAAATTGAAATAAAACGATTTTATATTTCAATATAATTACTACTGTTTTGCGATATAATATTGAGTGGGTGATACCTAGATAAGCTTGCACAAAGACTTACAACCAAGTAAATTGGTAAATAAATCTCCAATTTACAATTCAAGAAATATCAATGTGTAAATGATATGTGATCAGAAAATTCGACGACGAAGCATTATATAGATGAGATAATTTCGTACGAATAATTAAATAGTTTTATAATCAAATCTCTGCTCATTATGTTTAGAATTAAATTTCGGGTTATGTAGATGTTTCGAGTCACGTTTTAGTAAACGGCCCTGTTTATTCAAACACGTTTCTTTGAATAAATTGATTTTTAAAATAAATAAAGTCAGCAAACTCTGGTGATGAAGTAAAACGTGAGTTTTTATGCTGAATTAATGTGAATATTTCATTTGATATAACACATGTTATATTTGTTGTGTTGTTCTTTTATAAGAATAGAATAGAATAGTGGAAATTTCTCAAATGAGCAAAAATCAGCTTGCTAATATCCTGCTGGGCTAGAGCTTCTCCTCTTGAGAGGTTTAGAGTTAATTTTACCAAGCTGCTCCAATGCGGGTTGGATACACAGAATGACATCCGATTCATAGTGGTTTGCACACGATTTTTTCTTAAACGCCGAGCACGAGATGAATTATAATCATAAATTAAGCACATGAAAATTCATTGCTACTGGTTTGAACCTATATTATTAGGTTATGATCGCGTGTTCTAACCGCTATGCTATCATGGCTTTAATCAGTAATATACATTAAACCAATTATCGTTAATGCAACAAAATTTCTTATTTAGAAAAAGTATTCTCTAGTCCATTGTATGACTATCATAATCGTGTATGGAAATGACATCTTGGACATCTCGTGTATGGAATTTGTCATCAATACAAGATGGATATAGTCGAATTCTATTCTGTACCCACACTGCCTTGTATATGTTGCCATAAGACTAGCCTAGGAACCTGTGATCCCACTAAGATCCGTAACACAAAACCCTTTTAAGGAAGACAATTTACAAATAAAATAAAACACGGGCACATCAAACTCCTAAGCTTAAACAAAATAATATAAACGACGGCAATACGTCTGCGGAGATTTAAAAGTAAATATTAAATACTCTTTTTAAGAATTGTTTTTTAGTAAGTAATCGTTTAGGAATCTAATGATTGTGTTTATAAAGAAATCGTTCAGAAATTTCCCTGCATGTCAAAGAACGTGATAAATTTATCAATTGTAAATTTCTTAAAGTTCGTTCTTAGTGATTAATATTATGCTAAATTATCACGTATCGATATTCAATCCAGTTCATTATGTATTTGAATAATTAAAATGTAGTTTACATTAATTACTCATGTACAATAAAATCGAAGTGCGTGTCCGTCGCGAGACTGTTTTGAAATGACAATGTTAAATTACAGCCTGTTGAGCTGACTGTTCAGTTGAGTCCTGTAATAATGAAATGAATTAATGAAAATGAATGAAGAATGAATTTCTAATCACATTTTAGTTCTCGTGTGTTTGTTATGATTTCACGTCGAAACTTTTTAACAGATCATAATGAATTCTTAGTAATATTATAAATGTGTTTGTTTATTCGTTAATAATATTTGATCATCATGAAATTTTGCACATACGTCCTCAGGGGGTAAATAAAAATACACGCGGGCAATTCTCACGATTTCAATTCATTTAATTCTTCAAAAAATAGTAAAATTATTTTATTCCGACCCCCTTGATATCTTTCTAGATTCCCTAAGGGGGCAAGCTCCCTTGGTTTGGAATTGAGCTAAAGTTTGTGTTTATTGAATAAACTGAAAATGAAATGAACTTTTTAATTAAGTTACGTTAAAATTAGGATTAGTTAAGTTTAGGGGTTTCTTTGTATGAATTCTACCCATAGGAAGTTGGAACGGGCAGCTAGTATATATAGCGAAATACACTTCCGTCTAACCGAGCGTCCTAGGAAACATCTCGTTTATAATATAAATTACAGACAACGTCGAGGATTAACCTTAGTCAGCTTAATTTTTTTTTCTGTGCAAATTAATTTATTGTATCTGTCAACAATGAATAATTATAAAAATTCTTGCATGTTCTAAACATGCCATATACGCCATGAGTGTTTATGGGGAAGTTGAATGGAAATTCTATTAAGTGAAGTAAGTATGAGGATATAAATGCCCTTTTGAGGAGAACGCTTAAAGATTATCCCACGACGATGCTTCAATGCGGATTGGTGACTAAAAAAAATATTTTTTATTATATTTAGATTATATATAAATTTTATTGGTTTAATTACTTAAAAAAGATACTACTTGACTAGTAGTATGAACACTTATTAAAAAGTATTTTACACGGTATAAATAATGATTCTCCCCAAAACGAGATGGGCCTTAGTCCAGCAGTGGGATATTTCTGTCATTTTTAAATTAATAAATTAAATGTAAAAAATAAAATTATATCTTAATCAAGTATAATCTAAACTGTACTTTTGACCTCCATTAATTAATAACATAAATTATTTAAACGTGTTTTTTGTACGCAAAATACCCGTTATTTTGTATATCAGACTAACAACCGAATAACACATGAAATCAAACAATTCCGTTGAACTAAGAACGCGGAATTCAATAAAAATGTTACATTTTAAAATTACACATAAACAACACTACAAGGAAAAAAAAAACTCAATAAGGATGGCGTCGTAAAATGTCGTATATTTACATACGATGATACGCTATTAAGGTCCTTGGTTTCCATGTATATAGTATTCAATGTTGCGTGTGAGCAAATTGAAACTCAACAATGCACTGCTTTGAAAAATGTCAAAACTATATAACACTGATACGCTATTTTCACCCTTAAGATACATATGACTATAGTATCTAAATAGCTGATGCAAATTTTTTTTCATATCCTGGTACATTATTCACACACGGCCATCTGATCCCAAACTAAGCAGAGCTTGTACTATGGAAACCAGACGACTAATACACTACTTATCTTTGGTAAATACATACTTATATAGATAATTACACCTCAGGACAAACAGACATATTCATGCACACAAATGTATGTCCTGGGTGGGAATCGAACTCATAACCTTCGGGGTGAAAGGCAAGTATCTACCAACCACGCCAACCGGCCCAAAAATTTATATAAATGTTATAAATGCGAAAGCGTTTGTCTGTTACGCTATAACGACTAAATCGCTGAATTGAATTTGATATAGTTTGGTATGACGCAAGCTTGAATCCTCTGTACATATAATCCTAACACCTCCCCTGCACTAACCAAGGGGTTGAAACGGGAAACTGTTCCAAATCTACCTTTTCGAAGTCCGGACGGCACGTAGTATTTATATATAAGCGAAATACTACTGACTGGCTGAAATTTCCAAAACTACATTTCCGATTGACTTGGAATTTAGTATACTCTTTACACGACGTAGACGCTCCCTAAGAAGGGATTTAAGGAAAATCTATAATTATTATTTTACACGTACCAACTTGGATCGTCATATACATATATAGATATTATTTATTGCACTTACTAATAAGGGATCGTTCATTTTGTCGCTTTTTTATGTATGAGTAGGCGGACGGGCAAATGGGCCACCTGATGGTAAATGGTCACCAATATCCATGGACAAATGTCCATCGCCAATGCGATTAAATAAATATTTCATTCATTATATTCCTTACATAACCAATGTGCCAATGATATTGAAACCAAGATGTTATGTCCCTTGTGCCTGTAGTTACTGGCTCACTCGACACTCGTCTTTAAACCTGGACGTAACTATACTAATTATTGTTGTTCAGCGGTATAATAGAAAGTTTTAAATACCCTACAACAGGGTAACATTTCTAGTAATCCTGACCATTCTACGCGACCAAGGTCAGTACTCTAGCTCTCGGTCATTTTGAATGAATATTTATTTATCATTAATGCAAATATTTCTTAATATACAATACGTTATATCCTTATTATAATACAAAGTTCATTTATGAAGTATTTAATTAATTAAACTTGTATGTTAGTATGTTATAATTGACTCGTTGGTCTAGTGGCTATAAGCCTGCTTCCTGAGGTCCTGGTGTCAAACCCAGTAAAGAGTTATTGTATTTTTCTGTCAAATAATCTCAGTAGCAGCCCGGAGTCTGATAGTTGGAAGTGAGTAAAATCCCTTGCCTCGGAAAGTACGTAAAGCCGTTGGTCCTGCGCCTGAACTCTTTTCAGTTAGATTTCCGACGTTCGGATATCGGTCAAAGGCCGAATTTACAGGTCTAATAAAAACCTTTTCTATGAAAGACATATTTATTATAAAACTTTAATTGTGATAAAAAATATTATTGACGTCACGTCCGTATCGATTCTTTATTTATGTACCGGATTTGTAATTAAAACAACTAAAAGCATAGTTTGAATGGAAAATTATATAAAACCTGTTTGGTGGGATATATGTATATATACATGTATATCTCGTTTTAATTATAAATTAATGATCGTATTTTTTTGTTTTTGATTAGAATATTATATCATTGATTCTAGTCAGTACATAATGACTGTTTCAGCAAAATTTCTAAAAAGGTAGCCAAGAGAATGCATATTGAAAATTAAAAAAAAAAAACAAACAGCAGTACCTTCTTTAGTAAGTTTTAGTTGGCGCTTCGAAGATGCAAGAGAAAATTAACATTTCTCACAATACTAATGTTTTTTTTTGTTGGCGGTGACCACTTATCAGATAGTCTGTTATGTATAAGCCTTTGTTATTCCTTGGAGTCGAAATCGGTTAGGCGTAACAGACAGACGAACAGACAAAGTTACTTTTGCATTTATAATATTAATATAAATTAAATTTGTTCAGTTTCTTTGATCACTGTTGTATCAGAACTGGAAATGAGGACAGACAAACAATGTTAATGTGTGATTATATGATTATGATCGAATTTTGATTATTATCGTTCGTGTTATCGTTCTGTAACCATTCGTCCAGCGCCTCAACTCTTTACGGTCTTGTCGGATTGCTATCGGATTATGAGAGCTACGGAATGGAGAGTGCATCTATGTTTGCACACACTATTGTGAAATTAATACTAATAAAAAGTTAATGGGTTTTTCTGTCAGAGAATTCTCAGTAGCAGCCCGGAGTCTGGAAGTTGGGAGTGTGTACACTCCCGTGCCTCGGAAAGCACGTAAAGCCTTTGGTCCTGCTCCTGAACTCTTTCCGGTGGTGTCCGATCGCCATCTCATCGGGTTATGAGAGCTAGGGAATATATAGTGCATCAGTGTTTGCGCACACAGCTGCAACTCACTTCATTACTCACCCGTGAAATGTTGACAGCTTATGGTGATATACTATTTTGATGCGTATATTCTTGAAATGTTACAATTATTACGGTCAATATCGCATAACACTTTATGACATTTTACGACTGTTTTCTACGGTGACCTTTTTCATAAGATGCAGTAATAAGTTTTTTTTTTACTATTCAATTTATATTTGAATTGCGGGTATTAACATTGGCAGTATATAGTATGTATTATGTACATTAAACCGAGCGTCCGTTATCCGACAAGTAGTGATTAAGTATTTTCTAATCATTAACGATAATATCTGTAAGAGATTACATATAAAGGTGGTGTCACACTGAAAAATGTTTACTGGAATTCTTTGGATTGATATTCCACAATATTATGTATACATAATTAATATTCCACTATTGTTATCTTTGAATCCGTTACAGCCTATGAATGTCCCACTGTTGGGTGGGAGCTTTACTCTCCCTTTTTGAGGAGAAGCTTTGGAGCTTATTCCACCACGCTGCTCCAATGCGGGTAGGTGGAATACACATGCGGCAGAATTTCAGTGAAATTAGACACGTGCAGGTTTCCTCGCGATGTTTTCCTTCACCGTAAAGCACGAGATTAATTATAATCAATTAATTAAATAACTGCGCAAAGTACTGTAAAAATTAAATAATTATTTGTTCATTTTAATTTTTAATGTTATTATATTTTATATAAAAAGTCTGTTTCATATTGTAACATATATAATTTTATACGACATCGTAAGCACATTTACGATCTTGATATATTTTTTATTAAATTAAAATTCATAATTTCTTAGGCTCGTTGTTAAAATGTATTTTTATTTATCATTTAATCATGTAAATGAATTAATTATTTTATTTTTGTGTTACCTATAAACATTTTTATCTTTATACAAAATCGCGTAACAAGATATTTAATAAAATATTGTTCTGGAATGGTAACGTGAGTGCTAACAGTATTTCCCCGTTGCAATACTTATTCTTTAGAAGCAAAAAGAACCAGGTTTCTTGTCATAGGGAAAAAAACAAACAAATGCAATTTTAAATGAAATATATATACATAGATTTAACTACAGACACAAGACTTATTTACCAAGGTTGGTGGCAAATTTGCGATGTTACTACTTATTTAGTGCCAGTATAAATATTTAAAGTATTTAAAAGTTAAGTCAAAGTTAAAAATCTATATTCAATATAGAAGTGTTACACTTGCGTATTGATTGTCACAAATCTACCTCAGACCTAAATAAACACCTCAGACCTGAGAAGAACCGGCAAAAGAAACTCAGCGGGATTTTTTTTTTTATATGTCATCCTTTACAATTATAAGTAAAAAGATCTTGCAAATAGATATCGAAGAAGTTACATATCAACTAATTGCGTAGTCTCTAGTTAGTTAAGATTGTTTGGTTTGGTAAATGGCGCGATGGTTGTTAATGGTTATGGTATGGTTGTGGTATGTGTGTATGATTCCAAATTTATTTTATTTCCACAAAAAATATTGTTTATTTATTTCATCCCTACGAACGGGATGGATAACTAGCACAGTTAACTTTAACCAGTTAACTTCATTTGTCGTCATAAAAAGATTAATGGGATTAAAGAGAAACTTGTTTTGTAAAAAGGCTATTTGTATAATTAATGTAATTTGATACGTATAATTATATTATTTAATTATAACTTCAAGGATAACTTAAATAATACTTATATAAAAAATTACTATGTTTATTTATAACGTGTGTTATTTCTTTTATGACAAGACGAAATAATATTGTGAATTAGTAATAAGATTTCATTAACATAATGATCTCCAAGTCCAAAGGGCTTATATATATTATTTAAAAAATATATATTACATAATCCCCTAGTATATAAACTTGTTCCAAATACATTTCAAATTTTATTATTATTTTCGAAATTGGCAATAACTATAAATTATTTAAAATACAATAATAATGAAAGGCGATTTATCAAATTCTTTATCTTGAAATATCAATTCATATGATATCTAAAAATAAACAAAATACGCGTCTCAGATAAATTATCGTAATAATCAAAAGATAAAAGATTTCAAAGATCTATAATCAGTTATTAAGTTTCTATATTTTGATGTATTTTTATTATTAAAATTAAGAAGGCTATTGGGTCTTCTGACGATAAAATGTCACTACCGCCATTATACATAGGCAGTGTAAGAAATATTAACGAAGTAATTATTAAATGAATAGGTGTTACCTAACCTGATAGGTTTTTAAGAATCCCTATCTACCCTATATACTTTGTCTTAGATTAAGGAACATAATCATACTGAATGCAAAATAAAACAGAATATCATCATCATCATCATCACTGGGTCGTATATATACCTTATTTAAATGGAATCGGAGCAATAGTTATAATATAATAATAATATCCTGGGACATTATTCTCACACGGCCATATGATCCCAAACTAAGCAGACCTTGTACTATAGAAACCAGACAACTGATATACTAAATATACTACTTTCCTTTTGTAAATACATACTTATATAGGTAATTACACCCAGACTCAGGACAAACAGACATGTTCATGCACACAAATGACTGTCCTAGGTGGGAATCGAACCCTCAACCTTCGGCGTGATAGGCAGGTATCTACTAACCACGCTAACACTTCAAAAATAAATATGACTGATGACAATAAACCTTAGGTATTTCATGCGACTTGCTAATAGATCTGCTATATTACACACTACAAACAGTTCTTTCCTTATTTTTATTTTTTTATAATACAAAACTATTCCACTCAACTAATTATATCCAAAGTGTCGATCCGATAACCATTACGCTGACATCGGAAACGCCATTTTTTCACGAATCCATATTGAATACCAAAGAACATTCAAGATCTCGACCGATGACGTCACGACAATGCAATTTCGAAGTTGTTTACTTGTCTTTTCTCCTGGGATTATAATAGACTATAGGCAATACTTTATTACTAAATTAGATATTCAAATACAAATTTGACTATATTGAACTAACTTGAAATTAAATCATTAATAGATAAGTTGTTTTTAACTATAGCGGTTTAAAAGTATTATATAATTGTTTTTTTTATATATCGTATTAATTATAGAACTATTCATTGACACAAACAACTTATAAACATTAACATTGTAATTCCGTGAATTGCTAATTAGCTAACGACTGCCGAAATCGGTCAAACTCAAGGGTGACTAGTCCGAGCAAGAACTGTGCACAAGTGTGTGCGCCAACACAGGTGTACCTTAAAATATAGCAATGCCATTTTTTTAAGCTTTTACTAATACTCCTGGGGTTACCATTACATTAATCCAATGGGATGGCAAATGTGACACGACCGGAAATAGTTCAATGACCAATGGCTTTACGTGCTTTCCGAAGTACGGGAGCCTTGAAGGTAGATTTTGATTTTGTCTCATGTCTGGTTTTGGGTAAAACCGCTTCATCGAGAGCGAAGGTGGTAGATGCATCATATTTTTTTAAATTAATCAGACAAACTGAATGGTTGTCCTCGTCGTGGTAAATTAGCGTATTTATTAGATAATATTAGTTTTTTAATATTGCATGTTGTTTTATACAATAAATTTTCGTCTCTTTCGTATTTTTTATAGTTGTTTCGCTTCGTTGATTGTTGATTTAATTTCACATACAAAATTCAACATCTATAATTACGTATAATATACATTAAATGCTATTCCCTTTTTTTCTAAAGTAATAAAAATATCATACTAAATTAAATAGTCTCATGTTTTTAATATTTCTAATAATGATAGGTGTCTACAGAAATTGATCTTTATGTCATCTAAGGATTCGATTGTATTTATCTTTAACGGCTTTACTTATGAACGTAAATGATTGTTAAGTTAAATTGATTTCTCTTTCTATCCTTATTAATTTGACATTCGAAAGAAGGAGACACGGCATTGTTTAACTAATCTTACAACGTTTATAAGTAAGGCAATACAATGCCAACCTAATTTCAGTATTTTTTGTTTTATATGAGAACGACCGACTTCTATATTAGCCGCTGTAAAATGCAACAGACCATTTACACACAAACTACACCAGACGATGTTCACAAGCGTTTCGTCACGTGCCACAGATAATAGCTGTTAGGTTATTCTCTAGGAAAAAACAAGAATCTCGGTGTAGACAACGATCTTGAAATATCAGAAAATGATATGCAACATTGACCATAATTGTTATGACAATTCATGAACACATAAATGTCCCACTGCTGGGTTAAGGCCTCCTCCCCTTTTGAGGAGAAGGTTTGGAGGTTATTCCACCACGCTACTCCAATGCGGGTTGGAAAACACATGTGGCAGAATTTCAATGAAATTAGACACATGCAGGTTTCCTCACGATGTTTTCTTTCACCGTCAAGTACGAGATGAATTATAAGCACAAATTAAACACATGAAAATTCAGTGGTTTTTGCCCTTGTTTGAACCCACGATCATCGGTAAGATTTGCGCGTTCTAACCACTAGGCCATCTCGGCTACAGAATAGTATATAACCATAAGTCGGTTTTCAACATTTCACGGGTGACTACTGAAGTGAGTCCTTACAGAATAGCAGGTGTGATTGCTGTAGCAACACTTCATAAATCAACACAACGCATCGAGTCAAAATAGTTTGTACGCCATTAAATAAAACACATGACTCCTAAGCGACAAATTCATCATGACACGCCACGTTAGAGTAGTGATTCTGATAGCGACGGATAATTGTGGATTATATTTAGTGGATAAAGCTAACTAAGCACCACTAAGCTAGCTAAGCACCACTGAATTTCCAGTGCTTATTGCTCAGTGCTCGACGGTGAAGCAAAACATCGTGAACCATGTGTCTAATAAAGTTCTGCAAATGTGTATACACAAACCCACACAGTTGAATGGCTTCCAAACCTACTCCTTAATTTTAATTCACGCTTTTTAACCACTGAGCCGTCTCTATCTGTCCACCACATATATAGATAAATGTTTGCCTGGTAATCTGTAAAACCGTTAAGCTTGTAGTCTTGCACAAAGGGATGGGTACTTTGTTAAACGGTTTTATATTAATTGATTAACTTACCTGTACCTTTTCCTTTGTGTTGAGAGAAGTAAATATAATTTCATTTCATTTCAAATATCATTAAATAAAAAAAGCCCAGATGACCTAGTGGTTTGAACGCGTGAATCTTAACTGATGATCGTGAGTTCAAACCCGGGCAAGCACCATTGAATTTTCATGCGCTTAATTTGTGTTTATAACTCATCTCGAGCTTTGCGGTGAAGGAAAACATCGTGAGGAATAAGCTCCAAGCCTTCTCCTCAAAAGGGAGAGGAGGCCTTAGCCCAGTAGGGACGTTAACAGGCTGTTAATTTTACTGTCGAATATCATTTCATTATTTAAAAAAAACAACAACAATGACTAAGATTACGATTCCAGAAAAAAACTAATCATCCTTATTTTAACAAAAACAACATAAAGTTAATGGATAAACTTATTATTATTGTTTAGCCTGGTTATACTTAATTGTAAAATAATTGATTAACACATTCATTATTCATTGTTTTCTTTAATTTCGAAACTATTAGATACGATGTTATAATGTCATTGATGTTGGTTGGCTTGGTAGATACTTGATACACGCCGAAGGTTGTGGTTCGATTCCCACCCAGGACAGACATTTGTGTGCATGAACATGTCTGTTTGTCCTGAGTCTGGGTGTGATTATCTATATAAGTATGTATTTACAAAAAGAAAAGTAGTATATGTAGTATATCAGTTGTCTGGTTTCCATAGTACAAGCTCTGCTTAGTTTGGGATCAGATGGCCGTATGAATCTATTGAATCATTGACGGCCTCACTTAAAAACGTTATTCAGCGGGTGATTAGTTAAACAATGCTGTCTCCTTCTTTCGAATGTCATATCAATAATGAAAGAAAGAGAGAAATCTATTTAAATAAACAGCCTCTACGTGTCATCCATAAATCTATTCTAATAAATACGGTGACGTTTTTAGTAATATTTAAGTGAAAATTTTATTTTAACAATATACTTATAACATAAGATACAGCCCATTTCGGATGTTTTAGTATATAATATATTATATAAATAGAATCGACTCGCAGTTCAACCCGGCAGTTTTAAAGTTTGATTTGGCAGTTAAGACCTGAGGGGATTTTCACGGTATCGTTATAAGTGTAATAGACGCATAAACAATATTAAATTTAATATCGACAATGCTAGATGCGGACATTTATTTTTAATTTAAACTTTATGTAGCTGAGATCTGACGCAGATCAAACGTTTTCATGAATTTTCCCGACGGGCAACACTGCTGAAATTTTAACTCCAAGCGCGTACAAAGAATTTTTTGAAATGGTTACTCAAACTAAGCACAAGACAAACGATTTTTAACATATATCGAAATTATATCCTTGATATAAATAAAAAAATAGCAAATACATACATTTATTATTATTTTGTTTATAAAAATATCTAGCATAAATCTATATTCAATATGAAAACATGATCAGATATCTCAATCTACTAATTGTTTAAGGATATATATATACAAAAATAAATGAATGTAGAAAAAACATGGGAAAATTCCACGCTTATATAATTAATAGTTCCATATAAACAAATTGAATTATATTTATGTAAACGATTTACCTGTGTATATATATTTTTTATATACCACAATCGACTATTAGTTAGGTACTATAATATTTAATGAACGAATTAAATATATATATTAAATTTATCACGCGACTACTCAAAAAATATAGGTAGGTAGATAAGGTATGTAATGTTTTCACGGTTCATGAATGTATGTAACTTTTTGTTCCAACATAACTTTTAAATTTGGATATAAGGGTCGTTAGTATCTTTATATAACCCCAAGTGACACTTCTCCCCCAGCCGTGGGACATTAACAGGCTGTTACTGTACTGTAAGTGACACTGCCTTCAAATTTATTTAGTCGTAGTTGTGGTTTTTAATTTATAAGATAAAATAATGTTAATATACCTCAAATTTAAAGATGATTAGAAAATATGAATGATGATAAAAAAAAACTCCACGTATATTATGTGATAATTCAACGAGTGTAACTACAGGCACGAGGGTTGAGGGTAAGATGTTATCATGATGATACATCTTAGTTCCCAAGGTTGGTGTCGCATTGGCGATGTAAGTGACGGTTAACATTTCTTACAATGCCAATGTCTATGGGCGTTGGTGACCACTTACCATCAGGGGGCCAATTCTACTAATATATAAGAATTACGATACGTTCCCGATTCAATTCCAATCCAGCTTTGACTATTCTATATTTATTCGGATCGGAACCGAACCGATATGATGTTAACGTATTAAGTCAAAACCAAACGTAATTGTTAACTTTTATACGCAATTAAATTAAAGAAAACGGATAAACTGCAACGATTCGATTTGCTCTTCGATTCGATTGCGATAAAGTGGAAATTTGTTAGTAGTTTTGGTCCCCAGGTGGTCCATTTGCCAGTCCGCCTACCTATAAAAAACCTTAATATGACCAGCCTTACCTGAACAAATATCAAAATCTTGATTTAAGCTTCTTTTTTAAAGTCAGACAAGACGTTTGGAAAAACAAGTCCAAGCTAGCGTGGAATTTTTTTGGTATTATGTTATTAATCTTTATATATATGTCGCTATTTATGTTTTAGTAAAATAAAATTAACACTAAAATACCTGTATAATAATAATACACGGATGTCTTTATATGTATACAAATATATAAATAAAATTGAACTGTTCGTCTGTGATTTCGAAATTAAAGCCTATTTTGAAGTTAATTGCTATTTGGGAGTTAGAAATATCAAAATCATCATTTTTATAAGTTTCAATTTATCAATTAAGATTAACATGATTATGTTGACTCTTAGTTACAATGAAAACAAATTGACAACAGTTTTATTATAACAATAAGAAGTTTTTATAGCCTGAAATAACATTTGAAAAGCAAGAAGAAAAAGCACTACCGCGCTTTTTTATCAGCGTTCACATCTGTATGTACTTCTGTAATTACAAACTGAATCCAACGCGGGCGAAGCCACGGGCACACATTGATTACAAAAAATTAATCACATAATTATCACGCACAGATTGAAAAAACTCTTCACGGATAGAATATTTGTTTGGACAATGAAATTATTTCAAGACAGTATATAAGAACAACGGTCCCTTTATTATGATACTAATTATCACCCGAGACTTCTCCTGCGTATTCTTGAAGAAGTCTTGTATTTCCTTGGGGTTTAAGCTTGCGTCATACGAAATTTCATCAAAATCAGTTTAGTTGTCTAGCCGTGAAGTCGTAACAGACAGACAGAGTTATTTTCGTATTAACAATAGTAGCATATCATCCCTAATTTTATGCAAGTAGCTTAATCAAGGAAAAAAACTACAATGACTCATAGTAAATAGTATTTATATTAAATAACGGTATTTAACGCCACATAAACAATACTTTATGAATAAATTGCTGTATTATTATTACTATTTATAAATTTATAATCTATATGACCTTCAAATTGATTTGTTACAAATTAAAAGTATTCAATATCCGGATAAAATTTTTCCACTAAAATTGATTGTGTTATAAATACTAATATACTCAATTGTTAATTGTTATTAGATGTTTTTTATTAAGTATATTATAATGTAATATAATAATATAAAAAGTTATAAGGTGTAATTGATTATAATAGATAGATAAAAGTATAATTTTTATATAATTAAAATTAATAAAAAATATTATTATATTAAAATAAAATAAAAACAAACTATACATTACAAATTTATAGAAAAAAACACGAAACGGTAAATTAAGTTTTTGTATGAATACAAATTTAAAACTAAGGTATAAATCTTCAACGTTTTTTTTCTTGAATTTCATATTATTATATGCTAATTCGCGAATTAAAAAAATATGTTGTTTATGTTTTTTTATTAAATCGTTGAAATATTATGAGGATTAATATATAGTATTGTAGTCAAATAAAATTCATATTACATAAATAAAAAAAAACATCAAGTTATATGAATAAAAAAAGTTACTTACGTTTAGGCTTCCGAGCTATATGGCCGCTTCTTCTTCTCTTAAATAATCGATTAATAATTTCATCTTTACGTTCATTGAAATCCAAATCATCGTTAAATTTATTATTCAATCCCTCACATTCGGATAGATTAACTTCAAACACCGATGTATCGATGTCAACTTTATTTAATCGATTATTCGTCAAGTCCTTTAATTCCTTGTCATTCGTGTTGACTGACGCATATTGCCTTCCCGTAACTCTGTTCCAAATTTGAACCAAGTCTTTCATTGTTTTTTAAAAAAACATAACACAGCCACAGTTTAAAAAAAATACACCATGCAAATATCACGATATAAAAAAAAACCTTTTTAGCACTGTTCTTTTATTGTCACTTTAAAACATGCGTGTTCTTATTTTAAATTGAAAACGAATAATGACAGTTTTATGTTTTCGCGCGCTTTGACGTCATTCAAATGTCATCGCGGACCTGCATTGTATGCTGTCGTTCATGAAATGGCTTGCCTACCTTATATTACGTTTATATATAAAATTTCGCCCGGTTTCCGGCTGTGTGCGTGTCGTATATCGTCGACGTTATATGTGTGTGTGTTTATACCAGTTTGTATTGCGGATTACGCAAAATTGATCTTAATATAAGTTTATGGTCACTGTCAAGTTCTCATTGCGTCACGAATTTTTTGTATGTTGTTGTTTGACGCAGGGAGAAAACGATGTTCTTTTTTTGAAATTACCTTCTTTTTTTAGTAACATTAAGTGCTCGATATTTTCCTTCGACTTTGCGGCTATTTATAAATTTTATAGGCCTTTAGCTTGCCGATAAACGATGAGTGGGTATTCCATATGTGACGTCACATTGCTATGTTGTTAATAATTATCTTTTTTGTTATATATGTTACTTTTTAATTATGTTTGTCATTTTGGTATCGTTAACCGATTATATCTATATAAATGTCTATTATTTATTATAATATATTATTTTTTTATGTTTGTCAAGATCCATAGCAATGCACATCCCATTAACTAAATCCAAGTCCAATTAACGACATGTTGGCATAATTTTTTATATCCGCCATTATACAGCTCCTAAGGAACGTTATATGAAGCTTAACATATTTAACCAAACAAAATCTAATATATAATAATAATATTTAATTATCTGTGCTCTAATTATTACTTATAAATAATGTTCATTTTCGAGAAAAAAAAAACGATTTTCCAGAAAAGGCAACGATACAGATAACAGATAAACTTAACAAGCAAAATCTTATCTATGTAAAAAAAAAATCGAGATACGCAAAATAAATCTATTTATATCCAAATTGCTCATTTAGGATATTATATAATCTTAAATAATAAGATATTTTAATATAAATATATATGACACCGTAAATTGTAAGGGCCGTTAGTATATAATGAAAAACAATATGGAAACTGTCAAATAATGGTGAGTTCAGTTCAAAATTTCAATATTCATAATTCAATTCAAATTTTCATATATATTAACAACAGTATGCATCATTCATAATTTTTCAACTATTCATAATCTGTTTAGATTATAAATGAACGCATCTTAAAATTATCCAGAACACGATAGTCTGAGAATTTTGCAATAATAAAAAAATATTAATAGTCTGTGCAAAATGTCAGCTCAATCGATTAGAATTATTTGGTTCAAAATTTTGATGGTCGATTTCAGTCACCCCATACGTGGTGAAATTGAATATCTCATAAGCTGTGGGCGAATTTAACTAATCTATAACGATTCGACAACTGGCACACATTTCGAGTAGTTGAAGAAGTCAGCTGGTTTCTACGACGTCCAATGCAAACCAATACAATATCACAATCAAATTTAATCCTTAAACTAGAATTGTAATGCTAGTAATGAACATGCAAGTGCATTAGAATAACATTAAAATAAATTAAAGATCGGATACACCAAGAGCACGGACAACAAGTCTGTGATACAAATATCTACAAATAATGCAATATACCTACTAACGACATAAAACAGGGACCAATTCTACGAATCTATAATGATTACGATACGTTTTCGATTCAATTCCTATCCAACTTTGACTATATTTGTTCAGATCGGAACCGAACCGATGTGATGTTAACATATACCGTTATGTCAAATCCAAATTTAATTGTTAACTTTTATGACAATAATCGATAATTAAGTTAAAGAATAGGAAAACGGATAAAATGCAACGATCACGCTTCGATTCGATCGCGTGACAATTTATTAGTAGAATCGTCCCGCTGGTTTGGGTGGGCGCTGGGTGGTAACGGGTTTATATCCCTTAAGCGAATGAAGTCGCGAGCCATCGCTTAACACGCATGCGTCATTTTAATAAAAACTTGGTTTTAGTGAAGTAATCATTTTTAAATAATCGCTTATCAGACGTCGATGACCACTAATCGTTTCGTTTATTAAGATCAGTGTGACGCAGGAAAATTACAAGACACGAACTTTCCAGAATTACACATACGAATAAATTTATAGATTTTTTTATGTTACATATAGGTGGACTGGCAAATCGGCAATTGGGCAAGCGGTGGCCCATAGACATTGGCGATGTCAGAAATATTCACCATTCCCTACATCACCAATGAGCTACCAACCTACAAAGCTACACTGGCTTACTAACCCTTCAAATAAAAACGCATCAATAAGACACATATCACAATACAAATGACCTGAAGATGTATGCGAGAACTAGGTCCAGCTGTTGACTACGATTGGCTGAACGATGATGATGACTGAATATAAGAGGGACAGGAATTCAAACGAATATGCAGGTCGATCTGTTACAATTAAAGATGGTGAGGAAGATTAAATTTGCATAACTCCGTGATCAGTCTCAAAGCACTAATGCACCCCTAAATCTTACTGCAATTGTTACCGCAATCGCTTTCCGCTCTCGCAGCAGCGGAATCATGTGAAGTACAGCTTGATTCCGCTCCAGTTGCAACACAACTCGTCATTAACGTACCCGTTGAGACTCGGTGCGTAAAGTGTAAACGGGGTGATAAATATATTAAATTATATGCTTTATATGACGTAAGAAAAATATTGGAGTTGCAACGAATTGGATTTATATGTGAGTAGAGTAGAGTTAGATATAAGGCCGCATATCCCGAGTCAAAGATTAAATCCCAGGTCGGGCTGGTGAAAAGTTATTGGGTTTTTCGTTCGAAAATTCTCAGAAGCAGACCGGAGTCTTGAAGTTGGAATTGCGTAGAATCCCGTGCCTTGGAAAGTATGTACAGCCTACGCCTGAACTCTCACCGACCGTGTCGGATTTGCCGTTTAGATTATGAGAAAATTGACAGTGTTGAGTTGTGCACTATATGTCCCGCGCAGATGGCTAATCCACCTTGAGAAAGGCCGTGGCCGTGGCAACATATCATCATGCAAATGCAATCAATCCGTTGTTTTATTGACGGCAAAAAAAAAACAATCTAAGCACCTTAGAACTGCGACAGTTGCTTAATGTTACGCACGATATCAATACAATTACGTTATAGCGTTTTATTTCCTAGATATTACTAGGAAAAACGTCATAATATACTTAGACGCTATTATGATAAAAAATCATTCTTGTCATACGTCACAGCGCTTAATACTATACGCTTAATCGATGTATTATGTATCTACTTGATTTCCTATATACAATTATGTTTAGATACCAGACGAAACCGTCTAGTTTTTACTTGTATTTAAAATTGTTTTCAAATATATAATTATGATATATTAAGGAAGTAAATGCAATGATTTTGTCTTTGATTTTATTTCGTGATTCGTTATAGATCAGTGGATAAATTAAGTGATATTAAAAGTGATTCGCGACTTCAAATCCGTAGTAATAACGCCGAGTTTTCATTTGCTTAAATGTGGAGGTAAATCTTGTGGAAAACTACTAGTTTACTTAGGTTTTATCATCATCATCATTCAAATCTAAGCCGGAAAATGTCCACTGCTGGACAAAGGCTTCCCACGGATTTTGCTCTACCTGCATCCAATGGTGACCCCCACAAGGTCGTCGTGTCTTGCAGTTTGCTTGCCCTCACTGCTTCTTTCTGTTCGAGGCTGCACTACTTACTTAAATTAAACTTCAAAACTATTTCCGGGTTTTTTTTTAAACTCAGCTGTGATTTTATTTATAAATGAATACATTTTTGAGTCGTGGTGACCCAGTGGTTAGAATACCAGAATCTAAGCGAAGGTTTTCAGTTCCGACCCGGCCAAGTGAATGAATTTTCATATGCTTAATTTGTGTTCATATTGAAATTAAAAAAAATTGAGGAAACCTTTGACCTGATAAAAATTGTCACATAATATTTATCTAGCAATCTGCATTGGAGCTGCGAGGAGGAATTAACCTTATCTTCAAAGGAGAAGCCGTTCAGCCCTGCAATGGGACATTTGCACTTATAATCTATAGCAATTTTGATATAATTAGTAACATTTTTAGTTATAAATAAAGCAGTAACAGCTTACTTATATTTTTATGGTATAGGCAGGCGGACGGGCAAATGCCATTATTTACAACAGGGTTCACGACCGTACGATAATTATCGTCCAAGTACGATAATATCATATCTACGTACGATGTACGATTTTACACCAGTAACGTACGATAATTTCTATTATGATGCAAAATTTGATAATTACAGTAATCAATAAGTCAATCACAGATCTTGGTTTGATGTGGACTGTTGGCAGTTACTGTCTCTTTGAATTTGATCATATTTGCCGTATATATTGCGTAGTTTTGAGTCGTTTTTTTTTTTAGTTTACTGCTGATTTTACCTACAGTTAAAAGTTATTTATTAACATTTATACTGTTGTGATTTTGTATAATATTATTGTATGTTATAATCATTATCCTGATGTACGATAATTTTGCTACATGTTCGATAATTTTACGGGCCCTGGTACGATAACTGCCTGGCTTTAGGTTGTAAACCCTGATTTACAACGCCATTTGGTTAACCTTGGGAACGGAGATGTTATGTAAACTTGCTCACTCACTTGCCCCTGTAAACTAGCTCACTCACCCTTTAAACCGGAACGCAACAATACTAAGTATTGCTGTTTAGCGGTACAATATACAATAAAATCATAAAAGATACAATCAATATATTATGCAAATCGTATAAATATAAAATGACTAATAATAAAACTTAAGTCGTTGTTTTTATAAATCACACATCAACACATATAAGGCGTTTCTCGTTTACCTAGAACTTATATATTAGGCACAGAGGAAGGTCTCACAGCCTTTGAGAACATCTCTAAATTAACTTATGTTTCAAAAATTTATAAGATTCAATCATTTTTATAACATACATAAGATACGCGTATACATTACAATAGTTAAATATTTATCAACATGCTCGAGGAAAACGCTTAAAATTAATATGTTATTTATAAGATTAATTACTATTACTATGTGACAAATTGATTACACTAATAACTTTGTTTATTACATAGGAAAAGATCTATAGCGGACACTTCTTTATACTTTTTTAAGTTTTTCAAGTTATCTAAGCTAAGCTGTATGTTGGCACTCAAAAAATCCACGTAAGTGCAATCCAGTCTGGGTAAAACCCACTCATCAGATATTCTACCGCTAAACAGAATTACTTAGTATTGTTGCGTTCCGGTTTAAAGGGGGAGTGAGCCAGTTTAAAGGCGCAAGGGACATAACATCTTCGTTCCCAAATTTGGTGGCGCATTGGTGGTATAAGGAATGGTTAATATTTCTTACAGTGTCAATATCTATGAGCGTTAGTGACCATTTAACATCAGGTAGCCCATTTGCCTTTCCGTATACCTATAACATATATATATATGATGGCGCGGTTGCCTCACAATAATATACTGTACAATAATAACATACAAAAATATTCCATAAAGCTGATATGCATACTATTAATAATACTAATAAAAAATATACTTGTAACCCTTACTTTTCGATTTCGTAAGGTAAAACTGGTAACGTAAACTGGTAAGGTACTGATAACGTTTTTTTGGCGACGGTATGTGTGCGTAATAAAAACAGACCGAGAAATATGATAACCATTTAACATATTTAAATACTACTAAGCCACAATTAATCAATAAATCTTATTACGAATTAACAGATTACTATTTGAAAGATTCAATTTAAGGGGGGGGGGGGAGACAATACTGATCAGTACTCTGTAAGAACAAACTCGAACACCGCAGATAACGGTCGTGTAATGTCAGTAATTGATATGCGATATTGACCATTATAATCATAACATTTCAAGAATTAATGCATCAAAATAGTGTATCACCATATGTCGTTTGTCAACATTGCATGGGTGAGTAATGTGAGTTTTTACAGAGATGCACTGCTGGTACAATCGTTAAATAAAATTGAATATTATTCAAATTGTATTCATTTTAAAAGAGCTACTTTGCGAGTTTATTCCCGTTGTATATATTGCATGAAAAAACAATATATATTTAAAGATTTCTTATTTGACATCACTACATATTATGAATTAAAGTCCACCGTCTGTCTGTCTGTGTGTACGCGATAAACTCAAAAACTACCAAACGGATTTTCATACGGTTTTCACCAATGGACGGAGTGATTCATGAGGAAGGTTTAGGTGTATAATTCATTATTTTATTTAATTAACTGAAATGTGCCGGTAAATGTTGAAGATGTCGGAAATACTCATGCTGACTGGTAGTTTTTCTTACATCTTCCGCGTAAACGATTAGAGTTATATATATTACGATATATAAGTTTTTTATTGACCCTTATACTACCCGTGCGAAGCCGGGACGGGTGGCTAGTATCTGTATAAAATTGTATATTACAACAATCTCGTGGTTGGAACACGTTAATCTTAACTGAAGCTGAAGATAGCATGTTCAAACCAGTGCAATATTAAATTTTCATATGATTAAAGTATTTATTTCACCACGCGCTAGTGTAGAACAACATCGTGATGAAACCTGCATGTGCTGGTTGAAATTTTGGCACATGTGTATCCATAAACCCGCAATATAGTAGCGTGATGGAATACAGTCCAAGGCTTCTCCTCGAAATCAAAAATATCAGGCTTTTAATCGCGTTAACATTATATATTGTTTTCTTTTTTTGTAAAATTATGTCTCTTATATCCGATTTCATTTTTCTCGTGTCTGTGTTTGCTTATAAATGGAACTCAGAATGACTTTTATGAGGCAGGCAACATTAATTTTAAAAAATCGTGACAATTATTTATCTGTATGTCTTTGACATTTACTTACAGATTGTTTGTTTCTTTTCATGTATTGTTGCATTCAAAATATTTGCTCCAATTTCGATTTTAAAAAGGGCATTGTAACATCTCTATTTTTAGCTACATTTTAAGATCCGTACAAAGTGTAATATTTGATATCCAAGAGAAATAAATATTGCCATTTTTTTTTTCATAATCTTTTGGGATCAGACAAAGGTGTAGATCTTAATCGCCAGGAATAGTTTTGATTGTCGCCACTTATACTAAGTTATTTCAAACACAATTTACTATGTACTCTGGTATTGTGCAGAGTTAACTCGTAGTTATTTACCACTCATTATTAAATATTATACACACCAATACTTATTAGATGTTTTTGTAACGGACGCCCAAGAGATGTAACATCTTAGTTCTCAAGCTTAGTAAGTTAATATTTCTTACAGCGCCAATTTTGGTGACCACTTACCATTATGTTGCCCATTTCCCAGTCTGCTATATATAAAAAAGGCATGGAGACCATTCGACATGTTTTTATTTATTTTTATTCATGTTTTTTTAAACTAAAGTCAAAACAATTTGTTACGATATTTCGCTCACCAATTACAACGATAAGTTATAAAAAGATAACATACTTGTATGATATAAACAAATATATATGTATAAATAATAATAATAGTATTTATCAATTTTATATATGTATATGTATACAAGACAATTTTCAAGACGTTAGTATTGATATATTAATTTGAAGAAGGTTTCCCATATTGCAAAATGCTAAATGTTCGCACGGTTTTACAATTCTCAAGGTCGTTGGTATTAGATATACTACCAATAAATAGCAAGTCGTGGTATCTGAGTTTGTGTTTTTATAATCGCCTTCAAGGAGTAGCTATTGCTTAGAAGAATATTTTCATTAACACTTAATGCATTTTTCTTGGGGTTATTGATTTTGTAATTAATCTTTTTTTGAAATTTATGTACGTGCTTTAAAATATACTATATAAAATTTTATACATATGTGAAATGAAATATAATAACAACCAGTACGTTATAACTAGTCTATTCTTTATTATATTTTTTCACTCTTACTTCTGTTGTTTTTGTTGCTATGCACGCACTCTTGTTATTCGGGTTGCTATGGGCAACAGTCTCTCCTGAATAAACTAGCGAATGACTTTCCGAAATGGGCGGATCGGATGTTTATTTCTCCTCTCTTGACAATCGGATGTGACGTCGCCAATAGTCACTGACGGGCTTGGCGGACCTACTTTTAATGGTATGACTTTAGTTTTGGCTGGACTTTGCTTACATATATATATCTACTACTTGTGTTATAAAATTCTCCGCGCCTAAATATATTTTTTTCTGCAATTGTCATTATTATTTGGCTATTAATTATTAACATAATCATTATAATAAATAATAATAATCAAGCAGATATTAACTATATCTGACTTTTTTTATTTTTATTGAATAGGAAGGTGTACAAGCATATAGGCCACCTGATGGTAAGAGGTCACCAAACGCCCTTAGACATTGGCACAGTAAGAAATGTTAGCCATCGCTTACATCGACAATGCGCCACCAACCTTGGGACCTAAGATTTTATGTCCCTTGTGCCTGTAATCACACTGGCTCACTCACCCTTCAAACCATAACACAACAATACCAAGTACTGCTGTTTTGCGGTAGAATATCTGATGAGTGGGTGGTACCTACCCAGACGAGCTTGCACAAAGCCCTACCACCAGTAAGTGCATATATATATATATATAAAGTGCATTAATTTTATTTCGTAAAAAAATCGTAAAAGCCTCAGCGCCACCAATCGGGCCCAATCTAAACCATCCAGGGACAAAAACACACACAAAAAAGGTCATCACAATCGCTTCCATTTCGGAGGAGATCAGTAAAAAGGATTTGCGTAAAATTCGTTCTTTTTTTTATAGAATAGGAAGGCGGACCAGCATGTGGGCCACCTGATCGTAAGTGGTCACCAACGCCCTTAGACATTGGCATTGTAAGAAATGTTAACCATCGCTTACATCGCCTATAAATTCCCAGTAATACGCCTACGTAGCATTATTAATCTGTATTTTGTCATGTTATTTTGGTTATGTATTCACAAGTTATTTTGGCGACTACCATCTTGTGATTTAAAAGGGTTGCTAAGTCCGCATCCATTCTGATATTAAACCAAGATACGGATTTAACACACCACCCTGAGGAACTGGGGTTCCTGGGTTCAGGTCATATACAAATAAATAAACTTTACAAATGCATCGAAACCAATTCTTTCTACGTATAATGTGAGATAAAAATAACTTGACTAAAATAAACAAGTCAGATAAATTTTTGACCTTCGCAATGTATATAAATTACGTCACCTTGAACTGAGACCAAAGTAGATAAACATTCATGATAATGCCATTATGAAGAATTTTTCTCCTTAACGGTATTCAATTTTTTTTTTATTTCACCGCATTTTAGACTGGCAAATGGCCCACTTGATCACAGTCGTGACCACTGCACATTGACATTGGCGCTGTAATATTTTATTATACCACCAACGCATCACCAACTTTGGGAACTAAGATACTACGTACTTTGTCTCGCTCATTCTTCAAACCGGAACAACAATACTACATACAACAAGCTAAACTACAACCTATGCTGTTTGGCGGTAGAATATATGATATCGAGACTGTCTCGTTGGTCTAGTGGCTTGATGTAAAGGACGAAGACCCGGAGGTCCTGAGTTCAAATCCCAGGTCGGGCCAATAAAAAGTTAATGGGTTTTTCTGTCAGAAAATTCGCAATAGCAGCTCGGAGTCTGGAAGTTGGTAGTGTGTACACTCCCGTGCCTCGGAAAGCACGTAAAGCCGTTGGTCCTGCGAGTGAATTCTTTCCGTTCGTTTCGGATTGCCGTCCCATCGGATTATGAGAGTTAGGAAATAGAGAGTGCACCTGTGTTTGCAGACGCATTTATACACTTGTGCATGTCCTGCGCAGTTGGCTAATCTCTCTTGAGATTGGCCGCCGTGGCCGAAATCGGTCTGGACGACCTTATATGATATCGATCAAATAGCTGGTAGTATCGATCCAGACGGGATAGTTCAAAGCCTTACCATCAAAAATCTTTCCTCAGGATGGATAAATTATTATAATTTCAACCTAAACAACTTCGTACGCGTAACTGAAGTTTTGTCTCGAGTTTATTTTTAGTCTATCAAAAATCTAAATATCAAAATGTCCTACTTAAAGAGTCGCAAGTGACATATTCGCCTTTTACTACTTCTACTTTAAAAGCTTATCTATGGTAAGATTATATTTTATTCAAATACTATTAATACTAGTTTATATATAAATAATTTGAATCCTAACTTTAGAAGCTTAGATTAAATGTAAAGTACCGGTCGTGAATGTAGAGTCGGTTGCCATGTTGGTGTGGTTGGTAGATAGTTGTATTTCACGTCGAAGGTTGTGGGTTCGATTCCCACCCAGGACAGACATTTGTGTGCATGAAAATGTCTGTTTGTCCTGAGTTTGGGTGTAATTATCTATATAAGTATGTATTTACAAAAGAAAAGTAGTATATGTAGTATATCAGTTGTCTGGTTTCCATAGCACAAGCTCTGCTTAATTTGGGATCAGATGGCCGTGTGTGAATAATGTCCCAGGATATTATTCTACTGAGAAGAATCTGCAAGAAGCTATTTGCTCTTTTCCATCAATTTAATCACAAATGTATGTTAATAAAGTTAATATAATTTATATATCGTGATTAAAGATACGCGACCATTAATTTTTACTTTTTTTATCATCCATATAATCTTGTATTGAGTAAGTAATGTGCGTTGTTTACTAATATATATATTTTTTTAATTAATTCAAAGATAAGATAGTGATGCTGTCTGTTAATTAAAAAAAAACCATGCAGGCACATTAAAATGACGCAAATACATAATACAAAATTAATAATTTGTATATTATTAAAAGTTAAACTATACCAACATTTTTTTGTAAGGATCTACTTTTCTCCAGCGTCTTCGCCCATGAATTAGGAGAGGGGGAGGAAAGCTATGAGATAAAAAAAAGAAATTTTCTTGGAATTCAAGCTTGCTTTGTATTAAATTCATTAAAATCGGCTCAGTGGTTTAGCCGTGCAAACGTAACTAACAGATAGAGTTACTATTGCATTTATCTATAATATTAGTATAAATTACTGGTGGTAGGGCTTTGTGCATGCTCGTCTGGGTAGGTACCACCCACTCATCAGATATTCTACCGCAAAACAGCTCTACTTGGCTCTATTGTTGTGTTCCGGTTTGATGGGTGAGTGAGCCAGTGTAATTACAGGCACAAGGGACATAACATCTTAGGTTCCAAGGTCGGTGGCGCATTGGCGCGATGGTTAACAATTCTTACAGTGCCAATGTCTAAGGGCGTTTGGTGACCACTTACCATGTGCCCATATGCTCGTCCGCCTTCCAATTCAATAAAAAAAATATCTTTAACTTGAAATGCTTGATATAATTTAATGATGATGACGTTGAAGATATCCTGACTGATTTCTATTTCGACCACAGCATTTTCAAGTCATAATCGCGGACAACACTCAAGTTCACCCATAGTCCGATGGGACGAAACACAGCTGGAAAGAGTTATGGCACAGTGACTGGACTAACGGCTTTGCGTGCTATCTGAGGAATGAGTATAAGGACGGACAATTTACAGACTCTATGCTGCTACTGAGAATTACACGAGAAAGAATCTAATAAGTTTTTATTGGCTCGACCCGGGGTTTGTACCCAAGACCTCGTACAAGAGAGATACGTAACATGTATCTGTTAAATTTATATTTTTAATCGTTGACGGTATTGTATGTGTATGATATCATTAAAATAAACCACTAAGAGTAAATAGTGGTCACTTCATGCCTCAGTAACATTCCTATTTTTCCTTCCAATTATGCGTTAATCTGTCACTGAATATTTTTTATTATTATAATAATATACAATTACCTTGTGCGCTGTCGTCGTATATTATTAAACATTTCCATTGGATTTTTGCATTTAAATGCTATCATTGTGGTCAACGTACCGATATCCGGCTTAAAACTTTAAAGTATAATATTATGATGAAGTACATTTTTTTTCGATTTGTTTTTTTTAAAAGAAAACTCTTTTCTTTGTAGTAAAAACAGTTGTCAATTTCTTTGTTTGCAAATTCTTGCAATTGTCTAAAAAGTCTTCAACAACACAGCATCATACCTTCACTAGTTTTTGATGCGGGCGGTGTTCAGTGAAAGAAATAGTCGTGAGGAGAGAATAGAAACCTACATGAATTAGTGGAGTTCCTCAGACATGTAAACTATGTCATTGTTGATTAATATGGTTAAACTTATTTTCTAGTAGTAACCTATATACTAGATAGATTCTATATACTTTTCTGTATCCTTGATAACGTGTATGCAATTCATGATATTCGGGTATGTAGTTTGTAGTAAGACGTGAAACTTTAACAAACAACCGAACAAATTCACTATCGTCTTTGTAATGTTACTAAGGTTTTATTGCTAATAACACAATTATTATTCTTACAAATTAATACATAAAAATATTCCTTTTTTGAGGCTTAGAATGATACATATTATTATTCTGTACTTTAAAAAATTTCAAATATAAATAACTGACTTGACTTGCTAGCAGAGCCTTTTAACGCTGGAGGAACAGTGGGGGTATGTGGGGCTCACCAGTATCCAAGGCGCCGAGTGCGCCCCGAACATCGGTATACCCACTAAAAAACCAACGGTACCCTTTCCGTCTTAACGAGGATGCACGAGATCGCTTGCGCATGCTACCGTGACGCTCTAAAGATGGTAGCAGAGCCTTGTGCAAGTTCAATCAATACTTATTTTACCATCAAACAACAATATTCAATATTGTTGTGTTATAGTTTAAAGGTTGATAGAGCCAGTGTAACTACGGGCACAAAGGATAAAACTTAGTTTCAAAAATTCCATTCCATTGACGACATAATTAATTGGTTAAATTTTTCTTTGGGTAGTAGTGACCTAACTTTTTTGGCTTAACTACAGTATCTATCCGTTAATAGCTTCGCTAAGATACGACGTTATCCTTATCAACATAAAATGTTATATTTTTATCTTATAATGATTTTTTATAATTACATCATAATAATGGTTAAATTATTGTTATTTAAAATATAATGAATGTAAGATTGTTTACTGACATTATATATAAACGATCAAGAGAACTATGCTGGAAATACCCACAAGGACAATACACGGGACACATAAGTTCATATATAATACATATATACAAGAATATGAAATTCGAGCTTGTCACGTCAATAGTCTTATAGCGTAACTACGAAGCGCAGCAGTGCTATTCTCTGTACTCACTTCATCACTCACCCGTGAAATGTTGACAACCGTCTTATGGTGATAGACTATTTTAATGGGTGTATTAGTGTAATGTTATGATTATTATGGTCAATATCACATATCACTTTTTGATATTTCACGACCGTTTCCTGTGGTGAATTTCAATAGCTCTACTGCTATATATTCTTGTATAAGTTCTATGTGGGGTTTGATCAATTTTGTAGGCATTACGATAAAAAAAACTTTTTTCGGAAAAAAACATTACTTTGTATACATATATATCTATAACACATTCATTTATATCTTTTTTTTATTTATAGAATAGGAAGGCGGCAAAGAGCATATGGGCCACCTGATAGGTAGGTGGTCACAAACGCCCTTAGACATTGGCACTGTAAGAAATGTTAACCATCGCTTACATTGCCAATGCGCCACCAACCGTGCCTGTAGTTACACTGGCTCACTCACCCTTCAAACCAGAGCACAACAATATCAACTGTTGTTTTGTTGTAGAATATCAGATGAGTGGATGGTACCAGAAAATCTACTAGTCAAATCACATTCCGGACAGGTGACAACATTAAATTTAATGTAATATCGTAAAACAACGATTCAAAATTGTCCGCAAAGATTTCTTGAAATATATACTTTGATCCGATTTGAATAAGCCCCATGTCTTATCACAAGGGAGAGGAGGCTTAGCCCAGCAGTGGGATATTCACAGGCTGTTTCTTTCTCTTTTTATATAAACTTTAAATTTAGATTGTGATATGGTGACATATTCACATAACATAATTCAAATAAAAACGAAATATAAATAAAATGCGCGTCCATAAATTTCGTCCCCTATTTCACCCTTAAGGATGGTATTGTTTGCTCAAGTATACCCAGCCAAAAAAAGAATTTTCCAAAATGGTTCATAAATGACGCAGTTCTGAGGCATCAAACATTAAAAAAAATATAACCGAATTAACGAGATCCGCATCGTTACTGGATGTTAAAAAGCCACAAAAACATCTCAATAAACAATTATAAAAAAAAGAGTATTTTGTTTTGATGTGGGTTTGAAATACCGTGATTTTCAATGGTATCCCTTGTGTGAGGCCATGACGTGTTCTGTAATAAAGATTTAATTTAACACGAAAAGTTGCATATCACTACATATTATAAAACAAAGCCGCGTCTGTCCGTCCGGATGCAATAACCTCGAAAACTACCGGATGCGTTTTCATACAGTTTTCACATGATGATTCACGTGAAAGGTTTAGGTATAATTAACAATTAATATTTTGTATGTTATTGTCAAAACATATACCGCATTGGAACAGCTTGGGTAAGCTCCAATCCTCAAGAGAAGAACTGGTCTTTGTCCCCCAATAGGACATAAGCTGTTACTTTTTTAACATTAAGCATAACATATAGGAATTACGGTTAAATGAATGGAATTTTAACAAGCTATCGGGTTTAAATCCATTTCAGAAGTACTAAGATTCTTAAATGTTGCGTATATGCGTATCATATATGTTCAACGAAGGAAAACGTCGTGAGCTACATGAATTGGTGGAATTCCTAAAACATGTAAACTATACATTGAAAAATATGTTTGCATTTCATAATGATCAGTTTAGTAGTTAATGCGTGGAAGAGTAACAAACAAACAAACACAATTTCGCATTTATAATACTACTAGTGCTTTACTTGGTCTAGTGGCTTGATGTAAGGCCGCAGACCCGGAGCTCCTGGGTTCAATTCCCAATAAAATGTTATTGGGTTTTTATGTCAGAAAATTCTCAGTAGCAGCCCGGAGTCTGGAAGTTGGAAGTGTATTCACTCCCGTGCCTCGTAAAACACGTAAAGCCGTTGGTCCTGCGCCTGAACTCTTTCCGGTCGTGTCGGATTGCCGTCCCATCGTATTATGAGAGTTAGGGAATAGAGTGCACCTCTGTTTGCGCACACACTTGGGCACTATAATATCTCCTGCGTAGTTGGCTAATCTCTCTTGAGATTGGCTAAATGGCTGAAATCGGTCTGGAGGACATTATTATTATTATTAGTGCTTTACTAGGGCCTCGCTCGTAATAATTCTGGATTGTTAAATTATATAGCTCTATAGCTCTTTATTCATAAATGAAGGATTTTCATACAATACTCACATCTTAATCACATAAGGGTTAATTTTTTTTAAAAAGTGCTAACCGTCTTGTAAAAGGAATCCGCTTTTAAATTTTCATGGTGCTGCAGTGAGTCAATCATTCTTTCATATATATAGAAATAATGATTTGTTTATAATGACATATCAATCGTGACTTTTTGCATGAGATACTTGATTGAAAAATATCTTGTTTTTTTCAATAATTTATGATATGAAGGCAGGCAAGGTCATTGGCCTCTTGGTAGCAGATCGTCAGTTATTACCTTGACACAATTTAAAAAAAAAATTATAGTCATACACTTAATTCAAGTAGACTGTGATGCTTGAAAAGCACTTTGAATCGTCACATTACTAAATAAAATTTAAGAATGAAGAATAATATTACGGTATGAAGATTGTACGGAACCGATAAGAAATGCAGTATTTTTTTTAAATTTTAGATAGGCTGACCGGCAAGTGCAACCTGATGGTAAGTGGTCACCATCGTATACTGGCGATGTAAGAAATACAATGCACCACCTTGGGAACTGAGATGTTATGTCCCATGTGCCTATAGTTACACTGGCTTACTCACTCTTCAAACCGAAACACAACAATACTAATATCTGATGAGTGGGTACCTACCTATTGGCTTACACAAAACCCTACCATCTAGTAGTTGCTCTCTTACACCAAGTTACATAGGCACGTTAATACAATTAACATAACAATAACAATTAAATTATAATTATGTATATAACGTGAAAGCCTACAATAACTACAAACACACTATAAGTATTTTTTTTTTTTTACAGTTAACAGGCAAGCGCTTGACCGTTGACTTGCCTGATCATAAGCATAGGCACGGTTTAGGATGGAGCGCGCCTGCCCAGGATCCGTTTACCCTGGATTTGAACACGTTGCCGCGAACTACATTGCCGTTTCTTATTAATCTGTGTTCGCTTGACGCTTCAATCCTTTCATTGATTAATTTATTTATAACAAAGTAGCCAACCAACACGCCAAAATAATAATTATTATATATATATACATATATATAGATATAAATATAATTCTTTCCTGCTCGCTCGCTTCCTTCGACTTTTTGCATTTAGATCAATAACTATTTTTGATAATTATTCAATAATAAATAATGCAAATATTTATATATGTTCCATGAAGTATAATCCAATATTTCGTTTTTTACCAGTCTGCGAAATAATATAATATATATATTTTTAGGTATAAAAATACCGTATTTAGCAAATACTATTAAAATAATTGAAAAGTATAAATTGTTTTTTTTTTATGTCTATGATTTATATTGAACCTGATGGAGGCTACCACCGCTACCATGGCTAACATGGCTACCGGCTTTTAAGGAATGAGGATCTTTTCATGAAGGTTCAATGTCATTTCGGTTCGGAAAAGTCGCCGGCTATAATTAGTATGCAGGAGTTCGAGCCCAACTAGACATATTTTTATTACTAGTTACTCCCCGCGACTCCTTATAAGGGAGGGAGAAGGTGTTATATGTGTTATATCCTTTTCTGAACCTTGGACATGTATGTAAAATTTCATGATCATCAGAGTAGTTAAGACGTGATCGCGTAACAACCAAACTCACTTACCACTACCGGTAAGATCAAATAAATTAAATAATCAAACGTTATTGATCTGACAAATCCGATAACGCTCCGACGCCCATCATTCCGATCATTGTTAATGCTTCATTTATTATTTAATTCGACTCTATAAGGCCATAGTTAGTGAAGGATTACTAAATAGAATGGACTACCTGGCCCAGTGTTTAGGACACGAATCTTAACCGAAGATCGTTGGTTCAAGCCCGAGTAAGTTTGAGTTATCAGATCTCGTGCTTGGCGGAAGACAATCAAAATATAAATTATCGTCATTTTATAGAATTATGCTATGAAGAACCGGCGAGTAATTCACTAGTAACTTAATTTCAACATTTAAAATACGAAATTATATAAATCAAATACATACTATTAAATTTATATACATAGATATCTTAAAAGTGAACAAGTACTAACTTTACGATTTTTTATCATATACATAAATACATTTTGAGTAATATGCCTTTTGTATTAGTTTTTAACAAACGATTTCAATTCTTAAAATTCAAAAACATCGTTAGGAAACCTGTCGGAAATTCTACCAACTTATATTGGGGCGAGGTAGGAGGAATAGGAGGGAGGCCTTAGCAGTGGGACATTTCCATATTTACCTTCCTAATTATTTATAATCATTAATTACACTTCAATATATTGAATATAAAATAAAGTACATAAAACATGTGATAAAATGATCGAAGCAAGGACGTCGCGTTAGTATAAAATTAATCCTTTCTAAATCGTGATGAATCACATCCTCTCTCTCGCTTGCGTGTATGATAATTGCTCAATGTTAGTAAGAGATGGAATTTCCTGGAAAAACCGAAGGTTGCGTTTGCGGTATTCGTCTTAAATGGAAATTCTTTTTCAATGCAAATATCTTAGCAATATATATGTATATATATATATATCAATATAGTATTTTTTTATAGAATAGGTAGGTGGACGAGCATATGGGTCACCCGATGGTAAGTAGTCACCAACGCCCATAGATATTGGCATTGTAAGAAATGTTAACCATCGCTTACATCGCCAATGCGCCACAAATTTTGGGAACTAAAATGTTGTGTCCCTTGTGCCTGTAATTGTAAAATAAAGTGAGTTTTTACAGATTAGCACTAATGTTCCTTTGACTTACTTTTGAGAATAGCACTCATTGTTCCTGAGCTTTGTTAATAGAATCAGAGGGTGACAAACACCACAATATCATCACGACAGGGTGAACATTCACATCACATACATCATATCTAATTATATAAATTCTACGAAATGCAAATATTATTTAAAGCAAGGTTTATTAGTTGCCATCTTTGAATCCTTAACGGTCAAATGGGCAGAAGATTGGACTAATCGAAGCAGAAACGAACTAACCTCTGTATATTATATTACAAATTTATATAAAGACTAAATACCAACCGTGGCTGCGCCTACTTGTGAGGTGTTAAGCCTTATATACTTTGCTGAATTCCAGACAACATGTATGCATAATTTAATGATGGTCTGTTGACGAGCTGGTTGGCGTGGTTCGTAGATACTTGCCTTTCACGCCAAAGGTTCGATTCCCACCCAGGACAGACATTTGTGTGCATGAACATGTGTGTTTATCCTGAGTTTGGATGTAATTATCTATATAATATGTATATATATGTATTTACAAAAGTAGCATATGTAGTATATCAGTTGTCTGATTTCCATAGTACAAGCTTAGTACTCCTGCTTAATTTGGGATCAAATGACCGTGTGTAAATAATGTCCCAGGATATTGTTATTATACTATAATAATATTTAAGATATGAAATCGTAATAAAAAAAGCAACCTCACTTTTGCATTTATCACGATGGTGTCCTGCTAACCGATCGAACCATGAAGGACATTCTTAACAACGGAGACAAATTTTATCTCCATAATCACTAGAATTTCATAACACTAATTATACATCATTAAAAAAAAATGTGTTTTTTTTTAAAACATAACACTCCGTCGTATTGTCTCTTCTGGTCACAGGAGGGCTGGTTCATTTTTCACCCAAAGGATCGGAATTGCGATTCAAAGGGGAAATGCTGCAGGCATTCTGCCATTTCACACGGTCATATTTTGTACACTAGCTATTTTTGAACTATTTTAAAGTTTGATTTATATATATTTAAGGCAAGTAAACAATTCTTATGTAAATATTTGTTCTTAGTATTAAATACGATAAATATATATCTATATGATTAAATTATAAAAACTTGTTCGTATTGAGTTACCTCGTATGACAAATGACATTAAATTACTTCGGACCAATTTCATTACTATCACCATAATAATAATCTGTAACAGGAAATTTTGGAGACTTAAACACGTCTATCGAATCATGTGAAGGTTAACATCGCCAACTAATGTAATACTTCTGAGAATTTTTCGTCAGGAAACCCAAATCACACAAGATCCAAAACTACAGAATATTAGGTCCTCCAGACCGATTTCGGCAACGGCGGCCAATCTCAAGATAGATTAGCCAACTGTGCAGGAGATATTATAGTGCACAAGTTTGTGCGCAAACACAAGTGCACTCTCTGTTCCTTAGCTCTCATAATCTGATGGGAAGGCTATCCAACACGATGGGAAAGAGTTCACGTGCAGGACCAACGGCTTTCGGAGGCACGGGAGTGTACATACTTTCTGACAGAAAAACCCCAGGACCTCCGAGTCAGCGGCCTTATATCTAGCTACTAGATCGACGAGGCAGTCACAGAATATATGGCCTTGCTAAAAATGCCTTTAGTGTCTATAAACGTGCAAAGGCGAAACAGTTCATTACCTTTTTCTCATCACTTAACAATTATTATTTTTTTGCTTTTCTAATAGATATAGATATATCTATCTATAGTAAAAGAACGCTTGTTTGCAATGGTTATACAATTAATGAATTTATGGATGATGGCGCACCTTGGGAATGAAACGATCGCCTCCTGGCTATTTTCTATACTGAATATTTGTATATCAGACATGATAACAGAAAAAGCCCGCTGAGTTTCTTACGCTGGATCTTCTCAGGTCAGGGTATATTTTTTTCCGAACCGGTGATAGTTTCTAATTTGGCTATCAATAAGTAATTGTAATGCTTCTATTTTGTTTAAAGTATTTTAATATGATTTGATCTGATACCGCCAAACGAACACTATAATTATTAAACAGTCGTGTCGAGCTTTTTCTCAGAAAATATAATGACATGAATATTGAATAGATTCCTCATAAATGGAGACAAATTATATTACACTATTAAAATTTAAAATGCAAATGAGGTTAAAACCAATCCTTATATTTATTATAATCAGATAAGACAGAGCAATTGTTATTATTCTTGAACAATAGGAAAGAAATCACGGCATTTTAATTTAACCTCGTTTACACACTACACTATATTTAAAGATAAAAATAGCATTTTATATTTTGTTTTTATTTATTTACACTATATTTTATACTTTAAGAAAATAATATATAAATACTTAGAAGTGATTATTGTGTAGTACAAACTAAGGTATTACATATAAAGCTATTTCTAATGGTTTCATTATTATAAAAAAAAAAAATTATTATATATTGATAGTCTTTCTTACTTGATAATAGATGGCGTTAGTAGTGAGTTAAATCGCGCTACAATTTGTTATTTTTGAATTACATATAAGAAAGATTATTTTTTATATTATTTAAGCAAAATAAAAGTGTTCATCTGCAAACGAAACGAAGCAGTTGAAACGAAGTAAATCGCCATGCTTGTAATTACGCACCATTATCATAATGCATTACAAAAATGACATAACTTGGAATGTTTTGTTTTTAAATATATTTTTTTGATATAACTCATAGGCCCTTTTGGCCGCGAGAATAAGTTACTACGCATGACATCGTATACTGAAAATGTGCACTCATCTTTAAGGCCTTACAAGAATTATAAGTTGGAAATTTAAAAAAAAACAGATAACGGTGGTCGAGGAGCTAACCAAGTCCTTAATACATCTTTCTTATCGCAAATATCGATGCTGGAACTCAGGGCTGTATTACAGGATGCAAATATGTTTTATTTATTAAGAATATTATTAAATAGAATTGCAGAACTGCAATAAAACAATAAGGGGTTCTGTATCACGCCCCCCCCCCCCCAGTTGAAGTTGCAGATGCTTACGTTACAAAAATAAACCAATATTCCCGAAATAATTTTTTGAGCTGAAAAGTTTCGCCCATTGATAGACAATCAGTCAGGACAAACAATTTTATATGTATATACAATTAACTCCATTAATAATAATTATATGAATGTCAAGGAGTCGTATAAGATAAATGTGATTAAAAAAGTAAACTAAAAGAGGGGAGTGACGCACATGTCTAGGTCTGTTACAAATGTAGCTTAAACAATGTACGCCTGTGAACTCTCGTAGTCCAATGACTTTACGTGCTTTGGATGGAAATTTAATCAATGCAATTGTCCAAAATCCTGAGAATTTATTAACGGGCCGTTGGCGTGGCGTTAGATACTTGCCTTTCATGCCATTGTCCTGAGTCTGGGTGTAATTATTGTGTAAAAACATAGTAACACTGGACATTGTTTGTGACGGGCTCTCATCGTTCATGAAAAAATGTGATGTTTCTTTTAATTAATTTATTTAAAATTTAATTAGTTACTACCTTTTCTTTGTTTTTTTTTTGTTTTTGCTTTTTATTTAAATGTTTTTATTTTATTTTTGATTTGTATATTTTATAATTGTGTTTGTGAATGGTGTGTTCTCTTGTAATTGGTTGTGCATAGTTATTTTTAAGTTAATGTAAAAAGTGATTTGAATGTGTGTTATGTACAACTGTTGGAGATCCAAATAAATAAATATAAGTATGTATTTACAAAAGAAAAGTAGTATATGTAGTATATCAGTCGTCTGGTTTCCATAGTACAAGCTCTGCTTAGTTTGGGACCAGATGTCAGATGTTAGATGATATTAGATGGTCATGAATAAATAATGTCCCAGGTTATATTATTATTATATTGACGGAAAAATCCCAATAATTGCATATCGGCAAGGTATGAAACTTGGAAGTCATTAGACTAAGCTTCGAGTGGCTTTTAAGGGTCGTTTTGATTCGCTCTCAAAGAGATTGAGAAAGAGCTCAAAATTAATGGTTGAGTATGTGAAGTTTTATGTAGCGTCTGATATATTTCAGTTGGAATTATATATTTAAGTTTTTCAGTATTCGGTCATTACATAGTCACTATGTAATGCCTTTATATCCTTTATGTACAGACACACTAGTTCTAGTCTTATTTTAATATATATTATGTATACGTAGAGGGCAGAATAAACAAAAGCCATTATAAATTCAGGTCTTATTTAAAACAAGCGGTTACCCGCGGTTTCGCTCACGCTTAAGTATATGTGTAGGATATATGATTGGATGTCTGTGATTTTAGAGTAAAAAGCATGAAATGTCATTCTGGTTATAAAAAAACTATATTAAGGGTTTTTTTTATCCCTGTAGTTTCACTTAATCGAAGCACCTCTTTGTAAACGGTGGTAGGGCTTTGTGCAAGCCTGTCTGGGTAGGTGCTACCCACTCATCTGATATTCTAACGCTAAACAGCAATACTTAGTTTGTGTTACGATTTGAAGGATGAGTAAGCCAATGTACGCACAAGGGACATAACATCTTCGTTTCCACGGTTGGTGGCGCATTAACGATATAAGGAATAGTTAATATTTCTTACATCGCCAATCTCTATGGGCGGTGGTGGTCTCTTAACATCAGGTGGCCCATTTGAACGTCCACCTCCGAACGAACTCTAGAGCATCCAACATAAAAACTGTCCACGTGATAACAGTTCTCACTAAAATCAATGCTATGTTCAACGACAGGAAATGAGACTTTTGATTGTCATGGGGAAGCACACTTTAAGAGGGAAATACATTGAAATTCGAATGATATATTCTCATGGATTCTTGGAATGAAAACTACCTCCAGATATTAAGACATTGTGTATTTTGCATTGACTGCCTCGTTGGTCTAGTGGCTTGATGTAAAGCCGCAGTAACGGAGGTCCTAGGTTCAATTCCCAGGTCGGGCCAATGAAATGTTATTGAGTTTTTCTGTCAGAAAATTCTCAGTAGCAGCCCGGAGTCTCGAAGTTGGAAGTGTGTTCACTCCCGTGCCTCGGAAAGCACGTAAAACCGTTGGTCCTGCGCCTGAACTCTATCCGGTCGTGTCGGATTGCCGTCCCATCGGATTATAAGAGTTAGGGAATAGAGAGTGCACTTGTGTTGGCGCACACACTTGTGCACTATAATATCTCCTGCGTAGTTGGCTAATCTCTCTTGAGAATGGCCGCCGTGGCCGAAATCGGTCTGGAGGACATTATTATTTTGCATTTCGTTATTTGCATCCAGAAGTGTGTCTAAAGTTCACCGCCTTACTGCGACTACAATGCCATCGCGCACGAAGAAATTTCGCAACTCTTTTCTCTGTCGCACCACAAAAAAATGGAACTCTTTACACGTGTTCCCCCCCCCCTCTTACAACCTGGGTTCCTTCAAACGAGGCGTGAAAAGGCATCTTGCGGGCTGGCTTCCCGACCTAGCCATCGTCGCGTTTGGACTCCACTACCACTTACCATCAGATGGAGTGGAGTCATTTGCTTTCCCGGTTTTTATATTTAAAAAAAAAACATTTTTAGTGAATATATACATGCGACCATTCTAACTATTCAAAACAAAAATAAAAAAATGCTACCCTTTAGGTAGAATTTCTAAAACTTTGAAAATAAGCAATGACATTTTTTTTATTACTTGATCTTTACACCTCCTCAACGCTTTATTAATCTCGTGTCCTTCACCCAAAGGTTGTCGTCTCGAGGAGATCGCTCTCTTAGCGATAAGACTGCTATTGTGCTTACCATGAATGTATTATTATTATTAAACAACTTAGACACAAACACAAGTAAAAAAATAAAAAAAAAGAGAAAAGAAAAACAAAAGTTCAAGAGAAGCCATGTTATATAAATAAAATTGTGGACCTCAACATGATGTGTGCAAGGGCGGTCTTATCACTCAAGTAGTGATCTCTTCCAGACAACCCTGAATTAAGATGCTGGCAGAACCTAACGGGCGAGAGCATTGTACATACATATATATAGATGTAAACAATACATACACAAAGATACATACATATATATATATATATATATATATATCTATTAACAATACAAACATTTATAACATTAAGAGTGGACAGATGAAGTGTGAAGAAAGTAAATAGGTTACAGAGATAGGTAATAGTTTTTCGTACGAATTTTGAAGATAGAAATTGAAGAATTTGATGGAAGTGTATTCTTCATTATTCTTTGAATGTATTATATTTTCTTTTACTATTCTATTCCATCCTATTCTAAACAGGAGAAATTGTTACCGATCTGCCTTCTCTTATTTATATATATGTAGATAATAAAAATGAAGTTATTTTTCACTTACTTCATGCCATACGCCATTTTTTAATAATATTTAAACGGGTTTAACGGTGCCCGTGGAAAATTTTAAGCAGCTAAAAAACGATACACGAACCTTCGGAATTTATGACTCAGCGTGCTTCTTATTTATTTTTCACGGATATTTCTTGTATAAAACTGATATTGCAATATTAAATTAAAATATAAAATTTTTAACCTCAATAATATTTAATTTGAAAATTTGATTTGAATTTGATTGCAGATCATTATGAAGTTTGGCATACCCATCACACAAACAGGCGGTGCCCAACGCCTACCCCCCCCCCCACACGAGAGGCTGTAGCCTTGGGTGGAAACTAGTATCGATATAATTCGAAATATAGTTAGTAAATTTCGAATCGATTGAATAAAAAAGGACCGTCTTTCTTTAGATATTTTTTTACGATTAATATAATAAAAATATTCGCCATGTGATTTCTAACGCTATGCTATGGGTCCAACATGCCTCACGTATTTTTTTGCACGAGTTTATTTAAATAAATAGGTCCTACAACATGCCTCACGTATTATTTTGCACGAGTTTATTTAAATAAATCGTAATATTTTCATAACTATATACATAACAAAATATATAAAACGTTTAAAATGAATGAGAGTACAATAAAGTTGTCCGAACTATTTAGCGTTTTTATAATAATTTTTAGTTTAAATTATATATAAAAGATAAAAATAATTATTTAAGATATTATTGCTTTAAAAATAGGATTCCATAAAACGTTCAAAAACGTTTTTTTTATTTCAAAAAGACCCTTAATTCCCGGGACTTAAAGGATAAAACAAAACTAGCGATTTTTTTCACATAAGACATCTTGGAAATGAAACGCCTTCAGATACTTCAATCAAGAGTATAATATTAATAATAATTATTATAAGCCAAATTATCTATGACAAGATAAATAATCTCACTGAGTTTTTCCAAGAGATAAATACAGATGAATCAGCTTGAAGACGTTTTTAATAACGGCTTCCAGAAATAAACTTCAGCTTTTATTAAATTCATATAAGTGGTTACTATACACTATACTACATCACATCTCATAGATTTATTCATTAATAACGCACACGAACAATGAATACAGGTAAGATGGCCCAGTGGTTAGAACGCGTGAATCTTAACCAATGATCGTGGGTTCAAACCCGGGCAAGCACCACTGAATTTTCATGCGCTTAATTTGTGTTTATAATTCATCTCATGCTTGACGGTGAAGGAAAACATCGCGAGGAAACCTGCATGTGTCTAATTTCATTGAAATTATGCCACATATGTATTCTACCCACCCGCATTGGAGCAGCGTGGTGGAATAAAACCACCCTTCAACTCCAAACCTACTCATCTAAAGGGAGTGGAGGCCTTTGCCCAGCTGTGGGACATTAACAGACTGCTACTGGAACCAACAATTAATTCAAATATACTAGTCTTATTACAGATCATAAATATAGTCATAGTATTTAAATGTACAAATTTGTAGTCTACTATTGATAGCACACGTATAAACCTTCGTGCTTATTTCAATTTTGTATTGTTATATAAATGTATAAATAAAAAATAAATAAAAAAAACATGTATTCTTGGGTTCTGTGAAAACACATCACTAACTAGTATGCACAACACTTAGTAACTATCTGGAGTAAATATTTAAAGAAATATATAAACTACAAAATAATCGAATTCAAGTTAAAATTGTTACGTGTAAATATATAAGTAATATTATTTGTAGTGTAATAACGATAGCACGAATTATATGCGAATAAAACGGCTAACCACACGTTTAATTTTTAATAAAAAAAAAATAATTATTAAAACAACACAAAAACCCACAGATAAATGATCATATTTGCAAATGTATTCTATTTTCAATTTAAAGCCAATCACGTATCTATTTAGAATTCTTTAGTCCAGAGAGATAGGAAGAAATAACATATAAAAACCCAAAACAAGTCATTGGAAATACCAAATGAAATTATGTACCGTTTTGATGACAATGCTGCCAACGTAACTGCCGAGCGAAAATTTCCATAAACGCATTCTTCGTTACGGAAATGCATAACTGCACACATTAGGGTGTTTATAGAAGGAGTTTTTTGTGACTTCGCTATAAATAAGCCTTCCAGCTCATCGTTGAAGATATACATCTAAGTTTTATGATGTTTTTATTATGGCAAAATCTTGCTATGTACCATCTCCGATTGAAGGAGTAAAAATAAACAAACCATAAATAGATATATATCATATGCAATTTACAAATAGCTCTGATATATACACGACAAATAGTTCTTGATTAATATATCTTTATTATACATACCTACTATATCTTTTTAATTTTACTTTCAAAGAGAATACACAGTGAATATCATAGTTTAAGATTTCGACCAATGATATCACGTCAATTCGATGTCAATCATTATCATATCAGCCGAAACCCTACTGCTGGACAAAGGCCTCCCCCGAGGAGAACCGGTTTTGCGGGTAGCATCCAACGACATCCCGTGACCCTTACAATATCGTCGGTCCAACTTGTACGGGGGTAGGCCTATCCACGTGGTTGCCACTCGAGAACCTTTCTGCCTCAGCTTTATATCGTTTGTGATAAAAATATTTTGAAGCAATATCATTTTGTTACAAAAACTATTTTTAAAAGAGAATCACAAATTGTCTTCTATCTCTTTCCCTTTCTCTAAAAGAGCATTCTAGATTTATTTATATAATCTAATCATATTGCAAACATCAAACAAGACTTCCTCGAAATAATTAAAAAATACTCGCAATAATATTGAATACAGTATAAACGGGTTCTTATGTGTCGTAATAAGAAGACATACATTAAATGTCAATTATATGGCCACGGTGCAGTGGCTTAGGGCGCTTACACACCAACGACTTGCAAAAAAACATTTAAATTTAACTGTTGACAAAAATATTAGCGTCTGAGACACAGGCTCGGACAAGTTTAGGCGCTTGTACCCATTGAGTACGTAATTGTAGTGTAAGTTAAGGGTACTAGATGTATATTTTATCGTTTGTAAAATATACATCAAACAGATATATACATATATATCTGTTTGATGTATATTTTAATATATATATAATTACTAAGAGTTAAATTACTTTTTTTTTCAGAATGCGAACAAAACAATAATTATTTATTGTTTACTAAACAGATTATATTATACGTATATTACTATAATGTATGTATTATTATATATCCATATCCGATTATATATTAAAATTACATACAGTTAAGATTAAATATAGGTTTATTTATTTCTTGCAGTACAGTGTCCCTTTTTTCATCTCGCTGGAAAAACGCATTTACGCATTTCCCCTACATGAAGTGGACGTACATTCCCCCCCGTACGTGGGTGCTCGAGTGCACCGGAATACCCACTAAAAAACAGTGTGTCTTCTGTGATTTGGAATAAAAACAGCGTTGTCTTATAACAATAATTCAGAATTTCATACAAATTAATAGTAAAATAATATTAAAATAATTTAAAACACTAGTGCACGGAAACAAAAGTACACAAAAAAAACCACTGTCATAAACTACGGAATGAAACGAAACGCACTGTTCTATATATTATAATATGTATTACATAAATAAACTAATAGAATAATATTTACAAATATAGCTATTACATATTTATTTTATGAATTTTAGTTGATGAATGAATATAATATAAATGAACTGAATGAATGTGCAAATGAGTGAACGATTGTCAAGTTTAGCGAAATTCGTCCACGAAGTGTAATTAAGATTGTCTCGTTTCGATTTCATTCATTTCAATAGTAAGGGAAAAAAATTTACCGAAATTAAGTTACAAATAACTCTTGTAATATCACGAATTACTTACGTAATTACACAAGACGTGTTCTTCAATTTGTCATATTTATATTCGTAAATTACGAAACGATTTTATTGGGACGTTTTTTAATTACACTTTGTAGAAAATTCTACCATCCGTAGGCAAAACTAACTGCACTTAGGTGTCCCACTACTGTGTTTTTTTATATATATTTTTTAGGATTGGTAGGCGGATGAGACCTGATGGTAATTTTTTTTTATATAGAAAAGGAAGGCGGACGAGCATATGGGCCACCTGATTGTATGTGGTCACCAACGCCCATAGACATTGACATTGTAAGAAATGTTAACCATCGCTTACATCGCCAATGCACCAACCTTGGGAACTAAGATGTTATGTTTCTGTGCCTGTAATTCCACTGGCTCACTCACCCTTCAAACCAGAACACAACAATACCAAGTACTGCCTTTTTTACGGTAGAATATCTGATGAGTGGGTGCTACTTACCTAGACGAGCTTGCACAAAGTCCTACCACCAGTAAAAAGGCCTGTTTTCCTTTTGAGAAGTGGGTTTAGAGCATATATCACCACGTTGCTCTAATATGGGTTGATAGGTGGTAGATCTTCAGCCGACACCGATTCCTTACAACAGTTACCGTCACCGCCAAGAACGTGATTATTTAAAAAAACGCTGCGAATTTGAACCCACAAATTTCAAATAAGAATGTCGTATTCTAACCATTGAACCATTTTGAATGTAGTAACCAGATTAAATTAACATTACAAATAAATTATTTAACAAGTCAATGTAACAGTCATGGTTCTTTATTTAATGTTAATGGCTGGTCCAGGTGCCTCGTAGTAAGTATCTATGGCTTATATACATGGAGTATTTACAACGGTCTGCTTCTATTTACATAAACTTATTCCTTTTTCATACAATTAACGTAATGTTAATTCAATTATGTTTTTCTTAAAGCCTTCATTACTGTGGGGCTTCGATCACTAGTTTTTATTAGTGATCGAAGCTGTGGGGCTATTCTATTGACGAGCCGGTTAGCGTGCTAGTAGATACTTGCCTTTCACGCCGAAGGTTGTGGGTTCGATTCCCACCCTGGACATACATTTGTATGCATGAACATGTCTGGTCGTCCTGAGTCTGGTGTAATTATCTATATAATTATGTTTTACTAAAAAGAAAAGTAGTATATGTAGTATATCACTTGTCTGGTTTCCATAGTACAAGCTCTGCTTAGTTTGGGATGTCCCAGGATATTATATTATTATTCTGTAAGAGCTCACTTCACTCACACGTAGTTTACAACCGACTTATAGTGATATACTATTTTGATGCGTGTATTCTTGAAATGTTATGATTATTATGGTCAATGTCGCATATCACTATTTGACATTTCACGACCTTGATCTATTTTGAATATCGAATTGAAAATGAAAAAATAAAACACCTGATAATTCTAATACAATTGTAAATATAAAATTAATAATATATATATATTTAATACATGTATATAATATGTAAATAATGCAATTATTATTTTTTATTCTATTGCCTGTAGAAACCTTTATCGTGTCTGTTTATTTCCTTGTCGATTTAATAAGTGTAAAATTTTCCTAAAAATTATAATCTCTGTACATATAAATGGCAATAATGTTTTAGCTATGTCATTTTATGTATGTTATGTTTTTGTTCTATTTTAGAGATCGTGTAATTATCATCGGGAAATTAACTGATGTATATATGACTTTATATAGTAATGTTATAAATTTACGACATTTATTTATTTATAAAACTAAACAAACAATTGCCGAGTAGGCCATTAATTATTTCGAAAAAAAATATTATATTTTTTACGGAGTTCGAAGTTCAAAATTTAACTTCCAGGATCTAAATGATCATTGGTGCACAGACGAGCAATCACTTTTAAGTATTTAGCAACTTTGATCAGTACCGCCTGGCAGCAGACCTCGAAACAGGACGTAAGTATTAATTCAATATAGTCAACGTATGAATGTATTGATATAATTATGTATATAATATACATAATAGTTATGTACTTCAATTACAATACAACTCGTATTCAAATCCACAATGCTGAGTGCCAAGGTACGAGAATTGATATGTTAGTAACGAATCATACGCTGATGTCGCCTGACGCTCGAAATATTACGCTTACTCGTCTGACGCTCGAAATCTCAGTTTCGTGTAACCGAGCGTCACAAATCAATAAAATTGAAATTAACAAATTCGGGCGTTAAATGAGAAAAGTTGTCAATTATGGAATTCCCAAGCGGTACACAATTAGTATGTAATATTTCAGCCAAATTTATTAAACAGCAGAATTAATCACATTGTCTAGCGATTACAATGATTGCGCTACATATTATAAAACAAAGTTCCCCGTCTGTCCGTCTGTGTGGTCGCGATAAACTCAAAAACTACTAAACGTTTTTTCATATAGTTTTCACCAATGGACGGAGTGATTCTTGAGGAAGGTTTTGGTATATAATTTAATAAGGTTTTGTAAGAATTTGCTAAAATATGACGATTTTTGCAGATGGCGGGAAAAAACATACCTACTGGGTGCTTTACTGACGCGCGCCGCCTGAACCATTAAAGTTATATGTATTACGATATAAGCCTTTATTGCAGACTCTTATTCTTAGTTAGTATATAATATAATAAGTAGTACGATTTAGATAAAATAATAATTAATAATGCATAACAATTATTCATTTCATTCAATAGCAATTAATTCACATTCGGCCTTACTCATAAACGTGATTTCTCTCTTTCTGTCATCAATGATTTGACATTCGAAAGAAGAAGACAGTATTGTTTAAATATTAGCCCGCTAAACGTTTATAAGTAAGTCTTTCATATAGATATACCGACAGGACGTCAGTTGGGTTTTGATTAAAATTACACACCTCTAATTAAATAGCCGAGATGGCCCAGTGGTAAGAACGCGTGAATCTTAACCAATGATCGTGGGTTCAAACCCGGGCAAGCACCACTGAATTTTCATGTGCTTAATTTGGGATATTATCCCAAATTAAGCACTCAATTTCGCCCGGTTTCCGGCTGTGTGCGTGTCGTATATCGTCGACGTTATATGTGTGTGTTTATACCAGTTTGTATTGCGGATTACGCAAAATTGATCTTAATATAAGTTTATGGTCACTGTCAAGTTCTCATTGCGTCACGAATTTTTTGTATGTTGTTGTTTGAGAACAACAAGAAAAAAAAGAAAAAAAAGAACATCGTTTTCTCCCTGCGGGAGAAAACGATGTTCTTTTTTTGAAATTACCTTCTTTTTTTAGTAACATTAAGTGCTCGATATTTTCCTTCGACTCTGCGGCTATTTATAAATTATATAGGCCTTTAGCTTGCCGATAAACGATGAGTGGGTATTCCATATGTGACGTCACATTGCTATGTTGTTAATAATTATCTTTTTTGTTATATATGTATGTTACTTTTTAATTATGTTTGTCATTTTGGTATCGTTAACCGATTATATCTATATAAATGTCTATTATGTATTATAATATATTATTTTTTTATCTGTTTGTCAACATCCATAGCAATGCACATCCCATTAACTAAATCCAAGTCCAATTATCGACATGTTGACATAATTTTTTATATCCGCCATTATACAGCTCCTAAGGAACGTTATATGAAGCTTAACATATTTAACCAAACAAAATGTAATATATAATAATAATATTTAATTATTGCCGAGATGGCCCAGTGGTAATATATAATAATAATATTTAATTAGCCGAGATGGCCCAGTGGTAAGAACGCGTGAATCTTGACCGATGATCGTGGGTTCAAACCCGGGCAAGCACCACTGAATTTTCATGTGCTTAATTTGTGATTATAATTCATCTCGTGCTTTTTGGTGAAGGAAAACATCGTGAGGAACACCTGAATGTGTCTAATTTCACTGAAATTTTGTCACATGTATATTCCACCAACCCGCATTGGAGCAGCGTGGTGGAATAAGCTCCAAACCTTCTCCTCAAAAAGGCAGAGGAGGCCTTTAGCCCAGCAGTGGGGCATTCACAGGCTGTTACGAATTAAATATTAAATAAGTACTTACGGTTCTGTGTAAACATTTTTCTTCGCTTCCGAAGTTTTCTTCTACACAACTTATACTGATTATGTACTATTTAAGTCACTGTTTTAATTTAAAGTAAATATATACATAGATATATGAATAAAATTATATACGTTAATATATATTAAACAAACGATTGTATATTTTATATAATTGTTTTGTATAAATTGTTTATTGTTATAATTGTTTCACGACACATTCCACAACGGTTCTTGAGATATCTGTAACAAAGAAAAATCAAAAATTAGTAATAATTTCGATGATATGGCTCCAACAAATGTATAATTATTATAAAATACGAACGAATTTTTCGTTAAACCATAATATTGTTGTGTTAGGGTTTAAAGGAGGAGTGAGTTAGTGGAATAAAACCTATGGTTAGTGGTACAATCCCAAAACTAAGCACAGTTTGTGCTATGGAAACCAGACAACTGATATACTACATATACTACTTTTATTTTTGTAAATACATCCTTATATAGATAATTACATCCAGACTCACGACAAACAGACATGTTCATGCACACAAATGTCTGTCCTGGGTGGGAATCGAACTCTTAACATTCAGCGTGAAAGTATCTACCGATCACACCAACCGGCCACCAACAACGCCGTTGTTTGTGGTCTTTAATAATAATATTTCACATATATAAAACATATAGACGGTTGGCGTGGTTGGTAGATCATTGCCTTAAAAGTAAAAAGTATTAATCAATAAAATTGCAAGCAAAAATGTTAAAATGATACCTAAGAAGTCAAGACTAGATCAAAATTACAACCGTGTTAATAATTGCAACGTAAATTCACAAAGTATTTAATATTATCTATGTAAACTGTAATAATGAAATTAATGAAAAAACAAATAAAAAAATCAGACGAATGACGACAGAATAACGACAACGCAAGTAACGCAAGAAACGCAAGTGCTAATTATGTACCACACATCACTCTACTCCGGAAAATCTGGACACCGCGATTCAGGAATCGACGAATTTAGCACACCTCCATCTAAGGGCTAATGGCCGCGACATGTATTATAACAAAAATACGTACGTTTTTATAACTTTTGATCAGATTTTGATCAAATAAAGACTAAACGGAACCTTGAAATATTTCTTAAATTAATTTAGTTATTTCAATTTGTAATTCTTAGCCGTTTCAAAGATTAGCCCGGACAAACAGACAGTCAGACAAAAATTAAAAAATGATTGTTTTGGTTTTGGTAACTCACAAATAACCATATTAACTTAAATAAAAACTTAAAAGAGGCAGTTATTTTTAAATCACAGAAGACACTTCAGTTTTATTTATTTGTATACATGATGACATTGTGAAACTATACAAAGGTTATCAGTATGGTAAAATTATAGTAAAATAACAAGATAACAGTTAGTACATTTAAATAAACATATGACTAGTTGGCTGCGGCTTTGGCCGTGTGTTAGGGGTTCATGAGGGTTCAAACTTGCTTCATATAAAATTTCATCAATATTAATTTAGTGGTTAAGCCACGAAAGCGTAATAGACAGAGAGACAGAGATGCTTCTGAATATTATTCTGAATATTAGCGCCTGATAGAAAAAGTACATTATAACGTAAACAAGAAAGAATGCTATTTTATTTTTCCGAAATTTGTGAGCGAAGTTCGAAATAAATCATTTGATTAACCAAAACAATATAATACTACAATATTTACTGGTGATAATTTACTGGTGGTAGGGCTTATTACAAGCTCGTCTAGGTAGGTACCACCCACTCACCAGATATTCTACCGCAAAACAACAGTACTTGGTATTGTTGTGTTCCGGTTTTAAGGGTGAGTGAGCGAGTGTAATTACAGGCACAAGGGACATAAAATCTTAGGTCGCAAGGTTGGTGGTGCATTGGCGATGTAAGCGATGGTTATCATTTCTTACAGTGCCAATGTCTAAGGGCGTTGGTGACCACTTATCAGGTGACCCATATGCTCGTCCGCCTACCTATTATATAAAAATATATATAATATATATTAATATTTATATATAGCCTCATAATATATAATAATTATTTTTGCTTATTTCTAAAATAAATTATTTCTGTTCATTCAATTTTATATAGTCCATAATATACTTGTAAAACTTGAATTTGAGTACCAATAATAATAATAATAATTTCATAATATGTTTTTTAAAAGTCTCTTAATTTTAAGGTTGATTGTACAATTGTAATCGGTTTCTGTGGACTCAATAAAAAAAATGGCCTAGCTATCATTCGTCAAGTCTGCAATGACCTGTGATAAGGATCTGTGTGCCAACAATTATACAATACGACGCGCCATCTATTATACATTGACAGTACTATGGGTGAAACTTATTAGTCCAGTCACTTAAGCATATAATAGGAATCTCGTAATGAGAGATATTACGCTAGAACCTCGAGTACACCTTCATTTTGGCGTTCCAAGTTATGCCAAAATTCTCATAAAATCACGTGACTCGTGTGAGCAAGTTATATACTTCACAATTTTTATAATAGATATTAACAATCGTAGCTACAGAAACCGAGATGAACGAAATATCGAATTTTGTGACTTATGACCTTGAATTTGTTTCCATTTGTTTCCACATGTTGAGTTACGAGCTTATTTCTCATTTTGAGGTTGATCGTATTTTTTACCTCGCTTTAAACACATTTACGCGTTTACCCATGAAGTGGGTGACTAGCCAGTGCAAAAAACCAGTGGTACCTTATTCTTATTGGGTGCCACGGGATGGCTTGTGCATACTACTCTCACGCCCGACGATTCGATCTCGTAATAGCCTGTGAATGTCCCACTGCTGGGCTAAAGGCCTCCTCTCCCTTTTTTAGGAGAGGGTTTAGAGCTTATTCCACCACACTACTCCAATGCGGGTTTGTGGAATACACATGTGACAAAATTTCAGTGAAATTAGACACATGCAGGTTTCCTCACGATGTTTTCCTTCACCGTAAAGCACAAGATGAATTATAATCACAAATTAAGCACATGAAAATTCAGTGGTGCTTACCCGGGTTTGAACCCACGATCATCGGTTAAGATTCACGCGGTCTTACCACAGGCCATCTCGGCTCCATCACTGGGCCATCTCGGCTCCATGAGCGTATTGTAATCGATATAAATTAAATTGAAAATATTACGTTAGCCCCTAAAATACGAATGTAAATAAACACAATTTTATATACATATAAGATTATAAATCTTGTATATAAAAGTATATAATAAGAAATTATAAGAATCATAAAAACGTACCTTAAAATGCACTTTGCTTATAATACCAAATTTAAAAATGCTTCACTATAAAAAAATTGTTTTGGAATTAAAAAAAAACCTAATTATTAATGACATTTTGATTTAGTCGTTTAATAACACTACCCTACATGTAGAACTAGTAATATTATGTTATTTTTCAATCTACTAAGCGAATTCATATTGGCCGGTTTTAATTAATTTCGAGAAATAATATAAAAAAAGTATTCTGTTTTTTTAAAGACGTAATCATTTTCGTGCCAATTATTATTTATTTTTTTAAGGTGACTTTGAATGCAAAGAATGTTATCAATTCAGCTTTTTGTTGTCGATAGTTAAACGACTTTGATCATGTTTTTTTTAAATAGCTACAATAAATTACGTCACGATTACTATTTAAAATTTTTTAAAAGGCCTACCCGTGGAGTAAAAGCATTAAAAACGGCCTATTCATAGCACAAGGCCTGCATCTATAACTAAATTTAAAAACATTATGTGTTAATAATTTACTCTTACAAAAAATGTTGCTGGATAATATATAAATATATAGGAATTTTTCTTCGTTCGCATGTATAATAAAAAAATATTATAGGTCGACGCTCACGCTAGGTTTATATAATGTACTTAATATATGTTACATATTTATTTTTTGTATTTTACTTTATTTAAAAACTAAAACATAAAAATGTAGAGATTTTTTTTTTCAATTGTTAATTCATTGGGCATTTTAATTTTTTCCTTTTCCTCTTATTTTGTATTAAAAAAATCTGGTGACGTTATTCTTTCTAGAACGAACATGGCTAGTGCTATCTCATTCTTTACATTGTATTACGTGTTTCGTTAATAATATTATTTCGAAACCTTAGTGCAGATAATAATGAGCATTATCAAACTTTACACAGGTCAAGTCAAGATTACATATTAAATAATTTATACAAATCTTAACTAGAAATATTTAAAAAAAACGTTTTTTTAGTAGTTTTTATATTTGAATAATCGCCTCGTTCGGTTATTGATTAGCTTATTACGCTGTATATAGCTCAGCAATATTATGGTCTATAAACAGTTCTTGAATAATTTATATTTATTTATAAAACAACACTCCGCTTAACTACCCATATCTATTTACATTTTACTACCAAATTTCCGATAACTTCGTCGACATTCAAGACGCCATTTCAGGAGTCTATAATATCATAGATTATTCAAGATCTCAACCTCGCAGATATGTCCGAGAATCTTCAACAGAGAAGCCTTTTAGTGGCCTGATCCGGGGTTTGGACCATCAGTAGACTAACACTACTAGTACTAGTAGACAGTACTAGTACTAGTAGACAGTATTAGTACTAACACATATGACGATAAAACATGTAAACTGAATAAATATTATAACATAATATACGTATATAGATTATGACGCACACCACAATAAAGAAAAAAAACTACAACATAACAAAATTTGACGAGGTGGTCTTTTATATTCTAATAGAAATTAGTTACTGTCTTATTCGGTTACATTTATCTCTTTCTGGCATCACTGATTTCATATTAGAAAGAAGAAGACATTGCTTATGATTATACACCACAATATATCTTTCTCATTTGCACCATGCAAGCAACTATCTTGAATATTTACGGATTAAAGATCCATTCATAAATCCATATCACAACCATATCAATAGACAATCACTTTGTTTTATCCAATTCCGTTTACTCGTACAGGCTACTCGAAAACAGGCGTTTCTTTCTAAATAGCAAGGTATTTTCGTAAATTTTTACACTATATATTACTTTATTATATATTATTTACAAAGTTATATATTTTTTAAATATTTTCATTAATAAATATACAAGTAGAAATTAAAAATAGTTGTACAAATCGTGACCACGTGTATTGGTAGCAAATGCTAGCAGCGTTTCCACTTTGAATTACAATTCTGATCGTTTACGCAAAGACAAATTAATTGATAATTTTAATTGTTATGCTGGGTCAAACGAAGCCATTTCATGTTATATAGACTTAATTAAGCACTTCCTAAACAAGCCTTATAGGTAAACTCGCTAAACGTTAATGCTCCTTTTTTTAATTGCTGAATATACCCTTAAAACGATTTCTAATATTTATTCTAATAATCTGTTAAAAAGGTTTTTGAATATAATCAATAATTATATTTATTTATTTATATTTAATTTAATATTAATGCACAATATTCTATTATTTTCGAATATTTATTACTGTATAATATTAATTTCAAAATATATTTCATTTATGTACTAACTTATCCTGTATAAGGGTATATATAACATTTATATTGAAGAACAAACATGTAACTCATTATTAATAATAAGAAAAGTTTAGGTATAAAATTGGGCTTGTATTTAAGCAGATTAAGTATTTAAAATTCTATTTGATTCGCTCGTTTGTTCAACGTAACTATTTACTATGCCTGATATTTTGCTCTATTGCAACATTATAGAACAATAATTTATATTAATAATAATTAAGCATAAGTTCTAAATTTAAAATTAAAAAAAAACTTACTCGAAATTATTAATATCCAATTTATTTTCACCATTCATTGTATACATAACACACGACACACGAGTTTTTTTTTTAAGTCAATAATATCTGTAAATAAATACGGTTCTCCTGGACGCTGTCCGAAGCACTAATGGGGCTAAGTGTAGAGATAAGAGTAATACATATGTACATACACTTATATATATGTATATACGTAACTAGAATAGGGGCATAAGATTATACCTAACAGTGTGCTAATAAAATACAATTATAATTAATTCGTTGGACCCTTAAATATATAATTAATGTAATGATATTTTTTTTGAAATAATTGAGATTTTCTTTATGTGAAATATTAAATATAAAATATCGTTAGGCGTAGCGTAACCTGAGTAACTATGTAAATATATAATAAATAGAAAATATAATGTCACAGTGGATGACTTGATAGAAATTTAACGCGGCCAATTTTCTTTTTTGGCTGATCTATGCCATAGATTGATGAGGGGATGATTGTTACTTAGGATCTACCGAATTATTTTTTGGTTTTTAGTCTATTACCTACATAATTATTATCTTTATTTTCAATAAAACCTTTAATTTATTTATTTTGATGTCCATTAACTATATCGAAACAAATATCAAATTAGAAATTTTGAAACAAATATGAAATCTGGTACTTTGTGCCGACGGCCATCTTAGATTTGAAATTTGTCATGGCGTACAGTATTTTACTAGTCAAGCCCTTTCATTTGATACCCATGTTGAAGGGGTTGTAAAAATATATGTACTTAATCCGCCATTTTGTTGGCGGCCATATTGGATTTGCACTTTTTTCATAGCGCACTACTATTCTACTAGTCAAGTCCTTTCATTTGATATCCATATTGAGGGGACTGTGAAAAAATATGTCATTTTATTGGCGGCCATATTGGATTTTCATTTTTTTTTTCATATTGAATTCTATTCTACTAGTTGAGACCTTTCATGTGATACCATGATATACGAACTATTATTAAGTACCTATTAAAACAGTCATGGAAGAGCCCTATGTTCATAGCTAGTTTCTACCAGCAAGCCAAATTTTTGGAAGATTAGAATAACAACATACAGCTTAAGAACTTGCGCAGGCTATAATATAATTCGTACATGAAAATTAGCCAAGTCAGACCTTAGGCTTTAATATATTATCCTAAGTTATAAGAAGAAATGATATTTTAAGTTGTTATAAAATATTTTATGTTGTTATAAATAAATTCCAGGACTGACCATTGAACTTGGCACCCATTTAGATCTCACTTCTTTTGTCGTTGAAGTCAACACCCAAGGCACATATCATAATACTGAACTTGGCTCTCATTTAAATTTATGTTTTTGATGGGATATTCTAGTAATTTTTTATAGTTTTATTATAACTAATTGATTCTATTAGGAACACTTACTTATAGTGCCTGTAATAGGATATTAACCGGGATTTAGTATTAATTTTTATTTCAATATTTAGCGCACATCAAACATCAATAGTGTAAGATCATTACTTATAAATAATTATTAATAACGTAATAAATACGAAAGTGGACTATACTCTTAGTTATAAGTAGTCATAAGTACTAAAACTGATCTGTTTGGATTAAAAAAAAATAAGGGTGGTATCCATTCGTTATATATTCACGTGAAGACCTTAAACTCCACATAACGACTGGCTGTCATCAATTTTAATTGCTGATTCTTACATTACACGCACTATAATAATATTGTTCCAAATAGAATCAATTTATTGAAAAATTATAATAAAATGATAAAAAATTACTAGTTTCTGATTTATTCCTTTGTATTCACCCAACTACCTATCTGGATACCAAATTTGAACTTTCTAGGTCATCTGGGAAATGACGATTTTTGGACGTTCATATCTGAATAACCGTTTGAGGTGTGTTTATGAAATTTAGAGCACATATGTCTCGCAGATCTCAATATATGAGTAAAATTTGACATATTTATGTGAAATAGTTTTTGAGTTATGAGGGGGTCAAAAGTGGCTCCAGTTCTGTTAGCTTGAACTTGGCTTGAGACGCTACCGCGTATCTAGACTCTTGTCTACTTACTAGAAATTCCGCTGACAAACTTGTATTGAAGCTAATTAAAGAAAAACATTGCCAAAACTCCGCTAAAAAGACAGGACATATAATACTCTTATGGACCCGTCCCCGAATTCCTCAACCCTCAAGATCTACAGACGTACAAGCCACTAAACCAACGGCGCCGTTGTTATTGCTGCCAGAAAAGGAGTGTTATGTTTTTATTGTTCATGTATGTATGTGTGTTTCTTTATACCACAATAACTTTTATGTGTCCGAACAGATTTAATATATAGTATAAACAAAAAAAAAAAATGAATTTTATTACATTTATTGGAAAAATATAAGAACTTTAACACTTTTATTAAAATCTGGTTTATAAATTATTATTACAAAAATTATATCAGTGATACGCCTGACCGTATTTCGCGCTGCCTCCCGCCAAAAGCTTTTTCTTGTTTTTTAAACCAATCTGTCAGCTTGACGTATGACGTTCGGAAAGATTGACTTATTCTGCTTATAATAGTATATATTTTACTATTTAGTAACTTTTTTGACAGAATCGTGTTTTTAATAATTAAGCGATTATTTTTATAATTACAAGCTGTTATCAATAAGAATAATATGGAATGGTTCGTGGAACGTGACTGTACACGTGATGTGATATCGTTCAATGGCATATTTTGATTTATTTGATATGAACATTAATAATTTTTATATTGTTCCTGGCGTCATCTGCAATCGTCGGGCAGTTCACGAGACCACGACGTAGCATGTAGCTTGCTACATTTGTATAAATATCAGAAATGTTTATGAGTTTAATTAAAAGCAAAATATTCTATCAATACTACTATCAGTTCTAACTTCGTACGGATAGAATAATAATTCTAAATAGGATTTGCGTTAAATCCTTAGTGAGCGAAAGAAGTGACCATGCTAAATTTCAAGTCAAATAGTTTCGGTGATCACGTGATGAATCAGTCAGGCACATTTTTATTTGCAGAAATGTTATTACGTTCAAAAATGTTCGATTCAATTTTTTTTTTATCAAGGAATCTTGGGAATTTGACAAGGCTTTTAACCGTGTTATACGACCACACCCCCTTGGGTCGTATTATAAAGTTAAACAGGGCTTTGTGTAAGCCCATCTTGATAAGTACTTCATCTTTTACTGGTGATAGAGCTTTGTGCAAGCCCGTCTGGGTAGGTACCATCCACTCATCAGATATTCTACCGCAAACAGCAGTACTTGTTATTGTTGTGTTCCGGTTTGAAGGGTGAGTGAGCCAGTGTAATTACAGGCACAAGGGACATAATATCTTAGTTCCCAAGGTTGGTAGCGCATTGGCGATATAAGCGATGGTTGACATTTCTTACAATGCCAATGTCTATGGTCGTTGGTGACCATTTACCATCAGGTGGCCCATATGCACCAACATATACTATATAAAAAAAGTACCAATCCATCGCTAGACAGAACTTCTATGTATTGTTCTGTTGCACAAGACATATCATTGTTCTCAAGGTTGCTGGCGTAATGACAATGTAAAGTTTGGTAATATTTCGTACAGGATCTATGACTATGGGAACCGGTGAATACTTAATACAGAGATTGTTTTTCAAATCGGACTGGTAGATCTTGAAAATAGCATCTAAAAACTTTTTAGCTTTATCGATCAATAGCGACTAATATTAATCATACGTGATACTATAAAGGGATACACACACGCCCATAAATAACACCCATACGGTCAAAGCGTGAACAGCAGTCATTATTGTGTTATTATATTTTTTAAAAAGAAAGCAATCAGACATTTATTACGAAAATTAAAGTTAACATTATAAGGTTACAAAAACACGTGATCGCTGTTCATTTATTTACAGTTCCTTGGGAAACTCAGAAACCCTTATTTAATATATGTAGGTGGTAGGGCTTTTGTAAGTTCGTCAGGATAGATACCACCCACTCATTAGATATTTTATCACTAAACAAGAATACTTAGTATTTGTGTTCCGGTTTGAAGGGTGAGTAAGCCAGTATAAATACAGAAACAAGAGACTTAACATCCTATTTGACAAGATTGATGTCGGATTGGCGATGTAAGTAATGGTATATAATGTAATATATATGGGAGTATTTCTTTCATCGCTAATATCTATAGTCTATGGTGATCACTTACCATCAGATAAGTGATTTGCATGTGGATATGCAAATTGCCCGCCTGTGTAATAAAAAAAAAACTAAAATTGTAAGCTAACTGCCCATCCCGACTTCATACTATTAAAATTTATACAAAGTTACTCATACCGTTTCCTTCCTTTTAAAAGTTGAAATTTCGAAAAATCTTATCTTAGCTGGCGTTTTTGGAATAAAATAAACCTACGTTCCAAATCACAGCTTTCTAGACACACAATCAGTAGTTTTCGCAGTGCGTTAATTGTCAGTCGGGCCAACGATTTTATAAGTGTAGACGACTCGATCCTTTTTTAACATAAATGGAACCGGTTTATTTGGTATAACCCAAATAAACCAGTACCCATTAAAATTACTGCAATAGCCGACGTCAGCACGGATCGGGAAGGCTGCCCCGCTCGTGGCTCAGCGGAGCTCTCAGGGGGCGATAGTGATATCGCCCAACCCACACACTCCTCGCACGATTCTGGCTGCCGTCCTCCTCAGAGCCGTCTAAATTGGAGACGCGAGGCGCATTCACGCGTCTGCGGCCCAAAACTAACGCCCTATCTTATAATCTCATATGAATCGACTTTGCGTTAGCACTAGTAGTTCTAATAACAAAGTTATCTTGCCTTTAGCTGCAATCGTCGAGCAGTTCACGAGACGACGACTTAGCATGACCTTTATACATAGTCAATCAGAAAATGTTATAATTTATGTTAATGGAAATTGTATTTGTCTAACTCTTCATATTCCGTATAGGTGTGGCATGTAACACCAAAGAGTTCATATAAAAAAAAAACACAGGAGCAATTTTTCACCACCGCGACTTGTGGTGTGGCGTATCTTGTGTGTAGTTAGGCTAACTAACACTTTAAATGAAAACACAACAATACTAAATATTGCTGTTTCGAAATATATGCTGCTCATCAGATATTTTATATGTATAAAATACCTGATGAGCAGGTACGTAGACGAGCTTGAACAAAGTCCTTCCAAATAATATTATTCATACAAATTTAATGTTAATATTGTAAGGAACCAATTAACATATATCTTATACACTTGATCGTTGCCATTTAAACTCAAGTCACGTTCGTATTACGCGCTAGATAACAGAAAATGGGAACGACATTTGTGATAATACAAAAACAACAATATTGACTAATTTTAACTCGATATTTTATAATTTTTAATTTATGCGTGAAAACATATATAACATCAAATCAAATTAAAATACTTTATACAAAAAAGCAGCAGAAGCATTACACTTACTTATTGATAGTCAAATTTGAAACTTTCACCGTTTCTGAAAAGAAACACCCAGAGAAGAAGAACCGGCGAAAGAAAGTCAACGGGATTTCTTTATCAAGTCTTGTTTAACTTTTTTAATCTATCTAATGCTATTGAGCTTGAATAACCTAACATCACCTTTTTACCCTTTTAAATATGTTTGAGGATAGGCTGCTACATTTGGGCCAGATGATCGGAATTGAGATTCATTGGGGAAATGCTGCATTCTAGCTCCCAAGCCACGTGGTTATTGTACAAAAAGTATTTTTAATTTTTCTCATATGTATAGCTTTCTTCTCATATAGCTTTAATGTAATTTTTTTTAATGTAAATAAATAAATAATATTTTTCTAATATATAATGCAATTTTAAGAAGACAGATGGAATAGTAATGCCTGCCTATCCGGACTTCGTATGAATGAAATTTTATCCCGTGTTAATAGACCGCTCAACCTTGAGAACTAATACTTTATGACCCTTGTGCCTGTAGTTACACTGGCTCACTCACCCTTCACAGTACCTACATATATAATAATAATAATATAATAATAATATCCTGGGACATTTTTCACACACGGCCATCTGATCCCAAATTAAGCTTGTACAAAGCTTGTGCTATGGAAACCAGACAACTGATATACTACATATACTAATTTTCTTTTTGTAAATACATACTTATATAAATAATTACACCCAGACTCAGGACAAACAGACATGTTCATGCACACAAATGTCTGTCCTGGGTGGGAATCGAACCCACAACCTTCAATGTACTCTTACAAACCCCTACCACCAATGGAATATATTGATAAGGATTGATAACTTGTGACGATGAAATTAAACTAAAGTCGTAGTTATTAAGCCGTATGCAGTTGTAAGAACACGTGAATATTAACGGACGGCTCGGTGGTGAAAGGCAACTTCGTGAGGAAACCTGCATGTGTTCGGTGAAAATCTGCCACATATACATTCATCAACGCGCATTCGAGCTGTTTAAGGAACAGCCTCAACACTTTATTTGTGGTGCTTTCCCGGACTCGTACTGACAATCTTCGCTCAAGATTCTAACTAATCAGTTATGTCGGCTTTAATTAAATTATCTTTATATAAATACTGGTACTACATTTGATTGCCTCGTTAATCAAGTGATAATATAAGATCACTGATCCCGACGCCCTGGGTTAATACCCCAGGTCGGGCCAACAAAAAGTAATTGGGTTTTAGTGTCGAAAAATTCTCCGTAGCAGCCCGGAGTGTGAAATTTGGAAATGAACATTTCCATGCCTCGGATATCACGTTGAAACCGTCGTCGCACGTTAAATTGTCATCCCAGCGAATCATGGAAATAAGAGAATAAAGAGTGCATATGGGTTTGCACACACACTTGTGCACTATAATATTTCCTGCGCAGTAGGCTAGTCTCCCTTGTGATTGCCCACCGTGGCCAAAATCGGTCAGGAGATCGTCATCCTCATACAAACATTATCAATGTTATGTACCAACTATATAAGTTATAAAACACGTATACATTATTAATCATTGGAAAATATTCTGTATTAGTGTCAGTGATGTGTGCCCCTTATCAAAATTTGGCAATAATTATATTTAGGCGTTTGATAAGTATGTCTGTCAAGGGTATTGAAATATTACGTCGAGAACGAACTCACGTCTATCTATAATACATGTTTACCTATTACCTAAATACGTAATACATTGGCACAAGGGACATAGCATGACATGACAGTGGTTTTAGTGGGTAATAGTCCCACATAACCCAATTCCCCCTAAGGAAGCTGGGTGAAAAAAAAGGCACATAACATCTTGGTTCCCAACATTGGCGCATTGGCTATGTGAGAAGTGGATATTTCTTAAAGCCCCAATATCTATATCTAGTCTTAAGCAGTCTGCCTCTCTATCTTATAAGAAAAAATACTATCATACCTACCTTGATACCCAATGCACAGGGAATCAAGAATATACCTTTGCTGGGCAAAAGTTTGCCAGCAGCTCAATATTTTGCTTTTATTGTTATTCCTTTTAAGTCAATTATCTTATAGCTAATGATCTTGGTCATCATAGTTGACTTAATGGGGTAATACCCCATTTATTTCGGTTTCCTTGGGTTTCTATAATAATTAACCTAATTTAAAAACTAAAACGTCACCTCATCTTACAAAAATGTGCTTAAACTGTATCTGTCGATTAGTTAAATGTTGTGTCTTTTTCTTTCGAATGTCAAATCAATAATGACAGAAAGAGAGGGCTATACATTTAAATGTAAGGAAAAAAATCAAAGGCTCTAAAGTAATAATGTACTTCATGTTTCAAATACTTAGTATGCTATGATAATAATTGTAGTAAGTACGTAAGTATTGTGTGACCGTATTGAATTTTAGTTTAAAAAAAACGAACAACAATGGTATGTCAATTAAATTATATATCTTTTTTTAATAAATCATCATATTAAAAATGTTGTCATGTTTACAACATAAAACATTGATACTTATATTTTTTTAAAGTTATAGGCTGCTACTGCCAATAGACATTGGCTATGTAAGAAATATTAACCAATCCTTGCATCCCCAATTCGCCACCAACCTTGGGAACGAAGATATGTCCCTTGTGCTTGTTACAAGTTACACAGCCTCACTCATCCTTCAAGCCGGAACACAAAATTATTAAGTATTGCTGTTTGGTGGTAGAATATATGAGTGGTGCTGGTACCACCTACCCAGAATGGCTTACTCAAAGCGTTTCCATCAAGTGTTTATATTCAGTTACAATAATAAGCATGTATTGCGTTCCAAAACTAGCACGCTATTATGCTACTACATAGCATAAGCAACTTTACTATTCATTAATAATAAAAAAAATAAGAATCTGTTTTTAAATTTTATTTGAAATTCCTTTTAGCATACAATGGTAACTATACTAATCTTTGGCGTTAAAATTAATTTATAAATTACAATACTGCTACAATAAATAGTTGATTAAAGATAAATATAAAACTAAATAAAATACTTTGTTGTAAATTCGGTAACTCAAATGGCTTATGATTATATAATGGGTAGTTTTTATATACTTAAAGTTAACTATATAATTTTTAAAAATCGAACATTTGAATTCAAATTTGAAAAACGAATGATTTGATTTCCAATGTCAGAATACATTAACAATCATAGCAGAAATATGTTTGTGAAGTCAGCCAAGAGTTGGACAAATGTTTGTATAGCCGATACCAATGGCAACATTCTACAGTGATCATTATGAATTAGTGAAAAAAATTACAATGTTGGCGAAATTGTTATAGAAACTTTGGAAGAGTGATAAATAAATATATATTAATCAAGAACGGCCTATAGTGTATAATATAGCAGATCTATTAGCAAATCGCATGGAGTATGAAGATCTCAGGTTTGTTTATCTTTTTCTTATTATTGGATCGTATTCTATTTATCTATACTAATATTATAAAGGGATAAGGTTTGTGAGTTTCTGAGGTTGTATGGGGTAATCTCTGGATCTACTGAACCGATTTAGAAAATTCTTTTACCAATAGAAAGCTGCATCATTTGTGAGTGTCATAAGCTATATATTAACCCGAAAAATTAAAATACTTTTTTCGTGGTAGTCGGATGTCGTGGCTTTTGGCAATTTTGGCAATAAGTAAATAAATTAAACAGTACAGTACTAACCGAACCACAATCATAGTTTCATTACAAGTAAAAATGTTTGCCCAACGAAGTGGACACGGTTCAGCTAGTATTATATAATCGGCGTATTTATAATGAACGTGTACGATGAAACGACTTGTATTCAAATGTTAATGATTATTTTTATATTTTGGCGGGCGATTTATATTTTGCAAGGTGGTAAATTTGCGAAAAACATAACAGCGGACATTTGTAATTATCTAAGAAGGTGTTTCAATACTTCTAATAGACTATCATCTCATCTTACGTGATACATTTGTTGAGTTAGATGAAATGTCACTGACCAAGCCATTGATGATGTTCATCTTAAATTAGTATACAATTCGCGCGGTGTATATAACATTCTCGAGTAAAAAACATTAACAAATAAGGCGAATTTCAAGCAATAATTATCCAACTCTTGACCTATGTATGTAAGGTACTCTAGAGGTATGTAAGGATATATGTATATATGTATGTATGATAAACTGAAGGAATAATATCGCGTGATTGACTTTTAAAAATTTCGCCTTGTCTTTTAACTCATTACAAATTAATACAATCATAAATATCTTAAATAATACATTAAGAAATCACGACTGAAAATCCCAAATAACAAACGCGGCCGGACCGTACGTGTCTCAGTTCCATGGTATCCCATTTTAATCGCGAGTATACATGCTTTTACAAATTTCTTACGAGTATAGCCTAATATATTCTTTGTCCCAGTGAATTAGCAGTGATTTTGATCCAATCAACGTAAGACGCTACTCTTGTGTAAACACCAGGCCGTGCTCGCCTCGCACAACCGGACCCCCATGACACGACGCCATGTAACTGCCAACGATTGCTGTAACATGCTAGGGGACCCCCTGAGTCGCCCTTGCACGCATCGACACCACCGGATAGGATACCTGAAAATTAAATGATAGAATCACTATAGACAGTAAATATTTCCTTTTTGTATTAAAATTAATAATTATGATGAAGATCTAAAATTCCTAATCAGGTGGTTGGATGGATGGTCCTAAACTGGCTATGCTCCTCTATTTTATTTTCATTCTGTATGGATTGAACAGTGAGCCTTATGAGTTTGAAATGAAAACAGCGCCATCTTGTGATAATAATTGGAATGCCATAGAAATAGCAGTTAATGACAACGTTATCGAATAAGTAAAAAACTCGCACCAGGCACTAGGAAGAATGAAACCTCATTCAAGAAGATTATTTTTACGAGTGCTAAATGTTTATATATTGAAAATGTATATAATAAGATATCACACTTCCTTTGCTTCCTTAGCTCGTGGTCTCTTATTTACGCCATCAGCCACATTACAACGTCACTTAATACGCCGCGTCCAATGCCTAATATAGAAATTTACTATAGTTGTGTTGTGTCTCGTTAAAACGCTGATTTCGGTATATTAACGTCGTATGCGGCGTTCAAACGCTTCGGGTACCTAATTATTTAGGACCAGCAGCAGTAAGCGTCGTATCTAGCATCGTTACAAAGTGTCACAAAACCACGCGACTGTTTATGGACTATCGACGACTCGATCACGACAACAGATCGTATTGGCTGCTGACGCTGCCTGGCGTTGAAAAGTCTATCGGAAGTTTACGCTGAAGACGTACGTACATATAGCATTTAATAGGAAACCTATTAAATATATTCATATCAGTATGATTTAATGAATACATATAATATATATTTATTCTAAATATGTTATAAACTCATTTTATACCCACCAGCACATAACATAGAGTCTAATATCGTTTGCTGACATCCACCTAATACTTTTTCCTTCCTGCAAGTCGTTTGATCAAGCACAGGCACGGCTGCTGCTCTTAAAACTGGTGCAAAATTTTCTGTTGCTTCTATAAATAAAATAATTCTTGATTAAAGTTAACAAAATCATTTTTTTTTCTAAAATGAACCGCTAAATACAACAATAGTATAGTGGTAGGATTAAGTGCAAGTACGTCTGGTTAGACCCAATCATCACATATTCTACCGACAAACGGCAATATTTAGTATTGTTATATTATATGAGTAAGCTAGTGTAACTACAGGCACAAAGGACATAACATCTTAGTTTCAAAGGTTGGCTCACTAACGTTGTACTGGATAATTAATATTTCTTACAATGCCAATAACTATGAGGGACAGCTTACCATCAGGTGGTTTGCCAGTCTGACTACCTATTCTGAATTTAAAAACAGCACAGCATCTTTCTTAGATAAATTGTATAGTGGAGTTTGATGACAACTTACTGCCCCATATCCCACCTGCTACCACCATTTGTTTTCCATAAATATTATGAATTTATTTTTCGCATTCTTCTAAAATTTGTAAATTAGTTGAGTAAAAACGTAAAGAAAAAAAATCGGTACCTGCCTGATATCCCCAGCCGCTGACAGCACACCATCTTCCGGTCGTGTCGTCTTTGTCGGGCAAGCAGATCGGTCTGACGTGACTGTTGAACTGGACGCCGGAACGTGACACAAGGATGACTGCTATGTCGTTACTGTGTGGACCATCTGAATAAATAATGTATGATAGACTATATTTTTTGTATACAAAATCTGTAATGTTAGGTGTTATTTTGTATATATTCTTCTATTTAGCTATCCCGTTCGTATGAGCGGGTATTAGGAACTTGTTTCTAGAATGTGAATAAAATTACAACTAACGAATTCGATGCAACTCCTGCTTAATTTCGACACGTTTTTCAATCAATCTCAAGGGAGACTAACCAACTGCGCAGAATATATTATAGTGCACAAAGACAGGAGCACTCTCTATTCCCTTACTCTCAAATCTAATGAGACAGCAAAACGATACGACTGGAGTTCATGCGCAGGACCAACAGCTTTGCGAGCTTTCCGAGGCACGGGTCTGCAGACACATCCAACTTCTGAACTCCGGACTGCTACTAAGAATTTTTGGACAGAAAATCCAACAACTTTATCGACCTGACCTGAGGCTTGAACCCAGGACCTCGGTTAGCTAATCTCTCTTGAGAATGGCCGCCATGGCCGAATCCATCAAGAAGACATCATAACGCTATGGTCTCTTTGGGGGTATAATTTTCTGATTTGTTTAAGAACACTTAATTCACTAAGCCTCAACATATTTATTTTTTATATAAATCTCGCACAAATCATCGAACTTACTCTTCCTGAATTCAGGATGCAGAACCACTTTCTCAGCCAGGAACCGATTCTCGTGTTTATCCTGCATTTTCAAACGATGCTCTCCCACCAGTAATCTGATGTGGTCCAACTGGAGTGGTTGCTGAAATAAGAAGTCACAAAATCAAGACAAAATTGTACAAGGAGTTTATTTGTTTTTAATTTATTTATTAGGACATAAAAAGTTAATATTTACAAATGTTATTGTTAAAAATTACATTATATACACTTCGTATGTTACGTGTATATGTGTGAGATAAGTTTTTAGTGGGGTGTATTTTTTACGTGATTGGGGTTTGTGAGTAAGTGTATGTGTGGAAATGCGAGTGATATGTGTGCTTGTTCTATACATATGTCGGAGGAAGCTATGAGCTGGTTGATTGATGTTTGACGCACAATAGTATTTGTCTACCTTTTATTAATAATATTATTCTTACTTTTAGAATTCTTGATTTGTTATATTTTTCTCGAACTTAAAAACCAATAAGGTTTTTATCTATAAAAAAGGTATAAATATTGTAATTCACATAACAACCAATCAGAGCGGAACACGTGCCTCGAGCGGGGTCGAGGTGCCATCTTTACTTAAGGGAGGAAGACAGTTTTTGAGACATATTTGAAAGAAAGGAAACTGATCGAGTTGAATCTTTTAAGTGTTCTCGTTGATTAAAGTCGGATCGCTGACTTGAACCCGATGCTCGGTGTTGTTACTCGATAAAGCTGGTAATTTCATTTCATTTCCATTTATTTGCTTTAAACATAATATACATGTTTAGTCACTATCTTATTACGACATGCAAATATTTTAACCTTAATTATATATTAAAATTATTTTAGCTTAATTACAAGAAATTTCATTACATAATAAATAAATATCAAATATTTATAGCAGGAATTATTTTACCGCGTAAAAACATTTATCAACCAACCAGTCATGTAATTTTTTCTTAAATCTTAAATAAGGCAGATCCTTAATGTCAGAAGGCAACTTATTATAAATTTTCACTACCTTTTAATTAATTTATTTATTTTAATAAATGAAAGTACTATGGAAGTTGTTTGTGCTCGCTACATAATATTACACTAATGATTAAGCCCGTAACTACTAATGGCGATATCAACAAGAATGTTTCTCCGACACATATATTTATCTACTGGCATATCGGAAGGTACCAAATATCGTCAACTGGCTAATAATACACTCAAGGCTATATCTTCACGCGGTTTACTAAAGCATAGATCAAACTATGAAGCCTGTATCTGTGTTTTTTGCATTCTCTTGAAGTAAGCGGGTAGATATTTAGATTTATATCATTAATCCGATTCTATCATGAATCGTTAATCCGATTCTTTGAGCGAAAAATGAAGCAGTTCTTTTCACTACGTTTCGTTGACTTTCTTTTATGACAATCAAAATGATAAAAATATGATTTATGACAATCAATAAATAAGTGTAACGCTTCTATATGGAATAAAGATTTATGACTTTGATTAGCGGAGACAATAGTACAAGATTTGTTGGGTAGAACACTTTTTTAAATCAATCATAAATTAAAAGTAAACGAGTACTAACTTTATCAAAACAATGTGCAGCGGATAACACAAGTCGCTCTGCAATGACTGCCCCTCCACAGTGATGTTCAAATGTTAGTTTATCAGCATCCAGCATTTGGATTTCCACCTGAAAGAAGCAAACAAAATATTCTCATTAATAGTGTAGTCCTGGAAAACTTCAAAGACGAGCCAAGACTAACTGAAAGAAGAGCCGAGAAGGTCCAGTGGCTAGAAGATTTTCAGTTCAAACCCAGTTAAGTACCACTGATTTGTTATGTGCTTAATTTTAGGATGTGAAGGAAAACATTGTGAGAAGAACTGCATGTGTAGGATAAAATACAGCCACATGCGTCACCCAACCCACAGCAACGTGGTTGCATAAACTCCAGACCTTCTACTCAATAGATGATGAAGCCCAGCAGTGGGATACGTACGGCCCTTGTTGCCTTTCCCTGAACCACTATTTAGGTCACCAGCTCTTGGGATTAACCCAAAAAAAAATAAAAACAATCGTCTAATACAATTCAACCTCGATATAAAAATGATCCTAAATTTTTAAACTATTATACAACGATGTGTGTCAAATTGTATCGAGGCTAGCAATTGTATGCAAAGTGTGGTCTCGAACAAAGCATCTTTGTCAGCTCAAGACTTGTAAAGCGCAGGATTCAATTAGGGGTTCCGTAGAATAAAGAGTAATTAAAAAACACAACAATGTCTGCTTAAAGCAATGTCTAATATTCCTTTTTTTATAGAAATGATAGGTAGGACGAGCATATGGGCCACGTGATGGTAAGTGGTCACCAAAACCCATATACATTGGCATTGTAAGAAATGTTAACCATCGCTTACATCGTTATTGTGCCACCAATCTTGGGAACTAAGATGTTATCTCCCTTCTGCCTGAAATTACACTGGCTCACTCACCCTTCAAACCAGAATACAACAATACTAAGTACTGCTTTGCTTTGCGGTAGAATATCTGATGAGTGGGTGGTACCTACCCAGATGAGCTTGCACAAAGCTCTACCATTAATAAATTATACTATTACCCCTTCAAATAAGGATGGGATATGAGGATTGAGGAATAGCTCAAGACTCAGGATCGGCGACTTTTATATTGCAGCCCGTTAATCATTGAGCTATAAATAAGATTGTATTTACAAAATCAATGTATTCGGGACTGTTTAAATTTGTAGTGACTATATATGCATGGTAATTTTATCTTCTTTTACCTTTTACTGAATGTAACGTTTGTGTTGGCAGCATATGTACATGACGTAGACTGAAAAGCAGCCTAGCTGAGATCGTAGACCTTTTCACCAAATTATCAAATATCATATTTTTAACTCTTTCTTATGGTTTTGTACCTTAATTTTGTCTTTGTTTCTTTTTGGTGAATAAAGTTATTTATTATTATTATTATATTTGTTGGTTTATGATTTCATCTATGTGTGTACATTAAATATTATATATTATATGTATTTTAAATTACTATGTCTAACTTTTCATTTAAATGAATTTTAGTCTTCCTTCTCACATATTACAAAAAATATTCGGGACGCAGCACTACGTGTCTTCTGACTTACGAGAGTGTGAACTACCAACTCTTAAACTGAGCTGGAACTGAGAAAGATACTTAAAGAAAACCTGCTCCACCATATATAATCTTTAATACCATAATATAGAGATAAATATTAAATTAGCGTTTTAACCAAGCTAACACCAAATAGCTATAAAGCAAAGTGCTTAAATTGCTGGACTGGCTTACACTTTGACCAATACATAGATTGTGACAAGAAAAAAGTAGAGGTTTTTTTTAATATGATTAATTCATTTATTAAAACTAGCTAGTAATTCTAGTAACAAAATTGTCTCAATCGAATCGAAACGTAATCCTCGCAGGTTTTCCGTTTGCCTATTTTTTATTTCATATAACCACTAAGGCAGAAAAGTTAACAATTGTGCTTAGTTTTGACATGACTCTGTTACAGTATTATATATAATGATGTTATTAAAAGGATATAGATTTGGTTACAAATAGATATGGAATAGACAAAGTTGGATGGGAATTAAATCGGGAAGTAATTGTAACTTTTATGTATAAGTATAATTTACCTCCTTAAATAGAGTTTACCCCTAATAGAAGTTATTAACTAAATATTTTATTACAAAAAAATATAAATTTACTAAAAAAATATATTATTTAATTAAAGTTCTTGCTTTCGGTTGTGAAGAGTTGTTTTCTTTTTTTTAACTGTATTGTAATAAGGTGTTCACAGTAATTTATTTTCAGCAAGTTTTGTTTGTTTTTAAACGATTTTGCATTACACTATACAAGTTAATTTTATTTTATATTATATGTTCTTTAATAATTACTTATGTAAAAATCTCTATCAAATCAAAATAAAAGAAAACTTTTTTTTGTTAAATATTTCATTCAAATAAGGAGAATTTGAGGATCTCCAATATGTTTGGCGACAATTTAAAAGTGAAAGTTCAACGAGCATTCGTTTCCGAACGTTGCATCATGGCGGGCTGTCAGAACGTTTTTTTGTTAATTTTCGCGGTTTTTTTAATGTGAAACATTTGCGCAATCGAAAATAAATCTGTTATCCGTAATTAAATGTCTCTGATATTATTCGTTTGCATAAAGGTAAATATACTTGTACTTGCGTGAAGTAAAAATTACAGAATAATTGACAAACAGTTGGCTGAGACTCCTTTACTCTTGAGTCAAAGGCCACCACGCTGTTTCAATGCGGTGTGGTAGATATACATTTGGCAGATTTTTATCTGACACTTGGCGAGATGGCCTAGTGGTTAGAACGCATGAATCTTAACCGATGATCGCGGGTTCAAACCCGGGCAAGCACCACTGAATTTTCATGTGTTTATAATTTAGAAACACAAGCACGAGATGAATTATAAATTCATGAGTGAATGAATTATAAATTCATCTCGTGCTTGTCGGTGAAGGAAAACATCGTGAGGAAACCTGCATGTGTCTAATTTCATTGAAATTCTGCCATATGTGTATTTTACCATTCCGCATTGGAGCAGCGTGGTAGAATAAGCTCCAAACCTTCTCCTCAAAAGGGAGAGGAGGCCATAGCCTAGCAGTGGGACATTAACAGGCTGTTACTGTATCTGACACATACAGATTTCTTTATTTTCAATAACCGTCGAGCACGAGATGAATTGACATGAACTAAGCTAATAAAAATTCAGTGGTGCTTGCCTGGGTTCGAACACGCGATCATCGAGTAAGATACTCATACTGAACTTACGATTCACACGAAGATGCAACTTAAACTTAACAGGAACAATCATTTATTACCTCTTAAAGTAACATGCTTTAAACTGCTTTTATTATTTATCTGCCTCAAGGGCCGTTGAAAAGAACTTGAAGCAATTAAAGGCATTCATTCATCCGTTCATTCATTCAGGTATTTGACAACAACGCTTTTTATTATCTTTATAATCTTTATTTATGCTTGAATTATTAATGTTTTTTTTTAACATTAGGCTTAAATAATTATATTAATTGGCAATGTTAAAAAGGTCTAATCATTCAATCATTCTCAAATCAAATCATTTAAAATCAAAGGTCAAATCATTATTTCTATTTATTATTTAGATTATCTCAGACATTTTACCAAACACTAGATGAAAGTTAAGCACATAAGCATAAGAAAACTCAGATGAAAACAATTTAAGTTACAGTCCCATCGCTTAGACAGGAAATCCTCTCCTTTTGAGGAGGTCTGGTTGGAGTTTATTCCACCACGCGGCGTCAATGACAACTGGCGTTAGAATTAGCTGCTCAAATGTGTTTGCCGAAATTTAACTAAACATAGCTTATAGCTCATTGTTTAATATGGTTTTCAATAGTCTAACTTAATGAACGTTTTGACAATATAAGATACAACTCTTTAAGCTACTAATTAGTTAATTTGAGTGTCACTCGCCTGCCATGGGAAGGCCCCATAGGGGGCCTCAGAACCTCCAACGATTTTCCCTCGTCGTAATGTAAAATCCACTGTCCTAGTACCGCACTTCACTTTTTCTCGGCCAGGTTTAATTGAATTCTGACTGAAATAGTTCGTTGAGAAACTGTTGAAGGCTTTCGAGGGACGAGTTCGGTTCTTATAATACTCCATATGGTTTACGTGACTCGTAAAAACGTTGGACGAACACACATTCAAAATGGTTAGCATTAAAATTGATTTAATCATTTTGATTTTTAATACACAGATTATAAAAAACAAAACACTCAATTCGAAAAAATAAAACGTTCGAATTAAATATATAAATCAAAACATATCGCTTAGTTTTTTATTTTATTCGTTATTTATTATGAGCGCATGAATATCGCGTGGATACCATACGATAGTTGATACCGAAATGCGCATCTGAGGTCGAAACGATTTGGTTTATTTCTCCGTTCACAATGCCATGTGTGCTACACATGAAATGTGGGTCACGGGTTCGATCCGAAGACGCATCTTTTGTTCAATAATTGTCACGGTTAATATTTGACACGGTGTAACGAGACACGCGTTTATATCAATTTCTTAATATATTTTAAAAACAATTGTGACATATTTTGATTATGGTAATATACACTTATATATTTATATTGATGATTGCCTCTTTTGTTAGTGCAGGAGTTCCCAACCAGAAGGGCACGCCGTTTTAGGGGGAAAGATGACGTAGATGGGTGTCAAGGGTGTCGGAATTCGTTTGCATATTTGAAAAATAGCTAAGAATCGATTAAATAATGTGCGTTTTGTAATAATGAAAAAATAATGGATAAAAATATATTTTACAATCGGGGCGGCTTAACGGAAGAAAGACTGGGAAACCCTGGTCTAGTATTTACTGTATAGCTTATAAGGCTGACAATCCCCAGGTTCTGAGTTCGATCTCTTCGATTCTGTCGAAAAAAATTCTGGGCTTTCTTATTGTTTACAATCCATGGTCATAAAAACACATAAAGCCGTCAGTCCTGCGCCTAAACTCTTTCCGAATTATGAGAGATATCGAAGTACTTGTGTTTGCGCACATTTTGCACTTGTGTGTGCTAGTCTCGTTTAAAATGTCCGCTGTGGTGGAAGCCGAGGACCGCCCGAAAGACCTTATTATGATATGTAAATATATTATAAGACTTGTTTGTTTCTCTATCTTTTTTTTGCTAACCATACTATTTTATTAAGATATGTGCTAAATTCGTTTTATATGTCACATCGACTTGGAATCCTACAAAGGTTTTTATATTGGGACTTTTTCTCTTTTAAATTATACCTCGTATATTCAAATACATTAAATTTATACCTAAAAAAAAATGTTGCACAAGTATAGATATCTGTGATATGTGTACTAATATTATAAATGCGATAGTAACTCTGTCTGTTTGCTACGCTTTCACGGCTAAACCACTAAACCGATTTTGATGAAATTTGTATGAACCCAGCTGGAACCTAAAGGAAGGACAAAGACAACTTATTTAATACTTAGCATATGCCATGAATAGTGTATCCAATACGTATATAAGATACCTACATAGTTATGTGTTTTATTATTTATATCATGGCGCTAGCACACACACATACGAAAACATTAAACTTTATTTACGGTTAGACATTTTTAGAATTATTATTTTATGATTTATTTTGTACTACGTAAAACAATGTAAATTAAATCGGATCGAAATTTAAATCAAATCTTTTTTTTTAAATTTATGACACCTTTTGGCAGATCAAAAAAGAATGAAATAAAATAAAACCGTCTATTCATAACAAATGTCGTGTGCGGTTATATGTTACAATGTCAGCACGTATTTCCATATTTATGTTCATACTCATTGATATAACTTAAAACTACGCCGTAGACTAAGACATGTTTATTGCTTCGTGTTAAGGGATAAACCTTTTTTGATTAAACTTTAAAAAAAATCACATTTAATATTTTTCTTAGTTTATTTTGTGTTGTCAAAATATACTTCATTTCGAAGAGAAATTTTGTATCGACATTTTACAAGATCTGATAATAATTATGTCCTCCATGAGATGGTCTAACAGCGCAGTAAATATTATAGTATATAATACAGAAACACTGGCTCCCTAGCTCTCATAATCTGATGGGATCACCGACAGGACCGGAAGAGTTCAGGCGAGTGTACACTTCTATCTTCCACACCGAGCTGATACTGAGAATTCGACAGAAAAACCCTATAGCTTTATAAATTCAGAGTGTATTAGCTGGCCAAATAGAGCTATTGGGTACCTTAGACCTTGATATCTAGCCATAAGAGGCCGTCGATATCTTTCTGTTTTTCAACCAGTTCTGCTATTTTTTGTAAGGAATCTATTAATGAGTATTGGTGTCGTCAATAAATAAAATAGGAAGTAAGATTATAAAAAAAAGAATATTCGAGACATGCATATTCATATACATTTCCTCAAATTTTCAATAATGATTAGGGTTTTTTAATTGTTGGTAGAGCTTCGCGCAAGCCCCTCTGGGTAGGTACCACCCACTTATCAGATATTTTACCACCAAGCATCAATACTTAGTATTGTTGTGGTCCAGTTACAAGGGTGAGTGAGCCAGTATAACTAAAGATGCAAGGGACATAACATCTAAGTTCCCAAGTTGGTGGCAAATTGACGACGTAAAGAATGGTTACTAATTCTTACAGCGCCAATGTCTATGGGCGATAGTTACCATTTACCGTTAGATGGCTCACAAGTACGTCCGCATACATATTTAAAAAAAAGTTGATTTTCAGCCACTGGTCTAGTACCATCGGTTCGGAATGTAGATCCTCACGAGAAGAACCGACCAGAAACGCGGTAGTTATTGTAACATAGACCATATAAGTATATTATTAAAATACAATTAAATTTATATAATTAATTTTTTTTCCCTACACTGGTAACAGAAGGGCTGGGTCATGTTTCGCCCAGAGGGTAATGCTGCTAGAATTCTTATCATCATTCAATGGCTGTAACTTTTTACAATGGCTCTGTTTTATTTTGATTTGTATATTTAGTTAAGTCGTTAATGTAAACATATACATAAATGGTATAAAAAATAAAACCAATAGTAATTTGATTTGTTTATACATAATGTAAATTTATTATTGGTATAGGACTTTACCTATTAAAGTATTAAAAAATAATTAAGATAATTTCATCATCATATCATAGAAACTGTACATAAGCAATACTGTCATATGATTGTAAATTAATTTAAAAATATTTTTTATTCCATTGAACGTACCTTTAAACGAAACCAGTTCGAACCGGTTTCCACCGCCTTAACACTTGTTCTAATTTCAAATGCATTGTTTGCGATTAGTCGTTATCTATAAAACTTTGACCTATAATCTGTGTTAATATGCAAAGGACGCACACCTAATAAATACAGTGTGCAGAAAAATGTTTTAATGTTGTTTATTTATTTGCATTAACAATTGCAAAATTACTTCATAAATACGTCGAAGTTATCTTCATAATAAACAAAATCATGTAACTATATTCATTACGTCATATTCCTGAGCGGAATCATCGATTACGACTTTTTAATATAATTTGGTACAGTGTGAAAAACAATAATTTAAGAGGTTTTCTTTTATTTTTAAAAATGGGCCAATAACCTATAAGATTGGATCAGAGATTAAATAAGTTAAAAAATGTACAAAATAAGCAAAAAAACTGATTTCGCACTAACTATTTTAACAATAATAAACTCATCAACTACATAACTAAATAAATATACCTACATGGAACATTACAAACAATAAACAAATCTCTTTTATTATCTATATATCGTTTAGTTTATGTGTATCTGTAACTGAGTATTATTTGTAACAAATCTATCTATTTATCTAAATAATTGTTAAGTAAACCTATTGCAACTCTATATATGTATGAGAAGAAAAACTCTCTTTGACAAACACTCAAACTCATACAACTCGACCTTGAAACTTTATACTTTATTGTACACCATAAAGATTTAAAAAAATTACATAACACATGGATACAACTTAATTAGCATACAACTTGGCGGTCTTATTGCTACATGGTATTGCATCCAAAAGAGTTTCAGAAAAAAACTGCATTATTATTTTGTGCCGTCGCTACCAACCCCAACACTTACTGCTTATTATTGAAAATTAAATATTGCATCAGATTCTATCATTTAGCGACAATGTTAAAACATCGCTATATAATCTGTCTTTGTGTTGTGTTAATTGCGTTTATTGGTTTGATTAAAGCTTTTACGAAAGTAAAATAACAACATTTTGTGTTGAAAACACGCGTTGTTGTCGCGTTTACCAGGTAGATAGGTTACTGGGTAGGTACCACCCAATCATCAGATATTCTACAACAAAACAGCACTTGGTATTTATTGATGTGTTCAGGTTTGAAGGGTGAGTCAGCCAGTGTAATTACAGACACATGGGATATAACATCTTAGTTTCCAAATAGGCGCATTGGCGATGTAATGTATGGCTAACATTTCTTACAATGCCAATGACCACTCACCATCAGATGGCCTATTTGCTCGTCCGCCTACCTATTCAAACTCCAGGTCGGGCTGATTAAAAGTTAGTGAGTTTTTCTGTCGAAGATTCTCAGTAGCAGGATTCTAGAAGTTGTAAGTGTGACATTAGAGTTATGGCTTTATGAATGAATGAGTGAATATGTTAGAAATATTGTAATAATAAAAAAATAGCAGCCTAAGAATATCCCTGCTAGGTTAAGGCCTCCTCTCCTTTTGAGAAACAATTTTGAAGGTTATCTCACGAAGTTACTCCAATGCGGGTTGGATCATATGCAGGCTTTATTCCGACAGATGCAGGTTATCTCACGACGTTTTCCTATAATAAACACGTGATGAATAATAACACAAATTAAGCACGTGATAATACATGGTTGACTCCAGAAAATCAGAAAATTCCGGTTAAGATTCACGTGTTCTAACCACTGGGCGATCTCGGCTTTTTAAATACTATAATACTATATAACTTTTATTATATTCTAACTAGTTATATACTTATCTCATGCAAGTGAATTTTATTCTTTTGATAAATAAAAAAGCCTCTTAAGCCATTTATAATATTCATTAAGAAAAAAAATCGTGGAGTAGGTATTCCTAAATTTTCATGCAAAATATATGTATATTAATTAATTTGTATATAGTTTTTTTTTATATAGTATAGATTTGCGGACGAGCATATGGGCCACCTGGCAAGTGGTCACCTACGCCCATATACATTGGTATTGTAAGAAATGTTAACCATCGCTTACAAGTACTGCTTTTTTGCGGTAGAATATCTGATGAGTAGGTGGTACCTACCCAGACGGGGTTGCACAAAGCCCTACCACCAGTAAGTAGTTACAGTATGTATGTATGATTAATAAACTGCAATATACATAGAATAATTACAGAGTTTCTTGTCGATTCATATCGTGTGTCGAAATATATATATACATAATCTTTTTATTATTACCATAAGTACTTATTACTAGATAATATATTGGAAAAGATTTAGACTTTCTAGTAAATCCAATAAATAAATAGTTCCTAGCCCAAGAGGGAGCCAGGTGACCCTTAGTACAGGGCAACCTAGTTTGGGCTCCTCCCTTACACGTACAACTGTATTTATTATTAAGATATAAAAAATAATGTAAACATTATTATCTGTGAGAGAGAATAAATAAGCTTATTAGTTTATTTTATCGTGACTCAGTTTGAATACATAAGTGAGTTATTGGAATTGTAACTTTCAATTTTCGTAATGAGGAAAAAATTATTTCAATTATATATCAAAATGAAATTTATATATGATTGAGTTAATATGTATTAAGTTTAATATTAATATTTAGTTGACTGCCTCGTTGGTCTAGTGGCTAGATATAAGCCCGCAGGTCCCGAGGTTCTGGGATCAAATCCCAGGTCGGGCCAACAAAAAGCTATTGGGTTTTTCTGTCGAAATGTCTGGACGTTGGCAGTTTGTACAAATCCGTGCCTTTGAACGTAGTGGTTCACTCACCATTCAAACCGTAAAACAATTCTAATTAGTGCTGTTCTGCGGTAGAATTGATGAGTGGGTGGTACTTACTCAGGTCTTACTCAGGTGGGCGCGACAAAGCCACCAATCAAAGTGAATGTAGGTATTTTATAAAGATTTTCCATAGACTTTGAATATCATGATATTCAAATTCGGAATGCAGACACAAGATATATATGTCCTTAGCAGCATTTTAATAAATAGGTTTCAAATTCATGTCAACTTTTAAAAATATGCAGCGATCATCATAACAGAATGTATTGTCTTTGGCAGGGCTTGTAAAACTTTTCATTTGTTATGAAAAATAAAATTATTGCAACGTTTTTAAATAACAATAAGTTTTTCTGTTAATATCCATAGCCACAATTAACTCCAAACTCAATATAATGTCTGCTAATGGAATTTTATATAACAGGAAAACTGTCGGGCTTTTAACCGACTTCAAAAATGGAAGTCCTTATTTTATGTGTATATAATTACACATATATGTTTAAGTATGACTATTTTCTTTAAAAAACAATATTGATTATTATTTTAGCATTTGTTTAAGTATAGCCCCAATAGAGTATTATCTCTTTAGTACTGTCCCAGTTTCGATATTGAAATTTTGGAAGACAGGACACGTGCACATTTTTAGTTAAAGTTTTATTTGAAAAAAGTAATTAAAAAGAAGAGTCGTACATTAAAATGACAGGATCAAGGCAATAAAATGTGTTACCAATAGTTTGGCCCCCCTGCCCGCATACAGATCGGATCTCGGTACAGTTAAATCGTGCCGAAATGTCATCAGTGATTCATACCATTATCATAACGAAAGTGGGCCGCCATGTTTTCCTTATACGGAAAATATGAATCTGACTCGTCCATACTTGATAATACATGACGTGTGACTTTAATTTTTGTTATTAAAAACCAGCTTGACTTTGGGAGCAACGCGGGTGAGGATATGACTTTATAATTTACTTAGTAGGGCTATGTACCCGTCTGGGTACCTCCCACTCGTTAGATATTCTACCGCTAAACAGCAATGCTTAGTATTGTTATGCACCAATTTCAAGGTTGAGCCAGTGTCTTTACAGGCACAAAAGTGATAACGTTTTAGTTTCCAAGGTTAGTTGCGCATTGGCGACGTAATCTATAGGTAGCCCACTTGCAAGTCTGGCTTCCTAATACAATAGAAAAATCAACAAGAAATAGGTTACCAATTCGTCTATATAACTATATGTAAGTTTTTGTTTATAAACCGTATTTTACGATTCTTTTCCCAAGTTTCTTTACAGCTTCAAGGTCACATCTTAAATACATTGTTCTCAATTGAAACGTATATTTGAACAAATTTTTTAATTCCCTATTTAAAATAGGAGCGCTGACAGTCAAATGTAAAGTGACAGTCATCTGATGGTAAACGGTCACAATGAGCGATAATCACTATTCCTTACACCGTCACTACGTGGTATGTTATAAATTACCTCTTGTTATTAATACTGACTAACTCACCTTCTCAAGCAAAGCAGAGCAATTGCTCTGAAATTGAAAAACAATATTGGTGTTCATACTTCTCTATTTACCAGTCTTAACATCTTCGCGTTCGATACACGGAAGAGGCTAACTGAGACTTCAAGTGTCAAACGAGTAAGTGTAAGATTTCGAACGTCAGATGACGTCATAATAAGATTTATTAACCTAACTGAGACACATGATTTCTCGGGACTGGCATTCTGACTATTTTTTTGTGTAATCGTTTCTTAAATAGGTTATTTATATAATTTATACACATATTAGAAGAGAAGAGCCAGCTGGCATATTTACTTACAGCTGGGCTAAAGGCCTCCTCTCCCTTTTTGGGGAGAAGGATTTGGAGCTTATTCCACCACGCTGCTCCAATTTGGGTTGGTGGAATACACATATGGCAGAATTTCATTTAAATTAGACACATGCAGGTTTCCTCACGATGTTTTCCTTCACCGTAAAGCACGAGATGAATTATAATCACAAATGAAGCACATGAAAATTCAGTGGTCACGCCGCGTCTGTCTGTCTGGGCGAGATGAATTATAAAGTGGTACGGATTTTGATGCGGACTGAGAGCTTGACTGGCCTGCGCCGCGTAGACTACTATAACATTTTATGTTATTATACCCTTATTCTACATGCACGAAGTCAGGATATCGAACTAAGAAAGCAATGAAAAAGAAAACAATTAAATATTTAAGACCTATGTATTATAAATAATGAATACAAAACTTTCTAAACGAGGGCAACGCCATCTGTTGACAAATGATTGAACTCAATTTAATTCTTTCGCCAAATAATGCAGGTGTTCTATTTTCAAATGTCAGTGTGTCAAAAATAACGATTCCATTGAAGACCATTGTTCCGCCCACGACAAGATGCTTTCGAGTGATCTCTTTTATGTATAACAAGCTTTGAACGTTATGTACATATGTATATCATACATATGTATTGGAAAGTAGTTCAAGAATACATGAAAGTGTCGCTTATTTTAATGCCTTTTTTATTACAAGTAGGTAGCCTGATGGTAAATTGACTCCGCCCATAGACATTGTATTCCTTACAGCTTCAATGCGCGACCAATTTTTGCAACTAAGATGTTATATTCCTTGTGCCTGTGATTATACAGTTGAAACCATGATACTAAGTTTTAAAATGATGTCGTGGTAAAATATGATATATGTTTGAAGACGAAAGTCTTCAACCAATGCGTCTTACCTGCCATGACATACGGTGCCGAAACGTGGACACTAACTGCGGTACTAGTCCACAAATTCCAAGTCGCTCAGCGTGCTATGGAGCGAGCTATGCTCGGAGTATCTTTGAAGGATAAGATCAGAAATGAGATTATGCGGAAAAGAACCGGAGTCACCGACATAGCTTGCAAAATTAGCAGGCTGAAGTGACAGTGGGCTGGATACGTATGTCGTAGGACCGATGGCCGTTGGAGCAGACGAGTCCTAGAGTGGAGACCGCGGATCGGCAAACGCAGCGTAGGGCACCCTCCAGCGAGGTGGACCGATGACCTTAAGAAGGTGGCGGGCACCGACTGGATGCGGAAGGCGGAGGACAGGGAGCTTTGGCGCACCTTGGGAGAGGCCTATGTTCAGCAGTGGACAATGATTGGCTGTTGATTGATTGATTGATTGGGCAATAGCGTAGCATAGGTCACTAGCGCCCTGTGCTAATCCAAATTTTGCCGTCCCCTTATTTTGGCAATTGATTATAATAACATTATTAAAGTCCCTTTGAATAACACTAACCTGGTAAGTGAAAATGTCATTTGTTGACATATGAACAACATATATGTAAAAACAAACGAATAAAAAAGCATTGATAATTGTATATTGCCGACAAAGTGCCGACACCACACCCTCCGTGCCTATGCTACGTCACTGCGAGGTGGTGCCTTCGGGCTGACACGAAGACCTTCCACCAAGTATCTTCTTAAATCTTCACTTACGATTCAGTTTATATTCACGGGACGGTCTCGGTTCTCGTACAAATACATACCGTAACCGGAAATGATTAATAGTTACATATATATTTTAAAGATATACTTCGAATAGAATATTAAAAAAATTAAAGAAATGTTTATATAAACAAGTAAATAAGCCGTTATGTATTTTATTTATTTAGTAAATTATTTCACACATGATTATTATATAATATAATGTCATTCGCGCGACTTGGGTTGGCCGGTCGGATATCAGTCAATTTGCAAATATATGTATGACCTAATTATAAAAGTTTAGCTGTTTCGTTAAATATTAATTATTTTCTCTCTCTCTCTCTCTCTCTCTCTCTGTCATTATTGATTTGACGTTCGAAAGAAGAGGACAAAGTTAAAATGACAGGAAAAAAAAATGCAACATGTGCAAACGGATTTCGGAGCCGACTTCAGACCGGCATACATAAATTGCGCGGATCGCAATACGATCACTCGATTTTGAAAACAGCCTTCGATATTTTTCCAGTTTTCAAATCGTTTAATGCATCTTGATAGGACGACAGGGGGTATGTTTTTATTCCCAACTTCTCATAGTTGAGATACCTAGAAAAATATAAACAAAATATTAGATGCGATTTAGTCTACTCTAACTACTACTACTACTACTGATAACTTACTATTTGACGTTATTGGCGTGGTCTAATGGCTATGTTTCTTTTTAAAGTAAATTTCGTCGCCTCCTTGTGTAATATTTGGTTTCTTAAATTGTTTCAAATGTTTGCTTCGATTTTAAAATTACAAAAACTAATTGACTATTATATTATACATTTATTTTAGTATTTAATTAGTTTTCAGACTAGATAAAGTAGTAAAATACAAGTATATAACAATCTACATACTTGTTTCTACAATATACATAATATATTGAGCAGCTGTGTAACCGTAACCGTAACAGCCTGTGAATGTCCCACTGCTGGGCTAAAGGCCTCCTCTCCTCTTTTTGAGGAGAAGGTTTGGAGCTTATTCCACCACGCTGCTCCAATGCGGGTTGGTGGAATACACATGGGGCCGAATTTCAGTGAAACATATTATAGACACATGCAGGTTTCCTCACGATGTTTTCCTTCACCGTAAAGCACGAGATGAATTATAATCACAAATTAAGCACATGAAAATTCAGTGGTGCTTGCCCGGGTTTGAACCCACGATCATTAAGATTCGGTTAAGATTCACGCGGTCTTACCACTGGGCCATCTCGGCTAGAGCAGCTGTGTATACTAAGCAATATATTTTTGTAATGTAATCGTTCCTCCTTTAGCTTACAGAAACCTTCTCGTTTGTCTTTAGGACTTTATTTCATTTTTTTAATGGCTAGTTTATAAGGTTCTGGGTTAAAGCCTCAAGTGGAGCAAAAGAAGTTGCTGATTTTTACCGGCAAGCGAATTTATATTTATCTTAAAAAATACACACCTTTCCCCCATCGCTTTCAACAAACCAAGGGCTCTGGGGAAGCTGAATGGATTTATCTTAACACCGATCAAAGTCAACTCCCTGTTGTAGATATCGAATGGGTTTAATCTGAAATTTGTTTAACTTCAATTATTTGCAAGAAGCGCTTTCTTAGTTCGCCTTCTGTTGCTAATAGCCACGCTCTTCCATATATATCCTGAATAATATAAATAGGGTTTCTATATTATGAACATAAATACTGAATGTATTATTTAAAGAAAGAGTAAATATCTTCTAGATAAACGCGCTTTATTCCATTGAATTAACAGTACGACGATCAAATCAAATGTGTGATTAGTACATAAAATAAAAAAATGTTGTAGGATGAATATTTTTGTGTATTTTTATTGTTGTCCTTGTATGTGTATTTTATTGAATAATAATAATTATATATATACTCAAAATCTACACGGACGTCATGAATTCCTTTAAATTTTTACGAAAAACGATATCATGTCTGTCTGTCAGATTCCAACTCGTCCTTGAATGGTTTGTTTTTATTTGTAAAGGTATATAAATATTTAAGAGCTAATCGAAATATTTCCTTTAATACATGATATAACAGCCTACATCCATATCTTATAAGAAAATTAATTATAACGAAAAAGTCATATAATAATTATGATCCAAGAAGGCCGACAACGGGGAAGTATTTACATATTATTTAATTCTTAAATATTTGTATACTCACAAAGCCTGATGCGTGGGCGGGCAACATCCGAACAATATATATTTACCACCATTATTCAGATATTTAAAACTTGTCTCCATAACTTTACCGACACCTACAACATAAATAGTGCCTTCAATCAATTCAAACATCTTATTATTTAATAATAAAAATATAGTAAATAATAAGAAGTTTATTTAAAAAATATATTAAATTTAATAATAAAAAAAATATTTAAATGGGAAATGCTTCTAGCATTCTTGCTACCATTCCATGCGGTCACGATTTCTACAGTGACTATTTTTAACTGTTAATATTAAAATATAAAATATTTCTTAATTGTATTTATGTATAATAATATTATGACCGTACTATTCATAATTATAAAAATGTCTACTAAAATAAAAAAAAAATAAAAAAAAATTATATTATATTATATAAAATAATAACAAAACATTACCGGAACTAAGCATTCATATAGCGATTGCCAATTTCGTTTGTTCAAAGTTAAAAATGTACGGAAATGTAAACATTAATTTGTTTAATCACGTGATCAACAATTGACCTATTCAACGAAGTTGTTCGAAGTTGTTGTTGAAGTGTTGTTATTCAATTGTTGAAGCGATATTATCGCTTCAACAATTATTAAATGTGCACTGTCTAACCTCCGAGGGTTCAGGGCTTATGTTAAAATTAAATGAAATTACTAAGACGACGAGGAACTTGTACACTACGTGTTTTCATTAGAACATTTCAATACAAAAAATAACCTTAGTTTCCAATTTTAATATTGAAAACTGGTTCGCCCTGGTTTTTGATTGGTCGAAATATTGTAAATGAAAGAAATTATTCACCTGTGCAGTCGACAATTACGTCATAAAGTTGGTTTTCCACGCCCAAAACATCCGGTGTGATCAGCCTGTAGCCGGTGTCTACAAGACAGAGAGTAGTAAAGTTATACTCATAAACAACTTAACTTATAAACAATAAAAAATACATTCATTCTTTGGAATACAAGAAGGTTCTCAATGTCAATCATTGTCTGCTTGTCAGTTGTTTTGTTTAATGATTAGCCTAAAGTCATCCTGTGGGGAAAAACTGAATCATAACTGCCTTCGTCGTGTCCGAATAATACGATAAAAAGGTATGTGATGTTCGTCCACAAATATTACCAGAACTTTAAACCGCTCTTGTGTTCCATCAGCTTCGTTATGTCAATATTAAGATGATACGAGCTGGAATGGCCCAATAATTAGATGATTGCGGCCTCACACCTAGACAGGAACCACTGAATTATCAAGTGATAAATTTGAGTTTATGTTTCTGTTTTTTGTGCTCGACGTAAAAAAAACCTGTAAAAGTCGGGTGGAAGTCTTCAACATGTGTTTCCACCAATTTCCTCTGAAGCAGCACGTATTCTACCTCTCAAAAGGAGAGGAGACCTTCGAAGCTGATACTTTACTAAATCTTTACCTTTTAGGAAAATGGTCTTTATGTATTTTATTACTATTGTACTTACTTAAGCCTTTGACGATATCTAGTCTAGATTTATTCATCTCGGATACTGTTACTTCTCTGTGACCTTGAAGATGTAGAGTAGTTACCCAGAAATTGCCTTGAAACAAAAAAATATATAATTTTTGTAATAGCTTACACGGATGATCATTCTAACTAGGAAAACAATCTAGGAGCAAGGATCTTATAATATCCTTATTTTACATGCCAATCATGTGGATAAATTTATTTATTTATTTATTTTATTTATTTATTTATTTGGGAAACATACAGCATAATATAATACATAAAATTTAGTAACAAAATAAATTACACTTAAGCCAACAAAGTTTCCACTTATACAAACAAACATGGAGTGAACCTAACGATAACTAGTTATTTAACAATTTATTAAAATATATAAATAAAGTATTAAAAATAATTTAAAACAGAAAAAATAAAAAACGATAAGTATATTACTGACAAATACAGTTTTTTAGAGCTTCTTTGAACTTAAATAAATTTTCGTTAAATATATCTATACTAGTGCAGCGTTTATTATAATTATCACATGCTCTTACTAAAAAGCGATTTTTAGCATAGTTCGTTCTACACATTGGGACATAAAAGGTATGTTTTGAACGGGCAATGGAATGTGAGCACTTGATGTAAATGTTGTTGACTAAGTACATTGAATCGACAAAATTATTTACAATTTTGTAAAGAAAAACCTGATCTTTGCATTCCCTGCGTTTCTCAAGCGACAAAATATTAACCTTATTAATAGAATTGGACCCAAATTTACGCGTTAATCTTCTAATAAATTTATTCTGAACATTTTCGATAGCCTTAACATACTTAGAGTATTGTGGATTCCAAACCGTCGAAGCGAATTCCAAATTAGATCTTACATACGAGTTATACAACACATTATATGTATTGATATGTTTAAAGTCTCTTCCCTGGCTACTGTTAGCTTTTGCGATAATTTTATTCACATGCCTGTCAAATAATAAATTAGAATCTAGAAGCACTCCTAGGTCCCTAACCTCGGTTACCCTCTTAATTAAATGATTGGAAATTGTGTAATCAAATAAAATTGGATTTTTTTTTCTAGAAAATGTTATTACATTGCATTTATCAAAGTTAAGATGTAGGCCATTAGATGAACAATATTGCACTAAAATATCCAAATCATATTGCAAGTTTGAGCAGTCATCACTTCTTTTTATGACTTTAAATAGTTTTGTATCATCGGCATATAGAAGTATGTTAGGATTTTGAAAATTTTTTAGTACATCATTAATGAAAATGTTAAACAATAGGGGACCGAGGTGAGAGCCCTGAGGAACCCCAGATGTTATGGGGACAAAACTAGAAATGTGTCCCTTGACAGCGACTGCTTGAGTTCTGTCACGGAGATATGATGTTATCCATCTTAGCAAATCGCCGTGTATACCAATATATGCAAGTTTTTTAATTAATAGCGTATGTGGAATTTTATCAAATGCTTTTGAGTAATCGGTATACACAGCGTCAACCTGATGTCCTCTCTCCATGGCTGAAAGAACAACATCGAGAAACTCAACAAGATTAGACTCAACTGATCTTTTATTCACGAATCCATGTTGTTGGATAATGAGCAGAGGTTTTATTAAAGGAAACAAAGAATCGTAAATAATCTTCTCAAATAATTTAGGTATGATAGATAACATTGATATTCCACGATAATTTTTGACATTATGCTTATCTCCATTTTTAAAAATGGGAACAACAAGCGATTTTTTCCAAACAGGTGGTAGTGTGCCTGAATATATGGATTTGTTAAAGAGTAAATGTAAAGGGATTGATAAAGATTTACTGCATCGTTTTAAAAACATAGGATGTAGTCCATCTGGGCCACTGCCTTTAGACGAGTCGAGTTTTGAGAGATATCTTTCAACGGTACGGCATGATACATTAATAGTACTAATTAAGGACTGACTACTATGCTTGTTTAAATAATCAACCTCGGGTTGATTCACTTCTACTTCAAAAACTGATTTAAAGAAGTTACTAAATAGATTAGAGATCGATGGGCCGTCGGAGCCAACCGTATTATCATGAAACATGGTGTCAGGTATATTATTACTACCTTTCTTTGATTTTATAAATGACCAGAATTTCCGAGAACTGTGATGAATATTATCTTCAGCCCTAGCAATAAAGACATTATAACACTCTCTTTCCATCAATTTAGTTTTGTGTCGAAGGTCAGCAAATTTGTCATAGTCACTATTATGACCATAAATTTTCCATCGTTTATGCACTTGTAATTTCTTTTTAATCAATTTAATTAAAAACTTGCTAAACCATACAGGATATTTATTAATATCGTATACTGTTTTAGATGGTACAAAGCGATCCACAATATTATTAACTATTAAATAAAACTTATCTACTGCGTTAATTATATCACATGTTTCGAATTGTTCCACCCAATCAATATTATTTAACTCATTGTTAATTGCGTTGTAGTCAGCAACATGAAAGCGACGAACAATTCGAGGAGCATAACATAAATTTGAATCATTCAACATAATATCCGTCAACACAGAGAGAGTCGGATGATGAGCGTCTTCAGGCAAAGATAATGGTGTAGTTCTATCGACCGAACAACTACAGTTAGACAGAACGAGATCCAATAGTCTATTATTACCATTAAAAATCCCATTATACTGACACCAGCCAGAGAAGCACATAAAAGCAAATAGTTGCATAATTAAATTATTTTCGGATGGGTTTTGGATAGCTAGCGTATTTTCAGAGTTATGTGACCATACAATATCTCCTATGTTGAAATCTCCTACAACAATATATTTATCAAAAGGGTTATTCAAATTTAAATCTGATAAGAACTCAAAAAATGTGGCTTCAGAATCGCACTGGTGTTGATTTTGAGGGAAATAACAACAGAAAAGTCGTAGTTTTTGTTTACTTGAACCCTGTCCGACCACTATATTAACAAAAGTTATATCAGCACCTGGAAGAGACATTGGTGTCCTAGAGTGTTTCATGTCGACATAGATGCCACGACGTACTGCTATAAGTGTACCACCACCCTTACTTACCCCTAGAAGTGCATAGTCACGATCATTCCGGTACACGTTATAGCGTGAATCGAAGAGTTCTTCATCAAAGATATTAGGAAGTAACCAGGTCTCGCTTAGACAAATTACGTCATAATTGGAATTTAACAAATTAGAATAGAACTGTAAAGTTTTAGTGCGCAATCCTCTAACATTTTGATAATAAATATTTAAGTACATAGTAATATATATTTTAGATTATAATTATTGTGAGTAATAATATTAAAGAGATATAGCTTTTCAATGCACCTAGATAGAATGCCAGATAAGAATTAAAACATACCTTTAAGCCCATAAAACAATACAATATCAGCATAATTTTCTTAATAAATATAATTAAAATATTAACGAAAACAAGTAAAAATATAAAACTACAAAAAATCTTCTTAAAAAACTGAACAAAGTAACATACTTTAATATTATAAACCATCAAATTAATAACGCTTATAAAATTTTGTTTAAACACTCCTTGGAAGTAATGTGAATAACTGGTGAATTGTTAGTCTTACGAACCATAACAGTGCAATTTCGAACCCAGCAGAATAAGTAACTTTTCTCTTTGCATTTTCGTCGAGCTTCATTCAAAAGAGCCTTGTTGTAAGTGGACAGGTGGTCATTTATGTAAATAGGATTATTCCTGCCTGGAAAACCAATGTCGCATGCTTTCAGATTTTTTAACTTCCTTAACGATGAAAGAAAATCATCCTTTTTGTAACGTGCTTGCATTTTTAAAAATAATGGGACGCGATTTATTTTCAGACGAATCATTCCTTACCGCTACCCTTGTTACAAAATCAACATCGGTATTAAAATTTATGGGGTAACCACTTTTTTCAGCAAGGGTCTTAATAATATGGACTAAGTTTTCGCCCTTATTTTTTGGAATACCATTTATTTGAATATTAGAGCGACGCACCCACTGTTCATTTCTGTTAGTGTTTTCCGATAATTCTCTAAGCTTAACTTTCAACTCTACGAGTTCTGTTTCAAAAGTTTCTATTTTAGTAACTTCCTTATCTAGATCATTCATTCGATCGACAACAGAATTAATGGAAGACTCGATCGTATTAATTTTTGTAGACCAAAAAGTAACAGATTCTGAGAGCTTTTTAAATTCGTCAGTAATGAAAGATTTGAATGACTCCATTGTGGAATGCAAACTATTGAAGCGCTCATCAAAATGTGCAATCAACGATTTAATATCTATGATTTGGGCTTGATTTGTATTTATTTTATCAGAGATCATATTTAATTTTGGACTTATATTATTTTTCTTAGATATTTTACAAACTGGACATTTCCATTTAGCTTTATTCATAGGCAGAATCTTTTTATAATCGCTTTCATTTATACCAACACATGAGTAATGATACATACTTTAACAAGCCGTACATCTAATCATTTCTTCTGGTCTTACGATCTCCGAACAATGTTTACAATCCATTTTGCATATATATTATTATCACAAAAATGTAGGTAGAAAAAAGCTAAGAGTAACTCTGCTTAACAGACCGATTGTTGAATTGCAGTCAAGCCAGCGACCAAAAGGTCATAAGCGCCGGGAAATAAGCGTCGCTTACGCGTTCACTTCAAACACTGCACACTATTATTGCAATTTAACAAATAATTTTGAAATTTGTAGTTTTAATTTATATAATTCACATTTAGATATAATTTAACACATAAATTATTGTCATTAACACAAACTTTAACTATTTTTTCAAAAGTTCACTCCCGATTATCGACTTATATACTGTTTTATAATAATTATTTGCGTAGCGATTACACACAGCTGTTTACAGTTGTCGATACCGCGTCAAACTCCAAATTAAGGAGATTGTTCGCTCAGTGGTCAAAATTCAACTATAAGCATTATAGAAAATTTGAGATAAATAGCATTACATGAGCTTGCATCTTTCGGACACTTTTTACCTACTCTTATGTCCAATTTTAGTTTAAGTTCATCAGGAGCTACCAACAAAATATAAGAAAATTGTGGATTGGTGGAGCCAGAATATATTTATTAAAATCATTTTCTATTTCTTACCGATAATACCAGCACCGATGATCAAAATCTTCGTCCCGACGGGGAGAGGGGAGGCACGATCAAAGCCATGCGTGACACATGAATATGGCTCGCAGAGACCACCTGAAAGAAAGAACAACAACACGATACAACAACTCCAAACATCCTCGAATGGAGTTGAAGTCTTAGCCCAGCTGTGGGACATTCACTTTGCTACTTAATATTTTACTTTTAATAAAAACCCACCATGCTCAGTAGTCATCCCATCAGGCAATGCGAATACTTGATCCTCAGGGCACCGCACATACTGTGCCCAGCCACCATCTCTCCATATACCGATGATAGTGTTTTTACCGCCAGTTAGGCAGTACTGGTATTTACCATCACGACAAAATTCGCAAAGGTTGCACGCTCTGAAAAAAAGAAAAAAGGTTTTTTTTTAATTAAAATATGTAGGCAGACTGGCCAATGACCACTTGATGGTAAACGGTCATAACGGCCATTTCTTTTGCATGTACTAAAATTGTCTTAATCATCCTTTAAACCGAAACACAACTAGAAGAACTACTGCTTCGCGGTAGAAGATAGGTTGGTCTTACATATACCTCTACCCAAAAATACCACTCACCGATTAGGATCGACGGCAACTTTCTGGCCCACTTTGAATATGGACCGCTTGCCCACTTGATGGACCACGCCGCTGAATTCGTGACCCAGAGGCAGTGGACGTTCTTTTGAAGCTGGAAATTCACCCTACAACATATTTGTAAAATCTACACATTAAAAAGCTTGCTCAAATGTTTACTTTATGGACCGCCTAGGTTTGCACACTCACTCATCAGATATTTTACCGCTTAATAGCAATACTAAGCATTGTTGTATTCCGGCTTGAAGGGTGACATCCCTATATTAATGGCGCATTGGCGATAAACGCAACGGTTATTATTTCTCACTGTCAGACTGCATAGGATTGAAAGAGAAGCGAGATTACGCTACATTCCGCTATACTACTAAATTATGAAACAATTACTGCCCGATTTATAACCGTTTAGCGGGTTTTTAGTTAAACATGCTGTGTCTTCTTCTTTTAAATGACAAATCAATAATGATAGAAAGAGATATATCAGTATTTAACTATAGGTAAGCAACTTTTATAAGTAAGACTATTAATTACTTAAAAATAAGTTGAGTTATTAAAAAATAGAAAAAAATATTAATAAATTTTATCATTTTTATTTCATTTTTTTTTTAATTATCTGTATTTTTTTGATTATAGTCGCGTCAGTTCACGTTTAACAAATAAGCTGAATATAATAACAAGCTACTTCAATTATTTCTATTTTTATTTTTATTTCGACTTACCTGAATAATATGCAAGTCGGTTCCACATACTCCAGAATATTCAACCTTAACGATGACGTCCGTATCGTTCACAATGGTTGGCATCGGATAATTCTCGTCATACTTTAGTGTTAGGGTTTTACCGTCAAAAACTACAGCTTTCATTTTCGTTTATCTGTAAATTTAAACAATGGGCTAATTCTACTAATTTATAACGATTACGACACATTCCCGATTCAATTCCAATCCAACTTTGACTATATTTATTCGGATCGGAACCGAACCGATATGATGTTAACATATACCGTTATAAAAAAACCAAACTTAATTATTAACTTTTATGCAAATAATCGATAATTAAATTAAAGAATATCGTAACAGCCTGTAAACGTCCCACTGCTGGGCTAACTCCTCTCCCTTTTTTAAAGGAGAAGGTTTGGAACTTATTCCACCAAGCTGCTCCAGTGCGGGTTGGCAGAATACACATGTTTCAGAATTTCTGTGAAATTAGACACATGCAGGTTTCCTCACGATGTTTTCCTTCACCGTAAAGCACGAGATGAATTATTATCACAAATTAAGCACATGAAAATTCAGTGGTGCCTGCCCGGGTTTGAACCCACGATCATCGGTTAAGATTCACGTGCTCTTACCACTGGGCCATCTCGGCTTCTAGAATAGTATAACGGTTAAAAACAACGATTACATTTCGATTCGATTGCGATAATGTGACAGTTTGTTAGTAGGATTTAACCCCAGGTCATTCAATTAAGCCAGGATGTCTTCGTGGGAAGAATATGCGAATCTTAAACGAAGATAAAGGAATTCCTTATCCTTAATTCGTGTTCATAATTCAACTGATAAATGAACATATAGTTGAACCGTCTGAAGTCTCATTTAGTTAAATTTATAATCAAATGATCCGTAATATGACAAAAGGCAAATAAGTATAAAAAAAAAATCCGGCTGAGTTTCTTTCGCTGATTCTTCTCAAGTCTGAGGTGTTTATTTCTGAACCGCTGGTAGATTTATGACAATCAATAAGTAAGTGTAACGTTTCTATACTGAATAAAGATTTTTGACTTTGACTTTTTACTATAAAAATGATTTCAAAACAAACATTGTATAGACATGAGATGTGAAGATGTAAGATATAAAATATCGCCTTCGCTATGTCAAAACATCCTTCCTAGAGCAGGATATTACTTTATATAATAATATTATATATTTAAAATATATATAAATAATATAATATATTTTTGTCGTACGACGTCATGTATGTTTTCTAATTGATAAAATATAGTAACTACTGACTGAGTTCTTGGAGAATCTACAATCCGACCAGGGCGTGACTTTAAATTCAAATTAATTCATTTAAAGAAAAAATATTTAGCATTTTCTTAATATTTATTCGTAGAATAATATAATGATAATAATGTAATCCAGACTAATTTTCACCATGGTGGCCAATCTCAAGAGAGAGAGATTAGCCAACTACGCAGGAGATATTATAGTGCACACACAGGTGCACTCTGTATTCCCTAACTCAATCCGATGGGACGGCAATCCGACACGACCGGAAAGAGTTCAGGCGCAGGAGCAACGGTCTTACATGCTTTCCGAGGCACGGGAGTGTACACACTTCCAACTTCCAGTCTCCGGGCTCTTACTGAGAATTTTCTGACAGAAAAACCCAATATTTTTTTATTGGCCCGTACTGGGAATTGAACCCAGGACCTCCGGATTTGCGGCCTTACATCAAGCCAAAAGACAAACGAGGCAGTTAAGCATTAATAATGTATGTGATATAATAACTATTTTAATAACTAATGTTCTAATAAGCTGTGCAAAGTCGCAGGTTTAAAACAACTACTATTGATCGATTTGTTTAAGTAGTGACAACAAATGCATAATAATCAGTGTAAATAAATTTAAAGATATGTAATGCTTATATAACGCAATGACGTTTTATCTAACGCACCGTTATAAACACTTAAAAAAGTATAATATGCGATACAGAAAACAGCATTCTATCTCTTTTAAACAACATTGTTTACATACTTTAAGAGTAGTCATCTATCTCCCTTGTGTAATAAATAAATTATATATAAATATCAGCTTAAGGGCAGACTTATTTTAAAAAAAAAACATTTAAAAAAACATACCACGTAATTTACATTAATGCAAAATTGATAACAATTCTTAATATTTCGGTATGTTTATAATAAATTATTTTAATAAATATATTAATTTTAAAATGATAAATTAATTATGGATTTAAACGTTAATACACTTGCTTCATTTATAAACTATGAAAAAAGTTAAGAAAACACGTCAAATCGCAATAGTTCGTTCGAAATTTAAAGTACTGAAAAAATACGTAACTTTTTTTTTAATGTAACAAGAATGGCCACGGTAGCACAATAAGTCGACTTACAGAGTATCGTCCTGTTTCTTGGATGCACTTTAACTAAATGAAACTGTGGGAGACGTAATGTAAATAGCATTGCGGAATTAAACTATTGTGTCCATGAAATTCTAATTAGCTTTGAGTACAAACAATATATATGATGATGACGACTTTGTCTGTTTGAAACACGCTAATGAAAAGTGTCCGATTTGAAAAATTGTTTTTGTATTATAAAGCCATTTATTGAAAAGGTCACAGAGTATATATAACATGCTACGGTCCATATGTGCGGAGCAGTAAATATAATACATAGGCCTCTGCATCTTTGAGACATGATTCAAGCAGCATCGCGAAGCCAGTTGCGTTCATGACTAAAGAGACCCTCTCCGCGGATTCTGCTACGCCTGGGTCAGGCGACTTTATAGCAGCGTGGGCTTACCCAGTACCCATGCCACCCTCTCCTCCTCCCCAGCAGGATCCACAGGAACGACGGGTCAATACGTGTGGTGCTGGTTTGGCCGCAGGTGTCTGGCTTACGCCTAAACGGTGGCACCGCTCCGGGTTTAAGTAAATAGAAAACAGCTAATAAATAGAATTAATGTTTCTCTATATACTTGTCATCTATGTTTTCTTAAATTCCTACAAAGCTTAGCAATGAAAAAACACTAAGAAATGTCAAAATATACTTATTATTATTATTATTATTATTTTACGGGTTTTTTTATCCTTGCAGCATATCAAACGCATCGTATCTTAAGCTACGTTCTTCAAGCTTAACCGGACTATGTTTGACATTGGCAATAATTGAACAGTCTGTATACGTCCCACTGCAGGATATGCCTTCTCTCCTCTCGAAGAGATTTCAAGTCACCACAGCTGCTTCACTGCGTGTTGTTGACTAATTATATTAACTAAATGAGAAGATGTTTTCTTTAATAATGTCTAACTAAAAGAACTACTAAAGCAATATACATCAAAGTTATTTCAAAAGATACAGCGGGTAAAAGAAGGGTAGTATATGGGTAATATGAACGCACCATATGCCTAGAAAGCCGAGATGGCCTAGTGGTTAGAATGCGTGAATCTTAACTGATGATCGTGGGTTCATACCCGTGCAAGCACCACTGAATTTTCAAGTCCTTAATTTGTGATTATAATTCATCTCGTGCTTGACTGTGCCTGACATGTGTATTTATTCTACCAACCCCCATTGGAGCAGCGTGGCGGAATAAGCTCTAAACCTTCTCCTCAAAAAAATGGGAGAGGAAGCCTTAGCCCAGCAATGGGACTTTAACAGGCTGCTATTGCTGCTACTGCTACTGCGTTTATATCCGGCAATAATAGTAATATACGTTCCTAGAATTAATGTCACCCTACTATTATACTATTCAGAACATATTGCTTGTTATACATTCATTCATTTTGTTTTCTTAAGACATAATAAATTCAAAATTGATCCGTAGTGTAAGCTTTATTTGTTTACGGATATTAAATATAATTGTTTTCATTATTTTTTTAAATGCTCTGTGTGTTTCGATCTTGTTATCTCTGGTCAAAATCTTTACAATGAAAATGTAATGTTCAATATTATCTATAGGTTACTGGTTATTAATATTGACCAATTAAATTGTCATAAATAATTAAGTAACTCCTTTCGAGAAGGTTCGGAGTTCATTCCACTTAGCTGCTCCAATGCGGGTTTACACATGTAGGTTACCTCTCGATGTTTCTGATGTATTGATCATCCTTCATAATCATTTTCACGTACATAATGCCTATTTTAATTATGTATAATTTAATTTAGTAATTCAAATGTTATATCTCTATATCTTATCAAACATAATATTAATTGCTGTAATATAATTATGTTTATGATTGATACTTATCATGTTTAATTGGTTATTTATACATAAGTTACGTATATAAACGAACACTCGTATATCTATTTGAGTTTCAATTATTAATTAAGAATTAAATTGGGATTTAAAAAAATTTACTCATTCAGGCAAAAGCCTGTCTGATTTGGTACCACTAACTACACGATAATTGCATATTCTACCGCGAAACAGCAATTCTTGGTAATGTTGCGTTGGTTTGGAGGTTGAAATAAAAATACACTTCTATCGCTACTTATGCGAGAGTTATACACGTGGTATCTAGCTCGAACTGGTTTATTTCGGTTTTAGTCACTGTATGTAACACACTACTACATACGCCCAAACGTCTCCTAGCTGATTTATATGTAGTTGGTAAGTTTCTCAATGCGAATTAAAAACAAAATGTTAGCATTTATTTATTTATTAGACACAATGATTATTCAACCTTGAATATGGCCTTAGAAATGTTGCCAGTTTTTAAATCTTTTATTGCGTCCTGGTACGCTGATAGGGGGTAGGTTTTGACACCCAATCTATCATAGTTCAGGTACCTGTAAAATAAATTGAACCTGTATATCAATTTCATAAATATTATTTAAATGAAGAATTATAATGTAATGAAATTTCTTGTAATTAAGTTAAAATAATTTAAGTTAAAATATTTGCATTTCATGAATATAGTGACTAAACATGTACATTATGTTTAAAGCAAATAAATGGAATTTAATTGAATTGAAAGATTTCAATCAATTTTATTTTTATTCCTTTATTATTCACGTATTCTACCGCCATCAGAAATATTTAATATTGCTCTGTTCCGGTTTGGTGGGTGTAAGTACAGATAACGTAACATCTTACTCCCAAGGTTGAAGGCTCATTTATATAAAGAATCATTTGTATTTCTGATAGTGCCAATGTCGATGGTACATGGTGACCAATTATCAAGTGACGTGTATGCTTAGGTTCCTTTTCAATTAAAATCTATAATATTGTCAAAAATAGTCCAAGAAATTCTAGCATTTAGTTAAAATAAAGCGTTTCTTACCGTTCTCCCATAGATTTCAACAAACCGATGGCCTTTGGGAAGCTGAACGGATTTATCTTAACACCAATCAAAGTCAGCTCCTTGTTGTAGATATCGAATGGGTTCACTCTGAAAATAAAATAGATAAATAGATATCACTTGGTGGTAACGCCTTGAGTGGTACCAACCTACTTATCATTTTTTCTACCGCTAAGCAGCGTATCACTATTATTGTGTTCTAGTTTGCAGGGTGAGCCAGCAACTAAGGGCACAAGGGACATAACATCTAAGTTTCCAAGGTCAGCAGCGCAATTACAATGTAAGATTTCTTAAATATTTCTAACAACGTCAATGTCTATGGGCAGTGGTGACCATTTACCATCAGGCCTTACTAATTAATCAATCATGTCCTTTATTTAATGGTTGTTTGGAAGAAATCGCTCTCTTAGCGATAAAAGATGGAGGGGTGAATATTCCTTTTGTACATAGCATTTCTTATATTATTATTTATTTTTGATGTAATATAAAGCGTATTTCTATTATATTCTGTATGTAAATCAAGAAACACTAACTCCTGAAGATGTATAGATATAAAATGTATACTCACGAAGCCTGATGCGTGGGGGGGCAACATCCGAATAATATATATTTACCACCATAGTTCAGATATTTGAAGCTGATCTCCATAACTTTACCAACGCCTGAAAGCAAAAAATTAAAGAAAATATTATTAAATCTATTTACAAACTGAATTAATTGAATATTGTTTTTATTTATATTTGTAATAATAAAACATATATCAATTTAGGGAGGACTGAGTCAAGATGGATTTTAGAACACCTGCATCTTAACCGAAGATAGTTTTTATTTATTTATTAGATCACCAGCAAAGTATACACAAATAAATGAAAGTACATAGTTGACAAAATAAAGACATATAGATAACTACATAAATAATAAGTCAACATACATTAAAATTTCAAATTCAATCAAACACAACAATAAAAAAATAGTAAGGAAAAAGAAATATATATTGTTATATATTTAGATAGGGTTAAATCCAGGCAAGCACAACGGAATTTTCATGAATCTTCGTGAGGAAACCTGCTTTATTTTGCATTAAAATCTATCATATAAGTGTTTAAATCCGATGAAGTGGCGTGGTAGTCCTAAGCCTCTCAATCGAAGTTTTTTTTTTATATTTGCCAAATGAATTTATATATAGGCCTCTGCACCTATGACAGATGATTCAAGTAGCACGAAGGCACTTGCGTTCATTCTATCATTTATATAATCCTGTGCAGTTAAGCCTTTTTAATGTAAAATTTTCTACGGTATTTTAACATAGAATCGAATACTCTACCATGCCAAATCGAGTGGACGCTTAGCCCAGCAATTACAGGCTACTGTGACTGTACTTAAATCTTAAGTAAAGAATTTAAAATATATACATATTAGAAACTTCATTCCATTTACTAAAATAATAAAGAATAATTGTATTATTAATGTAATTGTTTTGAAATATTAAGTTAAATAATAATAAATGGTCACATATAGTTTTTAATTACCTGTGCAATCGACAATGACGTCATACAGTTTATTTTCTGACGCCAAGACATCCGGTGTGACTAGCCTAAACCCAGTACCTGAGAATAATAATTAAGACGAAGTAGTTAAAACCTGGGGAGGATTTGTAGATATTAGGTAACCTATGTACCCTTTTCTGTGCTCCTAACAACGTGCATGCAGAATTTCATCATAATCGTTTCAGGAGCCCTTTTTATAGATGTTGAGCTTCAGCCAGTCTCTTGGAACCATGAGTAAACCTTCATGTGTTGGATGAAATTCTGTCACATTTGTATCCTAACATTAAATCAGCTCCAGGCCATTAAAAGAGAGGAGGCCTGGGCCCAGCAATAGGATAGTTACATAGTTATTTTATTATATTGCTTTATTTTAAGTACTTACCTAAGCCTTTAACAATATCGAGTCTAGATTTATTCATCTCGGAAACTGTTACATCTCTGTGACCTTGAAGATGAAGAGTCGTTATCCAGAGATTACCTGTCAACATTTTCATATATAACTTTCTGTCGAGGCATTGATTGAAGAACATATTAATATATGATGCGTTTCGTTGAAATAGTTGGATATAGCTGGCGGCATTTTATTACAAATGACTCCACTCCACCTAATGGTAAGTGGTAGTGGAGTCCAAATGCGACGACGGCAAATAAAGTCGTGAAGAATGTTCTGCACTAGTCCCTTGTCTCGTTTGAAGGAATTGCCAGGCAAGCGATTTGCTATTAAAGATGCTCAGTTCTTCTTTCGTACAATTATAGAAACACACTCCATACATATGCCATACCAAAACTTGTAATGATGTACAGAATGAAGGTATACAAAATGAGCTCAGATTACAATACGCCAATTAATAGGTAGAATTTATTCAATTTTACAAAATCGGTCTTTTTTATAAAGGCTTTAACTACAAATATTATTTCGGATGTAATTTAAATAATAAGGCAATGCTGCTTCTTCTTTCGAATGACAAATCAATGATGATAGAAAGAGATAAAACAGTATTTCACGAAACAACCTCTACGTTATAAGTAAGGCCGTATATTATTTACGGTTTTATAAAATAATAAATATTTGTGAAATGTTTAATATACCAATAATACCAGCGCCGACGATAAGAATCTTCGTACCAACGGGGATGGGGGAAGCACGATCGTACCCGTGTGAAACACACGAGTACGGCTCGCAAAGGCCAGCTGTAGTAACAAGGAATTTGTTTAATTTAAATATCAGCTTAGCAAATACCTCTTTATAGATTTTTTGCTATATGAACTAATAATAATGTTACGATTAATTGCAGTTAGGTATCAGAAAAGTGCCTCTAATATTCAATAAGCTAACTTACTCCACCTTAGCGTACTCTACATAGCCTCAAACCATCTCTTCAAAAGGAAGGAAAGGTTAGCCCAGCTGAGAGATAAGTATACAGACTATTAATTTACTTAAATTTTGTGTGGTTGTCACTTAACTCTTATTTTTTATTATTATGCTTTCAACTCCTGTTTTTATAATAATAGACAATTGTTTTTTTTATAAATTAGGAATGAGGACGAGCATATGGGCCTGACGATAAGTGGTCACCAACGCCCAAAGACATTGGCATTGTAAGAAATGTTAACCATCGCTTACATCACCAATGCGCCCCCAACCTTGGTAATTAAGATGTTATGTCCCTTGTGCCTGTAATTACACTGGCTCACTCACTCTTCAAACCGGAACACAACAATACCAAGTGCTGCTGTTTTGCGGTAGAATATCTGATGAGTGGGTGGTACCTACCCAGACGAGCTTGCACAAAGCTCTACCACCAATAATTATTATTTGCATATTAATTTTTTTGTTGATTATGCACAATTTCTGAGGTTTTCAAGGTGGACAAATGTCCAGTTAAAAGCGTGGTGTTTCGACTCAGCTATACTACTCCCTTTACAATATTTTATGTGTTGAAATTGTAAAACATACAAATATAGTTTCTTAACATGTCAATATTTAAAATTAAAAAAAAATCTATTGTAGTTTGTAATCAATACCTTGTTCGGTGGTGATGCCTTCAGGTAGTACATATACCTGATCCTGGGGACACTTCACGTACTCCGCCCACCCACCGTCCCTCCAAATACCGATGGTACTGTTGATTCCGGCGGTGAGACAGTACTGATAGTTACCATCGCGACAGAAATCACAAAGACCGCAAGCCCTGTTAATAATTTGTTAAAAATTTTTAGTAACAGAAGGAAACAGAGGAGAAAGGATATATATATTTATATATATATATATGTGTGTGTGTCTTATATATGTTGTAATCTATGGTACTCGTGTCTGAACTGCCTTCCCTCAAAATATGCTGTTGTTAATTGGATTTTTTATTTTATTTTCTTTGGTTGTTTGGAGCTTATTCCACCACGCTGCTCCAATGCGAGTTGGTGGAATACACGTGTGGCAAAATTTCGGTGAAATTAGACACATTCAGGTTTCCTCACGATGTTTTCCTTCACCGTAAAGCACGAGATATATAATCACAAATGAAAATTCAGTGGCGCTTGCCCGGGTTTGAACGCACGATCATCGGTTAAGATTCACGCGTTCTTACCACGGGCCATCTCGGTTATTATTTATTAACTCACCGATTAGGATCAACGACAACTTTCTGGCCCACTTTGAATATGGACCCTTTTCCCGCTTCATGAACTACGCCACTAAACTCGTGACCAAGGGGGAGAGGTCGCTCTTTTGATGCTGGAAATTCACCCTGTGGAGTTGAACACAGTTGAAATACAAAATTGACATAATTTTAGTACCAATGGCTAATAACTAAATATTCCTCATTCTCATTTTCGTATTCTGTAATTTAAGTGAGTTCTTAAGAATAGCAATGCCTTTGTTATTGGAATAAAATAAATCCGTGTAATCGAACGAATGATGTAAATATTTACAATTTTATTCATCGAGTTTTATTAAAGGTTCAAGGTTTATCAACAACTACTGATACAAGAAATTTTATGTCAAATTATTTTCTCTTAAATTTGAATCGTTTAACATACCAAAATCTTTTTTTTTTATATGAAACATCTATTGATTAGCCTTTGGAGGTAAGACCGACTCGCTTTACGTGGTTACGTCTGTGTAGGTATCACCTAATCATCACATATATCTATAAAACAGCAATACTTAGTATTGTTATGTTCCGGTTTGAAGGGTGAGTGAGATAGTGTAACTAAAATCACAAGATACATAATACCTTAGGAACCGTGGCGCCAATATCTATAGCGGTGGTGACAACTTACCATCAGCTAGGCCATTAGCCAGTCCACCTGCCTATATATAAAAATAAATGAAAAACAACTGACTTATTCTAAATAGGTAATGTTATAATTGCAAAAGTGTATTTGGTCGTTTGGCTTTCACATCTTAACTACTGACTCGATCATCATGATATTTCGCACACATTGCCATGCAAGAAAGGACATTTACCTAACACGGAACACCTACTCTTAACCTTCAAACACGCGGGTGAAGCCGCGGGCAAAACTACTTATAGAATTTTGGAGTTCGTTACTTCTCTCGAGCCGTATGACACAGGAATACTTACAGTTGCGTCGCGTAATATATAGTGAAATATACTTATAATGTATTTTTACTATAATATTGATTATTTTAATAGATTCACTAATCATTGTATAAACATTATCATTTTTTAAGTGTGTAAAGATAATCATATAACACCAGGTTTCCGACTCGGCAGTCAATAAATCTTTTCCAGAGCAAGCGATACGCATCTATTGGCAAAAGGGTATATTTGGTTGGTATTTCTAATTTTCCTAATTAATTGATGTTTATAATTATAAACAAAATAATATAATAATATATAAACAAAACCCGTGGCTTAGCTCGCGAGGAATTCAATTATGACGAGAACACTTCGACATCTGATATTTTAACGTACATAATACCTATTTGAATTATAGACAAATGGCTAGATAGCAGTTGTCCAAAAATAAAAATAAATAATTGTTTCGGTTTTGATAACCCGCAAATGGCTGTATAAACATTAAAAAAAATCATATATTTATTATTTTAGCTTTAAAATCACAAACAGGCACTTGAATTTTCTATTTTTATATTTATTGGAACAAAAATATAACAATAAATAAGGCATGGTATTCATTGTCAATACAAGATTATCTAGATGATTAAAAACCATGGAGTATTTATTGATTTTCAAGCAGAATATTTATTAACACATGACATCAGTTATGTTATTTAATTGATGAAAATACTAACTACTAAGTTTCTCTCCCCCGCTTCTGTGTGTCTGACGAAAAAACCACGGAAAGATTCATGAGGAAGGTTAAGATGTATAATGAATTAAAGTTTTATTAAAATTGGCTGTCAAAAATTACTAAGAGGTTAACTGGCGTACGCCATATAAACCAATAGATTTATATATATAAACGTTATATGTAGAGTGTCATTTTTAAACTTAAAACTCATACTTAAATAGATTATACTTATAATAGATTTGTTTTTAATAAAATTGCCTTTTACCTGAATAATATGCAAGTCGGTTCCACAAACTCCAGAATATTCTACTTTCACGATGACATCTGTGTCGTTGACGATAGTCGGCTTCGGATAATTTTCATCGTATTTAAGAGTGAGAGTTTTGCCGTCAAACACTACCGCCTTCATTGTTAATGATTGTCTGAAATTTCGAAACGCGTTCGTGAGCCAGCGTAATTACAAGATATAATAACTTGGACTAAGGATCCTCATATTGGTAGCAATAACATTTAAAATTCTAGCAGTGCCTGTACGAAGGCGATTTAACACCATTCACTTGGTGCATAATTTTCTGCACCAGTATTTGACCCCATAGCATATAATTATTGAATTATATCTATTTCCATTGTTGGTGATAAGAGAACTGGTTTCTTTTGTCAGAAAATCGGTATATTCGCAGTCACAAGCTTACCAGAATTACTTTGCTTTCCTTGCATATGTTTTTTAATTATATTAACTTGGTGATGAATACAGTCTTCCGTCATCACATAATTATATATAATATATATTATATTATATATTGTTTTAAAATACAACACACACGTACGTAAATTCTACCAAAGAATACTAGAGACCTTAAATCGCATTCAAATATAATTTATGGATGATTAATTACTTTCAACAAAGCAAGCTTTACCAATATATATATAAATAATAAAGTTTAGGAGATGATAAGTTAAAAAATGCTGCCTCTTCTTCATTCGTATATGAAACCAATGGAAATAGAAAGAGAGAAAATATATTAAACTAAACACTAAAGAAAGTTTATAAGTAAGGCAATAAATAAATAATATTAACTTACTATTCGTCCAACACTTATCAATACCGTTGTGTATCTAAATGAACGCGAGATAACACTTTAAACACATTACATAATGTATATATGGTGACCATGAAATTGAAAACAAAAATCAATACAAATATTATTTACTTTATACTTTATTGTACACGACAAAGAGAAAAAAAAATACAAAACATGGATACAGCATAAATAAAAGGAGCATACAATTTTGGCGACCTTATAGCGATCTCTTCCAGGCAACCAGTTTTGTTTCTGTGTTTATATGTGGAGTAAGTAATAACTCATAGGATATGAGGTAGGTGGTGCTGTAATAATAAATAAGACTATTTACTAACAATTGATTGAATTGAATGGCACCCCGACTTCACAATCTAAGCAATACCTCTTAAAATTCATAATAAACGCCTGAGTATTACTTCGCTTCATTTAAAGCCAGTCTAAGGGCTTTACTTTGGCATAAGTTAAGCACAATTTTGAATTGCACTATAATATTTGGACAGCATACCACTTAACATCAGGTGGAGTAGAGTCATTTGCCCTCCAGACAAATATAAAAAAAAAAATTTGGTGCCTATCTAATTAGCTTAGGGCACAATCAGACGCCACTTAGCAGGAAATACCCATGATTATTAATTGCCTTTTAAAATTGAAAAAAAATATATTATATAATTTTTTATTTTTTTAGAATTTGAATTTCGAATTTGAATTTCATCGAAAGTTATCCTTAATAATCGGAAATAAACGGTAGCCTACTATTAAATAATAATTTTTACCACTTTGTTTTCATAGACTAATCTATTAAAGTGATTACACTCTGTACCGTTGTTTTGTTTGTGATTGTTGTTATTAATTAAAAGAAATTAAGGATAGCATTTCGGCATACCGTCTTTGCTTATTTGTTACAATAGTTTAGATCTTCTTAAAGTTAATTGTTATTAGATGTAAACATTCTTCTTTTTCTAATACGTCTTCTATTAAACACGTTGAGCTCATTTGAAGCTAATGAGGTGAATCCAAGCAATTGATCGACGGCCTTTTATCCGAAATCTTACCTTACGAGTTACAGATGTAGAAGATACAATTAAACATTACAATTTTGTTTTCAAAAGACCAGACTCGTTTTCCTTCACTTGGGTATGAAAGAAACTTATTCTGCAAATGCTACGATTCGGGAAATTAATGTCTGTGGACTGTCCAATCTTTATCGTACTGGTATATGAGTAAATCAATTAGTTTTTAAGCTTAAGAAACGCCACACAAGCCCATAGATAATTGGAACGTAAAATTCCCCTTTTAAAATATCCTAGAGATGAGCAAATGCCTACTCTCCACTTTGGGAAAATTGCAAATTTTATTTTTTGACACAAGCGGGTTGTTACACGACATATTTCTTCCCCATCGATATATATATATATATATATATATATAAACACAGATACAAAACTGTATTGCTTATCCAATTTGTAATCAGCTATCATTGTTTTTTTTTTTGACGTACTTTATTCTCTAGCCATATCAAAATAGTGTAATAAAACCACGTAAAACATTAATTATTTAAAGCTTAACTAAGTCGAACGGTGTGTGCAGGTAAAATCTTTGACATATGCTATCAATTTTAAATGAAAAATCATACGTAAATATTATTTTATTCAAGACGAAAATAAAAGACAATTCATAATAATGGCATCTTATCACTGTAAACTCATAATAAAACATTATCATAATCACTGCTATAAAGTCATGAACATATTGAAAATTTTTGTTTATTGGTTATAAATTGATAACACTAAGACATACCTATAGAGCTACCTAAAGTAGCAAAATGGCGAAGTCGGTAAAAGCGGAACCCAAAGAATTTTCATAAAAAATAATACTTGTGGCTTAATTTAGAAACTCACTGCTTATTAAAAAAATACAAATTTGTATAAATTACATAGCACTTAGTTCCTACACGAGTACCAGTTGGGCTATTCTGGTGGTGGAATATCACAACGTGATATGCGACATTGACCATAATGATTATAACATTTCAAGAATACACGCATCAAATTGTATATCGCCATAAATCAGTTGTCAACATTTCATTTATCATTCAAACAAATTTTGTCAGATTTGTATTCAGAAACTGAGTAATAGGCTTTACTAATAATTGACTATTGCTGGAAAACCACTGACATTTTTACTTCTTTCATTATTTTTTTATTTTATAATTGGTTTGATACTCGGTGAAGGAATGCTACTCTGCTTGCGAAAAAAGGAAAGATAAAAATATCTCAATTCATAATAATTATCACGATGACAAAAAAAGTTTATCATTTATTACATAAAACTATATTAACCTTTTTATAATGTCACTGGAAACAAAGAAAAGCTACATCGTTAAAGTGATACTTTTAGGAATAAGACAGGGTTTTTTTTTCTGAAAAAATATATTTCTCGTTTGTTTTTAATGCGATTAAATTTAAACTAAAACAGTATTATAATCATATTTACATTTAAATTTACAAATTATAAATAGATATGAAGCTCTATTAGTTTGTGAAATAAGTATTTTATTATTTTTGTTAAACATAAACACACGTAGCGCCATCTAGAAGAATTTAGTGGAAGTAGGAGAACAGGCAGTTTTCCATAGTCAACCAAGCGAATGTGTCACTTTTAGAATACTCATATATCTAATTATGTAGTTCAAAAATTATTATGACTATTTTATTTTATACAATATTTTTTATTATAATTTTTCTTAAAAACTATCATTCAAATTGACTTTTTTAAATCAGAACGCAGCCACATAACTACCGGTGTAAAGAAATCATTCAAAAGCATTCATTCAAATTCACATTCGAGTTTGATTTGAAAGTTTTGTCAATTGAAATTAAGGCTGGTCGGAGAAGTAGTTAGGTGTGGTGTGTGTGACGGTAGCGTTCTTACAATGGCGTGCTTTATTATTAAATATTTTACTCTTTTGATCTTCAGTTTATCACTCGGTAAGTTAAAATTAACTTGTTTTATATCTATATTTTCATAACTTATACTATCTGAACAATATATCACATAACACGACGCTTCCAACAAAAATGTTCAATTGTTAATGTTTACTAGCAGTGACGACATAACGTTTAACGACACACCCTGTTTAGCAAGAAATTCAAAATAATACATTGTTTATCATCCTTTTGTTCGTTACAAAATACAATATGCTTAACCCCTACATTAAAATCAGGCACATGAGGTGCTACCAAGCTAAATGAAAATAATATTCATTTAATACGCGATATTTTTCATGCCGTATACTTTTTATATAATGTGTATATATTTCAAACATAAAATTAACGTTGAATAATGCTTTTTAAGTTTTAATTTAAGTTTCATTCCATAAAAACCGCGGGAATCAAATATCGATCCATTTTAACGCATCACCGATGAGCCGGATGGAGGGTGAATTGTAAGCAATAATATGACGATCGGTATATAACGTAAGGGAGTTACCCCTGTATGTATATTTATTGGTTTTTTATGTAAGGTAATTCGATAAGTTTTACATATAAAATATATTTTTTTCTAATCAACTCTCATATTTGTTAGGGAACTTAAAAGATTCGCATTTAAAGTCAATGATTATTCCATAATTGACTTAATATGTAAATATATTTAAATATAAATAGATTCAAAACAGTTTGTTTATTATATTTTAAGAAAAAAACAGTATATTTAAATCCATAGTAATTTCTGTACATGCAAGAACTTTTAATATTTACATATTTAAAAAAAATACTTAGGTAATATATATAATACACCCTTGTATATTTAATTTAGTGTAGTTTGAAGAATATCTTAAATATATAAGTATAAAAAAATCTGCTAAGAGCAAACTCACTTTTCACTCAACCTTTCAAACTGGAATTTGAGTTTGGCAGTAGAATTTGTGATATGTGGGTGACAAAGATAAGCTTCCATGGTTACTATTAAATAAAAATGTGTAGTTACAATACTTATAGTGTTAATAAATGGACTATCTAATATAAAAATAATATTCTAAATCAGCTTGACAATTCTTGAGATTAGTAACCCCAGCCTGACACACTCTGACTGTGTAGTGCAGACAATAATTGCTTAATTCATGACTTACTTAGTTTTGTGTTAATTCTATATTTAGTTACTTAAATACTAGTATTATTATAACTCAGATGTTGGTTGAGTATGAGATGACGAATGCAAATAATAAACTGCAAAAAATAATCAAATACTGTATATCATATTGCCAATACATACATGGGAAGACATTTTTTTCCTATTATTTATACAGTACAGCCATAAAGATTTTAAGGGTTAAATTTTAATTAGTTGATATTTCTTGTTAAATTTTTATATAAACATTAAGTTGAAAGATAATGTACCAGTAAATACATAGGGCTATCTATACTGGTAAATAATGTTTGTTTTTATAGCATTGTTTATTAAAAATCTTCTTTTAATTATACATATCAGTAAAACTATATAAAAATGAGTGTTTTTTTGTTCCAAATGACTTAATTGACTATAAATAAGTAAACATAATGTTTCTATATTAAATTAAAGTTATTTCACTTAAATAACAATTATGTTAACTTATGAAACAAAAGTAAACAGAACACCGTTGTTCGTTTTGTTAAATTAAACGAACCTGATGAGAAAACACGATTTCTTGAAATTAGCCGTGACACCTATTCGATTTTAAATATAGAATGTCAGCGCGATTCAGAGTATTCTGATAACTATAACGTATTTTGGAGAACTACTTTTCATTTTTGCATGTCGTGGTTACCTATAGGTATGGTAACTTTACCCTTATTTTGTAAAGTTTTAATTTTTAATTATTACCTTACCTCATGTTGGTGATCCTAAATAAAAGACTACTTAAGTTAAAATTAGATTAATAATTTTACATACTATACTATTAGACAATGTCTAACATTTAACTTATATACTAAAGTCTAGCCTAGCCTCCTAGTTGAATTCTAGATTAGCCACAAAATCCTGCAGTACTCATCAACATACATACATATAACTATATAATTAAAATATAATTTAAATATCAAGAGAGAAATTATATACTAATTAAATTTACAGTTATCTTTAATTTATATTGTTTATGAAGAGAAATGAAGATAATTGGCATGCCATTGTTATTATAACTAACAATAATATGTTTTGATTGTATATATTTATATCCCGTTATATTATGTATCCAGCCGAGTCAGATAGCATACAGTATATACGTATTAAATATAGATATTTTAGTTATATAAATATATCCAAAACAGCTTATATATTCAAATTAAATTATTTTAAAGGACAATGACCAAAAGTGTCCCAACTATCCACCACTAACGAAACCTATGTTGACTTATAGTCCAAAGAGAGTAATTTTTAGTTTGGAACAAAAAAAAAGTTGTCAATATGAAAAATAATAGTTTATCTTTTTTTATTCACTTTTTATTTCAATCCATTTTAATTGTGCGCAGGTAGCTACACCTTATGCCGCGCTAATGATGATTCATCGATAACCTTTGCAAATTGAAGATAACACTATTTTTATCCCTTTTGCACGTAGCAAATAATGAGCTATAGCACTAGCGTAATCGGTTTTAGTACCTAGCGCAGTACCAGGTATAAGGTATCTGGTACTTCTTGAACTACGCGTTGTGTTTCCTTTCTTCCGGGCCTTTGATCAAAATCTGTTTCAGCGAAAACCTAACAGAACATCTAAATGTGCGATGGACAGAATTATATTAGCTCGAGAAACCTTTTTTTTTTCATGGATTAATAAATTGATTTGATCCACAGGCAACTGTCAGCGAACACCAACCATCTCCCACATCACTCAGGAACAGATAAGGGATATCGGTGGTCAAGTCGACCTGGACTGTTCCGTGCATTATGCACAGGACTATCCAGTTTTATGGGTAAGTGGTGTATTATCATCACCAGCATTTGTTTTCTATCTATCTATATTATAAGGAGATAAATATTAGTTTGTATGTACGAGGTAATATCCGAAAATCCTGATCTAACTTCGAATATTAATTTACCAATATTTAGAATGAACCTTCAAAAAGGACATAGGCTATATATATATTTATACCTAGTTTTCACCAGCGGCTTTGCCTGCGTGTTAGGGGGGGGGGGGGGGTCAGGTCCTTCCTTGGTGTTGTTTCCATCATATTCTGTTCAGTCGCTTAGCCAAGAAATTGTAACAGACAGAAAGTTTCTGTTGCATTTATAATATTGATATAGATTCCGTTAAAATGAAAAGATTCTTCATGGAGGTCAATTTTGCAACGCAAATCTACGATAAAGCGGTCGAGCGAATGTTTTTCTTACGTGATAGATATCAATGTTTGTTGATGAACGTGTGATGACGTACGTACTTGTATATCTATATGTTGATATATGACATAATAACAATATTTTGGCCTTTTTATAATAACGACACGGGCGATGCGCTATTATGTTAATATATTTATGGAATTTAGCAATGCCTGTTTATAAAAGAGTTGAACAGGAGGACTAATAGTACTATTTACCCTTAAATCAAAGCGTAAAGTTTGTTTTAGAAGGGGGGGGTGATAGCCGTTGGGACAGAATTGAACCTGCGATTCTTACATCTCTATGCAGTGTAAACCGTTCCGTTATTAACGCTTAAATATTTAAAATTAATTTTAATATATATGCAGTCATGTCGGCCAGGTTTAACCCTGTCCTCGTATGGACCGCAGAACTTTGGAACATTTAAATTTGGTTTTTGACTAGACAATTTAGTATACTGCCATGCCTTGTAAACTATGATGTATTGTACGCAAAATAGGCATATGAATAAATTATTTTCTCGCGGATTTGAACCTGTAATCTTCGAATAAGATTCACGTATCTGCTCTACCGATATACATATATTTTGAGCACATCGATTCGATAATTTAAAGTCAATGCCCTGTTCCAAATCATATGGTTGACTGCGTCATTGGGATATAATTGTCAGGATAAGGAAGTGATTGATTGGAGATTATATTACTGTAACAGAACCCGCATCTGCGGCTTATATATAGCAACCACGTTCGCTACGCTATTTAAACAATAATAAAACGATCGAGTACGATTCCATTCCATTTTTAAATCGATTGGATTTTTTGAAGTTGATATTTTAACGTGTACCGTCAACATCAAATTACCATGCCTCGGTAGAGTTAGCAGGAGAATTTTGAACAATTTGTTTATATAAATATTCCCGTATGTTTTGTATTTAAATTTAATTATATCTGTAATTTAATTAGTGAAAAGAATAAACTGAAGCTGCCAGTTATTGAGTTGAGTTTAAAGTAATTTTAAATTAATTTTGTTTTTTTTTTCTCTTACAGCTCAAATATGATCGTCACAAGTCGACGGAGTCACTTCCCCTGTCAACCAATTCAGGTCTGATTATTCGTGATTCAAGATTTTCACTGCGTTTTGATGCTGCATCTGCGACATACACATTATCTGTGAGTATTTTTAAAGATTGTCAAATTTCAAATTGTCTATAGTAAGTAGCGCTGTTGACTGTACTTGTAAATAACAACAAGTTTAATCATATTAAAAGCTATTGCTTGCAATTAAACTTGCTTCACGGAAGACCAGCGCTGTGTCTTAACAGATACGCCTTATACTCAGTGGAGACTATTTCGGGGATGTATACTCACTGTCACTGGTGGTAGAGCTTAATCAAGCTCGTTTGGGTAGGTACCACCCACTAATCAGATATTCTGCCGCAAAACAGCAGTACTTGATAGTGTTGTGTTCCGGTTTGAAGGATGAGTGAGCCAGTGTAATTACAGGCACAAGGGACATAACATCTTAGTTCCCAAGGTTAGTGGCGCATTGATGATGTAAGTGATGGGTAACATTTCTTACAATGCCAATGTCTATGGGTGTTGGTGACCACTTACCATCAGGTGGGCCATATGCTCGTCCGCCTACCTATTCTATAAAAAAAATTACCATTAAACATGTTTTCCTTTCAATTATTATTGTTTATTTACAAATAATTTATTTATTCCAGATTAAAGACATTCAAGAGACCGACGCGGGCTGGTATCTTTGTCAAGTTATAATGTCTGTGAGCAACAAGATAACCGCGGAGGTTGAGTTGCAAGTTCGAAGACCTCCAATCATATCTGATAACTCGACGAGATCCATTGTGACCAGTCAGGGTGAAAGTATGTACCTAAATGCTGTTTATTTATTTGTAAATATTGTAACTATGATCGTGTACCGTCAACATCCAAATATTATAGTATTAAATGCATCGGTAGAGTTAGCAGAGGATTTTTTTAAAATATATTTTTTTAATTTACTTAGTTTGAGTTTTTACACGCAAAAAAAGGTTTTAATTGCAATCGTGTTCCAGTGTTTAAATTTGTGTCATTGCTTAATATTGAATAAATAAGTAAAAAAGTGCATACCATATTTGTAATCGTCCAAGGGGTGAGAATGGAAATAAATTGTCGCGCAATAAATATTTAGCCTAATAAAGACAGCTCCTAGTACATTATTAAAAAAAAAAACATATCTACCTCATCTTAATTTGAATATATATACTATTCTTAACAATCTTCGACCGAATGTATCAGTTCCTTATGCTGGAATATATTTAAAAAAAAAGTGCGTCATCGCCCGTCATTGAGGAAGAATATCACTTTTGGCGCGAAGTTTGGGTGCTTTGAATATACAATAACTTGAATTATCATTTTTGGTTGGTTTTGTTAGCATTTAAAGTAATTAATGATTGTTGTGTTTGTTATTTGTGTATTTCTTATTATAAAGTCAAATATTTATGTTTTTTTTAAAAGTCATTTTACTTCTGGTTTGTAAGACTATAAAATTATTTCTGTTAACATCTTTGTTGAATAGTACAGATCTGTGGCAAAAAAATTCTTTTAAACTTTTTTTTTGTATTTTTTATATATGTATAAATTGTATATAGCTAAAAGTATATAAAGAATCCTATTATATTCACATGCCTATTAACGGCACATGTAAATAATGTAATTCTATCTATGCATATAAATAAATTGAATTGAATTGAAAAAACCTTCTAGGTGCCCAAATGGAATGCTACGCTGGTGGATTCCCGCCTCCGAAGATATCATGGCGTCGTGAGAACAACGCGATTTTACCAACCGGTGGCTCCATCTATCGGTAAGCTTAATTGTTTAAGGTAAGCTTAATTTATGTGGCTGCCTTGTTGGTGTAGTGGCTTGATGTAAGCCGCAGACCCGGAGGTCCCGTGCCTCGGAAAGCACGTAAAGCCGTTGGTCCTGCGCCTGAACTCTTTCCGGTCGTGTCGGATTGCCGTCCCATCGGATTATGAGAGTTAGGGAATAGAGAGTGCACCTGTGTTTGCGCACACACTTGTGCACTGTAATATCTCCTGCGCAGTTCGCTAATCTCTCTTGAGATTGGCCGCCGTGGCTGAAATCGGACTGGAGGACATTATTTTTATTATTAAGCTTAATTAATCAACATATGCACATACACCCCATTCCATCCATAAGATGAGTAAAGACAAATAAACATTTTTGACATTGAGTTGACGCGATATCGTTGGCCGAAATCTTGAATAATCTATGGTATGGTATGAATGTCGGAGAAGTCGTTACCCGAACATTGGAAGTAAAATTAATCTGTATATAAGTAATACAGTCGAATAGTGTAAAAAAGATATATTAATCAAGAACTGTTGTTGCAGTATATGCATTACAAATTGCATAGCGCAGGCAAGTTTACATTCAATTAATTACTTTTAAAATCATGATCAAAAAGTACTTATAAAAGTGTACTTTATTATAAATAATATTCTAATTCTATATTTTGTTATCCATTGAGGGCTGTATACAAGTCCGCTAAACTTTTATTGCCATGGAAACAAAAAAACAAATAATAAATTAAGTTTTGATGGTAATCTGATGGTAGGAATATGCACTGTATACATATTATTTTGGTATTCCAAGAAATGTTAACCATCGCTTACATCGCCAATGCGCCACCAACCTTGGAAACTAAGATGTTATGTCCCTTGTGCCTGTAATTACACTGGCTCGCTCACCCTTCAACCCGGAACACAAGACCGAGTTTTCATTTGATCCAAAATATTTTTTCCAGTGGCAACATATTGAAAATGAACTCAGTACACAAGGAAGACCGTGGAACGTACTATTGCGTGGCTGAAAACGGAGTGGGCAGAGGTGCAAGGAGAAATATTAACTTGGAAGTTGAATTTGCACCCGTTGTGACTGTACCTCGGCCTCGTTTAGGACAGGTACTCTTTAAACCTTTATACAATTGGTTCGTTTCTAAACCTTGGTTCAAATCCCAAGATGATCCAGAAAGAATATTTGTTTCTGTCATTAAGTTCACAGTCCGTAATAATATTAATTATCTGTTGTCGTGTTGCCAGTTACATCACCTGTGTTATTCTGTAAAACATACCTTTATATCTCATTCATGCATTGTTTAAAACCTACTGACATTGATATGCTATTTTGATACGTCTATTCTATAAATTATATAACTATTATAAACAATGTCGCATATCACTTTCTGACATTTCACAAAGCAGGATACATAGATAATAAATAAATTAATGTTTCAACATATCTTATAATAACTTGTATAAAACTTTTAAGTTTCTTATCGATTCTTCTTGATGGAATTTAATTACTTGTAAAATAATGATTAAGATTTATTTTAATAAATGCTATTCATTAAATTTCCAGGCTCTCCAATATGATATGGACCTGGAGTGTCACGTTGAAGCGTACCCGCCACCAGCTATAACCTGGCTCAAGAATGAGGTCCAACTCTCCAACAACCAACACTACAGGTGAGAAAGATAACGTAATGACTGATGATGTCGAATAACTAACCTAACTGCGGTGCCAACAAACCAAGTTATATAACAACGATCGAGACTAGTGATCGATCCAGACTAGTGATGTCTACTACTAGTGTTGTCCTTTTTTGGTATGCGAGTGTTCTGGTACTCGTTAAAAAAAACTGACTGATAATCGAAAACATCTGTGAGTGTATGATTACTTAATAAGACTTGAATGTTCTTGAATGATGTATGTAAATAATGAAACAATATTCTTACGTTCATACGTGTTGCTGTCGTCCGTAACAATAAAAAATAGACTCAAGAGTTGTAGATATAAGATCGCGATTTGCATAACGGACTTAGTATTCAAATAACATGAAGTACTCGGAACCCGTACTCGAATACCATGTATATAAATTCTATAATTTACTTGAGTATCATCATCAAAAACCCATATTAGAGCAGCATGGTGGAATAAGCTCCAAACTTTCTCCTCAAAAGGGAGAGGAGGCCTTAGCCCAGCAGTGGGACATTAACAGGCTGTTACTGTACTGATAATGTATACAAATTTCATTTCAGGATCTCCCACTTCGCAACGGCCGATGAATTCACGGACACAACGCTCCGTGTGATAACAATCGAGAAACGTCAGTACGGTCTCTTCACGTGCAAGGCGCAGAACAAACTGGGCACCGCACAGGGAACTGTCGAACTATTCGGTACGAATATCTATTTAATATTGTTAATGGTAATGCTTGACGAAATGCTTTGTTTTTTTTTTCTAAACGCAATTATTTCGATAAAATTTTTTCTTCAGAGAGTGATACATGCAGGTTTTTATGTGGAAAATTTGGAAATGTGGTAAATTGAAATCGATATTAGGTAGATATTTTCAAGTTATTACTTGTAGTTTTCTCTCTGATGTAGCTGACTGTGGATTTGATATACATATCGAGGAATCGTTTTCGTCACGTCAGAGATCCCAACGAGAAATAAACTTTTCAATACATTACCATTACTTCAACAAACAGAAATTTAATATTCAATAAGACCGTCTACACAATAACCATCCATCAGATATTCTACTCCTAAACAGCAATATTTAATATTGCTGTGTTCTGGTTTGAAGAATTGTTTTGTGTATGTCTTAGGTATTAAAAAGTAGCTAGATTCAAGCTTGTTTCATACCAAATTTCATCAAAATCGGTTCAGTAACTTAGCCGTGATAAATTAACATAACAGACAGGTAGAATTAATTTCACATTTCTTTAAGTATAGATTATATAAATTTGGTATATTTTAAAATCTGCCCACAATAATATTAGGTATTTAATAAATATGATTGCATGAAAAATACAAAATGCATGCAAGCTAAATTTTATTATGTATGCATCGCTTACAATAGATGCAGGTTCGAATCCTGCTTTGCATACTTATTTATGTAGGATATTTCAAATTATATTCTTGCCTCGCGTAGCTCGTGTACCGGACATTAGTTTTATTTTTATTTTTTGGCATAATAAAATTGGATGTTTTTATTTTTTTGGCTGTGTTGTGTTTAAAAAAAAATGAGTTGTATTTTGTTTCGCCGCATGATAGAAATGATAATCCCCGTGTGCCCGCCCGCGTGCGGACAGACGCGCTACGCCAGCGCCGCCGCCGCGCCCGCGCCGCGCGCCCTCGCCGCGCTCGCGCTCGCGCTCGCCCTCGGGTACGTCTCGAACGTTCTACTGCAGCAACCCCATCATATTTCATTAGGTGCTGGTTACATCGTCATCATTAATCGGGGTGGTGTGTTTCGTGCGCGCTAATTATGTATGCGCAAACACAGATGCACTCTCGATTCCATAACTCTCATAACCCCATGAGACGGCAGGCAATCGACGTGTTTTCCGATGCACGGGAGTGTACACACTTCCAACTTTCGGACTCCAGGCTGCTACTGAGAATCTTCGTGCTCCTAACCTTCTCCTCAAATGGAGAGGAAGGCCTTCTCTCCATTTGAGTCCAGCGATGAGACATATACGAGATGTTAACTTTAGTGTTCTTAATGACACTGTTCGCGTCCTCCATCTCATTGGGTTGGTACACTGTGCACTGCACAAGCCAAGTTGGGAAATGCTTCCAATGATAGCTCGGTTTCCCGGCTACCAAATGGTTGTTATGGCTTATGTGCGTTGTTATCTTAAGGTATAAGTTGAGTTGTTATAGCTCTATTTTATTATGCAAGAAACCTCCTGGTAAACAAAATGTATTTTTTTGTAATATTTCGAATTATATTTATATAAATGTTTAGTTTCTGATGAATGCATGAACGCATGGTAAAATTCATACAATGGTTTTTATATGTTTCATCTTTAAATGTTATATGAAATGTATGTTTTCATACTACATTATATATTTTAAGTATTTGCATGTGCGGAATGAATGAAATGCTACATAAAAATTAAGTAGATTTTACATGAACATGACAATCGTGAAAATCAAAGAAATCGTGTCAATTCAAGTTTAAAGTTTATCTTTACTGTTACTATTGGAATCGACTTTACCACTGATCAATAGACAAATTTGACCTTATCAGCAGTGACGTAGCTTGCCCTTAATGGGCCCTTCATTTGAACTGCGGTGGTAACCTTTCTTTTTCACGCGAATTTAGCAACTCGACCGCCAACGACTTAATAGTACCCATTCACTTTTGTATATAATATTTTCATTTGCTGTACGACTTTTTTTGTTTATTCGGGTTCAGGGCCCCTGTAGTTAGGGGGCCTCGGTATCTTTGATACGGCTGATAGAGCGGTAGCTACGTCCCTGCTTATTAGGTGGTCTATTAATTATATTGAATTGCTATGTTAATTTTTTTAACTGCGTTTTTTGATACTAGAATCGCCAGTACCAGATATTAACTACCCCGGCCTGAGACTCGATCCGGAGATCTACGGCAACAACGCGTCACGGGCGTGCGTGTCAACGATAATCACTCTAGCGGCAATTATTACATATCTTCAGGTGTAACTATTTACAATAATAATTTTATGTGATGAATTCGATCGAAAATGTTTTGATATTAAAAAAAAAAAATGATGTATCGAATATGATTAGGTTGTGGAAATTTTGACAAGCAATGTTTTTGTATCGGCATTTTTACAAAATATCCATATAATATGTATATGTATTTATATGTAATATGTTACAGTTCAAATTATTCAAAATTGAATATTGTTCAGACAGATAGAAATCAATATTAAGATCATTGGGAAGCAATAATAATTAAGCAATGTTATATAAGAATCTTATAAAAAAAAAATTATATTCATAACAGATAATATTCATAACATTGTAAGAGTAATAAAATATGTCTATTTTTTATGTTTTGAATGTAATTTACAAACTTAATAATCATTATAAATTATGATTAGTCTTGTATTAAAAATGGCAGCTATGGCAACACTTCGGCTACGACTATTTCATTTAGGATAATTTTATAAAGATTGCCCGTATAAAAAAATAACTTTCTATCTTGTAAATGTTGTTTACAAACTAATTTATCATTACAAATATAATTGTACATTATCTTTTGCCTCGTATTAAAAATGGTAACTATGGTAACATTTCGCCCATATTTTTTTTTACCTCACTTTGTAACTTAGAATCTCAGCTTTACTTATAAATATTATTTAGTTGGTATTTAGTAAGGTAACTTGTCTCTTTCTGTCATCAATGATTTGACATACGAAAGAAGAAGACTTACCTAATCAACCACAAAATAATATTTATTGGTGAAGTCGTCGTTTGTGTGACTTCTTTCTCTTCATCTTCATACTCGATTATATTCTATATATATCTTTAACGTAATGTACTTTAAACGAAACCAAGAATGTTCTTAATTGTAACTACGTACAAATAATTTCTAGCTTAGGTGTAATTTTAATACGACTAGAAAAACGTGAATTTTTATACAAAATAATACAAACGATTTTCATTTATATTATATAGAAAATAGTGTCTAGATTACCGTCAATTGTATCATTAATAATTCATAATGTGTGTTTTTTGTATATTTTTGTACTGATATATTATATATGATTACTTTTGAAACGCTAGTAGCCTTGCAGGGTTATATTGCTCAATACTAGCAACTTTTGTTCTGTAACTTTACATGAAACATAATTGACTCGAGTTCATATTGTACTCTGTAACACTTATTAGATCTTTATTTTGTAGTAAGTACGTTAACACTACAAAATTTAATATAAATTCGGAGTCTATGAAATGTCAATTGGAATAACATTTGATAAATAAATAGCTCGAATATAAGCGTCTCAACGTCCTTGTGTAGAGTTATTAACATTTAGAGCGACCAATTTCAATTTTTTTTTGTATAGGTACATATGAAATGTCAATTGGAATAACATTTGATCAATAAATGGCTCGAACACAAGCTTCTCAACGTCCTTGTGTAGAGTTATTAACATTTAGAGCGACCAATTTCAATTTTTTTTTATAGGTACATATGAAATGTCAATTTGAATAACATTTGATAAATAAATGGCTCGAAGACAAGCTTCTCAACGTCCTTGTGAAGAGTTATTAACATTTAGAGCGACCAATTTCAATTTTACTTTTTGTATAGTTACGATATTAGGAATGATTGAGCCATAAAACAAATGTTTGTGCTGTTAGTAACATAATCCTACGAGGCTATTAGTGTTTCACAAATAACCTATACATATAATATTTAAAAATTGTCAGTCCAGATGAGGATTTAGTTTTAATGAAGAATATTTTTGTACACACTTATTTGAATAATTCGCCCAACGTACAGTCGGAGACAGTATTCGAAAATTATACAATTCTTGAATGATATATAAAAAATAAGTAATTTTATATGAAATATATTTTTTAGTCTGACAATAAATTGGTTATGTACTATTTATATATATAATCCGTATGACGTAATAGACAACTGTATCACATGTGCTATCGGTACTGAGCGCACCTAGGTCGCAAGTTGGAATTAATGGTCTAAATTTAAAAATGGTTCAATTTAAACCCTATTTAGCCTTGTTAGGGTGAGTGAGCCAGTGATACTACGGGCACAGGACCTAACAGCCCAGTTTTCAAGATTGGTGGTCTCAACATCATAAGGGATGGTTAATATTCGTAACAGCGTCATTGTCTAATGGCAATGGTGACCACTTTCGATCAGGTACATTTGCGTGTATGCCTCACTATTACAAAAAAAAAAGTTTTTCTTCGTCTGGACAAACAATGAAAAATTTAAAAATCGTGTTTATATATAAGTAATAGTTTGTGATAGCTTCGACTGCTTTACGCATTTATATGAATCTCCTAGTGACAAAAGAACGGACGCTCTTAATAAGCTTTTTTATGTATTTTAAGCAATTTCAATAGACTTTAGAATGATATTAGTTTTATAAAACTTTTGTATCACGAAAGAAAATTTTCTATCTAACGAAAACTTCGTATAAATTGGTGATTTTTTTTCTGTTTTATAATTTTTACTGATATTTCTTTCGTATTTTATACTTTTTCATTCCATTTTCTTTTTTATTATATATTTTTTTTAATTCTTGTAAAATTATGTAATCATTAGACTGATTTAATTCCATCCGTTTAGTTTAGTTTCAACGTTCAATAAACGTTTTGATTTTCATTTGATACTACAAATTGTACGCGACTGTACTTTTATTATCTGTTATACATATGTTGACCGTCATTTCGTAGTAGTTACGTCACGGTAGCGTTGGCAGGGGGTTACTAATTCATAATGATGAACTTAGGGAAATGAAGAATAGGAAATTGATCCGTCGCTTCGTGTAATGAAATTTATGAAACTAATGAAATTCGATAGTTTAATGTCCAAGATAAAACGGTCAAACTTCACAGCCACTGCTATAGGTTAAATTTTAACCTCGAAAGTGGTGGTTATTGTCATCATTTATAAATAAAAAATAGCAATAAATAAAAAGAATAAAATAAATAAAAATATAGACTCCTACGCTATCGTGACGTCATTGCGACAGTATGAAATGGCTTAATAAGATCTGACGAAACATGAAATGCTTATAAGACGCCAATGAATTTGAATATCGGCTTATTTTAAGTAGTTTTTATTTATAATAACATTTTGTATAGAATAATGTTTGATCCTTAAAATAAGCGTAATTTTATGTATTCTTTGCTCCAATGTTCATCTCCAAACTCCAAACTCCAATGTTTTATAGTGATTTTTGTTGCAATAAAGTTTTAATAAAATGATATTGTTTTATTTAAAAAATATGGTACATTAATCGATAAAATATTTCAACACAAAAATATAAACCTCCTTTGATCGAAATATTTAGAAAAAAATCGCTTGAACATTTAAAAAAGTCTTACAATTATATCAATACGGTGTAATGTGTAACGAAAAGACATTTTTCAATATAGTATATATAATTTTACGTATACATAATAAGGTATCAATAATAAAATCAATAAATCAAAAAAACTTAAATTTTATTTCATATATTTTTTTATTTCTACATTAGGTATACATATATTTTTACACAACCTTAATTAAACCTGTACAACGCTTAAACGAAATAACGATATTTTTAACGTTTAAATACCCTCCCTCACCCCGCTACTATTTTACAAATTAAAAAATATCAAATTAGTTTTCGTCTCTTCCAAATTAAAATATAAACATATCATCTATTGAATCTATGGTATAAACATATATTATATTCTGTTACTAATTGAAACTTTAACTAACTATATCAAACCGATAAAAATATATAAAAGGAGTTTGTATTAGTATGGAGTATAGAAGTAAGAAGTTTGCTTGTGTTTTATGCACTATCATTCAAAATGTAAAAAAAAGGGCAGCCGGAGCTAGAGGGTAATACGTGCTATTACTCGGTTGAAGAAAACAACCAACAACAAACAACAACAAAGATAAAGAGATAGTTAGATATAGGCTTGGGCAAAATGTAATCAGATTAATGATTATGATTACAACATGTAATCATTGATAACGATTACTGACATAGATTCTGAATAGTGCGCGCGGCGTAAATCAAATTTATAAATCCCAATAAATACACGCATAATTGTTAATTCCAAGTAATAACCGGAACCCTACTTATAGAAGCTTTATTTCATAAATTTCGGAAAGCCTTTTGTCGGATAAGAATTTTTTCTCCTTACTTCTACACGCTATGATTATTTATACGAAAAAAAGGACCGTTTTTTATACGAATTGAATAATACATTACATAAACAGATTATAAATAAATATGGGAAAGATAATTATTTAATAAAATATAAATTTTATTATTTTTGGTGCAATATAAAACGTCGGGTTAAAGTTATTTCAATTCATATCTAGACCCGTTTTATATTTTAGACTATTAAATAAATGCCCACTTAGTAATGTAATGAAGAGACAATGATTGGGTAAGTGTGAACATATTTTCTTTTTCTTAAAATTTAAAATATTCGTGTAAATATAGACCAGAGGACGTAAATCCCAAACATCAGGAAAATGAATCGAACTATCTGATGAAGATAGTATAATCTGTAACAAAAATGAAATTTTAAATAAATAAATAAAACAAAAAAATATAGTTTTTTTCGCTCTAGAAGTTATATTCACAATACTCGTTCTAAATTATGTCAGGGCGACGTGACAAATATTATATTTGGCAGTAATTAGTAAAATATATAAAATGAAAAAATTAAAAAATGAATTAATTACCTTTTCCATTTAATGCGGGCCTGCGGTATCGTTTCGTCGCTATCTTTGAACAGGTAGCGTCGGATACCGGCAAGGTAATCTTCGAAATAATCATTCCAATCTACATCACTCATACTAAACGGGAATATCTGAAAAGAAAACAGTTTTACAGTTCGATTGGACAAAAGCTAAACACGGAACTAGTCCCATTAGTATTTTGCCATTTTACGTAAAAACGCTGTCAGCATTTATGACACCAACAAAATTGATCAACAAATTTGTAGAGCAATATTATAAGATAATAACTTGGTCGCTTGGCTTTTTGAAATTCCGTCTGGGTAGTTAACACCTACGCCCACTTATATTCTACGACCAAACAGCAAATACTTAGTATTGTTGTGTTCGAGCTTAAAGGGTGAGTGAGCCAGTATAACTACAGGCACAAGAGATATAACATCTTAGATTCCAAGGTTGGTGGTGCATTGGCGATGTAACGGTGATTATTTCTTACAGCGCCAATATCTGGGCGGCGTTGAACACTTACCATCATGTAATCCATTTGCCTGTTCACTCACTTATTATTTATAAAAACATAATGTTAAGTTTATTTTATACATATTTATTGATATTAACTTTATATATGTAATATCCCTTTGTATTATAGTATGTATTTAAACAAAAAAGTTTCTTGAGCCCTAACATAAATAGTAATAATATGAAATTGGGTGGCACGGGGCTGAAAGTGAAGCTGGTAAAAATACAAAATTTTAAAGATAAAAATAATATATTGTGGATGAATGAGGTACATGGAACTAACTACATGTCAAGGATTACAATTTCAAGGATAAAAAAGTGCTGCTACCCTAAAAAATGGGTGCATAACTGGTTGTTATTTTTAAATACCTGTTTGTCCAAAACTGAAGTGTTCTCCCAAAGTTCTCTGGTCCTTCGATTGCAGAAAGTTATTTCTCTCGTGCAGAAATACCTCAGTACCGATGCGAATTTATGTATCTTTCTATAAACTTTTAACATTCTGGAAAAAAGAAATGAATTAGTGACTTTTTCTTACTAGAAACAAAGATAGGGAAATAAACCACCAAATGGTTATTACCAAATCCCACTGTCGTGGAAGCAGTCTAAATTATTACCCATTCCACCCACCGTCATCGAGCTCCCAAAGGGATCTAAGGTGTAGTTCCGGATTTATGAATTACTACCTAGGCCTACAAAGCACCGTCGTAGGGGCCCGGCCAGCTGAGGAGCCTCACCCAGCCGACAATAAATCAGCCTCAATAACCCAGCTTCAAATCTCCAAGTACTTATAATCAAAGTCCGAGCGTATAAAATGTTATGTCCCATGTACCTGTAATTACACTGACTTACACCTACTAAACTGGAACACAGCAATATTGAATGTTTATAATTAGGATAATAACTGAGATCAAATGGAACCTACCTAGATGATCTTGGAAGAAGGCACCACCACTTGATAAATAAAACGTAGTGTCGAAGAAAGAAATGTTTGTACTTACTTAGGTTTCTTTCCAATACATAAAGCTAATCCGTCGACCAGCGCCGCGGGTAATAAATGAAGGAAAAATATATATATTTGATGCATTACCGCCGATTTGTTTAGAGTCAAGGAGACGTACCTGAAATATACATATATTTCCATTGACATATAGCCTATAGCCTTCCAAGCACAGGAGTGTAAAGACAAATAAACAACTTTGATAATTGACGCAATACCACCGGTCGAGGTCTTGAATTGTATTTATTATGGATTCGCGAAATGGAGCTTTGAAGTAAATTAAAGAAGACATAAGTAGTCAAGTGGAATAGTGTTGTAATAATACAAATAATAAATTAGGATATATTAATCAAGAACTGTTTGTAGTGTAATAGCAGAACTATTAGAAAATCGCATGGAATATGTAAATCTAAAGTGTGTTCAATTGGAAAAGGCTATAACTGCGAGAGACATGTTATAGCGCTGGACCAGAGAATTTACGTGCTTTAAATCTTTTTTTCAATTATTTAGTTACCTATAGGGATATATTTAGTATTTTTATATACATATTAATGGCTGATAATATACACTAAAATCTTCTAAATGTGGTCCAACTTTTAGTATAAGTTTTATGTGTATTGGTTTAATATAGGTAGCTAGATTATACAAGACACATTCGTTGTTAAATCTAATATTAAAGATTCTTACCAGACAGCATTTGAGAAAGGATATTTATCAATCGTCGCCAAGTTCAAGTTCGTGAACTCGCCCCAAGTTATTCGATTCTCCACTGAACTTACGTAATTAAATATTGGTGGTTCTAACAATGAGCTGAAATATTTCATGTAATTATAATACAAACTAGAATAATAACACATTTATAATATTTGATTATGGATAAACCGAATGCTCTATTAAAATAATGAATGTAGAATAGAAGTTATATAGAAATACATAATTTATGTATTCGAAATAGAAATATTTATATTTTTTCTGAAATTAGCAAAAAATATTTAACATTGTAAAACTGTTCCGTCAAAGGCACAATAGCTATTTAATAAAAGCTCCTATTGAGCTGATAAAAAAAGTTAATGATAAAAGGTTTTAAATTATTGGTGACATTTACAACAATCGTAAATAATTGCAAACAGGAGCTGACAAATATTTCAGCAGAAGATGTCGTAGCAAACAGTTTTGGCAATTTCTTTCAATTCATTCCACACACTGCGTCGACCCCGAATAGAAAAATAGTGAGCGAAAGATGATGAGAGATGATCATACAATACCTACAAATAATCTTGAGAAGAAAATCAAGAAATACTAACTCAACACTTTTTTAATTCTTTATTATGTGAAAAAAAAGAGAAATACTTTAATAAAAATGTCTTGTTTATTAAAGTATTTCAATATACACTTCTATTTAAATTAAAACTAAAGTAACTCATTTTTTTAGTTTGAAGCTTATTTCTCAACTATACCCCAATATGGGTTAGTGGATTCAGGTGACACATTAGTGAAAACTGAGTGTGAAGACCTGCAAACTTTAACCAAAATTACACGATTACGTAAGATACGATTGAACTCTCTCTCTCTCTCTCTCTCTCTGCTCGAGGTTCTATTTACAAATTTTCATTAAATAATTACAGCACCTGTTTTTAAATTGCTTGTGGACGTCATAAGCAGCGACCATGAGACAATTGACAGCTGAATCAACGGGCACTATGTCGGCTGTAACGGATTCATCACACTGCATCGACCGCAGCATCCCAGTTACTGAAAGTAGAAATTTTATTTTTTTCACAACTTTGTCTAAAATTCGTCCGACATTTTTGACGGGTCCAGATTTTATCACAGTAACACAGTAACAGCCTGTGAATTTCCCACTGCTGGGCTTATTCCACCACGCTGCACCAATGCGGGTTGGTGAAATATACATGTGGCATAATTTCAGTGAAATTCGACACATGCAGGTTTCCTCACGATGTTTTCCTTCACCGTTAAACAAGAGATGAATTATAATACCAAATGAAGCACATGAAAATTCAGTGGTGCTTGCCCAGGTTTGAACCCACGATCATCGGTTAAGATTCATGCGTTCTTACCACTGGCCATCTTGGCCTATTATCGCAATTTCTCTATTATCACAGATTAATGTAATAATAGAGAAATTGTAATAAGAGCTATTTTAAATGCTTGTGTTTTCGATGCGTTTTTTAAATGTGTAATAAATATACTATAGTGTATTCTAATGAGGAGTAAGGTCAAAGTTGTTTTGACCAAGAATTGATATCATTGGTCGAGATTTTGATAAATTGTGGTATTAATTATAGGCAAAAAAAGGCGTTTCGAAGATTTGAAGAATGGCGTGACAGCGAAGTTGTTATCGGATTTTGGAAGTATAATGGTGATATAAGTTGTTAAGTGAAATAGTGTTCTAATATAAACAAATATACATTCATTAAGAAAGATAGTCTTTTCTGTAGTACATAATAAAGTAGAGCTATTAACGAATCGCATGGAATATTTAAATCTAAGGTTTGTTTATCTTTAGTCCTGCTTGACTATCTGTAATTATAGAGATTGACTTGAAGGTTTAGTGGCTATACCAAAACCCCTGATTAGATCCTGGATAAAAAAGATATTTATTCCGTCAAAAAATTCACCGGAATAGTCTGAAGTTAGGAACAACTTCCTAGTAGTTACACTCCCGTGCCTCGGAGAGCACGAAAAGTTCTATCGGACTATGATAATGAGACAATGGAGATTGTCCATGTTTTGTGCACACATATTACAATATATCTATGGCTAGTTTTGGTTTGTCGCCGTGGCCGAAATTCCGTCAGAGAGTAGCCTTTAAACTAGCCCTCAGTAACGAGTAACAATAAACACTATGTGTGTACTTGTTGTGTGTGTGTTTACTAACCAGTCCCAACAGCCGCACCAGTCGGTCCATACATGTTGTCCAACCAACATTTCAGAGGCTCTCTGACAGTTGAAGATACTAAAACAATAAAATTCGATAAATATCTGATAATATACAACAACAACATGGCCGGCAATATGGATTTATGATGTCAAATAATGCAAATTTAGCTCTTGTACATCTTTTCAGTATGTGTGGTTTTCACCTTGATACGATTCAAGGCTTAAAACCAATTTGAAACCGAACCGAAACAGAAACCGGTCGTGAAATATCAGAAAGTGATATGCGACATTGACCATTATTATCATAACATTTCAAGAATACACGCATCAAAATAGTATATAACCATAAGTCAGTTGTCAAAATTTCACAAGTGTGTAATGAAGTGAGTTCTTACAGAATAGCACTACTGGCCAGTAAGATAACAATGAAATAAAAGAACTGTCTTTAACCATAGACATATAAATGAATAAATTATTCTTTAAATTTATTTAAAAAAATTATATAATTTTATTACCGATGGCCGGTCTAAATATTCCTAATGGCACATTTTTGGAGTTCCGCCTCAATTCCTTTTCCGCCAACGCTTTGGTAAATGTGTAGGTGTTCGGCCATTTGTCTAAAATACTGTGAAAACATAAATACACTTTAAATAAATACATTTTAAAACTGACTGACATACACAAGCCTAACAACACAGCCTAAACCAGCTGGCAGGCTTCTTTAGGACTAGAAGTATGAAATTTAGAACAGAATTGCTAATGTACCTTAGGTGAACAATATGGAAGGAGTTTAAGAAAACCACTTCCTAAGGGCTTTAATAAATAAGGGTAAGTTTATATGGAAGCTCCTTTTATATAAAATAAATACTTACATTGGCAAAATATCATTGATTTGCTCATCCGTTAGTTTGTTGATCATATTGTGCAGTTTCTCGCTTTCAGACTCGCAAGGATAGAACTTCTCCTCGACGTGGGTCAGGTGAGAGTTTGAATACGCCGTTGATATGTGCATGAAGACCTGGATATGTAAAACATGATTGAAATATCTATATATAGGCCTTACAGTTAGTGCCGCCCATCACATATTGTACAGCCAAATATTAATACATTACATTACCGATTTCTGGTTGGGAGGGTAAGATAAGGGGATGAAGTGTATTGACCATGGAAATAATGTTTATATTTATTACTTTGCTACTGTAACAAACGTGACAAACCAAAAGTGGGCCACTTTTCAAGTAAATAACAAATGTCCCACAATTAGACATTGGCTTCTCTCTTATTTATTAGGTATTGGCAACACTCATTTGTACGGAGTCAGCTCTTGTAACACTGTTAAAATGTGTTTTAATATACTCTTAAGACCGGCTGGTGGCAGTATTCTCTCAGGGACTGTTATTACTGGTAGGTTGGTCCCACGCAACCTTGCGGGCTTCTTATGCAATACGTACTGGTGGCTATGTATAACTAACGACAAAATCTGTGAAGTTTTTCCTGGTCCTGTGCTTGAACTCTGTGCAGTCATAGATTGCCGTCTACTGATTACGAGAGGGAATAGTGATTGAGAATTTTCTTACAGTTCAGCACTACTAACTTGGTGAGTTATTTTAAATGGCCGCATTGACCGAAATCGGATAAGGTTATCATGTAAATCAAATTATTGAATTTACCTTCAAGCCCTTCATATCTTTGGCTAGTTGTAGCAAGTACAGTGGCGCTTGAACGTTTGTGATCAACGCAGCGCGCAGGTGCTCATCAAACTTTACCGTGGCTGCTGAGTGGAATATCACATGGACCTGGAATACAGCAGATATAAGAATAATGTACGAAATTACAATACAGGAATTATAGCTAGATATCTATTGTCTATGGTTTTTTTTTCGGAACGTGACAAATTGTTTACATGATGGTAAGTGGCTTGTAAGTAAAGAACACGAATTGAATATACACAAACCCGGAATCCCGGGACAGTCACAAGATTATAGACAGGTAATAAAGAAATAGAATACATTATACGAATCAGCTGTATTAATTATTTTCAATGACAAAATAATTGAATATTCATAAAATTTATTATTATACATGTGCAGAGGTCAGTACTTATTATGGCCAGATTTGCTACAAGACTTATCGAGATTCAAAAGTAAATTATTTTAGCCAAATAAGGAAATTAACTATGTTAGTAAATAAGTACTAAAATAAAGACATTTTCTTTCATTTTGTCAATCCCGTAAAGCCCGATATTGGTAAAACTTAATCTCGACATTTTTGGGACTAAAAAACGATTGTGATCCAAAATCAAATTCTCTACTTGTATCATTAGTGGTAAGCACGACACCAATCAAATCAAATATTTAAGAAAATTTAATCATAATTTTAAAAGATAATAAATGGAACTCCGAAATAAAAAAATACAAATCCACAATAATTACATGCAATTATTTCCTTTTGATAGCTCAGTTCATGCTTTTATCAGCATGTAATCGTATCAGCCGTTGGTCCTGCGCTGAACTCTTTCCGATCGTATCGGATTGCCGTCCTATAATTATGAGACTTAGGGAATAGAGATTGCATCTGTGTGCACTATAATATGTCCCGCACAGTTGATTAATCTCTCTTGAGATTGGCCGCCGTGGCCGAAATCGGTCAGGACATTATTATTATCATCATGCATTTAGTCAGATATACAAGAATATTCTAATGCAATATGTTTTAGCTCGCTTAGCGGCACTACGATACACATCAGCTATACGCAAATAAATATATTGTGTAGCCTACCAATACGTCCTTTCATACGGTGCAATGTTCAAGACCATTTGTCAAGTATATGTCAAATCAGTAAAAAGTAGTAAATTGTCTATGCCCTATTGTATCTTAATATCCTTGACGACTTGAAATTTGTAATTATTATAGTCAATGTCGCATATCACTTTCTGCCATTTCACGACCGTTTTCTGCGATAGATTTCGAGTTTTTTCTTACAGAATGGACCTAAAGAACGCCACAAGTCTACGTAAGCTATTTATGCTGGATAGCCTAGTCATAATATATGTATATTGTATATATAATATTGTGAATCTTTAGATTAACAGGACTAAAGATATATAGTGATAATAATACAAGAAATATAATATTTTTTTATAAAATATTCAATCATTTATGTAATGATGAATAAATAAACGTTCTTGCTTCTTTCAGTCCAATCAATCAGTGCGATATTAAACTTTATATTCCAATTGCTGATAATAACGTCATACGATCACTTGTCGCCATGTCATTATAGTTTTTTTTTTTAATATAAATGAGAATTACGGGTAACGAGTACCATAATTGCTGATGATTCTTCGAATTGTACTGTTGTGATGATTTCAATTGCTATTTAAAATGACGTTTAAATTATTTTGTATTGTAATTATTTATGAATAATAAAATATATATGTATAATTTTTCGATACATACCTTTTCGATGAGCGTCTGTCTGTCACTGATGTTTAGTCCTAAGCCCGCGGCCTCACAGTCCGCTGGTATGGCGACGATTTTGTGTCGGAACTTCGGCACTTCTTCTTTAAGACGATTGAAAACCTGCAACGAAAACGAACTCATATATAAAACAATAAAATAAAAAAGTAAAGTTGTTACTAACACCCTGAGGGTCTCCTCTACTCCAATGGTAGAACACACGTGGTAGAATTTCAGTAAAATTAGATACATGCAGGATTCACGCATTAAATTCACTTGGTCATCTCGGTTATAATAATACAAATAACAAATGATAATTCCTTCTAAATTCTGCAAGCTTTCCTTCTAAAAGCAGCTATTCTCAACAGAACTTGGCATCTGGATAATCCCAAAGCCTCTTCGTCTAATGAAGGGCGATTCCACACGAAACATAAATCAGTCACAGAACCAATGACATCAGGCACTAGATTATTGAATTAATAATCAATGTCGTAACTCCATTCTATTGAGAATTTCTCGAAATAAACCATGGTGTGAGTGCCAAGGTACTCACGAGAATTTATATGTGTGCGAATTCTTAGTCTCTGTTACCGGGTAACGAGCGCTAAGATGTTCACACACGAAAAGTTTTATTTATGTGTGAGTGAACTCTCATTCTCTGTTACCAGTTGACGAACGCTAAGAACTTTACAGACGAAAACGTTTTAATTTTTTGCCTGACCCTTTATTTAACGTCACAGTACACGGTCCGTCTTAATCCCAAGACGCGCCAAAATATGTACCACGCCAAAGTCAGCAATAAATGATGACAAAAATGAAACGTGAAATACATATGTATAAACTAAGTCGAGTGTACAAAAGCAGTTACAGACCGAAAATTTAATTAGCTTCATATAATTTTCATATTCATGATACATGGAGCAAGCGCTAACCGATCGTTGTGTCAGCGATACACATAATTATGTAAATATATATTTATAATACTGTTAACAATAATGTCCTCCGTAACGATTTCAAGAGAGATTAGCCGACTGCGCAGGACATATTATAGTACAAAAGTGTGTACGGAAAGACAGGTGCACTTTCTATTTTTTTTTTTTTTTAAATGTATAGGCTAGCGCTTGACTGTATCACACCTGATGGAAAGTGAGATACAGTCTAAGATGGAGCGCGCTTGCCTAGAAGGTGCCTATTCACTCGGAACTTGAAGGTACCCATATTGTAGGTGGTGGGGAAAACGGAGGTCGGGAGGGTATTCCAGACCTTGGCGGTGCGTATCAGAAACGAGGAAGCAAAACGTTTCGTACGTGTCTTAAATACGTCAACGTCAACCACGTACGGGTGCAGATCCTTTCGATGCCTCGCAGTTCTTTGGTAAAAAGGTGACGGGGGAACCAAATCAAAAAGTTCCTGAGCACACTCGCCGAAATATATCTTGTAGAATACCGACAGACAGGCAACCTTACGACGATGTTCTAAGGTCTGGAGTTTTGTAACCAGTGTCTGGTCGCCAATGAGTCTTCTAGCACGACGATCCACTGAATCCAAAGTATCAAGCTGGTACTTAGCAGAGCCGTCCCATAAATGGCTGCAGTACTCCATGCACGATCTGACTTGGGCTTGATAAAGAGTCAGAAGCTGTTCTGGTGTGAAGTACTGTTTGACCATGATGATGATGATTGATGATGACTTTCTATTCTCTAACTAAGAGTTCAGGCGCATGACCAACGGCTTTACGTGTCACGGGAGCGGACACGCTTCCAACTTCCAAACTCCGGGCTGCTACTGAGAATTTTCGACAGAAAAACCCAATAACTTTTTATTGGCCCGACCTGGGATTTGAACCCAAGATCTCCGGTCTACGACCTTACATTTAGCCAGTAGAACGAGGCAATCAACAATACACTTATTATAAAAAGATAATTAAAGACGAATATTATTGTTATTATATCTAAAAAAGTTAATTTCGAAGCATAACTTATACCTATATATATAAAATCATCGCTAATGACGTTCCCTGTACGTCATTACACGTCATACGTTTTACGCCAACAGTTTTTTTGCTATAATGCCTAATGAGCATAGTGATTGACTTGTAGTAGGGTCAAAAGTCCCTCTCTGTGTTATATAATAAACGTAGTATTTCCTATGTCATAGTTCAGATGTCTTTTACCTCATACCTTGAGTTATATTTATAATTTATAAAGTTAAACAGTTTTAGCCATTGGGTATACAGTTATAAAAAAAGTTGTATCATGCATACAAGACTAATACCATCCCTTCAAGGAAGACAACCGACAACCAACAACAGGGTTAGTAAAATAATTGCAAATATATATTAATAAAATGTAGACGCTTATAAATTATAAACACTTACAAAAACTTTATCACTAGAAAGAAACACAAAAAAAACAAAGACACGTCTCAAGCACACATCTGTGAATTGTTTATTTCAATAAGATAAAAATAATATAACGATATCCTTCTAAATGATTTCGACCAAATAACTGCACAAGACATAGTACACAAGTGTGGCGCAAACAAGAAGGCACTCAATATCCGCTGGGACGGCAATGGAACCTGACGTGAAAGAGACACGCAGGACGTCACCAGTTTTCTCGAGAATTTCTACCCCCAATAACTTTTTATTAGCCCTACCCGGCTTGAATCTAGGACTCGGGATCTGTGGCCTTTTATCTAGCCACTAGACATGCGAGGCTGTTAATGTTATACGTCATATGTATATGCATTATAATGGTATATACTTATGTTTATAGAGTCGAGTCATTGAAGATGATTCTAAAATGATGATAGCGTCACACTTATCCTTTAACCACAGTAAATAACGCTGCTATTGATGTTGTGAGCTTTGTTATTTATATATAATATATATAAACATAATATCAACGTATGCAAGAACAAATAGCTGTTTGTACGTCAGGCTTAATATTATTTTAGCACAGCTTGACATATTTTAGATGGCCAAGTGTTTTATTTTATTTATTTGAAAAAGCACGTCTACAGTACATATACTTATACTTTAATGTTTTTATTTATGTAGAAACTATTAAGAAACTGGTCCACTGTTGGTGACCCAAAAGCTGGTGCTTATTTAGCCCAAAGGCTGAGGCTAGCGGTGCAGAGGCAGTGCTAGCGTCTTGGGTACAATGCCAAAGGACAATCTTTTAGAGCGTGTTTTTCCTATAAATTTGTAATGCGTATATTTTTTTAATTTTATATATTATAAAAATGACTGTACATATATTGAACACTTTTAAAATTATTAGCATCACATAATTACATGTAACAATTACAGGTATGCACAACACCGACAAGATAACTAATAGGTGCTTATACTGACTAGTTACTTGATAAAAAAAAATACTTTAAAAAGAAAAATTATTAACATAGAACTTTACATTCTCTTAATTTAAAAAAAAAACTGATAAATCTATTCTAAAAAAAACAACAATTACAAATTTATTATTAGGACTAATAGTACATCGTAAATTTTACGCTAAACTTTGATAAGGAATCGGATTAAATATCAAAGCTTTGCGTCGTTGCGCGTAATATTTTGCAATATTGGTGCGCGAATTGGGTATGAAAAAAAAATTTTGGTTGTTGGGTAACATGGGATTGAAATGTTGATTCCAATGGAAATCTCCACAACTGGACGAGCACCTTAGAATTTTCACATGCTTATGTGTGTATAATTTACATCGTACCTATTGTACGTACCTGTCACCCTTGTATCCACCAATGCGCATTAGAAAACCAACAACATTAACCAAATATTGCACTTTTGATAATTTATTATTTATTTTGTTTTTAGAATGTTGGCAGACATCTTCAACATTAGGTAATTAAACATTTCACATATACCTAAAACTAAATTTAAAAGTCATGATATTTTTTTAATACTTATGGCCTGTACGATAGCCTTATGTATAGGATTATATGAATGATAGAAGAGTTCGGAGCTAGTATCCGTTGATGTTCATACAGGATATATAAATATTTATTGCATACGATTATTATATGTACATTTATATATTTATAAAAAAACTAGAGAGTTTCTTGTCGGTTCTTCACGGTAGGAACCACATTCCGAACCGGTAGTAGCGCTAGTCATTCTAAAGTAGTTAGTAGTAGTTTTTTTTTTTTTTTTAATTTATGTAACGGCGTTTTATTCTCACTTAAAACAATGTTATAAAATTTAAAATAAATACGAATAACGTTAGCTGTTAAATAAATATAGGAATACATAAATTATTTGCTCATTGCAGATAAATAAATATATTGTTAAACCGTACTCTGTTTGTTTAGGAATACTTGCAAAGATTCTTTTTTTAAGATTCTTGCGTTAGGCTACATTCATACAGTCCGTTTTAATCAAATACGCTTTTATTCGGCAATGTTGTATGTAGTTGATAGAACGAGTACACACTTACGACAGTATTCCGGATCTAGTAAGCACACAAACCGATGCGTGAACTTAATACGGTGTGAACTTTTTTTATGAAATAAGGCAGAGGAGCTAATGGGCCACCTAATGTAAAGTGCTCACCACCGGCTTAGACATTGGCTCTGTAAGAAATATCAAACATTGCCAATGCGCTACCAATCTTTGAAACTATTATATTATGTCCCTTATGCCTGTTATTACACTGGCTCAATCACTTTTAAAACTGGAACATAAAAATTGCTGTTGGGCGGCAAAATATCTGACGAGTGGGTGACATCTGGTGAGCTTGCACAAAGCTGTACCAAGTGTACATCCAGTACCGACAAATCCGTTAAAAACTATCCTGTGAATACAGACCTGTGTAAATGTGCACTTTGTTGACATTACCTTCATGATAAATGAATTGATTACGAACGATCAATCATAATAATATCAACGCTCAAGTCCCTAATGCTATGATAAATGTGTTATTTATACTGAGAACTGGTGATGAGCTAAATACTTTTTCATCTATTATTTAGTGAAAAATAATTATATATTTTTTTATATTGATCAATTAATCTCTCATGTGCAGTTGAATTGGCATACACAGAACGGATTTCCCTATCCGAATGGCCAATGGGTGCGAAATTTTGGGAGACGGCAAAACTTGGTGAGACGTTTTTCTTAATAACAGTGCCCTATTTGCGTTTAAAAAAATACTATTCTTATGGTTGGTGGCGAATTAACAATGTGAATGATTAATACTTCTTACAGCGCTATATAATAGCAATTACCACTACCGACTTGGTAGTAAGGGTAGTGCAAGCTAGGTAGTTACCACCCATTCAGATATTCTACCGCAAAACACCAGTGCTGAGTAACGTGTTGCGGTTTGAAGGGTAGGGGAGGTAAGGGAAGAGGAATGAGCCAGCTACAGGCACGAGGGATATAACGTCTTAGTTCCCAAGAACGGTTTTTTAGCCTTAATAGGCCAGCGTTTGACCGTTGACTTCCCTGATGTCCAGCATCGACACGGTCTAGGATGTAGCACGCTTGTCTATAAACAACCTGTTTACTCTGGATTTGAAGACACCAACGTTGTACCTCTCAAGAAATACAGATAGGCAAAATATTCCACAGTTTCGCAGTGCGAATGATGAATGTACTTTCAAAGCGCTTCGTACGTAGGCGGGGGAATGTTGGGGGGTTGGTGGCGCATTTTCAATGTAAGGAATGGTTAATATTTTCTACAGCATCAATTTTTTTTTACAATAACGGTTCATGTGGTATTTGTTGTGTTGTTGTTGTTTCTTTACTAAACAGAAATAGGTTTATTTAAAAATTCCATTTTAAACGACTTCATTAGATTCAATTTCGACAGTCGACCAAGCTACTCCAATATGGGTTGTTGGACATGATTTGCCTTTAAAGTTACCTCAAGATGAATTATAAACATAAATTAAGCACACGAAAAACACGTTATTGCCAAAATTCAAACGCATGTTCATAAGCAAAGATTCTCATGTTCACTGGGCCAACGCAGCTCTTTTATTGGAATACAAACAGAAAACTGTATTACCAAGCTATAGCATGACTGACAAACAAACAGCCAACGCGGCCAAGGCATTAATTTGTTTAACATTTTGTGTCAATGATTAATGGCCAACGTCTTAAGGACGTAATAATATTTACGCAGGCGCAATTCGCATCGTCAAAATGACCTTGACATGGAAATGTAGTTTTTGCCAATTGATATTAAAATTAAGGTTTTTTGACTGCATTTCATCCATGGACAATATCATGCCAACTGCCAACTGTTCGGGACCAACGTATTTCACCTTCCATACAAGAAAGCCGACATTACCAATGTTTTCACTTTTTAACTCCAGCAGGTCTTTTTCATAAGAACACATTTCCGTGAAGTGTTACAACCGACTCATTGTGATATACAATTTTGACGCGTGTATTCTTGAAATGTTATGATTATTATGGTCAATGTCGCTTATCACTTTCTGACATTTCACGACCGTTTTCTGCGATGAGTTTCGAGCTTGATCTAACAGAATAGCCAAACTGGTTGGCAACTCTTCCTCGCCGAATTTCAGTTGCCAATCTCAAGGCATACACAACCGATTGCACAGGATATATTATACTGAACAAATGTGTTGGCTCAGATGCGTTATCTATTTTGTCAATTTAACTATCATGTCTTTAATGAGGCGGAAGACCAGGGGCTTTAGTTTTGACATAAGGACGCGAACACTCAGCTATTTTACTTATGCTAGAGCCTAGATATTTAGTATTTTTGTGTTCCAGTTTGAAGAGTGAGTGATTAATTACAGGAACAAGGGTCATAACATCTTAGTTCCCTATGTAGCTGGCAATTTGGTGATATAGAAAATGGGTAATATTTCTCACAGTGCCAATACCAATCAGATGGCATAGTTCGCAGTTCGCGAATTTCGCTTAACTATATAATAGAAAATATAGGTGCAGAAGAAAGGGGTTTTTGTGTACGCAAGCATGTAGCGGAATGCATTGGCAATACTTGTAATAATTGCCCACGATAAATAATAATGATAATTAATTTGAAGAGATATTGACACACCACGGTACCAATATGGGTGGTGACCACTTACCATCAGGTGATATTTTCCTCAATCAGCCTGCCTAATTTAATTTTTTAAAAATAGTAACCTTTTTTGTATTCGAAAACGAACACCACAAGTACAAATGCAAGAATACTTAACATTTGCGAAAATCGAACACGTGACCGTTAGCGCAGCAGCCAGACCAAACAAATGAACTAAACCTATATGAATGCATCCTCCTTGGTGATGCGTACAAATTACGTCATGAATAAACAAAATAAATGCAACTCTTGCTGTTATATTTGCTCTTGTAAATAAATATTGTGTTTTTAATCTGCTTGTTAAGTGGTTATTTTATAATATATGATTTATTTACTTTAAAAAAAACTCTTTTGTTATAGTATTAGGTAGGTGGGCGAGGGCCATTTGAAGTTAAGTCACGCCCAAATTTTCTTCCAATGCCAATCATTAATGTAAGAAATATTAGCCATCCCTTACATCGCCAATGTGCCACCAACCTTGGGAACTAATCGTATGTTGTTACGTATCTTGTGCCTGTAGTTACTCTGGCACTCGTTTTTCAAACCGGAACACAATATACATATATTATTCATATATAGATTTATATCAGCCTCCATCAAAGTACAAACATTCATAAAATTAATCATGCAATTTAAGTCAATATTAAAATGATACAAAAAGGTTTTAATATATTAATAAACTAGCTAATTGTTTCGACTTCGCGCGGATAAAAAGGAAAATGTATTTTAGATAGCATTTGCGTAAAATCCGTTCTTAGTGAGTGTCTACGTCGTGGAAGGAGTTGTATTTCGCTTATATATATGTTTAAAACAAATAAATTATAAAAATATAATTTTAACAAAACACGAAATCTGAATTTGGACATGCTGTAACGATGAATATCAAAAACTTTGAAAAAAATTCATGAGTTCAACAATTTAAAAAATAAACTTACCGGGTCCTCGAACATCTCTTCGATTCTCGTGTATATGTCCTTCCCGCGTTTTTGTCTGACCAGTAGATAAAGATTCTCAACGCCTGGACAGCATCTCAGGAGTTTTTCCATGAGGATCTTACCGAGGAACCCTAAGGACAATATTTATGAACAAATTGATATACCATGTCAACTACTGGGGCTAACACCATGAAAATTTGCATGTATAAAAGTTATACAGTCGGTTTGCACTAAAACTAAGGAAATTTTATTTACTGGCAACCCTTAAACTACGACTACGTCCCCCTGTCAATGTCGTTGAATAGCACAAGATCCTTGTCGGGTTATAACTTTTTTTTTTATAAAAAACAGAAAAAGATTATGCTCAAACAAGTATTTAAACAGCATTATTTTTATGAAATAATCAAATATTATGTAACAGATAATTTAAGCAATAAAAAATAAGTATTGAAGTGGGAGTTCTTGTTTTTTAAACTTTAATAAATACTTAATAAGTATAAAAAAGTAATATGCATTTTTTTTAAGAAAACATTTTTCCTTGTGCTTATCAACAAGGTCGCATGCGAATTCTGTTATACAAAAACTAACTTCCTGCATTTATTTCCTGCGAGAACGCACCTGGAGACTTATTCAGAGAGTAGCTTTTCGTCAAAAGTCCCACTGGATGTATTAAGTGTATATTTACACTCGTTTAATTAAATAAATAAATGGTGTTTTGAAATCAGGTAATTTGAAAGTTAGTAACACTGTAATTATTATTAATATTTATCTTACCTGTAGCACCCGTAATTAAAATATTCTTTCCATTATAAAATTCTTGAATCTCCGATATTTTTTCAGACTTATTCATATTAATGTCAACGCCATTATCGTCAAAATTTTTGTATCCATTGCTGTAGTTCTCGATATTTTTGTCAGTATTCGTTCCTTCTCTGTGTTTTAGGTCCATTTTTATTGTGCTGAGGTTTGCGCTCCCGATAGTTGTCACGTCGACGGCAGCCATCTTTGTATTTTTTTTCTTCTATTATTTTTGTTTTAATTGTATTTATGTCATGTCTGAAACAAAATGTAAATTGTTTAAAAAATAGTTTTATTTAGTTTTTTTGCGTTCACTTGACACTGTTAGTCTTTACATCGCCAATGCCCATCCAACCTTGATGTTATCAACTTTGTGCCACGCCTGTTTAGGTATAACCCAGTCATCACATATTCAACCGCCGAACAGCAAAACTTACCAAGATGTCATGTCCCTTATCCCTGTAATTACTCTGGCTCACTCACCCTTCAAACCGAAACAACGTTACTACGTACTACGTCACTTACGTTATTAAGTGGGTGGAACCTACCCAGGCTTGCACAAAGTCCTTCCACCAAGTACGTTAATGAGACGATTTCCTGGTCTAGACATTCTAGACAAGCCTTTAAAATATATTTAAATTAAATTATTTGATAAATCACGTGTTCAATTAGTTATTAGACGAATAGAAGGCTATCGAAATCGCTTCGATTCGAATCAAATGAATTTATCGAGCTGGATTTGATTCAAGTTCAAATCCAAATTTCTTTTTACCGTATAAAAGCAATTATTTTTATATTACGCTCAAACTCAAGCTTATTATTACCTTGGCAGTTATGGAGTGTATATTGCAATATTTTCATCTCTTTCCGGTCTTAATAAGAACAATTTGTTACGTTGTATATTTTGCTTTAAGAACTGATGAGAATTTATGTATATCAAGTTACCTGGCGACCGCGCTTAACTCGTTTCGTATTTAGTAATTTTTGAAGAGAAAACGACTTATTCAAGAAATATACCTTTTTTTCTGATAAACTCAAGGAGCGGAATCTTATTTCAATACAAAAATTTGAGCCAAATCGTTAGCCATTTCCAAAGTAAATTTAAATATATAATGGAAATGCTCATATAATATTACGAGATATATACACATAATAAAATATATATCTTATATACAAGAGCATGAAGTTCTGGCTAGTCCCCTCAATAATCTAAATACAATGTTTAAAACGGGTATAATTGCGAAGCGCACCTGCATATATAATATAATAATATTATATACTAAAATCTTCTCCGAAATGCGCTGCACCTTCTGGTATAAGTTTTATGTATATTGGTTTAGCGATTTTTCAGTTACTCTCCATAAAATATATAATTTATTACTACATATTACCAATTACGTAAGTTTATTTTAATCTGTTCGTATTTTGTATTTATTTTCATAATATTATTACATAGTAAATATTTTTTATGTTTATTAGGTAACTAAGTACTAACAAAACTCGCGGTCTGGCCAGCGTTGAATTCAATTCGTGAGGAAAATACTTAAAAATCTGACGTTTTAACACACATAATAATAATAATGTCCTCCAGACCGATTTCGGCCACGGCGGGCCATTTCAAGAGAGATTAGCCAACTGCACAGGAGATATTATAGTGCACAAATGTGTGCGCACTCACAGATGCACTCTCTATACCCTAACTCTCATAATCCGATGGGACGGCAATCCGACACGAACGAAAAGAGTTTATGCCTAGGATCAAAGGCTTTACGTGCTTTCCGAGGCACGGGAGTGTATACACTTCCAACTTCCAGACTCCGGGCTGAGAATTTTCTGACAGGAAAACCCAATAACTATTTATTGGCCTGACCTAGGAAATGACCACCCAGGACCTCCGGGTCTGCGGCCTTACATCAAGCAACTAGACCAACGAGGCAGTTGACACACATAATGCCTATTTGAATAACATATATAATATATTTAAATTATTAGTTTGCAGCGGTAACCTAAAATAATGGTATAAATATGCCTAAAATAGTAAACAACGATCACACTTACGTATTCAAGTTGTTATTACTTTCGACAGACTCAACCGATTTTGATGAAATAAAGAGTAAATGGTACCTCGAAATAATACTTTTAATAATTTAGTATATAATATAGTATTTGCATTTTTAATGTTTAGCCGTTTTGAGGATTACTTCTGACAGAAAAAAAATGGATTGTTTTAGTTTTGATAACTCGGAAATAGACATTTTAACTTACAAAGAGGCAGATGTTTTGAAATCACAGCCAGTGTTTTTTTTTTACAGATTATTAAATAATTTATACATTTCAATTTTGACTTAAGTCCGTACACACTGTACTGGTGAGGATATAAAATTGTTAAAACGCTTAGGGTAAATAAATATTAAGTTAATAAATTTTCTATCTAACAATTTGATGTATTGTCTCTCAGTACCTCAAAACTGAATGAGATCTCTTTTTGGGATAAGTACGCCGTTGTTTTTATTTTTAATTAACTATATTTATACCTTGTATAAATTAATTGCAATAAGGAAATTTACAATACGAAAAACGCATAATTTTAAAAAAGTTATTAAATAATATTTATGAGTATGTATAACCGAAACCAGTAATATAAATATGTGTTCATTATAATGTCTTTTATTTTTAATTATAATGATCAAATTATTGGAATAAGCGCTTGTATTTTTGGAATAATAATTATTTTAAAAATATATTTTTAATTAATATTTTTTTAACGTTCCATTAAAAAACATTAATTGAAATATTAAAAATATAAATTACGTACAATAAAATGGTGCCGATATTTACAAAGTACGCCTCGCACACTGCACGTCACTCGAATCGTACTTACACTAAATACATATCATTTTATATTATATGTACATATATATATATCTTGTAGCTCCTTAGAGGGGGTGAAGAGCATTAAGACATGTCTCGTTTTTTATCGACGGTTTACAAACAATTACATCACTATCAGTTATCGATTGTTATTTTTTTACGGTTTTAATGTTCCCATGTTGACACGGTTATGCACAATGCAGTATATCGAGATTTACTTATATATTTATTTATTATAATTCTTATATATCTAATAACATTTTCTAGTTGTATGTGTTGTACAATCGTTTTCTTTTTTATTTAAAATCATTGACTCATTATTCCGACTCGTCAAAGCCGAGATAGCCTAGTGGTTAGAACGCGTGAATCTTAACCGATGATCATGGGTTCAAACCCGGGCAAGCACCACTAAATTTTCATGTGCTTTTTGTGTTTATAATTCATCTCGTGCTTGACGGTGAAGGAAAACATCGTGAGGAAACTTGCATGTGTCTTATTTCATTGAAATTCAGCCACATGTATATTGTATGTGAAACAAGCTCCAAACCTTCTCCTCAAAAAGGGAGAGGAGGCTTTAACCCAGTAGTGGGACATTAACAGGCTGTTACTGTAATATCTATTTTATCTGTGTTATATAAAAAAAAATTAAAAAGCAATTCACTTTTTTTTATAAAATAGGTAAGCGGACTGTCAAATGGACCACTTAACATCAAAAATATCCCTGCCCACTTGGTGGTAGGGCAAGCTTCAGAGAAGCTTATATATATATATATATATATATATATATATATATATATATATATATATATATGTGTTGGGAGGGATATTTTATATATATATATATATTAATCTATTCTGTGACTAAATACGTTATGTACCTGTAATTGAAAAAAAGTTTCGTCATTGGGCAAATATAATAATATTATTTTAAATTTTTTAACTTTGACTTTGACTTATATGGTCGCCGCACTTCTTTACCTTCAACTTTGCCTGATTCACCCCTCAAAGTGTTATGTGTCCCACTCGAAGTTTTTTACTCAATCGACTTTAGATGAAGAGCAAGGGCGTTGCACCCACTTTTGATGTCGACTGACTGTTTACGTAAATACTAAACTTCGCTTTTCACAAATTAAAGCTAAATGAGCTTAGTAACAGTTTGAAAATATCTCACTGCTGGGCTAAGGCCTCTTCCCCCTGTGCACTGTCAGTTTGACCCAGCGCCGGATTTAGGGAAGAATTCGGGATCTCAATTTCGAGGATCATACACGATTAAGTATTATGAATATATAGTAAAATACATTATAATACTTGCATGCTGCAGTTCCTTTGTTGCCCCAGGGCCTCTATATCCGGCTTTACCGCATGTAATTGGGCGAAACATGCCACGCTCTCAAGGTGCATCTCGCGATATGTTAAGACCGTACAGTTGGTAATGGTTTTTTGCATGATAAATAATAATGACTATTATTCGATTAAATATATTTATGGCAAATTTACATATTCCATGCGATTTGATAATGGCTATAATATATTATGCACCATGGGCGGTGGTGACCACTTAACATTGCCCACTCACCAGTCTGTCTACCTAACACAATAAAATAAAAATAGACAAATTGTACGGTCGGGGAACCCCCGTCAGGAACGAAGTTCTTTGCGAAAATTTCCCACTCAATCGCTTATTAAGATGTAGATTTTTATTGCAGTATTTTTGTCACACCAAAAAGTCATCCTTTAAAATCTCTCTCACTCTCTCTATTTTGTTTATTTTTTTACGATTAGTATATGGTTTAACTATACTTAATTTTTCTGTAATGCATGTAAATAGTAAACACTCGAATCATATATTGAATGTATGTAATATGTAAATACTTGTATGAAGTTATTATTTATCATAAATATGCGATGAAGGCAGGATGTAAGTTTAAATGACATTTTATAATATCGCCCTAATCGCAACTTATCGGCCATCGGAATGTATCAGTTCCTTGTGCCGGAGTATATTTAAAAAAAAAAGAAAAGTGCGTCATCGCCCGTCACAGAGCAAGAATATCTTTTTTTGGCGCGAAATTTGGGTGCTTCTAACATTCAATAGGTATTCAAGAATTAAAAATTGAATGATTTTAGAAAAGAAATTTTTTTAAAAGGATTCTAAAAAATGATCCAATTTTAATATACACATTGAGATCAATAATTTTTTAGTAAAATAAAAATATAAAATTCTTCCATTTTATTTGAAACACTACTCAAAGTGAATGACGTCACGCCTCAGTATCTATAACCGTTTCTCTTGAACAGTTGTTGTCTTAACGCGTTTCAAAATTAATTTTGCATCATTTAATTAGTCGAGTCGTTGGTTATTTTTGTAAAGAAAATAAAACATCCAAGATCTATCAATGATGGAACAAGGTTTTGTTAAGGCAAATTCCTCTAATTTGCCCAGGATTTGTTGATGTTTGGAGAGTATTTTTTCCATCAAATAAAGACTGATCTGACTGATCAAATAAAGACTGAAATTCTTATCTAAATTTCGAAATGTGAAAATTTCCTTCTAAGTACATTTTTATTCATCTTTAGTGTTATCATAGGTTTCTTTTTCTGTTAGCTATATAGTATTACTCGCATTATATATATATATATATATATATATATATATATATATATATATATATTTATTTAGTTTATATCATAAATATATAATAAATCTTTATTAATCTCTGCCTCAATTTGCAATTTCTTCAAATTGTTCTGTAACCATACTTTCTTTTAATTGCTTATCACATTCTTCAAGAACCATCATCTTTCGTTTCTTACTTATATATGGTCGTTCTTCTGTAGATTGTTCTTCGCGCTGGTTGACAATCGAATGTATTTTTACACAGAGAGAACGCACACCACTCGTAAACTTTGGAATTCTTTTTTAATCTTAGGAAATACGCAATACTTTCTGCCTTTCTTCGTTGAGTATAAACACAATACATCATTTACCGCCGTTTACTGAGGCGTGACGTCACGTGCAGGCGCCATGACACCTGCGGGTGTTTTCGAGCGAAATTCAAAATAGGTAAATGAAAATGCAATTATTTGCGTAAACAGTTAGTTTATTACTGATATAAAATTATTTTCAGTAATAGTAGACGTGAACCTACATTATAGAAGATTATTTCAATATCAATCATCATGCCTATTACTTGAATCGTCATTTTTAGTTGGTTTTGTTAGAATTTAAAGTAATTAATGATTTGTTTTGTTTGTTATTTTTGTATTTCTTATTATATAGCCATTGTAGTATACAGGTGTAGAATACAGGGGCGGAGTGAGGGGCATTCAGTGTTTGACCGGCGTAGCGTGCGCACGAGTGTCATTGGTTGGTGTATATCTAGTGATAGTGGTTGGTGTTATGTTGGTGGGTAGCAGATTTTCTTACTACACCTTTAAAGTAATTACGGTGACCTGTCGACCAGCCACGCTGAGTCATGTTGTTTACCACAGTGTATTGTTAATGAATGTAAGATGAATGCATAAACTGAGGAGCGTAATCGATAAAATAACGTAATTAATATAAAATGAGAACATGGAAGACCAATATGACAGGTCACTAGTAAACACGAATGGTGTGATAATTGATAGAGGACACCGTGTTTTATTGAGAGGTCAATATGAGAGGCCCTGTGTAAATGAAAAGTCAATGAGATAGACTTTTATAATGAAGTGTTAAAAGATGTCTTTGGGGAAAGACTGTTGTTAAAAGGTCAATATGAGAGACCGTGTGGTTAATGAATGGTCAATAAGAAAGGCTATTACATTGTATTATAGGATCTTGTAAAATATCGTTATGGTTTATATAGTCAATATGAGAGACTAAGAAGGTCAATAAGATAGACCATTCTGTTTAAGTGGAAAGGTTGTTTGAATGGTTGGGTTATAAGTACCTTTGTGTAACTTTAAACAAATTATAAGCAGTTACGCGATTGTTACAGATCGCCCCATTATGGCTCAGATAACATCAGCGCTTCCAGGTCTCGAACATTTTGATTGTGAAGGTGACCCAGTTTCAGTGGGGGTCAGATGGGAAAAATGGAAAAGAGCCCTTGATATATATTTCCTAGCTGCCAATATTGACTCAAGTGGGAAAAAACGAGCAACCCTCTTGCATATTGGTAGTCTTGCTCTTCAAGAAGTATATTACAACCTGCCCGGAGCTCACGTAGACGAAATTGATAATGTAGATGTTTATAAAATTGCAATAGAGAAGTTAGATGGATATTTCTCCCCTAAACAAAGTCGATATTATGAAAGGTACATCTTTCGACTTATGAAACAAGAGGAAGGAGAAAGATTCGAAACATTTTTAGTAAGATTGCGAAATCAAGCTGATAAATGACAATATGCAGCTAAGGTTGAAAATTTAATAGACCAAATCATCGAAAAAGGCCAAAGGCCAAACTAAGGAAGAAAATCCTATCAGCGGGTGATAGTGTCACTCTTCAACAGGTTATTACAATCGCCACCACACTTGAAACCGTCAACAGGCAACTTGATACGTTTGACAAACCAGGTTCAAGTAAAATATGTGACACCAATAAATCAGATATTAATAAATTGGATACTCGGAAATTTCCTTCTACAAATCAGAGTTCTTCAAAGATATGCTTCAGGTGTGGCAGTAGTAAAAACCTGTCTTTTGATGGCAGCTGTCCAGCAAGAGAAAGAAAATGTTTAAAATGCGGGATTGTCGGACATTATAAAGACTATTGTAGGACTAAATTACAGAAAAGGAAAACACAAACAAATAACGATGGAAAAACGGATAGAACCAAAAGACAAAGAGTTAATAAATCTTACAAAAACACAGAGGAAGTAGACTACATATTTCATTTAGATGATGATGCAATTGTTAATTGTAATAATCGGGGGTGTTGTCATTGAAATGCTGATTGACTCTGGCAGTAAATGCAACATTATCACAGATAAGACTTGGGAATATTTAAAAGGTCAAAAGGTAAAGGCGATTAATCAAATCAAGAATCCTGATAAAATATTATTGCCTTACGGTAGTCAAAAACCCTTGGATATTTTAGGCGCATTTGACGCCAATGTAACTATCGACGATGGAATCACTAAAACCGCAACTTTTTATGTAATTCGGAATGGTACCCGTAATCTTCTAGGTAAAGTCAGTGCAATACAACTTAATGCTCTTCGGGTTGGTATCCCTGTCAATAATATCAGCACCTTTTCAAATTCAAAGATGTCACTATTCAAATTCCCATTAATAAAGAAATATCACCAGTTATCCAACCGTATAGGAGAATACCAATCCTCTTAGAAGAAAAAGTGAACAAAAAACTTATCGAACTTAAAGAAGCTGACATTATTGAAGAGGTTAATGGACCATCACCATGGGTTTCTCCAATGGTACCAGTATTAAAAGAAAATGGTGAGGTTTGGATCTGTATTGACATGAGACGAGCAAATGAGGCCATTATTAGAGAAAATCACCCACTCCCTACAATGGATGAACTATTGCCAAATTTTAGGCAAGCCAAGTATTTCTCCCGACTCGATATAAAAAATGCTTTTCACCAATTAGAAATTGATGAAAGCAGCAGATATATTACCACTTTCAGCACCAGTAAAGGATTGCTTCGTTATAAAAAACTGATGTTTGGTGTATCGTGTGCACCTGAAATGTTCCAAAAAGTGTTAAAGAGGTTAATGGTTGCGAAGGTACTGCTAACTTCATAGATGATATTATCATCTATGGGTCTGACGAACAGGAGCACAACAGACGTCTCAATAAAGTACTGCAAGTACTAAAGGATAATAATCTCCTTAACGAAGCTAAGTGCATCTTCAAAACGAATAAAATAGAATTTCTAGGATATGAACTAACAGCAGAAGGGATAAAACCCTTAGCTAAATATATCCAGGCAATTCAGTCTGCGCGAAGGCCATCCACTGTTGAAAAAATACAGAGCTTCTTGGGTTAGTTAATTACGTAGGGAAATGGATTCCTAATTTGGCATCGCTTACAGAACCCCTTCGACAACTAGTTCGACTTAAATTGAATAAATCTGCAAACATTCAAAAGTTTTGGACGAGTATACAAGACCAGGCATTTGAAAGCCTTAAGCAACAGTTGTCAGAGATAAAAACACTAGGTTATTACAATCCGGGAGATAAGACACAAATAATAGCAGATGCTTCTCCAGTTGGACTAGGGGCGGTGCTCATACAAATAGATCGTAAAGGCCCTCGTGTGATAGCGTTTGGTAATAAGAGCCTTACTGACTGTGAGAAAAGATATTACCAAACCGAAAAGGAAGCGTTGGCATTGGTATGGGCTGTGGAGCACTTTAAAATATATCTTTTAGGTAAAGAGTTTGATCTTCAGTTTGTTTGTGATCAGTGATCACAAACCCTTGGAGACCATCTTTGGTCCCTATCTAAACCTTGTGCACGTATTGAACGCTGGGTACTTCGGTTGCAAGCTTACAAGTACAAGGTTGTCTACCGCCCGGGTAAAGACAATATCGCAGACGGAATTTCTCGGCTTTGTTTATCAAATGAACCGATACCATTCGACAGTTAAAACAATTTTAATTCAATTATCGAATATAGCAGACCAGTTGCAGTACTCCTAAACGAAATTGATTCAGCCAGTGCGACAGACGTTGAGATTACAGCATTAAAAAACGGAGTTTTCGATAATAAGTGGGATGAATCTGTTATTGCTTATAAACCTTTTCAAACTGAGATTTGTTTCCATGGCAATATAACATTAAGGGCTAATAAGCTTATTATCCCGAAAAAACTTCGTAATAGAGTTCTCGAAGCTGCTCATCAAGGACATCCCGGTATAGTAGCCATGAAGTACGTACATGTATAATAGCACACCTCATACTACAACTGGGAAAACCCCAGCAGAACTATTCTTTCGTAGACAATTCCGTGATAAAATACCTATAGCAGCAGATATTGAAAATAAAATAACAGATTCAGAGGTAAGAGACAGAGACAAAGAAAAGAAAGATAAAGGAAAATAATATGCTGATATGAAAAGAAAAGCTGTGGATAGTAATTTAGAAATCGGTGAAAAAGTCTATATAAGAAACATGACCAAGGAAAATAAACTAACACCAAACTTTAACCCAGAAGCTCATACGGTAACAGATGTACATGGCGGAGACGTTAGAGTAAAGAACGACTTAACAGGAAAAGAATATCGTAGAAATGTTATTCACCTAAAAAGAGTAGGAAATAATAATTGGAAAGTTGTCGATCAAAGTGAAAATAGTGAAATGCATCCTGAAGCTGAAAACTGATTGTTCCCTTGTATATGTATCATCGTAAGCATCAAATCTATTATAATGAAAGTGTTTGATTATATGCAATTATTTGTTTTCTTAAAAGAAGGAAGGGATGTAGTATACAGGTGTAGAATACAGGGGCGGAGTGAGGGGCATTCAGTGTTTGGCCGGTGTAGCGTGCGCATGTATTTTTTTTTAAAGTTGACGAGCCAGTTGGCGTGGTTGGTGGATGCTTGCTTTTCACGCCGATGGTTGTGCGTTCGACTCCCACACACGACATATATTTGTGTGCATAAACATGTCTGTTTGTCCTGAGTCTGGTTGTAATTATCTATATAGGTATGTATTTACAAAAGAAAAATAGTATATGCAGTATACGAATTGTCTGGTGTCCATAGTACGAGCTCTGTACAAGCTTAATTTCGGATCAGATGGCCGTGTGTGAAAAATGACCCAGGATATTAATATTATTAAAAAGTCATTTACACTTCTGGTTTGTAAAATATGTTTATTTGAATTTTTCGTTTCAAAGATTAAATTATATTTTTATAAATGTTTTAGTAGATCCTGTTTTGATTGGATGACCTTTAAAATTCACTTGCTAGGTATATCATTAGACTGAATCAAATTTAATAATTTTATAAAATAAGTACTTATATATTATAATGTACTTACATTTCATTTTAATTCTGCTAGAAGCGACATCTGTGAACGGACTATCTCATATTTTTTGTATTAAATAAATCATTTCGAGTTATGTAAAATACTATTTTTTTTAAATAGAATAGGAAGGCGGACGAACATATGGGCCACCTGGTGGTAACTGTCACCACCATCGCTTACATCGCCAATGCGCCACTAACCTTGATAACTAAGGTGTTATGTACCTTGTGCCTGTAATTACACTGGCTCACTCACCATTAAAACCGGAACACAACAATACAAAGTACTGCTGTTTTTGCAGATTGTTTGGTAGAAAATCTGATGAGTGGGTGGTACCTACCCAGACGAGCACACACATCGAGTCAGTACATGAACATATCATTTTTAACTAATTTCAATTTAGTTCACACATCAACCATATAGAATAGAAAGAGACAGTAATAAAGAGAAAGAGAGAGGTCGCTTAGAGTAGGCTTTACGTTTAACGTAATAAGGCTTTTTCGTTATGTAACAATGTCTGCCATTTCACTCTACTGAAAGTCACGGAAAAGAACTTTGTTTCAAAAAATTTTTAGTTAATTTATAAATGATTCATTAATCGCGAGCAGGCTGGACTGCACATATGTGGGTCACTGCTGCGCTATTTCTAATGGAATGGCGCAGAGGTGACTCACATATCTTAGATTCATATATTTTTTTTAAGATAGCCTTAGGTTAAGTACTAACATAGACATTTAAGTTTTTTGTATTACTAACAAAATGAGTCGATGATACTTGAAATAAATATTATTATTATTATTATATTATTTCTCTCACTGATGGCTACATTTGTCGTTCATTACCTGCCTCGGTACATTTGTAATTTTCTTTCTTTATCTTCTTTAAAACTGCCATAAAATGAGATAACCACAGCCGACTTGCCTCTGAATAATCTTGTAAAAGGTAAAGGAAAAAACGTTGCAAGCAAGTCTCTTATTCCAATTTATATTTAAACCATTTAAACCATTTATTTTGCTACACACATACATTACATAGATTATACAGAAGAAAATAATTAAATTTAAAGAATACAGTGTAGGTAGCAAGGGGTTCATCTCAGTATAAGCTGTGCTAATGCACAGCACTGATTTTCAGATGGCCCCTGACTATTGGGTAAACATAAACAAATGCGCGCACATGAAAATAAATAAATGAAATTATAAGAACAAAAAAAAAAAAAAGCCGTTATCCTTGAGAAAAAAAAAACATATTACACAAAAAGAAAAACATCACAAGGAACTTAGACATAAGATAGACAGACAGACTTAGACATAAGACATTAAAAATGAATATGATAAATACTAAGTCTATGAGATAGTATGACTGACACTATATTTGGAGGTTGTTACTCTGACTTTTGTTTATTTAAAAATAATACCGTCAAATGTTTTTTCCAAGTCACCTGGGACGTAACAAAAAAAACACCAGTTATATCTTGGTTCCGTTTCTGTTGATTAGCTTGGATTAATTACCTTGGAGTAATTGTGAAAAAATATATAACAACCTGTCTTATTTTTGCAAATGTATAATGCTGCCAGCATTCCACACGGTCGTTGCGCTATCATTTTTTATAAATGTTATATTTAAGATTTTTTTTGTAAATAATTCTCAGAATAAAATTATTCTGATTAATTCACTTTTTGTCAATATTTTATTATCATAACGATATTTCCTTAGTTGTCTATTTTTTTTATTTTTACTTGACAAGTATCAAAAGTGTTAATTTGAGTAAAATAATAATGAAAGCCGAGATGAGCCAGTGGTAAGAGCACGTGAATCTTAACCGATGACCGTGGGTTGATGAATTTTTATGTGATTAATTTGTGATTATAATTCATCTCGTGCTTGACGGTATAGGAAAATATCTTTATTTAATTAAATAGGAAACCTGTATGTGCCTAATTTCACGGAAATTATGCCACATGTGTATTCCACTAACCCGCATTGAAGCAGCGTAGTAGAATAAGCTCCAAAACCTTCTGCTCAAAAAGGGAGAGGAGGCCTTAGCCCAGCAGTGGGACATTCACAGGCTGTGTACTGAATAATAATATACTTATCTCTTAATTGACTGGATTTGTATAATTACTTTTTAAAAACACTGTATTTCAATAAATATGTATATATTTTTAATTTTCATGTGCTTTTCAAGATTAAACTGATAGACATGGTATCATCCACCTCATAATCTATTCTAATAATATATACGAAAGTAAATCTGTCTCTTATGCTTTCAAAGCTTGAATACTGAACCGGATTTTGATGAAATTTGGTATGAAACAAACTTGAACCACGAGGAAGGAAATAGGCTACTTTTTTTAACAACATACGGGCTAAGCCGCGGGCAAACACCAGTAGTAAATATATCCGCCGTCTGTGGCCTCATATTCTATTGTGATATTATAATTAATAATTATATTCATTTGTAATTTGTAATTTTTTTGATGTCAACTGTAATTAAAATATATGTTATATACTTATTAGACGATTTATAATTTGGAATAACATAATTCAACATTTGACATGTTTTTATCAAACATTAATAATGTTAAATGTAAAATAGTTGGTTGTTTTTTTTAAATTATTCAACTTCTAATGTATAAAAATCTCGTGTTACGGTGTTTGTGGCCGAACTCCTACGAAACGGCTCGACCGATTTTTATGAAATTTGTTATGTATATTTGGGAGGTATGAGAATAGGTCGTAAGGTATATTTCCTACCGCTAGCTGATAAGGGTGTCCCTATCCAGACTTTTTTTCTATTTTTTTAGATTTTTTTTTAATTTGTATTTTATTTTGATTTAGCTACAAAATATATATATATAACCCCAAATTTTCACCCTCCTAATCCATCCTCCCATTTTGTAATCACTATTTTAGTATTTTTATATAAACAATATCAAAATAATTAGGTACTTAAAGTGAACCTCATCGAATTTTCTTCTACGTCATTCACGAGAAGCGTCGCGTCATTTTGATATTTAAAAATTTGCAAAATATTTAACGATTTATTTAATTGATAAGAAATATAAACGTGTTTTATGATATTGAAAATGTTGGTAAAATACTAAAAGATCAAATACAGTATCGGTATACCGTTTTTATCAGTAAATACAACAATTGGGTCTATTTGTGTGTGTGTTACAGTGAAAAATGCCAGCAAGACGCAAGGGGGTTCATTTGGGAACCGTCGAACTAATAAAGCATCAAGCGTGCGTAATAATAGAGCAGAAAGAATAGACGAACAACAAAATAACGAAAATGTGCGTGTGAGCATGTCACCATTGAACGGTTTGCTCATCGGCACGTATCCGTAGTGGATGGACGTTCGCTGCTACCTTAGTCCAAGGGATTACATCGAGGCTGTGATAAAAACAGCTTCACGGAAACTCGGAGTTGTGAACAAGGTGCGGCGTTTTTTCACGCCACAACAACTGTGCCTGCTGTACAAAACACAGGTACGGTCCTGCGTTGAATATTGCTCGCACCTTTGGGATGGCTCCGCTAAGTACCTACTTGAGGCCTTGGACCGGTTGCAGCGACGTGCGGTCCGCATTATTGGCGACGTAAAGGTCACTAACACCCTCGAGCCCTTACAATTGCGTCGAGAGATAGCTGCGCTGAGCGCTTTCTATCGACTGTATCACGGCGAGTGTTCCGAGGAATTATTTTCCCTAATTCCTGCTTCTCCCTTCCTTCACAAGTCTACGCGTGCTGGCTCTCGATGTCACCGACTAACTGTGACATCAATTCCATCGCGCACAAAGAAATTTGGCAACTCCTTTCTTTGTCGCACTTCCAAGAAATGGAATTCCTTACCAGCTCGCGTATTCCCCTCCTCTTACGACCCGGGTTCCTTCAAACGAGGCGTGAAGAGGCATCTTGCGGGCCGGCAAGGCGAGGGCGGCTAGTGCAGAACCTTCTTCCCGACTGTACTGGCCGTCCTCGCGTTTGGACTCTACTACCACTTAACATCAGGTGGAGTAGAGTCATTTGCCAAAAAAAAAAAAAAAAAAACAAAAGCAAGGCTGATCCTGAGTCTATGCACACACGAAAAATGCGCGATGTAAAATACATCCAACGCCATCTATTGATGGGAAGATAAACTAAATAATATTAGGCATAATGTATTTCGATCATGAACATACCAAGGCCATGAAACAAAAATATTAGTTAACTTTTAATTAAACTCGGAAAGGACGTTCCTTCAGGGACAATTTGGTTCCCAAGGGTGGTGGCGCATTCAAGGAATGTTTGATATGATACGTTGAATGAATGAATATGCAAGGAATGGTTAATATTTTTTAAGTGCCAATGTATATGGGTGGGGGTGACCATTTACTAATATTATACAGAAAACAAATACGGACCACCTTTTTCAAATGTTCTATCTCATAATGTGGGACGAATGTACGACGAGCCACCACTCACACACAAAATCCGTAGACATAACCTAAGAAAACAATAATAAATAAACGCATGAAAAAAATCGCATGTATAATGAAAATCGATAAGTCACAAGGCCAAGCGATGTCCGTTTGTGGCTTAGATTTGGGCACACCATGCTTATCACACGGACAAGTATACGTGGCATGTTTCCGGGTGGGCAAACCATTGAGCTTATTTGTGTTGGCTAAAGACGGACTGACAAAATATATCGTAAACTCAATTGCTCTTCGAAATTAATTAACTGTTTTAGGACAAAAATATATGACTTTTTTCACTTTAAATTTAACTTTTAATCAAACAATGAATATGTCCATTGCATTAATGAAATACATTGAATTGAGAAAATGAATGGTTGGTGTTATAGATCCCACCTCCACAAACTACCATACATTATTTACTTTTTATTTAAAAACCAAAATATTCAATAGATATCATTTATATGGCAGAACAAAGTTTGCCGGGTCAGCTAGTATTTATATAAATAACTTTATTATGTCATTTAAAACTAATAGTAAGCTATATACAGTCATTATGTATGTATATTATAGAAGCCGAGATGGCCCAGTGGTAAAAACGCGTGAATCTTAACCGATGATCGTGGGTTCAAACCCGAGCAAGCACCACTGAATTTTCATGTGCTTAATTTGGGATAATAATTCATTTCGTGCTTTACGGTGAAGGAAAACATCGTGAGGAAACCTGCATATGTCTAATTTCACTGAAATTCTGCCACATGTGTATTCCGTCAAACCGCACTGGAGCAGCGTGGTGGAATAAGCTCAAACCTTCTCCTCAAAAAGGGAGAGCAGGCCTTTAGCCCAGCAGTGGGACATTCACGGGCTGTTACGGTTAACGGCTTATGTATATTATAAAAATAAAAAACCAAAATACGCATTACATATTTATAGAAAAATCAATTATAAATAGCGATTTATTTAATAATAACCTTAATAATATTAAAAAATGATGAACGACATTTTTTTTAATTATAAGCACTTAAAGTGTTCCTAATTAGCGCAATATTAAAAAAAAAACAGTTGTATCGTGTTTTAGATGTATGTTATGTACAACTGTTGGAGATTAAATAATAATGATTACGCTCCATCCTAGACCGTGACTATGCTTAAGATCAGGCAAGTCAACGGTCAAGCGCTTGCCAATTAACGGTAAAAAAAGAAAAAAAAAGAAAAAAGAAAATTGTAGGTCGGGATCGAACCTGCGCTTTTTACATCGTTAGGAACCTTTAAATCACACTATTGACGTTTAAAAACGATATGTTATATATTACTGTTTAAGACATACAGACACAAGAGTCATAAAGATGAGTTTGTTACATAAAATCGGTTAGACTCGATTGCTATTCCGACAACGTTGCAGACAGAACTATCTGACCTTATTTCTAAATATTGCTATAACACTTTCGCTGTTCCAACATCGCAATGGAGAACCGTTTTGGATTTGTTCATGTATATAACGGGTGATTTTAAAATGGCTCCACACATCGACTCTGGAGTGACGTATGTATTGCACTTCTTCATGTTTCAGTAGTACAGAAAAGTATAGGGTATATAATTTAAATAAATGTAATTAATTTATAAATATATATTATATTATATATTCTACCGCCAATTAGCAATACTAATCAGATGGTAAATGATCAGCACAGTTCGTAGCCATTGGCGTCGGCAATATTAACCACCACTAACATCGCCAATGCGCCACCAACCTTGGGAACTAAGGTGCTGAATCTTGTCCCTGTAGTTATAGTAGTCACCCTCCAAACCAAAACATAACAATACTAAGTATTGACGTTTTTTTTGTCAGTCTATTTCTTTAAAACTCAATCCAATGAATCGATGACGTGAATTCTGCTAGCTACCTGATTATCTTACTAACCTGGAACGGAAGACTGTTGGCGCTCTGCCATGCTGCAGTGAAGAAAATCAGGTTATTTTTTTAATACTTTAATTAAATATTTTAGTTACTTAATTCAAGTTGACTTTTACGAGCAATTTTGGAATCTACAGAGTAGTAATTGTAGATTCTACAGAGAAGATTCTACAAGAAACTCAGCTGTTAAAAAACAGTTAAATTCAACGTTTTCCTTATTTCCATTTCCACGGGAAATGGTTACTTACGACTCAGAATATTACATAAAAATACATCGTTCGTGAAACATGGGTCGCAGATTTTTTTTTTTTTACTGAAGTCGATTGGGGTGGGCCTAAGCTTAGTTCGTGTGCTTAATTTATGTTTACAATTGATCTCGTGCTTACAAATCTAAGCATGTATGGATGAAGCCGAATGGAGCTGTTTGAATGAGCTAAAAAATTTCTCCACTTACAGCTAACTCCTTAGCTATAGTGGGACATTTATAGACTACAACTTGAAGTAACTTGAGGCTTAGTATTTTTATGAATTAATTAAAATAATATAATTAAAATAGTTTTTTAATTAATCTATATACTAAATCGCATTAATTTTATTACACCATTGTTTTGTCACCGTCACTAAAGTTACGTTCATTATTTCAACTTAATCGGATAAGTAGAACTAATAAGAACGAACTTGAACTTGTTATTTGGTATTACACACGAACAGACGAAGAAAAATGAAATAAATAATCTTGATGTTTTTTTTTTATATATATAGCTGGTGCACGCGACGACGTGGAATTCAAGTAATTACTAAAATCGTTCACAATCTACCAACTTGACGTACATAAAGACATTATGAATTTTATATATGTGTATGTATAATATTTAACGGCTTTTATTTTTTTAATAGATTAATATTATATCTGTGCCCAAGGAACGGCTGTCGACGGCCCAGATTAATATTTAAATTTTATTTTGTAATAGCAAATGCGATCTTTTCAAATTGAGAAACGCGAGTCGCCCCCCTCCCTTTTGGTTTCACCAGATTCGGCTAATAATCATTGTTCAGAAATGCTTCGCTCGAGAACTGTCATTATCGATATACTTTGACAAAGTTCCGTTATAATACAGCGGTGATTAAACTAATATTGACAATTCATTAGGAATAATGTTCGTTTTATTTGAAACAAATGCACTACAAGGTTATAGACCTTCAGAGAGAGTTGCTCACAACCACTCATGCGCACTAAGTGTAGGATCACCACACGTTTCTTTTTTTTAGTACACGTTCTATATTTAAATTGTATTGTAAACGTATTTGAATAAATTAAATAGTTACTACTTGGATAAATACTGGTGAGTATTTGTCATTTTTTAAATTAAAAAATGCAAGCGATTTTAAACTGCGAACCTCGTGGTATTTTTTTTAAGAAGTTTTAATTATGATAGATTAAAAATATATGATATTTAAGGTAAAAAATTTCATTCATCGTTAAATAATTGACCGTTGCATGAATACGACATGACAAGGTGGTCATGTCTTATTCAAGGTCAAGTAATGGACATTTTCAACGAAGTCCACAAATTTTATGGAAATTTTAATGAAAGCACTGAATCAGCAACATCATTGGAATTTGTTTAATTAACTTTGATTATAATGTTATAAAGTTTTATTTTTGTTATTTCTTTCTATCAATATTTTACAATGCAATATGTTACAGATGTATTGTTGTAAATGCCTAAGGTGTATCACACTGCACTTGCCCATTATTATTGTAATATTTTGTTTCATATATCATAAAAAAAATAATTAATGAATAAGTAAGTGCAGTGAAGTTGTTAGGTGATAAGTATGAAGTATCCCGTTTTGATTTTTAGTAGTCTCATCTGTTTGAAATTACAAAAATTGGCGATGTAAGGAATGAGAATATTTCTTACAGCGCTAATGTCTATGGGCGGTGGTGCACCCATCAGGTGGCCTATACATTATTTCTGATGGATCTAACCTCGTCACTATTTAGGAGATCAATTAGTGAAGGTGATTTTCATTCAATTTAGGAAAAAAGCACGAGAATAGAAGATGAAAAAGGAGATACTAACGAGTTTAGCCGACTATTTACTCTTATATATGAAACTTATTATACGAATAGAAACGTGAAAAATAATCGGGACGTGGCGGGTGTCATATTTTGTCCGGGAAAGTCGGGACGGTTATCTAGTATGCATTACAATATGCATTCAAGTACCGTTTCACGCAATATTCAATTGAATTGAAATTCATCTGTAGGTCAATGATATTTGGGTTCCGTAATAGAATTTAAAAAACCACCCAACTTTCTTCTTAGCTACAACTGTCTTCTTTATTAGAAGCGTAGTATATATAGAAGTAGTAGTATATATTGAATGCGATTATTTTAAATAGAGATAATTTTATACTTGTTTGTTTTATTTATTATAACTGACTTGGTGGTAGGACTTTGTGCAAGCCCGTCTGGTAGGTACCACCCCTCATCAGATATCCTACCGAACAATAATACTTATTCTCGTAGTGTACCGGTCTGAAGTGTGAGTGAGCCAGTGTAACTATAGGTACAAGAAACATAACATCTGATTTCCTGAAGTTGGTGGTGCATTAAATATATATAGAATGATTCTTGCAGCGCCAAAGTCTATGGGTGGTGTTACCACCTATCTTTTTTATAATAAAATTAAAGTTGGAAAACAGAGGATGGAATAAATGAATATTGACTCAATGTAACGTTCCATTGAATTCTTCATGAAAATGAAAGAGAGAAGATACAAATCATCTCGTATTCAGAGACATCGCGAGAAAATCATTGGATCGTAAATCTGACAATCGTAATCAACTACTTTAGTAATTCGATTATTAAATAATCTGCAGTACAGTATAATGATTACGTCAATCATGATTACTTTCAATTTTACTATTACAAGTCTATTCCGAAATTTCGTTTATCATAAAGTTAATAAAAGTTTTTGTCATGCCTTCACAAATGTACAGAGGCTTTTTTATTATATTTTGTAAGGTTTTTATTTGTAATTGTATATTCCCAGATATGTACAGTCTTTAGAATATATTATCTTTAATTTATAATTATGTTATTTTAATGTATCTGCATATGTATTTCCAGCATAATAATCTACGTTTAAGGATTATTAAATTACCAAGATTATAAGAGTATTTATATACAATATTCATTTAATATTTGTCGTCGTAAAGTGAAGGTTACTTCCTTATTAAGGTATTAAAACAATCATCATACTATTGGTAATTATATAAATGAAATGAAATTATTATATTTTATTATACGGAACCACCCAGATTGAAATTCGAACTTGATTTATTTTATAAATAGTGTCGGTTACAAAAAAAATATGTTTTATTCATAGCTAAAGCTTTTGATTACGTATTAAGTCGTAACCATGATATAATAACTATTACACGAGGTCACGTTCGGTAAGATTAACATATTATTTATATATGTTCCACATTTCTTAAGTGTTTAATTAATAGAGATTCGTATATTTTTTCTTTTTTACTTTAAGACTTTAGAACTGAAGGAATGTCGACTACGCTGGTACGGCCATATCCTGAGACATGACGATGACCATCCCATCAAGAAAGCCTTAAATATACCGACCACGGGGAAGCCCGTTTTTTGCATGTTTGACCGCCCGCAACCTGGTGGTCAAACATGCAAAAAGAGGCCCAGAAAAAGAATCTGAGTACACAGACAAGTCAGAACAGAGCTCTCTGGCGCAGACCTACCGACCCGACCCCAGCTGAACTGGGAAGAGGGTTTGGACAAAGAAGAAGAAGACTTTAAGGCTTTAGAACCGAAGTCCTTGGGTTAGATCAGTCGGCTAATAAAAAAAAAACTGCTGAAACATTCATAATCACTATCCGTGTCGATTTGTCGTCCATTCGAAATATGAGTGGGTATAAAAAGTGCACCTGTGTGTACTATGGTGGCCAAAATGTATCAATCAATTAAGCGATCTGTGCTATCGATATTTGTTCGGATTATTTATGCGAATATGATGGTAATGTCAAACGGGAAATAGGCGCGTAATGCATTGTAATAAAAACGTTGATAGTCCGTAAAAAGCCTATTGCTGATCAAAGGCCTTTTGCCTTAAAGAGAAAGCTTAGAACTTGTCCACGCTGCCCCAGCGCCGTAAACCTTTTGATAAAACCCGCGAGCTCTTTCCACTTTGCAATCTCACCACCATTATATCAATTTGATTAAATATTACATATCACTGAAAAGTACTTTAAAACTCAAAGGCACTCTTGACTTATACATATGCGCATAACTATAATTAACATTTCATATTGTGTAGTAGAATATAACATTAATTAGTAATTTTAAACTGACGAAATATTCTATTTTTAAAATCTTAGAACTTGATTAGTCTTCATTTTTTTACGGATTAAGGCAAAGATACTTATAACACAGATAACATATGAATACAATTAATTTACTGTCCTTGTATTATGTAAAATCCCTACAGTCTGACGATAAAGCTTTATTAAGAAAACGACACCTACCTTTCCCTTAATACATCATCATCTTTTATAATCTCTCTATCCGAAGGTCTTACTCATTATTTTACTTCTTAAAGAACTTTTATAAAACCCAATATATGTTTTAGTTTTGACTTATTAAAAAATATATAAAATTGTACCGGAAATTGACAAGATATTTGTTGCCATATTATATGATATAGAGGATTTGTTTATGTTATTAGGTTAATATTAATATAAAACATTCCCAACTAAAGATAAACATATAATACTTTTGGAATCCGATTCGATGGCTTGCTCCGCTTGCGAAACAAGTGAAATCTGCGCCTGCGCACACTATGAACTTGGCCCAGTTAATATGTTACGTTCGAATTTGTTTTGCGAATTACATGACGCAATTTTTTTTTTTTAATTTATGTTTCGTATTTCATTAATGTTTGAAACCATTATTTTTTTTCGATTTTCAAAATTTTTAAATAAGTATTAATTTTTTTTTATAAATGCCTCACAACATTAAATAGCGATAGTGAGTTTGTTTGTTACGATTTCACGCCTTAACTACTCAACCGAGCATTCTTAAATTTTACGTACACGCAGTCAGGGGTACATAAAAAGATACCTAACCTGGCCTTCCCCTCCCTCTTCACACGTGGGCGAATAGCGGGCGGAAACTAGTAAACATACCGAAAGCTATTTTTGTACATTTTTGAAATTCGAACTTAGTAAAATAGCCGTTGAATTTACTTTTAAGTTATTTAATCTGTCAATCTGTATTCTAAGCCTATACCAATCACCTCGCACAGGTTCCATTCAAAATCTCCTTTTGTTGCTTACATTGCTTTTTATGTATCAAATGACTTATATAATTACATATACACTTATGTATAAGCTACGAATAAGCTAAAATTTATTCAGACTAAAATCTTACGCTAACATCCTAATTTTATTTTTATCTTTTTTTTCATTAACTTATGTCACATAAAATAATTATTGTTATGCAAAGTAATATTAATTTTATTATAATTTAATTAAGGTTTAATTTCACTTTACAGTGATATGTCTTATGTCTTCTCATTTATATTTTAATGATCTTATAATTTATTATTAAATTTATTTACGAAGTCGTTACACGCACGTTTTTTTTTTCAAAACGTAAGAGTTCATCATGATGAGTATTTACTTTGATTAATTGATAATTGTCAATGTCTTCTGTCGAAGTAAGAAGTTTTTATATTTATTATTATAATTCATCTCGTGCTTGACGGTGAAGGGAAACATCGTGAGGAAACCTGCATGTGTCGAATTTCAATGAAATTCTGACACATGTGTATTCCACCGACCCGCATTGGAGCAGCGTGGTGGAATAAGCTCCAAACCTTCTCCTCAAAAAGAGAGAGGAGGCCTTAGCCCAGCAGTGGGATATTCACAGGTTGTTAATGGATTAGCGGATATTTATTATACCACGTCACCTCAATACAGTGCAATGGGTATATATACATGTAGGTCGTTTAACACAAATTAAACCAGGGGGCCCGATTCTCCTTATGGAGGCTGATTTATCATGGCTTTACTTATAGGAAAACGGTAAAAGGGCAGCAGTTACGTTTGGCTCGATTGCATTTTTAGTTTTACATTTATTAAAAAATATATAACAAGATAATAAGGATTACATTAATCATCCTTATGTTTTAAATTATGTGTATTCTATTTACATATATTATGTATAACGTAATGGTACATTCATTTTGTAACAAACTGTTTAGTTCACACTTTATGTTGTTTAACTAACGCTAAGTATTCAGCGCGCGTGCGCACCTTACAAGGTTAGTGAAATGGGTCGCCGGCGCCGGTTTGAAACCCCGTCTTTATAATATATTTCTTTTATTTATTCATATAGCATAGTTTTAATTGAATAAAAAAAACTATTAAGTTACTAATTTTTTTAACTATATTTTAAATTTAAATTACTGTTATGTTAAAATGACCTACATATTATATTTACTACGTTAAAATAATGATTATTAATTTTGTTTATAATAACCATATAAAGACTTTTTTTTTTGTTTTCCATTGAGAGAAAGTATTCAAGTATACAACCTCATCTTTGATCTGTACTGACCTACTTTTAAGAAAACAGACTATACATATAATTTAAGTTGTACTATTCCGAACATGAATAAAAATTAAAATTTTAGAAACCAATTTAAAAAAAATTACTTAATAGTAACAATCCTACAGATTCTTTTTAAGTATTTGTAACCCTCAAAAAATGGATTTCATTAAATAGAAAGTTTTTTTTTATTGTAATAAACAGATTAATGTTAACAATTATTCTGTTATAATTCAATAAAACCGATCAGTGTATTGCAATGTTAATGTATTACTTCACGGAATTGTTTTTATAAAAATAATAAAAAGCAATGATTTTTTTCCGTTTTCTTGTTCCGTAATAAAAAACAAATCTCGACTGTACCGCATCACACTTGACCGTTTCGTTTTACGTTACTTTTACTTTTGATATACGCGTTAATAATTATATATTCGTAAAATTAACAAAAGTGGGTTAGTGGTGTTAAGATATTTCGCAATCACTAAACATTAGATGAATTCCGGTAAAAATTGAGCAATAAGCATTTTGTAATCAAATCTCATAGACATGCCTCGACTCGTCAACACATAATATTTCCTAGGCGACTTTCACGACGTGTTCGTAGAGCCCAGAAATAATAATAATAATCGTTATATTAACAGTAACAGTTTCGTGACGTAATAAAAAAAATTACTTAACTCTCACCTAATTAAATCCTTTTTGCTGAAAATATCACTGACACAAAACACTGGCACTAAGAAAAAAAAAAGAAAACACTAAACTGTCAATTTCAAACGCACACGGTCACCGCCATGGCAGATCGGAGACTATTGTGACCCGACGAAAATATGAGGCCAAAATGGCAGTTGCATAACAGTTTATTACAGCGTATTACATAAAAATTGCCGTTGGGCACTCGAGTAGTATATTATGCAAAGAACAGTCGGATTTCTTGTCGATTTTTAGGTTAGCCGTAGCGTCCTTTTGGCGCGAATTCGATGATACAACACGATTTTCGCACGTTGTCGAATAGAAAGTTGAGTTCCATCTGGGTGGAATTCTACGATTCGCCGTCGCATAATGATAATGTTCTTCCCCTCTACTTTCGTTGGAAGTGGGGTGGAGTGGACAGTTAGGTCAAATTGGATCTTCAGATTGTGAGGTAACAATGAATGAAATCAATGAACATTTTGTAGAGCGCTGTAGTGTGAATTGTTTTTGGCTCCTTCAAAGATTTTTTTTTTCAAATATAACTTTTTTTTATACTTTTTTTTATCACACGTAACCATTCAGTACATGGCTTAAACCAAAAAGTATACATTTTAGGACAACAGTGTAATCCCATATTTAGCTAATCAATCATTTTTCATTGAACCTATGTTGATTACCTATATATATATATTAGGTCCTTACATATGAAATTAGCGTTTTTTCGTACTGACCACTTTGATCTGAAATATCTTCTCTTTGGTTAAGAATTCCAAATTCAAATTTATAAATTCATTTAGCTGGTACATTTGAGTTTTGAAAACAGTCATTCATTTGTTTTTTGGCGTCGCTTATTACCGCACAATGGAAAACATGAAATATCTGTATATTTACAAGTACGAGTTCTACCGTGGTACCAGTGCTGCAGAAACAGCTCGAAGGATTAATGTTGTGTACGGCGCTGGTGTCGCAAAAGAAAGCACGGTACGTTTTTGGTTTCAACGTTTTCGTTCTGGAATTAAAGGCTATTGTGGAAGCGGATCGATCACAAAGCACTTCAGAGATAGCTGCTAGCTTCGGGGTAAGTGATTAAACTGTATTAATCCACTTGAAGCTTTCTAAAATCTGACTAAAAGATTACGGCAGATATCTATTGTCAGCAACTGCAAACCATGAAGGAAAAACTAGCTGCTAAACAAACGAGATTGGTCAATCGCTCTAGGCCACTGCTGCTTCACGACAACGCAAGACCACACACTGCACAACAAACAACCACTAAGTTAGATGAGCTACAATTGGAATGTCTGCGACATCCATCGTACTCCCCGGGCCTTGCTCCAACAGATTACCATTTTTTCCGGAATTTGGACAACTTCTTACAAGGAAAAAACTTCAACTCCGATGCGGCTGTCCAAACCGCCTTCAAAGAGTTTATTGATTCTCGCCCCCGTGGTTTTTTTAGTAAAGGGATCAATGAACTACCTATGAGATGGCAAAAGTGCATAGATTACAACGGTGCATACTTTTACTACTACTAATTAAATACATTTTACAAAAAAAAATTGATTTTATATTCCTCCCGTACAAAACGCCAATTTCACATGTAAGGACCTAATATAATATATTTGGAAATTGAAGATTACATTCAATAATAAAAAAGTTGGACCGAGCAGCGATATATAGGTAGTATTGTTATTTTATTTGGTAGGACTTCGTGCAAGCCCGTCTAGGTACCAATTCACTCTTAAAGGTAGTTATGTCTCTTCTACAATAACGCCAAGCCATTTAGAGAAGAATACAGTCCAATTCTGTAAGAATGAACTCCCAACTCACTGCAAAACACGATCATGATATGTCAATAAGTAATATGCGACATTTGTACCAATATTATAAACTCTAAGTAACCCTGACTAAATTTTTACAACTGAGTTTTTTATGTTTTTTATCGCAGAACTCCGTCATTTACGATTTAGAAATTTATTTTTTTGTTTGGGTGGGTAAAATTTCCAGTTGGATTTATTTAAATTTGAATAAAAAATATTAGGTATGTGGCAAATAAATATAAACAAGTCAAGCATTCATGTCGTTTTTTTTTAATCATCTCGGAAAGTATGATTAAAAAAAAACGACATGAGTAATGTAAAATGTTTATATATTTCTTTCAAATTCTCTCATCACTATTTTTAGGTATGTATATTAATATTTTATACAAACATTACAATTGCTATTTATTCATTTTTAAATATCAAATATAAAATAACTAACTTAATAATAAAAAAACCTCAAGACCGATTTCGGCAATGGCGGCCAATCTCAAGAGAAATTATAACTAACTTATAAGGATAACGTACTTACAAATCACTCTTATTCTATTTTTAATTTTTACGGCTTTACTTCCAAACGTTGTTTAGCCGCTGTTTAGTTAAATACTGATGTATCTCTTTCTATCATTATTGATTTAACATTCGAAAGAAGAAGACGCAGCATTATTTAAATAATAACTCGCTACAGCGTTTACAAGGTAAGACCGTTGATATCTAATTTTTTTTTATTATATTGTAATTTTAATTGTTAAAAAATCATCGTTATACAGCCAAATCAGTTTGGAAACGTTTTTGCGTTATTAACGCACCGTCGTCAGAAAAATAAATGATTTTTTTTTCATAGATACTTAAGGTTTTTCATATATATATATTTTTAATTATTATTATATTTGTTCAGCTCAAGATAATTCGTAGTCGTAGTTTATCTTTACTAATAGTTATCTTTACGAATAGACTGTACATGACTTATTTAATTAAAGAAAAAAACAGATTACATTATTTATATACAAAACAAATACATTAATTACAACAATAATTAAGTGAAATAGATCGTAAAAACATTTCGCTTAAATATAATAATGAATATAGATAACGATAGAACAGTATAACTGCCTACTTACCTACCTAACCTACATAACGCGAGCAAACACCGCTTATTTCGTGCGCTTAATATTTTTTTTTATTATTCATCTCATGCTCGGCTGTGTAGATATAACATGCGGTCTGTATGTGCCACAAGAAAATCTGATACACGAAATAGAGCAGTGAAACATATAACGTAAAAATCAAAATGAAGGTATTTCTTTTCAGTAAAAAGCACTTTTAAATCGTCATATTAAAGGAATAAATTAAATGTAAGATAACAAGGATTCCAAATACAGATTATTATTTTGAATTTTTTTTTTGCAATAAGCGAAGCAGATCAGATTTCCTTTATTTTATCTACAGCGATGTTATTAAAAAATATATACAATCACGGCATTGTTCTTTTTTCAAAAAAAGACTCGGTATGTTTATTGACAATTTTTAAAGAACATTGTATTACAAATGCATAACAAATAATTTAATGTTAAATTAAAATCGAGATCTCCCAACTTCCTCGTTTCGAAGTTTAATTATAAAGAAAACGTTAATAAATCCCATGATGACACAGCAAAGGCCAGCCAGCAGATCAAGGTAACTTTTTTTCAAGGAACACATAACGAGCTTTATTATAAACTTTATTTTTATTGCCACATTAAGCCATATTTTAACGGATGAAAAAGGGCGCCATTTTGGGTTCGAAGGTTTCTTTAAATGTCAGATTTGGGACTCCGGATATGGTTTGAGACATCTTCATTCTCGTTAAAAGTTGTTTTAAGGATGTATCATAATTTTGTACAATTGTAAATTGTTATTAAAATTAAAAACTTAGGGTCCAGTAGATAAATTCAAAATCGATTAATGTTCAATAATTAAATTATATGTCTTACTAATTAAATTGAGATTGTATTTAACGTATTTATTTTTGTTTGTTCTATTTTTAAATTTGAATTAAATAATACTTTTTTATTATTTTTATCTTACAATATTTAGTATTTTAAAGGAAAAAGGTTTAAGGTTTAGATATCAACTATTTATATTGTAAATATGTAAACAAATAATGAATAGTTAAAATTAATATAAAAAATATTAAAATTAATATTCTATTTTTTCTTGCTTCGTTGTTATTTTTAGCTTATTTGTAGCAAGTAATTGTGATTGTTATTTAATAATCATGTAATTTTTTATATTTTAAGAATGACCAGTGTAAAAATAACAATCCTTGCAACCCTAATAAATAGATAAAACAAATAAAGATATACTTGTCTCAAAAAAGATGTCAAATTCTCAATGATAATTCGCGGCAACTTTTATTAACAGATAAAACATATTCTTGACTATATTAAATTCATACCAAAAACAACTCAAAATCATAATACTCATTATTATTTTTCTCCATAATATGTCATATTAAATGAATCTTCAATGTGGGTCGTTAATAATAACGAGCGTCGCCTTGATGTCATGTTTTCTTTTTTTATAACGACTTAATTTTTTTTTATTTGTGCCGAAGGAGTTTCCTATAGGTACATATATTTTTTATCAACTCATAACATCCAACTTAAGCTAAATTTAATGCAGAGAAAAACAGTCGCGTTACAGAGGACGCTATAATCTCCAAGTTCATGAGAAATATGGGCATTCTTTGTTGAGAAATTAACACTAGACCGGGAGCGCTAGTTTTTATGTTTTATTAAAAACATTACTAAATTGTTATTAATATACAATGGTTTTTTTTTTTTTTAATTAACACAAAAACTAATTTTGTATTGTTGTCTGTATTTTTGTTCTTGCACAATATACAACTCAAATTAGTAGTAGAGTAGTGAACATTATCCAGAGCATTTGACTCCTCAATCTACATACGTAAACAAATGACTTTTTTGTATATGTTCGGCCAACGACAGCATGAAATCTAAGTCAATGGCTCTCTCTTAATGTATGTATGTATATATGTATGTAATTCTTCATAGCAGCATTACATTTATTTGTGAAACAGAAAGCCTATAGCCCTGCGCCTGAACACTTTCCGGCCGTGTCGAATTGCCGTCCCATCGGATTATGAGAATTAGGGAATAGAGAGTGCACTTGTGTTTGCGCACACACTTGTGCACTATAATATCTCCTGCGTAGTTGGCTAATCTCTCTTGAGATTGGCCGCCGTGGCCGAAATCGGTCTGGAGGACATTATTATTATAGTTTTATATTTCTTAAATTTAATGTTATGTCTTGCGATGCACTATTAAAATTAAACACTTAATATTGGCCATCAAACTAAGACCAAGAGAGTCGTCTGGATTATGCTTTCAAACATGATCGATAGAGTCTCATCCAGGAATGGGCCAGGGCCTCAATTCCACTAACAAATTATCACATTATCGAAATCAAATCGAAACATAATCATTGACGTTCAGCCTTTTTGCTATTCCACTAACACAACAATCCAGTTGCGATGCGATTCCGTACCGTACTGTAACAGCCTGTAAATGTCCCACTGCTGGGCTAAAGGCCTCCTCTCCCTTTTTGAGGAGAAGGTTTGGAGCTTATTCTAGCACGCTGCTCCAGTGCGGCTTGGTGGAATACACATGTGACAAAATTTCAGTGAAATTAGACACATGCAGGTTTCCTCACGGTGTTTTCCTTCACCGTAAAGCACGAGATGAATTATAAACACAAATTAAGCACATGAAAATTCAGTGGTGCTTGTCCGGGTTTGAACCCACGATCGTCGGTTAAGATTCACGCGTTCTTACCACTGAGCCATCTCGGCTCTGCGATGCGATTCGTCCTTGATGAAACGTCAAATTTCTTAAGAAATTATGACGCCACAGCGATAACGATTCGACCGAGTCGAAAAAGCGTATTCTGCTAACTCGGTCGAACGAGAACGATACGTCTAATGCGATTCTCGATTTTATTCGATAAATAACGTTACAAAACTTGCTGGCGAAAACCAGATCGAGACACACGACGAGCTGATGGTCAATCTTTAATAGTGGAAAACCACAAAAAAAAAAATATTGCATGTACATAACGCGATAATCTATGTAAATACAAAAAATGCTAATAAGCATCGGCTTCAATAAATAATAATCATAAATAGTTATGGTCATGATAGATACATTTGATATCAATATTTCAAAGGCGCTTTAAAATATATAAGTTACATGATTATATACCTATGCGTGAAATCGTTTGTTGTTTTAGTTATTTAAGTTTTCTATTTTTATTTAAAGTAAATATCGGAATCCAAATTTAGCATTCATTTGATTTTTTTTTAGCCTTTAACATAAATCACATTTAAATCAGCTTTCATTAAACGTTAAACTATAACTTTGATTCTGATATAATAGGTAAAGTAAAACAGCCCATGAAGCCCACGGCTGGTTCAAAGCCATCTTAAAGGGATTTTGTAGTTTCGTGGTGGAAACCACGCTCCTCCACTGCGGCAGAATGAACCCGACACATGCACAATTTGTTTCCTTCGTTTATAAATTTGACGAGCCGGTTGGCGTGGTTGGTAGATACTTGCCTTTTACGCCGAAGGTTGTGGGTTCGATTCCCACCCAGGACAGACATTTGTATGCATGAACATATGTTCATGCATACAAATGTTATCTGTCCTAAGTCTGGGTATAATTATCTATATAAGTATGTATTTACAAAATAAGAGTAGTATATGTAGTATATCAGTTGTCTGGTTTCCAAAGTACAAGCTCTGCTTAGCTTGGGATCAGATGGCCGTGTGTAAATAATGTCCTGGGACATTATTTACACCCGGCCATTATTTATAAATAAAAATAAATTAAACACGTGAAAAAACAGTGTTACTGTATGAGGGTTTGTATCACAGTGTTCAATCTATTAGGCCACCTCGGCTGCACTATACTCAAGTATAATTAATTTTATTACGAAACAAGACTACAGTTAGAGCCACGATACGTCCTGATTAGTTTGTTTACAAAGCGAAATTAATTAAGATGAAAATATGCAATCATTCTCAATCTACATATAAACTAATTGGTTGCCAGCCTGTAAAGTAGTAGTTTTTTTTGTTATAAAAATTATATTTGGAAGATAGTACATAACCCCGATGTGGTGTGGAAATTGCATTATTTCTTCTCACAGTATACACCACATATTTATATAACGGGTGGCTTAACTTTCAAATAATTGGCCTTGCTGGCGTTTCAGCAACAAACGTTTTTATGTTCATTAATTTGCGGTAAATATAATTAAACAATTTTGGTCCCTAAACACCAATTAACATGACTGAATTTCGCCTCACGCTCGTATGATCCTTGTTTATTGCCGTATATTTGTTTTTATCGTAAGACACTTCGCCCGAATATCCCGTGGCCAGACCGTAAGACGACACAAACTTAACTCAAGTTTGTAGATTACATACAATCTACAGCAGCAATACGTCTGAATAACATTAGAATATCTGAAACAGATACTGGGTAAGATTTTTTAAGGAAAATAATCTTATTGAAATAATAATAGGACATAACTTATTAATTACGATGGATATTAATAATAATGTAATTCCTAGTTAAGGTGGGTTTTTGTGTAAACTTTATCATTGCAATGATAGTAAAAAGTTCTTTTTACCTGTTTATCATTGGGAATTTGACATGACTCTTAGTGCAAATAGCTTTCCTCTTAATTTAAAAAAAAGCTGGCAATTTGAAGTGCTGGCAACTTTATTTGACGTTGACAATAAAAAATGTCAATTGAAAGTAGCTGATTTTGAACTCGATTTCATTATTGATTTGGGCTGTTTGAAATTTTATATCATTGTAAATGGATTTAAATTGAATTCAAGTTTGTTAAAATTGACAATAAATGTACGTTTGTTTAGAACTTTCTTAAAATATTCGTATATTTGATAAATAATTCGTGATTATGGTATAACTGCAAACCTATTAAGGTTGAACAATAAAAAGTTATAATTAACTATTAAATCTAATTTAATTATATACATTTATATTTTAGTAATTAATATGTTACCACGAACATATTTGACCGAGCAAGATATAAGAAAACGACAAATTGACACGCTGAAGATATTCAACGACAATGTTACTGAAATAAACGAAAATTCTGATTATAAAGTGGAATTCGAAGCTAACGGACGTAATTTTAGTCTAAACGTAGTTTTAAGTCCGGAATTTCCAAATGAGAGACCAAATATATTCATAAGTCCTGTAATAGCTCATCCATGGTTACTAGAAAATTCAAACCAAGTAATAGGAGCTCCGGGTTTGATGAACTACACCCCGCGCTCAGACTTAGGTCGTGTAGTTCAAGCTATTATCCGAGAATTCCAAAGATCAGTACCCATTCTTAGCCATGAGGATAAATCAACGGATACAAGCCCACAATCCAGCTACAGTTCACAATCATTGATGTTCCCAGAATTAAGTGAATTGACAGTTGAGGAATTGCAAGAGATTATGGACAATCCAGATTTACAGGTAAATGAAAAGTGCTATTTATTATGTACATATATTTTTATTATTAATTAGAAATTTAAATTAATAAGTCTTTTGAATTACTTTAACGACCTTTATGATTGTGGTAAACCACCAAGGTTTAAACTTTGCTATCATGAGTCTATTCGTAATAAATATACACAATAATAACTCAAAAAGGGTTTTTTACGAACATTTCACTTTTATAAATATAAATTATTGTTGTGTAAGTTGTTAAATGAAAAATAGAAGATATTAATGTTAAAATATCAAAATAATATTAAGAAATGTATGTGATGTATATAATTTGTAAATGTTGTCACTACCGAGTCTGAGGTCAATAATAAACTATCATCATTATGTCAATATGACATAATGAATTAAAATCATTCACCATATATACAATCCGGCCGGTTGGCGTGGTTGGTGGAAACTTGCCTTTCATGCCAAAGGTTGTGGGTTCGATTCCCACCTAGGACAGACATTTGTGTGCTTGAACATGTCTGTTTGTCCTGAGTCTGGGTGTTATTATTTATATAAGTAAGTATTTACAAAAGAAAAGTAGTATATGAGTATATCAGTTGTCTGGCTTCCATAGTACCAGCTCTGCTTAGTTTGGGATCAGACGGCCGTGTGTGAATAATGTCTCTGAATATTATTATTATAATCACTAATAAACTACATAATGTTTATTTATATAAAGATTTGGAGTCCTTACGTCCAAAAAATAAATAATGCCAATTTAAGTATGTTTTATATAGTAATCATAACAAATTGCTTTTAATATCTTAAATTAGTTGCAATAATTTTCAATATTTCATGATTGTATCTGTACATAAGTGAACTTGTATATTTTTTATACAAAATTCAAATTTTAGTTATTCAATTTTGCAATACTTTCATGGAAATCGTCATTCAAAACTTTATTTCTTTAATTATCAGCCAGTTACATCTAAACCGCAACTTGATATTAGGGATTTGTGCAAGCATGTTGGGATAAGTACCACCACATCACATATTATACCGATAAGACGCAATACTTAGTTTTATTGTGTTCCGATTTGAAGAGTGAGTGTAACTACAGGCATAAGGGACATAGTTCCCAAGGTTGGCGGCGCATTAGGTTTGTTAATATTTATTTCAGAGCCAGTGTACTTTTGGCAGTCTGTCTAATTATTAAAAAAGTTTTTAAATCCAACTACACTTCTAATCTTTTTCTAAATTATATTTCAGGATAAATTACTAGAAACAAATCCACAATTATTGGAACTTGATTTGGAGACAGAGGAACTTATGACAAGCATCGAACTTATAGCTCAGGAGAATATAACGAAGCAACAAGTTTTAGATGATCTTAAAACGGATGTTCTCGACCGCATATCGACGATAGTGCAAATGAAAATGAGTTTTGAAGAATTGAATAGAAAACATCAGAAGTTATCTGAAATGTACGATCCTCACAGGATCAGAGATTGCTTGAAGGACGGAGCGTGTAAGGCGGATGAGGATGCGGAGATGATAGCTGAACAGTTTTTATTAGGTATTTATAATTTAAATTCATTGCTATATTGATGTCCCCATTGCATATGGCCATATATACATAAATAGGCCACGGCCATTGAACATTAATAAATTTGGTATTCATGAAAAAAAGTAACATTAAAACAGCATAACTATTTAAAAAAATATACAGTCAACTACTTCAACGGAGTCCTAAGCCGAGATCCGGCCTTACAGAAGGCACTCTTAGGATATCCGTTTTTCTTGAGCCCCTTATGTGGCCCCCAACTTCCGACTTAAGTTCAACTGGCCCTTCCCGCTCGGAGACACTGTAGAGGCCACTAGGGCCAAAAGCAATAAACAGTCAGACAAAAATAAAGATGATTTTGTTTTAATGATTTTTAAGAATATAAACATATCCATATAAAATACATTGATATCCCCACCAGCCATGTCACGGGTCATCCTGTGCTTACTTTAAAATGGTGGTGTTCATTCCATTCGAAGATCCCTAATTCGAAGCCCTATCGCCGAGATCGATATATTTCTAACAGTATGGTTTGCATTACCTTGGAAACCTCTGTGAGCTTTGTGTGTGTGTGTTGAATTACTTCGTTCGTCGACGGATTTGAACTTACAAATTCGGTCGCGTAGTGAAATACCGAGCGTTGCTCTCTCCATAGCAAGTTGGGTGACCTTGAGCTTTGAATGAGGCCGGCGACGAAGGACCACGACTCGTCACACGTTACAAAATCCATTGCTCAATTAAATAAGCTTAATATTATTAACACATAAAGGTATTTATTCGTGTCAAGAGCTGTTTTGCATTCTAATTATATATATAGCAATTTTCACTGTGATACGACTTTCCCTTCTGCTCTGTCCGTTTTATCAAATTTTTATCAAAGATAAATAATTGTTATGTACATATAGTCATTAGCATATTTCAGTTTTTTTATTGGTAACACTGAATTTCGTCAAACTGTCGTTTTAACTGGTGGTAGGGCTTTGTGCAAGCTCCTCTGGGTAGGTACCATCCATTCATCAGATATTCTACCACAAACCAGCAGTACTTGGTATTGTTGTGTTCCCGTGTGAAGAATGAGTGAGCAAGTGTAACTACAGACACAAGGGACATAGCATCTCAGTTCCCAAGGTTATTGGCGATGTAAGCGATGGTTGACATTTCTTACAATGCCAATGTCTAAGGGCGTTGGTGACCACTTACTCATGCGCCTACCTATACTATAGAATAAAATGCTATGAACAAAACAGGAGCAATAGTTACTAAACCGTTTTGTATTTGCCTATTAATATAAAGGTTGACATTATTATTATATTTTTACAGGTAACATTCCAGTCGAGACTTTCATAGCTAAATTTGCTGAAAAACGAGCTTTGGGACAAGCGAGGCGAGCGAGGGAGGAGAGATTGGCTCACCAGCTAGCTCAATTGGATAAAGCAACGACATAAAATTAGCTTTGCTTATCGTCATTCGCTTGCCCATTTACATATTTATTTGTGATCGACGCAGTGATTTTGCTGCATGAAATGAAATGAAACAGCTGACTGATTTCTGTGAACGGACACCAAGTTTTGCTGGTAGGTTGGTCTCCGTCATCATACGTGCTATGCATTATGCTCACGATTGATTATAGAAAATAAAAACAGTTTATAAATAATTTGTATTTAATATTTATGATTGTTCAACTACCAATGGTACATAATCATAAAAGTTATACTATTTTTTTTATTATTGTAACATTAAGGTTGAATATGCAAGACTATGAATAATTACAAATACAGGCGCGCATGGTCAGTGTATAGAATAGCTGATGTCTCTGACAATAAATGATAATGGCTACGGTACAGACTATTAATACGCAAGTTTGATTTATACAAATTGAACTATTTGTATACTAACTTTGAATACAAGTTTATAACTTAGAAGATTAATTAGGAATGTAAGAATTGTATTGAAAACAGGAATAATAGCCAGTATTGTAATAAAAATGATTACTTCAGTAGAATCATATCGTCCTTTGTCTTCCTATTTAAAATTTAAAAAAAACAACTAATGTCATCCATTAATAACGTTATGAAAATATACATCGTGAATAAAACCGTTTGTATTGAGAGTATTTAAGTATATAAATATTATTCACTAAGTCGCAATGATTGCTATTGTTGGCTCCTAGCATTCTTAAGAGGAGAAAGGCAGTCAATTTACCTAATAGTGAGGTATATATAGTCTATTCCATTGGCAGGAGGAAGAAAGATTAATAAACAACCTGACCTTGAATTGACGTGATACTATTGGTCGATCTAGAATAATACTCTATAGTATTCATTATGGTTCGAAAAATGGCGTATTGAATGTCGGTGAAGTTGCTATCGGAATTTTGGAACTAAAATAGTTTTTATTCCTCTTGCGGTGGGAGCAGGCTATAAATGTAAAAAAACTGCTGTTTTGACGCCGATGTGCGTAAAAGTAACTGCTGATTGTCTTGTCGGTTGTTGTTTAGAATTTACATTCCAAGATGTATCTGCATGGATACCTGATGTTGGCAGGTTTGTAATTCATAAAATTAAGATTAATAAGTTGGCAATATTTGTATTGGTCACCTACATTGTATTGTGTATAATTATTGTTAACAATTTAAGGTTAGGGTATCATAGACTTTTTTGTCATATTTTGACAATATTAACACCTCAACCTATGGGCTCCTAAGCACCACTGGACTTTCATGTGCTTAATTTGCGTTTATAATTCATCTCGTGCTCGGCGCTGAAAGAAATAAATTATGAGTATTCACCATTACGCATTGAAGCTTGTGATGAAAAATCTCAAAGGGAGAGGCTTAGAACAGCAGAGGGATATTTATAGGCCGTTACAAGGGCAAGTGTAATAACTTTATCTGTGTTATTATTGCAATGGAATAATTTTCTTTGTAATATAAAAGCTATTTGTAAAATTTTATTTACAGACTAATTAAAACAAAAATGGTGTTAGTGCCGAGGTACGCTCAATAATTCAATGTAAACATGTGAGCTGTCGTGTACCAACCACACACAAACGCACTTTCAATAATCATACGCTGACGTCATTTGACGCTCGAAATCTTACGCTTACTTCTATTGTCTACGCTCGAATACTCCGTTAGCTTCCCCGTGTACCGAGCGCTAACGATAAGATGTTATACCAAAAATATCTAACACGTAATATTGTTTCACTTCATACTGCTTTACAAGACCTATGTAATTACGTCTTACGTCAGGCTAGTGTTTATACAATGGAAAAATATTTAATAAATTATTGAATATAAACAAATTGGTTTTAATTTAAATCTCTTATCGTGGAACTAATTATATTATTTTAGTGATAGTTTTTATCTGTTACATTGTAAATATATCCTGCTATTTAAAGAATTGGTTATTCCACAATCAGTAAATTTTAGAAATTTGTCGATATACGGTTGATGCTGTGTTGAGTTAATTTATATTTTTTATAAATAATATATATAATTTAAATGCTAAAATAAAACGACGGAATATGTTAAATTTAATTTATAGTAAAGACATATAAAAAATGTTATTAATTTATTTTCACATACACATGGCAACAATTAATGTCAATCGATTTTAAAAATATATAAAACCCGTATATGTAGTTTACATCCTCCTTAAGTTCCTACATAACAAATTTAAAATCAAAACTATAATTACATGATTAATTTAGAATCTAATCGTTTGGCTACAATTATACAAAATATAAAAAAATAATGTAACGGAAACAACATCCACCTATCCTAGAGACTTTTTACTATAATATTCAAGCTAACTTATCGAAATATAGATAATTATTTACGACAATATTTATAATATAAATTATTATTTACTGAAACTGTTGACCTCTATTGACTAGAAGACATGGCGAATGATATCTTATCAAAAAATAATGTATATAAAATAAAGAGGCTATTGAACCACAGCACCTTAAGTTTAAAAGAATAGTTACCAGGAGTAAACTTTATATATTACTCATTAAACATATCAGCCATTATCACTGAGCTGCAATATTAATTTGAATTTAGAATATAGGTTCTCTTTTTAAAATTACATAGCACTTTTATTGAAAATTTAAAAAATTACGTCTAACTATAATGAGACTTTTTATGGAAAAGACATTATTATTTGGTTGGTTATTTTACTGGCGACAAGTGAATTAGGCGTATTGTCTTGGTAAATATATCTATTAATTTTATATGAGTAAGGTAATTAATTTCTTTCATTAACAATACAGTGCTTTGAATTTGGAAGCCTTTTGTTTTTATTATAACACAATTATGCAAACAGCTGTTGCTAATCGGTATATCTAGAGCATTGATAGTACCTAACAACTAATTCGCTTTCAAGGTTTATTAATAGAATATAAAAAATACAATAACATAATTTATAGCCTAAATAACTATTTTTTAATAATACAATTCGATACATAAAATAATTGGTTATATACTTTAAAACACTCTTTGCTTAGTCAATTGTAAAATTCAAATTTCAAAAATTCACTTACCGCTTTTGAACCAGGTTTACAATCCACCTGTATTGACGATTCTTTTCCAGTGGATAATTGTCATGGCTCTCTTGCAGCTTCTGTTGGTTCGATTGATCTCTCTATTGAAACCGTTAGAAAATATTTAAAGGATTTAGATATTGGTAAGGGAAGTGGCCCAGATGGCATTCCACCCATTTTTCTTAAATCTTGCTGGAGTAATTTAGATTTACCTTTATTTATCTTATTTAAATTATCTCTTCGTACAGGTATAATACCCAAAGCATGGAAACAATCATTTGTTGTACCCATTTATAAGACCGGAGATAAGCATTACATTCAAAATTATCGACCTATATCTAAACTAAATACTATAGCTAAATTATTTGAAAAAATTATATATGATCAGTTATATTTCGTTCTAAGGCCGCTGATCATCGACCAGCAACACGGATTCGTCAATGGTAGATCTACTGAAACGAATCTTTGTGAGTTTACTCATCAACTCGCAGCAGTGATGGATAGCGGTGGTCAGGTGGATGTTGTGTACACGGACTATTCAAAAGCCTTTGATAAGATCTCTCATTCTCTGTTGGTAAAAAAACTTGCTGCCGTTGGTATTCACGGTGACTTGCTTCGTTGGCTCGAATCTTATTTGAGGGATCGTAGCCAAGCTGTTTCTATTAAAGGTTTTTGTTCATCGTTTGTGCCCGTTACATCTGGTGTTCCTCAGGGTTCTCATCTCGGGCCATTATTATTTAATATTTTTATTAACGACATTAGTCGATCTATTCATAATTGTAACATATTACTTTATGCGGATGACATGAAAATTTTCAAAATAATTAAGTCGCCCCAAGATTGTTTAAAACTTCAAAATGATCTCAATAACTTAGATAATTACTGTGATAAAAACCTCTTACGCTTAAATTTAAAAAAATGTAACATTCTAACATTTACTAGGAAACTGAGGCCAATATTATTTGATTATAAATTGCAGAATACCTGTCTGATTAGAGTTTCCGAGATTAAAGATTTGGGTGTTTACTTAGACCAGAAGCTAACTTTTACCTATCATATGAATTATGTAATAGCTAAAGCGTATCAAATGCTGGGATTTATTCTTAGATTGACTAAGGAATTTAAAAATAGCTTTACCTTAATTCTACTTTTCAATGCTTATGTTAGATCTATCTTGGAATATTGCTCTACAGTTTGGTACCCTTATTATAAAACGTATGTAAACAAAATAGAAAAAATTCAGTCAAAATTTTTGAAACATTTGCGATTTAGAAGTGGCTTTTCTGATAATACTGACAATAATAATATCTCGGGTATCATTCCATTAAATATGCGTAGAAGTATAAGAGACCAAATATTTTTATACAAAATTGTTCATAACATTGTTGATTCTAAGAGCCTCTTTAATAATATACTTTTTAAATGTCCTCGCCTTAACTCGAGAAACCAAACTTTATTTTTTGTACCCCTTTGTAACTGTGACTATTCAAAGAATATGTTCTTGTTACGTGCATGTAAAAATTATAACAAACATTGTACAGAATTAGATATATTTAACTCAAAAATTAGTAAATTTAAATTTAGTTTACGTCATATATTTAAATTATAGAAGTTTCACTTGTTTCACTTGCATCTTATGCTTTCTGTTTTTGTTTTTATTCTTAATATAATATGTCATTTATTTGTATTAATTTTTAGTGGAAACTTGATTGATTTATGTTTTTCTTATATTTGTTTTTTTTTACTATTAAGTGTAATCATAATTGTTTGTTTCCCAAATAAATAAATAAATAAATAAATAAATAAATAAGTAATTACAGATTTATGTGAAAAAATAATACCTAACAATATAGATTATTATTATTTAATCAGATGATAGTCTCATTATTTTCGTCTATTAAAGTTTATTTAAATATCGAATAAAATCGTCCCAAAGACAATAACCGTTGTTATCTGTTTCACAATATTTTAATTCTAACAAAGCAAAGTTTGGCGGACTTTTAAGTGATAATTTATCACCATCTCTCAGCTGTTTATTTGTTTGATAAACATAATTTATTTTAAGGAAATATTTGTTTAATGCTCTATTAAACCACTTCTGGAAAACGATTTTGCCGCCAATTGGTGTCGAAACAAAGCTATCCGGTAAATTGTATGATTTAAAGGACATTGCATTTAAAATTACATTAATATTTGCATCATGTCCCATTAATAAGACAACTTTCGATTTTTTATCAATGAATATGCTAGTCATATATTTTAGAAGTGGTCTCGCTATATCTTTAGAGACATGGGTGGTGTTAAAAGTAACATTATGATAACCAGCAGTAAGGTCCAAAATTGAATGCCATTTTTCAATATCATTTAATTTGCCCCAAGCAACATCTTCCATAGGAAATCCATTATAATATGACATTAGAAAATCATCAATGGCTTCATTACATATTTTTAAAGGTCCTGATAGTTTAGGCTTTTTGCCCACCAATATTTCTAATTTATTTTTATCTGTAGTCATGTCGCATTCTTTGTCATGTTTACAAAAATCAGAGTATTCATAATTGAGAATGTTTTCCATGGCCTTATAAGACTGTTCTAAATTTAAATTATCTAAAACATTTTGCATTTCTTTCAGAGCAATATCTTTAAAAGTTTTTGATGAATTATGTATGAATGGACTGAAAATTTGATCTGTTTTATTTACATCAGTATGATGCACTGTTATATTACAATCTGGGAAAGCATTATTAATAAATGCTTGTGCAGAGAACAGTGTTCTTTGCATTGAATTTGCATATACATAGAATTCTTCCTCTGTTGGACAACTTTTAGATATGACGCCTTCATTATGCAACCAATTGAAAAAAAAACTACCCATATAACCTTCTAATACAAAACCTTTTTCAGTGAGATATCCAGGTTTTTCTTTAAAATGTGGCCAAGACTGTGGGGTCATTCTGCCAAGGTTTTTTGACAAAGGTGTTCTCACATTATGCCTGCTTAGTATAACTACTTGATCTAATCGCATTGTTGACACATTTGAAAAAAATATAAAGAAGAAAACAATCACTTGCGATATCACACATATTAATATAAAACAAAGCGTATTTATAAATTCGCGTTTGTCACGCATGATGTTGAAAACTAAACAAAGGAAAGTCTACCTACGTATAAAATTGTGTAAGATAAATGTGTAAATATGAACACCAAAAGGTCATTTAATTGTAACCTATGAATACAATGTTTTACATGGTATTTTTAAAACTTTTATTAGCGCGTAATGCATATATATACTTTGTAATATAATAAACATTTAATTTACATAATAAATTATTGTAATAAAAGATTAGAAAATAAAATTTAAAAAACATTACCACTACTATATACAATAACATTGTGTTGACACATGATTGATGACATGATATGATTGATGACAATGGACAGCCCAGAATCCAGATTAAACATACACATTACACAGATTATAAAGTCGCTACAAAATTTATTAAACAGTCACAATATTGCCAGCTCAAAAAAAAAACAAATTAACCCTAAAAACCAAATGCATTAGGTATTTTGAAGAACGTTTAGTGCTAGGTTCGTTGCTATTGTTTTTTGCCAGTTCTTTGTTCAGAATTTGTTATTTTAATGTTTTTTTTTATACTTAATACACGCGTGAGCTTTATAAGCAGCAAAAAGTACTTAATAGACCGTAACAGCCTGTGAATGTCCCAATAATCTGTCTTAATAGACACTTGTATAAAATAGACTAGACTTGGGCCAAAATTGATAATTACGTGTTGTAATCGTAACCAGTATTCATTAATCTGATTACATTTTACTCAAGTCTGGTATCGAAATGAAAACAACATTTTATTTGTTTCTGATTATATTTATTTTAAAAATTATGTCAAAGTATAAAATGGTTACAAATATTATTTATGTGATATTACTAATTTAATTAGCCTTTATAAAAAATGATATTAAATAGAATATAATGCATATTCAATAATGTATAGATCGCTGCCATTTGTAAAGTTTCTCTTTATTACCACAGTCTTAAAAGCTTCTTATTGATAACTGATGCACTGATTCCGTATCCCAAACGCCTGTGATATCACAGTGGTAAAAACATACGGGATATTTTGTACAATGCATACGTTACTATCCTTATTTATATATATATTTATAAATGCGAAAGTGATTTTGTTTATACATTTATTTATTTCTTACGCGTTCAGGTCTTAATTATTTAACTGAATACAACGTGAAATTTAGCATACACGTTGTCAGCTAAAGACTCCATATGGAATGCTTTACCAAAATATGAATAATTATGGTAATTTCAAAACTAATCAGCTATCATAACGTATTTATATACATCAGCAACCTTATACATTTATGTGCGTATTGAACTACATTTTAGATTACAATATGATATATGATTGAGAAGTATTTAAGCATATATAGATAACTGGTTAAAGTTATCAGTGATTGCTTAGAAGGGATTTAAATCAATTACTAGTATAATTACTAGTACAGAATTAGCTAACCTTAACTATATACTCACAATTTCATTTTATTGGTTTTGGTAAAAAAATCTAATCTAATAAAATAACTCGACTATTATTCATACTTAATAATAAAAAATTGGTCAAGCTCAATAAGTAAAAAATATTTTTAATTAATATTACAACTTCAATTAAATTAAATCATTTTTAATATTTTCATAAAATCATCCCAGAGACAATATCCTTGTTTGTCCTTTGGACATCCCACAATTTCCATTTCTACCCAACGAGGGGGGTTTTCATTCGATAGTCTTGTTTCTTCTCGCAATTGTTTAACAGTTTGATAAACATAATGTACTTTCAACAAATCTAAATCCGATTCATCGTCGTGCCATTTTTGAAAAACTAATTTCCCGCCTATTGGCGTTAATTCATATTGATCTGGCAACTCATACTGCTTAAAACCAATGGCCGCCATCACTGAATTTAGATTCGAATCATGTCCGTGTAATAGAGCGAATTTTGGCGCGTTTCTATTTTCGAATAACGCTTTAATGTAATCTGTCAACGGTTTTGCTATTTCTTTAGCTGAAACTGTACTATTGAAGCGAATGTTTTGGTTTGCCTTTGTTATTTCGGCGAGTGACTTCCACTTGTCAGTACTATCGATACTACCCCAGGCTACTTTTTCTAATGGCATTCCTTCATAGTAACTCATTAAAAATGAATCAACAATGGAATTCCCATAAGCTAATGGACCTTTGATGTTAGGTTCATGTCCAATTTCATAATAAATAGCATCTTTCATATCAACAAAGCTACATATATTATTAATTTTACAAGCATGAGAATTTTTTATATCAATAATTCTTTCTAATTCTTCATATGATCCTTTAAGATGTAGTTCGTTTAGTTTTTGCTGCATTTCTTTAACTATAACGTTTTTTAAGACATCCGATGTATTTCTAAAGACCGGATTAAATATAGGATCCATTTCTTCAGAGTCAATGCTGTGAACATTTATATTGCAAGAACTAAACGCACCTCGTACAAACGCCTTTGCAGACTGACGTGTCCTTTGCCTCGTATTTGCATAAATGAGAACGGAATCCTTATCCGGACAGCTTTCACCTAACAACTTTTCCTTTTTAAGCCACTTCGATATATAATCACCCATATATTCTTCTAGTCTTGCACCTTTCGATGTCAACAAACCAGCCTCTTGATTCCAATCCAGCCAAACATTCGGCGAGAAATTTTCCAAATTAGCTGTCAACGGTGTACGGACATTATGCCTACTTAATATACAAACTTGTTTCAGTTCATGTCCAATAACTATTAAAAACAAATTAAAAAATATATAAACGTCAAACTTTCCCGCCATTTTCTCTTTTTAACGGAACGAAATATATTTCCACAATAATTAATTACCGTTTCGCTCGATCGCATCGGCAATACTGATTACATTAAACTAAAGCTTATTTCATCACTCTCTTGTTAGAATAGAATAGCTATCACGAATGAACAATTATTATTTAGCGATTACTCGAGAGTCAAGGCCTTTCAAAATAGTGATATCGTATTTAGATAATAAACAATAATAATTTCCTATTTGCACAAGCAGTCATTGTTTTCTTATTGATAAGTTCGATTTACTTTTATTTTCGTAAACCTGACCCTTAGACCCTCTTAGACCCTGCATTTCGATGGCAGCAAAGCAGATATGGACATCTGCATTTTTGTGAAAATGCTTTGTATACGAAAATAAATAATTAACCTTATCTTCAAGTATGTATTAAAGTTTTTTTTAATTTTTCTAAGTAATTACAATTATCTGGTACGTAAATGAATACATGAATACGAATTTTTATAAAACGCCGCAGTGGAAACGGACATTTGAATTTGTCCGCCTTTGTCGCAAACAAAGACATCAATCACTTGTTACACTCTAGCGCATGCGCGGTTATGCGTTTTTTGTTAAAATCATATTGTTTATCACTCACTCTACATTTATGTATCCTTAAAATATTAGTCTCTATCAAGGTACCTGCCATGATTTTTACAAAAATATCAAACACAGTAGCGTAGGAGAATCAACAGCAGTTTACGACGCAGAATTTAAATAATAACTTAGTTTGTTCGCACCTCATCGTTAACGTTTTTCCTCGTTTCTGATACGCACCGCCAAGGTCTGGAATACCCTCCCGACCTCCGTTTTCCCCACCACATGAATTCAGCCTTTTGCCGTCCACTGCTGGACGAAAGCCTCCCCCATAGAACGCCAACCATCCCGATCTTGGGCAGTCCCCATCCATCCCGTGCCTGCCACCTTCTTCAAATCGTCGGTCCATCTTGTCACAGGGCGCCCTACACTACGTTTGCCTAAGCGCGGTCTCCACTCTAACACGTGTCGGCTCCATCGGCCATCAATGCGTCTGGAGACATGACCAGCCCACTTCCACTTCAGCGAGCTAATTCTCCGCGCGATGTCGGTGACTTTAGTTCTCTGGCGAATGTCCTCATTTCGGATTCTATCGCCCAGAGAAACCCCAAGCATCGCGCGTTCCATCGCTCGCTGAGCGACCTTAAATTTGTGGACCAGTCCTACGGTGAGTGTCCACGTTTCGGCACCGTAAGTCATCACAGGTAGGACGCACTGATTAAAGACCCTGGTCTTAAGCGACTGTGGGATCGACGATTCAAAAATATGACGCAACTTCCCGAATGCCGCCCAGCCCAAACGTATTCTTCTTTTAGCCTGGTTCTCAAAGTTGTGCCGGCCAAGTTGTATAGTTTGGCCCAGGTAGATATATTCCTGCACAACTTCAAGTGGAGAGCCATTTACGACCACTGGTCCCGGGGATACATGATTGTTTGCCATAATTTTGGTCTTTTCAATGTTCATCCCGAGACCTACTCGTCTCGAAGAATCGCTCAGGTTGTTTAGCATCTCTTCCAAATCCTGCAGAGTCTCCGCCATGATGACAATGTCGTCGGCAAATCGCAGATGTGTAATGTGTTGGCCATTGATATTAATGCCGCGTCCGTTCCAATCGAGCGTTTTGAAGACGTCCTCCAATGCATTGGTAAAAAGTTTCGGGGAGATTACATCCCCCTGTCTTACCCCGCGATGCAATTGGATTGGTCTTGTGCTCTGATCTTGTACTTGGACGGTCATAGTTGCGGCTTCGTACAAACACTTCAACACCTACCGAATACCGATATACCGATATACCGATATACCATATACCGATAGTCAATTAGGCACCTCTGCATGGATTCCAGAACAGCCCAGGTCTCAATGGTATCGAAGGCTTTTTCGTAGTCCACAAACGCTAGGCATAGAGGCTGATTATATTCCTCGGTCTTCTGTATTATTTGCCTAAGTGTGTGTATGTGGTCTACGGTACTGAAGCCTTTTCGAAACCCAGCCTGCTCAACGGGTTGGAAGTCATCGAATTTCCGGGCAAGACGATTCGTGATTACCCTCGAAAACAACTTGTAAACATGGCTTAAAAGTGAAATGGGGCGGTAGTTCTTCAGAAGAGCTTTATCACCCTTCTTGAAAAACAGAACCACCACACTTCTGCTCCATGTCTTCGGTGTAGTACCATTATGGAGGACGGAATTGAAGATGTTAGCCAGCTCTCTCAGAACTGGTGTGCCTCCTGCTTTAAGAAGCTCTGAGGTAATTCCGTCATCTCCTGGAGCCTTGTTGTTTCCAAGTTGTCCGAGAGCAATCCTAATCTCGCCCAAATCGATGTCGGGAAGATCGTCTGATAGGTGGCGTGTCAGTCTGGCTCGTGGGTCATCCGCACTGTGGGACTCAGGTGGAGGTACTCGTGATGAGTATAAATCGCCATAATACTTTTCGACTTCAGCGAGAATCTCTGGTTTTGAGGTGACGGTTGTGCCTTGTGTGGTTCTGAGTTTTGTCAGGTGACAACAGGAGGTATGTGACTTTGCAAGAACCTTTGAGCCCCTATTGAGTGCTATGGCATCTTCAATATTCCGGGTATTAGCTCGTCTTGTGTCACGCCTTATTAGTTTTTTAACCTTCCTGTTAAGTGCCTGACACTCAGATGGCGTCATATTCTGATGTTCTCGTCTTCTCGTCATCTCGTTCAGAGTCTCGCCTGAGAGCTTCGACTTACGTCCATTGCTCTTTTGTCGAAAGTAATTTTGGCCCACTTCGCGGATGATACGCACCAGACTATTGGTGGCGTCGTCAATGTCCTGCCTGGTTTCCAACATGGCAAATCGGTTCTGTAGTTCCAACTGGAAGCTTTCGCAACCAGCTTCGACTTGGGGCTGAGTTGGTCTAAGAGTCGACTTCATTAACCGCGATCGTTCTATTTTAGTGTTAATATTCAGGGTGCCTCTTACCAGGCGGTGATCACTTCCAGTGTTTACCCTGTTGATCACGGAGACATCCCTGAATATTTGGCGCTTATTGGATAAAATGAAGTCGATCTCATTCATCGCTGTGTTATCGGGGCTTCGCCAGGTCCACTTCCTTTGGGGCTTTTTCTGGAAAAATGAATTCATCAGAAATAATCCCTGAGCCTCAAGGAAGTTTACCAGCATTTGCCCCCGATGATTCCTGTGCCCATAGCCGAATTTTCCTACCCTCGATTCACCATCTTCTTGTACTCCCACTTTGGCATTGAAGTCACCCATAACAATTGTGTAGAAGGTACTGGTACGAGACATAGCTTTCACTATGTCTTCGTACATGGCTTCGACCTCTTCGTCAGTGTATGTAGACGTTGGGGCATACACTTGTATTACCTTCAAGGCATACCTCTCGGTTATCTTTAAGACAAGGTATGCCACCCTTGCCGACACACTGCCAACCTCCACGACATTGCTTCTGAGTGACTTGTGGATCAAAAAGCCGACGCCACCTTGGGATGGTTGGTGTCCTTCTCGGAAGTAGAGTAAGTGACCGGAATCTAGTGTCATCGTGTCCTCGCCCTGTCTTCGGATTTCTGATAGACCTACTATATCCCAGTTAATACGACTTAACTCTACTTCCAATTCTGTCAGGTGTTCGTCCAGCCGTAGAGAGCGTCCATTATACGTGGCCAGAAACAGTCGCCGTTTGTGGTACCCTGCCGTAGCCCGGGGATTCTTAGCACCCCCCATCGCACCGTTACCATGGCCGGTACCGTGGCCAGGGATAGTGCGATTACCGGGAATTGGGGGCCGTGAATTTGAGTCGTCGCTCATAGGGGGGTTTTTGCCATAGTCACCGCGCTTGGCAGGCGGGTTGGTGACCGCAGTGGCTGGAATCTTTCACTAATAGCGCTGCTGCCCGCTATCAGGATTAGCATTTTCGGATTCCAGCATTTGTGTGGTTATACCGCCACAATTTCGGTCGCCAGAGCCTCGTTCGTTGATTAGCAGGATGCACCACGAGCAGGTGAGGTTGACGGTAGGGAGCCTAGGTTGTTGTCGACTCCCCTTACACCCCCCACCACATACAATATGGGTACCTTCAAGTCCAGAGTGAATAGGCACCTTCTAGGCAAGCGCGCTCCATCTAAGACTGTATCTCACTTTCCATCAGGTGTGAAAGCCTATATATTTAAAAAAAAAAAAAACGTTTTGATCTCTTTTTTTCCATTAGAAGTAGTTTTAAAATGATAATAATTGTTAGTTATAAGCTTTTTTTTTTAATTTTCTACTCGGTAACTAATCTTTACTAATATTATAAAGCTAAGGAGTTTGTTTGGTTGAACGCGCTAATCTCAAGAAATACCGGTTCAAATTGAAAATTATGTCATTGTTGAATAGCCCATTTATCAAAGGTATATTTAACATCAAGCTACAACCAACAAGAGCTAAGCATAAAAAAAATGTTGAAGAAACGGGGAAAATGCATCCTTTTTGAGAGCTTCCGGTGCGTGCGCTGTCTAATCGGTTAAAGTTAATAAATAATAAATAAGCGACATTCACGTTTGCCGGAATTGTTTTTCTTAAAAGATAAAAAAAGCGTCCACGATATTAATTATATTTATATAGTAAGTCATCCTTAAATATGTGTATCATTTAAGGATGACTTACTATATAAATATAACCTTTTTTACGGTAATCAAATTAGTTGTAAAATAATCCATTATATGCGTAGATTTTCTTCCCATTGCTATGATAATTTTTTAATTTTTTTTAATAGTGATTTAATCATAATTACTTATATTTTAAATACAGATTTACCTTTTAGTTTTAAAATGACAATTTCGTTTGAAGGTGTCGCTTGCAGTGATAATAAACAAAGCACAGAGACAAACAGTAAAAGATTTCGGAATAGATTTAAGATAATTCTGTTTTTCTCATGGCCAATTGTATGTTGCCCTGTCTAGATCTGGATGCGGCGAAAACCAATAAATATTATTATCACGAAAATGAAACTTAAAATGTTGTTATTACTGAAATACTATAAGTCCGCTTTTAGTGATTTGTACATAAATGTCGAAATGGTAACTATTTTTTACTTAAGTTGCTATTATGTAGATGTCCATATTTACTTTGCTGCCATCAATTTATAAACTACATGAAAAGTGAACTAAGTAAGTCTCAATACACGATTGAATGATTGAATTAATAAGGGATGAATTAACTTATAACGATATTTTCTTATCGAGTGGGTCGTCAATTAAAATTCTATTATAAATTAAGTACTTATGTAAATGTCTACTATTTTTTTTTAATCTACACAAACTGCCTCTTTTCAATTAATATATCTGGTAAATCAAAAGATTTTAAAAATATATATATTTCATTTAATTATTTTAAAATGAATTACAAGGGATGTGGTTTCCTTAATGAGCTCTCGTTTTATATTTATATTACGAGCTATTAGTCCTTAAAATCATTTAGAAAATTTTAACATACCTAAGCCTATACTGAAAACTTTACGAGTCATCATATCATTCTTTGTCTTACATACAATTCCGTTATACTCTAATAGAATTTGACGTTCCAACCAATGTCACTTAAAACAAAAGTAAATAATTAATTTAACATGGCGAATGTTCGTTATGAAGTTATATCTACCAAATCCATCTAATTAATACAACAACTTATTTATTTATCTTTTAGCTGTAATATTTTTTTTATAGAATAGGTAGGACGAGCGTCTGGGCCACCTGATGGTAAGTGATTACCAACGCCCATAGACATTGGCATTGTAAGAAATATTAACCATTCCTTACATTGCCAATTCGACACAAATCTTTGGAACGAAGATGCTATGTCCCATGTGCCTGTAGTTACACTGGCTCACTCACCCTTCAAGCCGAACGGGCCAGCACAAAGCCCTAACACCTTGTGGAAGTCTTTGTAAAGGTGTTTAGTTGTACGTAGAGAGGTTTTTCACGTGCGTTTCAATAATACAGGGTAATTGTTGCTATTTATTAACACTACAGTGTTCAGTAAGAAGTTGCTTCGTATTTGCAACTTGCATTCTCACAATTGAAATATTTAATTTTTTACTTTTTTGTAATAATGATAACATAAAATGTAGTGTCAATGTAAGGGTTTCGTGTTTTTCAGAAACTAATTGTCGTCAAATGTTTTTAAGGAATGATAAAACTATTTGGTTTTGTGCAACCGCACCCAGGTAGGTACCATCCGTGTTTCGGTTATATAGGGACAGTATAATTGCAAGTACAATGGACATGTCAGATCAATGAGATTGGTGGCACGTTGGCGATGTATTACAGCTCCAGCGCGGTGGTGACCCCTGACCTTCAAGTGGCTAATTTGCCAGTCCATATAGTTAATGTGTAATAATATAGTTAATGTAAAATATTGTATGTTATATTATATATTATTGTTGTATACATTTTTAATTTTACAATTAATTTATAAAGGAAAATAAACACACAGACCGAAATTCATATCTTTACCTTTTATTCGTACTTCGTACTTGGCAAGTGGCCATTTTGGCGTTACTCCAGGCATGGCTTCCCCGATGCCATCACAGTTGACGCTTTACTGCATGAGAATAATAACGTTACAGTTTGTTTTACATTAAATTGAAAGCCAAAAAGAAATATTATTTTATAAATCACGATTGCATTCTGAAATTATTAAATTAAATTCAAACGTCAGATTAAAAGCGCGGGACAAAAATTGCGCGCTTTCATTTTATAAGATTTAGAACAAAGACTTTGTGTCATTCATCCTTGTGTTTTGGATACTGTTTGATATATCAGGTAAGTCTTTTGTTTTTAATTATATATTTAAAAATAATAATATTTATTATTAAGATATGACGAGAATAATATTAAGGTTATTATTTTATATTTTTAATATTATAATTTCCCGTTTGTCTAAAATCCAATTTAAGAAATGAATCTTACATAAGCAAGCATATAAAAAAAAATCACGTAATGTTTTGCGTGTATTGATTAATCTTGAACACCTGCATTGTTTATCTCGATATTTAGAATTCCTATGTCCAACAAATAGCAAGACGAGAGTAAGGAACTTCTGCGTAGAAAAGTCATTCGGATACAATTTATTATGTTGTTTATAGTCTCACTCAATTTTTTTTAATTTATAGATTATATTTTATGGCTTTGATCATAATTATAAATCATTATTTTGGATCAAAATTAGAATGTATTTCGTGTTATGTTGTGCTTTCGGAAGAAGTCACTTTATTACTCAACCGTGAAATGTTGTCAATCAACTTATGGTGATAAATACTATTTTACTATAATGACGTATATCAATTTCTGAAATTGCACGGCCAATTTCTGCGGTGTTTTTTGGGATTGGGCTTACAGAATAGCCGTACTGGTGTCGATACTACAAAAGGGTAATGTAACTAAAGATTATAGCGTATTCATTACGAATAAATGTGTTTAGTCTCGTTTTAACAAGTATATAATATATATATCGAGCTATTACTAGGTATTGGAATTAGTCAATCTGACATTAATATTTCACATAACATCAAATTGTCGCTTACATAGCGAATTATGACAAAGAGAGACATTAGAAAATAATATATTTTATCTATGATACCTTTGTGTACAAATTTAGAAAAAAAAATTGTATCTTTTCGTCGCAAAGCCGCTAAAAAGCCGTTTGTAACCGTAACAAAAGGGCGCGAAATTTAAACCTCATGTAAAAAGAATCTTAACGCGGATTGGTTATATTAGCACTCACGAGTTTTGAATTAAGTAATAATACCATCATTTTTTCAATATATAATTTCATAATATAATAATAAATATTTAACAAATCGGCTTATAAGTTACGACATGATTAATGCGATTTCCCGAAAATAATATTTTTTACATTAATAAGTAACACGTAAATACGTTTACACGATTTATAGCATATATATACCAATATTGTTTATGCGTAATTGGTGTAGCTACGTTTAATTCTTAAATAATTAAATGTTACGCGGTCTTGATATTAGGCGATTAAATCCTTTTTAAGCATTATACTAAAAGTGACAAATTTTAAGTGTTGTTTGATAAATACGTTGGCCTTGCTAATAAGTATTAAGCTTTACTAGGTGGTAGGGCTTTGTGCAAACCACTCACTCATCAGATATTCTACCGCTAAACAGCATTACTTAGTATTGTTGCGTTGTGGTGTAGTAGTGTTTTTTTTTATAGAATAGGAAGGCGGACGAGCATATGGGCCACCTGATGGTATGTGGTCACCAACGCCCTTAGACATTGGCATTGTAAAAAATCTTAACAATCCCTTACATCGTTAATGCGCCACCAACCTTGGAAACTAAGATTTTATGTCCCTTATGCTACAACAATACCAAGAACTGATGATTTGCGGTAGAATATCTGATGAGTGAGTGGTACCTACCCAGACGAGCTTGCACAAAGCCCTACCACCAGTAAAAGTAGTTCTTATTGAGTAGATACCAATAACATTTCTATAAAATATTTATAAACATAATATTACTTTATCATCTAGGTGCGTACTGTTGGTGACTCCTGTTGGTGTATCCAATAATTGTTTACAAATAAATATATAGAGGCTTAGCAACGCGTGCCAAGCATTAGCTAGTATATAATATTAATACTTTTAGATATTATCGGATTTATTTATTATTATTACTAATATATATTAGGATTAAGAAAGAAGAATGAGGTGCAATAGTCATTATCGCTAAGCAGCGTATCTCTTCTAATCTTAGGACAGTGGAGTGATTATAAAGGGAAAGGGTACAATTTTATGGAGTCATTGCTTCTACTGGTCACAGGAGAGCTGTTTCCTTTTTACCTAGAGGATCAGAATTGCGATTCAAAGGGGAATGGCTGCTAACATTCTTACCACCATTCCACTCCATCATGATTTGTACATGAATTGTTTTTTTTTTTATATATTAATGTCTCTATTCACAATCACGTCATAAATTTTGGATTATTCTCGAAAGTACAACAAGAAAGAGATGTACAACAATTGCGTTGTACGTGAAAATTATAATATAGAAAATTGAGTTCATTAAAATCTCACAGGTAAACAGGACAGATATATTTGGATCCGAATCGAATGCGTACTTGTTGTTACGAGTTTATAAACAGACGCCTACACGTTTATTTTAAATACGCGTGAATTAAAACCGATTTTGCCTCCGTTCTTTGTATTGAAATCTAATTTGATACTATCTGAACATTTTTTTTATTTTAAATATCAATTTTTTATTATTTTTTTATTTTTTTATAGAATAGGAAGACGGACGAGCATATGGGCCACCTGTTGGTAAGTGGTCACCAACGCCCTTAGACATTGGCATTGTAAGAAATGTTAACCACCGCTTACATAGCCAGTGCGCCACCAACCTTGGGAACTAAGATTTTATGTCCCTTGTGCCTGTAATTACACTGGCTCTCTCACCCTTCAAACCGTAACACAACAATATCAAGTACTGTTGTTTTGCGGTAGAATATATGATGAGTGGTTGGTACCTACCCAGACGAGCTTGCACAAAGCTCTACCACCAGTAATTATAATCATACATTGTTAATCACTTTCTTAATGACAGATATTTCGCTTGTATTGTGTAAATTATTTAATAGTGGCAACTTTATTGGTCTATGTTTATGTTCGCGTTAATTTACTTCATCTTTTACTGTTTGTTTCTCTATAAAAAAAAATCCTAAATTTTGCATATCAGTTAATAAATGAAAGAGTCTTGAGATAACAAACATAAAAAAATACAACCGAATTGAGAACCTCACCCTTCTTTTGTGTGAAATAAAACACAAGACGCATATGTATTTTTTTTTTTTTTTATAGAAAAGGAAGGTGGACGAGCATATGGGCCACCTGATGGTAAGTGGTCACCAACGCCCTTAGACATTGGCATTGTACGAAATGTTGCCCATCGCTTAAATCGCCAATGCGCCACCAACCTTGGGAACTACGATCTTATGTCCCTTGTGCCTGTAATTACACTGGCTCACTCACACTTCAAACCGGAACACAACAGTACCAAGTACTGCTGTTTTGCGGCAGAATGTCTTATGAGTGGGTGGTACCTACCCAGACGAGCTTGCACAAAGCTCTACCACCAGTAATACACGTACCACATGTATATACATGTCGAGTCACATAAAATTTAAATAAAATATTCTAATGTGTAGAAAGGATATGTGTATATGGTGTTAGTGCTGAGATGACGAGTGACAGAGAGAAGTGGAAGGAAAAATCATGTTGTGCCGACCCCACGCAGTTGGATAAGGGCAGGAAGAAGAAGATTCTTATGTGTAGATACATATAACTATCATCATCACTCCAAATATATTTTTTAAACCCGCACATGGCTTTTCGGCGAACTGTCAAATACTTTATCAAAGACATTTTAATAATCCCATAGTTTAACCTTTTCTTAACTTGTCAGACATATTGTTAACAACCTATATACATAATTTTACTACGTACCAACAATTAGGTACTACGTCGTATATTGACCTGATATCCTGTTTAAAATGTGTCTTTTAATGCCAAACCGAGTTATTTAGTGTCAAGGTTCCGGTCAAACAGCTGTGCTATTTCGGGACACCATTTCTCTCGGCCATTTTGTTTCGAATACAGACTTCGAGACTTGGAAGTTTGTTCAATAAACTTTTTGTTCATATATTAACTTATTATACACAAAATAGTTTTTAATAAATAATGCTATCTATTGAATTATTTTGTAGATCACATATCCTCGAATTTGGTTTCTATAACGTCCTCCAGATCGATTTCGGCCACGGCGGCCTATCTCAAGAGAGATCAGCGAACTGCGCAGGACATATTATAGTGCACAAGTATGTGCGCACACACAGGTGCACTCTCTATTTCCTAGCTCTCATAATCCGATGGGACGGTAATCCGACACGACTGGAAAGAGTTCAGGCGAAGGCCCAACGGCTTACGTGCTTTCCGAGGCCCGGGATTGTACGCACTTCCAACTTCCAGACCCCGGGTGTCTACTGGGAGTTTTCTGACAGAAAAACCCAATAACTTTTTATTGGCCCGACCTGGGAATTGAACCCAGGACTCCGGGTCTGCGACCATATATCTAGCCAGTAGACCAACGAGGCAGTCCGTTTCTATAGATAGTTCTTATCGTTTCCATAGCAACGCTGGTTGGCAGTTTTAACAGACGAAAGACGTTCGTCGTGACCTTGAATTAACACAGGAAGTGGAAATACAAAATAATGATTATTTATTAACGATTCCTGACTGTTTAAATACTGAAATATTTATTACTTTGAAATTATATGTGTATGTTTAAACAGTAATATCACATAAACTATTCAATTTTGCATTTTGTAATGAATGTGTATGTCTAACAAAAATGCTTGTTGGATCTCGCGCAAAAACTAACTAAGTGTAATTCATACAAAGATGTATTAAAAACTGAAGTTGGTAGTTAATATTTCTTACAATGTCTATGGGCACAGTGACTATCTTACTATCGAGTGGTCAATTTTCCCGTCCGCCTATTTCATAAAAAAAGGCGAAGAACAATGACAAAGGCAAAGAAAAACGTATCCTTTCTGGCGATCTATAAGCAAAACGCAATTGACAAAAAACAAATGATAAACAAAACACACGTGGCTCCATCTATTATCCACGCTAAAATAAACGATCAAGGTCATTGGCCTGTACGACCGAATTGTGAAGATCCCGCTAATTATATTAAATCTTCCAAAACAAAATATCAGGTGGAAATGGTTGGCGTTTATCCAAATTGGAACGATATGTGAAATTATATGTAATGACTTCGGGTTTCCCGAACTTTAAACCTTTGTAGGAAGATGTGTTGATTGATTTTTTTCTCTCGTAGTTTTCTTTAGTGCTAATGAGATGAAGTTGTTTAGTTAATACAATAAGAGACTACAGATCTCGAGGTCCTGAGTACAAACCCCAGGTTTCAAGTCGTGAAGTCCTTTCGGAACCAACAAATAAAAAGTATGTAAGCTTTGTCTTTAGATATTGTGAGTAAATAGATGCATATTAATATTTGAAGACAATTTCATTAAACATAATGATGTCTGATAATTGTATTATCGTTACTATTAGTCTTTAGTTTTTGTTTATTCAACCATACACTGTTTATATATAAATATTGTCCTAAATTCACTAACATAGACTTTATACGGATACTAATCAAGAATATTGGGATGAGGCCAAAGACAGTTTATTGCTTTTTAAACATTTGACATATTCCTAACAATAATACGTTAAATAATAATTTCTAACAACGTTTCTGATACGCACCGCCAAGGTCTGGAATACCCTCCCGACCTCCGTTTTTCCCACCACCTACAATGTGTGTACCTTCAAGTCTAGAGTGAATTGGCATCTTCTAGGCAAGCGCGCTCCATCTTAGACTGTATCTCACATTCCATCAGGTGTGATAACAGTCAAGCGCTAGCTTACACATTTAAAAAAAAATAAGCATTCTATTAATTAATTAATTATCATTACGTTATTATTATAGGTTTGTTACCTGCAAGTCTGGTTGATGAACATATATTTCATTAAGTTCATCGATTTGAATAGAGTTTAAAAACTATCTTTTTAATTCTTACATAATATTTACACCTTAATAACCTTCTCCTCAAACGAAGAGCTCTTATAAATAATTAGATGTCACTAATTATCAAGTTAAACGATATGATGAACAAATATTTTACTTTAAAGAAATTTTTAACATTAATTAGCCTTTGTAAAGACGTAGGTGGTGAAATATTAACAACTAATCTTTTGTTTAACGTGATGTCACTCTCTGTTTCGGTTTGGCGTCAATCTGCTTGGATTATCGCCATCTTTGTTTTGATTTTCTTAGCATTTTTGATCACGAGTTAAGTGTTGAGAGATATCCTCTAATGCTTATAGGGTCGCCAACCTTTAGGTTATATATTGCCATCGATGGTTAGTGGTCACATACGTCTATTGCGATTACTTTGTATGGTAAAACGATTTTAATCACTGCCATAGTTAATGAATTGAGATCATGAATCTTAAAGAAGTATGCGATTCGAGCCCGAACAAGCAACAATAATTATTCATATATTTAATTTGTGCTTATAATTAATCTTATAAACAAAAAACGTAAAACATTGAGAAACTTTTATGTGTCAAATTTCACTAAAATTCTGCTAATATTTATCCACCAAACCGCAATCGGGCATCGTAGTGGAATAAGGATTGAACCTAGGGGAGACAAGGTCTTAGTCTTAGTCCATAAATATATATAAATAATAGAGGAATATTATAAATAAGCGTGTATATTACGCGCGGAGCCCATTGCTGATGGCACTCTTAATTTTATGATGATGATATCCTTAAGTCAATTTCGATCATGGTAACACAAGGTCAGGTAAGCACACACGAAGTTATTAGGTCTTTCTGTTGTCGAATTCACTTAAGGTGTCCAGAACCGACATCATCAACGTTATTTCGACGTATTCGCTCAATAATGACAGAAACCGTAGTCTTCAACTAAATTGTCGAATATTTTTCAATAAGTAACCATAGTAACAGCCTGTGAATGTCCCACTGCTGAGCTACTCCCTTTTTGAGGAAAAGGTTTTGGAGCTTATTCCACCACGCTGCTATAATTCGAGTTGGAGGAATACACATGTGGCAAAATTGCCTTGAGTAACCATAACAAGCGTTTAATAACAATATTATAAACACAAAAAACTCACGTAGTAGTAGAAACCACGTGTTTTTATAAACATGATTGTTACACAATTGAGACACTAACGCCAAAACATAGAACGAAACTGAAGCGTGACTGGCGTGCAGTATAAATAACATGTGATGTTTAGTATTTTATATAATTGTTTGTAATTTCGCAACGCAATACAAACAGACACGGTGTCTGCAATTTTGTTTCATAGAGATATAAACGCTTACGTCACGTGTTTGCTAGATGACAGTTTTATTCAAATTTTTGTTTACTGTCCACAAAAGGAGAAGAAACTTAACAGCAGGACATTGAGAGACTGATATTAATATTTTTTTTATTTTTCTTTTATTTTCAGTGATCATGCCATCCGAGGTTATAGCTGACAAGTCGCTTCAGCGTGAACTAGCTGACTCCATCATCCGTATGGTGCCCTTGGATGAAATACGCATATTGCTCGCTTGTGGGGCGAAGGTAATTTTTTTTTCTATTACACAGTAATGCCAACCTTAGACACTTAAGTATTGTTTTACTGAAAAAAATAAAATTATAATTTTATCTGTACTAGTTCTGTTCTAGTTTCTGTGACGTAATAAAAGTCGTGATTTGCTGTGATATTATTAGTTTGTATAGTTATGGGAATCGTTCCTTTATTTACACAGGTAAACGAGCCTGTGACACAAGGTCTACGTCCATTGCACTACGCGATCTGGCAGAGATACTTGGAGGCAACGAGGCTGCTGCTTGTACGAGGCTGTGACATCAACGCTAGAGATGATTGCGGATACAGCGCACTACATCTGTCCGCTGAACATGGGTAAATAATTTTAAAACTTATTATTTATTATTCCAATAATAAATAATTAAGCTGTGTCTGACTTACTTACTTAAATGTAAAGCCTAAGACAATTTATTATTTCTGCAACAGCTGTTATATAAGAACACTTAGACAATTAGTTAGTATTGATACTGCTTGATTACAATAGATGGCTGAAAAGAATAATGAATGTAATTCCATGCCCATTTCAGCAACGGCGACCATTCTCATGAGAGACTAAACAACTTCACAAGATATCATAGTGCACAATCGTTTTCGCAAGCACTCTATTCCCTTGTTCTCGTAATCCCAAGTAGACAACAAATCAGACACAACCGAAAGAGTTCAGGTGTAATACAAATGGTTTTACGTGCTTTGCGAGACCCGGGAGCTTAAGCAATTCCAATTTTCAAACTCCGGATTGCTAGAGATTTTTCAACAAAAAATCCTATAACTTTTTCAATATACAACGCAAGAGTTTTATTTCAGGACCTTGAGATCTTCAGTCTTATAAAGCCAAGGTCGTGGAAATTTGCCGACGTGACCAAATTCAATTGGAGCGACTTAATTTCACTTAATATTTTAAAAATGTTCAAATGTTATGTTTAATCTTAAACTATACATACACTTCTTTCCACGCAGCACGCATCAGATACTAAACAATACAATTATATAATCTGAATAGGCATAGAAGCCTACAATTTTTAAAGAGTTTTTTTTAGTATATTTTCTTCCACCAGGTACAAAGAGCTAGTAAAGCTGCTGCTGGAGAGTGGAGCCGCTGTTGATTACCGTCCAGATACCGGTGAGGAGTTCCCTCGGACAACACTCTGCGACGAACCCCTCAGACTTGCAATACGTAACAAACATTATGTAAGTATTATTTGTAACTTGCCCATTTAGGTGTTATTTAAGCTATAGAAATATTTGTAGTGAAAAAAAGTTTTGTATTTTTGAAAGTCTGACACATCTCATTCACCTCGTTTTGTATTCCAGGAAGTGGCCCGTCTTCTTCTAGAACACGGTGCTGATCCAAACAAACGTTACTTTTTCGGTTCAGAAATCAATCTAGTCTCGGATCCCGAGTATTTGGAGCTGTTGCTGATGTTTGGAGCCAACCCTGACTCGAGAGACAGAGCTGGCCTGACACCATTGATGAAGGCTGCTAGGCAAAGAAAGGTAGGTCAACACTAGATGGGGTACTTGAAGGAACGCCTGTTAGCTCTGGATGAATCCACCATCTTGTTATCTGCTACTAATGTCAACATTAAGGTTGTTTCGAAGAGTTTACTATTTCAGTTATAATATATATTCTTTTTTATTTTTATGTTTTTTCTTAATTTAAAAAGCATTATCACCACCGCCAACAGACATTGGCATTGTTAGAAATATTAACCATCTCTTGCGTCGTCAATATGCCATAAAATTTGGGAACTAAGATGTTATGTCCCTTGTGCATGTATATAGTTCCAATGATATATGATAAATGACTTGAAGGGATCCAATTCTACTAACAAATTTTCACTTTATCGCAATCGAATCGAAGCGTGATCGTTGCCGTTTATCCGTTTTCCTATATATTAATTTAATTATCGACTATTGGCATAAAAGTTAATAATTAAGCTGGATTTTGACATAACGGTATATGTGAACATCATATCGGATAGTCGGATCGGAATTGAATCGGGAACGTATCGTAATCGATATAGATTAGTAGAATTCGGCCCCAGTCCTGTTCTGTACGAATACAATTCGTATTTCACTCGTCAAATGTTGGTAACTTACGGTGATACGCTATTTTGATTCGTATATCCTTTAAATGATATAATTAGTGTAATCAATGTCGTATATCACTTTCTCACTTGACGATCTGGTTCTTAGTGAGTTTGGAGTCTATTCTTCTACAATATGGCATAGTATTGTAAGCAATACCTAATTGTGAGACTTTTCATTTTCTTATATAAATGTCACTCACCTCACCCTCACTTATATACGTACTTTATGTCCAGGGCATCGAGTCAGTCCTGATGCTTATCAGCTACGGCGCGGACGTCAACGCGATCGCCGACGCGAGGAATGACTACCGAACGGTGATGCATTACGCTGTCTTGGGTGGTGAGATTTTCAATTTAAAATATAAATAATCTTAAGCTTTTATTTAAAGTAGTGTACGTCAAAATTTGCATGTTTCGAACATTTATTTTCCTACTCTTATTTCCATTTTTTTCCAATTGATAACACTAAGTAAGTGCTTGTCAATAGTTACTAATTAAAAAAACAAAATTAGTTGATAAAACGAGATGGAAAAGGTACTAAACTGTTTTCTCTTTACACAAGAACTAATGAAATTTCAAATACTAGACAGTATTGTAGGCACCAAAAATGTATGTTAAATTGGATTGGACTTATTATACAAATCAAAATTAACCGCATTGAATGGTGGCAAAAATGCTAACGCACCCCATTTCCCCATTGAATCACAATACCAATTATCTGGACTAAAAATGAACCACCAGTCGAAACAATAAGACAAGGTGTTCTACCTATTATTAATATTTTCACATAGCATTTTACACTATCCAAAGATATCGTTTGAAATTAGACGAATATTTGCTCTATTCAAATACATTTTTAATTTCAGGCAGCACAGAAGTAGTTAACCTCTTGATCAAGCAAGGAGCTAGAGTGAACTACGAATGTCCGGACTTGAACAAACCGAGTCCATTAGACCTCGCGATACTGAAGGGAGACGTGGCTATGCTCCAACTGCTTTTATCAGCCGGTGAGTTACGATACTATAACTCCTTTGATTATGGTAGAATAGATTACTATTATTTACGCGAACTGGGTAGCTGTCTCTCAATGTACATGGAAGTGGATAGCTGAACGAGTGTAAGACTACCAACTAATAAACCAGTGGTATCCTCTTCATAGTGAGAAGCTGAAGGGACAAATGCTACCTCTAAACAGATAACCGTGATCTATCTCAACTGACTAAATATTATGTATTAAACGATTTATTCAATATATTTTTTACATAATACAAAGCACATCATTTAAAATATGTAATTTACAAAACAGAAATATAACTCAATGTCAATTTTTTTTTTAATAATGTCAAGTTTAATATAGTACCTCCCGGTTCCCACCATCCATCTGCTCATAATACAGGCCGCATTTCCACGCTGAATAAATTAGATTAAGTGAGACTTTGTAAGAGTTGAAATGAATGTCTTGTTAAGTGTTCCACCAATAGTAACATTCCCAAGTTTTTCTACGAGTATGTGGTAGTTTGTGCAAGCAAGGGTGGGTAGCACGCGCTTATTAAATATTTTACTGCTATACAGCAATTCATAGTAAAGGTCGTTCCGGTTTGAAGGGTGAGTGAGCCAGTGTAACTACAAGCCCGAGAATATCCCTTGTTTACATCTTAGTTCCCAAGGTTGATAGCGCATTGTCGTTGTTAGGAACGATTAGTATTTCTTACATCCAATGTGTATGGGCGTTGACTAATAATTGGCGTCTGGCAAGCGGCCGACGAAAAGCCTACCAAGTCCCGACCGTTTCGCACTGAACCGTAATAAACATAATAAGTTAATCATGATATATTCTGTGCATTCAAGTCATCGCGTAGCTTTAATTGCCTGTAAATATTAATTACGGCTTCTTTTAATTACAGGTGCTCAAGTTAATTCATCCAGCTCTGTTATCGGTACACCTCTACACGTGGCCTGTTCGGACAACATATCAAATAGAAAGGAAATTGTTAAGGTAGATCGCATTTATCATTTATATTCACTGAAACGGGAGGTAATAATAATAGATTTTGAATTTATGAGTAATCGATTCTAAATATTTTAATACTTTTTTCAATTTTACAATTGTTTAATTTTCCTTATCGAATTAAACCGCAGGTTTGGTCACACAGTGACCACGTCACCTCCATCGTTCCTACCAAATTAACTACGTCGCTTTAAATAACATAACACTATTTTATAAATTTTCCTGGCCTCTTCAGAAGTTGGTGAGAGGTTGGTGTTGAATACCCCCACATTATTCAAATTATATCCCGGGTGTTGCATAAAAAAGAGGACTCTTTCAGCTTCAATCCGCACAAACCACTAATACGCGATAGGTATCCTCTATCTCGATTGCATTCTGTGACTCAAGTTTCTTCATTAGGAAACCGATTCTGTTCAATGGAATGTGTCCGAATCGGGGCCTATTTGCTGTGACGATATCTTGTCTACCCAAACCGCTGTCGGAAAACTAGGGACCCCGTTATAAAGTAGGCTGAATAGTTTTGTACCATATTCCTTTACTTAAGGCTTAAGTTTCCATTCCTTCCAACATATATCCTTCAACGAACCTGGTATTTCTGAAAAATATGGTACACAGTCGATCTCTATTCCTTCTGTAGTTGCGTTTCGAGCTAAGGCGTCAACTTTTTCATTCCCTGGAATGCCGGCATGTGAAGGTATCCACTGCAGTATGGCTTTTCAATTTTGTGCAATCATTTCATACATAGATTGCATGACAGAATAGGCTATCGGAAATGCTCGAACAGTCGAGGCACGCCGAGCCCTTGTTGTGTTGCGCTTTTTGAGTACGACGAAATAACTATATTTTGGCACGAACAACAAAGACAAAGCTACTGCTATAGCAATTAGTTCCACGCACGTTATTAAGATATTTGGCGAAATTTTGACGGAAATCTGACTATGGTTCTGGATGTCATAGAAAGCACCAAGCACCTACACCTAATTGGTCTGGAACCGTTTGTAAAGATTTTATAAAATTTGTCATAGCGATCTAGTATGAAATGATTACACATATTGCCTAATAAACTATAGCTATAATTACATTTTGCTTTATCCATAATCCATTTTATGGGCCGAGATGGCCCAGTGGTAAGAACGCGTGAATCTTAACCGATGATCGTGGGTTCAAACCCGGGCAAGCACCACTGAAATTACATGTGCTTGATTTGTGATTACAATTCATCTCGTGCTTTACGGTGAAGGATAACCTGCATGTGTCTAATTTCACTGAAATTCTGTCACATGTGTATTCCACCAAGCCGCATTGGAGCAGCGTGATGGAATAAGCTCCAAAACCTTCTCTTCAAAAAGAGGAGAGGAGGCCTTTAGCCCAGCAGTGGGACATTCACAGGCTGTTACGGATGTAATTATAGGAGAAGAGGCTTCTCTTTATGCATCCAAAAACTTTTATCGATTAGATTTTCTAAACTAGCTAATAAATTACATATATCTTTATTACTTAACGATTTACATTTTAATAAATACTTTCCTACGCTAAATCTTTGCTAAATATTTTCTACGAATACTTAAAGGCGGTAAGTTTAATTCTCATTCCATAACGTGAATAGTTCTAAGTAATAGTTCTAATAAAACCGCCTATAATTCGCACACATTAGTTCTGTGTCACATCAAGATTGTTCAAAAGAGTCTTACTACATGAATCGTAAAGAAAACTACCATAATCTAACCTACTTCTAATAATAGCTAAGTACAAACTGCGCACGGGTGTATTCCCCAGCCCGATCTTACATTTTTTTTTATATATTTAAGAATTTTGTGATACTTTCTATAATTTATTTAGTGTGTTTCGACCATTTCAACGACCTATCTAACCACAAGCCGTGAACGTTTAGCCTATACTTCTATGCTAATATTATAAAGAGGTAAAGTTTGTGAGGTTGTACAGGGTAATCTCTGGATCTACCTAACCGATTTTGAAAATTCTTTTACCAATAGAAAGCCACATCATTTGCGAGTGTCATAGGCTATATATTAACCCAAAAAATGAAAAGACTTTTTTGTGGTAGTTGCAAAGTTAGCCGGGGAAAAACCGTCGAACGAAAACGTTTCTTACGAACGCTGCCTTAACGATGAGAGACATCGTTACATGATTGAGTTCTAGAGAAAAGTTGTAAAGCTTAATAATGTCTACAAAAAAATCAGCGACAGCAAATGTCTAACTTTTATATTTAAGTCACAAAAAGTAGTTTTTTATATTTAAAAAAAAATAAGTTGTTAGGTCATGTTTATTGGTCATATTATCAACAATTATAAATTCTTATCGAAATAAGTAAAGTTATCGTCTCAAATGTTTAAAACAAAAGACTTTTCCCTTTTACTGCATATAATTTGGACCAATTGTTGTAATCTATTGCGTGATATTTCTATTAGACGGTTTTTTTTTCATATACAACACGTTAATTTTAATTAGAAATAAATTGCTTATTATCAAGGAAATTTTATTTAAATAAAATTCATTTTTACAGTATGTTTTTTGGTTGCATAGTTTAAGAGATAATTTGAAATATCAAATACGCGAGGCAATTTTATTAATTTTCGGCCAATCGATCAAAGTAAAAATGTTTACCGCCCAACGAAGTGGGCACGGGTCAGCTAGTATTATATAAAGATGAAGAGTTTGTTTTTTGAATGCACTAATCTCTATGTATATACCTAATCTCGTAATAGATAGTCCATTTATTAAGAAAGTTATATAATATATACTTAGTAAGTAAGTAGTTTAGCGAGTTAAACCGCGAGGAGTCTAGCATTATTATAAAACATGACCATTACAAAATAATTTATTAATGAATATATTATTATTATTGTCTAAATGCCTAGTTTTATTATTATTATTATTATTATTATTATTATTATTATATGCAATATTCTCTTATATTAATGATTTCTTTTTATGTGGCAATATTTCTCCTGTATTGTAGGTTGTACTTTTTTTTACAATAAGACCGCCTATTTGTTCAGCAGTTTAAATTAATTCCTTATTTCTAGATCCTTCTAGAAAGTGGTGCTGATCCAAATCTAAAAGTGTACAACGAAGATGACGGCGCCCAACTGCGACCAGCCCTAGCGGAATACCTCGCTAGTAACACGGAGCCCTGCGCAGAGACTATCGCCCTATTGCTCAGATATGGAGCTAGGGTGAGTGATTCTAGAATTTTCTAAATGTTTAACCTATATGTAAATAGATATTACTTTAAATAGTGCCTCTGGATAGGTATGATCTGCCCATATTGCTGTGTTCTTCAGACAATATTTCTGTAAATTTGTTGTTTTTTTTTAACATTGAACCGCATTATTCCCACACAAAGCCCATCTTCTCCGTTTTGTATTATCACTAAGGCTTTTTTTATATAACAATTAAGTATTTACGTGTCAATTATGGTAGAGTTGTCCGACATAAGTCCTACTGACACGTAGCCTTGTGGCGTTCAGCTATTCATCAAATATATTCAACGAATATATAATATGGGCTCAAACCATGGTTGAGGCGAATTTATTGACATTTTCTGTGAGGAAATTCTAACAATTAAGTAAGAACTTAGAATCATTTATTTAGAAAATAAACACACCGCAAGAAGTTCTAAAATATTTTTAACTTTTCAATTATATTCAGTTGAGACTTGCACCAAAATGGTAAAGATGTTTGCTCCTACTAATATTATAGACGTGAAAGTTAGTGATGATGGATGGATAGGTCTTTGTTAATCATTCACGCAAGAACTACTGAAAGGATTTGGATTAGGTAAAATTGGAGATATTTTATACCTTGACTTAACACAGGCTACGTAACACCTACCTCTTCCCCTAAAAAGCGAGAGTAGCCGCGTGCGGATGCTAGTATTAAACATACTTAATAAAATACAATTACAGGTGATAATGAAAACGCAGTTCCGTGACCCAGACGGCATCCTAAACCACCTTCAAAATGTCACCTCCGAAGAATACGAACACATATTCTATCGCCTTCTAGAAGCAGCAGAGGCCTTCGACTTATGTATGATAAAGAGAAATAACGTATTGAAACCCAATCAAAAAGAGACTTTAATTCAAAGCGCCAAGACTCCAATTTCCTTACTGGCTCAAGCGAGAATATATCTACGTAAATTCTTTGGCACGTCACTCGTAAATATTGTTAAAAAACTTGAAGTACCGATAACTCTTCATAGTTACTTGCTTTTTGAGTATAAATAAATACATAAAAGCATGTCTAATTCAGGGCATTACTATACATTGAGGCAGAACGTCAAATCCTTTGCCCATAAGTTAAGTTTTTATTAAGTGTTGCTAGCTGGCAATAAATCCTCGCGTAAAGGGGTAATTGTAGAGGGGTCGAAATGAAGAGTCCTGGATATTTTTATGCAGTTAGTATGCTTATATGTAGTTGAAATAAAATAATGATGGAATATATAAACGTATTAGAGATTTATATAAAACAATATGTTTTATGACTAGCTTTGGGTTATTATGGCATGATATAAAGAATAAATAATTTTAAATGTGAAAAAATAAGTACATAATAAATTTTTCAATGGATATATTTTTTATTCAATTATAATAATAATACTACGACAAATAAAGTAAATTTTAAATTACTATGTTTTACTGTATGTCATTTTATATTTAATGAATGTCGAATACAATTTATAAAAATATTATTGCTTAAAAATAGATACTTATATTATTTTTGTAGTCTGATTTTAAAATATTGTGATATTTTGTGATACACTTTAGGTTAAGATTTATATTAAACGTCTCAATGTATTACAAATACTCATATATTCGACTGGATTATATTATATTTTAAATCAATAAAGTTTGTGTGTAAAAAAGTTTTTTATTTCTTTGTATAAATTTTCAAATCCTACATACAAAAAAATAAAGCACGTGATCTTACTATGCGTGTTAGATTTGATTTTATTTATAAGAAAAATTTTATTTGTACGCACAACACTGAGGATAGCTTAGAAATACGGCTTTAGCAGCAAAGTCGTATTTCTTTATATTTATATTATATAAGTATATATGTGTATGTGTACATTGAACGATTGCTTTATCATCAGCATCATCTGAATAAAAGTAAAATTAATGATTCCTAATCTACTTCATTTGAAATTTATAATATAGCTTATACATGTTACAATAGAAATAATATAATGTTAGGAAATTAAATAATAAATTAAAATTTTGAATATATTTGCAGCAATGAAGTTACTAACGCGCGCAATTTAAAGACGAACAATGTCTCAATTTGGACATTTTTTGACGTTCTACTATTAATCGCTCATCATCAACGACAATAAAAAAATGCTGTCGTGTGATATGAGGTGTTTTGTTAGGGTACATCGTAGACAGAGAAACAAATCTGTCCACCACGGTCTATACTTTTTAATATCATTGCTTTGCAGATTTTATTTTTACTATAGTATACTGGCAACACCAAATTTACTTCAAATTTCGTGACTTGTCAAAAAATTATAATTTGTGGAAAACTAGAAACCCACGCTCAAAACACAATATAATAGGAGTTAAAATTAAAACTTAATCAGTACAAAATAACAATGGCTGACAAACAAAAAGTTGATTTGGGTTTGTTGGAAGAGGACGACGAATTTGAAGAATTTCCTACCGAGCGTTAGTATTATTGCGACGTATTATATGTATCTAATAAAGAATTGTATTTCTATTTCATGCTTTCCAAATTTCCTTACAACGTTTATTTTACTATGGTATTGGTTTTCAAAGCTACTAGTTCTGCTTGTCAACTGATTTTTTTAATTAAATTTAGCAAGCAATAGTGTTAAAGAAATATAAAAATACACACCAGAAAAAAAAGAAATAAAAGTTAGAACATGGAATTCATATATAATGCCTAGTATTCGTATTTCCGAACACTTGTTTGAACATTCGTTTTTTTTATTGTTATTAAATGTATTCTTTTAATAGATTGGGGAACAGAAGACGCAGATGACGAGGATGTATCTGTGTGGGAAGACAACTGGGAGGATGACATAGTCCAGGACGATTTTAATCAACAATTAAAGTAAGTTTTAGTTATTACCTCATTACAACTAATTTTAACTATTATTTATGTTAATTCTATAACTTACATATTTTTATATATGTATAATGTAATGATATTGTAATATCTGGTATATACACTGGTGGTAGAGCTTTATGCAAACTCGTCTGGCTAAGTACCACCCACTCATCAGATATTCTACCGCAAAACAGCAGTACTTGGTATTGTTGTTCTGGTTTGAAGAGTGAGTGAGCCAGTGTAATTACAGGCAAGGTTTCCCAGGTTGGTGGCGCATTGGCGATGTAAACGATAGTTAACATTTCTTACAATGCCGATGTCTATGGGCGTTGGTGACCACTTACCATCAGGTGGCCCATATGATCGTCCGCCTTCCTATTCTATAAAAAAAAATACATACTAAGCATCACATATTCTGTTGATTAATTACAGACAACAAAAAAGAGTTAAATTTATCATGCTTATATAGTATTCATGCCATTCTATCAAGTGTTGTGTCCGTTGTTGTCTATCAGTGTTTGCATTGGTACTGAGTTCAAAAGTAGAATCAGTCATATAACCTGATGCAATTATGTGCTTCCTATATTAGTCTATATGGGTTTTGAATTATGAAATTGTAAAGAAAAGGAGCAATCTGTAAATGCTACACTGCCGGGCCAAGGCGAAACCTTTTTGAGTCAATTGACAGATAAAAACACAAATGATTGTTTTTTTTTTCTAATAACATGCATATTTTATGACTTGTACAGCCACAATAAGAAAAATACATTTTTATATTTTAAAATTAACATCTTTTTAACAATTTTTATTTTTACAGGCAGCAACTGGAGAAACTTCGTGAGCAAAACATGAATTAATTTAAGACATCTAATTTTAAACCTTTCAGTTATAAAACTTTTTTTTTTATTATATCTAATAAGTTTTGGTTTAATTAAATTAATAAACTAAGATATTACTTGTTTTATTCTACTTTCATCTGAAAACTAGCTAGGCTAACCACCTAAATAGGGCAACATACAATTGGTCATGAGGAAAACAGCATTCCCTTAAATCTATACTGACATATGTATTTGAATGTCTTTCCGTGTGCTTTATTTATTGTGACTGCAAACAATACCTTCACAGAAAATTGTGTACTTTTAAAACTTTAAGGTAAATCGTGTGTATTTTAATAATAAGTACTTATTATCAACTAACCAACTAAGTATAAATTTAACAAAACAATGAGTAAAAATATATGAGGCGACGAAACGAAATACATATCTAACCTATAAACTTTAACTTACAAACCGAAAACAAATACTTAAGTATGAGCACCTTTTTAATCATGTCAAACTGCCTGTTAAAATATGTCGAAATTAAAAAGTCCTAAAAATCATCTATAATCTTATCGCGATATCTTTCATAAGAAATAATGGCATGTTTCTAAAAATTACTTCGCAAATAATGCATTACTTTAGAACAAAGTTGATCACCATACAAAAGGTTATAGTGAATCAACCTTAAAAGATAAGACATGCTATCGCGGACTTTTTTTTAGAACTTTTCAAAAGGAACAATTCCACCATACAGAAAGTAATAAAGTTTTCCCGTTTTTGCAACATTTTTCATTCGGAATGACATTTCATGCTTGTAACTTTAAAATTACAGAATATAGTGTCGAAAAACAAAGAAATGTGTGTTACATATATTTTTTTAATCCGTAATATGTACAGTTTTTTTTCAATAACCCACTAGTCAATAACACTACCACTAGTCAAAATATATTACAAGCGAATACAGACAGAGGTTTACCAAGTATCTGTTACCAGGGAACGCCGTGCGTCTCCGACATATCTGCGTTCGCTGCATAATGCATAAAACTCAATGCTATAAGCAACATCGCGGAAATCGGCGTACGTTACATACACTCGTGGGCACGTTTAATCGACGTATGTTCAGCATACTTCCATTGTAAGTTGCGCTCGATATATATGATTAATCATAATAAATAGGGTTCAGTTTGATATCTGAGCGCAACTTACAATTGAAGAATCTAAATCTCTGAAACTATCAATTTTTTAACATCATCATTTTACAGAGTTACAGACTATCATTTAGCTAAAGTTTGAGCTAATTCAACTGAACAGTTATTTTATAGTATTTTAATCATTAATAGTTTAGTTGTAGTATTATTATTAAGGGAAGTAATTTATGTTATGTTGTTGTAAAATTCAATAAGTTAATTTTAAAATGTTCGTGGTTTGCAAATTTGCCATAGTAACTATGATGTTGTGATACTAGTTGAAACCTGGCTTAACGATAGCATTTCTTCTTATGAATTATTTAATCATAGGTATACTATACGTAGGAGGGATCGCACGAATAATGGTTTTAACTGCAAAAAGAATGGTGGTGGTGTATTGATCGCTATACGTAAACGTTTTAAATCCATACGTATGAGTATTTGGGAAAGCATGTGTGAAGATCTGTGGGTTGTTCTTGATGCTTCAGTTAATAAGAATTTTGTTCAAATAGCCTTCTGTGCTGTTTATCTTCCTCCACCAGTCAATCAGGAACTACTAGCCCATTACATTGATAAATGCAGTTGTGTGTAATAATAAAATGTATACCTGCATCGCCGGGGATTTTAATTTGAGCTTTATAAATTGGTCGAGAGTTAATGGAGAAAATGACAGTTACGACATCCCTGGACTTGGAACGCACCTCGTTGATTTCATTCATTTTCATGGATTATCACAAGCTAACTCCATCGAAAATAGGTCAGGTAGAATATGGGACTTAGTTTTGACCAATGTTTCTTGTGAAGTTACGGAATCTGCTAATAATCTTAGTTTGATAGACCAATTTCATCCTCCCTTAGACATCGCTTTATCACTTAATGTGGACAGTACACTTCCACATAAAGCCAATCTATTGAAACCAAACTTTCGTAGGGTAGATTATGAAGCTGTTTGTAAGCATTTACGTGATCAACAATGGCATGTCTTGTTTAAGGGAATAACAGATGTAAATACTTTGGTGGATGTTTTCTATGACGTCTCACGAATGACTATAAAAAATTATTTTCGTTTACGAAAAAACATGGAACAAGCATGGTAAGTATCCACCATGGTCCGACCGAATTCTGATAAGAGCACTCAACGAAAAGAACGCGATTAGATTGCGTTGTAAGCTGTACAAAAACCCCATGGATGAAATTGCACTTAGGTTGCTTTGTGAGCGTTGTAACAGTCTAGCTGTAGTCAAGTATGATAACTATATAGCTCTCATGGAGCATGGAATCTCTCAAAATACTAAAATTTTCTGGTCCTTTATTACGAGGAAACGAAAGGGTTCAGGTCAATATCCGTGAAGTTTGAGTGATGGGGACACGGTCGCAACAGATGGTGATAGGATTTGCGATCTTTTTGCAAAGCATTTCTCGCAGGCCTTCAACCTTTCTAACATCTCTTCGGGAAAAAACTTAATGTCCAAACACTTGGATTTCATATATAAATATGGTCTATCGATGCCCTTACCTCATATAAATGAAGAGGAAGTGCTGAAATCACTTGAAGGCCTAGATCCAAATAAGGGAGCTGGACCGGATGGCATTCCACCTTTTTTCATTAAATCTTGTGCTTCAGCTATTGTTACACCACTGTCTCTCATTTTTACTGAATCCTTACACACTGGCTGTTTTCCTAAGGAGTGGAAGTTAGCTAAAGTTGTCCCGGTACATAAATCAGGTACTGTTGACCTTGTTTGTACCTATTTCCGTTCTTTCTACCTTTGCAAAAATATTTGAGAGTATTGTCTGCCCTTTTATCCAAAATCACTTTAATTGTTATCTAGCCAATGAACAGCACGGCTTTGTAGGATCTAGGTCTACGACCACAAATTTGGTAGCATTTACTGAGTTGTTAGCCAAGGCAATAGATGACAATAAGCAAGTAGACGTAATATATACAGATTTCACTAAGGCGTTTGACACTATTGCACATGAAATTCTTATCTTTAAATTAAAAGCTTACGGGTATACTGGGTCACTTTTGGATTGGCTATCATCATATTTAATGGACCGATTATTCTATGTTGTTGCGAATGGATATCAATCCTCTACTTGTCTATATTATTTAATATCTTCATTAATGATATTTCGACTATCTTTAATCATTCATCAGTTTTTATATACGGCATTTATGGCATTTAGCTTTAAATGAGGGTTTTATTAAAAAAAAATCCTACACAGACCGCCTAACACATTACATTACAAAATGACTTCATTGGAAAACACAGAGATCTGTTAGATCTGCTGTTTTTATATAAAATTATCAACAATATAATAGACTGTCCAGAATTGCTTATAAAAATCCAACTTAGAGTCCCTGCACGATATCCTCGATCTCCGATAACACCCCTCTTGAGAAGAACTGTTCTTGGTGCAACTTCACCAATTTCCAAGGCTGTGTAAACTCCTAAACCAGGTGTGTTCTTTTGTCGACCTTCACGCGGATTCAATTCGAAACTTTAGGAAGTACGTAGACAGGTTTTTGAGTGATAATTATGAGTAACACTTATTGGATATATTTATAGAATTGTTTATTTTTTATTTTTATATTCTGTTTCTTCCTTTTTTTTAAGGTTCTTTTGTTTTTTGTATTTATGAACTGGTTTCCATTTTTCATTCGCATGTTGTGTTTACTTTTAATTGATCTCTACACTTAGATAATAAATTTGTATTAATTGTTTCTTTAAATGTATTAGCATGTGATTGTAAGTAAACCTAATAAATAAAATAAATAATAAATATTCGACAAGACTTTTTAAAGTGACATAATTTTTTATTTATAAACCGATTTTAAAAAAAAACAAACCCTACATTTTAAGTGGAGTTTGCCACAATACATTAGTGAAAAACAAACAAATCAGGTGGGCCGTTCCTAAGATTAGCGCGCACAAACGCACAGACAAACCGCCAAAAATTCTAACAATCATTGTTTTAGGTTTTATTGCGTCGATAAAGGCCCCGATAATCATTTTAGTCATCTATCTTCCATGTACAGACAGCGATCAGTTACATTTTTATTACATATGTGTATAGATAGACAACAAATAGTTCTTGATTCCATCACATATATCCCTTTTAAACTACTAAGTTCGGATAATAAGTTTACCGACATTCAGTTTTCGCTATTTTTCACAAAATCATAATTAATACCATAAATTATTATTAAAGATCTCTACCAATGGCAGCGCGAATTTTTTATGTTAAATTAAATGTCAAAGTTGGTTATTTACTCCTGTGGGTTGAATAGACTAAAATATTTAGGTATTAAACTGAAATGAACGGTTTGATCGTAGCCAAAAGGCTATCCATTTTTAATTGGTATTTCACCTGTCTGTACAGTCATTCGTCTTTTTTCTCTCTGAACACAATTACTATTTATTCGGTAAGCACACAAAAGCACTATCGAAATTACTATGAAGTTTGTATACTAGCTATATAAAAAAGTGTCATCGTCAGTTTTTTTTTTATATTTTACAGAAAATTTTCATGTTTTTCTATCCCAAAAAAGAATTATATAAATCTGTTCCGTCGTATTCAAGTGATGCGCACACCAAACAGCTTTTATTTATTTTTATATAGATAATTTATCTTTCCAATAGAAGGTGTAAAATAAAAACAAATTATGAAAATTAATTTATTTTTAAAAATTTATACTAAACTATTGAAATATATGAGACCGGCTCAATATTATCAATCAATAAAATACAAGCAGTTATTATAGCACGCGTGCGAGTTGATTGCCATCGAGGCCTGAAGTAATTAATGCGCCTAAAATAGGGTTGACCTGTCTATTACCGCTAATAAATATAAAAAAACTCATCGATATATTACTTCATTTTATTTTATATCTGCTTGTTTCTTTTAAGATTTTCGTTTTAATTAATTTACTATATTATTATTTTTAAAAAACTGTTAAAAAATATCGACAAATCAACACTTATCACAATTCTAATTTCAAATGACATATTTTATATTACTAAGTGACGCTTGCGCAGTTTAAGATGGCCCTCAACTCGTGCGCATACTGTAGATTACAACTAAAGGAGACATACAACTTCACAATAATATTACTAACTGAACTGGTATCAGTCGAAGGCGAGATTTGAAGCTTTAAACCTGGGGTCCATGACAATTCCGTATTCGTCCCGAAACATATCGAGCATTTCTCGATAAATAACTTAATGACACCAGAATATTTAAGGCCATATAAGTGCGGAGTATCGGAGACCTGCACAAGAGATTTATAAAAAAAAAAATACATAAATTTCGACGTGTAATCAACTTTGATATAATATTATGTATGTAAATATAGTATAATTCTGTGTATAATATATCTATACATAATATATGTTTGTTAAAAGAATTTAATTTGTCCCACAATAAATTATTGAAACACCAGACTGAAAAAAAAAATGTTATAAGAATAATTAGAGGCCTCCACTCTATGATATAGTTAAGTTTCTTTAAAAAACAATACATTTTTGATTATAAGTATAATTATTGTTGAAAAAAAAATGTTAATAAAAAATATTTTATTACTTATATACAACATATAAAATACAGTATTAACAACGAAGGCACATTTCAATGATTTGATTATGTATAAATTGCTTCGTACCGATCGAGATGATTCATGAATTTGTTATTAACAAATCCAAACTCACTACAAAACAATACGCCGATTTTATTACAACTAACTAGTATTAATTTAGGTTTTAAAAGACTCCACAAAAACTTACAAAATTTCTATTACTTTCAACTGTATTTATTTATGAGATAATAATCTTGGAATGACAAAAAATAGCTTTATAAAATTTAGTTAAAAACGAATTCAACAAATTTCAAGAATTTCGATAAACATCTTTTGAAAAACGTATGAACAATATTTATTTAATAAACTTAGATGATAAATTAAGGTCTTAGTATTAAGAGAAGTCCCTTCCTCCCTTTGTAACACACTCCCTTTCTCCCTTAACTATGCATAATTGTTTTATTAATTTGATTACATTAAATGCAGTCTTTTTTAAAAAAAATTCATGTAAATTGGCTAAAAATTAATGTTTCCATCCGCTTCATTCGGTGCAAACTGGTACACATCCGACGATTCCTGAGGCTGGGTATTACGGTCTTCTTGATCAACAAAGTAGTTATCCAGTATCTGGAGCGCTTTCTTATAGATCTGTATGAATATATCAATATCATTACAATTTAATTTAAAAACGCATGATGTGGAGATTTTATGAGAAATCAGCAATGTGCCATCTGATAGTAAGTGGTGATAAGTGGAATGTCACAAAGTTGACTATATCATCGATTATATTATTTAGTCTGCTTTGGACTTTATACACATGGATGTATGAATAGCTTTACTGATCCATTGCAGATTGATGGGCATACATATATTCAATTTGTTTGGATATTTGCAGATTCTCTCAGAATTAAACACACATACATTTCCTTTACTAAATTCTGTGGACGAAACAAATTGAACAAACAACCTAAATGAAACAATTAAAATCGTAGTCCATTTACTTCCACCAATTTGAACCGATGGTTTTTTATACATGATTCTATCTTCATAGATTGCTTATATAGCTTTGTACATGTATTTTTTAAATTCAAAACACATACCTGTTCATTTTCGTGTTCTTGTAACGATTCGATGCGATCTAAAGCTCCAATCTCTTCGAGTTTTATACAAAGTGGTTCAACTTGACCAAATTCCGCAGCAGCCTGTGAAATAAAAATACATAGTACTTAATAATTTTAATCTCAATAAAAATATTTTTTTTAAGAGTAGGAAGCGTACTAGCATATGGTCCACCTGATGGTAAGTGGTCACCAACGCCCATAGACATCGGCATTGTAAGAAATGTTAACCATCGCTTACATCACCAATGTGCCACCAACCAAATGTGTGTTATTACACTGGCTCACTCACCCTTCAAACCCGAACAGAACAATACCAAGTACTACTGTTTTGTGGTAGAATATCTGATGAGTGGGTGGTACCTACCCAGACGAGCTTGCAAAAAGCTCTACCACCAGTTCAAGTTCGCATATTACTTTTACAAAAGTATTTATTTAAAAATCCATGTATCAAATATGTAAACCATATTAAAACATTTATGTTCTATTTATACCAAAGGAATATTGGAAACTGAGATGAAAAGAAGGAATTGCAAAAGTGGCAATCACCTATATGGCCAACTGTTAAAATTAAAACACACTAATAATGACTTAAAATAAATTGCTTGAACTTACTTTCAACAATTGTGTAAGTCCGTCCAACACAACCGTGACAGCACGTTGATCAGGAGACGCCAGTATTGCACAGTAAGGCTCCAAGAAACCAGCCGATATTAACGCATCTAGCTGTCCGGGAGTCCCTCCCAAGCATAGATTCGTTATTGCCCAAGCTGCTTCTTTTTGACATCTATAATGACATATTTAATATTTGCATTAGTCACATAGTTAAAGCATCATCAGCATTCACTTGCTCTTATACCTTTTACTTAGAGTAGCTGCATAGAAAAAGAATTCGGCAGATTTAACAGACATTCTCTTGGCCGATGAACACTTCTTGGAAATTGCAAGCCAGCAAGATCATCTAAGTTGACATCACTTTTTCTTAAAATAACTTGAAGAAGCATCATATATTATTCTATAAATTTACTGTTTATACATAATTGAACTTACTTAATATCGTCAGTTGAGAGAACAGATACAAGGTGTTGCAATAACCCTTTATCAACTGCCATTTGTATCTGTGTCTGTGTTCCAGCCAGCACATTGCTGACAGCCCAGGCAGCTTCCTTAACCAGAGATGGTTTCCCACAGTGCAGTAATACTACGAGGTGGTCTAAGCATCCTGCTTCTAGACAACGATCCGTCTGAAAATTTTATTTCCGTATAATTCTACATCCACCTGGTGGCATAGCACCGCCCATAGACATTTCATAGGGAACTAATACTTTATGTCCCTTGAAATTACATCTTTCGTTGATTTCAACGATTTCTAAATTTAGATTTCTAAAAAGAATTTATGGATCTTTGTAGACCATGAATTTAAAAAAAAATGGCGTTTTGAATGTTGACGAAGTTGTTATTGGAATTTTCGATGTACATAGTTAATTGAGTTGTTTTATATGATAAAGATTAATCAAGAACTATTTGTAGTGCATAACATAGCAGAGCAATTATCAAATTGCATGAAGAATTTATAGCTTAGGTTTATATATTTTTTACTCCTACTGCTATGAGAATGTTCTCTACTAATGTTTATCTGTTTAACACACCTGTACATCCGAGCCGGTAAGCATATTGCCGACAGCTCGCAGTGCTGGAGTGCGGACAGCCGGCGACTTGTGCTGCAACAGATTAACCAAGCGCGGCAGGAGGTGTTTTGTATTTTGCACTTCTTCTATACGCTCGTTTGGACCGTCGGTTAAATATGAAAGAGCCCAGCATGTGTCCGCTGTGAAAAAAAAATATGTTTTCTATTAAATAAGTACCAGGCAGTCAGGTAATTATACTTGTTTATACTTTTTTCATTACTTTTGAATCATCAATTTTTTAGATTAATTTTGAAGCTACCACCAGTTCCGAAATCAGAATCTAGTTACTTTTTTAACTAGTTAAAAAAGTAACTAGATTCTGCTAGTAGTACTTTAGTTAAAATTATCACATGTAATATGCATCTTTTCACAGATAATGATTTTGATCTATCCATTTTGTTGTAACTCGCCAATAGATGGCGCTGTAACACTTTGTTTTCCGGGAGGGCAAATGACTACTCCATCTGATGGTAAGTGGTAGTAGAGTCCAAACACGACGACGGCCATACAGTCGGGAAGAATGTTCTGCACTAGCTGCCCCCGCCTTGCCGCCCCGCAAGATGCCTCTTCATGCCTCGTTTGAAAGAACCCGGGTTTTAAGAGGAGGGGAACACGTGAGCTGGTAAGGAATTCCATTTTTTGGAAGTGCGACAAAAAAAAGGAGTTGCCAAATTTCTTTGTGCGTGATGGAATTGATGTCACAGTCACAGGCGGTGACATCGAGAGCCAGCACGCGTAGATTTATGAAGGAAGGGGGAAACAGGAATTAGAGAGAATAATTCCTCGGAGCACTCGCCGTGATACAGTCGACGTCATCAATAATGCGGACCGCACGTCGCTGCAACCGATCCAAGGCCTCCAGTAGGTACTTAGCGGAGCCACCCCAAAGGTGCGAGCAATATTCAATGCAAGACCGTACCTGTGTTTTGTACAACAGGCACAGTTGTTGTTGCGTGAAAAAACGCCGCACCTTGTTCAGAACTCAGAGTTTCCGTGAAGCTGTTTTTATAACAGCCTCGATGTAATCCCTTAGACTAAGGTCGCAGCGAACGACAATCCCCAGAATGGCGATTTTGCTTTGTATCACCTGCGGAGTACCACAGTGGGAGGGAAGAGGGAAAATGACTTTTCCGCTGTGAGAGCGCATACCTGTGTTTTCTTGGCATTAAGCTCAACAAGATTATCAGAGCCCCATTTGGCGATGAGCTCTAACGTCCTATCGAGCAAAGCTGAGCAGGCAGACCATATGCCGGCAGTTTGGAGAGAAGTCTTTCTGTGCCAGACTCTGTCGAAAGCCTTGGAGATATCGAGCCTGACAGTTAACGATTCCCCATGCTTGTCGATAGCTTCACCCCAGAGGGGTGTTACGTACGCTAGAAGATCACCTGTGGACCGTTTTGGTCGAAACCCGTACTGATTAATGACAGTGATCTTCTAGTAATGGATCAGTTGGTTGTTTACACATCCGTTCCATCACCTTACAAAGTACTGAGATGATAGCTATTGGCTGATAATTTGCCGGGTCAGACCGATCCCCTTTTTTGGGACTCGCTTGAACATTTTGTTTTATAGAATAGGAAGGCAGACGAGCAAATGGGCCACCTGATGGTAAGTGGTCACCAACGCCCATAGACATTGTGGCATTGTAAGAAATGTTAACCATCGCTTACATCACCAATGCGCCACCAACCTTGGGAACTAAGATGTTGTGTTCCTTGCGCCTGTAATTACACTGGCTCAACTCAACAGTATCTAGTACTGCTGTTTTGCGGTAAAATATCTGATGAGTGGGTGTTACCTACCCAGACGAGCTTGCACAAAGCTCTACCATCATTAGCTCTTCTCCAAGCCTCCGGCACACATCCGAAGAGAGAGAAAGTTGGACACATTAAATTTTATATTTCTATATAGACAGGTAAACAAAATCGGTCCAAAATAAAACCAAGTAGTATTAATGCCGGTTATTAAGGAATAATAATCTCTTATTAAGCATATAGGTGTATAGTAGAACTGGTATTGCCAAAGAGGACCTGGATATTGCGTATCAAGGTGTTGCTGAACTCTATAAATAAATGTGCTATTTGTTTGGAGCATTGGAGATTGGTCAGTAACTGGCTTCACTCAATTATAAAAGCAGCGTAATCTCACCTAGTACTTCTTGGTCGGCTACAGTGAGGAGTTCTGCAACATATGGCAGTGCTGGGGCGACTAGTTCAAATTTGACTAGAGGATTTTTGTTCCTGTAACAAAAATTATATATGTAATAAAAACTATTTGAGGGTGTGGCAATCAACGCCCCGAAAAGCTTTAGCAAAGTGAGTCAGTGCTTTGTCAAAAATACTGGTTTGGGTTAAGTCTGCCATGCCAAGTGAACACAAAATAGTTGATCTTAGGCACACAGACTACCTCCAATACCTGACGATATCAGGCGGAGGACGAAGCTGCAGACTCGAAAAGGGTTCTTGGCTGGCCTCAATAATTATATAAGGAGCCTGTATCGTTCGGCACGGAGCAACGCGCCTAGGCCGAACGGTCTTCCAGGATGAGCCATGTGCGTTATTCCAAGATTTTCGAATATACAATAATAATTGATTGTCTTGTTGGTCTAGTGGCTACATGTAAGACCGCAGACCCGGAGGACTTGGGTTCAATTGCCAGGTCGGGCCAATAAAAAGTTATTTGGTTTTTCTGTCAGAAAATTAAAGTAAAATAAGTAAAGTAGCAGACCGGAGCTGGAAGAATGTACATTCCCGTGCCTCGGAAAGCACAACGGAAAGCCGTTGGTTCTGCGCCTGAACTCTTTCCGGTCGTTTTGGATTGCCGTCCCCTCGGGTTATGAGAGTCAGGGTATAGATGCACTCTATCTATGTTTGCGCACACATAACATACATAACATGTTCTGGCTAATCTCTCTTGAGATTGGCCGCCGTTACCGATATCGGTCCGGAAGACATTATTTATTTATTACTCAAATATGACATAGCAATGGGAGAAATCCCGATCTTAGTCTAAGAACTTAGGTGGGTCACACGATGGTACGGCACGGTAGCGTAACGCGAAAAATGTTAATCGAGCCTAGTTGAAATGAAAAGTTCCTTCAATAGTTACAAGGTGGAGGAGCTATTCATCCTTCCATACAGATATGGCATGTCATAGTCGAGTGTACCAGTCAGTGTTATGCCCTGGGGGACACCATTGGCGGAGACTTCTCGTTGCCGAGTGTAATTAGCTCTATACTAGACAGCAAGAGATGGCGATAGACAGGAAGGATGTACGATGGCGATGGTTTACTTTGGGGAGTAAATGTCAACCACGTTCAAGAAGGTCACGGAGCGAGAGAACAATGGAGTTTCGCCGAAGAAGACCGAGGAGTAGAAGTTGTATTAGGTCCAGCCTAGTTAAGTATGCGAGAGTGAGGTAGTAGTGGGATGTACCAGCCCGTACCTGCAGAGGTTGCTGTAGGTCCAGGCGGCGGTGCGCAGCTGGCTGGGCAGGGTGTCGGGTGTGAGGTGCGGCAGCAGCGCGGGCAGCGTGCCGTGCGCCAGCACCGCGTCGCGGGGCGCCGCGCCGTCGCCCGCGATGTTGCCCAGCGCCCACGCGCTCTGCTCGCCCACCACTCCTCCGCGCGCCAGTAGAGAAACTAGCTTGGGTATCGCTCCCCCCTATTCATAAATTTATTGTTGTAAAAAGCAACAAATTATATTTATTACGCACAAGATTTAGTCAGATACAAAAAAAAATCAGAACATCTTTCATTTAAAAAAAATATTAATTTATTTATATTTATGCTGACGGTACATTACTACAAACGCAAATCGTCTCAAAGCTGATTTGACTAACATTTTTTATTAAGCAGCAAAAATTATGTTAAAACAATATATTGTAAATTAATCCAGACCTTAAAGGGTAAAAACAGTACACATTTCTGATGTAGACTTAAGTAAAGATAGATTTGGCTATGATTTTTTTTATTATATTAAAACATAAACAAAAACTTACATTAATAACAGCCATAGTGTGATCGTGTGTGCCAGATGCAATATTTGTGAGAGCCCATGCTGCTTCAAACTGTAGATCTTGGCTAGAAAAAAAAAAAAAAAATTTCTTAATCTAATCGTGCTTGCCAGGGCTTATAGAGGTAAGAATTATTAAACAAATTCCAAATATACATTTTAAGAAATTAAATTTCGTACATTTTATCAATCATGGTAATAAGATTTGTTCGATACATTTCGATAAAGCAGAAGACAGGCCGGTTGGCGTGGTTGGTAGATACTTGTCTTTCACGCCGAAGGTTGAGGGTTCAATTCCCACCCAGGACATACATTTGCATGCATGAACATGTCTGTTTGTCCTGAGTCTGTATGTAATTATCTATATAACTATGTATTTACAAAAGAAAAGTGGTATATGTCATATATCAGTTGTCTGGTTTCCATAGTATAAGTTCTACTTAGTTTGGGATCATATGGCCGTGTGTGAATAATGTCTCACGATATTATTATTTATATTTATCACATGAGTCAATTTTAGTTGAGCCAACGGTTTTTACCTTCCGGCTTTGTACAAGCCCATCTGAGTAGTTACAATACCTATTGTTGTATTCCTATTCAAATGATGAGTAAGCCACTGTAAGTACAGCCACGTTAGACATAACATTACTTTACACTTTATTGTAAACCACAAAGAGAAAAAAAAATACAAAACATGGATACAGCCTAAATAAAAGTAGCAAAAACAACAATTTTGGCGACCTTATCGCTACATAGCGATCTCTTCCAGGCAACCAACGAAGTAAGTGATAACTAATAGGAACCATTAAGAACATTATATATAGCATATCTATGTCTACGGGCGATGACAATACTTTAGCAATTTTGATGAAACTTTTCGTAGTATTGACCAATATTAATATATCTCAGGGTCAACACACATATAATAATATATGATGCTTATGATAACATAAGCAAAATAACAAAGTTGATTATATTATCTTTATTAATTGTAGGTACTTTGATTTGTTTTCTTTGCACTGTGATGGCGGACGGAAGGCGGACGAGCATATGGGCCACCTGATGGTAGGTGGTCACCAAACGCCCTTAGACATTTGCACTGTAAGAAATGTTAGCCATCGCTTACTTTGCCAATGCACCACCAACCTTGGGACCTAAGATTTTATGTCCCTTGTGCCTGTAATTACACTGGCTTACTCACCCTTCAAACTGGAACACAACAATACCAAGTACTGCTGTTTTGCGGTAAAATATCTGATGTGGGTGGTACCTACCCAGACGAGCTTGCACAAAGCCCTACCACCAGTAAATTTCTGCCAATATTAAACTTTTATATACAAAATGATGAAACTGTGAAGCACAGTTATTTATATTATATTATGATATACCTCAACCTTCTCTAAAAGTCACTGCATCTTTTGGTATAAGTTTTATGAATATTGATTTAGTAGTTTTAGCAGTTAGGCATTACAAAAATAATTTATCAGTTAGATATTATTTATAATTGTACCACTATTGGGCAAATGTAACCTCCCTCTAATTAGAATTTGGATCATTTTTCACCACACTCTTCCAATGTACATACATATATCCCACAAGCACATGAAAAGTCAGCGTTGCTTTCCAGGTTTGAACCTACAATATTCAGTTAAAACATATGTGTTCTAACCACTAGACCAGCTTGGCTTTATATATTGGGATGTTACATTTTAAGAAACTATTAAGGTACATAAATTCAGAGGCACATAAATTAAGATTTGAATTTTACTTGTGATAGTAACTATCCAAAAAAGGGTTATTATTTAAGAAAACATCAAAAGGCATCGTCAGAAATTATGACATGAATCAAATCAGAAAAAAGATGACTCAAGCAGGTCTAATAGGAGATGAGCATTTCGAACTATCACTATAACAAAATTATATTAAGCATCAAGCTATCACGGATATGTAATGTAGATTCTATGAAGAACCGGTAAGATACTCAGTAGCTACTTTTTTGATTGGTATGATTATTATGTAACAAATACCATTTGAGCAACATTTTTTTATAGTATTTAATGTAATTACCATTCATCCCTATCAAGAGCATCCACCAATGGTTTTATAACGCCAGCGTTAACCATTACAGAAATAGGAGGGTTCTGTTCTCTTGAAAGCATGCGTCTACCCGCTCTGGCTGCAGCTGTCTTAACAACTAAATCAGCCGATTTCAAGCCTGAAACAAATATTGGCCTTTAAAAAAAACATAACTCATTGCTTTGTGAATTATTTATATTTGGTCTTATTTTTTTACTTCAATTGATATTGTCTTGGTATATACATTTTACTGATAAGACATAAAGACCACATGTTAATATTAATAGATACAAATTAGAATTCGTCTTGGTATGGCTACATTATAACGTTATTACACATAAAGATTACCTTGTACAATTTCCGTAGGTGACATGACCTTTTCTGTGTCCAACACGTCCCCTGCCTCCGGGGACATGGCCCTACGTTTGAGGAGTTGTTCATCTCTTGCCTGTTTGCGGAGAGTCACGCTCAACTCGGCTCTTTTACGACGTAATTCCTGGTGGAAATAGTTCCATTTGAGGAAATTTTAATGCATATTAAATGTAGCTTAATGAAAAACATATTGACAAAAAAACTACATAATTATTAAATATACGAAATATTGCAATTTAAACATAAGTCATTAAAATATTTTTTTAGTATATTGATTACAGGCTAACTATATTGTTAATTAAAACAAAAAAATGAGTGTTAAATGAAATTTTCAGTTAAATGTTCTTAACCGTCAATGATAGCTAAGAATTACAATGCAAAACTTTAATTGTTAGGTATTTTACTTTAAATGCAAATAGATATTATAAATATCGAATAGTCAAATTTTACTTACAGTAGCTCCATGGCCAGCATTTTTGTAGGAGGCTAATCTTGAAGTATGTGTACGGTCTGCCATTTTAATTCACTTTGATAAATAATAAACTTTTTCGTAACAAATTAACTCGATAAATTTCAACAAAGGAATAACGTGTTGGGCTGTTGGCAAGAGATATGAAATTTTAAAAGCCAACGGATTCATTTGCCGGATTTCAAAAGCCCATATGCTTTGAGTGTTGTCGCACGTAAATATGTAATAAAAACAAAATTTAATAAAATTACGGTACGTAATACCCATTTTAGACCTTCTATTAAATATGTTTGATCAAATAAATGGGGAATTATATTTTCATAAAATATGCGTAAATATATAATAGCTGTTTTTTTTTGTTACAGCAACATTTCATTAGTGTTGTTGTTTTTGTTATACAATCGATTATATTAGTTCGTTTGATTCGTTCATACTATCACGTTTCTGAAGTCGTATATTTTGTTCTATTTCTTGCAATTAAAAACTGCTATAAAGTATATATTAATCTTTTAAACTACAGCAATACAATAAAAGTCTAACTAATTATTTCATAGTTATGATATTTTTTTAATTAATTACATTTTTTTTTCATATAATTTTTTTCAGAAACTTAATCAACACAATTTTTTTAATCATATCGGTAATAATATTTCCTAAAGATTTATCTTTCCCATTTTAAGAAATCTTCCTCCTTATAAGAATTTGATTCGAAATTGCAATTTTTGTTTTATACAAGATATTAATATATTATGCCTTCAGGTTTGATGAAAGAGGCAATGAAGTAAGAAAAAGCTTATTAGACCTTAACTTCATTATTAATCAAACTGCATTGCGACTGCACAGTAGCCTCGAATTAATGCAGTCGAGACAAAGATCTGAAAAAATCCTGAATAAAATAAGAAGAAGTAGGAGGCGCTTTTACGACAGATATTGAGTAGTGGGACGGGCCTAACATGCGCAAAGACGAATTACCCTACATTATTACCGCATTACCTTATTATTAACCTCTGCCATGACCGACACTTTCATCCGGTGACCTTATAATGCAGAACGATTGTATATTAAAGTTATTAAAACAAGTTTATAAGCCATCATTGGCGTGTAATTACGCAAAACGTTACGCCGCTGGGCGTGACATCACAAATCAGTCCGGTCGGACTGAAGACAACACGTCTACTGTCTATCCCTTTCTAAATCTTGCGTTAGACGGAGAGAGGCGATACGAGCCGGCTGGTGCTGATCGTATTCTGTCGAGGGTGTCGCCATTTTCGTTTTGACGAATATTGACAGCACGGCAGACAGACAGTGGCGCGGTCGTCGACGCAGCGTCTGCCAGATTATTTTTATTTTGATTGTGAATCATATAACAACCTGGCTTAATTTATTTATACGTTATAAACATTCGATCGTGATTAATTCTGTATTTACAAAACATATACGCGTGTCGAGTGATATATTGTTAAAGCGGTTCCGATATTTGGTGCTAACCTCCTTCTTTTTTACTTGTGTTTTTGAGAACTGCAAGACGTGATCGATATGTGCAAGATGTATTACAGATGACTTTGCATTACGTTTGACATCGTGTTAATTATCTGGTAAGTATTTATTTGGCTAAGTATATCATTAACAAACATTTCTTATAGATTATTGTGATTTTTCATTGTTCCTTTTTATAAGATAAGTTTTTTTTCAGAATTATGATGGTATAACTAGGTGCTATGATAATTTTTCGCGTGTTAAATGTCAGATGTTCATTGTTGCGGTAGCTCCAGTTTGTTTACGAACTGTCACGGGCAGTATACGGCCTAAGATATATTGCCTGGGTTGGCGACTATGCGTGGGCCGCCGCAACAGACGAAAATCAACCTTATGTGCATAGTGTTAAAGTATAAAATACCAGGCGAAGAATCGCGATAACAGCCCGTGGAATTAATTTATCACACGCCGCGCTTGACAAGTTGAAAACATAAATTCGACCTTGGCGCACCACGTGGTTTGAAGTCGATGTGCTTTCTTTTTATGTCATTGTTATCTGTGAAAATCGATTTTTAAATTTTATTTTATGCAAATCATTTAAAACAGTTTTAATTAGATCATAACTAGTAAAAGAAAAATACGCAATATATCGTGCTCTGTTATGTTATATACCATAAATATTAATTTAAAATAAAACTATTGAAATTTAATTTTACGTTATGAAGTTCTAAAATTGTCTTAAATTTTTTTTTTCAAAATTAGAATAAGATTTTTTTTGATAATATTTTGAATATATGTATTGGTAAATTATTTTATTCTTTTTTTTTTTTTTTGAAGTGGCTTCATGATTTAAACATTTTACTATTTATTGAAATAAAAGGCACAATCGAACATTTATTGAAAAGCATAATATAAAGATTGCTAAGTAAATTTTTTTAATAAGGTTTAATAATTTTCATGATTTCTCTGTTGTTCCTTGGCATATGATAAAATAAAATAGGTCTCATATAATGATTAGATAAAAAAAAAGATAATTATTCAACATATGGAACTGTAATCAACATAGGCCTACAATTATATTTTCTGAACAACTATAATATAGATTTTATCATGTTCTTGATAAAATCTATTTAGTAAAAATATATAATATGATGAGCACAAAGTACTGGCTATAAGGTATTTCAACAATTTTAACCTTAGGCTGAATAATTGCTTGTATCACTGAAAAAAAAATCTTGACAGATAAAAACAACAACTTTGATGTCAAGAATAAATGTCACACTATACTTGCAATATTCTATTATTGGTCCTGTTATAATGTTTTTTTAAAACCGGAGCTATCTCCTATGAGGCAATATGAATGGAATAGATAAACTTTGTACTTATAGAGCTAAAACAATAACCCTATTATTCATAGAATCTTTACTAAAATTATAAATGTGAAAGTGAGTTTGTGTATTTGTTTGTTACACTTAACTATTCAACTGATGGTCATTTTGCATTTCATACCGAAAAGGATCTAGGGCTTAAGGGGGTTCAGAGAAGGCGTTGACACCTTCCCCTAACCCCCTTAATAGGCGGAAACCAGTATTTGCTTAAAACAAATTAGGGATATGACAGTCTTATTGCTTCCAGTTGTAAACAGGATGGCAGATTTATTTATTTCCAGGAATTGCTAGTATTAAAACAACTATCATTATTGTTATTTTTATTTTTGACTTGTAGTATGAATTTATTTTATCAATGTAAATAATTCTTCAGAAGATATAGCGTATGAAGGATAAAGAAGTTCTTACATATTGTACTTTTTTACCTTTCTAAATAGAATGCTGTGTAAAGTATTATTATAATGCCTTTACTATGAAGCAACATTTGTTTGTTATATTTTAAAAAAGTATTATTTTATGTCACATAAATGTTGTAACATTTTAAAGCTACATTTTTTTTTATATAATTTCATTTAAAGTAGTACATAATATTTAAAAGTTCATAGACTTTTTTTTAATAATTTTTGTCTACAGCACTAATAATGCACAAAATATTCTGCAAGTGTCACAAATCAAATTTGTTTTTTTTTTATATTTACATATTATCTTGGCCATCTTTGTGAGGGTGATTCGTTGGCACATTTGTTACAGTTTTTCTATTTCTCTATATCAACTATATATCAGTTTTTTATGTAATAACAAACATGAAAAAATGTCTTTTTTTTAATCTCTAATATAGAGTTATTGGGATTTACTCGTTAATTGCTAATGCAAAGTAGGCTAGCCCTAAGGAAGGATTTTTGAAGGAAAATTTAAACCCTAAGGTAGTTGATAAAGGGGATGAAAGTTTGTATGAAAATCCTTCAGTTTTGAAAAAAAAAGAGAATATTGGTAAGTAAAAAAACAATTCTGAATTATGACGTGAGAAAAGCTGCGAGTAAAATGTTTCATTGATATATTATGTAATTAATTTGTTTCATGCATTATATGATTTATATACATACTGATTATATTAGTTGACAACAACAAGATAATATTTTAATAACTGCCTCTTTGGTCTAGTGGCTAGATGTAAGGCTGCAGAAACGAAGGTCTTGGGTCAAATCCCAGGTTGGGCCAGTAAAAAATTATTGGATTTTTCTGTCGAAAATTCTCAGTAGCAGCCTGTAGAATGAAAGTTAGAAGTGTGTACACTCCCGTACCTTGAAAAGCACGTAAAGCCGTCGGTCCTGCGCCTGAACTATTTGCGGTCGTGTCAGATTGCCGTCACATTGGATTATAGAGAGTGAACCTGTGTTCACGCAAACACTTGTGCCCTATAATATGTCCTGCGCAGTTAAAATAGCTCTCTTGAGATTAGCCGCCGTGGTCGAAATCGGTTCGGAGGACATTATCATTGTTATTTAATTATCTAGTCGTCGTAAGGTTAAAATATAATATGTAAGTGTGTCGTTTTATCTACTATATAAGGTAGGTACTACTATATAAAACGGAGTGAAATAAAATTAGCTAGGTAGTAGTTATAATAGTACTTGTTTATGTTACGGTAAATTGACTGCCTCGTTGGTCTAGTGGCTTGATGTTAGGCCGCAGATCCGGAGGTCCTGGGTTCAATTCCCAGGTCGGGCCAATAAAAAGTTATTCGGTTTTTTTCTGTAGAGAAACTTCTCAGTAGAAGCCCGGAGGCTGGAAGTTGGAAGTGTGTAACTGCCGTGCCTCGGAAAGTACGTAAAGTCGTCGGTCCTGCGCCCGAACTCTTTCCGGTCATGACGGATTGCCGAGTGCACCCGTGTTTGCGCACACACTTGTGCACTAAATTATCTCCTGCGTCGTTGGCTAATCTCCCTTGAGATTGGCCGCCGTGGCCGAAATCGGTCTGGAAGACCATACGGTAATTTTATCTTGTATTAAATGAACCGTTCGTTCGTCAGTTGAGAGCTAAATAGCTACGTGTGATTTAAGCCAATTGGCGTTGATATCACTTCTAGTAGCGCACTCGATCAATTGTTATTAAAAAAAGTATGTATGTATATACATGCGTGTACCATTGTAACGAAGTATAGTTAACTAAATTTTATTATCGTCGTCTTCATCAGCCAATCGCAATACACGGCTGGATGCCTTTTCCAAGTGCGCCAAAGCTTCCGCAATCCAGTCTGGTCCCGCCATCTTTTCCAGTTTTATTTCATCGCTCACATGTAATTTCCCTGTCATAACTTTTCGGTCTAGAGGCCCCGCAAATCGAGTGGCCCCATACAGCTAAATATTATATTTTACCTTAACCGCTTCGGAACGTTGGGGGCTCAAATGTTTAAGTGTCTAGGGGCCTTAGTTCTCGAAGTCCAGACTTTCAGACCGAGCCGCTACGAGATTTAATTGCCGCCGAATTAGTGATCTCATTCGCGTTTTGAATTTGGTATCAAGTGATTTTCTGCATTACTAGCTAGCCAATGTACTTTTTAAGTGAAATGCGTTGATGACAAGATTATATTACAATAATATATTAACAGGTATATAAAATTTACAGTATATACACTGTTATGATAGTGTGCGGTATGTATACAAATGTATATACATAATAGTATTATCCATTTAATTCGAGCCATATTGCTGCGAAAATAAAAACAAACTTGTCTAGGTTTTATTCTTATTATCTCTGATACTTAATGAGAAAACTATAGACAGAATTAATATAACGGTTTGAAGATTCATTGCTAAATCAACATTTAATTAGGGTTAATTGTAAGTTAAAAAGTAAATTAATTGCTTTTCAATAACAATACCTTTAAGGGTACATAATTGTTTAATTACTGTCGTGTTTCTTCATATAGATACTTATTAATATCAGTGATCATAACGAACAATGGGTTCGTTTTTTGAGCAAATTGGTTTGATCCACGAGACATTGAAAGGTGTTTTTTTTATACGTATTTCAAATGAATAGGAAAAAGCAATGAAATAATCGACGTGAAATATTACTCTTGGCAACACTTGAGTTAACCATATATATAAGTAATAATAATAATGTCCTCCATACCGATTTCGGCCACGGCGGCCAATCTCAAGAGAGATTAGCCAACTACGCAGGAGATACTATAGCGCACAAGTGTGCGCAAACACACGTGCATTCTCTATTCCTTAATCGGATAGGACGGCAATCCGACACGACCGGAAAGAGCTCAGGCGCAGGATCAACGGCTTTACGTGCTTTTCGAGGCACGGGAGTGTGCACACTTCCATCTACCAAACTCCGGGGTGCTACTGAGAATTTTCTGACAGAAAAACCCAATAAGTTTTTATTGGCCCGACTTGGGAATTGAACCCAGGACCTCCGGGTCTGCGGCCTTACATCAAGTCATTAGACCAACGAGGCAGTCTTATTAATCATTAATAAGTAGTAATTATCGAAATATTCTAGCAACACAAATAGTGTCAGCGTTGCAAAGAGAAATATTTTACCTCAAACTCAAATGTTCCTCTTGCACTCAAATTTCAAAATGTTTTTCATTAAACTATTTCTTATTTTATTATTTTCAAAATGTTTTTCATTAAACTATTAAACAGCAATTATTTTAATTTTAAATCTTACAGGAACATAAGGTATAAATTATATTTATGATGAAGATGGGCCGGTTGACGTGGTTGGTAGACCCAGGACAGACATTTGTGTGCATGAACATGTCTGTTTGTCCTGAGTCTGGGTGTAATTATCTATATTAGTATGTATTTACAAAATAAAAGCAATATATGTAGTATATCAGTTGTCCGGTTTCCATAGTACAAGCTCTGCTTTGTTTGGGATGGCCGTGTGAGAATAATGTCCCAGGATAAAAAAAAGAATAAAAAAAGAAATATCTGTTTGTGTTGCTAGTGTATTACTTGATTGTGTAGAAAAGTATGTACTATCGAATCGTTTAGGACAGATGCCACCACTGCACCAACCAGTGTTGTCATTTTATTGATTTGACAATAATTTTCTTGTTAATAAACCAACTTGTGTCCTTACGCGTAATAACGCCAATACTAGTGTGAAAAGTTTCTTTTTTTCTTTAATATAGGTAAACGGACGGGCAGATATGTCACCTGATGGTAGATGATCACTGTGCACAGACATTGGTGCTGTAAGATATAATTATCATTCTTTACATCACTAATGTGCGACAAACCTTGGAGAATAAGATGTAATGAAAATCAATATAGTTAATCTAACTCACTTACCCTTCCAACTGGAATGCAACAACTATGATTAGTGGATGGTACCTACCCAGACGGGCTTGTACCCTATCACCACATAAATCGATTTAAGTATTTCATTTTTAACTTAGTACGTACAAGGTAGATAGCTCTTGCGGTTTAATTTTAAAATTATATTCGTTATATTTATAGTAAATCCTAAATACATTCTATTTGACGATTTATTACCTAATCATTTGTTTATTGTTCTATAACAGTGCATGCCATATGTGACGAACAAAAATTTATAAAATTGAAAAATAATGTAAAGCTATGAGAATTCTAAAAATAAAATTCGGTCTAAATTTTGTCACGAGTGCAGAAACCGAACGGAGAATTTAACGCAGCTTTCCCGCGAAAAAACCGCTTTGACAGCGAAAAAGGCGGGAACAGCCGCCATTACAGACAAGTGACGCCTCGGCCGGCGGTATAATTGGCGAGTTGGAGTTATGGACAGATTTTAATAACGTTCAACCTCAAGTTATTGCTTGTTCATCTTGAAGATATTTATCCTTTTGTGTTAGTATATCTACATGAGGTTAAAGAGCAGAAAAGTTAATTAGTGGCAACGTAATTTACATTAAGAACAGATACGTTCGTTTCTTTAATTAAGTTCTTTTAATTAGTGTATTCTTTGCATAATGAAAAACCGCAAGATCGTTTCTTATCTAGGTTTACTTTTACGTTTTTTTCTCGAGAATATCTAATAACAGTTGCAAGTTTTTGTAAAGCATATCGAAATTATATTATTATTATTTTACTTATATATGTGGTTTTGTCTTTTCGTTTATGATTCAGAGAACACTTTCCGAATGCGTTCGATAATGTTACTAAAATTGTCTACGCAAAGATTGAGGTGATTATTGTAATTTATTCTCTATTACCAACGCAATAAGGTCTATTTTATAACGCAGTGACAATGTTCTTTGTCTAACTTAATATTCAGATTCTAACCAGAAGCCAGTTTTAGGTACTGAAGAGTCAACACAGAGAATTCACTCTTTTCAATGTAGATTAGGTAAAAATCTTTTGTTGAAATCGAAAATTGATGGTAACTTTTCCGTTTAGTGTGTACGTGATGCTTTTTTGAATTGGTAATTTCGAATTTCGAATTTGTCGCATATTAACGAAACTTCATAATTTTGGTGAGCGTTCATTACGGATATTATGTAAGGTAAAACTTGAGACTCATCGATGAAACCGGTCGTGAATTGTCATAAAGTGATTGCGACATTGGCCGTTATAATTATATCATTTCAAAAATACACGCATCAAAATTACTATATCAGCTTAAGTTGATTGTTAACATTTTACAGATATTCTTACAGAATAGCTCGTTAGGATTCGAAATTTGAAATGTAGTTAGTTTCGCGGTTTTTTTCTAACCGCGTTAAATTATTAACTATGTACTTTGTCTATCTTTATCTAAAATAGTGATAAATATATGTACATATACAAAACTGATTTTAATGAAATAAAGACAAAACGCACCTTGAAATTAGTCTGTATTATTTATAGTAATAGTATTATTAATAGTAAAATTATTATAGTCGTCGATTTGAAAATAGCTTTGGACAAATTTAGACGAACAAAAAAACCGATAAAGAAAAAAATTATAATAGCTGTGGTGATTTTAATAACTTTGGAAATAACCATTAACTTAAATATAATATTTTTTTTTAAATCACAAATAGTCACTTTTATTTTATTCATTTATAAAGATAAACCTGGCTTCCTTAAGTTTGAATATTTATAAATAATAGTTACGTTGTACATATTTCTAAGGCACACCCCAAAAGATCTAAATAAAATTGTCAACGATTTTCCTTTATAAAATTTATGTATCTTACGGCTTTCGTGAATTTTAATAAAAAAGCTTTGCCAAAATTAAAACTAGCTGTGAACGTGTTTCGAATTTATATTATTTTGTAACAACCATTTTTCCCTTTGCACCGGAAGCATCTCGCAAAGCGAATTCAAATTTGGAATTGTATAGAGGGATGCTGACTATACTCTCGGAGGGTTAACTGTCTTGTTTCTTGACTGGTCTGTAGATTCGTTGGGCGATATCGTGTCGAGTTAAATGGTGGTTCGAATTTTATTCTACTTTTAGGATAGAGAGTTTTTACAGCGATTTCGTTTGTGTTTGGATTTACAAATTCTTGATTGTATGAAAGTTTTATCATTAACTACACGTCCGCGCAATCACCGGCGTGTTTGGGGGAGGAGGGCAGGTGCATATGTCCTTCTTTTGGGTTCAAACTTGCTTCGTAGCAAATTTCATCAATTTCAGTTTAGCCGTGAAAGAGTGACGGACAAACAGAGTTACTTCAGCATTAGTATAGAGAGTATAGATTTAAATTATGTATTAATATATGTTTCAGATTTTACCTTTAAAATTAATACGATGGCTGTTTACTAGCAGTAACTTAAATAGATAATGTTCCCTACATTATGTATTTATAAATCGGCATAGACAAAATATTCAAAACCTTTGTTTCCTCTGTTTGTCTATGGTTTTACTTTTTTTTTGTTCGTTTAGCTGTCGACGGGCTGTTGAGCTATCAATAAAAACGATTTTCACCATTCGAAACATGGACTCGTAAACATGTCGTCAATACAATCAAATTTTCAATAATTATATTGGCAAACACTTGTTTATAATGGATTATATATATGTATATATATACCAATTAATATTAGTGATCAGAATCGAGAACAATGCCTTTGTTTTTGGAACCAATTTGTTTCTAATCTATGCGGATTATGCGCGTGGTGGAATATAGTGTGTGTGTGTGTGTGTGCATTTGTGTTTGTGCACACACTTGTGTACTATATTATGCGCGCAGTTGGCTAATATCTATTAAGATTGGAAGACATTATCATTATAATCAACTATAAGATATATAATTAAGTATTAGCTTGTACTATTACTTCGTAAGCCATGATATAAACGAAATAAATCTGACTTTGTTCTGACTGATGGTTTGATAGTCAAAATAAAAATAGATGAATTGGATATTTTCTACCATTTATTCGAAGTTCAAATTTCCAGAGGTACCGTCACCTCAATACCGTTTCTTCAGTTATAGTTTTAAGTATGGTTGTTTTATCTTTCTATATAAATATTAAAAAATAGTTACTATGTGTGTCCTTAATAGATTCCTAAACAGATCATCCGATTGTAATAAAACTTTTATCAATTGTTCTGCGTGAGTCTGTGAAGGTTCCTAGCCCAAAAGAACTTCCAATAAAAGTCCTCTAATGTGAATGTTTTATATATAACATTATTCCACCTGTGCTAAGCCGGTTCTGGTTAGCTAGTTATTAGATTTTTTTTTATAGAATAGGAAGGCCATGTAGGCCACCTGATGGTAAGTGGTCACCACCGCCCATAGACTTTTTAGATTTGCATTGTAAGAAATGTTAACCATCGCTTTCATAGCCAATGCACCACCAACCTTGGGAACTATGATGTTATGTCCCTTGTGCCTGTAATTACACTGGCTCACTAACCCTTAAAACCGGAACACAACAATACCAAGTACTGCTATTTTGCGGTAGAATAGATAACATAAATAATAAATAAAATATAAATGTATTAATACAAAGTTAACTGTAATAAGACGCAATTTTGCGAGTCCATCTCGTATTCCGAGGCTGAAGCGTGCAACTCAATATTTGAGCAGATGTGCTTCTGGGAGGCGCGCGAAAATGTTATTTTTATGCGACCTACATGGAAATGCCGATGCCTAACATAGTGATGGGTTCTTATCGACAAAACACGTATATGCCCAATCGTTTGGTTTATTTATATTATTTATCGAAGAGTACTGTGAAATATAAATGAAGTCATGAAAATTGTTATCGTATTCATTCTGTAGTTGTATTATTGGCGTTTTATTTAAATACCTAAGTATATATTTTTTAATTGTGTCTACGGCGGCCAATTGATTTAGTTTAATAATAATTCAATAAACTGTATTGATGCCTTTTTTATAATAAATATTCTCGTGACCTCACAATTACATTGTAATATGGTACTGTAATGTAATTCAAACACACACATACTGTTTAGTTATTTAATAAATATATCGAAAAAACATAAATCATCGATACGATACTATCGATTTGAAGCGCATCACTTGAAAACATTACCCTTCCCGCGTCCGAAGCAGCGCCCTCAACGAAACAAGAATTTGTTTCTTAATACATGCCTCCTCTATTATTTAACGAATATTATCATAAATAACAAGGGTATTCGTATGAATGTGTTTTTTGTGTTGCTATTGCATTTTGATTACATGTTTACATATTTTTTTTCACGAGTACGTAAGTGATGTAACTTGATTTTTTAATATAGCAACATTTATTGTATGAGTTACGAGTCTTTTTTATTGTTTTGTTTGAAAACTTCAATTTATGCGTATCAATGACCTGTTAGTCGATATTTACGACGAAATGTAACTATTTTGTGTTTTTAAACTTTTTTTTTAACTTATATAAATAGTGTTCGCATGTTAGGTAAGGAGAAAAGGGGTTAGCGGAGGGGTTATTATAAAGAGTACCCTATATCCTTCATCGGATTCAAGTTTGCTTTATACAAAATTTCATCAAAATCGGTTCAGTGTTCCAGCCGTGAAAGTGTTACAGAGTTACTTTCGCATTTACAATATAAGTATAGACGGCAACATGAAAGAAAATTTCAAGGTCAACCGATGAAAAATATATTAATAAATAAAATAACTTCCTCTTCTGTATGATGAAGTTTTACCATAATTTACTCTCAAGTTGCTAGACTTTTGTTTGTGTGAAATTATTTTTATAAGATAAATAGGTGACGGCGGGTGTGAGCGCCTGGTGTTTAGCTAGAAAGGACGGTAAGTGCATCTCAACCCGTACCCGTACATCGTGGAACCTCTCTTCGTAAAATATTGATCGAAATAAACTCGACTACGATACGGTACTAAGTTCAATATTGACTGTGCACTTTGGGGTCTAATGTATTTATACAAAAAAAATATCTAAGCGCATAGAGGTACGAGCACACAGCTAAATTAGATAGATGACTGCCCCGTTGATCTAGTGGTTTGATGTAAGGCCACAGACCCGGAGGTCCTGGGTTCAATTCCCAGGTCGGGCCAATAAAAATTTATTGGGTTTTTTTGTCAGATAATTCTCAGTAGCAGCCCGGAGTCTGGAAATTGGAAGTGTGTACCCTCCCGTGCCACGGAAATCACGTAAAGCCGTTGGTTCTGCTCCTGAACTCTTTCCGGTCGTGTCGTGCCGTCCCATCGGATTATGAGAGTTAGGGAATAGAGAGTGCACCTGTGTTTGCGCATACACTTGTGCACTATAATATCTTCTGCGTAATTGGCTAATCTCCCTAGAGATTGGCCGCCGTGGCCGAAATCGGTCTGAAGGACATTATTATTATTATTATTAGGTAGATAGATTGACAAATAGGACACTTGGTAAGTCTCACCACCGCCCATAGAAATTAGCGTTATAAGAAATATTAACATTAGCCAACGGGCGACAAACCTTCGAAATAAAGATATTATTATATCCCTCGCGCCTGTAGTTAATTTGCTCACTCGCTGTTCAAACCAGAACTCAACGATACTAAGCTGTTAAACGGTAGAATAACTGATGAGTGAGTGGTACCTAACCCCATCTGCTTGCACAAAGACCTACCTAGTAATATACTTCAATTTTATAGAGATGATGAAAATTGGCAGTCATAGGTATTTTTTCATGGAGAAATTTGAGTTCTATTTTATTCACTTTGAGGTAACTTGCCGCTAGATGTCGCAGTAGCACATCGTCTTCTATTCTTTTAAATTCTTCTATTCTAGGATTCTTACGATTCACTCATCGTTCATTCGATAGAACATTGGTACGTATTTTATTGGCACGGTACCATCAAAGTATTGTTTAAGAAAAGTTTAAATCCTAGATAGAAACACACACACACACACCCATATATATATACGCATATATATATATAGGCCTCTGCATCTATGACAGATGATTTAAGCAGCACGAAGGCACTTGCGTTCATGACTAAAGAGTCCAATGCGAGAGAGGATCCTTCGGCCGCACTCCCGACAAGTTTATGCGCCCCCAGGTGGGCGGGGGTTTGAAGCCCGCTCATGACGCCTAACGCGTTTTTCCTTAAGTACTTTAAACCAGGCATCGTCATGCTTTGATTGACCTTCGTGAATAAGGCGTCGCCACTTGGCACGGTCCTCGGCCAGTTCCTCCCATCGGCTGCTAGGGATGTTAAACGCAACCATATCACGCTTAGCGCAATCTTTGTAACGGAGCATAGGCCGCCCAACAGACCTTTTCGCATCCGCAACCTGTCCCAGCAGTATTTGCCTTGGCAGACGAGTGTGCTCCATTCGATGCACGTGTCCCAGCCACCGCAACCGTTTTTTTTTTAGAATGGCCGTGATGCTAGGCAGTTGTGCCTCGCCTAGAACAGACTCGTTTGTCACTCGATCCTTCCACGTGATGCCCAGAATGTGATGACACATGATTGGTAAACAAGCACTTTCGTTTTTACCGTAAGGTGTCTGTTGTCCCAAGCCCTTGAACGGAGCCTCCCGAACGTGGAGGCTGCTTTGCCGATGCGGGAGTCGATCTCTGCATCAAGCGAGAGATTGCTCGACAATTGCGACCCAAGGTAGCAAAATTTGTTAACCACCTGCAAAGGTTCGCCGTTAAGCAAGATGACTGGTTGTTCTAAACATCCTTGCGCTAAAATAACGGTCTTCTTGCAATTTATGGACATTGAAAAAAGGTGGCAAGCTCTGGCAAATTTGTCTATTAGGTTCTGGAGTTGAGCCTGGTCATGAGCAACAAAGGCAGCGTCGTCAGCGAAGAGAAGATTATCTACAAATAGGTCCTCCCTGTAGCGTTTGGACTTGAGCATTGAGATGTTGTACAGCTTACTATCAGTTCGCGTGTGTAAGTGGACGCCCTGCTGTTCATCCCCAAAAGCAACCTTCAGAAGCACCGAGAAGAATATTCCGAACAAGGTAGGGGCCAGTACACAACCCTGACGAACACCACGGCGTACGTCAAATGGCGTAGATGTGTTGCCATTGTGCAGTACTGTGACTTCCATACCTTCGTGGAACGATTGCACTATCCTTAGGAGTTTCGGGGGGCATCCGATTCTGACAAGAACCGAGTATAACCCCTCTCTGCTCACGGAGTCAAAAGCCTTATTTAGGTCTACAAATGCAACGACTAGGGGGGTATGTTGCTCCCTACACTTCTCTTGTAGCTGTCTGAGTGAAAATATCATGTCGACAGTTGACCGTTGGTACCTAAAACCACATTGTGCCTCAGGTTATACGCGATCGGCGAGCCTTTGTAGTTTGCCTAAAATGGCCCTAGCAAAGGCCTTACCGACGATGCTAAGAAGAGATATTCCGCGGTAACAGTTGCAGTCGCCGCGGTCGCCTTTGCCTTTATAAAGAGTGACAATGTTAGCATCTCGCATATCCTGAGGGACGTAGTTTTCTTCCCAACACTTAGCCAGGTGGTTGTGGAGGATGGGCAAGAGGCACTCAAGCTTGACGACTTCGGTGACAACATCGTCTTTACCAGGACTCTTTCCGCATTTGAGCTGCTTGACGGCCAGATAAAGTTCCTCTACGGTGGGTGCGGCGCATATATATACACATATATAATAGCATTGACTGACTGCCTCCTAACTCCAAAACCATCAGTACGATAGATTTGAAATTTAGTATAGTTACTCCTTTCGGAACGTACCGTGTCATGTGTGAAGCGGGGGAGGGGCGGAATTTGTCTGGCTAGTAATTACATAATTATTAAAATAAATAACCATCAGGTTATAACTATAAAAATACTGTTCTCATTCTAATAGTAACGATAAAATGTTAATACCTATATACTTTTTATTTGATTTGTATATAGATTGTCATTCAAGTAAAGTAGATGTAATGATTTAGCTATTCTTTAAGAAGATTAAGTATAATGTCAGAAAGTGATATGCGATTTTGACTATAATAATTATGAAATTTAAAGGTTACACGTATCAAACTAGTGTATCACCGTAAATCGACTTACAACATTTCCTTATGGATACACGAAGTGATCTTACACAATGGAACTGCTCTTTACTATTTCTACTGATAATTCTCTTGTTTGTATTCATAATGTCAATTTTATTGTTTTATTTTTGTAAACATATTGTGGTAGAGCTTTGTGCAAGCTCGTCTGGATAGGTACAACACACTCATCAGATATTGTACCGCAAAACAGCAGTACTTGGTATTGTTGTGTTCCGGTTTGAATGGTGAGTGAGACAGTGAATTTACAGGCTCGAGGGACATAACATCTTAGTTCCCAAGGTTGGTGGCGCATTGGCGACGTAAGCGATGGTTAATATTTCTTACAGTGCCAATGTCTAAGTGCGTTTGGTGACCGCTAACCATCAGGTGGCCCATATGATCGTCCGCCTTCCAGTTCTATATAAAAAAAAAATACAATGTCAGTCAATTTTAACATATTCTTTGGGACAAATTTTCACATATTTTTGACTCGCTTGACTGTTATCACACCTGATGGAAAGTGGAGATACAGTCTAAGATGCAGCGCGCTTGCCTAGATGATGCCTATTCACTCTAGACTTGAAGGTACCCATATTATGTGGTGGGGAAAACGGAGGTCGGGAGGGTTCCAGATCTTAGCGGCGCGTGCGGTGTCTTAGATACGTCAACCAGAACATAGAACATGGTCAACATAGAAGTATTTAACGGGAAAATCAATGCCAGTAGTTTTTTTTTTTTTAATTTAGTAACGTAGGCAGTAGCGAATGGTATCATATGATGGTAAGTGCACTGCAAGAAGTATTAACCACCACTTACATCGTCAACGCTCAACCAACCTTGGAACGAGCCTTTCCTCGAGCCTTTAGTTACGGAATATTCAGATACAGTTGACGTTAAAATGAAACGTTTACATAAAGAGTACACGATACGGCCATTCCTTAACTGCTTACCAAATGACGTTAATAAATATTAACACAATTTTTACACCTTTTAAAAATTCTTCAAGCACGACCCTCTTCACGTTAAGTGATCGTAATTCTATTCCGTGTGTGGCCATTGATTTGCGGTCCAAGTTATGAGCTACTGGTGAGATGGGCATCTGTACTAATATTAAAAAGGCGAATGTAACTGTTACGCTCAAGGTTAAACCACTGGTTGAAGAGACTCAACGCTTTTGTAAGCTTGAATCCCGAGGACGGACATAAGCCTTTTCTTAACTCGTATATTTGTTATAAATGTGCATTTTGCAACAGTTGCAAATTGTTTCTATTTTAAATATGATTTTTGATATGTCATGGACATACATGGGGTATTTGGAACCAGGTGGACTTTAGGTAGATTTACTTTGAATTTATCTTTGCCTTGCTATGATTCCTATGTTTTATTATTTTAAAATAGTTTTGTTATATGATATTTAGTTTCAATATGTTCATTCGATTAAATATTCATAACGTGTATGTTTGTTTATTTTATATTGTCTTAATAGTTAATAATTAAATAATAATATTAATAGTCTTAATAGTTGTCAGGTGTTGTTGTTCGCCTAAAGGTGTACTAGTATATAAAAAGTCGACCCTTATATACTTAAGTCTAATTAGTTATGTGTCCTTGAAATCAATTTTCAAGTCTTCAATTTGTCAGTCCGTGTCCTCATCTTTCGGTTACCTGTTATCTTTTTTTTATAAATGTAATGAATCGTACGCTTGTAACTTGTACCACAGTACATTTCCAATATGTATTATTAATTAACAAGACTGAAACCAAAACTGGTTGTCTATTGTTTTGTAGCAAATAGAATTTTAATAGTTACAATTTGTTAGCTGAGGTAGCTACCAGTGTTACGCTAAACGAGGTTAGTTTTTTTTAGTATTTTTTACATATAGTAACTCTTTTCTATTTGGAAGCGATTGTTATTGATTCGATTTTTAAAAGTTGTAAATTTTTTTTTTACTTTTTTCAAAACGAAATTTTTACGTCCAGGAAATTACCTGAGCTTAATACTAACTACACTAAGATTATTTTAAGATTCGTAATCTAAGTTATATACTACCTTAAGTATTGCGCATCATGTAAGTGAAATAGCAACGCATGTATATAATACTGGTGGGGCGGGGAGAGGGGAAGTGTTAGGTACCCTATGTTATCTGTACGCCTGACGATGTACCTGCAAAATTTTCTTGATGATCGGTTGTATAGTTCAGGCGTAAACGCGTTACAAAAGTACAAACAATTTCGCTTTTATAAAATATAAGAAGGATGACATAATTTTTTTACGGGATTTGTTTTCTGTTTTTTTTTTTTTTTTGTATTCATGGTGTGGAGTGTATATTGTATGTGTGTTGAACGCTTCTACCGCATCCTTTATCTTAAATACAAATTAATTCATACGAACGCGTAGTTTCATAATAAATTATTATTAATTAAGCTTATATTAAATTTTTGAATATTTTTATTAATATTATAATATCCTTTTCGATTGCTATGAACAATTGATATAACAAGTGCATTGCGTAAATCTATCAATCGATCTACTTATTCAGAAGTTATACGATAACGTACAAACGCACTAACGTTTGCAAAAATATATAATGTCTAAGCCGAGATGGCCCAGTGGTAAGAACGCGTGAATCTTAGCCGATGATCGTGGGTTCAAACCCGAGCAAGCGTCAGGGTGGGTCCCAGCCGTGGGACATTCACAGGCTTCTATTTTGAATAAAGATTTTTGACTTTTGATCTTGAATAGTTTATCTTTGTCTCATAAAATAAATAACACAAAAACCATCATACTATATTTAGACATTATCCGTAACAGCCTGTGATTATCCCACTGCTGGACTAAAGGCCTCCTCTCCCTTTTTGAGGAGAAGGTTTAGAGCTTATTTCACCACGCTGCTCCTGTGCGGGTTGGCTGAATACACATGTGGCAGAATTTCAGTGAAATTAGACACATGCAGGTGTCCTCACGATGTTTTCCTTCACCGTAAAGCACGAGATGAATTATTATCCCAAATTAAGCATATGAAAATTCAGTGGTGCCTGCCCGGGTTTGAACCCACGATCATCGGTTAAGATTCACGCGTTCTTACCACTGGGCCATCTCGGCTGTAATAATACCATAATGAATAGATTATTCAAGATATCGACCAACAGCACTGCTTACAAGAACCGTCCTAGGGCCTGTCAAAATAATAACTTTACTCTAACCTCTTTGAAATGGGCCTTAAAAGTCAAAATGCCTTAGATCTCTAATTCCGGGTCTGTCGACCACTTAGTCATTTCCATTCAATGTCAGAGTTCTTTATTTGTCTTTACTATTGCGATTCACTTGTTGATAATTGTTTAACTAGTATATTAAATAGCCTTACTGTTAACGTTTGATTCTTAATTAAACAATGTTGTGTCTCGTTCTTTCAAATATCGAATCAACGACGACTGAAAGAGAGAAATCTGTGTTTGACTATACAACTGATAAATTTTTTATAACACATACGATACAATGTTTCTTTTGCCGGTTCTTCTGAGGTTTCGATGTTTCTTTTCCGAACCGGTAGTAGTTTCTGGTTTGACTATCAATAAACAAGTGTTGAATAAATCATTTTTGATTTTGTTAAGTAGGTCTGCTAATTTATGAAATTTGAGCATTCAAATGCATTATAATTTCTAGCGTTGTTTTTAATGATTAGACATTTTATAAAAGTAGTAGAAGGAAAATTAATTTTGCACTGGCAACACTTGAGAAATTGGACTAATTGGGAAGCGTTCAAGATTCAACGTCCGAAAGAACGTCTCCAATATGTTTTTTTTTTGCTTAATTGTACTGAAAAGGGCTTTCAAGTCGAGCACTCTTGAATCGAAAGTAGATAATAACGAGCTGACATCATTTAATTGCATATTCAAATTCGATTGCGTAATTTTAGTGTTTTAATTCTTACCTAAACGACGAAACTGGTTTCGTCCGGAAATATTCAATTATTAGTTTTAAATTGATAAAACCTTTTTGATGTCATTTTAATTTTACTTTATTTTTTTAAATTCGTGTTCGTTTTTTTTGTGAATTAAGTTTTTTTTTTAAATCAAGATTATAGATACACTAACAAGATGACAATCATAGTATATTTGTGTTTTTTAATGCAATCGATATTAAATAATATAATATAGAATAATTAATATTTTTTCAAGATTAATATTATGGATGTAATCAGGTGTTATATCAATATAACTTTGTGGGACTATACTTATTGGTCTTTGGCCAGCGGTGGGTGATGTTTTGGAAACTTTTGGTTGTAGTGATGCACATTGCTATTAACGTTTAATTGATCATGTAATCGCAACGGATTACATGATCAATTAAACGTTATTCTATTTAATTAATGTTTTACTATAGATTTTTAACTTTAAGAAAAATAAGGTACCATGATCATTTTAGTAAAATATGAAATAATATCTTCAAAAGTATATTGTTATTTTAAAAGAATAAAATACTAAAATATATCTATCGATAAACTAGCAACACTAAACAAAGTCTCAGCGCGGCAAATGTAGATAAGTTAGCAATTTGAATTCCGCCCGCGTTCGATCCGGCGTTCGAATTTTGAATATTTACAATACACGTATAGCGCGTGCTGGCTGAAAAGTTGACGCCGAATTGAACGCGTTCGTTTTGTTAAGTTGGTATAAAAATGTGGCAAAGATAAAATATTGTAGTGTTTTTAATTTGCATTTTGTTGGAATTAATTAAATAACCTGTTTGCTTAATTTGTTAAAAGCCAATTACATTAGTAAATTTAACATAAAAGATAACTTGGCTGACTATTGCGTAACACAGTCAAATCCTAAACTTGTATAACAATGTTCATATAGAAACATTTGATAAAATTCATATTTTCCAAGAAGCCTTTTGAATTTTTGCCGCCCTTAAAGTTGTTAGTGCATGAGTACTTTTATTCCTTTGATTCACCAATTAAAAAAAAAAAAACTATTTATATGATATAACAAACGAGAAAAATCGTCGATAGCAAGTCTTGAAGACTTATCTGTAAGGCATCAGAGATTTTGACTCTGCATTCAGCTGGTAAATACGCCAGTGAATAATGCCAAAATAATTGAACCGTAGATGATTTGTTTATTTTTTTTAAACTCATTATCGGAATAAATGTCACTGACATGTTCCAATAGCCATGGTCTCGATGATTATGATGGTTAGGGAGCTGACGGCAATTGTAATATGATGTAGTCACGTTTCGTTGGAATCGGGATTATATATCAAATCTGTCCAGATAATTTGGCAATTTTGGAAATTTCTTTTAAATGTATAAGCTTCTACAAACGATTAATAAAAAGTTGTAGGTTATTAAACACCCTTATTAAACATACATTCATACTTACTTAATTTGAAAGCACGTATAAATAAATCGATGCATTTTTAATATACCTTCCGTTTCATCACCATTATATATTTATCTGTACTTCTTATCAGTGTTGCCAAAATAAAATATAATAATAAAAGTTAAAACTGTATATTAGTTATAAAATAATATTTATTTACCAATTACCCATCAATGATTATAAGTTTTAGTTAAATAATAATGTTATCACATATTTGTCAATTTAATAAATAGAATTAATTAAGGCAAAGAAAATGGGACCATTTTTTTCCACGGAGAACCAGGTTTTGTGGGATTGTTAAACATTAAAACTCCTTTGATAGTTATTTTCGACACCGATTAGAGATGCTATATCGGTTTAAAATGCGCGTTCGCGGCTATTCTCGAGCCCTCTCAGAAATCCTCGCTAGTGTGTACGGCACTCCAGATTGCCGTTAAAATCGCCTGAAACAGAACACGCGATACCAGACCAATAGCTTTTGAAGAGTTCCACTACCTACCTCATAGTTCCATTGTCGGATAAGTTCAATGGTACCGAATAACATATACTTACAATACCAAAGTTAAGAAGTAGGTTTTAATTTCTACATTTGGTTACGTACCGACTACTAAATACATATAGCCGAAATAGCCCAGTAGTTAAAACGCGTGAATCTTAACCGATGATCGTTGGTTCAAAGCCGGACAAGCACCACTGAATTTTCGTGTGCTTAATTTGTGTTTATAATTCATCTCGTACTTGTTGGTGAAGCCAAACGTCGCGAGGAAACTTTCATGTGTCTAATTTCATTGAAATTCTGCCACATGTGTATTCCACCAACCCGCATTGAAGCAGCGTGGTTAAATAAGCTCCAAACCTTCTCCTCAAAAGGGAGAGGAGGCCTTAGCCCAGCAGTGGGACATTAACAGACTGCTACTGTTCTGTTTTGTACTAAATACAGGGTAAAAAAACGAAAAGAACCACCTGTAACTGTTCCAATCCTGTGGGAAGTCTCTTTCGTCTGAAGAAAAAGTTTAGCAGCTCACTTAAGTTTAGCAGTTAAATTATAGGAGTTGGTTACACATGTAGTGGAATTTCATTCGTCACATGCAGGTTTCTTCAAGATGTTTTCCTTCCTGTCTACGAGACGAATTCTCAAAATGAGTACAGACTTAAAACCACAATTTATAGACATTTATTCCTCAAAAAGACAATACAGTCACTTACATGAGAAATGATTACAATTTTAAAGAACATATTATGTATAAATAATATAATATTAATCTAATTATTAAAAAAAGTAATGTCGTTACGAGTATAAACAAAAGAAAATAATAATTAAACTGGTAAACATTTCGTTGGTAGTAGGTGTGTACATAATTAAAATTAAAAATTGGTCTTTATGTTGTGCTAATTTGGATTTAACATTTGCATTAAAATGCCTTCAATACTTAAAAAAAATTGTTATTGGAGGTAATTTGTTATAAATCTGCGCACCTTCGAAGGTAATCATTTTTTTTACCGTAGTTTGATCGAGTCGTCGGGAGTACCGACCAACTAACTCGGTGACAACTTCGCTCTGTTACTTCATTTTTAAATGTGAACGTGTTAAATCAGTATGGAGGGAACTTTTTAGTAGTTTGTGTATCAATATGCAAATATTGTACATATATAATTGTTAATATTCATAATTTTCGTGTCCGTATAAATGTTTGTAGTAGGTATTAAATATGAGTATCGAAAAATGATGAAATTTTGTGTTGGACTTCAATTAAGTAAATAAGATGTAGTTTAACGCCCTCGTTATAGGTGTTGTATCGCAGTGGTCGTAGAATACAACGAACAACATCAAAAATGGAACCAGATAGAAGTTTTGCTGCGATGTGTTGTATGTGAGTTTTCCACGTCAATTTGCCAAATTCTCAATCCCATATATCTTTCATTGGCTTTTTCTTGTAGTGTAAAAAAATTAATCGTTAATGGCGTGTGTGATTAATTGATTAGTTTTTAGCCTTAAAAACGACGTAACGAGTTTTTAAGATGTTAACGGTCGAAAGATTTTGTGGAAGCCAGAAAAAAAAATGTGTCTAGATCAGACTGTGCATGTGGTAGGATGTCTTGTAAATCTTCAATTAAGAGTCACATGTTCTGGCCATTGAGTCATCTGGGCTCTGCTGCATACATACAAGTAAAGCTAATATTAAGCGTGTTAAAATATAGTAAATATATAATATATGTATATATCGAAATATCGTTATTATCACGGTTACTTATTTTCGGTAATAGCAGGGATCCGGGCGAGAAATAAACGTTTCGACATAGGTACAGTCTACTTCAAAAAACAGAAATGTAATATTCACAATTTTTTATACAATACACAGTACAGTTTCTTGGCTTGTATTCCTTTTAATGCGATCAGAACGATAAGTGCTGCAAATACAAGAATGCAGCCCCATTTTATATCATTCTTTTTTCAAATTTAGGCTCTGTACACGTCACTATGATACGTCATACGTCATGTGCGTTGTTTGCGGCCAGTTCTCGTAAGCCGGATGCGACACATGTATATAACGGGTATATAAAGTGAATTTACTTTAGTAAGTTGGTCAAATTTTTCCTCCAGGCGTAATTATAGAATGGGCGAGTGAGGCGATAAATTAGAAATTTAATTGCATATAATTTTTTTTTAATGGCTTAAATGTGTTGCTTAAGGTAATTGGCCTAGATAAATGTAAAAAAATATATGATAAAGTTTAATGTATGTCTATGTATCCGTTGAGGCGTGCATTTGGCAAGTTATTTAATAGTTTTTTTTATATATATATTTTATTTAAAAAAAAAAATATTTTTTATTTTTTAATTTTTTTGTTTTTTGTGCAAATCTGAGTAAATACCAGTCGTAAAATTCTTCCGTTTAACAGCAGTACTACTTGTGTTCCGGTTTGAAGGGTGAATGAGCGAGTGTAAGGCACAAGGGACATAACATCTTAGTTCCCAAGGTTGGTGGCGCACTGGCGATGTAAGCGTTGATTAACACTTCTTACAATGCCAATGTCCATGGGCGTTGGTGACCACTTACCATCAGGTGGCCCGTATGCTCTCCTACATATTTATACTAAAGAAAAGTATGAATGTATTTTTAAAAACCGTGTCTAATTACTTTCACTTACCATCGGAAACCCATTTGCCACTCCGTCTACCCGATATATGTATATATATATAAAAGGAAGGTGATAAATACGCGAAATAATAACATATTTATAGATACAAATATATAAATTAAGTATTTTTTAATCAAATTTTGACATTACCCAACATTTAAAAGCTGGCGTACTACGGTATATTATAGTGCACAATTGTGTGTGTTAATAAAGGTGCTCTCTTTATTTCTTTTCTGTCATAATCTAATATGAAGTTAATCGTTTACGTGATTTTCAAGGCATGTAGACTATAGTTGAAAGAAAAGCATTTTGCTTACCCGATTTGGGATTACATAAACCGAGATGGCCCAGTGGCAAGACCGCGTGAATCTTAACCGATGATCGTGTGTTTAAACCCGGGCAAGCACCACTGAATTTTCATGTGCTTATTTTGTGATTATAATTCATCTCGTGCTTTACGGTGAAGGAAAACATTGTGAGGAAACCTGCATGTGTATAATTTCACTGAAATTCTGCCACATGTGTATTTCACCAAACCGCATTGGAGCAGAGTGGTGGATGAGCTCCAAACCTTCTCCTCAAAAAGAGGAGAGGAGGCCTTTAGCCTAGCAGTGGGACATTCACAGGCTGTTACGGTACTTGGGATTAGAATACAAGATTTCGTTAATACACAAATATTAATGTTTGTTAATATATTTCTAGTAACTTGATTAAAGCTTAAAATTATTTCGTTGAAAGTTATTTAAAAAAAAATGCAATGGTTGTCATAAGTTATTGTATATTTTTTTTAATTGTACTTTGACAAATTAATATGTTAATGGCGAATATGGATATGGAACATGTCTGAAAGCAAGTCTATTAATATGAAATAATTATAAATTTATTTATATATTTATTAAAGGTCTGCTAGCGGATATTACATAAATAATATATTTTTTTTTTATATAATATTTATTAAATAATATAAACATTTTACGTACACCCATTTGAAAGCATATACTGTGTGCATAGTGTTATTTCGCCGATTACAGTTTTATAAAAGTATTAAAGTGCTTGACTAATAATTGTCAACAAACAGATAAAAAAAATAAAAATTAAATGTCACAAAAATAGGATATTGAGGAATAAAAAAAAACATATTGGTTTAAAATAAAATTAAAATAAAAAAAAAACAAAGAGAACGGAAATTACAAAAACGTCGTTGATGCTACATTACAAAATACTACAAGTTTACATTTATATAAAATATTAATGTAATAATCTTTAACAACTTTACGAAAAGTGCTAGGTGAGTCCATAAATAAAACTGGCAGCTAACAACACGCTCTGAAGCGTTTTTGTTTTTTAAATTGCCAGTACTCAAATCTGACATATGTATAACATTGTAATAGACGTGATAGAGTATCGCGTAGATAAAAAAAATAAACTGCAAATAATTCTTTTTTATAACTGGTAACATTACTTACTACTGGCTATTTGTTGCAGCTAATATTTCTCGAAGGAAAACATTTTTCTACGCCATCTCTTGTTTTCCTCGCCCTATTCTTTGCTTACGTAATTATGATGTTACAGTTTGTGGTATACTGGTCATATATGTATTATCTTTTTTTATCTATATTTTTATGCTGTTTTCTTTTAGTAAAACTTTTTGGTAACAAACGAGTGATCAATGTTTTGAGGCTGATTTTGAATGCAATGTTTCATACGTAAGATTTCTCATGCAAAATAATTGTTCTGTAACGTGTAATGAGTTGTAGTGCTTTATTCTTTTTTATCAATTTTGAAATTTTGACTAATATCAACGTTTTTAAGAATTAAGTCTCTGTTTTAAAAGAATTTCTGTTTTTATTAGTGAGTGATTAATATTCTACTTAGATTTGTGTATTATTAAGATATTTCGGACAAATACGGAATATTATATATATATATATATAAGGAATGTTGTATATATATATTAATTTTTGGAGATTTGTAGACTACAACACAAGTCAATTTAAATAAACTATACTTCGTTTGTACTACTGAATATAACAATAAATTTCATTATGTAATTAATTGAATTGTAGAAGGATAACAAGATTTTGTTAACTGTTTAATAACCAGCGCGGTGCGTCCACGGCCTTATCGCGGGATATACAAAATTCTTGCCCCTTTTTCCATGGGAGACATAAACGGAATATAATTATGTAACCCCTGTTTCCCCGGAAGTGAGCTTGTTACGGGGACTAACTTCTGACGGTATTGTTCCATTGTTTCTCCGTATAAAACGATATTATATCAAAAATATATTTACAAATATTGTTTGTAACAGACACCTTTGTTTTTTTTTTTTGGTTGACGATTTAATAGCTGTTTGACTGATGTGATAATATTGGAAACAGCAAGTAGGTATTTTTTTGTTAGTTTAAGCTTTCTTGGTAGGGTTTTGTGCAAGTCTGGGTACGCACCACCCACGTATTCTATCGCCAAACAATAATACTTAGTATTGCTGTGTTCCGCTTTGAAAGGTAAGTCAGTCATAACAGGAGACAAGGTATCTTATCTCTTCAGTTATGACTGACTTACATCTTCTGCCAATGCGCCGTCAACCTTGGTTTCCAAGTATTATTTTTTTACAGTGAGTGGTGGTCATCCCTTACCCTCTGGTAAGGGTAATTAGAATCGTACGAATAGACTTTCATTCAAAAATAGATTTAATAAAAAAATCCACGTAATTTTTTTTCCCTCCATCTCGGCTCAATCTCTATATACATAAGGTCATCAAATCAATTAACCATTCTGATCAATATCTATATATGCTGTCAAAAATATGAAACCTGTTAATAAACTAAGCCTCGCGATCCATGCGGACGAAACATAATTTATGTTTTGATAAAACTGCGATAAGAGCAGCTTTAGTATCTTTGTGCCTCTTATTTTCATAACAATCGTATTCGTTTTTTTTTTTTTTATAGAACAGGAAGGCGGACGAGCATATGGGCCACCTGATGGTAAGTGGTCACCAAACGCCCTTAGACATTGGCACTGTAAGAAATGTTAACCATCGCTTACATCGCCAATGCGCCACCAACCTTGGGACCTAAGATTTTATGTCCCTTGTGCCTGTAATTAACGCTTGAAACAAATCGTCGTTTTCAAAATGAAATCCATCGTTTTGTCAATTATCACGCATCGATTGAAAGGATTGTTTTAAAAACATATTACCTAAAAATTTGGTAATATTAGTGTTTTTAGTGGTTTATAATGATTGGATTAGTTGTTTATGTATATATTTGAGAAAAAGCCGAGATGGCCCAGTGATAAAAGCACCCGGGCAAGCACCACTGAATTTTCATGTGCTTAATTTGTGATTATAATTCATCTCGTGCTTGACGGTGAAGGAAAACATCGTGAGGAAACCTGCATGTGTCTAATTTCACTGAAATTCTGCCACATGTATATTCCACCAATCCGCATTGGAGCAGCGTAGTAGAATAAGCTCCTAGATCTTCTTTTCAAAAGGGAGAGGAGGCCTTAGCCCAGCAGTGGGACATTCACAGGCTGTTACTGTACTGTACCGTATATATTTGTATATTACATATATAGTTTAAGAAAGATTAAGCCGACCCTAAATAGGGTGGAACGGCAAAACGTGGTATCTTATATCAATCCAGTGGCAACATTTGTGATAAATGCGACGCGTTAGGTTTTTAATATCCGTTTTTATTGCCCACAGCGTCTAGTGTTGCCAGTTCGTTGTTTGTTTTACTTCAAATATATAGTTTATTGAATTTTTATGATGTTGTTGTTTTTTTTTATATTATTATAATTGCGTTTTTAGTTAAATTCTTTATATGTTACGTTCAAACGAATGTCGTTTATTAAATAATTAATTAATTGTTATGTAGTTTTTTTTTTCTACTTCAATTCTATTTGACTTTGAGAATCTGTATTTTAGAGTGTATATTTGTAATAGGCGGTCTGTTGGCAACCTGATGGTAAGTGATCACCATTGTCCATAGACATTGGTACTGTAAGAAATACTGTATTGGTCATACCATCTCTTATATTGCCACAGCTCCAACCTTTGGAACTAATGTGTTATGACCCTTGTACCTGTGGTTACATTGGCTCATCATTCAAACCGGGATAAAGCGACATTCATATTCTTATGTATATTATACATTATACATATATGGTAATTTAGTTATTTATTTTGTTATTTAAGTTACGGATGTTTTTTTTTGTTTTTCCTCAATTAGATAAATTTTTTTTGAATGTTATGTTAGCCTATGTTTGATATATATTTTGTTACAATATTTTTATATAAGCAAAGATAATGTTTTTCTTAATATAAAGTTGGCTTACTAATTAATAAAAAAAAAAAACCATCGAACCATGGGGGGCGGAGCGCTAATGTTTAACGTGGGGGAAGTCCCGCGGTTAATGATAAAACGGTTTTTAGCAAAGCCTCTAATTATCGAAACAAGAGACGGCCTGAGAAGTTTAAGTTTTAAGTTTAGTGAGAAGGTACTTTGATCTGTACTTTCATCAGTTTTTTTTATAGAATAGGAAGGTGGACGAGCATATGGGCCACCTGATGGTAAGTGGTCACCAACGCCCTTACACATTGGCATTGTAAGAAATGTTGCCCATCGCTTAAATCGCCAATGCGCCACCAACCTTGGGAACTACGATCTTATGTCCCTTGTGCTTGTAATTACACTGGCTCACTCACCCTTCAAACCGGAACACAACAATACCAAGTACTGCTGTTTTGCGGCAGAATGTCTGATGAGTGGGTTGTACCTACCCAGACGAGCTTGCACAAAGCTCTACCACCAGTGACACCAGTTGTGTAAATTGAGTGATTGAGCAAGGGGATCTCTATCTGGGATAGCCACCAGATAGCCAGAGGCGCTAAAATCGTCGATTAAAAGGCGCTGAAAGACATTCTTGATCTACTTTGATTAAGGGCCAGGGCTGGCGCAGACAGTCTCACTACATGGCACTACCAGAATTTGTATTACTTGTGCAATAGATAAAACTTAGTCCAACTCAAAGTACATACACGACTACAAAAATATAATACATTCCTAACTCAACCTCTAATATTGCACAACGTCTAATGGCCAAATTAAACTATATATATCTATACAAGATTATATATTAAAATGATAGTTTAAATAAGTATTATATTTGGAAATGTTTTGTCCGTAAAGGTTTATTTTGCAGTGCTTTAAAATGGCAATACGCTGATCCGAAATAAACGGGATAAAGAGTGATGCTGATGATAATTATGATGATGGTGATGATGAGTTATGCTTTTGTGATCAGATGCGGTGGCGGTAGTGAAATTGGCGGGATGCAGGGCGGCGGCGCGCCCGCCACCGACGTCGACCAGGCGCAGTTCGAAGCGGACAAGCGCGCTGTTTACAAGTAAGAGATAAAATTGGATCATAATTTTCTAGTGGTGATTGTTTGGGGTGTTGTAATATAGTAGCTTAGACTTTCACCGTTTTTAAGAAAATAATGGAAATCTTACTTCGCGCGGACAATTCAGCTTCGAACAAGATAATTTGACCATGGAAGCACATGATCTTCGTGCACTTTAGCACATGGACTGACTCCCAGCCAGGTTAGGTTGCAGGTTCGCAGTGATAATTTGCAGCCACGCCATACTTCTTCAAGAGCACCAAATTCTTCTCCGATCAGACCCTTGGGGTGTTGTGGTACGGTAGTAACAGTCTCAGTCTGCTCCCCAAGGAAGCCGATACTATCAGCAAGGCTCGTCCCGAAATTCCATCAGGGGTGTTTTATTCGCGTGGCTATTTTGGCACAGTGAAAATATAGTAAAATTAAAAATATAACATTTGAAAATAATCATTATGTCGCAGATAAATAGATAAAAAATAGTTTACATGTTCCACACGGTGTTATTTCCTTCACGTATAACAGACAAGCTGGTCAATTTTTCAAAAGGGGATCTGTTTGTTAGATAAATAAAAGATAGTCACGGTATTAGGTAGGTGTATTCTAATATGTTAACTCGCAATACTTTTATTACATACTATATTTTAATAATATAATATATGTGCGTGGTAACCTAACATCTACAATATAATATATTTCAGACACCCACTCTTTCCTCTCCTCGCGCTACTCCTGGAGAGATGCGAACAAGCGACAGCTGGGGCGGAGCCTCCGGCTGCGGACGCCTTCGGTGCAGATCTCCAAGCCTTCGTGCAACACCAGCGGAGGGACAGGCGACCTTTCCTCGTCGACGATCCAGAGATAGATGGATTGATGATTAAGAGCATTCAGGTTGGTGATTTTTCAATGTTTCTTTAATGATACGACGATTGATTCTGTATCAATGTAAATATGGAATATTGACTGTCTATTAAGTCTAGTGGCTAGATATAAGGTCGCAGTTCCTGAGGGTTCAAACTGCAGGTCGAGTCAAAAAATGTTATTAGGTTTGTGGTATATATGTCCCTAGTAGTTGGCTAGTCTCTCTTGACAATGGCCGCTGTGGACAAAATCGGTCATCAGGAGGTCATCATTATGTATTTACATATCTACACATTTTTTTAGGCTTTACCTTTTTTTTGTAGTAAAAAATTAAAATAACTTTTATTATTATTTATGAGTACATGACTTATTATTAGAATAATCTACAATGTTTCTGTTCTACAGATCATTTTATTCTGCACTATATTAACAAAATTACAACTTCTTCTTCTTCCTGCCCGTGGGATAAGGGCGTACATGGGGTCGGCACAATATGTTTTTTCCTTACACTTCTCTCTGTCACTCGTCATCTCACTTACCCCTTTCATACACATATCATTTCTTACGCAATCCATCCACATTAACGAAATTACAACTATTATTATCGAATACTACAAAATTGCATTCAAATTTCCAGGTCCTAAGAATTCATCTCCTTGAATTGGAAAAAGTTCAAGAGCTGTGTAGAGACTTCTGCGGCAGATATATAGCTTGTTTGAAAACTAAAATGCAGAGCGAGAACTTATTACGGACTGATTATAGCGCGGGTGAGTGTATACAATATAAATATACATTACTGGTGGTAGGCTATTGTGCAAGCTCGTCTGGGTAGGTACCACCCACTCATCAGATATTCTACCGCAAAACAACAGTACTTGGTATTGTTGCGTTCCGGTTTGAAGGGTGAGCGAGCCAGTGTAATTACAGGCACAAGGGACATAACATCTTAGTTCCCAAGGTGGCGTTCCCCTTTCGATACATAGACGTCCTAAAGACGTCCTTGCCGCCCCCGATGATTATATAACATCGGCCAACGTCAACACGATAGGTAACAGAGCAAACACACACCGACCCCGCCGGCGGGGTCGACGACCCTCGTTCGTTACGTCCCGTCGACGCTTAGGCGTATGACGGCGTTATAATGCACACGTCATTCCCTCCCGATCGCAACGGAGTCCTAAGCCGAGGTCCGGCCTCACAGGAGGCACCCTTAGGACGTCCGCCCCTCTTGAGCACCTCGTGAGGCTCCCAACCCCCGGCTGAGTTCATCTCGCCCAACCCGCCCGGTGACGCTGTAGAGGCCACTCTGGCCAACAGCTACTAGACAATTCGAAAAAAAAAAAAAAAATAAAGGTGGCGCATTGGCGTGTAAGCGATGGTTAACATTTCTTACAATACCAATGTCTCAGGGAGTTGGTGATTACCATCAGGTAAGGCCCATATGCTCGTCCGCCTACCTATACTATAAAAATTATAATTGCAAACATAACTGTCTGTCTTTAAACTTATAAAGACTAACTTTAAATAAATATATTAAATATATTAATCCTAATAAAAGATGTAGTCTAGAACCTGGATAAGGATATAGGTATATTAATTAGGGGATTTGTTTGGGACTGCCTTGTTGCTCTTGTGGCTTGGTGTAAGGCTATAGATCAAGAGGTCCTGAGTTCAAACCTCAGGTCGGGTCATTAAAAAGTCCCTTGCCACGGAAGACAAGCGAAGCGAAGTCCTACGCCTGAGCTCTCCTGTAGTGTCGGATTGTTGTCCCATCGGATTATAAAAGTTAGCGAAAAGAGAGTGCATCTGTGTGTACGCACACACTTGTGCATTATAAAATTACCTGCGTAGTTGACTCTTGTTTTTGCGATTGGCAATGCTGACCAAAATACATCGACGGAGTCGCGGGAACAGCTAGTAATAAATAATGAGAAAACTTTATTGTTAACAGTGGGTTCAACCCACGATCATCGGTTAAGATTCATCTCTTACCAGTCGTCCATCTCGGCCGGCCATGTAATAAACTGTTATATATTAATAAATAATTGAAGAAATGAATTCATCGTCTTGACCTATTCACCATATATTTCACCATAGTGAAAAGCTAAACATATTTTCATTTTATTCAATTCCAGGTGGTGTTGAAAGTAACAACAATCTCTCGGGGACTATGGATGATCATTCCAGTACGTCCAACTCGCCACAATATCAGGTAATATATATTTATTGTCATAAATAGTGTAGTTGTAGAACATATATGTATAGTCTAGTCTAATAATAGTAGATATAAATAACTTTGACCTTGAACTGATATATCATTCATAGAGAGAAGAACCGAACGACTTGTTCAATCATTCGTACCAATCATTCACCGTCTGTGTAGGTACCACCCGCTCATTAGATGAATCGTTTGTTTTTTTGCAATGAAGTTGAAAATATAAAACTATATACTCGATATTCCAGAGTGAATGAATGAGTGAGTGAACTGTATAATCCAACAATAGTTGTGTGTCGGCAGTCCCCCGCGCCGCTGGCCGCGCCCGCCTTCCCCCCCTACCCCGCCGTCGCCGACCTGCCCTTCCAGCACCGGGAGCCGCGTGAGTACACACGATTGGGAATATTTTTTTTTAGAAGATTTTTTTGGATTCTATAGAACTTAATTAAAATGTTGTATTATCGAATAAGGTACCTATTTAAAAAGGGATTAGAAATCGTATAAACAAAAAAATATCACTAATACTTCTTAGCTGCATATGATATACGGTACATTTATATATATGTATAATATTTAATAATATTTATATATTAAAATACTTGCAGCGGCTCTCGTAGTACAAGGTTCGACACCGATCGGTCAAATCGGCGCTGGACTTCTCTCCACAGATTCGTTTACAGGTAAATTTTCAATTTATTACTAAAATTAAAAAAATGTATATTACACATAAGCTCTTGTATATAAGTAATAAATAAATGTATCTCCTATTCGATCTTTGGTCTCGTTGGTTTAGCTGATTACGAGGTTTCAAGTTAGATAATAAAATTTCCTTTCCTCTCCCGTCGAATAGCCATCCCATGGGAGTATGTGGGAATAAAGTGTCTATTTTTGCGTTACACGTCTGCACTATAATATACCCCGCACAGATCGGTCGTGGCTTGGTCCAATGCAGTTAGAAGAAAATGAATCCCAGAAAGCGTTCAAAGTGCCTCAGTTGCCAAATTTAACAAAATTGTAAAGGAACGCGTGTGTGCTAAAGGTTATTATACAATTAATGAATTCATGGATGATGCACACCTTGAGAATGAGACGATCGCCGCATGGTTATTTCTCTCTCTTTTTTTGTCAAGGAAACATGACACAGGTAAAAAAAACCCGCTTAGTTTCTTTCGCCGGTTCCTCTCAGGACTGGGTGTTTCCTTTCCGAACCGTTGGTAATTTCTGGTCTGACTACCAATAAGCAAATGCTTCAATATTGAATAAATCATTTTGATTTGATATTTGATTTTAATGTAGTAGAAACTAAATATCTTTCATAGCTTTAGAACCACGTGGTATATGAGTGTCCTAGTTGAATGCTGGTGTCCGCAGGCACGAACTCCAACTCGTGCTCGTCGGTGTCGGGCTCGCCGCCGCCGGCCGCCGACGACGAGGAGGAGGGCGGCAAGCGCGGCGTGCTGCCGCGACACGCCACGCAGGTCATGCGCGCCTGGCTCTTCCAGCACCTCGTGGTCAGTGCCGGCCTACCGTCCTTTAACAGTTTTGCTAACTATTTTTTAGCCAATTAACGTGAATATGCGGACAAGAATCACTAAATTTTCATGTGTTGAAAACGATGTGAGGAAACCTGTATGTGGTGAACGAATTTGTGTCGCATTTGTATTAACTAGCATTATCGTATCGCGGTGGAACAAGTTTCCACCTACCACTCTAAAGAGAAGGTCTTTGCCTAGTAACGTTTATTTATTGATATTAAAGCAAGCTATGGAAGTCGATAATAGGCATGATGACAGTATTAAAGAATTAAAAAATAAATGATTTTAGAGAAGAAACTATTTTAAAAAATTATCCCATTTTAATATACACATTGGGATTTATAAGATTTTTAATAAAATAAAAGTATAAAATTCTGCAATCGGCCATTTTATTTGAAACGATAATCTGAACGAATGACGTCACGCCTTTTTATTTATAACCGTTTCTCTTGAACAGTTGTTGTGTTTACGCGTTTCAAAATTAATTTTGCATCGTATTGGCCGTTGTTAAACTTTGGAATTAATTTTTAACCTTAGGAAATACGCAATACTTTCTGCCTATCTTCGTTGGGTATAGACACAATACAACGTTTACATTCGTTTTCTGAGACGTCACGTCAGGCGCCATGACACCTGCGGGTGTTTTCGAGCGAAATTCAAAATAGGTAAATGAAAATGCAATTATTTGCGTAAGCAGTTAACTTATTACTGAAATAAAATTATTTTCAGTAATAGTAGACGTGTAACTACCCATATACCACATACCCATTATAGAAGGTTATTTCAAAATCAGTCATCATGCCTATTGTTTTCAATTTTATCAGTACGAACTAATTTCGTATTTTACTTGTAATATGTTAAAAAACTGTTTATTTTAGTCTGTTACGCTATTTCAATGCGTGTACACGCACTTTCTGATAATATAAGACCGTCTTCTACAGTGAGTTTCGAGTTTGTTCTTACAGAATAAATATATTGTTTTGTTATTTATTTAATTAAGTAAATAATGTATTTATTTTTTACTGGACTACCCTACTTCACGTCACAAACTATTCAAACTATTCATACTTGTTTGCACTGTACCGATATTATTATGATATTATAATGTAATGTTCATATAATTTGATTAACACTATGTCTTTGATAACCTCGTAATTATATAATATGTCTTACAGCATCCATATCCAACTGAGGAAGAAAAGAGATCACTCGCGGCTCAGACTCGGCTCACTCTATTACAAGTCAACAATTGGTTCATCAACGCGCGACGTCGTATATTACAGCCGATGCTGGACTGTCAGGACAAGCCCGGTAATGTATCGCTCATTCGTTCAATTACATTCATTATCATTCGGTTTATGACGTTTGTAAGACAAGATTCTTGTCTAATACAAAAAATCAACTTAGCAACTGTTTAGTTAAACATTGATTTATTTCTTTCTTTCATCAAAGCCGAGATGGCCCAGTGGTTAGAACGCGTGAATCTTAACCTATGATCGTGGATTCAAACCCGGGCAAGCACCACTGAATTTTCCTGTGCTTAATTTGTGATTATAATTCATTTCGTGCTTGACGGTGAAGGAAAACATCGTGAGGAAACCTGCATGTGTCTAATTTCATTGAAATTCTGCTACATGTGTATTCTAACCCGCATTGGAGCAGCGTGGTGGAATAAGCTCTAAAACCTTCTCCTCAAAAAGGGAGAGGAGACCTTAACCTAGCAGTGGGACATTCACAGGCTGTTACTGTTTCATCATAGATTTGAAATTCTAAAGAAGAAGACACTTTGTATAACTAATTACTCTCAAAACCCTCTCCATCATCCTTTGTTAAATAATTATGTTTAAATGAAACAAAATTGTAATCTGAGCTTAAAAAAATATATTGATAAGGAGTAATACTTGATAAAAAGCCTAGAAGCATGCAGGCTATATAATAATAATTTAATTGTATTTAATTACTTATGTAATTAAACCGTCGATAAGTAGAGTATCTACTTAGTTTCTCACCTTTCGGTAATTTTAATTAATCTTTTAAAATAATGACTCAAAAGTATATTTTACTATTGATATAATTTTTATTACAGGTGGTAAGAAGAGTAAAAACGGGTCGTCCATCAGCAAACGATATTGGCCCGATGCGCTCACCAACCCCCAGTTTACAGCAGGTGAGTTATTAAGTAAAAAACACTAAAACTTGGTATTGTTGTGTGCAATTTGAATTATGCCAGTGAGCCAGTGTAATAAATATAAATTTGTATGGATATAAGGAATGGGGGAGAACGAAGAATGTATTGATGGATTGCGTAAGAAAGGATATGTGTATGAAAGAATAATACATGTTGTGGGATAAGGAAAGGAAGAAGAAGAATTAAAATTTTGTATAATGGAAATGACTTATAAAGCAAGATTTGCGTATATATGTGTGTATATGTAAATCTAAGGTATGTTTATCTCCTTCGATAAGGATATGGTATATTCAAATCTAGTTTGATAGTTGACTGAGCCAGTGTGACTATATTTACAAGGGACATAGCATCTTACTTTCCACTGTTGGTGATGTAAGGCACGGTTGACATTTCTTACAGTGCCAAAGTCTGTGAGAAGTTTGTAGAAGAGATTAATTATCGTGCCAGGCTGCCTACCAGTTTTAAAAAATAAAAATACTTATATAATAATTTATCAGTGTCCGATCTTCCCTTATAATTATCTACATATAAGTAACTTTTCTGCTGTCTATACACTTGATAATAATAGAATCAATCCTGTGTCATGATGAAGTATCAAACGGATTCACGTTATGCACTTCCTTTGCAGGTCTTCTCTCATCATCAGAGGACGAAGATCAAGAAGGTGAACAGTCCGGTGATGAACACGAATCGCAGAATGAAGAGCAGAGTGAAAACACCAATTACCCACCCATACAGCAATCTATGCATTGAGGTAAAATAATAATGATTACAACAAAAAATAATTAATTTTGGTTTCAGATGTCCTTTGTCAAATTAAAACCCCAAATATATTTTGAGTTCTTAGTTTGAAATGGATCTGTGATGCGTCAGAAGGTAGAACGAGTTGATCTTAAATGCTGATCCCGAGGTCCTGGGTTCAAACCCCGGGTTGGGCCAATAAAGGTATATAGCATGTGAACCTGTTAGTCCTGCACTTGAATTCTCTCCTGTCGTGTCGGATTGTCCCGTCGGATTATAAGTGAAGAAATAAGAAGCACACTTGTATTTGCGCCCACACTCGTGTAACAACAATATGTCCTGAATCTGGCATTTCAATGATATCCTTGTCTCTTTCCAGCACCATAATGTTAGAGCAGGACAGCACGTCACATGACACGCAGACATACAAAAAGACAAAACTGTGTATACCATAGATATAAGTAGATTTAATAACATGTATACGTAATAATTACCTCACTATTTTAAACTAATAATCAATAGTTGCTTTTATATCATTTCGCGATGGTCGTATAAAATAGATAATATATTAAACGGTCCTAAAGTCTTTTTATATTGAAATAAAAATATCGATTAAATAAAAATCGATTATTGGTCAAAATTATATTAAACATCGATTCAAATTCTAGAATACCGGAAATATATTGTCTATTTTGTAAACCTGAAACATTGAATAGAATTTAATGAGCACTCTTCTGCGCTTTTAATCTGTATTTTGTTTTTTTTTTTATGAGCGGTTTTGTTAAGTATGAATATGATATACTTTGTACTAAAAAATCGCAGAAGAATTTGCTGTTTCGGAATTGCGTTTTCTTTAAAATATATTTATTTTATGAACTGGCAACATTTCACGTAAAGTGTCACATAGAACATACTTCTTATTTTTCTTGTATTACGGTATTAATGTAGTTTAGGGTGTAGTCAAGTGGCTAAACTTATTATTTTATTGATTACCATTAAAAATAAATTCCATACAGTAAGTAAGAAACAATTATATTTAATTTAAAAAAATTAAAGAACGACGTATAGAATTTTAAGCATACATAAGCCGCAAATATGCACCATTTTGAAAACTAATGTTGCCATATCATTGAATAAATTTTTAAAAAGCTTTAAAATAATAAATGTAATATTATTTTACCGCTTAATAATTATTGTGTATCGTCAATTTTTTAACCGGTTGTGAGTAAGGTAGTTTTTTTTTCTCACTTTCACCGACTGAACAGAATGAAAATAATAGTAATAAGAATATTTTTACCACGAAAAACGAAACTATAGACAATACCGTCCATAGACAGAAATTGTATTTATTTGTATATATGTTTAATATACTCGATTATTTTTATTTTCATTTCTTTTCTACAGCCGCCATATTAGTTTAGATGTAATTTTAGTACAGACATAGGATATATAATGCGATTTAAAAAGAAATGTACTGGAGAATTTTTTATTCATTTCCAATTTAATAGTAATACCCCCGCGCGCTCTCCTTAGTATTAAACAAAGTTAATCTGTAATCGTGATTGATAATTACATGTTGTAATCATTAGTCATTAATCTGATTACATTTTGCCCAAGTATTCTTAACTTTTGCTTTATTGCGCTCTACAATTAAGGTTGAATGAATTTTAAAAGTCATGGATGGTTGTTGGTCCTATAACCATTTTAAAATTAAAACGCGTTGACTTATATAACATTAATATATAAAAGTAACAAACATAGCATAGAATTGCTACAAGCCCCCAATTTAATTAATAATTTTATTTACTTCTAATGTTGAATTCGCTTATTTACAAGTTGTGTTATATTATACTGTCTCTCTCTATCACAATATTTATTTAAGAGTAAGAAAAGGATGTACAGAATTGAACTTGGGTTTTGTAAAAGAAAATCGTGTTATATATCTCATATGTTTGTTATTAGCGATAGTTGAATTATACGATCGAAGTAAATAATGTATACTCAAAAAAACCTATTTGATTCAAAACTGTATACGCGGTTATCATGTGAAATTTTAAATAGGTGTAAATTTTTATTATTCGGACAAGGTTGAAACGATTGCAATCATTTTTTCGTATTTTTTTAATTCGTATCGATTTTCATTAAGTATTAAAATTATCATAAGATTGTCTATTCGATAAACGTGCTATCGATTAATGTTAATATTAATTGTGGTGAGCAATAAGAAAATGTATTATCAAATCAAGAATTATTCAACAAAAATCTATTCATTTTTTAGTATTTAAGCTAAAATTATATCTAGTATAAACATCTCTATACAATACACTCCACGCTAGTGTGAAACGCGCTGAGTTTGCTCCAACGTAATTGGATCCAACCAACTGTGTTGGATCTAAAATTCAATATTGTAAACATTATTTTTGGCATTGGATCAATCAATATTTGTCCAAAAAAGTTGGCTAAATTCTTGGCCATGGATGAAATAAGCATTAATGACTAAAAAGGTTTACGCTCAACAAATTTTGTAATACTAATACTTTTCAAACATTGGCCCAATCTCGTACGGCCAATATCCAGTATACGTGAATGCCCACCATAAGTAATAATTTTAAGTAACTGGGAGCAGAAAGTAAGCTGAAAATGGCACCAAAAACTTTAACCAATAGTGTAACAATTTATTAATATTTAATTCGGCTTTTAACCATGATTAAATTAATAATTAAATATTTTATGTAATGCATATATATTCCGTCTTTATTTACAAAGCTATAATACATAAACTTTTCTTTGTAACACATAGTAATTAGAAGGTGAACAAAATTGTTATTTTAATTAAATAATACAATAGACAAGTAACTTTGAATATAACATTTGTTATTACATTCAAAAGAAAATTTACTGTCAAAAGTAATAATTAATGGCGGTCACTTACAACATACTCTCTGTTCCGAGTTTAAAAAAGCTTCGTATCTTCCATTATTTTGTATTAAGGAGAGAAAAACGTATTAATATATAGGATAAGTAATATTTTTGTTAAAGTTTTACTTAAATTTTCTCGGCCTATTTGTGAAGGAAGCCTAATATTTTAGTGTATAGTGTACCGGCATTTTTATTAATTATGTGGATTAAAAAGAACGAATGAATTACAGACATTTGTTCGTTCATTAATTCTGTAATAATTTTATCATTATTTCATATGTTTGAAGCAATGAAGAAGTACCTTGTTTTTGTATGACGTTTTTGTTTCCAGGCATCACAATGCATACGTCGTCTGTTTTTTTTTATTTTGTATCAATAAAAAATAAGTAACTGGAATAATATATTATATCACGTTGACTTTTTAATTTATCTGTGATCTGTTTTAAATGAAAATATTTTGGCCTATGCCTGATTATTTTAATCTAAGTTTTATCATTAATTCGTTAACGTGTTTAGTATATGTATGTAAAATAAAAATGTCGGTAATTTCGTCTGTTATACGATGCAACGGATATACGTAATTTTTAAAAGTGAAATATAAGATTTTTTATAATAATTTTTAATTCATCTGTACCTATATCTTAGGGTAAAATGTATTTTTAAACTGTTTTAATGGCATTCGTCTTGAAATTAAATGACAGTTGATTTCATTTAATTTCAAGGTGGATTTTTAATGGAGCATAGAACATAGACTGCGCAGCCGGTCTTTATGTACAGCGATAGAAACCAGTTATCAAAAAACAAGACAGTCTACAAATACTGTCACTTTTTTTAATCTACAAACGAGGCTGTGTTGTCTATGTGTATGTGAAAAATGTCCAGAATGTAGTATACCATAGAGAATAAAAAAACGCTTGTTTAGACGTAAAATTCGAGTTGATTAATTATACCTATCATAATAAGGCATAATATTTTACTAGTCAATAAAAAATCTAAAAGTCAAGTCTCGCTGTATGATTATTTTTTGTATTATTACGAAGATGTGAGGTTTGTCAAAATTTTTCCGCCAATTTTCAGCAACAGATAATTAATATATGAAAGAAAAAAAAGCGGATATCAACTGACGAGTTTATTGTAATTATATATTCTGTGATATTGCAAATTCCAAAATGATTTATGATATCCATAATATTTGACAGATATTGAAGATATGATTTTGAAGATATTAATGTCGGTTATATGTTAAGTAATATTAAAACAACAACAACAGTTTTATGTTTAATCAGTTAGCCGTATACAAAAACGTTTAAAAAGCCATTAAGTTTAGAATTTTGAATTGAGAATGTAGTGTTTTCGCGCCAAAACTTGCGTCAAAAGTGTTGACAAACCTTTTTTAATTATCATGTACAGTTCGCTGCAAAATATAATCTTTTTCGCATGCCACATGTTTGTTTTATTTAATCTAACTAAATTTTTTTTTTCAGGTAACCTTACAGTAAAGGGTTATCACATTAACTATATTCATTTAACCAAAACTAAAATAAGTATGTAGTAAAAATGTTTAGAAGATGTTTAGAAACTTTAAATCAGAAAATAAACAAACTAAAAGCCTAATATATTTACTAATAATATTTATATATACATATATAATTATTATTCTTGTGTGTATTTCATTGGTCTTCCTTTTATTTCTGTTTAAGTTGGTGGTTTTGATTGAACCGGGTAAGTAGCGCTGCGATCGGTTTTCAGGATTATTTTACAATAAGAAGGAAACGGGAATGTCCCACTGCTGGGTTAAGGCCTCTCTTTTTAAGAAGCTTATTTCACCTGTTTCGCTGCTGCAAAGCGGTAGGTATATATATGTGGTAGAATTTCAATGATTATACAAAGGCAGGTTTCATGATGTTTTTCTTCGCCGACGTGCACGAGATTAGTTATAAGCACAAATTAAGCTCATAAAAACTCAGTGGTGCGTTCTAACCACTGGGCTAAAGGTTATCGGGCTTGGCAGTCACTGTTTGAAAGCAGCCGCGCAAGAACAAACACCAAGAAACTAGCTTATTTAATAATAATATATATAAAAGCTTTTATTTATTCCAAACACCGACCGTTTAAATAACAATAATTGGTTTGTTAGTTGGTTAGTGTTACAGTACTTATATATTATATTAGTAATGTTATTTACTCCTCGTCGGTGTAAGGACCGCCACTTGCGGTAAAAGCCTCCTCCAACTCCTTCCATCTCTCCCTCTGCTATGATAACCTGGGCCTAAAATTCCCCGCTATTTTGATGATGTCGTCATTCCATCTTTTAGTAGGGGCCTACCTCTCCTTCGTTTTTTATCTCTGGGTGTCCAGTTGGTTAGTTGGTTTAACTAGCTTAGTAACTATTTTAAAATAGATTGACATTGTGGTTAGTATACACAACTGTCGTTTTGCTAAAAACCAAGCATTTTTAGCCAAAAAGTATTATTGTAATGGGTAACATGATTTATTGATGAATTGTACTTAATAAAAAAATAAAATTTGTATATTATTCATTATATTTTCTAATATTTTATTATATAAGCGTATACCATTGCAAAAGACCTGTTCTCTATCTCACCTTAACCGGCAAATAGCGGTTACAAGTTTTTTTTAGTATTAATTTTAATAACAACGTTTAGGGAATCCTAGTCTTCGCCAGCGTGTTTGGGGGGACGCAGGTATTAGGTATAAAAAAGTACCCATGTTCTTGCTAGGAGCTCAAATTTGCTACATACTAAATTTTATCAAAATCGGTTTGATCGTGAAACATATAGAATTACTATTATATTATAATATTAGTTTAGAAATATACCGAGTGGCAGCCAATACATCTTTTCAATGTAATTATGTCTTAGAACTATTAATTCGGAGGGATATTTTCAGCAGAATAAATATAATTTTAATGTCACGTGACAACATTCCATATGATAGATATGGTGTTAATATAATATAAATAAACCTGTTTATTATATTAAGTGTACAATTTAGAACATATTTGTCAAATACACTATATTGTTTAAATTAATATCTTTAGAGATATCGCTAAATAAAAACATTCGCGCAAAAACAATCTCGCATAATAATTCCGGCGGTAAGCGCTGTGACGGCGGGCAGATGACGCGGGAGCCCAGTAATGCGGAGCGTAGGGGAGATCAGTATATATGTATTATCTATGGGGGAGATAGCACGCTTGTCTTTTTGTAATTATTAAACGGCCTTTGTGTATTTGATAAATGTGTGCATTCTACCTGTACCTATTACCTGTACGTTTCATTTTGCGTTAATATGGACAGTTAATATTTTTATTTTATTTTATTTATTAGGTTTACTTACAATCACTTACACTGATACATTTAAAGAAACAATTAATACAAACTTATTAACTAAGTGTATAGATTAATTAAAAGTAAACACAACATGCGAATGAAAAATGAAAACCAGTTCATAAATACAAAAACAAAAGAAAAAAAGGAAGAAACAGAATATAAAAATACAAATAATAAACAATTCTATAAAAATATCCAATAAGTGTTACTCATAATTATCACTCAAAAACTTGTCTACGTACTTCCTAAAGTTTCGAATTGAATCCGCGTGAATGTCGACAAAAGAGCACACCTGGTTTAGGAGTTTACACAGCCTTGGAATTGGTGAAGTTGCACAAAAAACAGTTCTTCGCAAGGGTGGGCAGAGGGGTGTTATCGGAGGTCGAGGATATCTTGCAGGAACTCTGAGTTGGATTTTAATAAGCAATTCCGCAATATAATAGGTTAGGTCTATTTACAAATAAATTGTTAAAACTATAAATGAAAATCTTTTTAACTGTTCATTATTTATTGCTAATACATAAAACGTGACTAAATCATTTTACGTTAATTCAAATCATATATTTTTTTAATTTAGTATTTTAAACGTTACAAATAAATAATCTAAACCGTTTTATAAATAGTTGTTATATACATATTTTATTGAAACTGTACAAAATGTCTACGAAATAATAACAATTGAATAACAATTCATCACGTCAGTCGGGGCGAGCCGCTGCGTGTTTTAATAAAGTATTACATAATATATTCGCGTAGCGAAATAACTACTTTTGTAATCAGATTAAATAATCTGATAGTAAACACTTAAGATTACATCAATCTTGATTACGTTTAATCATTGAGTACATTCCATCAAGTCTACATGTTATGGTTAATTTTAACTGCAGTAATCAACAAGTGATATTATATATAAATGAGTTTTACATCATTTACAATTATACTTTTATTCTCAGATTAATATTGTTGATTATATCATAGCATACGTTTTATGATAAGTTATAAAATAATTATATTATTAATAATCTTTAATCATACGTGAATTCGATAAATGAATGACGTGCAAATATGCTCGATCGATTGTGTATAAGACGCCAGACGCGCGGTAAAACGCGGGGGGTGAGGTATGCCAGGTAGCCAATCGCCGCTTACGCACAGTCACGACTCTCCCCTCGCGCCCCGCTTAGACCCAAATGCGATTCGTATCTGCGCGTTAGTTCATTTAGTCTAGCGTAAGGGGAATAACGTAATTTTAGCTGTGTTACGAAAATAATTAATTGCTTATTTACCGGTTTATTTGTGTTATTTTTTTGTTTTTATTTGTCATTGTTAAAATGGCGTCAAATCCGTTTTCACACAGTTGTGATTTAGGAATCGTGAAGATTGAAAGAGAACTAGACGCATTACCATGTATCCTTGATGGTAGGTTTTTTATATATTCAGAAAAGGATTCAACGAATACTAAAAAAGTGGCAATTTGTACATCCTGTTTACCAAAAGAAGTTAAAATAAGTGGTTTTAACAATTCCACATCAAATTTCGTTACTCATCTCAAACGAAAGCATGGACATGACGTATTCAAGAAGTATCAAAGTTACTTGAAAAGTGTGAAAAAAAACAAACAAACTTTAAGAACATCAACCCGTTATCGATACCCAGAAACAAGTCGTACTTCTTCGTCGTACCCTGCTGAGACGACGGTATCACAAGAGCAATTTAATGAAAATATCTTAAACTTTTTCAATCATTCTATGATTCCTTTGCAAGCAATAGATGATCCATATTTTAAAAATATCTTTAACGGTTTTAATATGACTGCAAAAGGACTGAACATTATCAACAGAAGTGCTTTGGGTAACTTGATCGAAGACTGCTTTTTAAAGGAAATCACAAATATCAAGAACGAATTGTACAATGTCAAAGAAGTCTGCACATCTGCCGACATCTGGTTGGCGAACACTCGAAGCTTTTTTGCTGTCACAGCACACTGGATAGACTCGGACCTTAAACGGAAATCCAGAACCATGGCGTGCCGAGGATTTTCAGGTAAGCATAGTTACGACCAAATAGCATTTTTAATTAAAGTAGTACACGCTGAATTTGGCCTCGATTCCCAAAGAGTCCTAGCCACGGTTACCGATTGTGGAAATAATTTTGAGAACGCGTTTAAAGAATTTGGCGTAGACATGGAAAACTATAATAGCTCAGAATCAGAAGAGGATCCTCGATTTACTCTTAAATATGAAGCTGATCCTTTAGCTACTGTTGAACATATTTCTCCTCAGCCAAAATTATTAAATTTGCCCGATCATCTAAGATGTTGTGCCTATAAATTGAATCTATGTGTCACTATGGACGCCAATAACGTATTAAGAAATAACGAAACTACAATCGCACACATTCATAATCCAGTTATTAAAAAATGCAACGATTTGTGGAACCTCGCCAGTTGCCCGAAATTAGCTGAAGTAATATACAATATTCTCGGCCATACTCTTTCCAAACCAGGAACCACTAGATGGAACGAACTTTATGATGCTCTCAGACAAATTGAATCAATACAGGACAAGAGCGTACAGCTCCATCAGTCACTGGGATTGACAAACGTTTTACGCGACTGTGATTTTCAATATATTACTGAATACTTGAATTGTTCAAAACCAATAGCAGAGGCCCTGGACATACTACAAGGCGACGAAGACATGTATTACGGTATTTTACTACCATGTCTATTATCTCTGCGAAAGAAATTGAAAAAACTGAACACAGAAACGCTAATTTATTGTAAACAATTGGCTGAGAAATACTTAGAGAGCGTCGAAGCGCGATTTGCAGAGTTTTTCGATTTCTCCTCGAAGGTAGCACAGAATGCAGTTATCGCTGCAATGTCTTATCCCAGATTCAAGGACAAATGGATTGTGTGCATCAATGAAGAACAACATTCGAGCATCAGGTCCATTTTCAAAGAAGCGGTTGGCATGGAAACCCACGAGGAACCTGAATCGTTTAATGTCGTATCGAATTTTAAATATGATGACAGCTATTTTGAGTTTGATACTGGTTCTTCAGAGACTGATTCAGGGGGTGTTCATCAAGTGCAACGATCTAAGGCCGATGTCATTATATCAAATTATCTAGTGGATCAGGATCGGGATGTATCCATGCTAAATGAATATCCTGAAATTAAGAGTGTTTTTAAGAAATATAACACGCCCTTACCGTCCTCCGGTCCTGTCGACAGACTCTTTTCTTATGCAACAATGACCAACTTACCAACGTTACAAAAACATTCAGATGAAATGGTTGAAAAGAGGTTACTATTAAAATCTAATTTAAGGCGCACAGTGCAAATGTTATAACTTTTTTTCGTATAATAAAGAATTAATTTTAAAAAGGCAATTGTTTTATTTTCGAATTTTTGGATGTATCAGAAAAAGAAGTCAAGATTACAGTTACGAATCATTAGTAAACGAATATAATTACTTTCGTGATTGATTTATTTAATCTGTAATCTTGATTCTTGAGATCATACATTGTAATTGTGATTCTTAATCATCAATCTGATTGCATTTTGTCCAAGTCTGAATATTACATTATTTTATGGGCCAGGATGGTCCAGTGGTTATAACGCGTAAATATTAACCGAAGATTGCAGATTCAAACCCAGGCGAGCACCGCTGAATTTTTTATGTGCTTCATTTGTGTTTCTAATCCCTCTTGTGCTCAGCGACGGATAACATCGTGAAGAAACCTGTATGTATCTAATTTCATTGAAATTCTGTCATATGAGTATCCGAATTGGAGTAGCGTGGTGTAATACGCTCTAATCTTATCAATGGAGGGCGCACTAGACTAGCAATGGGCCATATTCATGATGGTACATTTATTTTTTGAGTTTATTGTGGTTTTCATGTTAAATTATATTAGAATTTTAATACGTCTGGTTTTCTATATGTTTCAAAAATAAATAACACGATGGAATATTCACATTTTATTATAACAAGGTACTGGATACAAAAATTTTGACCTTAAAGTATTATTTACAGTATCATATAACTACTAAGTAATGTCCTTAATACCCTCTCAATTACATAAAAATTGGAATGTCTTATGTAAACCATTTACATAATATTAGTACTAAAGTCTTTATTCTTAAAGCTTAATATGAGCTTTTACATTACAATATTATAAAGTTTGTGGCAACACCGTAAAAAAGCGCGAAGTAAAAATTAGGCTAAATAAATAAAATGCAAGACAACAACCCGAAAAAAAAATATCATGAAAATAAACCACAAACAGTATAATTATGTAACAAATATAATTAAAAATTATTGAATGTGTCATATTTTATTCTTAAAACTATTGACCCTTCATACAACAAAAAATTGAGCAAATAAAAAAACACCCAAGAGCCCTAAATTTGTTATTTAACAATTCATGTTAACAATTTATTATTTTTAATACATTTTAACTAATTTTCTGTATACATTTTGTCATTATTTAATTAAATTACTTTAACATTGATGTAAAAAAAAAAAATAGATTATATTATTATAAGTTTATATTTCGAGAAAGACTTGGGTATAATGTAATCAGATTAATGATGAACGATTACGGTTACAATTACGATTAACTTTGATTGTTCATGAAGAGGGTGCACTGTTCTGGGGCACTTATTTGATTTGTTTGATTATTCTCGTTATACTGTAATCGTGATTGATGATTACGTAGTGTAATCGTAAACATTAATCATAAATCTGATTACATTCTGCTTAAATCTGGTTTGATATGTGTAATTCTACATTACGGTAAGAAAAATTATCTTCTGTATAAAAGGTGTCCTTCAAAATGTACGAAAATTAAGATAGCAAAGATTTGAAAGAACACGCTAATACTTGGATGAGATGACATATGCCTATAAAAGGAGATATTTTCAATTTATTATATCAATCGAGTTTCGAATCCCAATTGATAAGCACATAAAAATGTTAATTTCATGTAATATTTACATTCCATCCATTAGCAATTTATGAAATCCTTATTTCTTTGAGTAGCATATGACCTTGTTACCTCTACCATAGTTCAATATTAAATGAGGTAATTAAAACAAAAATAATACATTTGCAATATTAAAGCAAAATAATTTCGTCTATACAATGCTTAATATAGTATATAGCATTTTCTACAATAAATATATTATTTAATTGGTAACTTTATTTTGTAATATGTTAAATCTATGTTTAGTGAAAAAAATAATATCAAACAGTAACATCTACTGCCTTTCCACTAATATAATTTTAATTAAAAAGTAGAAACCAGTGTTTTTCAACATGTATGAAGACGGTTCATTTTTTTTTAACAAGAGGTAAAAAAATATTCTAATGATTAATTGCCATAGTTATAATGAAATTATATAAATATTAACAAGGTCGAAGTTTTACGTGTATGAATCTAAGGTTCCTATAAAAACTGTCAAATTCAATGTAAATGATATTTATACTCGTAATAATATATTCGTATAAATAGCAAGTCTTACTTTTTTTTTCTGCTGAACCGTAGTAAAAAATCGACTACGTATTGTATATTATTGTATTGTATATTAAAGAAGGCTTTTAGATTATTTTTTAGGGGAGAACGTTGAAAAACACTGATATAAACAAAAACCAATATAAATACATTTAAGGATATGAATATCCTTTAAGGACCGTCCAACCTTTTTTTTAAAATATAAAGTTAAAATTTCCAGCTTGTAACAGTCCTTCACCAGAAATATTTAGTTGAAAATTATAATATTAATTTCATTATAAGCACTAGATAACAAGCAACACTGTTAAATGTCATTTTACAAAGACCACAGATGTTGGCGTGAAGATGTCAAAATATATCACAAAAATTCGTTGCTGATAGTGACGATAGCTGATTTATATAAAATAAGTATGCAATTAATAAAAATACTATTTTCACTATCATTTATTTTATTAATATCTGATATCTGGTAAAGATCTTTTACATATTTTTCAACGCATTGGGATCTAACTAAATTTAGATTCGATGTTATAAGGAGTAAGAAAATTTAGAATAAACAAAAATTGTGGAATGTAATCTCTTTCATCGATATGGCCAGCTACATAGCTAGCAGTCATGAGTGGCTTTAGATACAAATTTTGTGGGAGGCATTTTCCTAAAAATTCTCCTAAAGTACAAAGTTTTTTATGTGTGCCTGTACTGTAGTGGTTTTCTGTGAGCTTGCAAACTGCCCTAAAGGTTAGCTACAACGCTGAAGATGGCCACTGTAATGTTCACACTTTAACGCACGACGTAAGATCGGTATTACAAGCTAAATAAGATTTGTTATATTTTATATATCAGCTCGCTATTCACACACACCGTCTTCACTTCGCGCCAATTCCAATATCCCCCATTGTTTTTCCCGCGCTTCGCGATGTGTGACACCCGAGATGACAGATAATATATACACAGATAATATATATTTATATTATAAAATACTAATTAATATATTATTGTAGATTGAGTTGTTATTTAAATTCAATATTGGATACTATTATAACGTCAATATAACTTTCTGTATAATTTTTGTTATATATATATTTATAAAATTTGCTTGGTCACCCCAAAAATAAACTTCTTTATTATTAAATAATTATGTTATTTAATAAGTTGTTCATTTTATTAGTAAGTCTTAAGTCAGGCTCAAAGTTAAACATAAGTATTTATCTATTTTGTCATAATAAAGTCGAACTGATATATATCTTCAATATACCGGGGATAAATTCTATTAACAAATTATCACTTTGTCAAATAATCGAAACGTTATCTTTGCCTCTATAAATATCGATATATAATGTTAATAATTAAGTTATATTTTTTACATTAGAGTACGGTATATGGTAACAATATCGGTTTAGTTCTAAATAGATATATAATATTCAAAGTTGGATTGAATAAACGTATCGTAACTGATATAAATTAGTTGAATTGATCCCGTTTTGGCCAAACGTATAAAATTGTTACGTAATTCGAATTTTTAATTTGTTGTTTTTAAAAGTAAAAAAAAAATTTTAAAAATTGAAACTGTTTTTTTTCTGAGGTTTTGATTGTTATCTATAAATATGTAATTATTTTTAATATATATTATGTCTAAATAAATCACTGAAAATATATAAATAAATGTAATAAGATTAAATGAAGTATATTGTTTATGTTATTACTACAGTCAATCATTAATATTTGGTAAATTCTTATCGTTTCCAATTGAGCAATATTTTATAACTAACAAAAAATTACCATACGTATTTGTCAAAGTACAATTTGACAATTTCACAATTACAGTATTCGTTATACATTTCGAACACATCGAATCTCAACACCAAACATATTCTATGCAAAGAAAGGACGATAATTTACATTTAATATGTCAAATCTTTGCCTTAATTTTAAAAACTCAACACATAGATAAATTTAAAAATATATCAAACGTCACTTTGACAGATTACTGTCAAATGTCAAAAATGTAAACGAGAAGAGGTAACGATTAACGAATTAGTTATAAAAGAATTCTGTTCATTGGTCGCTTTAAAACTAAATTAATTACTAATAACTATCAGTTATTTGTATATCCTACTCCGACGATGTTCGGACATAATGAAAGTGTTATCCGAATGTATTAATGATTCTCGCTCCGTTTCTGTGAAATTCGCTTTGACGAAATCTCTATTCAGTATTGATTTCAATTCGTCAATACTGGTACTTATATTATCTGATCTATTTATAAAATTTAATTCTTGTAATTTTTCTTCTCGACTGCTATGAGGAATATTTGGGTTTGATTGGTTCAAAGGTTGGTATGACGTCTCTTTGTTGGGTAAAAGTTTGTGCGAACTGTTTATTATGAGCGTCGAACCGCGCCTTATAGTTTCACGTCCTAATTCTACAATTTCTAAAGAGTTTTGTCCTATGACAAAACTTTTGTATGCTTTTATGAATACTTTTATTAATATCGCGAGACCTATTATTATTAACGAATATGATATAATTGGTGCTACGATTGGACCAAACGTTGTACCCAAGAAAATCCACTTCCATATTGAAGTTGGGATGCCATCGATACCCTGAAAAGATAAATTATTATAATAGGAATTGAAAAAAAAATCATGAATACAAATGGTCTAGCATTACTTACTTCTTGCGCCCACATCACAGGGAATATGATGTCGGGAAATTTGTGGATATTGTTGACTCTGATATTTGGAGCCTGGTCCACTTTCAGGTTGAGTTGAACCCTCACTTGAGCTTCGATAGGTACTCCTATTTTCTGAAAATATTATTGAAAATATTAGATGATTAGCTAAGGTCTTCCTAATTAAGGATGGTATCTTTGAATGTAACAAAAAGTATTTCAATAAGGATTTAAAATAAAATGATATATATTTGATTTATACGGCCCGCAAATCTGGTTTTCTATCAAGCTAAACAAGTTTTCAAACACCGCTAATGTCTTAACGTGTTTTTAGACAAAGATGACCTTGCTTAAAGTATTTTATCATTATTTAACTTTTAATAAAATTAAGATCTTTGCAAAAACGCGTTCTATTTAATTCATTGCCGTGTAGTTTCCAGTAGGGTAGAATAGAGCATTTTCTCGAAACTTGGGGCTCGTAAAAGCCAACTAAAGGTTTCAATTCTATCTTAATATTATAATTGCAAAAGTTTGTTTATTCAGTGTTTTGTTACTCTTTCGCGCCAAATTTTATATACAAATCAGGCGTACAGAAAAGCACATCCCAATAAACGTGAGCGAAACAGCCAGAAACTAGTAGTCCATTAAATCCGAGAGCACTTCGGCTTTCAGTCGGTTTTGAAGTTTTAATGTGTACTTTAAAAAAAATACGTACTTGTTGTAATAAAACATAGCTTTCATGTTTCTTCTTGTCTGGCTTGAGACCTTCGAAGGCTTCTAAAAGTGACGGTTCAGCATCATAAAAATGGGGGTAGGATAAGTAGACTGGTGCATCTGAAAAAAAGTAAATGTTTTAAATAAACGTTTTTTTTTTAATGTAAAATAGATAGGCATATTACTCGCCACCACGTGAATTAAGATGTTCCATACCTTGCATCCTGTAAGTTAGACAACTTGAACTAAGTGAGTTATCACACTGAGTTCTCGGGAATTTACCAGCAAGACCCTTAAGATAGTCTTTCAAAGATTGTTTATATTGATTCTTTACAGTTTTGCTGTTTTGTAGGCGACTAAAGTAATCATAACTTTTTTTATCAGAGCAAATTCGTTCCTTTGCTACAATGCTCTTTGTTTATTATATTTGTGACTGGCTGAGTATACGTTTGTTCGACTTATCCATTTTTATTCTATTTTTAAAATATTAGTAAATTTTAGTTTTAAATAAAGAAAGTAAACTAGTATGTGTAATTTAGGTAGGGATTTACGTACCCAATTAATTTTAAGTCAAAGAGCAACAATTTGTATTGCTGTGTTCCGGTTTGAAGAGCATTTGGTTGGTGGTTGGTTAATAAACGTGTATAGGCACTAAAAAAACTGATAAAATCAGTACTTACTATATTGACATGGGCTTATGTTTTGCAAGCCCCTCGGTGGGCACTTCTCCCCTTGACAATAGCACTTATTTTCTGGGTTCACTTCTGCATTTTCTAAGTAATTACTCGGCGGTGTATAAAGACCTGCTTGAATGCCTAAAAATAAATAATAATTTCATTATAGCCGTGTCGGTATGAGCGATATCCGGGCTATTAGATTCCCTTCTCATGCTCGGTCGTGAAGGAATCGTGAAGATCAAAAAAAAGTAACAGCCTGTAAACGTCTCACTGCTGGGCTAAGGTCTCCTTTAGAAGAGAAGCCTGGCTAATTCAATTATATCCACACTGGCTCAGCGTGGTGAAATAACCTCCAAACCTTTTGTTTGATGGGAGAAACGGGGACGTTTGTCCAATATTGGGAAGGTTTAGGGCGTTATTTACAACGATTAAGAAAACCATTCTAAATGTTTAAAATAAATTAGTTTGTTCAGAAAAAAGATACTAAATACTAATTGGGTATTTTTTTTTTATAAAAAATCTAACCTTCTTTGTAAAGGGTTTTCCTGAATTTAAGAGGCATGATCCTGCACAAGTCTTTGTCGTACACGTAGATGATTTCGTTCTTCGCTATCAGTTTTGGTGGGAAGAATGAACCTTCAGATGCTCTGAAATCAAGACAAAAAATTTGATGAGAAATGTTAAAAGTCCCTCTTAACATTAAACCACTTCATGATAAATATACACCATTGCATTTTGACATTGGCGTATTATGTTTAAATTGAAGGACAAATTTATAAAGAAAAATTCTCGTTTTTTGGAACGCTCGCGAGCCAATAAGAACCAACCTTTATCACAATTCATTCTTACGAAGAAACAATCATTTATATTTATATATAAAGATAATTGTATATTCCTCAATGTAAATATAGACATCTATTTAATATATAAATATTATTTCTGTTAAAACGTTACAGGAAAAATATTCATAATGTTGTTACTCTTAAGAAGAAAATCAATAAGATAAAATCTATTTAAAGGTAAGTAATATGAATCTCGTGACATCCTCTCGTCATCCTTATATAGACACATTGACAAAACAAATACACAGTCCGTATACAGGTAATACATTAACTCATAAATGGGAAATATAATAATTTATCTTAACGCAATATTTTTTGTATAGTTTAGTCGAGTGGCGTTCTCTAAGAACATCAGTCATTACTGAAATGTTGACAACCGACTTATGGTGATATGCTATTTTGATGCGGGTGGTCTTGAAATGTTATGATTATTATGATCAAAGTCGCATATCACTATCTGACAATTAACGACCGTTTCTACGTTGAGTTTCGCGTTTATTCATACAAATTGGTTTTAGAGAACTTATTTATCTTGAATTTTCTTTTATTTATTGCTCACAACTAATATTATTTACAAGACAATGCTAAAGCGTTTTTATATAATATAATATGAGCTAAGGCTCGAGAGCAATTGGTTTTGTGCAACAATGCTCTGTCACTAGTGTTTAACTTTCGTTAAACTGTAATCGTGATTGATGATTACGTATTACAATCGTAATCATTTATTTGATTACATTTTACCCAAGTCTGGTTTACATATTTCGACACTGATCAAATGCAGATTGGATAAACACGTGGCAGAATAATCCGAAACATGCAGGTTTCCTAACGATATTATCCCCATAACGTTGAATAAAAATTAAACAAATTAAATTAGTGGGGGGTCTTTGATATAGCGATGTGGTGTTGGTGTTGTTCGTTATAAATGTGGGGATTTAAGCCCCGATTTTGGGAAAAATGACGTATCGTATTCACTGCACCATTCTGTTGCTTTCATTGCTATAGCTATCTTGTATTAATGTCAGTAATCGATAGGCAATATTGACTACAATAAACATAATATATAATGGAAACACGCATCAAATTATCGTATCACCCGCGCATATAAGTCGTTTTAAAGATTTTATGATCACCTCGTATTTAGAGTGTCAATTTATCATTCAAAATAGCTTTGATTATACTTAACAGATACATTAAACAAATGTATTGTTTTGTAATATAAACGCACATTATGTAGTATTTAACTACCGTATATATAATATGAATATATAATTAAACGGATATTATTATTCATCGTTCGTTTGCCCTTTCTTGTTTAACCAAACACAACAGTGTTTTTAAATGTTTATTGCGTAAATATTTTAAGTACAAATTTATAAATGTTGTGTTTAGTAATTATCAGATCATCAGATATTCTACCGCTAAACAGCAGTACTTGGTATTGTTGTTCCGGTTTGAAGGGTGAGTGAGCCAGTGTAATTACAAGTACATTAGACATAACATCTTAGTTCCCAAGGTTGGTGGCGCATGGGCGATATAAGTGATGGTTAACAACGCCAATGTCTATGGGCGTTGGTAACTACTTCCCATCAGGTGGCCCAAAGGCTTGTCCACCTAGCTATTCAACAGAACAATCGCCATGTTATATGTTTACATAATATATATATTTACATTTGTGACATATATCTTAATATGTTCATCTTTCTATACAAGTTAATTCATGGGCTTATTGACTCGTCCGATATCCTGCAATGCATACAGTTTTCCATCCCTCGTCCAAATAGTCACATGCGATACTGCAATCTTTTGTTTTCCTACTTCTAGAATTTAGAATAAATGTACTTAGCCACTCGCCTTTATACCGCATGTGTTCCTCGTATAATAGTATTCGTTTTAATTATGATATTTTTACCGATAGTTCTATAGCCTCATTGAAAAAAAATTTCAAAAAACTGTTTCGATAGTTTAAATTGTTTAACTATCAAAAAAACTTATACGCTTACGTCTTTGTTGCTTTTTTTAGACTTACTCAAAAGCGCATGTCGTGTCTACATCAAGAGACATGTAATCATTTGAATTTTTTGATTTTCATTTTGTTTTGTAGACCTATGAACATAAAAAAAAATGTTTCTACACTGACACTAGTATGATGAAAATACATACATAATTTATGTGATAACTTTATTTAAATCATTGCGCGATTCTTTGACAAGTCAATAACAATATAATCACTACTCACATTTTACTTACATTGTAAAAGGAAAATTCTTTAGTATTTATTTTCTTAAACAAACGAAAAATACTCGGTATTTTATATGAATATAACAATAAGACAATAACACAAATTGACTCACTGACTGATTCACGAAACGGTTACTTGGAAAGTACAGTCTATAACTATTCCAATGGAAGGTTTAGAAAAGATAAACAAACCTGGATTGACATACTCAATGCGATACATAAACTACGAACAGTTCTCGATTACTATATCTTTATTTATAATATAACATTATTCCACTTAACTACTTATATCCACTTATATTTTACTTCCCGTTTTGAGTACAACTTCTTCGAAATTCAAAGTGCATTTTTTTCACGAATCGATAACGAATGGTGGAGACACGGTATTGATTGGTTCTCTCTATTCCATTCACGTTCATAATCCGATGGGACGACAATCCGACACGACCGAAAGAGTTCCGGTGCAGGACCAACGTCTTTACGCGGTTTCCGAGGAGGAGTGTAACCACTTCCAACTTCCAGACTTTTATTGGCGCGATCTGTGGCTTGAACCCAGGACTAGGAGCATGCCTTTACCTACTAAACCAAAGAGCCATTCTAGTATATTGTTCTACCAGACAGTTTTTATTAATTCAACACGTAATATGAAACAGAATATATGATTGAATTTTGAACCTTACTGCATGTGCGATGCTGGGATTGCTAGTAGATAACGTTAACAATTACTTAAGAGAAAAAACCGACAAAGGATAAATACTGAAGTAAATCATTTTAAACACAGATGAATACAAATAAAGCTGTTCAGGGAGAAAGAATTTTTAACAAACTAAATAAGCCTGTTCTTCCTTAGGGCTTAAGGAAGAATACCAAATTGCACTAAATTGGTTCTGTGGTTTAGCCGTAAAAGTGTAACAGACGGACAGAGTTACTATTGCATATATAATATTAGTACAGATTTGTCCCATGAAAAGCTTAGTTGTCAAGAGTCAGTGAGTCAGAAATCCTCAAAATAAAAATGCAATAATAAAAAAAATACTTTCTAGAATAATAAAGCAAAATGGTATTAAAAATATAACACCCCGTCTTATTGCGTCTCCTGGTGACAGGAGGGCTGGTTCATTATTCGCCCAGAGGATCGGAATTCCGAATCAAAGGGGAAAGACTGATAGCATTTTTGCCATCATTCGACGCGGTCACGATTTGTACAGTAGCTATTTTTTAATTTTTATTTGTATATATTTAAGGCTTACATCAAAATATATTGCATATAAAAACATATTTACTTCAAAATGGTTAAATATATTTTTATATGCAATAATTTTTAATTGGGTAAATAAATAATCTTTGTAATTGGAAAAACCGGAGTTTGTTATGTTATCTGGGATGAATTTTAAAACATGCAAGTACGTGACTTCAAATAATGTATTATACTTAATACTTGTAATAAAACACGAGAGGTCATAATGGGCATACATATAAATTATTAAGATTATAATTTAATTGTTCAAATGACTGATTTTATGAGTGATTCATGTGATCTCTTTATGCAAGTCTGGGTAGAACTGGAGTGAGCCAGTGTACACGAGGGAGATAATATATTATATCATCATCATCATCATCAACAGCCAATCATTGTCCACTGCTGAACATAGGCCTCTCCCAAGGTGCGCCAAAGCTCCCTGTCTTCCGCCTTCCGCATCCAGTCGGTGCCCGCCACCTTTATATATATATATTATATACATATAATATATTAGTTAGCAAAGCTTTTGCTGCATTAGTGATGTGAGGGATGGTTATTTTTTCTTACAACCGCCGCAATGTCGTTTTACCATTAAACTACTCGTAGCTAATTACGTAAGCCGTACAAAACCGGAGTCAGATAATCCTCTATAGACAATGACTTTAAATTTGATAATTATCGTTTTTTTAATATTTATAATCAAGTGGATAAATATTTCTGCACGTTTTAATTATAGACCCGAATGCCTTGCCCTAGAAAGGATGCAGTGACTGTTCGCTTGATATTTAATGTTTATAGATTTTATTCAAACGTTTTAATGGGACTAACGACTAGTCTCGATGCTGGGAGCATAAAAGATAGGGTAACCTTGAGACGTAGATGCGTAGGGGCCTCACGTGTCCTTTTAAACGCTGGGAAAGCCTGGTGCTGCCGTACACATTAGTGAGGAGTGTGGGAGGCGAGATCACCTTCCCCTAAGGAGAGCCACATGTCCGATCAGTGTCATTAAAAACCCGATAGTATTTTGTTCTTACGATTCGAAATTTGAATTCAGAACCTACATTATTATTTTTAATACATTAAACATATTAGAAAAATATTTTTCATCTTTATTTCTATCTGGTTTGTATAGTGTTTTTTTTTTTCCTTAAATTATATTTTATTATATGTAATAAGTGCAGACGAATTAAAAGAACCACATGTGAATAAATAAATGATATAAATCTTTTGCGACATGTTTATGGGTAAAACGTGATTTAATTATAATTTAAGTTTTATCGTTTCTTAGATAAGGGATTATTTATTTACATAATATATACATGTTATATATCCCAATCGGAATTGCTGTTAAGTTCCGGCAAATAAAAATAGAGCTTACTAGCCGAAATTAATAATGAAATAAACTACTTTTTATATTTTTTTTTAATTAGATAGGATGGCTATGGGGAGAACTTATGATAAGTGGACCCCACCTCTAAACATTGGCATAGTAAGAATTATTAACTATCACTTAGAACATGTGCCTGTTACACTAACTTATTCAGCCTTCAAACTGGAACACAACAGTACTAAGAATTGCTGTTTAACGGTATATCTGATTATATCTGATGATGGGTGTTGACTACCAAGACGGGCATAAAGCTCTACCACCAAGTAAAAACACAGGATTCTCGTTGCTGAAAGAAATCTCTGCAAGAGATATGTGCGAGTTTTATACTTAGTTCGCTTTTAAGTTTTTTTTTGTATCACTTGTATATTGTTTCTAACTCTGACGTGTTAAGTACTGAACCGATCATCATGAAGTTTGGCATACAAGTCGTCAGTGGTACAGAAAAGGACATAGGTAGCCTTCCCTCCTTGCAGACGCGGACTATTCCGCGGGTGGAAACTAATATTACATACGGTTTAAGTTTGTACGCGCTAATTTATAGAATTGCAAGTCAGATTTGAAAAATATTTTTTGGTAAGCTAGCCAATATATTGCATAGCTCTAGGACCTTCAGGGTGAAGCCGCGTGGAGAGGCTAGTAAATATATAAACAAGGACTTAAGAATTCTTACATTGCACAAAAAAATGCGCAATTTTATTTTGTCATTACTGTAAAATTTGTAAAAATATTTGTTTATGATGCAATTTAAAAATGTACGTGGTAAAAAATTGTTAATAATTGGTTGGTGCGGTTTGAATATGAAACCACGAAACAAATCACAGAGTGACTTTACCCTCGTAAAAATCGTATCGTAAAAAAAAAACAAAAAAAAAACTTTAAAACTTTAAAAAAAAATAAACATCTATTAATGTGAGGAAAAAAAGTATTTAGGATAAAAATAAAATCAAAAAATATGTCCTTGGCAAAGTTGGTTATGTAAAATACTTTATCCACTAAGGTCTTACCTTATGTTATTGCAAGGACTCTCCGGCCAGTAGGGTAGATGGTCCAGTCCATTAAGTTTGTCCAAGTATCCGAACTTCTCCATGTCCTGACCGGCGTAAATCGTCGATACCTCGTCCAGTGTTCCGTTCCTCTTAAATCGAAAATTACAGCCATTGTATAATTACAGTTATAATAAATATAGTGAGAGTATATAAATTAAAGATATAGCTTGGAAATGTATCCATCTCACTTATGTATATATCCCACATTTGGTGAAACATGAAATCGTTACTTGTCCTGATTTATTTTTATTTTTTATAGAATACATAGGTGGACGAGCATATGGGCCACTTCATAGTAAGTGGTCACCAACGCCTAAAAACATTGATATTGTAAGAAATGTTAACCATCACTGATATCGCCAAAGCGCCACCAACCTTGGGGACTAAGATGTTATGTCCCTTGTGCCTGTCATTACACTGACTCAATCACCCTTCAAAGCGGAACACAACAATAACAATTACTGCTGTTTGCGGTAGTAATAAATGTGTTTTATAACTGTCAATTTGGCTAATGGTGATATAAAATATAGTGGCAGATCTTTGGTTGACCCTGTGCATCATATTTAATATGTTATATTCCTTCTGCCTATAATTCGCTATTAAGTATGAACTGATGACTGTACTGTACCCAGATCTAGATAAATAAATGTAATCTAATAATTTTCAAATGCTGAAAAACCATTCTTATATTCTATATAATAAAATCGAAACTTGTCTGAATTTCACCGAAACACAAACAAATTCTGAACACGAGATAATTAATACAATAATTATGTTAATAATAAGACGATATATAAAGGTAATCACCATTAATCGGTTTCCGATATTTTTCAACTTTCTTTAACGAGTTTCGAATTTATTCTTAAGACCATATAAAACAGCTAGAAGATAACCTCCAAGCTTGCCAACGTTTGTCTCCCATCGAAGAAGAGTACGGAATATAAACAGTTTTATATTTTCCAATACATGTTCACGATTTCTAAAATCGTTACAAACCAAGACGATCCATAAAAAGTGCCCAAATGTCACCCACCTTTGATTGAATTCCACGTGTCGATCCATTACGTCTAGTCTTTATTATCTGGTCTAGACCAAACACCAGTTTCAGAAAGCAATAAGACGAAAAAAAAACAATAAAAAGTCATTCTATGAAAGGTCGATAACCTTTTAGTCATTTTTAAACTAGTTCTAAAATGTTACCCGATACTCAGGAAGCATTTGCTTCGTCATTTATCTTTAAATTGGATATATATAGAAGGGTGATCCTTAAGAAAACCAAAATATACTTGGTCTTATAGAGTCTATTTATATTGTTCATAATTTACTGACAAATAATGCCAAAGACATTCGTAAAGATATAAATTGTATATGTTAAATATGTACTTACGGCGAGCAGAAGTCCCATTTGACTGTTCGGCCGTTTTCCTTTGGGGTAGAAATAGTGCGCGAGAGTGACTAGAGGATCGTTGTAACTAAAAAAATAAAATATATTGTGATTGTTTCATTATTCTCAATACCGATTTCGGTTATGGTGGCCAATTTCTGGAGACTAGCCAAATGCGAAGGAGATATTAAAGAGCACATTGACGGGCCGGTTGGCGTGGTTGGTAGCTTTTTACGCCGAAGGTTGTGGGTTCGATTCCCACCCAGGACAGACATTTGTGTGCAAGAACATGTCTTTTTGCCCTGAGTATGGATGTAATTATCTATATAATGTATGTATTGACAAAAGAATAATAGTATATGTAGTATATCAGTTGTCTGGTTTCCATAGTACAAGCTCTGCTTAGTTTGTGATCAGGTGGCCATGTGACACACATAAGACCTTGATTTTATTTCCAGACAGCTTCACAATCTATACCATAAAACTTCACAGTCCAAATTTTAGCGCACATTTTGTCGTTAGTCCACAAAAAACAAACGTGTTATATGATTTAATTTATTCGATTTTTATTAGTTGGTACTTTTTTCTTTTGTTTTTTTTTTACTTATTTAAAATCACACGACATTCATCAAATCCATGAAAAGTGCACTTTACTCAAGGTTAACTTGAATATGTGTTGTATTATTAATAGACTGATGCTTGACATTTAAAACAAAGGATTTTCCTATCACAGAGGTCAACAATCAATACCAAAAATGTTGCTGTACTTTTTTTGCGCAAATTAATTATTATTATTGCGAATTTTGTTTCGACAGTTTTGACAGTTTTATAAGCTTTTTCTCAAAATATTAATTATTTAATGTATAAATATTACTTGGTGTATAAACTAACCCAAATACGAGTTCTTCGGCTGTAACATGCACGAACGGCTTAGCTCGTTCCCTGTAAGTGATCGCTAAACCCGAAACGAGCAAGTTGAACAGCCAGCCAGCGAGGTTTGGGGAGAATGAGGTGACTGTCTGAAAAGGAAAATATATTAACAAACGTTTTACATAAATACATAAGGCTTATTACAATATAACATTTGTCTTCGTTGTATTGTTATTTATAAATAAATGATAATTCTATTATATTCATAATATATGTGTAGATATTTTCAACATTGCATATAAAATATGTTAAAAAACGTAGATTACTACACAATACAACGAGCCGTGATGCCCCAGTATTTAGTATACGAGAATCTTAGTCTATGATCCGAATTCAAACCCGAGCAAGCACCACTGAATTTTCATGTGCCTAATTTGTGTTTATACTTATAAATTTGCCGCTTACACCGCCTACACCGCCGAGCACGACGAGGTCATCGTTTAGGAAAACATTACGATCTTTTTAAGCCGACACGCATTGCAGCGGCGTGGTAGAATAAGTTCTGTACCTTCTCAAAATAGGAGATGACGTCTTAGCCCACCAGGAAGACATTTAAAGGTCACTTTTATTTAAAACAAGAATATATAGACGATAAAAAGGGTGCAGTTCGTAAAAGTTGCTTAGCGGCTTTTTAGTAATCAGTGATGTCTCTCTTTCTGTCATTAATGATTTGACATACGAAAGAAGAAGACGCAGCATGTTTTATTTCTATTTACCATATGTATTGCGACTATTAAACAGAATTATTAGTGTGTTACACAATTTATATATATATTTGTGTGTCTAAATATATATACGTACTTACCAAAAGCGGTATGTTCGGCACGACCAGCTTCTGTGTCTTGTCTACGGACAACTCTGGTACGAATCTTAAGATCTTGTTATGTTGATACGTCACCGTGTCGTTATCATGAAACTTGATATTCACTTTTTCCATATCTTCCCTGAGAAAAAAATGTTAAGCATAAATAAGTGCTCTACTTAACTAAGTGTATTAGTTGTACATTTTTCTCGTGACTGGTTGGTCTATTATTATCCAAATCCATCCATCCATCCATCTAAAAAAAAAATACGACAATTTTTCATGTTCGCGTGATAGCTAGCAATTTGAAGCATGCTGTGTTCTCCTATAATTAGGAGTATTTATAGTTGAGTATGTATAATAAATCTTCTATAATATAAAAGAAATAATAGCAGTACTTGGTATTGTTGTGTTCCGGTTTAAAGGGTGAGTGAGCCAGTGTAATTACAGGCACAAGGCCAGTGTCTATGGTCGTTGGTCACCACTTACCATCAGGTGGCCCATATGCTCATCTATACTATAAAAAAAGCTTAAAAGTTAGGATGTAGGAAGTAATCGCTGAAATTTTATTTAACTTTATCAATATTTAGAATGAAACTTAAAGATGGACTAAGGATATATATTTTTCCGTTAAAATAAAAGGGTTTCTTGTGGAGGTTTCGTTTTTTATAAAATCAGTAGGCCGAATGAATGAAACCAAATGGGCCACTTCATGGTAAGTGGTCACCGCCACCCATAGACGTTAACAAGAAATAATAACCATTCCTTACATGTAATATGTAAGGAATGGTTAATATTTCTTAGGAAATAAGATGTTATATCCCTTGTGCCGGTAGTAACTGGCTCATTAACCCTTCAAACCGGCACACAACAATACTAAGTACTTTTGTTTAGCAGTAGAATATCTGATCAGAGGGTGGTACATACCCAGAGAGGCGCGCACAAAGCCCTACCACCAAGTATAATCGTATATGTTAGAGTTAATTCAGAAATATATATTATAAACCTCGTCAGCCGGATTTTGGTAGTAAATAAATAAAATGAAATGCTGAAATTGATATTATCAAGTCGAGTTACGAAAGTAACTTTATACAGTAATTTGATTGGATAAAATATTGTTTTTAAAACTTTCTCGTGTTATATGCCTGCTGTTACATTAATTACGTAAATTCGTTGTAATTTCACTTTCAAAATGTATTTTTGGATAGTACATTTTTTTGTTGTTGGTACATAAAGAATCGTTTGAATTATTTTTAATGTGTAATCATCTTAGCGCATGGTACACGGTAGGGGCTAAATAGAGTTCAAGCGTCAGATGCTGTTAGTGTAAGATTTCGAGCGTCAGATAACGTCAGCGTAAGATATGTTACTGTAAGTGTGATAATGTGTGCGTGAGGTACACGGACTGAAAGCTCACATGTCACATCAATTCATGAGTACATTGACACAGACTTTTTTTCAATTTTAAAACCCAGAAACATAATCTTTTCTTATATAGATGGACCTATTGTGCCAAGCTGTTCCAGGGAGGGTACAGCTGTGGGAGTACATTTGACTCATAGAGGGGCGCAATTCTACTAACAAATCATCACTTTGTCGCAATCGAATCGAAACGTAATCGATGGCATTAAACCGTTTTCCTATTCTTTAAATTAATTACCGATTATTGGCATAAGAGTTATCAATTAAGTTTAGTATTGATATAATTGTATATGTTAACATATTATCGGTTCGGTTCCGATCCGAATAAATATAGAATCGACAAAGTTGGATTGGATTTGAATCGGGAACGTATCGTAATCGTTATAGATTAGTAGAATTATCCCAGCTTTCCGGTATCAGTGTATTCTTTTTTGTTACCTTAACGTGACTAAACCGTATTGTAATAAGACTTTACATACAACCTTGGTGCTAGATTTATGGACATAATTAAAACATCCTATGTATAAGAGCCGAGATGGCTTAATGATTTGAACGCGTAAATGTTAACCGATGATCGTGGGTACAAAGCCGGGCAAGCACCTCTGAATTTTCATGTGCTTAATTTGTGTTTATAATTCATCTCGTGCTTGACGGTGAAAGAAAACATCGTGAGGAAACCTGCATGTGTCTAATTTTATTGAAATCAAGCCACATGTGTATTCTACTAACTCGCATTGGAGCAGCGTGGTGAGATAAGCTCCAAACCATCTCCTCAAAAGGGAGAGGAGGCCTTAGCCCAGCAGTGGGACATTAACAGGCTGTTACTTTTTACTCTATGTATAAGAGAGCTCCTTATTCTGTAGTTCAATTCAGTGCTAAGAATTCACAAAGTATTTCGATCTTAAAATGTTGAAAACCTAAGTTACGCTCTTTTGTTGCGTGTAACATATTAAAGGTTGTAATTCTTATAATCAATGTTGCATTTTCTTTTTGGCAATTCAAGATCGTTATGTGTCTGCCTCGTTGGTCTAGTGGCTTGATGTAGGGCCGCGGACCCGGAGCTCCTGGGTTAAATTCCCAGGTCGAACCAATAAAAAGTTATTGGGTTTTTCTGTCAGAAAATTCTCAGTAGCAGCCCGGAGTCTGGAAGTTGGAAGTGTGTTCACTCCCGTGCCTCGGAAAGCACGTAAAGTCATTGGTTCTGCGCTGAAATTCTTTCCGGTCGTACCGGAATGCCGTCCTATCGGATTATGAGAGTTAGGAATAGAAATGCACCTGTATTTGCGCACACTTGTGCACTATAATATCTCCGGCGTAGTTGGCCGAAATTATAATATTGGTAATATTTTTTTCTTAATTTCATTTCTTAATTTAACTCAATTGTATAGACAAATAGCTGAGTCTGTTCGACACCGTTTTCATTTAAAGAGTATTTTTAAAATTAACAGAACAAATAACGCTATTTTTAAATAATATTTTACGGTAATAACAATATTTCAACCTAAGCCTGCGTGTAAGTGGAGAGGTATTAGGAAGCCTATGTATTAAATTTAGATATAAGCTATCTCTATTACAAATATCAGCCAATTCCGATCAGTAGTTTTTGCGTGAAAGAGTAAAAAAGATATGTGCATCTCACAAACTTTCTCGACTTTTTTTATCTTATCCGATAGCGTTGACGTTAACTGCGATTTGTACTAAATGATAACAGCGCCATCTATTGACAATAATCAGAATTCGGAATCGGAAAAACTGAATACATATATATCTAGTTTTTGAGGTCGTAGTTATGAATATTGATGATAGATATTCATAAATTATAATTAAATTTTATATAATAACATAAATAATTTCTATCAGGGTTAAATCATATTATGTCACACAGCTATCGTTACTGTTGACCGCGATTTTGCTGTATGGAAATTTTGTATATGCGGAAGGCAGCCTGGCAAATGGGCCATGATGATAAGTGATCTTCTCCCAGACATTCTCATCTTAATGTTAACCATTACTTACATCGCCATTGTGCCACAACTTGGGAACGAAGATGCTATGTACCTCGTGCCTGTAGTAACACTGGCTCACTTTTCAAACCGGAATATTGTTATTAGATCTAGTAGAACTATTCTTTGATAACAACCTCGAGAATCATTTGTGGCTATCCTTGCTAGTAATAGTGTAAATGCCAAGTTACGATGTTAATTTGATTGTTTGTTACGTTTTCACGTTATAACTACTCAACTGATGATGATATTTTCCACTAACGTTAACGGTATAGGAAAATATATCTAATACCTCATAAGAGATAAGTGTACCTAACACCTCACTCCCTCACACGAGGGCGATGGTAGATACTAGTAGTGGGTAAGCCAGTCACCTCTTGTGACATTGTGGTCAATTAGCTTGACATTGAAGGCTCACTGCTAGCTGTCAGATCAGAATATAAAATTATGTTATTATATAGCATGGAATTTAAATAATATTTTTGTTTATTTAACGTTTTACGAACGTTTCATAGTCCAGTTTAATGTATTTTATAGGCAAGCGGAAATATTAACTATTCCTTATATCGTCAATATGCCACCAACCTTGGGAACTAAGATGTTATGACCCTTGTGCCTGAAGTAATACTGGCTAACTCACCCTTCACTTTTTTCTCTATAACAGAATAATTTCATGTCGCTTGCTTATTATTTCAGGTAATCTTCTATAATAACCGATACAGAAAACCAGCTAGTAAAATTAATATTTTATTCATTTGTTAGACTTACAATTAAAAAAAACCAGCTTAATTGGTCTGGTGGCTCATGAGATATCAGGTTTGAGTCGCGATTTGGGCCGATTTTTTGTCAACAAATTTAAGCAGTTAACAAGTTGGGATACACTCTCATGCCACTCACATAAAGCCAAGCTCCTGTGCTCGAACTTCCAACTATGCTAGTAGAAGTAGAAAACAGTGTTAGCACAGATGCTAGATTACATGTAATAACAACGCACGATTAATATCAGGGTGTCAATTCTACTAATCTATAACGATTACGATACGTTCCCGATTCAATTCCAATCCAACTTTGACTATTCTATATTTATTCGGATCGCAACTGAACCGATATGATGTTAACGTATACCATTGTGTGAAAACCAAATTTAATTGTTAACTTTTGTGCCAAAAGTCGATAATTAAATGAAAGAATAAACGGAAACGATCACGCTTCGATTCGATTGCGATGAAGTGACAATTTGTTAGTAGAATTGGTTCCCCGTTCCTTGAAACCATGGTCGAAGTACTGTCATAATTGTATAATCATTATTATATCCGTTGCATAAAGAAATGATATTATAACGCAAACATACTAAATGGGTAATATACCTTGACTTTAAAAAGATTGAAGACGTTTAAATTGCTGTGTGTAATAACGCCATTATCTTGGAAGGAAATATAAAATACTGCACTGTATCTTGAAAATTTTGAAGATAAAATGTTCATGGTCATAAAAAATGTGCTTTTAAAAATTTGGAACTTCGCATCACTTTGGTCTCGTATCTTCAAAACAGAGATAGCATCCAAAACACTTAGACAACCTTTTTTATCTTAATTGACATTTTCGTTTATTGGTAAAGATATTAATTTATACATTAGATTTCAAAAGTCGAGTCGAACAAAATACAATTATAAAGAATATGTTTTTTTATTATAAAAGGATGCCCGTTTTAGGGATTACTAATATACCCATTTACCCCTCAATTTAAGCGTAGATGTGTTAGAAGTGGGGACGACAGAAGCCCAAGACGAATTGAACGTGCGACTTTTAGATCGCTAGGTAAACCATTGCGCTATTGGCGTTATAAAAATACTTGGACATTGGACATCAAAATATTTGTGTCAAAAAAAAAACATTTCACCCAATTCTTTTTTATTCTTATTATATTGCTTCCAGTGATGACAAGAGGCTGGTTTGTCACCAGAATTGATGTGTATTGGTATCAGGTTTCATGTACGTATGTATGTTAGTACGTAGTTTATATATTCCACTGTAGCTTTTTAACCCCTGAACACATTTAATTTTAAACAGCAATATATTGTTTTGGGTACCGGTTTGAAGGGTGGTTGAGCCCGTGTAACTACAAGCACAAGGAACATAGCTTGGTTCCCGAAGTTGGTAGCGCATTGGCGGTGTAAGGAATAGTTAATACTTCTTACATCGGCAATGTCTATGGGCGGTGATGACCACTTACCAATAGGTGGCCCGTTTGCCTATCTATAACAAAAATAAAATAAATCATAAATTTTAAGGATTCGCAGGATAAATATTCATTTAATTAATTATCTATGTGACTTGATTGTCGAAAAATAGTACCTACTGAGTTTTTTGCCGATTCATCTCGAATCTTCATTCCGAACCGGTCGTAGTTTTTAATTTGATCTTTTAAAACGATTCATAACTTTTTACAAGAGGCTAATGAAATAAATTATTTATTGATTTCGTTTTTTTAAATACTTTTATTAACTAATAAGTATCATTACATGATAAATATTCCCAAAAAAAGAAGTCACTTCATTGTGCTTATCTATTGGAACTTTTATAACATATTTAAAATTTATAAATAAAATAATATAAGTAATTTTTTTCAACTGTAATTAATAATAATTAGGATATCGTGTTATCTCTGTATGTTACTGTCATCAAATTTATCTTTGTATAGTAATTAATTTAATATCTTAAGCGTTGCCGTGGGTTGTGACAATTATTTTATTTCCAAAACGCGACCGTTTTCAAGGTTATCAGATAGCCTTAAGTTATATCCTAATTAATACAAGACTTAAACGAGACTTAGTTACATAAAATAAAAACATTAAAATTTACATTAAAAAAAACCTTTTTAATACTATAAAAACTTATTTTTGGGTACATATATATCGCTGAGAATGTTATAAATATCGAATGCTCTTAAGATTTTTTTTTTTGGTTTTTTAATAAATAAATACAGGTTTATTCTTTGAAAATAAATAAATTTATTTATATTATATATTCAAATGGCAGACAAGTAAAGGTAAACAAATTCTTCATGCAAATATTTCATGGTATCTGTGAATAGTTCTGTTATATTTTTTAATACAAACAGTTATTTGTTAATAAATCCTTATTAATTATAAAAATATTACACTTGACTTATATCCACTTTAATTTTACTTCCAAAGTTTTGATAGCAACTTCGCCGAAATAAATGTAACGTTTTATGGAATCCATAATGAATATAGATTATTTTAGATCTCGACCAACGAGGTTAGTTTGAGGTCTAACGGCCTTATTTATAAAGGTTGTATAGCGGTGATTAGTTAAGCAATGTGTCTTCTTCTTTCGAATGTGAAACAAATGATGATAGAAAGAGAGAAATCACTGTTTAGTACTAATTACTAATCAGACGCTAAGCAAAGTTTATAAAGTAAGGCCATATGTTATTTATTCATTATTTATTGATAAAAAAAACGGAACAGATTATATATGAATAAATCATGATATTACAGTTTGTTAGTTTGTGCATTTAGGTGTATAGTTTTATAATAAACTTCCCGTCCCGACTTCGCCCGTTTAGAATAAGGGTACATACATATATACATATAACCCTATTGGTTTACGGGGCTCACGGTCATTTTTTCCGACATCTTTAACATTTATCGTCATATTTACCTGACTTATACAAAAATAATAATAAATTATACACTTAAACGTTCCTCATGAATCACTCTGCCCACTGGTGAAAACCGTATCAAAATCTGTTTGGTAGTTTTTTAGTTTGTCGCGTCCGAACAGACGCAGCAGGGGCACTTTGTTTCATAACATGTAGTGGCGTAGAATGGGGACGGGGGGAGGGGGAGTAACCCTTGTTCTTTTCTGTACCCCTGACGACGCGTATGCAAAAATTCATGACGAATAATATTACTACGATGCTAAGTATCACTTGCCTGTAAACAAACGGTCCGACTTCATTCAGCTTAGGCTTTTCACCGTTCTCCAAAAATCCTTGAGGATTCGTGACGTTGAAGATATACACTTTGGTAAGCCTCATCACGCCAGGACGCTGCCAGTAGCTGTAGCTCAGGGAGCCATTCCAAAGTTTCAATTCCTGTTGACAAAGATTGAACTTTAGTTAAAACTAACTTATAACTAATTCGAGACAGCCTAGTCGTTAGCACGCGTAAATCTTAACCAAGGGTCATGTTTAATTCCCGTCAAGCAACCCCCAATCGTAATGTATTTAATTTTTTTCTATAATTCATCTCGTTCTCGGCAGTAGAACCGTCGTGAGTGAACCTACATGTGCCTAATTTCACTGAAATTCTGCCATTTGTATATCCACCAACCTATCTTGGAGCAGCGTAGTGGAATAAGCTTCAAACCCTACCTTCAAAGGGAGAGTAGGCCTTAGACATTCACAGGCTGTTACTATAACTGTAGATTGTAGGTTTGGTTATATATATATATATCTATATACAGGATGCGTGCGTATTGCATGCCAGTCGCCAATTATGTTTATAATTTCAGCATGTAATTTATCACTTCGTTGGCTACACGTACAGCCCTACAGCCGTTGATTCTGCACCTGAACTCTTCGATTTGCCGTTCCAGGTTAAGAGAGTGAGGGAAGAGAGAGTCCACTTAAGTTTGCGAACACATTTGTTCACTATAATATGTCCTAAGTGACTGGCCCTTTGGCGCAGTTGGCAGTGCACTGCACTCCGCTTCGGGGTTGCGAGTTTGATTCCCGACCTAAGGCTGGATGTATTATTTACATAAGTATGTATTTTGTATATCAGTCGGTTGTTACCACATATACATATATGTATAACACATGCATAAAATTGCGTACCTTAGGAGCAGACCGTGTTTGTATAAATAAAAGTTTTTAATACTAACCTAACATACGTACATTTTGTTTTTTAATAATATTCGTGGTCTCTGAAGGTGGAATGTCAATGCCTCAACCTTTGGAAACTCGATTAGAGCAAGCGTGACTTTAAAACCAAAACGTTACATAAATATATTTAACTTAAACGGCCTGGAGGCGATCGTTTAACTACGACGCGACTTTGTAAATATTGCCTTGAATCAAGACTGGTCGCGATCCAGTTAATATGGAAAAATTAAGAAAACTAACTATTGAACTATGAAAAATATAATAATTTAATCTTATTATTTTTTTGGTCAGATTCAAGGACTGAATGCTTAGGAGTTGTTATAGAATATACGGGACAAAGGCGCACTCTCCATTGCATTCCTTTCATATACTTTGATGGTACGGAAATTTAATATAAAAATATATCAATAAATAAATAAAAACTGCTAAGAACACAAAGTCAAGGTCAAAATATATCTTTATTCAAGTAGGCTACTTTTACTGGTGGTAGGGCTTTGTGCAAGCTCGTCTGAGTAGGTACCCACTCATCAGATATTCTACCACAAAACAGCAGTACTTGGTATTGTTGTGTTCCGGTTTGAACGGTGAGTGAGCCAATGTAACAGGCATAAGGGACATAACATCTTAGTTTCCAAAATTACTGGCGTATTGACGATGTAAGCGATATTTAACTTTTTTTCTTGTCTACGTTGGTGACCGCTTACCATCAGATGGCCCATATGCTCGTCCGCCTACCTATTCCATAAAAAAAGCCTCTAAGAAGCACTTTGAAATCATTAGTCATCAGACAATTTTTATTTAATATAAAGCTGCCGCTGGTTCGGAATGAGAAACCAAGAAGTCAGCCAGCCAGAAACTTAGTATATAATAACATTTATATATCCTGTATGAACATCCATGAATACTCTACATAGCTCCAAGTTCATTTATATAATCCTCTATTGTAGGCGGATTTTATTGATATTGGTCAAAAACTTGATGCGAAGTCATCTTTATTTTACTTTATACTTTATTGTACACCACAAAGAGAAAAAGAATACAAAACATGGATACAGCCTAAATAAAAGTAGTATACAATTTTGGCGACCTTATCGCTACATAGCGATCTCTTCCAGGCAACCAACGGAGTAAGTGAAAACTCATAGGATATGAGGTAGGTGGTGCTCTAATAATAAATAAGATAATATTATTTTATGATTAAACAAACTAATAAACAAATGTAAATATAAAATACACATAACATATATCAATAAATAAATTATATTATCAATACATATAGAATTACAAGTATACAATATAAATACGTACCATAAACAATAAGAACGAATAAAAACGATAATTCCTCAAACATAACAGAAGAAAAAAACATTCTTTAACATTATCAAGCAAGATGTCATTGTTTTTAGAAAACCTGCTTACTTAAACATTGATCTCTCTCTCTCATCATTGATTTGACATTCGAAAGAAGAGGACCGCAATGCAAATTATTTCACCAGCTAAACTTTTTTATTAGCTAGGCTATGATTGATTAAAATGGTCACATACGGTTGTTCTCGTATATTTAAAAGTGTACATACCCTAAATATTATATAATCGAGCCAAGGCACGAAGGACAGTATCACGCCCAGAACCACTGTGCATATGCTGAACGTTATCACTGCGAGGCGACCTGAAACAAATGCAACATATATTTATGTATATAAATAATATAATGTGTGTATAAACTCACACACATGCACTCACACAGTCTCATTCACTATATTTTTAATTTATTTACTGTCTTCTTAATAAATTAATATATGCTAAAATTATTAATGTAATACCATTTTGGTTTTAGATACATATTATATAATACTTAATATGATAAAGACGGGCAAGCACCACTGAATTTTCATGTGCTTAATTTGTGTTTATAATTCATTTCGTGCTCGACGGTGAAGGGAAACATCGTGAGAAAACCTGCATGTGCTGAAATAAAAATCTGCAACACCTGAATCTACCAACCCGTATTGGTGTAGTGGTTTCTCATAACAAGATGATGAGGCTTTAGCCCAGCAGTGGAACGTTTAAAGGCTGAAATTTTGACTTTCAGTGTAAATTGTGTATCTTTTAAAAATAATGTAAAAAAGTCAAACACAAATAGAATATTTAAATGAAATATATAATTAATTAACATATGTTTTATTTTTAGCAAAAAAGTGAATAATATTTTGAATTTTGTTTTAACAAATAATTTTTGTATGCAAAAAAATGACCCTACACGTCCTCTACTGGTACATTCGAAATTGATACCAGAAGGATGGAAATGGAATAGTAATTTTGTTTCAGAGGTGAGGCCCTGCTAATGTATCGTGGTGTGTACATGACATACATTTCAAATTGCATGTTTAGATATTGGGTGCTTTTTTGTAATTGTAACAGCCTGTGAATGTCCCACTGCTGGGCTAAAGGCCCTCCCTTTTTGAGGAGAAGGTTTGGAGCTTATTCCACCACGCTGCTCCAATGCGGGTTGGTGGAATACACATGTGGTAGAATTTCAGTGAAATTAGACACATGCAGGTTTCCTCACGATGTTTTCCTTCACCGTAAAGCACGAGATGAATTATAATCACAAATTAAGCACATGAAAATTCAGTGGTGCTTGTCCGGGTTTGAACCCACGATCATCGGTTAAGATTCACGCGTTCTTACCACTGGGCCATCTCGGCTTAGAATATTGGGTGCTTAGAAAAGCATAACTTCAAAATATCATACAAGATGAGCTCCGCCATCTTGATAAAAAGGGTAGGTTTTGTTGTTTCTGCAATAATTCGTTTCTCTGTCATGAAACGATAATTATTATAATGTGCGTTTTTATTATTTTTTGTACGGTCTATAATTCAGATCGTATTAAGTTTTCACTTATAGTAGATAGCAGTCAAGTATAAAATTAAGAGATTGAAATTTGCTTTTTGCTGTTTTCTTTCTCGATTACATATCGGAATAATGTCACACACAAATACACGGAGGGGTCGAGAAAAATCTGAACGCTCTGCAGTAAATGGGTTAAATGGAAACGAGTTCAAAGCATTTTAAATTCAGACCAAGAACGGCAATCACAGTGGTTTTGAAGCCCACAAAACCCGATACCTGTTTGAAGAATGTTTAAATTCTATTTATTTTGGAACTTTATAAAAAAAAAACATATGAAAAATTCCAAAGTCGTCCCATAAAGAAAGATTTATAAGTAACGGAAAGTTGTTATATTTGTACGGACAGCAACAACGTTTAATTTTTTTTTTTTACTAATTAACCAATAATTTTCTTGAAAATATGGAACGTAAAATACATTACACTCACTTTTAAAATGGCAAACGGGCGAAATATTATGTCATGCAAAAATGTTGTGTATGTGTGATAAATTATCAAACATATATAAGATTGGTATTTATTTTAGTGTTGTTTAATAACAATCAAGCAAAAACAGGTTAGTTAGTTAGTGGTAGGGCTTTATATAAGCCCGTCTGGGTAGGTACCACTCACTTATTATTTATTTCACCGTCAAACAGCAAAACTTAGTTCTATTAGTTTCTAATTATGGTGACGCATTGGCAACGTAAGGAATGGTTAATGTTTTTATGGCGTCTATGTCTTAAAGTGGTGGTGACTATTTACCATCAAGTAACCCATTTGTTAGCCACCTACCACCGCAATAACTATATTAGAAGGTGATATTTATTACGAATAAACATTCAAAGTAAAACTGACTTAAATATGCAAATTAGGAACTTTTTTTCTAACTGTACATAGTGCTAAAGAGGTGCGAATACTGAGCGAGTGAGGTGCTATTATAACGGTCGCCACTCATGTTTTTCTTGACCGATTTCGACGACGGCCATTGTCAAGAGACAGACCCCAACAGCCAATTATGCAGGATATTATAGTGGACTAGATGTGTGCTCATTCTCAGAATCCGATGTAATGGTAAATTCGTCAAGGCCGAAACAGTTCAGGAACAGAGCCAATGCTTTACGTTTTTTCTGGGACCCCGTACTGCGATACCATACCATTTTTTTATGTTATAGGCAGCGGACGAGCAAATAGGGCACGTAAGAGTAAGTTGTCACCACAGAAACCACAAGAAATAATAACCATTCCTTACATTGCCAATGCTCCACCAACCTTGGGAACTGACATGTTATGTCCCTTGTGCCTGTAGTTACACTGGCTCACTTCCTTCAAACCGGAACGCAACAACGCTCAGCGGCAGAATATGTGATGAGTGGATGGTCGCCACCCAGACGGGCCTGAACAAAGCCCTACCACCAGGTAAATAACTTTTGATATGAAACATATTTTGGGTTGTCTTGGGGAGACCGACTCGTAAGCCAAGGCGATAAGCGCCATGATGCTCTCTTATATAATCATATATCTCCGTTGCTGATCTCTTCTCCTTTGTGTGTGTGACGTAAATATTGTGTTGCTGTATATGATTATAAAAATAATATTTATTTTATTAAAACAACTATATTATGATTTATTTGACTCGATTAACCATCTTATTTCACACGTTTCACATCTGCTGGTCGTATGGGGTTTGAACCCAGAATCACGGGATCAACAGCCGTACAAGACAAGACCGACGAGATAGTCAACGGGTTATACAATTATTCCATGACGTCACTCATACCAGCATACAGTACGAGGTTTATTGACGACAATTAAAGTGCAGGGTCAGGTCAATCACCTTGAAGGCAGCCTTCAACCATATTTTCTTAATGAATAAACTTTTGCATTTGCAGATGTCATATAATTAATTTAAGAGTACAGGTTAGGACACATAGTGGTCTAGGCACGTGGAATTTGAAGATCTTTTCCTAAAATCCGGTTTAGCATCAGCCTTCACGTTCTTATCTTGTGTTTACATTTCTTTCAATTAGAATCAGTCGTTGGTGTAACTAAAATGACTCTTAATGTAAAGAAATGCTTCTTTATCGAATATTCTAGAACGCTAAAACCGCTTTCAAACTACACTATTGAAGTTACCCAGCTACAAAAAGTTAGTGGGATAAAAGATTTCGGTTTTATCTTGTTAACAGATTAAAATTCGTTCACCACACCACTAAATCCATAGATAAGCAACTAAAACTCGGTTTTTGAAAACGTAACAATAAATAAAGGCTTCTCTGCCTCAACAATTGCTATAATTTTCTTAGTATAATTCTGGAATATGTTTCTGTAGTTTAGAATCTTTTATATAGCATTCGCTATCATGCACAATGAGAGGGTATAACGTAATTTCACCAACCATTCCGCTTATTTTGGTAATGGAATTTATCACAGACAGTTCTAACAAAGTCGATCTTTAGTGCATGGAATCTTGAACGGTGTTCAGAACAATGAATTACTCGAACATAGCAAACAAAACGCTTTCCACGTCCCATGTGTCGAAATTAATCGTGGTTCTCAATCTTCTACTGCCGTTATGTGTCCACAATATAATATTTTCTCTAAGGCCTTACCAGAATTAGATATTTTCTACAATTCTGTTCATGATTTCAAACTTAAACTATTTGAATATTGCTTTTAAAAAATTGATTTACTGGTGGTAGAGCATTGTGCAAGCTCGTCTGGGTAGGTACTACCGACTCATCAGATATCCTAACACAAAACAGCAGTATTTTGTATTGTTGTGTTCCGGTTTGAAGGATGAGTGAGCCAGTATAATTACAGGCACGAGGAACACAAAATATTAGGTCCCAAGGTTGGTGGTGCATTGGCGATGTAAGCGATGGTTAACATTTCTTACAGTGCCAATGTCTAAGGGCGTTTGGTGACCACATAATATCAGGTGGTCCATATGCTCGTCCGCCTTCCTGTTCTATAAAAAAAAAGGTATAGTAACTTTATACAAGATTTCGTTAAATCAATTTTTTTAAATATATGTGATTAATTTTGTATTTCTTATCAACTGCTGCAATAATTACTTACTGTTAAATAATGTAATTAATTTTATTAATACGAATGCTGTGTACACTTTTAATTGATATGCATATATTTTTTTGTTGATTTTAATTGTATTGAATGCTTTAACACGTGTATTTTAAATGTGACTGATAAAAAAAATAAGTAAATAAATAAATATTTCCCGTATGTTCATATCACTCAACACATTGTTATGTTCAAACCGATTGAAAGGGGAATGGGAGGGAGGGGAGTCAGTACTACAGGCACACGGGACGTGACATATTACTACCCAAGGTTGGTGGTGCATTAACAATGTAAGGAATGGTTAATATTTTTTACAAAGCCAGTCTATGGGGGGTGGTGATCACATACCATCAGGTAGCCTATTTACAGGCTGGGGAAGCAAAATATATATAATTATATTATAATATAATAATAATATAATAATAAGCTGCTTGGCTGTAATAAATTTTGCCAAAATGTACGACGAATATGAATATTCACGTATTAATATCACTTCGTCACAACTTGTTGATAATTAATGGCAAAAAATGATTTATATTTTACCGTTAAAATAAGGACTGGAATATTTTTTTATTGTTAAAGGATCAAATGACCGTTTACTCAACGGAACAAGTCCCGTTAAAATTGTTTGTTTGTAATATGTGATTTATGTCAGTTTTAATATTAAGTTACAATGTTTAATAAATAATATGAGCTGGTGATCGACAATTGATTGAAATTCGGGAATGAGTTGGTGAACTTTAAATTCATACAGATATTTTTGTTGGTTTAAAAACGCCTTATATCTGAGGTCAAACATTTTGAATTTAAGGACGCATAAATAAGTGCATTATGGAAATACATAAACAAAATTATATCGAATCGAGGATATAAGATAGCAACCTCAGCTTCAAGGTGCTATTTAAAAAAATATATTACATAACTAAATAATTTTTAAATTATTTATTTCGTAATATATTATTTTTAGTAAAACTGGTTTATTAAATGCCCGTGGAACACTTGAGCTTCACGGAGCTCCAGTTTACGGACGACGGCTTGAGTACCTTTATATTTGTTGTATAACCGTGACCGTTGGCATAGCAGTTACACGATCGCTACGCTAATTACGAGTGTGTATAACTGTTTTTTGATTAGTAGCTCTTGTTATAGTACTGTAGATCTCAGAGTCTTGAGGCGTGGTTTGAAATGGCTTTTTTTGAGTTACATTGATTCCTTGTTTCCAATATTGGTTACCGGAAAAAAACTTGAAAAAGTATGTATATTATTACTTTATATAAAATGAAGATGGCGAACAGGCCAGATGGGCCTGGAGTTAAATGGTCACCATCGCCTTTTTTTTTTTTTTTTGTTGTCGAGGAGGAAAGGCATTTACGCCTACCGCCCGGTCCGCGACCGGGACGGTTATGTGGGACTCACGGGGCAGAAGGCCACCGTCCTACCCACTAAAACCTCCCCGTTTCCGTCTCACCGCAGGCGGCGGGGTTACGGGAACGCGTTAGCTCACCACCGCGACCCCGCCAGCGGCCGTCGCTATGGGTTAGCGACCCACCGGGTGTTTTTTATTGAGGTTGTCTCCTCTTGGCCCAACCGGTGAAGGCCAGGCCCTCGGTCCCACCGCAGGCTGACGCCTGGATGGGGAAACGAGTTTGAGAGGCGGTGACTTTTTACGGTCTGTCCACCCAGCAACGACACAGAAACTGGGCGAACCCGCCTCTCCCTCCTCCTTCTACTCTACTCCTGTCTCCGGCTGCCCCAAAGGACACCGGAGACCAACTCCTCCTCGCTCCGGCGGCCCAAAGGACCCCGGAGTCCACCTACTTGCCACGAAGCCGCTCGCTAGTCCACTCTGCTGCGACAGAGAAGTACCAGGAGCGGCCCGTGACACTTCCGCCGCGTCAGTCTCAGCCGCGGTCGACAAGCATTCCGGAAAAAACGTCGGATTGCTGTTCGACCCCGTTGCCCAGGGTGCACCACGTGGAGGTGATGGTCACCATCGCCTAGAGTAACACTCAAAAATGTTGCACCCAATACACCTGGTGGAATTTTCTCCGCTAATTATAGGTCACGGTCAAAAATCTTTATTTAATATTTAAATATTTTTATTTTGTAATTGTTTTTGACAATGGTGTGTTCTCCTGTAATCGGTTGTGCATAGTTAGTTTTAAGTTAATGTAAAAAGTGATTTCAATGTATGTACAACTGTTGGAGATCCAAATAAACAAATATAATATAGATATTTTCAAAAGTTGATCGTGGCTTGCTGATCTAGTTGCAATCAAAAGATCGAATTTCAAATCGAGTTAAAAAAAAGTAGCAATAGTATACTGATTTTTCTTTGTCAGTTTAATTAAAATTAAAATTTAAATTCTCATTAACAAAACTACAGTTTGAATTTTAATGATCACATATCTCAAAAAGTTAACTCATTAGTCAAAATTCACAGTTTGGATTGAATCATAAGTTACAATCAAAAATCTTTATTCAATATAGAAGCGTTACACTTACTTATTGATTGTTATAAATCTACCACCGGTTCGGAAATAAACACCTCTTATTATTATTTTATATGTTCCTTATGCATGTACACTGGCTCACTCATTCTTCGAACGGTGGAGTTTGATGAACTGGTGGTACCTATTCAGATAGGACGAAGGTCTGCACGAAGGCCCGAGAAATGTGATGTGATGGCCAGATCTATATATTTTTTTTTAAATAAGAATTTAGCTCACTAGGAATATGTTATATTTATACTAATAATTGTATTTAGTGTAGCTGTATACTTGTACCATACTATATATTTGTATGTAATAACTGTGATCATAGTGTCTAATTACTTCCGATATGAAACATAATACTCGACTTGGAGTTTATCGTTTATTAACCAATTATATAAAAACGGTTTCGCTGGTGGATTAGGGGGGGAATAGTGTCTTTTATAAAAAAGTATGTGCTATATCCTTCCTTGGGGTTTGAGCTGGAGCTCAAGCTTGTTTCATACCAAATTTCATGAAATTCGTTTCAGTGTCTTAGCCGTGCAAGCGTAACAGACAGACAGAACGACAGTTACTTTCCTATTTATAATATTATTAGATCATGCTCAAAATAAAATAAAAATGAAAATTTCTATATACTCCTATGTTGTTTAAGAGTAATAGCCATTATTGGTGGTAGAGCTTTGTGCAAGCTCGTCTGGGTAGGTACCACCCACTCATCAGATATTCTGCCGCAAAACTGCAGTACTTGGTATTGTTGTGTTCCGGTTTGAAGGGAAAAAATCTTAGGTCCCAAGGTTGGTGGCGCATTGGCGATGTAAGCGATGTTCAACATTTCTTACAGTGCCAGTGTCTAAGGGCGTCTGGTGACCACTTACCAACAGGTGACCCATATGCTCGTACGTTTTCCTGTTCTATATAAAAAAAAATTAAAAACATACAAACACTCATTCTATTAGAACAAGTTAGTACTTTCGAATTATCATTTTAAAAGTTAATATCTCACTGCTGGGAAAATTCCTTGTGATGTATTCGTTTGCCGAGCACGTCATCAGCTTATAAGCCACAGCAAGTACAGTTATGTTTTGAAACGAGTCTGATTGCGGGATTTTCGTAATACAGGTTAAATTGGTTTAAGGCATCGAATTTTAATGCCGACTTTAATTATAATATGCGTGTGTGTATGATAAATAAAATTAAAAAAGTGACTAATTGTTTGAAAAAGTACAATTGAACTTTAAAAAAAAAAACCACTTAAATTGTAATCTCCGTACATTTATTTATCAGTGATGGCTCAGCGGTTGGAAGACGTGAATCTTAAATTTTTAACCGATGATTCCGAGTTCAAACCCCGGCGAATACCGCTGAATATTAATGCTTCATTTGTATTTAAAATTTATATTGCGTTCGGCGGTGATGGAAAACATCGCGAGGATCTGGATTGTGGATGAAAATCTGCCACGCGTATTCAACAGCCCGTATAACAACGTGGTGGAGGAAGCTGTTTATTGGCTTTATACAGTTAACAAACTATCCGTTATTCGTAGCCTTCTGATTCGTAAATGGCGAACTAATTATATCTTATGAATTAGGATTCGTAGACAATTCTACGATCCGTAAGTAGGATATTATTCTTGTATGTAGTAACTGGAAAATAATCATCTAAAATGCGCTAGCAATATTATATAATATAGTATAATTTTGATAAAGGTTCGCGGGTCACTGGGTGCCACCTTCTCATCACATATTCTACTGTGACACAGTAATACTTAGTATTGTTGTTTTTATCAATTATGTGACTATATACCAACATGAGGCCCCTTGGCCAGTCTGCCTGCCAATTTATAATAAAAATATGCTAGGACATTATTCACACACGACCATCTGATCCCAAACTAAGCAGAACTTGTACTATGGAAACCAGACAACTGATATACTACACTATACTACTTTTCTTTTGTAATTACATAATTACACCCAGACTCAGAACAAACAGACATGTTCATGCACACAAATGTCTCTCCTGGGTGAGAATCGAACCCACAACCTTCAGCGTGAAAGGCAACCAACCACGTCAACCGGTCCGTTGATTATTACACGATCGTGTTCTGAGCTGAGTTTGAATATTGATCTTATAGAATAGCTCTAGAGGTCATTAAATGTGTAATTACTGATGGGACAATTAAGTTTTTTCTGTATTTAATTACATCGTGTCGTTTGCATCTTAGAAATACGGCAAGTCATTTTATATGTATGTGATAAGAAAAGGTATGTTCGTGTATTTTATTTTTTACTGGTGATAGGGCTTTGTGCAAACTCCCCTGGGTAGGTACCACTCACTCATCAGATATTATACCGCAAAACAGGAGTACTTGGTATTGTTGTGTTCGGTTTGAAGGGCGAGTGAGCTAGTGCAATTTCAGGCACAGGGTCATAACATCTTAGTTCCCAAGGTTGGTGGCGCATTGGCGATGTAAGCGATGGTTAACATTTCTTACAATGCCAATGTCTATGGGCGTTGGTGATCTTATCATCAGGTGGCTCATATGCTCGTCCGCCTACCTATAATATAAAAAAATATTAAGGGCTGTTTCTTTGTGTGGGTGTCAAAAGGTCACTAGCCAGATCCATGATGTCCTTCTGACGCAACGGTACACACAACACAAACACAAAAGCACTCTCTATTCCCTCACTCTCATAATCACCGATATTACGCTATCAAACTCCAACTGGCAGGGCTAGATTTAGAAGTCAGACCTTCAGCAAAGGAGCGGAGGGCCCTCATTATTTTCCAAATACTTACGGTTGATTTACAAATACGAAAACCTATATCAACAATTAAGTTATTTATAATTTTATATGCATATAGCCGTGAAATTATATAAATTGATTATATATTATATAAATACGATTAACTTAATTAATAATAAGTATTGCAAAACCTATTATATATAAAAAAATAAATCAAAATGGTATGTACACAAAAAAAATAGAGCCATATTTTACGAATATACAGCTATGATATATATTGATATAGATATATAACGCAAGCGAATACATAATATAAAACTTGTTTAAGTTGCGTGTTTAGCTTAATTGCTGAAGGCTAGATTAAAACGTGACATAAAACTAGACTTAGACGGAATATCTCTATTCATTTATCTTTGAAATGATAAAAATAAAATTAATTAACGTTTTGAGGTACGTGATTATTAAAATTCAAATTCTAGTTTGTTAATGAGAATTTTAATTTGAATTTTAATTACAATGACGAAGAAAAATCAGTATATAATAGCTACTTTTTTTAACTCGATTTGACATTTGATCTTTTGATTCCAACTAGATCATCAAGTCTCATTTGAAAATATCTATATAACATTTGTTTATTTGGATCTCCAACAGTGGTACATAAAATACATTAAAAACACATTTTACATTAACTTAAAACTATGCACAACCGATTACAGGAGAATACACCATTCACAAACACAATTACAAAATAAAAAAAAAACATAAAATAAAAATATTTAAATAAAGAACAAAAACAGAAACAAAACGTAATTAATTAAATTTTTAAGCAATATAACAGTTTATACCAAAAGAAACATCACATTTTTTCATTAACGATGAGAACCCGTAACAACCAATGTCCAGTGTTGCTGTGTTTTTTACACAATAATTGTATTATTTTAGATAATTATATTTTATGTAAATCCAGAGACGGAAATGCACACGAGAAACACTTTTGTGATTTTTGTAGTGCGAAAATATAAATAATATTTGCTTTTGTATTGTTAAAAAATAAGTAATATGTATGTATACGTATGTATAATATTGTATGTGGTTGTAATTACGGATAGTAAACTGTACACGATTATACAACTATTTAAACAGATAAAAAATAATTGTAGGTTATAATATTTAGTATTTATTTCTATTTTATATTTTGTAGGGAACTATTTACTTACGATTGTCGTACGAATTTTATGAAAAAAATGTATTCATATCGTTACGCCATAACAGAAACTTCGTTACAATTCAAAATTTTATTTTTGTATAAAAAATTACGTATCGCCTTTATCGACACATCTTAATTTTATGCAAATGATATTCAATATTGTATCCTTTGTTAAACAATTTTTCTCACTTGTTTATATACAATTAAAATTATAATTCACACACAAAAAAAAACAAACAAGTCATTTTTTACAGATTAAAAAACACGTGTTTTACAAATGACAACAGTTAGCTAAAATATAAATGATAATATAAAGATTTATTATATATGAATTAATTGCACAAATTGTGTATGGGATTTGAATGTACATAATTTGCGTTCGATTTATGAAATGTATTTTTTTAAAATCTAAATTCGAATCTGGATAATGTTTTAAATATTAAAAGAGGTAAAAAATATTTATTTGGCAGGGCTTAAATCCGAAATGATGAAAAAAGGGGTGTCGTTGACCCCTAGGCTAGCTCATACGACTCTTTTCATTATAAATTAATTAGTTTCTATTCAGAATTTTGCGTCAGTAGCTTTTTGAATTTGATATTACTTAATACTTTCCATGTGATTAATTTGTGTTTATAATTAATTTCGTGCAAAAACTACGTGAGGCAACCTGCATACCTGAGGCAAAGGGTTAGCTATTACACACACGAGGTAAACGATAACATCTAGATATACTCGTCCGTGCGTGTAAAATTATCATCAAAATTCGATATCTCGAAAAAATATTCAAATGCGCTCAACGAAGCTCTGTGCCAAGAATCGACATTTAACTCCAAATTCGGTTATCACCTTTTGAATGCTTATCCTCAATTTTTTTCACCTGATGCTCTGTGTAAGCCCGTGGGCAGGTAACATCTAACTCAGGTAAGGTCTGCACATGTTTATTTTTTTTTTTATTTATTTATTTAGACACACCAACAGCATAACATATACAGCATTCACAATAAAATCTTAAACATCTAAGTCTTAAATACTAATATGTATGCCACTTAGAGGCGTGTACAACATGCAAAAAAATCTATGTTGTATACAGATCTATATTAATAATTTAAATCTAGTGTGGATTTTACAAGATTTTTATTTAAGTTATATAATAGACAATAGGGAAAACACTTATTTTACACATCTAATTAGGAATCTTTTCTATCAAAAGTGCACGAAACTGGCTGAGTCCAAGGGAGAAAATATCTCTAGGTTCGTTTGTGAGCCATGTATTAAATGCGTTACACATGCGAGGTATCGGCGATCCTTTACCAAACACAGTGGTACGAAAGGGTGGTTGAAACGTAGAAATTGGATGTCGGGGAATCTTATATGGTATCCTAAATTTAAAAAGTTCAAGAAGCTGAGGGCAGTCAATGAGATTGTTGAAGATTTTATACATGAATATAAGGTCCAATAATACTTTACGCTTACTTAAAGAAGACATTTTAAAATGCTTTAATTTTTCGTTGTAAGATAGCTTTTTCTTTCCGATTTTTTCAAAATATGATAAGTGCCATAAAAATAGTTTTTGGACTCTTTCTATTCTTAGTGTGTGAGTAGCATAGTGGGGCCTCCATACAACAGGACAATATTCTAATAGGCTGCGAACTAAAGCGTTATACAACGTTATACGTGTCTGTGATCGTTTAAATATTTTGCTATTTCTGATGATAAAACCCAACATCCTAGATGATCGCTTAACAATATCATCTATATGAGGTAAAAAAGTTAATTTTCTGTCCACTATTATTCCCAGGTCTTTAATTTTGTCTACCTCTTGAAGTGCCTTACCATCGATAAAGTATTCCGACGCAATTGAGCGATTTTTGCGTGTAAATTTTAAAAAGAAGCATTTATCTACATTTAGTTCCATTCCATTAACTTGACACCAATTACATAATCTATCCAAATCGTACTGCATCATGAGGACATCGGCTTCAGTTTTTATAGTTCGTGCAATTTTTAAATCATCGGCGAACAAATAAGGCGTTGATGAAACAAAGTTATTAGGTAAATCATTGATATAAATATTAAAAAGGATTGGCCCCAAATGGGAGCCTTGTGGGATTCCCGAGGTAACATTAAAAAGCTCCGAATCATAGCCCTTTACAACTACGAAGAAAAACCTATCAGTCAGATAAGAGCGAATCCAATTGCTAAAGTTTCCTGTAAAGCCGTATGCAGCTAATTTCTCAATGAGAGGTAAGTGGGGAATCTTGTCAAAGGCCTTGCTGAAATCTGTGTAAATAACGTCTACTTCATCGTGCTTGTCAAGAGCTTCTGCAATGCCTTCAACAAAGGTAACCAGGTTAGTGCATGTGGATTTAGATTTTACAAAACCATGTTGGTGATCACTAGCATATTGTTGAAAGTGTCTTTGAATTAATGGACAAACTAGTGATTCAAATACTTTTGCCAATGTTGATAGGATTGAAATAGGCCGATAATTTTTTACAAAACTCTTGTCACCTGATTTATAGACAGGTATGACCTTTGCAATCTTCCAGTCTCTGGGAAAGGTGCCTGTATGTAACGAATAGTTAAAAATATAATGTAGAGGTGCGACCAATGCAATAGCACAGTTTTTGATAAAAATCGGTGGTATTCCATCGGGGCCCGAACCCTTATTAACATCAAGTGACTTTAGTTTTTTTAAAACAGTTTCATAAGATATTTTCGGATCACTTAGACAGAAGCTGTTTCGTGCTATATCGATAAGATTCAGATTGATTACATTTCTTTTATCAGGGTCTGTTGTGACGTAAGATTTAACAAAAGAATTAGCAAATAGGTTGCATATAGCCGTTCCATCGGATTCACATGTCACGCCATTTGTCATTATGTTTGGATAAGAGTTTACTTCGTCTTTTTTAGAACTCATATATGACCAAAAGTACCTGGGGTTTTTGTGAAGCCTCTGTTCAGTTACTTCTATATAATTATTATAAAGTTTCTTTTCCAAATTTTCGCATCTCTTACTAATTAGTTTGAATTCAAGCTCGTCCCGAGGATTCTGATATTTTTTGTATCTGATACGTATATTGTTTTTTTCTCGCAGCAATTGTTGAAGTGATTTATTAAACCAAAGAGGTAGATTTCTCAGCTTAAACTTGATAGAAGGTACATACTTATCAATGACATTATTGAGTGTTCTATAAAACGTTTTTACAATTTCATCAATATTAACGCAGTCGGCAAATATTTTTTGCCAATCTATTACAGAAAGAGCACTGTTTATAGCACAATAATCAGCTTTGTAAAAGTTTTTTTTCTTACTATTTAGGTTCTTACTAAGTTTGCAGCTCATATTAAATAAAATTTCAATGTCTAAAGGAGGGTGTTGAGGATCAACAACTGACAGAATATAGGCAGATGCTGTAACATTACATGTCGGTAGGTCAGTCAGCACCAGATCAAGAATTCTTTGATTATTATTGGATATCATATTACATTGACTAATGTTAGCAAAATTGATGAAATCTATAAGCATTGTGTTTAATATTGTGTTAGGAGTATATGGGTGATTTTTCCTCATAGCTTCCCAATCTATGGTTCCAAGATTAAAATCACCAATTAAACAAATAAATCCGTCAAACCTATCCAGAACAGAGTTACAATTTTCTATAAAGTGATCTAGTATATGGCGTTGAATTGGGGGAGGTAGGTAGGCAGCACAGATTGCAAGTTGTTTTGAAGAATTTCCATCTGAAAAATCCAAGACGACCCAAAGATCTTCACATTTACTTTCCCAATTAGACATGCGGCAGGCTGAGAATTTCCTGGAAACAGCAACCAGTACTCCTCCCCCGTCCTTCAGACCGTGGAATCCTGAAGTCTGTCTATCCCTCCTAAAAACTTCATAACGGCTGTCAAACAGTTCGGTACTTAACACATTTTCATTGAGCCATGTTTCGCATAAAACAATTATGTCGTAATTAGTTAGCAGTAATTTACTGAGAAATGCTTGAGTTTTGGTTCTGAGACCTCTGGTATTTTGATAGTAAATAGATATACTCGTATTATCCATAATGTTGCCTGAAGCTACCAAAATATGTGTAGATTATAATAAGGTTATTTTAAATTATTAAGAACATTATTGTCCCTAACAAATATGTAGCCCGTGTCATCACTTTTACGCATAAATATACGTCCACCTCGAACCCACACGTATTTATAACTCTTTTCTTTCGCTGTCTGTCTGGCTGCCGCATGTAATGATTTGTTTGCAGGAGATAAGTGTTCCATGACGTAAATTGCTGACTTGGGCCCCGTAAACCCTAGATGAGAACTATTAAGTTTGTCACTTACGTTTTTTGGTCTGTTAAACTTTGTGACCGCTGTCAAAAAGGAGTCCCGAACCCTTGTATTGCTAAGCTCTACGATTATGGAGCGTGGACGTTTAATTTCGGAATTGAGTTTGGCTGTCCTTGTCACATGGGCAATGTTATCATCTTTAAGATCAAGTCCAACTACTTCGCCGAGTTTTTTTACAACGCCAATCAAGTTCTCACTTTTTTTCTCGGGTACGCATTGAATCTCAATGTTTTTACAACGAGCATTTTGTTCTAGTAAATTTATTCGTGCGGTAAGGTTTATAATATTTGATTGCATTTCGCACTCATGTTTTTGCAATGTTTTTATTAGCTCATGGTTTTCTTTATATTTTTTCACCATATCCTCCACTTGGTCACTCATGTGATCCATAGCTTTATTAATGCTTCTCATTTCTTCCTTCACCGAGAGTAACTCGCCACAAAACTGCTTCTTAAAGTCGTCCATATGCTTTAACAAAATTTCTTCCATAATTTCTCGAATTTCCTCTCTTGTTACCGGATAATCCTGCTTATTTGGCGGGGATGACAAGGCAGGCCTTTTTGTGGGTCGCAGGGTAACATTTTGGGCTGTACGAATGGGTGTGTTGTCATTTTTGGAAGCTTTGGTTGTTGATTCTCGACAACGGGGGCACAACCAATCCTTTGGAGCTTTTGTGGACGTAGGTTTGTTCTTTCCCGCAAAAAGGCACAGATGGTGATACGCTTTTTTGCATTTCGAGCATTCAGTATAATTGACATCATCGTTGCCAGCACTGCAGCAACCCCATTCCAAATTTACCGAGGTCATTCTCAGACAATTCTTAATTATATCGTTTTAAATAAAAGATAATAATGAGAATGCACCGTAAAAAATGCTCCTTATAATCCGATAAAAGTTAATATTAGCATAAGAGCACAGTAATAAATGCTCCGGTCGCCGCTTTTCATACGCGTACGCTTGTTGTCGCGAGAAGAAGGTCCCAAGTGATGCGGATTTCGAACACACTTTCGCGTTTCGATCAAACATATGCAATGTCCAGCAATGCGGGTACTTTTCTATTGTACAGCACTTAGTACTTCAGTTTTTAGGTCAGAATCAAGGCTGCATGCAAAAACTATTACGCTTACTTATTGCTCGATGATTGTAATTCACTTTTATCAAAAATTTAAATCTTATCGAACACTTTTTCCACTAATAATTTTAATTTAAACACCGCGTGCGCAACACAGATGTTCAAGGATTGTCCGTACATGTTATACGTAGTATTATTGTGATCCGTTTTGAAGGGTGAGTAAGCCAGTGTAACTACAAACACAGGGGACATAACATGACATCTTAGTTCCCAAGGTTGGTGACGCGTTATAAGGGATGATTAATATTTCTTAAAGTGCAAATGTCTACAAGTGATTGTCATCTAATCATTTGCCTATCTACCTATTTGAGATAAAAGAAGATTGTCAATGCATATTTGGGTACATATACTGAGGAAGGATGTTTTGAAAATAAGGAGTCGGAGACTAAGATCACATATGAATGGAATGCGATGTGAAAATTATTTAAAGTGGTGACAGTTCGATTGTTCGATTCGTCCTCGTGATGAATGATTTGGACTCACGCCAATGCGCGACCAGACCTTTGTCTGTTACTGCACTTGACCTTCAATGATAACTGACTAATGTCAGGAAAGTGCACGTGAATTCCGTGTTAGATATAAGGTTTTCATCATTTCTTCCTTAAGTACGTCTAAAACGATTAAAATTTTATTTTTCACCTACGCGCTTTTTACTACTTTATATAATTTGTAATATATTCAGGGCTGGACTTAGAGATCCAAGGCTCCTACGCACTGACGTTTGAGGCCCCCCCATTTCGAAGTTTTTATAGTAAAATTATACTTTTTTTGGCTGGGTCCTCGGCTGAGTGAGGTCTTTTAGGCCTGGGCTTAAATCCTGGGCTGACTATATTTAATTAAAATATAATTAATTATTCAATTTACATTAGTCTCAATAACCTATAACATTACTATTATATATCAGAAAAATACAAACATTGGAAAACATTTTGTGATTTTTTTACCATCGAGAATATTTGATGTTTTTGATTAGATATTTTTAGATTTTTTTCAAAAATATATAAAAAGATTAGTAATTTACCGTTTTAAAATAAACCGGTCATTTTTAATAAATTTATTTTTTTGTAATTGTTTTGTCATCACTACCAGTGTTCGCATAATTAAAGGTAAAATGGTTTGGTGTAACTGAATGAGTGTTTGAATTACATTTCAAAATATACCCACACATAAAAATAAGTGTATTTTAATAAAAGCGCCTAATAGGACAATAAAAGTTATATCATTCAAAAAATATTTATCCTAATAAACACACACAAGCAAATAAATAAATAAATAATGTAAGTATATAATACTGCTTTGTACATTATTCATCTATTATATGTTATCGGTGAAACAAATTGCAACAAAGTATATAGTATACAAGCGGCTCGCAACTTTGATACCTTGAGTTATATTCTGGCAGTTTTCGTAGGGATCTCTATATAATGTCTATTTTTTTTAAAATAAAATATAGCCTATGTTACTCACAGATAATGTAGCTTTGTATAGGTAAAATAAATGTTTGTATCGTCTACGTAGATTTTGAGCTTGTCCATTACAAAGAAACATACACGGAAATCAAATATTATCTCTTTATTATATTAGTATAGATAAATATTTTATGAAAAAAGGATGCATAAGTTTATTTACATAACAATTATTTACATTAAAGCGCTCAATATATACAAATCAAAGTTTAAAATAGCTACTGTGCAAATCGTGACCGCGTGGAATGGTGGCGAGAATGTTAGCAGCATTTCCAATTTGAATCGCAATTTCGATCCTTTTGGCGAATCCAGACCTTTCACCAGTAGAGGCAATAAGACGGGGTGTCATATTTTTAAATATATTTCTCTATATCTTTCTATTTGCTCTATTATTCCAGAAAGTATTTTTGATGAATTCTGACTCACTGACCTTGAATTCCGGGCAAGAACAACTAAGCTTCTTATGGGACAAATCTGTACTAATATTATATATGCAATAGTAACTGCCTGTCTGTTACACTTTTACGGCTAAACCACAGAATCGATTTAGTGCAATTTGGTATTCTTCTTTAAGCCCTAAGGAAGAACAGGCTTATTTAGTTTGTTAAAAATTCTTTCTCCCTGTATAGCCTTATTTATATTCATCCGTGTCTAAAATGATTTACTTCAGTAATTATCCTTTGTCGGTTTTTTCTCTTAAGCCGTAACTGTTAACACCAGTAGAAGCAATAAGACGAACGAGGTATTATATTTTTAATAAAGTTTTTGCACCATTACTCCATGCTACGAGCCTTTCATGTGCATATGAATAAAGACATAATTTGGAATAAGACATGAATGTTTGCAAATATTCGCTTCAGCTTATACTGCGGCGACTCCGGCCTTTGGAATTGAGAAAAATAGTTATGTACCAACTTTCACGGTGATGGGTCAGTGTCGAAATCTATCAAACAAGATCTGGAACATATATGTACTAAAAATGTATATGTATTTAGTGCAAATTATTTACAATATAAATGTAACGACAGAACAAAACACAAATAGTTATTGTCTGTAGAGATGGTAAACAAAATGATTTAGTCATTCAATAAATATGATCAATGTTTGTTTTTATAAAACGAAGTGTGTCATAAAATTCGCTTCAAAATATCTCGAGAGCAATATATCCATGACAACATTTGGATAAAAGATCGGGATCAATGACATTTAAAGGGAAATGAACTTAGAATTACGAATTCATTTTTATGTTGACGCTATTAGCATACCCTTATGAAACTGTTAATTAATTGTGTTATTTTTTAATACTTGGATTATTTTATCTTCATTGTGCATTGCCCATTCATAATCTACCACCAAACAGCAATTTGTATATCTATCGCAATACTTAAATTAATCATATTATGTACATATATATAAATTATTCAGGAATGCACATTAAAAACTTGTATATTCACGAAGCATAACCGGGTGACACACATAACGAGAGACGATCGAGAAATGATGAAACAATTATATAACCCGTGTTCTCTTGTAGACGCAACTTTTTAATTAGACTAATAAGTGCGAGCCGATTGCGGAGATAGAGATGGTTTTTAGTTTCTTTATTAATAAATCAGATCAGAATCGTTTTGATGTGTAAACAACTTAGCGCTCGGTTACACGGAACTGAGACTTCGAGCGTCGGACGAGTAAGCGTAAGATTTCGAGCGTCAGGTGTCGTCAGCGTAAGATTTGTTATTGTTACACGATAATGTGTGCGTGAATTCAGTACACGGTAGGGCTCACATGCTTACACATCAATTCATCTTGACACACACACACACAATTTTTTTTATAATGCTTAAATGAAAAAACTTTTAAACCAATATACATAAAACTTATACAACGAGAAGCAGTTTCGGAGAAGGTTTTAGTATATAATTTTGTTAGCGATTATCTGTGGAAAATAGCACTGGCACCTTACACGTAGCTGTCACGGACTTTATTTTGTTTTTCTTAATCTCTTACGCGCGGTTATCGTGGTATCTGGCAGAATGAGACATCGACGTGATCTGTAAATGTTTTTTTAATCACATAATTAGCTAATCCTTATTTTTTTATTATGTCATTGACTTCATTTTAATTAATGTTTCACTTCTTTTTAAAAAAAGAATAAATTAGGAATGACTAAGGCTTGTCTTATGAGTGCCGACAATAGCCCAAGGGAACCACCATCATCACCATCGAACCTGCGACTTTTACGTCACAAAGCGGCCAATCGCTAGTTTTATATTATACTAGTAGCACAAGGCACTTCGCCGTTCACCCGCTTTAAATTTATACTACAGTTGACATATATATGTATATAATATCAAAGTAATAATATGTTTTGGAATAAAATTATTAATTTTAAATCGTAGTTTCACAAGATTAATTTAAAATAAAGTTACCACCGGTTCGAAATGTAGATTCTACCGAGATGAACCGGTAAGTAACACAGTCATATATTTCCGTACAAATACACACAGGTTAATGAATATAATTACTATTTATTCCATACGGAAATCAATGGACGCTAACTGCACGTTTTGTTATCATTAATCAAGGGTGCTTTATTAATGAAAGATTTTTTTTTAAATTATGTTATTTGGCAACGCTAAAAGCGGTGGTAACAGACTGTGAATGTCCCACTGCTGGGCTAGGCCTCCTCTCTCTCTTTTTGAGGAGAAGGTTTGGAGCTTCTTCCACCACGCTGCTCCAATGCGGGTTGGTGGAATACACATGTGGCAGAATTTCAGTGAAATTAGACACAAGCAGGTTTCCTCACGATGTTTTCCTTCACCGAAAAAAAACGAGATGAATTATAATCACAAATTAAGCACATGAAAAATTTCAGTGATGTTAGCCCGGTTTGAACCCACGATCATCGGTTAAGATTCACACCACTGGGCCATCTCGGCCTAACGCTAAAAGTGTTTGAGGAAAATTATAATGAACACCATTTATGCATAAATTACGGTTCATATAGATAAGTATCATATCATAAAGGTAACATAAAAAAAAAAAAATTTAAAAATACTCGTAATTTTAATGTGTGTTTACTTAGGACCAAAGTTGTTTCCTTTATTATATATATATATATACATGTACTAGCTAATCATTCTGACTTCGCACGGGTAGATAAGAAGATAAATATATTTTGGATAGGATTTGCGTAAAAGCCGCTCTCAGTGAGCGTCTACGTCGGGGAAGGAGTAACTGTGACTTTCAAGTCAATCGGGCGGATGGTTTAGGAAATCTCGTGATGAGTGGTATTTCGCTTATATATGTGTAGTGGTATTGTCAGAGCCAGTGGTTAAAATCAATCTTAACTTAACTGTGGGTTTTAATTCGGCGCAAACAGCACTGAATTTTCATGTGCTTAATTTGTGTTTAACGTAAATGATAACATCGTTATGAAACCTGATTTCATAATAGCTGCTTCCTGTTAAGTTAATATGTTAAAAAAAGCAAAATAAATATGTACACCTCCTTATCGCTTTAATTATCTCATGTCCTCCACCCAAAGGTTATCTGGGAGAGATCGCTCTTTTAGCGATAAGACCGCCTTTTTTTACATAAAAGTTTCTTGTTCGTGCTTATAGCTGTATGCAGCTGTAACTCTTTTGGTGTACAATAAAGCATATTCTATTCTATGTCTATTGCTATGAGGTACCTAATGGCTTGAACATTTAAAATTGCAATTTTCAAGGTCACAAGACACAAGTTTTCCTCACAAAAACCGCTGACGAAGCCGCGGGTTTTGGTAATTATAAACGTACTAAATAATGACAGCAATATCATCATATTTTTCTTTTGTTTAAATTTATAAGAACATATTTTTATATTCTGATTGGTTATTTTCACATTAAAAATTAACTTAAACAAGCAATTAATAAAAAAAATATCCATACTAATAATGATGATTTATTCGGACCGATTCCGATCAACGATGGTCAGTATAAGAAATTCTAGTTCGCTGCTCAGGATATATTATAGAGGCAAAATTATATATACACAAGTGCTTTATCTATTCTGTTAATTTCATAATCCGCCGGGAAGGCAATCCCACACGTTCGGAAAGAGATCAGGCGCAGGACTAATGTTTTACGTGTTTTCCGAGGCACAGGAGTTCCGAAAACATTTTTATCGATCCGACCTGGAGTTTGAACTCAGGACCTTGGCTTCTGCTGCTTTACATTTAGCCTCTAGACCAACGAGGCAGTCTAGCATTAGTAAACTAATGAGAGTCGAAATGTATTTGAATTTTAATTTTTGTATACAATTATACAAGATTAACTTCTATACAAACTGGATACATAAGATAATTAAGATAACTATATTATACATGTTCTATATCCAATCATATTATCAGGCAGCCCTGACAAACATTAATTATAAGCCATAACAAATACCGTGTTGTAAGGCAGAGAATCACATCACTAAGAATTCCTTTCCAAAAAAAACCTGCTCAAATTCCTACCGCCGGTAAACACATTATTAGGTAAAAGATATTATAACTTATTATTTTGTATAATAAATAAATATCAATGAACATTTACAAAACAATGGTTTAAAATAAAAAAAAATGTTTTGACGTCGACCTGTCTAGAAAATTACATTGTTTGATACATCGTATTGTACAATCATATACCTCTCCAATTCAACAACCATATATTTGGCGGCCATTTTGAAAAAAAAACATCTATTGTCTTTCACATGGGGACACATTAAGGCGCATTTTCATTGGTCGATAAGTCGGTAGTTAGCCCGATTGCGGGGAGTACCCGCATGCGAGCTAACAACCAATGAAATCCACTGGTCGATAACTCGGTCGATTAAACGTGTGCGGGTGATATAATGAAATATAAAAATAATAAATCATTAGATATTTAGAAGTCACCCGCACCCCGTATGCGGGCGTCTGACGACCAGTGAAAACGATAAACTCTTTGCGGGCCCTATGGCATGCGTTACAGAAATCTCCCGCACCCCGAATGCGGGCCTTATCGACCAATGAAAATGCGCCCTTAGATGTTATATTCCAATGGGATCTTGATTAGCGAGTAGGCTCAGTTCTGCAGTTAAAAGAATTAGACTCGTAGATAAGGAAAGTGTATTTTAATTATTTCACCAGTTACCCATCGCCGTGCAGTTGTTATTTATTAGGCGGTAGGGGTTTGTGCAAGCCCATCTGGGTATGTACCACCCACTCATCAGATATTCTACCGCTAAGTAGCAAAACTTACTGTTGTTGTGTTCCAGTCTGAAGGGTACAGGCAAGGAATGACATCATAGTTCCCAAGGTTGGTGGCGCATTGGCGAGGTAAGGAATGGTTAATATTTACAGCGCTAATGTCTATGGGCGGTAGTAACCACTTATCATCAGGATGCCGATTTGAACGTCCGCCCACCTATTTTATAAACATATAAAAATATATAGCATTAAAATTTCGGGCTTCGCAGCCGATGTTAATGAGATTTTTAATATGCAAAATCGCTATTCGTGTAATTTGTATCCTGGATCCAAAAAAGTCATTAAGAAATTATAATATTGACTGCCGATTCGCAATATTTCATATTTGATAACGTTATATATGTACGAAATCGTGAACTCGTGACGTTTATTAACAAGAATTAATTTATAACTTAAATTTTATCGTAAGAAACCCGCTGAGTTTCTTCTGTTAAATTTTCAAACCGGCGGTAGATTTATTTGATAAACAATAAGCAACTTTAACGCTTCTATATTTAATAACCATTTTGCCTTTGACTTTGCCTAAACCGGACCAGCACTACTTTCTACAAAAAATCGTGAGGAAACCTGCATATGTAAAATAAAAATCTGCCACATGTGTATCTAATTTAAATTGTGGCGCGGTGGAATAATTGGTGGAAAAATAATCTGGTACTCAAATTAGAAGAAGCTTGGCCCAGCAATGGAATATTTAGAAGCTGTTTACTTTGTAACGAGCATTAAAATTGTCCTCGATCGTTTTTATGGACTTGGCTAAATACTCAGTTTCATTAGACATATATACCAATTAATTAAAACTTGCAAAAAGGTATCGATTTGTTTTACTTTATTTGTAATGATTAAGTTAGGATATATTTCAAGGTGATTATAGCGGTATTTACTAACGAGGTATGAGATCAAATATTTTCGTATTATCTCAGATTACTTTTTTTTAAAATAAATAATGCTTATTTTACCGTACAGGATTATATAAATGATATAAGAGATTGGAGTTATCCGTTGATATACATACAGGATATATAAATATAATTGTATATGATTATTATATGTTAGGACGAGATGGCCCAGTGGTAAGAACGCGTGAATCTTAACCGATGATCGTGGGTCCAAACCCGGGCAAGCACCACTGAATTTTCATGTGTTTAATTTGTGATTATTTTTCGTCTCGTGCTTTACGGTGAATGAAAGCATTGCGAGGCAACCTGCACGTGTCTAGTTTCACTGAAATTCTGCCACATGTGTATTCCATCAACCCGCACTGGAGCAGCGTGGTGGAATAAACTCGAAATCTTCTCCTCAAAAAGGGAGAGGAGGCCTTTAGCCCAGCAGTGGGACATGGCTAAAGAGTAACTGAGTTTCTTGCCGATTATTCTCGGTAGAACTTAAATTCCAAACCGGTGGTTTTATAATAGAATTACAATTATAAAACGATTCAAAAGTGCTCGTCCAGATCCTGCTTGAATAAATATATTTTGGATTTGACTTTTTTTAGGCCGACATATATTTTTTATTGGGAATTTTCGTATCCTGTTTGTTAAAAAATGGTAAACAATACAAAATAAAGGACAAACCACTCAGTTTATTTCGCCGGTTCTTCTCCGGTCAGTTCTCTTTTCCGTTGGTAGTTTTTTATTTGAAAATTAATAAGTATTATCTATACTGGTTTTGAATTCAAAACGAATTTGTCATCTGATAAAATGCAAATAAAAAATGTTCATATAAATCATTAAAATATCTACTTTTGACAAATTTGTGAATCATGTTTGTTATTACTTAAAAACAAAATACTGGATCTATTAATAAATCATTTGACGAATAATTATCATTTACTAAAAATTATGTTTTTAATTTTTATATTGGTTATGTAGAACTACAAAATTAAAAAAATAAATATATATATATTTAATTTTTTTAATAATGTAATCGGAATTGCGATTCCAAGAGAAAATGTCGCTAGCATTCATGCAGTCACGATTAGTACATTAACTATTTTAAATTTGTATTTTTATATATTTAAGGCTTTAATGTTAATAATTATATAATTTAAAATATAGCAAATTTGCTAAGTAAATCACTCGGGAGTTGAGTGTTTGTCAAAGGTTTTTTTTTAAACACGACAAGAGTGTGAAATTCGCTTATAGTTAATACAGTAAAACCTTTTTCGAAACCCGTTGCATCTTCGCGTTGCATATTTTGTTAAATTAAAAAAGTATCAACTTCAGTCTGAATTGATTGAATAATTATTTTATAGATATCCATCTTAAGTTGAAATATAATCAATCATGTATGAACTAACGTTAGTCTTAAATAATTTTATCGGAAACCTCTCAAAAATTTTCAAGGTCACGATGTCTATAATTTACAGTTTTGTTTATGACAAAATAATTTATGGTACGTACGGAATCGGTAGTTTTTTTCCGCGACATTATTTTTTATGCTAATATGTTTTGGTTTTTTTAATAATTTTATTTAAATAACAAAATTGTTTTTCTTTTTATTAAATTCCTCGTCAGGACAATGGCCTCCGTTTACGCATGATCCTTCGGCTTTGCTCATCTCGTGACCATTGTCGATTATTACGTAAGCAATTTAAATATTCATTCTTTTAAATATAAATATTAAATTATACGGTCTCGCCTGATTTTTATCAAGGTATTCCCAATAACCAATCACTCCGGATATATTTAAGAACTGGTTTTTATTAATTCATTTATTTATCACCCATCACATCATTTTATAATTATCTCTTAATGTCAGTAAAACAATGGCTGGCTGATCATGACTGTCCAATAACTGGGGGGGTAACACCATGAAAATTCGCATACGGGATCCTTTTACACATAAACAACACACTAAGGAAGGATTTTTGAAAAATTTAACCCCCAAATTAGTGATAGAAAGGATGAACTTTTGTACTTTTTGTGAGATATTTCGTTGACGACTGTGCCAGTGTTAACCGTGTGGTACTGTCGACAAAATGCACATGCAAGTGCATTAATCTTAATAACAAAGACGACGTGGGACGGCAGTCTTCCAAGACTGGACAGAAATCTAAAAACTCTACTTCCTACTAGAAATTCTGTCTATAGTACTTAGAAACTTGCTAACTAGAAGAAACTATTCAGCTTGTTAAGCGAATGATACGTCCCTATCTTCTTTTCCTGTAAGTTATCATATCTCGGTATTTCTTTAATTGCAGTTAGAACTGACTGATTCTCACATTCAAAGCTGAGCGCTGGTAGCCATTTTTTTGCACATTGCTTAGTAACGTTAAACCATAGATAACTTAATTTTGTATATTAAAAACAAATTATAATATTTATTTATTCATGTATTTCCTATGACTTCGTCTTTTGTGGAACAAAGTAACATTTCGCATTTTATAGTAAATTCACTTGGCGAATGAGAGCTAGGCTGAAATAAGTATATGACTTCGACCACCAAGAAACTTTTGTTATAGTATGTGTGTTTGTGTGTTACAAGGATATATTAATGTATAGGTATTATAATCTAAGTGCCTGAATATCGTTTCCCTGCGAGATTAAGAGTGAGCGAATCAATATCGCATACCTTTCCACACACCTTAAATTTTCTAAGATAAAAAATATTGTATACTCCAACATGTTTAAACGGCAGACATGCGCAGCATCACGTTTTGACTGGTGGAACACGCTTAGCTTTTTTGGACAAGCCCAAACGAACCATCGGGGATAGTGAATCCCCATTTCATCTCCAGTAGGTGAAATTGTATACCTACCATCTATATGGAGCTTGCAAACATACCGTAAGTCTGCCGATCGCAGGCTCTCAGTCTATTACTGTTTGACGTTCTGCGTTCGCGTCAGCTGTATTCGTATATATGCGTAGTATGTTTATGTGAAATGTTTATAATAGTGACTTTTAAAAAATATATATAAACAATAATTTGATCCTTGATTTTTCTTTTACATATGTTGTTAATTAATTTAATTGTGTCTATTTAATAATATCCTCCAGACCGATTTCAGTCACGGCGGCCAATCACAAGAGAGTTTAGCCAACTGCGCAGGAGATATTATAGTGCACAAGTGTGTGCGCAAACAAAGGTGCATTCTCTATTTCCTAGCTCTCGTAATCCGATTGGACGGCAATCCGACACGCCCGGAAAGAGTTAGGACCTCCGGGTCTAAGGCCTTACATCTAGCCACTAGACTAACGAGGTAGTATTTAATAAACAATGTATATAGCGAAAGGAATTACGTTGCAACGGGGCACTCCCATTTTTTATATATTTATTAGCTTTTTAATTGATCTGTAAGTTGTAGAGTGGCGTTTATAAAATAAAAAGGATATTAATTTATAAGTTTTTTAAATTTTATAATTGTGATTATGTATATTTTTTAAATTATGTTTGAATGTTTGAGAGCTTATCCGGAATGCCATTCGTGACCTTCGTTTAAGGTATTTGATATAAAATGTTTAGGTTAAAAATAATATATTGCTCGCTGAATTCATCTACTGTTATTATTGTCAATAATATTTTATTAAACGTATATTCGAGCTATCGGTTTTAAATAAATGAATTATAAATACGTGTTTGTCGTTATCTTTTCAGTATAATTATATTGCATAAATTATGTCTGTATATTTTTTTTTATAGTATAGGAAGGCGGACGAGCATATAGGCCACCTGATAGTAAGTGGTCACCAGCGCCCTTAGATATTGGCACTGTAAGAAATGTTAACCATTGCTTACATCGCCAATGCGCCACCAACCTTGGGACCTAAGATTTTATGTCCCTTGTACCTGTAATTATACTGGCTCACTAACCATTCAAACCGGAATACAACAATACCAAGTACTGCTGTTTTGGGGTAGAATAACTGATGAGTGAGTGGTATCTACCCAGACGAGGTTGCACAAAGCCCTACCACCAATAAATATATTTGAAGTAATTTAAGTCACATTGTAATATTGTCAAAGAAACATATAGTTTCTTCCTAAATCAATATGTCGGCGAGACTGTGGTGCTGTCTATAAGACTATAGAATTTGAGACGAGAGTGATAGCAGACTTTTGTTGCTATGTCACTCTGGCGGAACGTCAAACGGACGGCCATCTTGGTTGGACGACATCGACGGATCACCGTTGATTTTAATTACATTTGAATTATTCTTCGGTTTTGAATTATAACATAAGATGGATTTACCTAATGGAAGAAGATTTACCTAATGTCTCTACTGATACGCCTATATATATAGAGGTTATTAAGCAATTTCGAATCGTGATGTAAAAATGTTAATCTAAATAAAGGAAACAGAAGACACGAAGACAGAAGGACAGAACATTCGAAGAAGGACCAAGAAACTCAAATAAAATTATATAATCAACGATTTATATACAATTTAATTTATTATATATTCAAATCAATGAACCAACGACATGGTTTTTATTATCCATATATTTCTTTATTATATATTAAGACTTATTTATTACTATGTGATTTAAATTTTTGTTTATGCCATATTAAATATAGGTGCGAACTTTTATTTTATATTTTTTTACAGTTAATAGGCAAGCACTTGACCGTTGACTTGCTTAATCTTAAGCATAGTCACGGTCTAGGATGGAGCGCGCCTGCCAAGAAGGAACCCGTTTACCCTGGACTTGAAAACACCTACATTGTAACTATCAGGAAATATGGACTCAGGCAAAGCATTCCATAGTTTCGCAGTGCGAATAATAAATGTGGATTCAAAGCGCTTCGTACGTAGGCGGGGAAGTTCCACTGTGTACCTATGGCGCTTTGGTCGCGTTTCTATGATAAAAACGAATAATACCTCAGGAAGAATGTATTAACTTGAGGCGTCGGAAATCTGCTTAAAGTTTAATTTTCGTTAAAAGATTATACATTAAGATAACTCGCTTAATGTTTGCGAATTTGGTTTCAATCACGGCGGCCATTTTTAAGAGAGCCTTCTGCGCGGGATAAATGTAATATGACACAAGTGTGTACGCAAACGCAAGTTCACTCTCTGAATCTGTCAACAGAAAAAATAAATAATTTTATCGGCCCGAGCACGGTTTTGAAGCAAAGATCTTGAAATCTGCAGCCTGTTAAGCCACTGAGCCATCGGTCATAAGCATTTATATAGTTATTTCAATATCGAAGACAATTGCTCAAGATTGGAAAAATGGAGCGTCAACGTGTATTGAACTACTCATACTTAGCTACAGAGTTACTTATATTGCCCCCCATATTAACATATATTAACAATAATATGACATACAAAGGATTGAAAATAAAACCAATATCCTGAATACGCCCCCAATATGTGATAAATAAAAAAGTATATTAACATTATTATTTCCCTTCCCTTATCGATACGGACGGAAATGGATATCTTATTGGCATATTGAGATAAGTTGCCATTGACCCCATTTATAATATAATTACAACAATGAGGCCTTGGCCCCCTACCGCCTTGGGGCCAGGGGGCGAAATAGTAAGACAGAACAGTTCAGTACCTTTTTCTCTTTGTTTGGTAGCTATTTATTTATTTATTAAATAGGAAACCAAAGTTATATATTTAGAAAAACATTTGTTATTGCATGTATACAAATATTTTAACAGAATATAACAATTGATATTGTAAGCTAACTTAACAATCAAAAAATTAAAAGAAAATCTAATTTACGAAAGACAAAACAAAACATCTTTCATTTAAATAAATAACTAAATTTTGATATATTTTTTTTTGCTATTGACGGGACTTGCATGTACATAGGTCCTTGGAAATCTAGCCCCTAGGCACTGACATTGTTGCCCCCCATTCCGAAGCGATCATAGTAAAATTATATTAGCGCTATGAAGGCCTAGGCATAAATCCGGGGCTGCATATATAATTAATACATATGTCTTGTATATATAAAAGCCGAGATGGCCCAGTGGTAAGAACGCGTGAATCTTAATGATCGTGGGTTCAAACCCGGGCAAGCACCACTGAATTTTCATGTGCTTAATTTGTGATTATAATTCATCTCGTGCTTTACGGTGAAGGAAAACATCGTGAGTGATATTCAGGTTTCCTCAACTACAGTGAGGAAACCTGAATATGTCTAATTTCACTGAAATTCTACCACATGTGTATTCCACCAACCCGCATTGGAGCAGCGTGGTGGAATAAGCTCCAAACCTTCTCCTCAAATGGGAGAGGAGGCCTTTAGCCCAGCAGTGGGACATTCACAGGCTGTTACGTTTACGGTTACGGTCTTGTATATATATCAAGTAATTCGAATACGAAGTTTAAATTATACGTACATATTTATAAATTATATTCGTTTGACGATATTCGTCGCTTATTGTTAATTTTTTTTTTGTTTAAATGACATTTGTATATTTTTTTTTAAGTCAAAGTTTATTTACAAGGAACAAGTGAAGGACGCATATACAATGATGGGTTTTTACGTTGAACGTGTAAGGAGGAATGAGAAAAAAGTTTTTCCTATTACCTAATGTTTGTTTACCAAATGTAAAAAAATATTGATAAGTATATCCGTCTGTTAAATAGTTGATCTTTTCAAGTCTTTAGGTATATTTAATAGGGGGCAAAGGGTTTCCGTGATGGAAAATGATTACTTTCCATGAATATCTGCAACACTAGTGGAGGCCACTAGTGGAGTGGATGTATGGTTTTAACAGTTACATGATAGGAATATTATTACTTTAACGGGAAAACGGGTATTTTTATGTATATATTAGTATTTAACAAATTACGAATTAGACCACTAGTAGTTACAGTTACCGGTTGATTGATTGTCTAAAATTGAAAATTAACGCAAACATAACCTAACTAGATAATAGTCCCGGCTTCGCACGAGTAGATGAGATGAAAATGTATTTTGGATAGGATTTGCGTAAAATCCGTTCTTAATGAGCATCTACGTCGGGGAAGGAGTAACTGTGACAAATTTAAAGTGAATCAAGCTCTTAGTTTAAGATACCTCTTGGTGATTGGTATTTCGGCCATATACATGTGTAATTGTGTATATATAGATTATAAAATGTCACATATGTGACGTCACGTTAACGATCACAATCACAGAGACAACACAAGTTGATGGGATTGATAATAAGTAAATTATAAACGATATCGCGAATCAATTACGACAAGGAACATGCACAGAATTAAATTTATCAAATTTACAAGTACTTACGAACCGTCAAGCGCCACCGGTTCGGAATATGGATTCTACGGAGAAGAACCGTCAAGAAAGTCAGTAGTTACTGTTTTTGTTAAATATAAATTTGTATAAATTACAAGTTAGTTTCTACCCGCGATCCAGCAGGCGTTGTGACGTCATACGCTTGGAATCATGGAGGACATATCAGTTCATAAGAAGTAAGTTTCCCTTTTTATTAGGTAAACTTTTTATTAGGTAAAAGCAAAACATAAACTAAAAGCCTGTTATTATCCCACTGTTGGGCCTAGGCTTTCTCTGTTTGAGGAATAGGTAAGGAGCTCATACCACCACGATACTCCAATGCGGATTGGTGCACATGCAGCCATTAAATTTTTAATCAGTGTTACTGACTGGTTGTAATTATCTATATAAGTATGTATATACAAAAGAAAGGTAGTATATGTAGTATATTAATTGTCTGGTTTCCATACTGCTAGCTCTGCTTAGTTTTCTGGATCAGATGGCCGTGTGTGAATAATGTCCCAGGAGATATATTGTTTTAATGTTCGTTTCCCGTCCAATAAGTAAATAAAATTAATTGAATCTATATATTAATCACAGTTTAATATTGTCAAACGATTTTTATTTTTTATTGTTGGTTAGCTATTGATGTGTTATCGAGAACATTCGCCCGTCTATCTATTGTATAAAAAAAAGCAAATTAATATGTTAAAATATTTTTCTCAAATTTCAACCGCTCGGCGAACTTGTTGGTGTAGTGAACTTATAAATTAGCATAGACTACAGTTTAACTTTATATTGTTTTATTTATTAAGCGATGACGTAAGAGCCGATGTATTAATTTGGCTATAATAAATCACAATAGTCGTTAGAATACCTGCTTAAATATTATGAGAAACATTTAACGGAAAAGTTAACTGAACCGACTAATAGATGGCGTTAGTACATTTTCTAAATCACGCTATCGTTTACGCGACATAAAAAATACTAATCGCCAGAGTAATATTATAAATTGGCTGTTTGTGAACATTCAGGCTACCTTGAAGTGAAGTCCGTTAATTGTCAAAGAGATTCCCGTATATTTTGTGTTATCTGTTGTGTCAGATTTAAAAAAAAAACGGCGCTTTATTTGGTGGTAGAGCTTTACGCAAGATCGGTTTAAAATTGACTACACTTACACGGGCTCACTCTGCACTCACCTGAGTAGGCTAATGTTATTACAGGCACAAGGGACATAGGTAATGTAGGTGTGTTCAAATCCAGGGTAAACGGGTTCCTTCTGGGCAGGCGCGCTACATCCTAGACCGTGACTATGCTTAAGATCAGGCAAGTCAACGGTCAAGCGCTTGCCTATTAACGGTAAAAAAAAAAAAAAAGATTCTTAGTTACCATGTTTGGTGGCGCATCGGCGATTTGTGGAATTGTTTATATTTCTTACAGCACCAATATCTACTAGCGGTGGTGACGTATTACTATCAGGTAGTCCATTTGCTAGTTTGTAGTATAATTCGGCATCGATGAACGAAAATCTCGTGAGGAAAGTAGTTTAGAGGACGAAAATCTGTTACATGTGTGCTCCGGCTTGGACAACTTCTTGGACGGATATTCGAACTGGTGTTCGGGAGGTACGGGCGCATGTGTGTGTGTCGGTTCGTGCGCGTGTGTGTGTAATGGCGTGCTTACCGGGGCCTCCGGCTTGGACAGCTGCTTGGGCGCGTAGTTGAACTGATCGGGCGGGACGGACCAATCAAATTGTACAATGTAATGGAGTAAGCTCTAAGCAAATACTTAGACATTAAAACTCCAAATCATACTGGAAATTAGCAGAATTGTTGTTCAAAATTAGCAAAAACGCAATCCAGTAATAAAAAAAAACAACGATTTTGCTTTGTAATTACAATAATGATTTTAATACATGAACTTGTAAAATAATTTATTATGAAAATTTACATAAACATTAAACGTTGTATGTCTCATTATTATAAGATTTATCGTAAATGCATCGTGCGAAAAACTAATGTAAGTTAATTGATGATCTTTATAATGATTGTATGAGCCATAATTTACTAGGTTTAATTATTTTAGATACGAATCAAGAGCAAGCGAACCTAAATCATTTATTTCCTTTTACTTTGATATAATAAAATTGTTTTGTCAAAGTAATAGTACAAGTATAGTAACTGTCGCGCTGGTCTTATGGCTTAATATAAGACAGATCCCGTATTCTTGGGTACGAACCCCAGGTCGGGGCGATAAACAGTAATTGGGGTTTTCTTTCAAATATTCTCAGAAGCAACTAAACTAGAAGTGTATACACTCCCTTAGTTCGGAACGTATTTTCCGGTCGTATCATATTATGAGAGAGAGAATAGAGAGTGCATATGTGTTTGCGCACTCTTGTGCACTATTATATGTCCCGCGTAGTTAATCTCTCTATTTCTTACAAAACCGAAGCGCTACCAACCTTGGGAACTAAGAAATAACACTGGCTCACTCACTCTTTTAACCGAAACACAACATTTCAAAGAATTGCTGTTTGGTGGCACAATATGTGATGACCTTGGCCTTGACATTGGATTAAGATTTGGTCCAACACAGATCGGACGGAAGATATTTAATGATTAGCCAGATTAACGTCAAACTTAAAAAAAATTAGGATTTCGGCACGTATTTAAAATCCTTGGATACTGTTAAAGGATTTCAAAAGAAGGTCGTGTGAAGTCATGACTATTAAAATACAAAAACGTATATTTTTTATTAAAACATAATTCAAAATTTAAAAAACTGTAGCTACCAAAAACTTCCTCGTTCTGATAAGGAGAACATTCGAAACAAAACGGATTCGAAAATAGAACAGTGCTGTCCAGAAATGCTTAACACTATTGTATTTAATTTATATCCATTTATTAAAACTAAATTCCAAATTTAAAAAATTGTAACTGTCAAAAGTCTCCTCGATCTGTTGAGGAGAACCTTCGAGACAATAAATTCGAAAATAGAACCAGATATGTTTCACACTTGTATTTAATTATATATGTAACTTAATTGTCAAAAAGAGTACTGATTTTCTTATTACTTCTCGGTAGAATCTACATATTGGTGATAACTAAATTTAATTTAATCTTCATCATCATCATCATCACCATTTTCTCGTCCACTGCTGGACATAGGTCTCTCCAATGGCACGCCACTGAGCTTGATCCTTAGATCTCATAATTTAATCTTGTAAAATGACAATTCAAAAGTGCTCATAAGAGCCACCTTGTATACAGTATATTATGATTTGATTTGATTTGGTGCGCTTAATGTTTCAAGATGTCACAATTAGCCGAAATTGGTCAGGGGACATCCAACGTCCAATGGTAATTACTTGAATATACTTGCGCTCATCGGACTGTATAATAATAATAATTTATTAAGAAAAAAAATTTATATCCTTGCACATAAAAGCCGAGATGGCCCAGTGGTAAGAACGCGTGAATCTTAACCGATGATCGTGGGTTCAAACCCGGGCAGGCACCACTGAATCTTCATGTGCTTAATTTGTGATTATAATTCATCTCGTGCTTTACGGTGAAGGAAAACATCGTGAGGAAACCTGCATGTGTCTAATTTCACTGAAATTCTGCCACATGTGAATTCCACCAACCCGCACTGGAGCAGCGTGGTGGAATAAGCTCCAAACCTTCTCCTCAAAAAGAGGAGAGGAGGCCTATAGCCCAGCAGTGAGACTTACACAGGCTGTTACACATAAAATAGAGTTTTTTTTGTTAATATTTTTAAGTAAAAAAAGGTATAATAAAATAGTAATAAAAACACAATTATAATATAAAAAACTAAGTACATGAAATGTGGTAGGCTAATTATAGTTGATACTCAAAAAATTATTCTATTGTCTTCCAAATTAGGCGACCTATATCTTAGAAGTTTTACTTCATTTGATCACATAGCTCGTGTGCAGGACTAGGGTATATATGTATATATATTAGCGTCATTACACCTTACAATTTGTTAATTTAGTAATTGATGTGAATGTGTGTGTATATGTGTGTGCGTGCGTGTGTGTGTATGTGTATGTGTGTGTGAGTGAAGGAAATGAGGTTACACCTGTGTTTGCCCACAAATATTTGCTATATCTTGTAAGACATTTCTGCATAAATGCATATTTGTATGCATAAAAACAAATTGTTATTTTTAATATATACATATGTAATGATGATATTAATGAATAATTGTTTTATTTAAAACGAGTAGGTACTGATCAGAATCTAGGTTACACGACATGGCCCTGACTCGCTCGGAGATGAAATTATCGTGCATTTAGGTCAGACTAGTAATGAATAACTTTAAAAGGGTTATTGTAATTGCATACCGGGTATTTTTGGCAATGTCAGCGATGACAGTAATTCCAAGATGTGACTAGGGATGTGACCATATCAATATCCGACATTCCGACGATTTATCAGTGACTTTTTATTTACATGTTAAGCTTTATATGGTCACCACCTCTTATAGACATTTGGCAAATCAAGAAATATTGACCATTATATTAATTTTACATCACCAATGCACCACCAACCTTGAATGAAGATGTTATTTTCTGCCTGTAGTTGTGGATCACCCCGAAACGCATCAATACTAAGTATTGTCGTTTGGTTGTAGAATGTCTGATGATTGATAACTGCTAACTCTTTACATAATAAAGTAATTTGTTTATGTATTTCTTGTTAGGCGATTAAAACAATCGTGAGAAAATCTGCGTTTGTTGAGAGAAATAAAAAAAAAAGAAAACGAGTCGTGACGTTAGTGATGAGTGACGTTACATTTGCTCTTAGTCGTGTTTTTAGATATTTCTGAGTTTTCCGAAAGTTTTCACACGTAATTTATACTCGCATCTCTTTGATTATATCTCATCTCGGTAATTTAAATGTATCTGGAGCGGATATTTTATTTTAAACGCTTTACATTACCGACTTTGCAAAGTCAGTAAATCCTTCTTGATACACGGTGTTCGATTCAATTATAATGACAAAGATATTTTTTTAACTTTGCGTATTAATAAATTAAATTATCATGACATTAAAAATTTTGATAAATAAGGCATATTACTCAACACAAGATTATATTTAAATTATAAAAAAGCGCAGTTATTTGTTGATTTCTGAGCAGTACATGTAATAAAATATTTATATTTGATTGGCTCTGTAATTAAATGAAGCCGAGATGGCCCAGTGGTAAGAACGCGCGAATCTTAACCGATGATCGTAGATTCAAACCCGGGCAAGCACCACTGAATTTTCATGTGCTTAATTTGGGACAATAATTCATCTCGTGCTTTGCGGTGAAGGAAAACATCGTGAGGAAACCTGCATGTGTCTAATTTCGCTGAAATTCTACCACATGTGTATTCCACCAACCCGCATTAGAGCAGCGTGGTGGAATAAGCTCCAAGCCTTCTCCTCAAAAAAGGGAGAGGAGGCCTTTAGCCCAGCAGTGGGATATTCACAGGCTGTTACGGTGTAATTAAATGGTTGAAAAAGAGTTCCGTGTCGGTTATTTTCAGTAGAATCTACACTCCAAACCGGTAAAAAATTAAAAAGTCAAAAGTTTTTAAAAGGGCTTTATGAGCCTATTAGAATAAAGAATTATTTGATTTGTTTTTTTTTTAATCACCAATTGTGTATAAAACGGAAATGTATAAAATATTTTATCAAATTAATTTACTTTTTAATTATTTAAGAATATATATTTGTAAGAAAAATAAACTTATATAATATATATCGATTAACTTACAACACTAGTCAACTCATCTTAAGAATGTGGCGAGACCACTTTCAAGCAGCCAGGGGCATTCCAGGGTCTTCCGTGCACTTGACACAGATACAACCGGAAGTCGCTTGTTTCGAAATGTCAACTTGATTTATATAAAAATATAATATATATTACATCAGATAATTACTCTTAAATATATGTACATGTAATAAATGACCACCTCGTTGGTCTAGTGGCTTGATGTAAGACCGCAGACCCGGAGGTCCTGGGTTCAACTCCCAGGTCGGGCCATTAAAAAGTTATTGGGTTTTTCTGTCAGAAAATTCTCAGTAGTAGCCCGGAGTCTGGACGTTGGAAGTGTGTACACTCCCGTGCCTCGGAAAGCACGTAAAGCCGTTGGTCCTGCGCCTGAACTCTTTCCGGTCGTGTCGGATTGCCGTCCCATCGGATTATGAGAGTTAGGGAATAGAGAGTGCACCTGTGTTTGCGCACACACTTGTGCACTATAATATCTCCTGCGCAGTTGGCGAACCTCTTTTGAGATTGGCCGCCGTTGTTAAAATCGGTCTGGAGGACATTATTATTATTAGTGTTTTATCAGTAAGTGACAATCTCAATGCTGCGCTAAATCCTCTCCTATTGAAAAGGCTTTTGGAGCTATTCCACCACGCTGGTCCAATTTATGATAACCAACACGATAAAAAGAAGCAGCATCACAGCCTAAGTTTCAGGACCAAATAGTCAAGATATAAATGTTGGTTCGCTTTTGACTTCGCAGTCCAAATGACGTCCAGGTGATTATAGTTGAAAATGTATAAAAAAATATCCACAGCATGTTTGCTAGAACACTATATTTAATTATGGCAAAAAATTTAAAGCAATTTATATGCAAAATATAATATCAGCATTATATCTATATGACAAACACAGATATTTATGATTAAAAAACTGAACGAACGGGCTTGTAAGATAAATTATATCACAACACATGTATTTTAATTATCAAAAAACTAGTATCATGATTATAGTTACGTGTTTTCAAAAGCCGAGATGGCTTAGTGGTAAGAACGCGTGAATCTTAACCGATGATCGTGAGTTCAAGCCCGGGCAAGCACCACTGAATTTTCATGTGCTTAGTTTGTGATTATAATTCATCTCGTGCAATATGAGGAAACCTGCATGTGTCTAATTTCACTGAAATTCTGCCACATGTGTATTTCCCAACCCGCATCGGAGCAGCGTGGGTTTGTTCTCCTCAAAAAGGCAAAGGAGGCCTTTAGACCAGCAGTGGGACATTTACGGGCTGTTACGATTACGATATGTGTGCTTAAGATATGCTCCTTCTGTTACAGGAGACCACATCAAGCATTAAACAATGATTAAACAGAAATAAAAAGAATAAGAAATGTTACATGGTATTTAAAAAAAAAAAACATAGGAACTACAATTGGGAAACAATGGTTATTAAGACTATGGTGTGCAAATGTAAATGCAGCGTCGGCGTTAGGGGAAGGCGCGATGGGGCGATGGAAAGGGGCGCCACACTGAGAAAAAAAAATTGAAAAAAAAAGAAGAGTTATAAAACTTTCTGCGTCCAAGTTAGCTCTGGGTTACGCTAAAGGAAAGATGAAACTCATTGGATCAGCAAAAAATTAACACTTAATTATGATTTCCTAAAATTGGCGCTAACCAATAAAATTTTTGCCCGGGGTATCAGTGGCCCTTCGCATTGAGTGAATGGAGGAGGATGGAGAATGGACATCTTATTAGTTGAGTCTAGATATTTTATTACATATCATAGTAAGGTATAATTTATAACTGACACATCAAGGACGCGTCACGCTTAACCATATTTCGGTACACGAGAGAGAAGAAAGATATGACGTAAATAGAAATAGAGAGAGAGCTATAATATGTTTTAGTGTGTATGACCTTATTCTATCACGTGTACGATGCTACACGTACAGTTTTTTTTTAATATAATTTATCGATATTAAAATATTTTCCTATGAATTAATCTTCCCAATGGACTTCAAACAGAGACTAAATCAAAGTTTTTTCCATAGACAATTAGATTATAATCGGTTAATTACGTGTCGTTAATAATGATTAATAACGTGATTATAATTATATAAATATTTCTGCTTGTTAACGTTCATTATTTCACACTCATTTAATGGTGTTATTATTTCATCTAGAAAAGCCGAGTGTGCTCCAAGACATGTTTGAGAGGATAACTTCCTTATTTGATTGTTCTTTTCGTATTTGTAATTTTGGGAGACAAGTGTTGATGAAAATTTACCACATTTTTTTTATAGAATAGGAAGTTAGACGAGCATTTGGACCACCTGATGGTAAGTGGTCACCAACTCCCTTACACATTGGCATTGTAAGAAATGTTAACCATCGCTTACACCGCCAATACGCCACCAACCTTGGGACCTAAGATTTTATGTCCCTTCTGCCTGTAATTACACTGGCACACTCGCCCTTCAAACCGGAACACAACAATACCAACTGCTGTTTTGCGGTAGAATATCTGATGAGTGGGCGGTATCTACCCAGACGAGCTTGCACAAAATATTTAATCCCTTTTGGAGCGTGGTGGAATAAACTCCGAGCCTTACAATTTAGCCCAGCAGTAGGACATATGTATCAATATGAAATAGGAACAGATAAAAAAAATCAATGTTAGAAATTTAATTGCAAAGAATAATTAGTTTTAATTATTATTACGTACATTTTTTTGTCAAATAAGTGCTAAATAAACGTTAAAAAAAATTGTCGTCAATTTTACGAAACAAAAATCCAACAATTCGTAATACGACGCCACTGCAGACAGTACACTGCATATTTAAGAATCGCGTGTTTTATTTGTATGCGCCGATTGATAAGCGATAGCGGTATAGAATTTTTATATAATATTTACTGGTGGTAGAGCTTTGTGCAAGCCCGTCTGTGTAAGTACCACTCAATCATCACACCGCCAAACAGCAATATTTAGCATTGCTGTGTTAAGATTTGAAGGGCGAGTGAACTGGTAGTTACATACTACAGGCAAAAGGGGCGTAATATTTTCCCAAGGTTGATTTCGCGTTGACGTTGGATGCTTAATATTTCGCAATAATGACCATTCACCAACATGTAATGTCCTCCAGACCGATTTCGGCAACGGCGGCCAATCTCAAGGGAGATTAGCCAACTGCGCAGGAGATATTAGAGTGCACAGGTGTGCGCGCAAACACTGTTTGCGTCGCGTATTTGCGTTTGTATTTTATTTTATTACCAACATATAATATCCAGTATTTTCAGTGGAAAAAAATAATTAAAACTAACCTCTTATCACTTGGGCTTAATGATAAATTATAAAAACGCGTAATTATGAGGCAATGCATAAAAATTGCACGATCGGCTCCTAATATTTCATATGTAGTGTTTGTGGGTCGAGTAAGCAATGCCTGATTATTTATTAAAACTGATTATAAAGCGGATTTATATAGACTTATATATATTTAAAGTTAATTATTGTAGTATTTAAGAATTAAAAAATTAGCTCGATGTAAATGTTATTCCTCAGACACGAATCAATCTAAAAAAACAATTTCAAATAATTCTTTCTAAGGTCAAAATATACTAACCCCTGTTACAAATACCATAAGTATATCAGCTATAATGTATTAGGATTCTAGTCATTAAAAAGATAAATTGTTTCAATGCTTATTAATAATAATTATATAACATACTCTTCTAATTTTTAAATTTGATTTGCCATTTAAATATATCTGTTGTAAAATAAAGAAAGGCAAGACGAATCTACTTAGATACGAGCTACACGTCGTGAATTCGCACTTCGTTTTTATTTTAAAAAAAATTGCGCAGTCTTCGATTCTGTCCGCAGTTTCATCACAATCGTATAAATACTTTAGGAATTCAGATAGGACATTCATTAATACAAACAATTATTATTTATATAAACAGAAGAAAATAAATAATTATTCCTAAATTTTCTCAAAATCGAATTATTTTATTTATTATGAGGTTCCACCCATTTGGGAATGGGAAGGAGGGGGTGTCCCGTACCATATATCCTTTTCTGTACCTCTGAATGTGTGTGCAAAATTTCACGGTCGGTTGTCAACATTTCACGGGTGAGTAATGAAGTGAGATCTCACAGAACCGCACTGACTGTGAGATTCGATTTTTTCCTTGCATAATACTTTTTTTAAGTTCAATATAACATATATTTAATTACTTACCATGATTTAACTTCCCCTGTTGCGATATCAACATGTTCAGCGGCACTGGTTTCTTGTTAGGTATCCCGAAGAGCCGGTTACGGGCCGACTGGCCCACGGCCAAGTATTGCTTATGGCCCATTATGTAATGCTACACATTCGATGCCCCTGTTGACAAAATGATTTATTATATTAATAGTATTCGTAATAAAATGTTAAAGAGCCGATAGCTCAGTGGATGAAACATGCGGATATTAACTGAACATTGCGGGTTCAAATTCGATCTAGTTGAATTTTCGAGTTTTTACTCGTCGAGTTATTAGTCACAAATTAAATCATTATTGAATTTGGATTTTATGTACCCACGGACACTGGAGAAGCGTTTTTTATGGTATAGGTGGACGGGCAAATGGGTCACCTGGTAGTAAGTGGTCACTGCCATAGACATTGGCGATGTACGACCACTAAATCGCAATAACACCACAAACCTTGTAAACTGAGATGCCTTGTGCCTGTTACACTGGCTCACTCACGCTTCAAACCGAAAAAACAATACCAAGTATTAATATTAAGCGTTAAAATAACTGAAATATCTTTTGTTAAAATTGTTTAGTCAAATATAGAATTTCTATAAAAACGAGTAAATTTTTAATAGCCAATCCCAGTACCTGCAGCCATTTAAACCAGCCTCTAGACCAACATACCAGCACATATCAATTTATATGGAGATGGCTCAGTGGTTAGAACACCGAAGATTGTGGGTTCAAATCCAAAACCACTAAATTTCCACACACTTAATTTGTTGTGCTTATAATATTGTGTTCGTGATAGAAAACATCGTGAGTCTTGCATGTGTCTAATCCCAGCAGTGGGATATTTACTTTATAGGAATAAGATTAAGGTCATTAGTTAAAAGTAAAATCGTTATTTAAAAACACTTCCAGTTTAGAAAGAAGGCAAGTAATTAATTCAAATATTATTTCTTTTTAACTAGAGCGTGACTTCGGGCGTATCATTAACTACAGTTATAATGGCATGTAGTATTGCTTACGTTTTTGGGTTCCCTAAAATAATGAGAAAGCCATTATATAAAGCTGAGATGGCCCAGTGGTAAGAACGCATGAATCTTAACCTATGATCGTGGGTTCAACCCCGAGCAGAACCACTGAATTTTCATGTAATATTTGTGATTATAATTCATCTCGTGCTTTACGGTGAATGAAAACTTCGTGATGAAACCTGCATGTATCTAATTTCACTGAAATTTTGCCACATGTGTATTCCACCAACCCGCATTGGAGCAGCGTGGTGGAATAAGCTCCAAACCTTGTCCTCAAAAAGGGAGAGGAATAAGTCCAAGCCTACTTCTCAAGATGGCTTTGACTAGCGTTCCGTACCGTAAACCGCAACAGTGACTAGCATTGTGACGTGTAAATTATTTTATCTTTTTTGTTACATTACGTATTTCCCAAATAAATATTGTAGACCTAAAAGCTACCTGTCCCGCTGTCGCACGGATAGATATGGACCTGCGTATTTATATTAAAGGTCGAACGTATAATAATTCAATTTTATTCATTAAACATCAGATTATATCTTAAAGATGAGACAAAAAATATTCTAATGCAGGTTTATAAAAACGTTGAGATGGTCTTTATACATAAGTAATGTATATTATATATTGTAAATAGTGTTTGTCTGGAATTTCGGTCAAGGGCTAACCTAACCTTGCCTTAAAGATTTCTAGATATCTAGACATTACGCATAATTGAGATGTAAATTGATATTTACACCTGTTCGTTTCGAGCTCTGTATCTACCATCGTGTCTAACATAGAAGTATTACACTAACTTATTGATAGTCAAATTAACTACCAGCGGTTCGGAAAAGAAACAACGAGAAAGAATTGTTGTAACCAGTCGCTAGGTGGCGCTGTAGAAGATTTGTATACTGATAGCGATCGCTATGACAAGTGTCCTTCAAGTATGACGAATATTTAAATACAAGTAGTATCGTATTGTTTTATGGTTAGTTCCGAATATCCGTTCCGAGGACGGCCATCGCAGTGGTTTTAGTGGGTAAGAATCCCATATAACTGAGTTCCCCCCATGGGAGCCGGGTACCTTTATAAAGGTTTCCAATACGTGAAAAAAAAAGTGAACAGGGTTTCGGTGCGTTCGATTCGTTATTCGAATAGTTTTTAACATTTATACCTGCAATAACGAACTTATTGAATTATATATATATATATATATATATATATATATATATATATATATATATTTCTTTTTTCAATGTCATTTGTTTTTTAATAATGTCGAATTTAAAATAGTCCCTCCCGGTTCCCACCCGACGCAAAGCTGCCCATAATGTAGACCGCATTTCAAGACAACCTCTGCGCCAAGTGGGACCCGGAGCGACTGTCAAATCCCCTCTCTCTAAGGCGATAGCCAATCTCCCTGATTAAAGCAAGGGCATCTGACCCCCAACATCCCGACGTCTCGAACGCTAATGGCACAAATAAAAACATTTTACACAGAAATATATTTATTATAATTATATTTATTTTAAATTGTATTGTAAATAAAATATATTTGTTTAGGATTACTAACATTAAATTCTGTAATAATTAGAAATTTAAGCATATAAATTAGGTGTAAGGGTTAAAGTTATTATGATTATATGTAATCACGACACGCTAATGAGACACTTAAATAATAATGAATATTTATAATTACATTTTATAATAATTTGGAAAAATATTAAAAAAACACTAGACTTCACTTTGAAATACAAATCGGAAAACATCATTTCGGAGAAAGAAACGTGAACAAAATTGTCACATTCTTGTGAGGCGACTTAACAAAATCGCCGTCTAACGCAATAATATGAAAAGCAAATACAAAGACCTTGTATCTAATCACAGTAAAGATCAATAAAACTCGCTGAAAATAAGACATTATGTGTCTTATTTGAATTTCTATCACAGAACAAAGGAATAGAGGAAGGAAACACGAATTGTGTGTCCACATTCCTGTTAACTGCAAGTATATAAAGATTATATGATTATTTATGTACATTACAAATGTCATTGGCTAGTATTACATAAGCCTAGGTGGTAGGGCTTTATGCGTGTCTGGGTAAGTACCACCCACTCATCAGATATTCTACCGCTAAACATTACTTAGTATTATTGCGTTCCGGTTTGAAAGTTGAGTGAGCCAGTGTAACTACATGTAAAAGGGACATAACATCTTAGTTCCCAAGGTAAGTGGCACATTGGCGAGGTTAGAAACAGTTAATGAATACTGTTTATATCCTGGAACATTGTTCACACATGGCCATCTGATCCCAAACTAAGCAGAGCTTGTACCATGGAAACCGGACAACTGATATACCACATATATTACTTTTTTTTTGTAAATACATACTTATATAGATAATTACACCGAGACTCAGGACAAACAGACATGTTCATGCACACAAATGTCTGTCCTGGGTGGGAATCGAATCCACAACCTTCGGCGTGAAAGGCTCGTCAAGACGGATTTATATATATTACATCGCCAATATCTATGGACGGTGGCCACCACTTAACATAGAAAAGGCCAAACCTGTCTGTGACAGTGCATAGCTTTAACTATAATACATAGAGATTTGTAAGGACATCTCTGTTTCGTATGGTGTATTCAATCAATCTTCAATTTCATCCGATCGTTAAAAAATAAGTTGCTACCATCACCTCTTGAAAACACAGTATGTGGCAATCGTCTTCTCGAGTAGACGCTTTATTTTCTAATAATTCTTAACTTGGAATATAAAATTAAATTACTTAACAACTCTTCTGTGAGTTGGGAATTTCGAAAAAAAAAAAAATATAATTAGAAAGTTGCCGGCGCTTATTGCTATCGTATTAAAGGTTAGAATCGTTTGAATTTTAATTTTTTTTTTACCAACAGTTCCATGTAATATTTGCGGACCATCGCGGTCAAGGCTGACGTCGGACGATCGCAGATGACTATTGCCTTTCGTGAAATGACATTTAGAACAAACTAAGAATTATATTATATATTGACACATGTAAATATAGTGGACAAATTATCTTAATGATTGATATTACGTCATTTTTATTGCTAATATACAAAAAAGTATTAATATATAAGGCATTTTATTATGCCGTACGAGATTATGTAGCTTAATTCATATATGAAATTAAATGAAAAATTAATAAATTAAATGCGTTTCGGTGATTTTTTTTAGTATATAATATTATTATATAATGAGATGCGTTTCGCAGTTTCACTCGCTTTAAATATATACATATATTGATGTGATAAGCGTGACTTTCATTATCTTATAAATGAGCTTGGAGTTAGTATTCGATTTGTATTGATGTAACGCGATTTTATATCTTTATTAATAATTAATCTGAACGCGTCTTAAGCAGCGGCGGAAGCTAGACGGCTCAACCTCACCCCCGCCCCCCGCACGCGCCTCCCACTAATTGCAATTCCGTAACTTTCAGTTAAATAGGTAGTAAGTTCAAATTTTCGTACACGTACGCTCGTCGATTCATGTAAATAATTGTTACTGATCGAAATTAAAAATATTACGAGTCTCAATTAGTATTACATAGAGAATATATAATACTTGTACATAGTTTTATATGTTATAACATGTATATTTTTCGATTAATGAGTATTTAGTGAGTTTCTTGCCGTTTATTCTTAGTAGCTTTACATTATATATTGTAAAATATGGTGCTTGTAAAAGTGCTTAAGAAAGTTTATTTGATTTTATTAGCTGAGATGGCCCAGTGGTAAGAACGCGTGAATCTTAACCGATGATCGTGGGTTCAAACCCGGGCAAGCACCACTGAATTTTCATGTGCTTAATTTGTGATTATAATTCATCTCGTGAAGGAAAACATCGTGAGGACACCTGCATGTGTCTAATTTCACTGAAATTCTATCACATGTGTTCCACCAACCCGCATTGGAGCAGCGTGGTGGAATAAGCTCCAAACCTTCTCCTCAAATGGCAGAGGAGGCTTTTAGCCCAGCAGTGGGACATTCACAGGCTGTTACGGATTTGATTTTATAATTAATATTATATACAATTAATTTATTTGGATTGTAGAAATTACTGATCAAATTGATATGGATCTTATATATTTGTATTTTTCAGGCTATTTTCATGATGATGATGATGATGATTATAAGATACGTATGTACCTATTAGCTCTACATAGCTATTTATGATGAAAAAAAAATATATCAAGTACAATATGATATGATATTCTCACTGTTTATATTATTATATTTATATATGTATATATTTCAAAACAATTTATAGTTCGCGTTTATAATGTTCACTCGGAATACTTTATTAGTTGTGACCTAGATTATGTCACATATCTAGACTAGACACATATATTACATTATAGTAGGAAATGTTAAGCAAATGTCACAAAAATTACTTCTGTTTAAAAAAAATATTGAGTGATAAAAACACATCCTGTATTATTGCACCAATATTGGTATAGTTGCACCAACGTTCGTGTTATTGCACCAGCATTGGTGTCCTTAATCAAGTTCTTGCTAGTAATGAAAAATAATAAAAAAAAAAATTAATTAAAAATATTTTTGGAGGGCAAATACGGTGTATATTTATATTAAATAATCAGCCTATTGATTAAAATCTTATTAAAGCATTTTGTTTGTGTTAAATAAGTACTCATTATGAATATTTTCATGTACGATTTTACTATATATTATAAATATATTGATAGTAATTATGATATCCATGACTCCAAATATTCCACCCTTTGCAAGGGTAGAATAAGGGTTTTCATAAAACGTTTATATTGAAAGACAAGATAAAATCTTGTTTTTGTGGCCAGAACCTTCGCAGAAGAACACAAAACACCTCACCAAAGTTTCATCACAATCGGATTAATAGTTTAGGAACGCATAAAAGACGAACATACAAACACATCTATTTATTAGAAAAAAAGAAGTGAAATGTACAAAATGTATATTAATACAGGCACAAATAGTATAGAAGTTTGCATTACTTTTATAAAGGACTTGGAAAATTAAGGTGAGCCAGGGGTAAATGCGTTGTAACTTGCCTTAGGGAAACCTACCTTACCATTTTGATAAAAATTTACAATTTTGATATAAATTTCGTGATTGCGATAAATCTGACAGTAATGTCCCGCCGTCGTTAATCACAACTCTTATTATAATATATTTAATTTACCTTTACTTTATAATAAATATATATACATATATGTATATATATATTTATTTTCATATAAATCAATTTAAAAAAAATCCATTTTTTTAAATTGATTTCGGTGGACTGTCGTAAGGACCGTCTTTTTTTTTTTTTTTTTATATTACCCGGGAGGGCAAATGACTCTACTCCACCTGATGTTAAGTGGTAGTAGAGTCCAAACGCGAGGACGGCCAGTACAGTCGGGAAGAAGGTTCTGCACTAGCCGCCCTCGCCTTGCCGGCCCGCAAGATGCCTCTTCACGCCTCGTTTGAAGGAACCCGGGTCGTAAGAGGAGGGGAATACGTGTGCTGGTAAGGAATTCCATTTCTTGGAAGTGCGACAAAGAAAGGAGTTGCCAAATTTCTTTGTGCGCGATGGAATTGATGTCACAGTTAGTCGGTGACATCGAGAGCCAGCACGCGTAGACTTGTGAAGGAAGGGGGAAGCTGGAATTATGGAGAATAATTCCTCGGAACACTCGCCGTGATACAGTCGATAGAAAGCGCTCAGCGCTGCTATCTCTCGACGCAATTGTAAAGGCTCGAGGGTGTTAGTGACCTTTACGTCGCCAATTATGCGGACCGCACGTCGCTGCAACCGATCCAAGGCCTGAAGTAGGTTTTTAGCGGAGCCATCCCAAAGGTGCGAGCAATATTCAACGCAAGACCGTACCTGTGTTTTGTACAGCAGGCACAGTTGTTGAGGCGTGAAAAAACGCCGCACCTTGTTCAGAACTCCGAGTTTCCGTGAAGCTGTTTTTATTACAGCCTCGATGTAATCCCTTGGACTAAGGTCGCAGCGAACGTCAATCCCCAGCATGGCGATTTTGCTTTGTATCACGAGCGGAGTGCCACAGAGGGAGGAAAGAGGGGAAAATGGTGACTTTTTTGCTGTGAGAGCGCATACCTGTGTTTTCTTGGCATTAAACTCAACAAGATTATCTGAGCCCCATTTGGCGATAAGCTCTAACGTCCTATTGAGTTCAATGACAAGATCCTCCCGCCTCTCCCTAATTTCCGCTCGCCCAGCCACTGCGCGTCCGTGGTATCCACCATGCACTGTACTATCGTCTGCATAGCAATGAATGTTCTCGAGAGAGAGCATATCATTGATATGCAAAAGAAACAGAGTGGGAGATAGCACAGATCCCTGGGGGACCCCAGCATTCACTACATAGAATTGTGAGGCGCAACCATCAACTAAAACACGAAGGCTGCGCTTGTGTAAGAAGCTGGCAATCCAGGTGCAAAGCTGAGCAGGCAGACCATATGCCGGCAGCTTGGAGAGAAGACTTCGGTGCCAGACCCTGTCGAAAGCCTTGGAGATATCGAGGCTGACAACCAACGATTCCCCATGCTTGTCGATAGCTTCACCCCAGAGGTGTGTTACGTACGCTAGAAGATCACCTGTAGACCGTTTTGGTCAAAATCCGTACTGACGATCATTAATTAAACAGTGATCTTCTAGGTAATGGATCAGTTGGTTGTTAAGAATCCGTTCCATCACCTTACAAAGTACTGAGGTGATAGCTATTGGCCGATAATTTGCCGGGTCAGACCGATCCCCTTTTTTGGGAACCGCTGATGTTAAGTGGTCACCACCGCCCATATCCCTTGGCATTGTAAGAAATATAAGCCTTCACTTACATCACCGTCAATCATCGTCTACAGAAAACCATGAATTATACAATTAAGCCTTCCTCGTGAATCACTCCGTCGATTGATAAAAATCCGTTCGTTTAGTTTTTGAGTTATAAAGTGTAGAAATATATTTTATTTTACAGTACAGTGAAAGCCTGTTAATGTCCCATTGATGGGCTAAGGCCTCCTCTCCCTTTTGAGGAGAACGTTTGCAGGTTATTTCACCACGCTGCTCCAATGCGGGTTGGTAGAATACACGTGTGGCAGAATTTCAATTAAATTAGACTCATCCAGGTTTCCTCAGTATTTTCCTTCACTGTCAAGCACGAGATGAATTATAAACACAAATTAAGCATATAAAAATTCTGTGGTGCTTGCCCGGGTTTGAGCCCACGATCATCGGTTAAGATTCACGCGTTCTAACCACTAGGCCATCTCGGCTTACTTATTTTAGCACAAGCTTATAAAAAATCAATCAGATACAGGAAATTGATAAAATATATTGAAATATTCGGATGAAAATATAATATGCGAAATAAATATTATTATAAAATATATGATAGACAATTTTTAAACATATTTAAAAAAAATACATTTCCTTTGGTTTTTTTTTGGTAATTTAAGAAATATTAATTTATGCATTTAAATTATTCTTAGCAATGAACGAACTAACTTCCCGCTCAACTGTGTTTTGCATCAACTTTTGGTTGCTGAGATAAAAAAGACAAGTGGAAAAAAATACCACTAAAAACAGTAATCTCCTTCAAACCGATTTCGGCCACGGCGGCCAATCTCAAGAGACATTAGCCAATCCGACACGACCGGAAAGAGTTCAGGCGCAGGACCAACGGCTTAACATGCTTTCCGACGCACGGGAGTGTATATTACCAACTTCCAGACTCCGGTCTGATACTGAGTATTTTCTGACAGAAAAACCCATTAAATTTTCTTCGGCGTGACCTGGGAATTGAATCCAGGACCTCGGGGTCTGTGATCTTACATCAAGTTACTAGACCAACGAGGCAGGCATAAACAGTATATACCATAAAAGCTATATCATTGTGCCAATATCTTAAGGCGATGTTGGCTTACCATTAGGTGCAGGCTTGTCTGCCTGAATATTTTTAAATAACAAAATATATATCTTCATGCCCACATATAGCTTATAAAATAAGGGCTTCTGTTACAATTTTCAAGGCTGACTACGCAACTGGTTACAATTAATGCAAAGAAAACTCGTAGCCTAGAGAAATTCCTAGCTTACTTATTACTTTTTACTTGGTGGTAGGGCTTTGTGCAAGCTCGTCTGGGTAGGTACCACCTACTCGTCAGATATTTTACCGCAAAACAGCAGTACTTGGTATTGTTGTGTTCCGATTTGAAGGGCGAGGGAGCCAGTGTTATTACTATATATATTTTTTACTATATATATGCTGAAAATGGATAGTCCATTTGTTAAGCATTGGGGGGAACTTCATGTATCTACTTGTTGTTTTAGACCCCTTATGTATGCTAAATAATAGTTAAAATATCTACTAACATAGTTTTTAAGCCTGTAACTAACAATATGGATATTTATCTGTTAATAAACATTTATTATTATTATTATTATTATTACAGTCACAAGGGATATAAAATCTTAAGTCCCAAGGTTGGTGGCGCATTGGCGATGTAAGCGATGGTTAACATTTCTTACAGTGTCAATGTCTAAGGGCGTTTGGTGACCACTTACCATCAGGTGGCTCATATGCTCGTCCGCCTTCCTATTCCATTAAAAAAAAGCTTAAAATAAATAATCCACAATGAGTAATTTATAGTGACTCTAATTTATTTATAAGAAATATTAATACAAATTAACAAACAAAGTTCCGAGATGAAAAGTTTTCTAGTGGAAAGTATCAATCCGTGAATACATGAATGAAGTAGTGACGTATTTCGTTGTATATATAAAAAAGTACAAAATTAAACAGCCTCTAATAAATGGAGGCCACGTTTACCGCGAAACCGTACGAATGTAGACATACATTACACAATAGGATTTTTTCTATTAACTTCACCGACTGCATAGACGGAGGTTTGACCTTTCGTAATCAATACTTTTCGACTTTTAACGGAACAAAGTTTAATTATGTGTGTTTATTTTAATACTTTGCCTGCCGTTTTATCTTTGTTAAATCTGTATTATATATAATAAGACCAACGGATGAATTTTAGCCAGGAGAGTTATCAAGTGAAAAAAAACTAAAAACTTTTTTTTTGTTATTTTTTAATCTATTGCTTACGACATATCTTTATATTTATCTTATTTACTTTGGTTGCCTCGCTGGTCTGGTAGATATAAGGCCGCAGAACTCGAGAACCCATAATTTCAAAAGTATTCTCATAAAATTATGAAAAAAAATCAAGTACTCCACGTTCCTTGATATTATATATATTAGGGTAAACAGAAAAATGTGAAGGCGGTTATCAGTAAATTGTATCAACTACAATACTAATGTATGGTAAGGTTTCCTCCAGATTGATTTCGACCATGGCGGCCAATCTCAAGAGAGATTAGCCAACTGCGCAGGAGATATTATAGTGAACAAGTGTGTGCACAAACACAGGTGCTCTCTCTGTTCCCTAACTCTCATAATCCGCAAGTTCAGGCGCTGGACCAACGGTTTTACGTGCTTTCCGAGGCACGAGTGTAGACTATCAACTTCTAGACTCCGAGGTGCTATTGAGAATTTTCGACAGAAAAACCCAATAACTTTTTATTGGCCCCATCTGGGATTTGAACTCGGCTAACTCATTAAACTCACTACATTTAGCGACTAGACCAACGAGGCAGTAAAATAAAACAAATGTATGTATGCTACGTAATATATACAGAATAATATTATATAAAGTATAAAATATAAATAATACGATATTATGTCATATCATAAAAAACTAGACGATTTTATAAGTTGTTGAAATTCGTATATATTTTAATATATTGTTTAATTATTATCGTGATACGATTCTCATTCTGGCGTTCTAGGCGTTTGTATTGTGATATAATTTGTCCTGGAAATTCATGTATGTTCATTCTCTATTCATTCACTGTCATGATCTGCTGGGACATGTGCAAGCGCGTCTGGGTAGATACCCACTCATCAAAATCTACCGCTAAATAGCAATACTTAGTATTGAAATATTCTGGTTCGATTGCTGTGGGAGCCATAACGCCATATTTTCATGCGCATTGGCGATGTAAGGAACGAGGCATTACATTTCCAACTTCAACGACTCTTAGTAGCTACATAGAATTTCTCGTCAGAACCCAATCACATTTTATTGACTAACCGGGTTTCTTATCCTCAAGGTTTCCGGGCTTATATGCTAACCGCTATATCAACGATGCAGGTATACACATGTAATTGATTAATCATAGTGTAACGTCATGCTACATAACGCCACGCTATATAATGCCACGCTACATATCGCCACGCCACACGCCGAGACAAGACAGGCCAAGCCAAGCCAAGCCAAGTCATGCCATGCCACGACAGTTAAAGCCAGGACTTCCAAGTCCACCAAGCCCGCCTGTAACCATTACTGGCGTCACATTCGAGTGACAAAAGGATTTAATACCCGATCGGCTCCTTTCGGAACGACATTCGTTTTGTACAAAAATGTTGCTATGGCAACCAAAATAACGGATGAGACGATGTGGCCATGGCAAAGGAAAAATAACAGTTGGGAATTGGAAAAAAGTATTAAGATATATAATTATAAGTTTCAATGGTTAGACTGGATGCGGAAGGCGGAGGACAGGGAGCTCTGGCGCACCTTGGGAGAGGCCTATGTTCAGCAGTGGACAAATATTGATTGGCTGTTTTGATTGATTGATTGATTGATTGATTGAATGTTTAGACGTTAATAACATAGACAGTTTGACACGTTGACAATTGTTATGGGCTTTTTACGTGTACATGTAATCACCCGAAAAGACGCGAAGATATTAATTAATCTAAGCACGATTTTTTTTGTAATTAAACTTGCATGACTATTTCTATGTCATCTGTGTTGCTATTTTTCCTATCTATTTTTTTAACAATTATACGAAATGTATGAATATTTAGATTTAGTGTTAGATAGAAAATCCTACTGCTGGACAACAGAGGGCTCGGAGCTCATTCCACCACACTGCTCCAATGTGAGTTGATATTAATACTTAACTTAGGTTTCCTGTACATGAAGCCGAAGACGTACCGGAAACGGAATGCAAGTATAATAAATGTCTGAGTCTTCTTTGCTTACATTCAGCTTTGGATTTATGCCTAGTTAGACATGGCACCGACCTAGGTTCCCGATAGCCGAGTGGCCGAGAACCAAAAGTAATATAATTGTACTGTCAATGTGCCTAAAGGCATTAACTCCTACTTACACTGCCTTACAATCCAGCGCTAGTGAAGGTCCAGCTTACAAATGAATAGAATCCTATCACCATTACTTAGTTTTCAATACAATTAAGATACGAAATGAGTTCACAAAATCGCAGCCGTTATTTACAATGTGAAATAAACTAATAATAAATAAATAAATAAATAAACACGATTGCAATGATTGAATTATATAATTCTATAACAGTCAACGATTGGCGTTCGACCGTAAAATATTTTTCGCAATACAACGCAAGAGCGTGTATTTACAAACAAAACATATTGATTACTATTTCTAAACTTATTATATTTATCGGCGTATCAGTAGAGACATTAGGTAAATCTTCTTCGATTAGGTAAATCCATCTTATGTTACAATTCAAAACCAAAGAATAATTCAAACGTAATTAAAACTAACGGCGATCCGTCGATGTCATCCAACCAAGATGGCCGTCCGTTTGACGTTCCGCCTGAGTGAGATAGCAACTAAAGTCTGCTATCACTCTCGTCTCAAATTCTATAGTCTAATCATTGACAGCACCACAGTCTCGCCGAAATATTTATAACCTTACACGTCCAAACTCTGCTCGTTTATATACGTTTATATGTATTTATATTGTATTATGTTACTTTTTAAAAGTTCTCAGTCGACATGATAATTTTGTGACATTTTCAACAATCAACGTCATATTTCAGCCAATGTACGTAAAAATGTCGACATACATACGTGAAATAGACACGTTTTACCCTTAATTAGGGGAATTTAATAGGGGGAAAATATATATAATTATATTATAAAAATAATAAAATCAATGTCAACTAAGGAAATTAACTGAAAGGTGCATTTAAATATTAATTATAATATTACAGATAATAAATAATAATGATTATTAAACGCCAGTAATAAGTAACTTCGAGTAATGCCATTTTTCCTTCTACGATAACTAATTATATCGCTCAACATAATCCTTTAAATGATAGCAGATATATCACGTGATATTTCAATATAATCTATTTTAATATAAATGAGAAAGTAACTCAGTATATCTGTTACGCTTTCACGGCTAAATCTCTAAGCTGATTTTGATGAAATTTGGTATGTAGCAAGCTTGGACCTCAAGGAACGCGGCTGAGGCCTTATATGCTAACCGAGGGCCATGAGACTGATATATATATATATATACATACATATATATATATAGAAGAATGACTGACTGACTCGCATATTAACGCACAAAAATAATAGCTCAAGCTACTGGGGCTAGCATCATGAAAATTTGCATAGGAGTTTCTGATACACAGTAAACTGAGATCGAAAGTATGTATGATATAATAAATGGGATAAAATGTTTGTATGAAAATCGTTCATTTTTGAGCAAAACCCGAAAAGGAGTATTTAGTAATTCTCAATTATGATGCTAGCGAAGTCGCGTGTAAAGCTAGTACATATACAATTGATTAATCATAGTTATTCATTAATACAAACGACAGATTTTTATTTTGACAATAGTTATGGAACTATATAAAAAAAAACAGAAACAAATGTGAAGTAGTTCCGTATTGCGTGATAAGTCATTTAATTTCTTTTTTTTTTGTGAATGTTCGGTTTGCGGTCAGAGCCACAAACGATTCACACTTTTACAGCTGCCATATTTTATCTGTGGATCTGTCACTTCGCTTGAAGCGATGGAATTGTGTCAAGCGAATAAATGACGTGTGAAGAGGCGAGACGGTATAATGGATTTGTATATATTAACAGCCTTTTTATGTCCCACTGCTGAGCTACGGCCTCCTCTCCCTTTTGAGGAGAAGGTTTGGAGCTTATTCCACCACGCTGCTCCAATGCGGGTTGGTAGAATACACGTGGCAGAATTTCAATGAAATTAGACACATGCAGGTTTCCTCACGATGTTTTCCTTCACCATCAAGCAACCCACGATCATCGGTTAAGATTCACGTGTTCTAGCCACACATCTCGGCTTAAATCTAAAAAATCCTGTGAAGCTTACAAGTATTTGAATCCGCGTACCTCGATTACAATCCCCGTGTCTTCATCACTCCGCCATCTTTGAATGCATAATGGTGTGTTATTATGAACGATTTGGAACGATTGTACGATGTCTTTGACCGGAGTATTGGCACGTTATTTTAAGTTGGTTCAAAGTTTTTTTTTTGTATAGCGGTTAGAATTTAAACTAAACCGTTATGGTGACCTTGATTGACGATCACAAACGATTCACGACTCATGAATATGACATGACGGCTTAATATCGTTTTTTCTTATCGTTTACATATCTTATGTACCTTTTTTATTTATTAATTTTATAGCAGACAAACAAAGCCGAGGTGGCCCAGTGGTAAGAACGCGTGAATATTAACCGATGATCGTGGGTTCAAACTCGGGCGAGCACCACTGAATTTTTATGTGCTTAATTTGTGATTATAATTCATCTCGTGCTTTACGATGAAGGAAAACATCGCTAGGAAACCTGCATGTGTCTTATTTCACTGAAATTCTGCCACATGTGTAGTCCACCAACCCGCATTGGAACAGCGTGGTGAAATACGCTCCAAACCTTCTCCTCAAAAAGAGGAGAGGAGGCCTTTAGCCCAGCAGCGGGACATTCACAGGCTGTTATCGTATACAAACAATACATCATCACAGCTGAGGGTAAGGTGGTGTTCCAATTGGAGAGGTGAGTAAGTCAGTGTAACTAACACATGATACATAACATCTTACACAGTTGGTGTATTGGCCCTATGAGGAATGGTTGATATTTCTTACGCCAGTGTCTATGGATGTTGGTGACCGCTATTACCATCAGGTCATTTGTCAACCGATATTATAAAATCTTTGTGTTCATTCTCGCCGGTACACAAAAACAAAAGACAAACAAATAAACCATCGTAATCAAAAAGAAATCAAGAAACTTTATATATTATTTATATATAAAGCTTTATATATTAGGTATATATAAATATACTTAGTTACTACGCGAAAAAGACTATGTATTGTGTAAAAACATGAGAAACATTCTATATGACAAAATCGTTCTGATGTTTATAAAAAAAAAATCCTACGCTTCAATAATAAAAAAGTTATGATTTATAATAAAATGAATATATGAACTTCATAAAATATTTATAAATTTCATAAATGGATTTATGTTTTTTGCATAGTATTGTAAATGGAGGTATTGATTGTCCAAAATTGTTAAGCAGAGTTAAATTGGCAGTACCAAGGTATAACGCTAGAAGTTTCATTAAAAATAAGCAAACCTTTAGTCAAGCGTTTACGAAAAGTAACCTGGGCAGGGCAGCACCTATTAACAGAATGGTTATTGCATATAATAATATCTTCAAAAAAGCTGGCCTAGATATTTTTCAATAATCTACTTTACGCTTTAAAAGACAAATTAAAAAGCATCTAACCACTTAGCACTAACCTTCATTTATTTAATTCTAAGACGCAAGACCAAGCTCATATGTACATATGTCGTAGTAAGTTCATTAATTTTTTTATTTACATTAATTAGGCTTATTAATTAATATATTGTCAAATTTTTATAACGACGTTTAATTCTTTTTTTTTGTTATTATTTTTTGCATGTTTTGTTTTGTTTTGTTAATTCCTCTTTTCTTTTTTTTGCTTACGTAATTTAGTTCTTTTTTAAGTTTTATACAAAGAATGTACTTTTTTTTATTCCTACGCATGTTAAGTTAGCCTATAAGTGAGGTATACAATTTTTATATTTAAGTTATTTAAAATTGTAGCCTAGAATAAGAAACAAAACTGTATACAACGTTGGCTTCCTATTTAATAAAATGAAATAAAATAAAATAAATTCGTTAAAAAAAAACACCTAAATTAAAATTTTGAAGTAATTATTCTCGGTAATGACGTCAAATCTTGCTAAATGAAATGAATAATTAATCTAGATAAAATATTTAATTTACAGGAAATTCAGTAGAATATATAGAAGGTACAAATCCGAGCACCACTTAATCATCGTGATCTTAATTCGTGTTTATATATAGTATATAATATATACCTATTATTGTTGCATTCCGACTTGAATAGAGAGAGAGAATAACTCCCATAATATACCACACCCATATCCTATATACCCGACAATACCAATGTACGGTGTGACCACATTACAACTTGACGTTTTCCAGTCTGCCTACTTATTAGAAAAAAAAAACTTAAATATGTAACAGATTACTCCTACGTGGTTTCTCTGTCATACGTGATATTGAGAGAATACTTTGCGTCTCACCGACGAGATAAAGCCGATGTATGTGTGTCAACATATTTTAATCTCATTCGATAATTGATTAGATTATTAGTAAACCGAAATGTTCAAGGTGGGTGCACTAGTGTAACAAGCCACCATAACCAAATGATAACCTTTAACTTCTTAATTTAAATAAGAGCAAAGAGTTGGGACATTTTCAAGCTAATAGACACGGCTGGGCTTAAGACTCATCTACTTTCACGGATAAGTCTTAGAGCTTCGTCGTCCTTAAAGTCCAAGCTTTCTTCATACCAAAAATTATCAAAATCGGTTCAGTGGTTTAGCTTTAAAAGCGTGACAAACAGACAGAGTGCGACTCAATCGAAGTAGCAATAAAGATAAACAAATCTTAAATTTACATATTTCATACTTGTTAAAAACTCTGGTATAATATACATAAAACTATAGTTTAGTTTTATTTTTATATTATTTATCTAATTTTTATTATTTATTTACTTTTTAATTTTGTCTTGCTTTAATGTTATTTATTTTTATTTTATAGGTGATAGTTTTTATAAGTTTCATGTGTTTGTTCTTATGTAAATCTTATTTTTTTTTGCTCTTTAGCCCTCATATAAGCATGTAATGTCCACATCGAGAAGACTCAATTGTAAATATTTTCGGTTTTCGGTATTACTGTATTTCATTGTTAATTGTATAATTGTAGTCAATTTTGAGAACTAAATAAATAAAAAATATATATATTTATCATCAAGATCGCGAGTGATCTGATAGAGTCAGTTCAACGTTAGTTGTTTATTTGTCTTTAAGTAAATTTTAATCAGCTTATAAATAAATATTAACATTGTGAGTGATTTTAGTCTGTCTATTAATAAAAGACATTTCTTTATAAAGTTTATACCATAACGTTAAGGTCATGTTTTGTAATGACAAGAATATTTAAATTATATATTACATTATAACTTTAGTTCAAGAATTAATACAAAATTCCGTTTTATATATATATTATGTAAATAATACTTTAATTATTCAATTTGAATAAAAAAAATTCGCACAAATTATACAAATTTAATAACTGACTGACTGACTTCAATACTCCAAAAATACAAGGAACACGTCGTTCTGAAGAACTACGCTTGCAAAATCATATATGTGTATTGAAAAATAAATATTCGAGTCAATTTTTATTTTTATTACGTACAGTTTTAAATATTCATTTAAAAATTGGTGTTAGGAAAAGCTAAGCATTTCGGTAGAAAAACCCCATGAATTTATGTTAAGCTATGGTAAGATCAAAACAATATCATAAACACCATTTTATTAGAACGTAACTTCGCTAGTTGCGAAAACGTTAATTTTTTATGACGTTACACGTTTCGGCACGTCACGATTTGTGTCTCATGGAATCAGACAAATGGGCTACTTGATGGTAACCACTGTCCATAGACATTGACAATGCGCTACCGACCATTGAAACAAAGATGATATGTCCCTTGTACCAAACAGCAATAGTAAAGTGAGTGAGTATAAGTACAAGCACAAGGACATACAAAATATCATAACGGTTAATATTTATTGCAGTGCCATAGACCACTAACCATACAATAGCCGACTAATCCACTACAGTAGTATAGTACAGTAACAGCCTGTAAATGTCCTACTGCTGGGCTAAGGCCTCCTCTCCCTTTTGAGGAGAAGGTTTGGAGCTTATTCTACCACGCTGCTCCAATGCGGGTTGGTAGAATACACATGTGGCAGAATTTCAATGAAATCATAGACATGCAGGTTTCCTCACGATGTTTTCCTTCACCGTCAAGCACGAGATGAATTATAAACAAAAATTAAGCACATGAAAATTCAGTGGTGCTTGCCCGGGTTTGAAACCACGATCATTTAAGATTCACGTGTTCTAACCACTAGGCCACTAGTTCAACTTGTTTTAATTAATAGTAATGATGTCACAAGTTACAATTAAGAATTCTAATTCTATTTGTTACTAGGTTACATTATAAAGATATGGAGGTCACTGCAGTAACTTGTTATGCGAACGCACTCAAATATGGGTTTTAGGACAGCATAAGTCAAGCACAATGGTGGGGGTTTATGTAAAGCCTTATAAGTTAGTAGATACTGATTAAATATGGAAAATGCCTTGCTGTTTAATTATGTATATGTAATTATAATGTCATCATAAATCATATAATACAATTGTATATTATACTAGCTACCCGAGCCGGGTTTGCACGGTTAGATGATAAAAAAATATATTTTGGATAGGATCTGAAGGATATAAATAGGTAAGGTAAGGTATAAATTTTGAAGATAATCGGACTTTATGTGAGAGTCAGTGGTATTTTATCGATATATATATTCTATATATATGTATATATGTATATACACGTACATATATAGTACTCTATATATGTATACAGATATATATTTTAATGTATTTATTTATATCTCTACAGAAACTTTGTCCCTGTCATTTAACGAGGGTTAAAAATAAGTAAAAAAAGAAAAAAGGCTACCTGATGGTACGTGGTCTCCCTCTCCCATATACATTTTCGCTGTATGAAATTTTAACCAACACCTTCATTAATGCGCAACTAACCTTGGTAACCAAGATGTTATGTCTTTGGTGCCTGTAATTACACTGGTACGCCATGACACGGCAACTCCGACGCGACCGGAAGAGAATAGTGATATTAAATATATACGCATATATATATTATATGTATCAATGTTTATTATCATTCGTTCGAATACTTGGTTTGGCTTTGTGCAACTTGTGCAAGACCGTCTGGGTTGTTTTTTTTTATAGAATAGGAAAGTGGACGAGCATATGGGCCATCTGATGGTAAGTGGTCACTAACGCTCATAGACATTGGCATTGACATATTAAACATCGCTTACATCGCCAAAGCGCCACCAACCTTAGGAACTAAGATGTTATTTGTAAATGATTGAGTGCGAATCGATGTACATTTGATATAATGTCATTAGAAATATTAAGGCCACATAAATATTGGTGCTGTATGAAATATTAACCGTTTCTTACATCGCCGATGCGCCACCAATTACGATGTTATGTCCCTTTTACCTGTAATTACACTCACTCACCCTTCAAACCGGAACACAACAACACCAAGTACTGCTGTTTTGCGGTATAATATCTGATGAGTGGGTGGTACCTACCCAGACGAGCTTGCACAAAGCCAGCAGTGCCGTGGTTGGAAGGGTGAGTGAGCCATTGAGAGTACAGACACAAGGGACATAACATCGATTGGACGGGTAATGGATAGTTTATCTTTCTAACAATGCAAATGTCTGTCCACTTGTCAATTTACCTATCCACTTAAAACATATACTTATATTCCGATTTCATTGTTTACAATGAAAATATATGCTATTATAAAATCTATTGTATATAAAATGCAGAAATTCTTTAAGTAAGCGAGTGACCGAGAAACTATGAGAACGAACGTAATCGCGCGATGGACCGGTTCTTCGGCTTTCCCTTTCAGATATTTATACATTAAATGAATGAATGTCTCAATCATTTCATTCGATCATACATCATCACGGTCAATATATATTTATTAGAAACTAGTTTAGTTTCGAAGTAGTTACCGGCGTATGCTTATCAAATACATATTATATTGAAGTACAAACAATTAAAGAGAAAAAACCTGTTCACAAATTTGGTGATTTAAAAGATGGATATTTATTACAATGGCAATGTCTATGACCACTTGCCATCAGGTGACCAATTTGTCAACAAAATCAATTTGTACTATGTACTGTGTAATAGTATAAGTGTATTTGTACTCAATCACGCAATACGGATTTTTTTATGGAATGCATGGATGGAATTTGGAATAGAGATGGCTTATACTTTGACTTAACACAAAGACGCCGACGAAGCCACGGGTGGAAGCTGGAAAAGTTTTATATTTTAAATTAATTTATTTAGCGTCAGCAACATTTGGATAATTTAACCTGAAAAAAATAATAATGCTAATATACTTGTACTTGTATAATAAAATACTTTTTTGCAATGTCATATTTTATCAATTTTCTTAGATTTGTCTGCTTATTTAAAAAGAAACTATATTTAATTGCAGTCTGTCGTTTTAGTATATTTACACATTTAGTAAAATTGTAATAATTTTTAAATACTCTGAGTACCAACAAACAACCATACTTAGTATTGTGTTCTAATGTCAAAAATCTTTATTCAATATAGAAGCGTTACACTTTCGTATTGATTGTCATAAATCTATTGGTTCGGAAATAAACATCTCACACCTGAGAAGAAAGGGCGAAAGAAACTCAGCGGGATTGTTTTTTATATCTCATCCTTTACAATAAGTAATATACAGCACTAGCCAAATTATATATACTTTTTTTTTCAGTATAAAGGGCGAGTGTAACTACAAACACGAGACACCATATTTTTTTTAGTAGGTAAGTATCGTGATTATCTGAAGCTCACCATTGTGTGACAAAAAAAAAAAAGAAAAAAGAATTCAATACAGAAAATTAATAATTTGATAACAAATGTCTTTGAAAATTAACATAATTACAAGGAAATAACAGTTAATAGGTAATAAAAATCCTGTTTTCAAGAATGTTTGCAATGTCGAAACGGTGATATTGTTCGTAATTTATATTCAAAAACGGATGCAGGATATCTGTTTTAGAATAATGGACCTCGATGCCGTTTGTGCGATCACCATGAAATTTGACACATATGTATAACTGCCTCGTTGGTCTAGTGGCTTGATGTAAGGCCGCAGACCCGGAGGTCCTGGGTTCAATTGGGGTTTTCTGTCAGAAAAATTCTCAGTAACAGTCCGGAGTCTGGAAGTTGGAAGTGTGTACACTCCCGTATTCGCCTCGGAAAGCACGTAAAGCCGTTGGTCCTGCGCCTGAACTCTTTCCGGTCGTGTCGGATTGCCGTCCCATTGGATTATGAGAGTTAGGGAATAGAGAGTGCACTCGTGTTTGCGCACACACTTGTACACTATAATATCTCCTGCGTAGTTGGCTAATCTCTCTTGAGATTGACCGCCGTGGCCGAAATCGGTCTGGAGGACATTATTTATTATATATATAAATATTCAGCAACTGGCGTGGCCGAATAGCCATATATTTTGCAAAACTAGGCATGCATTAATACACGAACACCTCGCAACACTCGATAATGCGAAAATGTTGTGTCTGCACCATTACGGCTCATTAACTTCTGTTATTACGAACAAGTATTCGCACGCGGCTTCACCAGTTAGGCAAAGGGGGAAGGGGGAGGAAGTAGCCTATGTCCTTTAATATTTTAGTCTAGAAAGCGTAACAAATAGACATATACTTTCTCATTTAACATATTAATATAGAACATAGATAAAACAAAAATAGTAAAATCTATAATTTAAATTTACTATAATTACGATTGCGTGTTTTTGATCTCTTAGTAAAAATACTGAAATATTTTACTATCCATTGATCTTTTAGATAAATAAAGAAAAATATACGCTTTAGAAAAGGACCAATGTATGTTCAGCATTAATAAAAGTTACATGATTTTAACGTGTTTTGTTATTTACTTCTAAAATATTCGGTATTTGAATACATAATAATTGGCCGATATAATATATTTATTATACAAGGATAACGTGTGTCGGGCTTAGCTGTTAATATAATAATATCGATAATATGTATCGATATAAAATAAAAAGCCGAGATGGCCCAGTGACAAGAACGCGTGAATCTTAACCGATGATCGTGGGTTCAATACCGGTCAAGCACCACTGAATTTTCATGTGCTAAATTTGTTATTATAATTCATCTCGTGCTTGACGGTGTATGTGTCGAATTTAAATGAAATTCTGCCACATGTGTATTCCACCAAGCCGCATTGGAGCAGCGTGGTGGAATAAGCTCAAACCCTCCTCCTTAAAATGGGAGAGAGGCCTTAGCCCAGCAGTGGGACATTCACGGGCTGTTTCTATTACTGTTACTCATATAAAACACGATATTTTGTTGTTAGTTCTTTTGAATTAACGAAAAAAAACGATTTAAGGTGTTTTAGTGATGTTTTTATGATTAATTATGTGAAATAGTTTTCTCAATAGACTTAATATATATATAGAAAAGAGATGAAAACCGACAAGAAGCTAGGTTAGTAAAGTATATACGCAAAGTAGCTGACAGCGGATGGAGATTTAGAGAGATCGAGTCCAGAAGCGTGCCATTGGAGAGTCCTATGTCCAGCTGTGGACGACAAAAGGTTGATGATGATGATAAGGCTAACAGATAATATACTAAGATTAAAAAGCTTGAGAGTCTGCTTGTTCCAACGCGCTATTACTGGTCACCAATTTTTTGATGTGTAGGTGATATTACTTACGCGTTCACTGTTGTTGTGTGTGCAGGGGGACAAATATCCAATGTTACATATATTTATTATATACCTTACGTTACTCAGCACAATATAAAGGTAGTTATAGAGAAAATTATATAATATAGTTATGACGTAAGCAACCGTAATAGGATTTATTGAAATTTCATCTTTAAGGGGGTGAAATTGGAGGTGCAGTATTCTAAGAATATTATCCATACGAATTCGGGATTCCTATTTATTATTAGAGTAACTACAAAGAGTAATAGTATCTAGCCGTTTCTATATGGAATCTACGTTCCGATCCGGTGGCGATTCAAAATTACTTCTAATAATAATAATATTATCATTTTTAATTTCGATTTATTTTAATATAAATAATATTTTCGTTTCGTCTAATACATCGTTAAACGTCAAAAGTGCAATGACTGACCCCCCCCCCCCTAACACAGGCTTAACGCTTAATTGGAGGGTTAAACATTGTTTTCAATATGGCGATAATTTATTTTTATGATATTTAGAAGAGTACATTTTAAAAGTTAGTTAAGTAAGTTAATTGATATTATTATTTATCATACGGCCCATCATATTAATTATTTAAAAAATAATAGGTTAATTTGAAATAAGCTAAATATATTGTTATCAACATATGTTTGTAATTATACAGCATCTTTGCGATAATCTCGCACATGTCTGTGTGTGTGTGTGTATGTCACTTGGTCTTGGTCACGCCAAGTGAAAGCGACCGCAAGAGGTAATCATTCGTAAAGCAACGTCAACACCTGCGCCAAGCGACTGTTACGACCTTTCTCGCCTCGCTTGATATTAGTTATTTTTATACATTTAATGTTGTATCGTAAAAAACTCGAGTTAACCTTAAAAATAGATAACAATGTTCAATGTCAAGTATCAAAACTGTTTACTGCTCAATTTATTTCGACAATATTAATATGTAAATACGTATTTAATATTTTTCATTAAATAACAATAAAACAAAATTAAGAGCAAAACTGACTTTATTTAGATTATTACGAGCAATTTTTAATCTTGATGGAATGTAGAATTTACCGAGAAGAACCGGCAAGACTTAGTAGTTATTATTTTTCAACAATCATAATATTTGTACATCATCAGAATCAACCGGAAATGTCCACAGCTGGACGAAGGTCCCCCAAAGATCTCCATGACGACTGGTCTTGCGTTATCCGTTTCCAATAACTTCCCGCGACCCTTACAATATCGTCGGTCCACCTTGTATATATACCATGTTAAATGAAAGCTATGTATCTTGTATGACAATCCACGGATACCTGTAATTACCTGAACTACGACGTTTATTAATAAAACGGACAGGTAAGGTATTCAAAAGTAACCTATATATGTTCTTCCTTGCAATTAAAACTTACTTCGTATTAAATTTCATCAAAATCGGTTAAGGCGTAGCCGCGAAAGCGTAACAGACAAAGTTCCTTTCGCCTTATGTATGTTTATAGATTATGTAATATGGCTATGGCATTATTAAGGAATCGAATACTTTGTCCTAAAAAGAATGTAATCGGAGAATTGATGAAAAAAAAGTTCAGCTGTCAAAAATTATCATTCTAAATTCAAAATTTAATTTAATTTGGGCAGGACATGTGCCTAGAAGGATGTGTCTTGAGTACCTAAACGTATTCAAGACTGCAAACTTGGTTGGTTAGACTTTCACGATGTTTTCCTTCACAGCCGAGTAATAGATGAATTATAAACACAAATTGTGCACTGAATTTTCACCCCGGTTTGAATTAGGAAACATCGGTTTATATTCACTTCTTACCACTGGGCCATCACGTCTCGTTATTTTTTAATTCATTATTTCCTGTTTCGAACATTCATTGTATATTTACAAAATATTTTTATTGATAAAACACTAAAACTCATATTAATAACAACCAAACCAAATAATAAAAAAAATATCAGTTTTGGCTTTGTGCATGCATGCTAAATATAATATAGTAATATTATATACTAAAACCATCTAAACACGCTGCATCTTCTAGTATGTTATATGTATATTAGTTTAGTAGTATTTTTCCATTTATAAGTAAAGTCTACATAATATTTAAAAACACGATGATAATATTGACACAATAATAGGAGTTTTTAGCGTGACATTTTCCCATACCATCCGTGCCCTACCACCGCAAGTACAGAACAGGTTACGTCTGTTACGTCACGTTACCTAGTGACACACAGATAATAAAGCTAGGGCTAGGGCTGTCACGCTATTATAAGCTTTAATTAATTTTTAATAACTTCCCGATGAGTTTGATATTTCCGGATACGAAAGGTCGTGGACGAAGATGATGATGTTCGTTTAGCGGCTAGCTCTTAAGGCTGAATGCTGAGGTCCCGCAATCCCTGGTTAGGACTAAAAAAATGTTATTAGATACTTTTTTTGTCGAGCGTAAAAGTTAAATTTTGCAAGTTTGAATTAAAATGAAAAATATAATTTATTTAAACACACTGAAATGTGTAATGTAAAATGTAATTATCTTTTTATGGCAAACAATATTTGAGTTGCCAAAAAAATATTTATAAATATTTTTTTAAAGAGAGTAATTCTTTCCGTAAAAAAATGAATATTTTGAATATAAACACTTTGATGGCAACCCTGACCGAGATATGCATTTCCTAGTGTTATATATTGCGTCATTATATTCTGACCAAAAAGGTGTTATTTTAGAAATCAACTCGGGATGGATTCAATTTTTTTTTTTCGATGAACTTATCAATCAAGGGATTTTTTTTATTAATACAGGCAAAAAAGTGACTATTGAGTTTGTCGACCGTTCTTCTCGGTATTCACGTTCAGAATCGTTGGTAGCTTTATATTATATATTATTCTTAAAACGTATGTAAAAGCCTTCTTGAATAAAGTGTAGTTCTACTCATGTAAACAAATAACGTCACCAATAAGTGGCAGTCACGAGACACATCATACGTCACTAGGGCTATTCTACAAGAACAAACTCGAAAGTCACCGAAAAAAACGGTCGTGAAATGTCAGAAAGTGATATGCGATATTGACCGTAATAATTATAACATTACAAGAACCGTAACCGTACCGTAACAGCCTCTGAATGTCCCACTGCTGGGCTAAAGGCCTCCTCTCCCTTTTTGAGAAGAAGGTTTGGAGCTTATTTCACCACGCTGCTCCGTGCTGTGGAATACACATGTGGCAGAATTTCACTGAAATTGGACACATGCAGGTTTCCTCACGATGTTTTCCTTCACCATAAAGCACGAGATAAATTATAATCACAAATTATGCACATGAAAATTCAGTGGTCCTTGCCCGGGTTTGATCCCCCAATCATCGGTTAAGATTCACGCGTTCTTACCATTGGGCCATCTCGGCTTTTTTTTTTACAAGAACACACGCATCAAAATAGTATATCACCGTAAGTGGGTTGTGAAAATTTCACGGGTGAGTGATGACGTGAGTTACAGAATCACTCGGCTGATGAGAAATATCGAACCATAAAGGTTGTTAAACCAATTTATAATTAAAGAAAACTAAAATAAATATGGAGTAAATAAATAATATGTCCTATTCCATGTATCTAAGTTAACTGCTTCTCTGGTTAATGGCTAGTTTAAAAGGCCACGGATTCCGAGGACCCGGATTCAAGCCCCATTTCGGGCTAGTGTGTGCCTCAGGCGCTACGTGCCCCACGTGCTCTTAGAGTGAAGAACTGCTCATATAGCGCTCCTAGACTTACGCATGATTACAATACATAGTGTTAGGAACTGATACATTCTAAGATGGAACACGTTTGTCTTAAAGATGCTTAACCTTGAAGACACCCGACTCAGAAACTTGTATCACCCTAACTATTCCAAATTATATTATAAATGCGAAAAAGAGTTTGTGTGTTTGTTTGTTTCGTGTAACTAATAAAAGATCATCATTAAATTTGGCATACGTGTTGTCAGTATAAAAAATAGCTCCAGCGAAAACATCGTGAGGAAACCTCCATGTATTAGATCACCTGCATTGGAGTAGCGTGGTGGAGAAAGGTCTATAACTTTTCCTCTAAAACGAGTCAAGGCACAGCAGTGTGCTTACATTGTTACTTTACATAATTTACTATTCTATTTAATACTTAAGGCTTTAACTGGTCATGTTTATATAACTATATATTATTGATAAATATAGTTACGTAACATATTTCTAAGCCGGGTATAACCTAAACCTTGAAGATATTCACGGAACGGAGATTACTGGAAATGATAGCGCTTTTAATCATATTATTTACTACAATTTCACCAAACTATTATATATATTTTTTCGCAATTTAGATGTCGTTGCTTAAGTATGTATTATATATGGCATACATAACTAAATGGGCTATAAATGATGGATAGCCCGTTAGCGCAGTTGATAGTATCCTTTTCCGCTTCCTGGTTGCGGGTTTGATTCCGTCGCGAGTTTGGGTGTATTTTGTATTTAAACATTTAAAACAATATGCATATCAGTCGTCTTTGAGTTATAAATAAAAAAAATATTGTTATGGAACCTTAGGAACAGACAAACCGAGATTAGCCGAGATGGCCCAGTCGTAAGAACGCGTGAATCTTAACCGATGATCGTGGGTTCAAACCCGCACCACTGAATTGTCATGTGCTTAATTTGCGATTATAATTCAAATCATGCTTTACGGTGAAGGAAAACATCGTGAGGAAACCTGCATGTGTAATTTCACTGAAATTCTGCAACATGTGTATATGCCTGCTTATCTATATTATGCTTATTTTTTTTCTTATATAATATAGGTAACAACTTTGAGTAGCAGTTTAAAGCTCAAAGGTCCATAATGAACGAATGAATGAACGACCTCGATTGTAAATATTCAAATTTTTACTACACTCACAAATAATTTCACAATCAATTTTGCCTCGGAAAGCACTTAAAGCCGTTGGTCTTGCGCCTGAACTCTTTTCGTACAGGATTTGCCGTTCCATCGGTTTATGAGAGTGAGGAAATAGAGAGAGCGGGTATGTTTGCGCACACACTTGTGCACTATAATATGTCCTGCGTAGTTGTCTAATCTCTCTTGAGATAAGTCGCACATAATTACATTATTATACATATATACATATCAAAGTCAATGTTCGAATCAAAATATATTCATGTAGGCTATCACAAGCACTTTTGAATCGTATTTTTACAATTTTTAATTTTAACATAAAACTCCGGTTTAGAGTAGTTTCTTTCGAGAAAAACCGGCAAGAAACTTAACTTTTTAATAATCAGAAAATGTACATTGTAATAACTGTACACAATAGGGACGATGACTGATTTTGAAATAACCTTTTATAATGTAAGTACACGTCTACTATTACTGAAAATATTTTTATTTCAGTAATAAACTAACTGCTTACGCAAATTATTGCATTTTCATTTACCTATTTTGAATTTCGCTCGAAAACACCCGCAGGTGTCATGGCGCCTGACGTGACGTCACGCCTTAGAAAAGGACAGTTAACGTTGTATTATATCTATACCCAACGAAGAAAGGCAGAAAGTATTGCGTATTTCCTAAGGTTAAAAATTAATTTAAGTTTAACAACGTGCAATACGATGCAAAATTAATTTTGAAACGCGTAAACACAACAACTGTTCAAAAGAGACGGTTATAAATAAAAAGGCGTGACGTCATTCGCTCTGATTAGCGTTTTGGAATAAATTTGGAATAAAATGGCCGATTGCAGAATTTTTACTTTTATTTTATTAAAAATCGTATTAATCCCAATGTGTATATTAAAATGGGATCATTTTTTAGAAACCTTTTAAAATAGTTTCTTCTCTAAAATCATTTATTTTTTAATTCGTTAATACTGTCATCATGCCTGTTATATTTATATATCTTGTATGAACATCAACGAATACTAAATCCAAGCTTTTTTATCATTTATATGGATATATATACTATACACTGTACAGTACAATAAGCCTTATTTATTACAACAATTTAACATGTATACCGAATTGAGTCACGTGACCGTAAACATTTTTTAATAAATTTGAAGGTATACGTAACAACCATCGGTAAATAAGAGTGAAATAAAACGAAACATAACTATAAACAGTGCATTTAGCTTAATTACTGCAATAATCCTTCACCTTAAAAAAATCCACACATTCGCTTTAAGCGTTATAATTACAACTAGGAAACGATATTTTTACAACATAAACGTAAATGAATTATGCAATATATTTACGAGACCTTGGCCTACGATTGACAGAGATTAAAAAAAAACAACAACTGAAAGTCCCACTTCACCAGCCCTCAGCTGCGCGCGCACGTTTAATGACTCTCCTATCACTGTTTAAAGATTTTTGTTATGTTTGAAATTCGAATCCTCTTCGATTTTTTTAATTTCGAACATGCATTACAGTAACATCCTGTTAATGTCCCACTGCTGGGCTATGGCCTCCTCTCCCTTTTTAGAAGGTTTGGAGCTTATTCCACCACGCTGCTCCAATGCGGGTTGGTAGAATACACATGTGGTACAATTTAAATGAAATTAGACACATGCAGGTTTCCTCACGGTGTTTTTCTTCACCGTCAAGCACGAGATGAACTATAAACACAAATTAAGCACATGAAAATTCAGTGGTGCTTACCCGGACTTGAACCCACGATCATCGGTTAAGATTCACGCGTGCTAACCACTAGGCCATCTCGGCTTATAACAACATGCATTGGTAGAGTTTTATTCTTTCGATTTTTTTTGTGGGAAACGTCTGTAAGCGCGCCTTGGGATACGTCCGAATCCTATGCCGAATCGGATGACGCTCTCTCCACCGCCACTCTCTGCTCCTTTGTGTTTGCGTGACGCGTATACTTTACACAGTGTTGCTATATATCATTATAAAAATGATTAACGTGTCATTTTTTTATACCTGCAGTGCTACTTCAACACTCCGTGAAATGTTGGCAGCCGACTTATGGTAATATACTATTTTGATGCGTGTATTCTTGAAATGTTATGATAATATGTTATAGTCAGTGTCGCATATCATTTTACGGCGTTTCACGACCGTTTACTGCGGTGAGCTTCAAGTTTATTGAGAGATTAGTATACAGATGGCAAGTAAGACCTTCATGCTTAAAGAAATATTAACCATTCCTTACTTATCAATAGTCAAAGCGCGCTAATTTTAATGCGCTAATTTGCGCTAATTTTGCGCTAATTTTAACGAATTATTATGAACTAAGATGTTATATCCCTTTGCCTGTAGTTACACTGGCTCACTTTTCAAACCGGAATTCAACAATACTAAGTATTGCTATTTGGCGTTAGAATATCCCTACCACCGAGTTAAACGTAATATATATTATTCATTTACCCTTAATTAAGTAATAAATCTCACTATAACTATCAACATTTCAGTTGCCGGAAGTCACCAGACAACACCGCAGGTGTTTGAAACAATCGTTCATCGCTGTCCTTCATGTTCATCCTTTGATTGAGGGCTCCACACAAAAAAGACACGTGACAACTAGCACCCTCAAAAGTTTTTCATCCTGAAACGTAGATTGCGATGCCTCGTTATAAACATGCACATTGATGGAAATGATACACCAGAATCATAACACGTCCGCGGAGCTAAAAATGAAAGAAAAACATACCATTTCCATTACATTTTGTTCTAAGGTCATATATAATAAGCAACCTTAGTTTGTCACGCAAAGATGTGTCATTCATTGGTTACGATAATTGAATTATTATAATTTGTTGATTTTATATTCAAATGGAAATGTTTACAAGTCGGTGAGCATAGAACTCGGGTGGATAATTTTTTCTTATGATTAATTTGTGTTTGTAGTTCATCGTGTTGTAGGGTAATGATCGTGAGGCAACCAAACGGATATAATGCCACATGTATTTATCAACCGGTCATGTCTAATTCGTAGTTTGTTTCAAGTAATATTTAATTGTTGGCACAACAAACACACGCTTAAGCAAACGTAGTACCACGCCCTGCGGCAAGGTGGACAGACGATTTGAAAAAGGTGGCAGGTACAGGATGGATGCGGGCTGCCCAAGATCGGGGTAGTTGGCGTTCTATGGGGGAGGCTTTCATCCAGCAGTGGACGGCGATAAGCTGGTATTACAACTAACTCACAGGTTACTATCAAATACAAGACCACGTCTGCGCGTTTGCAAATATATAATCTAGTAGGTCCGTTTTATTCGCGATAAACGTTGCGCCAAGCCTGTGACTCGTACCGATATTTTACATATGTGTAGTATTTGATGACTCTTAAATTCTTTATTAATGATTCGGAGTTCAAACCCAGGCAAGCAACATCCCATTGCTGGCCCAAGGACTCTTCGTTTGAGGAAAAGGTTTGGAGTTTATATCGTGGTCGTCAGACACAAAATGCAAATTCTCCTCGTGAAGGGAGTTACAGTCGAGCACGAGACGAATTATAAACACAAATTAAGCACCTGAAAATATAATGGTGCTTGCTTAAACTCGTAATCATAGATAAAGATTCACGCCATCAACCACTGGACCATCACGTTTTTTACAATATATTTTTGGCATACAATAAAGTATATTATTATAATATTTGTCAAATACTAAGGCATATGTTAATGTGTGATATTTTATAATAGATGGTCGGTATAGCTTGATGACAAGACAGCTGAGTTATTCAGGAGAACAATTCTACTAAACTATAACGATTACGATAGGTTCCCGATTCAATTCCAATCCAACTTTGACTATTCTATATTTATTCGGATTGGAACCGGACCGATATGATGTTAACATATACCGTTGTGTCAAAAGCAAACTTAATTGTTAACTTTTATACCAATAGTCGATAATTAAATTACAGAATAGTATATCGTTTAAATGGCAACGATAACGCTTTGATTCGGTTGGGATAAATTGACAATTTGTCAGTAGAAGTCCCCTGTAAGACCAGAGTTGACTCACCGCGGAATATGATCGTCAAATGGCAGAACGTGATATGCGGCATTGATTTAGTTTTGTGCGAGCTGAGATGTTCGTTTTTATACACTGGTGGTAAGGCTTTGTACAAACTCGTCTGAGTAGGTTCCACCCACTCATCAGATATTCTACCACAAAACAGCAGTACTTGGTATTGTTGTGTTCCGGTTTGAGCCAGTGAACTACAGGCACAAGGAATACAATATCTTAATTACAAAGGTTGGTGGCGCATTGGCGATGTAAGCGATGATTAACATTTCTTACAATGCCAATGTCTTTGGACGTTGGTGACCACTTACCATATGCCCATATGCTCGTCCGCCTACCTATTCTATAAAAAAAAACTTGTTTCTTAATAAAAAAATTGTAATACCGTTTAATGACTTGCATTCTATTCGTGCAAAAATAAAACTATTTATAAATGATAGCTGAGTGATGGATTTCGATGAGAAAAAAAATATCATGCCTACACTTGTTGCCTCTAAATCTACAGTAAAAAAAAAATCAAAGAAAACGACTTCTTCGTATATAAAATAAAACGCACTGGTTTTTTTAGAATGTGCACCTTTAAAGCTGTTTAAAGTCGTGACCAAATGCTGTGTAACCAAGTTTTTTAAAGCAATTTAAAAAACTTTTATTAAAAATAAAAAATAAAACCCGTTTCATTGTCTTCACAGTCGAGGGGCTGGTTCATTTTTTAACCCAGAGAATCGGTATTGCGATACAAAGAGAAACGCTGCTAGCATTCTTTTCACCATACCACGCGATTAATACGGAAGCTATTTTTAGTTTATTTTATATATATTTCAAGCTTCAATGTTAATAAATACATATCATACGATATAATATACTTAATTGCATTCAAAATATATTCATTTTAAAAGTTATCGAAAAATTCAAACAATATTGACTCATATGAAAATGATTAAGTTTTTTCTATAACCAATATTACAACTCTTGACCTGGTTCGAATATATTTGAAGATTGATTTGTCAAATCGATTATATAAATCATTAGTATATAACTGTTAATTCGAAACGAAGGATGTTTTTTTTAATAATTCGCAAGGTAAAGTAACAGCCTGTGATTGTCATACTGGGCTAAGACTTCCTCTCCTTTTTTGAAGAACGTTTGGAGTTTATTCCACCACGCTGTTTCAATCTTTGGGGGAATACACATGTGGCAGAATTTCAGTGAAAATAGACACATGCGTTTCCTCACGATGTTTTCCTTCACTGTCAAGCACGAGATGAATTAAAAACACAAATTAAGAACAAATGAAAATTCAGTAGTAGCCCGGGCTTAAACCCACGATCACCGGTTAAGATTCACGCGTTCTAACCACTAGGCTTTTTTATTTGCAAGGTATCGCGTGTAAATGATTCACGACTGGACGTAGCCAATTAAATCAATATATATATATATATATATATATATATATATATATATATATATATATATATATATATATATATATATAAGGTAAGTGTTAATATTCGTATTATAAGATATATTACCTATTCCTTTTATAGACAATCTTGGAAATATTACTTACTATTATTTTCTTGAAGTAATTTTTAAACACTTTTAAATTGTCATGTTGATCAAACGGGCAAATGAGCAACCTCATACTAAGTGTTCACCACCTCTCATACACCTTAGCGCTGTAAGTAACCGACACCAAATCTTAAAACCAAGATATTATGACCCTTGTGCCTGTAGTTACACTGTACCTTAAAAGCGAAACGCAACAATATTATATGATGGTTAGTAGCTACCCGGACGTACTTAAATTATATTTCTTAAATACTGTACAGTTACAGGGTTACGTCAACTGTTTATATTTGTATTGTAATACTCGTGATCAACAGACACACGTCTGAACGAATCTGAGATGTTTTCGCGTGCTTTCCCCTGACCTTTGAGTGGTGCCCCAGTTTGATCTGTGTCTGATCTTTATATTTTAAGCAAGCAAAACGTTAGATGAGGTTTGTGTATCGTGTTATCTATTCAAGTGCGAACCGTGACGCTAGCTTTGACGTAAGCAATTATAAATGAAAAAGTTAATAAATGCGCGCTAGATTCGAACTAGATTCCGTATTTGTTTTCAATTCAGGTATTTAAGATACAATATTTGTTTTTCTATAATATACCCAAAAACCAACGCTAATGACAGACGTCAAATATGTCAGCAAGTACTTGGTATTGTTGTGTTCCGGTTTGAAGGGTGAGTGAGCCAGTGTAATTACAGTCACAAGGGACATAAAATCTTAGGTCCCAAGGTTGGTGGCGCATTGGCTATGTAAGGGATGGTTGATATTTCTTACAATGCCAATGTCTAAGGGCGTTGGTGACCACTTACCATGGCCCATATGCTCATCCGCCTTCGTATACTATAAAAAATAGCATTTAAGAGAAGATTGTATTATATAGCTCACGATCGACGTTTCAACGACAGCGTCAGCGATCACTATACAACAGCGAACGACGTGTCGATAACGATATCGTTTGGTATAGTTTGACATTTTGTAATGACTCCGATATGTCGTTTATGCTGCAATGGTTCGAAATAACAAGAGACGCGCGGAGCGTTTAAACGCCTGCGATGTGCAGAAGCCAGGCGTTTGGCGTGACGCTGTAAGCGGCTGGTGACGTTTATTGTAGAACATAACCTTACAACAATAGTACACAGAAATAAAAATCAGTAGCGATTTATACTAACACGTATATATATATATATATATATATATATATATATACATATATATATATATATATATATATATATATATAAATTAAATTATATTATTTATATGTAATTTAAGATATTTATAACAAGGACAAGATTTTCTTAAGTACTTAAAGATACCTTATTTATTTATTGTTTTATTGAATTTAATTTAAACTGCGCATTTTCCTCATATAATATTCCAATTATTTATAACGATTTTATTGTTTTTGCTATTTATCTATATAAATAAATATATAACTTGCTTATCTGTGCATGCATTAAACTATTATTGTTAATAATTAAAATAAAAAGGTACATAATGATGCTGTAACAACTGTTAATCATTTCTTACCCATAATACGCAACCAGAAATGGGAATTAAGATGACAGGGCCCGCTTACCTGTAACTACACTGGCTCACTTATACGACAAACCAGATCTATCACAGTAAAAGTATAGTAGGGTCTCCTCGTTTTCAAGGAAAGGGTTTCTCCTTCCACGCCACCAAGTATCACTTCGGGTGGTACCTGAACGAATTGCACAGATCTCTACCACAAGTAAGTGCGGGATGTTACAGAATTAAACATTTTTTTGTTCCTAGATATCATATCAATTTGACCACCATGTCACACGGGCTTCGCTCTCTTTTTAAATGCTATATGTAAAGTCCGAATTACAAAGCAGCAAATCACAGATATAGTCGATAAACGTTTGTCGTTTTTTTTTTTAAATTGTTATGTTGTTTACGCTGCAATGGCTCTGAATAACAAGATACGTCATCCGAAGTGTTTGAAAGTTGCCTACGACGTCAATATGCCGACACCAGCGTTTTTATCGCCAGCGTTTTTGTCTGTCTACATGAGATCGTAGCTCGAATGGATGAACCGATTAATATTTAGTTACTTTGTTCGAAAGATTTCTTAATCGAGTGTGTTGTTGGCTATGTTCGAAGAAAATTGATTCAACCGTTTAATAGTTATGGGGGGTAGAAAAGGGGATAAATAAACGCTAGTGAGCAAATATATATGAGTGGGTGTGGATTTGATTTGTGTATTAAAAAGTGGCTGTTTGAAGGGGGAGGGGTTGGAGGGCGGGGGATTGTTAAATTTTTAATTTATGTCTATAAGGAGACCAGAATATTGCATGGCTATAGCAAGCATCGTGAGACCACAGGCTTAAATACAATATATCAACATAAAACACCATATTTGTCGAGCACACCTCTACTTTAATGTCAGCACAACTAACTGCGCTGACGAAGTCTTAATTAGCTAGAATATAAACATGACATAAATAAAGTTAAAAAAAATAACGGTAGATAAAATAAAATATAAACAAATTTAAAATTTTCCGCTGACCATACAAGTTTTGCTTAATGCGAAATGGTTATAAATATAAATCGTTTCTATACGAGACGCATTCACAAAGCTTGCTTTAATTTATGACAATATTTTTTACCATACAAAAGTGGAACAAAATTTGAACATTTTTTTCCGAATCGTAAGCAACTATGATTTACTGGGAAAGGGAGCCTTTGCCAAACAGTGGGAGATAAACGAGTTGATACTTTATAATAATTAGCTGTTCCCTGAACCTTTTTTTTTAACTCTTCAAAATCGCCTTACGCGTTTCCCCCACTTATGTCCGAACCCCGAACATCAGAATACCCACTAAAAAACCAGCGGTACCCTTTCCGTCTAAGCGAGGAGCGCCACGGGATCTCTGTTCCGGTGAATGTTCCCTGAATCCTACACCAAGTCCTAAGCTACCTCTATGTCAAATTACACTACATTCCTTCCATTGTCTTAATTGTGATGAGGTAACAAACAGATGAACATATAATTTCATTCATATTATATTAGTGTAATGCTTTTATTAGTGGTTCTTATTTCTTTAATCGGTTGTTACTCTCTTTAGCTTAAATTGTTAATAGTAAGTGAGTCAGTGTAATTACAGAACCTAGCGTCTTAGGTCCTAAAGCTGGCGGCGCATTCACTAGGCTCTGGACAAAATAATATCCTATACAGCTATTCTGTAGGAAAAAAACTCGTAAATCACTGCAGAAAACGGTCGTGAAATATCAGAAAGTGATATGCGACATTGACCATAATAATCATAACATTTCAAGAACACACGTACCAAAATAGCATATCAACATAAGTCGTTTGTCAACAAATCGCCTCTGATTAGTGAAGTGAGGTCATAGCAGAATAGCACTGCTGTTTTATTCGCATCGCCGTTTCCTACGCGTTGTTGTGACCATTTACTATAAAGTGGTCGATGGTAGATCATCCTAAAAATAATCACACTCAATATATTTCATAAAATCATCTCCCAAAATTTAACGTTTAGTCTCTAATTGGTAACAAACATACATACATACAAAAGTATACACACTACTTACTTATACTTGATTGGGCAAAACGCTTTGTTAGTGTTAAAGAGAAAGTCTTGTTCGTTTGCTTAAGATCTTGTATTCATACTTTTCTTTTTGTCCTGGTTATTAACGCAGGGTAGAAAGTTCGATTCCTGTCCGGAGTCATTATTACTAGCTTGGATATGACACAGTAAATAAATATATCAAATGAAATTAAAAAAAAACATTATTGAAGATTGCTCTTAATTTACTTTTGAATTAGACCAGCGGTTCTGAATGTAGATTCAAGTAGAAACGGCAAGAAACTCAGATACGATGTGCACTTTACTAATTTTAGTTTTGGCACAATGGTCGTTTAACAACACAGGCAACTGGGCAGGACATATTATTAAGCAAGTGTGCGCATTCATAATTGTACTTCCCGTCACAAATAACCCACGGCAATTCCGACATCAGCCGAAAGATTGATGATTTTACAGGACTAATGTTCATATAAAGTTTCCATGGTCTGGATGTGAAACCAGTACCAACCAACAAACTCCAGATTGTTACGGAAATTTGAAAAAAAATCCAACAACTTCATCATACTTGGTGGTAAACGCATGTGCATGTCTGCACCCAATCATCAGATCTAGCACCAAACAGCAGTATTTAGTATTTTTGTGTTATGGTTTGAACGGTTAGTGAGCCAGTGTAAACAACATCTTAATTAATTCACGAACACACATACATATAACCAAAAGACAAAGACATTGACCCCAAAAAGAACAATTAAACCAAAATTTAGTCTATCATTCGTTCAAATTCGATTTGTTATTATTTGAAAGTTCAGTTCAATTTGTTGCAAAAATAGAGAATTAACCAAAAAAAGGTTTTAATAAAAAAATTTTAAACAGATAAAACATACAAAATACATGTATGTATTTTAATTGTGTTACTGTCTGCCCATCAATTGTGCCAATCAATGTAAAAAACGAGTTCACATACCAAAGAAAAATGATGATCATTACGGTATATTGATGAGAGATGAATTGTCAGACGATTTTTTTGGCATTCAACTGTGTTATATTTCATATCCATAATAATTATTCCACTGTCAAATAAGTTGCTGCTGTTCGGCGATAGAATATCTGATAGTTTGGTGGTACCGAGACGGGCTTTTACAATTTTACCACCTGGTACCTGGTATGTATTTATTACATCACCAACAAAGAACATACATATACAGACAAAATAAAGACAAAAAGTAGGCACCTCAATTACAGGTGATATCTGCATGAACAATAAGGCAACATTCACATTATAGCACAAATCATATCCACAAGAACCGCTAGACGGACAGAAATTTTGAATATAAATATATATAATAGCTTATACCCTGAATGTAAATTATGAAGTTATAATCTATAAATTATTTGATGTGGCTTGTTTTTACTAAATTTAATTACCGATGAATTTGTTATGCTAGACAAAGAGTTTACAGCCGTACATACGTGCCGTTAAATTATTATTATATATTGTTATTTATTATACAATGTCAAGGTCCTAGCCAATAAAGAAGTAAAGGTTTATTTGAATTTTTTTTTGCAGACCAGACTTTAAATTTGACAATGTTTACTAGGAAAGCCTCGGAAAGCATGCAAGCTGTTAGTCTTTTGTAGAATAGGTTATGTTTACTAGGAAGGCCTCAGAAAGCAAGCCGTTAGTCCTTTGTAGGATGTTTCCTGTTTTTTTTTTATATATTTTTTTAATTTAATATCTAGGCAAACAGGCGAATGAGTAAGAGGCCACCATCCATAGACGTTTATTTTTGTTTCTTACCCTGTAAGAAATATTAATTATAAGCTACTAATCTTCAGAACTAAGATGGCTAAATTGACGGATTCATCATTTAAAAAACACAATACTAAATATTTATATATGGTGGTAGAATATCTGACGAGTGAATGGTACCTCTGGGTAGGTACACAGGCACAACGTCCTACCACTGAGTAAATGATCCCTGTGCACTATAATATGCCCTGCGCAAGTGGCTAGTCTCGTTTGAAAATGGTCGATGTCGAAACCGTTTAGGAAGATATCGTAACTATACTATTTTTGTAATACTAATGTTATTAAAACACATTACGACCATGTGTTCTCTGTTCAAAAAAATATTAATTTGGACCAATAGGATTGCTTAAATGGAAATAGGGGTTTTTATAATAACGAAAACAAAAGAAGGGTACTTTACATTAGATTCTACTCTTTATTTATGTATGTTAAAAATATATTCAAGATATATTTATACAACAACTAGCTACTCAAAGTATTTAAATAAATATCATATCACCTATAAATCACATGCAAATTGTATTGATAATACTAGCTGAATGTCGTTACTCAGTTTCCATTTTGTAGAATGAAAAATAAAACGACTTTGTCATAAGTGGAAGCAATATTATGGGGTGTTAAATATCGTGAGGAAACCTGCATGTGTAACCCACCTACGTTGGAGCAGCGCAGTGGATTGAGCTCCATAACCTCCACGGGTTTTGACCTTAGTCCAGCAATGGGATATTTACGGCTAATCCGTTTTACACTTTTATCAAGTTCCAAGTGTTTCATTTGCTAATGGCACAAATATTAATTATATATCTTTTTATCTTAAAATAAAATCCGAACAAAGTTATCATGATTATAGTATTTATGTATAAAAATAAGACTACAACTAAACCGTATTATTTTGTTAAGTGTCAATAAAGTGCTTTATACACGTGGCATCAATTTCGAAACAAAACTATTTATAATCTGTGACAGATGTCAGATTTTCTGGCGCGCTTTTAATTAAGCTACGATACAACAGATTATATAAAATAAATTATATTCATAATTGTTATAAATAGATGATGTATATTTACTTTGTTAATTTTTTTTATTGTTTACTTATCTGCGTTCGTTGATATAGAAGTATATTTTCTTTTAAAACAGTTCATTTAAGTATATTATAATAATTTTTATTTTCAATTATTATTTTTTCCTAAGCAAAGTAGAAAGTGAACGGCCAGCTATAAATAATACATTCAATTCGTGAGCCAAAAAGATACTGCGCTTTTAGACCGTTTTTACAGTTAGACGTAAAATGAACGAACAATACCTCTCGACTTATGGCGTCTACTGACTTTGATTGGCAGCAAATTCTACTAACAAATTGTCACTTTATCGCAATCGAATTGAAACGTAATCGTTCTCGTTTAGCCGTTTTTACTAACATAACGATCGTTGGTTCGGAATAGAATCGGAAACGTATCGTAACCGTTACACATTAGTAGATTGGTGTCGTTGTAATGAAACCAAGTAGAATCTTATATAACTTAAAATAAACTTACTAACAGAGTAACAGTAACAGCCTGTGAATGTCCCACTGCTGGGCTAAGGCTTCCTCTCCTTTTTGAGGAGAAGGTTTGGAGCTTATACACGATACTCGAATGTGGGTTGGTGGAAACACGTGTGGCTGAATTTCAGTAAAATTAGACACATACAGGTTTCCTCACGATGTTTTACTTCACCGTCAAGCACGAGATGAATTATAAACAAAAATTAAGCACATGAAAATTCAGTGGTGCTTGCTTGGCTTGAAACCACGATCGTCGGTTAAGATTTCCGCGTTCTAACCACTGGGCCATCTCGGCTTTTACACTTATTAATCACTTAAAATGAACGATACGTTAAATTCACACATATTTGTTAATGTTGTTTAAAGTCTTTAATATTAGCTACTTACTAGCTTTAATTAATTATATAAAGTGATAATTACTTACTAATTTAAATTACATATATATGTAATTAGGAGGGCAAAGATTAACTACTGAATTTCTTGTTTCTTCTCGAGACTACATTTCGAACCGGTGGAATCTTAATTTAAAATAATAATAAAATGAATCTAACGTGCTGTGAAAAGGATACTTAAATATTTTTTTTATTTTGTATGTCTTTATTGTTTATACACGATATTTATTATATATAACTTATGTTATAGAAATAAACAAGTGTTAAATATATGGCCTTATCACACAGTGATTCCAGACAACCTGTTAGGGAAACAAGGGAAGGCAATCGAAGGACAGGTGCAGTTATCATTATTTACTTAAATAAGACATATAATATACTACATTACATAGAAATGTATATATATTAAATTAATTTACGTAATTATATTATTCTTATTTAACTAAAAAACAAAGATGAGAATATATTATCTCCTTTTCTTAAACAAGCTAACGAAAAAGCGGAAGTTGATAAACAAAAATTAAAATAAATTAACCATTCACTATTGCTGTCCCATTCACGTAACTGTGCCGTCGTTAAGTGTGAAAGAGTCCGTAGATGTTGTTTAGCTTGGGTTAGTAAAAGTATGAAATAGTTGATTATAAGGTATTACAACATTCGCTAGTGGGTCGTGTGTAATGCAATAACTGGCTGGTTGGTGGTCTGATTCCGAAGTGTAATGGTCTTCGAACCTTATTATGGCGTTTCCGCTATTATCTAGCATGGGAAAACGTAGTGATAACTTCAGAAGCGTATATTTAAATAAAAAAAGGCACAGATTATAAAAATTATATTATCTGTGCTCACTAATTTGCGTTCAGGAACTATGATGGCAAAAATCGTGAATCTATACTAATATTATAAAGGCGACTAAGCCACTGAATCGATTTTGATGAAACTTGATGTGAAGGTAGATTGAACTCCAAGAAAAGACATAGTCTTTTTTTACCTAACACCTGACCACCTAACCCCACCGCGCGAGCGAAAACTATATGGAAAATATATAAATATTTTTTTCTAAAAGACAACAGAGTAGAAAAGTTTTTCGGCGCTTATCTCTTGAATTATTTATCCTCATTCAACAATTAATGTCGACAAACTTTATGACGTCACTTGAAAGCTAATACGGCTGACATAAACCGCTTTATTGTAAAATTTGACAAGATTACGTGTATAATACACATAATTCTACTTTTAACTATTATCACATATTACGAATACAGATAATAAATATGTGAATAAAACTCAGATTCGAATTATATAATGACTGGTTCTCGAACTTGACCTAAATACTTTAAAAAAAATTATTGGCCTAATGACTTAATGTAAGCGATCACATAACAATATTTGCATAAATAATGTTCAAAAACTATTTCAGATTATATCGTTACAATAATTACATAATATAGAACAGTAGATTTTAGAAAATGGCGTCTTATATTTATCATAATTAACACATCGAGTCACGTGTTATTGTCACCAATAAGCCTAGAAATTCATGTTTGACGATTCTGACGTCTCTCTTTTTGGATCTCTGTTACCCCAAGCCCTGGAGTGAGCGTTGAAGTCCCCTAAGACAATCAAGGGACGGGGTAGGCATCTTCGTATGCAGCTTGCCAGCCCGTCTAGGTACACCTCATAGTCGGCAAGGGATCGGTGCAGTTACTGATGATACTTCAAACCCGAACACAACAATACTATTGCTGCTTGGCTTTAGAATATCTACAAAATATACAAAAGCCGAGATGGCCTAGTGGTAAGAACGCGTGAATCTTAACCGATGATCGTGGGTTCAAACCCGGGTAAGCACCATTGAATTTTCATGTTCTTCATTTGGGATAATAATTCATTTCGTGCTTTACGGTGAAGGAAAACATCGTGAGGAAACCTGCATGTGTCTAATTTCACTGAAATTCTGCCACATGTGTATTCTGGAGCAGCGTGGTGGAATAAGATCCAAACCTTCTCCTCAAAAAAGGTGGGGGGGCCTTTAGCCCAGCAGTGGGACATTCACAGGCTGTTACGGTAGAATATCTGATGAGATAAACCTATCCGGCTTGCATAAAGGCAGACTCTTTCCGACAACAATTCACAATTCACTCAGCGGTTACGGTCTTTCAAACAAGAAATATTTATTATATTAATCAATTTGACGGGCCGGTTGGCGTGGTTGGTTATTTGCCTTTCACGCCGAAGGTTGTGGGTTCGATTCCCACCCAGGACAGATATTTGTGTGCATGAACATGTATGTTTGTCCTGAGTCTGGGTGTAATTGTCTATATAAGTATGTTTTTACAAAAGAAAAGTAGTATATGTAGTATATCAGTTGTCTAGTTTCCATAGTACAAGCTCTGCTTGGTTTGGGATCCGATGGTCATGTGTGAATAATGTCCCAGGATATTAATTTATTTATAATCACGCAATTATTTATAATCATTTATAATCGATTTTTAACAGTTCTGAGTGGCACAATAGCCTTATAACCTTGATCTTATTATACAATTAACATAATATAGTTTTATAAATTAAATTTTAATTAAATTTATCTACGCTGTTCTGGTTTATTTTGTGTTCTCCAATAATTAGGGGTAAAAGTCAACACTACTTTACTTACTTTACTTTATACTTTATTGTAAACCACAAAGAGAGAAAAAAACAAAACATGGATACAGCCTAAATAAAAGTAGCATACAATTTTGGCGACCTTATCGCTACATAGCGATCTCTTCCAGCAACCAACGGAGTAAGTGATAACTCATGAGATATAAGGTAGGTGGTGCTGTAGTAATAAATAAAATAACATTCATCTATACTTAAAACCAACGAATAAATAAATATAACTGTTGGGCTGAAAGAAATTTTTTTAGAAGGATTCCTGTATATTTCAGAGAGAACTTCATGCACAGCACATGCAGGTTTCCTTACGAGAAACATACAAGAGTGAATCCACGAGGTAAAACTTGTACAAATTATGTCGAGTTATAAATATACATTCAAAAATATCTGTGTTTCACTTATAACGAGAATTTTAATAAATATTGCGACTTTCGCTCCTGTAAACCGTAATTTAAGTTATTTTTAACAATTTAATTTGTATTTTTGGTTTATATATGAGATTTGTTAAAAAACTAACCCACCTAGTGCCTAGGAAACATTTTGGGTACTTTACATTTTGAAAAATTACCACTGTTGGTGGAAACATATGTGCTAGATTTTTTCCATCATATGTTAGTTTTTTTATGTTATATATACGAGTTGAATTTTTTTTTTGTGTCCGGCATTTTAATCCAAAATCTTCGGTTAAAATTCAAGTGTTCTACCCACCCAATGGAGGTTAAGAACAAAAGTATCATAATTATGCACGAAAAATAATCGAATATTGTTAAAAAAAAATATCGAAAAATTACGACCGCAGGCTACAATGTCCCCGTATTAAAAAAAAGCTTGTCAGTAGTTAGTTTGTTGTTTTATTCTTTGTTTATGTTATTACACTGGCTCACTGACCATTCGACTGAGACAGTAATATTAATTTGGTATGTGGCAATAGAACAGACTGTTTCTTAAGAAATTATTTCCTTTGTGAGTGAGCCAGTATAGGTCTTTAATTAATTTGTTAATTGGTATCCCACATAAGCGGGTAAATTTTAACTGCGTCAATTTTTTTTATATTTATCATAATATGTCGCACGGAATCTATTGATTTCAATTTTTTTTTAATATAGTATATTTCTATGTTTTATATACTTTTATTAGTAGGCTTTGGTAAGCCTTCATGTCTATAATGTCCAAAACAATTATGATTTACAAACACGACCTTGTTACAGTTTTATTAGTAGAGATTAAAAAAAAACTGACCATATATTCGCGTTCATTGCAACACATGTTTCCAAAATAAATCCCATTATATATTCTTATTCAAAATAGATAGACAGGTTGACCAATAGACATAAGCACTGTAAGAAATATTAACCACCCCTTACATAGTCAATGCACCACCAACCTTGGGAACTAAGTTATTTGTAAGTTGTTACACTGGCTCACTAACCCTTCTAAAAAAAAAAGCTAATACCTAGACGGGCTGCACAAAGCCCTACCAAGTACTATTATTAAGAAATATTTTATTCTGGCAACATTTAAATACCATTTAAAAATACATCTAGTATTTATTTACACTGGTAATTATGATTCTAATTACTTTTAACTATAATTATTCGTCGTCCGTTTAGTTCTAAGAGAACGTATTTGTACTTATGTACGGTAAGAAAAAATAAAGCTTTCGAAGATAATTAGTTCAAGTTATAATTTCGAACGCTATTATCAATAGTTTTTGATATTTAATTAATTTAATTTAGTTTCGCGTCGTGACGTAACAATTAAGTAAGTTAACTTCATAAAACTTAAAACAATGGTACATTAAAATGTTGTATTTGTTTAATATATAGTAAATAGTTATAAAGTGATTTAATTGTTAAGTTGAGAAGTGGATAGTTTTAGACTACCGCCTGGGAATGAAATCTCTTTTCAATCGTGTCGGATTACCGTCGCATTGGACTATGAGAGTGAATAGAGAATACACCTGTATTACACACACACTGTAATAAAATATCCTACTCAAATGGCTAGTATTTGAGATTTATTATTTGTACTTATAGATTAAAAAGTTTTTAATATAATGATTGAAAAATATCAATTCGTTTGGTGAATCAACTATTATTAACGCAAATAAATATACAATCCACAGTAATTATTATTAGTAAATTTATGAAAATACCGGTAAAATTTTACCTTGAATTAGGAATTAGAAAACAAACCAATAACAAGGTTTCTGTTCATTAAATAATGAAATATTGTTTAAAATTAAAAAAAAAGAACAATGTTTTATATTATTATTTTTTAATTACTTTTATTTTAAAAAACTTTATGTTTAAGCATTTTTTATGTATCTGTATTTCCATATTAGAAATCCATTCTAATTTCAAATGAACATAAATTTTAATGTGTTGCAATATTGAGCTTGCTAGGTTAGTGTTAGGAAATTAATAAATATAGCAACACCTAATAAACGTCTTAATAAAAAAGACTATTCTGAATTAAACTTAATTTAATTGTGTTGATTCGTTACTTTAAAAACTTTAATTTATTCTGCATACGTAAATATGAAAAGAAAATTGATTTTTCATAGATTAAAAAACATATTCATATTCAAAGGAACTACAACTAGATATTTTTTAATAATAATATTAATAATTAAACAGGCTTTTATCATTTTGCATAGATTAAGTTTTCTCTCCGTATTACTTTTTATCGTAATAATATTTTAATAACTTTGTATTTTTATTTTATTTTTATATATATACTGTATTACTAGATTAAAGCTTGCTTGATTACTGTAAACAATAATTAGAAGCTTGTAAATATTTATAGTGCTTAATCATAATAAATTATAAAAAACTTTTATTTATAATATTGACAAAACATTTATTTTTAATTATAATAGTAGTAATTTTGTCGTATATTAATTTTAATATAATTTAGTCATTTAAAAATATTTTGTAATAAAATTATTTGAATGAAGAATAAATCGTACCTATGGCAAGAAAAAATTAAAAAAGTTTCCGCCAAGAATACAAAAATAGTGAATAACATCAGAGATATGACATTTACAAAATGCACTGCCCGCAGCCTCCGTATCTTGAGATCACTTTCGACTGTCCCACTGCCCTACATACAATATCCCCACTGGACAGTGAAAGCTTAGCAAAAACCGATAATGACATAATATAGCAATCATTGTGTATAATAAAATAAGATGACAAAGAAATATATGTAATCAACCTTTTTTTGTATTTTTTCAACTGTCATTTTTTTTTGTAAATCGAATTAGGCCCGAATCTTAGCTCAAAAGTTTTTAATAATTGTTGCAATTCCTAAAGACGAAAAACGTTAAATTAAAATAATGATTCTAAGCAAATCATTATTTTACTTTCATTGAAGATTAAATCTGAAAGTTCGTGTTAATTGTGTTACAGCCATGCGATTTTGTTTTTAATTTACACTTTTTAAAATTAAATTCCATTTATATAGCATTAAATAATATTTTATAATTATTAAAAAAATAATACGTACCTAAATAAATAAAGAAAAAATTGTTATAACAAATTCCAAATTTAAATCACTATCACATTTCAAAACAGCACTTAAAAAAAATCACTGTCAAAAAAGCGCGCGAAATTGTTCCGATGCTTTTACTAATTCCGATGCATTTTCTGCACATGCGCGAGACGTTAAAACTATTCGGCCCGAAACGGCCAACTGCGTGTAACCGCGATTGCCTGAATCAGTCTTTGGTTGTAACTCGGCTTGCGCGTTCTGTACATAATTGTGAACAATGACATTTTTTCCCATTTTGAATCTTAAAATGTTTACCAATAAGCCATTGATTTGCGTGAAACGATAAAATTTAAAGTGGCGTGTGGTGTTTGGAAAAGTAGAACTGCTTATCAGAGATGCGGATATAAAAATATTTTTAAGGCTTATTCTAACTGTTGAATGTCGAACACGCTTTTTTATTTATTTAATCGTGGAGAACAAAATAATTAAGATACAGATGATAGTGATATTTTGAGATTGAACTTTGATTTAAAATTTCTTTTAAGAAAATTAAATTTATTTGCAGACATGCAATGACTCCGTCACGGTAGCATGCGAAAGCGATCCCGTGGCGCTCCTCGTTAAGATGGAAGATGTATCGCTGGTTTTTAGTGGGTATTCCGATGTTGGACACCAGCGATTTCCACGTACCCACTGTTCCCATGGGGGAAACGCGTAGTGCGTTTCTTACAGCGTAAAAAAGGCACGCAATGACCTTATTTAACAAACATGACCTTACATAATTTGCTTAGTTAACAAAAGACTTAAGAATCCGCAGGTGTGTCACAGCTTTCGTTTCACTGGACCACTTATTTCGATCATAACTGTTAACTTAATGTATCCCTTAATTATTTCGTATGTAACACGTGCTTATTATGTCGTTGCATTTATCATATATAAAATAGAATATACTTTACTGTACACCAAAATAGTTAAGAAAACATACAATTATAAAGAGAAAACAAAATAAATGGTATGTATAAAATGCTTTCTCATCTCTTATCGATCTTTGGTCAAAGGAGATTAATTAAGTGGTAAGGCGTACAATTCTTAGTAATTATTTCACCTGTTTTTTTTTATGTTTCCCGGGTGGGCAAATGACACTACTGCACCTGTAAGGTAAGTGGTAGTAGAGTCCAAACGCGACGACGGCCAGTACAGTCGGGAAGAAGGTTCTGCACTAGCCGCCTTCGCCTTGCCGGCCCGCAAGTTGCCTCTTCACGCCTCGTTTGAAGGAACCCGGGTTGTAAGAGGAGGGGAACACGTGAGCTGGTAAGGAATTCCATTTTTTGGAAGTGCGACAAAGAAAAGAGTTGTTAAATTTTAGTTCTGCTATAAAGAAAAAATAACATACTTATTATGTAACAATCTCCATATATGTTGGGCCGTGTAGGTGATCTTTAACAGCTAGAAATCCCGAGATACGATCTGGGGATGGATGATGCCACGGGGGCCAATCTCAATAGAGATTAGCCAAGCCGATTTGCTGAGCCGGTTGGTTTGGTTGGTAGAGCCTTTCGCTCCGCAGGTCGTGGGTACGATTCCCACCCAGGACAGTGATTTGTGTGTATAAACATGTCTGTTTGTCCTGAGTCTGGGTGTAATTATCTATATAAGTATATATTTACAAAAGAAAAGTAGTATATGTATATTACTTGTCTGGTTTCCATAATACGAGCTCTGCTTAGTTTTGAATCAGATGGCCGTGTGTGAATAATGTCCCAGGATATTATTACATAAGAAACTATTCGCTTATATATCTAACCACTAGACCAACGAAGTAGTCAATTGTTTTGGATCTTAAACGAAGACGGATTAATATTTTTGAAAACATCAGACAGTTTCACTATCTGAGGTTGCATTTATATTGAAACTGGCCTAATATATAATAACCCGCCAAATTTGTATCGAAGAATGGGCGCTGAAATATCTCACAGATCTACTAATGACATTTACTATTTTACCATAAATAATATACCCTTGATCGAGACGTGAAGGCGCGCTTTAGGTATAATGAGTGATTTATCAATTATTGATATATTTTTTTAGCATACAAAATTTCTCCTTTAACACACATCCTTTGTCTCAGGGTAAATAATTCGCAGACCGCGCTACACGTCCTAACTGCTTACCGTATATTCGTTTGTCACTGTGAAAACTAATTTACTTCTGTATTCAATTAAAGAACAATAGAATTTGTTGCAACGTTAATAAGGTTAGTTTTTGTTTGACGTAACGAATAATAATATAAAATTATGGAAGCGTGTCTTTTTCAAAAAACTCAGCTAAAGATATTTTAATTTTTTTTTAAATTTCGTTTCAAAATTATTTAAGCTAAAGTATAAAATCTTAAGTCTAAGTCACTGCTCAGACGTATCTGAGTCAGACATATCTAACCACCAATTATGGTTATTGACGGATCAGGTTACTACTAATTTCATATATGTTGATAGGAGTGTCCCAAATTCTGGCCCTAGTATGTTTAATATATTTTTTTTATAGAATAGGAAGGCGGACGAGCATATGGGCCACCTGATGGTAAGTGGTCACCAAACGCCCTTAGACATTGGCGCTGTAAGAAATCTTAACCATCGCTTACATTGTCAATGCGCCACCAACCTTGGGAACTAAGATTGTATGTCCCTTGTGCCTGTAATTACACTGGCTCAGTCATCCTTCAAACCGGAACACAACAATACCAAGTACTGCTGTTTCGCGGTAGAATATCTGACGAGTGAGTGTTACCTACCCAGACGAGCTTGCACAAAGCTCTACCACCATTAAATCTTAATGACTAGCTGTGCTCGGGGTTTTACCCGCGTATAACTAAGAGCCGACTTATAGTATTTCAGAATATACAACATTTTTAGTTTTATTTTCGTGGTATATTAGTATTTATTAATTTTCGCCGCATTCAGATCTGAATAGGGCAAGATACGTTTGGAAGAATACATGAGATATCATTCCCTTAAACCTATTCCGACGTACTTGAATGTCTTTCCCTGTGCTTTATTTGCTGTGCAAACGATACCTTCACTTGTGCTTCATTTGTGTTTATAATTCTTCTCTTGCTTGACCGTGAAGGAAAACATCGTGAGGTAACCTGCATGTGTCTAATTTCATTGAAATTCTGCTACATGTGTATTCTACCAACCCGCATTGGAGCAGCGTGGTGGAATAAGCTCCAAACCTTTTTCTCAAAAAGGGAGAGGAGGCCTTAGCCCAGCAGTGGGACATTTTCAGGCTGTTACTGTTACTGTACGCAACGTAAAATCTCAAAATCATAAATTTTCCCCGTTTTAGCAAAAATTTTATGCACCACTCCTGTTGGTCGTAGCGTTCTGTTATATAGCCTATAGCCTTCCTCGTAAATGGGCTACCCAACACTAATATATTTTTTCAATTCGAACCAGTAGTTCCTGAAATTAGCGCGTTTAACCAAACAAACTATACAGCTTTGTAACATTAGTATAAATAAATAAAGTTTTCAATGAGTTTAATAAAATAGTCTTGTTCAATCTGAATATTTGAAATCACAGACTTAGCTACAACGATTCATCCTTCACATATACTTACCCGCGAACGAAGCCGCGGACAATAGCTGGTTATACATTAATAGTATATATTGTTTTTTGTTTTATCCGTAACATGTACAGTTTTTTTAATAAGCTACTATCCTAACAAAATACACTACAATCGAATACAGATAGAGGTTTACCAGGGGTTGTCGTGTGTCTACGACATATGTGCGTTAACAACAGCGCGGCAATCGGCGCACTTTATATGTACGCGGGGGCGCCTTTTAAACGACGTGTGTCCGGTATAAGCTGAGCCCTATAGCATTTTCATCAAATAAATGTACAACGTGATTCTATAAATTGACATAACCCGATTTATAAACCGATTTAAATAAAACAAACACTAAATTTTAAGTGAAGTTTTCCACAATACATTAGTGAAAACCTTACTCAAATCAGACAAGCCGTTTCTTAGATTAGTCACAGACAAACAGTCAAATATTCTAACAATCTGTTTTTTGGGTTATGGCGTTGATAAATAATAGTTTTTTTTTATTGAACAGGAAGGCGGACGAGCACATGGGCCATGATAGTAAGTGGTCACCAAACGCCCTTAGACATTGGCACTGTAAGAAATGTTAACCATCGCTTACATCGCCAATGCGCCACCAACCTTGGGACCTAAGATTTTATGTCCCTTGTGCCTGTAATTACACTGGCTTACTCACCCTTCAAACCGGAACACAACAATACCAAGTACTGCTGTTTTGCGGTAGAATATCTGATGAGTGGGTGGTTTTACTCATATATCTTCTATGTCAGACAGCGATCACTTACATTTTTATAATATGTATGGATATAATTCGTTTATTTTAACTTTCAAATCTATTTATATATGTATATGATTAAACTCTGGCGAGGAAAGCTAAGCCTTTAAAATACTAAGCCCGTCTCTGTATTATAAATAAAAAAAAGCGTGACGTTTGTTTTTCCTAGTCCTTTGTAAACCATTAAAGCTATGTTAAATATATATTCCTCTTAACACCATAATTCTGTACACATTACATACAATAGTATTTACACACCATAAATCTAATCATCTTATTTCAAAACGTACGTATATTTTTTCTTATTTAACCTCATAAATAAAAAAATAGGTATTCTTAAATTTCCCACTATTTTTTTTAATCACAGAATCAAAACAATATTTTACAATTGAAGATCAAATCATATTAACATGCATAACTTAATTAGTTAAAATGTATAAGAGGCTTTGTAGGTAGTTTTTTTAAGATCTTAATCTCGAAAATTAATTAATTAATTAATTTGAAAATTAATTATTTATTTAATTAATTAATAATTTAAGTGGTTTGTTTTAATTTAGATGTGAAATATTTATAGGCGGTACTGGGGTAAGACTGAGCTGTATGCCGATATGGCATACAAGTCATATGCCATCATGCACCCTTTCTGCCCTCAACAGCTTTCTGCCCTCTGTTCTGTTCTGTAGTTGTTGGGGTTTCAATTCAACTGATTTGGTAGTACTTGATGATAGCTTTGGAGTCGGTGAATATATAATGAAGAAGTACCATTCGTTATGACTTTGATATACAGTAATATTAAGTGGATTTGTAACGGCTTAGTAAATACTCCCATTTAGTTCTACGACGCTGGGGTACTTTTAAAACGGACACGACCGGAAATAGTTCATGCGCTGGACCAAGGCTTTATGTGCTTTCCCAGGCACTTGAGTGTACACACTTCCAACTTCTAGACTTTGAGCTGTTACTGAGAATTTATTGAAAGAAAATCCGATTTGCAATAACTTTTTTCTGCCCCACTCAAGGTTCGAACCCAGAACCTGGTGATCTGCGACCTTATATCTAGCCAATAGACCATGAGGCATTCATAAACAAATATCTGTAAAACTAGGCTATGTCGATGGTTTTCAAAACAATGCTATTTCAATATTATTATATAGATATAAATGAGAAAGTAAGTACTAGAAAATGCATGAATTATTTGGCAAAAATATTCGGCAAGATTTGCATCGTTAGGTCCATCGGCTAGTTCATAAGCAGATTCAGAGATCTTGGATTCAATCCAGAAGTTGAACTATTAAAAAAATTCTTTAACCAATAATAAGAATGAAGTATCGCGTGATTAATAGTTAAATGCAATATATAACAAATGTACGATTTTTTAAACTAGACAAAGTGAGAAACAGGACATAGAAAATAACGATAACGCACGCAATCCCGTCTAAAATCGATAGAAGACGTATTTGAAGTAAACGTATAAAATACTAGTTTTCGCCCGCGTGTTAGGGTGAAGGGTCTATGGGTTTAGGATACTGTTGGGTCTGCCTCGATTCTGTCGAAGATCATGATCTAGATTTGCATCTTTGATACGTAGAATTAAAGAAAGTCCCAATACTATCCTAAAGATCATTGCAAATTATGTGAACGGTTATATGATGAGGCAGATGATCCAGAATTCTGTGTAATACTCTGGTTTATGTGCCTCATACATGATCAATTTTATTTTATCTCATTCATTAATTACTTAATTATTAATTCTATATATTTTAATTATTATTTATGTGATTGTGATTCTAATTATTATTATTAATGTATGTTATGTAATAATGTATGTCGAGATGGCCCAGTGGTAAGTACACATGAATCTTAACCGATGATCGTGCGTTCAAACCCGGGCAAGCACCACTGAATTTTCGTGTGCTTAATTTGTGATTACAATACATCTCGTGCTTTACGGAGAAGGAAAACATCGTGAGGAAACCTGCATGTGTATAATTTCACTGAAATTCTGCCACATGTGTATTCCACCAACCCGCATTGGAGCAGCGTGGTGGAATAAGCTCCAAACCTTCTCAAAAAGGGAGAGGAGGCCTTTAGCCCAGCAGTGGGACATTCACAGGCTTTTACGGACGGATGTTATGTAATATTATGTGTAAAAACATTTACCAAAAGTATGGGCTTCATGCCTGAAAAATAAAGATTATTATTATTATGTACTTAGTATTGTTGTGTTCCGGTTCGGTATGAAGGGTGAGTAAGCCAGTGTACAGGCATAACATCTTAGTTCTCACATGGGCCATGGTGATATACCATCACGTTTGCCAATCCGCTTATATATTTTACAAAGCCAAATAAGTTGTTGTGATTAGTAAGATTTCGCGCGAAAATATGTTTGTTTTTAAGTTTCCGCGGGCGATGCCGCCAAGCGAGCTACTCCCAATATAATATGTATATATGTATATTATATGTAACTGTTTATAAATTATAATAATAAACTCGGCTGTGGAATATTACCATGGCCGTGACCATAGTAATATCCCAGACGAAAAAACAAGTTAATTTTTTTTTAATTAAACAATTATTTATTTTTCAAATATACTTATCGTGTGGGAATATAATGTTGAAAATTTTTCTATTATAAATGTTATTTTTTCTAATAAATCCATTCATTATTATTTCAACATAAGTAAAAAAAAAAAAAAAACCACTTTTAAAATGTATATTCTATTTTCAAATTACGTTTTTATAAATGAAAAAACCCATTTATTTTACTAATTATTAATATTTCGTCAACAACAAATTAGAAGATATGCGTCCAGATCGATTTCGGCTCGGCCGTCATTCTCGAAGAACTCTACACAATTGCGCAGTGGTTCATTTCAACCATTTGCCGACGAACCCAAAAAAAACCGCACCTTAAATTTAAGGAAAAAGACGTATGATATATGTTCCTTAACGATGGATAGATAATTAATAAATTGTTTTAGAGTACATGTGTAGTGCTCATTAAGTAGGCCTTCCAATTTCCTAATAAGTCAAATAAAAAAATAGGTAATGATTATGAAAGGCGATGCTTCTACAAGACTTGCTGCCCTCGATACATGTACCCTTGCCTATAACGCACAATGTTTTCAATCACATAACTTACATAATCCAATGGGACGAAAATCCAACACTCATAGGCGCAGAACCAACGTCTTCTGAGACTAGGGTGGTAGATACTGTGAACTTCAAGATTACAAGCTTTTACTGAGAATTTATGGACAGGTAAACCCAATATATTGCACATTGACCTTACCTGGTGTTTGAACCAAGGAGATCTAATTATAAGGCTTTATAAGCTAGCTACTACACCAACGAGGCTACCAACAAAATATAAACATTATAACAAGAAAAACATAAAATTCAAATAATCTGTAAATAATATGTACAGATATAAAAAATTTAATCGTTCATCTGTGATTAGAAATAACTGCCTCTTTTTAGTTAATATACGAGATACCAAAACCAAAATAATCATTTTTTTGTCTATCTTCCGTCGGTTTGTCCGATAATCAAAGAAAACAGCTAAAAATCATGAATACAAGTAAATGAATTATATAACAAGTTTTTCAAGGTACCATTTAGTTTTTATATCATCAAAATCGGTTGAGTCTATCGAAAGTTATGCCGACATAAAATTTATTTACGTATCTTTTTTGTCCACTATTTAAGGATTATAATAATAATAATAATAATAACCCCCCCCCCCCCGGGGATCAGCTTGCCGTGGTAGCTGGTACTGGTTCTTGTGGTCCTATCATCTTGACCAATACACATTTTCATATAGCCATATACATCTTGGCAAACACCTACCCAAACTAACGGTCCCAAACCCGACCCAATCTTGTCATTGGAGATTAACATGGAACGCAGTAATAAAAGATATAGTTTACGGACGCTGCCCGGGGGTCGCCGGGGCGCATCTGGAACCGACGCTGGATGTCACAGCATGCGATCCGTTGGCGATGGGGGACTGAACAGGCGGGTTCCCCTCGAAGAATATGTTACAGCCGACCAATCACCCTCACCTTCATCGACATCACTTTCAAATCACTCACTTTCTTCAAACTTCCCATCACCTTCCTTAACTGCAACTCTCTTCGATTTACCAAGCTCTTCACCACCATCACGATGTTCATCCCATATTTCAATGCCAACAGCTGCTGCGCAGGAGGCCATGTGCCATCAATGCTGCGCCCAGCGCTGGTACTTCTCGTGTGCGAAATAAATGGTCTCAAGATATGAACCGCTTTATATGGCACACATATTTACTAATTACTAAATGCGAAACAACACAAATGAATAATTATTTACAACTATTGCACGAGCAGTTTAATCTGAAATTCCCCAATATGCAAGTATCGCGACAACGTGTAGGAGATCAACGACGTGCTATTCTCAGGCGCAAATTACTACCACAGAACGTTTTAAATGAGATAAGAAATGAAGTGGCAGATAAAATACAGGCAGAGGGAGAAATAGCAGATATTCCACTCAGACAATCTTCTCAGTCCGAACACCTAGCCTCACAGATAAACTCAAACAGTAATAAACGAATGAAATGGTCCAATGTAATCAATGAAGATATAGTCCGATGTTATTTTGAATCAACAAACCTAGAAACAATTAAAACAGCTTATCGGAAAAAGTTGTTTGAGCTCGTTGTAGACAAACATCCACACCTTTCACATCTTTCAGAACAGAGAATTGCAGATCAGCGAAGAGTAATATTTTTTAATAATTTGGTAAATAAAGATAAGATAGAAGAAATTAAAATAGAAATAAACAAAAAACTACAAAATGCAATAAATCAATCTAAACACAACATACCCATAGAATCAAATATAGCTTCAAAAGACTCAAATCACAGCCAGCCCGAAACCATTTTAGGTACCGGTATATCTTTGACTGAAAATGAAAGTGATAGTATTTTCTTAGAAAATAGTAAATTAACACCGAACTTTATCGAAATATAGTTTAATAACGCAATAAATAGGTTTAAAGATATGCATCCAGAAGAAAGACCATATATTCCAAAACAAAAAACTTCTCGTAAATTTGCTACTATTACACGAACATTGAATAATGAAATTCTCCCGAAACATTTAAATAGCAACATAAATTTTAAATATTTACATGCACTAATTTACTCAGAGATTTTTAGAGTAAACAATGATACAGTTCAAAATAAATACCTTAAAAAACCGACATGGCAGAGAAGAATTGAAAAAAGAATTGAAAAGTATAGACTAGCAATCGGAAGATTAACCCAATATATTGCAGGTAATAGAAACCAGAAAGTAATCAAAACCGTAGAAGATATTAAAGTAAAGTATAAAACCCATAGTCAATACGAGGAACCAAATATTGAATTAGAACATTTTCTTGAAACATTAAAACAAAAATTAAATACTGCATCTAAAAGGCTTAAACGATACTTAACATGTACAAATAGAAAACAACAAAATTTTACATTCACAAACAATGAAAGAACATTTTACAGAAACTTAGGAACACATAATCAGAACACTAACTCAAAACACTGAATACACCACATCACAAAAACTTCACGAATTTTGGGCGGGTATTTGGTCAAATCCAGTCCAACATAATGCAAACGCTAACTGGCTTCAGAAAATCTATAACACGCCCAATAGGCTAAAATAAAAAACATGCAAGCATTACTAAAACAGAGAGGTTTTCTTTTTTTTTTTAATTCTAGTAAAATAAAAATATTTCATATTGATTAAAAAATAATAATATTTAAAATGTATAAGCAAGTAGAGATATATATTGTAATAAATTACAATCAAAATAAAAATTAAGTTTATTTACACACATTTGTCCAGAAACATTGCGTCTTTTTTATTACAAATTATTTATACATAACACATCAAAGTGACATATGTTGAAGAAACAAACAAATTTCTACGCTAATGAAGCAGCTTTTGCTAGTATAATAATAAAATTAAAATATTTGAATGAAATATTTTATATGCTAAAAGACAAGCTAAACTGATAAAAATTTTAAATTATTCGAATGAACGAAACGATGAGACACACACACACACACACACACACACTTGTACACAATTCGTCTGCATATATAGTTTATACCTACAACAGTGTTTTTTTTTAAATGTCGCGCGCTAATATGAAAACAGCCATTTTGTTGGTGGACAGAAAGTTAAAGTAATTAATGAATTATTGGCGCGACTTGTTATTTAAATTCAGTGAGTATTTCACAACAATTAGTATGATTTGGTGTTTTATTTTTAAAAAGGAAGCTTCAAAGCGGTCCCGTTTAAATTTCATAGGCGTTAGACCTTGGACTCGAACTCGCTCGTAATATTAAATATATATTTTTAAAGTTTTTGCCATTTTTTTTAAATAATTAAACTTATTAAAAATTAAATTCTCATGTTTCCTCTTATTATATATTAAAAATTCAGCCGTCATGGTAGGTCTAGCAAATGTAAATTATCCAAATAGATGATATTTTAAAGGATAACGGCCTCACTCATATACGTTGTTTAGCGGGTGAACAGTTAAGCAATGTGTCTTTTTCTTTCGAATGACAAATCTATTATGATAAAAAGAGTAAAAATAAATAAATTATCGAAAGTTCGAGATGACCCAGTGGTTAGAATGCGTGAATCTTAACCGATGATCGTGTTTTCGAACCCTGCGAGCACCACTGATTTTTCATGTGCCTAATTTGTGTTTATAGTTCATCTCGTTCTTGACGGTGAGAAAACCCGCATGTGTCCAATTTAACTGAATTTATTCGACATGTGTATTACACCAATCCGCATTAGAGCAGCGTGGTGGAAAAAGCTCCAAACCTCCTCAAAAAAAGGAGTGGAGGCCTTAGCTCAGCAGGGGGGCATTCAGATACGTCTTTTCAAATATGATTTTACAATTCTAATTTTTCTCGAAATTCTTACACATCTTGATCATTTCCCTTAAAAATAATTATTGACAACTTCGAGAGCAGTTCCATCAACCATGGATGGTGACTTTCGACTTGCCCAAGTTCATTTTCAGACACGAGCCATGGAAGACTGCGACTACTGGACTTGCAAGGATATTTACTTGTATTAGGGTGATTTTCAATCACTATTTACTTATATATTACTTATGATGTACTTACTTAGGTATGTTGGTAAGTTTTACTAGTGGTAGGGCTTTGTGCAAGCTCGTCTGGGTAGCTACCCTCATCGTAGATCCGTCGAGATCATCGATCATCGTAGATCGATCCCAGATCGTACGACAGAGTACCCACTCATCAGATATTCTACCGCAAAACAGCAGTACTTGGTATTGTTGTGTTCTGGTTTGCAGGGTGAGTGAGCCAGTGTAACTACAGGCACAAGCCACATAACATCTTAGTTCACAAGGTTAGTGGCCCATTGGCTATGTAAGCGATGGCTAACATTTCTTACAATGCCAATGTCCATGGACGTTGGTGTCTTACCATCATGTAAGAGGCCCATACGCTCGTTCACTAAGCTAATCAAAAAAAATCCTATCTTGTTATTGGTTTTGTAGCGTTTAAGTATTCTAACTAAGTAACTCAGTTCATCAACAATATTACCATTGTGTCTTTATGTACAAGTTATTGTAAATATGTGTACAATTTATTGATGTAGTCTTAAGTAACTTACTTAGATAAGTATAGAGTGTGAAGTCTATTTCAATGGTATGATTAGTAAAGATTAATAAAGTTTGACCTTGTAATGACGTAATATTGATGGGCCGGTTGGCGTGGTTGGTAGATACTTGCCTTTCACGCCGAAGGTTGTGGATTTGATTCCCACCCAGGACAGACATTTGTGTGCATGAACATGTCTGTTTATCCTGAGTCTGGGTGTGATTATCTATATAAGTATGTATTTCCAAAAGAAAAGTAGTATATTTAGTACATCAGTTGTCTGGTTTCCGTAGTACGAGCTCAGCTAAGCTTGGGATAAGATGGCCGTATGTGAATAATGTCCCAGGATATTATTATAATTAATATCATTAGTCGTATGTACGTATAATAATGACGTAATATCATTGGTCGAGAACTAATTAATGGTATTTTGTGAAAACAATGCGTTTAATGTCAGTAAAGTTATTATTTTAAAAATTTAAGTGGACATAAGTTATGTGGTATGTTATAAATAAAGATATATTAGTTATAGAACTATTAATATGTTTGTTTGTCCTTACCCGCCATTGGAATGTACAACACATAAGATTATTGTTAACATTCGTAGGCACTTACAAGTAATTTAGAATTAATGTCGTGTACTTATTTACTTAAGTATTTATATATTTGTGATTCATATTAGAAGTTCCATTCTATCCATTAATACTTGATGTTAATTCTTTATTTACTATTAGCTTTTTCAAAACGGCATTGCTCACTAACTATGCTTATCTCATGCATGTGGTAAAATTTAATAAATATAATCTGCACTTTATAATAAAATAAAATGTTTTTTTTTGCAAACTTTAGTGACTAGAATCTGTATACAGTCTCACGGTACTATGAAAATTATTTATGGCGATTTTTTATTATGCAGTGGAAACCTGTGGTGGCAGGGCTTTGTGCAAGCTCGTTTTGGTAGGTACCACCCACTCATCGGATTTTCTACCGCAAAACAGCAGTATTTGGTATTGTTGTGTTCCGGTTTGAAGGGTGAGTGAGCCAGTGTAATTACAGGCACATGGGATATAACATCTTAGTTCCCAAGGTTGGTGGCGCATTGGTTATGTAAGCGATGATTAACATTTCTTCTAATGCTAATGTCTATGGGCGGTGGTGACCCATTTGCCTCACTATTCTATAAAATAAAATAAATCCTGCAAAAGGCACCAGGCATCCTGGGGATATCCACTAAGACGGAAGATAATAATGAAGGCCGAAGACAATTATCTTGATTGAAGATATGAAGATATCTTGGGCGAGTGATTCCAGCCCTCTACCATTCCCGCTCAGTCGTCTACTTCCAAACTATTTCTGTATTACCTGTGGAAGGAGTCCATTTCTTTCCCGTCTCCACAAAGGGGGACTGGGTCGTTCACACGTCCACCAGAGAAGTATTTTATCCCTAAGCTCATTCTATTGAATACATTTCGATCTATTTCACCATACTTCTATCTGAGATAATAAGGGCTACTCCGTAATAAATAACTCACCACAGAAAAATCTTGAAATGTCAGAAAGTTATTTGTGATATTGAACAAAATAATCATAACTTTAATCACAGAAGAGAAATAAACAAACAAATATGATATATTTGTAAAATCTCGTCTTGAATCCGGTTATTTGTTTTTGTTCTGCCCAAAAATATTATATATACGTATTTATTTCGTTAAAAATTCTAATTGATAACTTTTTGTAGATCTCGATAGTATTAAAATTCCGAACGAAAAGCTAATACGTGTTCAATTTAATATTTCAAAATAACAGTTCAAAATCTCAACGATTTTAAGAGAATAATTTAATAAAGTATATATTTATTTAAATATATATGTACTTTATTATTGATATGTGATATGATTTATAGATGATTGTTTAGAATCGAATTGAAGACATGTTATACTGGTAAGTATTATCGGCTTTTTTACCTTTATCTCAGTAAAGTGTGGAATCGAAGATTCAAAAATATGACGCAACCAAATGCCGCCCAGCCCAAAGGTATTCTTTTTTTACCCTCCTCTTCAAAGTTGTGCCGGCCAAGTTGTATATTTTGATCCAGTTAGATTTCTGCACAACTTCGAGTGAAGAGCCATTTACGATCACTGGTCTCGGGGATGTATGTTGGATGGCCGTAATTTTGGTCTTTTCAATGTTCATCCCGAGACCTTGTCTTGAAGAATCGCTCAGGCTGTTTAACATATCTTCTTAATCTTGCAATCTCCGCCATGATGACAATGTTGCCGGCAAATCGCAGATGTGTATTGTGTTGGCCATTTATATGGAAATTCAATTTACAATGCTAAGGAAAAACTTCACATTCTCATATTCACATAACACTCTGTATTCTCTCATTCTCGTAATCCAATGGGATCGCAATTCTGAATGTCCACCGCTGCCAAAAACATTCAGATGTATCATCATTCCACGAAAAACTCACCGCAAAAGACGATTGTAAGGTTTCAGATAGTGATATGCGACATTGATTATAATAATTATTGTACTTAAAGGATACACGTGTCACAATAGCATATTAAAGTGGGTCGGTTTATAACATTTCACGTGTGATATACGAAGTAAGAAGAAAACAGTTGCTGAATGACAGATCTTTGATTGTAATCCTACTAATTAAAATAGTAAGGCAACCAAGAGGCACGAAGCAATATTAGCTACCATTTAGTGGAATATAAGATAAGTAGGTAGTCCCCGGACGAACATATACCAGTGAGCTGTGTATAGTAAAGTTATTAAAAATATAATATATCATTTTCAAGACGATAATTCAAGTAACCTTTAATGCCATAACATTAATTGCTATCTAAAAAAACACCAAAGCAGCTTACCTTATAATTAAATTAATAATGAATCTTTTTACATACGACACAATTACGAGAGTAATAACGACAATTATTTTTATAATAATTGTGCTAAATTGTCAGTCACATATACAACATCAATACTGTTTTTTCCGTGAAGCTACGACTATTTTAATTACAGTACAAAAAACAAAAAAACAATGAATTTAATGTCTATGAAATTATTATTGTGACAATGTTTACAAAACTGTTTTTTATAATTTATTTAACAATGAAACACCAAAATTATATATACAGATAAAAAATAGATATTATAATTATAGCAAACCTTTAGCGTAATTCTAATAAATAAACTGTACTATTATAGTAATAGTAATTAATTTATACGAATAGTTCCGAATCACAATAAATTCGATTTGATTTCTTATCACAATTTATACTAAAAATTTAATTAATAACCTTTGTTTCAATTTATAAGACAATCTTTAGAAACGAGATTTATCTAGTTTTTTATTTGTGGGAATGAGTTTGAGTACTTTCTTCGTTCATAATAGTGGAAATTGAATAGAAACGTCCCTATTGGTTAGACGCGCGACTACAGCGCCACTCGCGATGAACTAAACTCCTTTCAACGATATCCGAACTGTTGATATTTCACTCTCATATATAATCTGTAATCTGTGTTCGCTGTGAATTCTATCATCATATAAATAACACACGACACTCCTTGGTTCCTTCAGCAAGTGTTAACCTATGGAAGACACATACTGGGCCTAGTCTAGGTAAGTTGGTGTTGTTGAGAGGTGCTTAGGCTCAATTCCCTATTGTACGTCACATGAATTATAACTAAAAATAAGAACCAAGTAAAACCATAAACAAACTTCGCGCCAAAAAGTCATATAGTTCAGCTTGTGTGACAGGCGATGGTGTTCTTTTTTTAAAAATATATATTACGCCACAAGGAATTGATACATTCGGCGGAAGATTATTAAGATTATGGTATTAATTATGGATCCAAAAATGGTGAAAAATAGCGCCAAAAATAAAATCACACGAATTAATTATAAGGTTTCTTTATCTACGATTGTAATAGATTAAAAGTTGATAATTCAAGTATTTCAATTAATAATACAAAAGGAGAAAATAATTATTAGAAAAAAAAAAAAATATTTAGGAAAACATATAATTTGGTAACCTTTATAGCGTAATAATATAAAACAATATATACAAAAACTAAGTTTCCATCGACAATAATTAAAAATCACTAAAATTTAACAAAAACATAAAAAAAAACAAACATAATACCAAATAGCTAGAACATTTCTTTAACCAGTTAAAATAGTAAACGAAACGATACATTTTCAAACTTAAATTACATATAACATATTAATTTATAATTTATTCATAAAATTTTATTACCATTTTATTGTCAACCAAAGTGCAATATAATTATTTACGTAAGTGTAATTAAGCTGCTAATGTCTGACCTTTGAACTTGGCGACACGGTCCGGATGATGGAATACCTTGAAATTATATAAAACCTTGAAGTAGAATATTTAACTTGAAAATAATGTAGTGCAAATGAAAGCTAATCTTCATAAGCGATTTCTGCCATTGGATTTTTGTATTCCATGCCATTTGCCAATACATTATATATTATGAACAACAATTATTATTATTCATTTTTTAGAGAGTACTCCTCAAAAAAGGTGAGGAGGCCTTAGCCCAGTAGTGGGACATTCACTGTTACTGTTTACTTTATTATTGTAATGTAGTAATGAAGTGAGTTCTTACAGAATAGCATTGCAGTTTGCTAGTTTTCCAGGAGAATAGTCAAAGTGGAATCCACACACATAATCACATAAACAATTTTGCACGTGCAATGTTGATACATAGATCACGTTTGAACAAGAAAATATTTAATCCACGTGAGTTCTATTAGATCACAATGGTTTAAGATACAGCAATTACAAGACATTTTTTCCGTAAAACAATTACAATTAATGGTACACATGTATTTAATCTGTAAGTTAACTTAAGAGTCTGGTCGTAATTATCTATATAAGTATGTATTTACATAAGAAAAGTAATATATGTAGTATATCAGTTGTCTGGTTTCCATAGTACAAGCTCTGCTTAGTTTGGAATCAGATGGCAGTGTGTAAATAAAGTCCCAGGATATTATTTTTATTATTATATTGTTATTTTACATTTTCTCACCTATGAGGTAACAAAAAACGAAACAAATATTATTATTATTTAATGTATATATAAATCTATACTAATAAATGAGGAAAAGACTGAAAAACTACTCAACCAGCTCAAATAAAACTAAAGAGGTTTAGTAAATAATCTTCTATCTATGTAAATAAAATGATAACTGAATGTCTGACTGATATATCAGCATAGCCGATCTCAAATCTTCTCTTCTTGAAGATCTTGAAGGAACACCTGGGGTGTGAACCTCATGTACCTACCCTTCGGTTTGATTCTGATTTTTAACAACGAATATTTTAACTTTTGATAAGCTATTTTTGATTTTATTAAATAACAAAATGCTTTCTGATTATATTTATATCTAATTAAACCCAAACTTCTGGGGCTAGCAAAATGAGCATACGAGTCAACGAAAGATTTATGAATATGGGCCTTAAAACTTACCGTACTTACTAAGGAGATGGAAGTTTGTATGAAAATCTTTAGTTTTTTTAAGATAAAGCTATTATATATGGAAATTTGTATTCAGCAATTCGGAACTATGACGCGAGCTAAGCCGCGAGTAAATCCGTTTCACACACTTTTTTAGACTGTTGACGTGACAAGCTTGATATTCATTTTCTTGTACAATAATATAATAATAATGTCCTCCAGACCGATTTCGGCCACGGCGGCTAATCTCATGAGAGATTATCCAACTACGCAGGAGATATTAGAGTGCACAGGTGTGCGCGCAAACACAGGTGCATTCTCTATTCCCTAACTCTCATAATCCAATGGAACAGCAATCCGACACGACCGGAAAGAGTTCAGGCGCAAGACCAACGGCTTTACGTGCTTTCCGAGGCACGGGAGTGTACACACTTCCAACTTCCAAACTTCGGGCCGCTACTGAGAATTTTCTGATAGAAAAACCCTATAACTTTTTATTGGTCCGACCTGGAAATTGAACCCAGGACCTCTGGGCCTGCAGCGTTATATCAAGCCACTAGACCAAAGAGGTAGTTGAGTTGATAATAACATATACATAAATTATATACCGATGTGTTGCTCTTGTGTTTTCTTCTTTAAAAGTTTATTCTTGCACTAACTTTTCTTAATTGTTTATAGTTAATTTTCTGTCACATAGGTTGCTTGGAAATCGTGTTGCGTTAAAATCGCTTTGAGCCTGCTAATTACCCTATGCGATGATCGTGTTTTATTGTATTTCTATGCAATAAGCTTATTAATAAATATATGTAGGTTTGCAAATGGCATATGATGATGAAAAATGCATTTGCGCGTTTGCCTCACATAAGGTGGGGGTAGAGTCCAATACCCGACCATTGCTTCAAAATCCCCTTTCCCAGAGCTAATTCATGTTTCGCTAAGCCTTTCAGTCCTTACATAGATTCGCTTATCTACAACAAAATAGTCAGTCATTGTGAAACATTGCTCCTTAAATGAAACTAAAACTAACATCATTTCTTTGGAGCAGCGTGGTGGGATAAGCTCCAAATCTTCTCTTCAAAAAGAGGAGAGGAGGCCTATAGCCCAGCAGTGGCACATTCACAGGCTGTTACGGTTACGGTACGGTTATTCATCATATGCAGGCAACAAAATTAAAATGTTTTATTGAAAATTGAAGCATTACACTAGCTTATTGATAGTCAAACCAGAAACTACCACCGGTTCGGAAAAGAAACACCCAAACCTTAGAAGAACCGGCGAAAAAACTCAGCGGTTTTTTTTAACTTCCTATTCGTTCCATTTATTGTATAATATTGTAATTACAGCTAAGATATAACACTATTAACCTCACACCAATACCCGCTTTGTTAAACGTAAACGGATTCCCACGACACAGGCCTCTTAGCGTGGGTACCAACGGAATTATTTACAAATTTGTTAATTGGTTTATAGTAAAAAAGAAATATATATATTTTTAATTATTAAATTAGCATAATTCCCATTAGTTGTTAAATAAATAAAATTACCTGCATATTGAATTTTACTTTGACATATAATTTTTGTGCGATGTTTCAAATTAATATCTATTTATTGTCAGCCAGTATGTGGGACTGGCTATACCCCCTAACTAACTAACCTTTGCAGGTATAGAGGCCCCCTAGCCACGGCGACACTTACGGTGTGAGTAGAGGCACTCTCCTCTCTTTCCCGCTCCGTGACCTCCTTCTGCAAGATGTTTTTGCAGAAGGAGGTCACGGAGACCATTACCATCCAGCACCTCTCGCTACTAAGCATGGCTTCTATCGCGCTCGGCAGCGAGAGGTCTGGTCTGGTACATTGGCTCGCTCACTCTTCAAACTGGAACTGTTTGGAAAAATAATCGAATTTGTTTTGATTTCGTTCTGCGAATTTGTTAAATATTTGTTTTACCATTTTTACGCCCCGTAAGTCACATATTTTGTATGTAAGTGATAGAAACCGACTACCATCGCCCATGTACAGCTGGACGCCAAAAGTCGCGCTGTTGTAGACTTCCTGACATTGTGGTGGGATGGTCACATGTTTATTTTTTTTAAATTTTGTCTTTTATTTGGAAGGGAAGTTGTTAAAACAGAAAGAGTTAAGAGTGATAAACCCAATCATTAAAGGCACGACTTTTAGCCAAGAGAAACGTAGCCTTATAGTTAACGACTGGACGCGCATTGCGGTAAGCATCGTGTTTGTATTTATAATTTAATTATACATACATTTTATGTTCATATTGTTAGTAATAAATATATGTTATCTAGCGGATGATCGCGGTGATAATCCACATTCCAAACCGGTAGAAACTAGAATAACGATTCGCAATAATTGTAAAATTATATTTGAATTGAGCGTGTTTTTCATTTGATTTAGTAATATATATAAATATACATATATATAGATTGGGAAATGGTATTTGGTATTGTTGCAAGCAATCTTGGGAGTTACACTGGCTCACTCTTCAGCCGGAACAACAATACTAGGTATTACTGTTTGGGGGTAGAATATATGATAAGTTGGTGGTACTTGCCCAGACGGGCTTTACGTAGCTCCACCACCAAGTAAAGCGAAATATCACATATTCATACTATATGATATATACTTGGGATCTGACCTTTATTCTACCCCCATGAGGGAGAACGGTTTTATTAGAGGGATTAAATGTATGACATTTTCACTAGGGAGACATTTTTGGTCCATGAACTAACATTATTAAACAATATTAAATGTACATATTATATTGTTTATTAAAAAAAATACAGTTGCAAATACGCGAAACTTGCTTAGTATTATTACAAACATAGGAATATTTTGTATTGTGCGCGAAACTAATTGACCCGTCATATGCTTATTATGTTACATCAGTATAATTTATATGAACTGCCATAGCTTGGTTGTTACACAGATAAAAAATATATTATAAAAATATATATATACTTCAATTATTATAAGTTCCTCCAAACCAATTTCGGCCACGGCGATCAATCTCAAGAGAGATTTAGCCAACTGCGCAGATGGGACGGCAATCCGACACGACCGGAAAGAGTTCAGGACCAACGGCTTTACGTGCTTTCCGAGGCACGGGGGTAGACACACTACCAACTTGCAGACTCCGGGCTGCTATTGAGAATTTTCGACAGAAAAACCCAATAACTTTTTATTGGCCCGACCTGGGAATTGAACCCCGGACTTCCGGGGTTCAATTCAAGGCTTTACATCAAGCCACCAACGAGGCAGTTCAATAATTAAACACTAACACAAGACAGTACATAAAGACGGCTGAGTTTACTTCTAGTTGCAACACGTATTTCGAAATTGTAGCTCTACGTTGAATTAAACTATAAAACTACATATAAAATTGAGTACGAGTTTACATGAATAACTAGTTTATTATTGTCAACTATTGTCTTTACAGAACAAAAAGCGAATTGATCAAAGCTAAATACAGATTATAAAAATTATAAAAAAAAAAAATTTTATTGAAAAATGAAATCTCGATATTCTATTAAAAATATATATATGTACTTCAAAATTATCTAATTTTAATGCTTAAAAAAACATACGCAACGTACGTATAGCGTTTGTTTTTAAGTCACTGTTGTAGAAGTAAACAACACAATCCAAATTGGACGCTCTTCCAAGACCAGTTTTAATTTTATTTCACAACACTTATTAATGTAAAACGTGTCAATAGATACGCGCCATTGAGCGCCTTGGGGTAAACCGGCTCGTAGGCCGTGACGTCAAGCGGCATGACGCACTCTTGCCATCATGCGCCTCTCCCTCGCCGCTCTCTATCCCCTTGTATGTGCGTGTCGCGTACTATATACCTATTTCATTGCTTTATATATATCTATTTTAGCAAAAAGATTATTTATTATATAAACGATTGGTTTTATATATCCATTTCTGACATAACGAATTCATCTAACAAGCATTAGAAAAACATGAACGATATCCAAATAGTCAGCACCGGCGGAGACCTCTCGCTGCAGAGCATGTCTTTAACCACTCTGGATGATGGAGATGGTCTCTTTCTACGAGAGGGGCATGGAAAGGAGGCCATGGAGCGGAAGTGGAAGCCGAAGATGACCGGGCCGAGGGCATCGGCACCCTCTCCCTCCACACAAAAGCGTCGCTGAGGATAGGAGGCTCTCTGTACCCCGGAAGACCCGCACAGACAAGCCAACTGCCGGTGCATCATGGTGGTACCGACATTCCCATTGACTTAAGCACAATAAACATAATATAAATACATAAAAAGTCCCTAGAACTACACAGAAGTGACTGTGTTTATTTTTATACTAGGAAACATTAAAGATATCATAATAAAATCTCACGTTTTCCTACTAAGGCTCGACTTCACCGTAACAAACTTGAACTTTGTTTGTATAAACTGTCGTTTATTTTATTTTTTATCTCAAGTAGGTTGACTGATTGGCTGATATCACCCTAAGGTAAGAGGTCACTACCTCCCATAGGCACTGTAAGAAGCATTAACCATTTCGTATATCGTCCATACGTCACCAATCATGGAAAATAAGATATCATGTCCCTTTTTTCTGCAGTGGCTACTGTGATATGCATATGGTATGTCTAGTGTTACACTGGTTCACTAACTCTTTGAAATGGAACTGTACTGTACTGTACTTAATACTGCTTTTTTGCTGTAGAACAAGTAATATATGTGTGGTATACAGTCAAACGGGCCAACATATATAGGTTAAATAAGCAGAGATATTTCTTGTTTACCGTCGTATTTCCGTCGCTGGTTAGGGAACCGAGGCGACCCAGTATCTTCGAATGAATGACGACACACAAAAAGTCAGTTTGAAAACACATTCAACAAAAGTACAGTAATTAACGCCTTAAACATGAAATGTTGTGTAAACTCATATAAATATATAACACTAACTTTTTATCTCCATGGGGGGGGCAAGTGTAAGGCATAAAAAAGTGGCTCGAACCCCTTAGAATCTGGAGTCATATTACACCGAGCAACGAGGCATGGTGGTGATATGACCAACAAATAAACGGCTGTAACTGTTGGTTAGTCAATGGAAGACAGAAGGTTTTCCTTAATATGTTTTAATATTTAAACTGTTGTTTACACGTTGGTAGATTCGGTCTTTCGATGATCATTAATTGTTAAGTTAATACTAAGTACTTAGCGGTAACTTAACCGATATAATATTATGCAGAATTACACTACCATAATGTCCATGAAACCATACATTTAGTTCGTTTTATTGTTACATTTATATAAAGAATATATGTTGATGTCATCCTGACTGACTTTGGCGACGGTGGCAGATCCCAAAAGAGACTAGCCAAGCGCGCAGGACATTTTATAGTACGACCAGAGTTTCGGCCCAGAACCGGCTCTGCTTGCTTTTCGAGGCACGCGGTCTTGATATTTCCAGTAATTGTTTTTAACTAACTTGACTGCCTAGTTGGTCTAGTGGCTTGATGTAAGGCCGCAGAGGTCCTGGATTCAATTCAGAAAAACCCAATAAAAAGTTATTGGGTTTTTCTATCCAATAAAAAGTTATTGGGTTTTTCTGTCAGAAAATTCTCAGTAGCGTCCCGGAGTTTGGAAGTTGGAAGTGTGTAGACTCCCGTGCCTCGGAAAGCACGTAAAGCCGTTGGTCCTGCGCCTCAACTCTATCCGGTCGTGTTGGATTGCCATCCCATCGGATTTTGAGAGTGAGGGAAGAGAAAGTGCACCTGTCTTTGAGCATACACTTGTGCACTATAATATCTCCTGCGTAGTTGGCTAATCTCTCTTGAGATTGGCCGCCGTGGCCGAAATCTGTCTGGAGGACATTATTATTAATTATATTTAAATTTTATTCTTATTCGTATACACTTAATTATGTTTATTTCTACAGAACCGTCTTCTGGGGGTAACAGATAACACGGTAGACCAACTTTTTTGGACTCATAATTGGAAACATGAAGTAATGAAGGTTACATGAAACATTAATTTTTATTTTAAGGTGTAATACCCTCATCCCATCAAAAACATAAATGTGAAATGAGAGCCAAGTTCAATGTTATGATATATGCCTTGGTTGTTGACTTCAACGACAAAAGAAGTGAGATCTAAATGGGTGCCAAGTTCAATGGTCAGTCCTGAAATTTATTTATAACAACATAAAATATTATTTCTTCTTATAACTTAGGAATTATCCTAAGTTACAAGAAGTAATCAATCAATATATTAATTATAAGGCCTAAAGTCTGATTTCGCTGGTTCTCATATACGAATTATTATTAAGTACCTACTAAAACAGTCATGGAAGAGCCCTTTGTTCGATGGCTAGTTTCTACCAGCAAACCAAATTTTCGGAAGAATAAAACAAGAACTTACAATTTTAAAACCTGCAAAGATTATAATATAATTCTTAATTTTTTTATTAATTGATTCTATTAAGAACACTTACATTACAGGCCCTATAAGTGCCTGTAATGTAAGTGTTCTTAATAGCAATCAAAATTGATGACAGCCAGTCTTTACGTGGATTTTAAGGTCTTCAAGTGATTGTATAACGATTGGATTACCACCCTTAATTATTTTTTAATACAAACGCATCAATTTTCGAACTTTTAACTACTTGTAACTGACTTTAAAAGAGTAAAGTCGACTTTCGTATTTCAATATTTAGCGCACATCAATAGTGTAAGAGCATTACTTATAAATAATCATTAATAGCGAAATAAATACCGACGGAAGCGACGGAATAAGGTATTTTTTTGTGAACCTTATTAAATTCATCGATAATATAGTATATACTACAAAAACATACTACATAGTGTTTGTATGTCAAAATCACGTACAAGTTCAAATATTCATAAAATAACAATTAAAACTCTGATGTTTATTTCTCTGATATTTGAGACTTCATTACCTCATGTCTTCAACTATTTATTTATTAAGGATCCCCAACAAAGGAGTCACACTTGCGAGTAAATAATATTATGGTATAATGTTTCAAAATCCTTGTGACAGTATGCTCCTTCAATTAAAGGACACCTTTACCTTTACTGGTGGTAGTGGTATTAGGTAGGTAGGTAGTAGTGGTGTCTGGGTAGGTACCACCCACTTATCAGATATTCTACCGCAAAACAGCAGTACTTGGTATTGTTGTGTTCCGATTTGAAGGGTGATTAAGCCAGTGTAATCAGGCACAAGGGACATAACTTCTTAGTTCCCAAGGTTTTTTTTTATACAACAGGAAGGTGGACGAGCATATGGGCCACCTGGCGGTAAGTGGTCACCAAACGCCCTTAGACATTGGCACTGTAAGAAATGTTAACCATCGCTTACAACGCCAATGCTCCACCAACCTTGGGGCCTAAGATTTTATGTCCCTTGTGCCTGTAATTTGGTGGCGCATTAAAGATAAAAGTGACACTTAATATTTTATGACTGAGGTAAATATAACGAAAATAAACTACATAAAAAAAAAAACAAAATTTAAAAAAGAAAAACAACTAAATAATAGTATATTATTATATGTAAGTAAATATTAAAAACATAAATCCTTGTTTTACGAGGAAATACCTTAACAGAGTAATTTGCTTCGTCTCGGCAATTTATTTATCTAATGAGATTGCGCTGTACAAATTTGACGAGGATCCGAGTAGAGTTGACATGTCTTGCACGGTTGCAAGTTCGATTTCGATTGGTGAATAAAAATAACAACATAAATTGAGATAGAATAATGGACTTATGTTGTATGAGTCGTCATCTCTAGACATTAGCCAAAGCAAAATTGCTAATCTTTTACTGGTAGGGCTTTGTGCGAGCTCGTCTGTGTAGGTAAGGTCGGTGGCTCATTGGCGATGTAAGAGATGATTAACATTTCTTACATTGCCAATATGTATGGGCGTTGGTGACCACTTACCTGGCCCATATGGGCCAGCTGAACCTACCTATACTATAAAAAATATCTTATACATGATTTTGCATAAGTAAATCCAGTTTTAAAACAAAGTCTTAAATAATAAAATAAATATATTAAAATTACAAATTTATTGTTCAACTGATTCTAGTTTTTGAAGATAAATTTTCATGTACATGATCAAGCTTTATTATGAAAGTATTTATTAGTTCCCGATTCTATTCTCGTAACTGGGAAATTCTATTAATTCGTAACGGTTACGATACGTTTCCGATTCTATTCCGATCCAACTTCTACAGAACCAAAGCTGGATTTTAGTAGAACAGTACTACGGCTTAATGGCATCGATTATATTACGATTCGACTGCGATTAAGTTATAATTTGTAAATAGAATTGGACATGGAATCAAGAGCTGATTGTTGGTAATGACAGGTGTACTCGACCCAAAGCAAAACTGCTCGCGAACTTTAGCTCTTACCACAGGGTTGAGTTCGACTGGCTCTCATTTGTGCTGCTAAAGACCCATCAAATCATCGTACATTGCATTTTTAATCTGTATAATGAATGTTGCCAAAATATATTTTACTCGAAAATACGTTTTATATACTTCCAATGGTTCATTTAATTTGACACAAGTACAGATAAATATTATCCATAATCGTCTAAAAACTATTTATTTCTCACTATTCTAAGTAAACATTATGAGTATATAATGCTACGGGTTAATTATATATAATAACATTTATATTGCTCATTTACATTAGTTACTAATCTTATATATATACATGCTGTGGGTTCATAGGTGTATGATGGCGCCGGTGATTTATATAGTAATTACCGAGTAATTATTCATAATGAAATATATAATAAGGTATTACTAAATAAATGGTATATTATATATTATGATTATGTAGCTGATTCTATATCTTAAGAGTGTGGTATTTTTTTAAATAACTTTTTTTATTGATATTATGGTAAGTGGCTGTATGTCCGTAGTTACACAGGCTTACTCACCCTTTAAACCGTAACCCTTTTTAACAATAATAAACATTGCTGTTTGGGGGTAGAATACCGGAGCCCGGAGTATATACATTCCGGATCTTTGCATGCGATTGGCAGAACTCTTCTCATATATCTTCTCGTACACAGCTGGGCTAAGGCCTCTTCTCCTTTTTAAGGGCTTGGAGCTTATACCACCACGCTGTTCCAATATGGGTTGGTGGAATACACGTTGCAGAATTTCAGAGAAATCAGAGATATGCATGTTTCCTCACCATGTTTTCCTTCACCGCCAAGCACGAGATTAATTATAAACACAAATTAGGTTAAATTAGGAAAAAAGGCTTTACTAACTATAAATGAATAATAAATCAATAATACATACTTTATAGTATGTATTCGACTTGACTAGTTCGAATTAAAAGCAGAGTGACTTTCAAAGCCTCGCTGTGTCAGTAAATAAGTAGCGTGGGATGGGAATGATGCGATAGAAACTCAATATGAAGAATTAGGCTCTCGATTCTTACTTAATAAAAGGATTTAATCCTTTAAATATCCTTCAATAGTCAAAATTTTATTTATTCAAGAAGGATCTCACAAACACTTTTGTATCGTCATTTACAATTACAATTTCAATTTTAAAATAAACCTCAGTAGTTACTCTTATCAATAATTTAAAAAAAATGTACATGTAATACCATAACAGCCTTTGAATGTCCCACTGCTGGGCTAAAGGCCTCCTCTCCCTTTTTGAGGAGAAGGTTTGGAGCTTATTCCAACACGCTGCTCCAGTGCGGGTTGGTGGAATACACATGTGGCAGAATTTCAATGAAATTAGACAGCACATGAACATTCAGTGGTGCTTACCCGGGTTTAAACCCACGATCATCGGTTCAGATTCACGCGTTCTTACCACTGAGCCATCTCGGCTTCTTATATTATCGTAATAATAATTTACAATTATATTTATATGTATATAACTAAAACTATATACTATATAACTTACTGTATAAACATCAACGAATACTCCAAAGCTCTTCTATCATTAATATAATACTGTACGGAATAATAAGCCTTATTTTTTAAATAATAGGCACTAGTTTCAAATTTATTTACTGGTCTATAAAAATACTACGGAATTTTATTCAGCTGGAAACATGATCAAATTCACGCAGCCCAGAGTTTTGCAGCCTCGCCGGTCCATTATAACATTATGACAATAGAAATAAAAAAATACAAAACTGGAAAAATTATTATGAATATTTTTTTGCTGCGTCATTTCCGTCACAAAAACACCTTTCAGGTCGAGTGCGTCATTTAGGGTCAACGTATATTAGCTTTTGTTATTTAATTTACTAAACTGGTTTTACCTGGCTTCGTACTGGCTTCATACGGGTAAAAATAGTAAGGTTTTTATATATTTTTTTAATAATATCGTTCGAAAAGATACACCCGTCTTTGCCTGTACATATATAGTTAGATTTATATAATATTAATCCATTGATATCTCGTCTATTTAATGACAAAGTTATTTGTCTTACTCCTGTGGTTGGAACAGGCAAGCAATACATGTCCATGATTCTAGTCTAGATGGTCCAGATGACTATCCTATCCTCCTGGTAATTCTCTTCGTATAAGACTATCCTCTTGATATTTTAGATTCAAAACCCCGAAAAGTTTTCAATTCTTCCGCAAAAATATAGGCAATAGCAACTCAAAGTTTGGAATTTGGCATTGTAGCACGTAAAGCCGTTGTTCCTCCGCCTGAACTCGCTCCGGTTATATTGGATTGCCGTCCCATTGGATTATGAGTGGCGGAATAAATAATGTGCCTGTTTTCACAAAAGGTAACGTTGATGATGTCCTTCTAATTGATTTCGGCTACGGCAGCCAATCTCAAGAGAGATAAGCCAACTGCGCAGGATATATTATAGTGCACCAGTGCAAAAACACAGGTGCACTCTCTTTTTCTTCCTGCCCTTATCCTACTACGTGGGGTCGGCACAACATGTTTTTTTCTTCCGCTTCTCTCTGTCACTCGTCATCTCAGCACTTACACCTTTCATACACATATCTTTTCTTACGCAATCCATCCATATTTTCTTCGGCCTCTCCCGTCCCCTATATCCATCAACATTCATACTCATCACCCTTGTGGTAACATGCCTTTCATCCCTCCTCATCACATGCCCATACCAAGCTAATCTATTACTCAGGTGCACTCTCTATTCTATGTTATTCTATGTATGTAATGTCTAAATGTAAGGAGTATAGGTGTATAGGTGTAAGTCACACAGACCTTGGATCAAGTATCAAGTATCCTTTGCCCATTTCTCAACATGTATTCAAAATAACATGATGTTCGGATGAGTAGATAAGCGAAAACGTACAACCACATTTTCACATTTATAATATCAGGAAGGTGAGTTTTTTTGTAACGTTTGCCTGAAAATCGCCGGTACAACAATATCTTCTTAACTGCGTTACATATATACACATAAACGGCGTATTACATAGGCGTTACGAACAAACAAAATCTACGTCTTTATATAATATTAATACGATTAGATACTCAATGACGTTCGCTGTGACATTTAATATATAAAAAGATGTTGTTTTGTTTTTGTTGATCGTTTTTTGTTTATTTACTCAAGATTCACCAACCTCACTATTTACTGTGAATTACGTCTTGCGACAAGATATTATTTCTTTGTTATACTGAATAAAACTAAAATATTCAAAATTACGCACCTATTTGACAATAATATATAACAATGATTATAATAGGTGTTGTATTGTCTATAAAAATAACTCTAAATTAAACAATGGCTTCTGTAAATTGTTCTAAAGCCTTGTGTGACCATTACTGGCCAAACATTCGATAATTTCCTTGCTAGCTCTCAAAATGGCTTTTCTGTGCAGGTGAATTTATCCAATTCACATCTGATCAGCTATTGGAGGTTTTTTTAATAATATCCTGGGACGTTATTCACACACGGCCGTCGGGTCTCAAACTAAGCAGAGCTTGTACTATGGAAACCAGACAACTGATATACTACATATATTACTTTTCTTTTGTAAATACATACTTATATAGATAATTAGTCCAAGACACAGGGCAAACAGCATGTTCATGCACACAAATGGCTGTCCTGGGTAGGAATCGAACCTACAACATTCCGTGTGAAAGGCAAGTTTTTTTTTTAAATACGTGGAGAAATCCTCATGGATACCTTCTACCACAGATGATGATGATGGAGGGTTATGTCGGACTCTTACCGACTAAAACCACCACGGTCAGTCTTCGCTCCGCAGGGGGCGAAGTTACGGGCACACTTGCGTATTCATCCGCGACTCCGCCAACGGTTGTTCAATTGAAGAACCCTTCATAGTCGAAAACTCCTATTTTTGGCTACATGCTTGTTGGGATTGGCATGCTTCACGCTAGGGGGACCTTATACTTTTCAGGCAGTGAATTTCCCTTTTTCAATATCCAAAGATATTCTTCATGGAGATAGGAAGTTGGCGTTATTATGCTGACTGCGCCCTACTCTCCTACGCCTTATCGGTGCTGGCAGAGCATCGTCCTCCTTCTCCTTTTCTGACATTTATTTTTGGGCGATAACGGTTTCGCAAAAAGTGAGCATAGCTTTCTAAGACTTTTCACTGCCAACCATGGACTTCACCACGGCTGGCAGCGACAAGTCTTCACCGACTGCTACGATCAAACTTTGCTGCGGCTCTTACCATGCTGGACATACCTGTAGCGTGTGTAACCCTGTGTCTTCATTTGCTTTGCAGGCCTGACAAATTGGTATCGGTTCCCTACCAGCAATTTTCCACAAATATCGTTCAAAGCACCCGTGACCGGATAGCATTTGCACTAGGCGAAATGTCAAAGGTGGGCGTTTTCGTTCCATCCATTCCTGCAGTATTGGGCCAATTGCTTCTATTGTATAATGACCTGATATGTATCAACCAAGCCAACCAGCCCGTCGACAAGTTGACAAGTGACAATAGATTGACACTATCTATATAAACTTATTTACCTGTGTTAATGTATAATATATATATTGTTAGTGTGCTTATTAAATAAATAAATAAATTCTATATTTAGAGTGATTTTCAGACCGATTTCGGCCACGGTGGCCAATCTCAAGATAGATTAGTCAACTGCGCAGGAGATATTATTGTGCAAAGTGTGTGCGCAAACACAAGTACACTTTCTATTCCCTAACTCTCATAATCCAATGGGACAGCAATCCGACACGACCGGAAAGAGTTTAGGCGCAGGACCAACGGCTTTACGTGCTTTCCGAGGCACGGGAGTAAACACAATTCCAACTTCTAGACTCCAGGCTGCTATTGAGAATTTTCTGACAAAAAAGCCCAACTAACTCGACTTGGGAATTGAACCCACGACCTCCGGTTCTGCGACCTTACATCAAGCCACTAGACCAAAGAGTCAGAGAGCAGTCACTGTAAGAAATATTAACAATACATTACATCATCAATGCGCCACCAACCTTTGGAACTAAGATGTTATGTCCTCTGTGCCTGCAGTAACACCGGCTCATTCACCTTTCAAACCGATCACACTAATACTAAGTATAGATGCTTATCGGTATTTTGTTGTGTAACATGTGCATATGTGCAGAATCGGCGTGGAGGGCCGTAGCAACCTTCTGTAACACCGTCATGGTCCGTAAGAAGACGCCGAGCAATGTCGGCCGTTTCCTGATAACGCTCGGCGGAGACGACTTAGCGTCCTGGAGAAATACACATTCAAATATCCATATTTCATTCATATATGTTCAAATATCTATACAAATTATAATAAAGTAGTAGAAACCGTGTCTGTACATTGAATAAATTTGTCAAAAAACGAGTGTGATGATAATCGAGTAACAGAACACCAAAATGCATTTCACTTAATAATATTCACGCGGACGTACTCGCGGACTCCAGCTAATATCTGTAGGGCAACTGGTCCAAATTATAAATAAGAAAATGGCAATTTTAATTATATAGGGTTTTGTTATTATCTGTGTTAATATGTCATATATTTATATCCATCGTTATCTGTGCCTGCAAATGCCGGCCCGCAAGATGCCTCTTCACGCCTCGTTTGAAGGTACCCGGGTTGTAAGAGGAGGGGAACACGTGAGTTGGTAAGGAACTTCATTTTTTGGAAGTGCGACAAAGAAAGGAGTTGCCAAATTTCTTTGTGCGCGATGGAATTGAAGTCACAGTTAGGCGGTGAAATCGAGAGCCAGCACGCGTAGACTTTTGAAGGATATTTCGAAATCCCCTAGCAAATTTTTGATTTATCTGCTATACTTTTGTTGTAGCGTTTGTTAAAAAAGCACCGTATCAACAATATCCTTTGAACTGCGTTACATACAAACATATCTTAAAACATATCTTCTTATATAAGGCCGCAGATCCCGAGGAACTAGGCTCAAATCAAATCATCAAAAAAATATGGTTTTTCTGTCGAAAATTCTCAGTAGCAACCCGGAATCTGGTAGTAGGAATCCGGAATCTGGTCTGGATTCCAGAACTACCAGTACGCCCGTGCCTCGGAAGCACGACAAGTCGTTGAACCTGCAAAATATTTCCGCTCGTATCGAATTGGCATCGGATTACGAATAATGGAATAGAGAGTGCATCTGTGTTTGCGCACACACTTGTGTACTGTCCTGCGCAGTTGGCTAATCTCTCTTCAGATTGGCTGCCATGTCCGAAATCTTAAAAATGTATATATTAAGCCAACAAACAAAACCTACGTCTTTATATAATATTAATACAATTAAGAACTCGTGACGATCGTTGTGACATTTAATATATAAAAAAGATGTCGTTGTTTTTGTTGCTTCTTGTTTATCTTGAGTAAAACTGGTGACAGTTTACTTTAAGTCTGTGTTGCCTGCCTAAAAATACATATTTTTAAGTTTATTTATATCGAATTATAATCGATATAATATTTATTTCTATCGAATTAAATAGTAATTATAAAAACTTTGCTTACACATTGTGACAACACACTTTAAGTTTATTTTTTTGTATTTTATAGGCAACACCCTTATATATCGATGTAAGAAATAATAATTCCTTACATCGCCAATGCACCACCAACCTTGGGAACTGAGATGTTATGTCCCTTGAGCCTTTTTTTTATATATTTGCCGGGAGGGCAAATGACTCTACTCCACCTGATTTTAAGTAGTATTATAATTACACTGGCTCACTCGAACTTCATATCGGGACACAACAATACCAAGTACTGCTGTTTTGTTGTAGAATATCTGATGAGTTGGTGGTACCTACCCAAACGAGCTTGCACAAAGCTCTACCACCAGTAGATATTGCGTGTGTTCGAGTTTATTCAAATAATCATTTTTTAGTTTTTAGACTATTATATATAGTACTAAATATATAAACTATTCCAACCACAAGAGAAGTAAACCCAAATAAACAACTTTGGCACCGATATCATTGGTCGAGATCTTGAATAATCTATGATATTCACTTAAGATTTGCGAAAAATTGCGTTTTCAATTTCCACGAAGTTGTAAACGGAACTTCGAAAGTTAAATTAATGTTTATAACTATTTAAGTGGAATAGTGTTGTTTTATAAATAAAGGTAAATTAATCAAGAACCGTTTATAGTGCGTAATACAGCAGAACAATTAGAAAATCGCATGCTATTTGTAAATCTAAGGTTTGTTGCTCTTATTCTACCGCTAAACAGCAATACTTAGTGACCAAGGCAGGGTCTACAGGCACAAGGTGACATTTTAGTTTCCAAGTTTGGTGGCGCGTTGTGTTAAGGTGAGTGGTTAATATCATCGCCATTGTCTATGAGTGGGGGTGACTCACCACCAGGTGCCATTTAACCTTCTGTCTTCCAAAATATTTTCTTACAAACTAAGTTTCTTAATACTACACCGTTGTCGGTTTTTTCATATGAAGATAACTAATGTGTAAAATACGCCTATAATTTGAAGAATGTTCATAACGCGACTATGTTAAACGATGCTATTTTATTACACAAAAAAAGTCGAGCTCAACTTTAAGGTACAATAAATGTAATTTCATTTAGGAAAACATTTTTTTGTAATTTATTCATAGCTATATATTGTACAAATATATATATTTCTTTTTAAATTTGAGAAAATTTGGCGTCAATATTTTATGCTTTCGATACATAGTACATAATTTCTAATGCCAATGGTACATCCAACAGTTATCGAGAAATACTCTATCCCACTACAAAAACACATTATATAATAATAATAATAATGTCCTCCAGACCGACTTCGGCCACGGCGGCCAATGTCAAAAGAGATTAGCCAACTATTAGGCAATCCGACACGACCGGAAAGAGTTCAGGCGCAGAACCAACGGCTTTACGTGCTTTCTGAGGCACGGGAGTGTACACACTTCCAACTTCCAGACTCCGGGCTGCTACTGAGAATTTTCTGGCAGAAAAACCCAATAACTTTTTATTGGTCCGACCTGGGAATTGAACCCAGGACCTCAGGATCTGCAGCGTTATATCAAGCCACTAGACCAACGAGGTAGTTACATTATATAATAATAATCACCCAAAAAGTCTAATTAAACCTACATATCTTATTGGTGTTCACCTCTGGTGTTGTATATAATATAATTATCGCATTCTTCCAAATGTAAAGAACAAAATAACACTACATTTTGAAGGCAATCATTTTTCTGTTTTTAAATACTTATTCTATTTTTTCAAAAAAAAAAAAACAGACCTTAAATAAGACCTTTTTGGTTTATTTAAGGTTCCCGTCTGACATTTCAGTACATTTCAGTAAAACCTTACATTTTAATTGACATATTCTAGAATAATTTAATTATAATAATCATTACAAAACCCTTATTCAATAATAACCATAAACCATAAAAACCATATTAAATTATTAAATGGAAAAAAATATATATTTTCAACTTGCAGAATATATCATAAGCTATCAATATAAAAATGGCGTCAAAAATTTGTATTACAGAGAAAATAAATGTTAGATTACTTTTTAATTTTACATTGTAACGATTACATACTTGTGAATAGTAATCCTAAAAGACTATGAAATCGAGAATGGTTTTTACAGCATTTTAAGTTACAAGACGAAATAATTTCGCTTATCTTTTACTATAGTAGCAACTTAATTAGCCTTCTTTTTTTGTTTTTGTCAATTCATAATTACATTACGTATTCATTAAGAAATGTCACCTACCTGGTAACATAAAATTATCAAATAGGTAACTTATGAATATATTATTCTTTAACATCACGTTGGTGTAGAGGTAAGCTAGCTTAGATGGCCACAGATCCCGAGGTATAGTGTTTAAGCCCCTGGTTTAGCCATTAAGAATTTATAAGGTTTTTCTGCCGAGAAGTTCTCAGTACAAGCCCGAAGTCTGAAATTCGGTAGTGCTTATTTCTTATATTTTATAAGTAAGTATATAAAATAAAAGGTAGACTAAATACATACATTGAGCCAGAGCATCGATCTTCTTTTTTTATATATATACAATAATTTAGTATATTGTGTACAGTCAATTAATTGGGGCCTATATTTGATATTAAGATTTTAAACTTATCAACTAGCTTTTTTTTATTTTTTTTTTATTTAGTCCACAAAACTGACTACAATTATACAATCAACAATGATATACAGTAATACCGAAAACCGAAAATATTTACAATTGAGTCTTCTCGATGTGGACATTACATGCTTATATGAGGGCTAAAGAGCAAAAAAAAAAGATTTACATAAGAACAAACATATGAAACTTATAAAAACTATCACCTATAAAATTAAAATAAATAACTTTAAGGCAAGACAAAATTAAAAAGCAAATAAATACAAAAAAATTGATAAATAATTTAAAAATAAAACTAAAAATTAACCGATTTGTGTAGACAATTTTTTTTTAATGGCCTTTATATTATCGTTGAAGATATCTATAGTATCTCTAAAACGGTTAGCAAAAGATAGCATTCTATACAGCGGACCATGCTGACCAAGATTGGTTCTTGTATGAGACAAACTAAACGTCTTGCGATTCTGTAAGCGGCTACCGTCCCGAGGCACTGCGAAACATAAACGCTCGGGCAGTTCAGGTGCATCAATTAGGCCATTTATTAATTTCGACAAGAAAATCACATCTGCAACCCTTCTACGCTCCTTGAGTGACCTCATATTATAATGGGTAAGACGAGATTCGTAAGTAAACAGCTGACAACATTTAAAGTCCGTGTACGATAGGTGGTACAGAAATCGTTTCTGGATCCGCTCTATTTTGTCGGAATGAACTTGGTATCCTGGACTCCAAACAGTGCTACAATACTCAAGGATACTACGCACAATACTATTAAACACAAGAATTGATAAATTATGGTCCTTAAATATTTTCATTTGCCTAAAAACTAGGCCTGAAATCTTAGATGCCTTAGATGTAATATGCTCAATATGTTGTCGAAAGCTTAAAGCAGAATCTATGATAACTCCCAGATCTCTAATACTAGAAACTTCTTTTAAGGTTATATTGTTTATTTTATAGCTACAGTACATCGGCGACTTCTTCCTAGTAAATTTTATGCAAAAACACTTTTTAATATTCAAAGACATAGCATTTTTTGTGCACCACGAATAAACAGTATCAATGTCATGTTGTAAAGCTTCGACATCGGCTTGGCTTTCAATGGTTCTGTAAATTTTCAAGTCATCTGCAAACATTTTGTATTTAGATTTTATGTCAAATGCCAAATCATTTATAAAAATTAAAAAGAAAGTTGGACCTAGGTGTGATCCTTGAGGTACTCCTGAGGGTACGTTGCTCTCGAAGGATTTAAAACCATTAAAAGCGACAAGTTGCGAACGGTTTTCTAAATATGATTCACACCACCGTAACAGTGAACCGTGAATTCCTATGCATTCAACTTTATTTAATAAAATGTTATGGTTGACCAGATCGAAAGCTTTACGAAAGTCGGTGTAAATTGCATGTACTTCGCCAGTAGCATCGACTGACTCAATGATATCCGAAACGTAACAAACTAAATCAGAAGCTGTGGATTTGTAAGGGCGAAATCCATGCTGATTTGAAACTAGGGAAGGTGCAATATGATAGTAGATTTTTTTTGTACAAGGCTTTCCAAAATCTTTCCACAAACGGATAAAATAGATATAGGTCTATAGTTTGTAATATCTTTTGAATTTCCGGACTTATGTATCGGAGTTACATGAGCAATTTTCCATTTAGCTGGAAATATACCTGTTTGCAAAGAACAATTATAAATAAGGGTTAGTGGTGCGACCAATTGTTTAGCGCATTTTTTCAGGAATATCGGAGCTAGATAATCTGGGCCGGGTCCCTTAAGTGGATCTAAGGTAGATAGTTGTTTAAAAACTTCATCTTCAGTAAGCTTACAATTATTAAATGGTGGTTTCGAATTCCGAAATTGAGTTCGATTGTTCGAAATTAATGTCGAAGAATTATTTACTACCTCATAATTTGTGCTTTCCATGTATGCCGAGGCGAAGTGTTTAGCAAAAGCGTTGCATATATCTTTCCCTCCTTTCACTACGTAGTCATCTAGAAACATTTCGTTTGGTATACATTTAGTGCCATTTTTTCTTTGTTGCTTAAAAAAGTTCCAGAAATATGAAGGGTCATTTCGAATACTATCGGCTACGCGTTTTTTAAAACTATCATAGCAATTTTTAATCATCATTTTGCAACGTTCCCGCAACAACTCGTAAGTAAATTTATCCATTGAATTATTATTATTTTTTTTTTTTTAAATGTATAGGCTAGCGCTTGACTGTATCACACCTGATGGAAAGTGAGATACAGTCTAAGATGGAGCGCGCTTGCCTAGAAGGTGCCTATTCACTCGCAACTTGAAGGTACCCATATTGTAGGTGGTGGGGAAAACGGAGGTTGGGAGGGTATTCCAGACCTTGGCGGTGCGTATCAGAAACGAGGAAGCGAAACGTATCGTACGTGTCTTAAATACGTCAACGTCAACCACGTACGGGTGCAGATCCTTTCGATGCCTCGCAGTTCTTTGGTAAAAAGGTGACGGGGGAACCAAATCAAAAAGTTCCTGAGCACACTCGCCGAAATATATCTTGTAGAATACCGACAGACAGGCAACCTTACGACGATGTTCTAAGGTCTGGAGTTTTGTAACCAGTGTCTGGTCGCCAATGAGTCTTCTAGCACGACGATCCACTGAATCCAAAGTATCAAGCTGGTACTTAGCAGAGCCGTCCCATAAATGGCTGCAGTACTCCATGCAAGATCTGACTTGGGCTTGATAAAGAGTCAGAAGCTGTTCTGGTGTGAAGTACTGTTTGACCTTATTGAGGATGCTAAGTTTTTTACCAGCAGTTTTAGCTTTGGATTCAATGTATTGTCCAAAGTTGAGTTTGGATGTTAATGTAACTCCTAGAAGCTCAATACTGTCGGTGATGGGTACAGATACATTCCGGAAAGTCGGAGTCAGGTGGAATGGACTCCTCTTGGCAGTAAATAAACACGCTTGAGTCTTGGCAGGATTAAATTTGACTTTGTTATCATCGCCCCAATTCGAAACCTCTTCCAATCTCAAATTGATGCGTTCTACCAAGGCCTCCCTGTGCTCTCGAGTTTCTGTTGTACTAGCTCGGGGACCGGATATGTATCTCTCCGTGACAGTGCTGTCGTCTGCGTACCCAAAGATACCGGGTTTCAGCAGATCGTTTATATGCAGCAGGAAGAGTGTGGCGGAGAGAATTGAACCCTGAGGAACACCGGCATTAATCGCCATTAGATCAGACGAGAAGCCATCTAGGACAACTCGAAACGATCGTCCACTCAGAAAATCTGATATCCAGTTGCAAAGGCCAACAGGTATCCCGTAGCTAGGAAGCTTGCTAAGAAGGCCCGCATGCCAGACCCGGTCGAAAGCCTTGGACACGTCAAGTGAAACGGCTAACGCTTCACCATACTTGTCCATGGCCTCGCCCCAGATGTGAGTAGCGTACACTAAGAGATCTCCTGTTGATCGATTCCGACGAAAGCCGTACTGCTGGTCCGATAGGAGATCGTTTTCTTCGAGGTACGCCTGGAGTTTGTTATTCAATACACGCTCCAAACCTTTGCAAAGTATGGAGGTGATTGCTATGGGTCGGTAGTTGGCCGGGTCGGTACGGCTACTCTTCTTAGGTACTGGTTGTACGTTGGCAATCTTCCAGGCTTTAGGGACTTGAGCGGATTTAATTAAATTGAATTATTATATGTCTTGCTTTTATGATGGACTTTTTCCTTTTCACGTAGTGCCCTTATTAGAGGAGCTGTGTACCATATCGATAATGATTATCACGTGGTTTGCGCATGGGTGTGTGTTTGTAAATAATAGGCATTAACATATTGTAGAAAATATTTAGTTTTTCATCAACGGAATTCGTATTTGTTAATAATAATGGGCAATTTATTTGATCTAATTCATTACATACACTCTCGTAGTCGCACAAAAATAAATTTAAGCATACTGTACGAGAAGGTTTTATAAAGTGGTCTTCGTAATATCTAATGTAATTTCCAACGGTGGGTGATGGCTATCTATTGATACCAAGGCATTTGGTGACTTATGAACTTTTATAAAATTCTGACCATTAGACATCACCAGATCTAGGATACGATCATTAACGTTCGTAATATAATTATATTGTTTTAAATTATTAAAAGCAATTTTTTCCAGAAAAATACTATCTATTTTGTTAATATGTCGATCGGGTATGAAGTCGTCGCCGTCACTGTTCATTACCCAAGTTATACTAGGTAAATTGAAATCTCCCATAATGAGCGTTGGAAAGTTAGGAGTAATTTTATTATTACAAACGTAATTAACATTTTTAAATAGGCATTTTAAGTAATCTTCTGTTACAGGTGGCGGGACATAAATACCGCAGATATATATAACTTTACTTTTATTTACTTTTATCGATATCCATAAATCCTCACATTTTGATTCCAAATCATATTTTCTAATGGACTCCAATTTTTTACTAACAGCTATAGCTACCCCACATATGACATAGCACCGCTGTATAAATTGCCTCTGTTTTGGTCCTGAGACCTCGTACATTTTGATAAAAAAATTCTAACGCGTATTTTATATAGTAACAATTTAAATACATGCATAGATAATAGGAAAAAATTAAAACAAATACTAAAATACTTTAAGCTACTTAAAGTTTCAGTAGTCTTTATCCACAATGCTGACGATTCATTATTTTTCCGGACAAATATTCGACCATTTCTGATCCACACGAATTCGTATTTCTTCTCTTTAGCCACCAGTCTGGTGGCGGCATGTAGCTTTTTGTTTTTAAGGGATAGGTGTTCCAAGACATAAATAGGTTTTTTTTCACCAGCAAATCCCAAATCGGATGTGTTTAACTTTTCCCGTGGATTTTTCTTGTTATAGCGTTTTACTGATGCAAGGAAGTCATCTCTTAATCTTGGGCTGGCTAATTTAATGACAATGCTTCGTGGACGTTGAGATTGTTTATCCACCTTAGCAACTCTGTGCCAGTTTAGTATGTTCTCTTCTGGCAAGTCATATGATATTACTGAGGCCATTTTTTGGATGATTGCAAGAATATTCTCATTTTTGTTTTCTGGGATACATTGTACCTCAACGTTGCAATCTCTGGCTTGTTGTTCAAGTTGATTTATCTTGCTTGCTATCTTAATAATTTTACATACTTTATTATTTAAACTAAAACTGTCATCTGTTGGCAAAGTGTTGAAAGAAATACAATTATGCGTTACAGTTCAGAAATAGACCGTAAGATGGCGCAAATTAAAGAAGTAAGGAGTTCAAGGACCTTGACATAAAATGGTGAACATAATATTTACTAAAAAAATATTGTAAGTTAATTTATTTTAATTAAGTATCTATTATTAAAAAAACTAACTAGAATTGTATGCCTCAATAATAAAAGTAATTTCAATCAATGTCAAATATTGTAAGCTTCACATATTTAATACAAGATGTCATTAATTATAAGATCTTAAAACATTTTTATTGCTAATATTTTGTATTTACACACAAAAAAATATATTGTTTTCTTAGTTATGAAATAAATTAAAATTAAACAAAATATTTTCCATTTTTAATAAAATTGAGTAACTCCTTTCTTACTGCCTCATTATTAGCGTTAGTGCTTACATATAAAAAGCATACATTTGCCTAAAATACTAAATTAAAAAATGTATTAGGTACATTGTTCATATTATTATTTTTTGAGAAAAGTTTGATAATGATTGATTAATTTCTTGTAACTTGTGTTTCATTTGTTATTAAAATGTACAAGTCAAAAATATTTTTATCTTTCCTGATCTAATATTAATATGTCGAGTCTATTGGATACAGGATAAAATAAATCAATTGTAGTAATTATTAAATATTATTAAGTAATTACCCTCCATCATATTTACCAATATGAGGAATCATATTATCTTTAATCTGGCAATATCAGAGTGCCATGCCCTCGGCCTCTCGCCGTCGCGATCGCGATACGAAGTACGAACGAACAAGAACTGTTTATGTAAACTTTCTGTCAAGTGTTGTGAATAGTTAACAGTGTTTCAGATAAAACTGTTTAATGGTGTTTTATAAATGTTTGTCCGTGGATTAGAACAATTTAGATATCGGAAATTCGAATTTTCTCAGTGTTTTAATATTTGTTAAACTGTTTCGTGTAACCATATGATATATAAAAAATAATAATCAACAGGTTGATAATATAATATAAGCGTGTGTGTGTTGTTTTTTATAATTGTTATAATAAAATATACATCTGCGTGTGTGATTCAGTCAGTATTCCATAGTAATTTAAAAAAAAACATGTGTTTTTTTTTATAAGTTATCGTATTTATCAAAACAAATTTCGGACTTAATTTCGTTTTCAAAAATGTATTTGAAGAATTTGAAATAATGTTAGCACAGCCTAAAAACAGAGTACAAGCTATTAAAAGTAAATTCGAGAGTTTAAAAACTGATACCGAAGTTTTGGTTGTTAGGAAAAAGTCGACGCAACTGAATAAACAAGACACAAATGTGTGCAAGGATAAAGTTAACGGTGAAATTATCGAGCCAAATACGTCACAGGAAAATAGGAATGATTCAGACTCGGATGAGTGGTCTCCAAAACCTAATTCCAGTTATTTGTACAGTAAAAATGAAGTTAAACGTAGTTTAAGCGAGACCAAGTCGACTCTAGTGAGACAGACCAGTGATCCATGCAAAAAGCTATATCGAAGTCACGCCTTCCGGTGTGATAGAAGCCAGATTATCAATCAGAGTCCAAAACGACACGGTAGTTGTAACGGTAGATCTGAAACCAGTGATTTTACATTAAAAATGGGGGATAAGAAGCTAAGTAAGGAACGCTTGAAACAATTAGGTAACTTCCTAGAAGTTCAAATGAAAAAGGAGAATTTCTGTCCATTAAATACCAGTTCTAATGATTCCATTGCTGTTGGAGAGGTCAATGAACTCCCAGATTCAATACCCGATTCTCAAGTTCCGAAGCATATTCTCGATCAGTACGCAAAGGTTTTAAAAAATAAGAATAAAGCTGAAAATAGGCAAGACTCAATGACAGATAGTGGTGTTAGTTCAGAAACTGAAATAGTTGAAGATGATAAATGTAGTAAAATTAAAAAACTGGTATCCCAATATGAAAAGTCTGAAGTCACCCAAGAAAGCAAGGCGTCCACAGCTAATTTAGAATCAATGAATGATTTGTGTGCTTCCAGTGAAACAATGAAATTAGAACGCAAGAATCCACATTTAATTTTGACAGATACATTGAAAAAAGCTTTAAAACAACCCTTGCCTCCGGGACCTCCACCAAAGAAACCACCACGTACATTTGCAGGACCATCTATACCGGAATCCCCAGAGAATAATAAAAAAGATGCAAAGAAAATGTTAGAAAAACTTGAACAGGTGCTACAGAAACGTGAAGGTCAAATACCAATTCAAAGCAATAATATATACGATATTGCCGAGACAGATCAATCTGTTAACAAGCCTAAAGAAATGCATTATCTATGTACAGAGATCCTAGACATAACGCATCGGTCGCTCACTCCTAACAATCAAAAAGATCCATTTTCGAAATGTTTTAATTCTTTAAATTGTGCCATTATAACAAACAACTCAACATTAAGCTTGCCATATACAAGATTAAGTTCTCACAATCGTGACTCTCTTAATATTTGCTGCAGTAATGAAAACTTAGATACGAATAATTTAAGTACATTTTTAAGTAATAAGTGCCTTAAATGTCAAACGAATGATAAAACAGATGGCTTTAAGTGTCATTTAAATTGTGATTGTAAAGAGAAAAAGTCTGAATTCTTCGTTAAAAAAGAACATATATACGATGTGCCTTTCGTTGATAAGAGTTTGAGCAACGACAATCAGTATGGTACTCTGAATTCACTGAAGTTACACGGGAGTCACAGTCGGAGTATGGAAGACTTGCAGTCCAGGAAATTTGATGATGTAAGTAATGCAATATTTTTTGATTAATAAGACTTATGTAATAAGTATATGGTTTTAGGTAAATAGTAGTTTTATAGGTACAGGTTACAGATTTATTCATGATAGGGCTTTATGCAAGCCTTTGTTGATAGGTTTAATAATTCTACTGTTTAACATAACATCTTACTTTCCAAGGTTGATAGTGTGGCGAGTCTTTAATTTAGTTGATAGTCTGCCGGAGTTTTTAATTGGTGGCTAAGCTACGAAACTCCTTTAATAGCATTGGTGATGTTAGGGATAGTTAATCAATATTTTTTAAATTGTCAGTGTCTATGAGTGGTTTTGTTCACTTACTGTGATATTTATGGTTATCAAGTAGCCTTTTTCTTAAAATTTAAATTAAGAACATAATTTTAAATAAAAATTAAATAAATGCTTTGTACAAAAGGTCATATCGCTTAGACAGTGATCTTATCTATACAACCTTTGAATACGGGATATGAGATTAATAAACTAAGGTGTCCGGTTTGTGAAAATCTCTTTTATAAGTACAGTTAAAGGCTGAAAATAGTCTGATCGCCAGTTTAAAAGGCCATCTCCAAGTTGATGCCTGTAAATAAAGTTGTTCTTTTGCTGTCCAATTGATATAACGGTGAACCCATCCCTCAGAAAGGAAGTTCTTGTGCCTGAACTATTTCCGGTTATGTCGGAATGATATCCCATCTGATAACGAGAATGAGGCAATATAAAGTGCCCCTATATTTACACACACACACACACATATGCACATAATATTATAAATGGGTAAATAGGTTTTTTTATTTTTTATTTGTCACGCTTCCTCCTACACGTGGACGAAGCCGAGGACGGAAACTAGTACGCTATAATTAACAGGCTAGTCATTATTGTTGACTCATCTTGTACACAGTCAGCCTTTAAGTAAATTGCACGTAAAAATTGTTCCACATTCGTGACAATGAAGCCGAGGTGGTCCAAATGTGACACGTGACTCTTAAACGAGGATTGCGGACTCAAACTCTGGCAATCACCTCTGAATTTTCGTGTACCTGATTTGTGTTTATAATACATCTCGGGCTCGGCGAAGGAAAACATCGTGTGGAAACCTTCATCTTTTCGATAAGAAACTTCCATGTGTCATATTTACTTACCTTGAATTTAATGTTACCGATTGAACATATGTAACTCAGAGATATGTTTTACATGGTGCTAGGCTTTGTGCAAGCCAGTCTGTGTAGGTTCCTCCCACTCATCAGATATTCTACAGCCAATCAGCAATATTTAGTATACAGGCAGAAGAGACAACATCTTCGTTTCCAAGGTTGGTGACACATTGGCAATAATAAGGAATGGTTAATATTTCTACAGTGCCAATGTTTTTGGACGGTGGTGACTTACCATCAAGTGCATATTTAACTATTATTGGATATTCAGTGGCGCGTGATTCAAGCATAGCGGCGACCAATTTGAAACCGTGTCGTAGGTTAGATATTACTTTTTTTAAAATTAATTATATATTTTTCTTTTATATAATATATATTTATCTTTATGTGTATGTATGCCCGATGTGTCCTGCATCCATACGTCTTAAGGGTTGTCTGGAAGAGATCACTACTTCGGTGATCTTGCAGCATGCAAGAGCTTGTTATACTATATATAGTAGTCTTAAGATTTAAGATTTTCTCTTTTATATATTTTCTTTTGATTGAGTGTGCAATAAGATATTAATTATTATTATTACTTTTATTACTTTTCCAACAGTAATAGAACTTTGTATTCTGATAGCTAGTTACGTTGAGTTATGTGAGTCTGATAGCTAAGAGTTATATTTAGTTGCAGAGTTTTTGAGATAATAAAGCTTATTTATCGCAATATAGTAGGGAAGAAAATTTAAAGTCTGGGCGCTTTCCAAGCGAGCGTTGCCAAATTTATACTAGATAAACGAAAACTGCGCATATACATAAAAGATTTAAAGATCTTCTGTGTATGTATTGCAGTACATCAACTTATTTATCTTGTTCGATTCCCACCCTGGACAGACATTTGTGTGCATGAACATGTCTGTTTGTCTTAAGTCTGGGTGTATTTATCTATATAAGTAATTTATAAAAAGAAAAGTAGTATATGTAGTATATCAGTTGTCTGGTTTCCATAGTACAAGCTCTGCTTAGTTTGGGATCAGATGGATTTTTTTGCTATAAAGTGTTGAGGAATGCCGAGATGGCCCAGTGGTAAGAACGCGTGAATCTTAACCGATGATCGTGGGTTCAAACCCGGGCAAGCACCACTGAAGTTTTTCATGTGCTTAATTTGTGATTATAATTCATCTCGTGCTTTTCGGTGAAGGAAAACATCGTGAGAAAACCTGCATGTGTCTAATTTTACTGAAATTCTGCCACATGTGTATTCCACCAATCCGCATTGGAGCAGCGTGGTGGAATAAGCTCCAAAGCCTTCTCCTCAAAAAGGGAGAAGAGGCCTTAGCCCAGCAGTGGGACATTTACAGGCTGTTACCGTTACCGTTACCGTTGAGGAATTTGTTGTTGGTGTTGGAGCTTCAGATGACTAACCCTTGGATCCCTTCAACAAAATTTTTTCAATATCTGATACATTGTAGTTATACAATATTTTTTTAAAAACAAGTTGAGAGGCTTATTTATATAAATAAATAATGAACGAATAATGTCTAGAAAGATGATATTATTTTATTTATTATTGTTTTTATCATCAGCCTTAGTACATGATTATTGTAATTATGTTTGAATGGTAAAGGTCATCAGGTGACCTCTTTGCCTGTCATCTTTATGTTATCAAAACATAATAAACAAACTACATGACTTATAAAATTATCTTTTAAGTACATATGTATATAAAATTGTTTTTCCTGGTTGACTATCAACGCACAGCCGAAAGTACAGCGACTAGGAAGCTGAAATTTGAAATATTGGTTTGTTTTTTATGATGGAAATTTTAACTTTAAGGGAGTAAATTGGGGGGGGGGGGGGGTAACTGTAAGGGAGTAACTTTGTATGAATTTTGTCCGTTAGTAGTCGGGATGGGCAGTTAGTGTTATATATTATTAAATATATGTTCGCTTTGCTAGACTTCAATTTAAATTAGAAAGAATTCTTTGTCCTACGACGACTCGACTTTAATAAGCTTTACAGTGTAATAAACATTGACACTTGCTTTTATTAATATGAGTAAGGCGAGGCTGCATTCGGACCGATAAAAATATATGGTTTTGCTTGTCGAATTCTCACTAGCAGCCAAGGGTGGACGTTGTCAGAGTTTATAAACCCGTGATTCGAAAAGTGTGTAAAAGTGACCTCTCAACTCTCTTGGTTGGATTACCGTCCCGTCGGATTATGACAGTGAGGAAATAGAGTACGTAAACACAGCTGCACTCTGCAGCTTGATTGCTTTTATATCGCCTGGCTTTCCTGGTCAGGATATCATCATCATCTTTATAATAAGACCCATTTGGTGCTAGTGCTACGTGTAAGCCCGTTTGGGTAGGTACCATCCACTCATCACACAAACTCCAAACGTTAATACTTATTTTTGCTGTGTTCCGGATTGGTAAGTAAGCGATTCAGTGCAATACAGTTAGTTCCCAAGATTGGGATGGTTAACATTTCTTACAAAATACCACAAAAATCCAGAGTTTTAACTAACTGGGAGATAAAGATTGTATATCATTTTTCTTCAGAAATGGTTTTAGTTACTCTTATTGCTCAACGTCTGTTTATTAAACCGTGAAGGTGAGCCGTATTCGATACGTCATGCCCCGCTGCGTGAGAACCAACCCCTCGCATCTTTACCATCTCAATTAAACGTAATTTTTTACTATATAAGTAAAGCAGTTCCCGTGAAATGTTGTCTTAAATATGTATTTCAAGTCCGTGGTTACTTGTTATGGTAACAAGGTCACGTGTTGTTGTTAACGTTTAATATTCGTACGTTTTATATAAATATCGTATAAAAACCTTGTTATGTACAAGTTAAGAGAACCTAGATGGCCTAATGAATAATTGACCTGTATTTTAAAATTAGAAGGATGGCGATACCAGTGGGCAAGAATTCTACGTAACCAGGTTCTCACCAAAACGTGTATGTTTTTTTTTGTATATTTTTCCTGTGAACAATGACTGAACAGAAAACCTGGTCCTGCGGTACCGCTGGATTTTCAAATTTGAAATTCATTTTGTGTTCGGTGGTAATGGAATACATCGTGAGGTAACCTGCACATGTCGCCATGTATCCATGAAACCGTATCGGGGAAGCGTTGAGAAATAACCTTCCTAATCTTAAGAAATAAAGTTAATATTTTTGTGTCCGTGGCGCTGGTAAACTTTTTTTTTATAGAATACGAAGGTGGACGAGCATATGGGCCACCTGATGGTAAGTGGTCACCAACGCCCATAGACATTGGCATAGTAAGAAGTGCTTACATGCGCCACCAACCTTGGGAACTAAGATGTGATGTCTATTGTGCCTGTAATTACACTGGCTCAATCACCCTTCAAACCGGAACACAACAATACCAAGTACTGCTGTTTTGCGGTAGAATATCTGATGAGTGGGTGGTACCAACCCAGACGAGCTTGCACAAAGCTCTACCACATGTGATGGAAGAAGTAAAAAGGGTGTGCCCAGCAGTGGAAAACGTTCTTTACCGTTGACGATTTACACGTTAAAATTGTGCAGCGGAACGATGACCGATATTGTCAAATCATTTTACTAATACTTTCACCCACCATTTTGTTAACGAATTTCTAATCTATCGAACTTCGGTGTTATATTTGAAACGAAATTAAATTTCTAAATACACATGTATATTTTAGTATACCAATACAATTGTTCGTGTATTGTATTCATTTAGTTGTGATGATGACAGTTTTTTATATGTATGAACTAGTCATCATATATTAACGATTAATGCAAGGTTTTTGATGTTGTTTGTGTGTGACTATGTCGGTCTTTGCATCGTAGGTCCTAAACGGATAAACCAATCTCGATTTGTTTTTTGTTCGAAAGTTGAGTGTTAAAATTAAGAGCAATGCTGCAATTTTTAACTCTGTACTTGTGTAAATTATGAGTGAGCTAATGTATTTATAAGAAATATTGTATTGTATGCTTATGTAGAAAATGATAATTTTGCTTATTTACTCCTCCGGTTTAGTCGTCAGCGTTTGTAACTGAAGATCGCGGATTCAAATATGTATAGCACATGAGTTATAAAATGTTATCGTATAAAATTCGTCTTAGACCTATGAGGTCATGAGGCCTATGATTATTGAAACCACGGAACCCAAAAAAATTATTAGTACAGTAAATACAATATTTCTCAATGTAATCCATTCAATAACGATGAATTGCAATTAACATGCTACTGTTACATGTCGTTTTGTTGATTAAACATAATTTGAACCTTATTGCATCGGGTTACGGTTTAAAATATATCAATCGTAGTTTTTGTGAAATTCGACATGCGTTACAAATTTGATGTCGATTTTTAATGAACGGTATCTTAAACGGTTATTTGTGTGTTTGTTAGTTTGTTCTACTTTTTAACCGACTGTGCTCGGATGGGTAATGTGTTTAAATATATAAAATCGAACTAATATCTTGTGGTATACCGATTTTATTATTGAAGGATGAGAACAAATATCGTCCATGACATACTTAGCATAAAATTCAAAACACTAATGGTACTAATAACTTATAATCGTTGTTCAGTGGTTGTTTAGTTAAATTTTGATTTCTCATTATCGATTTGAGATTCGAAAGAAAAAGACAGCTATATATTTAACCCATCACTTATTACCTTATATAAATATCAAAGTATGTTTATTCAAGTAGTCTCTTATTTAAATTTGAATCGTTAAATAAGATTTAAAAAAAAAAAAAGTTATAACCGGTTCGAAATGTAGATTCTATTGAAGATCCGGCAAGAAACTCTGTAGTTCTTTTCCATTATTTAGATTACATAGGTATGAGGATTAAGTGACAATAACGCAATGGTTTACCTACTGACCGTCTAGCGATGTAAAGTCTAAGATGAGTCTCAAGTTGTATTCATATATTTGACTATCATCGTCCGTTCTAACACAAGCTTTACTCTTAATTGGAGAGGGAAATAGTAATATTAGTAATTCCTTAACAACAGAAACACTAAACCGATTTTGATGAAATTTATCATGAAATTTGAAATCCGAGGAAGGATACAGACTTTTTATACCCGAAACGCGTGTTAAGTCGCCGGCGAAAACTTGTTATTAATAAAGTATGTAAAGTCCTTTAGTCCTGCGCCTGACCGGAGTTCAGGTCAGTCAGATTTTGATGCACCCGTTTTTGCGCACATAAGCCTCAATCAATCAGCCAATAATCGTCCACTGCTAAACATAGACCTCTCCCAAAGTACACCAAAGCTCCCGGTCCTCCGCCTTCCGCATCCAGTCGGTGCCCGCCACCTTCTTAAGGTATATCAGGCACATAAGCCTGCACTACACAATCTCTTGCGTAGTTGTCTATTCGCCGTTAACATCGCTCAGAAAATAATTTATATTTCATCAAAATCGATTTAGCATTAGAAATGAGAACACACAAACATCATCAATGCCTGTTTTTTTTGAAGGAATTACTAATATTCATGCCCTATATACCTCTCCCCCTACCCTAATACCCCTCCAATTAAGCGTACAGCTTGTGATAGAAGGAAACGACAATATCCCTTAATACATTGCGCTTCTGACTCTTAAATATTTTGTCCATCAGTGGAATATTTACTCGCTTTTACTTCAGCAAACGGTTTGTGTTTCTATGTTTAACAAACCAATCTATTGATAATGAGGGTATCCTGTCGGCGCAGTTCGATCGTGTACAGGATGTGAAACCGGCTCTCAAGGCGATACTGTGTAATGCGACTGGACCGTTTCGATTCGGTTCGTTATTCAGACGGGTTGTAATGAAATCGGACTGGGCTCGGTTGTGCTGCAACGCCAACTAATGTCGCCAGCGTGATAAATATGTGTATTTTTATTAGGTAGGGCTTTGGGTAAGCTCGTCTGGGTTTGTACCCACTCATCAGATATTTTACCGCTAAACAGCAATCATTAATATGTTGCATTCCGGTTTGCTGGTTGAGTTAGCCAGTGTAACTGCAGACGCAATGGACGTAAAATCTTGTTTTTCTAAATTGGTGCGCATTGGCGATGTATAAAGAATTGGTGATATATCCTACGTTGCTAATGTTTTTGGGTTGTGGTGAGCACTTAACATCACGGGGCCCGATTGTCCCTCCTAACATAAAAAAAAAACTGTAATCAATTAATAATTAGGTTAAAGCTTCCTCGGCAAGCGTTGAAATGTCAATGAACTCTATTCATTATTTTGTAAACAATTATCTGATGATGGTAAGTCTTGGAATATCATGGGATGACTTCCCCTTCGTAGGAGAGGAGGCCTAGTTTGTCCGGCTGTGACTTTAATTTTATTTTCTATATATAAAAAATCGTTTGTCCTGACTCATAGCTAAATCTACTGAGTCAGAGATTCATATCGTAAGCACCCCTAAGATATTTCTTGGATACTTCAACTTTAAGGGGTAACTTTGTATAAATAGAACTCGTAAGAAGTCGGGACGGGTTAGTCTTAAATAATGGAATCGATAGTGTAGACTGGTCATGCCTTTCCGCGAGGAATTTCTATCTTGATAGTTTGGATCAGTCCTTATTCAAATTCATAGATTATAATACAAGTGTAAACTATGTCTTAGGCAACTAAATATGTACGGACGGTATTGGCAAGCGAAAGTCAATTGTTAAAGCATCGCGTGTAGGTGGGCAACGAAAGTGAACTGTAGGGTTGTCACTTGCCATATTTGATTGTATATTTTTATATATGTCAACATTTATTGATTGGGAGTAAGAGCAACGACTCTTATGCTCTCTCTCCGTTGCCGATCCCTATTGCGAGAGTGAAAGAGTGCGTATGCTATTTTTAATGTACTAGTAAAATAATTATGTATTTACTCGTATGGTATGGTTCTAGTCGTTGATACTACATATGGTCTACTGTTAAAAAGCAATAGTTGTCACGCTATGTTCTTGTTTGAAACATGAGTGAGCCAGTGTAATTACAGGCGAAATCGAGATGGCTTAAGACTTTGATTCCATTTGTTGGTAAAGCATTGACAATTTAATAATACTTACAGTGCTAACATCTACTGTAAGATTTGTCTGCTATATTTGTCCGTCATTTGTTATATAATTTTATCTATATATTTATAGATTATAGATAAATTACATGTTTTACATATGTATTTTATTGGGATTTACAAAGGACACACATACCAAATTTATAAAAATTTTTTTTTATAAAAAACCACATTATAAGTCGCATACCGTTATAGACTGCTACTAAACAGATAATATGTATAAAAAACAATTGAAATAATTACAATTGTTGATTAAAAATAAAGCCATTGACAACCATGCTCCGTAAGCAGGCTTGGAACGTTTTTTTTTAACGGAACTATTGCGTAGGAAACATCTATTGATTATAAACGCATAGTCAACAGTAATTACTAATAAAAAGTGACTTTGTTTATTCGTATGTAAGTAGGAAATTCAGTTAAGATGCTTAAAACTAGTATACGGTGTGTTTTTGTAATTACACTGTTGTTTTGTTTCAGTCGAAGAACAAATAGTGTTATGAAAATATTCTTAATTAAAAAAAATGGTACCATTTAGTATATTATTCTACCACCAATGATTTGTACGTGTATGTATATACATTTTAATCCGACACATAAATGTTCATTATAAACATATTTAATCAAATAAATACTTGGATGTGTTTGCGCAGCTGTTTACGTCGAAGTTATATCGGGGGTAATGGTAAATGAAACAAAGGAAGTTCTTTCCACTGTTCACAGAACTAAAAGTTATTTGATCGCTTATGAATATTTTTTTTCTGTATGAGTGTATGCTGTTGGCTCTACTAGACTAACTGACTACGTGACTTGACGCCTTGAAATTTGAGCCGTCTCAGGTATCGAGTGACATCCATCCTGAGGGTGTCTCATATGAGACCTCGGTTTCAGGACGTTGTCGGTTGACAGTACTTTGAACTTACGACACACTTTATAAAAATCAATTCCACACTATATATACTCAGTAGCGAATCTAGACAGCGCGATTCAGGAATATGAAAAATTGAATCAACGCCATCTATCGCTACCGAGTAGTAATGTACGTCATTATACACCGGGTTTGAACTCAGTTCTTCGGTTATGATTCATGTGTTCAACTGAGATCACAATCTTAATATATTATATAATCATTCAATCAAAAATCTTTACTCAATATAGAAGCGTTACACTTACTTATTGACTGTCATAAATCTACCGGTTCGGAAATAAACACCTCAAACCTGAGAAGAAAGGGCGAAAGAAACTCTGGACATTATCAGTAAATATACAATTCCTGGACGAATGCCTCAACAGAAGCATTCAGCACGTTTTATTCCATAGCGTTCCAATATGAGTGTTTTGAAAATTTTCTTACATTTAAAAAAAAATATTGTTACCAATTCAGTCTTACATTTTCGAACTAGAAACATTTGATTGTATAGTCTACACACATGTTCAGTCCAGTGCAAATGCGTCACCTGTGATTAATACAATAATTGTTATAAACGTGTTTCAGATTGGTTTCGATGGATGCTTTTTAATTAAAAAAAATAGTATAGTGTCGAGGTAGTCATAAGTATTGATGTGAGCTCTCTGTCTCGGTTAGCCTCTACTTATTACTGGTGATAGGGCTTCGTGCAGCTCGTATGGGTACGACCAACTCATCAGATATTCTACGGCAAAACAGCAGTACTTAATATTGTTGTGTTCCGGTTTGAAGGGTGAGTGAGCAGTGTAATTACAGGGACATAACATCTTAGAACCAAGGTTGGTGGCGCATTGGTGATGTAAGCAATGGTTAACATTTCTTACAATTTACCATCGGGTGGCCCATATGCTCCTACTACCACACTCCACACTTATAATAAAGAATCTTACGCTGTCGTCATATGACGCTCGAAATCTTATGCTTACTCGTCTAAAGTTTGAAGTCTCAGTTAGCCCTACCGTGTAACGAGCGCTAACGTGTTTACACGTAAATAAATAATTATTAGTCGTACACTAACCCACATGCTATGCAGGATGTCACACTTTCACACCAAGCTCACGATGAGCTATGCGTTCAATTTTAGCTCACGACAAACTCATATTGTTTGCTTAGATTTGATCTTCCATATGGAAATTATATTAAGAAACTTTACATGCTTTAAATATATAGTCGTAAGTATATACGTAAGGGGTAAAACTCCTAGTGGAAATACCTTTTTATTTAACGCTGGAAAAACGCATTACTTGTTTCCCCCACGGAAACAGTTCCCACTGTTATATATATGTGGGGCTCATAGGTGTCCAAGTACCACTACCAGTACCACCATTACCACCACCAAGTACCACTAAAAAACCAACTGTACCATTTCCGTTTTAACGAGGAGCGCCACGGGATCGCTTGCGCATGCTACCGTGGTAATGGAAATACCTTGATCTTCCTCAATAAAAAGCATATCTTCCCCAATATGTGTACCTAATATTCAACTCCAAAAAGTCTACTTTTATATATTTTAATTATAGAATTATAACACATAAATCATTAATTTAAAAGCTATTTTCGTTTAAACTCAATTCAGTAATACGGTATTTGGTTTATGTTAAAGTTATATTTAGTTGCTCTATAATAGATTCAATATGGGATCTATATTTGGATCCATAGAACGGTGACCATATTTAAGTGTTGGAATTTAGGACAAGGCAAAAAAAATATTATATGTTATATTTGTAGATTCGTAATGATTATAATGATTTTGTTTAAATAATGATTCATTAATGGTATTTCGATACAGTTACGATAGCAGATCACTATTAAAAAAAAAAAAAATTAATATACCCACAACAGCAATATTTGAGTATCTGTAAAATCGTCTATCTCTACACGTAATTAAGTTGTATGTTACTAAAATTAATTAGAGTATTAATTAAAACAATTGTTAAAAGTGATAAATTTGTCAAGATTATTTGATCAGGGCGAGTATTCATAAATAATAGCCTCTTTCTGTTTGAAGTCTGCTAAAAAGACAGGGCTTGTAATAAGATGGCCAGAAAGATCGCTTCAATACTTAATTATTTGAAAAGGTGTCCCGAAGTTTTTTTGTACAATGTAATGTATTAAACCTTACGTAATCAAATACTATTCATATTTTCTAGTCAAATCAAGTTCTCGTAAGTGAAAAAATGGCGTAAATTACAAAGCGAAATTCTTTAGTAGTGCTGATGGGGCTGCCGCGGTACTGTAGTGCATCAGGGATGTTCGCAGATTCGCGAATCGATTGTTTTTATGCAACCATGCGTAAGCGATGTACATCTCTTTTGCGCAGGGTTCGGGACAGCTCCAACACCATCCTGAAAATGTTCGCATGCAGATTTGACTGTCAGTACTTGAATCATTGCAATATGATTCATGTACTGACTAATAATGAATATTAATATGTAAATTGACAATGATTACATTCATGACATTGGTTTTATAATTTAATTTTAATTTAATTTGGTATTATAATTTAATTCAAATTGATCTAATTTATAGTATGTAAAATCTGGAATATGTTATTATTGTAGTTTTTGTCTTTATACTATTTATTATATGTTTTGTAATTAGGATCCCTGTTTGGTCGAAATAAATGATTTTATTATTATTATTATTATAATAATTTATAATTAGATACGATATTTGAAAATCCAGAACGTTCTAAAATTTTATAAAACGAGAACACCCTAAATATGCGCTATGTTAAACAGATTGTTTGGGTACCCTAATACATATCAAGTGGTTATAAATAGATCAACAGCTGTTTTGCTTTTACTATAAGCGGTAACATGCTGGTAGCAAGTCGGTTCGGAAATAATAATTGTTTCATTTCATAATCAAACATTGGAACTAAGAATAATAGTTATTTAACAATCTTACATATTACATTTCTTTCTTAAATACTAAATTTTATAATTAGACACCAGTTTCCATTTTTTGTTTACCCAGCACAGCCTAAAGCTTGCCACAAAGTGCTCTAAGTCTATGTATTTAAAGTCTTCTTTCTCCATGTAATGCCTGCTATTCTTTTTATTACGTCTACGTTACGGTACTTAGTCGGTTGAAGTAACAGCCTGAGAATGTCCCACTGCTGGGCAAAGGCCTCCTCTCCCTTTTTGAGGTGAAGGTTTGGAGCTTATTCCACCATGCTACTCCAATGCGGATTGCTGGAATACACATGTGGCAGAATTTAAGTGAAATTAGATACAAGCATGTTTCCTTACGATGTTTTCCTTCACCGTATAATTAAGCACCTGAAAATTCAGTGGTGCTTGCCATCGCCACGATCATCGGTTAAGATTCACGCGTTCATACCACTGTGCCATCTCGGCTTTTTTTAGTCGGTTTATAACTGTAGATATAAAGTTACTACTAGTATTAATTCACAGAATGCATTGTATTAGGAAAGAACATTATTTTTGGCAAAATGACAATGCATAACTCTCAACGGACTAAGATTTGGAACATAGTGCTATAGTAACTTTTGTTCAGCTTAAAAATATCTATCGAACGATGTATTGCACATCGCTATTAGAGGTGGGACCGGAGTTCATACAAATCCTGTTATCATTCTTTATTTTAATATATAAGTACAATATTTTTGTCACTCACGTTTAATTTGTTTTTTATGGTAACAGTTTCAATTTCCTTTTGTATGATTAGTTTTTCGAAAATATTGATTTTACCTTATAGCGTAATATTGTTCACAAATAATAAATGCACGTTGTATTTGCCTTAAAAGGTAATATATTTAAATTAATTAATTGTAACGAAATTGAATCATAAATATATAAACAAAGATACATGAAAGGAATGGAGGAAGCCTTTGCCAAATTTGGCTTGGCTAACTGTCGATGTCAATTCACTAGAGTGATAATTTTAGTAATGTAAAATGTAGCAAAATGTGTCCGAATAAAGGTTTATTTATTTATTTATAAACATCGAAATGTTTATCGAATGAAATTATTACAAGAACGTAAAATTCACGCTTATCACGTCAATAGACTAAAGCAGGTTATATTGCAAATGCGAAGACTTATATAATATATAGGTATATTAATATTTTATTTGTCTAGTATGATGATGTCCTCCTGACTGACCTGAGATTAGCCAACTGCGCAGGACATATTATATTGCATAAGTGTGTGTGCGAACACAGGTGCACTCTCTTTTCCCTGTATTTCATAATCCGTCACGACCGGAATGAGTTCAGGCGCTGAACCAACGCTTAATTTTCCAGACTCCGTAGCTGCTACTGCGAATTCTCGACAGAATAACCAAATAACTCTTTTATTGGTCCGACCTAGGGATTGAACCAATCAATATATGTTCAATAGCTAATATATACTAGATATATTTAAGTTCTAATTATAATGTTAGGTATGTTATACATCAAAGCAATTTGTTATCATACCGCCTGACAGATGGTGTATTGATGACGTGATCGGAATGCCTAATATCTAGGTTTTATCTCGGACAATTAGACCTCAGTTCATTAGTGCTGTATGCGTAGTTTCTTTGTCTGAAATCTAGTTCGCGCCAATTGAAAATAATATTAATCCTTACAAGAACAAGGGGTCGTTTTCGCCAAATTGTTAGTGCTGACTGCTCACTACTACCACTTTAAACGACGTGTATAAACAAATATTAAAAAAGGTAGTGAAAAATAGTATCGCTGTTTAGTTAATACTTTAAAAGTGAATACAAATTTGATATCAGCGGTTGATTTTTTTTATTTTCTTTAAGTGCCATGAGTCTTTTGAATGTCCCACTGCTGCGCTAAAGGCCTCCTCTACCTCCACCACTCTGCTCCAATGCGGGTTGGTGGAATACACATGTGGCAGAATTTCATTGCAATTAGACACATACAGGTTTCCTCACGATGTTTTCCTTCACCGTAAAGCATGAGATGAATTATAATCACAAATTAAGCACATGAAAATTTAGTGTGAACGCACGATAATCGGTTAAGATTCACGCGTTCTTACCACTGGGCCATCTCGGGTTTTTCTTCCTTTCTTTCTTACTAATTAGTTTATAATTCATTTGAATATTGTGTGGGAGTATACATTAAATAGCATGAAAAGGTGATTTAAATGATAACAATCAGAATAAAATCTGAAGTAAGCTACTAAGAAATATTTTATTAATATCATAAAATATTGGAATTTTCTTACATAATTTCGTCCAGCGTACAGCAACTAACCATATAGGCAAACAGGTAACAACGTGCTTTCCTTCTCTTCTTCTCTTTAATAATATGATAACCTGGTGCTAAGATGGTCAAGCCCCACTTTGGATAATCAAATTAAAAACTATGAACAGATATCGGTTGTTTTATATAATACGTATAATCGCCCGCGGATTCCATCGCGTGTTAGGGGAAGAGGGTCGGGTATATATCCGTCTTTGAGGTTCGAGCGTGATGAACCAAATTTTATCAAAATCGGTTCAGTGGCTTAGCCTTGAAATCATACCAGACAAAGTTACTTTCGAATTTATAATATTAGCTATTTAAAATATTCCTCCTTATGTAATATTGTTACTCCTTACAAATATATTTTTTTTTATACAATTTGGTACATAGCAATATGTTGTTTAGAATTTAATACAGAAATGTACTTCGGTCATTATACCGGTCCGTGGCATTGACTCATATATAAATAAATTTAATATGTTCCTTATTATTTAAATACTATTATTATTGTTTATTTATTTTCTCAATTCTTTTGCGTCTTTGTATGTCAATCGTGGTTACTGTATCGCGATATTATTGAGTTATTCCTTATTTAATTTAAGTAAATAAGGAGTAAGGCAAGCCTTGGTTCCAGTTTACATCTGAAAAACCATAATCTTTCAGACATTTTGATATTACGATTCCTAATCGCGTTACATGAAGCAGTTTCGGTTTTCCGTATGAAGTTGTTAGCTATACCTGAAATGATAAGGTTTTAATAAATAAATAAATATGTAGACTTATAAATTATTAACTTTTTTTTAAGATTATAATAATGTCCGTTTTTTAAAAGGAATTACTAATATTATTTTTTAACGCTACAATTCAGCATACAGTCTGTATTAGGAGTGGGGATGATAATAGCCCAAGGCGTATATCCAACCTGCGATTTTTACATCACTATTACTTGTAATGGTCCATTTAAGCCCATAAACCATTGCGCCATTGACCCTAATTAGCTAGTTATATTATTATGTAGATTCACGCAAATTTGCCGCTTAAATGTGTTGTGACTTATTACGTTAAGTCTTAATGAAGGTAATTAACGAGGCTAATTGATGGCGATTGTTAAGGTTCCGTGGTTAAATATAGCTATTCGCTTTCACTTGCTTGTATCATATATGAATCTAACCGTACCTCGACATACAAACATTCCTCGAACCCTCCACGGGAAATCCTTTTTTTTCACCAGATTTTGGCCACCAAACGCCCTTAGACATTGGCACTGTAAGAAATGTTAACCATCGGTTACATCGCCAATGCGCCACCAACCTTGGGACCTAAGATTTTATGTCCCTTGTGCCTGTAATTACACTGGCTCACTCACTCTTAAAAACGGAACACTACAATACCAAGTACTGCTGTTTTGCGATAGAATATCTGATGAGTGGATGGTACCTACCCAGACGAGCTTGCACATAACCCTACCACCAGTAAAAATCAAAGTTTGCTTTGATTACATGTTTGAGTGAACAATTTTTCGACAGAAAAACCCTTATCAGCCCGAGCTGGGGTTTGGACCCAAGACCTCGGCATCTGCGGTCTCATATCAAGCAACATGACTAACGAGGCAACGTTACGATACGTGTTTTAATTATTGTATGACCGAATTACAATCGGAAATATATAATAATCTATATAGGTGTATAATAATCTCTAATCGTTATGATAAATAAAGCTGATAAAGAAATTTGTTTTCATAAAATTGACTCATAATTGCTCATTCCTCGTTATCGTCAGGCAAAATATGTGCCATTCGGCCGATCGACGGGTCGGTTAATGTCGTTGGTAGATACTTGCCTTTCACGCCAAAGGTTGTGGGTTCGATTCCCTCCCAGGACATACATTTGTATGTATGAACATGTCTGTTTGACCTGAGTCTTGGTCTAATTATCTATGTAGGTATTACAAAATAAAAGTGGTATATGTACTATATCAGTTCTGGTTTCCATAGTACAAGCTCTGCTTAGTTTGGGGTCAGATGGCCGTGTGTGAATTATGTTGCAGGATATTATTATCTAATAAAAATAATAACGTCGTGAAGAAACCCGTAAATATACGGCTACCCACAATGATTCTCCATTGAACACCACTTTGAATTTGGCTAGCAATACTGTAAATTTTCTATACATTTTTTTATATTGTAGGCTGGTGGACTAGCAAACGGGCCCCTTGATGGTAAGTGGTCACCACCGCCCATGGACATTGGAGATTTAAGAAATAATAGCATTCATCATATCGCCAATACGCCATCAACCTTGGGAACTAAGACGTTATGTCCCTTGTGCCTGTAGTTATACTGGCTCACTCACCCTTTAATAATATTTAAGTCACATAAGTGTTATAGGTATTTTAATCGTCTTTTAGAATTAAGTTTTGCTTACGGTAAGAATGGAGAGCATTCCGAGATAAATGAACGTAAACACTGTCAGTTCCAACCACAAGAGGAGTAAGACACAAATAAACACCGAATGGTCGGCGATGTATTGAATAAATCTATGATATTAATTGTGGATTTGTGAAAAAATTGCGTTTTGAGTGTCGACGAAGTTATGTTCACTTTGGACATTTTTAACTTTTAAAAACAACTTTATTGATTCTTTATAAGTAAACTATGTACATACATTTTTATAATATACAAAACTAAAATTAAATAACAAAATACATATTACAAATTTATAGCAAAACACGCCGTCTAAAAGATTGCCCTGTGGCGTTGTACCGAAGACGCTGGCACTATTGCCTCTCTGCACAAATGGCTTATTACTTTGGAAGTAAAATTAATGTGGATATAAATAGTTAATCGTAATAGTGTTGTATTATAAATAAATATATATATAGATCAAGAAATATTTGTAGTATATAATATACTGAAGAATATAAAAATCAAAGGATTGCTTCTCTTTACTGATTCGATTGTAATAGGGTGTGCCAAAGGAAGGCAACTATAGAGAATTTCATGGCGGGTAACCCAGGATCTCGGTTTAATCCTTCATACGCTGGCATACTGGGGCACAAAAATGTGAGCGTAGATCTGCGCTCGAACATTGATGTGTTCTCATAGTTCAAATTTTTTGTTTCACAACTAGAAAAACATATGCAATTTTACCTATATAAATAGATATATAACGCGCGAGCAAAGCCGTGTGTGAAAGCTAGTTTGATATTTTGTAGATCACTTTTCAATAGTCCATGTATGTGGCTACTTGATTAAAGTATGTTTTGATTGAACGCTTATCTCGATAATCGGTCAACTGTTATCATTATCAGTCAAGTCGATAGTCATCTATCTGGACTAGCCTTAGGTACGAAGTCTGTAAGAACTCTTATATAGGTATATCGCTGAATAATAAAATCCCATTGATGATATGCGATATTGACTGTTATAAATACATCATTTAAAGGATACACGCATCAAAATAGTGTATCACCGGTATTCTGGTTTTTACGAGTTGCTTTTATTATGAATTAAATAGCTAGGCGGATTGGCTATTGGTCTATAAATAAATTTGTTCGAACGAACCAACTTCAGGACCAACTCAATAAAAGCAATTAGTTAAGCATAATTGGCAATTCGTTTAAAAGCAGTTTCCTTAAAGGCGTCATATTTGCTTTTCCTAATATATAATATATTGTTACTGATATCTTCAATAGGTATATAACTCTTTGTATGTAATTGAATCATTTATCAATTGTAATATTTTATTATCTTAGGCCGTGGCGCGCTAGAGTATTACAATGTTAGACGTCTATGATTAGTTTTATTAATTGTTTAAATAAAAATGTAAGCATTGTTTTGACAGTCGAATGGGTTACTTCGCCTCCACCCCAGATGTGTAGCAATTGAGTAAGGGATTGTTTTGCTATCTATATCGTCAGCGATTATTGTTGTGGAGAACTACCCACCAGTAAACATATTATAAAAAAGCAAACTAGAAACTCACCTCGTAAATAGGTCGTGAAATTTCAGATAGTGATATGCGACATTGACCATAATAGCTATAGCATATCAAGAATACACGGATCAAAATAGTATATCACCATAAGTCGGTTGTCAACATTTCACGGGTGGATAATGACGTGGGTTCTTATAGAAAGACTGACGTCATAAATGCTAAATAATGTTTGTTGCAGTTTTAAACATCGAACTGATACCAAATAAATGATATAATGTATACACACATCTACAATAATGTATTAATTTGTATTTTATAAAATGAATATATATTATCTGTGTATTTATCCATCTGTCATCTCGGATGACACACATCGCGGATCGCGGGAAAATTTAATATATATATTAGTATTGGCGCGAACTGAAGACGGTGTGTGTGCATAGCGAGCTGACTTGAGTTATAGCACGGTTAAAGAGTGAACATTTAGTATTGCTCTTTTGCTATAGAATGAATGATGTCGGTGGTACCCTAACTGACTTGCACAGAGCCCTACCACACACCACTCTTGCAACTCAACATTATCGGTGAAATTTAAATTGTAATAGTTTGAAGAGCGGCATTTAAAAGTTTTTTTTATAAAGCAATACTCAGTATTGGTGTTTTCCGGTTCGAAAACCGGATGTTATTTAAAACTTACTACTTTTTACACAACTGTGCAATAAAAAACAAGAGTTAAATTTCGTTCAATTAATTTGTAACAGTATTTTTTTTTGTTATTAATTGTTATTATTTATTTAATTATGTATATAGTAGTGATAATCGTTTTTAATTTTTTCTCTCTTTCTGCCTTTTTCTTTATTTAATATATACTAATATTATAAATGTGAAAGCATATGTCTGTTACACTTTTACGGCTAAACTACTGAACCGTTTTTGATGAAATGAGGGATTGGCTTTTTTACCTAATACCCGCCTCTCTCCCTTAACTAAGTGAACTAAGTCGGGGCTGATTACTAGTATGAAATAAATTAACGAGGAATGCCATTGAAAACAAGTTTTCGAGTTATAACTCCTTATATAATCGGAAATGAAGTATATTAACAATGTCCCCGACATTACATGAGCTGTTTTACTTTTACTAGTTTCATATTTTGTAGTAATTATTATTATTTTTTAGCTGACTTATTAATAAGGAGTGTGTGCGAGTGAGTTGAGAATTTTGTACTTCGACACTTGATAATGAACCGTAAAAGTATAAATATGTATGTAATAAAAAGAGATCTCTTTTTCACGCAAGCACCACTAAATTTTCATGTACTTAATTTGTGTTTATAATTCATCTTGTGTTGGACGCTGAAGGCAAACCTGCATGTGTCTAAATTTACCGAAATCCTGCCACATTGGAGCAATCCGCATTGGAGCAGCGTGGTGGAATAAGCCCCAAAACCTTTTCCTCATAAAACGAGAGGAGGCCTTAGCCCAGCTGTGGGACATTCACAGGCTGTTACGTTAAAAAACAACTTATGTTATCGAATGAAATATAACAGTGTGCATCGTGCCATTGCTTTAACTTATTCGATAGCGTTGACGCGAACTGCGATTTGTATGGAATTCCGATTTTTGTCACTACAAGTGTATTTTCATTTCATAAATTTAGACGGGCCGGTTGGCGTGGTTGGTAGATTGGTAGACTTGCCTTTCACGCCGAAGGTTGTGGGTTCGATTCCCAACCCGGACAGACATTTGTGTACATGAACATGTCTGTTTGTCCTGAGTCTGGGTGTAATTATTTATAAGTATGTATTTATAAAAGAAAAGTAGTATATGTAGTATATCAGTTGTCTGGTTTCCATAATACAAGCTCTGCTTAGTTTGGGATCAGATAGCCGTGTGTGAATAATGTCCCAGGATATTATTATTATGATTATAAATTGTAACGTGAACGCTACTACGGATTAATATTTACAATACCTACCGTAATTTAGTTGTTTTATAAACACAGTATTAATAAAACATATTATTTATATACATACATATATATCTAACTCGTAATAGAAACCTTAATAATAGTTTTGTTTAACAAGTTGCTTAATACACGTTTGATGTATTAAAAAAATGAATACAATTGTTTTTTTTTAAAGCCTTAAGCTGCGTGAACACAGATTATATCGTCTCGTCTCGAGAAGATCGGTGTTGCAATACAACCTTAATTAAATTTTACAGACCGACTAGTGCGATTTTGATTGTTAATCCTTGACTTAAAATATGCTCACTTGAATAGATTAATTATACTTGTTAATTGACCCAAATTCCTTACATTAAGATTTTATTATTAGTAGACAACTAGTTTTCGCCCAAGTTATCGGTTGAGTAGTCAATTTTTTTTTTATAGAACAGGAAGGCATATGGGCCACCTGATGGTGAGTGGTCACCAAACGCCCTTAGACATTGGTACTGTAAGAAATGTTAACCATCGCTTACATCGCCAATGCGCCACCAACCTTGGTACCTAAAATTGTATGTCCCTTGTGCCTGTGATTACACTGGCTCAATCACCCTTCAAACCGGAACACAACAATACCAAGTACTGCTGTTTTGCGGTAGAATATCTGATGAGTGGGTGGTACTTACCTAGACGAGCTTGCACAAACCCTACCACTAGTAAACAAATAAACAAACAAACTCAATTTCGTATTTATAATATTAGTAAGGAATACACATGGATAAGACATTTTTTTTCACTCAAATTAAAAGAGATATTGACACATGAAAAACATGAAAATTCCCGTTCCATCGGGTTATAAGATTGAGGAAATACTATACACATGCACGCACACACTTGTACGATATATGTCCTGCATACTTGGTTAGTAGGATTGGCCGCAGTGGCCGAAATCGGTCCGAAGGACCATCATCATCGTATACAGATAAGTTCATAAATAAAAAGCGATTCAGCGATTTATGGTCAAACATTTAAAATTATATATTTAATAACAAAATAGGAACTCAAAAATGTACGAACGACAGTCTGTGGAGAAAAATATTAAAAAAAAGAGCTTTATGTTATTTTAATTTTAATTCAGCAATGGTGGGTTTTTTTCTCCCACTCTTAGGTTGGATGTTATTTCATTATCTTTCATCCACTGAATCAGTTTCGTCAAGTAACTGGGTAAGATATTATAAATATATACTATGTGATCGCATATCGGGGTACAAACCAGTTTTATACAATTATGTCACAACCGGGAATCGAAGCCGGTGTTTTTAATTGGCGGTTTTCACAACATGTGCAATTTTCCTGTCGATTTATAATCTTTACATATAGTAAAGTTATGTAGCTCTGTCCGTACACAGTGCTTTATATCTGCCTAATTTGTTCTTTAAAATTCGTGATCAGCGCTGAAGAGAGACATCGTAATGAAAACTCGCGATCCCCATTGGAGCAGCGTGGTGGAATAAGCTTTAAGTCTTATATTTAAAATGAGAGTAATTCTTAGGAAAGCAGTGGCTTGCTATACCAAATGTGATGGTCAAATATTCACGCCCGAACGAGGCTGATAGTTGGTGAAGCACCTATACTAATAAATGAGAAGATATTTTGTAATGCCTTACTGATGTAAAACTACTAAACCAATATATATAAAACTTATGCCAGAAAATGCAGCGCGTTTCGAAAAAGGCTTGAGTATTTATGGTTGACGGAGGCTCCCGGGGACGATGCTGATTATAATAAAAAAAAAAACAATTATCAAAACTTCTATAACATAACAACTCAACAATGTTACCTTCTTAAAAATACAGTCACTACTTAAAAAAGATTACGACACACTTATTTATAAATGGTAACAAAATCAAATAAATATGAGAAAATAAAATAAATTAAATATACTATTAATATGAAATATTTATAAATCTCCTTAATCACTAATGTAGGTTCAGATAGGTTTGTTATATTTTAGTATATAACAGTATGTTTAAGTGCGCAGTTTCGCCAAGACTTTTGACGAGCAATTGCATCTTTTCGTAATAACGGATTTCTTATTTTTTTTTTTTTTAGTAATTTTATCGAATTTATATTAGTTAGGAAATGTTTCGGAAACAAATTTCCATTCAATCAATTTAATTAGTCGATTCGTATTTTAATCACTTATTTCGTCATCTAAATATAAAAAAAATCACAAGTGATATTGCACGAAATAGGGCGATAAAATTTGCAGTGACTTATGGATTGTGAGAGGCTTTTGCCCAGCAGTGGGATGCACCAGACTGATAATAATAATATAGAGTATTTACATTTTTTAATATTTATATAATAAACCAAGTTACATGATATACTCATGACCTACTGACCAAATTCGGCCACGGCGGCTAATAAGATTAGCCAACTGCACAGGAGATATTACACACACAGTGCACAAGTGCAAAGTACTGATGGACTCTCTATTCTTTTACTATCATAATTGGATTAGTCAACGGCCGGAGTGAGTTCAGGCGATGGTCCAACGGCTTTACTTGCTTTCTTAGACTCCAGACTGAAGACCAGCAACCCTTTATCGACCTGGGTCTAAACCTAGGACCACGTGACCATATATCTAGACCAACGACGCTGTCGGTGATACACAAAGATATTATACAATAGTGTGAATCGGTCATGTCGCTCATTGTTCTTAAACTATGTCGATAGATTACTATCTATGTGGGTGACGTGTATATATGTATGTAATAACGGCGGATTATAAACAATGTTACGAGGATGATATGTAATATCTTGGGAATATGGTCCGTTGATTATAAACACAGGGAAACTAGGTCGATTTTGATGCAACACACTCCGTACTAGATGACCGTATGGCGAAATTGTTTTGTAGATTATTTATTATTTAGTCGTTAGTTTCGTTTCTATTTGTGATTTATTTAATTACTTATATGAAATGTATAATAAGAATCAAATTATTCCTGTAAGTAATCGCTTACAAGTATCTTAATAGTTTTACAGATCTATAAGTATACTGTCCGGCAGACGTTGTCCTGCCATACAGACATTTTTTCATTTGCTGACATACCGACAGCAGCGCCACCTACCGGGTCCGATTGTATTTTTAAACCATTTAGGAACTTATTGAAATATATATACAAAATTTCATCTTAATAGCAAAATTAAAAAATAAGAGGAGATTCTTTTTTCGAAATATGTATTACACACACTAATTTATATTACTATTATAAGTATTACACACACTAAATTAATATACTATTCACATTAATTTATATATATATGTATGTGTTTCTCATATTACAATGATGATTATATTCGAATTTCGACGACTGGACGAATACCGGTTATGTTAAATGTGAAGTTGCGTACTACTGGTTCCGATTATATATTCCATCAATTAGAAATGAACGAGAGCTACCGAGTGCGGTAATAAAATAAAATAATAATGTCCTCCAGACCGATTCGGCCACGGCGGCCAACCGCAAGAGATTAGCCAACTGCGCAGGAGATATGGTGCACAAGTGTGTGCGCAAACACAGGTGCACTCTCTATTCCCTAACTCTCATAATCCGATGGGACGGCAATCCGACACGACCGGAAAGAGTTCACGCGCAGGACCAACGGCTTTACGTGCTTTCCGAGGCACGAGAGTGTGTACACTTCCGACTTCCTGACTCCGGGCTGCTACTGAGAATTTTCGACAAAAAAACTCAATAACTTTTCATTGTCCCGACCTGGGTCTGCGGCCTTACAAGTGCTCTTATAGACCACTTATCACGTATTAAACGGCATTACTTAGTTATGTCGTGTTCCAGTTTGAGCCAGTGTAACTGCAGGCACAAGGGACATAACGACTTAGTTCGCAAGGTTGGTGGCGCATTGGCGATTTAAGGAATGGTTAATATTTCTTACAGCGTCAATGTCTGTAGGCGATGGTGACCATTTACATGTGGCCCATTTGCTTGTCCGTCTACCTATTTTATAAACAAAAACGTAAATTAAAATGTAGCTTAGCATGCTTAAAATATCCGGTGATAACGAAAACTGTCGTATATTCTTGACCTACTTCAAAGAGGAGGAAAGTTGTCTATCTATTTAACTTTATTTTTTCTATATAATCTTTGATCTACATATAATTTTACAGTTTTTATTTGGTGCATTTTATTTATGTGCTGTATGTGTGCCGGTAAATTTTGGAAGTTGTTCTTTTTTTTTAAATAGAAAATTTAATTTATTATAAAATATTGCAGAAAAGGTATTGAACTAATATCATTGGTGATTAAAAATATGTTGTGATAACAAGTCTCGAAACGTTTCCAAAATCATTCACGTTGACGCAGGTGCTTACTGGAAACAAAAAACTGCGTAAAAAAAAGTGCTTACTGGATACGGCTGCTTCAGTAAGTGCCTGCATGAGATAGCGAGGTGGAAGGTGTCACCTTCCTGCCAAGAGTGTGGTGCGCCATTTGACACGGCGCATCACACCCTGACGGAGTGTGCCCTTCTGCCGCAATAGGCTAGCCGGGACTAGAGGGGTTCTCATTACCCTGGGAATTCTCTCTAGAGAATGGAGGCTCGCATAGGCGGGCCAGCCGTCAGAACGTCACGGTAGCATGCGCTAACCATCCCATGGCGCTCCTCGTTAAGATGGAAAGGGTACCGCTGGTTTTTTAGTCGATGTTCGGGGACACCGCTGAGCCCCACATACCATTCATTGTTTCTGTGGGGAAATGCGTAATGCGTATTTCGAGCTTTAAAAAAAGGTTTTCAAAATCAAATTATTATTTATACATGTATCCTCTAAAGACGTTATGTGTAAAATAGCCTTCTATGGTTTAAACGTCATACCAAATTTCATCAAAATCGGTTTAGTGATTTTGTCGAAATCGTAACAGATAGTTTAATTCGCATGTGTTATGTTAGTATAGATATTGATGGATGCCATTTCTAATTCGCTTGATCTTAGCACCGTACAGGTTATAACGATCTAGGAACTTAAAAGGAAACTACGAGAGCTACTTTCTACACTTAAGCGACGACAGATTTTCCTTTTTTTACTTTCTAAATGGTTTACAAATGTATTTTTTTAAATTGTTAGTGTACGTGAATACTCAATGCATATTCACACACAGTACAAAGGTTATTATAACGGTTTTCTTATGACCTTTAAACTCGATGTCATTTTAAGTCTGCACTCTTGATCTATTATAATCACAAATTAAGCACATGATGTAAATTCAGTGGTGCTTGCCCGGGCGTGAACCCACGATCATCGGTTAAGATTCACGCGTTCTCACCACTGGGCCATCTCGGCTAACTCTCATCTCGGCTAATTTGTGGTTATAATTCATCTCGTGCTATACGGTGAAAGAAAACATCGTGAGGAAACCTGCATGTGTATTCCACCAACCCGAATTGGAGCAGCGTGGTGAAATAAGCTCCATACTTTCTCCTTAAAAAAAGGAATGCCTTAGCCCAGCAGTGGGACATTCATAGGCTGTTACTGTACTGTACTTTTGATCTAGTAGCTTATAAGTCGCAGAACCCAAGGTTCTGCGTCTTAAAACCCAGAGTTTGCCTAAGTAAAATTTATTAAGTTCTGTTGAAATTTACATTTTGCCGTTAAATTATAACACAAGACAATTATAATTCTTCATTTAAACAACACTTATAAAATTGATATATAAATAAATTTGACATTTTGACAAGCGTAAAAACAGTTGATGATTTTTTTAAATGTTCAGTTCAGTTACCTTCCATTATAGAATGGAATCCTAGGCTGGTATTCCGCCAGCCGAGGCTGGTTCGTTATTTTTAAGTTATCCCTTATTACGGTTAATGTGGAAGTTATTTCACTATGAACTGCTATTATGAAATCGTAGACCAATCGATGCTGTAACATAAGATTCGTGACCGCAAATTAACCGCAAGGGTCAATAAACCTTAGACGGGTGGCATTACATTTATTGAAGTTATGTTTCTTAATTTCGATCGCTTGTTTTTGTTTAGATTGTAATTGATTTAAATGTATATACTTTTTTTATATATATACGAAAATGTTGCCAGTATTCTAATTTGACATAATGATATTATTAAAATTTCCTACGTAACATGTTTATGTATATATACTCTATTCTAATGGAGAAGGAATAAAGATATGTATACAACTATGACATTGAATTGACATTATATCCTCTAGCTTTTTATTGACCCGACTTGGGTGTGAACCCAGGACCCCGGAGTATACAGCCTTATAGCTAGACACTAGACCAAAGAGGCAGTTATGATCTATATAAGTGAAATACCACTCATCACGAGATCTCCTAAATTAATCGCCCGATTGACTTGAAATTTTTATTTAATTATTTAGAATTGCGAACATGACATACAGTATTAATTACGAATTGAAAGTGTACATATTAATAGGTCTAAGGCTAAACGGTGCCATAGTTATAGGTTGTCACAGTTACTACTTCTCCCTCACGGTGGCATGCGAAAAGAATCCCGTGGCGCTCCTCGTTAAGACGGAAAAGACAACGGCGAGCCCGACATACCCCCAACTGTTCTCGTGGGGGAAATGCGTAACGCGTCTTTCCAGAGTCAAAAAAAAGTTACTTCCCGGAAATACACGCTCACTAGGAACGGATTTTACACAATCCCATACAAAATACATATTTCTTATCTACCCGTGCGAAGCCGAGATGATTAGCTAGTACATAATGTAATAAGTAATCGTAACAAATTGGTTTACAATTCACATAGATGTTCAATGATAGAACAATAAGAATATTATTTTTGTACGGTAATATCATGAGAGAATAATCGTTTCCCCGCATTGTCATATCCATATCCGGAACAGCGGTTATATTCTCTAAGAAATCACTTTATTACTCGACCGTGAAATGTCGACGACTTATGGTGATGTACTATTTGGATGCGTGTATCCTTGAAATGACTCCATAGAGTGCCTTGTCATTCAAGGCAGGTGGCACCAGACCACGTGGAAGTGGGCTCATGCGATGGATAGACCAAATAAAAGCAACTGTTCGCGGTCCTTTGCATGAATGCACCAGGCTCAGCAATAACAGGGTCATAATAAAGCGAAGACTCGTGAGGTGAGATCTGCGCTGAACCATTCGTAATACAACATGGCGACCACGACCGCTCTGTCAAGAGTGTCACAACGAAGAAGAAGATTGAAATGTTATGATTATTATGGTCAATGTCGCATATACTTATCTGATATTTTACGACGGTTATCTGCGGTGTGTTCCATGTTTGTTATCGTTAAAATAAGAGATCTCAAAACAGTTACAAAATACAAACATACCTTATACTAGAAAAATAATATACAAGTTATATGTCAATCGGATAAATAGTTTTACTTGCACATGTAATAATAAACAAACAAAACGTCACATATATTAGAATGATAATTTTTATGTATATAAAATTTTGTATTATATACTCGCGTTTTTGTTTTGATACGAAAAATAGCATATGCCCTTCCTCGAGCGCAGTTTTTTTTTTTAATTTATAGGCCGGCGCTTGACTGTTATCACACCTGATAGAAAGTGTAGATACTGTCTAAGGTGGAGCGCGCTTGCCTAAAAAGATGCCTATTCACTTTTGATTTGACGGTACCCATATTGTAGGTGGTGGGGAAAACGGAGGTCGGGAGGGTTTCAGGGTTTCAGGTTTCATTCCAGACCTTGGCGTTGTGTATGAGAAACGAGGAAATAAATCGTTTCGTACGTGTCTTTAATACGTCAACTATGTACGGGTGCCGATCTTAATACCAAATTTCATCAAAATCGGTTCAGTGGTTTAGCCGCGAAAGCGTAAAAGACAGAGTAACATCTCATATTACTTTCTGACATATCACGATCGTGTTCTACGAAACGTTTCGTATTAGTTCTTACAGAATAGTTCTATTGTCTATTATAATATTCTTCCGTTTCCGACGCATAGGATGTGGTTGTTAGTTTCGGAAGTTAAATATTGTATTGTTTTGTCTATTAATTTCATGCTTAACGATGTCATGTCCCAACTGATTATCCATGGTACGAATTGTCTTGTGTATACTATTATAATTATTATTAATCAATATCTACAATAATAATAACCGAGATGGCCCAGTGGTAAGAACGCGTGAATCTTAACCGATGATCGTGGGTTCAAACCCGGGCAAACACCACTGAAGTTTTTCATGTGCTTAATTTGTGATTATAATTCATTTCGGGCTTTTCGGTGAAGGAAAACATCGTGAGGAAACCTGCATGTGTCTAATTTCACTGAAATTCTGCCACACGTGTATTCCACCAATCCGCATTGGAGCAGCGTGGTGGAATAAGCTCCAAAGCTCCTTGGAGCTCCAAAGGCCTTTTCTCCTCAAAAAGGGAGAAGAGGCCTTAGCCCAGCAGTGGGACATTTACAGGCTGTTACCGTACCTACAATAAAGCAATAGAAAGCTTTTGTCTGTACATTAAATTAGTTTGTCAAAACACAAGTCAAACGGTGTCGAAATCTATTAAAATAAATAAAACAAAATCTATTAATCTCAAACACAAATACCAACATTCCTTATATACATATGTATATATTGTTGAAACTCATCACGAGATATTCTAACCTATGCGCCCGATCGACTTGAAATTAGTCACAGTTACCCCTTCCCCGAAATAAACGCTCACTAAGAACGGATTTTACTCAAATCTATCCGAAATACATAACATTAGCTAGTTATGTATATAACTTATTATCTTACAAATGATCAACACATTTTATTATTAGTTATCTTAATTTTTTTTTAAATTCTTTCCAGGATCAAAAGATCTACGACGTCCCATGTGAGGTGTCCCGTCCGCCGACACCGGATCTGATTAAATCGGACTTCCAGAAGCTGCGTGACAACTTCGAGAACGCGACCCAGAAGACAGTTATACAGCCGATTAATTTAGACGCGAAAACCACAGACGCGAAGCCAATGAGCAAAAAAGTATGGAAGTCATCGGAAAACGTCACGGAGGATTTCAAAAACGTAAAACGGCAAATTGAGAAGAAATTCGCAACAGACATTAAGAGGTATAAGAAGAACGATAGAGATTCGAGGATAGCGCTCAGTTTGCCGAAGAGGGAGTCCCAGCTGGATGTGGATAGAGAAAATGTAAGTAGAGTATTTTTCTAGAATTTTCGGATATAAGACCAATTATTAGTGTAGATTAGTTTCAACTACCTACCCGGCTCCGCATATGTAGAATTTATGAGGAAGGTTTTGGTGTATAATTCATTAAGAAATCATGCTGACTGGGAACTGGTGGTAGGGCTTTGTGCAAGCTCGTCTGGGTAGGTACCACCCACTCATCAGATATTCTACCGCAAAACAGCAGTACTTGTTTTTGTTGTGTTTCGATTTGAAGGGTGAGTGAGCCAATGTAATTACAGGCACAAGGGACATAACATCTTAGTTCGTCGTGGTCGAGGTTGATGGCGCATTGGCGATGTAAGCGATGGTTGACATTTCTTACAATGGCAATTCCTAACCATAACAAGGGTGAAACCGCGAGCGGGAACTAGTATTCAATATTGTTAATATATATGTCGCCATGTGTTTCATATTATCGTACAGACAGACTAACACTTACAGACAGATTGAAAACAGTATCGTTTCTAATATATTCCATATGTATGTATGTTTGTATGTATTAATCGTTCCAGGAAACCCATTGACCTTATAAACAAAGGTTAAGTACGGCGAGGATATTTTTCATAACAGGAAAAATTGATGTTTTCATTTTCAGAGCCGATATGGCCGTGTGGTTAGAGCGAGTGAATTTTAACCGATGGTATTGAGTTCAAATCCGGGCAAGCGTCACTGTATTTTCATTTGCTTGATTCGTGCTTGTTCGTGCAATGTCGTGTAATAAATATAATCTAAATCTTAATCTTTATATGTATGATATGACTAAATGTCACCACCCGTAGACTCCGAATAACCGAACAAATTGTTGCTGTTTGGCGGTTAAATATCCGATGGATGGTACCTCGCCCAAAGCCCTACCACCAAATAAAATATCTAGTACATATAAATAATATATATTCAATATTTTAACGCGAAATATTCCGCACAAATGTTTGTTGTTATCAAAACATCCATTGTCTTAATAATCTTCAATTGTGGGAATGTACTAAACTAGTAACCTTAAAAAAACCCAATGAAAAATCGTCTCTATCACCTTAATGATAAGGTCGACTAATATACGTTGAATTTGTATGTAAATGTGGGAAAAGGATAGGATAACAGTATGTTTGTGCGGAAAAGAGATAGCGTTCTATTACTTAGTGTAATTGGTTCTTGAACAGTTGAATAGAAAAGCGCTTAATGCTTAATATATTAAAAATAATATATATTTAGCATCCAGAAGTGTAACTAATTTTTAATATTGGAACATTATTGGATAATTTTTAATTTTAAAATTGGAATGGTTTTTTTTTTTTAAATAAGAACTCCAAATCATATAAATTGATGTAAATTACTAACTCAATTACTCTCAAGTCGCGCCAATAATTAATTGATTACTATATCTTTCTGTCCACCGACAAAATGGCGGTTTCTTAATAGCGCGCGTTTTTTTTTAAACGCTGTTGTATGGATCAAGGAATCTAACTATATATATTTAAACTGTCATAATACATTTAAAAACCTAGAAAAAACAAGCATTTGTTTACGCCACGTACTATAAAGAAGAGTGCTATAAGTGCTTAAAAAAGAAATTATGTTGTGTAGATAAGTAATTCCCATGACCACTTTACGGCCCCAGAAACCATCTCCATGGTGGCATATTATTATATCGTCAGAAGTGACGTTTATTCGAAATTTCACCTCAATCGGTTGGGAACTGGTATAAGATTCTGTTATGTCCCTCGGACACGACATTTGATTTCCCAAGGTTGGTGGCGCATAGGCGATGTGTATAGGCTAATATTTCTTACAGCGCCAATGTCAATGTGCAATGATTATGTCAGAGATAATAAATTTAAGCGGGCATACCACGTCACTTATGTTATTAGAATAGCAACACCACACAAGGTGATTGACATCTTATGGGTTACTGGTCAGTGGTCAGACGTCACGTTGTGAAAATATATGTCAAAAGTGCGTATGATCGATTGTCTAGCGAACCCTTTGGTCTCTTGGTCTCTTGCTCTCTTGCTCTGAGCGCCAGCGCCGAACGTGCGCACTGACTGATTTAATAAAATCAACGTATTGGACGACAGTGGTATAGTTGTTTATTTGTTTTATTTTTATTTATTTAAAAACTTTTTTGCCCACCACATTGTGTAGTTTGACAAAAGGCGGACTTAATGCCTAAAGGTATTCTCTACCAGTCAACCTTTAGGCTAAGCGGAAATTCGTGAAGGCGGTAATTGATAATCAAAAATATAGATACATACAAATATAACGACAAAAAAATAAAATAAAAAACAGAGCTATAATATATATAAGAATAATACATATATATATACACACATACATAGACATACATATATACATACACACACACGTTTATATATCTATATATAAGCGTAATCTCCTAAGCTATCCGCCCGATTGATTTGATATTTGTCACAGTTACTCCTTCCCCGTGTTAGATGCTCACTAAGAACGGATTCTACGCACATTCTATACGAAATATTGTTTTTGTCATATGTACCCGTGCGAAGCCGGAACGGTTAGCTACTCATATGAATTATAATTTCTAACGCATCTGTTTCGAAGTGTACTAACTATCATAGAACAGTGTGCACCGGAAATGGTATGAAACGTAAAAAACATAATTCGTAACTATAGATGTGGATATTGTTTCTAAAAATATTTTTGTTTAGATTTACTTATAAAGTAAAATTAATAATACAATTAATCTATACAAATAAATTGTAGTGTCTGTCGGTTAGTTCAAAATAACTGGCTCCTTTTAAGTCAATACGGCTATTTGCTGGTAACCAAAACCAAAATAATCATTTTACCGAAGACTACTACCTAATAATTTAAATATTATACATGTATAATAAGCCGAGATGGCCTAGTGGTTAGAACGCGTGAATCTTAACCGATCGTGGGTTCAAACCCGGGCAAGCACCACTGAATTTTCATGTGCTTAATTTGTGTTTATAATTCATCTCGTGCTTGACGGTGAAGAAAAACGTCGTGAGTAAACCTGCATGTGTCTAATTTCATTGAAATTCTGCTACATGTGTATTCTACCAACCCGCATTGGAGCAGCGTGGTAGAATAAGCTCCAAACCTTCTCCTCAAAAGGGGGAGAGTACTTAGCCCAGCAGTGGGCCATTGACAGGCTGTTACTGTACTGTACATGTATAATACAAATACGCATTATATACGTTAGAATAGATGATGAAGAATAGATGATGATTTTAAAGGTTTTTCGTCGCAAAGTCGACGCAGGCTTTTTAGTTGTTTATAATAAAAAATAAAATAAATCATCAATTTAATAATAATGGATGTTACGCGAAACGTGTGTTTAATTCGTGTTTTTAATTCACCTTGTACCCGTTGATAAATGAAAACAAAGCGAGGAAACTGGATATGTCGGATGAAATACTAAATATAGTATTTATGTGTACATTACGAACTGCCTCGTTGGTCTAGTGGCTTGATGTAAAGCCGCAGACCCTTAGGTCCTGGGTTCAATTCCCAGGTCGGGCCAATAAAAAGTTATTGGGTTTTTCTGTCAGAAAATTCTCGGTAGCAGCCCGGTGTCTGGAAGTTGGAAGTGTGTACACTCCCGTGCCTCGGAAAGCACGTAAAGCCGTTGGTCCTGCGCCTGAACTCTTTCCGGTCGTGTCGGATTGCCGTCCCATCGGATTATGAGAGTTAGGGTACAGAGAGTGCACCTGTGGTTGCGCACACACTTGTGCACTATAAAATTTCCTGGGTAGTTGGCTAATCTTTCTTGAGATTGACTGCCGTGGCCGAATTATTATTAAAATTAAAGGCCTACTAAAGGTGTATTTTGAGTTATAAATGTGTAAGTAAGTATTGCTATTGACAAACAAAGAGAGGCCAGTCAGTAAATTTCATTGCTGGGCAAAATCTCCGATTTAAAAAAAAAATATTTTTGAGCTTTCACACCGCGCGGTTAAAATAATAAATTAAAATAGTGACGATTTTGATGTAATCACATAAAGCTCGAACCAGTTATCTTCGGTTAAGATTCGCGTGCGTCTAACCACTGGGCATAAGCTCTTCGGCTATTAGTATACATGCTATTTCCATTCCGTTACACGTTCTGTGTCCAGAACAGTGGCTATTATCAGTGAGTCACGTTCTTTACAGAAAAAAAAGGCAACCAAATATCGTTGGTTTATATGCTCTTGTTCTAAATAATTTATATATTATTATATTTAATTATTTATATATAACATACACCCCTTAAATTTCATTGTTAGGGTTTTGTTCAATGAAGGGTGAAATATTATAAAGGAATCGTTCGATTGTTTATCACAACATACGACTAGGGTGAAGGGCTTAGGGAAAGGATTGAAGACAAATTCGAGACGAATGGATATAGATGGAGTATTAAACGAGTACGCCTGAAAGACAGATTAAAAATACTATATAGATAGAAAGATTAAACGGAAATTTGACGGGCCACGCCTTTACGCCAAAGGTTGTGGGTTGGATTCCCACCCAGGACAGACATTTCTGTGCATGAACATGTCTGTTTGTCCCGAGTCTGGGTGTAATTATCTATATAAGTATGTATTTACAAAAGAAAAGTAGTATATGTAGTATATCAGTTGTCTGGTTTTCATAGTACAAGCTCTGCTTGGTTAGGGATCAGATGGCGGTGTGTGAATAATATCTTAGGAAGTCCCAGAAATTGAATATTCGTTATACGGTAATTGCGAGGGAATGTTCGTCACAGTAATAATGGATGCAGATATTAATATATGAGATGAAAGTGAACGTGATGTGATGTTTGAGAGACATACATACATATGTAGGCTCTAAGTAAATACTATTAAAGAGATTAATAGAAGAGATAAAGTATTAATATAAGTATGATACTTAAGGGTTAGTTAACTATGTAACTACAGGGACATAATATCTTAGTTCCCAAGGTTAGTGACGCATATTTCTGACAGTACCAATGTCTATAGGGGGTGGTGACCTATTGGTGGTGGCACAATGTCCGCATACCTATTTCATAACATAACAAAAAAAAATAAGGGGATGAAATTATATTGTTGACAAAATATTTAATATTTTTTGTAAATTTACATAAATATTTGCGACATGTGAACCAACCATAAATATAGTACAATGATTCCACAAACAAGCGGTTTAGTTGAAAATTGAACGGCGATGCGCGCGTTTCCTTTCCGGCGCCATTTTGGAAAATATCACGTTTAATTTCCCGTCAAATGTCAGTGAGATGGTATCGTGAAATGTTATTGTGATTTACAAAAAAAAATAATGTTCTAAATTTGAAAGTGATGTTCCATGAAATCGTGTTTTGTTTTTTTTTATTAATAAATAGTTTGTCATATAAATGTTAGTGAAGTGCATTTTGATTGGATTTTTAAAACAATGAATTTCATTGTATGAAACGTCGAACATATAATTAATATGTAAGTACAGTACTCACGTGCTAATTATATTAATTATATCTGCGTGTCTGTTTGTAAGTGATTTTGGTCGAGGCTTCGATATATAAACGTTCAATAATTGTTATATATATTTAGTATGTCGTATTATATAATAAGAACTAGAGGGTAAAAAAATGTTAACTGCTTACTTGGTAGTAGGTAGGTACTTACTACCTGATGCAATAAAGAAAACCAATGTGATGCTATTAGCTCCAGAAGAAATTTACAGGCTTCAGAAGGCTTGGAGCAAATCCCACTAAGCTATACATCCGACAGATTTTCCCTCACTACTCATCACGAGATGAATTATAAATACAAATCAGAGGTTTGTCCGAGATCAAGCCCGCAATGGTGGATTAAGATTTAAGTGTTCTAACCTTTGTGCCACCTCGGCTATGTACTATAAATGAAAAAAAAAACAAACAAATAATACATAAGTTAAAATGTACCATATAATATAAAATTCGTTATATACATTTCAAATAGTATTTATATTATACCAATATTTTAAATGCGAATATGAGGTTGTCGATTTGTATGTTTTTCAAGTTTCGGCTCTATCGATTGTCATGAAATTTTTCACATACATTATCAGATGGAGGATAGGACATACATAGGTAACCCCCCCCACAAACGCGGACAACGCCGCGCCGGAAGCTAGAGTAAAAATGTGAAAGTGCGTCTTTAAGCTGTCACAGTTCATCGCCTAGATAGGCACAGAGATTTGTAACACAAAAACGGACTTACGGTACATTTGTATTCAATTCGCGCGAGGTGTATTAATGTCGTTCTATAGAACTTTCATTTATCATTATTTTTGTTTGTACTAGTGTTCGTTGAGAGGTCGAAATTGTTAGGGCGTCTCGGTAGTATGCGCAAGCGTTCCCGTGACGGCCCCCCATGATGACGACCCAGGTACCGCAGGGTTTTTTTGTGGGTATTCCGCCCCCCCCCCTACTGAATGTGGGGGGAAACGCGTAAATGTGTGTTTCGAGCTTTAGTGCAATAAAAATAAGAGGTGGAAGTTAGATTATAACCCTTCTTGAGAATTTGAGGAAAAATTTTACAAATTAAAATTGTCTCTTTTTCTAATAATTTTTTTTTTTTTTTAATTATTAAAACTAATGCTTTTCAATATGTATCAAGCAAAAAGGACCTAAAACTGATATTAGAGGTGATAAAGGTACTGTAATGTCGTCTAGACAATTTTATTAGGTATACTTTTGTTTATATTTTGGTTTTTAGCAGTCACATATACTTAACGATTTTTATGATACTTGTCAGTATGTTTTGTTTTGTTTGTTATACTTTCATGTGCCATAATTCCCATTAAACCAGCGGTACCCATCGTCACGGTGGGACGTGACGATATCGCTTATGTATTATATTGTGACGCTCAGGCTTGCACCTGCAGGCTTCCTCGACGTTGGTTCGGGTGACTCCTTGTTATATACATGAATACCTCTATCTAAACATGCCTAGATTATTGTATTATTTTCGTTCTCGCCAGCGGCTTCGCCCGTGTTTGAGGAGTGGCCAGGTAGGCTTGGTACGCGGGTGACTAGTAACTTATAATGTAAATTGTTTTAATACTGACATGCTATGGGCTTCTGTCTGATCGTAAAATGTTTTGTAGTTTTTTTATGTTATAGGTAGGTTTATGTAATAGGACGGGCGACGACTACCTGATGTTAAGTGGTCACCACCGCCTGTGAATACTGGCGATGTAAGAAATTATTTTTCTTACATCGCCAGTGCGCCACTAAACTTGGGAACGAAGACGATATGTCATGTCATGTCATGTCATGTCATGTCATGTCATGTCATGTCATTGTGCCGTAGTTACGTGTTGTATTGTGATCTGGTTTGAAGGGTGAGTAAGCCAGTGTAATTAGTGGCGCATTAACGTTGTAAGCGATGGTTAACATTTCTTACAATGCCTATATCTATGGGCATTAACGCTTACCATCAGGTGACCCATATGCACGTCCTACCTACCTGTTCTATAAAAAAAAATCTTCTCGGCCTATTTTCTGTTAAACGTTAACATTTATCGATAAAATATCATATGGAAATAGAAACAGAATCCCCACGAAAAGCTAGTCTTGATATAAACAATGGTGGCTAATGGTCGTTGATCACGCGCAAGAATACCCGATGGGAAACGGCGTAATAGCGTTTTATGTTTTTTTTTAAATTAATTGTTAGTTCAGGGAAATTAATAAATGGATGTCTGTTGTTCAATCATCATTATTAGACAGTCGTAGTCCTGGCTCAGGTTTCTCCCAATGTTTGCCAAGATACCCGTTCTCCATAGTTTTTTCTCGCATCCAATTGGCTCCAACGTTTCTACATTTCTAAATCAAACATTCCTAATAATTTTTAAGGCTGTACTGTTGATAAACTGTTGACAACATATTGGATATCTGTCATAAACAGTGTCTCTGGTGGATAATTTTGAAGGCACTCAGCGTAAAGGGTGAGCTAGCCAGTGTAATTACAGGCACAAGGGATATGACATCTTAGTTCCCAAAGTTGGTGGTGCATTGGCGATTAGGTACGGTTATTATTGCAACGCCATTTCTGTCATGTAAGTTTCCTAAACCCAAGTCCTTATTGATTCGATCTGGGGTCTGAACCATCACGAATCTTAAACCCTCAAAAAGGAAGTAGGCTACGATGATGCAATAAACATTCTTAATTCTCTTGTAACGTTTTTAAAATTATGATAACGTTTTTACAAGGGAAACATTATTATATTTTTCATTTTTCACGTGTTTGAATATCGATAGTGTGAGATAAGGGCGATGACGTGTCTAGCCTGTGTGACGTCACGCAGGAAAACGTGTGCTTTACGTAAGGTTTTACTTAATTGATTCAAATGTAATAATGGAATGAAATGGATGGATGGAAGTATATATATATGAAAGTTTTATAACATAGATATGACCTAAAGAGTATTTGAATTTGATATTCGAGTAGGTTAAAGCATTTTTGAATAATCCTTGCTATTATTCTGTTAGATAAATTACATGATTAAAACTTTTGAAATAAAAAATTATATCCACAATAATATAATTTTTTTTTTTAATTTCGCAAATCATATTATGACAAGGTTTTACAACAAAATAAATATAAATTATTATGTTAAATTCCTAACAGTCTTCCTAAGTTGATTTAACAACGGTTTATCACTTTAATTTTACACAAATAATTCGCAAAAAATAGATTATTTGTATTTTTGACGTTTTTCATTTGTCTCTGCCTATCTTCTGGTTGGAACAGGCTATAGGGGACACTTTAATTTCCTCTGCAATATGTAAAACGCACTGCGGCGCGTTTCGATGCGGCTCGCTTGATGTGAATCGTACTAGGGAGCCGAGATGGCCTAGTGGTAAGAACGCGTGAATCTTAACCGATGATCGTGGGTTCAAACGCGGGCAAGCACTACTGAATTTTCATGTGCTAAACTTGTTATTATAATTCATCTCGTGCTTGACGGTAAAGGAAAACATCGTGAGGAAACCTGCATGTGTCGAATTTCACTGAAATTCTGCCACATGTGTATTTCACCGAACCCGCATTGGAGCAGCGTGATGGAATAAGCTGCAAAACTTCTCCTCAAAAAGGGAGAGGAGGCCTTAGCTCAGCAGAGAAACATCTAGAGAAAAATCTTCAATACCATCACCGCGACTTGAGCTTGCATTGACTGACTGTCGTAAAATTCTAATAAATCCTTCTTGAAATAAACGATATACGGGCGAGCGAGTGAATGAATGACATTTACAAGATTACGAAATGTTTACTAACACCAAATGACCTCATTCCGTATTAAATCGTATAAACGATCAACGGCTGGGCTCTTTCCTATTTTGGCTGAACTAAGTACTGTGGTGGAACGTAAGAATACATAGTGGCATATTAGCGTCTGCCATGGTCGTCCACTGGACATAGACCTCCCCTTAGGTCTTCGACAACGTAATAGCGGTCAAACTATACAAACAAATAAATCAGCATGAGCTCCACATATTAAACAATGGTACAAATGCTTCATGAATTGAAGTTTCGGAACGAAGTAACATGAAATTAATGACGCATACGAATGGATTTTACATGTAAACAGTATGTAGCCCTTTTTTATCACATATAGACCAGCGTATGACCTTTGACTTGCCTAATGTAAAGCTTCGGTCTAGGATGTAGCACGCTTGCCTAGGAAAACCTGTTTACTCTGGATTTGAAGACACCAATATTGTACCTACATTTTACTGGTGGTAGGGCTTTGTGCAAGCTCGTCTGAGTAGGTATCACCCACTCATCAGATATTCTACCGCAAAACAGCAGTACTTTTTATTGCTGTGTTCCGGTTTGAAGGGTGAGTGAGCCAGTGTAATTACAGGCACGAGGGACATAATAACATCTTAGTTCCCAAGGTTAGTGGCGCATTGGCGATGTAAGCGATGGTTAACATTTCTTACAGTGCCAATGTCTATGGGCGTTAACCACTTACCATCAGGTGACCCATATTATAAAAAAAAACGACCTATATTATAAAAAAAAACTATAGGAAATACAGACTCAAGCAAAGTATCCCACAGTTTCGCAGTGCGAATGATGAATGTAGATTCGAACCGCTCCGTACGTACGTACGTAAACTTTATAGCCTTAAATAGTCTCGAATATTTACGAGGATTGCATTAGTGTTCGCTTTATAGTAGGGGTTAAGGTAATAAAAACGAAATGGAGCTATTGTGAATGGTGTCAACGCCGAAGAGAGCGGAGCTTTCAGTCGTCTCGTGACCACGACAGGAGCAACTGTCAAAACGTCGGGAAATATAATCAGTAAAAGTATGATTTTAGTTTCAAACGCTAAACATGGCTTGTGCAATCGTGCCCTTAGCTCGTATCGCGATGTCAAATAGTCTTAAACCATCCTCAAGAATTATGGTATCAAATGCGAAACAGTTTCATAAAATCGACTGGTAGTTCCAGAGATTTACGTGTACAAACAGACAAATTCTTGAGCTTAATTATATATCCTATCTACACTTCTATACTAATATTATATATATGAAAGTAACTCTGTCTGTCTGTCACGTTTTCAAGGGTAAACCACTGAATCGATTTTGATAAAATTTTCTATGAAGCAATCTTGAACCTCAAGGAAGGGCATAGGTTAATTTTTTACCTAATTCCCCTCTCCCCCAACGCTGGTGGTTACTACTATACAATTCACGCGAAAGTTTAAAGTGTAGAATCAATGATTAACATAATTTATTATAAGATAATAAAAGTAACATTTTTTTTTATTTACAGTTTAAAACTCATTACGATTTGTGTGAACTAAAATTTTAATATAAAAAGGCCTCAACGCCTGAAACTATTCTTCCACAGACAATCCTTAGCCTAATTAAATACTGGATAACATTAAACCTTACACAAGTAAATTATACACAAAAGTGGAATAAATATAAAGAAAGAATATTTTAGTTTAAAAGTAAAGTGACAGCCTGTGAATAGCCCGCTGCTGGGATAAGGCCTCCTCTCGTTTTGACGAGAACGGTTGAAGTTGTCCTTACAAATTAAGTTAATTTTTGCGAAATTCCATAAAGTAAAATTAAAAATAGAACATTACTAGGATTAGTCATGGTGTTATTAAGGCGTGAGTCAAACTTCCTATGTAAGGGTATCGAATACGCATGCGCGGAATGCGTAACGTTACAATACGTACATATGTACCGTGGACATAAAAAAACAGTGCTCATATCGAAACGATTTATATATTCGCGTGGTTTTAACGAATTCGGGGAGCTATGAGCAGTGAGAGAAAGCCCTGAATAAATGAGAGAAGAGAATATCCTGGGACATTATTCACACACTACCATCTGATCTCAAACTAAGCAGAGCTTGTACTATGGAAATCAGACAACTAATATACTACATATACTACTTTTCTTTTGTAAATACATACTTATATAGATAATTACACCCAGACTCAGGACAAACAGACATGTTCATGCACACAAATGTCTGTCCTGGGTGGGAATCGAACCCACAACCTCCGGGGTATCAACCCTAGGCAAGTATCTACCAACCACGTGTAACTACAGGTACGAGGGGCAAATCATATTATAGTTAGTTCCCAAGGTTGGTCACGCATCAGATTGGTGGTAGTGACCACTTATCAACCGGCGGCGGACTTGTCTACCTACAAATTTCAATAAAAAAAAAAAACTTATTTGTGTAAGACTCTCGTAATGATAATAGAAGATAATTTAATTTGTTATTACATGGATTTATCGTGTTACGTAATCACTGTTAGCTAATTGCTGTCGCGTTTATAAAGAACGTAGAGCTTAGGAAGTCTCGACATTTTCAGTCTCGGGTCACAAGACATCAACAAAGAAATTCAATATTAAATTTATACTTAAAGAATCAACATTTATTAAGGACAAAGTTAAATTCCAATAATTTAAAAAAATATTAGTGTCTGGGCAGTTTTTTATTATGAAATTGTATATATTTTTTTTTTTTTTTTTTTAAATGTATAGGCTAGCGCTTGACTGTATCACACCTGATGGAAAGTGAGATACAGTCTAAGATGGAGCGCGCTTGCCTAGAAGGTGCCTATTCACTCGGAACTTGAAGGTACCCATATTGTAGGTGGTGGGGAAAACGGAGGTCGGGAGGGTATTCCAGACCTTGGCGGTGCGTATCAGAAACGAGGAAGCGAAACGCTTCGTACGTGTCCTAAATACGTCAACGTCAACCACGTACGGGTGCAGATCCTTTCGATGCCTCGCAGTTCTTTGGTAAAAAGGTGACGGGGGAACCAAATCAAAAAGTTCCTGAGCACACTCGCCGAAATATATCTTGTAGAATACCGACAGACAGGCAACCTTACGACGATGTTCTAAGGTCTGGAGTTTTGTAACCAGTGTCTGGTCGCCAATGAGTCTTCTAGCACGACGATCCACTGAATCCAAAGTATCAAGCTGGTACTTAGCAGAGCCGTCCCATAAATGGCTGCAGTACTCCATGCACGATCTGACTTGGGCTTGATAAAGAGTAAGAAGCTGTTCTGGTGTGAAGTACTGTTTGACCTTATTGAGGATGCTAAGTTTTTTACCAGCAGTTTTAGCTTTGGATTCAATGTATTGTCCAAAGTTGAGTTTGGATGTTAATGTAACTCCTAGAAGCTCAATACTGTCGGTGATGGGTACAGATACATTCCGGAAAGTCGGAGTCAGGTGGAATGGACTCCTCTTGGCAGTAAACAAACACGCTTGAGTCTTGGCAGGATTAAATTTGACTTTATTATCATCGCCCCAATTCGAAACCTCTTCCAATCTCAAATTGATGCGTTCTACCAAGGCCTCCCTGTGCTCTCGAGTTTCTGTTGTACTAGCTCGGGGACCGGATATGTATCTCTCCGTGACAGTGCTGTCGTCTGCGTACCCAAAGATACCGGGTTTCAGCAGATCGTTTATATGCAGCAGGAAGAGTGTGGCGGAGAGAATTGAACCCTGAGGAACACCGGCATTAATCGCCATTAGATCAGACGAGAAGCCATCTAGGACAACTCGAAACGATCGTCCACTCAGGAAATCTGATATCCAGTTGCAAAGGCCAACAGGTATCCCGTAGCTAGGAAGCTTGCTAAGAAGGCCCGCATGCCAGACCCGGTCGAAAGCCTTGGACACGTCAAGTGAAACGGCTAACGCTTCACCATACTTGTCCATGGCCTCGCCCCAGATGTGAGTAGCGTACACTAAGAGATCTCCTGTTGATCGATTCTTTATTTATAAACCATATAATAGTGAGGTACTTATATGTATAATAAAGTTAATAGTTATGTTTTCCGGGAAAGCTATTCGAGAAATCGTCTAAATTTTGTTTTAATGAAATTTAACTGTAGAACAGGCAAAGTAATTATCATATATATTATACTATTCGCCCTCGTGTTAGGGGGGGGAGATTGGGTATTATGATTGGGGATCCAGCTTGCTTCATACTAAATTTTCAAAATCGATTTTTTTTATAGAACAGGAAGGCGGACGAGCATTTGGGCCACCTGATGGTAAGTGGTCACCAAACGCCCTTAGACATTGGCACTGTAAGAAATGTTAACCATCGCTTACATCGCCAATGCGCCATCAATCTTGGGACCTAAGATTTTATGTCCCTTGTGCCTGTAATTACACTGGCTCACTCATCCTTCAAACCGGAACACAACAATACCAAGTACTGCTGTTTTGCGGTAGAATATCTGATGAGTGGGTTGGTACCTACCCAGACGAGCTTGCACAAAGCTCTACCACCAGTAAAATTTAGTTGATTCAGTGGTTTAGCTTCGAAAGCGTAACAGACAGACAGAGTTACATTCGCATATATAATATTAGTATCGATTGTAATGAATTGTCTTGTATTAGTGGCAGAATAATAAAACTTGGGGTTTCTCTGGGCGATAGAATCCGAAATGAGGACATTCGCCAGAGAACTAAAGTCACCGACATCGCGCGGAGAATTAGCTCACTGAAGTGGAAGTGGGCTGGTCATGTCTCCAGGCGCATCGATGGCCGATGGAGCCGACACGTGTTAGAGTGGAGACCACGCTTAGGCAAACGTAGTGTACGCCCTGTGACAAGATGGACCGACGATTTAAAAAAGGTGGCAGGTACGGGATGGATGCGGACTTTCCAAGATCGGGATGGTTGGCATTCTATGGAGGCTTTCGTCCAGCAGTGGACGGCAAAATCCTGAAAAAAAAAATCTTATACATACGACCTTTTATAATACAATTTCGATGAGCATGGAGCAAGACTCGACTTAAAAGTCCCGGGTCATGAGATTATTAAATCTGACAAAACTTCATAGTCGTAAGCCTGAACTCCGGTCGTGTTGGATTGCTATTCCATCTGACTACATGGGTTCGCGACAGGAGTGCACCGGTGTTTACGTACAAACTTGTTTGTTATAAAAATAAACTAGCTATTCGTCTCGTCTTCGAACGAATTCTATTCTTCTTCGAAAGAATTCTATTTTTCTTTGTTATTTTTTTCCATGTTTGAATGCTTCTTTAATACTATCTGTTGAATTGAAGAAATACATATTTCTGCCTTTGATAGCCTAATTTTTGAGGAAGGCTATAATGGGCTATATGGGCTGGGCTATTTAACATCACGCTGCGACCCCAGGGGCGGAGTAGGCGTTTAACGCGCGGAGCAGCTAATTATAAACATGAAGATAACATATTAAAAATGATATCGAAATAATTCCATTAATATTTTAAGATTAGCGAGGGAATAAAAACAAACAGCTTTATATAATTTTGATAATGTATTAGGTTTTGATTATGTATGTATGTTTATGCCAACGCTATAGCTACCTAATCTCTGTACTAATTATCCGTAATATTAAGATAATTAGCGGTTAGTTTGAAGGAATGTATTTTTGTGTCATTCGGCGTCCGTCTGTCTGATGGTTCAATGTTTTGGAGGAGTTATCGCGATTGTTTTTAGTGATGTAAAAAAATCTTATCGATAGTTTTTAATTTAAATAAAAATTAAATAGGTTAAATAGTTTTTTTTAATTTGCATCCGATATACAAATAGTTTTTACCGTATTATTTTTATTAAAATATAATATATCAATCTAGTTGATTTCAATATGAAACAAGTAAATTTGTCTTGATTCTCTGTGTATATATTTTTAAACAATAATAATTATCATTATTATTTCCGCATCTAAATTATAATATTTATTATTATTAATCTATTAATTAACTTTTCTTTAATGTGTCCAGTAGTCAATTTAGTTCTTATTTATATGCTAATAATGTTAAAGTTTAAAAGTGGATAGAGGTTGTTGAACTTTACCGAAGTTTGCTGGAATAATATGAATTTATAAAAAAATCGTCTCTATCTATCTCTATCGTCTGGGTAGGTACCACCCACTCATCAGATATTCTACCGCAAAATAGCAGTACTTGATATTGTTGTGTTCCGGTTTGAAGGGTGAGAGAGCCAGTGTAATTTCAGGCAAGGGACATAAAATCTTAGTTACCAAGGTTGGTGGCGCATTGGCTATGTAAGCGATGGTTGACATTTCTTACAATGACAATGTCTAAGGGCGTTGGTGATCACTTACTATCAGATGGCCCATATGCTCGTCCGCCTTCCTATTCTATAAAAAAAAAAACAAGAAAACTGACATTATCCCAGTTGTGTCACATTTACTGGCCGTTACAATATTCTGTTGTCATATTTCTTATCAAATGAATGTTTTGATGTATCGCCGGTCTTAACGTTTCTGACGTCACATCACTTCTTTATCACTTGGCAACAATTACGAATTCCAAGTAAGTTTATTAGATAACAACATTATTGATTGTTGTATCGAAAATAAAAACAAATCAATTATCTGTCACGAAACAACGCGGTAATTAGTATATCGATAAATGTTTCACACATCACTAATTGACGTTATCATAATTGTTATTGTACTATGTTTGGTGACCTAGCCTCGTTTGCGTATAGGGGACGATATAATACAATAGTCTAGATTTATTCGAATACTATAAAACCTATCGATATTTTTTTTATTGTGTGTATTATTAATTCATTTCGGCGGTTTCGCATCTTCATAGAGCAGTTCCTAGACACAAACACATACACACACTACCCGTGTCTCACATCGTTTACTGAACCACCATCCGAAGCCAACTTGCCAACCAGACTGCTCAGAGCCTCTTGGAGACACTCGGTGTTTCGCTTCCTGAGTCAAGATATAGAAGACGCCTTTATACGTCCGTATTGATGACAATCGTTGACATACAGAATCTTCCAACTGTTTATGCTCTACGGCATAACACTGTCCTTTTATTTATCATACATAATTTTCTTACTGTACGAAATAGTTTACTTCGAATACCCGACGAGATCAGTGCAAGAGACGACTTTGACAGATTCCTTTTTTTTTTCTTAACAGTACTTAAGTGTTAATGTATACCGTCCAAGATGTTTTACAAAGGTTTTTATTATTAATATTTTTTCTTATAATTTTCGATCGTGGATGCCGATATGTTGTGTCTGTGTATGCTGGTGCGTATGTGTGTGTGTATTGTTTTTGTTTACCTGGTGATATAAATATATGATAAAGCTTTTTCTAAGAATGTTTAATGGAATTTGTTTGGTATGAATTTAAATTTTTTTTTTTATATGACAGCCGAGATGGCCCAGTGGTAAGAACGCGTGAATCTTAAACGATGATCGTGGGTTCAAACCCGGGCAAGCACTACTGAATTTTCATGAGCTATTCATATGCAATTTATTCTTTAAATACAAGTTTTTTTTTTAATAATTTATATTTTAAAAATGTCCCATATATTATATATCATGATATAATATATGATTAATTTTATATAGATACATCTAAGTCGCTTATATATTATATGACACAATCTCATTTTCATATTAATAAGTCTATTTAAGATTAGGTAGCAAAGTTGTTTTAAAAATTAATTAACTTAACCTAACGAGAGCATTGGAGGATTTTTCTTACTTAATATAATTTCAAGTTACATATGTATAATAAAATTCTCCTTATCACGAGCGAATTGATAATTAAAATAAACAATTAATTAATCAAGGTTATTACAATTAAAAATGAGTACGATATGAATTTAAAGTCTTAGAAAATATATCTTTAAATTATTATTAAAAAATTTTTTTTTTTCCTAAAAGTTAATTCTAATTATTCTATAAATTCTAAGTTAAATAATTATCATATGTTTATAGTAATAAATGAAGAGTTTTTTTTCTTGTAATGTATGTTTACTTCAGGATCGTAAAAAGAGTTGAGCGTCACGGTAGCATGCGAAAACGATCCCGTGGGGCTCCTCGATAAGACGGAAAGGGTACCGCTGGTTTTTTAGTGGGTATTCCAATGTTCGAGGCGCACTCGGCGCCTTGGACACCGGCGAGCCCCACATACCCCACCACTGTTCCCGTGGGGGAAACGCGTAAGGCGTTTTAAAAAAAAAGGATCGTAAAAAGCGTTGTTATTTTCTGTTACTAAATGTGCAAAGGTTTTTATACAATTGTAAGTTTACCAATCATAGCACACCCTAGAAATTAAATGATCACCTTCTGGCTATTTCTCTTTATATTAAATATTAAGCTAATTTGTAAACAATAATAAGTCATAATATTCTATTGTCGGTCCTTCTCAGTTCAGGTCAGGTCCGGTGGTAGTTTCTAATTTGACAATCAATAAGTAATGCTTCTATGAATAGAGCCTATAGAATTCCTGCCTCTCACAACCACTTTGTGGAACCATCTTTCGCTAGCGTCTTTTCCGAACCGATATGACATAGCAACCTTCATGAAAAGAGCGTAGCCTTAAAGACCGCCAACGCACCTGCAAGTCATCGGGTGTTGCCCGTGACACCCCCGAGACTACCCCCGCCCTTGGACACCTTCATGGCCGGGGGTAGTCACTTTCCATCAGGTGCGCCACCAGCTCGTTTGCCGCTATTACATAATTATTATTTTTTTTAAAAGACACCGATCCTGTAAAATTTATGTACATTTGATAAAATGATGTCACATTCTATTTTAAACTGTCTGGTTGAATGTGGAATATTTTCTTATGATAGCCTATAAGTTTTATTCCTGTGTCTCTTCGTGTTTACGTCATCAAACGTCAAGGGTGTGGGCGAATGTCGTCACAATTCGTACATACGAATCGAGACTTCCATTCCAATCTTTCGATCAATATCTTTAGCGGTATTTTTTTCAAGTGTTTTTTTTTAATGTATATTAATTTTAAATTTGAATTCGGAATTATTTCTGAAGTTTGAGATCGGGAATTTGGTAATGCGTGTTATAGAAACCACCTCATAGGTATAGAAAGCCTTAGCCCAGCGATGAGTCATTCACTGGCTGCTTTTTTTACCAAGATAAAAGCAAATCATCAGGATCAGCATCACTTGATATTAATACTTTGTTATTTATGTATATAATAAATTTTCAGCTGAACCGTCTGATGACGGAGATCTACGAGACGGTAAAAGCAGCTTGCAACATGGACGAGAACAAACCTGGGAGCTTCCCCACTGACCTTTCGGACGCGAACAGCGACGGTGAGTTGACTATACGTAAATAAGTATTTTAAATATGCTGATGATACAAAACAGGTACAACTCTTGGGTATATAACAGTTTCCTTGAATGGGATTATTTGGAAGTAAATATGGCTGTTTAGTTTTCTGGTAGTCTTTTATGTTTGAGACGAAATCATATTGTAATAATAAGAAAAGATAAGATCCGAGGTTCCCCAGTGGTGAGTCCAGGTGAATTTTGATCGATCATTGCAGGATCAAACCCTCACTATTACTTCTTAAAAAAGAGAGAAGGCATTAGCCCGACAATAGATCATTAACCGGTTGTTACTGGATTTTAATAAAATAAATAAATCTATATTGTGATTGTTTAAATTTCAGAATCGGTCACCCTTACAAGAAGCCTAACCGAGAAAAGGAAGAACTACGTCCGTCGAGTTTCATCAAGAGTGGCATATTTAGATAAGAATGTTAAATCACGTTTCAGACACCAAACGTCCATCTGTTCCTACAAATCAGAAATCTTAGACAATCCATACTCCACGTTCCGATCCTGGAAAAGTTTCCGAACGTCACAGAGCAACTTGGCCAGGGACAAAATGGAGCGCCACGATTCAACCGATTCGAAGATCAATCTGACAGATTCGAGTGGAAATATACTGTCCATAAAGGACATGGTCAGTGATGACTCGCTGGACAATCTGAGCATTGACGAGAAAGCGGGCTGTGTGGACATTGATCTGCCCTTCGTGCCCAGGGATAAGGGTCTGTTTAATATATGTCTCCTGGTCGGTTTGAATTATATGACCGGCGAGGCGTATGTCAAGAGTGTTTTTCCGAGCCAGGTGAGATTTTAATTATAATAAAATAACTACGACATACTTAAATACTTTTTATTAAATACCGTGTGATATTAATGGCACTAGCTCTTTTAACACATTTGAAACTTGATCATTACATCCCATATATATATATATATATATATATATAGAAAAGTGTAAGTTTTTGTACTGATCTCATAGAAATGACTGGTTATAATCTTATTTGAGAATAAATATATACGCTAGCTCACTGATAGTATAGACTGTTAATTATTTTTTCAGGTACAAGTACCGCCACATATAGAAAATTTAATATTCCCGGAAACAATAAGTTCTGGGACAATCGGCGAATGGGCGACAGAGACGGCCGCACAGTGCTACTCGCTCGTACTTACAGATGAGAGGGGAGAGAGAGCATATGGGTGAGTTGATGCTTGTATTCTTATGTGGTAAACATTTGTGCAAAGTCACATTCATCAGATATTCTACCGCCAAAAAACAAGAGTATTGTTTCGGTTTGAATGTGGAATGAGCCAATGTAACTACAAACACAAGGGACATAACATCTTAGTTACCAAGGTTGGTAGCGCATTGGTGATATTTTTTTTTATAAAAACCAATGCAAAGCAAATGCCTTCACTCCACCTGGTAAATGGTAGTGGAGTAAAAACGCGACGACGGCCAGTACAGTCGGGAAGAATGTTCTGCACTAGCCGCCCTCGCCTTGCCGCCCGCAAGATGCCTCTTCACGCCTCGTTTGAAGGAACCCGAGTCGTAAGAAGAGGGGAACACGTGTGCTGGAAAAGAGTTCGATTTTTTAGTTGTGCGATAAAGAAAAGAGTTGCCAAATTTCTTCTTACGCGATGGAATTGAAGTCACAGTAAGGCGGTGACATCGAGAACCAGCACGCGTAGACTTGAAACGATAAAAGAGTAATAGAGGTTAATATGTCTTACTGTGTAAATCTTACAATTTTTTCTTTTATTGAACAGTTAGGCGGACGAGCATATGGGCCACCTGATGGTAAGTGGTCATCAAACGCTCTTAGACATTGGCACTGTGAGAAATGTTAACCATCGCTTACATCGCCAATGCGCCACCAACCTTTGGACCTAAGATTTTATGTCCCTTGTGCCTGTAATTACACTGGCTCACTCATCCTTTAAACCGGAACACAACAATACCAAGTACTGCTGTTTTGCGGTAGAATATCTGGTGAGTGGGTGGTACCTACCCAGACGAGCTTGCACAAAGCTCTACCACCAGTAAACAATACTTATATAATACGCCTTCCTATTTTATTTAAAAAATAAGAGAATTTTTACTTTTATTTTTATCATATATTTGTTTTTACAGATACTGTCGCCGAGTGCTCCCAGAGGGCGCCACTACGTGTCTCCCACTCTGTTACTGCCTTATTGGGAAATACAGAGCGCCTGGTTTCTATTATAAGGTGATTTTTATTAATTTTATTAATTCGAAACTAGTAATGTAATAAATGCAAAAGTGACTCTATCCGTCTGTTTGTTACCTTAGAGCAAGTAAACCATTGATTGAAAGATAACCGTTGATTGTTATCAAAGAGAATTTAGGTCCTTGCCGGTAGCGATGTATAGATAGGAATGTTAATAATTTCTTAAAGATATATAACATCGGTCGTTTCATTGCTTAAAGACTGCCCAAAGGAGCTTTTTTTATTTATTTATAATTCTTAAATACATATATATTAATACAAAAGAAAATCTCGCCAAGTTTCCACAAATTTTAACAATAAAATATTCAATACAATTAAATGATAATAATTATAAACTAAGTTATTACTTTAAACTTATAATATAATAACTTTAATGTTTCATCATTGAAAAACATTAGCTTTTTTTTTGACAACATTTTATCAAAGTTCCCATAAAAGCTTGTAAAAGTCAATTTGAATTAAATTTTTTTTAATTTAAAAAAGATTTTTTTGTTTAATCGTAGGTATTACAAGAAATCGAATCACATCACGGTAACTCAGAGGTCGAAATCAATCAAATACTGCAGCAGTTATTTGAAACGGATTTTCCGAAGCCCGGCGAACAGATATCGATAACGTACACGAACGTCAACAAGGACAAGACGAGGAGCTCGACGAGTTTAGGAGATATACACAAGTGCAAGACGATGCCGGACCCGAGACGCAACGAGAGCGCCATGAACGTGTCCGTGAGGAAGGACCTGACAGGGACGGGGAGTCCGGACTCCGAGAGGGAGAGCGAGACGGAGAATCACGAGCTACCGGAGTATTACGATTTGGAGAATAACAACCGACCTAGGTTATTGAACTTGGAGACGCCCAGGTAAAATTATTATTCCAAAAACTAAAGATTATATTGCAAGCCTTAACTGTAACGGTAGCTCGATAAATAGATTACAGAGTAAGTATTTGTAGCCCATTCCAATGGTAGATGTAAAGATAGATAATAACTTCGACCTTGATTTGCCATGACAGTTCGAAATTCATATAATCTGTGGTATGGCGGTAAGTGGGCCCCACCGCCCATAGACATTGGCTATGTAAGAAATATAAATCAATCCGGACATCGCCAATGTGCCAACCAACCTTGGGAACTAAGAGGTCCTTTGTGGAATGTCTTCTTACTCACCCTCCCCACCCTGTATTAGAATATCTGATAAGTGGGTTATACTTACCCAGACGGGCTTGCACAAATCCCTACCACAAAGTAAAAATTAACATAGGTTAATATATATATTTTGAATAGGACAAGGGTAATAAAACGTCCCTTGGACCCGAGAGCCGATGAGGACAACGTCTCCATTTTATTGGACACCTTTGGTGCTGGTCTCGTGATCAAGGTCTTCGGTTCATTACTCCTGGAACGAAAAGTTATCGTCATGGGCGATGAATTGAGGTGAGGAATTTTTATATAATAAGAAATTCAAGTAAGTACCTTTCGAAACTTTTTTTGGTAGGAGGATGGTATTAATAACGTATATTTGGCCTTAGTAAGTCAAAATTGCTATCTAATAATAATATTGTTCGTAAGTCATAGGCTGAGTGATTTTTAATAATAATATTCACTTGGCCTTTATTGGCCACGGTGTCCAATCTCAAGATTATAGCCTCTGCGCAGGAGTGCATTATTTGTAAATACAGTCATTTTCCTAACTTCGGGCTGCTACTGATAATTTATAGACAAAGAAACATAAACACACACACACACTCACACATACACACGCACGCGCGATTTTCTTGCATTAATATTTGAATGTTTTTTTACTGTATTTAAGTATTAATACTTATTACTATGTCTTCACTTATAATTTTTTTTCTCAAGCTTCGTATTATAAAATTATAATCCTGTGTGGACGTGTCCTTACTTTTGTAATAAGTAATAACCGTACAACCATTTCTAAAACGCTATTGATTACAAGTAAATATAAATAAATAATCTATTAACCCAACCCAATGACTTGCAGCAGTTTTGTCGCTAGACACACGAGCCCTTATAATAGCTGATTATTTATCTGATTCATTGTTCAAGTAACTAACTTAAACAAAGATCCTATTCAAGTTATGGATTAGAATTCTGGATAGGATAAGCTCCAAATCTTCTTAAAAATGAGTTCTTTGCCCGGCTGTGGGACAATGTTAATTTGTCTTTTAATAATTATATCTATATAAAGTCAAGTAAAAAAGTTATAGTACAGTAACTGCTTGTGAATGTCCCACTGCTGGTTTAAGGCCTCCTCTCCCTTTTTAAGGAGAAGGTATGGAGCTTATGGAATACACATGTGGCAGAATTTAAGTGAAATAAGACACATGAATGTTTCCTCACAATGTTTTCCTTCACCGTAAAGCACGAGATGAATTATAATCACAAATTAAGCACATGAAAATTCAGTGGTGCTTGCCCGGGTTTGAACCCACGATCATCGGTTAAGATTCACGCGTTCTTACCACTGGGCCATCTCGGTAAGTTAAATAATAATAAAAATTGTTACAGCGTCATCTCTTCGTGTATGGAAGCGTTACAAAGCGCCCTCTACCCGTTCGTGTGGCAGCAACCCTTGATATCTACCATCCCTTCTCAAATACAGAGGGACGTACTCACGGCTCCCCTCCCGATATTGGCGGCGATGCTTTCGGACCACAACCCCGCACAGATCGAGGAGGTGAGAGTTGTTTCAAATTCTACTATAAAAATAACAATTTTGTACGAATCAGGTTATCAAGAAACGATACGTTGATTCAGAAATAACTGTGTGTTACATAACACTTTGACGGAGTCTAGATGGGTCGGTTTGAGTCAGCGACACGACACTTCAGTACTGGCCGCCGTACAGACAACACGTCTAGAAACTGTCTCACGACTCGTTGTTATAATTGTGTTCAAGTGATTAGTAAAGCGTTTGAGTGATTCTGGATTTGATATCTGTTATCCGTACTCTCATTTCGCCCACACATAATGTCTGATGGTGACGAAATCCGCTCACATCGACCAACTAATCCGTTATATTTATAGTGATAAATCTGATAGTATATAAAAATGTTGTGACTGGATGTTGGTATATTCGTTTGAGATTAATAGACTTCGAAACTGTTGACTGATCATCATGAAAGTTGGCAAATTGCATATATTTTTTCATGGAGAAGATTTCGCCGCTAGATAGCGCTGCAGCGCTGCAGCGCTGCAGCACATGGACTTCTGGTCTTGACAATTGTTATATATACACCGGCAAGACGTCTGCCAGTCTTTGTTAGTGTTATATAAATAATGACTTCTCATTCCAGGGTATGCTCATCGACCTGGCACACCCATCGAAGGTCCTGTTCTACCAGGGCGATGAATCGACCATCCTCCCAACGGCCAGCTATAAAACCCTAAAGACATCATTACATATGGAGTCAATAAAACACAAAGACAAACACGAGGATACGAAGACGAGGAATGTCATGATATCGGAAGCGTTTTTGAGATTTTTCGTCGATATTTTGGGTGATTTCTGGAAATTCTTCAGTGACGGTGAAGTCGGGGACAGCGATTTGGGGAAGAATGGTGTGGTGTTCGATGTAAGTTGAAGTATATAGCTTTTTCATATGTACATATTAAACAAGAGAACTTGGTTTGTTTAGTGGCATTTTAAAAGTGGACAATCAGTCGTTAATAAATTATCAGAGGCGGCCTGGACTAAGGAATTTCAAGGTCTTATTCTGCCATACCTCGGAGAACATGCAAAGATGTCGGTCCATCATGTATGCATCAGCATGATTTCGTATTTACGCTATTCTGTAAGAACTCACTTCATTACTCACCCGTGAAATGTTGACAACCGACTTATGGTGATATACTATTTCGATGCGTGTTTTCTTGAAATGTTATGATTATTATGGTCAATGTCGCATATCACTCACTGACATTTCACGACCGTTTTCCGCGGTGAGTATCGGGTTTGTTCTTACAGAACAGACCTATAAATTCTATATTTCACTAATTATGTATAATTTCTCATCACAGAAAGAAGCCTTCATCAAGAACTCGAGTTCGAAGCAAGTGCAGTACTTCCTGGAGTGGTTCACGGAAACGGCAATGTTCAACCACTTCATACAGAACATGGCGACCTGCTACCACGATCTACCGTTACCGAATGATTACATCAATAAGGACTTAGTCGACACGCCGCTACCCAATTTCTATGAACTTTTCCACGAAAGAGTTAAGAGTCGAAGTAAAACGCAAAACCAGAAGAGCGATTCGAAGTTGAACTACAAAAGCGCAGTTAATAAAAAAGTTAAAATGCTTAAAACAAAACTGAGAGATCTTGTCGCGTAAATAACTACAATTAAGATATTTCTAGTTTGAAAGGTGCCTTAAAAACTTCGTATTGAATAATTGTTTTATAAGTAATATGTATTGATAGTCTGAATAATGCCTTATTAAAAAAAATTAAACATATCGCTTGAGCCGCCTTAAATGTTCTTAAAATAGAAGGCTTTACTTATAAATATTGTTTAGATGTTGATTAGCTGGTATAACGCTGTCTTTATCTCTCAAATGTCAAATCAGTGATGGCAGAAAGAGAAAACAATGTTACTACACACCTGATAAACGGTTTTTATAAGTAATTTCGTTAGTGTTTAATTAAAACGCTGAAATGAATAATTGAAATATATATATTAAAAAACATTCCTTAAGTATATAAAGAATTATATAAACATGAAAGCGAAATTGGTTTCATTAAAAATATAATTCTCTTTCTTGAAATAGCCTACAAATTAATTGCCTTTAACGATTTCAATTTTAATGCTACAAATAAACGGACAAAACCAAAATTTCTCGATAAATATTAACTTTAAAAATATGCAAAAAAACATATTTTTAAAACGTTATATATATGTAAATATGCAACCACGAAACGGTTACTTCTATTTTGTCCTCTGTTTGTCAATCTTTTTTTTTAAATATGGAACCTATTGACGAGCTATAGTGTTACCAGTAAAAAAAATGTAGAAAAAAATATTCGAAACATACAAAACTTACAATATTATATATTAACTTTCACCGAAAAGCGCTGCATCTGATATAACCTTTATGTACATTGGATTAGTAGTTTTCTGTTATGTATTACAAAAAAAATATTCTCATTTATTAAACGATGAAAATAGACTCGGTTATAAACAAGTATAGCATCATAGCGGCAGGACTTGTCTTGTTCAAATATTGTAAAAATAATAATAATATATCATCAGACAATAAAATTAAAAAATATATATACTGTATAATTGTCTATGATATTTTATCTGTATCAGTTGCTGCTAAAATATACTATATAGCCTATTCCAATCACAGGAGAAGTTAACAAATAAACAACGGTAATTATGAATTATATATTGTTCAGATCATGATTAGTCTGATATTAATAGCTGTCCCTTTCTTTCACAGTACATCTGAGAGAGAGGAATAGATAAGGATATAAGTTATCCCTAATCCAAATCTAATTCATTTCCTTTCGGTGGTTTTTTCGTGAAAGAGTAACAAAGATACACCCATCGTCAAAAACTTTGGCGTTCATAATATAAGTGGGATTAGTGTTGGGAAAAATGGCGTTTTACTTGGCGTTGGAACTTTGGAAGTAAAATGGACAGTTAACAGTCGTTATAAATAATGATCTAATCAAGACCAGTTTGTAGTTTATAATATAGCAGAGCTATTGGCAAATCGTATGGAATATGTTAATCTGAGATTTGTTTATGTCTCCTGTCATTGGAATGGTCAAATAAGACTTAATGAAGCCGGCTTACACATCGAATTATAATTGTATTATTTTAAGGGAACAAACCGATTACGAGATCTGTTTTATATGTTAAATATAAATAATTCATCCGTATTATGTGTTATTATTGTGTATTTTTTTTTAAATATATATCCGTCCGTAACAGCCCGTGAATGTCCCACTGTTGGGCTAAAAGCCTCCTCTACCTTTTTGATGAGAAGTTTTGGGGGCTTATTTCACCACGCTGCTCCAGTGCTGGTTGGTGGAATATACATGTGGCAGAATTTCAATGAAATTAGGCACATGCACTGTTTTTTGTTCACAAATTTTAGTGTATTTTTACTTAGTAGAGATTAAACCATATCATATCTTGTCGTACATTTCATTACTATATTTTAATTGTATACATAATTCGCGAGTCACGTTTATTTATATTTCATTATATACAATATTCGATTTTATATATCCAACGATTTTAATAGACCAATCGACAGGTTTTGAACGTCGAACTAAAGTTAAATTAATTCATTTTAACTTGTGTTGTAATTGGTTGGTAATAACTTATGATTTGTGAGGTGATCAGTATTTCGTAAATCTGAGTTTCACAACAGATGGCTTGGATTTTTTATACCACAGTCATAGAAACTATATTATGTTATGAAATTGAAAGTAACTCCATCTGTACTGTACGCTTTAATTTTGATGAAATTTGTTATAAGTAACCTTGAACCACGAGGTTAGGACACCCCTCCCTGCAACATCCCCCCATTAGTTGTTTATACAGTTGTAATTGTACGGATGAATTATTTATTATATAAATATTTTAATTTTTAATTGTAATTGCAGCTTTATATGATACTTTTAAATAATATTATTATATTGTGTTTACAATGTTATTTTAAGTTTTGTAAATATAAGAATATTTGAAATATTACAACATTAAAAACAAATTAGTAATGTTGTGTGTGTTTTTATTGAAATCCTCAAGATCATTTTTTTTTTTAATGTTTTGGATGGACGGACATCAACTCTCATAGACATTGGTATTGTTAGAAATATTAATCATTGCTTACATCGCCAATATTAAAATGTCATGATACTAGTTACACTGACTCACTCAATCACCGTTCAAACCGTAATCTAAGGTAATCTAAGGTATACAGATATATATATATATATATATATATATATATATATATATATATATGTATATATATATATATATATGCTATATATAATGCTATAGATATGCAATATGAATACTGGTGGTAGAGCTTTGTGCAAGCTCGTCTGGGTAGGTACCACCCACTCATCAGACATTCTGCCGCAAAACAGCAGTACTTGGTATTGTTGTGTTCCGGTTTGAAGGATGAGTGAGCCAGTGTAATTACCGGCACAAGGGACATAAGATCGTAGTTCCCAAGGTTGGTGGCGCATTGGCGATTTAAGCGATTGGCAACATTTCTTACAATGCCAATGTCTAAGAGCGTTGGTGACCACTTACCATCAGGTGGCCCATTTGCTTGTCCACCTTTCTTTTCTATAAAAAAAAAATATATGCGCAAAGATATGCAATAAGTATGTATGTTAATCTTGTTTTTCAAATGCTTAAACTGAATTGTATTATTTTTTTTGAGAAATAAATTTTTAATATATAGATAAAAAAATGCTGATTAGGGATCAAAAAAACAAAACAATAAATTTAGTAAATATAACTCGGACTACATTTTAAATAAGATTTATTTATTTAAATAATAGTTAAACATTGTAACATTCAAAATAAAGTAGCAACCTGCAGTTATCACTGCTTTCTTGTTTTGAGGAGAAGTTTTGGAGTTTATTCCACCACGCTGCTCCAATGCGGTTCGGTGGTTTGGTTTCTTGATATTTTCCTTTAACGCCAAGCACAACATGAACTATATACAAATGATTATCGTAAGTCATGCTTGCTTTGAATCCGCAATCATCGGTGAATATTGAATTATTATAAACACTGAGCCATGTCGGCTCAATCCTTTAAATTACATTACGTAAAGGTAATCGATTTTCGTTTTATGTAAACACGAACAATGGCGCGTTATGTTTATTTTGTTAGCTTATGTTATTCATTTATATTCTTTATGATTTATTGTGCAAGCTTACTAAGTATGGATTATATATATATGGATAAGTATTACTTGGTGGAATAAACTCCAAAAACCTTCTCAAATAAGGAGAGTAGTTCTTTATGATTTATTGTGCAAGCTTACTAAGTATATATGTAGTAGTTTTTGAGTTTAAAAAAGGATTATATTATGATATTATAGAAGCGTTTTGTTTGTCTATTGTTTTCGATTCACGTTAAAACTACTAATCAAATTGATATGCAACTTTAAGGACGAACATTGCCGATATATATTATGTTAATATGTTTTTAATAAATAACTCCCTAGTTTTTGCGTTAGTATAATAATTTACCTTTCTCCTTCTGTGGAATTCATGCTGCAGTTAAAGTAGACTAGTTTTTTTTATAACTATTGTGAGTAACGTATTTATTCATATTATTTTTAAATTTTCTAAGCTCGGTTTATTAATGAGAATTGATTTCAATAATTTTATTTTACCCATTGTTGATTTGAGTATAATTCGAGATGGCCTAGTGGAACGTGTGAATCTTAACCGATTTTCGTAGGTAACTCGGGAATGCAATGAATTTTCATGTGCTTAATTTGTGTATATAATTCATCACAGGTACGATCTTGCGTTGAATATTGCTCGCACCTTTGGGAGGGCTCCGCTAAGTACCTACTTGAGGCCTTGGATCGGTTGCAGCGACGTGCGGTCCGCATTATTGGCGACGTAAAGGTTACTCATACCCTCGAGCCTTTACAATTGCGTCGAGAGATAGCAGCGCTGAGCGCTTTCTATCGACTGTATCATGGCGAGTGTTCCGAGGAATTATTCTCCCTAATTCCTGTTTCCCCCTTCCTTCACAAGTCTACGCGTGCTGGCTCTCGATGTCACCGACTAACTGTGACATCAATTCCATCGCGCACAAAGAAATTTGGCAACTCCTTTCTTTGTCGCACTTCCAAAAAATGGAATTCCTTACCAGCTCACGTATTCCCCTCCTCTTACGACCCGGGTTCTTTCAAACGAGGCGTGAAGAGGCATCTTGCGGGCCGGCAAGGCGAGGGCGGCTAGTGCAGAACCTTCTTCCCGACTCTACTGGTCTCGCGTTTGGACTCTACTACCACTTAACATCAGGTGGAGAAGAGTCATTTGCCCTCCCGGCAAATATAAAAAAAAAAACTCGAGGTGAAGAAAAACATCGTGATGAAACTTGCATGTGTCTAATTTAACTTAAATTCTGCCACATGTGTATTCCACCCACCCAAATTGGAGCAGCGTGGTGGGATAAACTCAAAAAACCTCCTCAAATAAGGAGAGTAGACGTAAGCCCAGCCGTGAGACATTCACAGGCTGTCACTTTACTAATTTTTATTGTTGATTTTATTAATTTTCTTAGTGGATTTTATTCAATTCGATTTAATTAGTTTTATAAGTACTGTTTATTAGTCAAAACAATATGGATGCCTGTGGTCTGAAATAAGTTCAATAATTTATTTACGTTTTATCTACATAAATAAATACTCGTATTATTAATGTTTAAGAGTTTTGTGTGTGTAAATGTTCGCCGATAACACTTAAATATTAATTCCAGTAGTGATATTAAGAGATTTAAATAAATGCGTGAAAAAATAACGTTTTGTAAGAAGCATAAGCGCGATCGATATGCGAATCTTGATATAGTTACTAAAAACATATTGTATATTCATTATTATACCCGTGCGAAGTCCGCATATATTTAGTACATTATGTACCGTAACAGTAACAGCCTGTGAATGTCCCACTGCTGGGCTAAAGGCCTCCTCTCCCTTTTTGAGAAGAAGGTTTGGAGCTTATTCCACGACGCTGCTCCAATGCGGATTGGTGGAATACACATGTGGCAGAATTTCAGTGAAATTAGGCACATGCAGGTTCCTCACGATGTTTCCCTTCACCGTAAAACACGAGATGAACTATAATCACAAATTAAGCACATGAAAATTCAGTGGTGCTTGCCCGGCTTTGAACCCACGATCATCGGTTAAGATACACGCGTTCTTACCACTGGGCCATCTCGGCTCTTATTATGTAAATTTTATTAAAGTTAATTTAAATTAAATATAACAAAAGTTAATTTATCATATTATGTATACATAACAATGGCTTCTGTTAATTATTTATAAAAAAAAAAAAACTTTGTGATCGTCTATTATAGTATATTTTAATGGCAGAGGACGCACACACCGTATATTATACACTACAACTGTTCTTGATTAATTGTATATTCTAATTTGACAATTAATACACTTCTATGTTAAATAAAGTAATTTACTTTGAATATATCATTATTTACAGTACAATATTCCACTCAACCACTTTAATACAGTTTAATTTTACTCCCGAATCTCCGATATCAACTTCGTCAATATTCAAAACGCCATTTTATCACTTTGTTTATATATAGTATACGTAGGCGGGGTCACCTGAAACGCACCTGGTAAGTGGTCACCAACACCCATATATATTGGCACTGTATGAAATGTTAACCATCGCTTGCATCGCCAATGCCAACCAACCTTAGGAACTAAGATGTTATGTCCCTTGTGCCTGTAATTACACTCACTCATCCTTCAAACCGGAACACAACAATACAAAGTACAGCTGTTTTGCGGTATATCTGATGAGTGGGTACCCAGACGAGCTTGCACAAAGCCCTACCACCAGTAATCCATAATGAATGTCACGGATTATTTAAACGGCCAATGATAACACGTCAATTCGAAAATCGAATCAATTGATTGGACTTTCCTGTGGCAACTTAATTTTAACGCAGACGCCTTGGAATTCATGACTTTCAATAACAGTCCTTGCAACTGTTCCTACTTTTACGTAATACTGTCTATTTACTTTATTTATTTAAAAAAATAATATTCACAAACATGTTATGAATTTCCGTAAAATTATAATTACAAAGAATTGTTGTCCATACATATAATAACTAGTAACTGATCGCTGTCCGTACATGGGAGATATATGAGTAAAACTATTATCGGAGGTCTTTATCAATCAATAGAACCCAAAACAATGATTGTTAGAATTTTTGTCTGTTTGTCTGTGCGTTTGTGCGGCTTAACGGATTTGGGTGCGGTTTTCACTAATGTATTGTTTCTATTTCTATCTCATTCGATTTATAAATAACAGAGTTATGTCACTTTAAAGAATCACGTTGAACATTTATTCGATACAATTGCTATAAAATATCTCTTCTTCCTCAATGTAAGTTGAACTCAGATCTATATGATCAATCATATTTAATAGAGCTCACCTTATGCTGGTATATGTCGGTTAAATCTCTTAATATGTCTATTTTCATTATGTCTATAATGCATTATTTGCAAAGTCGTTTATATTTATTTATTTATTTTTTATTTTTTTACTTGTAATCAACAGTGTATGTTTGTGTGTGTGTGAGTGTGTGTGTATGTATGTATGTGTGTGTGTGTGTGTGTGTGGTTATTAACTTTATTTTTTACGATTAATTTGAATTATTTCTCTTTTCAATTGCATTTTTGATAAGTGGAAAAGGTCAAGATCAGAATAAAATTTGTTATAAGTTCGTGCCAGACGTTGTATGATGGAATTTTGGGCATAGTTAGAATTTGACTTACGCACGTGGAAAATGCATTTAACGAAAAGGCTGATAACAGGTCCGGACAGTCAATTTTGCCCATCAATATTGCTTGAAGTAGCAGCATATCACTCTGGTGTCTTCTGTGTTCAACTGTGTCCATATTATAGTGAGCACATGCCTCTTCATAGCTGCTGAATTTCTTGTAATCCTTAGAAGCAAGGTATCTGACAAAATGCTTGTGAATGGATTCGAGTCTCTGAGCCTGTTTAACATAATAGGGTGTCCATATTACAAGCGTATTTAAGTATACTTCGAACGTATACAAAGTACAGGATTTTAATACAGTCAACATTATTGAAGGTATGTGTAATACGTTTAATAAAGCCTAACTGTTTGTATGCTTTTTCTGCCACGATCTCAACGTGATTGTTCATTGATAGCTTAGCATCAATCTTAATTCCCAGGTTCCTGACGTTGTCAACCCTAGAAATGTTTACATTGTTAATTTTATAATCGAAATTTATTACGTTTTTTTATACGAGTTTTTTACGAGTCAACGTTATGTAATGACATTTTTTAACATTAACAATGATTCTATTTCTGATTATATTGTAGCTTGAAACAGTCTTCAATAGAACGCTACGATGACATCAGCGAACATCAGATGTTGCGCGTGTTTAAAGCAATTACCAATGTCAAATATATATGCATTGTATAAAAGGGGACCTAGAATGGAACCTTGAGGGACCCCTGACGGTATAATTATAAAATCACTTCTGGCACTTCCCGTTACGACAGCCTGCATACGGTTCTTAATATACGATGTCAGCCATCGAAGCAAGTTGCCGTGTGCACCCAAAACACTTAGTTTGTGTAGTAGGATTACGTGATCCACACGGTCGAAAGCTTTTTCAAAATCCGTGTAGATCACGTCAACTTGGCATCTGTCATAAGAATTAATATTTTATTAATTCTTATGAAAGCTATCGAGATAAGACCATAGACATTTTTTAGTACTTTTTATAGTTTTAACATATTATTACAACGAGTAGTTGAGTTTGTTTTTTGAAAATACTCATACATACATACGTATTTTTTTTCGACTTGTAAATAACTTTAACTTACAAAGTTTATAGGTAAGGTAGGTATTTCGTTTCGTTGCCGCATATTTTCTCATGGTTTTTTTAAATTTATACTTAGTCGGTTAGTTTGACAAGTGAAGTAAAGCCTTAAATAAATACAAATAAAAATTAAAAATTGTTCCACCAAAAAGAAACATTTGAGGTAAGAGAAGAATAAATATGATAGATTGCATTTTACTGATCACCCTTTACTGTGCAGAAACTAACCGACAGTCGCACGAAGGGAATAAAAATCGAGTTTTGAATGATTCGCGACATGACGAATTGTCCAGAAGTGTCGCTCGACTTATCGCGTCAATGTCGCCGCAGCATAAAGTATATAATAAAAAAAATGTATTATAAAATCCAGAAAATCCATAAAAAAAAACATTAATTATTTAAATTAAGGACGATTGCATGTTAATTCATTCATTACCTCTATTGTTTTAAAGTTTAATACAAGTTAAACAGTTTGATTACCACGAGGGGAGTGTCATCGGAATGGGATATGGACTGGGGTGGAAGTACTTATTAAGTACCATACTAATTGAGATCTCGTCGTTGCTACAAATGTTACGTTTCAAATACCTAAGCTGACTATTTGGTTATTCGTAATACCAACAAGACAAGCTGAAATAAAATTACAACTATAGCGTACTTTTTTTATATTTTTGGTTTTTTCATGTATACTTAACACATGGTAACTGAGACTCCGAGCGTAAGATTTCGTGCGTCAATGACGTCAGCGTAAGATTTGTTATTTACACATCGCGTGAGTACCTTGGCACCCAGTAACTGCTGAGCTAAGGCCTCCTCTCCTTTATTTGAGGAGAAGGTTTTGGATCTTATTCCACCACACTGCCCCAATGCGGGTTGGTGAATTACACATGTGAAAGAATTTTAGTTAAATTAGACACATGCAGGTTTCCTCAAGATGTTTTCCTTCACCGTCAAGCAGCAGATGAATTATAACACAAATTAAACACATAAAGATTCAGTGGTGCTTGCCTCGGTTTGAACCAACGATCACCGGTTAAGATTCACGTTTTCTTACCCCTGGACCATCTGGTGCTTACACAATTTTTATTTACTTCTTAAATAATATGTAGGAAAGAAAGATATTATGTTATCAATATTGTGTATCTACATCTTTATTTTTACAGCTTTTTAGTAACGTTATATTCCATATTTAAATAAGTAAAATAAAACCACATTAACTGCTATCACGTTTCAAGTATACCTACACGGTCGGAATGCGACGGGAATCCCTTCAAGGGAAAAACCTTATAGAGTGAAAGGTTTACAAAATAGATTTACGGTTGTTACTTATAAGGAATGTCAATATCAATTATTTTTGTTTTGATACAAATATGTACATTACATATATTAATATATGTATATATTGCATATAACTAGATGAAGAGGTCTGGAGGCCCTTGGGCAATTAAGGAGTGGAGGCCCCCTAAGTATGTTTTATTTATAAAATGTATAGTACAAGCACTACATTTTATTTTACTATATCTTCGTAATATACTAGACATATGTATAATTCTCAAAATTGGATATTTTTTGTTTTAGAAATTTTTAGGGCCCCCTCCCCTCTTTTGTAGAGGCCCCGATAGGCTTAAAACATGATCCTAAAGCAAGTTCCGTGTCAGCTAAGTATCGTTTTCAATTTGAACACGGTTGTTATTTTGATTGCGTTGATTAATTAAATACACGTAGAATAAATAAGTTATTTGTTATTATATATAGTAATTACTTGTCTGAATTAATGTTATAAAAAAAAGAGTCGAAGGACATATCAATCGACCAGTTAACATTGAACTAATATTTTATTAATATTAATTTATATAATTGTCAATAAAATAAAAATAATAAAATTAAAACGTGACGCATTTTAAACAGTAAAAAAATATATTGGCAATCGTTTTTCAATGGACGTAAGAACAATTGTTTTTTCAATACGAGTCGAGTACAAATTGCTTTATTACGATAATATTTTTATTTATTTCAAGCAAAACTTTATTCAATTCAATGCACATAAATTCGTTTAAGTTAAGTTCAACGAAGTTCAATAATCATAGCTTAGAATAACTTTTACTGTTGAAAAGTATTATTAAAAATATAATTATTAGGTTTCGCGATGAATATAAAAAAAAGTTATCTCGTAAATGTTCCACGGTTGGTATTAGGCCTCCGCTCGAAAAGGGTGCTCGAAATATGAGGGAGCCAGTCTAACTGTAGATGCCAGGGACGTATCAGGATGCGCATTGGAGGTTGCAAGTGTTGGTCAATATTTCTTACAATATCTATATATATAGGCGGTCGTGACCTACTACCTTATAAAATACTACTACTACTACTGTCCTCCAGACTGATTTTGGTCACGGCGGCCAATCTCAAAAGAGATTAGCCAACTGTGCAAGGATATATTATAGTGCACAAGTGTGTGCGCAAACACAGGTGCACTATATTCCCTAACCCTCTTAATCCGATGGGCCGGCAATCTGACACGATCGGAGAGAATTCAGGTGCAGGACCAACGGCTTTACGTACTTTTCGAGGCACGGGATTTTACACACTTCCAACTTCCAGACTCCGGGCTGCTTCTGAGAATTTTCGATAGAACTCAATATCTTTTTTATTGGCCCGACCTGGGATTTGGACCTAGGACCTCCTCCGGCTCTGCGGCCTTACATGTTGCTACCGACAAACGAGGTAGTCACACAATAAAATATAATATTATCAAAACCTAGCACACGTTACTGCGATTATAAAAAAAAGGAATCAATGGTTGATTCTTATAATAGGAATCTTAACATAGACGAATACCTGTGTAATATGGAACCGGTTCTTTTTTTTAAAGTCAATTATAAAAGGCACAGATTGGAACGTTTGCAAAGATATAGCGGCGGGGATAATTATATATTTTTCTTAAAAAAAAAAATATATTTACGTCTTAGTTTTTGTATAAAAAATAAATGTTGTTTCTATATTTTAGATGTTGTTTTCAATGAGGCCAATCACCTACTTGCGTCAATGATTTTTTTTTTATAAATAAGTTGTTTAAAAATATAGTTACCGGTTCTTGTTTTTAAAACAAAATCAGCTTCCTCTAAAGTCGTTAAGCCGAAATTAAGTATAAACTTACAAGCGTCATAAGTTTTTATTGTGCTATTCAAAGTTCGACTCATTGCTAATGGGAATGTATTAATTCACCAACCAGTATAAAACCTGCAAACCTTCCACATAGGTAAACAGGAGGCCTAATGGACGCTGCCCTTAACACCCTGACATAATGTGCTGCATGGGCCCAGGCATTACCTATTGGCGGTAGTCGGCAGAGATCTCTCGATCCTTGACTTGACTTGACGCTACCCAAAGTGGCGGAATGGGTATCGCTATTTTTGCTCGGCATCAGTGAATCCCACATATCCTTCCACTTTTGAGGGAGTAAATGCGAGTCAAAAAATAGGTGGAAGAACTTAGGCGGGGTATGAAGTTCATGAACTGTACTTTAAAGCTTAAAATATAATATAAAACTTAAGAAATAAAGATTATATCTCTGAAGATGTTAGATTAGTATTTGATATTGTAAGGCTTAGTATTGTAATACAACTAGCTGAAATGTTACTGCTGGCTAAGCCATTGAGTCATAGCTTAATGCTGTTTTAGTGATTTAAAAAAAAAAACACAACATTTTTAAAGAAGAAATATGAACCTCTTATATCGCCACCAATCTTGGGAACTAAGATGTTATGATCGTTGTGGGTGTATAATATGATGTAATGTAATACACTGGCTCGCTCTCCCCCCAAACTGAAACAGAATTATATGTATTGCTGTTTGGCGGTGTGTGGGTGATATGTGTGGGTGGTATTTGGTGGTACAGGCTTGCACAAATTCCTATCACCAAGTATGACGATAATCACTCCTTAAATAACGTTCGTATTGGCCACGAAGGTTGGTTATTAATCGCTAATGTCCTGCTTATATATTATGTATATTATGTAAATAAATAAATATTCAGATGCTAATATCCCTGACACCGTAATTTGCATTATTAAGGTCATTAAATTCGACCGTGGCATTGGCTGAACGTTTTGCGAAGCAGTGATTAACGATAGGAAAAAAAGGCGTTGTTTTCGATATGAAATAGATATAAACGAATAAATTTTTTATACATCAATAATTGTGACGACATTTTGGACTTTGTGCAAACTCGGATATATATCACCCACTCATCAGATAACATAACAACAGTACTAAGTATTGTCGTGTTCCGGTTCGAAGGGTGAGTAAGTGTGTAACTACATGAATGAGGCATTACATTTGAATCCCAAGGCCGGTGGCGCATTGGCGATGTATGTTAATATATATATTATAATATACGTAGGCGGACGAGCCCATAGAAAATGGCATTGTAAGAAATGTTAACCATCGCTTACACGCCAATGCGCCACCATCCTTGGGAACTAAGATAAGTCTCTTGTGCCTGTTATAATACTGCCTCACTCACCCTTCAAACCGGAACACAACAATACCAAGTACTGTTGTTTTGCAGGAGAATGTTTGATGAGTGGGTGGTACCTACCCAGACGAGCTTGCACAAAGCCCTACCACCTGTAAAGTGCCAATGTCAATGTGCAATGGTGACTACATTTTCAATAAAAAAAACGAAATAAATTTTAAGCACACAATTAAAAAAATCACGTGTTCTTACCACTGGGTCATCTCGGATCGTCTTAACAAAACGCCCAGTAATTTTTCTTGGTCCAACCCGGGAACTAACCCATCTTCGTAATCTTGAAATGATAAATTATCTATTATATCAAACAAGCCGTCACTATATGAATAAGATATATACTTATTCATATTATTAATATTATATACTACCTATTTACTTAACATAATTCTCGTCGTATAATAATTAATAATAACATCCTGATACATGATTCACACACGGCCATATGATCCAAAACTAAGCAGAGCTTGTATTATGGAAACCAGACAACTGATATACTACATATACTGCTTTTCTTTTGTAAATACATTCTTATATAGATAATTATACCCAGTCTCAGGACAAACAGACATGTTTATGACACACAAATGTCTGTTATGGGTGGGAATCGAACCCACAAGACCAACCGGCAAGATTTATTTAGAGTTTCTGTGGCAATGACCACGAGATAAAATAATTTATTTCTATCCGATTCGACGCTGTGTATGCATAGAGACGGAATTGGATTGGTCATTATCGTAATATGTACGATCATCGTCTATGGAAAATTACAATATAAAAGCGCTATGCAAGCCTTTCATGGGCTGTGTTCTTCGACTGGACACAGAGTATAAATTACGTATCTATCGTAAATACTTTCATTACAAATATATATCACTCTTATTGCCTTTAATGGTGACAGGAGGGCTGGTTCATTTTTCGCCCAGATGATAAAAAATGAAACCGAGATGGCCCAGTGGTAAGAACGCGTGAATCTTGACCGATGATCGTGGGTTCATACCCGGGCAAGCACTGAATTTTCATGTGCTTAATTTGGAATAATAATTCATCTCGTGCTTTACGGTCAAGGAAACCATCGTGAGGAAACCTGAATGTGTCTAATTTCACTGAAATTCTGCCACATGTGTATTCCACCAACCCGCACTGGAGCAGCGTGCTGGAATAAGCTCCAAACCTTCTCCTCAAAAAGGGAGAGGAGGCCTTTAGCCCAGCAGTGGGACATTCGCAGGCTGTTACGGATAGAAATTGCGATTTAAAGGGGAAATGCTGCTAGCATTCTTGCCACCATCCACGCGATTTGTACAGTAGCTATTTTTTAGTTTTATAAATTGTACTTAATAAATATATATATACATATCTTTGATTTTTTTTTCTTGCCGTTAAATTTTTCATTGATACCGATTTGTCTATGACGTGTCGTGGCACCAACGCAGACAGACAGACGGTACAAAATAATATCAAAGTGTATTTTTTTTATCTCAAGGTAGTGGATTGAAGTGTGTGTGAAAAAAAACTGCCCCACGTCCTTTCATAATCCGATGAGAGGGCACGAAACGACTGGAGAATGGCGTTACGTGCGGAATTTTTCGACAAAAAAAAAATCGTCGGACATCGAACCCGAGACCTCGAAATCTGCAGCCGTTGCACCAACGAAGCAGTTAGCATTCGTATAGAATCCTTGCGTACGTACGAATTGATTTTTTTAATCAACCTTGTTACAAGATCATAACTCAAAATCGATTCATATAATTTTTAAAGCCAAATCAAATGTTTAAACGATTAAATAAAAAAAATCAAGATACTATTGATTTGAAAATTATATTCGAGTTTTACTCCTGTCGTCCTTTTTACCGTTTATATTTTTAACATTTTTACTATATAATGTTTATATTTTGTTTTCATGTATTTAATAGAATTTTTATTAATATCTGATTTGTTTTTTGTATCGTGATATTGTTTTGATTAATAAAATTGATATAGATATAGCTTTTTTATTTACTTAACATAGTTAGCGAAAGGGCAAATGGGCCTACTGATGGTAAGTGGTCACCAACGTCCTTAGGTATACCTATTAAACAACTCAATAATCAATAACTTTGTATGAAAAATAATTTTGAGTCATATTTATTATTATTTACAAATTAACATCAAAAACAAGAAAAGTACTTTGAACAATTTTGATACTTGCGTTTTGATACACTATAATGTGATACGTAAAATAGTGCATAAGTTGTATCGGATAGATGTTTGCAAGAAATTATTAGGGAAGTATAAATTATATATTCAAAGTTGTTTTATAACGAGCTACATGTGTATATCCTAAGCTGACTGCCTTGTCGGTCTAGCGGCTTTATGTAAAGCCGCAGACCCTGGAGGTTCTGCGTTCAATTCCCGGTCGGGCCAATAAAAAGTTATAGGATTTTTCTGTCAGAATTAGTAGCAGCCCAGAGTCTGTGTACACTCCCGTGCCTCAGAAAGCACGTAAAGCCCTTGGTCCTGCGCCTGAACTCTTTCCGGTCGTGTCGGATTGCCGTCCCATCGGATTATGAGAGTTAGGGAATAGAGAGTCCACATGGTGTTTACGCACACACTTGTGTGGTGGTTGTTGTAGTGGGCTAACCTCTCTTGAGATTCGATTCGAAATCGGTCTGGAGGACATGATTATTATTATTATTATACTATGCTAAAATTTAGTTGAAAAGAAAGCATTGAATGTCGTAGGCCTTACTCTTTAAAAAGCATTGGTATATAAAACTCTTCTAGATAGTTAGTCTGGCCAAATACAAACCAGAGTAGGAATCCAAAATCTCACTAAGATGATTGACAAGAACACACGAAAAATACCTAACAAACAACATGAACGCTGTCTGTTAATAAAAACACGAAGACACACTGAACTACCAAATTCTAAACTGGTTACGAATTCTACTAAACTATAACGATTACGCTACGTTCCCGATTCAATTCTAATCCAAACTTGACTATTCTACATTTATCGGAACGGTACCGAACCGATACAATAATATCCTGGGACATTTTTCACACATGGCCATCTGATCCCAAATTAAGCTTGTAGTATGGAAACCAGACAACTGATATACTACATATACTACTTTTCTTTTGTAAACACATACCTATATAGATAATTACACCCAGACTCAGGACAAACAGACATGTTCATGCACATAAATATCTGTCCTGGGTGGGAGTTGAACCCACAACCTTCGGCGTGAAAGGCAAGCATCCACCAACCACGCCAACCGGCTCGTCAAATGATATGATGTTAACGTATACCGTTATGTCAAAACCAAACTTAATTGTTAACTTTTATGCCAATAGTCGATAATTAAATTAAATAATAAGAAATCGGATAAACGGCAACGATCACGCTTCGATTCAATTACGATAATTTGACGATTTGTTAGTAAAATTGGCCTCTGTAAACTAAAACTGTAAACCACCAAACTGTAAACTGATACAAAGATTCGGCAAAGGCAGCGTGTATGGAGACAACCAAGGAGTTTTTTTTTTATAACTCATTTATACGTAAATGATTGTGAAATAAAAAACATTATTATTAAAACACGAACGAAATATTTATTTTTAAATTGAATATAGTGACATTGTTTGTTTATTAACCTTTCGTTCACACACAAACAAACGAACATCCGTCAATTGAATAATATATAAATATTTTAATAAATGCTACGGCGCCACAAAGAAAAGTTTTATAATTTAATGTCAACGGATTGCAGATAAAAATATTCCGTATTTGAACAACGACAGCGCAACGTATATTGAAATTGTTTTTCAGTAAATCATTTTTGAGCTAACTTATGATTGTTTTTTTTTAATAAAGCCGATATATTTACTTTTTCAGCAAACTCCCAAAGTGGTAGAGCTTTGTGCAAGCTCGTCTGGGTAGGTACCACCCACTCATCAGATATTCTACCGCAAAACAGCAGTACTTCTTATTGTTGTGTTCCGGTTTGAAGGGTGAGTGAACCAGTGTAATTACAGGCACAAGAGACATAACATCTTAGTTCCCAAGGTTGGTGGCGCATTGGTGATTTAGCAATAGTTAACATTTCTTACAACGCCAATGTCTATGGGCGTTGGTGACCACTTACCATAAGGTGGCCCGTCCGCCTCCCTATTATATATAAAAAAAATCCCTAACTCTCATAAACCGATGGGACGGCAATCCGACACGAACGAAAAGAGTTCAGGCGCAGGACCGCATTGGCGATGTAAGTGATGGTTAACATTTCTTGTCTTCTTTGTCTATGGACGCTGGTAACCATGACGTGGCCCATATGGTCGTCCGCCTACTAATTCTATAAAAAATAATACTAACGATAAAACACATTAATGATAAGCTACACCAAAATCACGGACAACACGTCTAGGATACAAATGCATAAAAATATACTTTATCATCTGATATTACGTAATTTGATTGGTGATAAAGAGTTATAATAGATTTTGTCGGTAGAATTTGTGTTCAGAACCGGATTCTGTTTAACACGTAAACGTAATTGTCTATTTTAAGACAATAATATGTTGAAATATTGTATTTGCATAATCTATAAAATCATATTATTATGTCGATTATTTCTCTGACGTATTACTTGCGGAAAATTTTACGTTTTTTTTTTTTCTGTAGTCGTTAAGAAAACTGTGATTGTTTAAAAAACTCCATTAAAAAATTTTAATCGCATACAGTTTTTTCAAAGATACCTATCAAGTGTTCAACTACGCTATATTACAATGTAGCGATATCATGTATTTATTATAAAGATGAATAAAGGTGACTACAGAGTTTTTCGCCAGTTTTTCTCGATATAATCTACACTCCGAACCGGAGCTTTACATTTAATTCGTCACACATGATTCAAAGGTGATTATAAGCCTTGAATAAAGAATTATTTGGTTTCAGAATTCAGATATAAGATTATCAGTCTGAACAGTGGGCTAGTCCGCATGTCGAAGCCGTTGGAGCAGACGAGTCTGTCTGATGGCAGAACCGGAAACTTTGGTGCTCCTTAGGAGAGTGCAACTGGATCACCATTGGCTAACAACACAAAAGACAAATAAAGTAATGGTTGTTTTCATTTTGATAACTTGCCTATACCTATCTATAACAGTAACCGCCTGTGAATGTCCCACTGCTGGGATAAGGCCTCCTCTCCCTTTTTGAGGAGAAGGTTAGGAGCTTATTCCACCACGCTGCTCCAATGTGGGTTTGTGGAATACACATGTGGCTGAATTTCAGTGAAATTTGACACATGCTGGTTTCCTCACTATGTTTTCCTTCACTATCAAGCACGAGATTAATTATAAATACAAATTAAGCACATGAAAATTCAGTGGTTCTTGCCCGCGTTTGAACCCACGATCATCGGTTAAGATTCACGCGTTCTAACCACTGGCCCTCTCGGCTCATCCTATCTATCTGGCCTATATATAGCCAATATACCTATCTATAGCCATAGAAAATTTAAACGCAATTATTTTATAATTCTACAAATATTTCTTGCAATGCCAATGTTTATATATCATCTAAATTGATCATATGTAAGCCAATTTGCAAGATTGCCTTTCTAAAATATTTAAAGAATATACCGGTTCGGAAACCTATCAAATATTAAAAGGAATAAATAAATATTTTTAATCTATTTCGCATATTTCTTACTATGTTATACGAATTAATCATAGTAAATATATATTACGACAAATGCAAGTCATAGTGTTACGAAAATACTTACTCAGCATGAAGAGTGACAGATTACAACACCGCTGGCAAGTGGCCCTATGTATATGCCTCGATGGCTTATTGGTTAGACCACGTTAAACTTAAAGATATAAGTTCAAACCTGGGCAAGCAAAACTAAGCGTGTGCTTAACTTTGCAATTCATATAATCAGCGGTGATTAAACATATGTGTTCTTCACCTCAAGAAATAGCAACTTTAACCAAACCGTGGGGTTTACAAGCTGTTATGTTACGTAAGTATTGTCGTAGTGTATCTGTGACCATTGAAATTGAGTAACTTTTGCTACTAGACTCAATACTAATTACTAATGTAGTACGGACATTACTCAAGGTTATCAAGGATGCTTACCAATAAACACACAGACGAACTCAAAAAAAGAGTTTGATTTATTAATCATATATAATATATTGCACAAAATGTACATATAATGTTAAATATCTTTTTGCATTTGATATCTTAATGGTCGAGTTGAAACCGAGTGGTGCAAGTTGCACATAAAAGACGAGATCAAAACTTAAAGTGATCTCTATATCTAACCGCAGGAAAACCCACTTTTTATATATTTACAAAAAATACTCATAAACAAAACAGATATAATAGTTCTTGAAACAAAATGAGTTAAATTTACGACTTCGAACAATGGTTTCCTTTAAATTAACATATACATCTTAATTATATGCTAAGAACATATAACAAAATAACAATTGTAACTTATTAATGGTATTTTTGTTAGATAATTAAAGTTTAACAAAAATTATCCATACCGCGCTGAAACAAGCAATTGAATGATTCTTTAAATATAGCGTAAAATACATATTGTAACACAAATAATTTCGCATCGCTACCAAGAGATGGCGCTTTACATTAAGCGATGAAACCTGAATCGCGCTGGCAAGATGACAAATATGACTTCCTTGGTATGTTTACATATATGTATTAAGTCTTAGGACCCTTAGTAAATGCATAATAGAGCTTCCACACCTGCTGGGATGTTATTTGAATGCATCTAAGGAATTAACCCCGTCTCGCTACGATTGCTATCGGATACTTCCACCTGGTGGGATACTTTGCTGGCGTCGTATTTAGATATGTATTCGCCTTCTTTTGTTATTTGTAACCTTACTTAAGTTACAAAATAAACCGTACTGCGCGGACATTAGGAGTTGTTATTCAGATAGGCAGAAGGGGCATAACTTATAATTCCCAAGGTTGGAGGACCAATGGCGATGTATGAAACGGTTAATATTTCTTACAGTGCCAGTTCTTATTAGCGGTATCACTTAACTATATATAATATATGAATCATTTAATGCCATTCGTTATCATCAAGATGTAATTGACTACAGTGGGGGGAAGGGGGTTAAGTACTGCAGGCGATAGCCAAGTGCACGCGTTGAATTCGTACGGTTGTGTTTTATATTACTTAATATTTCGCAACCGGAGATGGAATTTTTTTGTTCGTTTTGAATCGATTATCCTTGTTTAATATAAAATAATTTAACAGACTAGTTAGAAAAACTTGTTTATATATGATAACGATATTATGTATGATACGCATCTATATATAACATACAATTAAATAGATTAAGGTAACGTAGCGAAATAAATAACAATAAATCAATTAACATAAAAACCAAAAAGGATATTCAGGGTCGGATTTAGGTATCCAAGCCTAGGGGGATCGGTGTCTCGTAGGCCTGGGCATAAAATATCTCAAACCGGTATATCAGATTTAGAAAAATCACGTCACTGCACAAATTACATACAGTACTAGTTTCTGAGTGTATATTTGGTTAATACCGTTCTGTATTCCTGACGTGTATACAAAAATTCATGATGATCGGTTGAATAGTTTAAAAAAGAAGCTAACTTTCGCATTATATTAGCTAGGATTGATACACGTATCCAACCTTAGAATGAGATGTGAAATAAAAAAAAATCTAAATATAAGATTAAAATAACAGCACGTAATTACAAGGCCGTCAAACGCGTTAAATTTTTATCCGCTAATTTTTCAAAAAAAATCCGCAAAAATCGGTTGTGATAATTTTTGAATGAGGAGTGAATACGTCCCTAACTATCAGCTGGTCATGATTAGTGATCGTATTATATAACCTTGTAACAGCGTGTGTGGATTAAAAAAAACATTTATTTCTTATTTATTTAAAATTTAGCGCGAAATGCTACCATTTATTGCAAGTTAACAGTAACAGTTTTGAATATTATTCGTTACTTATAAACGATAATAATATTTTTATCGCCGTTTCAATGTTCCATCATCCATACGATCACGGACTGCATTCCTTCAGCGGCCGGATATAAATAAACATTACTTTTGTAACTTATATACAAACGAAGTAGGAAAAATATTAAAGTTTACGTACGACCTTGCCCTACAACTGAGATCTGCTCTACTCGAGGCGTCGCGTCGTCCACCCTCCACTGTGCGTGCATATATTCACATGCCAGTCGTTGTTGAAACGTAAACGATTTTATTCGATTTTTTGCTAGGATATAATATTCAAATAAAAAAATGAACACGCGCAATTGCAATTATCCATTGCAATTGGCCATATAATATATATATTTAAATAGTTTTTATTAAAATATCATATACACAGTTGCACCGTTTTATTTATGTCAATAGATATTTAAAGTCATACATATTTATTAATAGTAATTTAAAACATCAAATGGTATATATATATATACATACAAAATATATATATATATATATATATATATATATATATATATATATATATATATATATATATTTTGTATGTATATATATATATATACCATTTGATGTTTGCAAGCATTAGTAGAATAGAAAAGCAGGTAAGCGGCAACGATTACGTTTCCATTACATATGTATATACATATATAAATATATATGTATATATATATGTATATACATATATAAATATATATGTATATATATATGTAATGGAAGTAATTGAAAGAATGGAGTAATTATATATAAATATATATATATATATATATATATACAATATATATATATATATATATATATATATATATTTATATATGTATACTCACGTGCTCCCCTCCCCTACAGAACCTTCTTCCCGTCTGTACTGGCCGTCGTCGCGTTTGAACTCTACTACCACTTACCATCAGGTGGAGTAGAGGCATTTGCCCTCCCGGGAAAGACAAAATATATATATATATATATATATATATATATATATATGTCAGAGATAATAACTTTAAGCGGATATACGACTATACTTATTAGAATAGGACGTACTGGCCGGTTGTCAGACGTCAAGTTGTGAAAATATATAGCCGAATAATCGAAATATAAAATATAATGGTGTATCTGTCAGTAGCGCGTGTGATCCTTGGTCTAGCGACTCCCTTGGTCTCTTGCTCTCAGGACAGCGCCAGCGCCGGACGTGCGCACTGACTAATTTAATAAAACCAATATATTGGACGACAATGGCGGCCATTAAAATGGCAATCCATTTGAATCCGCGACATCAGAAGTGGGATATGAGTCTCATGTGTTCTGATACGCTTAGCTTCCTGAATTACAGCCGTTGGATATACAAATTAAATCAAAGCAGTTACGATTTTTTTTATTACGATTGTGTACGAACAATAAGGAGTATTCAAAGCTGACTGCCAATCTTCGCTAGTCGGAGTAGAACTCGAAGAAGAAGAAGTCACGATTTATTTTATTACTATACGAAAATATTATAATTTAGTGAATGCTGATAATGTATGGTAACGTATTATAAGATGAAATAGATCTGGTGAGTACATTCCAATTTGTTTAAAAGCGATAGACACTGTGTCTTACCGTGTGTCGTACTTTCTCAGTTTCTTCGTAACTTCACATGTTAGCTTGTACCTACATTGCGATAATTTATTTATAGGGTAGTTGACCCTGCTTTTTGGATTATTAATTAACCCCGATCTTGCGCAATAGCAGCTAAGAAACAAGCCTAATACAGCCATAAGCGTAGAAAAGGTAAAAGAAATGAATACTCGCGTGACTCACGTTCCAGAAATCGATTAACGTCGTTGGAGGAACAAACCGTTTACCTCCACGATGAACGCTGCCGTGATAGCGGATAGTGATTGTGACTATGGTGGAGCATCGGGACTCTGCGGCGTTGTTCGCCAGAGCGTTCCGTGAGTGCTGCCACGAAATACGATGCTGGTGCGACCGGTATCATTGATGCGATACGATCTATCAATACTACGGTGAGATCCAACCATTTTTTCAATTCCGATTTCGATCCTAGCATAAAAAAAAATTATGCGAGAAGGTAGATCGCGCTAAAATTTAAAGCTAATAGTATTTTAATAATATTGAGTGTTTGTCTCGCATTTGTAATTGTTTGAACACGACCTGTGCGGGAACCCTAGCAATTAACCTTGGTTGATTGAATTGATATTGGCATTGTAGTGATAAAGTATGTAATACTATGGTATGTTAGTAAAGGAATAAGCTGGATAGGTTTCAGACCTTAATCCAGGAAAGTTGCGTGTGCAAGAAATACTACTGTTAAACATTTCTTTGTACATCAATTGTTCTACATATAAAATAAGGTTTTTTTTAATTGAAGGAATTTGATTTGTTATTTAATTTAATATTTTACAATATAGCAATTTATTTAAAGCGTGGTTAGTCAATAATAGTGAGAGTATGTAAAAATACGTGTGCTTGGCACAAAGAGTGGTGTCCCGAAGCGTGTATTGCGCTCTTCGATTGAGACTATAAGGAAAAGACTGTACTAGCCCTACAAGTCGGTTTGTAGCGTTGACGGTTAGTCAAGTCGCTCTTAGTGGAAAATTTCCATTAGCCACTGCTAACGAATGAATATTGTGTCCCAAGTCGCTCCAGACTCCAATAGATGCGGGTTTCTCTATTAAATTAAAGAAGTGCCTTTTTAGCAACCAAGATAGAACTCTTAGGTTGCACTATCAGTTAAGGTCAGGTACAGCCGAACAATCAGAAAGGCGGGATCCATAATGGATTAGTTTTATTTAATTACGAAGCAAATTTATCGATTAACTAGCTGTGCCCGTGGTTTTACCCGCGTATAACTTTAAGAGATCACTATCATCATGCTATTATAAATTTTTGGTTTTATTTAATTTAGGATTTATTTACTTAAAAAAAAAAATGAAAATCTAAATAAACATATGCGGAAACGAAATGAGATACCTACCTAGCCTATAAACTTTAGCTTACAAAGTTATTTACAAACCGAAAATAAGCACGTATGTATGTGTGAGTATTTTCGAACAACCTACTCAACTACCCGTTGTAATAATATATTCCTGCAATAAATAAAATAAATGTCAAATCATTTATTTATCAATTTTATGAGTATTGTTTTAATGAAGAATTATAATATAATATCTGTCTGTCTGTAAAAATATCTTGTAATAAAGTTAAAATAATTTTCATTAATAATTTAAGTTAAAATATTTGCATGTCATAGGTGTGGTGACTAAGCACGTATATTTTGTTTAAAGCAAATAAATGGAATTGAATTGAATAGAATTGTCAAAGCTTTAGAAAGTGCGAAAAACGGTCTATGTTCTTGCCTCGATATTAATCGTGTAATTATTATGAAAGCATAGGAATTATTATTTTATAAAAACGTCCTTACTGCCAAATCGATTGGCGATACATCCAAGTGCTGACGTTGCTGCATGACGCTACTGTTATGACCGTCAAAGTACAAAATCAGCAGTCTGACCCTATCTTAATTCATCGAGGAGTGAGACGAAGGGATTTCATTTCCCCGAAATTGTTCACTAATGCATTAGAGGATACGTTCAAGACGCTGCACTGAGAATGGCGAAGCATAAAAATAAACGGCGAGTACCTTTCACGCTTGAGATTTGCAGACAATATCGTCATCGTGGCAGAAACCGTGCAGGACATGCAGTATATGCTGAGCATAATGGCTGATTCTTCTTTTCGAATTGGTCTCCAGATGAACTTGGACAAAACCAAGATAATGTTCGATAAATACGCCAACCCGGAACCGATAACTCTTAACCGAGTTCCTTTTGAAGTTTGTTCAGGAGTATGTATACCATGGGCAAACTTTGTAGTTGGGTCGAAACAACTTTGAGAAGTAAGCACGAAGAAGAATACAGCTGGGCTTGGCAGCGGATAGGAAACTGTCGTCTTTTCGTGACAAATACCGCAATGCTTAAAGACTAAAGTCTTCAACAAGTGCGTCTTTCTGGTAATGACTTACAGAGCCGAGACGTGGACACTGACAGTGCGTTTGGTCCATCATTTTAAGGTCGCTCAGCGAGCTGTGAAGAGGGCTATGCTCGAAGTTTCTCTGAAATATCGAATCCCAAATGTGGTGATCCGACATAGAGCCAAAGTTGACGACGTAGCCCAAGGGATTAGTAAGCTGAAGTGGCAGTGGGCTGGACACATATGTCATAGAACCGAAAACCGTTGGAGTAGACGTGTTCTGGAATGGAGACCGTGTTTTGGCAAACGTAACGTGGGACGCCCACCGGCTAGGTGGAGTGACAATATACACAAAGTGGCTGGCAATGGATGGAGACTGAGAGCTGAAGATGGAGCTCAGTGGCGTGCCATTGGAGAGGCCTATGTCCAACAGTGGATGACGAAGGGTTGATGATGATGATGATGACAAAAGGTTATAGTTAACCTTATAAGGTAGACATAGCAAAACCAAAATGTTATGCCTTAGTACATAAGCTTAAAAATCTGTAATCCATATGTCAACTCATGTTTTACGTTTGTGCGTTTAAGTAAATTATTATTATTATTAAATCTACGCATATGCGAGTTAACCAATATATACCAGAATAAGCTGAACCGAATATGATTGAGCGTATAGATCTGAGTTCAATTTGCATTGCAAGAAGGAGTTTGGAGTTATTCTATAGCAATTGCATCGAATAAATGTTCGACGTGACTTTAAATTGACATTGCTTATTATTTATAAATCAACTGAAACGAAACAAAGTGAAGTTAGCCACAATACATTGTAAGAAATCGCACTCAAATCTGTTAAGCCATATCTAGGATTGTTGTGCACAAACAAACAGAAAAACGGACAAAATTCTAGCAATCATTGTTTAGGGTTCTATCGTTCATTTACTCATATGTCTTACATGTACAGTCGACGAACGGTTGCAGATTTATTATATGTATAGATTTGGTGTGAATTTGAATTGAATCACTATCTAGAATTGAACGACTGTTATTTTGAATTGAAAAGAGAATTCTGTTGTTTTGTTGAACGTAATGCTGTGTTAATAAAAATACTTATGTTCGTCATTGATTGATTTAAATGTTTTATTTAAACTGAAAGCTGTTACGCTTTGTTGAAGAATGGATTGAAAGCATTATCGCTTTGTCCTAGTGGTTCGATGAAAGCTGTTACGCTTTTCGATGGATGGATTGAAAGCATGATCGCTTTGTCCTAGTGGTTCGATGAAAGCTGTTACGCTTTTCGATGGATGGATTAAAAGCATGATCGCTTTGTCCTAGTGGTTCGATGAAAGCTGTTACGCTTTTCGATGGATGGATTGAAAGCATGATCGCTTTGTCCTAGTGGTTCGATGAAAGCTGTTACGCTTTTTGATGGATGGATTGAAAGCATGATCGCTTTGTCCTAGTGTTTCGATGAAAGCTGTTACGCTTTTCGAAGTATGGATTGAAAGCATGATCGCTTTGTCCTAGTGGTTCGATGAAAGCTGTTACGCTTTTTGATGGATGGATTGAAAGCATGATCGCTTTGTCCTAGTGGTTCGATGAAAGCTGTTACGCTTTTTGATGGATGGATTGAAAGCATGATCGCTTTGTCCTAGTGGTTCGACGAAAGCTGTTACGCTTTGTCGAAGGATGGATTGAAAGCCTTACCGCTTTATCCTGATGATCTGCTAAAAGCTACAACGCTTTGCAGTGAAATTGGGCTCAAATGTGTGTTGACCCAAGGTTGATGCTGAAAGCTACAACGCTTTGCAGTGAGATTGGGCTCAAATGTGTGTTGACCCAAGGTTGATGCTGAAAGCTGTAACACTTTGCAATGTGTTCCAAGTGCAGCTTCTGAGCAATGCTGAAAGCCCGAACGCTTTGCTATACGCTAGAGCTGTAACGTGCTGAAAGCCTTTACGCTTTGCTTTGTGAGAGGTTGAAAGCTGTCTGTGAACGCTTTGCCTGCGTGCGTGCCATGCGCTGTGCCATTTAGGCTGGACGTGACGTTGAGAAGCAACGCGAGAGCGCGTTGAGGATCAGAATGGCCGTGTCAGAGATAATAACTTTAAGCGGATATACGACTATACTTATTAGAATAGGACGTACTGGCCGGTTGTCAGACGTCAAGTTGTGAAAATATATAGCCGAATAATCGAAATATAAAATATAATGGTATATCTGTCAGTAGCGCGTGTGATCCTTGGTCTAGCGACTCCCTTGGTCTCTTGCTCTCAGGACAGCGCCAGCGCCGGACGTGCGCACTGACTAATTTAATAAAACCAATATATTGGACGACAATGGCGGCCATTAAAATGGCAATCCATTTGAATCCGCGACATATATATTTATATATAATTACTCCATTCTTTCAATTACTTCCATTACATATATATATACATATATATTTATATATGTATATACATATATATATACATATATATTTATATATGTATATACATATGTAATGGAAACGTAATCGTTGCCGCTTACCTGCTTTTCTATTCTACTAACATAATGGTCGAGTCGCGGTTCGGTTCAGTTGGATCGGAAACGTTTCGGGAACGTATCGTAACCGTTACTTATTAGTAGAATTGACTTCCAGTTACAATTCAGTCGAGGTTTTCTTTTGTGAGGAAGTAAATGACTTAATTGTAGAGGAGAGGAGGCCTGTTACTTTACCTAACTTAAAATCCTACCTACCTAATACCTACCTAATACCTAAGTTAAGAATTAGTAAAATAATCCCCCTTTTTTAAATGTGTTCGTCTGAACGCGCTAATCTAACCTAACAGTCTGATTTAAAAACGAAAATAACATTGGACATTACATTTATTGAGAACATAGCTACAGCTACTTAGGGTATTCCCCGCCAATCCCCCTTCGCATGCGGGCAAACCGCAGGCGGACACTAGTATTATATAATTGCTTTTTCCATTTAATTCTGCGGTTGCTTAATCGCTTCCAACGTATCAGTAAATATAATTTATCTACTTCAAAGTCACGTCTATCGTACACTGTATTGCCAATGTTTAATTTAAATGAACATATTATTAGTTGTGTTAATTTTAACATAATTTAATACGAAACCTGTATTCGATTCAGATCTTTATTAAATTTATATAAAGATGTAAATTAATTCTAAGAACTAACAAGGATTGCAATTCACGATCTCTCAATAGCACATTTATCGTTAATGTTTTGCTTTGTTGGGACACCTGAATCTTTGAGATTGTGGGATCATCAAATCGGAGGGAAACATCATGAGTTTCAATCTGTATTGGTATAAACTTCAGACGTCTTAGCACAGCAATTGGTTATATACAGACTGTTATATTATACCAAGTGTTGCCAAAACTACAGCGAAAACCTCCTGTATCATAGAGAATTTTAATAACATTTTCGTTGTTACTAAGCGTTGAATGGCTTACAACTCGACAAAAAAAAACAGTTTTAGTGGAAGCCTCACTTCACTGGCAACACTAAGTGTAAATATTTTAAAATTCAACATTGCTTCCAAAAAAGTAAATAAAAAATTCAACGGATAGATACATTTAGTATAAAATGCGAGAAGTAAAGGTCAAACTACCAAGAAAATCTATTTATAAATACTAATATTATGAACGCGAATCGCTGTCCGGGCTACACTGCAAGAAAGAACATGCTGCTTTTCACCATCCCCCGAGGGGGTAAAATTTAATTTTGAAGATGTTAACCCTTCGCCTACTTCACCACTAAATGGTCTAAGTTTTTTTATTTTTTTTATGTGATTTCTTTAAAAGACGGGTCGGACCGGTTGGCGTGGATGGTAGATACTTGCATTTCACGCCGAAGTTTGTGGGTTCGATTCCCACCCAGGACAGACATTTATGAGCATGAATATGTATTATCTATTTAAGTATGTATTTACAAAAGAAAAGTTGTATATGTAGTATATCAGTTATCCGGTTTTCATCGCACAAGCTCTGCTTAGTTTGGGATTATAACTTGAACGTTCAACATCAGACGAACATTCGAAAACTAATAATTAGTTACCTCGTCTTATTTAACAAATAACAATAACGGTTAGAGAATAGTTACCATACTTTTTTTTCCTTAAATCTAAGGACATTTTTTGGGCGGGAAATCTTAAAATATGCTTTTGACTATTATTAGATAATAATAGTATTTAAAAGTTAAATATTATCGAAGGCACGATGGCAAATTGCCGACGATGTATCCACTATTACTAACCTGTTACGTTACAGAGCTACACATACCTAACCCGTCGGCGAGGTCGGATTCTTCATTCAACCGCCCGCGCTTAGTATGACGGGTAATATTTTTTTAATATATATAACAGGTACATGGACGAGATATGGGCCACGTGATGGTATGTGGTCACCAACGGCCATAGATATTGGCATTGTAAGAAATGTTAACCATCGCTTACATCGCCAATGCGCCCCCAATCTTGGGAACTAAGTGTAACCTTTTAAGGAGAAGGTTTGATACCTTATTAACATTGTTTTTTTTTCACGGTCAAGCTCGAGATGACTTAAAAACACAAATTAAGCACATTAACACAGCGGTGCTTGCCCGGATTCGAACCAGCAATCTTCGGTTAAGAAAGCTCGTCTGGGTAAGTCCTACCACTCATCAGATATTGTACCGCAATCATTAATCAGCAATTATTAGTATTGTTGCGTTCCGGTTTGAAGGGTGAGTGAGCCAGTGTAACTACAGGCACAAGGTAATATTTTAGTTCCCTAGGTATCGTCTAGGTCGTATTGGCGATGCAAGGAATGACACAAAATCAATCTAATCCAAAGTCTTAAATAGTTAGATAGAAAAAAGATTTAAAGTATAGTTATACAGATATTTTGTAACGAGCTTAAAGATCCAAAATTATCAATAATCAAGAGAAATGCAGAACAGTATATTTGGCTTACTTGTTGTACTAAAAACTTCAATTTATGCATGTCAGTAATCTATTTTAATATTTGCACTAAATTAAAAAAAACTACAAAGTTTTGAACCGATTAATCTCCTACGTGTCTTCGCTAATATACGTGACATTGGCTGAATATCTTGCTCCCAACGAGCGTATACAAACGTCATAAGAAAAAAAAAAAGTTTTGACGTTTCTTCTGATCGTTCTAAACAATTCAAGTTGTCATTGTTCATATTCTTCGGATTTAAGAATTGATAAAAACAATTGTATAGTATATTTATTATTTACATTATTGTTATATATTGTGTTTGTGTTCATTTATTTGCGAAGATTAAATTAATCCAAATATCTCTTCATCCAGGTCTGTCTTTTTTATATCTATCATTAAATTTAAATATTCTCACCGTAAAATAAATCAATCAATGATAATAAAAATAATGACTTAGTGCCGGTACTTAAACTAATATTGGTAACAAAATATTTTAATTTTTTTTTGTGTTAACAATTAGTAATTTCATTGATTAAGACTGTTTTTTGTACTCGTTTGTTATATTGCATATACTATTCCAATCAAAGAAGGCGCAGATATAAACAAACCTTAGATTTACATATTCCTTTCCATCCCTCCTTCACTACAATGTTTCCGATTAATAAATCTTTATTTATTATACAACATTATTCCAGTTAACTTTATTATATCATGCTTGTTATATTCATTTTAATTTTACTTCCAAAGATTCGATAACAAATTCGCTGACATTTAAACCGCGAATCCGTAATTAATATGAAATGATTATTCGAAATGATTATTTATAATCTCGACCAATTATATCGGGTCAATTCAAGGATGGAAGTTCTTTATTTGTCTTTGCTCCTGTTATTGTATATAATCAGCAAAGTTTACGTAAAATTGTATTGTAGTGCCTTTATTTTAAATATGGAACGCTAAAAGTTGAAATTTATATCTGTGGTAATAAGTTGTCGGTGTTGCAACGATAAAAATTGCTTGATATTAAATAAATATGACGCCTTGAAAATTGTGACTATAAAATTCATATTTAGAATAAAAGAACGTTTTGAGTTAGGGGCTTCGCGCACAAGACGGCCACTTCTTCGGTCTTTTCTCACAGTTATATTTTTATCTGGATAAATGGCCAATTCGATATCAATTTGATAATCGACTCCCATATCGGTGATACGCTGTATTAATGACGTCATATCCCTTGACGAATCACATAATTTTACTTTTAACAAGTTTTATTATATTAACGTTAAAGAGAGACGTGGCTGTAGCAACCAAGGTAACTATAGAAACGATATGAATGACGCGCATTTGTCTTCAAAGGCAATACTGGTTGTTGCGACCGAACTATACATAGCACCGCGTTCTGCTCCCGTACATGGGAGCTGGCATCTTCGTGTTGTGCGTACAATACGTTTAGATAGTTAGTCCGCTTCACAGCTAGTCATGATTATGACCGCAGTTTGACAGGAGTTCCAACCAGTATCACGATTAACGACGAGCCGTAAACTTAGCCGTCTAATGCGCAAGGTCCCTTATTTTGTAAATTTTTAATTTGAATTTAGAATGCTAAATTTAAGAGTGAACGCGACATTGAAACATAAAAATCTAAATGAATTTCAAACTAGTTGCCAAATAAAAAAATATTTCAATACTTATATAAATCATTTATAGTCATAAAATAATGATGTAATTGTGTAAATAAAAAACATTTGATTAACTTGGTGGCTTTGTAGAAACTCAGTCAGATAGGTATCACCCACTCTTCTAGTTTTGCCGAGACATCGTTGGCCATTACGGACCCATTTGAATTTTTTTTTCTAGGTGACAAGACTTTGTGCAAGTCTGTCTGAGTAGGTACTCACCGGTAATAATAGCGGTACTTAGTATTGTTGTGTTCCAGTTTGGGGGGTGAGAGAGCGAGTTTGATTTCAGGTACAAGGGACGTAATATCTGAGTCCCCAAGGCTGGTGGCGTATTGGCAGTGTAAGGAATTGATAATATTTCTCAGTGTCAATTTAAATGGGCGGTAGTGACCTCTTACCATCAGGCCCATTAGCCCGCCTACCCATTTCACATATACCCTTTATTTTTGCTTAATTTCTTAGTTCTGTATTATAAGTAAGCTTTCACGAATAAAGTATTTTTTTGATTTTGTGAAACCCTTTAAAGCGAGTTCAAGACATTCGCTCACATATACATATGTACATAAATATAGGTGCCACTTAAGGCGTCATTTCTTTCCATTAAACGAAAGAAAAACCCTTATTCGTATCACGGTTTAATATATAAAACTTGAGTAGAAACCACAACCATTTTAAATATCTTTTATTTTTAATATTTATTTATAACTTACACGTCTCGTATCGATTATTTAATAAATGATTCGATTGAATTGTGTATTGCCATATCAATATTGACTAATAGTAAAAATAAAAATAACATTCTATTATTATACATACTTTTCGATAGGTAGTTTAAAAATAAAAACGTTTATTTTAATTAAAAACACGTTGTTTCGTTTAAGAATGAATGTTATAATATAACTTTAATATTGATTGAATATTATCAAAACGACATCGCTTCCAAATTATTTGACTTTTATATTGATTGTTTTATGGGTGATAAGAGTAAAATACATTTTTCTTATTACCCATGCGAAGCCGGGACGATTAGCTAATTGTTAATATTAGTAAACATGGCACGTTACAACTTGATAGCAATAGATGGCGTTGTTTAAATCCTGGACATTATTCACACACGGCCATCTGATCCCAAATTAAGCAGAGCTTGTACTATGGAAACCAGATAACTGATATACTACATATACTACTTTTATTTTGTAAATACATAGTTATATAAATAATTACACCCAGACTCAGGACAAACAGACATGTTCATGCACACAAATGTCTGTTCTGGGTGGAAATCGAACCCACACTTTCGGCGTGAAAGGCAAGTTTCTACCAACCAAGCCAACTGGCTCGGATTGTCTGTTTGAATATAACATTGGTGAAAATCTCGATATTTTTAATAGGCCTGACCCGGTACTTGAACAGTGAACCTTGAGATCTGCAGCATAAGCTAACCACTAGACCATCGAGGCAGTCAATAATTATTAAGTAATTAAACAATCTTATATTACATTATGTAATGTTATTTGTATGATAAAGATAAGTCACGTTCGGGAAAAGACCGTTATATTGAGAAATTTATCATATGAACACAGATAAGGCGCAGCATCTACAGATTCTCATCGTAATTAATAACGAAAAATCACTGGGTAGTGGATAGGGTAGCTTTTTTTAATTTTTTGTTTATATTATAGGTAGGCGGACGAGCATATGGTATTTTTTGAGGCGAAGAACACATGTGTTCGATCACCGCTGATTATATGAATTGCAAAGTTAAGCACACGCTTAGTTTTGTTTGCCCGGGTTTGAACTTATATCTTTAAGTTTAACCTGGTCTAACCAATGGGCCATCGAGGCATATACATAGGGCCACTTGCCAGCGGTGTTGTAATCTGTCACTCTTCATGCTGAGTCAGTATTTTCGTAACACTATGACTTGCATTTGTCGTGATATATATTTACAATGATTAATTATTTTTTTATAGTATAGAAAGGCGGACGAGCATATGGGCCACCTGATGGTAAGTGGTCACCAACGCCCATAGACATTGTCATTGTATGAAATGTTAACCACCAACCTTGGAAACTAAGATGTTATGACCCTTGTGCCTGTAATTACACTGGCTCACTCACCCTTCAAACCGGAACACAGCAATACCAAGTACCAAGTATTAAATATTTTACTAAATAGCAATACTAACTTTTGTTCTGTTCCGGTTTGAGTGAGTCAGTTTAACTACAGGCACAAGGGACATAACATCGTTACCAAAGTTGGTGGCGAGTTGGCGATGTAAGGAATGGTAAAAATTGTAAGAAAACAATGCCTATGCATCTAGTTGTGACCACTTACCAACAGATGGTCTACCTACCAGTCTACCAAGTAACTGTAAATTGTGAAAAAAAAAGTTTTTTTTTTTTAATTTTAATTAATTTTATGATTTATTTATACATGAAGGTCAATGTGGGGTCTTGGACTCAACTGTTTTGACCGTTGACAAGTTCATACATATATAATTAATGTATGTTTTTAAAACAATAGGATTAATAATGTGTTTTATTTATATATGTTGCAAGGCAGATAGGCGAATTGACTTAATTGTAAATAGGGACGATCACTTGCATAATAGCCTTTGTATTTCCTTTATATATTGATTTTTTGGAATACACGAAATGCGGAAGGAGTCCAGCTCATCCCGCTATCTCGAGTCTTGCCCAGATATCGTTGGCCATTACAGAGGATCCATTTGATTTTTTTTCTAGGTGGTAGGACTGTAAGCCCGTCTGATTATTACGCAAATATACTGCTCTGATCTAAATATTCCGATGGATCTGTATCGTTGTATGGATAATATTGTTTCTTGTTAATATTATAGTAGTTTGTTTACCAATGGATGATTCACAAGATTTTTCCTTCAAACGAGGCGTGAAGAGGCATCTTCCGGGCCGACAAGGTGGGGGCGGCTAGTGCAGAACATTCTTCCCAACTGTACTGGCCGTCGTCGCGTTTGGATTCCACTACCACTTACCATCAGGTGGAGTAGAGTCATTTGCACTCCCGGCAAATATAAAAAAAGGTTGTATGTAATGTGGATGGATTGCGTAAGAAAGGATATGTGTATGAAAGGGCCTACCCCTTTCATGCTGAGATGACGAGTGACAGAGAAAAATGGAAGGAAAAAACATGTTGGGCCGGCCCCACGTAGTGGGATAAGGGCTGGAAGAAGAAGATTAACTAAAAAGTACTAACAATATTGGTTCTTGCATTTATTTTATAGGGTGACTAGAAATCACTATTCTTCATTCTATTAAAATAACCTGCGTTAAGCAATTTACCAGCTCCAAAATGGGTAAGCAGTATGCGTAGAGCTACATATATGTAAATATTAGCTATGTAAGGCTTAAAGTAAATAACAATATTTCTATTTTAAAATGAAACAAAAATAAAGCGATTTGAATGAATGTTTGCGGGGGGGGGGTGCATTTGTGTCTGAGTGTGTGTTTGTAGTTTGTCTGTGTTTGTTTTGGATTAAAGTATATATAGTATAGTAAGCAATTTATGTAGATAATCTTAAAAAACAGATATTTATCTAATAAATTTGAGACAAATCTTTAGAGCTGTTTATTTATTTGTTTATTTAGTTTATTCAGTTTTAACTTATATGTATAGGAGAACATATCATGCGTAAGTAAAAATAATATAGTAGAAGTCTACCGCTTCTGAGATACACGATACCTCAACTACGTACGGATGCAGATCTTCACGATGCCTCGCAGTTCTGTGGTAAAAAAGGTGACGGAGAAAGCAAATTAATTAATTCCTGGGCACACACTTCGAAATATATTCTGTAGAAAACCAACAGACAGGCAACCTTACGATTCCAAGGTCTGGAGCCGCAAACAAAAAATATTTAGGTAAAAATTAAGCAAATATGAACGGATTTTTCGCGTATGTTGTAACATTTTATAATATCCTTTCAAATACTTGCCAGTGTTTGTGGTCTCAAGCAGTTGCATAATTTAAACTAGTTAGATGTTTGTACAAATCTTTGAAATTTAAAATCGTTAAAAGTAAAATTTTTAACGATTTTAAGTTTTTAAACATTAGGTGGGCCAACCACAAAAGTCAGGTTTTCTAGCGTATAGCTTATAAGGATGTATACAGTTGAGGTTTTAGAATCAATACTAGGCCATAAAAATGTTATCGGTGTTTGTTTTTAAAAATTTCAGCAAGTTTGGAAGTTGGTAGCCTGGGAATGCACGCAATGCCGTTGGTCCTGCGTCTAATCTCTCCGTATTACCGTTATATTACCTGTTGTGTACTTGCCTCATCATAAGCACTTTTGACGGTCAATTCATAAAATATTCCACAGATTATTGCATACGTTCGAAAAAAATTGATACGGTTTTTACCATGAGTCATATTATAGTCATTAAAAAGATATATATAAAACCTCTATTCTTACTGTTGCAGAGCTGTGATAGCGCGTTGGATGGAATGCGTGGATTTATATCGAAGGTCGAGAGTTTTTTTTTAATTATTCATCTCGTGTTTAGTGGCAAGGATAACATCGCGATGAAATCTGCATGTTTTGGTTAATTCTGACTATGCGTATCCACAAACTCGCTCTGGTGTATCGTGGTGGAATAAACTTCGTACGCTTTCCTTAACAGAGGAGATCGTTGTCCAGCAGTGAGATAATAACGTTAATTTTTTTTATTATTAAAGTGAAGTGCGAGTGAGTATAGAAAATCATGATTTTTTTTTAATACCATCTTTTTATATGTTGACTATAATCAAAGTGTGTCAGCCTAAGTTATTCGAAACGTAAAAGTAAGTTGTTGTTTCATCTTATCTATCTATTTGTACTTAATGAAGATACTTTTTTGAGAGAAGAGAAAACCAAAAAAAAACTATTAAGCTATAAAAAATTAAATTTCTAAGAGAAAGTGCAGCGCGTTTCGAAGGCTTTTAATATATAATAATATTATAAAAGTAACAGCGGATTTTAGACTATCAACGTGACAAACATGATTCTCTTCTTATCGTTATTCATAAGCCATCGCATATAATTAAAAAAAAATGTTTAGGCTGAATGAAATATATAACTTATTGTTTACAAACTTTTTGGTAAATGGCGGAAATTACAAGGTGATAAAAATAATTATATCACGCTTGGAAAACGTTTATTCTCTTATGTTCAGTCGTTGACGGTAAACCGTTGGAAATAGACGCGTGACCGTTAATATATAAATTAATTTACATATATATGTAGACATATATACCGCGTTGACGTGTTGTGTTTTTAACAAATTGTTAATTTGGAAAAATCGTGCCGGTGAGTTATTGTTATCTTTGAAAATATTTTTTTTTAAATATATTTAAAAAAATCGTTTTATTAATTCAAATTTGGATTGATTTTTTTTTTTTATTAATATAGTTTTTTATTTAAAGGATTTTTTTGGTATTTTTTTTTTAATTAAATAAAAGTTAACAAAGTTATTGATTTAGTCCAGTTAAAGTAATATTTAAGATTTGTTTTTTTTTTCTATATTTTAAGGGGTAAGATATATTTTTCATTATTTTTTTAAACAAGAATAATAAAAAAATAATCCGAATTCTATATAAAAAAATATAAACAACATTGTATGTTTGTTAGTAATTTTTTTTTAAATTAGGTTTTTATATGTATTTTGAATAGTCATTTTACAAAGTATTATTCAATATATATATACAACACGTGGTTCGGAAATAAATTTTCTAACTGAGAAGAACGGCCGAAAGAAACTTAGGACGATTTATTTTTCTCATCAATAATTTGCGTTACAATAATTATATATATACATATACACACATATATATATATATTTAATGATTTCATTATAAACTATGTATATATTAACACTAATTCGCGCCAAAAAGTAATGTTCTAATGAAGTAAAGATTTTTTTTTAAACTAGCCTTAGTATATTTGAATTTAGAACAAACTTTTAAAAACCACGCACTTTTACTGATTAAAACCTTTTACAACAATTAATGATTTAAACCTTTTTTGTATTGTATTTTTTTACTTCGATTTTTTGTCATATTTATATATATCGAATAAATAGCTTATAATACGTTTAAGTTTTATGTAAATCCAATTTTATTACTACACTTTGTTATTTTGACAACTTATCCTAACTAATATTATAAAGGCAAGGAGTTTGTGTGTTTGTTTGTTTGACCTTGCTATCAAAACCAAAGGTTTTTTTTTAAATAAACATTGTTAGCTAGTTAGTTATCGTATTTTAAAGTAATTAACTTAACATCGTATTTTTTAATTCGATAATAAAACCGACACCGGATCACGTTACTAAAGTATATCGATAAGGTGTTGCAACTCTAATCTTACTGATATTGTAAATTGTATGTCTGTTGCACGAAAAGCTGTACTGATTTTGATAAATTTCTTACGGGTGATAATTTGTTATAGTGAAATAAAATAACCTTGAAATAACCCTGTGCCTGATACCTTCGATTGTGTCTCATCGGATTAGGAGAGCGAGTGAATGGATAACATGTGTGTGCACACGTGTGCATTATGATGATCCCGACCGATTTCAGCCACGTTGGCCCATTTCAAGAGAGCTTAGTTAACTGTGGAGGACATATTATACATACGCACAAGTGTGTGCGCCAACACAGGTGCACTCTCTATTCCCTCATTCGCATAATCCAATGAGGCGTCAAATTCGACACGACTGGAAAGAATTCAAGCGCATGACCAACGGCTTAATGTGCTTTCCGAGGCATGAGAGCGTACGCATTTCCAACTTCCGAGCTGTTAGTAAGATTTTTCGACAAAAATAACTCTTTTGTTGCTCCGACCTGAGATTCGAAACGAGAACCTCGGGTTTTGCGTCCTTATGTCTAGCCACAAGACCTACAGGGTAGACAGAATACAATACTAGGCAGCGTAACCCTCAAACGTGCCTGCTACTAAGATTTTTCGACGGATAAAACCTGATAACTTTTTAATGAAACGTCTCGAGATTTGTTCTTTTTTTATAGTATAGGTTGGCGGACGAGCATATGGGCCACCTAATGGTAAGTGTTCACGAACGTCCATAGACATTGGCATTGTAAGAAATATTAACCATCGATTACATCGCCAATGCGTCACCAACCTTGGGGACTAATATGGTTTGCCCCTTTTCTTGTAATTACACTGGCTCACTCGCCCTTCAAACCGGAAAAAAACAATAAAAAGTACTGCTGCTTTGCGATTGAATATCTGATGAATGGGTGGTACCTACCCAGGTGGGCTTGCACAAAACCCTACCAACAGATCACGTGACCTTAAGATTTACTTTCGTATAAACTAGCCACTATCCCAACGAGGAAGATAAAGGCTAGTCCACATCATACCTTTTCGTAACGTTGACGAGACACGATTCTAGAAGTTGTATTGTAATGTATAAATGATGAAACATTTAACTGTATTATAAACAATGAAGCGAATTCAATACAATCAATGATCAAATGATTCAATGGGATTACGAAATACAAACAAGAATACGATTCAATTATACTAAACAATTATGTATCTATTTAATATTTTATTTATTTATTTATTAAAGGTCTGGTCTAGCGGATATTTCATAAATAATATTTTAATAATATATATATATATATATATATATATATATATATATATATATATATATATATATATATATATATATATAGAATAGGAAGGCGGACGAGACGACCTGATGGTAAGTGGTCGCCAAAAGCCCTTAGACATTGGCACTGTAAGAAATGTTAGCCATCGCTTACATCGCCAATGCACCACCAACCTTGGGACCTAAGATGTAACGTCCCTTGTGCCTGTAATTACACTGGCTCACTCACTCTTCAAACCGGAACACAGCAATACCAAGTACTGCTGTTTTGCGGTAGAATATCTGATTAATGGGTGGTACCTACCCAGACGAGCTTGCACAAAGTCATAGTCACCAGTATATATATTGCGTTCAGATTTTGAAGTTAAACCTTCTTTAGGCTCGTTGCGCTGTTTTAGCGTAGGGGATAGACTCGTGGCTCGCATCACCGACATGCTAATGTTAATATAATGAAATCGTTGAACGTACAAATAATTTAAGCATTGTGGAAATTAATGAGGATAATGATTATTGAAATTTATTTAAATACAAACAGTATATACAAATAATATAAATATATTTTAACTATTATTTATTTAAATTAAGCTGTATTAATATTTCGTACCGAGTTTGCGATATACTGTGTATTTTGATGTATAAAAAGCTATATAAGATGTGGAAATTTGACAAATATATTTAACAGTTTCAAGTTTTCACTTCTATCGCCAGTAAATATTATCAATTCATATGCATTATTAACTATAGTTTTTTACATAGAAACAATCTTTGTTTAATTAATGCAACAAAAAGCCAACAGGAAACAATAATTATAGGTTCATTTATATTAATGACCTGATTCAATTGTGACATCTTCTAGAAGTTTCTGCCAGTCCTTTAATTGATTTTCGGTGTAGGCGCATTTTAAAATAGCGACCTGATCTGATAATGTTATAAAGCAGGCGAATACAGGATAGGATTAGGATTTACATGGTGGTAGGGCTTTGTGCTGGTCCGTTCTGCCGCTTAGCAGCAATACTTGGTGTTGTTGCGTTACGATTTGAGGGGTGAGTGAGCCAGGGTAATTACAGGCACAAGGGACGTAAAATATCAGTTCCCAAGGTTGGTGGCGCTTTGGCGATGTAGATTTACATTAAATTTAATGTAATCATCTCTGATTTTTATTGGTCAGTTGCAATAAAAAAAATAGAATATTAGTCTATGTCGGGTCAGTGCGGGTTAGTGGAATACACATGTGGCAGAATTTCAGTGAAATTAGACACATGCAGGTTTCCTCACGATGTTTTCCTTCGCCGTAAAGCACGAGATAAATTATTATCCCAAATTAAGCACATGAAAATTCAGTGGTGCTTGCCCGGTTTTGAACCCACGATCATTGGTTAAGATATAAGCTTTCTTCATACCAAATTTCATCAAAATCGTTTCAGTATTATAACCGTTAAAGCGTAACAGACAGACAGAGTTAGTCTCGAATTAATAATATTAGTATATATATATTATTTCATCTCGGTGATGCATTACAATGATTTTACCTTGTCATGTTTATATTTGTAATTTAAATGGCAGTTAATAAATCAGCAATAAAAAACGGTATTGTTTCATGTAAAGAATTGTGTATTAAATTGATTTATAATTATACTAGCTAGAATCAGACGTCATTCTGCGTATCTAATATCATCACATGTAATGGTGGTAGGGCTTTGTGCAAGCTCGTCTGGGTAGGTACCACCCACTCATCAGATATTCTACCGCAAAACAGCAGTACTTGGTATTGTTGTGTTCCAGTTTGAAGGGTGAGTGAGTTAGTGTAATTACATGCACAAGGGACATAAAATCTTAGGTCCCAAGGTTGGTGGCGCATTGGCGATGTAAGCGATGGTTAACATTTCTTACAGTGCCAATGTCTAAGGGCGTTTGGTGACCACTTACCATCAGGTGGCCCGTATGCTCGTCCGTCTTCCTTTTCTATATAAAAAAAAAGTTATAAAACAAAGTCGCCCGCGTCTCTCTGTCTCTCTGTATGAATGCGTTAAGCCCAAAAATTACAGAGCGATTTTTCACCAATGGATGATTTGATCACCCATGAATCACTGCGGATTCATGAGGAAGGTTTAAGTGTTTAATTTATTAAGGTATTGAGTAAATTGGATAAAATATGACGGAGATTTTGGAAAAAACATGCGGACTGAATCTTTACTGACGCGCACCTCGTAAACGTTTCATGTAGTTCATTATTTATCCCGTACGAAACCGGGACGGGTAGCTAGTTTATTTTATACATTACATATGTGATTAAACGAGACAACTATATATTTACAAGTATCTATAATATAATTACGTGAAGTAAAAATTTTGCACAATTCTTGCAAATTTTATGTTTATTTGTAAATTTTATAGTAAATAAAATTAAACTATAAATTTAATTGAGCGGACATTATATAATTAGATACATTACATACATTTTATTGTATTATTATAAATATTTTATTATTACATTAATTTATAACAATTATATTGTTTATTTTATTATGTAATAATCGAAGACATGATGAAGGTGATAAGTATTGTTACTTTGAAATTTTGTAGAAATGAGCATCAAAATTTTAACTTTTATTTTGTGTATATGGAAGGTTTAAGGTTTGAGAAGTATATTTCTTATCAAGAACAAAAGTTCACTTACACTAGAAACTAATTACATAATTTTCTTAAATCTATATTCCAATTTATCAGTGTCAAAACAAACAGGATTTTATTTATATTATCTGAAATCAATCTTTCATAGTAGTATTGTATGTTATCGATGAAAACATAAATAAAGCTTATAAAAAACGTTTTTTGAATAAAAAATAACTACATAAACCCTTCATTTAATCAGTAAATACACAAACAGGAATGAATGTATGGAGGTATTAGGCAAAATAAGGACATCACTTATGATATTCCTAAACAGTCAAGTAATAAAATTAAAAAAAAAGAAGTTACATATCATCTTTATTCACTCATGTCTTCAATTATTATTGTATGTTATAATATGACTTAATTTATTTTAATAGTATAGTTTATTGCAACAATTGCCTCCAAACTTAAAGTAAGCTCGTGTCTAGCCTTTTAAAGCCGATTTTTTTTGGGGAAATCGCTACAAAGTGATCTTCTTCTTCTTCTTCCTAGCGTTTTCCCGGCCTAGAAATGCCAGGGTCCGCTTTCCTACATCTTTGCCTCCACTTTGCCCGATCGAAAGCGTCGTCTTTAGTGAGATCGTGCTCTCTCATATCGTCCCTCACAACATCGAGCCAGCGCTTCTTGGGCCTGCCGCGGGATCTAGGGCCTTCGACAACAAAGTCCAGGCATCGGTTCCCAACGTAGTCTGGCGGTCTGCGGCTAATGTGACCAAACCAACGGAGACGGCTTTCCTGCAACTTATCCGCTACATCGCAAACGCCAAGGCTACCACGGATGTGCTCGTTACGAATACGATCTAGTCGCGTAACGCCACACATCCACCGCAGCATCTTCATTTCCGCGACGTGAAGTTGCTGAACATGTCTCGCGAGAGCTGGCCACGTCTCGCTGCCGTACAATAAGACCGGTCGGATGATGCACTTGTACACAAGGCCCTTTAATTTCACCGGTATCCTGCGATCACAGATTACCCCGGTGACTTCCCGCCATTTGGCCCAAGCTGCATTTATTCGAGCTCTGACGTCGTGGTCGATCGTACCAGACTCGTGCAGTACGGACCCGAGGTATTTAAATTTTTCCGTCTTGATAACGGATTCTCCGCCTATCTTTATGGGTTCGGGGTCCGTACTGCCACAGGCCATATACTCGGTCTTCGCAACATTTAGCATCAGACCACCCCTCGCTAGCACACCCTTCCACTGGTTCACCTTTTGCTCCAATATCTGCTTGTCCTCATCTACCAGTGCAATGTCATCAGCATACATCATGAGCCAGGGAGACGGCTCATGGGCTTTCGCTGTGACAACGTCAAGCACTACACTGAACAGAAAAGGACTCAGGGCCGAGCCTTGGTGGACACCAACTGTGATCGGGAAAGGGTGCGTGTCGCCAACGGCGGTCCTTACTATTGATTCCGAATTATGGTACATGTCTCGGATAATGTCAATATATAATATATAATGATAAAGCTGCTAAATTGTAAATTACGTTTGTATTAAAATTTACGTTTACGTTTATATTACGTTTGTGTTAAATGTATTTTTGATATTGTATAGTATATAAAAATTGATTTTAAAATAGCTAATGTACAAAGTATGACTTAGTAGAACCTTGGCAGGTATTCTAGCAATATTAGCAGTAGTTTCGGAGATTAGTGTGTACATATAACAGACAGACGGACAAAAAAATGCATTTTCTTGTTCTGTTACTCTTTGTTTAATCACCCACTAATTTCTCAATAAATTTATTCAATATACAGACACACGGTTTCTACTGTTTTATAATATACATAAATATAAATAATATTGTATTAATTATACTGTGATTAGTTCAATTCATTTCAATGCCATTGATACCATGAAGGTGTTAACATGACCTGCTCACCTTTGGCCATGAAAACTAATGTGATATGCCGTACGCATGGTCATCTCTTGGCCTTGAAAAATAGGTTTCTAGGTTAAGAACAAGCTTCTAAATAAAGAGATATTTTCGTTCAATATATGTATGTTTTCCTTTTTTGCGTATCTACGCAACTGTAGGTGTTCCATTGATGGGCAAAAGCCTTCTCTTCTTTTTATGGTTTTATTATTTACCCGTGCTACTCAAATGGTTTTTCTTCGCCACATGAAAGTTTTTTTAGGATATTTTACGTCACCATTGAATTTACTGGTGGTAGGGCTTCGTGGAAGCTCGTCTGGGTAGATACCACCCACTCATCAGATATTCTACCGCAAAACAATAGTAGCTGCTATTGTTGTGTTCTGGTTTGAAGAGTGAGCGAGCCAGTGTAATTGCTGGTTGGTGGCACATTGGTGATGTAAGCGATTGTTAACATTTATTACAATGCCAATGCCTATGGGCGTTGGAGAACACTTGCCATCAGCTGGCACATATGCTCGTCCGTCTACATATTCTATAAAAAAAGTATATGTAATGAACTCAGTGGCTTTGAACCAAAAATCATCTACTGAGCCATATCTGTTCTGTGTGTAGTTTGTACAGTAACAGCCTGTTAATGTCCCACTGCTGGGCTAAGGCCTCCTCTCTCTTTTGAGGAGAAGGTTTTGGAGCTTATTCCACCACGCTGCTCCAATGCGGGTTGGTAGAATACACGTGTAGCAGAATTTCAATGAAATTAGACACATGCAGGTTTCCTCACGATGTTTTCCTTCACCCTCAAGCACGAGATGAATTAAAAAGACAAATTAAGCACATGAAAATTCAGTGGTGCTTGCCCGGGTTTGAACCCACGATCGTCGTCAATTATTATAATATTGTTTATATTTAAGTAGTGTTACAATTTGTATTCCGATTACTGAATTCTAATCAGGATAGTGACCGTAACACACGGTGGTTTGATTATAACTGAATTCCTGTTACTTTTACTATTTAATTTATTACAATTAATACTAATAATTAATAATTATTAGTATTAATTACAACTAATTATTATTAATTTATTTAATTATTACTTAAGTTCTTACATTCGGATGTTAACAGCGTCGTATTTATTATTATTATTAGTATATAGTATAGATTATAGATTTATTATACTGTATATTTAATTAACATCACAAACAAAGTTGTCGGCCTCAAGCAAGGTAATGTCTTTGTTGAAGTCATTCGCTTAACGAGAGTATTAATTACAGATCCCTCTATCGCGTGTGATCTAAGATTTTATATTCAGTGGTTTGAATATGAGAATATTAAACGATGATTACGGGTTCAATTTCAGACCAGCACTATTGAAATTTCATTTTTTTTTGTATGCTATTGGTCGGGCACATGTGTCACCTGGTGTTAAGTGGTCACCACCGCCCATAGACATTGACGATGTTAGAAATATTAACCATTCTTTACATCACCAATACGTCACCAACTTTGGGTACTAATGTTAATGTAAATGTTATGTCCCTTGTGCCTGTGGCGCCGGAAGCGCACTCATCCTTCAAACTCTGGTTTGTCGGATGCAACAGTGTCAGATATATGTGAGGAAATAATCCAAAAACCTCCTCTTTTGAGGTTGTTCTCAGTAGTGGGATATTTGCAGCCTGTTTTTTTTAATTTTTTTATATGATTCGTTGCAATATCTCGACAGAGGAAATTGCATTTACAGGCGCAATCGACATAACTTAGTTCCCAAGGTTGGTGGTGCATTGGTGATGCAAGGGATGACTAATATTCCTTGCAAAGATAATAACGATGAGCGTTGGAGATCGCTTAAGATTTGCCAGCCCATTTCTCGCTCTACTTACATATTTCCAATAAAAAAACATTGATTCTATAAGAGCACCTTTGCATGTAATAACAGTAATATCCATAGTTTTAAGTTTGTTTAGGTTTAATTTTGTAATAGAATATAAATAAATACAATTTGTAAACGTCGAAAGTGAAAGGCGGACAGTAATGACTATACCACTTTACTTATTACACTTTGGGGTTGAATATTACACCAGAACGTTACGACATAAGCTAGGTCTTACTAGATCAGCTAGATAATACCTAGGTTCGAAGGAAATTAATCAATATTTGCCAGTTCTACTAACAATTTATCACTTTATCGCAATCGAATTGAGATTTAATCGTGTTTACATTTGCCGTTTAAATTGAAACGTTTTCCTAATCTTCTAATAATGGTCTAGTTGCGGTTAGTAAGAAGTCGGATCATAACAGAATTTTGGATCTAACGTGACCGAGGACAGTCCAGGCTCATAGAATCAAGGATATCATGATTAGATTTTACATGTGATAAACTGTAGTATATTTTTATATATATAATAGAGATGAGCCGAGATGGCCTAGTGGTTGGAACGCGTGATTCTTATCGATGATCGATGCCGAGATGGCCTAGTGGTTAGAACGCGTGAATCTTAACCGACGATCGTGGGTTCAAACCCGGGCAAGCACCACTGAATTTTCATGTGCTCAATTTGTGTTTATAATTCATGTCAAGCTTGACGGTGAAGAAAAACATCGCGAGGAAACCTGCATGTGTCTAATTTCACTGAAATTCTGCCACATGTGTATTCCACTAACCCGCATTGGAGCAGCGTGGTGGAATAAGCTCCAAACCAGCCCAACAGTAGGACACTCACAGGCTATTACTTTACTTTTACATTAATAGAGACCGTCTTGTTAATGTTATAATTAAATTTGATCAACTATCAAATGTTAGACTAGACTGGTGTGCGCAAAGTCAAACCATCAGCTTCGCGTACTGTCAGAAGCATAGCGTTGTTGTTGATAATACATCCCAATTACAATCCTTTCTCTTAATAACCAATATACTATTTTTTTATGGACTGACATAAAAAGTTATTATTATTATTTATCATTATAACTTTCGTTTAGCCAACCCAGGACCCAACATTATTAATTCCAAGAACCAATACCACGCTTTATAGGTAAATAGTATAATAGTATTGTTAAAAAGGGTGAAATCTAGTTATATAATAATATATTAGTGTATATTTTTTCAGTTAGGCATTACAAAAACGTCTTTTCGTTTATGTATTTACTTTTTATGTAAGAGGAGGAGGAAATCTTTTGAATGGGACTTCTAACTCTCATGGACACCTAGTAGGCCGTTTTGTTGGAGGTTCCCAAATCACATCGGTTCGGATAACCGACGGCGAAAGCGGTCCTACAGAGAGGTTGTACAAGGAAATGCCTTAAAAATCGCGCACTTGTATATTTCTAGATATAGTGTGTTGTGGGTAAAATTTAGAATATATTTATTGGTCTTTATTATAAATTTTGACATGTATATAATATGTATTAGTCACATAAAACGCACCAGTACATCGTTAATATGCTCAAACTAGTTGGCCTCAGGCTACCACGACCGTGGCCAGCATACATGAGCGATGTAAAGATATTATACAAAACATCGTTATATGTTTTTAGAATGTAATTTTTTTGTATGTACTCAAAGAATAAACATCGCTGATATTTTTACACGAATTCATATTCAAAGTACAGATTATCTAGATCATTTGGTAAGGCTTTGCGCAAACTCGTCTATGCCAAACAGTAAATACGTAGTATTGTTGTGTTCCAGTTGGATGGGTGAGTCATCCTAGTTCCCAATGTTGGTGGTGCATTGGTGATGTAAGGAATGGTTAATATTACTTTGCGATTGTCTATGTCACTTACCATCAGGTGGCCAATCTGATCGTCCAACTATTTAAAAAAAAATTTTCAACCAATGGTGTTATGTCAGTTCAAGGTTACATATTTTTTTTAGTTTATTAATTATACTCATCTTGCCATTGGAATAGACTAAGCCAGCGATACTCAACCTTTTCTTTATAGTGGCCACAGACCCGTGTTAGTCATGGTGTCGTGCAAACATTTATCGCGTACAATTTAACTTTTCTTTTATCATTCATGACGTTTCAAACGTCTGCAACGTCCGCCACAAGCAGTTGTTTAATTGAAATTGTTTAGGCGTTAATAAAAACCTTTGCAATTTAAAATAGTTAAAAAAGTAAAATCAAATGGGCCAACCACTAAAGCCCGGCACGTCACAGGTTGAGTACACCTGGACAAAAGCAATGACATTTGCATTACGCTAGAAGTTGATCGTCTTCAGAATGAAGTAATGCAATAAATCCATTGTCTCAATGCTTTTGCAATCGTTTTCAATTTGTACATAATTGCATTTGCTTATAACAGTTGGCAAAGTTGCCTGTGTTCAGGTGACGAAAAACTGATGGTCGATTTCGCCTGTCGTTTATAAATTGGTCTATTAAGGACCAGATTTGCGTGTAGGATAATGGCGCGTCCACACAGACCGGAGTTTATCGAACCCTGGTGCGCTATTATGGGTGCCGCTGTAGTTAGTGACATATGTCGTTTTTGAAAGTAGTAGCAACAACATTGTATGTTTACGAAAATATTTGGAGGTTAATATATAAAAGGAGAGATGAATTACGTCATACGTCAAAAATACATTATATTGGAGCGTTATACAAGAAATAATATTAGCCTTAAATATACTGCAAGTTAATAAGGCAAGTGCATATAAAAATAGCCTATGTTCTTCCTAGGAGTTCAAGCTTGTTTCATACCAAATTTCATCAAAATCGGCTTAGTGTTCTAGCCGTGAAAATGTAACAGACAGACACACATAACTCCGCCTTGATGAAATTTGTTCTGTATCGTGTAGATACAGTACATTAATAAAAATATAAAATAAAGCCGAATAAATATAAAATGAAACCGAGATGGCCCAGTGGTAAGAACGCGTGAATCTTAATCGATGATCGTGGGTTCAAACCCGGGCAAGCACCACTGAACTTTTATGTGCTTAATTTGGGATAATAATTCATCTCGTGCTTTTCGGTGAAGGAAAACATCGTGAGGAAACCTGCATGTGTCTAATTTCACTGAAATTCTGCCACATGTGTATTCCACCAACCCACACTGGAGCAGAGTGGTGGAATAAGCTCCAAACCTTCTCCTCAAAAAGGGAGAGGAGGCCTTCAGCCCAGCAGTGGGACATTCACAGGCTGTTACGGTACGGTAAAAAATAAATAAATAAATTCTTATGCCATTCTTACGAGTTGGGAGTTGGGACGGGCGGCTAGTGTTATGTATATATAAATAAAAACCTGAATAAAATATTATATATAATAGATAGACTAATAAAGTCGAAACAAGGTTCAACAATCGCAACGGTCTTGATTATAAAGTGACGTCATCCCTTGATGGTCTTGTGAAGGTCTGATGAGTACTTTCCAACGGTCTGACATTGACACGGTTTTGAATTATAAATCGTTCCATTTTGGAATTAAAAAAACTGTATTTAATATAGACTAAAATATTTTGAAAATAGAAGATAAAAATAAGTCTTATATATATAATATTAGCGCTTAACTCACTATATACTAATATACATAACTTTTTCTTTAAAAAAAGTGGGATTTTCACACAATCTTTCACCGAAAACTTTCACTTTCAGTAAAAAATACTATAGTACTAGCCTACTGTGTAAATGGGAACCGTATGCAAATTTTCATGGTGCTAGCCTCAGTAGCTGGTGCGTTGTTTGTCAGTCAGTTATTCTTTTATATATAAATAGATGTTTTTTGAGATTCAATAGAAAATCGATTGATCAGTATGAAAGTTAATCAAAGAGATAACCTCTTTGATATCAACAGATCGTTCAACCGACCTCCATGAAAATCGATATATGTACAGGCAGAGATGAGTCTGCTTGTTAGTAATATACGAGTATACTAGTATAAGTATTACTGCTTAGTGACAGAATATCTAATGAGTGGGTGGTACCCACCGAGACGGGCCCTACCACCAGGAAAATTTTAGGATGTTGGATCCTTCTAGATCCGTCCCCGTGGCCTCGTAGGAATTCCTTCTCTGCCTGAATAAATGTTGAATACAGGCTAGGGACTTTATTACTTTACTTGATCAGTTTATGTCTCCGGAAACTTACATAATTTAATCAATCCATTGGAATCCATTTATATTTGAACAACAGTTTTTATGAAACGGTGGATAAGAATTTATATGTAAGCTTGAGGAGATCTTTTTTATCAATGTACAGGTTGGGTAGAAGCCGAGATGGCCTAGTGGTAAGAACGCGTGAATCTTAACCGATGATCGTGGGTTCAAACCCGGGCAAGCACCACTAAATTTTCATGTAGTCAATTTGTGATTATAATTCATCTCGTGTTTGACGGTGAAGGAAAACATCGTAAGGAAACCCGCATATGTCTCATTTAATTGAAATTCTGTCACATGTGTATTCCATCAACCCGCATTGGAGCAGCGTGTTGGAATAAGCTCCAAACCCTCTCATCAAAAAGGGAGAGGAGGCTTTTGCCCAGCAGTGGGATAATTAACGTTCTAATATATGTCTCTTGTTACAGATATGGCGCTAGTCGATCAAACAGACGTGAAAATGGGAAAGATATACGAAGACAGCGATGTGGACAAACACGCTGAGTCTCAGATCCAGAAGCTGTTCTCTGGATCGACGGTGCTCTTGACCGGAGGCACTGGGTTCCTCGGGAAACTACTGGTCGAGAAGCTTTTAAGGTAAATCACTTATATGTTGAATTTGACGGGCCGTTGGCGTGGTTGGTAGATACTTGCCTTTCACGCCGAAGAATGTGGGTTCGATTCCCACCGGGAAAGTCATTTGTGTGCACGAACATGTCTGTTTGTCCTGAATCTGGATGTAATTATTTATATAAGTATGTATTTACAAAAGAAATGTAGTATATATCAGTTTCCATAGTACAGGCTCTGCTTAGTTTGGGATCAGATAGCCGTGTGTAGATATTATTTTTATTATCCAAAATTAATTTCAACAATGAAATAATTTGAAAACGACAGAATGACTACAAAATGTCAGATAAACATGAAAATATTACGATGATTCAGTACGTATTTATTACTATTTGTATAACGATTTTATTATCAAAGAAATTCAACTTAAAAATGGTCAGTCACTCTGATGTCAAGATGATCATTTACGATTTCCGCTTAAGGACTCTATATAGTGCATTTGTCTTTGCATAATCGTTTAGTATCTATTTGGCACCTGAATATATATTATTACTATATACTAAATTGATATTTATAATTGTATATCCTGTTTTTTTTTATAGTATACGTTTACGGACGGGCACATGGACCACATGATGGTAAGTGGTCACCAACGCCCATAGACATTGGCATTATATGAAATGTTAACCACCGCATACAACCTTGGGAACTAAGATGTTATGTCCCTTGTGCCTGTAATCACACTGGCTCACTCACCCTTCAAACCGGAACACAACAATACTAAGTACTTTTGTTTTGCGGTAGAATATCTGATGAGTGGGTGGTACCTACCCAGACGAGGTTGCACAAAGCCCTACCACCAGTAACCATACTTATAGGTTCTTCCTATCATTATGGCAACGTTTACCCTTAGACCTATTAATTTGTAAGCTTTCAATTTGTAATTATTACCGTATGTCATGTTGGTGATCATAAATAAATAAATATTTACAACAAATTCATCGCTTGTCTTATAGATTATTTTGAATGATAGGTTTTAGATTTTTGTTTGACATTGAAACTTATTTCGATTCACCGGCATAATGTATACATGTATTGTTGTTTATTTTTTTTGTTATTAGTTAAGATAACCTTCAAATAAAAAGCCGAGATGGCCTAGTGGTTAGAACGCTTGAATCTTAACCGATGATCCGATGATTAGTTTCGTTCTCGTTCAGAACGCAGTCCTCGAACCATCTTCTGTTAAAATTAATTTGTAACATCATTGTAACATTTTACTTCCAATGTTTTCTAAGTTTTAATGTATCTTTTGTTGCGTTTAACAAATAAACAATATTATTTAATAGATTATTTCAGCTATATGTTAATTATATGCAAAATACAATAAACAAGTACATAAATAATATAAATGGCGTGACATTGCACGTTATTTTAATGCGCGAGTTTATTTACCTTTGTGTATTTTTAATTACATATGTATTTTTTTTTAATTTCTCAATAATTTTATAAAAAATATTGTCTGTGATTTTTTTATTTGTATCGAGTTAACGATACCGTTTATCATGGTAGGGATTTATGTACGCATGGATGGTTACCACTCACTTTCGGTCGTTTTACTAACTGTTTGGTGGAAGATTTTTTTTCGGCGCAAGCAATATAACATTCCTCTGTAATTTAATTAGTGGAAAACGGTAACTACGGATTAGCAAACGGTGCGGTGATTTGCAATATACTATCTTTATTTTAAATAGGAGTAACTACAAAGTCTGTTCTCGGTTGTTTGCATTCTACATTAAATTTGAATTTAATTTAATCCTGTAATATGAAGATTCAAAAGTGTTTGCAGGAACCGTTTTAAATGTATACAACAGGACGTCGGGAAGCCGGGCTATCGCATCTCATTATTGATTCGTGAACTTAGCACAGGAATCAATGGTGGGCGTTATGCTCAGGGAACATAAAAATAAGTGAAGTACAACGTTGACATTTGTTGCTATTTGAATTACAAACACTTCAATTTCTTATACAATACACTTATAATTAGCGGTTTAGAGACAATGGGTTTGCGAATGATCACCGCGTACCATCGCTGTCAACCAGTCCATGATTGACGTGACGTTCGCCCGTCGTGACAATTTACCAACGATAAAAAAAATAACAAGATAAATTATAACTCGCAAAATTAACTGCGTTTTATTATTTAATAATTTCACGCGCCGACATTGATTTTTATTAAAAAAAATATATATGTCTAGAAATAGAGGTGAGACGCTTTGCTTGTGCCCTTGCTTAATAAAAAAAAAAGAAAGATTGTAGTAAGACTGAAAAGTTGCTGACTTCCTAATTCCTTATTTCGGCTGTTATTGTTGATTTCCTGATTGCACAACATATCCAATAACTTTTGTGTTCCAAAAACTTTTCAATCCAATTCAATGTTTATTATTAATATAACTATATATGTTTGTATATTAAAACTTCGAGCTTCAGACGAGTAAGCGTAAGATTTCAAACGTCACATGACGTCAGTGTTAGATTCGTTATTGTTAATGTGTGCGTGAGCTCGTTACACGGTACTGGCTAACTGAGACTAAGCTTACATGTTTATACATCAATTCTGGAGAGTACCTTGGCACTTAAACAATTGTTTACTATTTGAATTATGTCAAATTATTCAATGATACCTAGCAATGTGGCAACAACATGAAGTCCTGCCTCAGTCAAACGCGTCACAATATTTCTGGTTTATTGGACGTTGCGTTTACAAATATCTCCAAGTTTTGTAAGCCGGTCTAATTGACTCGCTTCTTCGATTTGCCAGTGCAGTTACTTCTTCGAGTGATATAAACAAATGTAATTCTCTTCTCTCTTCTTAATTCTATGTGACCAGTAGTAGGAGATTTTGTTTTCTATCAATACAATGTTACGCTAAGCTGTATGTCTTTACGTTGTACTTTATTGACAATACAAATGTATTTTCGTCGGCGTTTTGCCCTTAAATGTATTATGCGTTTTACCTTGAAGAGGTTGTTGAACCTTCTAGAATCCCTTTACTTGAGTTCTACGAAATTAAAATAGAGAGAATTATAAAAAAGATATATTTATTTAAAAAAACAGACAGTCATAAGTACTGCTACGATAGAAGTGAATATTCGTAACTGTTAAATATTTTTGTTCAATTTTCAAATCTATTGGCACTCCAAGTAATAATTCTATTGCTTTTTATTACATAGCTTTTTATTCATTAAAATACACAGTATGTTGCAAACTCGATACAAAATTTTAATACAAGCTGTATTAAAATTTAAATAAATATTAGTTAAAATTAATTTATATCATTTGTATACACTGTTAGTATTTACATAAATTTCAATCATTAATTTCCACAATTATTAAATTATTTGTACTTTCAACGATTTCATTACACTAAAATTAGCATATCAATGACCTGAAGCAACGAGTCTATGTCAGCCCCTACGATAAAGCAGCGCAACGCGCCCAAAGAAGTTTTCACTTCATAAAACGGCTTCAAATTCTGTTCAATGAAAAACTTATAAAGACGTAAGTACTGTTCGTTCGTCATACCTTTGTATGTACGTATGTAAAGCAGTCGGTAAAGAGATTGTTGATTCGGCGCTTTTCAGGCAAATGCCAAAACAAAAGACGAGCCGGTTGGCGTAGTTGGTAGATACACACAGACATTTGTTTGTGCAGACATGTCTCTTGTCCTGAGTCTGGGTGTAATTATCTATATAAGTATGTATTTACAAAAGAAAAGTAGTATAGTGTAGTATATCAGTTGTCTGGTTTCCATAGTACAAGCTCTGCTTAGTTTGGGATCAGATAGCCGTGTGTGAATAATGTCCCAGGACTTTATTATTATTATTATTATCAAAAGTATCCTTACTAATATTACAAATGTGATAGTGTGTTGTTTGTTACATTTTCATATCTTAACTACTGAACCTATCATCGTGTTTGCATATACGTACAGAAAATTAAGTACGCACCTTTTTCTGATCTTTATAGTATTTGAATTTGAAAAGGCATGTATCGACGGGACACGGTTGTCCAAAAATAACCAAATATATCATATTCAACAGAGCTATTCGCGACAATACTGTACGGTAACAGCCTGTAAATGTCCCACTGCTGGGCTAAGGCCTCTTCTCCCATTTTTGAGGAGAAGGCTTTGGAGCTTATTCCACCACGCTGCTCCAATGCGGATTGGTGGAATACACATGTGGCAGAATTTCAGTGAAATTAGACACATGCAGGTTTCCTCACGATGTTTTCCTTCATCGAAAAGCACGAGATGAATTATAATCACAAATTAAGCACATGAAAAACTTCAGTAGTGCTTGCCCGGGTTTAAACCCACGATCATCGGTTAAGATTCACGCGTTCTTACCACTGGGCCATCTCGGCTTTTTGCTTGGAAATACTGTAGAATGTATATAATTTTCTTTTATAATATGGATAGGCGAATGGGCCATCTGATGGTAAGTGATCATCACCCCACATAGACAATGACTCCGTAAGAAATAGAAGCAATTTTTTTACATCACCAATGTTCCAGCAACATTTGCAGCTAAGATATTACTCGTATGTCACTTGTGCCTGTGGTTACACTGGCTCACTCACCCTTCGAAATGGAGCTCAACAATACTAAGTATTGCTGTTTGGCGGTCGAATATGTGATCAATCGGTGGTACCTACCCAGACAGATTTGAACAAAGCCCTACCACTTATTATCATTTAAATACATATATTCATGTACTTATATATGGACTTAATTGTGTATTAAAATATTTCGGGGTTATAGAGGAAATAAGTGGTGCCTCCATAAATCATTATTTGAAAAAAAAAACATTACATCAGTTGTTTTCTTTAAATATTAAACACGATTAATGACCAGTCAGAACAACTATTTCGTTCAACCTTCTAGTAATCGATATAAAAAAAGGTTTTATATAAATATTTTTTATTATAATTATTAATTCAAGTAATCAGGAAACGAAGTGTTACGTTATATTTGTAAAACATCTCGTTTGGTTTCTTTTTATATAAATACAATATACTGATTTTCGATAATTAAATGATAATTTAATGTATACGATAAATGAATATGGACGATTTTTTTTATATATGATCTTTATTTTATATTTGTCATTTAAGCGAGTTGGTTGACAATTAGCAGTTTCCGAGTAAGACAAGTACAGGTTTTCTCACGATTATAAGCACAAGACTCCTATATGAATTTTAAACCCGAATTAAGTGTTGCATTTCTAGGTTTGAACCCGCGATCACAGGTTAGGATTCAGGCGTTCTAACCATTGTGCCGTCTCGGTTCTTTCAATATGTATTTATTTACAATAACATAAATTTAAAAGAAAAACAACGATTGTATTGATATATTAAAAGCGAGAAGTAAGTTTAAGTAAGTTTTAACAATAACTTGTCGACTTCGTAAAGTGAATACTCCCTTCTCTCAGGGAATTCCCCACTCTATTCGTTTCAATAAATATATTCTACATTTATTTTTAACTTGACCTATTAATAAACTTGGAATCATATAAAAAAATAATTAATAATAATTGTTTAAGTAAATATTCGTGTAGTTAGTATTTGTTGATCTTTATGCATATTTTATGTATTTAACATACTTTTATAATTTAATTGTTGGAGAAGTGTGTGTGTGTGTATTGAGTTTCTGAACCGATTTTTGAAATTTGGCGTTAAGCAACGTTTAATGAAGGAATAATCCCCTATGAAGGACAAAGGGTTTTATATTTATAAAAAGTTTACAATGCTTACCATACATGCATTCAGGCATTGTGAGAAATGTTAACCATCGCTTACATAGCCAATGTGCCACCAACCTTGGGAACTAAGATTTTATGTCCCTTGTGTCTGTAATTACACTAGCCCACTCACCCTTCAAACCGGAACACAACAATAACAAGTACTGCTGTTTTGCGGTATAATATCTGATGAGTAGGTGCACAAAGCCCTACCACCAGTTTTACCTAATACCCGCTTCTCTCCCTAACAAGCGGGCGAAGCCGCAGTTTTATTATAATGCAAAAAATATTCCACTAGTTTTTCCATTAAAAAGAACCTTGTGTAAAACTTTCCACTGTGTTATATTTACATTTTTAATACATATCGTATTCTTTATACCGATGCTGCGGTTTACTGACATTTAATGTTATGAATAATAAATTAATTTAATTAGTAGTTCCACATGAATTATATGTATCGTTTGTGTAGTGGTTAGATTATAAGGTCGCAGATCGCAAGGCCCCGGTTCAGGTTCGTACGGGTGTAGAAGCTCGGTCACGTGCCTCGGAGAGCACCTCAAGCCGTTGGTCTTGCTCCTGGACTCATTACGGTCGTGTTGAATTGCCCACCGGATGAGTGAGGGAATGGAGGGAGCCGTGGCAGAAATCTATGAGTACTGCTACGTTGTTTTTTTTTTTTAATTTTGTATGGATCTTCAATAAATAAATTGTATATAAAAAGCCAAGACATGATGTCCCAGTGAATAGAAGAGACGATATTTAACCGAATATCGCAGGTTCGAATCCAAGCAAGCACTGAGTTTCCATGTGCATATGTAATTTGTGTTTATAATTCATCTCGTGGCTGTGATGACATGACGTCACAAAACCTGCAAATATAAGAAGCACTTGTCCGGCAGTGGAAAATTTAAATATTAGTATATTAGTGTGATAAATATGATTTCGAATCGTGATCTTGTGTTTGCTAATGATACAATGTTAAAATTTGATCAAATATTCATATTTAATGTTTGTTTATTCGAAGTAATGTTTGAAAAACGACAAGTGTTTACGGTAGTGAGTGGGTCGTGGTTTGAACAAATGTACACTGGCTCACTCGTCCTTCAAACCGATATACAACGATACTATCTACACTAAGGGATTTAATATTAGTTCCAAAGGTTCATGGCGAATATCAGGGATGGCTAATATTTCAAACAGTGCCGTTATCTAAGAGCGCAGGCTTGTCATCGGGTGGCCAATTTGCCAGCTTGCCGACCTATGTTGAATAAATATATTTAACGAATGGTCAGGCGTCAAGTCGTTATCAGACATGGTGACCTTCGAAATAAAAGTCTAGTCGTTCACGTTATTAATGTATTTTCAATATTAAATCGCAATAAATTAAAAATATTACAAGATTAATAAGATGGAGCACGATTTAGTTGGTAACACAGCGAGTTCGTCCGATCAACTGTGACAGCGCACGCGGTGGGCGCTCCCAACTCAAGTATGATACTTTCCGGATGCACGTGTTCTTTACGTCATTCTGACACAGTGGCGACCTCGCTCAAGCTTCCAGCTTGACGTTGCCAGCTGAGAACGATAAATAATCAAAATAAATCCCAATTAAAAATCTTGATGCTTCGGCCTAATAATATAATAATGACTTATTTACTTAAGATTTAAAAAAGGTCCATTTTTAATAAGTTATTGTTAATAATAATTTTATTACGTTTTTAATTAAATTTATTTCTTTGTCTCATTGAGTCATTATGTAATAAAACTATATGTTATATAACAATAAATATATCTATTGATTTATAATTACATCATAATGCTATTTACTAGTTTATAGTAATTTATCAACATTACAATAACAGTTTTTTTTTTTTCTTAAGTTAAAGATGTTTTTTTTTTGTTTTTCGTCTATTAGAGAATTTTTAACTAGAATTTTAAGTTATATGCCTATGCCTATGTAATTGGTATATATATAGGCTAAAGATCTGCTCTCTCTTTTTGAGGAGAAGGTTTGGAGCTTATTCTCCACGCTGCTCCAATGCGGGTTGGTGGAATACACATGTGGCAGAATTTTAGTGAAATTGTACACATGCAGGTTTCCTCACGATGTTTTCCTTCACCGTCAAGCACTAGATGAATTATAATCACATGAAAATTCAGAACCCACGATCATCGGTTAAGATTCACGCGTTCTAACCACTAGGCCATCTCAGCTACACAAAAATTTTTATTACACTATTTTTATATAAGCATAAAATTTATATTACGTTGGCTTCCTAATTAATAAAATAAATATTTCAAATATAAAATATTTCAATTTTTAGTTAGCACCTGTAGTCCGAAATAAAAAAAATAGTTTTGTCTACGATAACTCGCAAATAGTCTAATATAACATGTCATAGTCACACTTCAATTTCATTTATTTACAACAAAGATACGTACGTGACATTTAAGTTGTTATAACTTTTAATAGACTGAACCGATTTTGATGAAACATAGACTAAACAGTACCTTATTATACTTTTTATAGTGATTCGATTATTTCATTTTTTTATTTTGAGCCGTTTCAAAGATTAGCCCGGACAAACAGACATCACAGACAGCCAGTACAATTTAAATTATTTGTATAGATTCAATAGCTAATTACACTTCAACGAACATTGTCATTCGGTGTTTATTGCAATCGTTGCTTAAATAGTGTCACTGTTATTTACATTGATGTAATTTATTTACATAATATTGTTAAGTAACTTCAATTTAAAAAAAAACCAATTAACTCAATCACTGTCGTGTCATTAAATGCTCCGATTGGTTAAAATGTTTTCATTCCTAGATGAAGAGAGCATTTGGTCCCTCTTTTTATGGAGGATTGTGAGATTTTGCATAGATAAGATAAGAAACTCTATAATATGTACATATAAATAAATATATATATATATATATTTTCTTAGGGTTAGGTAGTTAAATGTCACGCTGTGGAAAGGTTTGGAGCTCGCAGCAGATTTTGCCGCCACTATATGAATAATTAAAATCACAGATTAAGCACATGAATTGTTTGAACCGGTTCGCTTCGGTTAAGATTCTTGTGTTCGAACCCGGGCTATCTCGGCTCGGCTTCGTCCAGCTAAACCTGCTAATTTTTTTTTACATATATTGTATATTCATATAAGCTTTGTAACAAATCATCTTGATTTGTCGAATTTTGTACATTACCAATAATGTAATAATTATATTAAATATAAGCTACAAGATCAGAATGTAGATTCTACCGAGAAGAACCGGTAAGAAGCTCAGTAGTTACTCTTTTCCAATCATCCACTATTTAATTGGTATTGAAAACAATGTATCTTTAAATTATACTATGTTAAATCTCATTTTAATTAGCAACCAGTTTTCACCAGCTTGAGATGGCCCACGTGAATCTTAACCGATGATCGTGAGTTCAAACCCGGGCAAGCACCACTGAATTTTCATGTGCTTAATTTGTGATTATAATTCATCTCGTGCTTTACGGTGAAGGAAAACATCGTGAGGAAACCTGCATGTATCTAATTTCACCGAAATTCGGCCACATATGTATTCCACCAACCCGCATTGGAGCAGCGTGGTGGAATAAGCTCCAAACCTTCTCCTCAAAAAGAGGAGAGGAGGCCTTTAGCCCATCAGTGGGACATTTACAGGCTGTTATGGTTACGGTTTCAGCAGCTTCGCCCGCTTGTCAGGGGAAGGGGGTCAGATATTAGGGTAAATCAGAAGCCAATGTCCTTCCTTAATATTCAAGCTTGCTTCATACTAAATTTCATCAAAATCCGTTCAGTGGTATAGTCGTAACGGCGATACAGACAGACAAGAGTTACTTTCGTCTATATAATATTCTCATATATAATACTAACAGGCGCGTTTCGACCAATTTATTTATTTATTTGGATCCCCAACAGTTGTGCATAACACGCATTCAAAAACTCTTTTCACTTTAACTTAAAACTAACTATGCACAACCGATTACTGGAGAACACATCATTCACAAACACAATTACAAAATATACAAATCGAAACAAATTTAAAAACAGAAAAAAAATTTAAATAATTAACAAAAACAAAAACAGAAAAAAAAGGTAGTAAATTATTAAATTTTTAAACAAATTGTTAAACAAATTGACTAAAAGAAACATTACATTTTTTCATAAATATAACCAATTGACAAGATACAAAATTTAGCCAATTATACTTTTTTTGAATTGAAAAAAAATTACAGAACACTGTATGAGCCTATTCTTGAGCATTTACATAACGTTTGTCTTATTTACTTAATTCCGATTATGTAACTATGATTGTAAATATTTGATTGTCCTTCAAAACGTGTACAATTGAAACGTTGGTTTTTTCAACGTAAATATTTAGTTTTCTAGCGAGAAACTATTATGGTCATAAAATTATATTAAATAATAACGTCATCGCTATATACTGTGAATTTATTTTTACATATTTTCTGAGATATGGTTCAATAGTTAGAACTGGTGGTACTGAACCAAATATCGCTTGTTTGAATCCGATCAAGCACCAGTGTGTACTCATTAGTCACTCATTAGTTACTCTTTTAGTCGTGCTTGTAATTGTTAGGAGGGGGAAATATTATTCGAATATTCAAACAAATATAAATACATATATCAATCAACTTGCGGTGCTTCAGCTTGACGTACCCTTATTGCTTTTTTTTAAATAATAATAGCCTAATATGGTATGACTTAACAAGAAGCAGTTAGCTTTTTTTTTTTTTTTAAATATTATCAATGCCTGTTTTTTTAAGGATTTACTGATATTCATGTTTACCCCTCCAATTAAGCGCACAGCTTGTGATAGAAGTGGGGACGACAATATCCCTTTATTAACTGCGCTTCTGACTCTAAATATTTTGTCCATCAGTGGAATATTTACTCGCTTATACTTCAGCAAACGGTTTGTGTTTGTACTCATTGCTTGACATACAAAGATAATTTTACTTAAGAAATAATGAAACAGAACTTGGTCAATCAACATAAGTGTCACCGAGGCTAATGGGGCTCTCTGTATCCCGGGAATCCCCCAAGGAATTAATGCGTCGCATGCGCAAACGATCCCGTAACGTTCCTGATGAGGATGGAGTGGATACCGTTGCTTCTTTAGTGGGTGTTATTGTGCAATCGCCGGTGAGCCCCACATATCACCCCCCTCCCCAATTCATGTAAGGGAAACGCGTAAATACGTTTTTCTACCAGCTACTTTAATATAATTAAAATTTAACAGACGTACGTCCTTACAAACATAGCCTTGGTTTCGTAATTTACTTAAAACACATTTAAGTAAAACAATTACAATTTAACAGGTAACGTAATAGCTTAGTTAGAACTGGCATCCGTTGCAATTGTTAACTGCCTCGCTGGTTTTGTAGATAACGTTAAGGCTGCAGATCTCGTGGTCCGTAGTTCGAATTCTGGGTTTGGCTGGTTGAAAAGTGATCGGGTTTTTGAATCTATAATCTCTCTAATAGTTCGGGGTTTATTCCACCACGCAACTCCAATGGGGTTGGTGGGTACATTACACATATGTCCCCACGACGGTTTTCCTTAATCAGCATGCATAAATAGATGAAAATTCAGTGCTGGTCGCCTGGATTTCAACCCGAAATCATCGGTTGAGATTCACGTCATCTAGCCCCTGAACCATCTCGTCTCCATTATATAACATATCGCTTAAAATACATTTGTCTGTTTGTGCAATTATTATTTGTAGTGATGTATTATTGTATATTTATATTTGTACAAAGATACATTCACTTATGGCCAGTTGTTATAAATAGCTTACAATTTATATAATATTGTATACTTTTTAAATACAGAATTATTTTAAAAAGTTATTTTAATTACACGTCCAAACAACACACTAGTTAGTCTAGAAAATAGTGCTTTGTGGTCTACGTATGTCAACCTCCACGAAGGTTGTTGATTAGCTAAATATGCTTAATAATTTTGTTTAATTAGTGAACAAATTAAACTACTAATATAATTGGCTGTTTCATAAGTTACTTAAATCGGGTTATTATAACGTACAGTAGAATAAAAAAATGTTAAAAGTAATTTTTCATTCATTTATTTATTATTTTTTCTCTGCGTGTATTTCCAATCAGCACTAAGGCTTTGAGCAAATCTGTTCTGTGATGCTGTCATGCGGAGTGGCTTCCCATTGAGAGCAGATGAGTAGATCTGCTGCCCAGAGCTACTGCCGGTCTTCTAGCTCTAGGATATGATGACGTTTTAGTCGTCTCACATACTGGTCCATGGTGAGTTGGCGAGCGAGTTCGTTAAGATGATGGATTAACCGGTCTTTGTATTTAGCTGCCAAACTCCGAATTTCCTCTTTGATTGTTCTCATTTCAAGGTGCCGTGAACTTCGTTGTTGGTTATGTACGATGGTACTTTTGCAATTGTCCTTATGATTTTGTTCTGTTGGCGTTGGGTGGCTGTTTATTAAAAAATAAAGACATATAATACTGCACAAGTGTGTACGCAAACATAGGCGCAGTCTTCATTCCCTCACTATCATAATACGACGGGACGGCAAATCCAACATGACCGGAAATAGTTCAGGCGCAGGACCAACGGCTTTACTTTTATGGTAGGCATAGTGTACACTTCCAACTTAGGGACTAAGAGCTGCTACAGTGAATTTTTCCAAAGGAAAAACTTTATAACTTTTTGTCGGACCGACCTGGGGTTTGAACCTTAAATCTAGTCACTAGAACAACGAAGCATTATCATTCTAATCATCAATCAGTATATATATCCTCATAGGTTTCAATTCAAGTTGAGCCACGAGTTACAGATACGGAATAGCATATCGGAAACCTAAACTATGTTGTACGAGGAATTGTAATTGGTTGACCCATTGTATTGTAATACGCGGGATTTCCAATAATTCATATTAAGCCTAAATGGCCCAGTATATAGACCATGGGCCATGACCATATACGAGGTTCGTTTGTATGAACGTATACTATGGACTGGAGTAGTTATTGTGTGGGTTAAGAAAGCTTGAGCTATTATTATAAAAATGTTATTTTAGTTATTATATAGTCAGTACATTAGGCCTTTATTAAAAATAAAATCGATAATCGCTGTGATTTTTTTGATGCCCGCTATACCTTAGAGTTCATTTTTGTTTAATTTATAGATAGGCAAACTCGCAAATCGGTCACCTGATCTTAAGTGGCCACATATAGATGTAGGCTTGTACGGAAAATTAACATCTTAGTTCACAAACAAGTTGAGTCCCTTGTGCGTGTAGTTACACTGGCTCACTTATCCTTCAAATTGAAACGCGACAATACTAAGTATTGCTGTTTTGCGGTAAGATATATGATGGGTGAATACTACCAAGCCAGGCGGATATGCCTAAAGCCCTACTACCAAGTATTAAAAAATATTTGAAAAATATGTGCAATGCGTTTTAAAATATTTGAATAGATCGCATAGTTCAATAATAAATATATAGTAATACTAATCGTCCCAGCTTCGCACTGGGAGATGGCCCAGTGGTTAGATCGTGCGAATCTTAACCGATGAAAGTGGGTTCGAACCCAGGTAAGTTACACTACATTTTCATGTGCTTGATTTGTGTTTATAAATCATCCCGTGCTCGCCGGTAAGGAATCTTGTAGATAAAGTATGGACTGCACTTATGTGCCGGAATTATTTAAACACATCTGTGCCAGAGCGAGATAAAATCATCATTGTAGGGAGGTCACAGAGTTGATATACACACTTACAAGATATTAATACAAAAGTGTAGGATATAGTATAGGAATCGTCGGATTCACTTCGTAAAGCACTAACAGTGCTCATTGGCTTCTTCCATGTTTTTTTTTTGTATTATACATTAAATAAAAATGTTAAACTTAAGTCGTTATAACTTTTTATAGACTGGCCTGATTTTGATGAAATAAAGACTAAACGCCACCTTGAAATACTTCATTTAATAATTCAATGATTTACGTTTGTTATATTTTCGTGTTTTCGAGATTACCCTGGACAAACAGACATACACAAGAAAAAATATGTTTTATTATTGACATACAAAATGCAATTTTGCGTTTCAAAGTCACAGATATTATTTTTAATTTCGTTAACTAACTCTATGTATTTGTAAAATTATATCACATAGTATTTCTTGGATAGCAGTTTTCTCGCTTTTGATTTTGATTTCTCGCTTAGTGGTTTGAGTGGATTTGACGCTTTAATTAAACATCGCATATCCTGTTTCAGTACAAGGCAGTTGACGAGATTATCTTATAAACAAGTAGCTCACTCTTATAATGTGTTTTTAGCTTCTTTCTTATATATTTAAGTTATGTCGTGTAAGCAAAAGAATTTCAAGAATGTGAAATTCAAGCTTGTGACGTCAATTTTTGAAATTTAAAGCGGAAATTGCGAAGCGCGTCTAATATAGTAAGACAATATTGCTATTGCTTATATTTAAAAATAATACAAAGCTAAGCTACACTTGCGCTATAAATTAATTCCGGGTAAGCACCACTGAATTTTCATGTGCTTATAATTCATCTCGTGCTTGACGGTGAAGGAAAACATCGTGAAGAAACCTGCATGTGACTAATTTCACTAAAATTCTGTTACATGTGTATTCCACCAACCCGCATTGGAGCAGCGTGGTAGAATAAGTTCCAAACCTTCTCCTCAAAAGGGAGAGGCCTTAGCCCAGCAGTGGGATATTAACAGGCTGTTACTTTGGGATGATGTAACTGAGTAAATGTGTAAACACTTGTGTAAATTAAAAAATATTTTAATTATTATATAATAATATTATATGCTAAAATCTTTTGTTTACATTTATGTAAATATGGGGAACAATAGGTAAATGAAACAAAAGAAATGCTTTTCAATGTTCACACAACTAATAAATATTTGATCGCTTTTTTTTCTGATTGAGTGTATGCTGTTGGCCCTAATGGCCTTTGTAGCGTCACCGGGCTACAAAGGCCCGGCGGGCGAGCAAGAAAGGCGGGCGTTGGGGCGAGTACTGGACTCCGCCTTGAAATTGGTGCCGTCAAGGGCTCTTACATAACGTCCATCCTGAGGGTGTCTCCTACGAGATCGCACCTCGGCTCAGGACGTAGTCGGTGGGGTGGGAAGGGCTTCTGTAAGAAGCATCGTACTATATCATGACCGATTTCGTGATGTAACAAGTCGGGGACCTCGTTTCCGCCGGCGGAAACGGTGTACGTATGTCGGGTATAGTGTCTTCCCTTCGAAGGGAGCGTTTGCGACAGTTATAGTGTCGTCTTTGTCGTTCAGGACGTGCATTGGAAGCCTGAGTCTGTGTGAGAGTTTACCTCTGAGGGAGGTGTATGAGCAGGCCTGCGCTATCAGCGGATTACCGTGTCGTTTAGCTCTCTCAAAGTACGCCGGAGAGAGCATCTTTAGATGTTTTGCCATCGAATCGATTTTGTTTGATCGCTTTATCGAATTTATTACTTGTACTCTATAACGAATATCTAGACAACGCGATTCAGGAATGTGTCAGATTTAATCAACGCCATCTATGGTTAACGAGTAGCATAATAAGCCATTATATACCTTCACCGAAACGCGATGCAATTTCTGGTATTAGTATTATATATATATTTTGGTTTAATAGTTTTTTTTTTCTGGTAGGCATTAAAAATAAGTCTCCTCATTTATTAATATAGATTATTAATTAATAGATGTCAATTCAAATGACACGTTTTTTTTTTAATCGTCATTTTACATTATGGAATTAAAGTATAGTAGTAATAATATTAAAAACATTCGATTCTTACGCTTTTCTACTAAAACTTTTGCCTAGCAGTATGAGTATTGGATGTATAGCAGATTCCAAAGTTCCGGGTTCGGTTCCCGGTTCGAGCTGATAATAGTGTTTCTGTTGATCTATCAAGAAACCCCAGCGGATAAAGGAAGTTCGTATCGTATACAAGAGTTGCAAATTTAATCGGACTTTAAAAAAAACATATTACACAACATACCTTGTTATATGTATTAATATTTATTATGTTTTAATATGACTTGCAAGCGATATCTCGGTTATTATAATAGCATTATGGCTTGTGACAATTGTATTGCAAAATAAACGAGAAGAATCCTTGTAAAACTATATTTGTAACACAAAAAAATCCAGTTACACCTTACGTACGAAACGATTTGCTTCCTCGTTTCTGATATGCACCGCTAAGGTCTGGAATACCCTCCCGACCTCCGTTTTCCCCACCACCTACAATATGGGTACCTTCAAGTCAAGAGTGAATAGGTATTTTCTAGGCGCTCCACCTTAGACTGTGTGTTCACTTTTCATCAGGGGTGTTATAGTCAAGCGCTAGGCTGTATATTTAAAAAAAAAACGTACATCATGAATCTCTCTATCGCCATTCTCTCCTCTCTCTTACTCGCACACATTCTCTTATCCGATGCGTTCCGTTTTAACAATCATAAGCATATTTTTATTATGACTATTTATATGTATAAACTTGTATTGTAGATAGAGTCACGATAGAAAAGGTTTACACCTAAGTGGTTTTTAGTTGCTATTAGTATTGAAGTACTCGTTTTGAAAAGTCTTGAAAATTCAAATTGATAAATAAATAAAGGCTAGAAAGCGAGTATCTTAACCAAAGATTTTAAACCGAGGCAACAGTTGTGAGTTTTCATTTTACAGTTATCGAGCGCCACGAAGTTTCATCAAAATCGGTTCAGCGGTTTACCCGTGAGAGCGTAAGACAGAAGTACGTCGCGTTTATAATAATTATAGATGTCCAAATTCAAATAATATATTTGAACGTCAAAACTTTGTTTAAGCTATTAGTATCAACATTGTCGATATTCTTAAACGTTTTTGCGTTTATTGAATACAAATTAGGGTTTTGTTCGAAAAATATACATTTAATTATACTAATACGACAATTTGTAGTCCACACTCTTTTGTTTTTGCCATTGAAAAAAAATAATTGTCAAAATATTATGATTCTTTATCGTTAAGCGATTATAGCCTACCTAGCTGGCTGACCCGACTTTGTGTCGGTGAAACAAGAATTATATTTATTTTATTATTATTCTTTTATGCTGTAAACCACCTAACGACACTTAAACTTACGAAAAAAATTCATCAAAATCTGTTCAGACGTTTAGAACTTCAAAGATTTATCTTAAGGAAAATTATAATTTGGATAAAGGTTTACATTTTAAATTATTATCAACTTATCATTTAAGAACTTTTTTTTAATGGATCGTGTATTTTTAAAGTTTAATCTATTCTTACTTATATTAAAATGTAAATGTTACTCCGTCTATCCGTCTGTCTAACTATTAAACCGAATTTGATGTTTTCGTATTAATCAAGTCGTCCTAGCTAGCGAACGAAGTCGCGAACGAAAACTAGTTTCATATAAATTGTGTAAGAACTAGATCTCAACACGCAATCCGCAATGCTCGTTAAAAGAATTCTAAGTCTATCAGTTTCCCGCCATAAAGATTATCTGTCAATGTTCTTGTTGCCAGATTAAAAATATTGATTATTATTGATAAATATAAAAAAATGACAGATACTCTCCAGTAATATTTAATATTAATTCGTATCACATCTAATATTATATATTACAATCTGAATTAGTCTTACAATTGAAAGCGATATATAAATAAATTGTTACTTGTACTACTGGGATGAGGTCTCCTCCCCTTTTGGGGAGAATGTTTACGGTGACAGTGTCAGTACCTAAATAGTAGCGTACCAAACAACTCATATGATTTGGTTAAATTGGAAAGTAGATTTTTTTTTAAATTTGTTAATTAAAGATTAAGTCAATTATTTAATTTCTGATTAAATTTTTCTTTTTTATTCCATCCAATATATTTGTGTAATCACCAGCCCGTATTGGAGTGTGTGGGCGAATTGTCACCAATTTATTTTGGAAAATGGCGGACGGCGTCAGGCCGCTTTATGTCATATAAATAAATGAGAAAAACTATATGCTTAACATTGCGGGTGACGTGTTCACTAAGCCTCCCAGTAGAAATTTGGAGACTGTATTTCGATTCTGTTAGAACAAACTGGAAACTCACCGCAGAAATAGGTCGTGAAATGTCAGATATTGATATGCGAAATTGATCATAATATCTGTAACATATCAAGAATACACGGATCAAAATAGTATATCACCATAAGTCGGTTGTCAACATTACACGGGTGAGCAATGAAGTGAGTAACAGAAGAGCATAAACAGCACTCTGTTTTTGATTGTAATATTCTTTGTTTACGTTAATCACGCACGCGATGAATTATAAAGACCGTTCACACAAAACTCGGTGGAGCATGTTTTTTTTTTTTAATTATACAAATCTTCACAGATAAACGTACTCGTATATTATTTTTCGTCTCTCTCACTCGGGTATTATGTTACGTTATCATCTATTATTTTATGTCAAGACAAATAAACAACTTTGACATTGGTATCATTCATATCATATCAATATTGATATCATTGGTCGTTGTTGTCTATGGTATTCATTATGGATTCGTGAAAAAATGGCGTTTTTAATGTTGTTATCGGAGCTTTGGAAGTAAAATTAAAGTGGATATAAGTAAGTTATATAATGTTGTATTATTTATAAATATTTTTTTTATGAACTTTGTGTCTGTTTGTCGAAGATGATAGAAAAGACGAGATGGCCCAGTGGTAAGAACGCGTGAATCTTAACCGATGATCGTGGGTTCAAACCCGGGCAAGCACCACTAAATTTTCATGAATTTGTGATTATAATTCATCTCGTGCTTTACGGTAAAGGAAAACATCGTGAGGAAACTTGCATGTGTCTAATTTCACTGAAATTCTGCCACATGTGTATTCCACCTACCCGCATTGGAGCAGCGTGGTGGAATAAGCTCCAAACCTCCTCAAAAATGGAGATCAGGCCTTTAGCCCAGCAGTGGGACATCATTGGTTGTTACGGTGTCTGTTTGTAGTGTATAATATAGTATTTTATCTTGTCTATTCAACTATATATTATTTACGTGTTGATTGTCACAAAGTTAACTGACATAGACCCTGCTAACACGTAGCCTTGTGGCGGACTGTCACTATCTCGTCAAAGAGACCATAGACAATTTAGTACTTTTTAAAGATTCGACACATTACTAACATTGCATGGAATATATAAATCTATGATTTATTTACCTCTAGGTAGAGTTTTTTTTACCTTTTTTAACGGATTGGAACTAATTTCAACGTAACTTAACCCGCGAATATAAAATCCCGTAGTACGTCGCTCACACCAAACACGTGACGAGAATGTTTATGGGATCACGTGTGATTACAGACATACTGCGTAATGTTCGTGATTCGAATTAGATATAAGATTAGATACACACACACAAACACACATTGTAGACGTTAGTAGTTGTTCTAGCCTTCGACGCTGTCTGAAATTTTAATTAATCAATTAAGAAAGAATGATAACAACATATGTTTACGACGAGGTATGCATATAAAACAATTGCTGAATAGCTATAATTCTTTAAAAAAATATTATTTCGATCCCAATGCCCGTCGAAGGGTGTGATTATCGTCCAGGCAAGGGTCAGCTCTCCCATTTGCTCGTCAATCGCTTAAGTAAATGTCACAAGCTCGATTCTTATCTCTTTAAATGATGATCAGATTAATCAGGCTAATGTTCTGGCGGCGGCATTTGCTACCTCATGGTAAGTGGTGACCAACGCCCTTATACATTGGTGCTGTAAGAAATGTTAACCATTCATCACATCGCCAATGCGCCACCAACCTTGAACTACGACGTTGTATCCATTGTGCCTTTAACTCAAATATTGATAAACGACTTACGATGTTAGGCTATTTTGTTGTTTGTATTATTTAAATGTTATAATAATTAATGTCAATATCGCATATCACTTTCTGACGTCTTACGATCTTGTTCTACGGTGAGTGATTTTTTAATACAGAAAGGTCAGATGTACCGCCTTACCACGAGTTAATTTAGCCTCTAACACAATGACGTCTAAAGCGATTGACCTTAAAACATAAAATATCTTAACCGTAGCGAGACCCTGTCCTATATATCATATACACATACATGTATATATGTATGTGTGTATTAATAACTAGTTGTTCGAGCTGTTTTACTCGCTTTAAGAGCGCGTCTAATATTAGCAAAATACCAGATTTCACACGCACATAAGCTCCTCGATTTCTTACAACGACTGGTCGTATTGTATTTATTTTTCGCGTTGTACATATTTTAAAATAATTTTATTGATTATGGTATATTTATTTTATTACTATTACTATAATATGATAATAACTGTTGGACTGTAGTCCTCTCGTTTCGCCAGCGGCGCAGTGATTGAGATGAGAAACAAATATATTCTTAAACTTTGAAGTATAAATGACATGCGATTGCGCCATATTGTAATAAAAATAAAATGAAAATGTTTTAGAAAAAACTAAACGTGACAGCCCTAGATTATTTGTAATTATAATTAATTATACAATTTGTCTTTCAGTAATCTATAGCATAACGAGTATAAATCAGGAACATGTAAAGATTAGAGGACTTTTCGTGATTATTAATACCGAGAAAATCTTATACTTATGTTTTTGATCAGACAACCTTGAAAATATAATCTAGTTTGCATAAAAAAAAATTATTACTTTTAATTGAAATGAGCGTTTTTGTTTAATTAAATGTTAAGACTCCGTGGGTCGTGACGAGGTGTTATATAGTTTTATAACCTTCCTCAATGAATGGGCGATCTAACCCAAAAAATAGATTTCATGATTGAACTCTAATATTATGTTATTAGTATCTGCATATAAATTGTATGTAAATACATTTTTGTCATCTGTTTATTCACTGATTTTTTTAAATGTGTATACATCCTAGCTCTGTACACGGTTAACATAGACTTTGAGCGTCAGACGAGTAAGCGTAAGATTTCGAGCGTTAGATGACATAAGCTAAAGATTTCGAGCGTTAGTGACGTCAGCGTAAGATTTATTATTTACACATCAATTCTCGTGTATAAGGTACACACACACAACAATTTTTTCTTTGTTAAATGTTAGTTACGGACGAGCTTTAATGTTATCAATAAAAAAACAAAAATGAGAGTCGGAAAACAAATCGAGATTCCAAATTTAAATTTGTTTTTCTCAATTATTTAATTAAAATTGTATAATGGCGTGTATTATTATTAGGTAGCGATAGATGGCGTTGATTGGATCTGTCTCATTCCTGAATCGCGCTGTCTAGATCCGCTACTGTACTGTACTATACATAGTGTGGAAATAAATCCGTAATCCGTATCAGCCTGTGAATGTCCCACTGCTGGGCTAAAGGCCTCCTCTCCTCTTTTTGAGGAGAAGGTTTGGAGCTTATTCCACCACGCTGCTCCAATGCGGGTTGGTGGAATACACATGTGGCAGAATTTCAGTGAAATTAGACACATGCAGGTTTCCTCACGATATTTTCCTTCACCGTAAAGCACGAGATGAATTATAATCACAAATTAAGCACATGAAAATTGGTGCTAGCCCGGGTTTGAACCCACGATCATCGGTTAAGATTCACGCGTTCTTACCACTGGGCCATCTCGGCTTTTTTAGTGTGTGTGTGGAAGTAGATATCCTAAAGTGTAAAGCGCTTTCTTAGTTCCATTTACCATTTGATCCGGATATTACTTCAGCTTAAACAAAAATACTGCTCGAATTTCGACTAGTGGGCGAACACGTCGTGCCTCGTTGGTCTAGTGGCTTGATGTAAGGCCGCAGACTCGGAGGTCCTGGGTTCAATTCCCAGGTCGGACTAATAAAACGTTATTGGGTTTTTCTGTCAGAAAATTCTCAGTAGCAGCACGGAGTCTGAAAGTTGCAAGTGTGTTCACTCCCCTGCCTCGGAAAGCACGTAAAGCCGTTCCTGCGCCTAAACTCTTTCCGGTCGTGTGGGATTGCCGTCCCATCGAATTATGAGAGTTAAGGAATAGAGAGTGCACCTGTGTTTGCGCACACACTTGTGCACTATAATATATCCTGCGCAGTTGGCTAATCTCTCTTTAGATTGGCCGCCGTGGCCGAAATCGGTCTGGAGGACATTATTATTATAAATGTTATAAAGGCGAGACAGTATATCCATCGTCATGAAATATTGCACATAGTTATCAGGGGTATATAAAATGCATAGGTCATGTATCTAACCCCCTTCACAAGCGGTTGAAGCCACGGGCCGTAACTGGTTGTTCATCATTTGAAACTTAACCAGGCACACCATAACATAACGTATAACCAAAACTAGTTGTATAATATATTAAAATACTTTATAATATATTATAATAGTGTATAATATATAAATAATTTAACATTAATTACGCGTGTTAACTATGACGCGGTTAAGAATTCTGCAAACAGGTAGCTATTTGCTATACTAGTTTATTCTAAGTAACGCTTAATTGTTGAATTACTAGAATTATTATAATAATTATGAATTCTCGTGTTATATTATATACAATTTGTTTAGTTAACTGTCCTCGTGGATTTATTAGTTGTTTTATAAAGTTAGATATCTCAAGGTCACTGATACGAATCTCAGAACAGTTAAAATGTATTTTTTTTTGGTTTTTCTGTACGTTTGTATTAACAATAAAATAAATTCACACTCGTTGCGTATTGCCGACATGTTTTTTTTCAAAAACATCTCCGATTTATTAGTATAGATATCGAATATTTTGTAGTTTAAAAACCTTTTTTATCATATTTATCTAAGAATTATACGATGATTCTGCAATAGGCGTGAATCAATAGTCTGATTAGATCGACCGCAACAATCTTCCAAAATTTGTTTCCTTTCGCTTCAAATAAAAACTTTATAACACAATTAAAAAATACCAAAATACACATAGATTTTTTTAAAATTATTTTTAATTATCTGTGTTTCTGTATAATATATACAGACGAATTGATTTTGAAGTCAAAAAAATTTATGTTGCGCGTAAAGTGTGCATTGTAAGACATCGTACTAAAAGTAACTGTTAATGTCCCACAGCTGGGCTTAGGTCTTCTCTCCGAAATTAACATATGAAATATCAAAGTTTTTAAGGAAACACAAGTTAAGCACATGTATGTTAAGTGGTACTTTACTTGGTGGTAGGGCTTTGTGTGAGCCCTTCCGACTTATATAGTAATTTTATATCCAAGGTGTCCCATTTGCCCGACCGCCTACCTGATACAATAAATATTAAAAAAATAACTTGCTCGGGCCCGAATCCACAGTCGGCTAATAATTCACGTCGCTAATCGTTTTTTTTTTTCCAGATCCTGTCCTGACGTAAAGAAATTATATCTTTTAACGAGACCAAAGAAGAATAAAGATATTTTAAAACGGTTGCAAGAACAGTTTGATGACGCGGTAAGATATACGCGGACACGTATATGTGTATTTAACGAGCTAATATTCACCCGCGTGTTAGAGGAGAGGGGCGGGTGTTAGCTTATGTCTTTGGGGGTTTAAACATGCTTCATACCAGATTTTATCAATAACGGTTCAATGGATATGCTTCCGTTTAGCTTATAACTCCGATCAATGTGAGTTTTGGTATACACATCGATTTCGATGCACAGATAACGTATATAACAATCAAAATACCCACAAATTTAATTTTCAAGGTCATGTCGAAAAAAGACAATTTTTTTTAAAGTTTTTCACGTTTGTTGCAACTAATATTGCTGTCAGAGAAAAATGTTTCCCATATAAGTTTTTGGTTATAAAAGCATTGTCATTTTTTGTTCAATATGTTTTTGGTGTGATTTAAAAAAGACTTGTTTTTACCTAATACTTGATTCTCTTCCTCTATCACGCGGGCGAAGCCACGGACGAAAACTAGTATAAAATATATTTTTGTTTACAGTTATACGACAAGCTAAGAAAACAGGCGCCTGATTTCATAGAGAAGATTTCGATAATTGAAGGTGACGTGGGTCAGCTCAATCTTGGTATTTGCGAAGAAGACAGACAGAAAATCATAAATGAGGTAAGATATACTTTTTCTTCTTAGTTTATTTAGGGCTTTGTGCAAAACTTCTTTTTACCGTCAAATAGCAATTCGTATTACTATGTCCCTGTTTGAACCGTGAGCCAGTGTATTTTAATATCATATTATGTCGATACCCATCGAAAATTTAGTGTAGCAGCAACAAAATCAATATCATGTCTATGAATATACTACGAACCACAACCAATTGGAGCAGCGTGGTGGAATAAACTCTAAATTCTTCTTCTCGGGAAGATATGCTTTAGATCAGCAGTGGATTAACAATCGTCGTTTAATTTTGAATGGGGACGTGAACGAGGTGCGCGTGGGCAAGGGAGTCTCGTGTATCCATCATCATTGTCCCTATTGCCTGAATCCTTTAAATATTATTATATTAACAACTGACTGTGGTTATGTTATTTTTTGAGTATGCTTGTGTGCAACATGTTTTTGAGTGTAATCTTAGTAAGTCCTGATTATATTTTGTTTTGTGTACCTAAATAAATAGATATCGTAAATTTTCGGTCATTAGGCTCACTCGTGAATAGTTTTAACCGACTTACACTGATACGCTATTTTGGTCAGTATATCCTTTTAGATTTTATTATTATTGTAGTTAATCTTGCATATCTCATTCTGACATTGACCGATCGCATTTTGCGGCGAGTTTTCGAGTATGTCCTTACAGAATAGACCAATAGTTGTTTTCTATATATAAGATAAATTGTTAATTTTTATTTAACATTAAATTATTATAAAATAATTTACAGGTCGAATTCATTTTCCACGGCGCAGCGACAGTGCGATTCGACGAAGCACTCAAAACAGCTGTAGAGATCAACGTTCGTGGTACGCGGGAAATATTACTACTAGCACGATCATGCACGAAGCTACGTGCGCATGTGCATGTTTCAACCGCTTACAGGTACATTTCAAGGATCTACTTTCACATTAGCGTTCCACTTGTTCTTTCCAATGTAAAATTATTGATGTAAGAAAGAGAGAAATCGATGTTCAATGAAACACCTTCTAAACGACGTTTATAAGCAGATCCGATAGTGTTCTCATAAGAATTGACATTATAAGTCTATTTAGTGTTATCCATGCACATAGTGTTATCCACGCGCAGCTGGAATAGACGATTGTTATTTGATCGATTTTTTTTAAATTTCGAATGTTTTTAAAAAGACTTTAATTATACATAAAATAAAAATAGCAGCGAATTATATAATATACACCCCACGCTAACATGAAATTATAAATGGCGGCATAGTCCGTCAAGCTGTTCACCGTTACGTCATACGAGTCGTTCTAAGACACGACAATAGATGTTTTACATCACTTATCAAATTTCACTCGTGTTTATTTATGATTTGACAAGATATTAATTTTATTTTATATAAGTTTTTTTTTCTGTTTCCTTATCTGATTAACAATCACGATTAATACCTAATAATAATTGAATACCTTAGTTAAATGACAAAGCTAGCGTAGGAATACTTAGTAAGTAAACTTTTCTTATATCCTTTTAATTAATTTCAGCAACTGTCCTATCAGAGAAATCGATGAAAAATTCTACGATAGTTCATTGTCCGGCGAGAAATTGATTGATCTGGTTGAGAATATCGATGAAAAAACATTGAACACCATCACGCCCGGGTGAGTAATTGTTTCGGATCAAATGTAACGTTCATTATTAAAACTTTAATTTCTATTGATAAAGTAAAGAAAGAGCCTGTAAGTATTCCACTGCTGCCCTAAGGTAGCCTTAGATTGCCGTTGAGCGTTGGTTTTTCATGCGACACGTGCATGAAAAACGATGAATTGATACTAACGATGTTTTCCTTCACCGCCAATCGGGTCGATATATATAGCACTTATGGTCATCATGAATTGTGGATAATTCGTATGATTTATGTTAAAACGCCGTATTTATCGTTTCAGATTACTGGGTGACTTTCCTAACACATACGCTTATACAAAATCAGCAGCTGAAGACATCGTACAGAAGTACTCCAAGGGAATTCCGGTTGCACTGTTCCGGCCGTCTATTGGTAATATTTGTTTTTAATATTTATGTGTCCATGACAGATTTCGGATATTGCGGCCAATCTTATAGGAGACTAGCCGAGTGTGAGCGCAAACACAGGTGTGACAGGAGACAATCCGATGGGACTTAATACGAATTGTACTTGTAAATAAGAGAATAATATAATGCCATAATTACTCCCTAATTACAATTTTAACTCACGGCGTTAGATCGATATTACAAATTAGATAAAAATAGAATATTTTGTATATCAGCTCGCTATGCCTTTCTTTGTCTTCTGTTGACTTTGTCTTCACTTTGCGCCAATTCCAATATTTTCTATTTACCAGCGCTCCGCGATATGTCACCCAAGAAGACATGAACACAGATAATATATATTCATATTATAAAATAGTAATTAATATATTATTGTTGATGTTTGTATACTACATACCAATATGTACGGTATCTTTCTATTTGTATAAAAATTTCAAAGCCTTCTGTTGCTAATTCGCTCGTACATTAATAATCTATCTTTTAAATAACATCTTTTTTTTACAGTTATAGCGACAGCCAGAGAACCTGTTTCCGGATGGATAGACAATGTTTACGGACCTACAGGAGTAAGTGGATCCTTATGATGAATGAGAGCTTTTTTTAAATGGTTTCTGGTAGGAATATAAGCGTTACCATAGTAACCACAGTACCATACCATAACACCATAGCCCATAGATTATATATTTAGTACGCTTCTCCGATCATAGGTATTATTTCAGCAACGTTCTCCCGGTCCCTGACCGAATGCTCCGGAATACCTCTAATAAAACCAGCTACCCAATCCGTTTTTCCGGAGACGTCACGGTCTCTTTGCGCATACTGATATATAACGCTCCGATGGTTAGCCCACCTTTCACCTCCAAGTTCTAGCCAATCTAGTCTCACTGTCAAACAAGATCAGCAACAATAAGAAACGAAAATGACATAAATAAATAAACACCGAAAAAAAACAGGCAGCCATAGAGACTGCCGATAGAAGTGAAAACTTGAAACTGTTAAATATATTTGTCCAACTTTCACATCTATTGGCACTCCGAGTAATAATTTTATTCCTTTTTATTATAATAGTTTTTTATTCATCTAAATTCACAGTATGTCGCAAACTCGATACAAAATATTAATACAACTTAATTTTAAATAAATAATAGTTAAAATACACTGCACAACAAACAACCACCAAGTTAGATGAGCTACAATTGGAATGTCTGCGACATCCACCGTACTCTCCGGACCTTGCTCCAACAGATTACCATTTTTTTCCGGAATTTGGACAACTTCTTACAAGGAAAAAAAATCAACTCCGATGCGGCAGTCCAAACCGCCTTCAAAGAGTCTATATTCTCACCCCATGGTTTTTTTAGTAAAAGGGTCAATCAATGAACTACCTATGAGATGGCAAAAGTGCATAGATAACAACAAAAAAATTGACTTTATACTCCTCCCGTACAAAACGCCAATTTCATATGTAAGGACCTAATATTATTTGTATATGCGGTTAGTTTTTACATAAATTTCATTAATTATTATCCTTATAAATTCCCACAATGCTTAAATTATTTGTACGTTCAACGATTTCATTATATTAACATTAGCATGTCGGTGACACGAAGCCATGAGTCCTATCTCCTACGATAAACCAGCGCGACCCGCAAGAAGTTTTCAATTCAATTATTTGCGATTTCTATTCAAAAAAGAAACCTACCAACCATGTGTTTTCTCTAGTCTGATTAATATTAAATAACAGCTGTCTGGTTTGTCTAGGTTGTCGTGGGTGCTGCGGTGGGCCTCCTCCATGTTTTGAACTGCAGCCCTAAGGCGTTGGCTGATCTGGTCCCAGGAGATTTGGTCGTTAATGGATGCATAGCGACTGCTTGGAAGACTGCCAAGGATTATCCTGTGAACCACGAGGAAGCACCAATGGACCAGCTACCTACTGTTTACAATTACGTATCGTCAGTAGAACGCCCATTGACATGGGGTAAGCTATTATAACTATCAGTTATTTTAAAAGTTCAAAAACAATTATATAACGTTATAAAACATTGTGTAGCACGATAACATTTTATAACAGTGTGTAATATTTTGCTTCAACATGTTAAAAATGTTATATATTATGAATACTCCCACACTGGTTCAACTCGTTGTATAACATCGTATAACATTCTGTAACCATCAGTTTGGATGTGGTATGTGATATATTTTCACAAAAGTTATAATTTGTTGTATCATGTTTCAAGTAGTTGTATAACATTTTGTAACACGAATTTGAATAACATCACTAACAAATTATAGCTTTTGTTACAATTTGTTAAAAAAAATTGACAATCAATATTATGTAACATTCTCTAACGTTATATAACTTCGGAGGGTGTGCACCCTTATAAAAAGAAAGTACATAAGAGGTCAGTGGTTGTTGCCAGGTTTTGGACACAAAGGCATTGTTAAGATTCACTGAGCCATATCGGCTCTTCAAACTGGAATTTAACTAAAATTTCTCCTTAACAGAGGTATTCATGAAGCACACAGAAATTTACGGTCTCCAAGTGCCGTCAATGCAAGCTGTGTGGACATATCTGTTCTGGCTGACACCTTCGAAGTTTCTTTATAGCTTGTACTGCTTCTTCCTCCACTGGATACCAGCTTATATTGTGGACGCTATCGCTATTATCATTGGAAAGAAACCTATGTGAGTATGAGATCAAAATGTACTTTATTCAAGTTAAAGTTTATTCAAGTTTTACTTAAATATAGTTTAGTCTTTATTCAATTCCAAAGACCATTTAGTAACACAAAGAAAAACTTTTCTAACATGTATTGGTGTGAGGCAGGTAGAGATGGTCGGTAACGTTTGCCAAATCTTTACCATGTAGCTTACTCATGCTACTGCATTACTCTCTTCATTCCCAAATAAGAAGGGCAAATAGTCCCGGATTTATGCCTAAGCCTACAAGGCACAGCCTGATGGCCAGCCGAGGAACCTAGCCAAAATAATATAATTTCACTCTAACCCCTTCGGGATGCTCCAATGTCAAAGTGCCTGGGTTCTTGGATCTCTAAGTCCAAATCTGAGGGCGATTTATGACCTCCTCATGTTAATAGCATAAAATAAAATATATTGAAAAAGTTATCCGTTTTATTTCAGGTTAAGGAAAGCCTACAAGAAGATCGAAAAGTTTTCAGCTGTCATCGGTTATTTCGCTTTAAGGGAATGGAAATTTCACAACGATAACACACAAAACATGTTTAAGGAACTGTGCGACGCAGACAAACACATATTCAACTTCGACATGCGATCTTTGGAATGGGAGGTATATTTCAAATCGTATGTCAGGGGAATAAGACTTTACCTATTAAAAGACCCTCTGGACACCCTTCCCCAAAGTAAAAAGAAACATTTCAAGCTGAAGGTCGTTCACTATATCTGTCTCTCTCTAATATGTTTGGCCCTTTTAAGACTGTGTTGGTTTTTCGCTCGACTAATTATCGGTTAAACAATTGTGTATATAAGTTGTAAATATATATACTAGTTCGTGTTGTGATTATTGTATAATTTATAAAAGTGTTATTGACCTTTGAGGGTTTTCGACTGGTTTCGTGGTGGATAAGCATTTGATTTTATAAATTGTACTTTATAGATTTTAAGAAGCCATTATAGATTTTATACATGGAATTTGTAAATTAAAGAATTTGGTACATAAGGATAAAATACAAATTTAATATGCGTATAACTTTATTTATGCTCAGTGCGCAATAAAGGGCTCGTTTTCTTGTCATAGAATAATGTATTTTTTTATATGTTTAAAGAAAATAAAGTATGTAATGTGATGTTTCTTAGATATTAAATTGATTGTGCTCAAATCCTTAGACAATATTTTATAAATAAAAAAATAATAATTTGTGTTTGTTTTTAATTACCATATTTGAAAATACTATATCACTAGCGAGTATTTTAGTGCCGGTATATTTTCCACTGCTTTGCCAAGGCCGTATTTTCCTAATTTCTCTAGGCTCCCTAAGCTTGGAGCTCATTCACCACGCTGCTCCAATGTGGGTACAAAAATAGAGAATTTCACGCCAGCACGAGATGAACAATGAAACTTTGTTCTTTATAGAATAACCTTGAGACGACATGTATATATGTAATTCTTCCAAACTTAACGGGTTCTTATTAAGAGCATATTGGAGAAATTTAATTCCCTTATATGGAATCTATAATAAATGATGATAATAGCGTCCTGACCGATTTGGGCCACGGCGGCCAATCTCGAGAGAGAATAGCCAACTATACCACATAGATGCACTCTCTATTCCCTCACCTTCAATGCGAATGGACGGCAATCCGACATGACCGGACAGATTCAGGGGCAGGACCAACGGCTTGACGTGCTTTCCGAGGCACGGGAGTGCACACACTTCCAACTTTCAGACTCCGAGCTGCTACTGAGAATCTTCGACAGGAAATCCCAGTAACTTTCTATCAAACCCAGGCTTAAATCCAGGAGATCGAGAACTGCGGTCGTATAGCTAGCAACTAGAACAACGAAGCAGTCAAAACATACTTGTATCTACATAAACATCACTGTAATATCAAGATGTAAATTAAAATGTAAATATTATTAAAATGTAATCGTATTTTCTTTTAATAATGTAGAAAAATCCAGAAAATATTATAAACCTAACTTCTCATTTGTATTTAAATATATTACCACTAGCAGCACCACCTAGGCTTCGTCCACACCAATTAAAAAAAATAGAATTGAAGAAAGATTTCGTTTTTAGACTTTTTGTGTATATGTATGTATGGGCATAAGTGGTAATACCTCCGCTCATATCTAGTGAACATTAATCACACACATATTATTATATCCAAATCAATTCAATTCTATCAAATTGTAACAATAATTATAACATAATAATAAAATTAAACATAACCACCATATATTATATTTTTTACAAACATTAATTTTATTTTTAGTAAATAAAACACACTGTTATATATAAATTTCAAACACCATAAATTTTCTAATAAATAATTATTATTTATACAAATACCCAAAGTTATCATTGACTAAGGCGTAGGCTGTAGACAACATGCGTAATCTGTGGGTTTTGTGCTATGCATGAACTGATATGTACACTAACCCTCCCTTACTTACCCTTATAATTGACATTTTCTCTGTAATTAACTTTGTAAATGGTTTGATTAATTTCTAAAACCTCACACACGATCTAGTTTTATTTAATTTTTTTTTGGTTTATTTCAATTCTATGAATGATGTATACAAATGTCATTTAAATAATTTATATATCACTAATTATAATGATAATCAGAGATGGTCCAGCGGTAAGAACGCGTGAATCTTAACCGATGATCATGGGTTCAAGCCCGGACAAGCACCACTGAATTTTCATTTGCTTAATTTGTGATTATAATTTATCTCGTGATTGACGGCGAAGGAAAACATCGTGAGGAAACCGTGTATAATTTCATTGAAATTCTGCCACATGTGTATAACATCAACCCGCATTGCAACTGAGCATTGCTGAGCAGCGTGGTGGAATAAGCTCCAAAATCTTCTCCTCAAAAAGGGAGAGGATTTCTTAGCTCAGCAGTGGGACATTCACAGGCTGTTACAGTTAATTATTTTTTTGTAAATAAACTAAGATCTGTACTATTTCGTACTTTTATTTCTGTGTCTGAATTAGTAAATTAATTTGTATAAAATTTGTATTCGAGGAAATTATCTTAAGTAACCAATTATTTTATGATTCAATAAAAGAGAAATCACACAGTGCTTATCTACGCTCTCTTAATATCGAAATATGATCGAGCTTTCTTTACATTTTTATTTAAAGTCAGCATCACAATCTACAAATTCAGCATCTATTTATGTCGCGCAACCACTGCTTGGAGATCGGTTCAGCTGTTTCAAAGATTAACCTTCACAAATAGACATACAAGTCAGAAATAATTTTTGGTATCGTTGCCCTCTAATAACCGCGTCAGGTAAGTAACAGAAATTTGTTAATATTTATAAATAATTTGATAAATATGTGCATATTTTAATAATATGTATATAAATTAATAAAATTGTACATTTGCGTCAATATTGGAAGTTTGTGAAGCACCTTAGCGTGCATTGTTGACAGAACACGGTGAGTGGGTCTGTGGACTGCCTTAGTAGTAAATTATTTTAGTTAAGAATTTATTTTAACAGTATATGCAATCGTAATTGGAATCAAGTTGAGGCTATAAATATATGCACCGACCTGCTGTGTAATATGATAGTGGAATACGTTCTTGATTCTCCTTAAAGCGAGAGGAGGTCCAGTTTTATGTGTTAGAGGCTTTATCTTAAAACTTTAGGTATTATCACTGTTGTCATTACAGATGTAAAAACTTACATTCTATTTTAGAATTTCAGAAAAAATGAACGCAATTTTAACAGTTGAAGAGCAGACCTTAGAAAAAAGAAAAGCCATTTTAAGTGGTGATTCTTTAGTTCAAAAGTTTTATGATGACGCTGTCGTTTTCATCACTGGAGGGTCAGGCTTCATTGGCAAACAGCTGATCGAGAAATTAATCCGGTAAGTATCAAATGCACCATGACGCATTATTTCGTAGAGTGCATTCAGACATTTCAAAACAAAATGTATGTCTATCATCAGTTCTGAGCAATAATTTTCATCTTCAGTTGAAGACAATACGAACATGTAGATTTTGCTCTTATGATTACGAATATAATTGATAATATATAGGTTTCTCATTTTATAGCCTATCTTTCTCTGCATGAAATAAACCGCAATATTTATCTATCAGTCAATCATGATTCATTGTAACTGCTATATACAATTATGTTCTTATATAAATATTATATAATTATATCTAGACTACAAAATTGAAATTGCAAATAATTTTTAATTTACTTAAAAAAATATTATGGACGAAGAAATACATAAAACTATCGAAGAAGACTTGAAAAATTTACGTCTCGTATATAATGACATTTTTAGTTTATTTATTTTTTAGATCTGCAAATATAAGAAAAATCTATGTATTGGTGCGTCAAAAGAAGGGGAGAAGTGTTCAAGAAAGACTTAATGGTATTTTAGAGAACCCGGTATGATACATTTTATGTCTTTCATTCTTCATGAGCAACAGTCGCAAAATTCAACTACTTCACATAAAATAATTACCAATTTGGAGAACTCAATACAAATTTAGAAACAGCTCTCTGCCCATAATCATAGCATTCTTGGGCCTTAACTATTTCTTAGTTTACTAGTAAGCTATCATAGAATAGGAAAATATAATATTTCTTGCTCCTTTATTCTGAAAACCCGTAATACCCAATTTGTTTTTAATTCTTGATGGATATTAACTAACCCCAAACGATATTATTGAGTTCGTGTTATTCAAAAACAAAAACAAAATCCCCTTTTTTAGGTCTTCACAATTCTGCGCAAAGAAAAACCTTCTTTCGTTGACAAAATTGTGGGAATTGAAGGCGACATCTCCGAGATTAATCTTGGTATTCACGAAAAAACTTGGGCTTCGCTTACTAATGAGGTAAGAGTATACAAAATGAAGGCGAACAATCAAGTGAACAGGCTATCTGATATAGATCTGAACTAGATGGTAACATTCTGACCAGCATCGATGAGTTTCTGTGTGTAAACATCACAAGCAGTAACGTCTGTATATTTCCTAAGATATGTATTTTAAAATATATATAAGTATTCATAAATAATTTCGCGGTGGAGCGTATTATTAGCTCAATATTCTTCTTTGAAAACATAATAAAGACATTATTTTATTAGAGCTCTACCGTTGTGAATACCAAGACTACCAAGGAATACCAAGGATGGAGGGAGTCTGAAAGAAATAAACTGTATTAATAAAATAGAAATAATAAGTCATGTTCTTTTTGTCATTTTTTTTATATATAGGTGAATGTGATAGTTCATGCCGCCGCTTCTGTAAATTTTGTTAAAACCATCAAAAAGGCGACTTTGATTAACGTCCGTGGGACAAGAGAGATGCTGAAATTCGCCAGATCTTGTACCAACATTAAGTAAGTATGCCCTTCCAAAACACAGGCGTGTCTTTTCTCCGCGAAAAAGAGTAGCTTCGATTTAACACCCACATTCGAAATTCGTATCCTTACCGATTTCTAACCATCTAGGGCTTCTAGGTATTACCATCACCTCTAACCTCAACTTTGGCCGACAAATTGAGTCTATGGCACAAGTGGCGTCCAAGAAATTATCAATTCTTTCAAAGGTTCGGCGATACTTCCGCTCTGAACAGCTGCTTAATCTTTACACTGCCCAAGTTCGATCCTGCATGGAGTACTGCAGTCACCTCTTGGACGGTGCAGCCAAATATCATCTGGAAGCTTTGGACTCAGTCGACCGAAGAGCCCGTAGGTTAATTAACAACGAAAAGCTCTCAAATAGCAGACTACACACCCTAGAGCATCGCCGTCGAGTTGCCAGCTTATCGGTTTTTTATAGGATACACTTTGGAGAGTGCTCGAAGGCCCTTTTCGAACTGATTGAGCCATCTCCATTCCTTTATCGGACTACTAGGTGCAGGCAAAAGTTTCATCCATACGTTTTTGACATACCCAAAAGTCGAACTAAACGGTTTGACAGCTCGTTTTTGGTGAGAGTTGCCAAGATTTGAAACGACCTGCCTGGGTCTATTTTTTCCGATAAGTTGAACTCTGGAGCCTTTAAGAGTAGAGTGAACAGGTTTCTTTTGGATGGGCGTGTACCACCTTCGTCTTCATCTACACTTTTCATCAGGTGAGATGGAAGACAAACGCCTATTCCATTACATTTATATAAAAATAAAAAAATGTTACCATTGAGAGACAGAAGGTGCCTATAGTCGATGGACTTTCTGTTTGCCTTTGTGTAGTCTTCTTACACTATATGTCAATCGCAGTTGGTTACACTACTACTCTCCCTCAATAATGGCCAAAATAGGTACTGGAATACCCATAGTTTTTTTTAATATGATTAATTAATAGGTCGATAGTCCACGTGTCTACAGCCTACGCTAACGCTACAAGGAATCGTATCAAAGGTGAAGTTAAAGAGGACTTCTACGACAGCCCAATACCTCCTGATGCATTGATACAACTTGCGGAAAGTATTACTGAAGATGCCTTAAACAATATGATAACTCCGTGAGTATTTTTGTTAAGATTCCTTGTCGGAGTAACAATTATCTGAAACTAATAAATACACAACATCACCTAAATTTGTCTCTTGCTTTAAAGGCTCATGATCTATATAAATAATGTTAACACTTTCTACTACAGTACATAAGAAATACTAAGCTATTTAGCTTAGTAATTGTTATGACGCCTATAGACGTCTACTGACCCAGGAAGATTTCAATTATTTTTAAAATACTAATGTTGTATTATCTTGTTACCACAATTGTGTAAGATTAAATTCAATGTTTATATGTTATTCCGATCACTGGTAATGAGCTTATATTTACCATGTATTGTATAACCTCCACCTTCAAACGAGGGTGAAGAGGCATCTTGCGGGTCGGCAAAGAGATGGCGACTAGTACAGATCATCCTTCCCGACTGTAAAGGCCGTTGGACTATACTACCACTTACCATTAGGTGGAGTGGAGGCATTTGTCTTTATGGCATATAAAACAAAACCTCTCTTCTCGTTCATCGGTTGGGAAAAAATCTTTATTGTAAACAAAATTTCTTAAAGTTTGTTGACGTTCGACGTTCTTGCTCTGTCATTACTATTAGTATTCAAGATTTATTGAAGGTCAATTATTGAATATTTATTTTGTGATTACAGTACAAAATATTCATATTATGATAGTACAATTAGTAAATATATTTGGATAAGAGAAGCCGAGATGGGAATATAGAAAACATAAATCATTATATAGAGCAGGTCAATCGTAACTAAAGATCTTGGGCTTAATTGCAAGCAAGCACCACTGAGCTATGGTGCTCAATAATAAAGGAAAACTTAGGAAAAATGGTAGGGAAATCTGCATGTGTTAAATGCCATATGAATGCCTGGAAATCCATACTGGAGCTCATTCCAACACGATGTTAGAATAAGCTCCAAAACGTTAGGGAGTTGAGACATTTAACTGCTGTCGAATTGAAGGGGTTTAGTAACTACGACACAGTTTAATACTATTATAGTAACTATCGTATATATTGTTTATGATATGTATTAATTGTTCAAAATAAATAATAATAGTTTCTAAGCGTTAACCTTGTATTATGTATCGATACGACAATAATTCGAAAAGTCAGGATCGCATCTGCGACTATCTGAAAGGGAAGCAAGTTGAATTTCACACTTCCAGGTGAAGGGTTTGTTGGCTCAGGGATATTAACAATTTATTATTAATCCATTTTTTATCACCTGTATTCGATTGATTTAATTGAAATTTACTTCTTTATAGGCTTACCCAACAGTGGCCAAACAGTTACACGTTAACGAAAAACATTACCGAGGACCTTATAAGGCAACATGCAAGAGACCTGCCTATTTGTATTGTTCGACCAGCTGTAGGTAATATTATGTATATAAGAACAAATACATTGGAATTTGTTATAAATACATTGGAATCTGCAATGTAATCAACCCCTTTTATTAGGGGAACGGATAAGGCCAATGACGGTGGGAAATTACAGGCTTGTTATTTTACATTAGTACTAGAGTTCAGTACGTATAACCGCAAAAATAATATACATCGAAAATGGTATACCAAGGGGTCTTAGCAAGCCTGTACTGTGTCAGTTATTAAACAATAATCTGATTTTATGGACTGCAACAGGGACACACATACATCAGCTCATACAAAGAGATAAATTGTTTTTTGTGCCATTTTTTTCAGTGATTGGTGCGTTTGAAGAGCCTATGCCTGGATGGATTGATCCAAAAAATGCATTTGGACCAAGTGGGGTAAATAAAAAAACTGTTTTAACAAATAATATTCGTCAGCTGTTTAGTTTAATTATCAGATAATATAGTAATCAGTTAATAATCACATATAATTTTATATTATAGGTTTATTTTAATGCCACAGGCATTGGCGATGTAAGAAATATGAATCAGTCCTTACATCGCGAATGTGCCACCAATATCGAGAACTAAGGTGTTATGTTCCTTGTAGCTAGTAATGTTTACCCTTTAACCATGCTTTAATTCAAGGCATAAAATTTTATATATCAGCTCGCTATTCACACTTCGTCATTCTCACACCGTCTCCACTTCGTGCCAATGTAATATCTATTCTATTTTCCCGCGCTCCGCGATGTGTGTCATGCGAGATGACAGATGGATAGATACACAGATAATATATATTCATATTATAAATTACTAATTAATACATTATTGTAGATGTGTGTACACTACCGACTATTTAGTTTAATACGCTCTCCACCCTCATTTTATTGGTTTTTTAAATATGTGTATAAATAAATACACAAAAATAAAAATAAAACTACTTCTAGATGATACTTGGACCTGCCATGGGTGTAACACACACACATTTGGCAAAAAATGAGATAAATGTTGATTTCACACCCGTCGATATAGTTAATAACGCTATAATAGCAGCTTCATGGGAAACATACGAGAAATTCACCAGAGGTGACAGGAAAATAATGATATACACAGTTACTGGAACAAGAAATCCTATAAAGTGGGGTGAGTGAACTTCTTCACACTATCCATTTTTTTTATAGAAAAGGAAGTTGGACGAGCTATGGGCCACCTGATGGTAAGTGGTCACCAACGCCCTTAGACATTGGCATTGTAAATAATGTTAACCATCGCTTAAATCGCCAATGCGCCACCAACCTTGGGAACTACGATCTTATGTCCCTTGTGCCTGTAATTACACTGGCTCACTCACCCTTCAAACCGGAACACAACAATACCAAGTACTGCTGTTTTGCGGCAGAATGTCTGATGAGTTGGTGGTACATACCCAGACGAGCTTGCACAAAGCTCTACCACCAGTAAAATACCTGGACTTGTGTGTACGTAGAAAGAGAGAGAATGCATTGAATCTTAGTAAAGTACAGTAACAGTCTGTTAATATACTTATGTTCTAGAACCTTCTTTTTTATCTCGCTGGATAAACGCGTCCCCACGCATGAAGCGCAGTGTTGGGTGTATATGTGATTTGCCAACCTAGAGGAGTTTTAAGAGATAGAATTAGCTCTAATATTTTTCCCCGAAAACTCTCTTTTCATTACTACTCATTACAGGTGAGCGAAGATCGCCCAGGTGCTTACGATTAAAGTAACAAAACAATAAACGATCAAGACATAAAATCACAAAAAAAAAACAAATAAATGCGATGAAAAAAAATATACCACTGAAAAATAATCTGTAAAAAATACCTCTGTATTCTTCCTCAAAAATTTAAAATTCAATTTTTTCAATTTTAGGAGAAACGATCGACATTCTATACAGGGAAAAAGACAATTTAGTGACAAAAGAATCTATTTGGTACCGGTTTCTTATTCAGACTCGATACAAACTTATTTATATAATTTTATCATGTCTATTTCATTATATACCGGCTTTTATTATTGACGGGTTCTGCATATTGATGGGAAAGAAACCAAGGTTAGTGAATACAACGTTTTCTATAAGTAATGATTGCCATACTTTTTGTAAAATGCATAGTTTCAGTATAGAATAGAAACCTACAGTTATAAAAACAAACAAAAAAGCTGTGAATGTACAAAAGGCGGTCTCATCACTAAAACAGAAATCTCTTCCAGACATCCTTTGGGTGAAAGACATGAGATAAATAAAGTATATCAGCATGCTGAAATATATCTACACCAACACGCGTTTTCTTATGTTATTGCGTTAAAAAACCTGTAAGGTCGATCGCAGGTATAAAGAGATGTACAAATTTCACATTGTACTACCCACTTTTTATTTTTTCTTACTCTTATTCCAAGTGAGTCAATTGAAGCGAAGGATCGGAGGAGAAAAGCAATCTTAATATGTCATGATGTGCGTCTAAAACGATTTAATAATTGGACATGAATCACAATGACATTTACCCATTACCATCATTCGGAGATCATTGTTTTTCATGCACAGTTCAGCGAACCACTAATTTCCAAAAATTCCGGAAATGGAAACTACAGGGCTTTCAAAGCATATATATGTTTCTAGCTCCAATTTTATCAGAAAGAGAAAGAATATTTCCTCTAACATGAATCAAAGTTAAAAACATAGCTACAATTTCGATTTATTTATAAGAATGTAATTATTCCACAGATTGTTCAAGATATACAAATTAGCTGACACTCTCTTCTCGGTGTTCACGTATTTCACAACCAACGACTGGAAGTTTCATGACGCGAATACCCTTTCATTATACAATAAATTGTCGGACAAAGATAAGCTCTTATATAACTGCGATATGTCGTCTGTAGATAAAAGCAAAATGATATATATATGGTGTTATGGCGTTATGAAATATATTGCTAAAGAAGATTTTGAAAATAAGGAGTATGCGATGAAAAAACAGCTTTGGTTCAAGATAGCTCATTATACAATTTTTCCTTTATATATATATTCATTATTTAAAATAGTATGTATTGCGTTTGCTTTTATATATAATATCTTAGCAATGATATGTTTATACTTTTAAAATGTATACGAAATTATAATCAATTTAAAGTGGATTGTACTTATCTTCTATAATCACAAATTAGTATATCATATAAACTTGGTGTTACACATTACTGGTTTTCAATAAAACATTTTAAAAATATTCGTAAAATTGTTTATTTAAATAAGTATTTTTCATAAGAATTAAGTGACGTTTCAAAAAAGTATACCAACCTTCGGAAATAATATGTTTTGTCCCTTGTGCGTGTAGTTACACTGGCTCACTTACCCTTCAAGCCGGAACACAACTAAACTGAATATTGCTGTTTAGCGGTGGAATATATAATGAGTGAGTGGTGCATATCCAGTCGTGGCCTGCACATAACCCTACCGCCTAGTATTACTGATTTGAACATAATCAATATATTATTTAAACTTTAATTTGTATTGATTATTTTCTTTATATAAAAAATATTATATAACAAGAAAACGAGCCCTTTATTACGCACTGAACATAAATAGAGTTATTGTAAACATATTAAATTAAGTATTTTTCGCAATGATCCGATTTGTGCTGATTAATGCTCTTCTTCTTCTTCTTCCTAGCGTTTTCCCGGCCTAGAAATGCCAGGGTCTACTTTCCTACATCTTTGCCTCCACTTTGCCCGATCTAAAGGTTCGTCTTTAGTGAGATCGTGCTCTCTCATATCGTATCTCACAACATCGAGCCAGCGCTTTTTGGGCCTGCCGCGGGATCTAGGGCCTTCGACAACAAAGTCCAGGCATCGGTTCCCAACATAGTCAGGCGGTCTGCGGCTAATGTGGCCAAACCAACGGAAACTGCTTTCCTGCAACTTATCTTCTACATCGCAAACGCCAAGGCTACCACGGATGTGCTCGTTACGAATACGATCTAGTCGCGTAACGCCACACATCCACCGCAGCATCTTCATTTCCGTGACGTGAAGTTGCTGAACATGTCTCGCGACAGCTGGCCACGTCTCGCTGCCGTACAATAACACTGGTCGGATGATGCACTTTTACACAAGGCCCTTTAATTTCACCGGTATCCTGCAATCACAGATTAACCCGGTGACTTCCCGCCATTTGGCCCAAGCTGCATTTATTCGAGCTCTGACGTCGTGGTCGATCGTACCAGACTCATGCAGTACGGACCCGAGGTATTTAAACCTTTCCGACTTGATAACGGATTCTCCGCCTATCTTTATGGGTTCGGGGTCCGTACTGCCACAGGCCATATACTCGGTCTTCGCAACATTTAGCATCACCCTCGCTAGCACAACCTTCCACTGGTTCACCTTTTGCTCCAATACTTGCTTGTCCTCATCTACCAGTGCGATGTCATCGACATACATCATGAGCCAGGGAGTCGGCTCATGGGCTTTCGCTGTGACAACGTCAAGCACTACACTGAACAGAAAAGGACTCAGGGCCGAGCCTTGGTGGACACCAACTGTGATCGGGAAATGGTGTGTGTCGCCAACGGCGGTCCTTACTATTGATTCCGAATGATGGTACATGTCTCGGATAATGTCAATATAGATTTGTGGCACATTCTTCATCTTCAAAGCCCACAAGATAATTTGGCGTGGGACGCAGTCAAATGCCTTCTGCAGGTCTAGAAACGCCATGTACAGCGGCTTCTTCTTTTCTCTGTGGACCTCGGTCAGTATTCTTAGGGCGAAGATTGGGTCTATGGTTCCACAGCCTGGGCGAAACCCATATTGACATTCCGAGACGGTACATTCTTGCCGAAGCCTTGAATCGATTACGCGTTCGAAGAGTTTCATGGTGTGGCACATAACCTTAATACCGCGGTAGCTTTCGCAGTCCTGTACACTATCTTTGCCTTTATATACTGGAGTAATGAAACTCAATCTCCAAGAGTTGGGCATCTTCTAGCTAGTAAGTATTCGATTAAAAAGGTCAGTAAGTAGGTTTGCACCATGAGAAGCCATCACTTTCCACGCTTCAATCGGCAAGTCATCAGGGCCTACGGCTTTTCGGTTCTTCATTGTACGAAGACATTTGAGTACCTCGTCAGGTGTTAACGGTGCAACAAGTCCGAGATTAGGAGGCAGTTCTGGAGAAGACACATTAGCGTGTTGTGTGTTAAGCAACACGTCAAAGTAGCCGCGCCACCTCTCCTTCACCTTAATAGCTGATTCATGCTATGTAACTAAAATAAAAGTATTTCTGCAAGATGTGCATGGTATTATCAAAGGCTACACCAAGTGGATAAATAACCTCGAATCGAATGTTAACCAGCTACTGAGTGATGACGTCACTCGACTACAAGTCAATGGAAACGGGAATCTGATACCATGATTGTGATTAGCCCATAATAGGGGTAAGGTATAATAATAAAGTCCTCCGGATCGATTTTGGCCTCGGTGGCCAATCTCAAGAGATATTAGCCAACTGCACAGGACTAATTGTGATGCACAAGTGTGTGCGCAAACGCAGGTGCATTCTCTAATCCCTAAATTTAACAATAAAAAAATAAAACTGGAATACGACCGGAAAGAGTTCAGACACAGGATCAACGGTTTTACGTGCTATACCGAGGCACGGTAGTATACACACTTCCAACTTTATGGAATCCGGGTTGTTACTGAGAAATTTGGACAGAAAAACCCAACAACTTTTAATTGGCCTGATTTAGGATTTGAACTCAAGACCTCTGGGTTTGCAGCCTTATATCTGGCCACTAAATCATCGAGTTAGACCAACAGGTTTGATGTAACCAGTTGTTGAAATTTTTGTGTAAATTCAATAAATAGATTAAAAAAACCCTCAAAAACACGCTACGCAGTACCTGTAAATGTTTCATCGCGATGCTTAATGCTCAAAAGTCTCAAAAAAGCTTCAAAACGGAGAGGAGGCCTTAGCTCAGCAGTGGGACATAAACAGATTGTTACTGTTTGCTAAGGCTTCCTTTCCTTTTTTTAAGGGAAGGTTTGGGGCTGACTCCACCATGCTGCTCCATAAGTGATACAAGTATCATATATCCACTCATACAGATTGTTCCGAGATGTTTACCTTCTGGTTGAATGAATTATAAATACTAATGATGCACATAAAAATTATGTGGTTTTTACCCAAGGTTAAACTCGGGATCATAAATTTAGATTCTCGTCTTATAACTGGGCGATTACGACTTATGTAGACAACCTTTAAAATACCAGTCTTTTTTATTTTCTTTTTTTTCCTGTCGATCCTAATATTTATCCTGACTGCCTTTAGTGGATACTACCCTGTACTAGGACACAGGACATAGTCATTAGTACGTGGCCTAATTTTCAAGTTTATCAGTTTTGATGACGAAAATTACATTGAAATATTCCGTTTACATAGATACATTCAAGTTAATAGAAGGGTGTTTAATTAGGATGTAATTTCTAAAAATGCATCCAAATTAATAAAAACCGAGATGGCCCAGTGGTAAGTACGCGTAAATCATAACCGATGATTGTGGGTTCAAACCCGGGCAAGCACCACTGAATTTTCATGTGGTTAATTTGTGATTATAATTCATCTCGTACTTTACGCTACAGGAACACATCGTAAGGAAACCTGCATGTGTCTAATTTCACTAAAATTCTGCCACATGTGTATTTCAACAACCCACATTGGAGCAGCCTGGTGGAATAAGCTCCAAACCGTCTCCTCAAAAAGGGAGAGGAGGCCTATAGCCCGGCAGTGGGAAATTCACAGGCTGTTACGGGTTCTAAAAATTTCTTTGATGTATCCATTCGGACTAGGAGTGGTCTATTTAGTAATAAGTTTTAATTTCTGAATACTCGCATCAATGTGAATAAAAACAAAACGACTAAATTATTTTGTAATTTGTTTATTCTATTTCATTTAATATCAAAAGTCAACTCTATAATAAAAAATAATGTTCACAGTGCTTCTTGGAATATTTTATGTTCGAGATTTAAACCATGGGACAAACAAACTAATAAATTAGCTTAACTTTTTCCGAATTTATTTGATCTTTGGGCATAATTAATTCAAAACATTTTTTGTTTAAAAAAATTAAGTATTTTGATTGCACAGATCCATCCTATACATACATACTAAACTTATATTCAGTTTATCTTTCAATTCTCCTTCTCCCATTATGTTGGTTAACGACCTACATAATTATAATGTCGACTTCATTTAAGATCAATATAATATCTGCCTTTAATTATTACACAATTATTATTATTATTATTATAACAAAAGATAATATCTATAATAATATCTATGGACATATTCACACGGCCATCTGATCACAAACTAAGCAGAGCTTGTACTATGGGAACCAGACAACTGATTCTACTTGAAGACTACTATATACTACTTTTCTTTTGTAAATACATACTTATATAGATAATTACACCCAGACTCAGGACAAACAGACATGTTCATGCACACAAATATCTGTCCTGGGTGGGAATCGAACCCACAACCTTAGGCGTGAAGGGCAAGTATCTACCAATTACGCCAACCAGCCCGTCACTAAAAACAAGGTAAAGACAACTATATAATTTGCTTAATGACCTTTTCTTCATTTAACTCTAATTTAAATAAGTCATTCCCGATCCCCATTTCCCATTTACCATAACACATAATATAATAATTTAATATCACCAAAAAATAATAAATATATCCATTGTTTATAACATCAATTACATTTAAGTTTTCACTAATATCATAACATTAGAAAAAAACACAGATAAAATCATGTATATAAAAGCAAAAGAAACATATGCTAATTTGTACAATGAGTAAATATATATAGGAAAAACTATATAATGAAGTATTCTTAACCAAAACTGTTTCTTCAGGGCGTATTCCGTTTTACTGAAATCATTTTTTATAATATATTTTACAATCCCATAACACCAAACAAAGATCAATTTGTTTTTATCTACAGACGACATATCGCAGTTATATAATAGCTTGTCTGTGTCCGATAATTTATTGTACAGTGAAATGGTATTTGCGTCGTGGAACTCCCAGTCGTTGGTAGTGAAATAATTAAAAACAGAGGCGAGAGTGTCAGCCAATTTGTATATCTTGTAGATTCTGAAAAGAGATTATTTTTACTGTAACGCATAATTTTTTTTTGTTATTTCAAGTAAGTAGGTAGGTTCGATTAGAACTGGCAAGTGGATCACCTGATTGTCAACACCTCTATATATTGGCATTAAGAAATAAATATCATACCTTACATCATTAATGTGTCATCGACGTTGGGAACTAAAATGTTATGTCCCTTGTGCCTATTGTCGCTCCAAGTCCCTGTAGTCCTTCAAATCAAATTGCTCTTTGGCTATAGATATGTTCCTCACATACTTTATACTTTATTGTACACCACAAGGAGAAAAAGAATACAAAAACAAGGATAATAAAAGTAGCATACAAATTTGGCGACCTTATCGCTACATAGCGATCTCTTCCAGGCAACCAACGGATTAAGAGATAACATAGGATATGAGGTAGGTAGTGCTCTAATAATAAATAAAATAATATTAATATATGAATAAACAAAGTAATAAATAAATGTAAATATAAAATACATATAATATATATCAATAAATAAATTATATTATAAATACATATATAATTACCCACATACCGTGGGTGTCACCAACCTAGTCAGTCTGGCACAAAGTACATATGTTACATTCACATACCTTAGTTTTTTCCCGGTCAATATGCAGCATCCGTCAATTATGAGAGCCGGTATATAATGAAATAACCAAGATAAAATCAGATAAATTAGTTTGTATCGAGTCTCAATAACGAAGCAGTACCAAACAGCTTGTACTGGCATTAGAACAGTTCTTGTCTGGCACACTAAGACGTGAAGTTCTCCTGGAAATTAATGAATATGTTTTTTATTAATAAAAAGTTTAACAGTGGTTAACATAAGGATGGGACTTAGACACAATAAAACATCTTTAATGATGATCGAATACTGAGTATATTTAGTCTCTCAAACATTATTATAAGTACGCACCCAAGCATACATATGTACTACATATATACTACATCATACCTCCCCCGGCAAAATAAGGACAAAAAAAAATTATTATTATTATAATTTTTTTTTTAATTTAAAGATAAATTTAAAAGCTTAAAATTAAATTTTAAGCATGTGTTAAATATCGTTATGTAAGCAATTGTGTTTTGTAAATAATAATCGAGCGAGTAACTCGATATTCGTAAGTCATTAGCATCTACAATCTAAAATTAAATGACATTATAAGCACCTACTTTTCTACTTATACATACGAGTGAGTAGTGCAATATAGGATTTTTATTAGAATAAGCTTAATAAACATTAGCTTAGAGATATAAGATCTAAAACTATCGATGAGTACATAATATAGTTTATATATAATTAGTCATAGTACAATTTCGTACGATTCTTATGGACTAAATCCAATTTACCGTTTATATTCACCTCTACATTCGGTGACAAATCTCGGATTACCTTGTAAGGTCCCGTATAAAGGTTTGTGAGCTTATTACCAGTTTCATTTTTAATTAATAAAGTATCACCTTGTTTATATTTAGTAGGGCTTATGTGGTGATCATATTTGTCTTTCCTTTGCAATTTACTTTTGATTAAATTATTCCTTGCTTCTCTTTGTGACATCTGTAATCGATACTTGAGCTCGTTGGGATAGTTATCATAATTGTATAGTGGCTCTACAGTTTTCGTGAGATTACTTGGCAAATTACATATCTTTCCATAAACTAGTTCGAATGGCGTAAATTTAGTTGAAGAGTGTACCGTCGTGTTATATGCAAAACACCAAAATGGGAGCCAAGTGCTCCATGAATCTGGTTTATTTTCTGTTTGTATTCTTAAAAATGCCCCTAAATTTTTGTGTGAGTTCTCTAGCGCCCCGATACTTTCGTGGTGATATGCTGTTGAATTAACTTAGAGATATTAAGGATTTTACATACCTCTTTAAAGATGTCGGACATAAATTCCGCGCCTCGATCGGTAGCAACCTCTCTTGGAACGCCGTGCTGTAGAATGAAATTGTTCACGAACACCCGTGCGACTTCTTCTGATGTTTTAGTAACCAAAGGGAACGCGCATACATATTTTGACAGCTCACATTGAAGTGTTAGGATATACGAATGATTACAAGAATCCCTGTCGAAGGTTCCTATTAAATCCAAATATATTTTTTCTAAGGTAGTATGAGACGTAGAAGTAAGGGTCATTGGTTCTTTAACAAATGTCGTATATTTTTGTTGTTGATATTTTGGACATTTTTTAACAAAATTAATAACATCATTTTCGAGTCCCGGCCAGAAGTAATATTTTTTAATGCTATTGAACATGCGTCTAATACCTGCATGTCCGCTTGTAGGTAATAGATGGAAGTCATTTAAAATAACTCTCCTATCGTCTTTATTTTCAATTCTCTCTACATCTTTTATAATAATTATAGTTGGCCCTCTCCAGTCAGAACACTTTTTTATCTCATTTGTAAACTTTTGTGTAAAGATTCTATTGTCCTTGTTTTTCATTAAAAATATTTTATTTATTTTAATTGTATCACAAAATTCACACATCTTTTTTATAAACTCTGTAGGCGTCAGCCGAGATTGTGCTGACGGATTTATAAATAACGTTAATTGATGTCTATCGTACAAAAAAATATTATTTTCATATGTAATCTTATTCTCGATTCGTAGCCTATTTAAATACTTCCTGTCGGCAAACCTAAGTTCAACCGAATTTTCTGGAACCATGTTAGATTCTACTAGCCTTGGCTCGTTATGCCAACTCTTCATGCTCTGAGTGTTTTGATTAAGTGGAATATTAGTTTCTAATCTTTTCTTTTGGGCTCGCGTCATGACGCAAATACATTTGTTAACTTCTTTTAGCTCCTCGGATGACATTGTAATACGAGATAGCGCATCTGCGGCTGCGTTCTCTTTACCTTTTATATGTTCAATTAAATAATCGTATTCTTCTAAGCATAGTCGGAACCTAAGTAATCTACTTGACGGATCTTTTAAACTAAACAAATAAACTAGTGGCTTATGATCGGTAACAATTTTGAATGTACGACCATATAAGTACGGCCTAAAATGCTTCACAGCCCATACGATAGCTAGAAGCTCTTTTTCTATCGTTGGGTAATTTAGCTCGGCCTTGTTTAGGCTCCTACTAGCGTACGCTACTGGGCGGCCATCGGAATTAGATAAAATAGCTCCCAGCGCGTAACCTGATGCATCAGTCTGTATAATAAATGTGTTTTTACTAGATAAATCAGGATATTGTAGAACAGGGGGCGATGTTATACATTTTTTCAGGGTTTCGAACGACTTTTGACAATTATCATCCCATTTAAATTTAGTATTTTTCCTACATAATAAATTTAAATGATAAACAATTTCAGCAAATTTCGGTATAAATTTTCGATAACAGTTAGTAAACGCTACGAATCGCTTAACTTCATCCGCGCTTTTAGGCACAGGATAATCTTGCACCGCTTTTATTTTCTCAGGATCGGGTAATACTCCTTCTGCTGATACAATATGGCCTAAATAAAGCAATTCTTTTTGAAGAAAATTACATTTCGCCGGATTTAATTTCAAGTTAACTTTACGTAATCTTTCAAATATGTCTATTAAATTTTTATTGTGCTCCGCTAGGTTTCGGCCTAAAACTATCAGATCGTCTTGGTAACATAAACATTTTTCGTAACAAAGACCAGCCATAGCCATGGTCATCATCCGCGAAAATGAACTAGGGCTTGTCTTAAGCCCCATCGGCATTCTGGTCATTTGAAACTGCCCCGAGCAAAAAGCTGTATATTTTCTGCTATTCGACTCAAGTTCAACATTATAAAATCCCTGATTTAGATCTAAGTGCGAAAAATAAATACATCCGGATAAAGAATCTAATATTTCACTAATATTAGGTAATGGAAATTTATCACCCTGTATACAGTTACAGATAATCTATGACTAAACGCCATTTTTTCGACCCATTCAAGTCTGTTTTCTTCGGCACCAGAAGAACCGGGCTCGACCACTCACTGTTACATGGTTCTATGATACCTTGCTCGAGCATATTATCTATTTGCTTCTTTATTTCCACTTTTTGAGAATGCGGGAGTCTATAAGGCTTAGAATACTATGGCGTGGTGTCAGGCTTTAAGTTTATCGAGTGTTTGTACAATTTTGTCGTAGTTAACTTGTCCCCTTTTAAGAAGAAAAGATCGTTATATTTTGCACATATGTTTTTAATACTATCGCGTTCATCCGTTTTTAAGTGGTCTAAATTGAGTAATGGGAAAAGCCGTTTTACTCTTTCCGCATATTTTGTTGCGGGTCTGGTAAATTCACAAATATTATAATCATTCGCTAAGAGTACCGTGGGCTTAAAATCTTTTAAATAAATATCTTTCTCAGTAGTATTCAAAAATCGCACAGGTATTCGCCCATTGGTCGGCGTTGATAACGTACTTGCTAAAAACAATCCTTCCTTTAATTCAGTTGCACAGACTACACAATCCTGTTGAATTTCTGTTTCGATATAATGAATTGATTCAGACCTAGCGGGTACAGTTAATGACTTGCCATTCGTAGTGATAGGCAAGTCTATTTTTTTATTTTCTTTCCATAGTTGTATAGAATTGTTACCGAAGTTTAAAACTGACTTATATTTGTGTAAGAAATCTTGGCCTAGTATGCCACTAGCCTTACATGGCAACGATTTAAATACAAAGAATTTATTGTTTACAATTTGATCACCCGAATATAGATTAATATAAACATATCCTATTGCTTGTACTTTGCCTCCGATACCATCAACAATAAGTGTCTCTTTTTGGATAGGAATATTATTCTCGATTACATGTACATATTTTATGGCTGAAATAGAAGCCCCGGTGTCAATAAGCCATGTATGCAAGTCCCCACAAGGATTAATGTTTAATTTAATATGGCACTTATTATTACAAGATAAAATTGTATGGTTATTCACGAAAAAACTTATCGGGTTCTGACTCTTTAGACTGTTTTTCGGTTTTCTTGTGAATCTGAGTATGTCAAAATATGTATTTCTGGTTCTTCTCCTTCAGTATATCTAGAGCGACTGTAAAATATCTTACCTCTATTGCCTCGAAATGACCTTTGCGCGCCTCGTCCTCTGAATCGACCACCGGTCCAGCTGCTCTCGTCTGATTGAGCCTGAGTACCCTGAACTGGCACCTGTCTTCTTCCTGGTGTATACTGACCTCTATTTCTGAACCGACCTCTAAAATTCCGGTATTGATTAAAGTTATTTCTGTTATTATAACGCATAGAAAATATATCACCTGATGTTGATGGGGAAGTGATTTGTTCATCTATAGCAGCTTGAATAGCGTCACTCAAGGACGAATAATTCCTTGCTGCTATTATGGTACTTAATCGCCGATTTCTCAATCCATCCGCGAAACTTTTTATGGCCTGTTTTTCATTTAAAGGCTTCAATACACTAAAACTGGTTTCACTCCCTTCGGATTGAGAGATCGTCAAATCTACAAATAAATCTGAAATTTGTTTACCATACTCATCTATAGAAAGATCGTTTTGTCGCAAATTAAATAATTTATGTTGAAGTGCTGTTGCTGATTTTTTGGGCAACAGTTGAGTTTTCATAGCCTTAAGTAAACTATTAACTGAATCATATTTATTTTCAAGTTTTAGATTAGCCGTTTGTGACAACCGACTTTTCAAAACAAAGTTTACTAATTTATTTTGACCTTCCTGGTCGAGCTCGGATTGATAATACTCTACACCGTCAATGAGCTGTTTTGTACTAGCCTCGTCATCTTTCAAAACGGGTAATAAGTCCAACGCAACCTTGAGGTCAAACTTAGCCATGTTTTTTAAATTACTAATGTACTTTTCTACCGATGAATTACTGCATAAGTCCAATATACTGTCATATAAACCAAAAAACTGTGAAATTTGTTCATCTAATTTTAAAGATTCATTTTCCTTTAATTTAGGTCTCAACGTATTTAACTTTTCCAAACTACAATTAAACTAACTAACTAAATTATCAGCTTCTTTTAATTTTTTCAATACAATTTCACCTTGACGCCTACCTGGTCCGATTTTCACCAAATATATTCTTACTTTATTTAGCTCAATACTTAAATTATTTAAATATTCATACATTACGGTCCATTACATAACATATTTATATAGTTTAAATATGCTTCTTCATATATATTACCACGCATACACCAATTCACTATAAAAGCACTTTGACATAATATTTTTAATTACACTATCACTCAAAATCTTCTACCCTCGGTCATCTGGTTCCAACATAGGTATGCACAATTATCCACTCCTTACTTCACTGGGTTTTCCTTGCAGGAATTGGTAGCTCTACAATTACAATCTTCGCATATAACCTTAGAATTCCGGTATTGATTAGATAGTCTGGGTTGATTAGAACGTCTTAGCACATGTCGCGTTAACTGGTCTCTCATCCAAGATTGATGGAATTTCTTATATAATCTGTAGCTAATATATAATAATCCAAGGAAAAATATTGTACATATAATCATTAAGACTATGCTTATTGTTGATAGATGAAATTTGATTTTTAATTTAACTTTGATTAACGTGATCCCCGCTATCCTGGCAGGGTCGCCATATAAGGATGGGACTTAGACACAATAAAACATCTTTAATGATGATCGAATACTGAGTATATTTAGTCTCTCAAACATTATTATAAGTACGCACCCAAGCATACATATGTACTACATATATATAGTTTAGTTTAGTTTAGTCACAATAGTACTGGCATTTTTGGTACGAAGTTCTTGTACGCGTCATACAGAAGAGTGTAATGGCAGCGACCCAAGGTCATGTCGCATAACGAAATAGCGTTCATACTTTGCCAACCAAATGTAACAGAATGCGATGCGTTGGGCAATATTGGGAGTTCGAATTTAGCACTTCGTGAGAGCTTCTTGTGATAGGACCTGTGTCGAATTTGAGCACCGAACCACGCCAAACGATATAGCGTGAGCTGTATAGTGCAGCTACCATTTTGTTATTAATTTAATAAAATATTAACACTCAATTTAATAAAAAACAAATTTAAAACACTCACCTAACGTTCTTAAAAATACAAAAACAAAAATATAATGGTAATACAAAACTGTAAGGACCAATAGTGCTACGACTTACGAGTACGAGCACGCAAGTCCCAGCTTCGACCTTGGACCTTGGTCACAATACCCACCATAAACTTAGTTTAATTGGAGGGGTAAATTATTAAAATAATATAAAAATATTAGTAAATTCCTTAAATTGGGTATTGCTATTTTTTTAATTAAGTTAAATAATAAAATATAAGGAAACTCAATCAAAAGAATTAATTTTATTTGACGAGCCGGTTGGCGCGGTTGGTAGATACTTGCCTTTCGCGCCGCAGGTATGTATAAACATGTCTGTCTGTCTGTATATATATATATATATATATATATATTATATTACGACGAGGAATATATATATATATACATAGGTATGTATTTACAAAAGAAAAGTTGTATATGTAGTATATCAGTTGCCTGATTTCCATAGTAAGAACTCTGCTTAGATTGGGATCAGATTGTGTGAATAATGTCCTAAGATATTATTATTATTATTAAAAAATATTTACTAATAACATTTGACGTTAAATACCCAATTTAAGACAAGAGGAAGTCATGAATAAATGTATAAAGTTTTTGAAGTTGTATAAAATTTTATAATATCATTATATTACTGGCGGCAATAATAATGTACTATTTTACATTAGATATAATATACGTTTTAAGTTGAAATAATTTGCAAGGAACTTCATTCCCGATGGGGGTTCCCCGACCGCACAAGTTTTTAGAAGTATTAGCTGCTAGTAATAAATACAACCTTAATAAATTGCGAAAAAAAAACTGTGACTCGTTGTTTATCAGTACATATGATATAAATATAAAACTGAGCCCCTCGCGCCGTCTGTCTGTGTGTACGCGATAAGTTCAAAAACTAACGAACGGATCATCCTATGGTTTTCACGAATGGACTTAGTAATTCATGAGGAAGGCTTTCTATAAACGTTTTATGTAGTAAGCCGTGCGACGCCCGGATATGTAGCTAGTTATATTAATGTAGTCTTTTTATTGTAGGAATACATATATTGTTCTATATTAATTCACTTAATTGATTTAACTGCAATTTTGGACAATTTTTTACTGGTAACAAGTTTGTGCAAGGAAGCAATATTTGGCATGATGACGAAATCATAACAATTTCTTATTAGATTATTATAGATTATTATAATGTATTTGCCGTGGAGTACCGGCTTAGAATAGTACTCCCCCAATCTCATCCCGTGGGTGTCGTAAGAGGCGACTGAGGGAAGGGGAAAGGGGGGGGGGATGGGCAGCAGCGTCCCCCCCCATAAGCATCTTACCCCCTACTGCGCTCGCCAACACGCCTGCCTAGCGGGGCGAGTATGGGCAAAACTTCCTAATGGTAGATGCGCAAAAAAAAGGCCCCCAGTTACCGGCAAGCCCGCTAGACCCGACCAAGGTTGCGGTCGCGGTATCGGCAGGGCAGGGGGTGCAAAGAATCACCGGTTCATGGCAGGCTACCATAAAAAACGACTAAACATGGCAACGTACAATGGACGCTCGTTAAGGCTGGACCATCACCTCGCCGAATTAGAAGTAGAGCTAAGTCATATAAACTGGCATATACTGGGGTTATCTGAAGTCCGAAGACAGGGGGAGGGTACGACAACTCTAGAGTCCGGTAACTTACTCTACTTTCGCGAAGGTGATAACCTCTCCGTCGTGTCCGGGTGGTGTCGGTTTTCTGGTCAAAAAGGATCTCATTAGCATTGTAGAAATCAGTAGTGTGTCGAATCGTGTAGCGTACCTTGTCCTAAAACTCTCCGACAGGTACTCTCTGAAGGTCGTACAGGTATATGCGCCAACTTCGGCATAATCTGATGATGTGGTCGAAGCGATGTACGAGGACATCGCAAAGGCCCTCAACAACACCTCAAAGGCCCACTACAATGTTGTTATGGGAGACTTTAATGCTAAAGTGGGAGTACATAACAGCGGTGAATCAAAAGTTGGACCTTACGGCTTGAGCTGCAGAAATCACAGGGGGCAAATGCTGGTAAACTTTCTCGAAGCGCAGGGGCTCTTTTTGATGAATTCTTTCTTTCAAAAGAAGCCCCAGAGGAGGTGGACCTGCCGAAGCCACGATAACGTGACAAGGAACGAGATAGATTTTATCATTTCGAATAAAAGGCACATATTTAGAGATGTCTCAGTGATCAACAGGTTTAATACCGGAAGTGATCACCGCTTGGTTCGAGGCACTCTAGATATCGACTTTAAAGCTGAAAGATCGCGAATGATGAGGTCTACTCTCAGACCTACCATGCTCCAAGCTGCACAAGGCGCCGAAAAGTTCCAAATGGAACTTCAAAATCAATTTACCGCGTTGGAAACCGTGAGCAGTATTTATAAGAAAACCGACACGCTGGTCAAAATACTGCAAAACACATCCCGCAAGTGTTTTCCGCCACAGAAAAGAGACAACGCACCAAAACTCTCTGCTGAGACACTCGAGCTCATGAGGAAACGACGAGAACTACCATCGTTTTTGTCAGATAAGGCCTTAAACCGAAAAATAAAAACGCTGACGCGACGCGATCTCCGATGCTCCAATACCCGTGCCATCAAGGCTGCGATTGAGCAAAATCGGGGATCGAAAGTGTTCGCTCGCAAGTTTGGGAGGCCGCGTTTGACAAAACTTAAAACTGAAAATGGTGGGGTCGTTACATCTAGGCCTGAGATTGTCGGAGAAGTAGAGAGGTTTTATTGTTCTCTTCAAGATCGGATAAACCTATGGGAATCAGTATTGATGACCAGCGCGCCCCTCTTACGCGCCATTACTCCGAGGAGCTCCCGGTCGTTGACCAAGGCGAGATTAGGGCGGCTCTAGAAAAGCTTAAAAACAACAAAGCTCCGGGAGATGACGAAATCACAACAGAGTTGCTTAAGGCAGGCGGGACTCCGGTCCTGAGAAAGAGCTAGCAAGCCTCTTTAATTCCGTCATCCAACATGGCAAGACTCCGGAAACGTGGAGCGGGAGTGAGGTGGTGTTTTTCAAGAAAAGTGATTAAACCCTCTTGAAAAACTACAGACCACTCTCTCTCACATCTCTCTCCTGAGTCACGTGTATAAGCTGTTCTCAAGAGTCGTCACGAACCGTCTCGCCAGATGACTTGACGAGTTCCAGCCCCCAGAGCAAGCCAGCTTTTGATCAGGCTACAGCACCGTGGACCACATTCATACTGTTCGGCAGATTGTGCAGAAGACCGAAGAGTACAATCAGCTGCTGTGTATGGCATTTGTGGACTACGAGAAAGCCTTCGACTCCATCGAAACCTGGGCAGTGCTCGACTCATTGCAGAGATGTCATATCGACTGGAGATACATCGAGGTACTGAGATGTCTATACAACGCCGCTACAATGACTGTCCACATCCAGGACTGTAAGACGAAGGCGATCCAACTGCACAGGGGGGTGAGACAGGGGGTTGTAATATCTCCGAAACTGTTCACCAACGCGTTGGAAGACGTTTTCAAGACGCTGGATTGGACTGGATGTGGAGTCAATGTAAACGGCGAGTACATCTCACACCTTCGATTTGCCGATGATATCGTCATCATAGCAGAGTCGCTGGAACAACTAACCAAAATGCTGCGTAGCCTTAGTGAATCTTCCCGGCGTGTCGGTCTCGGTATGAACTTGGACAAGACCAAGGTCATGTTCAATAGGCATGTTGTGCCGGGACCGATATACGTCAAAGGGAAACCTCTCGAAGTTGTTAGGGAATATACCTACCTAGGACAGGTTATACAAGTCGGTAGGAACAACTTCGAGAAGGAAGCCGATCGAAGAATTCTGTTGGGATGGGCAGCATTTGGCAACCTTCCTCAAGTCCTCACGTCGTCCATACCGCAATGTTTGTAGACGAAAGTCTTCAATCAATGCGTCTTACTTGCCATGAAATACGGTGCCGAAACGTGGACACTAACTGCGGGACTATTCGACAAATTCAAAGTCGCTCAGCGTGCTATGGAGCGAGCTATGCTCGGAGAATCTTTGAAGGATAAGATCAGAAATGAGATTATCCGGAAAAGAACCGGAGGCTGAAGTGGCAGTGGGCTGGTCACGTATGTCGTAGGACCGATGGCCGTTGGAGCAGACGAGTCTTAGAGTGGAGACCGCGGATCGGCAAACGCAGCGTTGAGCGCCCTCCAGCCAGGTGGACCGATGACCTTAAGAAGGTGGCGGGCACCGACTGGATGCGGAGGGCGGAGGACAGGGAGCTTTGCCACACCTTGGGAGAGGCCTATGTTCAGCAGTGAACAATGATTGGCTGTTGATGAATGTATAAATCAGTCAGTATTTAATTAAGACAAATAAAAATAAATTATTTCTTCGGTATTTGAGTATTGGCTAGCGCTCGGTACACGATAAGGGCTAACTGAGACTTCGATCGTCAGACGAGTAAATTAGATTTTGGACTCCATATTCCAGATGATAAGATTTCGGATATCAGATGATGTCAGCGTAAGATTTGTTATTGTAAGTGCGTTAATGTGTGCGTGAGATCGTTACACGGTAGGGCTAATAGGAAATGAGCTTACATGTTAACACATAACTTCTCGAGAGTACCTTGGCACTCAAACGATTTATATTATTAGAAATACTTATTACTTAATATTCACATGAATTCTTGTTTTTTCGCTACAAATCTTACTCTCGAATATGACTAAATTTGGTATAATTGATTAAAAAACTCACCCCTCGTAATGGGTTTTCTTGTTCCCTTGACGGTGTATATGGTTATTTTTTTGTCACCTCTGTAGAATTTCTCATGAGTTTCCCATGCAGACACTATGATGGTGTTATTAACAATATCGACGGGAACGAAATCCAGTTTTACATCATTTTTTGCAATACTTGTGTGTAGTACACCTAAGCTTAATCCAGTTAACATCTGAAAATAATATTTCCATGCGCCATAACTCTAGTATAGAATTGCCGTCCATAAATATGTTCACAATCGTGACCCATCTTTACCATTGGTAAGCCGTTGATGATATTCGTGACCGTAGGTAAGTTTTACCTACTAGTCTTAGTTACTTTTGTAACTTCTAAAACGTAAAATTTTAGTGTCTATTATAATCGCTATATCGTATGATTAGAAGAACTTGTTCGTCAGCTTACCGTAAAACATTCAGCGAACATCGATATCTAACAATACATATATAAGAAATGTTAACCATCGCTTACATCGCCAATGCGCCACCAACCTTGGGAACTAAGATTTTATGTACCTTGTGCCTGTAATTACACTGGCTCACTCACCCTTCAAACCGGAACGCAACAATACCAAGTACTGCTGTTTTGTGGTATAATATCTGATGAGTAGGTGGTACCTACCCAGACGAGCTTGCACAAAGCCTTACCACAAGTAAATAAAATTAATAATGATTTTATGTTCTTACCCCACTTGTCCCCATAACACTCTTGGGATCAATCCACCCAGGCGATGGTTCCTCGGATGCTGCAATCACTAAAACACAATACATGTCATGTGAACTGATCCAATAAAATTTTCTTTTTATATTGTATTTATATAAGCAGGACAAGTAAATACTTTGTAGATTCTTGCTTGGCAGGCCTTGCCTGCGTGGGTAGGGAACCCACTTATCAACTATTCTACCGCTAAATAGGAATTAAAGATATAAGGGACATAAATGCCACCGCCTATAGGTATTGTCGTTGTAAGAGATATTAACCATTCTTAACGTACGCAACCAATTTTATTTTCCTTTGTGCCTTACATGGCTCGCGATTTTTTTTGTGCTTTATCAATAGGTATATGTTTCATGTCGTGCTTGGAGGCGAAATAAATTATCGTTAAGATATATGTATGTACATAAGTAGATGACAAGCCATTCTCTTTTCCAGCAGTGGGACATTGCTAATAAAACTATAAATAACTATGTATCGAATTGAGTGAAGTTTTCAACCAAGTCTGTTACAAAAGAAAATATTAATTAAATTAAAATAATTGTTTCCAAATTCATTATATTATAAAGATTTTTCTTGCTGAAAGAATTCTCTTATACATGATAGCTATATTACCTATAGCAGGTCGAACGATGCAAATTGGTAGGTGTCCTGTCTGACTCCTTACAAGCGCTTCGGTGACGGCTTTTGAAAATGTGTAACTGTTTGGCCATTCTCGCATAAGTCTAAAACAGTAAATAATTATAACTTAATTTGAATAAAAAATATTGACAAATAATAAAGAACCAAGGATCCCCACTGGCTTGAAAAAATAATTAAATTAATTGAAAGAGAGAGAGGGTTCCTCCTGATTGGCCTAGGCCAGTCTGGGTACGCCCATACTGGCCTAGGCCAATCAGACGCCTTGGGGTTGCCCCCTTTACTCGTGCTGTTCCTCACCGACAAGTTGTCTTGCCGTGTCTTTTCATTTTGCCCCAAAAAGCCCCGTTTTCATTGACCCAGTGAATTAATTGAATCATCATACTGAATTGTAATTAGCCTAAAATTTAGAAGAAATTCTAACCGATGATTGGCTGCTCAAACTTGAAAAAGCACAAAATCGTTAAGTGCATATATTGTGTTTATTAAAATACATCAATATACATCGCGTAGAAAATGCCGAAGGAAAACCCGTGGCTTGTTAATATCATGACTGCTGATCGTCAATGCTCATTTGTATACGGCGGCAATACATAAATAAATACATATAATTCTAGATCTAGTCATCGGTGCCATAGGAGTCATTTGAACCTCACATTTTTTTATAGAACAGGAAGGCGGACGAGCATATGGGCCCCCTGATGGTAAGTGGTCACCAAAGGCCCTTGGACATTGGTACTGTAAGAAATGTTAACCATCGCTTACATCGCCAATACGCCACCAACCTTGGGACCTAAGATTTTATGTCCCTTGTGCCTGTAATTACACTGGCTCACTCACCCTTCAAACCGGAACACAATAATACCAAGTACTGCTGTTTTGCGGTAGAATGTCTGATGAGTGGGTGGTACCTACCCAGACGAGCTTGCACAAAGCTCTACCACCAGTAAACATGACACGTTTATTAAAATCATACTATTGACTTTTTATATAGTATTACAATTTCGTGAAACTTTAGATTATTGATCTCGTGCCTCCCTATATTACATACATTTAATATTATACTAAAGCATTTTTGATTAGTTTGCAGAATGTTCCCTTCATGCTAACGCTCTCATCAGTCACCCGAAATTCGCCTTTAACATGTTTATTTTTAAATTTTGATTATTATAAAATATAATTCTTATATGCTAGAGTGCTTGTTTTTATTCACATAACAACCAAACTAAAGCAAATTCTAATAAAATTCCGCTAAACGATCATAATAAAAATACTTACGGAGCTATCATCTCGTCTAAGATAGCTTCAGGAACACTTTCTGCAAGTTGGATCAACGTATCAGGATTAATTGGGCTGTCACAGAAGTCCTCTATCACCTCCCCTTTGATACGACTCTTGGTAGCGTTAGCGAACGCCGTCGACACGTGAACTATAGACCTATACAAATTGTATCATCAGACTGGAACTAGAATACTGTGTAATATAAGATCATTATCTTTTATGATGCTTATCTTATTTTTATATATATATATATTCGAAAAAAAAAATTGACAAATAATTAAGAACCATGTTTCCCCACTGCCTTGAAAAATAATCAAATTAATTAAAAAAAGAAGAGCTAGTCTTGTGCTATTCCTTACCGGCAAGTTGTCTTGCCGTGTAATTTCATTTTGGCACAAAGGGCCAGGGTCTCTTTGACTCAGTAAATTAATTGAATCATCATACTGAATTGTAATTAGCCTACCATAACATATATATATATATATATATATATATATATATATATGTATATGGGTAGGTAATCGCCCCCCTCCCATCAGTTATGCTACCGCTAAACAGCAATACTTAGTATTGTTGTGTTACGGATTGAAAGCTGAGTGAGCCTGTGTAACTACTACTTTTTTAGATATCCGTATAATAACAACAATAAATTATTAAAAAATGTAATCCATTTGTTGCAGTAGTTACGCAGATGTTAAAGGTACTAGTCTGAAGAAGCTCCTTCCAACACTTGCCTTTTACAGTAGCAATGCTTCTTTGGTCCTTGATAACAACCAAGCGAGAGGCACTTTAGTTCTTCGTCGTATTAAACGCTATTTTTTCTTTGTTTTTAATAATAATAATACCTGGGACATTTTCCCAAACTAAGCAGAGCTTGTGCTATGGAGACCACGCAACTGATATACTACATATACTACTTTTCATTTGTAAATACATACATTATATAGATAATTACACCCACACTGAGGACTAACAGACATGTACATGCATATAAATGTCTGTCCTGGGTGGGAATCGAACCCACAGCCTTCGGCGTGAAAGGCAAGAATCCACCAACCACGCCACCGGCCCAGTATTTTAATGCTATTGTAGTAATAAGATCACTTACTTAATGATTCTACAAGCTTTTGCAAGCTTCAGTACCTCTCTTGTGCCACGGATGTTCGTCAACGCTGCTACCTTCATCGGTTCAACAAAATTTATCGTAGCAGCCGCATGTATTATTACAGTTACCTGTAAATAAATTAAAAAATCTTATATATATTTTTCTTCACTTAAGAATTATAAGATGGCACCTTCCTTTCCCCTGATGATAAGATATATTGGCGACAGACACGCCTTGAAATGGAGCACAATTTGCCATTTTGCAGGTTAAATTTTCTAGATGAGCGTTGTAAGAATTTTGGTATTATATTTAAATACCAGATCATTTCTTCTCAAGCTTCTACCGGTAGCACATAACAATCACCTCATGTAAAATTATAGCCCTTATAACCCTATTAACAAATATAATGTGAAATTAGTTCTTATCTATTCACGAATGACTAGAATACTGAGTTATATAAGATCATTATTTTTTTTAAAGAAGATAGTCGCAATGACTGTTTAAACTATGAAGTTAAATAATGTACTGTGTGCAAAATTATTTCATCTTGTTTGAGAAGATTATTGAGATGGTAGGGCTTTGTTCAAGCCAGTCTGAGTAGGTACAGTTGCAATACTTAGTATTGTTGTTACGGTTTGAAGGGACATTACTAAGACAGTTCCCAAGGTTGGTGGTGCATTGACGATGTAAGTCATGATTAATATTTCTTACACCAATGTCTATGGGTGATGGTGATTTACAATCAGGTGGCTAATCTGTCCCTCCACCTTCCTATTTTATATAAAAAGAGCTCGAAAATCCAAGTTGCCCCAGATTTAAACCCAGTGTCATATGTTCTGTTCGCTACATCACCACAGCTCTAAATAATCATGAGGATCATACCTCATCAGCAAGCACAGCCCAAGATTTCTCATCAATGCCAAGATCGATTGCAGAGATGTCGCCTTCAACGCCCACGATTTTGTCCTCGAATAAAGGATTTTCTTCGCGTACAATTGCAAAAACCTGAAAAAAAGACACGATTTTGTCATTATATTCTTGTTTAGCAATATAACAATATCAACTATAAAGGAATAATTTTTTAATCATTCATTCATCATAATATTGGAACTGAGTGTAAATATTGTTACTGAAATAATAATTGTAATAGTTAAATGTAAATATTGCGAATTCCACAATGGAACATAAAAGGACCAATTTTAATGAAAGTACTGAAGTAGCATTGGAGTATTATTTATTACATTTATTATTTATTACATTATCTTAAATATAATTAATAAGAATATGTTTTTTTTTTGGTATTCCATTCTAAATTCCTTTTTTAAGTTTTTTTCCTAGTTTATTTGCTAGAAATGCTAAACTGCACAGTTGAAACAAAATGGAAAGTATGCTAACAGGCCAGGAAGTAAGTTTTTCAACACATTAGCAATATATATTGATCCGTCACCTTCATAAAGGTTAAAAAGAAAATAAGAGCGTCACGGTCGCATGCGCAAGCGATCCCGTGACGCTATTCGGTATGACGGTATTCCGGTATTCACTTGCCTTGGACACCGGCCCCACTTACGCCCCTACTATTCCCGTGGGGGAAACGCGTAATGTATTCCAGCGTTAAAAAAAAGGGTAGATAACATCTGTAACAATGTCATGTCTATGTGTAGAGGTAACTTATAACAAATGTTTTATTTCCTCATGTATTTGACCAATATAAATTAATTTTCGCTAATTCATACATATTTAAATTTATTTAGTTTCAATTCGCTTACTTTAAATTCATAATATTAATAACGTACAACCTTGGTATTCGTTTTACGTTTAAATTATCTGAGTACCAAATAACTAAATGTGTAAAAATATTATATATTTTATATGTGTGAAGTACATATATTGAAACAAAACTGAAAATATGGTCTCCAAACTATGTAATGCATAAAGAAAAATTGGAAGATATACAAAAAAAAAAATTGAAATTTCTTTGCTTTAAGAATTTTAGAGAATTTAACGACTATGCCTGAAATATCTAAGCACTATAACGTTGCGAATGGGATGTGACCACATCATTATTCCACAAAGACTTGTGCAAGTAAGCACAAAATATACAGGCAACTCTGTCCTAAGTCGCATGGTCGCAGAAATTGATTTGTTCAACATGTCAAATCCAGAATTTAAAAAATAATTAAAAGATATAAAAACACAACTGAAATCTACTATAAATACTATATACACTTACAAACACAAACACACAATACACACGCACTCACACAGACTCATTCATTAGATTTTCATCTCTTATGATTTTGATTTACTTAAAGTTCTTAGTTTGTAATCTTTATATATACACTCATCACGAAATCTCCTAAACCATCCGCCCGATTGACTTGAAAGTCACAGTTACTCCTTTCCCGACGTAGACCCTCACAGAGAACGGATTTGACGCAAAACCTATCCAAAATACTTTTTTTTCTTATTTACCCATGGGCAGGCGACTAGATATTTCAGACGATTAGGCTATGACGATTAGATAGTTCAAATAATACTATAAAATAATGAGATATATGGTATTAAATGTTGGATTACCAAATAAAGACATAAATAGCGATTCTCTATGTGAGAGAAGTTAAATAATAAATATCATACCGGGTTTTCTAAAATTCTTTTAACTCTATCTTGCACGCTTTTCCCCTTCTTTGGACGCACCAACATATAGATTTTTTTTATGCTTGTTGATCTAAAAACAAAAAAAAAAGCATTATTCACTGATGGTGACATGATATATGCGATTTTATTGGGGTTAATATATCCCTTAATAAGAATCATAATAGTGAACATAAATCTAGACTGAATTTTTGACGACATTTAACAATGATGACGTCCGATTTCGGTCACTGCGCCAATTTCAATTATTTTTTTAATATTAGGTAGATGGGCGGGATAATGGGCCACCTCTTGGTAAGTGGACATCTACGCTGATATACATTGGCGTTGTACAAAATATTAACCATTCCTTACATCTTCAATGACTAACCTTGGGAAACCTAATATGTTATATCCCCTGCGTCCTTAAAACTGTAACACAACAATACTAAATATTGCTGTTTGGCGGTTAAATATCTGATTAGTGTATAAAACCTACGCATCACCAGCGAAAGGCTCGCACCAAAAACTACCATCTCAATAATCTTCTCAAAAGAAGGTGAGTTAATTTTGCACACAGTAAATTATTTAAATTTTTAGTTTAAAAAATCATTGTGACTATCTTCTTTAAAAAAATATTATGATCTTTTATTACTCAGTATTCTAGACTAGATAAGAACTAATTTCACTTTATATTTGTTAATAAAGTTATAAGGGTTTTACATGAAGCGATTGTTATGTGATACGTGTAGAAGCTCGAGAAGAAATGATGTGAACTCATCTAGAAAATTGAACCTGCAATAATGCCAAACTGTGCTCCATTTCAAGGCGAGTTGAGAAGTTTTATTTATATATAAGTAAATAAAACTAGCCAACAGTGCAGGACATATTTTAGTGCACAAGCCTGTTCGCATAGACAATTGTATAAACCTATAGTTCAGGCGTAGGAACAACGGTTTTCCAATCTTGGGAACTAAGATGTTATGTTCCTTGTGCCTTACACTGGCTCGCAAAGTCATCAAACCGGAACACAACCATTATGTTTTGCTGTTCGGTGGTAGAATATTTGATGATTAGCTTGCACAAAGTCCCACATCATATCACATCATATTACATTCATTCATTTAAAAGTTATTTGATTTTACAATTTTGACAAATATACCTATAAATATATATATGACTATGCCAGAACTGTCGTCCGTTAAGGTCGACGCATGATGACACGTGAAACGACTGAATTAATTGTTTTTTTTTTCCAGATGAATTTACATCAAGTTCTATTCGCTTTTAAACGTTGATTTGGCCGATCAATTCGTAAGCAGGTTTTTCGTTTACAAGGTAATTTACTGCCCTGCGTTGTTATTATTAGTGGTGAAGTTTAGAAAATATGAGTTACAGCCTGTTACTTTTATATTTTCTAAACTTCACAAGTGAATACACCAAAGCTGGGCCAAACCGTAAGTGTGTTTTCCTTCACCGTCAAGCACAAGATGAATTATAAACACAAATCAAGCAATGAAAATTCAATGGTGCTTGCCCAGGCTAGAACCCACGGTCATCAGTTAAGATTGACGCATTCTAACCACTAGGCCATCTCGGCTTCATATATGTAATTATTAATTATTATTTTATTCATGAAATAAAGCGGCTATAATAATAATAATAATTTTATTCATACCTGATCAATTTCTCGATCAGCTGTTTGCCAATAAACCCTGATCCTCCCGTGACGAACACGACGCCATCATCGTAAAATTTTTGCACTTGAGAATCACCACTTAGGATGGCTTCTTGTAACATTTTTCTTTTTTCTAATGCATGCTGCTCCAGTTCTTTGATATCAAACATTTTGTCTGAAATTACGATATAGAAAAAAGTCTGTGTACAGCGATAGCACCAAGACATATTATGAATGGCTTGCTTTTAACAATACCTAAAGCAATTATAGTATATGTAATGTCCTACAGCTGAGCATATACCAAATTTCTGGTACAGGGGAGTAAGGATTGATTAATATTTTTTACAAAGCCAATGTCTATGGGTGGTGGTGACCACTTACTGTCAATTACTTACTGCCTAAATATAATAATATCCTGGGACATTATCACACACATCACACACGGTCATCTGATCCCAAATTAAGCAGAGCTTGTGCTATACAAACCAGACAACTGATATACTACATATACTACTTTTTATTTGTAAATACATACTTATATAGATAACTACACCCAGACTCAGGACAAACAGACATGTTCATTCACACAAATGTCTGTCCTGGGTGGGAATCGAAAGTATCTACCAACCACGCCAACTAGCTCGGCAAAATAAATACTTAACAAAAAAAAAGTGTAAAAACATATTCATAGATAACACGTTACAATTGAAGATACCAACTACTCACCGTTGTGGTCAATAAACAAATGACATTGGAAATAGATCAGTGTAGTAAAACTTCTTATATATTTTTCTAAATTTATTTATAAATAAATTATTCTATTAGGTCACTCACAAAGTGTGGTTATTCTATTAGGTCACTCACAAAGTGTGGTTAGGGAGCTAGCGGGCAAAATTTCAATATGATTTACTCGTCAGACATTATTAATAGTGCGATAAAAATATTAAGAACCGCGTCGCCATGAGGCACTGCATTTTTAATTAATAGCGCTTTGGGGGTGTTAGATTATTTACTCATGTCAGCAACAGACGTTGCAGTTTAAAAACGACGAAAATCGAGTATAAGCGATTCAAAAACCGATTTTAAATATTCACGCTGTTATTCCTTCTAAGTATGTACAGCTCAAAAAGTGTGAGCAAAATGTCTGAACCTTTTTTTGTTTTTCAGGAGTCCTGATGAATCGAATGGACGCTACTAGAACTGGGTCTGGACTTAGTATACCCAATTATTTTACTGGAGAGCCGGATTTTCTTTGTTTCCATGATGATTTTGACCATCAATCTACAATGAGCAAATGAGTTGGCCAAAGAAGTACATTCCATATACACATACATAGTAAATGTATTGTATAATAAAAATTAAAAAAATGTATTGCTACGTAGTTTTTAACCTCTTTGAACTTGCCAGTTTTTGTTTCAAAATATTAAACAATGCAAGATGAATTTGAACTATCGTTAGTCAACCACATAATGGAGCACAGAGAAAGATAAATATAATAATTTTCTAGACTATGCATAGTACTTGGGGACAAGTTTGTGGACGACAAATGCTCTTATTAGGAACGTTTTATTAATACGAAACTGTCTTCACTAGCTCGCTAGCTAGTTCCATAGCTCGTTGAGCGACCTTGAACTTGTGGACCAGTCCTACAGCGAGTATCCATGTTTTGGCGCCGTAAGTCATAACAAATAGGATGCACTGATTATATACCCTGGTTTTAAGTGACTGTGGGATCGACTATTCAAAAATATGAAACAACCTCCCGAATTTTGCCCATTGCGTATTCTTCTTTTGGCCTTCTTCTCAAAGTTGCGCCGGCCATGTTGTATAGTTTGGCCCAGGTAGATGTATTTCTGCACAACCTCGAGTGGAGAGCCATTTACGACAACCGGTCTCGGGGTATAGTTTGTTGGGTTGATCATAATTTTGGTGTTTTGTAAGTTCATCCCCAAACCCACTTGTCTTGAAGAATCGCTTAGACTGTTTAGCTTCTCTTCCAAATCCTGCAGGGTATCCGCCATTATGACAATGTCGTCGCAGATCGCAGATGTGTAATGTGTTGGCCATTTATATTAATGCCGCGTCCGTTCGAATCGAGCGTCTTGAAGACGTCCTCGAATGCATTGGTAAAAAGTTTCGGGGAGATTAAATCCCCCTATCTTACCCCGCGATGCAATTGGATTGGTCTTGTGCTCTGATCTTGTACTTGAACGGTCATGGTTGCGGCTTTGCACAAACACTTTAACACCTGCACATACGGAAAGTCTATTAGGCATCTCTGCATCGATTCCGGAACTGCATAGGTCTCGATGGTATCGAAGGCTTTTTTGTAGTCTACAAACGCTAAGCATAGAGGCTGATTATATTCCTCGGTCTTCTATATCATTTGCCTAAGTGTGTGTATGTGGTCTACGATACTGAAGCCTTTTCGAAATCCAGCCTGTTCAACGGATTCGTGATTACCCTCGAGAACAACTTATATGTGTGACTTAAAAGTGAAATGGGGTGGTAGTTTTTCAGAAGAGCTTTATCACCCTTCTTAAAAAACAGCACCATCACACCTCTGCTGCCTTTGGTGTAATACCATTTGGTTTAATACTCCCCTGGAGTTTGTTTTGTTTGTCCCCTTGTTGTTTCCCAGTTGTTCAAGAGCAATCCTAATCTCGCCCAAGTCGATGACGGGAAGCACGTCAGATAGATGGCGTGTCAGTCTGGCTTTTGGGTCATCCACGCTGTGGAAATCAAGTGGAGGTATTATATTATTATCATGAGTATAGATTGCCATATACCTTTTTGACTTCAGCTAGAATCTCTGGTTTTGAGGTGACGGTTGTGCCTTGCGTTGTTCTGAATTTTGTCAGGTGACAACAGGAGGTATGCGACTTTGTAAGAATCTTTGAGCCCCTATTGAGTGCTATAGCAGCTTCAATAATCCGGGTATTCGCTCGTCTTGTGTCACGTCTTATTAGTTTTTTAAACTTCCTGTTAAGTGCCTGACACTCATGGCGTCATATTCTGTTGTTCACGTCTTTTCGTCATCTCGTCCAGAGCCTCGCCTGAGAGCTTCGACTTACGTCCATTGCTCTTTTGTCGAAAGTGATTTTGACCCACCTCGCGAATGACACGCACCAGACTGTTGGTAGCATCGTCTATGTCCTGCTCGCTTTCCAACCTGGCAAATCGATTCTATAGTTTCAGCTGGAAGCTTTCGCAACCAGCTTCGACCTGGGGCAAGGTTGGTCTAAGAGTCGACTTCATTAGCCGCGATCGTTCGATTTTAGTGTTAATATTCAGAGTGCCTCTTACCAGGCGTTGATCACTTCCAATGTTTACCCTGTTGATCATGGAGATATCTCTGAATATTTGGCGCTTATTGGATAGAATAAAGTCGAACTCATTCATTGTTATACAGACATAGCTTTTACTATGTCTTCGTACCTGGCTTCGACTTCTTCGTCAGTGTATGAAGACGTTGGTTATACAAGTGTACGCCACACTTGTATAAACTTCAAGGCATACCTCTCGGTTAATGTATATACCTTGTCTTTAAGACAAGGTATGCCACCCTCGCCGACACACTGCCAACATCTAAAACATCTCTCAACATCAACAACTGCTTCTGAGTGACTTGTGGATCAAAAAGCCGACGTCACCTTGAGATGGTTGGTGTCCTTCTCGGAAGTAGAGTAAGTGACCAGCATCTAGTGTCATCGTGTCCTCGCCCTGTCTTCGGATTTCCGATAGACCCACTATATGCCAGTTAATACGACTTAACTCTACTTCTAATTCTGTACGATGTTCGTCCAGCCGCAGAGAGCGTCCATTGTACGTGGCCAGAAACAGACGTTTGTGGTACACTGCCGTAGCCCGGGGATTCTTAGCACTCCCTGTCACACCATTACCATGGCTGGTACCGTGGCCAGTGATAGTGTGACTACAGGGAATTGGGGGCCATGCATTTGTGTTGTCGCTCATTTGGGGGGTTTGTTGCCTTAGTCACAACGCTTGGCAGGCGGGTTGGTGATCGCAGTAATCTCGAAATCTGGAAATCTTTCACTGATAGCTCTGCTGCCCGCTATCAGGATTTACAATTTCGGATTCCAGCATTTGTGTGGTTATAACGCCACGATATCGGTCGCCAGAGCCTCGTTCGTTGATCAGCAGGATGCAGCACGGCCAAGTGACGGTAGGGATCCTAAGGTCGTTGTCGACTCCCCTTATATCCCAATTAAGGGTACAAAAAAAGGTATTTGTTGCATTTTATAAAATTATCTTTTCATAATAACTCACAACTGTTCACTATTATAAAGCGCCTAAAGTTTTTAAATAGCAAAACCATTATATAACTTATTGTCTGTGATTTGAATAAAGGTTTAATGAAATTATGAAACTGTTTACTCTAGTCTAGTCTAGTTTGCTGTAATGCGAAGTTCGTTGAGGTTTTAATTTATAGTGAATTAATATGCCAATATCCATGAATATAAAACCCACAACTCATTGGTAAGCATTAAATTTGATACCTATGCAAACGCTCATACAGAAATTGGCCATGTCCTTTAGTACTCTCTTTTATTCAAATCCTATAACTAAAAATGCGATGTATGACCTTAATACTGACTTTATTCGACGAAATCCATGATTATCGATCATCGTTATCAACCTTTATAAATATAAAACATGAACAAATCATAAGCGTAAATGCTCGAGAGATCCCCGGCTTAAATATCTGTTGATATTTTAAATTACTTATGTAGATTTATTGATATTCGTCTAGCATATTGTTATACATGTAAATGAAATTAAAGTGTCTGTTATATTGATAAAATAAATGCTTAAGTCTATGGGCGGTGTTGACCATTTATTATCAGATAGCCTATTTGCCAAGATTGCTAGTATGACCGAACATTCATGATAATGATTGTTTAAATAAATAAATTATATATTTGAAATCAGGATTAACATAAATGAAAGAGGTCTTGAGTGTGTAGGTAATAGACTAGACCAAAGTCACGTGGATTACTTATATGCAGTAATAAAATACGACAACTAATATTTTGAATAACAATGAATCAGATATTCTAATTGCTGTATAATTAATAATTTCAATATATATATTTTTAAATTCAACAATAGAAAATCCACCGTCGTGTTGCTTAATTTTAAAATAGTTGACTGTAGTGACTAAATTCTGGATTCGAATTCCAGGTAGAGCCATTAATAAAATCTCAGTAGCATCCCGGAGTCTGGATGTTGGTAAGGTTAGCATTCATAAGACCCGGAAAGCGCGTAAAGTCGTTGCTCCTGCGCCTGAACTCTTACCGGTTATCTCAGATTTCCATCAGGTTACGTGAACAAGGATATAGAGTGAACTTCTGTTAGCGCTCACTTGTGCACTATAATATTTCTCGGTTGACTAGTATACTGTGGTAGAAATTTTGGTATTCTCTTCATCATCCTTTATGATTGTTTCATTCAAAAAGTATAATAATTTTTAAATATTAATTGCAATAGAGCGTAGATGGTCTAATGGTTAGAACGCGTGAATCTTAACCGATGATCGTGAACACCACTAATTTTTATGTGCTTAATTTGTGTTTATAATTCATATCGTGCTTGACGGTGAAGGAAAACATCGTGTGGAAACCTGCACGTGTCTAATTTCATTTAAATTCTGCCATATGTGTATACAACCAACCCGCGTTGGAGCAGCGTGGTGGAATAAGCTCCAAACCTTCTCCTCAAAAGGGAGAGGAGGCCTTAGCTCAGCAGTGGGACATTAACACGCTGTTACTGTTACTGTATTAATTGGAATAATTAAGCATGTTTAAATGTATTTTTTTTAATAAACCTAGAAAACTTTTCATAGTAACAGCATACACACGCCAAACTAATGCTTTGTCTGTTAGTCCACATATAAAAATCAATAAATATTAATGAATTAAACAAATCAATCTATTTATTTATTTTTTATTTATTTATTTTATTTAAGGACCACTAGTAGCTACTACATGTTTTAATGACAAATGTAAAACAATTAAGTGAAAATAGCTAACATGTCAGGCTTTTTAAAGTAGCCACAACAATTACAATATTTGTTTTAAAAATACATTAACACATAATTATAGCAACATGAGTAGAAAGATTAAAAAAATAAAAAAATAAGTCCAAATTGGTACAAATTAAAGACCATAAAAAATAAACATGCACTTAATAAAATTAAAATTAAAAACACAAATAGTTTGAATTGATATAGGTACAAATTAAAATTAAATAATTCATTAAATTCATGCAAAGTTTACGTTACAAAAAATAACTAAAAATATACTAATTAATACAAAATAAAATTAAGATAACATTATTTATTATTTATTTGCATCTCTCAACAATTCTAGCGCCCGTTTACGATAAATCATGGCAGAGTCATTAAAAATATCTAGATCTTGACAAAAACCATTGTACAACCGTGATGATCTAGGTATTGGTGCATTACATCCTAATTTCGTTTTTGATATTCTGACATCAAAAGTACCCAGAAAACTACGAACATTGCGCCCATCTACCTATTTACATTTGAAATTGATTTTTATTCTTTGATTTTACGGCAGTTATAATTGAATTGTATTTAATTAACCTTTGTATTTGAAGGGCAGCGAGTTAGTGTGTGTTTGTGTGTGTGTACTAACTAGTACACACACACAAACACACACTATGGCCGAAAGACGTCCACTAACTAACGCATAACTAACTAGTGAAAAATAATTTAATCGTAGCGCTCACTGTGGTTGTCTTACCTATACGGGCTCCAATTCATACGGTTCCCACCCTGAGAATCCTCCAATACCTCCGCTCCGCCGACACTTACAGCGAGGGAAGGTTGACAACATCTTTCAATTGTTTTTATTGATTAATTTAAACAAAAATAGCTAATAATATTTAGATATAAATCCCCGTGGACTTTTTTGTATCAATAACTTTCGCAGTGGTTGCCAATTAATGACTCTTATAGAAAAAAAATGATACTTTGGGCTACATTATTTAAAATATATATATATATTTAGCCTATGTTACTCGCTGATAATGTATCTTTCTGTAGAATTTTTAATATCGGTTTTGATGTTTTTGTATTTTACCTTACCTTATAATAAATAACAGTAAGATTAGTAAAGTTGTAATCGGTTAGATTACGACCTTACTAATTATTTGGTCCCCTATTATCGAAGTAGTAAGTTAGTTAGTTAATTGTGCGAGCTCGTCGGGGTAGGTACCAACCACTCATCCGATATTCTACATCTTGGTTTCCAAGGTTGGTGGCGAAGTAGCGATTATTAAAGCAACAGAAGCCAAACCAACAGTTTTTAAATTTTTCGCCTGTCTTTCTGCATGTTTTGCATGCAAAATATTCTTACCTAACCTTATAACCTTTAACTAACAAAGTTATTTATAAACTGAAATTAAATACGAATATGTATGAGTATTTTCAAACAAACTATCAATTACTCGTTGACATACGTCAAAACTATAAAAAGTACTAATTCAAGTATGTCGGAATAGATTTAAGGGAATGATGTTTTTCTCATGTATCAATCCAATTTTATGTTACCCTAACTAGATCCTAGATTTTACTGTTAGATTTTACTGGTGGTAGAGCTTTGTGCAAGCTCGTCTGGTTACGTACCACCCACTCATCAGATATTCTACCGCAAAATAGCAGTACTTGATATTGTTGTGTTCCGGTTTGAAGGGTGAGTGAGCCAGTGTAATTGCAGGCACAAGGGACATAACAACTTAGTTCCCAAGGTTGGTGGCGCATTGGCGATGTAAGCGATGGGTAACATTTCTTGCAGAGCCAATGTCTAAGAGCGTTTGGTGACCATTTACCATCAGGTGGCCCATAGGCTCGTCCGCCTTCCTGATCTATATAAAAAAAAAGATCCGGGTGCGTGTAAAACCGAATAAATACTAATATCACACGAAAGTAAAACTAAATATGGTGCATATATTGAAATATTTTACGACTGCTTGACTGCTTATAGTATTTTTTAAATTATACGCGGGTGTAATCAACCTGTGTATTCAACCTTTGCTTGCAAAGCCCGCACTACTACGTTCTTATAGAACTAGACGGTAGAAATTATATTTCTACCCTCATTATCAGTCATGGTAATTAAAAAGTGTGTCAAATGCAAAAAAAATGTAACAAAGAAAATGCCTGGACTGGAATGTAGTAGGTAAAACAAAATTCCGTGTGCTCAAAGCTATCAACTAAACAACTGAACACTCTTAAGAACACACACGGGATAGAATGGAGTTGTGATGAGTGTCTGAAAAATATATCACGCAGATCTTCTTTTGTGATCTTGAAGACGACGACGATAAGGATGACGAGGAGGCTATTGGTTACGCGGAGATGACTCCTGTTGTCGATGCTTAAAAGCTGGTGCAGGATATCAGTCGTGAAGTAAAAAAAACATTTCGAGAGAAAATCAGTAGTCATGAGAATGCACTCGACTTTCTTATTGATCAAATTACATCAATGGGGCAGTCTATAAAAAATCAAGACAAAAAAATTAAGGACCTTGAAAATAAAAATCGAAATCAAATCATCTCAATCAAAAATCTAGAGCTGCGAGTGAATGCCCTAGAGCAAGGGTTGAAGGAGCTGGGGTGCATGTCAGTCACCTCCACGTGGTGCACCCTGGGCAACGGGGTCGACAAGCAATCTGACGTTTTCTCGGAGTACCTGTCGACCGCGGCTGAGACTGACGCGACGGTAGTGCCACGGGCCGTTCCGGGTACTTCTCTGATCAGCAGAGTGGACTGTGGAGCGGCTTCGTGGCAAGTAATAGGTGGGAAGAAGAAAGTGTCTTCGTAGCTTTCTTCCTTTTGTTTTCTTTTCTTTTCTTTTCCTTTTCTTTCCTTCTTTTGGTTTTTGCTTCTTTTGGTTTATTGTCTAATGTTGTTATCGTTTTATTTTGCTCTCTTTTTATTTTGTCTTGCTTTGTTTTGTTTTCTTTTATTTATTTTATGGGCGGGCCTCCCGACTCTGAGGTCTCGCGATCGTTTCGGCGACATTAGTTGTCAGGTCTCCGGGGTCTTTTGGGCTGCCGGAGAAAAGAGGTGGGAGAGGCGGGTTCGCTCAGTGTCGGTATCGATGCTGGGTGGACAGACCGTAAAAAGTCACCGCCTCTCAAACTCGTTTCCCCATCCGGGTGTTGTGGACACGTCTCGCAGCCCGTGGTGGGACCGAGGGTCTTGCCTTAACCGGCCGGGCCAAGAGGAGACAACCTCAATAAAAAACATTAGTATTAGATCCCGTGATACCACCCGACCTCACGGTGTATATAGGGTTACCAAGGTACAGGGGGCACTGCCTTGGTGGACTGTTTATTTCCCCCATACTCGTGGGAACAAATATGAAAAAGAATACAAATAAAAATACCATACCGACTACAGGCGATCAAGGGGAAACTGACGAAATGGCGGTGGAGGCGGGCGCCCCGATGGCGCGCGCTAAAACCAACGACCTCGGCGCGAAAAAGGAGCTGGTGGTCCGGCTGGAACGGCTCTCAGAGTCGGACTCGTCGGTCACCAGCATGGTGACGGTCTCGTCAAAAGTATCTGCCGGACTACGGCGGAAATTGGAGAAGCGGCCCCGTCCTGGGGAGAGCTGCTCGGGCTCCGAGAGCGACGCGCAAAGCGGAAACTCTGAGTCGGCCGTCGCCAAATGGCTTAAGCCTTCCCCAAAAAGGGGGCGTGGCCGACCGCCCACGACGGGCCAGTATGTCGGCCTCGGGCGCTCCCGGGAGGAGCTGAAGGCCGCTAAGGCCAAAGAGCGGAGCTTCGAGGCGGAAGATGCACTGGCCGCGTACAGTGCGGCGGCCAAGGTGGCCACTGAAGAGAGGGCGGCCCGTATTCGGAAGCGCCAACCCGGTGGCGGGACCGAGGACGTACCGCAGACGTCTGCCGCACTGGACGCGGCGGTGCAGGAGGCGCTCGACGTGGTCCTGCAGGTTGCCGATAAGTCGGGCAACCTGAAGGGCACGTTCGTTCGGGCCCTGAAGACTGCCGCCGACACCATCAAAGGTGCGGTGGCGGATCTAAGGGCCCTCACAGTGACGGAGGAGGTGGCGCGTTTGGAGGCGGCTAACGCGCAACTTTCCGGCCAATTGGCTGAGTTGCGCCGGGAAGTCGCGGAAATGCGCAAGCAGCCAGCGGCGGCGACGGAGGCGAACCTCCAGCACATAATGGAGGAGGCGCTGCGCGCGAACCGCGAGCAGTTCAGCACGATGCTGAACGCTCGCCTCGAAGGAATCGAGGGCCGCCTCCTTCCGGAGCCTCGGCTGCGGCCTCCACTGGCCGCTGACCGTAGGACTGCGCAGGCAGCGGAGGCTCCTGCCGCCCCTCGTGCACCCCCGAAAACCCCGAAACGGCCGAAGAACAGTATGGCTGCTCAAGAGGCGGCAGCCAGAAGGGAGGCTCCTCAGCCGTCCGCGGAGCCGGCCGCCACTCCGACCACCTGGAGCGCCGTGGTCGGAAGAAAGTCGAAGCCGAAACCTAAGAAGACCGAGAAGCCGAGCGCCAAGCCGGCGGCGGCGAAGCCGACTTCCTCCGGGGCCCCCAAGAAGGCCCCGGCTACGAGGAAACTCCGCCCCCCTCGCACCGCAGCGTTAACGATAACGCTGAAACCCGGTGCCGAGGAAAAAGGGTGGAGCTATGAAAAGGCTCTGGCCCTGGCCAAGAGCCGGATCAGCCTGAGGGAGGTCGGCTTAACGTCGGTGCGGTTCCGGACCGCGGCCACGGGCGCGAGGATGCTCGAGGTGCCGCCGGGCACCAACGAGGCCGAGAAGGCGGCGGATGCCCTGGCGGACAAGCTCCGCGAGGTATTGAGCCCGGAGATCGTCCAGGTCCATCGACCCACGAAGTGCGTGGAGTTGAGGCTTTTAGACCTGGACGACTCTGTGACGGCGGAGGAAGCCGCGGCGGCGGTCGCGGAACAGGGAGAGTGCTCGGTCGGAGCGATAAAGTCCGGAGTCATCGCTCGGGGCTCGAGTGGCTCTGGCTCGCTCTGGCTGAGCTGCCCGATAACGGCCGCGAAGAAGGTCGTCGAGGCAGGCCGCATAAGGGTCGGGTGGGTGTCGGCACGAGTGGTGCTGCTCGACCCCAGACCCTTGCACTGCTTCAGGTGCCTCGAGCGGGGGCACATGGGTGCGAAATGTGACCGGGGCGTCGACCGAAGCCGTCTGTGCTTCCGCTGCGGTCAGCCCGGTCACAGGGCTCGAGATTGCTCCGCAACCGAGGCGAGCTGCGTGGTCTGCACGGCGGCCGGCAAGCCAGCTGCCCACGCCGCCTGCAGCAAGTCGTGCCAGGGAGGGAAGGGCGCTGCACCCCCGAAGAAGAAGCAGAAAGACGGAAAAGCGACGACGAAAGGCCCGGTAGCCGCGTCGTCGCGCACCGAGGCGGAGCCGATGGAGACCGCGCAGTGATGGCCCTGCGCTGTCTCCAGGCCAATATCAACCACTCTGCCAGGGCTCAGGACCTCCTAGTCCAAAGCATGGCAGAGTGGCAGATCAATGTGGCGGTGGTATCGGAGCCCTACTTCGTTCCCTCGCGGGACGACTGGGTCTCCGACCACGAACGGGTCGTGGCCGTCGTCGCCCCTGCGGTCGCTGGCGCTCCAGCCATCGAGGGTGTGGCCAGGGGCAGGGGGTGCGTGCTGGCCGTCGTCGGCAGTATAAAGGTCGTCGCCGTCTACGCCTCGCCCAGTCGGAGTCTCGCCGAGTTTGAGCAGTTGCTGGTGGAGGTCGGGGCTCTGATCGGGCAAACAGCGCCCGCACCTGTTTTGGTCGCGGGGGACTTCAACGCCAAATCGACGGCTTGGGGTTCTCCCGTGACTAATGCCCGGGGTGAGGTGCTGGAGGAGTGGGCGGTCTCGCTGGGGCTGGCGGTCCTCAACAGCGGGTCGGAGAGCACGTGCGTGCGGCGGCAGGGCGAATCGATCGTCGACGTCACGTTCGCGTCCAACGCCCTGGCCCGCCGTGCTCAAAATTGGAGGGTGGAGACCGGCGTGGAGACTCTGTCGGACCATCGATATATTCGGTTCGATGTCTCTACGTCGGTTCTTCTGGACGTCCGACCCGCTGTTGGGAGAACGGAAGGTCCGCGTTGGCGTCTGGGTCGCCTCGACGGTCAGTTGGCGAAGGAGGCGGCCATCGTCGAAGCCTGGGGGGCCGGTTCCGACCCGGTCCTTCGGATCGATAAGGGGGCGGACCGGATGGGAGATGCCCTGTCACGCGTCTGTGACGCGGCGATGCCGAGGGCGAAACTGCACCTGCCACGTCGGCGGGTGTACTGGTGGCGTCCGGAGCTCCGTCGGCTGCGCAAGGCGTGCGTGGCGGCACGGCGCCGTTACGTTCGGTGTAGGAGACGAAGAGTCCGGGATCACGACGCGGAGGACGTCTTCTACACCGCATACAGGTCCGCCTGCCAGGGCCTACAAAAGGCTATAGTGCAGGCCAAAGAGGCGGCGTGGGAGGAGTGGCTGGAGACGCTCAACAGCGATCCGTGGGGGAGGCCTTATCGGGTCGTGAGACAAAAGCTCCGACCCTGGGCTCCTCCGCTGACCAGCAGTCTCCAGCCGCAGCTCCTGGCGAGGGTGGTGGACACGCTCTTCCCCGAGCGGGGAGAGTTCGTGCCACCGACCATGGTGCCGGCGAGCGGGCTCGACGAGGAAGAGGGTCCGGTGATTCCCATCACCGAGGCGGAACTACAGGCGGCTGTCATCAGACAAGGGTCGAAAAAGACAGCCCCTGGGCCGGACGGAATCCCCGGTCGAGCCCTGAAGATCGCGTCGGAGGAGCTGGGCGAGAGCATGCGGCGCCTCTTTACCGCATGCCTGGCTCAGGGCAAGTTCCCGCAGCGGTGGAAAACGGGCACGCTCGTCCTGATCCGCAAGGACGGGCGTCCGCCCGATCAGCCGTCGGCCTACCGCCCGATCGTGCTGCTCGACGAGGTGAGCAAGCTCTTCGAGCGGGTGCTCGCTGCCCGTCTCGTCGGCAGCATGGAGCCGGGACTGGACGAGCGGCAGTACGGGTTTCGCCCCGGCCGCTCGACGCTCGACGCGATCGCCAGGGTGAGGGCCCTGGCCGAGGAGGAGGTGTCTCGGGGTGGGGTGGTGTTGGCAGTCTCGCTGGACATTTCGAATGCCTTCAACACCCTGCCCTGGGCGACCGTGATGGAGGCCCTGCGGTACCACAACGTGCCGGGCTACCTGAGGCGAACAGTGGCCGATTACTTCGCTGGCCGAGCGGTAGCCTACCCGACGCGGGAGGGCTGGAGCCGGAAGACGCTGTCGTGCGGTGTTCCGCAGGGGTCGGTACTAGGACCGCTCCTGTGGAGCATCGGCTACGACTGGGTGCTGCGCGGGGCCACGTTGCGGGGGGTCAGCGTCACGTGCTACGCTGACGACACTCTCGTGTCGGCCCGCGGCAGCACCTACCGGGAGGCGGCCTATCGCGCGACGGCTGGGGTCGCGCACGTGGTCCACCGCATCCGCGCGCTGGGCCTAGAGGTGGCCCTACACAAATCCGAGGCCCTCGTTTTTCACGGGCCTCGGAACGCGCCACCACCGGGGGCGTCCATCACGGTGGGGGGAACTTCCATCACCGTCGGGTCGACGATGAAGTACCTGGGACTCGTCCTCGACGGCAGGTGGAAGTTCGAAGAGCACTTCCGGCGCTTGGCCCCAAAGTTGGTGGCTGCAGCCGGAGTGCTAGGGAGGATCCTCCCGAACGTGGGTGGGCCAGGAGGCTCCTGCAGGCGCCTGTACACCGGCGTCGTGCGCTCGATGGCGCTCTACGGGGCGCCGATATGGGCGGACGCTCTGAGCGCTCGTAACGTCGCGTCGCTGCGACGTCCGCAGCGAGCGATGGCGCTCAGGGCGGCTCGAGCGTACCGCACGGTGTCCCACACCGCGGCGTGCCTGCTCGCCGGAAGTCCGCCATGGGACCTCGAGGCCGAGGCTAACTCGAGGGTCTATTGGCGGATCAAGGCGGCGAAAGCGGAGGACGAAAACCGGCCTCACCCACGTGAGGTTCGACAGTGGCGGGCGGAGGCCCGAGAAAGACTCTTCGCCGAATGGGCGGAGCGACTAGGTGTTCCGGGGGGGGCTAGCCGAGACCTCGCTGCGGCCATTCGGCCGGTGTTGAGGGAGTGGGTCGAGCGCAAGCACGGCCCACCCACGTTTCACCTCACACAGCTTTTGACCGGCCACGGTTGCTTTGGCCGGTACCTGTGTGAGGTGGTCGAAAGGGAGCCTTCGGCGGTTTGCCACCATTGTGGCGGAGGAGCCGTGGATACGGCCGAACACACGCGCGCAGAGTGCCCGGCTTGGGCGGAGCCTCGCGCAGTCCTATCCACGGCTGTAGGAGGGGATCTGTCGCTTCCGGCCCTCGTCGAAAAGATGGCCGGAAGCGAAGAGATCTGGGCGGCAGTGTCCCGGTTCAGCGCATGCGTAATGTCGCAAAAGGAGGCGGCGGAGCGGGAGCGGGAGGACGACGTGGACTCGCTCCCGCAACGTAGGAGGAGACCGGGTCGGCGGCGACGTGCCTTCGCAGGCCGGACGCTGCCGCAGAGCTGAGGTGTGGTCGGCGGCGGAGCCAGTAAAATCTTGATCCGCCGCGGGGCGTCGAGCCCTGACGCCCAGCCTCCAGTGGCGGGCTCGGGGGAGTCCGTCACGGTACGGGACGGAGGCAGAGAGGAGGGAGGCGCGCCCTAACACCACGGCGCGCTCTCTAGGTGGGTCGCTCGAATAGCGACGACCGCTGGCGGGGTTGCGGTTGTAAGCCACAGCGTTCCCGTGACCCCGCCGCCTTGCGGAGAGGCGGAATTCCGGGGAGGTTTTAGTGGGTAGGACGGGGCCTTCTGCCCCGTGAGTCCCACATACCCGTCCCGGTCCCCCGACCGGGCGGCAGGCGTAAATGCCTTTCCTCCCCGAAAACAAAAAAAAAAAAAAAAAAAAAAAAGGGTTGAAGGAGCTTGAACAACAATCCCTCGGGACATCCCTTGAAATAGCTGGCTTACCCGAAGTTCCATCAAATGAGATAAGAAAGGTTGTAGATACTGTGGCCTTAAAACTCCACGTAGAGAATAAGGAAATCAAATCATCGAGGCGACTATCCGGAACTAAAGATAAACCAGGATCAATCCTCGTGGAACTGAAGTCAAGGTGCCCCAACGACAGTGGATAGACGCTGGCAGGGAATATTGCCTCACCGTGGGTCAAGTAATGCTGAACGTCCCGAAAAGGAAAGCTGAATATCATGTTTACATAAGGGAGGCCCTAACCAAATACCAAAAAACTTTACTATATAATGCTAAAACCCAGCTACTAAACAAGTCCTGTCAATACGTATGGTGTAAGAATGGAAAGGTGTGTGCTAGGAAGTATAGTCATAGTAAAATTTATTATATCCGTACATTAAATGATATAGAACAAATTGAAAAATTATGTTCTAATGATTCTGAAAAACAACCAGGATCCATGTAAGTTATCTAGTACGTATTACCTATCTGCTTTTATCTTTTATTGTTTATTTATTTTTGTAATTTAACTATGGACACAAAAGTTAAGGAATTTTTTAATTGTAATTCCACTAATCATTTCTTCAAAATTATTTCCTCTAGACCTCATTATTTTAACAGAAGTAGGTATCTCAGATAACATAGTAAGCTTGTACAACTTACCCGGCTATAGATTATACTCACAACTACGAAGTAACAAAAAAGGGGCGGTATTATTGTTTACATACGCAATCATATTAAGTTCACACCTATTGAAAACAAAAGTAAAACTTTTGAGAGTCTCATAGATACCCTAAAATTAAGTTCTCACTGTGAAGTAGCTGTGTGTGCAATCTGTAGGCCGCCATTTACAAATAAAAACCTATTTGTTAAAGAGTTATGTAATTTTATCACTAACTTTAATTTAAAACAAAACTTTTTACTTGTTGGCGATGTAAACATTGATCTGAAGGTAATTTCTGCATACAAAGACTCATATTTATCAGCACTTAGCGAACACGGATTGATGTGTGGCATAACTGATTACACCCGAATTGAATGTAGAAAAGATTTGATTACTAAATCGTGTATTGATGGTATATTTGCACGCTTCCCCACACTACATTCGTTCGCGGCGGTACTCGATGTCGTACTGGCGGATGATCGAGGCATTATATTTACCTGTATTGACGAATCGCTTGGAATGCATAGTCACATAAGTCAATAAGCACCTAAACGAGAAAAAATATGTTCTTGCTTTATTTATCGATTTTTCACGTGCCTTTGACACATTGGTGCAAAATCTAATTATTGAGAGAATGGATGACTGTGGAATGCGTGGCTCGACCACGCATTCCACAGTCATCCATTCTCTCACATTCAGTGGGAATGACCCGACAGCTAGTGCCGCTGCTGTTGCTGGCGAGATCATGTTGGGAATGGAATACTACATTCCTAGCTCAGATCTCGACAGTAGGGGTGCGCGTAACCGTTGGTTCACTCGCGAATGTGCCGAAGCTGTTTCATCTAAGCAGGCGGCATATCGCGAGTGGATCAATGGCTGCATTAGCGGAGCATCTAACATTGACTCACTGAAAGCAATCTACAATAAAAACTCCAAGTCCTGTAGGAAGGCTTACACGAGAGCGGACGCACAGCGCATTGTACAGATTGGTCATGACCTTATTTCACATCCTCGGGGCTCCCGTAGCTTCTGGCGTCTGACCAAGTCTGTGCAAAACAATTTCTGCCAACCTTCGCTGCCACCGCTCAGAAGTCCGGACGGATCGCTAGCTCACAGTCCGCAAGAGAAAGCTGATCTCCTGGCTAAACTCTTTGCCGACAGTTCCGTCATCGATGATTGTAGTGCTCTGCCACCAGTAATACCTTCTTGTGGCCACACGATGCCTGACATCAAAATCAGGCAGCGTGATGTGCGAGCGGAGCTGCAATCACTTGATGTACGGAAAGCTAGCGGTCCCGATGGAATACCAGCCATAGTGCTGAAGAAGTGCGCGGCGGAGCTGTCTCCCGTGTTAACGCGCCTGTTCCAACTTTCTCTTTCTTCGGGATGTGTGCCGGAGGCTTGGAGAAGAGCTAATGTGCAAGCGGTTCCCAAAAAAGGGGATCGGTCTGACCCGGCAAATTATCGGCCTACTTCTATCTATACTACTATACTATCACCTCAGTACTTTGTAAGGTGATGGAACGGATTTTAAACAACCAACTGATCCATTACCTAGAAGATCACTGTCTAATTAATGATCGTCAGTACGGGTTTCGACCAAAACGGTCTACAGGTGATCTTCTAGCGTACGTAACACACCTCTGGGGTGAAGCTATCGACAAGCATGGGGAATCGTTGGCTATCAGCCTCGATATCTCCAAGGCTTTCGATAGGGTCTGGCACAGAAGTCTTCTCTCCAAGCTGTCAGCATATGGTCTGCCTGCTCAGCTTTGCCCCTGGATTGCCAGCTTCCTACACAAGCGCAGCCTTCGTGTTTTAGTTGATGGTTGCGCTTCTCAGTTCTATGTAGTGAATGCTGGTGTGCCCCAGGGATCTGTGCTATCTCCTACACTCTTTCTTTTGCATATCAATGATATGCTCTCTCTCGGGAACATTCATTGCTATAGAGACGATAATACAGCGCATGGTGGATACCACGGACGCGCAGTGGCTGGGTGAGCGGAAATTGAGGAGAGGCGGGAGGATCTTGTCATTGAACTCGATAGGACGTTAAAGCTCATCGCTAAATGGGGCTCTGATAATCTTGTTGAGTTTAATGCCAAGAAAACACAGGTATGCGCTCTCACAGCGAAAAAGTCACGATTTTCCCCTCTTCCCTTCCTCTGTGGCACTCCGCTGGTGATACAAAGCAAAATCGCCATGCTGGGGATGGACGTTCGCTGCGACCTTAGTCCAAGGGATTACATCGAGGCTGTCATAAAAACAGCTTCACGGAAACTCGGAGTTCTGAACAAGGTGCGGCGTTTTTTCACGCCACAACAACTGCGCCTGCTGTACAAAACACAGGTACGGTCTTGCGTTGAATATTGCTCGCACCTTTGGGATGGCTCCGCTAAGCACCTACTTTAGGCCTTGGATCGGTTGCAGCGACGTGCGGTCCGCATTATTGGCGACGTAAAGGTCACTATCACCCTCGAGCCTTTACAATTGCTTCGAGAGATAGCAGCGCTGAGCGCTTTCTATCGACTGTATCACGGCGAGTGTTCCGAGGAATTATTCTCCCTAATTCCTGCTTCCCCCTTCCTTCACAAGTCTACGCGTGCTGGCTCTCGATGTCACCGATGGCCGATTGAGCCGACACGTGTTAGAGTGGGGACCACGCTTAGGCAAACGTAGTGTAGGACGCCCTGCGGCATGGTGGACCGACGATGTGAAAAAGGTGGCAGGTACGGGATGGATGCGGGCTGCCCAAGATCGGGATGATTGGCGATGATCTATGGGGGAGGCTTTCGTCCAGCAGTGGACGGCGGTAAGCTGATATATAATTAACACTATCTTAAGATCTATGTTATAATATTTCAAAAAAAAAACATTAGTCATAAACTACAGCAATATTTTTTAGATTTACTTTAAGTGTGTATGTACGTATTGAGATCTGTAGTCTAGCGATAGTATTTAAATGTATAAATTTGTAGTGTAGACTATTGATGGCACACGTATAAACCTTAGTGGTTTTTTAGCTGCATATTTATCATTATTTTAAATATTGTACTGTTATTTGAAATGGATAAATAAATTAACAAAATAATAATTAAAAAAAACCGCGGTCACAGTTAGTTATAAATAAACGCATATTAAAGTATGCAGGGCGCGCTTTATGCATGTATATTATTATAAGTCGATTTTGGCTACGGTGGCCAATCTGAAGCCAGATGTACGCAAGCATAAGTGCACTCTCTATTCTCTAACTCTCCTAATCCGATGAGACTGCTTTTCGTGCTTTCGACATAAAAAAATTAATAATTGACTGAAAAAATGACTTTTGTTTGGGCCGACCTGGGATTTGACCCACCTCAGCGTTTGCCTTATATCTGGCCACTAGACCAACCAGTCAGCACTTTATCTGTATTGGCGAATAGATCGATTGGCGATTATTTATGCCTTACTAAATACGGCACGGCAATTGCACGGGATAAAATCCTTAGCTTACCCGTACGAAGTCGCTGTCAGCTAGTACACAAATAATTATACACTGTATACTATTTAATGAGTGAAAGGAATATTAGTTGTTTCATGAAAAAAATCATTACGTTATCATTACTTTAAAATAAAACACAATATTGAATATTGTATAATTTATTGAAGCATTACCTACTAGTTACGACTGTTGAAATGTCCAAGGTTGGCCTAATTGGCCATAAAAATTCAAAATGTTGACATTAACAATGGCTTTTTATGTAGCGGCATCGTATGCTTTGAAGTTATGAAAATAATTTGACAAAGTATATAATTATCAAATAGTCAAATTCGATAGCTTCCGAAAAATCTCCATAACAAATTCCGTATTAACAATAAACCAGAATAAATATCCTTGAATTATGGTCCGAACGACTCTGTCCAATAACTCCATTCTGCAAACACGGAAACAATTATTTACAAAGCAATGTTTTAACCAGCGGCCTATTTCAATTTAACTAAGCATCAGTTGCAAGTGAAGTGGAATATATAACATTTTAGTTCCCAAGATTGGTGGCCTGCTGGCCATGTAGCGATTAATATTTCTTACTGCTCCAATGTCTATCAACGGAATTGACAACTGATATAAAAAGATCACAACACAGGAACACAACAATACCAAGTACTGCTGTTTTGCGATAGAATATCTGATGAGTGGGTGGTACAGACTCGCTTACACAAAGCCCTACCACCAGTAAAATACATATGTAATAACAATAATTTTACCTTCTAAAATGCGCCTTAGCTTTAGGAAGGTTTTCCATTCTTTCATTTAAAATAAACTCCTTTCCACCTATGCAGGCATTTCTGAAAAACTCTTCCGGAATAATTGTCTCCATTTCGTAGTAGAACGGTACTTTGTCTTCATTTTTGATCCGAGAGCGAAGTTCGAGGATATTTTTGTTTGTAAACGTCCATTGCTGTGTCACGAAGTATTGAAGCGCTATATTGGCCACGTATATGCGGCGTTGTACTTTAACGAGCCTGTTGATAAACAACATTGAATTAAAATATGTATTAGTCTCCGCTCTCAGCTTCGCCATTGCTTTTGTGGAATGGGGGCAAGTGTAGATTATGTACTCTACTATGTACGAAATCCTTTTATGTACTCCTAAAGGCAAAATTTTTTGATGATCAGTTGAGTAGTTAAGGTATAAAAAAACAAACAAACAAACACAGAAACTCAATTTCGTATTTATAATATTATAATACAAGTAGGCTTTTTCAAGAACTTCTTAATCGTGTTGCAGGATTCACTTCAGGCTTTATGCGACTGGCTCTTGCTAGGTACGACACTCTCATCACATATTCTAATACCAATTTTTAATATTGAATATTTACAGGCCATTTTTTTTATATTTGCCGGAAGGGCAAATGACTCTACCCCACCTGATGTTAAGTGGTAGTAGAGTCCAAACGCGGAGACGGCTAGTACAGACGGGAAGAAGATTCTGCACTAGCCGCCCTCGCCTTGCCGGCCCGCAAGATGCCTCTCCACGCCTCGTTTGAAGGAACCCGGGTCGTAAGAGGAGGGAAACACGTGACCTGGTAAGGAATTCCATTTTTTGGAAGTGCGACAAAGAAAGGAGTGCCAAATTTCTTTGTGCGCGATGGAATTGATGTCACAGTTAGTCGGTGACATCGAGAGCCAGCACGCGTAGACTTGTGAAGGAAGGGGGAAGCAAGAATTAGGGAGAATAATTCCTCGGAACACTCGCCGTGATACAGTCGATAGAAAGCGCTCAGCGCTGCTATCTCTCGACGCAATTGTAAAGGCTCGAGGGTGTTAGTGACCTTTACCTCGCCAATAATGCGGACCGCACGTCGCTGCAACCGATTCAAGGCCTCAAGTAGGTACTTAGCGGAGCCATCCCAAAGGTGCGAGCAATATTCAACGCAAGACCGTACCTTTGTTTTGTACAGCAGGCGCAGTTGTTGTGGCGTGAAAAAACGCCGAACCTTGTTCAGAACTCCGAGTTTCCGTGAAGCTGTTTTTATGACAGCCTTGATGTAATCACTTGGACTAAGGTCGCAGCGAACGTCCATCCCCAGCATGGCGATTTTGCTTTGTATCACTAGCAGAGTGCCACAGAGGGAGGGAAGAGGGGAAAATGGTGACTTTTTCGCTGTCAGAGCGCATACCTGTGTTTTCTTGGCATTAAACTCAACAAGATTATCAGAGCCCCATTTAGCGATGAGCTCTAACGTCCTACTGAGTTCAATGACAAGATCCTCCCGCCTCTCCTCAATTTCCGCTCGCCCAGCCACTGCGCGTCCGTGGTATCCACCATGCGCTGTATTATCGTCTGTATAGCAATGAATGTTCCCGAGAGAGAGCATATCATTGATATGCAAAAGAAAGAGTGTAGGAGATAGCACAGATCCCTGGGGCACACCAGCATTCACTACAGAGAACTGAGAAGCGCAACCATCAACTAAAACACGAAGGCTGCGCTTGTGTAGGAAGCTGGCAATCCAGGTGCAAAGCTGAGCAGGCAGACCATATGCCGGCAGCTTGGAGAGAAGACTTCTGTGCCAGACCCTGTCGAAAGCCTTGGAGATATCGAGGCTGATAGCCAACGATTCCCCATGCTTGTCGATAGCTTCACCCCAGAGGTGTGTTACGTACGCTAGAAGATCACCTGTAGATCGTTTTGGTCGAAACCCGTACTGACGATCATTAATTAGACAGTCATCTTCTAGGTAATGGATCAGTTGGTTGTTTAAAATCCGTTCCATCACCTTACAAAGTACTGAGGTGATAGCTATTGGCCGATAATTTGCCGGGTCAGACCGATCCCCTTTTTTGGGAACCGGTTGCACATTAGCTCAATTGAACTCCAAGCCTCCGGCACACATCCCGAAGAAAGAGAAAGTTGGAACAGGTGCGTTAACACGGGAGACAGCTCCGCCGCTCACTTCTTCAGCACTATAGCTGGTATTCCATCGGGACCACTAGCTTTCCGTACATCAAGTGATTGCAGCTCCGCACGCACATCACGCTGCCTGATTTTGATGTCAGGCATCGTGTGGCCACAAGAAGGTATTACTGGTGGCAGAGCACTATAATCATCGATGACGGAGTTGTCGGCAAAGAGTTCAGCCAGGAGATCAGCTTTGTCTTGCGGACTGTGAGCTAGCCATCTGTCCGGACTTCTGAGCGGTGGCAGCGAAGGTTGGCAGAAATTGTTTTGCACAGACTTGTTCAGACGCCATAAGGTACGGGAGCCCCTAGGATGTGAAATAAGGTCATGACCAATCTGTACAATGTGCTGTGCATCCGCTCTCGTGTAAGCCTTCCTACAGGACTTGAAGTTTTTATTGTAGTTTGCTTTCAGTGAGTCAATGTTAGATGCCCCGCTAATGCAGCCGTTGATCCACTCGCGATATGCCGCCTGCTTAGATGATACAGCGTCGGCACATTCGCGAGTGAACCAACGGTTACGCGCACCCCTACTGACGAGATCTGAGCTAGGAATTTAGTATTCCATTCCCAACATGATCTCGCCAGCAACAGCAGCGGCACTAGCTGTCGGGTCATTCCCACTGAAGCAACGTTCCTTCCAAGGGGCTGACGCATAGTAATCGTGCATACCGTCCCAATCTGCCGACTTGTAGTGCCAAACGCGACGTTTGCATACCGCTGGTGGCGGCAGCTTGGCCTGTGGCACTTTGGTAGATATGAGGCTGTGATCTGAAGAACCAAGTGGAGCTTGAACCACAACCTGATATTCCACCGGGTGAGAAGTCAGCAGAAGGTCCAGTAGAGAAGGCGCTTGCCCATCAATGTCTGGGATCCTGGTGGGCTGATCAACCAGTTGGGTCAAGTCATGTGTGAGAGCAAAAGTATGAGCAGTCCTTCCAGCATGGTCAGTTTTGAGGGATTTCAACCATGATTCATGGTGAGCATTAAAACCCCTTAAAAACACCAATTCCGCGTTAGGAAACTGCTCTTGCGCAGCATTTGCCACCCGACTAAGATGGTCAAATAATCGGCTTGTCTCCAAGTCACCATTGTGGGATCTGTAGAGGCACACGTAGACCCGACTCTGACGGACCAGATCCACACGTACCATCAACATGGAGAAGGAGGGGTCCTCCAAGCAGCGCAGTCGGTGACAGCAAACATCCGTCCTGACAAACAAGCATAGCACTTCACGAGCATTTTCACCATGCGTACGGTGGTAACAAGACAGGCGGATGTTTATCATCCTACCATCAGATGAGCAGGTATTCGCTCAGATATCCCTTAGTCGCCTCTTACGACACCCATGGGAAAGGGGCACTGAAATGTATTCTTTCTCCTTCACTGCACGGATAAAATTATTAAATAAACATAATTATATTTAACAAGTAAATATATTTATATTTACCATATTTACCAAGTAAATATATTTATATTTACCAGCGTTAAATAATACAAAATATCTTACATTGGCTTATTTCCAGTAATTCGAAGAACCAAGTCTACCAGGATGGCTGGTAACAAATGTAGGAAGAGTACCTGAAAATAAATACTTGCAATATGAATTGAATGTCGTGATGTGATATAAATAACAACCAGGTAATATTGATTAATTCTGAAGAAGTGAAACTAGTCTGATAGAAATACTTGCATCACGCTAAAATTATACATATTAATGCGAAAATGTTGCCTCCATGATATGGCTTTCAGCTGAATAGAATAAAGCCCGATCTTAATAATTAAGCGTAAGAACCTTATTTGCAAATCCAATCCAATGCAATAAGATTTAGGTAACAGTGAGCCAATTCCTGTTTTCAGGCATATACTATAAATTTGACAAGATCTTTCAACTTAATAAAATCTAGCCAAATAATAATTTCTAATGTAAGTCAAGTAATGGATACTAGTGGTTAGATAACTGTTTTACAGATTACGAGGCTCTCGCGTGGACCGACGTAGTAGTAATAATTACTATTCACTAAATTGAAATTTAAGAAAATATACATCATCTCAAATCATGAGAAAAGAAATATAAGTTAGTGGTAGACAATATGATATTTTTAAAATATCATCAGTATGTGTATGTGCGTATGTGCGCGTGTGTATGTTTGTTATTTTGAAGGCAATGGAACAGACTTTTATAGGTAGGGAAAACAAAATAGTTCTTCTGTTTCGGAGTACGAGAGATTTTACAACCACGATGAAATTGCTGCCTTACAACGGATCTTAGAAAGTGGCCTTATTGAAGCTGCAAGAATACAAATCGAGTTATCAGCTGGTTGGTCATTTTACCTTTAAGTAGTACTCAAGCTGTGATCGCGTCACTGAACCTCCAACGGACCACAGCATTCCCTCCAACGGGATCTCACGGACGATACAGTTCTTGCCGAAATCAACTATTTCACCGATGGTCATCGTTTTCATGTGGCTGGTAGAACAGTTGTATACCTCTATATCGTCTGTAGGTTCCAATCTAAAATTTATTTTAATATCTATGAATAAATACTATAAAATAAGATTATCGAAAAAAATGTTTCAGATTACACCCAAGCGTCCCTTATGTCTAAAAGCAGAGATGCCCAGTAGTAAGAACGCGTGAATCTTAACCGATGATCGTGGGTTCAAATAAGGGCAAGCATCACTGAATTTTCATGTGCTTAATTTGTCATTATAATTCATCTCGTGCTTTACGGTGAAGGAAAACATCGTGAGGAAACCTGCATGTGTCTAATTTAACTGAAGTTCTGCCACATGTGTATTCCACCAACCCGTATTGGAGTAGCGTGGTGGATTAAGCTCCAAACCTTCTTTTCAAAAAGGGAGTGGAGGCCTTTAGCCCAGCAGTGGGACATTCACAGGCTGTTACGGTTACGGTACCTTATGTATTATTGTTATTTTTCCCCCAATTGTCTTTGTATATTCAACGTATTCATTCTTACTGAGTTAACTGACAGACCTTGCACATAAATAACTTTGAGGCGGACTGTCAATCTTATGAAAGATATCAAGAGAAAAAAAAATCTCGCGACGCATTCTCATTTTTATGCTTTTTCAATCTTCAATGACCAAACATACTTTTTTTCTTGTATTTCCGTCTCTACCGACGTCACCCGTGCCTTTGATGTATCATATATTAAATTTATTTCCATGTTACATGTTTGAGTTGCTTATTGAAGTTTTATATCAATAATCATAACTTACTTTTTAACACCTCTCGCCCAGGCTCCAACAATAAAAGCCTTAATGGCAACATCAACAGGTATATAATCGGAGAGTATATCCGGATCCGTATATAGAGTTCGTAGAATTCCTGAAAAATATTCTTTATTTTACATCCACCCACACAAAGATAAGTCACCACCGGTTACAGTCATTGGCGAAGTAAAACATTATTAACAACGCCAATGGGCCACTAACCTTCATCCCTTGTGCATGTAGATACATCATCCACACTTCAAAACAGAACACATTCAAACCGGAACACAATAATATTAAGTATTGTTCTCTATTGATGAGTAGAGTTTATGCGTGGTAGCTACCAAAACGGGCTTCCACAAATCCCTACCACCAAGTAATGCAAAGGATAAATTTTAAAGGTCAGATATTCCTTTAATTCAATTACGTCTTACTATCACAGAGTTTCTGTATTAAAATTCTTTTACATAGTGACCGAATTTAAGAACTAATTTTTTATCATTAGTTTACTTCGAAATAATGAAAAACCTCCTTACTTATAAACTCGGTTTAGCGAGTCATTAGTCAAACGATGCTGTCGTCTTCTTTCGAATGTTAAATCAATGATGACAGAAAGAGAGAAATCAGAGTTTCACAAAACAGACGCTTAACAACGTTTGTAAATAAGGTCGATTGTTTTTGATGATATTATTGGTTTGTAATAAATGGTAATTTGTTCGCTTCATTAAAGTGAAATCGTCTCTTCAAGCTCAGACTTAACTTGATTTACAATTTTGATGACGCATTAAGTCGTCATTAATAAAAAAATCTCACCTTTTCCACTAGCCACCAAAATACCAACTGGCCCATTTAAGTTTTCAACCCACCCCACCAATGGTTCGCTAGCGCTTGATATCACTGAAAATAAGTTTTCAAGGTAATAAATAGTTTGTAAAAAAATCAAAAATGTGTTCAGACATTTAAAATAATTATTTATTTTATTTAAAATAGGTAGATAAATGGCAAGTGGCTGATGGTAAGCTCACCAATACCCATAGACATTGGCGCTGTAAGAAATATTCACTATCCCTTGAATCGCCAATGCGCCACAAACTTTGGAACTAAGGATTTGAGAACTAAGCTATTGTCCCTTGGTGGTTATGGTTTTGAGCTTACATTGCCACACACATTTTTCTTATTATAAATACTTTTCATAACCATTAATTGCGATGTATCACATTTCCATTATTTTTGGATGCCCAAGATTAATAAATATGGTCAAAATCATAATATGATGTGTGTGGGATGTTTGTGTTGAAGCGCACGCGCATTGTACGTAATTTATTATACCATAGACATATATTTGATATTAGCATACCATCTTATGGTTGTTGGTAACATCAAAAATGAACAATGCAAATAAATAATTTGAATTTGGCTTTTTCCGAACAGTAGGGCTATGCTAAGAACAAATTCGAAACAGCGTAGACAACGGTCGTGTAATGTCAGAAAGTATTATGCACACTGACCGTTATATTTATAACATTTCAAGAACACAAAATAGTATATCAACATAAGTCGGTTGTCAACATTTCACGGGCGAGTAAATAAGTCAGTTCTTACAAAATCTTAGACTTAACAACTTGTTATGGATTATTATGTAATTAAAATATTTAATTTAGGATGTACGAAAATAAATAAATTTGATTCTTACCAATCGATGGTCTCATAATGACGATAGGCAGTTTGCCTTTCTGTTCGGTCATAACGTGCTCCGCTAGCTGCTTCGTGAAGACATACGTGTTAGGCAATTCTCCTAAATATCTGAAAGAAATATTTTTACTGTTATTCAAACTTTCATTGCAAAATCGTATTTTACTCGTAGGAATGAAACGAATTTTGACGCTTCGAGGTTATTGTTAATAATGTTTACTACGATAACAGTAGGCTGGTAGAGTGTGATGGTTCATTAGAGACATTTAGCACAATACAACTAAATAAAACTGCACTTGTATAATATACATTACAATTATAATGCTAACATTACGCTCCACTTAAATTAATGAAGGGAGAAAGAAATAACACGCTAGCATGCGCAATCCCGTGACGCTCCTCATTAAGACGGAAAGGTTACCACTGTTTTTTTAGTGGCTATTCCGATATTCGGGGTTCACTTGGCCCCACTGTTCCCGTGGGGGAAACGTAATGCGTTTTTTCAGCGTTAAATAATATTAGGTCCTTTCATATGAAATTAGCGTTTTATCGTACTGACCACTTTGATCTGAAATATCGCCTCTTTGGTTAATAATTCCAAATTCAAATTTATAAATTCATTTAGCCGGTACATTTGAGTTTTGAAAACAGTCATTCATTGGTTTTTTCCTCATTATTTTATTGTGGAAGCGGATCCATCACAAAGCACTTCAGAGATAGTTGCAGGCTTCGGGGTAAGTGATAAAACTTTATTAATCCACTTGAAGCAAATCGGGAAAGTAAAAAAACTTGAACGATGGGTACCTCATGAATTGAGTGAATCGAACTTGCAAACAGGCGTTGACTCCTGTGTTACTTTGCTCAACCGACGCAATAATAAAGGGATTTTAAATCGAATCATTAGTGGTGATGAAAAGTGGATACTGTACAATAATCGGAAGTGCTCGTCGCAATGGCTGAACCCTGGAGACCCAGCCAAATCCTACCCTAAACGAAAATTGACGCAGAAAAAGTTACTTGTGAGTGTTTAGTGGACTAGCTCCGGTGTCTTTCACTACAGCTTTCTAAAATCTGGCCAAACGATTACGGCAGATATCTATTGTCAGCAACTGCAAACCATGAAGGAAGAAGTAGATGCTAAGCAACCGAGATTGGTCAATCGCTCTAGGTTGCGTTATCGTGAAGCAGCAGGTCCACTGCTGCTTCACGACAACGCGAGACCACACACTGCACAACAAACATTAAGTTAGATGAGCTTTTATTAGATGGCAAAATTGATTAGATGGCATAGATAACAACGGTGCATACTTTAATTAAATATATTTTACAAAAAAAAATGACTAAATTCCTCCCGTACAAAACGCCAATTTCATATGTAAGGACCTAATAAAAAAACAATAGTACAATGACTTTTTTTAAGAAAAATATTATATGTATTCATATATTGAAAAAAATTGGATTCCAATCCAAAATACCCATCACCTCCACTAAATTAACTTCGTTTAATTATATTCAAATAATAATAGTTTTCTTATAAAAATAAGTTGATATTGATCTAATTTTACTATGCTTAAACCTTATAGAATGGTTATATAAGAATCGGTACTTTAAACGAAATTGATACTTACAGTAGACGAAATAGATGAAAATAGAAACAAAATTTCGTGCATATACATACTTAGGTGTAAGGACATTCAACGTGTGATCGTCTACATTTTCACAAATATTCAATGTTTCCCTCCAATCAGCGAATGCGGGATAAATAACTTCGTCTATCTTTTTCCTATTTGTATTTGCGTAGGACGTTGACACGTGGACAAGGACCTTAAACACAAAGAAAGGCATCAAATGTATATTATATACTACACATACATACATATGTACAAATGTCCAAAAAAGAATCGACTAAAAAATAATTGTTCTTAGCAATAATGAGTTCACTTGGGTATTAAATAAATAACAAAGCATCTCCAGCTGAATTAGGAGACCTGTAACAGCTGAAATTGAGCTTTTATTATCAAATTGTAATCATACCTCATAAAGGTCAAGATTAAAAAAAAATAATTTCACTTAACAAGTAATGTTTGTTCAACTTGTATTGTAACGGTGATTGGCGTAGAAAGAGCCAATTAAGCCAACATTACATTAAATTGTTCAACTACAAGTTTGAAATATGTTAATTTGTTTCTCGATTCGTATGAGAGCCGGTGGTTTTGCTCGTGATCTTTCTACAGTCCTGACAGACAATGAGAGTGTAAGACGAAAACACCTGTGTTTATAATATGTAATAAGTTTTCCAGATTATCAAATATATAGTTTTTAACATAATTTTTCACTTTAGTCATGAATATCATTTCATTATGATAGTCTCAAAAAACTCGTGAATTGTTGTCACTTAATAATTTGTATCGGTGGAGACGTTATGCTGTGATTATTAACACCTACTTCCAGATTCCTAATGTCCTTAGCCAGTTCCACGATTTCTCTGGTTCCTCGTAGATTCAGTCTAGCTGCCACTTTTAACGAGTCATCAAATCTGTAATACATAATCAATTGATAGTCGTATAACAACATAACATATAAACACAAATTCACACACAACAAATTTAATATGGTGCTGCTGTGTGTGTGATTTAACAAAAATAGAATAATATTTCAATAAACACAAATTAACATATTTTCAATCCTGGCTAATAAGAATCATTAAAGTTTATTATGATTTATTTGGACGGGAATCGCGAGTGCAGTCGCCGTCTTTCGCCTCGCGAAGAACAAGAACGAGTATTCAAAGCTGACTGCCAACCTTCGCTAGTCGGAGTAACTCGTCGAAGAAGAAGAAGAAGAATTATTTATTTGCACATATAAACTTATTAGTTAAACATATGCCGCAATCCCAGTCAACAAAGCAGTCGTAAAGCAACATTTGTTTTGCGCGAACTATTAACTTTTTGCGCATGAATACGCGGAATTCCGTTTAATCGGGTAAACGACTTTATTACGTTATACGGTTTTTACCTGACACTAGCAGCAACGTGGAAAAGTATGTTCGTTCTGTTAATAATCAAGGTTCTATCTTCATCTGATATACCTGGAAAAACAAAGAAAGGTTTTAAGTAAATTGGAATGAAAAAAAAGGAAAATGTTTTACTTGGTGATACGGTTTTATTTAAGCCCGTCAAGCTCTTTGTTCAAGTCTGGGTAGGTACCACCCACTAAGCAGATATTCTCCCGAACACTTACCAGCGGGTTAGGCCCGTCCGCCTACCTATTTCATAAAATAATAAAAAATATATATGATAGAATTTTTCTTGATAACTCAATATTTGTACTATATTCGTTGTCTATATTAAATAGCTAAAAAAAGAACAATTTCACGGTGCAAAAATATTTAAATACATATCATATATGCTGACAGTGATAATTGTAGTTTAAGGGTTACCAGTTAATAATAGTCGGATTAGTTAAAAACCATTAGTTTGGATGGATTAAATTTATTATATTTTATAACTAGTTTTCACTCCCTTGTAGGGTGGGGGGAGGCAGTGTTACCCTATACCCTTTTCTGCATCTCTGACAACGTTTTCGTTTATATTATTAGTAAGGAAGTATGGTTTTCAATCTTACCTAGTCCAATTTCACTCGCGTCCCCAGCGATAAAAAACACTTTCTCCTGGAAAATATCTGGTTTTTCTTTTCTTAGACGATCAAAACACTGAAAAATGATTTTACATAATTAATTCGATAACAGCAAACAACGTGTTGAAGGTAAACCAATACATAAATATATTTAATAATAAATAAGATATGTTTATCCTATACATCCTGTACATATATGATTATATGATGAAATATATGATTTTCTTTGTTAAACAGTTTGAATTGTGCCTTCAGTTAAACTATTTGATCATTTGTTAAAATTAATATTTAGATATTTAAAAAATAAGTAGCTAAACATATTAGCTCTGATCTCGATATTTATTAGAAAATAAATGATGAACGGTAACTACCCAGACGGACTGCACAAGCCCAACCACAAAGAAAATATGATGTAGTAATAAAAGGAAAGAACACACTCACTTTAGAAGCATATATATCAGCCAATCTGTCTTCCGGTTTTACACCTTTTTTATTCCTCAGCAACAGATAGATTCTATCTAGATCTGAACAAGAGTAAAGCAATTTCTCCACCAAAACTTTCCCCATGAAGCCTGAAATAAGATAATTAAAGTAATAACATTATAAATACAGTTACGCGTTTGCTCGAAAGTGGCTAGTCTTTTGCGCAGAACATATTATAGTGCACAAGTGTATACGTAAACACAAGTGCACACTCTTATCCCTAACGACCTTACTTATAAACGTTTCTTCGGTAAACACTGATGTCAGATAAATATCTCTTGTCATTATTGATTTGACATTGAAACTGCCAGAACGTTGTTGTCCCTTTCTCGCTCGCTCTCTGCTTAATCACGGTCTAACAGAAGGAGAGGATAGCCTTCCATGACTTTTCGTTGCTGACCATCGACTTCACAACGAAAGTTCTTAACCGGCCGATTTCCAACTAACCAAACAAACTGCGCGGATCATATTATAGTACTCGAGTCTTTGCGCAAACACAGGTTCTCTATATGTTCTCTTATTCTTATAATCTGATAGAATGGTCAATTCGACACGACCGGAAAGGGTTCAGGCGCAGGACCAACAGCTTTACATGCTTAATATTAGATTTAGTATGTCCTAAAGGTCCTTACAACTTTACATTACATAATCACTTCCAATTTGCAGGCTCCAATAATGAAACCAGACTCCATAAAACCCAATCATGTATTACCGGCCCGAGCTGGGTTTGAACCCAAGACCTCAGGATTTGAAGCTTTGTCATTTTACATGACCTCAAACCTATCATCGGATTAGTTTTTACTAAGAGGAAGCGGCAAGTAAATGAAATAAAATACGTCATCAAATATATATATATATAATAAAATTTGGAAATAAACGAATACTAAACTTGTTTATATCATATGCCTATATAATTCTTATATTATATATAGATTGATAGACTGTGCCGGTTGGCGTGGTTGATAGATACTTGCCTTTCACGCCGAAGGTTGTGGGTTCGATTCCCACCCAGGACAGACATTTGTGTGCATGAACATCTCTGTTTGTCCTGAGTCTGGGTGTAATTATCTATATAAGTATGTATTTACAAAAAAAAAGTAGTATATGTAGTATGTCAGTTGTCTGGTTTCCATAGTACAAGCTCTGCTTAGTCTGGGATCAGATGGGTGTGTAAATAATGTCCCAGGATATTATTATTTAAAAAGAAAAAATATTTGAGTAATATGCAATGAGTTTTTTTTGTTTTGTATCAATTTGAAATTCATTAATTGTTAAAAATAAAATTATTTATGAATACGGCCTGTCGGATTTTTACATATTGTATTTAAACAATGATTCCTATGAATTATATTTGAATAATAAATATTAATATGAATATATAAAACATAATTTTGATTTAAATAAGGGGTTAAACGTTAGTTTTAATTTAATAAGTAGCTCTTTTTTACTATGAAAACAGTTAATATAGCAGATATTAATTGATATCATTTGACTAGGATTATTTATTGACGATTTAAAGGCTTACTAAAATAATTTAACTAAAATTTGTTCGTGAAATTTTAAGCAAAAATGACGTTACTATTCTAATATGTAGAAGCGAGTGACAGCTTGTCAATTCGTTGGAAATTAACGTATTTGAATATAATGGTCCCAAAAATATCTCCATTTGTTCTTGACAAGACAAAAAACGTTTTGATTTTAGAATAAATAAGAAAGTATTTATCGTTAAATAATTAAATCCTATATCAATGATCAATCACCTTGGAGCTATTCTGAACTCAACACAAACATTGTCAAAATCGGATCGTGAATCATTTTTAACCTAATAATAATAATTTAAAATCGATTAATAAGTAATTTCAATAGGGCATTTTTTACCTGATCCTCCAGTAATGAAAATCGTTTTTCCCTTGTAATATTCCTGTATAGACGGCACATTTTCAAGGTCACGATCGTCTAAAAAGCCCATGTTTCCTCCCTGAAACAATTTAAAAAAAAATGTATCATGAACATCCGATTCGGTATGAAATTTTTTATTTTTTTTTTTAAATTTAAAATAGCAAATTGGCAAATAGACCACCTTACGGTAAGTGGTCATCACTGCCATTGTCCACCTGTCCACCAACCTTGAGAATTAATGATTTACGTCCTACTTGTAGATACGCTGCCCCACTCACCCTTCACCGGAACACACCAGTCCTAAGTACAAGGCGGAAAATGTTGGTGGGACAAGCATATGGGCCTGTACAAAGCCCTACCACCAAACCAACTTCCTATCACACTTATATTGAAACCGACTTAAGACGGTATTTACATTTTGTAATTATAACAGTCAATGTCCCACTTATCAATTGTTTTATCATTTTCGGAAATTTAACGGAAAAAAGTAAACACACATATTTGCTACAACAGATTATAGATACGAAACAAATTGATTAAATTGCGTAAGAAGACGTCTTGATGACCTTGAATTTAAATGAGTTTTATGACGTTAAACGCTTCTAATCGTAAGAGCTAAGCATGTTCAAGTGTCATTGTACCAACCAGCTATACTTCACAATATATCATACCACGGAGATAATTGTATAAATTCAATTAATACTATACGAGGTTTGAAATTAAAAGGCAAGATTTAGTAGAATGTGCAAGCCCGTATGGGTAAGTACTATCTACTCATTAGGTATTCTACGGTAAATTAGCAATAAGTATTATTATGTTTCGGTTTTGAGGATAGGGAGATAGTGTAACTATAGGCAAAAAGGATATCTTAGGTAGACGGTATCTTAGTCTCGCTCATTATCGGAATGCAATCATTATTGATATTCATTTCAGGAAAAAATAGTTTTATTTGTTTTAAGTCAATTTTGGGACTTCTCCTACACAGGTACATGAGCACACTGTACCTTTCACAATCAGCCTCCAATGAAATACGCAAAATTAAATGCAAAATTGCCATCCGATAAAAATCAAAAAGCATTCGAGCAGTCTGATAGAATGATTAGCACAGTCCCAGAGTTTTTCATTTTTATTGATAACATTAGAAATCAAGACTAAACAAAGAAGAAGAAAATCGGTTGACAATCCGAAGAATATAAGCTACTGAACTGTCTTGTCATTGTGTTGTTGTCTATACATATGTCGATCAATCAATCGGCAATTACGTCACCGAAAAATTAAAATGGCGGATGACAGATGTCATTTTCATGTATATTCAATTGGAGCGAAGTATACTCCAGACACTTGGCGAATGAGAGCTGGGCCGTTTACACCAAACCGAAAATACGCTACAACGCTGTGCGTGTAATACTACGCTACTACTCGCCGCGGACACTGGCTACTTAGCAGAACGTTTTGTCAGCCACTCGCTTAGCTTACGCAGAGTGAAGGCTGAAAATGAGCCCGTTTACACACATCACCTGACTACGTTAAGTGTGAACACCGGCTAAGTTTATGACGTAGATGTGCGTTGTATCAGTATTCGTAGCTTGTAATTACATAATCTTCACTACACTAAGTTCTTGCATGAGATCCAGCAATCATTCAATCAATGCATTTTTGTCATATATTATAATCAGAAACAGAGTAATAATCTTTACTCTTCTTCTTCTGCCTAGCGTTTTCCCGGCCTAGTACCGCTATTGTCCGCTTTCCTGCATCTATTCCTCCACTTTGCCCGGTCTGAAGCGTCCTCCTTAGTGAGATCGTGCTTTCTTATGTCGTCTCTCACGACATCGAGCCAGCGCTTCTTGGGCCTGCCGCGGGATCTAGGGCCTTCGATAATAAAGTCCTTAATCTTTTTAGTAATAAACTTAACTAATAAGATTATTTTGTAACTAATTAAAACATGCTTGGTAACAACTCAAGAATAGACTGCGGAATTTTATACCTAGCCTTAAAAACTATTTAATTATTTTTTAAGGCTATTAAATTCGTTTCAATTTTGTTTATATAGGGAACGTAATGTTATATATTGTTAGCTTGATAAAATAATCATACTGTAATTTCAAATAAGTAATGAGCATTTTGTAAAGAATAGCCGTGCCTATTAAAATAAATCTGCATTATGAAAAGAATGTAATAAATTATAATTTATATTATTGTCATATTTACTATAAAAAGTGATTTTGTTTGTTTATTTTTTATATTGTATATTTAAATATTTCGTACTTTTATTATTTAGTAGCTCTAATTTGACTACCGGTTCCGGTCAGTTGAGTACTAGAGAGAAGCTCGCATTGTTTGGTTTTTTAAAAGAGAGGAACGGAAATTTTTGAGTTGTAAAACAAGCTGGTTGTTACTAATGTGAATAATATCGTGTAGTATTGAAAATAATAAAATTGTCAAAACGGAGAAGAGTGTTTGAATTTAAATACCTGCGGAGTTACAAAATTTAACAATATAGGTTTTTTTAAGCTATTTCAAGTGTATTGTAAACGAAGATTAAAAAATATATTTTATTCTATATAAGAAAAAATCTAAAATAATATTATAGAGATAGCTTAGGCAAAAAATTGTCGAAATGTTAGTTTTGGTTCATTAATTAACAAAATATTTTTTTAAATTCAATTCAAAGTTTACAGTTTCTTTTAATCTGTTTTTGTACACCATAAAATAGTAGCCGCCATGTTATTACGTCATACGGCTTTGTATGCTAGAAATTCTCAACCGTCAACTGATTATTGTACTTTATTATTTATTATTTTCGTAACCAGCACAACATTTACCCAGCCAAGTGACGTCATGACCGTCATTAACTGTGTCACATGTTTTTGTCAGACGCGCGAAATTTCAAAATGTAAAATTTATATGCATTTTTATGACACTTATCGATTGAACAATTTTTTAATAGATAATTAGTACTATAGAATCTAATTGAAACAATTTTCGAAACATGGTGTAATGACTTGTTGCTGACAGACAAATAGTTCAAGAAACAATTGAAATCAATCAAAACAATCAAAGTTCAATATACAGCGACCTAAATGTTTCAAATACTGACATATTTAACTATATACAGTATGTACTTAATTAACAAATTTGTTATTTTATAGTTTTTTTTTTGTATTTGTATCTCCATAAACTTGTTAACCATTATCTTATCTTTAAATTATTTTAATGTTTTGTATTTGCACAACCGACTTATGGTGATATACAATTTTGATGCGTGTATACTTGATATGTTATAATTATTACGGTCAATGTCGCATATCACTTTCTGACATTTCACGACCGTTTTCTTCGGTGACTTTCGAGTTTGTACTTACAGAATAACCATACATGCACTATGACAATCGTCACAGGACTAAAATTGATCGATATATGGTATACATTTGCGATATAAATATTGTTTTGGTTGTCATCCAGGTGACTTCTTCTTCTTCTTCTTCATCGATTCATGTTACTGTGCCTGTAACTTTATTGAAGGGGAGATAGTTGTCTTCGTGAGAATCGGCTGGTCTTTATGGTATTATTATTTAGTTAGTACAATTACTGGCCAAAGCAAATTATAAATAATTATTGGCCCTACTGACCCTAACTGATTAATTTTTGTGCTAATAAAATGTCTAAGTGTAAATTAATGTCTTACGATATAGCGGTATGATCAATTGTTTTGATTGGTCTATATAAAAAGTAAATACTACGCAGTGAATTACAATATTGTAGAATAAATAAATATTTATAAATTAAAATTTAACTTGTATAAACTTGGGGCTGAGGCCATTCAAAGTTGATAGAAATTTAAAAAAAAAAACATTACATGTACTGAGCGAAGTTGGCCTAGAGTACAGAACAATTAAATTTTAACCGAAGACCGCTGAATTTGAATTAACTCATCGTATTAAGTCGTCTCGTTCTCGATGGTGAAGCCAATCGTAGCTTACCTGTATCAAATGAAATACACATATGTATCCACCAAGCCGCGTTGGGGCAGCGTGATGGAATAATCTCCATGCCTTCGATTAAGGAGGTCTTAGTCTAGCGGGACCTTTACTGTCTCTTATTATCTATGTCTACCATGAAATATGATCTGAGTATGTAACGAGTGGATCTAACCAGGTGTCATGAACGTATGGATTCATTCAAACTAGACTGGTAGATTCTGTAGAGAAATAAGCCGAGATGACCCAGTGGTAAGAACGCGTGAATCTTAACCGATGATCGTGAGTTCAAACCCGGGTAAGCACCACTGAATTTTCGTGTGCTTAATTTGTGATTATAATTCATCTCGTGCTTGACGGTGAAGGAAAACATCGTGAGGAAACCTGCATGTGTCTAATTTCACCGAAATTCTGTCACATGTGTATTCCACCAACCCGCATTGGAGTAGCGTGGTGGAATAAGCTCCAAAACCTTCTCAAAAAAAGGAGAGGAGGCCTTAGCCCAGCAGTGGGACATTCACAGGCTGTTACTTGAATAAACAAAACCTCTCTATCATTATGTAATGCTAATATGTATTGATAATATAATTTATTTATTGATATTATAATGTGTGTATTTTATATTTACATTTATTTATTAGTTTGATTAATCATAAATTAATATTATCTTATTCATTATTAGAGCACCACCTACCTCATATCCTATGAGTTATCACTTACTTCGTTGGTTGCGGGAAGAGATCGCTATGTAGCGATAAGGTCGCCAAAATTGTATGCTACTTTTATTTAGGCTGTGTCCATTTTTTTTTCTCTTTGTGGTGTACAATAAAGTAAAAAGTAATGTATACTTATATTATAAATGATAAAATACTGTGTATGTTACGTCAGTGAACTTGGTGTTATTTGATACTACATATCAATCTTGAATGCTTGACCCCTAACGGCAAAAACCAGTAGTACCTAATATACACATAAACAATATATGAAGAAATATACAATCCTTTATATTTACCTTAATAATCAAACGAACACAAACGAATACTTATGTATCAATTTTATAGCATGCGTCGCGTTTTATATCGACCTCAATTATATACCTAAACATTGACTGTCTCTTTCTTCCTCAAATACACACATATATTCCATCTTTGTTACACAACTCGTTACGTCACGTGTCAATAGATCATGCAATTATCTTACTGTACTATGAGTTTCACATGAAATGCTATCGTTTTCATAAATATAACAATAACTTGGAAAAAATGTATTTTCTCAAGACAATTTCTACTGACTCAATATAAGGCTGACTTTAGACGGGTCGTCTTATGTAACATTTTTTATATTGTTTTATTTTTTGTTGTTTGAAGAGTGAGTGAGCCAGTGTAACGATAGCAACAAGGGGATAACATCTTAGTTCACAAGGTTGGTGTTGGATGGTTAGTAATTATTACACTTAGAAAATAAAAATGACCTAACTTGTTTATTCTCAAAAAACTACCGTCCTTTCAAAAATGGATATATCCTGACCTGAGAAGAATTGAAAGAAAAGCACCAGGACATTTTTTTAATTGCCTACACATTTGATATAACAAACAAATAGCCAGGAGGTTATCGTTTAATTCCCATGATAGATGAACTTGCTAACTGTTTTTATGCTCTCATGTTCCATTTGCCAGTTAGCCTACCTATGATAAATTAGGAAACATAAACCAAGGCAGGACATCCGTTGGACTCACATGTCTCTTAGCGCTCATACGAGTTTCCTTTTGGCTGACTATCAGTACTCGACACCTTTGTCAAGGTGAGTCAGTAGAACTTTGCTGTTGCAATACACAGACACAGAAAGAAAATACTGACTACACAAAATAATGTGATGCATATACGTGTCATCGTAATATACATACAAAGCCCTTGCCGCGTTTGTCTGTCTGTGTGAATGCAATAAAAACCTACCGAACGAAATTTCATACGGTTTTCACCAATGGACAGAGAGATGAGGGGTTAGTGTATGGTATATTGTGAGTTTGTGAAAATTAGCTAAAATATTACGATAAAGCGACTGAGCTTTACTGACGTGCGACTTGAGTTATATGTTTTAAGATGCCTCGTTGGTCTAGTGGCTTGATGTAAGGCCGCAGACCCGAAGGTCCTGGGTTCAAATCCCGGGTCGGGCTAATAAAAAGTTATTGGGTTTTTCTGTCAGAAAATTCTCAGTAGAAGCCCGTAGTCTGGAAGGTGGAAGTGTGTTCACTCCCGTGCCTCGGAAAGCACGTAAAGCCGTCATGCGCCTGAACTCTTTCCGGTCGTGTCGGATTGCCGTCCCATCGGATTATGAGAGTTAGGGAAAAGACAGTGCACCTGTGTTTGCGCACACACTGTGCACTATAATATCTCCTGCGTAGTTGGCTAATCTCTCTTGAGATTGGCCGCCGTGGCCGAAATCGGTCTGGAGGACATTATTATTATTATTATGTTTTACGATTTAAGTATTCTATGTTGACCATTATTTTAAAGAGCATGAACTTCACGCTTCACGTCACGTTAACAATTTAAATTTAAATTGTGAGAAACTGCGGACCTACTTATATATAAATATTATATACTACTTATATTTTATATAAGTAATTATATATACGTAACGCGCTACACCTTTTAGTATAAGTTTAAAAAAAAAAGTATATTCATTTATTTATAAATATTTGTTAAATATATACACTAACTTCACTAATATAAGGACACTTCATGCACACTACATTTTTTTTGTAAAGGTAGGATATGGGTCACCTGATGGCCTGACCCTGTGGGCCCATAGACATTGGCACTGTAAGAAATGTAAACCATCGCTTACATTGCCAATGCGCCACCAACCTTGGAAACTAAGATGTTATATTCCTTGTACCTGTTTTTACACTGGCTCACTTAACCTTTAAACCAGAAACCAACAATGCCAAATACTACTGTTTTTCGGTAGAATATCTGATTAGTGGGTGGTACCTACCCCGACGAGTTGCACAAAGCCCTACCACCCTTATATACAAATAATTATATACATAAACATATAGCACTTTATCTCTAAAATAAACAAATTTAAAAAAATACATCTAAATTTCTGTCAGCAGTAGCTCTTTTCGGCACACAATGACAAAAATAAATACATTAAAAATATAAATAATAAAATTCTAAAACTTACCTAAATTCCAATAAATACTTCAAACCACAGATAATAATTTATACTTTTAATACAAAATAAGTCAATAATTTAACTTACAACTAGCTGCGTATAAGTCATAAGTCACACTTAACAATTCTTTACCAATTGCCTTAACAATAGACTACTGTTAAAAAAGGACATTTATATTCGACGAGCAACAGCTGACTGTTGTTGTAGACATTGTTGCTGACAGCTGTCTTTGAATATATTTATATTACGTATTTTTAATAAAAATTTATGTAATTAATATATATATAAAAAATATATAATTTGCAACCGAATTAATTAAATGTATATAATTAGATCTTAATTATAGTATTCTCTTAATTATAATGATTATAATGACTTCATTGTATATTTTTTTGTCATTACGGAATGGGCAAATGGGTCTTCTGATTTTAGGTGGTCGCTATCTATACACGTTGGAGACGTAAGAAATATTAACCATTCCATATCACCAATGCGCCACCACATAACCATTCCGGTCGTGGACCGGGCGGTAGGCGTAAATGCCTTTTCTCCTCGACAAAAAAAAAAAGGTTAGGTTAGACATTGACAAGACAATGGGTAGATAAGCGACGGTGGGTCAATATTCATAATAAGTACCTATTTAATATTACAGGGTTATTTTTGGACCTCCTGCAAAATTTAAATAGGTGGTTCAGACCATGAAAGTAAACAACTTTCCCAAAGAAACACGGGTCGAATTTCTTTTTCACTTTTCGTAATTCAAATTAGATTTCAATTATTTTTTTTACTTTATTTTTCTAAAAAGAGTTATACTAGCTAAAGAGACCCCAACCAAAACGACCCCCGTTCGTAACAATAACTTAACAATGATCTTTAATAATGATTTTTTGTAATCGATATTTGTAACAGTTACTGCCTGTTATTCGTGTCCCATCCGTCCGACCGATGTAACATTGTACAAGCGTCTATTATTTTCGGTGTTCCTATTTAAATTTTACTTTGAAGCAATAAAGTCTTAAAATTTTCGGATAACGCTTGAATGTTTAGGGAATTGTCGATCAGAAAAATTTACACCTGTCAAAAAGATCAAGCTAACTTGTACAGGGTATAACATCATATCGGTTCGGTTCCGATCCGAATAAATATAGAATAGTCAAGGTTGGATTGGAATTGAATTGGAAACGTATCCTAATCGTTATAGATTAGTAGAATTCGCCTCAGGCGGTATGGACTAACCTCTACCGTTAATAGTAGACTTCCGATTATTATTCGGACCGTTTATATTTAACTAATTATGTACGATAATTTGTAAAAAAAAATATAATTGAAGTTTCGTAATTTACAGAAACAACCATTATCTACTGAATTATATGTTTAATGAATAAATTAACCCAATTGATTTGGTGTTTAGTTCAACTTCGAGGTCAGTAAAATAACTACATCCAGCACAGGTGAGGAATAATTATCAAGTGCGTGTGTTTTGATCTCACCTTACTCACCTCAATACATTGATTTAAGTGGATACTGTGAAACAAATTATTTACGTAAGAATTACTTACATCAAGGACGTAATTAAATATTTTTAAAAAGAAAACAAAAAATATATATGCCTAACACATGGATATACATGAGTTAATATATATTTTAAATTAGAACGAGTATTTATCTTTAACATACGTATAAATAACTTGCGCTATTTTATATACGTGATATAAAATATTAAATATTTTTTCAATCGTATCGTTCCCGTGTCGTGGAGCTTAAAGGTCTAAGTGATGTAATACTCATTGATTACTATGCATTTTATAGTATTGCTTACGAAGCGACAGTGATGGTGCATATGTCGACAATTTTTCTTTAAATAAAACATTTTTCAATAACAAAGTTTTAGACACTAATATTATGACCTATTTTTAAACTTTTTAATTACTCACTTGGTTGTTGTAATAGATTTTTATGTCTATATTTTGACAATTCTAAAACTTTCGAAGGCCTCAGAATTCGATTCAGTTCTACTAATATAATTTTTTTACTCCTAATATACCACCGTTTGACCGTTGACTTGCCTGATGTAATCGACACGAACTAGGGTGTAGCACGCTTTCCTAGAAGAAACCTGATAACTCTGGATTTGAAGACACCGACGTGTACCTATCAAAATAAATAATTTTTGATGAAGCTAATTTAAGGAAAAATACTTGTCGCTTATTGCTTATACGTGTTTCCATTCAGTTTTACTAGGTGGCGTTAAGCCTATTGTACATCTGTTTCAGTCAAACTAAAACAATATATTATGTACCAGCCAAATCCACGGCTTCGCCAGCGTGGAATTCAGAAAATCCTTTAAAATCTCAATGTTCGTATATATTTATAAAATATTATGTTTAGTAGATAGGAGAGGTACTTCTAATAAATGACTGTTTTCATTTTGGTTACTCGCAAATAATAATAATAATATCCTGGGACTGTATTCATACACGGCCATCTGATCCCAAACCAAGCAGAGCTTGTAATATGGAAATTTGACAACTGATATACTACATTTAGTACTTTGGCGTGTAGGCTATCTTGAGATACTGAGGCATATAATATTCAGAAACGGATCCAGGTATGAGGCTAGCCAATAGTCAAAGACCGAAGGAATAATATATTTTTATTTACGACACGTCACAATTGTTTGAGTACCCTGTACTGACTGATTGATTAATGTATTATAATTATCTAATATTAAATTGTTATGATTTCGTCATGCCAAATATGGAGTACAACTAAAAAGGCGATGTGCTGACGGCACATAGCATCCCCCTTTAAGAAAAAAATTAACAATTTTCTTAAAATAAATATAAACCAGTAACAAACATTCAATACCTACATGAAAAATTTATATATAACACTATGAACTAGAAACAAAAGCAACCAAGGTACTCAAAAAATCTAAAAAACAATTAAAGTCTTTAAACAAAGAAATTATAAAAAAGCAAAAAAAATGTATATAATATGATCCTCTTTTTATGTGTGTATAACATCAAAATATTTTTATAAATTACAATTAATTATATTTAAAAAAATTACTAAATATTTCAATCTATCTGTATGCAAATCTCACAACAGGTCTAACTATACGACCAGATCTCGTTGTCACAGGCTTATTGTTTTATTAGCTTCTACCTTATTTGGAATTCGATCAATTATCTTCGCTGGTAATTAGAAACGCCGGCTTAAGGCGATCATTCAATCAAGCATTGGAGTACAACTAAAAAGGCGATGTGCTGACGGCACACTACTTTTGTAAATACATACTTGTATAGATAATTACACCCAGAGTCAGGACGAACAGACATTTTCATGCAAACAAATGTCTGTCCTGGGTGGGAATCGAATCCACAGCCTTTCTCCGTGAAAGGCAAGTCTCTACCAACTACGCCAACCGGCCCGTCAAACTTACTTTAGGAATTTATTGTGAAATCACAGATAGACATTTCAATTTTATTATATTAATATAACTCATATATAAATTCTCGATTTTTTGTTACTTTACCAAATATTAAATTTACAAAGATTTTAATATATTTAAGACCATCGAATTTACCTGTCCCCCCTGTATTATTTACCCCTCCCCAACTCGTGTCAGATTATATTGATAATTCCAATAATTTCATGTATGTGAATGGTTTAGTAAATATAATTTGAATTCTTAAAAGTCATATACATTGTATTTCCTATCAAAAGGTTAATAATCTTAAAAATGATAGGTAATTGTTAAATAATTTAAACCTACAAGAAGGTAGCATTATGTGACCTCCGTTTTGTGACTTATTCTACGGTCACATTTAAAGGAACAGCAGGTCACAACAGGTCGGAATGCATAAAGCTTAGTTCAGTTTGCACCGGACTGACCAAATAAATGTATACTGTTACAAAATGTTATCAATTTAGATAATATGTGTATCAGAAAATATGTTCAAACTTTTTAATTTCTTAATCATTATCATTAAAATAATGTGTTTTTTTAATGGGAAATAGTAAGTATTTTTACAGTAGTACTGACGTTCCTCAATTCCAAGCAAAAAAAATGTAAATTTTGTAGGGCCCGACATTTTTCGAATTTATCAGGCTACAGCTACAATTCTGAAACTAAAAACACAGACGGACAAAACCTTGGAAAAAATGATCCGTGCATTATATGCCGTAAATTTAACGTTTCGTTTCTAGGTCGGAAAGCAAAATGTATGGCATAATAGGTACACATTTAGGCAATTTTGAAATCACGTGAATACAACCTTTTCTTTTAAGACTTCCATTTTTACATCACTTCTTCACATCAAGTAAAATATTATATTTACGGAGTAAAATTAAAAAATAACCAAAGCGACAGAGTCACAAAACTGAATAAATCACATTTATTTTGTGTAAATCCTTGAAGCTACGGCTATTTTCTTTAGATTTCTCAAATGATAACTAGTTTAGTTAAATTAAAATAAGGCTAATTAGTTCAATATTTTTTTTAATTTTGCTTTTAAATATAGTCGCACAACGAAAACAGTTACGCCACCCGCACAACGAAAACAGTAAGTCCGTTCTGTCGAAAATCGATATTTAAGAGAAAATACCTCGGACTCCGCGTTCCTTCTTATTTTTCTCTATAATAAACTATATTCCCTGATACATTATGGTAAAGTTTGTAATAAAAAACAACTTTACTAATAAAATTATTTTTACAAATTGCTCTATTACATATTTTATTTATAAGTTATTTTTAGTTAAAGTTTTGTAGAGATAATCCTTAGAATTGGATTATTGATCTTTTATGAAACATTTTACTTTGTTATTTTGTTCTGTGCTCGGAAAACTGGTGGTATTGGGTCGGTCACAGACTTAATATTTTTTGAAAGTTTCGTTTAACTGTATTTGGAAAGCTGATGATGTAGAGTCGGTCACAGTACGGTAACAGTCTGTAAATATCCCACTGCTGGGCTAAGGCCTCTTCTCCCTTTTTAAGGAGAAGGTTTTGGAGCTTATTCCACCACGCTGCTCCAATGCGGATTGGTGAAATACACACGTGGCAGAATTTCAGTGAAATTAGGTACATGCAGGTTTCCTCGTGATGGTTTTCTTTACCGCAAAGCACGAGATGAATTATAATCACAAATTAAGCACATGAAAATTTAGTGGTGCCTGCCCGGGTTTGAACCCACGATCTTCGGTTAAGATTCACGCGTTCTTACCACTGGGCCATCATGGCTACACGTCTACGGTCAAAGTACAAACTATTTTTTGTATGCTTTCGTTTTCGGAAAGTCGTATAGTGTTGCGTCGGCCACGTTAGTCATATTTCTTTGTTTTATTGTATATATATATATATATCACGGATTCAAATGGATTGCCATTTTAATGGCCGCCATTGTCGTCCAATGTGTTGATTTTATTAAATCAGTCAGTGCGCACGTCCGGCGCTGGCGCTGTCCTGAGAGCAAGAGACCGAGGGGGTCGCTAGACAAACGATCACACGCGCTACTGACAGATATACCATTATATTTTATATTTCGATTATTCGGCTGTACAATAAAATAGGCAGCCGTCTTATAATTTCACAACTTGACGTCTGACCACCGGCCAGTACGCCCTATTCTAATAAGTATAGTCGTATATCCGCTTAAATTTATTATCTCGGACATATATATAAAGAAAAATAAATAACTTTGGTGTTCTTGGTATACTACAACTTTCGTATATTCCTTAGACCCAATATTTTATAAAATTTTCCATCTTTCGAGTAAAGTAAAACCTTAGACTTCTTTACTCTAAATTAACACAAGTTTTATTAGACTTTTTTTTTATAGAAAAGGAAGGTGGACGAGCATATGGGCCACCTGATGGTAAGTGGTCACCAACGCCCTTAGACATTGGCATTGTAAGAAATGTTGCCCATCGCTTAAATCGCCAATGCGCCACCAGCCTTGGGAACTACGATCTTATGTCTCTTGTGCCTGTAATTCATTGCTTTCGAGAGAGACTTTGTTAATTCCTCATCTCCAAGATTAAGGTGTTTAATAATTACTTTTACTTAATTCCTTGTTAAAGTTTTGTTGAACAACTTTTTGCTATAACTATGACTATATTGAGTTCTCATCTCCAAGGTAGAATATTGGTATAGCATATATATATTTACTTTATTATATATTTACTATTTCTTAGAAATAACATTTGTTATAGTTTTGTGGCTAAGTTAGTTAACATTTTTCAATCTTCTTTTATAGAGTTTCTGATTGCTTACGTCACTAGTGTTTTGTTCAATAAAGTCGATCACTACTCTTTTTGTAGAGTTGGATAAAAGAATCTCTCAGAGCGAGCTCCTCTTATTTTTTTGGTTTGGGGGTAATGTAACGTTGTTTTGGATTATCATGGTTATCTCAAAATTTATTTAAAATTGGATTAATAATAAAATACGAAAAATATAATATAGTTAATAATAGTCCCGTAATAATATAAGGAGCTTCAACTGATAGTGCTCCAATCCAAGTTAATAGAATAATAATTAAAATTAAAAATCAAAATAATATTTGATTAATAGGCTAACATTGAATTCCTTGAAATTATTGAATGTAAAAGGTAAAATAATTAAAATTCAAATTGATATTACTAAAGCAATTACTCCTCCTAATTTATTAGGAATAGATCGTAAAATTGCGTACACAAGTAGAAAATATCATTCAGGTTGAATACGGATTGGGGTAACTAATGGATTAGCTGGAATAAAATTATCTGGATCTCCTTATAAATCAAGATTAAATTAACATAAAAAATTAAAGAAAATACAAAACATAATAATTTACCGAATCTTAAATATATTTATAATAAGACAAATCCCTCTGCATATCACACCAAGCTTATTGAGCATAAAGTAAGTGATGGAAATGTCAGAGGCGCTTCAAACATTTTATTTTCCAGTAATAAGTTGGATTATTAGACATAAGGGTAATAAGGATCTAAAATTTCTCCAAGATGAGATATTGGAAGGTTTTTTTTTTATAGATTAGGAAGGCGGACGAGCATATGAGCCACCTGATGGTAAGTGGTCACCAAACGCTCTTAGCCATTGGCTCTGCGAGAAATGTTACCAATCGCCTACATCGCCAATGCGCCACCAACCTTGGGAACTAAGATGTTATGTCCCGTGTGCTTGGAACACAACAATATCAAGTACTGGTATTTTGCGGTAGAATATCTGATGAGTGGGTGGTACCTACCCAGACGAGCTTGCACAAAGCTCTACCACCAGTAATAGTGAAGTAAAGGTAAAGGTAATGAAGTAAAGGTGAAGGTAAATCCATAAGTGAGTTGTTGATAATTTTAATAATTTTCGAATAGGTTTATAAAAAAAATATCATTTGTTAAATTAATTATTTGAACGTAAAGGTCCAAAGAAAATAATAGTATTTTTATAGTGGCTATTAAAGTAATAAATAAGTAAATAATAATTATTAAGGTTGATAAATAAGCTTATTATTACATAATTTAGATAAATTAAAATTTAATTCATTATTTAAAAAAATGATTCAAAGAATTAATTATTTTATAATCAACTGAAAAGTTTATTCAAAATAAATTATTTAAAAAAAATATCTAATAATTATAATTAAAATTGTATATAAGTAAAATCTTTTATTAAAAAATGATATTTTGAAAAGTTCATTTGATGCAATACTTGATTAATACATATTCTAAAAATAAACGTAATTATAATATTTGATTTAAAATTATTAATCCTATAGAAAAAAGGATGATTTATAAAAAATATAAAGATTTAGATAAAAAATAGTAATAAAGAAACAAATTTTTTTTAAACTATAAAAACATCAAATGATAATAATAAATATATGATTGGTTATTTTTGTAATATATTTGTTTGGGAATATAATTTTTGTTTCAAAGTATAAGCATTTATTAATTGCTTTATTAAGTTTATTGTTTTAAGATTTTTTTAATGTTATTTTTAATTATAATAAACTATAATAAATATATTAATGTTTTTTTTAGTATTTTCTGTATTTGAGGGGGTTTTAGGTCTTTCTATTTTAGTTTCTATAATTGGAACTCATGGAAATGATTATTTTCAAAAATATAATTTAATTTAATACGATAAAGTTTTTAATAATAATAATATTTATATAATAGTTATGCAACCAGTACCACGAACAACATTTACAATAAAAAACAGCTAAGCAAATAAATTCATGGGAAATAACATTTTTTAGTTTAGACGGTGGGAAACTGTATTGCCCTGCCGGATAGGGAGACCCGAAGAAACGGCTATTCCGCTGGCCGCCCGTGGCATAGTACAGGGGCCCGAGCGTGCCTAACCAGCACGCGAGGCTGCCCCACCAGGCCACGCATAATCTCGGGGTTGACCGTCGTGCCGGTTGGTGACCAGAAAGTGGGGTCCCGGCGGCCACTTCCGGGGGGGTTCGGGGGCCCTTCCGTCCAGCGGGTCAGTGTAGTTTCCCTTTTGGCAACCACTTGGGGAAACACGCCTCCACACTTTGCCCATCCCTATCGTGGCAATACGTCGCTCGCTTCACGTACGAGGCGTGAAGAGGCATCTTGCGGGCCGGCAAGGCGAGGGCGGCTGGTGCAGAATCTTCTTCCCGACTGTACTGGCCGTCCTCGCGTTTGGACTCTTCTACCACTTGACATCAGGTGGAGTAGAGTCATTTGCCCACCCGGCAAATATATAAAAAAAAAAAATTCAATAAACAATTAAACGGAGCATCCAAATCTGTTCAGACGTTTTAATTCACTCCTTAGTTATTTTTTTTTTTTTAAATACGATTTGGCTTATTTTTAAATTTAACTTTGAATGTTTAAACGTTATATTTCTTATGGGTTAATAATAATAATAATAATATTTATTTCAAGTATCATCGACTCATTTTGTTAGTAATACAAAAAACATAAATGTCTATGTTAGTACTTAACCTAAGGCTATATTAAAAAAAAATCATATTAAGAGTTTGAATTAGAGGCTTAATAATTATGGCAAGAGAAAGTTTATTGAAGAATAATTTTTATCAAAATTATTTTTTAATAATTATTATTTTACTATTAATAATATTATATTTAACTTTTAGAACTTTAAATTTATTTTTATTTTATTTAATTTTTGAGGGTAGATAAATTCCTACTTTAATATTAATTATTGCTTGAGGATATCAGCCGGAACGTATTCAAGCTGGTAGATACCTTTTATTTTACACTTTATTTGTATCTTTACCTTTATTATTAGGGTTTTTTTTCTTTATTTAAAGATAAATACTATAATAATTTATATTTTTAAATATAATGATTTTAATTTATTATTATTATATAATAATTATAGCTTTTTTAGTGAAAATACCTATAACTTTTACTCATTTATGGTTACCATGTTGAAGTTCATGTTGAAACTCATATTGCAGGTTCTATAATTTTAGCTGCTATTATACTAAAATTGGGTGTTAATGGAATATTACGTATTTTATTTGAAGTATTCGACGGTAAAGGTCCTCTGAAGTCAATGTTTAGTCGCTCAAAAGGTGCTGTTGCTTTTATTGGTTGACCGAGGTGATTGTATAAACCGAGGTTTAACTTCGGCACACATTGGGCAAGATAGTGTAAAAGACTTTATATCATTTACCGAATACGGTAAATTCTTCATACGCACCCAATGCATCATTGTTACAATGCCTGGGTGGCAGAGAGAACTATGCAACTCACGTAATTTATCAGTATCCATGTGAGCACATACTCTTGATAAAGCATCAGCAAATGTGTTTTCTTTACCCGGACGAAAACTTATGTCATATTTGAAACAAGATAAATACAACAGAGTGTTGATCTGTTAAAAGTAAAAAGTGTTTACCAGTTTAGTAATGACGCCATTTGCGAAGACTCTCTACAATGGCACATGCTTCTTTTTCAATTGAAGATTGTCGTTGTTCTGAATTTGAAAGGGTTCTAGAGAAAAAAGCTATAGGACGCCCTTTTTGAGAAAGAGATGCAGCAATGGCAAATTCTGATGCGTCAGTCTCTACAGTGAGAATCTCATTATCATCAATAACTGTTAAATTTGACTTTTTATTTCTGATTTCAATGATGCAAAGCAAAGTTTTGCAGTATCATCGATAGGAAAAGACTTAATACCAATCAATGGATGTATTTTCTGTGATAAATTGTTTATCCATTTCGCGTAGTGAGCAAAAAAATCTAATGTTCTTTTTAATTCAACGTTTTTTGTAGGAATTGGCAGGTCTAACGGTGGTTTCAATCTATCAGAATCCGGTTTGACAGTAGTCTAATATTTTATCCAAGTAGATTAATAAAATTGACACCAAAGATAGATTTTGTTCATAAATTGTCAAATTGTACTTTTTGACAGCATCCATAAAACAATTTAAGTTTTGATCATGATCATCTTTGTTCTTTCCACACACAGAAAGATCATCTAATAGCAAAAAATATCTTCGAGGTGTTCTATTTTTTTGTTTTATTTTATTTACTTATTTGGGAAATATACAGCATATAAACATTTGATAAAAAAATAAGTCTCACATAAGCCAACAAAGTTTTCACACACAACAAGTTATTTAGCAAGTATTAAAGTATACAATCCATTTGGTAAATCGATATTGTAATAATATGGGTATTTTAACTGTCTTCCGGAGCACTATTCTTCTATTAGCCTCTAGAATTTTAAATTTAACTAAACAACTTAACCGATTGTAATTAAAACCCATAATTTTTATATTAAAATTTGGCGCCCGAAGAAGGCCTTGAAACATTACTTGCCCTGGAATTTGATATTGTACTATGTATTTGCATATGTATGTATAATTGTTTTGATATAATAAATTTGTAATAAATATTAATGTTAATAAGTATTTATGTGATTTGAATGCCAAGTTTATAACTTTGTGAAGTTTTGATTTGAAGTCTTAATTGTATAATTGCAAATAATTAATATTTGGGACATAACCATGACGGATGGAAATGATAACATAACTTTAAAACCTTCTACTTCTGATACTTGTGATAAGAGTTCCCCTAACATAGTGAACGATGACCATTCTCAGATTTTCGAAACAGACACTTCTCAAGCTGAGCCTTCTACTTCTAATGACTTAGTAGACTTGTCGACAGACTTGCCACAATTCTTTAACAACACTATCTATGAGCAATCATAAACAACCTCAATATTATAAGAACAGATTTTTTTAAGTTTAATGGTAAAACATGTATATGTGAATTTTTAAGTGTTAACATTTGAAGAATACTGTTGGAGTCGAGATATTTATGATGATCAAATATTGCCATCATTTACTGAAGTTATTACAGACATTGCATCTGTGGCTTAATTCTTGGAAACTTCCTTAACTAGAATTTTTAAAGCGTTTTGATCAATCGGATTTTGATTACCAATCCGAATATAATTTAAGAAGTAGAAAACAAAAACAAAATGAAACCTTATCGAAGATAAGATAAGGTTTCATCTTGTCATTTTCATCATTCATCAAGATGGTAAGAATTGGTTAGATGTTCGAAATAGAGCAGAATTGGCCCTTGCTTTCGTAATAAACTAGCTGTCCTGTAACTTATTGACTCTTAATATAGATAAAACGCATTACTTTTGGTTCCAGCTATACTTTACCGGCTACGTCATTTTCTATAGTCGCTCATATTTATTCTGATTTCCAGGTTCCTTGCAACTGTAATAAAATCTCTCGCACTAAGAACATTAAGTATCTCGGACTAACAATAGATGAGGGGCTAAATTGGAATGATCACTTTTAATCTGTAATTTTACGTATAAGGAAAATAATGTATGTATTTCTAAGATATTTTAAGACATCTGTTTGTTTCCAGACTTTAAAAACTGTATATTACGCACTTGTGCAGTCTAATATCACTTACTGTATCACAGCGTGGGGAGGTGCTGCTAAGATCAATATACTTTGATTAGAGAGAGCACAAAGACTTTTACTAACAATTATGATCTCTCAGCCTATCCGTTTCCCTACAGTTGAACTATATAAATCCTGTAAAGTTCTCACAGTGCGTCCACTGTATATACTGCAAACAATTCTTCGGAAGCATAAAAATATTCCCTATAATATTAAGTTTGTACCGAACAAACGCAAAAAGTGATAGGGTTTGCCGGACCATTCCATTTAAATCGACAATAGCAAATTACCAATACAATTATTTGAGCTCAATCCTATATAATCGAATAAATAAGAAGAACAATATTTTCTCACTTACAACTTACCAGTGTAAAATTCAAATGACCATCTGGCTTCTCAATTTGGGCTATGATGAGACTGAATTATTACTAAAACGATCAATATAACATTGACCCAACTTATTTTTCCTTCCTACCCCATCGCTTCCTTATAGTATATATATTTAGATGTATATATTATATTTTGTTAAATTAAATGATATTTGATTGTTATGTTTGCAATGAACAAATAATAAATGCTGTCGAATTGGAGGGCGTTAGTAGCTACGACACAGTATTATACTATTGTAGTTACTATTGTATACATTGTTTAAGATATGTATAATTTGTTCAAAATAAATAAATAAATAAAAATCGATGTCTAAAGCTTTTCTACTAAGTCCTTCAGAAGAAACTTCCAGAGAGAAGACTGTATTCGTAATTCCTGGAAAGGGATTGTTCGAATTTGTGCGTATGCCCTTTGGTTTAACTAATGCTCCTGCAGAACTACAAAGATTGGTAGATAAACGTTTTGGTGAAGAATTCGATTCGAATGTGCTGGTTTAACTATTAAATTGAAAAATGTGAATTTTGTAAAGAACATTTACGTTACTTAGGTTATGTTGTTGATAGTAATGGTTTACATACAGATTCTTCTAAGTTGACTGTAATAGAAAATTTTCCTCGTCCTACAACTGTAAAACAAGTACGTAGTTTTCTTGGTTCATATTATCGTAGGTTTATAGAAAAATTTGCTGATATTGGTAATCCTTTAACTAATCTTACTCTTTCAGATTTTGAAAACTCTTTTGTAAAACTTAAACAAGCTTTATTTACTGCTCCTGTATTAACTTCTCTAGATTTTAATAAAACATTTTTTCTGCATTTTTTTTATTGCATGGTAGTGTATTGTGTCAGAAAGATGATAATGATAACCACATCCGGTTGCATTTTATTGTAGAACATTTAGTAAATGTAAAATCATTTACAGTACTACTGAAAAAGAACTTCTTGCTATATTAGGTTGAATCGAACATTTTAGACCCTATATCGAAGGTATGGAATGTACTGTGATAACAGATCATGCTAGTTTAAAGTAGTTATTACATTTAAATAATCCAAGCGGACGCTTAGCGCGTTGGGCGGCTCGTATATCTCAATTTACTTTTAATATAATTCATAAAAAAGGTAGCTTAGATGTTTTTACTGATACATTATCTCGTATTCAAATTAATGCTATTGATATTCCATTCCATTCCATAAATAACTTATCCTGTTGAAGAAATTGATGATCTTTGGTATCATAAAATATTTGTAGGTTTTCAAAAATATCCTTTAAGATATAAAAACTATAGAGTTGAAAATAATGTTCTTTATAGATTTGAAAACCTAAATTTCAATTACATAATAATTTAGCTTCAATCACGTTCAATTAGCTTTGAATAGTAATGTTAATTTAGTCGTAATTGATGCTTTATTACTATATAAAGGAATGGAACTCAATTCACATCAAAATATTTTGTAGAATTTTAGAAAGGTTTTAATAAAACCAAAATATTTTTAAACACTTTGGATACACCTCAGAATAATCCTGTGGAATGTTATCATAAAAGTCTAGAAACTTGCATAGCTTGTTTTTCTGTTGTGATGATCAAAAAACTTGGTTAAAATATTTAAATCACGTTCAATTAGCTTTGAATAGTAGTCTTAATTTAGCTTCTGAATTTACACTTAATTTTCTAATGTTTGAGCGTGAAGTTCTAATTGATGCTTCATTACATCGTTTCAGTAATTCACTCGCAGATTTAAATGAGGTTGAAATTGGTAACCAACATACTTTGTAATGTAACTTTGAATTTCCTAAGTTCAAATTTTGATATTAGTAACCAAATCTTTATTTAAAGCTTATAAAAAGAATGCTTTCTTTTGTAATTTAGGAAGGCAAGTAATTTCTTTGGGTCAGGTGATATAGTTTGGAGAAGAAGTTTTGTCTTGTCTAATGCTTCAAAATACTTTTCGACAAAACTTGCTACTAAGATTATTAAATCTCAAATAATAGAGAAGATTTCTAATGATGTTTATATTTTGAAAGATATAGAGAATGGTATTATTGGTCGTTACCATGTTAAAGATATTATTATAATATAATTTTGGTGTAACTAAAATATTTTGTAGTTATATTTAGGTTTGGAATAAATATGGCTTTGTTAGAAAAGAATGAGCGAGAGGTATGATAGAAAGTTCGCCATAAACTTGTGAGTTGTTTGAATGACAGGATTCCAATTTGAATATTTTTCTACAAATATTTTTTTCTAAAGTTCTGCTTAGGACATTTTGGTTTTCAAAATAAAATGATTCCATTTATTTCTTTGACTCATAAGATCTTATACATTTTGTTTGTCATATTTGTGATATTGTTTTTACAATATATATTTTGTGTGTTTTGTAAATAACATTTTTGTAGTTTTGTTGAACATTATTACATATTTTAGTAATAAGTTATTTTTAGTTAAATTTTGTAGAGATAATCCTTAGAATTGGATTATTGATCTTTTTTTTGAAGCTTTTTGTTTTGTTATTTAGTTATGTGCTCGGAAAACTGGTGGTGTTTAGCCGGTCCAGGACTTAATATTTTTTGGAAGTTACATTTAACTGTGTTTGGAAAGTTGATTGTGTAAAGTCGGTCACAGTACAATCTATTTTTTGTATGCTTTCGTGTTCGGAAATCGTATTGCTTGCGTCGGCCACGTTAGTCATATTTCTTTGTTTTATTATATATAAAAAAAAAAACTGGTTATTGTTCTTGGTATACTATAACTTTCGTTTATTCCTTAGACCCAATATTTTATAAAATTTTCCATCTTTCGAGTAAAGTAAAACTTTAGACTTCTTTACTCTAAATTAACACAAGATTTATTAGACTACTCAATGCTTTCGAGTGAAGCTATGTTAATTCCTCATCTCCAAGATTAAGGTGTTTAATAATTACTTTTACTTAATTCCTTGTTAACAATAGTTTTGTTGAACAACTTTTTGCTCTCGAGTGAGACTATATTGAGTTGTCATCTCCAAGATAGAATATTGGTATAGCGTAAAATATATTTACTTTATTATATATTTACTATTTCTTAGAAATAACATTTGATATAGTTTTGTAGCTAAGTTAGGTAACATTTTTCAATCTTCTTTTAAAAGTTTCTAATTTCTTGTCACTAGTGTTTTGTTCAAATAAGTCGATAACTACTCTTTTTGTAGAGTCGGATGAAAGTGTCTCAGAGCGAGCTAATCTTTTATTTTTTTTGGTTGGGGAGTAATGTAACGTAGTTTTGGCGTACGTTACGTGGTTGCCTTGTTTTAAGATAAATACGACAAATTTATTTAAATTATAACCTAAAAAAACATTAGTTGTCATGTATCAATGACTTTGACAGGTGCAACTAAGATTATGTTAGAATTTGACGTCTCGTCATAATGCAAATTTTTATGGATTATGCATTTATCGAACTAATTTTAATTTATTATCTTTAAGATGCTCTTTGACATTTTGTTGAAGGATTCACTTTCTTTCCGGTCATTGGGTCGTAATGGTGACCTAAATTAGTTTTTGAAGTTTTTTTTTTAACTTTTATTTTGTATAATTTCATAACGTTGTTGTTCAAAGTACTGTTTTCATGAACAATAACCGGGATAGACCGGATGGCTTTTTTCAACAGTCAATATTTTTGAACTTCACTCAAAATTTCGAATTGGATTCTTAAGAAACTTAACTTTTGAAGATATATTTCAAGATATCTTCATGATATTTCTTTGGGAAAACTAAGGAGGTTTAAATTTCAATTAACTAACTTAAAAACCTCGACTTTGGTATATAATTTTTACATATTATTTTTGCCTCTGTAGTGGAACCGCGTGTGGTTTATATAAACTGTATCTTAATATATTATTTAAAAAGTTGGTATTCAAGGGATTCAAATAATATCTACACATTTTCCCTTCTAAAAAGTAAACTTCGTTTTTCGTAAAATTTGGATTGGAAAATTTAACTTTGGTAATAGGTTTAAAGACATTTATTCTCATTAAGACATATTATAGGCATGTGCCGTCAGCACATAGCCGTTTTAGTTGTACTCCATATTTGGCATGACGAAATCATAAATGCATTAATCAATCAGTCAGTACAGGGTACTCAAACAATTGTGACGTGTCGTAAATAAAAATATATTATTCCTTCGGTCTTTGAGTATTGGCTAGCCTCATACCTGGATCCGTCTCTGAATATTATATGCCTCAGTATCTCAAGATAGCCTACACGCCTAAAGTGGTGACCCCGACGTGATCTGAGACTCGACGTAATCTGAGGCCCAACGTGATTGTAGCCGACGTGATCTGAGGCTCGACGCAAAAAAGGACAAAGTTACACTCTAGCCCGAAGGCCGACTTCATCCAGAGAACGACGTAATTTTTTAAGATTCCGGCTGCTTCTAAGTACTCACTCGCAAGAAAGCAACAATGAGTATCCCCGCCGCGCAGCAGAGCAGATGTGCAACTCATTCAGTATCTCAGAACGATGCTGCGGAGCTTGCCTCAGTGACGGTCTCGTCAAGGATACCAGATTTCTGGCACGATCAGCCAAGGTTGTGGTTCGTGCAGTGTGACGCGATTTTAGGACCACAAAAACTGAGTGACGACACGAAGTTTAACCTCATCGTCACTAAATTAAGCAAAGATGTCATTCAGCAAGTTAGTGATATCCTTTTGAGTCCACCGGAGACAAATAAATTCGAAACTTTGAAAACCCGATTGTTGGCAGTGTATGAGGAATCGGAAACCAGCAAATTTCAAAAATTAATTAGCGGAATGGATTTAGGCGATCAAAAGCCTTCACAGCTTTTGCGTCGAATGAGAGATCTAGCGCGTGGAAAAATACCGGATCATACGCTTCTCATCATGTGGCAAGGTCATCTTCCTGCTTCGGTTCGAGCTGTCTTAACTGTAAGTGAAGTTAAAGACCTCGAAAAATTAGCTGCTATGGCCGATAAAGTGTTGGAAACCTCTAGACCTGCAAATATTTCCGCGATTTAAACACCTGGTTCGAGGGATAACGCATTTATTTTAGCTGAGATCGCTAAATTAAGCTTGCGCATACGTGAAATGGAGAGTAGGTCAAGACAGAGAAATTTAAGCAATAGTATGCAAAAACGACGCCGTTCAGTCTCGCGAGAGCGTAATACAATACGCCGTACGCCCGAAAGTGCTGATTGGCTATATTATTATCATCACAGGTTTCATAGTCGCGCAAAGAAATGTATAGAGCCGTGTTCGTGGAAAAAAGACAAGAATTTGGGAAACTAGAAGTGGTGCGATCGCCGGCGGAGATATGCACCATCACTCCTTCTCACCGCCTTTGTGTTACTGATAGTAAGAGTGGACTTAGATTTTTAGTGGACACTGGTGTGAACATTTCCGTGTTACCTTATGTTAAGAAACTATTTAGTGATAATAAATGTGACAATTATAAACTATATGCCGCAAACGGTAGTGAAATAAAAACGTACGGTAGTAAGACACTAGATTTAGATTTTAATTTTCGAAGGCCTTACCGTTGGACTTTTGTGATGGCCGACGTAAAGCAACCGATATTAGGTGCAGATTTTTTAGGTTATCATAAGTTATTAGTGGATATTGACAAGAGAAAATTAATAGACAAAGTTACTAATTTGTATGTGATAGCTTCAGTGACATTAAATACTCAGCAATCAGTGAGAACTATTGACTACTCTAATGAATATAGTGACTTATTAGCAGAGTTTCCTAATATAACGAAACCAATGTGTTTCAAAGAGACTCCATGCCATTCCGTTGTCCATTATATTAAGACGACAGGATCCCCTGTCTTTGAACGTCCGCGACCTTTACCATCGGATAAATATGTCAAAGTGAAGGCCGAATTTCAGCGTATGATGGATATGGGAATTTGCAGGCCCTCTAAGAGCTGCTGTGCTAGTCCGTTGCATGTAGTTTTAAAGAAAAACGGTGAGTTACGACCATGTGGCGACTATCGTCGTCTAAACAACATAATAAAGTCTGATAGATATCCCATACCCCGCATACAAGACTGCACTTACGTGCTAGCAGGAAAATGCGTGTTCTCCCGTCTCGACTTCCAACGAGCTTATCATAATATAGCAGTTGCAGAACAAGACATCGAGAAGACGGCCATAACGACTCCTTTTGGACTATATGAATTCACTCGAATGACGTTTGGTTTAAAAAACGCAGCGCAAACGTTTCAACGTTTTCTCAATAACGACGTATTTAGAGACATGGATTTTTTATTTTCATACATCGATGACGTCATTATTGCATCAGAGTCAACGTCATTGCATAAAGTTCATTTAAAGAAAGTTTTTGAACGACTTAATCAGTTCGGACTTACGATTAATTTGTCGAAATGCGAGTTTGGCAAAAAAGAGCTCGACTTCCTTGGATTCCACGTATCAGAAAAAGATTTACGTCCACTTGAAGATCGAGTGAAAACCATTTCGGAGTATCCAAGGCCACATACGGTTGACGAGCTACGACGCTTCTTAGGGATGTTGAACTTTTACAGACGTCACCTCCCCAAGGCAGCAAGCATTCAGGAAAGGCTTAATGGCTTCCTGCACAACGCCAAGAAGAAAGACAAGACACCTATTTCTTGGACTGACGACTCCGTAGATGCTTTTGAACAATGTAAAGAAAGCTTAAAAAGCGCCGTTACATTGTCCTTTCCATCTCAAGACGTTCATATATCACTCATGACTGATTGTTCTGCCACTTGTGCTGGAGCCGTCTTACAGCAGAAAGAAGAGAACTCATGGAAGCCACTTGCATTTTTTTCAAGTAAGCTAAGTGAAGCGCAACAGCGATATAGTACCTATGATAGAGAACTTTTAGCTATTTACATGGCTATAAAGCACTTCAGGTATTTAATTGAAGGTCGTCCTCTGATTATTTATACGGATCACATACCATTGGGTTACGCCTTCAAAAAGAACGCTATCGGAAAAAACGATACACCGAGAAGGTTGAGACATTTAGATTTCATTTTACAATTTTCCACATCGATTGAACACGTCAGCGGAACCGACAACATTGTAGCCGATGCTTTATCGAGAATATCCACCATCGATACCCTATCGCCGATCGACTATGAAAAACTCGCAGAAGCTCAGGAAAAAGATAATGAATTAAAAAAGTTACTTGACTCAAAGAACTTAAAGTTTAAGAAACTTATTATGCCAAATAGCAAGGATACCTATTTTGGAACTGGAAATCACTGAAAATGAAACGTTTTTGCAAAACTTGCGTTAGAGGATCAGACAAATTGCATCGCTACCGAAACGAGATTTAAGACAAAACGGTATATTTGTACATCCAGAATTAAGTGAATGTACACACGTTTTTGTCCGATGTGATAGAGTTTCGAAGCCACTTACGTCACCCTATTCTGGACCGTTTAAAGTTTTAAGCAAATCAGCGAAACATTTCAAGATAGTGATTAATGGTATCAAAAAAATAATAAGCATCGATCGCCTTAAGCCAGCGTTTCTAATTACCAGCGAAGATTGCATTGATCGAATTCCAAATAAGGTAGAAGCTAATAAAAACAATAAGCCTATGACAACGAGATCTGGTCGTATAGTTAGACCTGTTGTGAGATTTGCATACAGATATATCGAAATATTTAGTATTTTTTTCTAAATATAATTAATTGTAATTTATAAAAATATTTTGATGTTATACACACATAAAAAAAAGATCATATTATATACATTTTTTTTGCTTTTTTATAATTTCTTTGTTTAAAGATTTTAATTGTTTTTAAGATTTTTTGAGTATCTTGGTTGCTTTTGTTTCTAGTTCATAGTGTTATATATGTATATATTTTTCATGTAGGTATTGAATGTTACTGGTTTTTATTTATTTTAAGAAAATTGTTAATTTTTTTTCAAAGGGGGATGCTATGTGCCGTCAGCACATCGCCTTTTTAGTTGTACTCCATATTTGGAATAACGAAATAATAACAATTTATTATTAGATTATTATAATACATTAATCAATCAGTCAGTACAGGGTACTCAAACAATTGTGACGTATCGTAAATAAAAATATATTATTCCTTCGGTCTTTGAGTATTGGCTAGCTCATACCTGCATCCGTCTCTGAATATTATATGCCTCAGTATCTCAAGATAGCCTACACGCTAAAGATTCTTCAAGCATGTAGCCGGGATAATTAAGATAGCTGGTATCGGCAGGACGGAGTATTTGTGTCTCCGTTAGAAACAACATTGCTGGCCGTGCTGTCTCGAGATGGTGGTTTGCCACCTGCCATTGCCACGATAGGGATGGGCAAAGTGTGGAGGCGTGATTCCCCAAGTGGTTGCCAAAAGGGAAACTACACTAACCCGCCGGACGGAAGGGCCCCCAAACCCCCCCGGAAGTGGCCGCCGCGACCCCACCTTCCGGTCACCAACCGGCACGACGGTCCACCCCGAGATTATGCGTGGCCTGGTGGGGCAGCCTCGCGTGCTGGTTAGGCACGCTCGGGCCCCTGTACTATGCAACGGGCGGCCAGCGGAATAGCCGTTTCTTCGGGTCTCCCTGTCCGGCAGGGTAATACAGTTTCCCCCGGCATTGGTTCAGCAGCCGTCTCCACTGGACCAACACCCATCGCGGCAATGCTCGCTCGGGCACTGGCTGTACGCTGGCTGACCTCGAAACGCGGCTGCAAGCCACTTCATGAGATTTTTATATTTCATTTAATTAATAACAAAATGGTAGGCGCTCTATACAGTTCACGCTCTATCGTTTGGCATGCTTCGGCGCTCAAAATTCGGCACAGGTCCTACCTCCAGAAGCTCTCGCGAAGTGCTGAATTCGAACTCCCAATATTACCCAACGCATCGCATTCTGTTACATTTGGTAGGCAAAGTATGAACGCTATTTCGTTATGCGATATGACCTTGGGTCGCTGCCATTTCACTATACTGTAAGCCGCGTAAAAGAACTTCGTTCCAAAAATTTCAGTACTATAATCACTGTTAAACTTATTATTAATAAAAAACATATTTCATTAATTTCCAGGAGAAGGTCACGTCTTAGTGTAAAAGACAAGAACTGTTCTAATGCCAGTACAAGCTGTTTGGTACTGCTTCCTTATTGAGACTCGATACAAACTAATTTATCTGATTTTATCTTGGTTATTTCATTATATACCGGCTCTCATAATTGACGGATGCTGCATATTGACCGGGAAGAAACTAAGGTATGTGAATGTAACATATGTACTTTGTGCCAGACTGACTAGGTTGGTGACCCACTCCTCACATATCTATACACCCACGGTATGTGAGGAACATACCTATAGCCAAACAGCAATTTGGTTTGAAGGGACTACAGGGACTTGGAGCGACAATAGGCACAAGGGACATAACATTTTAGTTCCCAACGTCGAGGATATATTAATGATGTAAGGTATGGTTCATATTTCTAAATGCCAATATTTAGAGGTGTTGACAATCAGGTGATCCACTTGCCAGTTCTAATCTAACCTACCTACTTACTTGAAATAATAAAAAAAAAAATGCGTTACAGTAAAAATAATCTCTTTTCAGAATCCACAAGATATACAAATTGGCTGACACTCTCTCCTCTGTTTTTAATTATTTCACTACCAACGACAGGGAGTTCCACGACGCAAATACCCTTTCACTGTACAATAAATTATCGGACACAGACAAGCTATTATATAACTGCGATATGTCGTCTGTAGATAAAAACAAATTGATCTTTGTTTGGTGTTATGGGCTTGCAAAATATTTTATGAAAGATGATTTCAGTAAAACGGAATACACCCTGAAGAAACAGTTTTGGTTAAGAATACTTCATTATATAGTTTTTCCTCTATATATTTACTCATTGTACAAATTAGCATATGTTTCTTTTGCTTTTATATACATGATTTTATCTGTGATTTTTTCTAATGTTATGATATTAGTGAAAACTTAAATGTAATTGATGTTTTAAACAATGGATTTATTTATTATTTTTTATTGATATTAAATTATTATATTATGTGTTATGGGAAATGGGAAATGGAGATCGGGAATGACTTATTTAAATTAGATTTAAAAAAAATTAGGAAAAGGTCATTAAACAAATTTATATAGTTATCTTTAGTTTGTTTTTAGTGACGGGCTGGTTGGCGTGATTGGTAGATACTTGCCCTTCACGCCTAAGGTTGTGGATTTGATTCCCACCCAGGACAGACATTTGTGTGCATGAACATGTTTGTCCAGTCAAACATCAAATAAATTCGGAAAAAGTTAAGCTAATTTATAAGTTGTTTGTTTGTCCCATGGTTTAACTTTCGAACAAAAAATATTCCAAGAAAGCACTGTGAACATTATTTTTTGTTATAGAGTTTACTTATGATATTAAATGAAATGGAATAAACAAATTACAAAATAATGTAGTCGTTTTTTTTTTTATTCACATTGATGCGAGCATTGTTAAAATTGTAGGTCAATCAAATCAAAGAAATGAAAACTTATTACTAAATAGGACACTCCTAGTCCGAATGGATACATCAAATAAATTTTTAGAACCCGTAACAGCCTGTGAATGTCCCACTGCTGGGCTGTAGGCCTCCTCTCCCGTTTTTCGGAGACGGCTTGGAGCTTACTCCACCACGCTGCTCCAATGTGGGTTGTTGTTATACACATGTGGCAGAATTTCAGTGAAATTAGACACATACAGGTTTTCTCACGATGTTTTCCTTCACCGAGAATGAATGATGAGATGAATTATAATCACAAATTAAGCACATTAAACCCAGCTTGCCTGGGTTTGCACCCACGATCATCAGTTAAGATTCACGCGTACTTACGACTGGGCCATCTCGGCTTTTATTAATTTGGATGAATTTTTAAATTACATCCAAATTAAACACCCTTCTATTAACTTGAATGTATCTATGTAACGGAATATTTCAATGTAATTTTCGCCATCAAAACTGATAAACTTGAAAATTAGCCCACGTACTAATGTCGACTATGTCCTATGTCCTAGTACAGGATAGTATCCTGTACCAGGACAAACTAAAGGCAGTCAGGATAAATGTTAGGATCGTCAGGAAAAAAATAATAAAAAAGACTGGTTTTAAAGGTTGTCTACGTTAGTCGTGATCGACCAGTTATAAGACAAGAATCTAAATTTATGATTCCGAGTTCAACCTTGGGTAAAAACCACATAATTTCCATGTGCATAATTAGTATGTGGGACTATTTTGTCCACATTCCTTTTTCTACGCAACTCGCAAAACAACGCGTCAGTTCGCCGACGGCTTTCATACGCTTGACCCGCTCGCGCTCGCTAATAACTTTGCTAAGCAACCTTAGACTTTATTCCTATACGCTTAAGACTGCTCTCATAATTTCATACTTATTTTCTTCTCATCTTTATAATTTCATCTGCTTTCCTAATTCTTGTGCTTGTGTATTAATGTACTATAAAACTATGTGTGCCTTCTGACTTTTATGTGGACTTGTAATATAGACATTATACAAGTAAGTGACTTTCATTTTTAGTGTAGTGTAAACTAACCACATATTGGTGACCCCGACGAGGACAATTAATATTATAAAGTACACAAGTGAGTTAGACCGTTAACCCGCAAGGTCATAAGGACGCGGAAAATTTGAACGAAGACCGTTAAAATGTCACAAAGCGACGCGACCGCAGAATTGTGTAGGGTAGGAGTCAAAGTACCCGAATTCTGGCCTGATCGCCCAGATGTTTGGTTCGCCCAATTAGAAGCGCAATTTATAGTCGCTAATATAACAGCAGATACGATCAGATTTTATTACGTGATATCACAGCTGGGCAATCAATATGCAGCGGAAGTATTAGACCTTATTAAATGCCCGCCTAAGGAGAATAAATACGAAACTTTAAAGTCAGAACTTATTAAGCGTTTATCGGCCAGTCAAGAGAAGAAGGTGCAACAGCTATTAATGCACGAAGAGCTCGGTGACCGTAAGCCATCACAATTTTTACGTCACCTTCAAAGCTTAGCGGGATCAGCGGTATCAGACGACTTCATGCGCACGTTATGGTCAAGCCGACTTCCACAGCATGTTCAAGCTGTAATTGCTACCCAGACTGACTCGCCACTTAGAAAAATTGCAGACTTGGCAGATAAAGTTCACGAAATCGCACCTAATACACCTCAAGTTGCTAGCACCAGCGCGATTCAACGGGATTCCACTAGTCCAGCAATCTTAGAAGTGATGATGAAGAACATGGCGGACTTGACGCGACAAGTTGCTGCGCTTACAGCGCTGATTTCGAGATCACGTCCACGATCACGATCTTCCAGTCAGCGCAGAAGCATATCCAGACATCGATCGCCCTCCGGTCCGCGTATTTGCTGGTATCATCGAAGATTTCGCACTAAGGCGTATAAATGTACGAGCCCGTGTAGTTTCAACGCGGTAAACTCCGAGGACAGCCGTCAGTAGCGGCCAGCGCCTGTCCTACCTCCTCTGGCCGCCTCTTCGTAACCGACCGCAAGACGAAGACGCAGTTCCTCGTAGATACAGGATCGGACCTGTGCGTCTTCCCGCGCTCCGCGGCTAAGGATAAACGGAAGAAGAGTGGGTATAGCCTTTTTGCAGCGAATGGTTCCGAAATACCAACCTATGGCTTCGCACATTTATCCCTCGATCTCGGCCTACGTCGAGATTTCTCATGGAGGTTTGTAATCGCTGATGTAACCAAAGCCATCATAGGTATAGACTTCCTTTCGTACTATAACATCTTAGTCGATTGTAGGCATCATAGACTTATAGACAATACCACTTCATTAGCCACTGACGCTTTCCCTGTTAAGCCTAATGAAAGCGTTTCGTCTATCAAAACTAACTGTTATAGTGACAATAGATATCAAGCTATTTTAAAAAATTACCCTGACATTACTAGACCAGCTGGTAATCCTAAAGACTGTCAGCATAACACAGTACATTATATAAAAACTACTCCAGGACCACCAATTTCTAGCAGACCCCGTCGCTTACCACCTGACAAGTTACAGATCGCCAAACATGAGTTTAACGAAATGATCAAGAATGGTACAGCCCGCCCGTCCGATAGCCCTTGGTCATCGCCCCTTCACCTGGCACCAAAAAAGGACAACGGATGGAGACCATGCGGCGACTATCGAGCTCTCAATGCAAGAACGATACCAGGTAAGTATCCCATCAAACACATACAGGATTTCAATTTGAATCTTTTTGGATGTACAATATTTTCTAAGCTCGATCTTGTTAAGGCATACAACCAAATTCCAATTTATGAAGGTGATATATGTAAAACAGCCATCGTTACACCATTTGGTTTATACGAATTCCCAATGATGACATTCGGACTTAGAAATGCGGGCCAAACATTTCAAAGATTCATTGATGAAGTTACTAGGGGCTTAGATTTCTGTTATGGTTATCTGGATGATATCCTGATTTTCTCTCACAACCCAGAAGAGCATGAACGCCATCTTCATGAAATTTTCAGGAGACTGAACCAGTATGGAGTGCTGCTAAACATTTCAAAATGCGTTTTTGGAGCATCCCAGGTCACCTTTCTCGGCTACACTGTGTCTGCTGAAGGGATCCGGCCTCTTGAAGAGAGAATAGAGGTAATCAAAAATTTTCCTGAGCCCAAGACCATAAAGGAGCTGCGAAGATTTCTCGGTATGTACAACTTTTACCACCGATTCATACCTCATTCAGCAGAGTTACAAACGCCCTTGAACGATATGCTTAAAGGATCCACTAAGGGTTCTCAGCCAATAAAGTTAGACGAGACACAGCGCCAAGCATTTGACAATTGCAAGACAGAACTAGGAAAAGCAGCTCTGCTAGCGCACCCAGACACAGATGCCAAACTAACCCTAGTAACTGATGCATCAAGTATCGCCATTGGTGGAGTACTTCAGCAGTTGCGTGGTGATTGTTGGGAACCTTTGGCATTTTTCTCTCGCAAGCTATCACCTGCCCAAACTAAGTACAGCCCTTATGATAGAGAACTGTTGGCTATTTACAAATCTATCCAATACTTTCGACACATGCTTGAAGCAAGAGTATTTACCATTTTTACTGACCATCGCCCGTTGACTCACGCTTTTCAAATCAACCGCGACAAATGTTCCCCTAGGCAATTTAGATACCTGGATTATATCTCGCAGTTCTCCACGGATATCCGTCACATTTCTGGTAAGGATAACATGGTAGCTGACACTCTCTCCAGGATTGAAGCTGTCACAGCAGGGGTAGATTACGAAGCTCTGGCGAGGAAACAGCAGTCGGATCCTGAATTAAAAACCTTACTAACTGAAGGTAGTTCTCTGAATTTAAAAGAGATACATATGCCTGGAACCGAGGTAATGATATTCTGTGATATAAGTACTCCATCACCTAGACCTTTTATTGTAACATCAATGAGACAACAGGCTTTTGAATCAATACATTCACTTAGTCATCCCATTTTTTTTTTTTTTTTTTTTTTTTAACGCAGTGGAAACCTTCAGAAAGGTACCCAGCTCTCATTGGGGGGAACTCGGTTATGTGGGATTCTTACCCACTAAAACCACTGCGATGGCCGTCCTCGGCACGGATCGGAGAGGCTACGGGATCGTGTTGATATAACGCATCCGCGGCCTCTCCCGTACTGTGCACCGCCCGATGCTCGGCGGAGCTCTCCTCAGGGGGCGAAGGTTATCTCGCCCCCCCCGCACTCCTCGCTAGTGCGTACGGCAGCGCGAGGCCACCCCGGCTGCCGTCCTCCTCAGGGCCGTCTGAAATAAGACACGCGAGGCCCCCACCTCACGCATCCTCGGCCCCAGGGTCACGCCCTATCTTTTAAGCCCCGGGCGTCGGGGCTGTGGGAGGGCCGAGACGACGCCGACGTCGTCTCCGCTGAGCAGGATCGGCCCTTTCCCGTTCCCGCTCCGCCGTCTCCTTCTGGACCATGACGGTCTCACAGAAGGAGGCTACGGCCCTCCACGCCGATTCCCTGCGGAGCATCGCCGACACGACTGCTCGCAGGGAGATGTCTTGTCCGATTTCGCGGACCAGAATCTCCCTCTCCGCATTCCACGCGGGGCATACCTCCAGCGTATGCTGAGCGGTGTCCCGGTCCGCACCGCAGTGGTGGCACATCGCCGACGATTCGCGTCCGATCTTACACAGGTATTCTCCAAAACAACCGTGACCGGTCATTACCTGCGTAAGTCGGAAGGTGACTCGTCGCTTTCGTCTCATCCAGGATTCGAAGGCTGGCAGGATCGCTCCAACGACACGTTTGCGTGCGAACCGTTCTTCGCAAAGACGGTCGCGCCACGTCGCAAGAGCCCTCCAGTGTTCCCGCCGCTTCAACGCCTCGAGCGTACTCGGAGGGGGCGCGGTTCCACTGTTCTGACGGAGGATGCGGGTCTTGTGATAGACCCTTGCATCCATATCCGCCAGAATATCCAAGGGTGGAAAGCGCGCTAGGATGGTTGCCGCCTCGTAGGATATCGTGCGATATCCCCGCACTATGCGGATGGCCACTCTCCGCTGCGAACTTTGGATCTTAGTCCTGCAGCGGCGGACGCCCGATAGCCTGTGAGACCAAACGGGTGCCCCGTAGAGTGCCATCGATCGCACGACACCGGCATAAAGACGGCGAACTTCCTCCCTCGGTCCCCCGAGATTAGGCAGCAGTCTGTGCATGGCACCCGCTACCTTCTCGATTCGAGGGGCTAGGCGCTCGAAGTGCTCTTCGAAGCCCCAGCGACCGTCCAGGGTAAGGCCCAGGTATTTCATATACCTGGCCACTTGGACGTTTGAGTCACCAACGCGGATGTGCGAGTCGGGCGGTTCCCTGCTCCTTGGCAGTTTATGGAACCATAGCGCCTCCGTCTTATGGGATGCTATCCGAAGGCCCAACTCGCAGATCACTTAGTCATCCCAGTGCCAACGCGACCATAAAGCTAGTAACGCAGCGTTTTGTTTGGCCCGGAATCAAAAAAGACTGTCGTGATTGGAGTCGAGCTTGCCTTTCCTGTCAACAAGCCAAAGTGACACGGCACGTTTCATCACCTCTAAGCTCATTTAACTTACCAACTGCCAGATTCCTTCACATACACATAGACCTTATTGGCCCCTTGCCCTATTCCAACGGATATAAGTACTGTCTCACAGCCATCGATAGGTTTTCGCGTTGGCCTGAGGCAATACCGCTTACCGACATAACAGCAGAGTCAACGGCCAAAGCCCTTCTATCAGGATGGATTTCAAGGTTTGGTTGTCCCCAAAGTATAACCACGGACCGCGGTAGGCAATTCGAGTCCAGCCTTTTCAAGTCACTCGCACTACTAACGGGATCTCAGCATAAAATGACCACCGCTTATCATCCAGCCGCAAATGGAATCATCGAGCGATTCCATAGACAATTAAAAGCAGCTATTATGTGTCACACAAATCAATACTGGACTGAATATCTACCTCTCGTATTATTGGGTATACGCAGTGCATACAAGGAAGACATCCAGTCATCCGCGGCAGAAATGCTTTATGGTGAAACTCTCCGTTTACCTGGTCAATTTTTCGCTGACAATTGTAACAGCATAACGGATATAAGCGACTACATCTCAAGATTAAGGTCATTCGCCGCTCAAATTAGACCCGTTCCAGCAGCTCACCATACTCCAAAAAAATATTTCGTTTTCAGAGATTTAGACACTGCAGACCAAGTATTTTTACGGCAAGACGCTTTACGTAAAAGCTTACAACCTTCTTATACTGGACCATACCAAGTCATTAAAAGAGGACAAAAGACTTTCCAGATATTAGTTAAAAATAAGAAAATAACTGTGTCCATTGATCGTCTCAAGCCAGCTTATACAATTAAGTCAGACAGCGATATAGGAACTGAACAGCAACCTAATGTAAAGACTACCAGGTCAGGTAGAAAAGTTCACTTCCCACAATATTATCGCCCGTAGTAACGGTCTCAGCGGGGGAGTGATGTGGGACTATTTTGTCCACATTCCTTTGTCTACGCAACTCGCAAAACAACGCGTCAGTTCGCCGACGGCTTTCATACGCTTGACCCGCTCGCGCTCGCTAATAACTTTGCTAAGCAACCTTAGACTTTATTCCTATACGCTTAAGACTGCTCTCATAATTTCATACTTATTTTCTTCTCATCTTTATAATTTCATCTGCTTTCCTAATTCTTGTGCTTGTGTATTAATGCACTATAAAACTATGTGTGCCTTCTGACTTTTATGTGGACTTGTAATATAGACATTATACAAGTAAGTGACTTTCATTTTTAGTGTAGTGTAAACTAACCACAAGTATTTATAATTCATTCAACCAGAAGGTAAACATCTTGAAACAATCTGCATGTGTGGACATATGTTACGCGTATCACTTATGGAACAGCATGGTGGAGTCAGCCCCAAACCTTCCCTTAAAAAAAGGAAAGGAAGCCTTAGCAAACAGTAACAGCCCGTTTATGTCACACTGCTGAACTAAGGCCTCCTCTCCGTTTTGAAACTTTTTTGAGACTTTTGAGCATTAAGCATCGCGATGAAACATTTACAGGTACTGCGTAGCGTGTTTTTGAGGGTTTTTTTAATCTATTTATTGAATGGACACAACAATTTCAACAACTGGTTACATCTAATCTGTTGGTCTAACTCGATGATTTAGTGGCCAGATATAAGGCTGCAAACCCAGAGGTCCTGAGTTCAAATCCTAAATCAGGCCAATTAAAAGTTGTTGGGTTTTTCTGTTCAAATTTCTCAGTAAGAACCAGGATTCTGGAAGTTGTAATTATGTACTCTACCGTGCCTCGGAAAGCATGTAAAACCGTTGATCCTGTGTCTGAATTCTTTCCGGTCGTATTCCAATTTCATAATCCGATGGGCAATACATCCCATCGGATTATGAAATTTAGGGAATAGACAGTGCACCTGCGTTTGCGCACACACTTGTGCACTTGGGCTAATATCTCTTGAGATCGGCCACCGAGGCCAAAATCGATCTGGAGGACTTTATTATTATACCTTACCTCTATTATGGGCCAATCCACAATCATATAATGGTATCAGATTCTAGTTTCCATCGACTTGTAGTCGAGTGACGTCATCACCCAGTAGCTGGTTAACATTAGATTCGAGGTTATTTCACTTGGAGTAGTCTTTGATAATACCATGCACATCTTGAATAAATACTTTTATTTTAGTTACATATAATCAGCACAAATCGGATCATTGCGAAAAATACTTAATTTATTATGCTTATTTCTTTTTTTTTATAGAACAAGAAGGCGGACTAGCACATGGGGCACCTGATGGTAAGTGTACACCAAACCCCCTTGGACATTGGTACTGTAAGAAATGTTAACCATCGCTTACATCGCCAATGCGCCATCAACCTTGGGACCTAAGATTTTATGTCCCTTGTGCCTGTAATTACACTGGCTCACTCACCCTTCAAACCGGAACACAAAAATACCAAGTGCTGTTTTGCGGTAGAATATCTGATGAGTGGGTGGTAACAAACAATTTAACATAACAATATTTAAATTATTTAGCATTTAATAAACATAACATTTTAATTTACAAGTTTCCAAAGAAGATTTGGCCTGCCCGGTGTAATTGGATGCATAGATTGTACAAATGTAGCTTTGGTGAAGCCCAACAAGGAAGAACACCTTTTTTATAATAGAAAAGGATATCATTCCTTAAATGTTCAAATGGTAGATATAATATTTATTTATACTGTATAGCATGTTCGAGCAAGATAAATCAATCTTAATAAAGATTTTATTTTCAGGTTTGCGATAGTAATCTTCTTATTTTAAATGTTAACGCAAAGTTTGGTGGAGCTACACATGATTCACACATATGGTCTTCTAGTAGAGTTGAATCATATATGCGTGAACTTCATCAAAATAATGAGCAAGTATAATAGCCATTATTAGGTAGGTATTTATAATAGTAAAAACATCTAATCTAAGGAGTTTACTTGTGAATAACTAAATTTGAAACAAATTTTTCAGGTGACTCTGGATATCCGCAACGCCCTTGGCTTATGACACCTATCCTCAATGCAGTTCAAGGTTCTAGGGAAGACCGATACACTCAAATGCATATGCAAGCCCGTAACTGTATTGAGCGCTGTTTTGGATTACTCAAAGCACGTTGGAGATGTTTGCTTAGAGACAGGGTTCTGCACTATCATCCCCATGTAGCTAGCAACATTACAATGGCATGTTGTGTGTTACATAATATAGCTTTGCAAGCTGGCTTGCCACCACCACAACCACTTCCTGCTGCACATGATAATGGGGATGATATAATCATGCAAGATCCCACACTCACTGTGTCTGTCGGTAGTCAAAGTGAACTAATCCAAGGAAGAGCCATGCTGAGTTGTTTATTGAATAGGATATAGTAAGAGTATTTTAAGCTTTAATAAGATTTTATTTTACATTTCCCAATTATAAATTGAACTTTTTATGTACTCTATATTTAATTTTTCTTACATAAATATTAATAATAAGATATTGATTGTATTTTGAACAGGTCCAGTTAATTGTATTTTGAATGTAATGTATTAAGATATTAAATGAATAATAAAACAGATTTGTTATTACAACCAAATTTATTATTATTTTTATTAAAACACTAACATTTATAATTAGGTGATGGTGTGCACCATAGGTAAGAACAAAGATAAAAAAATGACGAAGGTAAAATAGTGTATATTAAACATATTGTACACTAGTTCTTATATTAAATAGGCGGACTGTTACATTATATATGAAACTGACTGTACATAAATATTGATTTTAGTTTTTACATTTAAAGTCTAAATTAAAATAGGATTTGTTTAATACTACAACAAAAAGATCTACTAATTAAAAGAAATAAAAAGATAAATTAAAACAAAACTGATATTGCAGGCAATTTGAAATTTTCATAGACCACAGCTGAGACTACATTAAACATTTTATGGAATAATATCTGTTGAAGGTAGTGATGATGGTCTCAACTGCGGTAAAATTTCTAGCAATTTGTCTACAGTATTAGCTAAATGACTAAAAATTTGATTATGGTTTTCTTCTATTTGAATTCTCCTTGATTCCAATTGTAGCCTTTCCAGCTCCCTCTGATGGTTATTTCTTTCCCGGTCTACCTCTAATTGCAGCCGACGATTCTCAACAGCCACAAACTCGCTTGTGGCTCGTTCGAAGGGTGTTAGAACCCGGCGTGTGCGTGCTCGAAGCAGCCCGCGGCGCCGCGGCGTGGATGTGGTGGGCGACGCCGCAGGCGACGGGCTTGCCCAATGTCACCGCCGTTGCGGAGCCCCCCGTGACGTGGTCGTGGTAGGCGACGTCGCACAATCGACGGCATCGACGCGGACGTAGTGCCGGGCGGCGGCGTTAGCACTGGTGGTGGAGAATGTGGCAGTGAAGAAGGAGCTGTAAATGCTGATGTTGTTGCTGAAAATAAATAATTATATGTTAAATAGTGCCCAAATTAATTTGCTTGAGCAACACATTGTATCTTTAAAACGAAAAAGATACCTTGTATAGAATAAGAAGGAATAAAATTCAATATAATTTCATCTGTGGCTGATTTTTGGGATGGACAGACTGTACGTTCCGAATCTCTGGTTGGGGATGGTAAAGAGTTTATCTCTGATGGTGGAGCCTGAAAAATATGAAGAACATTAATGCACTTGTTTATAGAAGAAAATACACTGACAAGCAAAGATCACAAGCAAAAAAATAAACTAGCATCAAAGCCTCTCTCTTTAATTCCAGCTTGACCAATTTTTATCCGTGCAGTGACGGAGAAAGAATACATTTCACTGCCCCTTTCCCATGGGTGTCGTAAGAGGCGACTAAGGGATATCATCTGGTGGTAGGATGATAAACATCCGCCTGGCTTGTTACCACCGTACGCATGGTGAAAATCTCGTGAAGTGGCTTGCAGCCGCGTTTCGAGGTCAGCCAGCGTACAGCCAGTGCCCGAGCGAGCATTGCCGCGATGGGTGTTGGTCCAGTGGAGACGGCGGCTGAACCAATGCCGGGGGAAACACGCCTCCACACTTTGCCCATCCCTATCGTGGCAATACGTCGCTCGCTTCACGTCTCTTTACGAGGCGTGAAGAGGCATCTTGCGGGCCGGCAAGGCGAGGGCGGCTAGTGCAGAATCTTCTTCCAGACTGTACTGGCCGTCCTCGCGTTTGGACTCTACTACCACTTAACATCAGGTGGAGTAGAGTCATTTGCCCACCCGGCAAATATAAAAAAAAAAAAAAAAAAAAAAATAACAGCAGTCAAACCCATTATGCCCAACACCCTCTCTTCTGAAGCAGTGAGAGATTGTCTGCTGCTTGGACCACCACCAGTACCAGAAGCCTCACCACGTATTGCCAAAGCTTTTTTCTTAGTCTTAGTTTTCCAGTCTGCCCACACCTGGACATTATTTGTTAATTTTTGTCATGAAAGTAAGCTGATTGATAATAATAAAATGAATGAATGATAATAATAGTAAAGAGTTTCGTAGCTTAGCCACCAATTAAAAACTCCGGCAGACTTTTAGAATTATTTATTGCGACAAGTCAACAATGTTTTGTATTAGAGCGTACACTAAAAATAATTGAAATACTTAAATAATTGAAATAATTAAATAATTAAAAATTAACAATAACAACAGCGCTTATATAGGCATTCCCCTCTTCCGATGACCACCACGCGTGCTTGCCATTTTTGGGACCTCCTCCTAGACGAAAACAAAAGCGATGCATGCGGCCATCTTGCTGGAGGTGTGGTCAAGCGTGTGACGTCGCTGCGAGGACAATAGATGCGCATGCGACCATATTGCCGAAGGGGTGTGTCCATACGTGTGACGACATACATCAGACCACTGCAACATCACCTGATCAATGACGTAGTTGATCAGGTGATGTTTGTGCTGCGTTTAGACGCATTGTGCACTCGCCACACTACTCCCCCGCCGAGACCGTGACTACGGGCGATAGTAGTTTGGGAATCTGACCACTCTACCACTCCTGGTTTTACTGGCAGGGATGGCATCAGACTTCTCCTGAACTTTGATATTCTGGTCTGTCTGGTCCTCAGCGAGTATGTAAGCTGGTTTCAGTCTGTCTATGCTGATTCGCTGCGTTTTGCCTTGTACGTCGATGTCAAAGGTTTTTTCCTCGCGTCGCAGCACCCTGTATGGACCTGAATAAGGTGCTTGAAGGGGTTTCCGATGGGGACCCTGCCGGATAAATACGTGCGAGGTAAGCATAAGGTCTTTTGGTATGTAAAAAGTTTGATTAGAACTTGTGTGCCAAGATGATGGTTGTGGCCTTAATTTATTGACATGTGTTCGGATTCTACCAACGAATTCGGTGTTCGGGGCACCCGAACCGTGATATCCAACCACTGGAAAGGGCAGCAATGCAGCTTTCGGCGGTGATGTCCTGTAGTGGGTAGACTTCTGGCCACCTTGTGTAGCGGTCCACGATGGTCAGGCAGTACCTGTAACCTAAACATAAAGGTAAAGGACCTATCAAATCCAAGTGGATGTGTCGAAAACGTGCGGAAGGGCTTTCGAAGGCTTGTAGCGGAGCTTGAGTGTGTCTGGTCACTTTGCTTTGCTGACATTGTTGACACTCCTTTACCCATTGTCGACAGTCTTTGCGGATACCAGGCCAAATGTAGCGCTCTGTAACTAACTTGACCGTAGGCTTGGCTCCTGGATGGCTTAAATTGTGGAGAGAATCGAATACCTGCTTGCGATATGAAGGTGTGATGAATGGTCGAGGATTACTTTGAGAGACATCGCAGTATACCAGGAGAACTGGCTCTGACTCTAATCGTATTTTCTTCAACCTAAGGGAAGACCCATTTTTCAGCAGGTCCTGTAGCTCGCTGTCCGCCTCTTGTGCTTTGACCAGGGAGTGGTAATCTAAGGGTATAGAAACTGCCTCGATACGCGAAAGGGCATCTGCAACAATATTGTCTTTACCAGCTACATATCTGAAGTCTGTGGTGAATTGGCTTATAAAGTCCAAGTAGCGAAACTGGCGTGGCGAACAGTTCTCTCGGTTATTAGCAAAGGCAAACGTAAGTGGTTTATGGTCCGTGATGATACAAAATGTCCGAGCTTCCACCATAAATCTGAAATGTCTAATTGCGTCATACACTGCCAATAACTCTCGGTCATATGGGCTGTACTTTTTCTGTGATGGACTTAGCTTCCTCGAAAATAATGCTAAGGGTTGCCATTCATTGTTCTTGAACTGTTGCAGCACAGCACCTATTGCTGTATCTGAAGCGTCCGTCTGTATGGACAGTTCTGCTTGAGGATCTGGGTGGACCAAAAGCGTGGCTTCTGAAAGTTGCTTTTTAGACAGTTCGAAAGACTCTAATAGGGCAGGCGTCATGTTAATAGACTGCGATCCCTTCGTTTTAGGTCCAACGAGGAGTTGGTTGAGCGGTGCCTGAACTTTTGCAGCATTAGGTATAAAACGGCGATAAAAATTGATCATACCTAAAAATCTTCGTAATTCTTTTAGCGTCTTGGGTACCGGGAAGTTCTGAATGGCTTCAACCTTCGATTCTAACGGCTGTATTCCTGCTGCTGACACGTTGTGGCCCAGGAACTGGACTTGCGTTTTGCCGAAAGTACATTTGTTGGTATTTATTAGAACTCCATATTCTGCTAGTCTTTGGAACAACAACTTGAGATGCTCCTGATGAAGGGTACTGCTGCTGCTGAAGACTAGAATGTCATCCAGGTACCCGTAACAAAAATCTAAGCCCCGCAGTACCTCGTCCATGAATCTTTGGAAGGTCTGTGCGGCGTTACGAAGACCGAACGTCATGAACGGGAATTCGTAAAGCCCGAAAGGAGTGGCGATAGCGGTTTTCGGAATGTCGTCTTCGTATACTGGTATCTGATGATAAGCTTTAACCAGGTCTATGGTTGAAAAGACCGTACTGCCTGTCAACTGGCACGTAAAATCATGCAAGTGCCTGATAGGGTACTTATCGGGAATTGTACGGGCGTTTAGGGCTCTGTAATCGCCGCACGGTCGCCACCCGTCGTTCTTCTTTTTAGTTAAATGTAACGGTGATGACCATGGGCTGTCAGATCTTCTTGCTGTGCCACTCTGTAACATTTCATCGAACTCTTGCTTAGCAATTTTTAGTCTTTCCGGGTCTAACCGTCGCGGGCGGCTAGATACCGGTGGTCCATCGGTGGTCCGGATATGGTGCACCGTAGAGTGTTTGGTGATGTGCGGCTTTCCAGCAGGACGAGTGATTTCTGGAAATTCTCTAAGCAGGCGATGATAAGATGTATCCTCTAAAGTCGTACGTATTGAGGAAATTGTTTCCGTAGAACGTTGTTTCGGGAGTGCAACAGCAAGTGTGGTAACACCGTCAACGAGGCGCTGGTTGCGACAGTCGACTAGCAGGTTGTAGTAACTTAAAAAGTCGACGCCGATGATGGGCTTTGAGACGTCTGCTACGACGAAACGCCACGTGAAAGCGCGCCTAAGTCCTAGATCCAGCGTTAAGGGGAGGAAGCCATATGTGCAAATGATAGTCCCATTTGCAGCGAACAATTCGTATCCCGTTTTGTTTCTAGGTTCCCGAACAGCGGATCTTGGAAAGACACAGAGGTCTGAACCGGTGTCAACTAAATATTGCACTTTGGTCTTGCGATCCGTGATGAACAGGCGGCCCGAAATTGTAAGGCAGTCGTTTACCGCCACTACTGGCTGCCTTGAGCGTTTCCCGTCTTCTTGTAGCTACACGGTTGAATACATTTGCGTGCGCGCTCGCCGAATCTATAATGGTACCAACAGTACGGGTAGTTATTTGTTTGTGAGCGGGAACGTGCGCGGGAATGTCGTCGCGATCTGTCTCTGGCGAATCGTGAGCGGGATCGTGGCTGTCTTCGGTTAAGTTGCATGCTAAGTATCTCCATCTGCTTGCTCAGCTCAGCTACGGTCTGGTTCAGGCTTTCGAAACTAGTACTTGGTACTCCTAGAGTGGAACTAGATGTACTAGCTACTTGTCCGGCTACTCGACCGGCTACTGGCACGGCTACTTGCTCGGACACTTGCGATGTTGCTGGAACGATTTCGTTGATACGGTCGGCAAGCTCTGCCATGTCTTCAAGGCTCATCTTCGTATGCTGCGCTGCTATACACGTCTGCAAATGCGTTGGGAGTCGACTTGACCAGATGGTACGGATAAAATCGGTTGGAACAGTTGGCCCAGCTAGGTGTTGTAGATGCCGTAAAAATTGTGTGGGCTTTCTATCACCGAGTTCCTCGTGTTTTAGCAGTTGTTTTATTTTACGCTCTTGTGAAGCTGACAGCCTCCGTATTAATTCGGCTTTTAATTTGTCGTACCTGCCGGTGGAAGGTGGAGCTACGACCAGGTCCCTTATTTCCGCCGTGTGCTGTGGTTCCAGTTGCGCTAGTACGTAATAGAACTTCGTGGAGTCCTCTCGGATGCCGGACAGGATGAATTGGCCTTCGAGCTGTGCGAACCATAATTCTGGATCATCTGGGTTGAATACAGGCACTCTCACTCCAACTCGCATCGTTTCTCCATTGGCCGGAAGGGCGGTAACAGGTGTGGCGTCACGTGATAATGGAGCGTCCGGCATTGACATCTTGAAAGGTCTTCTTCTTCTTCGTGCTTCAAACGTCGGGGTCACCAGTAAAGAGTTTCGTAGCTTAGCCACCAATTAAAAACTCCGGCAGACTTTTAGAATTATTTATTGCGACAAGTCAACAATGTTTTGTATTAGAGCGTACACTAAAAATAATTGAAATACTTAAATAATTGAAATAATTAAATAATTAAATAATTAAAAATTAACAATAACAACAGCGCTTATATAGGCATTCCCCTCTTCCGATGACCACCACGCGTGCTTGCCATTTTTGGGACCTCCTCCTAGACGAAAACAAAAGCGATGCATGCGGCCATCTTGCTGGAGGTGTGGTCAAGCGTGTGACGTCGCTGCGAGGACAATAGATGCGCATGCGACCATATTGCCGAAGGGGTGTGTCCATACGTGTGACGACATACATCAGACCACTGCAACATCACCTGATCAATGACGTAGTTGATCAGGTGATGTTTGTGCTGCGTTTAGACGCATTGTGCACTCGCCACAATAGAAAACCATAAAATGATTTTTACAGTGTTTTTTTTTAGAATCTTACTTTTTTCCATTTGTCTCTTGGCTTTACTACTCCTCCACCTATGGAGTTTAACAATTCCTCTAATTCCCGCCACAGTCGGTCAGCTTTAATTCGCCCTTGAAGCCCTTTCTGGGGCCTCGTTATATCGCCATAACTAAAACAAGTTAAAATTATTTCAGAGAAACAAAGGTCTATTGATTAAGTAAAGAATCCAACACAATCATTGTATTGTTTTTTTCATAAGTAGTAATATTAGTTCATGTCGCGTATCACGTCATTGTTTATGTTTCAAACTTTCAAGTGCCAGAGTATGATAAATTTTCAAATAACAAAGGAAGATATTTACGAAATAACTAACAATTTACGTACCTTTCCATGAATTCCAATAAAGCTGCAAATTGTTCTGGGCTTGCTCGAGATTTATATTCCATTCTATAAAAGTTATCACATCATTTAAGATATCTTTCATCCTTAATTAGGATAATAACATAAAATTTCGAGTCATAGTAATGTTTAAATTTACATTCCGCACTGTGATATTGTTATAAACCAATTACAAGAAGAACATATACCCACCCTATTTAATTTACTTACTTTTTTAACACTTATAAACAAATATTCTTTGAACTTCAATTCAAACAAGATTTCAACTCGCGCAAATACACAAAATACACAACTGCGACTTTGACGTTAGTTTGACGTTTGTAAGAACGCTCACCATAGACTAAAGTGTAGGTTTTTTCTAAGTACATTGTAGAATGAGCGTTCGACTCAGTCGTGTCAAATTGGCTACCAACTTATCGTTTTCTAAAATCGCTTACGCCGAGGCGTGATTGTAGAAAGAGAGTCGATATGAAACGAATGTAACTTGGCTAGGGCCTCTGGTCTTAAGTGACTGTGGGATCGACGATTCAAAAATATGACGCAACCTCCCGAATGCTGCCCAGCCCAAAAGTATTCTTCTTTTGGCCTCCTTCTCAAAATTGTGCCAGCCAAGTTGTATAGTTTGGCCCAGGTAGATGTATTCCTGCTCAACCTCAAGTGGAGAGCCATTTATGACAACCGGTCTCGACAACAACTTATATAGGTGACTTAAAAGTGAAATGGGGCGGTAGTTTTTCAGAAGAGCTTTATCACCCTTCTTAAAAAACAGCACCACCACACCCCTGCTCCATGCCTTTGGTGTAAATATTAGTGGGACATTAACAGGCTGTTACTGTAGTAATAATTGGTAGTAGGGTTATATGCAGGCCACGTTTGGGTATACAACCCACTTATCATATATTCTACCGCTAAACAGCAATATTCAGCATTGTTGTGTTCCGGTTTGAGGGTTAAGTGAGCCAGTGTAACTCCAAGAACAAGGGACATAACATATTAGTTCCCAAAGTTGGCATACTTTATATATATATATATATATATATATATATATATATATATATATATATATATATATCATTTTGCTGCTATCTACAGACCACATATCGCAGTTATATAAGAGCTTATCTGTGTCCGACAATTTATTGTATAATGAAAGGGTATTCGCGTCACGGAACTTCCAGTCGTTGGTTGTGAAATACGTAAACACCGAGAAGAAAGTGTCAGCTAATTTGTATATCTTGAACAATCTGTGAAATAATTACATTCCTATAATTAAATCGAAATTGTAGCTATGTTTTTAACTGTGATTCATGTTAGAGGAAATGTTTTTTCTCTTTTTGATAAAATTGGCGCTAGAAACAAATAGTTTTCGTTTCCGGAATATTTGGTAATTGGTGATTCGCTTAACTGTGCACGAAAAACAATGATCTCTGAATGATGGGAATGGGTAAATGTCATTGTGATTCATGTCCAATTATTAAATCGTTTTTGACGCACATCATGACATATTAACATTGCTTTTCTTTGAACAGTTCACTTACCAAAAGCCTCCAATCCTTCGCTTCAATCGCTTCACTTGGAATGGGAGTGAGAAAAAATAAAAAGAGGGTAGTGCAATGTCAAACCTGTTCAACTCTTTATACCTGCGATCGACCTTACAGGTTTTTTAACGCAATAATATAAGAAAAACGCGAGTTGGTGTAGATATATTTCAGCATGCTGATAGTATATCATTATTTATCTCATGTCTTTAACCCAAAGGATGTCTGAAAGAGATTGCTGTTTTAGTGATGAGACCGCCTTTTGTACATTAATAATTTTTTTGTTTGTTTTTACAACTGTATGTTTCTGTAACTCTTTTGGTGTACATTCTATTCTATTCTATACTGAAACTATTCATTATACAAAAAGCATGACAATCATTACTTATAGAAAACGTTGTATTCACTAACCTTGGTTTCTTTCCATTTATTCACATGAAAACAGTGTTTAAATAAACCAGATAATATTATATCACTGAAAGCAACAGTAGACCAGCTCAAAGCAGACCTTAATGAGAGGGAACAAGATTTATTACTTAATGACATCGATATCACCGGCATTCCGGAAAGCAAAGGTGAAAATCCTTATCATATTGCGAAGCTCATAGCCGCAAAACTCAGCGTTAAAATCGATGAACAAGATATCACGCGGGCAGAGCGTATAGGACCTATACACGGTTCAAAAGAAGGAGAAAACGCAACGCGCCCAATTGTAGTGAGATTATCGAGGAAGACTCTACGAGATGACTTACTACGAGCGGCACGTATCCGGCGTGGTGCAGACACAGCAGATATGAATATTCCAGGCAATCCTAGAAAATTTTACGTCAATGAACGCCTGACAAAAACTAACAGGCAATTATTCAAAAAGACGCGAATTGCGGCTAAAACGTCTAAGTGGAAATTTATCTGGACACGAGAAGGAAGAATATATACAAGACAAAACGAAGGTAAACCGAGTATCAGAATCAAATCCGAATCAGATATACTTCGTATTTTTAGGATTGATCAAGTTTGATCCGATGTTGCGTTTAAATTACATATTAACTTCGTTTTTATCGATAACTCTTTTCATACTTTTACTTTTCATATTTTTATTTGTCTTATGTTTACTTTTATTATTAATAAATGCACGTTCACTCTATGTATATTTAAAACTGCACTATACTCGTGTAATCATAATAACCATAACAATAGAAAAGACGACAAATATGCTTATTTATATTATTATATCCACAATTATTATATTAAGAAGATCTAAGTTATTGAATTATTTTATGAACAAGGGCATGTTAACTACTCAAATTATAAACAAATTTAAATTCTTATATGTTTATGTTTGGGGAACAGGTAGCAAGGCAGCAATCACATGACGGAATATTTAAGACTTAGTTTGCTCAATGTTAGATCACTTAACACGGGACGAGATGAACTCTTAGTTTCTATAGAAAAGCATTCGCCTGATGTATTGGCCATAAACGAAACCTGGATTAGAGAAGGAGATGACATATCTCTGCTGCAAATACCAGGGTATATTTTTAAACATATACCCAGATCTACAGGGAAAAGAGGAGGTGGTGTTGGTTTTTATATTAAAAAAAAAATCAGGACTCACATCATACAACATCCGAAAACGTCTCTAGAACAAATGTGGATTGAGTTACAACACAAAGGGCTTCGCTTAGCCATCGGGACTGTCTATAGGCCGGAAACACAAAATATTGGAAACTCTATAGAAGAATTAAGTGAAACTTTGAGCTCCCTGTCAGCGTACAGTTTTCAATGTCTCTTAACTGATTTTAATATTGACCTTTTAAATAGTAGTTCAAACGACACAAAAGAATTTTTAAGGTCCTTAGATCAACAAAATTACACACAGTTAGTTCAGGAGCCTACGAGAATAACTATGACATCAGCAACACTTTTAGATTTAATAATAACAGACACCCCAATGCTGTGTACAAAAATTGAAGTAATTCACAATCCTTGCTTAAGTGACCATGCCTTAATACTAGCAGACTTTGACATAAAAAAACAAAAAGATGGGGTAAAATCAATTACCAAAAGATGTTTTAATGATATAGACGAGGAAGAATTTGGGGAAGATTTGAGAAATATTTCATGGAATAAAATCAAAGAATCTGAAAGCATTAATGATATGGTAGCAAAGTTCAATTGTGAAATATTAAATTTATTTGATAAACACGCACCGGTCAAAGTCATAAAAATAAAAAACAATTCTTATCCATGGATTACCGAGGTTATTAAAATAATGATGGAAAAAAGGGATGAGGCGCTAAAAAAAGCCCATAATAGTAAAAATGATGCAAGTTGGTCATATTATAAAATGTTCAAAAATTTTACCAATGCAAGTATAAAAAGAGAAAAAAAAGCTTATATAAATTTCTATGTGAATAAAAATGCCAATAGACCAATTATAATGTGGCAACATTTTAAGAAAATTTCTCCCTTAGGCAAGGGCAATTCAGGTTGTATACCACCTCATGCAAGAACCAGACAAAATTAACGATTTTTTTATGACATTGCCAGGCAATGAAATCACAAATTTAAAGACACTAGCCCAATTCACAACGAATCGAGACTCGAACACCGAATTTTTCATAAAAGAATGCTCGAAAGAGCAAGTACTTAACATAATAAACAACATCTCTTCAAATGCAATTGGGCATGATAACATTTCAATAACTATGATAAAATTAACCTTGCCTGTTACGCTTGATATTATTACCTATATCATTAATCAATCTATCAAAACACACACGTTTCCAGACTCATGGAAAATAGCAAAAGTAATACCTTTACCAAAAATCACATCAGTAGAAAACTATAAAGATCTAAGACCCATCAGCATTCTTCCGGTTATGTCAAAATTTATAGAAAAAATCGTATGTATGCAACTAACAACCTACTTAGAAACACATAACATACTTCCAGAACATCAATCTGGCTTTAGAAAAGCTCATGGAACGGCCGCTGCGTTATCATCAGTAACAGATGATATTCTTTCGGCATCAGATAATGGTAACGGAAGTATACTCGTTTTATTAGATTTTTCAAGAGATTTTGGCTGTATAAATATTGAACTTATGTTGGCAAAATTATATTACTATGGAATATCACACAATGCTTGTAAATGGTTCATGTCTTTTTTAAAGGGAAGAAAACAGTATGTTTCTATAGAAAGTTCTGAACAAAAGGAACCGCTGATTTCGCACATTAAATCTAACACACGTGGAACCCCCCAAGGATCAAGTCTAAGCCCAATCCTTTTTATCATATATACAGTGGATTTAAGTCGCGAGTTAAATAGCTGTAAGATACATCAGTACGCAGATGATACTCAGGTATATCTACACTTTGATCCAAAAAATACAAACATTTCAGTAAATTTTATAAATAATGATTTAGAACATATATCTCAGTGGTCGGAAAAAAATAATTTAGTTCTTAATGCGAATAAATCAAAATATATGGTACTGGGCAGCAAACATCAACGTGAATGCATTAAGGGACACAACTTACAGATCAAAATAGGCAATGAATCTTTAGAACAAGTAAAAGTTGCAAAGAATCTTGGTCTATACGTTGACGAAAATCTCAGATTTATAGAACATCTAAATCTGAAAATAAAAAATGCTTTTTATAAATTAAAAGTTCTATATAGCTTGAGACCTTTCATGTCGGAGAAAGTGAGAGTTACCCTGGTTGAGTCACTTATTTTATCGATTTTTAATTACTGTGACACAGTGTATGGTCCCAGATTATTGAAAAAGACCGAAAAAGCTATACAAAGAGTTCAAAATGCTTGCACTAGGTTTTGTTTTGACGTTCCTAAGAGATCACATGTAGCTCCTTTCATTAATTGTCACAATATTTTAAACATGAAATCACGTAGGAAGCTTCATCTAGCAGTATCCTTACATAAAATTGTACGGAGCAAAAAGCCAAATTACTTATATCAAAAGCTTGACTGGCTAGAGAATAGAAAAGATAGGAGTGTCCGAGAAAATGAGAAGATTAAACTATTAATTCCTAAACATAAGACAGTAGGATTTAAAGGTTCTTTCAAATATGCTGCAGCAAAAATTTGGAATAACCTACCACCTCCCTTACGTGAATGTCATTTTTCAATTGTAATTTTAAAAAAATGCCTTAATGAATATTACCTTCGTCTACAAGTAGAAGTGGCTACGTAACAAAAACTTTACAAATTAATGCGAATGAAGCAAAATATGAAAGAATAGAATCCTAAAAACTTAGACTTCTCTTTTTTTTTAATTTAATCATAGTTTCAATTGTCCTAGCCATGACGTACACATAGAGTTATGGTTGTTATGATGCGAAGATGTGCATGCGTGTATTAAGTTTTTGTCGTTCTATTAATGTCAGCTTTAAAATGTAGTTATTGATCTGGAGAAATTGCTTATTTACTTCTTTTTGTGCTATATAATTATGTCACCGGTTTCTCTTTTACTTGCTTTTATATCAGTTTTTGTTTTTTTTATTTTTTGTTTTATAATTTTCATTATACTTTAATATGATACGGAACGGTGCGGCGCTCTCAACTAAGTCAATATAATATAGAAGGAGCAAGCTGAAAATCAGCGCTGGGCATAGCACAGCACATAGCTGAGCTTGCAACCAATTGCGATACGGTCGTCAATAAAAAAGAGTGGTAAATTAGAAAAAATGTGTCCAGTATGAATAATTTGTATCTCATAAAAAATATGTATGTTTTTCTTAAAAGTTACTTTGTAATGCAATAAATTTTTATTATTATTATTATTATTATATCATTGCACATAGTATCACCATCAAATAGTTGAATAAAGTCATTCAACCTCATTTCTCGATATTTACAATACAAATGTGCCGTCAGCACATCGCCTTTTTAGTTGTACTCCATATTTGGCATAACGAAATCATAACAATTTATTATTAGATTATTATAATACATTAATCAATCAGTCAGTACCGGGTACTCAAACAATTGTGACGTGTCGTAAATAAAAATATATTATTCCTTCGGTCTTTGAGTATTGGCTAGCCTCATACCTGGATCCGTCTCTGAATATTGTATGCCTCAGTATCCCAAATTAGCCTACCCGCCAAACAAATACAATAGACAGTACTCGCCCCAAACTGAGGTAAAATCGTTTTGGATTCGATTATTATTGTAGTTCCACATCTTAGAATTCCTTTCCAAAAACATGCGATGATAGCCTTGAGGTGGTCGACCATATGAATCAAAGTATTGTCCAAATCCACTTCCATCTATATGTATGGCGATCCAGTGAGAGCCGGTTTATTGTCGCTATCTAAGTTGCTTATGATTTATGCAGGTAGTACTACATAAATCAGCAAACGGTTTGCTGCATACACATTATATTCAAAACATGAATTAATTTGTCTCAAGTAATTCTGTATCTCTATTGTATTCATGTTCAAAGAAGATCGTCGCAGAACTGTATCAGGTTAGTAGATAAGCAAGTAATGTGGTCCAGAGTATTGACACTACTTTATAAATGGTATTTACTCGTTTACCTCGTTTACTCGTCTCTATCTATAGGGTTGCAAGGATATAGAGATAAATAAAACAAAGACATATTTTTTTACTTAGATATACTTTATTGAATAGCACAAAATGAGTACATACTAAGACAATAATAAAAATTATGCGCACTTATATCTAAAAAGGGGGTAAGGGGGGAACGGAACTACCATCTCATCCGACCCAATTGCCAACCTCACCTGCACGTGGTGCTACTTGCTAGATAACAGACGTGGCCCTGGCGACCGATCTATGGCGATATAACCATACGCATCCAACACCTTGCAGCAACCAGAAAGCAGCGACGTTGAGGCACAAGTAACCTCTAAAATGTCTGGTGCAGAAGGCAAGGGGAAACCACTGCACTATTATTCACTAGTTATCGGCAGTTTTTGGAAAAGTCTAAGAAAGAAATGGCCCCGAGTTCCTGGCGTCCCTTAGATGGGACAGGGGTACTAAGAATCCGCAGGTGGAAAAAACAACAAATGAAGATAGGAACGTGGAACGTCAGAAGTTTGAAGAGTCCTGAAAAAGTCTACAATGTCAAAAGAAATGCAACGAATGAAGATTAACATCATGGGACTAAGTGAGATCAGATGGATAGGCAAAGGTAAACATCAAATAGATAAAAACTACACCATGTATTACTCTGGTTCTGAGGATAGCTCCAACAAGTGTGGAGTGGGAGTAATCATAGACACAAATTGCATTAATACACCTGTTAACTTAGTACCAAAATCAAACCGAACCATGTTACTTCAATTAGAAGCCAAGCCAAGAAATATTAACATTCTTTAAGTGTATGCTCCCACTACAGATGGGTCAGATCAAGAAGTTCGAAACTTTTATAAAGAAATAGAAGATCTGCTCCAAATGACAAAAAATCACGAAATAAATCTAGTGATTATCGATTTTAATGCTAAAATAGGGAAAGGAGAAGTGCCAAAAATAGCCTGGAAGTTCGGACTTGGGGAAAAAAATGAAAGAGGAGATGCCCTTGTACAATTCTGCCAAGAGAGTGATTTTGCCATCATAAACACCTATTTTCAGGTACCACCAAGGAGGTTGTATACATGGACATCACCTAAGAATACCCCTCAGCAAATTATAAGAAATCAGATAGATTACATCCTGATCAATAATCGCTTTCGTAATTGTGTCAAAAGTGCTAAGACCTATCCTGGGGCTGATATAAGATCTGACCATAATCCAGTTGTAGTGACAATATCATGTAGACTCAAACAATTAAATAAGAGAACACAGTACCACGCAATAGACGTGAGGAAACTTAAAGATCTTAACATCAAAGATAAAGTGGCGAAAGAAATAAACGATTGGGCAGCGGATGAGAAACCTGGGATAATACGTACGGTGGAGGAAGAGTGGTGTTCAGTGAAGAATAAAATATTAAACATCAATAAGACACACTTGAAAAGAGATTGGATTCCTAAGCAGAGTTGGATGACAGAAAAAATATATAATATTATCGAAGAAAGGAGAATCTACAAGAATTCTGACAATAGCAAGTATACTGAGATTGATAAGCAAATTCGGCGTGAAGTTAGTTATGCTAGAGATGCTTGGTATCAGTGCAAGTGTGATTTTGTGGAGGACCTTTATGCTAAACATGATGCATTTAACCTGCATAAGGAAATAAAATATTTGGTAGGGCACAAAAAAACCATTCACCATCTTACTGACGAAAATAATATCCCCATACTAGATATATCAGTAAAAACACCTGCTGCAATCACTTGATGTACGGAAAGCTAGCGGTCCCGATGGAATACCAGCCATAGTGCTGAAGAAGTGCGCGGCGGAGCTGTTTCCCGTGTTAATGCGCCTGTTCCAACATTCTCTTTCTTCGGGATGTGTGCCGGAGACTTGGAAAAGAACTAATGTGCAAGCGGTTCCCAAAAAAGGGGATCGGTCTGACCCGGCATATTATCGGCCAATAGCTATTACCTCAGTACATTGTAAGGTGATGGAACGGATTCTAAACAATCAACTGATCCATTACCTAAAAGATCACTGTCTAATTAATGATCGTCAGTACGGGTTTCGACCTCAGAGGTGTGTTCGTAACACACCTCTGGGGTGAAGCTATCGACAAGCATGGGGAATCGTTGGCTGTCAGCCTCGATATCTCCAAGGCTTTCGACAGGGTCTGGCACAGAAGTCTTCTCTCCAAGCTGCCGGCATATGGTCTGCCTGCTCAGCTTTGCACCTGGATTGCCAGCTTCCTACACAAGCGCAGCCTTCGTGTTTTAGTTGATGGTTGTGCTTCTTAATTCTATGTTGTGAATGCTGGGGTACCCCAGGGAACTGTGCTATCTCCCACACTCTTTCTTTTGCATATCAATGATATGCTCTCTTTCGGGAACATTCATTGCTATGCAGACTTTAGTACAGTGCATGGTGGATACCACGGACGCGCAGTGGCTGGGCGAGCGGAAATTAAGGACAGGCGAGAGGATCTTGTCATTGAACTCAATAGGACGTTAGAGCTTATCGCCAAATGGGGCTCAAATAATCTTGTTGAGTTTAATGCCAAGAAAACACAGGTATGCGCTTTCACAGGTGGCACTGCGCTGGTTATACGAAGCAAAATCGCCATGCTGGCGATGGACGTTCGCTGCGATCTTAGTCCAAGGGATTACATCGAGGCTGTTATAAAAACAGCTTCACGGAAACTCGGAGCCCTTCCAAGAAATATAAAAAAAAATACATCACATACATTTGTTTTTAATGAACTAACGGACCACTCCCCTATTTTTCTGCGCATTGACTATACTAAAATTGATAAAAAGTTACAAAATAATTATCAAACAAAAGTTAACATGGATGGAGTAAGTAAAATGCTAGCGGAGGAATCGTGGAGTGATTTGTACACTAGAACGGATGTTAATGAAGTAGCACAATTTCTTACTCAAACAATAGAAAATGCAATACAAGCTAACACGATTACTATTAAAATTCCTAAACGAAGAAAACTGTACCCTAAAATCTATGTCGTTATATTTATCGACCCCTGATGAAGTTTTAAGTACTATTTGTAGTCTGAAATCAAACAAAGCATCCGGGATCGATAAAATATCGTCTTTAATAATAAAAAAATTGAGACATGTTCTACCCGTGCCAATATCGTATTTAATTAACTTAAGTTTCGACTCTGGTATTTTTCCAAAATATTTTAAAAATGCTGTCGTGTGTCCCATATAAAAAACGGGTGATAAAACAGATGCCAATAATTATATGCCTATTTCCCTATTAATCTCTATTTCGAAAGTTATAGAAAAAAATGCGAATAAGCGATTAATTAGATATCTGGAACGCAAAGACTTTCTATCGGAGAGCCAATTTGTTTTTCGCAACTCTCCACCACTTCCACTGATGAAGCTGTATATATCATTTATCATCTAAAATAACCGCATACCTAGATAATAAAGAGAAATGTCTGAGAATTTTCCTAGATCTAAAGAAAGCATTTCCTTATTACTCGTCATACTTGAGAATATTGGAATACACGGTAATGTTCTTCAGTGGTTTCAGGAATATCTAACCGATCGCAAGCAGTGCGTAAGAGTCGACAACTATACAAGCAACTTTAATAAAATCACTTACGGTGTTCCCCAAGGGAGTACTCTAGGCCCAACGCTGTTCTTAGAGTATATCAACGAACTATGCAATACCAAACTAAAAGGTGCTTATATACAAATGTTTGCCGACGATACAGTCATTCTGTTTCATGGGCCTACGTGGGCGGATGTGCACTACCTGGCAGATAATGGACTTTCCACTATTATTTCTTGGCTGGAGGACAACCTATTACACTTAATACCAGCAAGACGAAGTATATCTGTTTCAGTAAAACTAAGGCATCAATACAAAAAGACTCTAAGTTGTACACTCATACATATCCATGTAATAGAATCGACAACGTATCACGCCCCCATTGTACATGTACAAACTTATCTAGAGTATCAAACATTAAATACTTGGGAATAATTATAGATGAAACACTTAGTTGGCATAAACACATAGCCTCAGTTTCCAAAAGAATAAGATAATTAATTTAAAACGCTCAGGCATATTGGGGATATTCCCCTCTTAATAAGAACGTATAAAGCTTTAGCAGAATGTATACTTACGTATTGTATTTGTTCATGGGGTGCTGCTGCCAAACCCATATGTTAATGGCTGAGCGTGCCCAGCGAGCACTACTTAAAGTAATTATGTATTTACCATTCCCATATTCAACAAAAAAGGTTTACGAAAAGGCGGATGTTTCATTTGTGAGAAAACTTTTTGTGCACCTATGTATACAGTCAACAATATAACAGTCTTGCACCTAGATTTTATAAAAAATTAAATCAATTTTCAAGAATAAAGGACATACACACACACACTTACACGCACACACAAATATTTACACACTTACACACGCGGTTTGGATTAACTTACAATAATAAGACCCTTGTAATACTTTTTAATAATTTAATGGGATGGAACTGACTTCTGACGCACGGGTAACACCAGTTCAGGAGTCAGGGCTACTTTTTATAATATGTATGTATTGGATAACAATAAAGTATTATTATTATATTTATCAATTAAATAATTTTAAGATTTATTTTACGAATAATAATTTTTATTTTTATAAGATTATTTTATTTACATAGCTTAAATAAGGGTGACTGGATATTAAGGTGATTGATTTTCTTTCTGATCTTTAAATCTATATATAGTTTAATAAAAACATTACTTTCATATATACATAAAATTCTAATTATATTCTTCTTCTTCTCAGCCGAAAGACGTCCACTGCTGGACAAAGGTCTTCCCCAAGGATTTCCATTTTGGCCGGTCTTGCGCTGCCCGCATCCAACGGCTTCCCGCGACTTTCTATATCGTCGGTCCACCTTGTAGGGGGCCTGCCCACGCTGCGTCTTCCGGTTCGTGGTCGCCACTCGAGAACCTTTCTGCCCCAGTGGCCGTCAGTTCTACGAGCAAAGTGCCCCGCCCACTGCAACTTAAATTTAGCAATACTTCGGGCTATGTCGGTTACTTTGGTTCGCCTGCGGATTTCATCATTTCTGATTCGATCACGCAGAGAAACTCCAAGCATAGCCCTCTCCATTGCTCTTTGGGTGACCTTGAGTCTTCTTATTAGGCCCATAGTGAGCGACCACGTCTCTGATCCGTAAGTCATCACTGGCAATACACACTGGTCGAAGACTTTCGACTTGAGACACTGCGGTATTTTGGATGAGAATATATCGTGTAGCTTCCCGAACGCTGCCCAGCCAAGTTGGATTCTACAATTGACCTTTTTCTCGAAGTTGGACCCACCTAGTTGGATGGTTTGACCTACGTAAACATAGTTGTCTACAACTTCGAGTGCAGCATTTCCAACCTTGACTTGAGTGGGTGCAACATGGATGTTCTACATGATTTTCGTCTTGTCCATGTTAATTTTAAGAATTACTTGTTGGGAGATCCTGATAAGGTCGTGGAGCATAGTGCCGAGGTCTTCAAGGTCGAAGCTTGAAAACATCTTCCAATGCAGCGGTAAACAGTTTCGGAGATATAACGTCTCCCTGTCTTATGCCTCTCTGCAATTGGATAGGTTTTGAGTTCTTATCCTGGAGTCGGATTGACATGGAGGCGTTCTCGTACAAGCACTTTAACACCTTGATATACCGGTAATCGATTTGGCACCTTTGAAGGGACCTCAGCACGGCCCAGGTTTCGATCAAATCAAAGGTTTTCTCATAGTCCACAAACTCTAAGCAGAGTGGCTGGTTATACTCCTTGGTCTGGTCTGTATAACTTGCCGCAGCGTATGTATGTGGTCTATGGTGCTAAAGCCTTTTCGGAAACCGGCTTGTTCGGGTGGCTGGAAGTCGTCAAGCCTTCGCTCGAGACGATTCGTAATTACTCTCAAAAACAACTTATAAACATGGCAAAGCAGTGGGATGGGTCTGTAATTCTTCAGAATGGTTTTATATCCCTTCTTAAAGAAAAGCACCACCACACCTCTGTGCCATGCCCTTGGCGTTTGACCTTTGGCTATGACGAAGTTAAATAGCCTCTGAAGGGCCCTCAGGATCGGTGTACCACCCGCCTTCAGAAGCTCAGCTGTAATACCATCATCACCACCTGTGCCTTGTTGTTTTTGAGTTGCTCGAGAGCCATTCTAATCTCGGAAAGACTGACGTCCTGGAAATCTTCGGTGTAATGTCGGGTTAGTCTTGCTCTGGGATCTGCAGCTTGACTACTGACAGGTGATGGCGTTGTCGTGTGCAGCTGACCGTAGAACTTCTCAACCTCTTTCAACAGCTCACATCTTGACGTGACTATTCTACCATCCTCAGTCTTCAGCCTCGCCAGTTGACTCTGCCCCACATAGAGATCTCTGGCAAACACTTTAGAGCCTTTATTCCGCTCGATGGCCTCTTTAATGCGCAATGTGTTATATTGCCGATTGTCGCGAGTCATAGACTGAAATCTGTCTGTTGAGCAGCCGAAAACTGGCAGCATCAGCTGGGGACATCAGAATCATTTTCCGTCTTTCCTCCATAAGCCGTAAGGTAGAGGCTGAGATCTTTTTGGTTCCTTTTTTATGGCTGGTCTTGAAGGTCTTAGACTCAGCCGTATGGACAGCTTCCACAAACCTGTCGTTGTATGCGTCCACTTCCTCGCAGTCTGCTAGGCAATCGAATCGGTTTTGGAGTTCGAGCTGAAAGGCTTCGGGATTTCGGATTTGGAGAGGTGTTGGTCGGAGCGTAGACTTCATTAGTCGGGATCTTTGGAGTTTGACATTGAGATTCAATGAGCCTCTCACTAGTCTGTGATCGCTTCCGGTTTTGACTGCATTGATCACAGAGACGTCATTGAATATTTGTCTTCTCGTCGACAGGATGAAGTCTATCTCATTCTTAGTTTTCTCGTCAGGGCTCACCCGGGTCCATTTACGATGACATGGCTTTTTGAAGAAGGAGTTCATCATAAAGAGTCCCTCCTTCTCCATAAAGTCGGCCAACATCTGGCCCCGAGGGTTGCGGTCTCCAATTCCATGTGGTACCTTTAACTCTTCACCGAATCATTTGCCCAGCTTCGCGTTAAAGTCCCCCATTACGACAGTGAAATGAGTCTTATTGGTATGTATGGTTCTAGATAAATCCTCATACATGACCTCGACTTCATCGTCGGAGTGTGTCGAAGTCGGCGCGTATACCTGTATGATCTTCAAAGAATACCGTTTGATAATTCTGAGTATAAGGTACGCAATCCTAGTCGACACGCTCTCGATTTTCACAACGTTGTTAACGAGGGACTTGTGGACTATGAACCCGACACCACCTTGGGACTGTTGATCACCCTCCCGGAAATAGAGAAGGTTACCGGATTTTAGGATTATCGTGTCCTCCCCCTGTCTTTGGACTTCGGATAATCCGATGATATCCCAGTGTAACCTGCTCAGTTCAATAATCTTCTCGTCAGTCCGCAGTGTACGCGTATTATATGTTGCCAGGGCCAGAGGTCGTCGGTGTTGCTAACACGAAATCTGCCGGGGATTCTTAGCACCCTCTGCCCCGCCGTTACCACAGCTGTTACCAAGACTGGGAATAGCAGAGCTGCCGGGGACTAGGGGCCGTGGTTTGGTTGTGACTATCATTTGAGGGGATATGCCATAATCGCCACGCTTGGCAGACGGGTTGGCGATCGCAGTAAGTTGGTCATAGTACTCAGAGAGACGCTGCTGCCCGTTCTCTTTTGTATATTCCCTCGGGTCGACTTCTACGCCCCCCACGGGATGAAATGGGGTGGTGATATTCGTTGCCGTCACCACACGGCAAATATTTTAGGCTAATTATATTAGGTCTAATAATTAATAAAATTATAGAAAAAAAAACACTATAAATAATAAAACTAAAATAATAAAACGATTTAAATTTATTTCAGAACTTATATATCTTTCTATAAAAAATAACAGACGAAGAAATTAAAGAAACAAATATCATAAATAGTAAAGATATTCAATCCAATAAAATTGATATTACTTGATTGCAATGAAAAAGAAATAATCTCCCACTCTAAAATATATATATTATTCATTTTAATTCAATAAATATTGTAACTTTAATTACAAATTATAAATCCTTATTATTAAATCCTTATTAAAGTTAAATTAACACCAATAAATATGGAATTAAATTGAATTTTTAATAAATAACTATTTTTTATTAATCCTGCAAATAATAGATATCAATGAATAAATCCCACTGAAATAGCAAATACGGCTCCTATTGATAATACTTAATGGAAATGAGCTACTACATACTAAGTGTCTACTAATTAATTCTAATCTTCGTAATATAGAAAGTCTATAGTTAATTTGGATTCCATGTAAAGTTGCTAATCATCTAAAAATTTTAATACCTGTTGGTACTGCAATAATTATTGTTGCTGATGTAAAATAAGCTCGAGTATCAATATCTAAACCTACAGTAAATATATGATGTGCTCATACAATAAATCCTAACGATCCAATTGCCATTATAGCACAAACTATTCCTAAACATCTAAAGGTTTCTTTTTTTCCTCTTTCATGGGAAGTAACATGGGAAATTATTCCAAATCCTGGTTAATATTAAATATGAACTTCAGGATGCCCAAAAAATCAAAATAAATGTTGATAAAGAATGGGGTCTCCTCCTCCTGCAGGATCAAAAAATGAAGTATTAATTTTACGATCTGTAAGAAGTATGGTAATAGCTCCTGCTAATACAGGAAGAGAAAGTAAAAGTAATAAAGTTGTAATACCTACGGCTCAAGCAAATAAAGGAATTTGATCAAAAGATATACTGTTAATTCGTATGTTAATAATTGTTGTAATAAAATTAATTGCCCCTAAAATTGATAAAATTTCAGCTAAATGTAAAGAAAAAATTGCTAAGTCTACTGATGAGCCTCTATGAGCAATATTAGAAGAGAGTGGGGGGTAAACTGTTCATCCTGTTCCTGCTCCAATTTCAACAATTCTACTAGAAATTAATAATATTAGTGAAGGTGGTAAAAGTCAACATCTTATATTATTTATTCATGGGAATATTATCTGGCAGTAAATTATATCTGGTGTTCCTAATATTAATAGAATTAATCAATTACTAAATCTTCCAATAGGTAACAAATAGGTACAACTATAAAAAAATTTATAATAAAAGCAAGAGCTGTAACAATTGTTTTATAAAATTGATCTTCTCCAATTAAAAATCCTGGCTTTCCTGAATCAGTTCGAATTAATAACTACGAGAAGTTCCTACTATTCCTGCTCAAATTCCAAAAATAAAATATAAAATACCAATATCTTTATGATTTGTTAAAAATATTCATTTTCGCTGAAATAAAATGGCTGAGTTAAAAGCGATTAATTGTAAATTTTTTTCCGAGAAATTTCTCTTTTATTAGCTTTATATTCAATAATGATAGAAAGTTGCAAATCTTAAGGTGTAATAATTAAGATTTAAAGAGAAATTACTTTAAATTAATTTTGAAGATTATTACTTTTAATTAACGTAAAACCTTAAAAAATAAGGTTCTAAGAATTATTCCTAATAAAGAGATAAATCTAATAATATTAATAAAAAATAAATAATTTTTTTAATGAAAATAATATTTCATTTTAATTTGATAAAATAAAATATTAAAGAAGAATAAAGAATTCGAATATAAATAATTAATATGATTAATCTTGTTATTACAAAAATAAATGAAATAATAAACGTATTATTTAATAATAAACGATTAATGATTTTTCATTTAGGAAAGAAAGAAAATTAATTAAAATAGAAATTTTAATAATTTTTTTATATTAAAATTAAATAATTGATTAATATAATTTTTATAAAAAAAGAATGAAATAATGTATAAATTAATTATAAGCTATCTCTAATAGATAATGCCGCTAATATTCATCCTAAATTATTAATAAAAGAAAAAGCTATTAATTTACGCAATGAAATTTGATTAAATCTTCTAATTGTACAAATTATTACATTAAGAATTATGACAATAAATAATGAATTGAAATGTAATATGAAATTATGATTATTGGGGATTTTTTTTGTCATCTTATTTAAATGAAACAATTTCATCAGGATAATAATATTGGGAAATCAAAATTGAAAGAGTACTGATCCTATTTTTATTAATAAAGATAATAATATTATTATCCTCTTTAACAGAAATATCACGTAAATAAAAAAATAACTTAATTAATAATAATAGAAAATAAATAAACAATTATAAAAATTTTGAAAGATAATATGCATAACAAAATAGAAAATAAAAAAATAATTAAGGCAATTGATTGGGTAAGAAAAAAATTTAATGAAGCTTTTGGGTTACATAAATTATTGGGGTAAGATATTAAGGGGATAAAGCTTAATAAATTAATTTTTAATCCAATTCAACATCCTTATCAAGAATTAGATGAAATAGAAATTAAAGTTCTAAGAATACAATGGATAAAAAAAAGTTATTGAAGAATAAACTTTAAAATATCAATAATCTTTTATGAATAATTTAATATTATAATAATTATAATTTAATGTAAGTTATGCATGGTAATTATTGTAAATTACAAGATATAGCTTAATTTATTATATTACTATTACTATTATATTTATTAGCTTATTTCATTAATTTAATAATTTATTGTATTTAATTTAAGAAAAAAATAGTTAAGAAAAAATACAAGAGAAATATTAAAAAATTATTAATTTATATTTAATATATAATATAAAATGTGAAAAATATTCTAATATAATAAAATAATTATGTTTTATTATTATTATTAATTAATTATTAAGTTTATTTTACATATACATTTTAGTATATAATTTAACTAAATTTGTGCCGGCAATTGCGGTTAAACTAAATTTTAATTAAATTATTTCAGTGTATAATTAATAAATAATGATTAAAATAAAATTTAAATGATTAGGTGAAATTTAAATTTTATTAAATTTAATTTAAATTTTATGATTTAATAAATTTTAATATAAACTAGGATTAGACACCCTATTATTAAAAATTTAATTTATAATACTAAATTAGTAAATAATAATTTATTGAAACTTAAATAATATGGCGGTATTTTAGTTAATTTAGAGGAATCTATTTAATAATTAATAATCTACGAATAAATTTACTTTTTAAAAAAATAGCCGAGATGGCCCAGTGGTAAAAACGCGTGAATCTTAACCGATGATAGTGGGTTCAAACCCGGACAAGCACCACTGAATTTTCATGTGCTTAATTTGTGATTATAATTCATCTCGTGCTTTACGGTGAAGGAAAACGTCCTGAGGAAACCTTCATGTGTCTAATTTCACTGAAGTTCTGCCACATTCCACCAACCCGCATTGGAGCAGCGTGGTGGAATAAGCTCCAAACCTTCTCCTCAAAAAGGGAGAGGAGGCCTTTAGCCAAACGTAGGCAAACGTAGTGTAGGACGCCCTGTGACAAGATGGACCGACGATTTAAAAAACGTGGTAGGTACGGGATGGATGCGGACTGCACAAGATCGGGATGGTTGGCGTTCTATGGGGGAGGCTTTCGTCCAGCAGTGGACAGCAAAAGGCTGAAAAAAAAATATTAAAATTAAATTAAAGGTATTCGGCAAAATTTTATATTCACTTGTTTATCAAAAACATGTCTTTTTTATAATAATTTAGTCTTATCTGCCCACTGATATAATTATGAAAAGGGCTGCAGTAAATATATAAAAATAAAATTATTATTATTATTTTATGGGGGTGTTAGAAAAATTAAAAAATCTTTTTTAGAATATTACCATTAATAATAATTGGGGCTGCTTTTTTAATTTTATTGGAGCGTACAGTTTTAGGTTATATTCAAATTGCAAAAGGACCTTATAAGATAGGTTATATTGGTTTATTGCCGCCTTTTTAATAAATATTGCGATGCAATTAAGTTATTTTCTATAGAACAAATTTATTTAAATTGTTCTTATTATTTCGTTTATTATTTTTCTCCTATCATAAGATTTATTTTAACTTTAATAATTTGAATAGTAATTCCTTATATATTTAGTATGAGTTCGTTTAATTTAGTTTTTTTTTATGTTGTACAAGAATTGGTGTTTATACTTTGATAATTGCTGGTTAATCTTCTAATTCAAATTATTCATTATTAGGGGTATTACAAACAGTAGCTCAGACTATTTCTTGAAGTAAGAACAACTTTAATTATAATGTTTTAATTAGAGATTGTTTTAATTATAGATTTTAATTTAATATTTTTTTTTAAATATCAGATTTTAATTTGATTTATTTTTATAATAATACCTATAAGATTATGTTTTTTATCGTGGCATAAGTATCCTTATACCTTAAATTCCCACCAAATTTCCTCAATATCCCTCTATCCTCAACTGGTTCCCTACTATAGGTTGGGGAGGTCAGACGGCAGTCGCTCCTTATAAAACCAGTACCCGCCATTTACTATGGAAGTGGAAAAAAAGAATTTTAGGTACAATGGCTAGGGCGTCGCCGCAAAACGACGCGCAGGCACATCGCCCTAAACCTGCGACAAGTGGGAAAGGCCTACCGTGTCAAGTACGGGCACGGCTAAAGAAGCAAGTACCTAAAAAGAAGCTCCGCTTTGCCACCTGGAACATCGGCTCTCTCACAGGTCGCTCCCTTGAACTGGCTGACGTACTGATGAAGCGCAGGGTTCACGTTGCATTCTTGCAAGAAACTCGTTGGAAGGGCAACAAGTCCCGTGATATTGGACTGGGTTACAAGTTGATCTACTCCGGCTCCCCCTCAGGGAAGAACGGTGTGGCCGTAGTACTATCTGAGGCACTCCAGAACGGTATTCTAGAAGTCGATAGACTGAGCGACCAACTTCTTCGGGTGAAGCTGCTGATAGAAGGAGTAATTACTCATCTTATCAGCGCCTACACTCCACAGGTCGGTGGCTCTGCATCGGAGAAAGAAGCCTTCTGGAATGACTTGGAAGACATGCTCCGCTGCATTCCGAACACCGAGAGCATCGTGATTGGTGGAGATTTGAACGGCCATGTTGGTGAGGAGTCACGTGAATATGGACGTGTACATGGCGGCTTCGGCTATGGTCGTGAGAATGCAGAGGGGGAGTCAATTCTCAGCACCTGCTTATTATCAGACCTTGCCATTGTTAACACTTTCTTCCAAAAGAAACCCGAGCACCTCATCACCTATAAAAGTGGGCCGCACTCCACCCAGATCGACTACTTGCTCATAAGAAGAAGCCAAATTGGTAGAGTGACTAACTGCAAAGTGATTCCTGGGGAATGCCTAACAACACAACACCGCATCCTTGTCATGGACATGCTGGTAGTACCAAGTAAAAAAGTGCCTGAACGAAGCAGACCTAAAACTAAATGGTGGCTGTTGAATGGACCAAAACAGCATGAATTCTGTAAAGTCGTAGCTAGCTCCAAGTTAAGCACAGACACAGAGGAATCAGTCGATAGTCAATGGTCTAGGATCCAGTCAACAGTGAATACCATTGGAAAACAGGTGCTTGGCACTTCGAAGGGAGGCCGGGTCATCGACAAGGAGACGTGGTGGTGGAATGGCTCAGTACAGGAGGCAGTTCGAGAGAAAAAGACACAGTTTAAGAAGTGGCAAGAGACCAAATCTCCTGAAGACCGAGACGCGTATAAAGCAGCTAAATGTGCCACCAAACGAGCAGTTGCCAAAGCCCGTTACCAGACGCTGTCACCTTTGTATGACACGCTCCAGACAAACGAGGGCCAAAAGACTATCTTCCGTTTAGCAAAGGCTCGGGAGAAAGCGACACAAGACATAACAAAATGTCTTTGTGTCAAAGACTCTAATGGCACTTTGGTTTGCGATGCAATTAAGGTGAAGGAGAGGTGGCGCAGCTACTTTAACGTGTTGCTTAACACACAACACGCTAATGTGTCTCCTCCAGAACTGCCTCCTAATCTCGGACTTGTTGCACCGGTAACACCTGACGAGGTACTCAAATGTCTTCGTACAATGAAGAACCGAAAAGCCGTAGGCCCTGACGACCTGCCGATTGAAGCGTGGAAAGCGATGGGTTCTCATGGTGTGAACCTACTTACTGACCTTTTTAACCGAATACTTACTAGCCGGAAGATGCCCAACTCTTGGAGATTGAGTATCATTACTCCAGTTTATAAAGGCAAAGGTAGTGTACAGGACTGCGAAAGCTACCGCGGTATTAAGGTTATGTGCCACACCATGAAACTCTTCGAACGCGTAATCGATTCAAGGCTTCGGCAAGAATGTACCGTCTCGGAATGTCAGTATGGGTTTCGCCCAGGCTGTGGAACCATAGACCCCATCTTCGCCCTAAGAATACTAACCGAGGCCCATAGAGAAAAGAAGAAGCCGCTGTACATGGCGTTTCTAGACCTGCAGAAGGCATTTGACTGCGTCCCACGCCAAATAATCTGGTGGGCTTTGAAGATGAAGAATGTGCCACAAATCTATATTGACATTATCCGAGACATGTACCATAATTCGGAATCAATAGTAAGGACCGCCGTTGGCGACACGCACCCTTTCCCGATCACAGTTGGTGTCCACCAAGGCTCGGCCCTGAGTCCTTTTCTGTTCAGTGTAGTGCTTGACGTTGTCACAGCGAAAGCCCATGAGCCGTCTCCCTGGCTCATGATGTATGCTGATGACATTGCACTGGTAGATGAGGACAAGCAGATATTGGAGCAAAAGGTGAACCAGTGGAAGGGTGTGCTAGCGAGGGGTGGTCTGATGCTAAATGTTGCGAAGACCGAGTATATGGCCTGTGGCAGTACGGACCCCGAACCCATAAAGATAGGCGGAGAATCCGTTATCAAGACGGAAAAATTTAAATACCTCGGGTCCGTACTGCACGAGTCTGGTACGATCGACCACGACGTCAGAGCTCGAATAAACGCAGCTTGGGCCAAATGGCGGGAAGTCACCAAGGGCCACAAAGTCACAAAGGGCCTTGTGTACAAGTGCATCATCCGACCGGTCTTATTGTACGGCAGCGAGACGTGGCCAGCTCTCGCGAGACATGTTCAGCAACTTCACGTCGCGGAAATGAAGATGCTGCGGTGGATGTGTGGCGTTACGCGACTAGATCGTATTCGTAACGAGCACATCCGTGGTAGCCTTGGCGTTTGCGATGTAGCGGATAAGTTGCAGGAAAGCCGTCTCCGTTGGTTTGGTCACATTAGCCGCAGACCGCCAGACTACGTTGGGAACCGATGCCTGGACTTTGTTGTCGAAGGCCCTAGATCCCGCGGCAGGCCCAAGAAGCGCTGGCTCGATGTTGTGAGGGACGATATGAGAGAGCACGATCTCACTAAAGACGACGCTTTCGATCGGGCAAAGTGGAGGCAAAGATGTAGGAAAGCGGACCCTGGCATTTCTAGGCCGGGAAAACGCTAGGAAGAAGAAGAAGAAGAAGATCTTCCTTAATAGCAGAAACAAATCGAACTATATGATTTTGCTGAAGGTGAAAGAGAATTAGTGTCCGGATTTAATATTGAATATAGAAGAGGATGGAATTGTTTTAATTTTTTTAGCTTAGTATTCTAAAATATTATTATGTAAAAATAGTTTTTTCCTTTTTTTTATTTAGGTAAGGGGAACTTTATCATTCGTTATCATTATGATAAATTAATATATTTATGTTGAAAAAGATATTTACCTATTATATTACATATATTTTATATAGGCTTAAAAATATTTTTAGGTTATTAAATAATTTTAGTATAGTTTAATAAATTAATAGAATAATTATTCTTTCTTAAGTTTTCAAAACAAATTCTTAATTTCCAAGCTCAATAATTAATAAAAAAATAAATTATCTCATAATTTATTAAGAATTGGATTAATAATAAAATATGAAAAATATAAAATTGTCAATAATTGTCTTGTAATAATATAAGGAGCTTCAACTGATCGTGCTCCAATGTAAGTTAATAGAATAATAATTGAAATTAAAAATCAAAATAATATGTGATAAAAAGGATAAAATTGAATTCCTTTAATTTTTTTATTAATTGTAAAATGTAAATTAATTAAAATTAAAATTGATATTACTAAAGCAATTACTCCTAATTTATTCGGAATAGATCGTAAACAGTACAGTACAGATGACAACATGGGATTATCGTGCAAGTTTTTCTCACAGACTGCATATAATACCATGGAACCAGCTGTACTGAAAAGTGAAGTTCGAGCCGCAATCGATCACCTGAAGAGGAATAAAGCTGTAGGAGCTGACGAAATCCCAATAGAAATCTTCAAAGCAATGGGTGAATACGGAGTTGATATGCTACACACTATCTGTAATCGTGTCTGGGAAACAGAAACGTGGCCAAAAGACTGGGCACACTCCGTGTTTATACCACTGCATAAGAAGGGATCAACAAAGAAATGCAACAACTACAGACTAATAGCCTTAATATCACACGCCAGCAAAGTACTCCTTCATATCATCGACACCAGACTGCAAGCTTTTCTGAAACCTGAAATAGCTATGGAGCAAGCAGGATTCATCAAGGGTCGAGGGACAAGGCAGCAGATTTTAATTCTTCGACAGATAATCGAAAAGTCTAGAGAGTTTAACAGCCCGCTCTATATCTGCTTCGTCGACTTTCGCAAGGCCTTCGACACCGTGAAATGGCACAAGTTATGGGACGTACTCATACAAATGGGAGTACCTAACCACCTAGTTCGTCTCATTTGCCGACTATACGAGGACGGGACTGCGACTGTTCGAAGAGACGACATTGACTCAAAAAGCTTTCAGACACATGCTGGTGTTCGGCAAGGGTGCATACTCTCTCCACTCCTATTCAACGTATATACGGAGTGTATTATGAGAATCTTTTTGGAGCAAGGGGACAAGGGGGTTTCAGTAGGAGGTCGTAAGATATCCAATTTAAGATACGCCGATGACACTACTCTTCTCGCTCAAACAAAAGAAGACATGGAACACTTGCTGACACGCCTGGAGACAATAAGCCTCTCCTTCGGACTTGCGATCAATAGAGTCAAAACCAAGATGATGATCGTGGACCGTGCTGAACTGAATCACCCAGATATATCTATGATTGGCAACTGTGAAGTAGTCCAAAGCTACGTGTACCTCGGCTCCACAATCACGAACACGGGTGGATGTGAAGACGAGATTCGAAGGAGATGTGCTATCACAAGGTCTGCTGTTGATAAGCTAAAAAAAGTCTGGTGCAACCGCAATGTAACAAAAGCCACCAAAGTCCGCCTGATGAGAAGCCTAGTCTTCCCTATATTTCTTTACGGCGCAGAAACATGGACGGTTCGACAGAAAGACCGACGCAAAATTGACGCACTCGAAATGTGGTGTTGGCGGCGACTGCTGCGGATCCCTTGGACAGCATTTCGGACTAACATCTCGATCCTGGAGGAGCTAAAAATCAAAAAAAGACTATCGTCGACTGTGCAAACACGAATTCTCAAATACTTCGGACACATTGTTCGAAATGAACACTCCATGGAACGACTCGTTGTCCAAGGGCAAGTGGAAGGCAAGCGGTCACGCGGTCGAGTACCCAAGCGTTGGATAGACATTATAAAAGCTACAACACAGACCTCCATAGTCCAATGTTTTAGAGATGCTGAAGACCGCATCAAATGGAGACACATAGCGGGGGCGGTAGCCAAAAACGATGCGTCATCGTCAACCACGACCACTCTGTCAAGAGCGAACGACTGATACGATGTCCTTCAACGTAAAAAAATGAATGAAAAGGAATTTTATCTAAATTTCTATTAATTCGTAATGGATTATGTTATCCTGTTTGATGTAGAAATAATAAATCGATTATATAATTATATTAAAACAAGGAAAGGAAATAAAAATTTAAAAGAATAAAATCGAGTTAAAGTGGCATTATCTACAGCAAATCCTCCTCAAATTTAATTCCCTATTAATGGGACATATGCATATGACTACAATTAATATGACAATGAAAATTATTACGCCCCTGACCTCTACATTTCAGAAAATGAGCCGTATGAATATAATTATAATGACGTAACATATTACAATGAAGAGACAGACGACCACACTACCAAGAACATCTCTAGTGACCTTGATAATAAAAATAAGATTTTTCAATACTAGCCTAAAATCTATAGAATCGATTGAGTTGAATTGCGAAACACAACTAAAACTTCCATACATATATATACCAGAAATAGATGCGAAATTTATTATAGATACTGGAAGCACGCGTTCTTTCATTAGCCCTGAAAAGGCAAATAACTATTTCTATAACTTTATTTCATACGAACCATTTGAAGTTATAAGCACGCATGCTACCAGCACTCATAATGAAGCTATTAACATACTTTTAATGCCAACGTTCAATAGTAATCACTTACATAAATATTATGTGTATGATGTAGATGCAAAATATGATGGATTAATTGGTAACGATCTCTTAAAACAGATACGACCAGCTACCGATTTAAAGAATAAAATATTGAAAACACATTCATCAAGGATTCGTATAATTAAAGGTATCCTTAGCAACGAATCAGCATTCTGATGGTGCAATAATTAATTTTACTGAATTTTGTAAGGGCGTGAGAATTCCAAGTGCGATAGTAAAATCTGTGAAGGGTTATGCAACAACAGTTACTCAAAATACCTTAAAAAAATACATGACATTGACTATTGAATTCCCATTCGAATACCTCGAATGGGGATTTGGCTGGCAAAGTATGAAAATATTGAATGCAAGGTCAATTTTATGGAAAATGGAAGAGAATTAGGAAAAAACAATTATTATTAAAAAATCTGAATAAGTTAAGGTTAGATCACAAAAACGATGATAAGAAAAATAAAATATTTTCTCTTTGTAAAGAATATAAAGACATTTTCTATCATATATATATTTTCTATTGCGACCAATTTATAATGGAAAAATTTAAAGCACAACGTCTTTCTGCTACTCGTTGGATAATATATTCAAGAGATAAGGAAGTAATGTCCCACAAGTGTGGAAACGATATAACAAACACATCTATCTGATTGGAACTTATCTAGTACAAATCGATCCTGGCTCAAGTAAGGTCATCCTTGGTGATCTCCAGTTATTTCATTTTCAACATATATTGGAAAATTTTGAATACAAGATAACACCCATTATAACCTACCTGAGATACAGAATAAAAATATATCTATTCTATTCTAGAAAGTGAAATAGAAACTGTAATAAAAGTGAATAGTGCAGTATAGGGATCTAATTTCATACTTGATATTATTTGTTAAAAAAAATTAAGTAAGGGTCGAAACCTTGAATACCCAGATGTCTTTGACGACTTCGAACTTAAGGGGGGAGGAGTTATGTTAGCTCAAAGCATGAAGACAATAGAAGTAAATGCTTAATCAGAGGAATGTAAGTCATTGTGTCATTCCATGCTTTGGGATCATATGTCTTGGGAAATAATTTGTTAAAGAGGGAAGAACATTCGACTAGAGCATAAACTTCTATTCGGTCGTGTCAATTTTAATTATAATTAAATATTTTAAAATTCTATTATATCTTTTTTTTTTAAAGTCTGTCTTGCTCCCGTATCGATAATCGAAAAGTCTAGAGAGTTTAACAGCCCGCTCTATATCTGCTTCGTCGACTTTCGCAAGGCCTTCGACACCGTGAAATGGCACAAGTTATGGGACGTACTCATACAAATGGGAGTACCTAACCACCTAGTTCGTCTCATTTGCCGACTATACGAGGACGGGACTGCGACTGTTCGAAGAGACGACATTGACTCAAAAAGCTTTCAGACACATGCTGGTGTTCGGCAAGGGTGCATACTCTCTCCACTCCTATTCAACGTATATACGGAGTGTATTATGAGAATCTTTTTGGAGCAAGGGGACAAGGGGGTTTCAGTAGGAGGTCGTAAGATATCCAATTTAAGATACGCCGATGACACTACTCTTCTCGCTCAAACAAAAGAAGACATGGAACACTTGCTGACACGCCTGGAGACAATAAGCCTCTCCTTCGGACTTGCGATCAATAGAGTCAAAACCAAGATGATGATCGTGGACCGTGCTGAACTGAATCACCCAGATATATCTATGATTGGCAACTGTGAAGTAGTCCAAAGCTACGTGTACCTCGGCTCCACAATCACGAACACGGGTGGATGTGAAGACGAGATTCGAAGGAGATGTGCTATCACAAGGTCTGCTGTTGATAAGCTAAAAAAAGTCTGGTGCAACCGCAATGTAACAAAAGCCACCAAAGTCCGCCTGATGAGAAGCCTAGTCTTCCCTATATTTCTTTACGGCGCAGAAACATGGACGGTTCGACAGAAAGACCGACGCAAAATTGACGCACTCGAAATGTGGTGTTGGCGGCGACTGCTGCGGATCCCTTGGACAGCATTTCGGACTAACATCTCGATCCTGGAGGAGCTAAAAATCAAAAAAAGACTATCGTCGACTGTGCAAACACGAATTCTCAAATACTTCGGACACATTGTTCGAAATGAACACTCCATGGAACGACTCGTTGTCCAAGGGCAAGTGGAAGGCAAGCGGTCACGCGGTCGAGTACCCAAGCGTTGGATAGACATTATAAAAGCTACAACACAGACCTCCATAGTCCAATGTTTTAGAGATGCTGAAGACCGCATCAAATGGAGACACATAGCGGGGGCGGTAGCCAAAAACGATGCGTCATCGTCAACCACGACCACTCTGTCAAGAGCGAACGACTGATACGATGTCCTTCAACGTAAAAAAATGAATGAAAAGGAATTTTATCTAAATTTCTATTAATTCGTAATGGATTATGTTATCCTGTTTGATGTAGAAATAATAAATCGATTATATAATTATATTAAAACAAGGAAAGGAAATAAAAATTTAAAAGAATAAAATCGAGTTAAAGTGGCATTATCTACAGCAAATCCTCCTCAAATTTAATTCCCTATTAATGGGACATATGCATATGACTACAATTAATATGACAATGAAAATTATTACGCCCCTGACCTCTACATTTCAGAAAATGAGCCGTATGAATATAATTATAATGACGTAACATATTACAATGAAGAGACAGACGACCACACTACCAAGAACATCTCTAGTGACCTTGATAATAAAAATAAGATTTTTCAATACTAGCCTAAAATCTATAGAATCGATTGAGTTGAATTGCGAAACACAACTAAAACTTCCATACATATATATACCAGAAATAGATGCGAAATTTATTATAGATACTGGAAGCACGCGTTCTTTCATTAGCCCTGAAAAGGCAAATAACTATTTCTATAACTTTATTTCATACGAACCATTTGAAGTTATAAGCACGCATGCTACCAGCACTCATAATGAAGCTATTAACATACTTTTAATGCCAACGTTCAATAGTAATCACTTACATAAATATTATGTGTATGATGTAGATGCAAAATATGATGGATTAATTGGTAACGATCTCTTAAAACAGATACGACCAGCTACCGATTTAAAGAATAAAATATTGAAAACACATTCATCAAGGATTCGTATAATTAAAGGTATCCTTAGCAACGAATCAGCATTCTGATGGTGCAATAATTAATTTTACTGAATTTTGTAAGGGCGTGAGAATTCCAAGTGCGATAGTAAAATCTGTGAAGGGTTATGCAACAACAGTTACTCAAAATACCTTAAAAAAATACATGACATTGACTATTGAATTCCCATTCGAATACCTCGAATGGGGATTTGGCTGGCAAAGTATGAAAATATTGAATGCAAGGTCAATTTTATGGAAAATGGAAGAGAATTAGGAAAAAACAATTATTATTAAAAAATCTGAATAAGTTAAGGTTAGATCACAAAAACGATGATAAGAAAAATAAAATATTTTCTCTTTGTAAAGAATATAAAGACATTTTCTATCATATATATATTTTCTATTGCGACCAATTTATAATGGAAAAATTTAAAGCACAACGTCTTTCTGCTACTCGTTGGATAATATATTCAAGAGATAAGGAAGTAATGTCCCACAAGTGTGGAAACGATATAACAAACACATCTATCTGATTGGAACTTATCTAGTACAAATCGATCCTGGCTCAAGTAAGGTCATCCTTGGTGATCTCCAGTTATTTCATTTTCAACATATATTGGAAAATTTTGAATACAAGATAACACCCATTATAACCTACCTGAGATACAGAATAAAAATATATCTATTCTATTCTAGAAAGTGAAATAGAAACTGTAATAAAAGTGAATAGTGCAGTATAGGGATCTAATTTCATACTTGATATTATTTGTTAAAAAAAATTAAGTAAGGGTCGAAACCTTGAATACCCAGATGTCTTTGACGACTTCGAACTTAAGGGGGGAGGAGTTATGTTAGCTCAAAGCATGAAGACAATAGAAGTAAATGCTTAATCAGAGGAATGTAAGTCATTGTGTCATTCCATGCTTTGGGATCATATGTCTTGGGAAATAATTTGTTAAAGAGGGAAGAACATTCGACTAGAGCATAAACTTCTATTCGGTCGTGTCAATTTTAATTATAATTAAATATTTTAAAATTCTATTATATCTTTTTTTTTTAAAGTCTGTCTTGCTCCCGTAAACTTGTCTACCTTGCGAGGGACGTGAATTAATATCATTATAATCTTTGTATTAATATTAATACAATATTTCTGTGTGATTGCATAAAAGTAAATATAAGTACTATATATTAATGTTATGTGATAATAGTGAAACTTGCGTGGAATTAAATTTGTGACGAAAAACCTTCAAATATCTTGGACATATTGTGACCTCTGATTTGAAAGACGACACGGATATGGAGAGGGAACGGAGGGCTATGTCTGTCAGAGCCTATATGGTTGCTCGCAGGTTTGCATGATGCTCCGCTTTTGTCAAAATCACCTTATATAAAGCATTTTGTACAAACTTTTACACGTGCAGCCTGTGGGTAACATATACGCAGAAACAGTTCAGAGCACTTCGCGTCCAGTATAATAATACGTTTAGGGTGCTGATGGGGCTGCCGCGGTACGGTAGTGCATCAGGGATGGGACAGCTCCAACACCATCCTGAAAATGTTCGCATGCAGATTTGACTGTCAGTACTTGAATCATTGCAATATGATTCATGTACTGATTAATAATGAATATTAATTTGTAAATTGACAATAATTACATAATGGAATTTAATTTAATGTAATTTAATGTGATTTAATCTAATTTTATTTTATGTAATTTATTTAGTCTAATTTAATATAATTTAATGTGATTTCTTTTGATTAGTGAATTGATTGAATTTAATTCAAATTTTATTTCGATTTAATTAATTTAGATTTGATTTTAATAATTTAAGTTTAATTCGCTATTATAATTTTAATTCGAATTGATCTAATTTATAATATGTAAAATATTAGTATTGTAATTTTTGTCTTTTTACTATTTATTATATATTTTGTATTTATGATCCCTGTTTGGTCGAAATAAATATTTTATTATTATTATTATTATTATTAAGTCTAGCATTTTAACGAACATAATGCACATAAAATATTTAAATTATTAAAATTTTCTGGAAATATAAATACGACTCAATGTCATTTCATTGCATTAGTATTTAACGCGCTGTGGTCTTTGTCACGGGCGGGTCAGGATTTATTGGCAAACACATGATCGAGAAAATCTTTAGGTATTTAGAGTTTCAATTTTTTTTTTAAGAATTTGTTTTAATTGTACTGCATAGTAAGGTCCTCCAAACTGATTTTAGCCAAGGCGGCCAATGTCAAGAGGCAACTGCGCAGGAGATATTAGTGCAATGGACAAATGGTTGTGGAGACGTTGTACGTCTCATTTGAGAAATTATTCAAGTTCTGATTTTTATGTATTTGAGGATTTACTTTAATTACTTTATACTTTTATTGTACACCACAAAGAGAAAAAGAATACAAAACACGGAAACAGTCTAAATAAAAGTAGCATACAATTTTGCCGACCTTATCGCTACATAGCGATCTCTTCCAGGCAACCAACGGAGTAAGTGATAACTAGGATATGAGGTTGGTGGTGCTCTAATAATAAGTAAGATAATATTAATCTATGATTAAACAAACTAATAAATAAATGTAAATATAAAATACACATAATATATATCAATAAATAACTTATATTATCAATACATATAGAATTACAAGTATACAATATACAACATACTATAAACGATATGAAACGATAAGAACGAATAAAAATGATAAGTCCTCAAACATAAGAGAAAAAAATTAATAATAATAAAAATAAAAGTAATTAATGGTGATAAGGCATTTGAGACAAAAAGTGATCTTTTACAAGTTTTTTAAAAATATCTAGGGATTTGGCCTCCCGAATATTAAAAGGAAGGTCGTTCCAGAGCTTAATGGCTTGAACTGTAAAAGAATTATTATAAAAAGATGAGTTATGTTCAGGCATCCTTAAAATGCATCTCTTCACAGAACGAAGAATATCTCCAGGATTCCCTAAAAATAAAAATTTCTCCTTCAAGTAAGGGGGAGTAACAGGGTGAAACAACACACAGTACAGTATAGACAAGATGTGCATATTCCGGCGAAGTCGAATGGGAAACCAATTTAGACGAGAACGAAATTGTGAAATGTGGTCATATTTGCGTAATCCAAATATAAACCGAATAAATGTATTTTGCAGTCTCTCAAGCTTATTTAACTGGTTTTCAGTTAAGGCAACAAAGTTTGCGTCAGCATAATCAAGAATAGGAAGGAGTAGAATCAGTGCGAGCATCATTTAGATAGGAATTGGAAGAAAATGTCGAAGACGACGAAAAGACCTCAGCGCAACAAACACCTTCCTGCTGATTTCATTTACATGGCGAGTCCAGCTAAGAGTATTGTCAAGGAAAACTCCCAAGTTTTTAACACAATCGCAATAAGGGATGACAATATTGTCAAACATTATTGATGGCAGTTGAAGACCAGTCGACGGCTTGAGATTTGCTAGGGTTAACATTAAGACCAAACGATTTACTCCACTCAAGAATGATATTGAGGTCGTTATTCATTCTTGCGATAGCCAACGGATATTATGAAAATAGTTACAATATCTACGACAGGTATAACCGTGACGGTTTTAGATAAGATTGATTGATGACAATAATTCAAGTATCGAATACATTGCCTCTGCAATAGGAGAAGGTTCATGCGATGTTCGATTGAGGCAACCGATCGTCTATTATTTATGAACCACTGAAAAGAACAATTAAATTAATCGCCAAGTATTCCATAAATGTCATAGCAGTTGGAAATTACATTAATGTGATTAATTTCATAATCCATAACCCATACACATAGATTACAGCTGATATGTGTTGGGACATTTTAGGTAACGAATCTCTTGGTTACGAAAACTCAAACCAAGGAAATTCATGAGTACATATATGTTTACCAAGAGTAAATCATAGTAGTTCTGCATATAACTTTCAAAATTTGTGACAAAAAAATTATTAACTTACAATGTTTTAGTACTTAGAAGAAATCCCTATAATACGTGACGTATAATTTATGAAGAAATTATACTATTCTTTTATCCTGTCAATTGTTATATATTGTCAGTTTATTATGTACAATTCTTTAAGTTACTAAAAGCCAAGTTTCCTTTTGGTTTTGTCTTTTATGTATCAATTTTATTAACTTAAAATATGTCTCAAGATAATTTTGTCGATACTACACATTCTTTTCTCAAGTCACGATGTCTCGCTATCTGTGACCTGACAGATTTGATGAGAACCGAGTTCTAAAAATTCAGATTTAAAATGGACGCATTGGCAGTTTAGGTTTACAAATTTTTTATCCGAAGAAATTATTATTAATACTCCTGATTCAATGAAGCTGATGTTATTGGTAAATCATTCCCCAATTAACCCCCCAACTATTTTTTTCATATATTCGAGATTGTAAATTTTACGAAGATGCAATAAAAATACTTGATAATATCTACATAAAATCTAAAAATAAAATTCCAGCACGACCCGTACTAATTTTTAGAAGACAGCGTCCGGAAGAATCTAATTCTGAATATTCAAGAGCATTAAAACTTTTGGCTTATGATTGTATCGTTCGAAATGCTGCCGCCGAAGAACATGAACAGCAGAAAATTAGGCTAACACAGTTGACATGTCACTCTTGATATGTTAACTGTAATCCTCTTGTAAAAGCGTATACATTGTCCCATAAAAGTCTTACTATCCCTGTGGTGTGCTGTGGTGTAATCTGATAATAATGGTTTTAAGTTTATACTTGTTCCTGGTGTTAACAGTATGTACGTCACAATCTCTAGGAAAATCTTTTATGTTTTTGCGTACATACATAACATTATTAAATATATATCGAGAAGCGACAGTCATTATTTTTATTTCGTTAAATTTACATGTAAGTGAATATTTTTGGCCCAGGTTATAAATTGCACGAATAGCCCTCTTCTGCAGTACAAAAATCATATTAATATCGGCTGCATTGCCCCAAAGTAGAATGCCATAATACTGAATGACATTATACTGTGGAAATAACTAAAATACACTAGGCGAGCCGTATCTACATCAGTCAACATTCTAATTTTTTTTACCGCGAAAAATGCAGAGCTGTGTCTATTTTCCAATTTATTAAAGTGAGGGCCCCTATGAAGCTTAGAATCAATGGTGATACCAAGAAATTCTGTTGCTGCTACAACATCTAAAGCTTCCCCATTTAAAAGTACATTCGTTTTTATAAATTGCACGTTGGGAGTAGTGAATTTAATACGTTTTGTCTTTTTACTGTTTAATAGTAAATTATTAGCACTAAACCAATGTACTATTTTAGAGAGAGCATTGTTCACCTCGTCATATATTAATTAACGTCTTTTTATTTTAAAAATCAAGGAAGTGTCATCAGCAAACAATACTATCTCATGTTTGTTATTTAGTAAATGTGGCAAATCATTTAAATAAATGAGGAAGAGAAATGGACCAAGAATAGATCCTTGAGGAAGCCCCGGGAGATCTCTTTCCATTTATGTCAACCCTCAGAATCCGATTGCTCAAATACGAAATCAGGAGGCTGAGTGCCGTGTCTTAAATCCCATAGTGACGTTGCTTCCTGATCAACGTTTCATGTTGATCAAAAGCCTTAGAAAAATCACAAAATATCCATATGGCATTTCAGTGACTCTTCCCAGGCTCTATAAATATTTTAACATTTTGGCATTGACTTATTTTTTAATTAATTTGAAAAAATTGTAATAAAAAACACATTAGAATTTTTATGTAATGGTAAATATGAGAGCTTTGCCATAATATTACTTCTGAACTTCTCCATTCGATTCATATTGATTGGTATAAACGTTTATTTTAGTTCTCTATTATTATTATTTTATTTTTGAATTAAATAAATAAAATATTGTAAAACGTATATATTTATAATTATAGATTTTATTAAATCATTTACCTTTTCCAGCTCAAACTCACATTCATAATAAAAACCTATGACCAAGTTATATTGTCAGTGTTTCACTCATTAAACTACTATTTTAAAATTATCTCTCCTGTAAATAATCGTACATAAATATGTGCTGCCTTCTTTGTCAAGACATTGAATGCAAAATATGTGTTCCATTCGTTAAATATTAACAGTGGCTAAAAATTGTGACAATTTCTTTCCGATTAGAATTTGCTGCAGTCAGGAAAAAGATGAATTAAATATCGTATTGCTTTATTTCTATTGAACAGACTACCTAACTGGTGACCATCAAATAAACATAAACTGGTAGTTTAAGCTACCTGCCACTGCTCTGTGATACATAAAATATTATTATCATTAGTGTTAAATGAACAAATCAATTTCTAAGTCTTTTCTGAATACCTAATCTAGGAAATGGTGAGCTACTGATTTACTCACTCATTCTCTCTCGCTCTGAGTTTATCTAAAATAAATCTTATTACTAGGATATAAAGATGGAATTTAGGAAATGGTGAGGTACTGATATACTCGCTCATTCGCTCATTCGCTCGGAATATTCACCATTTCCTTAATTCTATCTTTATATCCTAGTAATAAGTTTTAATTTAGATAATCTCAGAGCGAGACCAAATGAGCGAGTATATCAGTACCTGAACATTTCCTAAACTATATCTTTATATCCTAGTAATAAGATTTATTTTAGATAAACTCAGAGCGAGAGCGAATGAGCGAGTGTATCAGTAGCTCACCATTTCCTAGACTATATTTTAATATCTTAGTAATAAGATTTATTTAAGTTAAACTCAGAGCAAGAGCGAATGAGCGAGTATATCAGGACCTCAACATTTCCTTCATTCTATATTTATATCCTAGTAATAAGTTTTAATTTAGATAAACTCAGAGCGAGACTGAATGAGCGAGTATATCAGTACCTGACCATTTCCTAAACTATATCTTTATAGCGTAGTAATAAGATTAATTTTAGATAAACTCAGAGCAAGAGCGAATGAGCGAGTATATCAGGACCTCAACATTTCCTTCATTCTATATTTATATCCTAGTAATAAGTTTTAATTTTGATAAACTCAGAGCGAGACCGAATGAGCGAGTATATCAGTACCTGACCATTTCCAAAACTATATCTATATAGCATAGTAATAAGATTTATTTTAGATAAACTCAGTGCACCAACGAATGAGCGAGTAAATCAGTAGCTCACCAATTCCTAAACTTTTTCTTTGTATCCTAGTTATAATATTTAATTTAGTAAAACTCAGAGCAAGAGCGAATGAGCGAGTAAATCAGTATCTCACCATTTCCTAAATTCTATCTTAATATCCTAGTAATAAGATTTCATTAAGATAAATTTCGAGCTAGTGCAAATGAGCGAGTAAATCAATAGCTCACCATTTCCTAGACTATATTTTTAATCCTAGTAATAAGATTTAATTAAAATTAACTCAGAGCGAGAGCAAATGAGCGAGTGTATCAGTAGCTCACCATTTCCTAGACTATATTTTTTTATATCCTAGTAATAAGATTTATTTTTGTTAAACTCAGAGCAAGAGCGAATGAGCGAGTATATCAGTACCTCACCATTTCCTAAATTCTATCTTAATATCCTAGTAATAAGATTTCATTAAGATTAATTTAGAGCTAGAGCAAATGAGCGAGTAAATCAATAGCTCACCATTTCCTAGACTATATTTTTAAATCCTAGTAATAAGATTCAATTAAAATAAACTCAGAGCGAGAGCAAATGAGCGAGTGTATCAGTAGCTCACCATTTCCTAGACTATATTTTTATATCCTAGAAATAAGATTTATTTAAGTTAAACTCAGAGCAAGAGTGAATTATCGAGTATATCAGTACCACACCATTTCCTTAATTCTATCTTTATATCCTAGTAATAAGATTTAATTTAGATACATTCAGAGCGAGAGCGAATTAGCGAGTACTTTTTTTTTTATATTTGCCGGGAGGGCAAATGACTCTACTCCACCTGATGTTAAGTGGTAGTAGAGACCAAACGCGAGGACGGCCAGTACAGTCGGGAAGAAGGTTCTGCACTAGCCGCCCTCGCCTTGTCGGCCCGCAAGATGCCTCTTCACGCCTCGTTTGAAGGAACCCGGGTCGTAAGGGGAGGGGAATACGTGAGCTGGTAAGGAATTCCATTTTTTTTAAGTGCGACAAAGAAAGGAGTTGCCAAATTTCTTTGTGCGCGATGGAATTGATGTCACAGTTAGTCGGTGACATCGAGAGCCAGCACGCGTAGACTTGTGAAGGAAGGGGGAAGTAGGAATTAGGGAGAATTAGGGAGAGTATATCAGTATCTCACCATTTCCTAAATTCTGTCTTTATATCCTATTAATAAGATTAAATTTAGATAAACTCAGAGCGAGAGCGAATGAGCGAGTAAATCAGTAGTTTTTCATTTCCTAGACTATATTTTTATATCCTAGTAATAAGATTTATTTTAGATAAACTTAGAGCTAGAGCGAAGGAGCGAGTAAATCAGTAGCTCACCTGACTATTTTCCTAGACAATTTTTTATATCCTAGTAATAAGATTTAATTAAAATTAACTCAGAGCGAGAGCGAATGAGCGAGTAAATCAGTAGCTTACCATTTCCTAGACTATATTTTTATATCCTAGTAATAAGATTTATTTCTGTTAAACTCAGAGCAAGAGCGAATGATCGAGTATATCAGAACCGCACCATTTCCTAAATGCTATCTTAATATCCTAGTAATAGGTTTTAATTTAGATAATTTTAGAGCGAGAGCGAATGAGCGAGTAAATCAATAGCTCACCTTTCCTAGACTATTTTTTATATCATGGTAATAAGATTTAATTAAAATTAACTCAGAGCGAGAGCAAATGAGCGAGTGTATCAGTAGCTCACCATTTCCTAGACTATATTTTTATATCCTAGTAATAAGATTTATTTCTGCTAAACTCAGAGCAAGAGCGAATGAGCGAGTATATCAGTAGCTCACCTGACTATTTTCCTAGACAATTTTTTATATCCTAGTAATAAGATTTATTTATGTTAAACTCAGAGCGAGAGTGAATGAGCGAGTAAATCAGTAGCTCACCATTTCCTAGACTATATTTTTAAATCCTAGTAATAGGATTCAATTAAAATAAACTCAGAGCGAGAGCGAATGAGCGAGTGTATCAGTATCTCACCATTTCTTAGACTATATTTTAATATATTAGTAATAAGATTTATTTAATTTAAACCCAGAGCAAGAGCGAATGAGCGAATATATCAGTACCTCACCATTTCCTAAATTTATTCATTAAGATAAACTCAGAGCAGATTTCATATCTTTATATCCTAGTAATAAGATTTATTTAGATACTCAGAGCGAGACCGAATGAGCGAGTATATCAGTACCTGACCATTTCCTAGACTATATTTTAATATCTTAGAAATAAGATTTATTTAAGTTTAACTCAGAGCAAGAGCCAATGAGCAAGTATATCGGTACCTGACCATTTCCTAAACTATATCTTTATATCCTCGTAATAAGATTTATTTTAGATAAACTCAGAGCGCGAGCGAATGAGCTAGTAAATCAGTAGCTCACCATTTTCTAAACTATATCTTTGTATCCTAGTAATAATATTTAATTAAGTTAAGCTCAGAGCGAGAGCGAATGAGCGAGTCAATCAGTAGCTCACCATTTCCTAGACTATATTTTTAAATCTTAGTGTACAAGCTAGCGCTGTACACGTGCCTGTAAGTTCTTTGACACTTGACGTCACACAATTCGTATGACCCAGTTACGATCATTATGTTATTACATTTTTATATGTACTTTTAGTGTAATAAAGACGCTCCGTAGTATCGGTTGGCTTGACAAACATATTGTTTTCTTTGCTTGACGACAACCCCGATTGCTCTCCGATCTACCTGACATCTGACATCTGACGAATTAAGTGAACGTGTGCTAACTAGCCCGTTCATTTTAGTATTTCGAGCCGGATGATCTCGTATTTTTTAGTGTGAATAGCGCATCGGCTTAGTTGATCCTTGCAACCTAAGTTGAGACGGCGAAACGCGTAAAGGGCACAAGGTCATTAAAACCCCCAAGCCTCTGGAATATCGGCCCAGGCTATCTGAACGTGACAGTGACTTAGTGAAATGAACTTTATTCTTGTTAATCATGGAAGTTATTACTCGTCAATCGGAAATTATCGAAATCATCAAGAAGATCCACAAGAACTTTAACAAGGATCCTGCTACTAGGAAGACTGAAGCCTACATCCGCAACCGAGTAAGCACTCTTGACAGCCTTTGGACGGAATTTGATATTAACCATAACAACATTTTGGCAACAAAGCCTGATCCATCTGAAGAGTACATATCGAAAGATATTTACACTGACACCAAAATTCTGTATGAACGAATTAAAGCTGTCATTAAGAATTATTGTCCTCCGTCGGACGATGACGATGACGTGAAAAATTCTTCTACACAAGATCTGCTTAGTGAGCAACGTACCAACTTCCGTGCGTTAAGCCGACAAATAAAGAACATCAATCTTGACAAACTGTCGGAAAAATGGGAGATGGAGGACGAATTAAAGAATCTGCAATTCCGATGGAAGAATATTGACCCTTTGCACCTCAAAATTGACAACATATTAAATGGTGAAGATGCGGCGTACGAACAAAAATTTTCCGAGTACGAGGAGGAATTCAAGGCTATGAAAAGATCTCTAAACAAAAGAATATCTGCTACAGCGCATCAGTACGAGTCCACCCCTAAGGTTGAGGTTCCAACATTTTCCGGTGACTACACACAATGGCCTACGTTTTTAGATCTCTACAAAACTGGCATACACGACAACTCGACTCTGAGCAACTCTCAAAAGATGCAACATTTAAAAGGCAAATTAAAAGGTGAAGCTCATCGCCTCGTCCAACACCTTACTGTATCGGAAGAGAACTACAAAACTGCCTGGGAGATTTTGTATCACCGATACCACAACATTCAAATATTGTTTAACAAATATATTGAAGTGTTTCTCAACCAGCGCTCAATAGAAAGGCAATCATCGGCTGAAATTAAACGCGTACACGACACCGCGATGGAATGTATTCACGCTATTCACAACTTAGGCTTGGACACATTGAGCTGGGATCCACTGTTGGTCTACCTGTTAGTCCAGAAACTTGATCCTGAAACGCGTAGTGACTACAAGGAATCGCGAAAGATGCCTCGCGAGCTCCCCGAATTTGACGAATTCATGACGTTTTTAACCCACGCATAAGAAAGAGAACGAAAATTGGTCATCGACGAAATCATCTACGTCATTCAAGGCTAAAGAAAATTCTCACTTCGGAGCTGGTAATAGAGCACAATTTTATAAAGCTGCACACTTGACGTCTGCCAATACTCAATGTATTTTATGCAATTCAAATCATGCGCTCTACCAATGTCGGAAATATGACTCCTTGACAACAGATGCGAAGTGGAAATTAATTGCGACACATCGACTTTGCAAAAACTGCCTGTATGTGCACGAACGAAACATATGTAATTCTACAAAGCGATGTAAAGTTTGCAATGGAGGTCATCATACTTCTTTGCATGACTCGGGTAACGAACCGATTGCGTCAACTGCACCGGCATCGAACTCTGTACCTCAGCGCCGGCAGCATGCGACAAACAATGTGACTAGCGAGGATGACGAAATACTCGAGAAACCAAACTTTATTTTTTGTACCCCTTTGTAACTGTGACTATTCAAAGAATATGTTCTTGTTACGTGCATGTAAAAGTTATAACAAACATTGTACAGAATTAGATATATTTAACTCAAAAATTAGTGAATTTAAATTTAGTTTACGTCATATATTTAAATTATAGAAGTTTCACTTGCATCTTATGCTTTCTGTTTTTGTTTTTATTCTTAATATAATATGTCATTTGTTTGTATTAATTTTTAGTGGAAACTTGATTGATTTATGTTTTTCTTATATTTGTTTTTTTTACTATTAAGTGTAATCATAATTGTTTGTTTCCCAAATAAATAAATAAATAAATAAATAAATAAATATTATTAACGACCGTACAATTACGTGTACGTGCTATTGACGATACCTACCTGACTTTGCGAGCACTCTTAGACCAAGGGTCGCAAACAACTCTTATAACTGAAAATGCTGCGCAACTCCTAGGACTGCCTCGCCAAAATTTTAATGCCTCTGTTACATGAGTGGGTATTTCAGCAAAAAGAAGCAAGGGAAGAATACACCTACACTGCATGTCGATCTATAATGACTACAATTTCACCACTGACGCCCTAGTAATGCCAAAACTAGTGAACAGCCTGCCGCATGCTACTTTTGCAGCCAAGAAATATCCACACTTGCAACACATTCAACTCGCTGATCCTGACTACAATATTTCAAACAAAATTGACATTTTACTTGACGCAAAAATTTATGCAGAAATCATAATGAGCGGTTTGATCAAGGGAACTAAACAACAGCCCATTGCCCAACAGACGAGATTAGGGTGGATTCTGTCTGGGCCTGTTACTACTTTTAACTGCCACGTTCTTATAAATGGAGTTGAAGACATCGCCAATTACTGGGAGGTGGAGGAAATCGCATCCGAAACCACACCGATGACGCAACAGGAATTATTTTGCGACGAACTTTATACCAAAACAACTAAGCGCTTGCCTGACGGTCGGTATGAAGTGCGACTACCGATGAAAACTGACTTTGAAGAGCATCTTGGACACTCCAAAGCACGCGCCGTGGCTCAATTCAAACAGCTCGAGAGTCGCCTGATGAAGGATAGCACACTACGTCAGAGCTACGGGCAGTTCATACATGAGTACATAGATCTAGGTCACATGCGCGAATGCACTGAACACAAAGAGCCTATGTGCTACCTACCACCTCACGGGGTACAAAAGCTAGACTCGCTTACCACCAAACTTCGTGTCGTCTTTAACGCTTCCTCAAAAACATCTACGGGGAACAGTTTGAATGACCTAATGGAAAGCGGTCCCAAGCTTCAACAAGACATTCAAAGTTTATTGCTCAGATGGCGAACGTACCGCTATGTATACACAGCAGACTGCGAGAAGATGTACCGCTGTATTCTGCTGAATCCCGAACAACAACACCTGCAAAAAATTCTGTGGCGAGATAATATTCAAGATCGTATCAAAGAATATCAACTGTGCACCGTGACGTACAGTATGAAAGCCGCTCCATATCTAGCTATGCGTACGATGCAACAGCTAGCATTTGACGATAAAACTAAATTTCCGCTTGCTGCTAAAGCCCTGACTCATCATTTTTACGTCGACGATTTGTTAAGCGGCAGCCATTCGATTGACCACGCAAGAGAAGTCCAAAGACAACTTATCGAGATGTTACAGGGCGCTAAAATTAACCTTAGAAAATGGTCGAGTAATTGTCCGCAATTACTTGCACACCTGAATACCGAACAAATAAATCCGACAACAATAGACTTCAAAAATGCTAACTCTACAAAGGCGCTCGGATTACGGTGGAACCCCGCTACTGACATGTTTACATTTCACTCGATTGAAGAATATGACGAATCGGTCCTTTGTACCAATCGTATATTACTATCGAATATTTCAAAAATTTTTGATCCACTGGGATGGCTATCTCCGCTCACCATTAGAGCCAAACTATTGTTTCAAAAACTTTGATTGATATCTATGGAATGGGATGACGAAGTTCCATTTGAGATACAGCAAGACTGGAACAAAATCAGAGAAGATCTGAAACACATTGACGAGTTCTACATACGTATAGAGATATATATAGTATAGAGATATCGACAGACGTATAGAGATTCCCAATCCACCGGGGGATTGGGAATCTCTATACGTCTGTCGAGGTATACGGATTCTGTGATGCATCTGAACGAGCTTATGCTGGCGTCATATACCTCAAATCACAAAATGACAATAGACAAACTATCGTTAGAATAATCGCATCAAATGACTTTGCCGCGACTCGAGCTATGTGGCGCTCTATTATTATCCAAATTAATGACAAAAGTTTTGAAGGCTCTTCAAACATCTGACGTTCCCATTTTCGGATGGACTGACTCTTTGGTGGTTTTGGCTCCAAGGCCACCCCTCTCGCTGGAAGACTTTCGTCGCTAATCGCACTAAAGAAATTTTAGATGTCATGCCGTCATCGTGCTGGCGTCACGTGAGTTCCAATGAGAATGCCGCTGACTGCGTTACGAGAGGACTCACTACTTCACAGCTCACTGAACACTCGCTGTGGTGGAAAGGACCTGAGTGGTTGAAAAATGACATAGCAAATGACATATCAAAGGTGGAAACACCCCAATTTGAACTGAAAAAAGATATACAAATATGCGCCGCTCAAACTTCAAATGCTATGTTTGAAGAATTAATTAATAAACATAGTTCAATAAAGCATATTGTGCGAGTGATAGCTCGCGTTTTACGTTTCACAACAAACTTACGTAACGTGGTGACGCATCAAAACCATAGTGACAAGGCAACGTACTTAACTGCAAAGGAAATTGAATATGCCTCCGGACTTGTAATTAGAGCCGTACAAATGCAAGAATTTCATTCGGAAATAACGCAACTAAAACAAAATGGAAAGGTGCACTCAAAAAGTAATTTATTAACATTGACGCCTTATTTGGATGACAAAAATATTTTACGAGTTGGAGGGAGACTTCGACATTCGCAATTATCGGAAACTGCAAAACACCCGATGATCATACCTAAGGACTCGAGACTGACAGAACTTTTGATCAAAGAAGCTCATTTCCAAACACTGCTTGGTGGACCAAGTCTTACCTTGACATATCTGAGACAAAGATACTGGGTTTTAGGGGGCAACCGCACAGTTAAAAAATACCTGAGAAACTGTGTGAAGTGTACTCGCTTCAAGAGCCACAACCAACACCAAATAATGGCTAACCTACCCGAGCCCAGAGTGACGCCGTCCCGAGCTTTCACGCACACAGGGGTTGATTTCACCGGCCAAGTGGAATTGAAAGCGAATAAGGGACGAGGAATAAAAACCACTCGTGGTTATAGCGCTGTGTTTGTTTCTCTTCTCTACCAAGGCAATACATCTCGAGCTTGTCTCTGACCTGAGCACACCGTCGTTCCTAGCAGCCTTCAAACGTATGTGTGCAAGAAGGGGAACCCCAAAGCACATGTACAGTGACAACGGCACGAACTTTGTCGGTGCATCACGCCTTTTGAAAAAGGAATACAAAGAAGTGTTGCAAGCTATCAACAATGACTTTCTATCTGAAGTTGCCGAGAGGGGTGTCACTTGGCACTTAAATACACCCGCATGGCCAAGCGCTGGCGGATTGTGGGAAGCGGCGGTAAAAAGTACTAAACACCATCTTAAACGAGTTTTGGGAGAGCAAAAACTGACGTTTGAGGAGTTTACAACGTTACTCAATCAAATAGAAGCATGTCTGAACTCTCGGCCGTTGTGTGCACTGACGGAGAACGAAGACGACAGCTTTTTACCTCCAGGACATTTCTTAGTAGGAGGACCACTTTTATCCCCGCCGCTGACTGACTTTGACGAACGTTGTATCAAGACGAGATGGCAGCTCACTGAGAAAATGCATCGTGACTTTTGGCGAAAATGGTCGTCCGACTATTTACAACACCTACAAATTCGTTCGAAATGGAAGCATCCTCAAGAAAATATGAAGGTTAATGACATTGTTCTCATCAAAGAAGAGAACCTGCCACCGACGAAATGGGCTATGGGTCGAGTGATTGACGTTCATCCAGGAACGGATGGGCACATCAGAGTCGTGACGCTACGTACGAAGAGTGGAGAAATAAAACGACCCATAATCAAGTTGGTTCCACTTCCGGTAAACAATGAACATGACTTCTCAAAAATCACTCTGGAAAATGACGAACCCAAGAAAAATGACACCTCGACACCACGTACATTGCGAAAAAATCGAGGTCTGGCAACTACACTGATGAACATGGTACTTTTCCTGCTGATGCTTTTAACATCTACGATTGAAGCAAATGTCTACATCAAAAGCTTGAACAATAACACATTGTTCTTTGACAAAATCTCTGACGTACGAATCATACAGGACAAATGGAAACTTATTGCCTACTACAACATGACAACATATTGGCATAGTATTACCGCCGTTGAAAAATATATCTACTCGGTAAACAAAACCTGCAACAACTATCACTCATGTGCACCTGTTGTGACGCAATTCGCTCACGAGCTCGATGAACTTCGACACTATAACGAATTGCTGACGAACCAACATCACATCCTGCAACGAAACAAGAAAGGCTTAATCAGCTAACTAGCCCGTTCATATATATTAACTGTAACAAGCAAATATTATATATATATATATATATGTATAATATTTGCTTGCACGCTCCTCCCCGGCTCCGACACACCGTGCCGTAACACAGAGACCGGCGCAGCGTATAAGCAGCCTGTTGCTAATTGAATATCTTTTGGTTTTGATGAATAAACACTTAATGTTACTCTCTCTTTATTCTAAAAATTTCATAATTCTCAGTAATTAGATTTTGAATCCCATGATTCTTCTCAACCATTTGGGAAACCAATAAACAAACAGACAAAATATTGGGACAACATATTGGGATACCAATAAACAAACAGACAAAAAAACAGTTTTTTACGTTTCAAACACATCGTTCAATATGTTCCGAGATTAACCCACGTTAGAAATATCAAATTCAGTCCGTTTTTTGAAAGATCTAAGCTTCAAATAAATTCTAATTTTCACGTCAATCGGGTCATAAACGACAACGCTACTGTGGTTAAAGTGATGCTACATTTGTATTTGTGTAAAAAAATAAAACGACGAAATTCGTCGTGTAGATAAACATTGTTATTTAATGGAAAAATATATTGCAAATGCAAGTTCAGTTATGGCGAAAACAATGATTTGACCCGCGTCTTCTCTCGAATGTTAGGGGTGGGGCATGTGTCACATCAAAATCAGTTTAGTAGCTTAGCCGCGGAGGGAACAGAAAGACAGACCGACAGACTTACTTTTGAGTTTATAACGTTAGTATAGATTATTATTACTATTAGTATACTTTAATACACATAGTAGATAATGATTACGTTATCAAGTATTTAATATAACCCTAACTAGTGTAGACTAATGTACAAGCATACTCCTTTAAATCAAAATTTATTTAAATAATCTCGCAGCGCTTTAAATCTAAATAAAATATATGGAACGAATAAATCTTAAATCGACACCACATCAACCACGCCAGAAATAGATCGGAACGTCGTAAAATGATATAATCTATACAAATACGAATTACGACATAGACTTCGCATATTTTCAATGATTTTGAAATATTAATATGATTTATGGAAAATTTTTACTTGAAATGATTTTGAGCTTGAGTTTTGAATTTAAGTGCCCTTCTTGGTAGGTAGCACTCTCTTATCAGTTATTCTTCCGGTAAACAGCATTATAAGAATTGCTGTCCTGCGGTATACAGATTGAGTGAACCAGTGTAGTTACAGGCACAAGGGACATAACTTCTTAGTTACCATGATCGGGGGTTAACTAATACTTTTTCCCAGCGTCAATGTGTATTGGCGGTGGTGACCACTTACTTACAGTTCGGCTGCCTGTTATTGATAAATAAAATGTTATTAAATGACTCGTTTTTGTAAGTACCTTATGAATTCCATAATCTAATTACACGAGATTAATAAGATTGATATTGCCAATGGGCGGCAAATGGGCTATCTGATATGTAAAGTTTATAAGATAAAATTAATTAATATACAATATCTTGTAAATATGATATAATGACATAAAAAATGTGTCCTCATATGCTAGTATGGATATTTGTAACAATACATACACATATGTGTAAGTATATATTTACACAAACACAGGTATCCATAACACTAAGTAGTAAGCCAGCTAAAGCATTTGAATTGAATTTTAAAAAGCTTAGTACGAGTATAAAACGAAGAAGATTGAGATGAAATTAAAAAAGAATTAAATTAAATTTTCATCGGGCTGTAGACTTTGAGAAATTTATATTGCTGTTTAAAATAGTATTTGCATGAAACAGATTTCAGTAGATAAGTTTTTTTTACAGTAGTAAAATATAGTTGTATTTATTTAGTTTGTTCGTGTTTTCGAATTCACTAAAAAATTATTAATCATATCAATATTGAACTTTCAATGTAAATGCGTAATGAAACGCGTAGCATATTTTTAACCTTCAACTCGACTGATCTATTTTTAGCACTTGAAACAATTAACGTTACGTTAAAACGCATACACAAATAATAAAATCATCAATTTCCTTCAATCGACCCATGTGATTTGTTAATTTCTCTAGACAAACGTAACTGTGAAGATTGCAACTAATTGGCAGCGGGGATTTGCTAATGCTAAGTGGTCACCAACGCCCATATACATTGGCATTGTAAGAAATGTTAAACATCGCTTACATCGCCACCTACCTTGGGAAGTAAAATTTTATTTATTTTTTGTCTCTTGTGCCTGTAATTACACTGGCTCACTCACCCTTCAAACCGGAACACAACAATACGAAGTACTGCTGTTTTGCGGTAAAATATCAAAGTCAAAGTCAAAAATCTTTATTCAATATAGAAGCGTTACCCTTGCTTATTGATTGTCATAAATCTACCACTGGTTCGGAAATAAGCACCACAGACCTGAGAAGAACCGGTGAAAGAAACTCAGCAGGTTTTTTTTTATATCTCATCTTTACAACGTAATGCAATTGATTGGTTTTGAGCTCTGATCTTGTACTTGGGCGGTCATGGTTGCGGCTTCGAATGGAAATAGAAAATAAGGTAAATAAACAACTTTGTCCTTGAACTGACATGATATTTGAGTTAAACTAGTGAGGAGGAAATTATTGAATGAGTGGGTTAATGAATGAATAATTGAGTAAGGAATGATATATTTCATTGTTTTTGTAGGTCATTTTATATTAATTTTATTAGATATATGCTATATGGATTGCAGATAAAATAAATAAAAACAATTATTAAACAAAAATTTAATCTGATTCCGTTTCGGAGCTCTCAACGCAAAACTCTTATTTTACCTAATAGCCAAAATGACTATCTACTTTAAATAAACAATATTGAAATATATTTTTAAGCATTCAATTTTTTTTAAATATATGTAATTAAAAATACAAAATCAGTTTTAATTACCGTCGGTCGGTTTAAGCAAAGCTAGGTCATAAAAGAAAACTTGATAATTCCGAATAATTAAATATTGCTATGCATAAAAGTATCTTATTTTAGCTATATTTTGAATGTTTTGTTAGCAAAATTGTTAATAAAATGAATTTTTTTTTTCGTTTTCTTGCGTTACATGATAATAGCACCTTTACCAGATATTTAAGTAATTTTCTATTTTTTATAAATATTTGATATTACATATTATATACAAATTAATAAGCAAATATCTTTTTAAAAAATTTTTAAAAATCATTGTCAGTTCATCAAAAAATGGCGTCTTGAATGTCGGCAAAACTGTTTTCGGAACTTTGGAAGTAAAATTAAAATGGAATTAAGTAGTTAAGTGGAATATTGCTGTACTACAAATAAAGACATATTAATCAAGAACTATCTGTTGTTCATAATATTTATACTTAATACTTTTAATATCAAACTTCTAATTCAAATGTACAAATAAAGGTACTGCCCATTTATTACTTATTCTATCGTTTACAAAATCATACTAGTCATTAGTTGGCGGCGTTTCTCAAGACCTATTTGCCAGTCGGCTTTTATTTTTTTAATTTATTAAATATTAAAAACTCAAGTAAATAGAATCAATAAAAGAGGTTTTAATGAATATACTTACATTTCTAAATAATGTAATGCTACTCTGATATTACGTTGTGAGTCGTGACGTCCATAAGGCGTAATTTGGGTCTTCGAGTGCGAAAAATTCGGAGTTTCTGTCTAGCCGCGTGGCGACTGCCCGCTTCTTGTAGTTGCCGGTTAACTCTCATTTTCTAAAGCGTTTGACAAGTTTCATTTATTTTAGTATTACGGAATTAATTTACAGTCTATATACAATATTAAAAATAATAGGTTTTAGTTAAATCGCGAAAATAGCGTTGAAATTACGAACTGAAAAAAAAGTGTCTTCAATAATGTTGTTTGATAATTTATAAAAATATCATTATTTTAAATTAAGGTGAGAAGAAAATTTTATATCATTTTGGTTTACAAACTTGTTTATTTTATAATGTTCTACACTGTTTGTCTGGTTAGGTACAAAACATAAAAATAATGGATTTTTTTTTATCATACTCATTAAGATTTATAGAACAATAATGTGTAAACGCTATAAATAAAATGTATAGCGTTGTTTAGACATAAATATATTTTGTGACTGTCAATTCAATAATATCCATTATTTTTTTATTCGAAACTGTTTGTTTGTTAATAAGAGTAGGTAATGTTTTTGTGGCTTTGGAATATACAATCAGATCAAGTTATTTCTATAACAATAATGTAGAGTGAAGCTCTTCCATATGTCGAGTTGTGCCGATATCGTAGTAGTTTAATTGTTTTATTACTAATGTTGACCGGCATTAGCTATTATCATTTATCCCGTAATTGTGTAATGCTTGCATAGAGAGAATATATTAATCCCTATCTCTATTATTTACGGATTTTGGCCTAGCGTTGGGACGGCACAGATAAGACTCAAACCAACTCAGCAAAGGATTCGATATTCCGTAATAATAATTCGATATTTTAATTTATCTAATAGAATGGTATGATAAAAAGGTTCGGACCATTAGACATCACGGGGGCAATTTTATTAAATCCACCCCTTTTATTTTTAACAACTCCAAAAATAATTGGGGTTTGAGATTAATGAAATATATGAGTTGAAACAACTCTTTTCATGGCTATGTTATTAACTAATCTCAATGAACATTTTAGCTTTTCGAGCCAAACACAGATACGTGATCTAAATATTTTTTGTTTATATTTTATTTTTATTATTTATAATAATTAGTTGGAGTTATAAAACAGTGCGGTATTAGCGGATTACTGCTTTCTATATAATGGGTTATATTTCATATTCACGGTATATTTTCATATATCTATAAAAAAACTCATTTAATCCAAATCTATCGGTTCTGAGATAAGCGGTAGTCATCCAATAGCAAAATGAAAATATTATTACTATTGAGATAAGTCACATACAATGGATTAACGGAAATGGTCCAACGGTATTATCAAAAATTTATTAACAATTTATATCAAAGTAATGATTAAAATTTTCTTATAAACCAATTATTTTATTTTGATATACTTAATTTAACTTTACCAAGGGTATTAAGGTATCGCGAGGAGTAAAGGTAAGAGAGATTATTGAATTAGTTTAATCTAAGGCGTTTTCCTAATTGGCGAAGATCCACGATGATACAATGCGTTTTCGTCGTGCGATGAGTTCAAACATACAGATTTCATCAGTAACGCATCGTACGATCGTTATTAAGCATTTCATGTGCTCGCACGATTACTTGCGAGGTTCAAATAGGACACTGAGAATTTATGTATGATATTTGTCACATTTCTTTAAACGAGTACTGAAACTCAGCCAAGTAAAAGGGAAAGTCTATGAGACTGGAAAAGTTACGATACTTCGCGTCAGTCGTTAACAAAAAATATAGTTGATGTCGTTAACTTCATAAAATATGAACGGTACATATAGTCGTTTTCGTCATAGTCACGATAGATTCAGAATCGTGGAGCATCAAGGCCGCAACAAAAGCTTTTTTAGGAAATTGGTGTTGGCGTGTAGTTTAGGACATGAATATTAGGCGAAGATTGTGAGTATACCCAGGCAAGTATCACTGAATTTTAATGTACTTAATTTGTTCATTTCAATATCATAAGAAAACTTACACGTGCTGGGTGAAATTTAGCCACATGTGTGTTCGATAATCCAAATTGGAGCTGCGTGGTGGAATAAGCTCCAAACAATTAAAAAAAAAAGGGGAAGCCATAGCTCAGAAGTGGCGGATATTTGTAGATTGTTAGTTTACTTTCTTTACAATTTTACTTTTGTTTTGACAAAATGTGAATGATATTATTCTGACGTCCTTTGAAGCGACTATTATAATAATATTTACATATCAGGTCTATAAATCACTTTGATGTGTATCCAAAATGAAATTATAAACATCTTCACGAACTTTATACTTACATTCCATTTTGATCAATATTATAGCAACCTTACTAAATAATATTATAAACGTGAAAGTGAATTTATTTGTTTGTTTGTTACGCTTTTTTTTTATAGAACAGGAAGGCGGACGATCATATGGGCCACCTGATGGTAAGTGGTCACCAAACGCCCTTAGACATTGGCACTGTAAGAAATGTTAACCATCGCTTGCATCGCCAATGCGCCACCAACCTTGGGACCTAAGACTTTATGTCTCTTGTGCCTGTAATTACACTGGCTCACTCATCCTTCAAACCGAAACACAATAATACCAAGTACTGCTGTTTTGCGGTTGAATATCTGATGAGTGGGTGGTACCTACTCAGATGAGCTTGCACAAAGCTCTACCACCAGTCAAAGAACTTTCACGTCTTAAGAACTCAATCGATTATCAAAAATTTTTGAATACACGTTGTCAGGGGTAAAGAAAAGGACATAGGGTACCAATCACCTAACACCTCGTTCGTCCTTCATACGCAGGCGAAGCCGCGGGCAGAGACTAGTTGCTTATAATTATCAGTTAAAACATTATCTTTCATCAACTAGATTCTAGAAGTACAATATGGAAAAAGAGCAATAATATACGTTTATAATATAAAACTATGATATGAAAAGTTTACTTGGTGGTAGACCCTATCTGGGTCCATCCACTTATCACATATTTTACCGCCAAACAGCAATACTTAGTATTATGTTCCGGTTGAAGGGTGGAGTGAGCTAGTGTAACTACTGACACAGGGGTTACGAACGATGTTGATGATCGATATGAACGAGGTCGATGGTACTTTGTGCGATGTATATAATGGGTAATATTGTTTACAGCGTCAATGTCTATGCTATCCCATAGTGAGGTGGTGGCATCTACCATCTACCAATTTTGTATAAATAAAGAAAATCGAGCATAAAAAAAGTAAAACATAACGGAGAAGCTTGTTTCGTCTCGTCAATTAAAAATAAAGACAAGAGTTTACAACTTGATGGGATACACAAAGCTCTACTGCCAAGTTGTCTTGGATAAATATATTATGAATTGATTTGGTTTTAAATTAAGTATAATATATAACAAAAATCACATTTTTTTATATTTTATACAATAACACGTGACTAAAAAACTCCACCTTATACAATGGTCAAACTTTCGGTCAATTGATTAATAAATAAATATAAATTATTAATAAATGTAGAAATATTGAGTTAGGGTGTTATCGTTATCTAATCACAATTCACTGTTACACATAGGCGTCTCCTGAGGTGCGGCAAAGCTCTCGGTTCTCCGCCCTCCGCATCCAGTCATTAAGAGTAAGGGTTTTGGCTACTTTTAGGTTTACTAAATATTAAGTGAAAGGAGACTGCTACAAAATAACCTACCTATCGATAGCACTTGATATTATTAGTGACATCGATAAAATTCTGCCAGCAAACATTATTTCATCCATAGAATCCGTACACGTAGTTAATAATGATTACTCGGAGTCGGCTTAGGATACGATTTATTGCTTTAGGCTCAACATTATGGCACTATGAGTTACATGTAAAACATCATTTTACTAAGTAGATATATATATATATATATATATATATATATATATATATATATATATATATATATATATATATATATATATATATATATATATATATATATAGCCGAGATGGCCCAGTGGTAAGAACGCGTGAATCTTAACCGATGGGTTCAAACCCGGGCAAGCACCACTGAAGTTTTTAATGTGCTTTTTGTGAACCGATTGAAATAAAACAAACTCTAAATTTTCTATTGCGTTGATAAAGGTCCCCGGTAATAGGCATCATGACTGATTTTGAAATAACCTTCTACAATGTAGGTACACGTCTACTATTACTGAAAATATTAATATTATATTATTTCAGTAATAAACCAACTGCTTACGCAAATAATTGCATTTTCATTTACCTATTTTGAATTTCGTTCGGAAACACCCGCAGGTGTCATGGCGCCTGACGTGACGTCACGTCTCAGAAAACGACAGTACACGTTGTATTGTTTCTGTACCCAACGAAAAAAGGCAGAAAGTATTAAGTATTTCCTAAGGTTAAAAATTAATTCCAAATTTTAACAACATGCAATACGATGCAAAATTAATTTTGAAACGCGTAAACACAACAACCGTTCAAGAGAGATGGTTATAAATAAAAGGGCGTGACGACATTCGCTCTGATTAGCGTTTCAAATAAAATGGCCGATTGCAGAATTTTATACTTTTATTTTATTAAAAATCTAATTAATCCCAATGTGTATATCAAAATGGGATCATTTTTTAGAATCCTTTTAAAGTAGTTTCTTCTCTAAAATCATTTATTTTTTAATTCTTTACTCTACTCTATACTGTCATCATGCCTATTGTTTTACTCATATATCTTCTATACACAGACAGCGATCAGTTACAGATTTATTATATCTATAGATTATAAAGGAAATTAAAAACTTAAATCGGCGATGTATTTAAAGCTTTAAATCACAACTAGAGATTTACCCAATATAGCTTATGTCAATTTCGTAGTAATTTTTTTAATAAGATTATTGCCTAACGTATTAAAGCATAATAAATATTCGTGCTAAAGGAAAATGGTTGGTTTTTATTTGCTAAAATTCTCCCTACATACACAAAACAATATTGTTTTTAAAATTCTTGAATTTGCAAACAATTATATTGTCCATTTCATTTACTTAATTTTCACTGTAAGCGTTACTAAGGAACTGCTAACTGAAGTAAAAAATTAATAAATGTAAAAATAAGCAAGAATGACGTCAAAAAGAGAACATCATGCAAATTAATATGAATGAAATGTTCCAATGAAAAGGTTGTTTTTGGACAAAGCGAATATATTTAAAATTATTACACTGATCTACAAATATACTGTTTCATACTCTATGAAAAAATATGCTATAAAGGTACTTACATAAATATATGTACACAGGTTAAAGGTTTGATATAAAATCTGGCTATAGAAATTTGCTTTATCTGGATACACTTTTCAAAAATGATACGATTAATTTATGGTAGAATTGTTTACGAGTTTATTTTATAGGGGCTCTTTTGAATAACGCCTTCAGATGCTTCCCTATAAAATACGTTTCTGAAGAATCGAAGCAGTAAGTATAAGACGTGATGTGAGAACTTATGAAATCGACTTAATCAGTTCGTTACTCGTAACTCGAAAATACTATTTTTTATTATTGAATAGGTAGGCGGAAGCGCATAAGTAATGGTAAATGGTCATCAACGCGCTGTATAAATTGGCATTGTAAGAAATGTTAAGAATGGCTTACATCACAAATGCGCCTTGGGAACTAAGATGTTATGCCACTGCCTAACTACACTAAGATGTGCCTGTAATTACACTGGCTCATCCACCCTTTCAACCGGAACACAACAATACCAAGTGCTGCTGTTTTGCGGTAGAATATTTGATGAGTGGGTGGTACCTACCCAGACGAGCTTGCACAAAGTCCTACCACCAGTAATTTATCGAGAATACTATACTAACTATCTTAAGTCTTTCCTGGACTAAGGTTATAATTTTATTATACTCCTTATCAAAAAATAATATTAGAATTATAAGTGATATTTAAATGCGAAAGTTAGTTTTTTGGTTTGTTACAATTTCACATATTAACTACTCAGTAAAAGACAAACATAAGGTACATAATACTTGACAACGCGGGCGAATTAGAAGGCGGAAATTGTTCCAGGTAACTATAACAACAATTCTAAGAATTGCTGCTTAGCGGTTCTAATATATGATGAGTGGGTGTTACCTTTTCAGACGGGCTTTCAAAAAGCCCTCGAGTCAATTGACTGTAGCATATTCTTTAGAATTACTTGTAAAATATGTGCAACAGAAAAAAAAATTGAATACAATACTCCTGCTTTGTAAATAGAAAAAATAGATTTAAATATTAGATCGCCCAACGAGGCTCATGTATTATTTTAATTTCACATTTTACTGGAAGTCAGTGTGTTAAAATAAAGTATATTTAAAAAGTAATTAAGTTCTTAAATTAATGTGCTACAAAATAAAACATTTAAATGAAAAAGTAACATGTAAATAGAGTCTGTCATTTTTTTTATATGGAAAATATTTTTCAAAGATAATTTAACGAGGTAACGAAAACAATTACTGTAAACTATGTATTTATATAACAGTAAATGCACAGTAATATCGTCTTTTTTTTTTCATCTAATGTCGGACTAAATCTTTCAGCGGACGAAGGGACATCTTCCAACGGCGCTCAATTTGATTTAACATAAAAAATGTTTACAAATCAAAAGTAGACAAGAGAGGTCCGGGTTTTCTAGAAAAATAAATTTGCCAACATTAAAGATTTTTGCTGTGTGTTTCCGTTGAATAGTACGAATCGATTTAAGGATTATTTGTTAAACATTCATCAATCTAGCATCCTAAGTATTTCTCAACTAAATATTTAAGGCGGTGGGGTACGAATTTACCAGATTTGCAATCTCAGGAATTATTATCATATTTAAAATTATGAACTTATTATGTTAATGAAAGCACTCTTTAAAAAGTGCCTGTTTGTTTTTATTATCTTTAGACTGCAGGTGCCGTCTAACGTGTGTTGCTTCACAACAAAACATTATATATCTATTTTTAGGGCTATAGATAGAGTTCATTTAAAGTTATAGTAGCATACTTTAGCGCAGTTTAGTTCTAACTTAACAATATGATATTTTTTTATCTTCCATTACTTGTACATATTATACTATATTATTTTTAAAAGAGCGAATTATTCAGTATCTTGTTATCTAAGTTTGAACCTCAGAACCTTGCAAGATTTTGAGTGAGCTGGTTTATATAGTTTTTTTAAATATTTGCGTTATTACGCATAAAATCAGCTTGTCTGACTGTCCGTCTGTCTAATTGATGTCTGTTTTAAATCATGTCTTCTCTTTTTTCTTTTGATGCTTTTATAAATCTTGGGTATGGGTTGGGTGTTATTCTTAAATATTCGACGAAATCGGTTCGACTGCTGTGATTCAATAAGTTATTTTCATTAAGAAAACATGTATTAGTCATGACACAGATATATAGTCTCCACAGATGTGTTGTCTGTGCCTTTGTTGTATCTTCCCTACAGATGTATTTAATAAGTATCTCTTGTTGATGTATTTAATAAATTATATAAAATCATAAATGGATGTAATTAAAGAAGATAAATATTTATAGATAAGTTTACTTACTACTTTTTACTATTAAGCGAGGTGTAATTAATCTTTGTAATCCCCAGTAATACGCGAAAACAGTTAATCATTTCAAAACTAAACCTTTCAAGAGGATTATACGATATCGATCGATGAATAACACGAATTACACTTGTAATTTATTTTGTTTCCTAAAACAGTATATATGCTTTATTTTCTTATTCATCAATTCCACAAACGACAATAATTAGAATGTATTTCAGACCTAAATGTAAAAACGTATACTATGGAAAAAATCCTTCGTTTAAAAAAAATCGGAAAAGGGATGTTTTAGGTAAAAGGTTTTACGCACAACATTCATTGGGTCGAAACTTTTGTGTTTGTAATAGTATAAAGGAAAATGGAATAACTGCTACTAGTAGCAAGTTGTTACTAGTAGTATCAATTATAATATTCTTTATAAAATATGCTATGCAACTAGTTCCTGGAATTAATTACTATAATTTTCTTACTACACGCAACGAAAAGAAAAAAAGACAACTGAGCAGTAACAATATTTAAAAAAAGTATGCGAAAATTAATGACATTTTTGCTTGTTGGACAGGAATAGTGTATAGTTTCTGTTATTAGAAATATTTATTGCAAGCTTATTGTTTATTATAGTATATAACTATATTTATTATAGTATATAACTATATTTAATTAAAAATAAAAGCACAAGCAACAACAAGCAACAGCAAAGCAAGCTTTTAGCAAGGCAAATATAAATTAATCAAGTAAAATAAATCTAAGAAAAAAATGCACTGGGAGATTTAATAAAAAAGTTTATTTATTTTAAAAAATAAACATATAATTAATGACGCAAACCGGTAACAAGGTAATCCTTAGTTATAGGAGCAACATAATTACGTGAATCTTTCGAGTCATGGTGTAACAAGCGGAAACGAGATCTTGCCATTAGAGATATTATGTATACCGCTAAAAACCGCACCGTACAACTTGTAAAAGGAATATATAAGTCCTGCGACTACTTATCTATCGCATGCACTGGGTGTATGTGATGAAGTTTTTTGGATGCATAGCGAGAAGAAAGGATGTGATAAAGGACTAACCATGGTAGTTGATTCTATATTATAATTCCTGGCCAAAAGTGAGTGGCAGAAGCCGAAGTATTACTACCGCCTCTGTATGTTTGGTCAATATATATTTATTTTGTATGCGGGCCTGAGAGTTATAATCATCTAGAATGTAATTACATAAAGCATTATTAATGTTTCCCGTAATTATATCAATACTCTAGTAATTTGAGCACTTGTAGTTTGCAGAATATGGGTCAAGTAAGTACATTAAAGCCGAAATTGCCTAGTGGTTAGAATGCGTGAATCTTAACCAATGATAGTCGGTTCAAACCCGGGCAAGCACCACTGAATTTTCATGTGCTTAATTTGTGTTTATAATTCATCATCATCATATTCATCTCGTGCTTGACCGTGAAGGAAAACATCATGAGTAAACCTGCATGTGTCTAATTTCATTGAAACATGTGTATTCTATCAACCCGCATTGGATTAGTGTAGTGGAATAAGCTTCTCCTCAAAAGGGAGAGGAGGACTTAGCCCAGCAGTGGGACATTAACAGGCTGTTACTGTACATTAATTTGCAAACTTCTATTAACCCTAACCTTCTTGTATTTACAACAGTACTATTATGTTTACGTTCTATGTTTACGTTTATTTCTAATGTAATTGTTATAATGGAAGTTAGATGTGTTCTGATACAGGGGTGGAACTCCTTAACTTAAAAGAATATTTCTGCCTAAAACGTATCACGTAACATATTGTTAAATTAGTGAAATCAACTTATTATTTTATTTTTTAAAAATGACGTAAGCGAGATTTGTTAATAACAATTATATAATTTAATTATGCCTTTAATAAATGTAAATATCAATAGAAATATAAATTAAAATACTTTTTCTTTACAGAAGCTTACTAGTCCAAAAAAGTAGCACGATAAGGACGTATAGTTTTATAACGCTGTTCCAGTCACTATAAAAAAGAAGAATTTCGACTGTTTCGGCTCTCATTGTTTACACCACGTGTCTGTTGCGAATCAATAAAAATATCCAAAAATGTGTGCCTAAAATACAAAATGTCCTAAAGCTATTTTAACATAAGCACATATTATTTTTTGTTTCGTTAACTAAATGGGATATCAGGGATCAATTCAATTTACCGACTCGCATTACAAAATAAATTAATTTAGGACGTATTCAAATTAAGATACACCTCTTTAGTAATACGACAATTATTTTTAAATTCAATAACAATATAGCTTACATATTAATCTCATATATTTTTTCTTATTGTTGCAGATAGTCATGACTTGAAATTTTTTACGAAGACTTCATGAAAATTATCTTTTTAATAATTATCGAAAATCAGAAAATGTGATGCAGAATGTTGGATTCCTATAATAATTTTGAATCATTCGCCAATGACACGAACATTGAAAACTACAACGATACCAACTTAACCACAGTATGGACAAACGAAGAATTTTGCTCACCTGTTTCTGCAGGAAGTTTGCTTTCTACTCCCGTTTTTCAATTTTGTGTATTCTTGCACTATATTTATAGTTGCTTTAATAGGGAATGGACTAGTGTGCTTCGTTGTGCAAAGTTCACCTCGAATGAAGACCGTAACAAATTACTTCATAATGAACCTGGCTATTGGCGATATTTAGATGACAATATTTTGTGTTCCATTTTCATTTGTGCTAATGTTGGTTCTAAGGTACTGGTCCTTTGGTATAGTTATTTGTAAAATAGTGAATTATTCCCAAGCTGTTTCCGTGCTAGTTAGTGCTTAAACACTTTTGGCTATTTCTATTGATCGTTATATAGCAATTATGAGACCTTTGCAGCCGAGGTAAGGTAAAACTGCTGCTAAAATTATAGTGGCAGCGGTGTGGGGAGGATCATTAGCGACTGCAGCACCTATCATTATAGTTTCACAAATACAGAGACCGACTGAATGGCATCAATACTGTAAAACGTAAGTGTTACAGAACATTACTGAGAAATCAGCTCGAAGACGTTTTTGCGTTTGTAGTAGTGCATCGTCAGCACATATATATAAATAAATAAATACAGCATAAATAAATAAATACTTTTAATAAATGCATACATAAGTACTTAATATATAATAATATTACACGTATGATATTTTTAATAATGAATTTTATCAACTTCAGATATTTCGTAGTCGATATTACTATCATCGTTATTATCGTAAATAAATACAAATAAAAATTAAAAATAGTACAATTCGTGACCGCGTGGAATGGTTTCAAGAATGCTAGAGCATTTCCCCTTTGAATCGCAATTCCAATTCTCACGGCGAAAAATGAACCAGTTAGTCGGTTAGTTGATAATAAGTACTTATTAAAAATATGAGATTTACGTTTTAGTTTTAAAAGGACACAATTTCCTGTGAAGGTATCCTTTGCAGTCACAATAAATAAAACACAGAGAAAGACAATTAAGTATATCGGAATAGATTTAAGGGAATGATGTTTTTCTCATGTATGATTCCAATTGTATGTTGCCCTATCCTAAATCCGGGTGCGGAAAATGCGAATACATACTAATATCCTGCGAAAATAAAACTAAATACGCTGTGTCTACTGAAATGTACCTTGTCTGCACTTAGTGATTTTTTTTAATTATACGCGGTTGAAACCGCGGTCACATGCTGTAGTTTGTCATAATTCAAATGCGGGCATTGTAAATAATACCCTCATTTATCACATGGTCCATAACACATGTATTTTATACATAGTTATAGTACTCATCTTAATGTTTAAAAATATCAGTAGGGTCAGGTAGCTAGTAAATGTTTAAATATTTTATGTATCTTATTGCAAATATGATTAGGTAACAAAAACTAAGGTAAGTTGATATTTTTATAAATACTTAGCATTGTAGCGTTCCGGTTTGAAATATGATCCCTCACATTTCAAAGTAACTACAGGCACAAGAGGCATAACATCTTCGTTCCCAAGGTTGGTGGCGCATTAGTCATGGTAGGACTGTTTAATATTTCTTAAATCGCCAATAATGTATCTTAATTTAATTATTTACAAATATTCTGTTTTATTTTCGTTGGTTACAGATACATCTGTCTTGAAAAATGGGAGTTTGCCGAACAAAACGAACAATACTCGTGTGCACTATTAGTTCTACAATTCGGATTGCCACTTACAGCGCTGGTTTGCACATATGCGCGAATTGCACACGTCGTATGGGGAGTTCGACCACCGGGTGAAGCGCAAACAGCGAGAGACACCCGAATCCAGCATTCGAAACGAAAGGTTCACGTTAAAACGTATCCTTATTTTTACATTAGTAATAACTTCTTAGATCTGTTTTTGTTCCTGGTACAAGATCAGATCACATATTTAGTGGCAAGAGGTGTATTATGTCGTTCTTTTTATCTTTTGTTAATAAAGTAGGCTTTAAATAAGTTTTGTGAGATTAACTAAATTTAACGAATAATTGGAGTCCATCAGTATCTAATCCATCGTTTTAAAGTTAGGAATAACGTTCGGTTTCTACAAGTCTTTACGTCTTGTTCGACCGCATTCTCTGCGTTGGTAGTTATATTAAAATTTAAATGAATACATAGCATCTACATTATGAATTGAGAAATTTACTTTGCTAACTGGTTGCACACTTAAAAAAAATTAGCCTTTCCGTTTCTAAAATGTTTCTCAAATCTATGAATGTATGTAAAATAAATAATCAGAGAATGATAATGATTTCGATCAAATTTATATCACATAACCGCAGTTATATCATATAAATATAATTTATATCACTTAAAGGTTTACGGACGTAACAACGGAATGCAAAAGTAAAATTCGTCGGCAAGTTAAAACGGTAATAATAATACAATAAAAAACTGTCGTATAAATTAAACACAAACTATATTTATCCTCTAAAGGTAAAACTGATTTTATAAAAATCCTGGAATTGATCTTTTTTAAAATAGAACCCCAAATCAAACAACTACAATACAAATTGATATAAATTTCTCATCCAATTACTCAAAAAAGCTAAAAAACCATTTATTGTAAATTTATTGTAAATTAACTATTATATATATTTGTATATTTATTCATCTATTTTAGGATACAGTGGTATAATTAGGCGTGAGTACTAATCACAATGCGTATTTACAATTTGCTTAGTGTTTTCTATTTACATGTCTTATCGTTTCTAGACTAAATAGAATAAACAGTTAATAGTTACAGATTATATTATCAAACTATGCTTTTATAGTCACCATAGTATATACTAGATCGCATAAAATAAATATCAATAAAGCTTGATTTCATCGAGATTGTATTATTACAATAATGTTGTAACAGAGACTGTATGGAGAAATTTTGAATTAAGTATAGCGATATAAAGGATCTGTTATACCTGTAATAACACTCGCAAATTCATCCTTTCAACCGGAACACATTACTAAATATTACTGTTTGGTGGTAGAATATATGATGAGTGGGTGGTACAATCCCAATCAAGTGGTGGACAGACTTGCACACATAGCACCAAGTAGTAAAACAAATTAACGATATAGTACCATCTCCGATACTAGTGGGTAGTCCATAATACAAAACACACTTAATCAGATTGTGAAAAACTTAAATTAAAAGAAACCATAAATCTTAAATAGAAATTGTGTGTAAGTTTAATACGGGGTGAATCCCAGTGCTTCTGACAAGCCATATCTGAGGGAAAAACTTCATCAGGGCAAGAAACACTCCAAGCTGTCTTAGCCTCAGCAAGATCCTTCACTACAACATCAGTCGAAATTGGAAAGCTTAATATCCGATTGACGAGAGTGATAGAACCATTAGCGGAGGCCAAGAAAGCTGGGAGCGCCAAAGATGACGTAGACCGTATACCTAAGCCACCATATTTGACTGGGAGAGTTGCTTGTGTCCAAGAAAGTGTATCGAATTGTAAATTTAGAATTTTGGCTACGGTGTCTTTAAGCAAGGCATCAATAGCGGATGTAATAGAAGGAAATTTCCAAAAGGGGCTACTGCGTAATAAATACATAAACTTTGGGGCAAATAAACATGTCCGAAGAATGAAAATGGCTATGCATGGCTGAATGTCTAATAAACGCTTCGAAATGAGGTAAAACTTTTCTAATTTTGAATTTATTAAGGGAAGAAATGCATCATCAAATATTGGAGGGCCTAGTAAAGTTAAAGAATGCTTAGGGACCGTAATAATATTTGAGATTAAAAGATTTAAATCATTTAAAATTTTGTTTTTCTTTTCTTGTGAAAGAGAAATAGGTTCTGAAAATATACTTCGCATTTACTGCAATTTAAATTAAGTTCTATGCTTTCAAATTTTTTTTAATGATTTTTAAGTTGCTAATGACTGTTGTTACATCTCCTCACAAAGAGCCATCATCGAGGTACCATAAATTCAATTTGGAATTTAATTAATGAAATTATTGGATGTATAACCAAACTAAATATGGCAGGGCCAAGTAGGTCACCTTGCTGACAACCTACTAATGAATAAATTTCGTGATTTTTTTATTTTTTTTTTATTTTTATTTGGGAAACATACAGCATAATATAATACATAAAATTTAGTAACAAAATAAATTTCATTTAAGCCAACAAAGTTTCCACTTATACAAACAAACATGGAGTGAACCTAACGATAACAAGTTATTTAACAATTTATTAAAATATATAAATAAAGTATTAAAAATAATTTAAAACAGAAAAAAAAAACGATAAGTATATTACTGACAAATACACTTTTTTAGAGCTTCTTTGAACTTAAATAAATTTTCGTTAAATATATCTATACTAGTGTAGCGTTTATTATAATTATCACATGCTCTTAAAAAGCGATTTTTAGCATAGTTCGTTCTACACATTGGGACATAAAAGGTATGTTTTGAGCGGGCAATGGAATGTGAGCACTTGATATAAATGTTGTTGACTAAGTACATTGAATCGACAAAATTATTTACAATTTTGTAAAGAATAACCTGATCCTTGCATTCCCTGCGTTTCTCAAGCGACAAAATATTAAGCTTATTAATAGAATTGGACCCAAATTTACGCGTTAATCTTCTAATAAATTTATTCTGAACATTTTCGATAGCCTTAACATACTTAGAGTATTGTGGATTCCAAACCGTTGAAGCGAATTCCAAATTAGATCTTACATACGAGTTATACAACACATTATATGTATTGATATGTTTAAAGTCTCTTCCCTGGCGAAATATGAAACCCAACATACTGTAAGCTTTTGCGATAATTTTATTCATATGCCTGTCAAATAATAAATTAGAATCTAGAAGCACTCCTAGGTCCCTAACCTCGGTTACCCTCTTAATTAAATGATTGGAAATTGTGTAATCAAATAAAATTGGATTTTTTTTTTCTAGAAAATGTTATTACATTGCATTTATCAAAGTTAAGATGTAGGCCATTAGATGAACAATATTGCACTAAAATATCCAAATCGTATTGCAAGTTTGAGCAGTCATCACTTCTTTTTATGATTTTAAATAGTTTTGTATCATCGGCATATAGAAGTATGTTAGGATTTTGAAAATTTTTTAGTACATCAATAATGAAAATGTTAAACAATAGGGGACCGAGGTGAGAGCCCTGAGGAACCCCAGATGTTATGGGGACAAAACTAGAAATGTGTCCTTTGACAGCGACTGCTTGAGTTCTGTCACGGAGACATGATGTTATCCATCTAAGCAAATCGCCGTGTATACCAATATATGCAAGTTTTTTAATTAATAGCGTATGTGGAATTTTATCAAATGCTTTTGAGTAATCGGTATACACAGCGTCAACCTGATGTCCTCTCTCCATGGCTGAAAGAACAACATCGAGAAACTCAACAAGATTAGACTCAACTGATCATTTATTCACGAATCCATGTTGTTGGGTAATGAGCAGAGGTTTTATTAAAGGAAACAAAAAATCTTCTCAAATAATTTAGGTATGATAGATAACATTGATATTCCACGATAATTTTTGACATTATGCTTATCTCCATTTTTAAAAATGGGAACAACAAGCGATTTTTTCCAAACAGGTGGTAGTGTACCTGAATATATGGATTTGTTAAAGAGTAAATGTAAAGGGATTGATAAAGATTTACTGCATCGTTTTAAAAACATAGGATGTAATCCATCTGGGCCACTGCCTTTAGACGAGTCGAGTTTTGAGAGATATCTTTCAACGGTACGGCATGATACATTAATAGTACTAATTAAGGACTGACTACTATGCTTGTTTAAATAATCAACCTCGGGTTGATTCACTTCTACTTCAAAAACTGATTTAAAGAAGTTACTAAATAGATTAGAGATCGATGGGCCGTCGGAGCCAACCGTATTATCATGAAACATGGTGTCAGGTATATTATTACTACCTTTCTTTGATTTTATAAATTACCAGAATTTCCGAGAACTGTGATGAATATTATCTTCAGCCCTAGCAATAAAGACATTATAACACTCTCTTTCCATCAATTTAGTTCTGTGTCGAAGGTCAGCAAATTTGTCATAGTCACTATTATGACCATAAATTTTCCATCGTTTATGCACTTGTAATTTCTTTTTAATCAATTTAATTAAAAACTTGCTAAACCATACAGGATATTTATTGATATCGTATACTGTTTTAGATGGTACAAAGCGATCCACAATATTATTAACTATTAAATAAAACTTATCTACTGCGTTAATTATATCACATGTTTCGAATTGTTCCACCCAATCAATATTATTTAACTCATTGTTAATTACGTTGTAGTCAGCAACATGAAAGCGACGAACAATTCGAGGAGCATAACGTAAATTTGAATCATTCAACATAATATCCGTCAACACAGAAAGAGTCGGATGATGAGCGTCTTCAGGCAAAGATAATGGTGTAGTTCTATCGACCGAACAACTACAGTTAGACAGAACGAGATCCAATAGTCTATTATTACCATTAAAAATCCCATTATACTGACACCAGCCAGAGAAGCACATAAAAGCAAATAGTTGCATAATTAAATTATTTTCGGATGGGTTTTGGATAGCTAGTGTATTTTCAGAGTTATGAAACCATACAATATCTCCTATGTTGAAATCTCCTACAACAATATATTTATCAAAAGGGTTATTCAAATTGAAATCTGATAAGAACTCAAAAAATGTGGCTTCAGAATCGCACTGGTGTTGATTTTGAGGGAAATAACAACAGAAAAGTCGTAGTTTTTGTTTACTTGAACCCTGTCCGACCACTATATTAACAAAAGTTATATCAGCACCTGGAAGAGACATTGGTGTCCTAGAGTGTTGCATGTCGACATAGATGCCACGACGTACTGCTATAAGTGTACCACCACCCTTACTTACCCCTAGAAGTGCATAGTCACGATGATTCCGGTACACGTTATAGCGTGAATCGAAGAGTTCTTCATCAAAGATATTAGGAAGTAACCAGGTCTCGCTTAGACAAATTACGTCATAATTGGAATTTAACAAATTAGAATAGAACTGTAAAGTTTTAGTGCGCAATCCTCTAACATTTTGATAATAAATATTTAAGTACATAGTAATATATATTTTAGATTATAATAATTGTGAGTAATAATATTAAAGAAATATAGCTTTTCAATGCACCTAGATGCCAGATAAGAATTAAAACATACCTTTAAGTCCATAAAACAATACAATATCAGCATAATTTTCTTAATAAATATAATTAAAATATTAACGAAAACAAGTAAAAATATAAAACTACAAAAAATCTTCTTAAAAAACTGAACAAAGTAACATACTTTAATATTATAAACCAACAAATTAATAACGCTTATAAAATTTTGTTTAAACACTCCTTGGAAGTAATGTGAATAACTGGTGAATTGTTAGTCTTACGAACCATAACAGTGCAATTTCGAACCCAGCAGAATAAGTAACTTTTCTCTTTGCATTTTCTTCGAGCTTCATTCAAAAGAGCCTTGTTGTAAGTGGACAGGTGGTCATTTATGTAAATAGGATTATTCCTGCCTGGAAAACCAATGTCGCATGCTTTCAGATTTTTTAACTTCCTTAACGATGAAAGAAAATCATCCTTTTTGTAACGTACTTGCATTTTTAAAATAATGGGACGCGATTTATTTTCAGACGAATCATTCCTTACCGCTACCCTTGTTACAAAATCAACATCGGTATTAAAATTTATGGGGTAACCACTTTTTTCAGCAAGGGTCTTAATAATATGGACTAAGTTTTCGCCCTTATTTTGTGGAATACCATTTATTTGAATATTAGAGCGACGCACCCACTGTTCATTTCTGTTAGTGTTTTCCGATAATTCTCTAAGCTTAACTTTCAACTCTACGAGTTCTGTTTTAAAAGTTTCTATTTTAGTAACTTCCTTATCTAGATCATTCATTCGATCAACAACAGAATTAATGGAAGACTCGATCGTATTAATTTTTGTAGACCAAAAAGTAACAGATTCTGAGAGCTTTTTAAATTCGTCAGTAATGAAAGATTTGAATGACTCCATTGTGGAATGCAAACTATTGAAGCGCTCATCAAAATGTGCAATCAACGATTTAATATCTATGATTTGGGCTTGATTTGTATTTATTTTATCAGAGATCATATTAAATTTTGGACTTATATTATTTTTCTTAGATATTTTACAAACTGGACATTTCCATTTAGCTTTATTCATAGGCAGAATCTTTTTAAAATCGCTTTCATTTATACCAACACATGAGTAATGATACATACTTTGACAAGCCGTACATCTAATAATTTCTTCTGGTCTTACGATCTCCGAACAATGTTTACAATCCATTTTGCATATATATTATTATCACAAAAAATGTAGGTAGAAAAAAAAGCTAAGAGTAACTGCTTAACAGGCCGATTGTTGAATTGCAGTCAAGCCAGCGACCAAAAGGTCATAAGCGCCGGGAAATAAGCGTCGCTTACGCGTTCACTTCAAACACTGCCCACTACTATTGCAATTTAACAAATAATTTTGAAATTTGTAGTTTTAATTTATATAATTCACATTGAGATATAATTTAACATATAAATTATTGTCATTAACACAAACTTTAACTATTTTTCAAAAGTTAACTCCCGATTATCGACTTATATACTGTTTTATAATAATTATTTGCGTAGCGATTACACACAGCTGTTTGCAATTGTCGATACCGATGTCATTACAAATTACGATAAAGTGATTACATTTAAATTATAATGTTTGTAAATAACGTATTTAAGTTTTCTTTATTTTGAAATAATTGTAATGGTTTAGATAAGTTTAAAAGAATTTCATGTGAAAAATTTGTTTATAATGTTCTTAAACATTCTGTTTTAAAAAGTAGCATTAGAAAATGTAAGATTTCCAAATAAATAAATAAATAATTATCTCTTTAACAAGTTGTTTCAATCTTCACACAAACATTTTAGCACGTAGACGTACATGTTTACGATGTTTCATTTTTATCATCCATTTACCGCTAAAGTTGCTGGTCCAAGTGGTTGTGGAAAATCTTTATTCGTTACAAACTTAATAAATACATGAAAGAAATTTGTAATACATATTTTTATCAAATTACTTGGTGCTATGATGAAATGCAGCCCTTATACACCTCAAACAAGTAACCTACTTCCAAGGCATACCCGATCTTAGTATGTTTGGTGATCGCCAAACAATAATTTTGTGGGAGAACCATAACATTGCCACATATAGTCGAATATTTCTGGAATTTCTTTTTGAATTTCTTTTAACATAGCTCCTCGATCAACCGAGTTGAACGCATTCCGAACATCAATTTTAACGAAAATATCATAATTTTCGGATTCACTTAAAAAGTTTCTAGCAGAATGGACTGCCGCTTCACATAGTCCCTGTATACCAAAACCCAATTGTTGAGGCATGAATTTATTTTTTAATTTGCTTTTTAATAAATTGCAACATATCTTAGAGGCTAGTCGCCGAAGAGTGCTTCCAACTGCAATGGGCAAATGCAAAACTTTTTTTTTAATAAAGCTACTAAATTTAATTTTATTAAAATTTAGTTAAACACAGAACGAGAGAATATTAGCGACTATATCAGTAGCTCACAATTTTCTAAACTATATATTTACATCCTAGTAATAAGATTTATTTCGTTAAACTCAGAAAGAGAGAAAATGAGCGAGTATATTAGTAGCTCACCATTTTCTAAACTTTATCTTTTTATCCTAGTAATAAGATTGAATTTAGTTTAACTCAGAACAAGAGAAAATAAGCAAGTATATCAGTCGCTTACCATTTCCCAAACTATATCTTTATATCCTAGTAATAAGATTGAATTTAGTTTAACTCAGAGCGAGAGAAAATGAGCGAGTATTTCAGTAGCTCACAATATTCTACACTATATCTTTACATCCTAGTAATAAGATTTATTTTGTTAAACTCAGAGCAAGAGCGAATCAGCGAGTAAATTAGTACGTCACCATTTATTTCCACGAGAGAAAATGGCGAGCGATATAGAAAATTATTTACATTTTATTTAATGAGTGAGTTTATCAGTATTTTGATACATCTGATTATGCATTAAACAATATTTTTGGATACCCAAAACTAAATAAAAAGAAATAAGAACTTTTCAAAAATGAAAATAATGGAAATATATTTAGAGAATTTGTAGGATTACGTTCAAAAATGTATGCATTCGAAGTAGAAGCTAAATTTACTGCAAAAGCTAAATGGGTAAACAAAAGTGTCACATAAAGATGAAAATGAAAAATTTTAAGACATGTTTATTCGATAAAAATGCACAATTTTGTAGTAAGCTTAGATTTAAGTCATTGAAACATACTATATTCACACAGAAAATAAACAAGACGTAAGTGTTTATCATACAATGATACAAAGCGATGTATTCAAGCAAATGGTATTGATACATTGACTTGGGGTCATTACAAATTACGATAAAGTGATTACATTTAAATTATAATGTTTGTAAATAACGTATTTAAGTTTGCTTTATTTTGAAATAATTGTAATGGCTTAGATAAGTTTAAAAGAATTTCATGTGAAAAATTTGTTTATAATGTTCTTAAACATTCTGTTTTAAAAAGTAGCATTAGAAAATGTAAGATTTCTAAATAAATAAATAAATAATTATCTCTTTAACAAGTTGTTTCAATCTTCACACAAACCTTTTAGCACGTAGACGTACATGTTCACGATGTTTCATTTTTATCATCCATTTACCGCTAAAGTTGCTGGTCCAAGTGGTTGTGGAAAATCTTTATTCGTTACAAACTTTATTAAACACATGAAAGAAATTTGTAATACATATTTTTATCAAATTACTTGGTGCTATGATGAAATGCAGCCCTTATACACCTCAAACAAGTAACCTACTTCCAAGGCATACCCGATCTTAGTATGTTTGATGGGAAGAACCACAACTAACTAGTTCATATTTTAACATATATATAATATCATATTTTTATCAAATTACTTGGTGCTATGATGAAATGCAGCCCTTATACACCTCAAACAAGTAACCTACTTCCAAGGCATACCCGATCTTAGTATGTTTGATGGGAAGAACCACAACTAACTAGTTGTGTTTTAGTTGTGGAAGAACCACAACTAACTAGTTGTGGTTCTTCCCATCAAACATACTAAGATCGGGTATGCCTTGGAAGAAGGTTACTTGTTTGAGGTGTATAAGGGCTGCATTTCATCATAGCACCATGTAATTTGATAAAAATATGATATTATTGATGACCTTATGAGAGAGTCTGATGGTCGTATCGTTGACATATTTACAAAAGGATGTCATCACAGAAATTTAAGTGTATTTTATATAATACAAAATGTATTTCATCAAGGCAAAGGACAACGAGATATTTCATTGAATTCAAGTTATATAATTTATTTTAAGAGTCCTCGTGATAACCCAACCCAAATTACTTATTTACCCCGTCAAGTTTCTCCAGAACAACCGAAATACTTGGAAAATTCGTATAAATATAGGCCTTTGCATCTCTGACAGATGATTCATGCAGCATCACGAAGGCACTTGCGTTCATGACTAAAGAGCCCAATGCGAGAGAGGATCCTTCGGCCGCACTCCCGACAAGTACATGCGCCCCCAGATGGGCGGGGGTTTGAAGCCCGCTCATGACGCCTAACGCTTTTTTCTTTTAGTACTTCAAACCAGGCATCGTCATGCTTTGATTGACCTTCGTCAATAAAGCGTCGCCACTTGGCACGGTCCTTGGCCAGTTCCTCCCATCGGCTGCAAGGGATGTTAAACGCAACCATATCACGCTTAGCGCAATCTTTGTAACGGAGCATAGGCCGCCCAACAGACCTTTTCGCATCCGTAACCTGTCCCAGCAGTATTTGCCTTGGCAGACGAGTCTGCTCCTTTCGATGCACGTGTCCCAGCCACCGTAACCGTTTTTTTTTAGAATGACCGTGATGCTAGGCAGTTGTGCCTCGCCTAGAACAGACTCGTTTGTCACTCGATCCTTCCACGTGATGCCCAGAATGTTTCGAAGACAGCGCAAGTGAAATTTGTTCAGTCGGTGTTCTTGTTTTGCGTACGTTGTCCACGTTTCTGCTCCATACAAGAGTGTGCTTAGGACACATAATTGGTAAACAAACATTTTCGTTTTAACCGTAAGGTGTCTGTTGTCCCAAGCCCTTGAACAGAGCCTCCCGAACGTGGAGGCTGCTTTGCCGATGTGGGAGTCGATCTCTGCATCAAGCGAGAGATTGCTCGACAATTGCGACCCAAGGTAGCAAAATTTGTTAACCACCTGCAAAGGTTCGCCGTTAAGCAAGATGACTGGTTGTTCTAAACATCCTTGCGCTAAAATAACGGTCTTCTTGCAATTTATGGACATTGAAAAAAGGTGGCAAGCTCTGGCAAATTTGTCTATTAGTTGAGCCTGGTCATGAGCAACAAAGGCAGCGTCGTCAGCGAAGAGAAGACTATCTACAAATAGGTCCTTCCTGTAGTGTTTGGACTTGAGCATTGAGATGTTGTACAGCCTACCATCAGTTCGCGTGTGTAGGTGGAGGCCCTGCTGTTCATCTCCAAAAGCAACCTTCAGAAGCACCGAGAAGAATATTCCGAACAAGGTAGGGGCCAGTACACAACCTTGACGAACACCACGGCGTACGTCAAATGGCGTAGATGTGTTGCCATTGTGCAGGACTGTGACTTCCATACCTTCGTGGAACGATTGCACTATACGTAGGAGTTTCGGGGGGCATCCAATTCTGACAAGAACCGAGTATAACCTCCCCTCTCTGCTCACGGAGTCAAAAGCCTTATTTAGGTCTACAAATGCAACGACTAGGGGGGTATGTTGCTCCCTACACTTTTCTTATAGCTGAAAGTGAGTGAAAATATCATGTCGACAGTTGACCGTTGGTACCTAAAACCACATTATGCCTCAGGGTATACGCGATCGGCGAGCCTTTGTAGTTTGCCTAAAATGGCCCTAGCAAAGGCTTTACCGACGATGCTAAGAAGAGATATTCCGCGGTAACAGTTGCAGTCGCCGCGGTCGCCTTTGCCTTTATAAAGAGTGACAATGTTAGCATCTCGCATATCCTGAGGGACGTAGTTTTCTTCCCAACACTTAGCCAGGTGGTTATGGAGGATGGGCAAGAGGCACTCAAGCTTGACGACTTCGTTGACAACATCGTCTTTACTAGGACTCTTTCCGCATTTGAGCTGCTTGACGGCCAGATAAAGGTTCTCTACGGTGGGTGCGGCGTCTAGCTCGTGCCAAGTTGCCAGATTCGAGACAAGCTCCACTGCATCTGGCTGAATATCCACTGGGCACGAGTAGAGCCCCTTGTTCTACCCATCTTGCCATCTGACGGGTGCTGTCTGTTATAACAGAACCATCGATTTCTTTGAGAGGTGCCGTCTTTTTAGGAGTAGGTCCAAGAGCTCTTTTGATGCCTGCGTAAACCCCGCCAATATCCCCCGCGTTTGCGCACGCTTGGATGCTTTGGCAAAGCTTCGTCCAATACGCATTTGCAAAAAAGCGCGTGCTGCGCTGGAGTGAGGCTTTTGCCTTCGTGAGATCTTCACGCGTCGCATCGCAAGGGTTAAGGCGAAAATTTAAAGCGGCTTGGCGTTTTGAGTCAATCAAGGGAAGTAAGTGCTCTTCGTTTTCTAGAAACCAGTCGTAAGATTTTTACCTTTTGATACTTAAACACTTTTCCTGCAGTGTCAGTGAGAAGAGACTTCACTTTTTCCCATTCGACTTGCGCTGATGCCGTACTGTCCCAAGTTGCAACTTCTTCACGGACAAGTTCCCTAAAAGACTCCACTACCTCCATGTCACGAGTCTTAAAAAGATTTATCTTTTTTCGACCGAGTGGCTTGGAAGAATGGACTCTCCTAGGGACAAGTCGAACTTTAGTAGCGACGAGACTGTGATCGGCGTTGCAATCGGCACTGTGAAACGCCCGCGTGTGGAGCGTTTCCCGCAGGTCCCTCCTTCTTGCCAGAGCAAGGTCTAATTGTTGCGAGTGTTTAGATCGTGGATGCATCCACGAGACTTTCCGCATTATTTTGACTTTAAAAAAGGTGTTGGTAACACACAGCTGGTGCTTTGAGCAAAATTCCAACAATCGTTGCCCGTTGTCGTTTAGCTTACCTATGCTGTGTGCACCGAGGCATTCAGACCAGGCTGATGTGTCCTGACCGACGCGGGCATTAAAATCACCCAAAATGTGCAGTGACGGAGCCATCCGTGCAGTGACGGAGAAAGAATACATTTCACTGCCCCTTTCCCATGGGTGTCGTAAGAGGCGACTAAGGGATATCATCTGGTGGTAGGATGATAAACATCCGCCTGGCTTGTTACCACCGTACGCATGGTGAAAATCTCGTGAAGTGGCTTGCAGCCGCGTTTCGAGGTCAGCCAGCGTACAGCCAGTGCCCGGGCGAGCATTGCCGCGATGGGTGTTGGTCCAGTGGAGACGGCTGCTGAACCAATTCCGGGGGAAGCACGCCTCCACACTTTGCCCATCCCTATCGTGGCAATACGTCGCTCGCTTCACGTCTCTTTACGAGGCGTGAAGAGGCATCTTGCGGGCCGGCAAGGCGAGGGCGGCTAGTGCAGAATCTTCTTCCCGACTGTACTGGCCGTCCTCGCGTTTGGACTCTACTACCACTTAACATCAGGTGGAGTAGAGTCATTTGCCCACCCGGAAAATATAAAAAAAAAAAAAAAAAAAAAAAAAAGTCTGTCAGTTGGATTCACCCTACGTACTCTCTCTTCGAGCTGGTCATAGAATTGGTCCTTGGTCTCTGGTTTTGAACTAAGCGTTGGTGCGTAAGCGGAAATTAGAGTGACAAAGCCGCTTTTTGTGTTTAGACGCAAGAACATAATCCGCTCGGAAACGCCTACAGGTATCATTAGTACAGTCGTCAATGTAATCTTTCTTACATTGTAGAAATAAAATGTACGCTATGATTGCTATTGTTTAATTGAGATTAAGACATATTTGTAAAATGAATAAAATGAAATTAATAAAGAATTCAATAAAATCTCGACCTTAAACCTCAGTAATCTGATGAAATATTTGTTATTTTATCTTAAACGGAAATTTTTAATACACTTTTATATATTATTGCATAATTAATAGTATGAAATTATAGTAAATAATATTTTTAACAAGTTTATATTTTCCATGCTTACCTTCTTGTATTCCCATACATCGAAGAACTGTAAAAAAATCTTACAACTTGAGCATGATTGATCAGAAACATAAATTAAGAGTCCATACTAGCCCAGCTTGAATTTTTCTCGCTTCACAGCCGCACAATGGTAGCTATCATTAGCACGAGTATGTGACGCGTCACGTAAAGTAACGATTTACAACGGTTAGTTATTAGATATATATTTATACTTATACTTATACTTTATTGTACACCACAAGGAGAAAAAGAATACAAAACAAGGATACATACATAATAAAAGTAGTATACAAATTTGGCGACCTTATCGCTACATAGCGATCTCTTCCAGGCAACCAACGGAGTAAGAGATAACTCATAGGATATGAGGTAGGTGGGGCTTTAATAATAAATAAGAAAATATTAATATATGATTAAACAAACTAATAAATAAACGTAAATATAAAATACATATAATATATATCAATAAATAAATTATATTATAAATACATATATAATTACAAGTATACAATATAAATACATACTATAAACAATAAGAGCGAATAAAAACGATAAGTCCTCAAACATAGCAGAAAAAAATTAATAATAATAAAAATAAAATATTTAATTAGTGGTGATAAGGCATTTGAGACAAAAAGTGATCTTTCACAAGTTTTTTAAAAATGTATATGGATTTAGCCTCCCGAATATTTAAAGGAAGGTCATTCCAGAGCTTAATAGCCTGAACTGTGAAAGAATTATTATAAAAAGATGAGTTATGTTCAGGCACCCTTAAAATCCATCTCTTCGCAGAACGAAGAACTTCTCCAGGATTATTTATACATAATCATCATATTATTAATTACGAATACAAAATAAAATGTATAGAAAACTATATACATAGATATAAAACTATACTGAATATAAGAATATATAAATTATAAAGAGGTTAAAAATAAATAACTACATTTCATGGATGGTGTTTATATTTTACATATTTCCTACTAGATATGCCCACGGTTTTATCCGCGTATAACTTAAATAAATCACTCAAAAGTTAAAAAAATATAAACTTTCAATCATCATCATTTTATAGACTATCATTTAAAGGTAGCTAAAGTTTCAGCCAATTCAACTGAACAGTTATTTTAAAGCATTTTTATCGAATAAATGTTCGACGTGATTCTTTAAATTTACATAGAAGTAAAATAAAAGATATATTGATAAAATGATCAAATTATTTGAATAACCAATCTTCTTTCTTCATTGCCCTCATTCAAATTTCAATACCATTGCATGTTTTGTGGTGGTGTAATGTGTTTTTATTTGAATTTAACAATTATTTGTTTAAACAATCAACGACACGTGATATTATTCGTTCGTGATGGTGGCACGCGTATTCAATCAGTACAAATGTAAGGAACCGGGTGATTGCTGACAAAACTGAATCGAAACGACGAATCCAGTGAGACGAATCTCTAGTTCCTAAGGCTTGGAAGATTGCACAACAACCTGTACCCAAGAAGGATAGTCGTGCTAACCCAGCCAATTACAGACCCATAGCAATCACCTCCATACTTTGCAAAGGTTTGGAGCGTGTATTGAATAACAAGCTCCTGGCGTACCTCGAAGAAAACGATCTCCTATCGGACCAGCAATACGGCTTTCGTCGGAATCGGACAACAGGAGACCTTTTAGTGTACGCGTTAGCGTACACATCTGGGGCGAGGCCGTCGACAAGAACGGTGAAGCGTTAGCCGTTTCACTTGACGTGTCCAAGGCTTTCGACCGGGTCTGTCATGAGGGCCTTCTGAGCAAGCTTCCTAGCTACGGGTTACCTGTTGGCCTTTGCAACTGGATATCAGATTTCCTGAGAGGACGATCATTTCGAGTTATCCTAGATGGCTTCTCGTCTGATCTAATGGCGATTAATGCCGGTGTTTCTGAGGGATCAATTCTCTCCACTACACTCTTCCTGCTGCATATAAACGATCTGCTGAAACCCGGTATCTTTGGGTACGCAGATGACAGTACTGTAACGGAGAGATACATATCCGGTCCCCGGGCCAATGTAACAGAAACTCTCGAGCACAGGGAGGCCTTGGTAGAACGCATCAATTTGAAATTGGAAGACGTATCGGATTAGGGTGGCGATAACCAAGTCAAATTTAATCCTACCAAGACCCAAGCGCTGAACAAACACCGCCAAGAGGAGTCCATTCACCCTGACCCCGACTTGCTGACAGTATTGAGCTTCTAGGAGTTACTTTAACATCCAAACTCAACTTTGGGCAATGTATTGAATCCAAAGCTAAAACTGCTGGCAAAAAACTTGGTATCCTCAATAAGGTCAAACAGTACTTCACACCGGCCTATGCTTCTGCCCTATCTTCTGACCCTATATCAAGCCCAAGTCAAATAGTGAATGGAGTACTGCAGTCATTTATAGGGCGGCTCTGCTAAGTACCAGCTTGAAGGTTTGGATTCAGTGGATCATCATGCTAGAAGGCTCATTGGCGACCAGAGAGTGGTCGCAAAACTCCAGACCTTCAAATTCCGTCGTAAGGTTGCTTGTCTGTCGGTTTTCTACAGAATATATTTCGGAGAGTATGCCCAGGAACTATTTAATTTGGTTCCACCGTCACCTTTTTACCACAGAACTGCGAGGCATCGTAAAGATCTGCACCCGTACGTAGTTGACGTATCTAAGACACGTACAAAACGATTTGCTTCCTCGTTTCTGATACGCACCGCAAAGATCTGGAATGCCGACCTCCGTTTTCCCCACCACCTACTAATTGGGTACCTTCAAGTCTAGAATGAATAGAGGCAAGCGCGCTCCATCTTAGACTTTATCATCACTTTCCATCAGGTATGATAACAGTCAAGCGCTAACTTATTAATTAAAAAAAAAATAGTACATACTCGGTGGTTTTATTTTGAAGTCTCACAGTACCAATACTACCGTGTGACCCGAAACAGTGATGTATGTGTACTTTAATTAATTTACATGATTTATTAACTTATTTTTCAAGATTGCATTATTTACACTTGCTACAATTTAGGTTTTTTGACTTTCCTCCATAAAATTGCGATGAAGATACGACATAAGTCCCGTGTAAATTAAAACAATAACAATAAAATGTATGGTTGGGAAAGCAAACCATTCAATGAGGACACGCTCACACGCACATTTTCGTTATTTTGTTGGATTTGTTTGTCTGTTCTTTCTGCTCTATTATTACGCATGCTCGATGCTTTATTAGTTCGACGCCCCAAACGGGCCCCCTTGCGTCTTGCTCACATTTTTCAGTGTAACATACACACAAATAGACCCAATTGTTGTATTTACTGATAAAAACGGTATACCGATAATGTATTTGATCTTTTAGTATTTTACCAACCTTTCCAATATCATAAAACACGTTTATATTTCTTATCAATTAAATAAATCGTTAAATATTTAGCAAATTTTTAAATGTCAAAATGACGCGACGCTTCTCGTGAATGACGTATACGAGATCCAATCCAATCTCAAGAGGGATTAGCTAACTACGCAGGAGATATTATAGTGCACAAGTGTGTGCGCAAACACAGGTACACTCTCTATTCCCTAACTCTCATAATCCGATGGGACGGCAATCCGACACGACCGGAAAGAGTTCAGGCGCAGGAACAACGGCTTTACGTGCTTTCCGAGGCACGGGAGTGTACACACTTCCAAGTTCCAGACTCCGGGCTACTATATTTATATAATTATATTATATAATATATATTTAATTTTTTGACAAGAAAACCCAATAACATTTTATTGGCCCAACCTAGGAATTGAACCCAGGACCTCCGGGTCTGCGGCCTTACATCAAGCCAATAGACCAACGAGGCAGTCACGAGTAATACAACACATGTGTCCATACAGTTTGATAAATCTATCATTATTTTTTTTAGTTTTATCCTTATTTACAGTTTCATTTAATTAAAAGGGTTGTATATCAGTTTACCGCCGTCCACTGCTAGACGAAAGCCTCTCCCATAGAACGCCAACCATCCCGATCTTGGGCAGACCGCATCCATCCCGTACCTGCCACCTTTTTTAAATCGTCGGTCCACCTTGCCGCAGGGCGTCCTACACTACGTTTGCCTAAGCGTGGTCTCCACTCTAACATGTGTCGGCTCCATCGGACATCGATGCGTCTGGAGACATGACCAGCCCACTTCCACTTCAGCGTGCTAATTCTACGCGCGATGTCGGGTTGTATATTTTGTTCTATTACTTACTGCTTTACTTATGACTTACCATGTAAGATTTTCACATGTAAGTCATGACAAATATATTGTTGTCCTGGCAAATGGAAGTACTACACCTAATATAATTATATAAGGAGGCATTACCATAATTCAGTATAGCCATTTTTCCTTAATTACTAGAATAATAATAATCGCACTAATATCATAAATAAGAAAGGTTGTGTGTGTTATGAATATAAGTTACTTCTTCAAGCTTTATCACAGCTAAAATATGACATAATTAACATATTTGGTATAAAGACATGGCCGACACCGCGGGTGGAAAATCATTACTTACATCGCATCGCATGATCGCAGGATACCGGTGAAATTAAAGGGCCTGGTGTACAAGTGCATCATCCGACCGGTCTTATTGTACGGCAGCGAGACGTGGCCAGCTCTCGCGAGACATGTTCAGCAACTTCACGTCGCGGAAATGAAGATGCTGCGGTGGATGTGTGGCGTTACGCGACTAGATCGTATTCGTAACGAGCACATCCGTGGTAGCCTTAGCGTTTGCGATATAGCGGATAAGTTGCAGGAAAGCCGTCTCCGTTGGTTTGGCCACATTAGCCGCAGACCGCCAGACTATGTTGGGAACCGATGCCGCGGCAGGCCCAAGAAGCGCTGGCTCGATGTTGTGAGGGACGATATGAGAGAGCACGATCTCACTAAAGACGACGCTTTCGATCGGGCAAAGTGGAGGCAAAGATGTAGGAAAGCGGACCCTGGCATTTCTAGGCCGGGAAAACGCTAGGAAGAAGAAGAAGAAGAAGAAGACACGCCACTAGTATGCTATGATTTTATTATTAATAATTTAGTTAACCGTTTCACCAGATCGGTGAAGGCTTTGAGGGTTGCTTTTATCAAACAAGAGGGTACATCACCATATTTCCGGATTGTTCCGGGGATAGCTCTCACGATTAAGGGAACAACACTGTATCGTTTAGCACTAGCTGGATTCTGAATACACTCAGCTATGAAACTCCTGCGCACAACATATTATGATTTAAGCTCCGACTAATCTTTCAATCAGGTCAAAAATCAACACACAATAAATATGACTACGACTCAAAATTCTGAAACTAATAGCTTAATAAGACTTACTAGTTTTAAATGTCTTCAGGAAAGACTGTCTGTTTGTGTGTTAGAAACTCATTCATAAATTTAAATCGGTTTGGCAACTTCCGATTTTAGTAAATCCAACTACACAGATTATAATCCGACTTTATAGTATATATAAATATTAAATTGGAAAGCCATTAATGCCATGCCAATGCCATAAGGATAAGATATGAGATTTTCCCGTTTTCGTTGTGCTTCTGCATAAAATACGAAATGTCTTCTTTATCATGGTACTTTTCTTTGAACTCAAGACTACACACGATTTAAACGATGGATATGAGTAATCCTTTTTTTGTTTTGTTGATAAAAAGTAGTCGGAAAATAAATAGGGAATATTACGTAAAACTAGATGGTTCTACTTTGCCATTACGTAAACAAAATACAATTGTCATGGTAAATTTTATAATTGATATTCGATATTTGAGTCAAAGAAAAATCCTGTTTCAGGTAAACCACATGTATTTTCATCCTTTATTACGTCGCACTTACACAATCCGTCCAAATAATGACGAGTGTATTTATTTGCATTTGCTTATTTGCTTTAAGTCCACGTTCATAGCCCAACATCATTCAAACATCTACAAATCGTTATTAGTGCATTGCGTGGCTCATATAGAGTACTCATACTCAGTGTGATTTCGTGAAGTGTTTATTAAAATTAGAACTATATTCTTGATAATTATCTCAATGTGCTTCCCATCGAATCCAATTGATGTGTAGACTAAATACAGACATATCTGAAGATATTTTGCATCAGATGCGTACTGGAATATGAAATCCAGATTTGTAACAGCTAAGTAAATAACATCGACGCATTAATATTTATTGAAAAAGCCACGTGATCGATCGATCATTGATTGTGACCGATAAATCAAGATGATTTTATTCTTGAATACTTGTGTTTGGTTCATTTGCAAAATTTGCATTTGCTCAAAATTACAAAAATCATGATTGGTTAAACGACCATGCTATAATAACTGCGACTTAATATTACGTAATTGCTACGAATTAAATTTTATGATTTAAAAAGAAATTAATGAGGTATTAATTAATGTATTCCGTTCATAGCCTTAATGATGTCAACAACTACTCATCCGAATATTTAAATTCGCTGGATTTACCCGGATTGTCGTCTCAACCTTCTATTGGAAGTTGGATTAGTAATCATAATATTCAGAAATATCAACAAACCATCAACATCATCACCGATCTTTTTTTTTTTCAGAACAACGTCTGTCGGGCCAGCGACAGTTGAAAATATCCAAGCTGGTACAACATGAATTGTAAGATTCTTATCCGCTTAATCTTTTATTTTTATTATTTAAAAAAGATATAAATGTACCAAAAGTTTTCACACCACTTTTAGGGTGTACCAGTCCGATTAAAAAAAAAGTTCTACCGTTACCTATTGAGAAAGAAATATTGACTATAAATTTAGGTTAATTACAAATATAGTCTTTATATAGCCTTTATAAGTTTAAATAGATTTACTAGAGGACTGCCTCGTTGGTCTAGTGGCTTGATGTAAGGCCGCAGACTCGGAGGTCCTGGGTTCAATTCCCAGGTCGGGCCAATAAAAAGTTATAGGGTTTTTCTGTCAGAAAATCCTCAGTAGCAGCCGGGAGTCTGGAAGTTGGAAGTGTGTACACTCCCGTGCGTCGGAAAGCAGGTAAAGCCGTTGGTCCTGCGCCTGAACTCTTTCCGGTCGTGTCGGATTGCCGTCCCATCGGATTATGAGAGTTAAGAAATAGAGAGTGCACCTGTGTTTGCGCACACACTTGTGCACTATAATATGTCCTGCGTAGTTGGCTAATCTCTCTTGAGATTGGCCGCCGTGGCCGAAATCGGTCTGGAGGACATTATTATTATTATAATTATTATAAATAGATTTATAGGGTAAAATTAACATCATACCGTAGTTTACGCTATTTACAATATGCAATAACGGAGCAGCTAGTGCTAAATATAAGGTAATTATAGTTATGCCGTGAATAGTTTTATTTCTCACATGTTATTAATAATGAAACATGGAGAAAAAAAGATGAAAGTGATGGTAATTATACATTAAAACGTCTGATTGAAAATATTTACCGTCCTTGCGTCATCGTTCTGTTTGCGTCATTTGTAATGTGATATCACGTTGTCATAGTATTATTATTTAACTAGATACTTTATTCGTTCCGGAGATTTTATCTTCTATTGACAAATAGCAATACTTTGTGCAATGGAATACAACAGCACAAAGTATTGCTGTTTAATTGAGCGACACAAAGTATAGCCGTTTAAATAAAAAAAACGTAAAATAATAAACGTAATATTTAAAGGAATATCCATTACTGGGCTGAGAGCTCTTCTCTCCATTTCGAGATAAGGTTTGGAAATTATTCTACCACGCTGAGTGATTGGACACGGGTAATTCCACTTTCAATCCATTTTGAAGTTTTTTCGAGACTAACGCACGGCAATTGATTATTATAAAATAAAAATATATATTGTAATTGTAAAATAAGTAGATAAAAGAAAGAAATGCTTGTAAGTTTACGTTATTTATCACGAGTATTTAATTTTGAATAAAATTGCCATTACATAATTTGATTTCAATGAATATCTTGGAAGATATCACTGTTTCAAAATAACTCCGTAGCAAATTATTTGATTCCGACCTTTCGTTTAAAAGTTATGACTGGAGTAATAACGCAAAAACTAAGAAGAATATCTCGGTGTGAGCGAACCACGGATATCGATAGCGAACAGCACTACTAGTCCAGTCAGTGGGGATTTTAACTTTGCAAAAGTTTGTGTATTTTTGGGTAGGTGGTATAGGTGGTGTACGTTCTTTCAAAATTTACCAAGAAAAACAAATATGACGATTTTGTTAAAAATTTTTCATCTTTACGCTGCTATAACTCGATACATAAGACTTACAAAAAATCTGTGAAATTTTATTCTCTAAGTTTGTATTGAATGTTTTTAGTTATGGGATCAACTGTTGAGGTATTGAAATATTGAAAAAAAAAACAGATTTTGGCACCTTTCATAAAAGATGATGGTGCGAGAACACCTCAAGGTCACAAATTTGGTTTTTTCATCAGAATACGACCCTAAACGACATATTTTAAAATTGTAGCTGCACCACCTTTTGCGAGTCAAAGGATCATTTTTGTCCTTACTGACTGGACTATACCACTGTATAAAAATTGAGCGGCCCTTTCGAATTTTGTACAGGAATTATTTTTCCTAATTCCTGCTTTCCCCTTCCTACACAAGTCTACGCGTGCTGGCTCTCGATGTCACCGACTAACTGTGACATCAATTCCATCGCGCACAAAGAAATTTGGCAACTCCTTTCTTTGTCGCACTTCCAAAAAATGGAATTCCTTACCAGCTCACGTATTCCCCTCCTCTTACGACCCGGGTTCCTTCAAACGAGGCGTGAAGAGGCATCTTGCGGGCCGACAAGGCGAGGGCGGCTAGTGCAGAACCTGCACTGGCCGTCCTCGCGTTTGGACTCTACTACCACTTAACATCAGGTGGAGTAGAGACATTTGCCCTCCCGGCAAATATAATAAAAAAAAAACAAAGGGAAGCTTCATTTTCTTATTTCACATGGTTGGTGGCGCATTGGTGATAGAAGGGATGGTTAATATTTTTGCCCTAATTTGTCTTTTGGTGGCTTACCAATATTCCGTTTACCAATATTAAAAGAACAGAAATAACGGGGCACCACCACTACCATGTGGGATGAATGTACGATGAGCCACCACTCACACATAGAAGCCGTAGACAGAACTTAATAAAACAATAACAAGCAAACGCATGAAAAAATACGCAGGGCGGTGCTTTATGCATCTATATATTTTAAATATTTAGGAGTTTACTGTATGAGCGAATAGATCGATTGGTGAATGTTTATACCTTATTAATTAAAAATGCACGGGATAAAATCCTTTTTTTACCCGTACGAAGTCGGCGAACAGTTATTGTATCTACTATTCTTATATAGTAAATATAATAAGTGCATAATATTTACTTTTTAAAAGTATATAAATTAAATGTACTGCCTAGTAGATTAAATTGGACAACGAAAATTATTATTATAAATAAATTGTAATTTTAACATATATACATTGTATGTTGTTATAAAATATTAAAATCTTTGTAAAGAATGAACAATGTGACACAGGTTTTATTACAAAATTGAATATGCTCCAGATTACTAAGAAAAAATATAAGCACAAAAAGAATAAATATATATTTATGTATTTCTTGTCCTTTAACCAAAGGTTGTCTGGAAGAGATCGCTCCTTTAGCGATAAGACCGCCTTTTGTTCAAAATAGATTTCGTTTTTCTTTTGTATGTTTGTGTTTGTGTTTGTAATGGTTATGTAACTATTTTTTTACAATAAAGCATATTATTATTATTATTATTATATTTTTATTTTACATTTTCCCTCGGATGAGGTAATAAAAACCTAAACACACGGGCCGTAGCCAAGCGCGAATAGGGTCTAGGTGATCGTATAAGAAGATGAAATGGATGAAGTCGTAAGGAACTTGCGAGTGAGGCGGCATGTGTTCAGGATGATTGACTTTTGGAGTAAATTATGAGTGTGTTGAGGAACCTGTAACATATCAAGACTACGTTGTAGGCTTTTAGGTACGACTCCAGTTGATGATATGACAATAGGAATAATATGGATGGTGTTTGCTCGCCACTGACGTTTCAATTCAATTGCTAGATCTTGGTATTTGCTGAGCTTTTCCGAAATTGTCGACTGTATTTTATGGGTGTTAGGAATAGCTATATCAATAAGATAAATAGTTTTGTTAATTTTGTCATGAAATGTGATATCGGGTCTATTAAAATGTATTGTTTTATCTGTGATTATAGTTCTGTCCCAATATATCCTGTAACTATTATTTTCTAGTATAGTGTTGGGTTTGTGCGAGATGTTGATGTATGATGGCGCTCACTTGGTCGTGTCGATGTTTATAGTCAGTTTGCGCAAGGGCTCTACAGGTGGATGTTATGTGTTGAATGGTTTCGGGATTAGAATGACAGTGCCGGCATGAATCTGATTGGATATTAAGTGTGCGTATTATGTGTTTCTGGTAGTTTCGGGTGTCGATGACCTGGTCCTGAATTGCCAACATAAAGGCTTCAGTTTCAGGAAAGAGTTCACCACGCCTCAGCCAAGCGTTTGACGCTGCTTTGTCAACATATGATTGCTGTAAGTCATGGCGATGTCTTCCATGAAGGGATTTCTGTTGCCATGAAACAGTTTTTTCATTAATGTCGGTAATACGTTCATTTCTTTGTGGGTTTTGATCTTTAAGGTTTAGAGGGGTGAAGTGTTTGTCTGCGAGTGTTACTGTTTTATGCAGTGGAGAGTGTTCCGAGCGTTGATAAAAATAGTGTCTAAGATATGATTTGTTTGTTGTGTAGGTTGACTACATCTATTAAGCCTCGTCCGCCTTCACCTCTGGGCAGGGTCATTCTCTGTACGCAAGATCTAGGATGGTGTTTTCGGTGGGCAGTTAGAGAAGTGTTAATGATACGTTGAATGTTGAGGAGTTCACATTGAGACCATTTAATTATGCCAAAAGAATAAGTAAGCACCGGAATCGCGTAACTATTTATTGCTTTAAACAAATTGCGGGAGTTGAGTTGAGATCGGAATAGAATATTTAAACGATGTCTGAATTTAGTTTTAAGACTATCTTTTGCTCCTTTTTGATTAATCTGCCTAGCTTGTTCAAAACCTAAGTATTTGTAGGTAGTGTACGGTTCTAGAGGTTCAATAATCTCTCCTGATTCTAAGATGTAGCTATTTGGGATGATTTTTCCATTTTTGACCGAAAATGTCTTACACTTGTCTATCCCGAACTCCATGTGAATGTCTCTTGAGAAAGTTTGGGTAATATCTGCAAGGTGATGTAATGATGCTATTGTGCTACTGTATAATTTGATGTCATCCATGTACATGAGGTGTGTGAGAGTAGTTTCTGTATTTGGTGTGGTGATAGAGTAACCGTGATTTGATTTGTTCAGCATATGGGAGAGAGGGTTTAGCGCAAGACAAAACCACAGCGGGCTAAGGGCGTCTCCTTGAAAGATATCTCGGCGTATTTAGATTTCAGCCGTTTCGCTTTTAACCTGTCCTGCGATTTTAACCTTTGTTTTCCAGTTTTGCATAGAGCTTTCAAAAAAATAAATAAGCTGTGGGTGAACTTTATAGTATTGTAGTACGTAAAGAAGCCAACTATGTGGTACGGAGTCAAAAGCTTTTCTATAATCTATATACATGGTATTAATATTTTTTTTCCTAGACGTAGCGTGTTTCATGGCTATTGTGTCTATTACAAGCTGTTCCTTGCAACCTTGTCTACTTTTTCGGCATTCTTTTTGTTCTTCGGCAAGAATACTGTTAGTTGCAACATGTTCGTGTAGGATTTCAGCAATACATCCTGTAAGTATTTTATAAATGGTTTGTAGGCAGGTAATTGGACGATATTTAGCTGGATTTTGATGGTCAGTGTCTTTCGGTATCATGTACGTGATGCCTTGTGTGACGAAGTGTGGCATTATGTTAGGTGTTTGAATAAAATCGTTGATGTGGTTGTGGAGTAATGTATGGACTGATGTAAATTTTTTGTACCAATAATTGTGTATACAGTCACTTCCAGGTGCTTTCCAGTTGTGGGTCTTATTTAGTACTCGCAAGAATATGTCAAAAGGTTGAAATTCATAGGCTTGATTGAATCAATTTCTTCCGGGTCTAACCACGCAGCGTCTTTATTGTGATTTACTGGATCAGCCCATACGCTAGACCAGTAACTATGTATTGTGTTAGTAGGTGGTGATGGTAAATCTTGATTATCTGTGCGTGTGTTGTGTTGTGAGGCAGATGACAAGGTTCTATAAAAATGTTTCTCATTGTTCGAAAAGTGAGTGTTCTGTGACTTTCTAAGAGTGCAATTTAAATATCTTTTCAACCTACTAGATGAGGCATTTAGTTTTTGTTTGAGGGTGTCAAGAAAATGTTCATTGTTTGTGTTAGGTTCTTCATGCTGTGAGTGTATCCGGTGTTTATTTTTTATCTTTTCCACTAATAATATAAGCCTATTGCTCCTATTGCCATTGTTATATTCTGTGAGTCTTCCAATGTCTCTTCTAAGATCTTGTATCTTTTTCTGTAACCTTTTCTGCCATGCAGGTTCTTTTTTCAGTTGTTTGTTAAGTTGAGGGGTGGTATCCTTAATCTTAGTTCCATTGCAAACAGCTGCTGTGTATGCTGCACAATAGATTATGGCATGAGTGGTCTGAAAATCTTGTTCTGCTGAAATTTGTTGCGGAATTATTTCGGTGTTAATGATATTAACAATTTGAGCTAATTTTCTTGAGGTGTTTTGTTTTGGTATGTAGGGACGGGCAACCGGGTTGGTGGTTTGAAATTTTTGTACTGTAATGTTATATTGTTCCTTAATTTTTTCCATGTCAGGATAGTAAGTAGTTTGGTTCTGTTCATTATTTCCAGCGATGTCTGATAGAGGATGTGTTTGTGTTGATGGGGTGAATAGATGTGTGTGATTGTTATTTTCTCCGTTTGGTTAGATGCTTGTACGGGTGTTGTATTTTGTGATAGCATTGCGTGTTGTGAAGTAAGTTCTAAACGGTTACGGCGCAAACAAAGATCGTTCGATATCTCTTCACGGATTCTTTTAAGTTTTTCATCACTAATCATTTTATTATTAAGTATGACTCGTAGCTGGTCTGATATTCTCTGTTCACTTACTTCTGACAATTCTGGGTATTCTGCAATTACTGCTTGATAAAGGGGTTGACGGTAAGCTGATCTATTTTCTTCTAGCTCTGTAATTTTATAGTAGTTTCTAATAATAGTTTCGTTGTACTCAGGGGTCCATCTTCTTCTCTGCCGTACCCCTTGATGATAGTGTTTGTGTGTCTGTGTGTTTGGATAAGTTTGTATGTTTTGTACTGTGTCCTGGTTGTTGGTTTGCAGTAGATAAACAGTAACTTCTTTTTTTATTTGGTCTAATGTTTCTTGGGAGAGTAATTTATTTACAATAGCTCGGCATTGGCTCCTCATCTCTGTCTGGATGCCTGCATCTGTGGGAATTTACTTGAAAATTCGTGGTGTAAATGATCAAGGTATATTTTGCTTGTAGATAATTTTGTGGCTATGAGGTACGTGCGCCAGATGAACTCATTCATCTCTTTCGACCATCTTTTGTGCGCACGGCTTGTATATGTGGCGGGTGCAGGTTCAATGGCAAGTGCCTCCTGCACAACATCCACAGACGTAGGTGAAATGGTGTTTGGTGAAATATGGCATGAGAGTGGAGATGAAATGGGTGATTCATATGAATTCAATGGTGACGATGTCGATGAAATTATTTCACTAAGCAAATCGGAGTCCTTTTTATCTTCTGCTAGGGTCACATTGTGGGAGCAAGTCGTAGGGGTAGATAAAATTACTAAATTTGTATCATCGCCCAAGGGGTCGGCTGTAACTTCTACATTGTGAGTCCGCCTGTTCAGCTCACAACGACCGGCTGTAACATTTTTACTGGTGAGTGCCCGCCTGCTCAGCTCCTCACCACCGATGGTTCGCATGCTGTAGCATCCAGCATCGGCTCCAGATGCGCCCCGGCGCACCCCGGGAAGCGGCCGTAAATTGTATCTTCTTTTATTCATCTCCATTTGGGTTTGGGACCGTTAGTTGAGAATGACGTAGCCAAGGTTTAAGTGGCTATTAAATTTTGTGTATCTCCTGTTCTACTTATTTCACAGGGTAAAGTCAAGTCCAAGAGACCTTTCATGTCTTCTCATAAGCCCCCCCACCACGGCAAGGTGGTCCCCTGGGGGGGATTATTATTATTATTATTATTATCATCATATTTATATTTCTCAGCTCATGGCTGGTTTTGGCTACATTTAAGGGCTCTAACCAAGGTGGTTGAAAGGACTATGGGTACGATATATACTTTTTCTTGTCTCCAGATTCGTGCGATTTCTTCTCTAAGTTCTGTGTATTTGTTTATTTTTTCAGCTATTGTTTTTTTGTATATTATGTGTGTTAGGAACTGCTATGTCTATTATATAAGTCGACTTGTTTGTTTTATCCTGTAAAATTATATCGGGTCTATTGTAGTGAATAGTCTTGTCGGTGAGTATGGCGCGGTCGTAATAGAGTTTGTGTGATGTATTTTCAAGAAATGTTTGGGGCGTGTATCCGTAGTAAAGAGTGTTCGTGTTTTGTATTAGTGAATGTGTAAGTGCCAACTTCAGGTGAATAATATTAACTACTTGGTTGTGCCTGTGAGTGGTATCAGTCTGTGTAAGGGTTATGCAAGCTCCTGTGATATGTTGTATAGTCACCGGGTGTCTATGACATTTGCGGCATTTATCGTTTTTCACAGTAGGGTCTTTAATTATATATTTCCTGTAATTTCTTGTGTTAATGATTTGGTCTTGTATTGCTATTATAAATCCTTCAGTTTCCGGGAATAAATTACCAATTTGCAGCCATTTATTTGATGCTATTGCATCAATATGGGGTTATTCAGTTCATGAGGATGTCGCCCATGAAGTATTTTCTTTTTCCAGTTGTCTATTTTTTGTTTTTGCGGGTCATTATTACTATTATTTTCTATTTTATTCTGTTCGCTTTAGTTAAGTGGAGTATAGTTCTGATCAGTCACAGTTATAGCTTTGTGTATGTGGCTGGAATGAGATTTTAAATCGAAAAATATTTTAAGTTTATTGATTTGTTTATGCCATAAGTTTTAGATATCTATTAAACCTCTACCACCGTTTTGTCTTTTAATAGTCAGTCTTTCTATTGCTGATTTAGGATGTAGGTTATTGTATTTTGTAAGTGTGGTACGTGTGAATCGTTCTATGTTTTCTAAATCTGTTTTTGACCATTCTATTATTCCAAATGACTACGTTAAAATGGGAATAGCGTAGGTATTTAAGGCTTTTATTAAATTCTTTCCATAAAGTTGTGTTTGGCATACAGCATTTATTCTTTTTTGTTGTTGTAATAGTCTGTTTAATTATTGTGTGATCTAGTCCTTTACTTTGTTTGTAGCCTAAGTATTTATAAAAATCGTTTGGTTCCATAGCTGTTATTATTTCATTATCATTAACTGCATAGTTGCCAGGCTTAATCTTACCCTTAATTATATGCATAGTTTTGCATTTGTCTAATCCAAATTCCATTTTTATATCTTTGCTAAATTCTGTTGTAGTGTCTATTAGTATTTTCATGTCTTTTTCGGTTTTTGAATGTAATGTAATATCGTCCATATAAATGAGATGTGAGATAATTGTTTCTTTTGACTGAATTTGAATTGTTTCTGCTGACTGTTTAATGGAATATCCAGCTTGGCAAGTGTGCAGTAAGTGGGATAGAGGATTCAGAGCTAGACAGAACCATACAGGACTTAAGGAATCACCTTGAAAGATACCCTTTTTAATAGCTATTTGTCTAGTTATAATAGTTTTGTTTTGGCTGTTTAATTGTAAAGTTGTCTTCCATCGTTTTATAATAGTGCTTAAAAAGTTTATTATAGTTGGGTTAATTTTATATATCTGTAATACTTGTATTAGTCAGGAGTGAGGAATTCAATCAAAAGCTTTTTTATAATCTATATAAGTACAATATAAATTTCTGTTTTTGGTAGTGGCATGTTTGTGAATTATTGAGTCTATGATTAACTGTTCCTTGCATCCCATATGGCCGCCTACATCCTTTCTGTTCCTCTGCAATTATATTGTGTTTTTCAATGTGGTTATTTATTTTTGAAGCTATTACTGATGTAAGGATCTTATATATTGTAGGTAGGCATGTAATTGGTCTGTATTGTGAAGGTTGTGATGAATGTGTAGTTTTTGGTAACATATAAGTGTAAGACTAATTCAGATTATAATATATAATATTAGATGTGATACGAATAAATATGAAATATTACTGGAGAGTATCTATCACTTTTATATTGATCAATAATAATCTATATTTTTAATCTGGCAACAAGAACAGTGACAGTTACTCTTTATGGCGGTAAACTGATAGAATTGAATGCTATTTACGAGCATTGCGGATTGCGAGTTGAGATCTAGTTTTTACATAAGATATTCCTGTTGATAGGAACTTTTGTTTCTCTAAGATAATTTCTGTTAAATTGTTAGCTATTGATTCATGTAGTGTTACAAATTTTTTATACCAGTAATTATGTATTTTATCTATTCCCGGTGATTTCCAATTATGTAGCTTAGATGTGATGTATGTTATATCGGTCGTTGTAATTTCAACATATTCCATTTCTTCTATTAGGTTCCATCTATTTTTCTCTTTATCTATCCAATCTGCTTTATCGTTGTGTTGTGTGTGTTTTTCCCATATATCACACCAAAATGTCTCTAATTCTTCTTGTGTTGGTGTTTTGTCATTTTCTCTAGGAACAGTTCGAGTTTGTGGTTTTAATAAGTTTCTGTAAAATAATTTTTCATTTGTAATGAATGTGATGTTATCATTTTCGCGTTGTTGTGCTTTTTTATATCTTCTTAGTCTATGTACCTTAAGTGCTAGTTTCTGTTTTAACGTATCTAAATATTCTTCAAGTGTCCTATTGTTATTTTCGTGCTTTGTATGTAATTTTGTACTTTTAAATATTACTTCAACCCTCTTCACAACTTCAGTTAGGTATTTTCTGCCTTATCGTGAAAGAACTTCCTCAGCTAGTTATGAGATTTATGCAAATTATGTATTTCTATTAAACCTCTTCCTCCTTCACTGCGCGTTAGTGTGTGCACCTAGAGACTTATATACAAGTTTTGGGGTGATGTTTCCTGTGACATATGTGTGTTTATTATTCGCTGTGGTTTTTGTAGATCAGTTTCAAACCAATTTATAATCCCAAAGGAATATGTGAGTAATGGTATTGCTTAGGTATTAGGTATTATATTGATGGATTTTGTTCTGTTGCGTAAGTTTAAATGTGTTTTACATATTTTTGATTTAACCTTATTTTAAACTTTTGTATCAATTATATTTATGTTTTATTTGCTTAGACTGATGAAATCCTAAATATTTATCAGTGCTCATTTAATTATTATTATTATTAAAAATTAAATCGCGCGCCGAGGGTGGCGTGTATGGTGAAATCTGCAATTGTGTTGGTTTTAGGCGCATTTTTTAAAAGTAACAGAATCATTATCATGAATTTATGCGATCTCAGATCTTAATCTGAAAAACGTGAAATTCAATAATAAGTTTTAAAATTAAACTGCACTGCCAGGTGTTTTCACTTTATTCATATTCATTTATTATATTAATTAACATTAATATTTATAAATAAAAAAAAAACATAACATATTAACATTTTTTACTATTTAAAACCTTAGATTAAATGTACTAGAACATACATATGTACTTAAAAGAATATATTATAATACATAGTATGAATCATGTACTTAATTATTATAAACAAACATGGTTTATGGAATAATGTTTCAATTTCATAAAATGATGTAACATTCATAAGTATCATAAAATCTTATATGCCTACTTATAAACATCCACTTTTTTATGGTAAAACTTATGGTTATGGTTTATAGAATGATGTTTCAATTTCATAAAATGATGTAACATTCATAAGTATCATAAAATTTTACATGCCTACTTATAAACATCCACTTATTTATGGTAAAACGTATGGTTATGGTTTATAGAATGATGTTTCAATTTCATAAAATGATGTAACATTCATAAGTATCATAAAATCTTACATGCCTACTTATAAACATCCACTTATTTATGGTAAAACATTAAAGACACCTATTATTGAAATATCGTAACCGTGCAATGTTAAACTTTTAGCGTAAATGAGCGTATGAAATGAACACCAAACATCGTGTGCATTGTTAAATTAATTTATTAATATAGGTCTAACATTCTCGTTTTACATCAATGGAGTACTATTTGAAATAAAAGCACAGTGCCATTAAATGAATAGATTTTTTTAAATTATAATTATATATTAAATATATACAATAATATAATGTATCTCGATAATAAGAAAAAATATATTTTATTAAAGAATTTCTGATTCTGTTTATTTGATTCCATATTTGTTCAGTGGAAAATAAAATAAAAGTGGCCGTTATTTTTAGTACTAGGCGAAATGCGAATGAACCGAAACAGCGCGTGCTGGTGCTGATGGTGTAGACGATGTTCGTCGTAATGATGTGCACGAAGTACATTTTCTATTTAACTCAAGACTATTTAGACCAACTCGGTTGATCTTACGTTTGCATCTGGATAGACTTCTTTGTGATGGAAATCTATTTATATAAATTAAATCTGGAAATAAAATGTTATTATGATCCTTTTACAAATGTTATATAACTTGAAAAATATTATTATATAGATATATAGACACACAGACCGGTCGTGTTATAACGCTGTCGAATTACAAAGTGCACACGTTACAAACCTTGCCGCAAAGTGTACATAATTCACATAATATTTGTACATGTGTACTCTAGATAACCGATCTATTTTCTTAATTTAACATCGATTATTTTTATTTTAATATACACATTGTTTTCCGGCTCGTATATTGTGTAAAAGACAGATTGAAATCAATTATTTAAATCCATCCATTCAACCACATTTTGGAGTTGATATTAAGATATTAAATCTAAGGATTTATTTGAAGAGTTCGATGCAAGTTATTTACAAACTAACTTCGTTATTAATTTGAAGAAATATCAACTAAGTCGAATATCTTTTTATAGCTCATAATTAATTTGGATTAACAGATTCGTTGAATCCAAACAATTCCTATTGTTCGGATTCAATGTATTTTAATAATAGAGAATTTAATATAGTGCAAATATCAAATTCTAGCTGTGCCAGCGGTTTCATCCGCGTATAACTTAGTGGTTTCCACTATAAGCATACTTATAGTATTTTACCGCAAAGCTGCAGTACTTGGTATTGTTTTGTTCTGGTTTGAAGGGTGAGTAAGCCAGTGTAATTAGACGCAGGGGACACAACAACTTAGTTCCCAAGGTTGGTGGCGCATTGACGATGTAAGCGATGTTATTGACGAGTCAATACTCACTACTACAATACTATCACCCACTCTCTACTCCCTGTACACATCGGACATCCCGAAGTGCAAATTCACAGAGCTAGCTCTATTCGCGGACGATACCGCTATATACACTTCCTCTAGATCCGCTAGAATCATTACGAGTCGCCTACAGGCCGCGGCCAACGCTCTAAGCGCCTGGTTTCGAACCTGTAGGATTGAAATCAATCCGGATAAAAGCACTGCAGTTTACTTTCGACGGCGTAGCAGTAGTATAGACTCCCCCCGCACCCGTCCGGGGTCAATAACCCTAAACGATAGGCCCGTCCCTTGGCTTAGAAAAGTCAAATACCTAGGTGTCATGTTAGATAGTGGGCTAACCTTTAGACCTCATATCACAAATACAAGGAACAAAGCTTTCTTTGTTCTAAGTAGACTATATCCGATGCTATGTAGGCGCAGTAAAATTTCCCTTAGAAATAAGGTGACATTATACAAAGCATGCATCCGTCCCATTCTCACATACGCTAGTGTAGCATTCGCACACACTAGCGAACACAATATAGCCCGCCTACAGGCTAGACAAAATAGATTTCTACGCATAGCCACGGGCTGTCCGTGGTACATGCGTAATATAGACTTACATAAAGATTTCAATCTTGATTCCATTCATAAGGTAATCAAAGATTTATCAATAAAATATTTCTAGAAAGCCGCTAGGCATTCGAACCCTCTCATACAGAATACTAGCAAGTATAGCCCTCAGTGGTCTCCCCTACCGATACATAGACGTCCTAAAGACGTCCTTGCCGCCCCCGATGATTATATAACATCGGCCAACGTTAACACGATAGGTAACAGAGAAAACACACACCGACCCCGCCGGCGGGGTCGACGACCCTCGTTCGTTACGTCCCGTCGACGCTTAGGCGTATGACGGCGTTTATAATGCACACGTCATTCCCTCCCGATCGCAACGGCGTCCTAAGCCGAGGTCCGGCCTCACAGGACGACGGCACCCTTAGGACGTCCGTCCCTCTTGAGCACCTCGTGTGGCTCCCAACTCCCGGCTGAGTTCATCTCGCCCAACCCGCCCGGTGACGCTGTAGAGGCCACTTTGGCCAACAGCTATTAGACACTTCGAAAAAAAAAAGGCGTCGCGTTCAGTCAGTTCGAGCGGCGCTTGGAGTGAAGACGTGTTTGAAGAAGTCAGCAAGTTGTTTTCGTAGAAGAAGTGAAACCAACTGAAGCGAAGATGAAAATATTAAATATAAAAACAGTTCTTTTAAGAGCTTGGCATTACGTCATACTAAGTCATTGCATGTTGCTTCTTTTTTTTTTCTTTATTTAAAGAGTTTATTCGTTAAAACGAATATGCCACTCTGTAAAATTAACAATAGTAATTAAGTTCCTAATTTATCTATGTATTTATAATATTACATTATCCTTTCTATTATTAAGGCCGACCTTAACTAGTTTTAATAATTCAGAAGCTGCTTCTGTGTGAGGTTCAGCCAAGATGCTATTTAAGTATCCCACACAAGATTTTAACTTTGATTTAAATGACATATTTTGTCTATAGTCCTCGTTTCGGGCACACTCCATTATAATATGGAAGGCATCTTCTACCACGTTGCAAGCCGTACAATTAGGAGAATTAACTTTTCTCATTAAGAATGCGAACTTATTCAATGGAATATGTCCAGAACGAAGACGCATCATGATAGTTAAGTCCGATTTATTAAGCCGACTGTTATCAATCCAAGATAATTTAGGTGGTTGAGGCTGAATCGTTTTATACCAGATACCTTTTTCTTTAGACCTTTCATCAAAGTATTCCTTCCACAAGTCACAGCAATATTTCTTAACTATATAAATATAATCTGAGCAAAAGGGATGTAAAACTACTTCACTACCAAAATTACAAGCTTCTCTAGCCAAACAATCCGCTTTTTCATTACCCTCTATACCTACATGAGATGGAATCCACTGTAATATAACTGTCTTAGATGCAAATTGCAATAGTAGCTTCAGTATACTATAAGCTATCGGAACGCCACGAAAAGTCGAGGTGCACCGAGCCAAGTGTAGTAAAGAACTTTTCGAGTCTGTAAAGATTACAAATTTATTATGATCTATAGTCTCTATATACGATAATGCTTCAGCTATGGCGAACAGTTCCAAATGCATAATAGTTACATTATTTTTGATTTTGAATTTAAAGCCATATCCTAATTGATCATCATAGAATGAAGCCTCTGATACATCTTTTTCTTTAGATCCATCTATAAAAATCCAGTAATATGTTTTATATTTATTCAAGATTTGAGAGCATATAATATAGATTTCTGAAGAGTTATAATTACGTTTAGGTTTAGAAATTTGTTCAATCAATTTAATATTATTTGTTATATCAATATTCGTAATCCAATTATTAAAAGAAAACATTTGTAATTGATTAGTATTGTTAGGTAAAATACCTTTAAATTTTTCAAAAGTAAGTGCAAGTAATGGTTTTTTCTTATGCCTCCAGTAGTTATTATTAAAAAGTAGAACTAGTTCATTTAAAAATCTATTTATTGTGCTACACTGAAAAGATTTGATTTTAAGTATATATTTTGCAGCCAAAAACTGTCTTCGAATAAATAAAGGTTGTAAACAGAGTTCTGATTCCATTACATGTATAGGAGTAGACTTTATAAATCCACCTATAACACGCATAGACTGGTTTTGAACTTTATCAATCTTATATAAATGTGAGTTACAGCTATTATCGTAGAGGAAACTCGCGTAATCTAGTCTGCTTCGAATTATAGATATTTACAGGCGTCTAAGGTGCTTCGGATGTATGCCCCAACCAGGACCAGATAATACTTTGAAGATATTTAGAAATTTTAAAACTTTGGTACTAATTTCGTTAACATGCTTACCCCATCTTAAGGCACGATCCAGCCACAATCCTAAGTATTTAACATTATCTACCAATTCTAAATTAGTACCATTAATTTTAAGATCGGTATAATTTCTTACAGCTTTAGGTTTTCTAGTGAACATACAAACTTTACTCTTGTGTGGAGATAATTCTAAACCTATATCTTCTAGTAATTTAGTAATTACATTTACTTTACTTTACTTTATACTTTATTGTACACCACAAGGAGAAAAAGAATACAAAAACAAGGATACATACATAATAAAATTAGCATACAAATTTGGCGACCTTATCGCTACATAGCGATCTCTTCCAGGCAACCAACGGATTAAGAGATAACGCATAGGATATGAGGTAGGTGGTGCTCTAATAATAAATAAAATAATATTAATATATGACTAAACAAACTAATAAATAAATGTAAATATAAAATACATATAATATATATCAATAAATATATTATATTATAAATACATATTACAAGTATACAATATAAATACATACTATAAACAATAAGAACGAATAAAAACGATAAGTCCTCAAACATAGCAGATAAAAATTAATAATAATAAAAATAAAATATTTAATTAATGGTGATAAGGCATTTGAGACAAAAAGTGATCCTTCACAAGTTTTTTTAAAAATGTATATTTTATAAATGGATTTAGCCTCCCGAATATTTAAAGGAAGGTCATTCCAGAGCTTAATAGCCTGAACTGTAAAAGAATTATTATAAAAAGATGAGTTATGTTCAGGCACCCTTAAAATCCATCTCTTCGCAGAACGAAGAACTTCTCCAGGATTCCCTAAAAATAAAAACTTCTCCTTCAAGTAAGGGGGAGTACCAGCCTGAAACAACACACAGTACAGTATAGATAAGATGTGCATATTCCGGCGAAGTCGAATGGGTAACCAATTAAGACGAGAACGAAATTGTGAAACGTGGTCATATTTGCGTAATCCAAATATAAACCGAATAAATGTGTTTTGTAGTCTCTCAAGCTTATTTAACTGGTTAAGTCAACAAAGCTTGCGTCAGCATAATCAAGGAAAGGAAGGAGTAGAGACTGTGCGAGCATAATTTTGGTAGGAATTGGAAGAAAATGTCGAAGACGACGCAAAGACCTCAGCGCAACAAACACCTTCCTGCTGATTTCATTTACATGGCGGACATAGCTAGACGCTAAGAGTATTGTCAAGGAAAACTCCCAAGTTTTTAACGCAGTCGCAATAAGGGATAACAATATTGTCAAACATTATTGAAGGCAAGGAAGACCAGTCGACTTTTGATAATTGTTTCCGGCTGCCAATAATTATGTATTGAGATTTGCTAGGGTTAACATTAAGACCAAACGATTTACTCCATTCAAGAATGATATTGAGGTCGTTATTCATTCTTGCAATAGCCAACGGAAGATTCTCCAAAGTCGACTGGGTGTAAATCTGGACATCGTCTGCATACATGTGGTAGAGAGAAGATAGGTTATGAGTTATTGAATTGATGAAAATAGAGAAAAGTAATGGTGACAACACGCCGCCCTGCGGTACGCCAGCAGAAATATCGCACCATGATGAGTAAGTGTCATCAGTGCGAATTCGTTGCCGACGACTGCGAAGATAGCTGTGAAACAATTCAATGACTGCAGGGGATATGTTAAGAGAACGCAGCTGACTAAGTAGGACATCAAAATCAACACTATTAAAAGCATTGCTGAAATCTAACAAAGTCATAATAGTGAGTTGCTTAATGTCCATACCCCATCGGATGTCATCAGTAACTTTTATAAGGGCAGTAACCGTACTATGTCCAGGGCGAAAGCCAGATTGGCAGGGATTGAGCAAGTTGTTCTTGTTTAGGAAGAGATTTAACTGAAAGTGAATTAGTTTTTCAAGAACTTTTGACAGGAAAGGTGAAATAGAGATAGGACGAAAATCAGAAAAGGAAATAGGATTGGCTTTCTTTGGAAGAGGTATAACATTAGCGCTCTTCCAAGCTTCAGGAAATATACAGCATGAGACACATTCATTTAAAATATATGTGATCACGGGAGCGATAATATCAAGAAGAGGAATGATCATAGTACGACTTACATTATCGCTGCCGATGGCATTAGATGAGACGGACAGTATGTTCTTCTTAACATCACACACGGTAAACTGACTTAATACGAACGGAGGATAAAGAGGAGTTGAAGTTGTAGAAAGTGAGTGAAGAGTACGTGATTTAGCTGAACTATCAAATAAGTTCGAAGGAGTAGAAAAATACTGATTTAAGAGTTCTGTGTTAATATTAAGAACTGATGAGTTCTGAGAACCTTTATCAACTCCAACAGTCTCAAGAAATTTCCAAACTCTGTGAGGGTCGCCGTTCTAGACTGAATTATGAATATGGCGTCGTTCCCTACATAATGTATTGCAGCGATTCCTAGCTTTATGATACTTCCTTCGATTTTCTTCTGAGTTGTTTAATTTATATTTTGTTTTAGCAACGTTTTTCCTGTGTATACTATTTTTGATGTCTTTAGTTAGCCAGGGAGCAGGAAGGTGTTTCAATTTGACTGGGTGAATCGGTGCATGAACGTCATAAAGTTGAGTGAGCAACGAACAAAAAACATCAACCTTATGTTCAATACCAGACGCCGACTCCACTGCTGACCAATCAATATTGCGGGCATCAGCACATAGTCGTTCGACATCCATTCCAGCAAAATTACGCCGCAGAAGTGTCTTAGGTTTAAATTTGGGAGGGCGTAATTTATCTTCTTCTTCCTAGCGTTTTCCCGGCCTAGAAATGCCAGGGTCCGCTTTCCTACATCTTTGCCTCCACTTTGCCCGATCGAAAGCGTCGTCTTTAGTGAGATCGTGCTCTCTCATATCGTCCCTCACAACATCGAGCCAGCGCTTCTTGGGCCTGCCGCGGGATCTAGGGCCTTCGACAACAAAGTCCAGGCATCGGTTCCCAACGTAGTCTGGCGGTCTGCGGCTAATGTGACCAAACCAACGGAGACGGCTTTCCTGCAACTTATCTGCTACACCGCAAACGCCAAGGCTACCACGGATGTACTCGTTACGAATACGATCTAGTCGCGTAACGCCACACATCCACCGCAGCATCTTCATTTCCGCGACGTGAAGTTGCTGAACATGTCTCGCGAGAGCTGGCCACGTCTCGCTGCCGTACAATAAGACCGGTCGGATGATGCACTTGTATACAAGGCCCTTTAATTTCACCGGTATCCTGCGATCACAGATTACCCCGGTGACTTCCCGCCATTTGGCCCAAGCTGCGTTTATTCGAGCTCTGACGTCGTGGTCGATCGTACCAGACTCGTGCAGTACGGACCCGAGGTATTTAAATTTTTCCGTCTTGATAACGGATTCTCCGCCTATCTTTATGGGTTCGGGGTCCGTACTGCCACAGGCCATATACTCGGTCTTCGCAACTTTTAGCATCAGACCACCCCTCGCTAGCACACCCTTCCACTGGTTCACCTTTTGCTCCAATATCTGCTTGTCCTCATCTACCAGTGCAATGTCATCAGCATACATCATGAGCCAGGGAGACGGCTCATGGGCTTTCGCTGTGACAACGTCAAGCACTACACTGAACAGAAAAGGACTCAGGGCCGAGCCTTGGTGGACCCCAACTGTGATCGGGAAAGGGTGCGTGTCGCCAACGGCGGTCCTTACTATTGATTCCGAATTATGGTACATGTCTCGGATAATGTCAATATAGATTTGTGGCACATTCTTCATCTTCAAAGCCCACCAGATTATTTGGCGTGGGACGCAGTCAAATGCCTTCTGCAGGTCTAGAAACGCCATGTACAGCGGCTTCTTCTTTTCTCTATGGGCCTCGGTTAGTATTCTTAGGGCGAAGATGGGGTCTATGGTTCCACAGCCTGGGCGAAACCCATACTGACATTCCGAGACGGTACATTCTTGCCGAAGCCTTGAATCGATTACGCGTTCGAAGAGTTTCATGGTGTGGCACATAACCTTAATACCGCGGTAGCTTTCGCAGTCCTGTACACTACCTTTGCCTTTATAAACTGGAGTAATGATACTCAATCTCCAAGAGTTGGGCATCTTCCGGCTAGTAAGTATTCGGTTAAAAAGGTCAGTAAGTAGGTTCACACCATGAGAACCCATCGCTTTCCACGCTTCAATCGGCAGGTCGTCAGGGCCTACGGCTTTTCGGTTCTTCATTGTACGAAGACATTTGAGTACCTCGTAAGGTGTTACCGGTGCAACAAGTCCGAGATTAGGAGGCAGTTCTGGAGGAGACACATTAGCGTGTTGTGTATTAAGCAACACGTTAAAGTAGCTGCGCCACCTCTCCTTCACCTTAATTGCATCGCAAACCAAAGTGCCATTAGAGTCTTTGACACAAAGACATTTTGTTATGTCTTGTGTCGCTTTCTCCCGAGCCTTTGCTAAACGGAAGATAGTCTTTTGGCCCTCGTTTGTCTGGAGCGTGTCATACAAAGGTGACAGCGTCTGGTAACGGGCTTTGGCAACTGCTCGTTTGGTGGCACATTTAGCTGCTTTATACGCGTCTCGGTCTTCAGGAGATTTGGTCTCTTGCCACTTCTTAAACTGTGTCTTTTTCTCTCGAACTGCCTCCTGTACTGAGCCATTCCACCACCACGTCTCCTTGTCGATGACCCGGCCTCCCTTCGAAGTGCCAAGCACCTGTTTTCCAATGGTATTCACTGTTGACTGGATCCTAGACCATTGACTATCTACTGATTCTTCTGTGTCTGTGCTTAACTTGGAGCTAGCTCCGAATTTACAGAATTCATGCTGTTTTGGTCCATTCAACAGCCACCATTTAGTTTTAGGTCTGCTTCGTTCAGGCACTTTTTTACTTGGTACTACCAGCATGTCCATGACAAGGATGCGGTGTTGTGTTGTGAGGCATTCCCCAGGAATCACTTTGCAGTTAGTCACTCTACCAATTTGGCTTCTTCTTATGAGCAAGTAGTCGATCTGGGTGGAGTGCGGCCCACTTTTATAGGTGATGAGGTGCTCGGGTTTCTTTTGGAAGAAAGTGTTAACAATGGCAAGGTCTGATAATAAGCAGGTGCTGAGAATTGACTCCCCCTCTGCATTCTCACGACCATAGCCGAAGCCGCCATGTACACGTCCATATTCTCGTGACTCCTCACCAACATGGCCGTTCAAATCTCCACCAATCACGATGCTCTCGGTGTTCGGAATGCAGCGGAGCATGTCTTCCAAGTCATTCCAGAAGGCTTCTTTCTCCGATGCAGAGCCACCGACCTGTGGAGTGTAGGCGCTGATAAGATGAGTAATTACTCCTATCAGCAGCTTCACCCGAAGAAGTCGGTCGCTCAGTCTATCGACTTCTAGAATACCGTTCTGGAGTGCCTCAGATAGTACTATGGCCACACCGTTCTTCCCTGAGGGGGAGCCGGAGTAGATCAACTTGTAACCCAGTCCAATATCACGGGACTTGTTGCCCTTCCAACGAGTTTCTTGCAAGAATGCAACGTGAACCCTGCGCTTCGTCAGTACGTCAGCCAGTTCAAGGGAGCGACCTGTGAGAGAGCCGATGTTCCAGGTGGCAAAGCGGAGCTTCTTTTTAGGTACTTGCTTCTTTAGCCGTGCCCGTACTTGACACGGTAGCCCTTTCCCACTTGTCGCAGGTTTAGGGCGATGTGCCTGCGCGTCGTTTTGCGGCGACGCCCTAGCCATTGTACCTAAAATTCTTTTTTCCACTTCCATAGTAAATGGCGGGTACTGGTTTTATAAGGAGCGACTGCCGTCTGACCTCCCCAACCTATAGTAGGGAACCAGTTCAGGATAGAGGGATATTGAGGAAATTTGGTGGGAATTTAAGGTATAAGGATACTTATGCCACGGAAAACACAGGGTGAAGCATAAGTAGCTCGGAGAAGGCAGGGTCGCGTGCCCGTATGCTTATATCACTTAAACCGGACAGATACAAAGATACAAACACCTCCTGCCTGTAATTTATACGAGAGAAAAATTAAATCGTGGTAGGAAAAAGCATCGGCAGGACACTGACCGTGCTTGGAAACAAGATCAGGAGAAGACACAATTATAAGGTCAAGAAGAGAAGGGGTGGAATTTGGAAATCTGTGGGTCGCCGTAAGGGGTAGAATATGCATATTACACGCTTCGCATATAGATACAAGCTTATTAGCCCTATTGTCATCCTTTAGTAGACATGTATTAAAGTCGCCCAATAATATGGTGTGACTATAATTTGGGACAAACGTTTCTACAAGGGCTTCAAAAGATAAAAAATAATTCGTTAATAGAGAGGGACTATAGAAAACCCCAAGCAAAATTTTTGTTTGGTTTAGAGAAACTTCAACCAGTAAGTGTTCAGCAGAATCAACAGGAGGTGGTTGACATGACGAACTTACAATTTTAAAAGGAATGTAGGATCTAAGATAGATCGCCACACCACCACCAGTCCTGTTGTTACGATCATTACGAATGAGATGGTACCCTGGCAAAGAATACGATGTGGACGGCAAACAGGGCTTGAGCCATGATTCCGATACACAAATGGCGTGAATATTACGATAGATAATTTTATTCCAGCTAATCCATTAGTTACCCCAACGTGGTATTCCTTTTTTAGCTGGATTTTATTTTAAGGATATAATTTTAGAATTAGGACGAGAAAACTAAATTTATCAATTTTTTATTTACATTATATTTCTACAGCTTTTACAGTATTTTATACTGTTAATTTATTAATATATTTGAAAATTAATGATATTAATTTGTTGTGTATTTATATTTTTTATGATGAGGACTTTATTATATTAAAAGTGTATTTATATTATTGTTTATAAGATTAATTTATGGTAGTTTTTTAAGATAAATATTTTTTTCTTATCCTATATCATTTATTTACCTTTTAATATAAAAATAATAGTATTTTATTTAATGTTAGTTGGGTTGTTAATATTGTTATTTATTAGAAATATAAGAATTTATGTATTAAGTTTATTTTTAATTTCAATATAATTTTTACCTAATTTATCTACTTATATATTAAATTATAGAACATTGAATTTTGGTCAAAATTGATTAAAAAATGTTGATATAGGTCTGGGTGAGTTATATTAAAGTTAAGGAATTTATAATATTATAAAATATTATTCAATTACTTTTTATATTTATCAAATAAATAATTTTAAGATTTATTTATTTAGATTTAATTTATGAATAATATTTTTTATTTTTATAAGATTATTTTATTTAAATAACTTAAAGAAGTGTGTTATATTGAAGATATTAAAATGATTTATTTTAATCTTTAAATATATATTTATATAAATAATTATTTTGTTTTTACAATAAAAATGTAATGTTTTTTTTAACTATTAATTAAGTTTATTTTGAATTTATTCATCACTATTAAGTAACCAGTAAGTAGCAGTTATTAATCACTATAAATTAAGTTAGCAGCTTAATTTATTGTATTTGTAATTGTAATTTATATTCAATTTTGTCATTAACAGTGATATACCTCTAATTTGGTTGCAATTAATAAATAAGGAGTTAATACTCTATCTTTTAAGTCGAAATTAAATGCGATATTGCTTCTTATTAAAGATAAATTGAATAACAATATTTTTTGAATGAAATAAACTAAAATCCTTTAATATATACAGTTTAATATATATGTTGTTTTCATTCATGGAACGTTTCAATTAAAAGTATAATAATAAAGAAAAAGCTAGTTTTATATCAAATTAAAAAAAAATAACTATTTTAAGTGTTGTAAATAAAGGTAAAATTACTACATCAAAAATTAAAAAGATTACTGTAATTAGGAAAAAATTTATAGAAAATGAAGTTCTAAGCATATAGGGTCAAATCCACATTCAAATGGGAAACATTTTTCTCGGTGTATAAATGATTATTTTGAGATAATAAATGATATTATTATAAATAAATTAAAAATAATAATATTAATTAATGATGAAAAAAGTAAAATAATAATTATTTATATTAATAAAATATTAATCTTTTTGATTGGAAGTCAAATATACTAAATATATTATATAAATAGTTAATTTCCTCATCAGTAAATATAAATATAAAGGAATAATCAAACAACATCTACAAAGTGTCAATATCATGCAGCAGCTTCAAATCCAAAATGATGATTTTTTGAGAAGTAGTTATTAAAATGTCGAATAAAAAAAAATAAAAAAAAAATCTGATAATAACATGAAGTCCATGAAATCTAAAAATAGCAACAGCTATGAAGAAAATTGATCCATAAATTCTATCGGCAATAGTAAATGGTGCTTCTAAATACTCATATGCTTGAAGATTAATAAAATAAATTCCTAAAATAATTGTGATAAATAATCTTTGAGAGGTTTGAGTGAAATTATTTTCTATTAAAGCGTGAACGTGATCTCATGTAATGGTAATTCCTGGTGTAATTAAAATAATTGTATTTAAAAGAGGGACTTGAAAGGGATTAAAAGATATAATATTTAATAGAGGTCATATAGCTCTTGTGAAGGGTCTATAATCAACTAAGTGAAATGGGTGATTGTAGTTTAGTGTCATTAATTTGTTTCTGTAGAATAAAGTGTTCTAAGAATAGTAATAACATAAGTTTGAATAATAGATTAAAATCGGTGATCGGTGAAGGAAAACATCATGAGGAAACCTGCATGTGTCTAATTTCACTGAAATCCTGCCACATGTGTATTCCACCAAACCGCACTGGAGCAGCGTGGTGGAATAAGCTCCAAACCTTCTCCTCAAAAAGGGAGAGGAGGCGTTTAGCCCAGCAGTGGGACATTCACAGGCTGTTACGGAATAATAGATACTGCTGATTCTAAGATTAATAATAAAATTTGAATAAATATTAAAAAAAAAAAATAGTTACGTATATTAATTCCTGTTCTTCTAAAAAGGGTAATTAATAAATGTCCGGCAATTATATTAGCTGTTAAACGTACAGCTAAAGTTCCGGGTCGGATAATATTTCTAATTGTTTCAATTAGTACGACTACGAATGGTATAAGAATTATAGGTGTTCCTTGAGGAATTATATGAATAAATATATGTTGGGTATTATTAATACATCCGTATATTATAAATCTTAATCATTAAGATAAGGATAATGAAATATTCAAATGTCTAGTTCTTATAAAAATGTGTGGGAAAAGATCTAAGAGCTTATTAGAAAAAAGAAAAAATTAAAGTGTGATAAAAATAAATGTTGATCCGTTAGATCTATTTGGTCCCAATAAAGTTTTAAATTAATTATGTAATATAATATAAATATTATTAGAGATAACATTTCATAAAATAAATTGTCGATTAGGAATGAATCAAAATGAATAAGCAATAAATATTAATCCAATGAACGTTCTAATTCAATAAAAGGTAAATTAAAAATATTAGTTGTTGGATAAAAGATTGAAAATAAGTTTATTTATAATTTTCAATTTTTATTATTAATATTTCTATAATTATTTATTTTATTTTAATTTAAAAAAAAATCAGTTAGGTATTTTTTAAGGAATAAAAGAATATTACTAATGTAATAATTTAAATTTGGCTAATTTATGTTATATTTTAACTAATTCTTTCATTAGAGGTAAGCGCTAATTTACCATAAAGTGCTTTAAGAGACCTAGATACTTGCTTTCAGTTATCTAATAAATAAATATTAAGTCAATTAATAAAATTCTAATTGATTCTTTCAATTACAATGGGCATTGTCCAAAAAAAATCCTGGTCGATTAATGAAAAATCTAGTTGGATTTAATCGACCAGGGTTGAACTATTTCATCATTAGGAATTAAAGCTGAGCATCAGCTTTCATATTCTGTTCATGAATAAATTACATCGGGTGCTGTAATTAAAATACAAATTTGATTATTTATCGGTTAAGTAATTCGATTATCTACATCTTATAATCGAAAATTATTAATATTTTGTCTTGAATTAATTATATATGAATCAAATTCGATATTATTAAAATCTGAATATTTATAACTGCAAAATCATTGGTGTCCAATGGATTTTAATGTAATTAAAAGATTATTAAGTTCATCTGATAGGTGTAGTAATCGAAGAGATAGTTGAGCAATAAAATTAAAAGTAATTGCTGGTAAGATAATTCAAATTAATTCAATTATTTGCCCTTCTAATAAAAATCGATTGATGTATGAATTAAAAATAAATTTAATATTAAGTAAAATACTGTAATCGTTATTATAATTAAAATAATAATGAAAAAAAAAATCTTCTATTAATGAGGAAGCTCTATTTTGATAATTAAAGTTGGATGAAATGGGGTTTAAATCCATTACATATAATCTGCCATATTAGAAGTAACTTCAAATAGGTAATTTATTATAAGAGTGTTCAGATGGTGGTTAATTTTGAAATTATACAATTGATGATGGTATATTTAAAGAAAATAAAATAATTCTTAAATAATAAAAATAATAATTATTATTGATAAAAGAGAAATATAACATCCAAATGATGAAATAATATTTCATGATATAAATCTATCTGGGTAATCTGAATATCGTCGAGGTATTCCAGCTAATCCTAAGAAATATCGTGGAAAAAAAGTTAAATTAATACCAATAAATATGGAAACAAATTGAATTTTTAATAAATAATTATTTATTATTAATCTTGTAAATAATGGATATCAATGAGTAAATTCTACTATATAACAAATACGGCTCCTATTGATAATAAATAATGGAAATGAGCTACTACATAATAAGTGTCATGAAAAGTAATATCAATAGATAGTTAATTTGGGTTCCATGTAAAGTTGCTAATCATGTAAAAATTTTAACACCTGTTGGTACTGCAATAATTATTGATGCTGATGTAAGATAAGCTCGTTGCCCGATCAAGTACTGTCAAATCTAGATTTTAAGAAGGGAGAGCCTGAAGCCAGTGGCCTGACTCGTTTTCAGATATAGCTAGATGTCTTGCATGGTCTATATCAGAAGTTTATTGGGCATATTGTGTGTAAATTTACTACGGGATGAATCCCAGTGCTTCTGACAAGCTATACCTGAGGGAAATATTTTATCATGGCAAGAAACATACCAAGCTGTCTTAGCCTCAGCAAGATCGTTCACTACAACATCATTCAAACTTGGATAGCATAATATCCGACTGACGAGAGTGATAGAACCATTAGCAGAGGCCAAGAAAGCTGGGAACGCCAAAGATGACGTAGACCGTATACCGTATAATTATTACTGTATAATTATATATATATATATACATATATATATATTAATTTTTATTAAATAATATTAATTTAATAATTTATTGTATTTAACTAGATCTGTATTCAGATTATATTAATATTAATTTTTTAATACGAATGTTATAAGAAAAAAAATAAGAGAAGATATTAAAAATATTATAATAACTTATATTAAATTATATAATAAAAAAAAATATGTGAAAAACAATTTGATATAATAAAATAATTCTGTTTTTTATAATTTATTATATGTATTTTATATAAATTTTAGCATACAATTTTAATTTTTTTAATAATTATTATTTATATTAGTAGTAATTATTATTAAAAAATTAAGAAAAAAAGATTTAGTAATATAAAAATAAATAACTAATTTTGTGTCAGCAGTTTCGGTTAAACAAAAATTAAATTAAATTATTTCAGTTTATAATTAATAAATAATTATTAAAATATATATTATATTATTAAGTAAATTTTAATATAAACTAGGATTAGACCCTATTATTAAAAAAATAATTTACTATACTAAAAAAGAAAATAATAATTTTCAGTAACTTAAATATATTAATAGTTTGCGTGATTGGTAGATACTTGCCCTTCACGCCTAAGGTTGTGGGTTCGATTCCCACCCAGTACAGATATTTGTGTACATGAACATGTTTGTCCAGTCAAACATCAATCATTATATAATCATTAACAATGCTTGCAGCATTGTTAAAATTGTAGGTCAATCAAATCAAAGAAATGAAAACTTATTACTAAATAGGACATTCCTAGTCCGAATGGATCCATCAAAGAAAATTTTAGAACCCGTAACTGCCTGTGAATGTCCCACTGCTGGGCTATAGGCCCCCTCTCCATTTTTGAGGAGACGGCTTGGAGCTAGGTTGGGTTCCTGGCATACACATGTGGCAGAATTTCAGTGAAATTAGAAACATGCAGGTTTACTCACGATGTTTTCCTTCAGCGTAAAGTACGAGTTGAATTATAATCACAAATTAAGCACACGAAAATTCAGTGGTTGTGGGTGTAAATCGCCCCCAGGACAGACATTTGTGTGCATGAACATGTTTGTCCTGAGTCTGGGTGTAATTATCTATATAAGTATGTATTTACAAAAGAAAAGTAGTATATGTAGTATCGGTTGTCTGGTTTCCATAGTACAAGCTTTGCTTAGTTTGTGATCAGATGGCCGTGTGAATATGTCGCTAGATATTATCATAGATATTATCTTTTGTTATAATAATAATAATAATAATAATTGTGTAATAATTAAAGCAGATATTATATTGATCTTAAATGAAGTCGACATTATAATTATGTAGGTCGTTAACCAACATAAAGGGAGATAGAAAATTAAAAGATAAACTGAAAATAAGTTTAGTATGTATGTATAGGATGGATCTGTGCAATCAAAAATACTTAATTTAAAAAAAAAAGAAAAGCGAATGGTGTTTTGAATTAATTATGCCCAAACATCAAATAAATTCGGAAAAAGTTAAGTTTATTTATTAGTTTGTTTGTCCCATGGTTTAAATTTCAAACATAAAATATTCCAAGAAGCACTGTAAACATTATTTTTTGTTATAGAGTTGACTTATGATATTAAACGAAATGGAATAAACAAATTACATAATAATGTAGTCGTTTTGTTTTTATTCACATTGATGCGAGCATTGTTAAAATTGTACGTCAATCAAATCAAAAAAATGAAAACTTGTTACTAAATAGGACACACATCAAAACAAATTTTAGAACCCGTAACAGCCTGTAAATGTCCCACTGCTGGACTATAGGCTCCCTCTCCATTTTTGAGGAGATGGCTTGGAGCTTAGTTGGGTTGTTGGAATACACATGTGGCAGAATTTCAATGAAATTAGACACATGCAGGTTTCCTCACGATGTTTTCCTTCAGCGTAACGTACGAGATGAATTATAATCATAAATTATGCACATAAAAATTCAGTGGTGCTTGCTCGGATTTGAAGCCACGATCATCGGTTAAGACTCACGCGTACTTACCACTGGGCCATCTCGGTTTTTATTGGATGAATTTTTAGAAATTACATCCAAATTAAACACCCTTCTATTAGCTTGAATGTATTTATGTAACGGAATATTTCAATGTAATTTTCACCATCGAAACTACGTTAGTCGTGATCGACCAGTTATAAGACAAGAATCTAAATTTATGATTCCGAGTTCAACCTTGGGTAAAAACCACATAATTTCCATGTGCATAATTAGTATTTATAATTCATTCAACCAGAAGGTAAACATCTTGAAACAATCTGCATGTGTGGACATATGTAACGTGTATCACTTATGGAGCAGCATAGTGGAGTCAGCCCCAAACCTTCCCTTCAAAAAAGGAAAGGAAGCCTTAGCAAACAGTAACAGCCTGTTAATGTCCCACTGCTGAGATAAGGCCTTCTCTCCATTTTGAGGCTTTTTTGAGGCTTTTGAGCCTTGAGCATAGCAATGAAACATTCACAGGTACAACGTATCGTGTTTTTAAGCTATTTATTGAATGGACAGAACAATTTCAATAACTGGTTACATCTCCAACAGGTTAGACTCTCTAAACTCGATGGCTTAATGGCTAGATATAAGGCTGTAGACCCAGACGTCCTGGGTTCAAATCCTAAATCAGGCCAATTAAAAGTTGTTGGGTTTTTCTGTCCAAATTTCTCAGTAACTACTCGGATTCTGGAAGTTGGAAGTGTGTACACTACCGAGCGTCGGAAAGCATGTAAAACCATTGATCCTGTGTCTGAACTCTTTCCGGTCGCATTCCAGTTTCATAATCTGATTGGCAATACTGCCCATCTTATTATGAAATTTAGGGAATAGAGAGTGCACCTGCGTTTGCGCACACACTTATGCACCATAATAAGTCCTGTGCAATTGGCTATCTTGAGATTGGATACCGAGGCCAAAATCGATTCGGGGTACTTTATTATTATACATTACCCCTACTATGGGTTAATCCACAATCGTGGTATCAGATTCCAGTTTCCATCGACTTGTAGTCGAGTGACGTCATCACCCAGTAGCTGGTTAACATTGGATTCAAGGCTATTTATCCACTTTGAGTAGCCTTTTGTAATACCATGCACACCTTGCATAAATACTTTTATTTTAGTTACATAGCATTATCATGATCATTGCGAAAAATACTTAATTTAATATGCTTATAATAAATCTATTTATGATCAGTGCGTAATAAATGGCTCGTTTTCTTGTCATAGAATATTTTTTATCTAAAGCAAATAAACAATACAAAGAGAAGTTTAAATAATATATTGATTATGTTCAAATCAGTAATACTTGGTGGTAGGGTTATGTGCAGGCCACGTCTGAATATGCACCATTCACTCATCGTATATTCCACCGCTAAACAGCAATATTCAATTTAGTTGTGTTTCTGTTTGAAGGGTGAGTGAGCCAGTGTAACTACAAGCACAAGGGACATAACATATTAGTTCCCAAGGTTGGTATACTTATCGTATATATTATCAAAATATATACGATAGTAACTACAACACTATTAAACTGTGTCCTAGTTATTAATGCAATCCAATTCGACAGCAATTAAATATCTCAACTCCCTAACGTTTTGGAGCTTATTCCAACACGATGCTCCAGTGTGGATTTCCAGACATACATATGGCATTCAACACATGCGGGTTTCCCCACCATTTTTCCTAAGTTTTCCTCCATTATTGAGCACCATAGCTCAGTGGTGCTTGCTTTGAATTAAGCCCAAGATCTTTAGTTACGATTTACCTGTTCTATATATTGATTTATGTTTTCTATATTCCCATCTCGGCTCCTTTTATCCATATATATATACATACATATATTGTCGAAAGTAAATAAATACCATATATATATATATATATATATATATATATATATATATATATATATATATATATTATTACCAATTGTACAATCACAATATGAATATTTTGTACTGTAATCACAAAATAAATTTTCAATAAATGACCTTCAATAAATCTTGAATACTAATAGTAATGATTGTGCAAGAACTTCGAATCTTGTCATAAAATCTTTAATTGTTCTGACAAATTTTAAGAAGTTTTGTTTACAATAAAGATTTTTCCCAACTGATAAACGAGAAGAGAGGTTTTGTTTTATATGCCATAAAGGCAAATGCCTCCACCCAACCTAATGGTAAGTGGTAGCATAGTCCAACAGCCTTTACAGTCGGGAAGGATGATCTGCACGAGTCTTCCCCTCTTTGCCGGCCCGCAAGATGCACTTCTTCACGCCTCGTTTGAAGGTGAAGGTTATATAATACATGGTAAATATAAGGTCATGACCAGTGATCGGAATAACATATAAACATTAAATTTAATCTTACACAATTGTGGTAACAAGATAATATGACATTATTATTTTAAAAATAATTGAAATCTTCCTGGGACAGTAGACGTCTATACGCGTCACAACAATTACTATGCTATTTTGTCTTATATACTGTATTCTGTAACAGCCTGTGACTGTCCCACTGCTGGGCTAAAGGCCTCCTCTCCTATTTTTGAGGAGAAGGTTTGGTAGCTTATTCCACCACGCTGCTCCAATGCGGGTTGGTGGAATACATTTGTGCCAGAATTTCAGTTAAATTAGACACACGCAGGTTTCCTCACGATGTTTTCCTTCACCATAAGTGGTGCTTGCCCGGGTTTGAACCCACGATCATCGGTTAAGATTCACGCGGTCTTACCACTGGGCCATCTGCTGGCATGTACTGTATTAGAAAGTGTTTATATTATTTATATAGATCATGAGCCTTTGTAGCAAGAGACACATTTAGGAGATGTTGTGTATTTATTAGTTTCAGATAATTGTAATTCCTACAAGGAATCTTAATAAGAATACTCACGGAGTTATCATATTGTTTAAGGCATCTTCAGTAATACTTTCCGCAATTTGTATCAACGCATCAGGAGGTATTAGACTGTCGTAGAAGTCCTCTTTAACTTCACCTTTGATACGACTCCTCGTAGCATTAACGTAGGTTGTAGACCGTAACAGCCTGTGAATGTCCCACTGCTGGGCTAAAGGCCTCCTCTCCTCTTTTTGAGGAGAAGGCTTTGGAGCTTATTCCACCACGCTGCTCCAATGCGGGATGGTGGAATACACATGTGGCAGAATTTCAGTGAAATTAGACACATGCAGGTTTCCTCACGATGTTTTCCTTCACCGTAAAGCACGAGATGAATTATAATCACAAATTAAGCACATGAAAATTCAGTGGTGCTTGCCCGGGTTTGAACCCACGATCATCGATTAAGATTCACGCGGTCCTACCACTGGGCCATCTCGGCTTCTGGTTGTAGACACGTGGACTATCGACCTAATAATTAATCATATTTAAAAGAGTGACTTTTATGGGTATTCCAGGACCTATTTCGGCCATTATTGAGGGAGATTAGTAGTCTAACCAACTGCAATGAACATATAGTGTAAAAAGACTCCACAAGGAAAAAAGAAAGTCCATCGATTCGGCCTGTCAATGGTTACCCGTGTCCTCCTGTCCGTTTTCGGCCATGCGGGCTTTTTCAGAGGAGATAAAATAACTGCCCCCAAACGCTAGGCATAGAGGCTAATTATATTCCTCGGTCTTCTGTATTATTTGCCTAAGTGTGTGTATGTGATCTACGGTACTGAAGCATTTTCGAAATCCACTTGCTTGAAAAACAAAACCACCACACTTCTGCTCCATGTTTTCAGTGTAATACCACTATGGAGGACGGAATTGAAGATGTTAGCCAGCTCTCTCAGAACTGGTGTGGCTCCTGCTTTGAGAAGCGCTGAGGTAATTCCGTCGTCTCCTGGAGCCTTGTTGTTTCCAACTTGTCCGAGAGCAATTCTAATCTCGCCCAAATCGATGTCGGGAAGATCGTCTGTAAGGTGGCGTGTCAGTCTGGCTCGTGGGTCATCCGCACTGTGGGACTCAGGTGGTAGAGGTACTCGTGATGAGTATAAATCGCCATAGTAATTTTCGACTTCAGCTAGAATCTCTGGTTTTGAGGTGACTGTTGTGCCTTGTGTGGTTCTGAGTTTTGTCAGTTGACAACAGGAGGTATGTGACTTTGCAAGAACCTTTGAGCCCCTATTGAGTGCTATGGCATCTTCAATATTCCGGGTATTCGCTCGTCTTGTGTCACGCCTTATTAGTTTCTTAACCTTCCTGTTAAGTCCACTGAGATGGCGTCATATTTTGCTGTTCTCGTCTCCTCGTCATCTCGTTCAGAGTCACGCCTGAGAGCTTTCGACTTATGTCCATTGCTCTTTTGTCGAAAGTAATTTTGGCCTACTTCGCGGATGACACGCACCAGACTATTGGTGGCGTCGTCAATGTCCTGCCTGGTTTCCAACATGGCAAATCGGTTCTGTAGTTCCAACAGGAAGCTTTCGCAGCCAGCTTCGACCTGGGGCAGAGTTGGTCTAAGAGTCGACTTCATTAACCGCGATCGTTCGATTTTAGCGTTAATATTCAGGGTGCCTCTTACCAGGCGGTGATCACTTCCAATGTTTACCCTGTTGATTTGCTGAATACTACCACCGCCCTGAATATTTGGCGCTTATTGGATAAAATGAAGTCGATCTCATTATCGTATCATATGATCGTCAGTACGGGTTTCGACCTAAACGATCCACAGGGGATCTTCTAGTGTACGTAACTTACCTCTGGGGTGAAGCTCCGTTATCTCCAAGGCTTTCGACAGAGTCAGGCACAGAAGTCTTCCCTCCAAGCTGCCGGCATATGGTTTGCCTGCTCAGCTTAAACCGGGATTACCAGCTTCCTACACAAGCGTAGCCTTCGTGTTTTATGTGGTGGTTGCGTTTCACAATTCTATGTAGTTAATGCTGGGGTCCCCTAGGGGTCTGTGCTATCTGATTTACTGTAATTTTGGAATTTTAAAAATGGACGTGTGTCGCTATTTTTTATAAATAAAATAGGAGCAATTTCAGAAGCATTAGTTATTGCATTGTTTTCTTAAACTTATTTAGTAAAATAATTCATAAAATTTCAAGTTTACGGTAAATCATTTTCAATCTTAAAATTGAAATTTTAGCACGACACGTACTAATTTCTAGAAGACATAGTCCGAAAGAATCTATTTCTGAATATTCAAGAGCATTGAAACTTTTGGCTTATGACTGTATCTTTCGAAATGTTACCGCCGAAGAACATGTACAGCAGACAATTAGATGAGCATTTATTGCTGGCATTACATCAGAAAATTCGAGAACGTCTTTTGGAGAACAATACAATTACTGGGATTTAAATCAAGCTATATCACCGGAAACTGCAGACGAAGCTCAGAAATAATTACTGGGAATACAAATTTATTACAACTAAATGCTTCCTCAAATAATGTGACTGATTTGAATCCAAATGTGGCTGTATCCACTTTACAGCGAAGACATTTTTAGTAAAATAGCAGCTAAAACTATAGAACCAGAAATAGGAGCTTCGGCATGAGCTTCAACATGGTAATCATAAATGAGTAAAATAAGTATTTTAATTAAAAATGCTATAATTATTCTAATATATTATAATAAAATTAAAATCATAAAATTAAAAAAAAAATTGTTATAGTATTTATTTTTAAATAAAGAAAAAAATCTCTAATAATAAAGGTAAGCATACACATAAAGTATAAAATAAAAGGTATATACCAATCAGCTGGAATACGTTCCGGTTGATATCCTCAAGCAATAATTAATAAAAGTAGGAATTAATCTACCCTCGTAAAATAAATAAAATAAAAATAAATTGAAAGTTCTAAAAGTTAAATATAATATTATTAATAATTAAAAAATATTTATTAAAATATAATTGTTATAAAAAATATTCTTCAATAAACTTTCTCTTGCACTAATTATTTAGCCTCTAATTCAAATTCTTAATATAATTAACCCATAAGAAATTGTATCACATCCTGTTAAATATCTTAAATTAGAAAAAAATATAACATTTAAAGTTAAATTTAAAAATATTATTATTATTTCAACCATTCAATATTATTTTATATTATTCAATATTATTATTAAGAACTTTATCCCATGAAATTAAATTATATCTTTGAAAATAACCATTTCCATGAGTTCGAATTATAGAAACTAAAATAGAAAGACCTAATACCCCCTCAAATACAGAAAATACTAAAAAAACCCATTAATATATGTTAGAGAATAAATAATAGTAATTAAATATAGTCTTAGTTTTGTTTTCGTTTACGGTTAATGGCAACACTGACAGTGACATAAGACGCTTTGACAGTTACATGACTTATCGTGAGTCAGTAGAGCGAGGTTCGAAATCATTGTATTGAGAACACTCGACTGTGCCGCACGTGCACATTGACCATGTCGGACGAACAAACTTTACAAAGTACCTCGGCTTCTGCAACATATATGTATTATAGTTTATTATCATAAAAAATTACAAAAAAAAATCTTAAAACATTAAACTCAAGTCTTAATAAAACAATTAATAAATGCTTATACTTTGAAACAAAAATTATATTCCCAAACAAATATATTACTAAAATAACAATCATATATTTATTATTATCATTTGTTGTTATTATAATTTAAAAAAACCTTGGTGTTGTAAATCAAAAATAAGAATTTTCTTTAAAAACATCAAAGAAAAAGAATTTCTTTATCTACAATCTCCAAAATTATTATTTTGTTTAAACTATCCTTTTAAACCTTAAAAATATTTTTTTCTTTGTTACTAATTTTTATCTCAATCTTTATATTTTTTATAAATCATTCTTTTTTTATAGGATTAATAGTATTATTTACTAATGTATCAATTATTGCATAAATTTAACTTTCCAAAATATCATTTCTTAACAAAGATTTTATGGACATATAATTTTAATTATAATTATTAGATATATTTTTTAAAATAATAATTTGAATAAACGTTTTAGTTAATGATGAAATAATTAATTGTTTCAACTCATTTTTATTTTTTAATAATGAATTAAAAATGAATAAATAAATCATGATGATGATGATTGATGAATGAATTAAAAAAAAAATTATCTAAATTATATAATAATCAAACTTATAAATAATTATTTACTTATTTATTACTTTAATTGCCATTGTAAGGTTATAAGATTTATTTAACCTTTAATAATTTTAATAGTAATTCCTTATATATTTAAAATTATTATATATTTAAAATTCGATAAGAACGATAAGATTTCGTTTAATTTAGGTATTTTTTTTAATGTTGTACAAAAATTGTTATAAAGACCATTTTTTGTTGGATTTGTTTGATAATTGCTGGTTGATCTTCTAATTCAAATTATTCATTATTAGGAGGATTACGAGTAGTAACTCAGACTATTTCTTATAAAGTAAGAATAACTAATTATAATATCAAGAATTATTTTAATTATGGATTTTAATTTAATGAATGTTTTTAATTATCAGATTTTAATTAGATTTATTTATATAATAATACCTTTCAAGTTATGTTTTTTATCTTCTTTAATAGCAGAAACTAATCGAACTCCTTATGATTTTGCTGAAGGTGAAAGAGAATTAGTTTCCGGAATTAATATTGAATATAGAAGAGATAATTTTTTTAGCTGAGCATTCTAAAATTGTATTTATAAGATTATTATTTATATCCCATATAATTTATCTTTATTTTTTTGTGCAAATATGTTTTTTTGTCTTTTTTTATTTGGGTACGGGGAACTTTACCTCGTTATCGTTATGGTAAATTTATATATTTATGTTCCACAGCTACTATTATCTTCCATAAGGGAAACGTATTGGCCTATCGGTGGCCGAAATTTAGCGAAAGCTTGTTATCGTAAATGTGTACGTTGTTGCCGCATGAAGGGTAATGTAATTACCCTCCTTACTCCTTTAATGGGGAACTTGCCAAAGCAGCGTCTTCTTCCAGGAAGCTATCCGTTTGAAGGTGTTGGCGTTGATTACGCCGGCCCCATCATGTGCGTTAGTCGACAAGGTCGTGGGTGTAGGCTAGTAAAGGTGTACATCGCGATATTTATTTGTATTTGTTTTACGACCAAGGCATTTCATGCCTTGGTCGTAAAACAAATACAAGCTAAACTAAAACTTGGAGCTAGTAAGTGATTTAAGTTCAAATAAATATCTACTAGCATTATATCGATTTATTTCGCGCAGGGGAAAACCTTTAGATATCTATTCCGACAATGGTACCTCATTTGTTGGCGCGTATAACGATATTAGTAAATTTTTAAAATCTAATTGCGATTCTCTAGGTGAAAGTTTAGCTAACGATGGAATAAAAATGCATTTTATTCCCGCGTACACTCCTCATTTCGGCGGACTCTGGGAAGTGGGTGTTAAGTCGACAAAATATCATCTCAAACGAGTGTTGGGAAATTGTAACCTGACGTTTGAAGAACTTAACACCACTCTGATCCAAATTGAAGCTATACTGAATTCTCGCCCTTTAAAGCCGCTGTCTGAGATCCTGAAGATTTTTCGCCTCTGACGCCGGTACATTTCCTTGTTGGTCGGCCGCTAACTTCTCTTCCTCAATGAGATTGTCGAAACGATCCTGTTAATTATTTAACTCGTTTTCAAAGAATCGAGCAACTACGCCAGCACTTTTGGGCTCGGTGGAGTAAGGAGTATGTTTCAAAGTTGCAACAAAGAATCAAATGGCGTACATCTAATGAGGAATTGAAGCTGGACTCCATGGTAGTTGTGAAGGAAAACAACCTTCCACCGCTAAAGTGGAAGATAGGACGCATTGTGGATATCCATCCAGGATCTGATGGAGTTGTACGTGTGGCTGACATCCGGACGTCTGCTGGAGTAATTCGACGAGCGTTTAACAAAATTTGCCCACTACCAGTTTCTACTGATTAGTGTTGAAAGAGGAGCTTTCAACGTCCGGGGGCATGTTGAAGCGCCTGAGTATTTTTTTAAGCAACAACTTAAACCTGTGTGCAGTCAAATTAATTGTACTTGTAACTACCGCTCACCGTCACCGTTTGATGGTAATTAGCTTCTAACCGGCAAAGAGTTAATACACGTTTCTTAGTTATCCAAATTCGCCTGTTTTATTTCGTCGAGCCAGTTATTCCCGTACAATAATTATATTAGTAGTTAATTATATTAAAAATCTAAGAAAATAAGTTTTAGTTATATAAAAATTAATAACTAAATTAATAACTAATTAATGCTGTCAAAGTCAGCCAAACAGTAAACATAGTCTCCGTAAGAATTTATTTCTTAAAAAAGTATTTGTTATTAATCCCGTATATAAACCGTGGTGAATTGCGTGTTATAAGTCAATAACTAAGTACAAGTGTTATACACTGAAATAACTAAGTGAATTTACAGTTATTGGAACAAAAATAATCAGTGTTAATAATCGCTTTAATTCATTAAATACAACGTAAAATCGTATTAAAAAACACAGTGTTATATTACATTTACATAGGAATCAAGTGAAACTTATTATATACACGGAAAACAACACGTTTTAAGTGCTAAATTTTTATAACCTTTAATGTGACAATAAGCTGCCACAACAAATTCAAATTGTATCAACGATTTCTACCACTAAAGTATGGTACCTTATTTTCACCTGCATAGTTAATTGAACATTTGGTCTAGTGGATACACTGGAAGAAACAAATGCAAAATCACTGGTAGTTCTGAGTTCGAACCCCGCTAAAACTGAAATAAAATATTCAAATAATTTTTAACTAAGTTTTTAAGAAAGTAAACTTCGGATCTAAAATGTCAAATAATAAAAATACTATCATCTGCGCAGCTTGTCCCAACAATATCAAAGGTCGAGATTACCTCGTTTGCTCAAAGTGCAAGCAATACTTCGACTTACTGTGTGCTAACGTATCCGATCACAAATTTACTTCAATGTCAAAAGAAAACAAGAGCTCTTGGATGTGCCACGGATGTCGTTGTAAACAACCTAAAAGTGACAACACAAATACACCTATTCGACCAACGGGTTCGGTACCACAATCATTAAACATTCACTTCGAAGACAACAAGGAAACAGACAATGAACAGAGTAATAACGTCACAATGCGAAAAAAAAGTAAAGATACTTTATTACAATCGAATTCTCCATCTAAGGAGTACCCAGACATGTTACAAATTAAACGCATCATCCAAAATACAGTAAAAGAGTCTGTTGAATCAGCTGTTTCCACTTTCTTTTCCAAAGAATTAGAGCTTATAAAAAATGAACTGAAAAGACTAAATGAACTAAAAGAATCCGTAGAGTATCTGAGTTTCGAATACGACCGACTTAAGGCCGATTTGGCAGTTTCCGAGGAAAAAATTAAGTCTCTTGCAAAAGACAACAGTACCCTAAATCAAACTGTTCAATCTTTATCTGCTCGACTAAATCTTATTGAACAACATTCGCGTGAAAACAACCTGGAAATCAGCGGTATTCCAGAGAATCGATCTGAAAATTTATACTCAGTTATTAATCAACTCGGAAATACCTTCTCACTGCCTATTCCCGAGACCGATATATTGTCTTGCACAAGGGTACGGAAAATGGATGAAACCAATAACAGACCCCGGTCGGTAATTGTCAAACTGCGTAATACAAAAGTCAGAGACAGTATCATCGCTGCAGTATCCAAGTTCAATAAGAAGAGACAAACCGAAAGATTGAATTCAGGCGATCTGGGGTACGGCGGTAACAAGTCGAATATATATGTCTCCGAACATCTTTCCCCCTTTTACAAAGCATTACATGCACGCACCAGGATCGTTGCAAAAGAAAAAGGAATAAGATACGTATGGATTCGCAATGGTCGGATATTCGTTAGGAAAAATGATCAGTCACCTGCTAAACAAATCAAAAGCTACAATTCTTTGAACAATCTTTAAAATGAGAATCTCTTATTTACTATTAGTCCGTAGATAGTTAACAAAATTCAAGGTTTACTATCAGAATTTTCGTGGAATGAAAACTAAATTGCATAAAATACAAATGGCAACATTACTAACTACCTATGAGATGATTGTTGCAACCGAAACATGGCTGGATGACACTGTTGCGGACGGGGAATTGTTCACGGATAAATACACCATCTACAGAAGAGATCGTCAGTCAACCTCCTCTCAACGCAAGACTGGTGGTGGAGTACTTATTGCAGTATCTAAATCAATAGAATCTAGACGAATTGAACATTTGGAAAGTAACGGTGAAGATCTATGGAATTCTGTAAAAGTATCCGAAAATGGAGTTTCTACGAACATTTTATTTTGTGCAGTGTATATTCCTCCGCCTGTCTCGTTGGAAAGTTTAAACCTCATTTTGGACAATATAAGTGTTGTAATGCAATCTAACCCTGGTAAAGTTGTAGTTTTGGGGGATTTTAATTTGGGTTTTTTAAATTGGCGGCTGGACGAAATCGAGGATCTGTTAAAACCCGACCATACCGATAATATTTTGGGATTCTCTTTTGCCGATTTTTTGTCACTCAATTCACTAACACAATACAACAAAATTAAGAATCACAACAATCAACGTATACTAGATTTGGTCATGAATAATTTTAACAATTTAACAGTAATTGAAGCTTGCGAATTATTAAGTAACGTTGATCCACACCATCCAGCACTAGAAATATCTTTGCGAATTAATGCCTATTTGATTGAATTAATGCATATTTATTTAGAAAGGCAGACTACGACGCGGTAAACAGATGTTTAGGAGAGTTTGATTGGTACTCCGAATTAGGGAGTTGCGGGAATGTCGATGCTATGGTAGAAAAATTGTATAATATCTTGTACGCTATAATTGATTCTCATGTTCCAAAAATCAAGCCAAAAGCATTTAAATATCCTGTCTGGTTCACATCTTCTCTGATAAAATTAATTAACGAAAAGGAGAAAGTTAGGAAACTGTGCAAACGTTATAAGAATCCTAGAGATATATTAGAGTTAGCAGGAAGACGTAGGCGCGTCGAGAATCTACTTGAATTATGTTACAGCCGTTACATTTCCGGAGTCGAGGATTCAATCTTTCGCGATCCCTTAAAATTTTGGCGTTTTGTTAAAAAACGGCGTGGAGCTAAATCCGAGGTCCCATCTGAAATGTCACTAGGTAACACCACAGCCCATTCTGGTCAAGCGATTTGTAATCTTTTCGCACAGAACTTTGCGTCCTCATATTCTTCTTTGCAGCCTTGTGTAGAATTCGTAGAGGAAAGTCCGGACTTTTATTCTCAAATGTCTCTCGCTCACGTCACACTAAATGAACGTACTATATCGAAGGCATTACGTTCCATAAATCCAAGCAAGTCAGCTGGTCCTGATGGCATTCCTCCTCCTTTTTTCAGAAAAACGTGTAAATTACTCGCACTCCCATTAAAAATTATTTATAACACATCTCTTCAGACTTCAACTTTTCCTACGAAGTGGAAGGAAGCTAATATTTTACCAATTCATAAAAAGAAATCAAAGAGCGATGTAAGAAACTACCGACCGATTTCAATGTTAAACGTATTATCCAAAACCTTTGAAAGTACTCACACTCACAACTTACATACATTACATTTCTGGGTGCATAGACAACAAACAACAGGTTGACTCGATCTATACCGACTTCAGTAGCGCGTTCGACAAAGTTAATCATAAAATCTTAATCTACAAGCTTAGGTTATACGGCATTCATGACCCCCTGCTATCTTGGTTCCGATCGTACTTATCTGATCGAGTACAGAGAGTTACACTCGGTGGTTACAAATCTCACGAGTTTACTGCGACCTCTGGTGTTCCACAGGGATCACACCTAGGCCCAATATTATTTATCATCTTTATCAATGACATTGCACACTGTATCAAGCAACATTTCAACAAATTAACAGCAAATGTTCTATCTTTGCTGATGATTTAAAGATTTACCGCTCTATAACATCCATGAATGATTGCAAATTGCTCCAAGACGATCTAAACTCCATACAAAAATGGTGTGATTTGAATGGAATGGATCTAAATGTCGATAAGTGCCAGTTTATTAAGTTTACGCGAAATAAAAACATAATAAGACATCAGTATAGCTTACAGGGCAAACCGCTCGGGGAAGTTTCGGTTGTTCGTGATTTAGGTGTTATGATCGACGCCAAACTTAAATTTAACACTCACATAAATCATATTGCCACGAAGGCCTGGAAAAGCTTCGGTTTTGTCAGACGTAACTGCAACAATTTTAAGAGACCGGCAACTATCATAACTTTGTACAATTCGTTTATACGTAGCGCTTTAGAATATGCGGTTGTAGTATGGAATCCGCATTATAAGATTTACATTGAAAGGTTAGAACGCATACAACACAAATTTACAAAATTACTGGCTAGTAGAAGTAACAGTTGCCCTTATAAGGCCGACTATGAATCACGTTTAAAATATTTTGGACTGTGCACACTTTTTGTCAATTCACTTGTTTATCAAAAACATGTCTTTTTGATAATAATTTAGTCTAATCTGATGTAACTATTAAAGGGCTGCAGTATATTGACTGTACAAAGGTAACATAATCATTAGTCTTTTAATTAAAGACTTGTATGAAAGATCTGATTAAATTGTATAAAAATTATTTTAATTATATTTATTATATTAACATTAATAAGTGAATGAATGAACCATTAATAGTGATTATAAGAAAAAATTACCTTAGCAGCGTAATATTTTTTTAGTACAAATGAAAAAAAAGTTTGCGTTTGTATAATATTCTTATTTATATGGGAGGTTATGATTTATATTTATTTTTTTGTTTGTAAAAATATTGTAAAAATATTTTTTTTATATTTTCTTTTATTTGAGAACGGGGAACTTTACCTCGTAATCGTTATGACAAAATAATATATTTATGTTGAAAAAGATATTTACCTATTTCTTTAAATTTTTAAATAGGTATTTTATATATGCTTACAAAAAATATTTTTAGGTTATTAAATTATCTTAATATAATTTAACAAATTAATAGAATAATTATTATTTTAATTAATAATTATTTATATTCTTTCTTAAGTTTTCAAAACAAATGCATAATTAACAACCTCATTAATTATTAAAAAAATAATTTATCTCTTTTTCTTCGATGTTTTTTAAAGAAAGTTCTTATTTTTGATATACAAGATCAAGTTTTTTTTTAACTATAAAAACAACAAACAATAATAAATATATGATTGTTTTTTTATTGTGTAATATATTTGTTTGGGAATATAATTTTTGTTTCAAAATATAAATCGTCATTTATTAATTGTTTTATTGAGACTTGAGTTTATTGCTTTCAGATTTTTTTAATGTTATTTTTAATGATAATAAACTATAACACATACATTAATTGTTTTTTAAGTATTTTCTGTATTTTAACGGGTTTTAGGTCTTTCTATTTTAGTTTCTATAATTCGAACTAATCGAAATTATTATTTTCAAAGATATAATTTAATTTAATACGATAACGTTTTTAATAATAATATTTATATAAATCCTTTATGTTTTGAATGGTTCTAATAATAATAATATTATTAAATTTAACTTTAAATGTTTTTTTTATTTTTAATTTAAGATATATAATAGGTTGTGATATAATTTCATATGGATTAATTATATTATGAGTTTGAATTAGAGGCTTAATAGCTTGAATTAAAAGTTTATTGAAGAATATTTTTTATGAAAATTATTTTTTTATAAAAATTATTTTATTATTAATAATATTATTTCTAACTTTTAGAAATTTGAATTTATTTTTAGTTTATTTATTTTTTGAGGGTAGATTATTTCCTACTTTAATATTATGTATTGGTTGAGGATATCAGCCGGAACGTATTCAAGCTGGTATATACCTTTTATTTTATACTTTATTTGTATCTTTACCTTTATTATTAGGGTTTTTTTTTTCTTTATTTAAAAATAAATACTTTAATAAAAAAATATATATATGATTTTAATTTATTATATATTAGATTGATTATAGCTTTTTTAGTGACAATACCTATATATTTTACTCATTTATGATTACCTAAAGCTCATGTTAAAGCTCCTATTTCTGGTTCTATAATTTTAGCTACGGTTATACTAAAATTCCTCCTCTTTTTTTCAGAAAAACGTGTAAATTACTCGCACTCCCATTAAAAATTATTTATAACACATCTCTTCAGACTTCAACTTTTCCTACGAAGTGGAAGGAAGCTAATATTTTACCAATTCATAAAAAGAAATCAAAGAGCGATGTAAGAAACTACCGACCGATTTCAATGTTAAACGTATTATCCAAAACCTTTGAAAGTACTCACACTCACAACTTACATACATTACATTTCTGGGTGCATAGACAACAAACAACAGGTTGACTCGATCTATACCGACTTCAGTAGCGCGTTCGACAAAGTTAATCATAAAATCTTAATCTACAAGCTTAGGTTATACGGCATTCATGACCCCCTGCTATCTTGGTTCCGATCGTACTTATCTGATCGAGTACAGAGAGTTACACTCGGTGGTTACAAATCTCACGAGTTTACTGCGACCTCTGGTGTTCCACAGGGATCACACCTAGGCCCAATATTATTTATCATCTTTATCAATGACATTGCACACTGTATCAAGCAACATTTCAACAAATTAACAGCAAATGTTCTATCTTTGCTGATGATTTAAAGATTTACCGCTCTATAACATCCATGAATGATTGCAAATTGCTCCAAGACGATCTAAACTCCATACAAAAATGGTGTGATTTGAATGGAATGGATCTAAATGTCGATAAGTGCCAGTTTATTAAGTTTACGCGAAATAAAAACATAATAAGACATCAGTATAGCTTACAGGGCAAACCGCTCGGGGAAGTTTCGGTTGTTCGTGATTTAGGTGTTATGATCGACGCCAAACTTAAATTTAACACTCACATAAATCATATTGCCACGAAGGCCTGGAAAAGCTTCGGTTTTGTCAGACGTAACTGCAACAATTTTAAGAGACCGGCAACTATCATAACTTTGTACAATTCGTTTATACGTAGCGCTTTAGAATATGCGGTTGTAGTATGGAATCCGCATTATAAGATTTACATTGAAAGGTTAGAACGCATACAACACAAATTTACAAAATTACTGGCTAGTAGAAGTAACAGTTGCCCTTATAAGGCCGACTATGAATCACGTTTAAAATATTTTGGACTGTGCACACTTTTTGTCAATTCACTTGTTTATCAAAAACATGTCTTTTTGATAATAATTTAGTCTAATCTGATGTAACTATTAAAGGGCTGCAGTATATTGACTGTACAAAGGTAACATAATCATTAGTCTTTTAATTAAAGACTTGTATGAAAGATCTGATTAAATTGTATAAAAATTATTTTAATTATATTTATTATATTAACATTAATAAGTGAATGAATGAACCATTAATAGTGATTATAAGAAAAAATTACCTTAGCAGCGTAATATTTTTTTAGTACAAATGAAAAAAAAGTTTGCGTTTGTATAATATTCTTATTTATATGGGAGGTTATGATTTATATTTATTTTTTTGTTTGTAAAAATATTGTAAAAATATTTTTTTTATATTTTCTTTTATTTGAGAACGGGGAACTTTACCTCGTAATCGTTATGACAAAATAATATATTTATGTTGAAAAAGATATTTACCTATTTCTTTAAATTTTTAAATAGGTATTTTATATATGCTTACAAAAAATATTTTTAGGTTATTAAATTATCTTAATATAATTTAACAAATTAATAGAATAATTATTATTTTAATTAATAATTATTTATATTCTTTCTTAAGTTTTCAAAACAAATGCATAATTAACAACCTCATTAATTATTAAAAAAATAATTTATCTCTTTTTCTTCGATGTTTTTTAAAGAAAGTTCTTATTTTTGATATACAAGATCAAGTTTTTTTTTAACTATAAAAACAACAAACAATAATAAATATATGATTGTTTTTTTATTGTGTAATATATTTGTTTGGGAATATAATTTTTGTTTCAAAATATAAATCGTCATTTATTAATTGTTTTATTGAGACTTGAGTTTATTGCTTTCAGATTTTTTTAATGTTATTTTTAATGATAATAAACTATAACACATACATTAATTGTTTTTTAAGTATTTTCTGTATTTTAACGGGTTTTAGGTCTTTCTATTTTAGTTTCTATAATTCGAACTAATCGAAATTATTATTTTCAAAGATATAATTTAATTTAATACGATAACGTTTTTAATAATAATATTTATATAAATCCTTTATGTTTTGAATGGTTCTAATAATAATAATATTATTAAATTTAACTTTAAATGTTTTTTTTATTTTTAATTTAAGATATATAATAGGTTGTGATATAATTTCATATGGATTAATTATATTATGAGTTTGAATTAGAGGCTTAATAGCTTGAATTAAAAGTTTATTGAAGAATATTTTTTATGAAAATTATTTTTTTATAAAAATTATTTTATTATTAATAATATTATTTCTAACTTTTAGAAATTTGAATTTATTTTTAGTTTATTTATTTTTTGAGGGTAGATTATTTCCTACTTTAATATTATGTATTGGTTGAGGATATCAGCCGGAACGTATTCAAGCTGGTATATACCTTTTATTTTATACTTTATTTGTATCTTTACCTTTATTATTAGGGTTTTTTTTCTTTATTTAAAAATAAATACTTTAATAAAAAAATATATATATGATTTTAATTTATTATATATTAGATTGATTATAGCTTTTTTAGTGACAATACCTATATATTTTACTCATTTATGATTACCTAAAGCTCATGTTAAAGCTCCTATTTCTGGTTCTATAATTTTAGCTACGGTTATACTAAAATTCGGATAAAATTAGGACACGAACAATGCCTGGGTGGCAGAGAGAACTATGCAACTCACGTAATTTATCAGTATTCATGTGAGCACATACTCTCGATAAAGCATCAGCAACTGTTGTTTTTTTTACCTGGACGACACCTTATGTCATATTTAAAACAAGATAATTCGAGACGCCATCGTTCAAGCTTTTCATTTTTTAATTTACTGCAATGATTTTGATTTAATATAAATGCAACAGAGCGTTGATCTGTTAAAAGTAAAGTGTTTACCAGTTAAGTAATGACGCAATTTGCGAAGACTCTACAATGGCACATGCTTCTATTTCAATCGAAGATTGCCGTTTTTCTGAATTTGAAAGGGTTCTAGAGAAAAAAGCTATAGGACGCCCCTTTTGAGAAAGAGATGCAGCAATGACAAATTCTGATGCTTCAGTCTCTACAGTGAGAATCTTATTATAATCAATAACTGTTAAAGTTGACTTTTCTATTTCTGATGTCAATGATGCAAAGCAATGTTTTGCAATATCATCGATGGGAAAAGACTTAATACCAACCAATGGATATTCTGTGAAAAATTATTTATCCATTTCGCGTAGTGAGGAAAAACACCTAATGTTCTTTTTAATTCAACGTTATTTGTAGGAATTGCCATACCAATAGGTCTAACAGTGGTTTCAATCTATCAGAATCAGGTTTGTCAGTATTGTCTCTAATGTTTTATCCAATCAGATTAATAGAATTGACACCAAAGATAGATTTTTGTTCATTAATTATCAAATTGTACTTTTTGACAGCAGCCATAAAACAATTTCAGTTTTGATCATGATCATCTTTGTCCTTTCCACACACAGTAAGATCATCTAAATAGCAAAATATTTAGGTGTTCTATTTATTTATTTATTTGAGAAACATACAGCATAATATAATACATAAATATTTGATAAAAAATTTAGTCTCACATAAGCCAACAACCTTTCCACTTTAACAGTGAAACATGGAGTAAACTTAACAAGTACAAGTTATTTAGCAAGTATGAAAGTGTACAATCATTTGGTAAATCTATATTGTAATAATATGGGTATTTTTACTGACTTCCGGAGCACTATTCTTTTTTCTGCGTTTTGCGTTGTGCGTTTAATTTCAATTTTTCTATCTCTTCCGATTTTTATTTTTATTTGCCTCTCTTCAATATAAATTTAACTTAACAACTTCACCAATTGTTATCAAAACCCATGATTTTTATATTACAATTTGGCGCCCGAACAGGGACTTGAAACATTACTTGCCCTGGATTTTGATATTGTACTATGTATTTGCATTTGTATAATTGTATTGATATAATATATTTTTTATAAATACTAATGTTAATAGGTATTTATGTAATTTAAATGCCAAGTTTTTAACTTTGTAAAGTTTTGATTTGAAGTTTTAATTGTATTATCGCAAATAATTAATATTTGGGACATAGCCATGACGGATGGAGATGATAACATAACATTAAAACCTTCTACTTCTGATACTTGTGATAAGAGTTGCCCTAACATAATGAACGTTGACCATTCTCAGATTTTAGAAACAGACCCTTCTCTGGCTAAGCCTTCTACTTCTAATGACTTAGTAGACTTGTCGACAGACTTGGCACAATTCTTTAACAATCCTTTATCTATGAGAAATCATAAACAACCTCAATATTATAAGAGACCAGATGTCTAAGTTTAAAGATAAGTTTGATGGTAAAACGTGTACATGTGAATTTTTGTTAACATTTGAAGAATACTGTTGGAGTCGAGATATTTATGATGATCGAATATTGCCATCATTTACTGAAGTTGTTACTGAAATTGCTCCTAAGTGGTTTAGATCTATTTGTTGTTCACTGAATTCTTGGAAACATCTTAAATTAGAATTGTAACAATTTACAAGCGTTTTGATAAATCGGATTTTGATTACCAATTGGAATGTAATTTAAGAATTAGAAAACAAAAACAAAATGAAACCTTATCAGATTTCATTATTGAAATTATTGATATGTCAAATACATTAACTTATGCTTTATCTGAAAACACTATTTTAGAGATTTTGAAATATAATATGTTGCCTAACTACTCAATTCATTTGGTAGGTCGTTAATTAAATTCTATCGATAGTTATTTAAACTTTCAAAGCAGATTGATAGATTTTCTAATAATAATAAATATTATAAAATTTCAGTAGATAGGTTTCGGGAGTTCTCGCTCACAGACCTGGCTCGCTCTGAGCAAGCTACGCCTAAAAAAAAAGTTTGGTGTCTAATTGGTGGTTTTGGCACACGTCCGATCGATTGCACTCATCCGTTTTCACGTAGCTTGAAATTGTTGAAATGTCAAATAGATAAACTTATCCTTTATCTGAAAAAACTATTTTAGAGATTTTGAAATATAATATGTTGCCTAACTTCTCAATTCATTTTTGTAGGTCGTTCATTGGATTCTATCGATAATTTAGTTAAACTTTCAAAGCAGATTGATAGATTTTCTAATAATAATAAATATAATAAAATTTCAGTAGATAGGTTTCGGAAGTTCTCGCTCACAGATCTGGCTCGCTCCGAGCAAGCTATGCCTACAAAAAAAAAGATTGGTGTCTAATTGGGGGTTTTGGCACACGCCCGATCGATTGCACTCCGTTTACACGTAGCTTGCTCCGTTCAAACGTTAGCAAAAACCATTAGGTGTGTAATTAGGAGCCTAATGAGCTTATTGTCATTGCTAATGAGGACTGGAGTCCACTACTAATGTTATCGCTTGCTTTGATTGGTATAGTTTTCGTGTGTATTCCCAAGTGCTCTTCGAATAAAATGTACTTAAAGTTTTGTACTTTCTATCATATTCAAATAATTGTAAAGATTTTTTGATAATTATTTTATACTATTTTTTACTTACTACTTCCAAGGCATACCCGATCTTAGTATGTTTAATGGGAAGGAACCACAACTAGTTATTATTGATGACCTTATGAGAGAGTCTGATGGTCGTATCGTTGACATATTTACAAAAGGAAGTCTTCACAGAAATTTAAGTGTATTTTATATAACACAAAATTTATTTCATCAAGGCAAAGGATAACGAGATATTTTATTGAATTCAAGTTATATAATTGATTTTAAGAATCCTCGTGATAAAACACAAATTCGTTATTTAGCACGTCAAGTTTCTCCAGAACAAATAAAATGCTTTTTTTTTCACCACCTCATTATTTACCTGTAATGCGAAGAGAATTTGATACTATCGAAATAGATATAAGATAGATAGATTATCATTTCATTATCAGTTTTACCATTAATATCTAGCGGTGCCAAAGCTGTTGGTAAAGAGGCATTAAGTGCTGGCGTGGGTCTTTTGTCAGATACGGTTAATGTCCACCCCATGGAAGATTTACCAAGGGAACCAAGGTTAGTGAATACAACGTTTTCTATAAGTAATGATTGCCATACTTTTTGTAAAATGAATAGTTTCAGTGTAAAATAGAATAGAATGTACACCAAAAGAGTTACAGAAACATATAGTTATAAAAATAAACAAAAAAACTATTAATGTACAAAAGGCGGTCTCATCGCTAAAACTGCAATCTCTTCCAAACATCCTTTGGGTGTTGACATGAGATAAATAAAGTATATCAGCATGCTGAAATATATCTACACCAACACGCGTTTTTCTTATATTATTGCATTAAAAAACCTGTAAGGTCGATCGCAGGTATAAAGAGATGTACAGATTTCACATTGCACTACCCACTTTTTATTTTTTCTTACTCCTATTCCAAGTGAAGCGATTGATGCGAAGGATTGGAGGCTTTTGGTAAGTGAATTGTTCAAAGAAAAGCTATGTTAATATGTCATGATGTGCCTCTAAAACGGTTTAATAATTGGACATGAATCACAATGACATTTACCCATTCCCATCGTTCAGAGATCATTGTTTTTCGTGCACAGTTAAGCGAATCACCAATTACCAAAAATTCCGGAAACGAAAACTATTTGTTTCTAGCGCCAATTTTATCAAAAAGAGAAAGAACATTTCCTCTAACATGAATCGCAGTTAAAAACATAGCTACAATTTCGATTTATTTATAGGAATGTAATTATTTCACAGATTGTTCAAGATATACAAATTAGCTGACACTTTCTTCTCGGTGTTTACGTATTTCACAACCAACGACTGGAAGTATCGTGACGCGAATTATACAATTTTCATTATACAATAAATTGTCGGACACAGATAAGCTCTTATATAACTGCAATATGTCGTCTGTAGATAGCAGCAAAATGATATATATATGGTGTTATGACGTTTTGGAATATATTGCTAAAGAAGATTTTGAAAATAAGGAGTATGCGATGAAAAAACTGTTTTGGTTCAAGATAGCTCATTATACAATTTTTCCTTTATATATATACTCATTATTTAAAATAGTATGTATTGCGTTTGCTTTTATATATAATATCTTAGCAATGATATGCTTATACATTTAAAATGTATACGAAATTATAAGCAATTTAAAGTGGGTTGTACTTATCTTCTATAAACATAAATTATTATATCATATAAACTTGGTGTTACACATTAGTGAAATTCGTAATTCGTAAAATTGTTCATTTAAATAAGTAATTGTCAAAATAATTAAGTGACGATTTAAAAAAGTATGCCAACTTTGGGAACTAATATGTTATGTCCCTTGTTCTTGGAGTTACACTGGCTCACTCAACCCTCAGACCGGAACACAACAATACTGAATATTGCTGTTTAGCGGTAGAATATATGATGAATGGGTGGTATACCCAAACGTGGCCTGTATATAACCCTACCACCAAGTATTACTACAGTAACAGCGTGTTTATGTCCCACTGCTGGGCTAAGGCCTCCTCTCTCTTTTGAGGTTTAGAGCTTATTCTACCACGCTGCTCCAATGCGGGTTGGTAGAATACACCTGTGGCAGTCGGTGACGCATGAGATAAATTATAAACACAAATTAAGCACATGAAAGTTTAGTGGTGCTTGTCCGGGTTTGAACCCACGATCATCTGTTAAGATTCACGCGTTCTAACCACTAGGCCATCTCGGCTTTTACTAATTTGAAGTATTACTAATTTGAGCATAATCAATATATTATTTTAACTTCACTTTGACTTGTTTATTTTCCTTACATAAAAAATATTCTATGACAAGAAAACGAGCCCTTTATTACGCTCTGAACATAAATAGAGTTATTATAAGCATATAAAATTAAGTATTTTTCGCAATTATCCGATTTGTGCTGATTATATGTAACTAAAATAAAAGTATTTATGCAAGATGTGCATGGTATTATCAAAGACTACTCCAAGTGGAATAACCTCGAATCCAATGTTAACCAGCTACTGGGCGATGACTTCACTCGACTACAAGTCGATGGAAACTAGAATCTGATACCATGATTGTGGATAAGCCCATAATAGGGGTAAGGTATAATAATAAAGTCCTCCAGATCGATTTTGTCCTTTTCAATTTTGGCTAATCTCAAGAGATATTAGCCAACTGCACAGGACTTATTATAGTGCACAAGTATGTGCGAAAACGCAGGTGCTCTCTCTATTCCCTAAATTTCAATTGGGCAATACGTCCCATCGGATTATGAAACTGGAATACGACCAGAAAGAATTCAGACACAGGATCAACGGTTTTACATGCTTTACACGTGGCACGGTAAAGTACACACTTCCAACTTCCAGAATCCGGGTTGTTACTGAGAAATTTGAACAGAAAAACCCAACAACTTTTAATTGGCCTGATTTAGGATTTGAACCCAGGACCTCTGGGTCTGCGGCCTTATATCTAGCCACTAAACCATCGAGTTAGACCAACAGGTTAGATGTAACCAGTTGTTGAAATTGTTTTATCCATTCAATAAATAGTTTAAAAACACTCAAAAACACGCTACGTAGTACCTGTAAATATTTCATTGCTATGCTTAAGGCTCAAAAGCCTCAAGACGGAGAGGAGGCCTTATATCAGCAGTGGGACATTAACAGGCTGTTACTCTTTGCTAAGGCTTCCTTTCCTTTTTTAAAGGGAAGGTTTGGGGCTGACTCCACCATGCTGTTCCATAAGTGATACACGTTACATATGTCCACACATCCATATTGTTTCAAGATGTTTACCTTCTGGTTGAATTAATTATAAATACTAATTATGCACATGGAAATTATGTAGTTTTTACCCAAGGTTGAACTCGGAATCATAATTTTAGATTCTTGTATTATAACTGGTCGATCACGACTAACGTAGACAACCTTTAAAACCAGTCTTTTTTAATTTTTTTCCTGACGATCCTAACATTTATCCTAACTGCCTTTAGTTTGTCCTGGTACAGGATACTATCCTGTACTAGGACATAGGACATAGTCATTAGTACGTGGGCTAATTTTCAAGTTTATCAGTTTTGATGGCGAAAATTACATTGAAATATTCCGTTACATAGATACATTCAAGTTAATAGAAGGGTGGTTAATTTGGATGTTATTTTTAAAAATTCATCCAAATTAATAAAAGCCGAGATGGCCCAGTGGTAAGTATGCGTGAATCTTAACTGATGATCGTGGGTACAAACCCAGGCAAGCATCACTGGATTTAATGTGCTTAATTTGTGATTATAATCATAAATCTCATCATTCATTCTCGGTGAAGGAAAACATCGTGAGAAAACCTGCATGTGTCTAATTACACTGAAATTCTGCCACATGTGTATAACAACAACCCACATTGGAGCAGCGTGGTGGAATAAGCTCCAAGCCGTCTCCGAAAAAAGGGAGAGGAGGCCTATAGCCCGGTAGTGGGACATTCACAGGCTGTTACGGGTTCTAAAAATTTCCTTGATGTATCCATTCGGACTAGGAGTGTCCTATTTAGTAATAAGTTTTCATTTCTTTGATTTTATTTAACAATTTTAACAATGCTCGCATCAATGTGAATAAAAACAAAACGACTACATTATTTTGTAATTTGTTTATTCCATTTCATTTAATATCATAAGTAAACTCTATAACAAAAAATAATGTTCACAGTGCTTTATTGGAATATTTTTTGTTCGAAATTTAAACCATGGGACAAACAAACAAACAAACTAATAGATTAGCTTAACTTTTTCCGAATTTATTTGATGTTTGACTGGACAAACATGTACATGCACACAAATTACTGTCCTGGGTGGGAATCGAACCCACAACCTTAGGCGTGAAAGGCCTGCAATCTACCAATCACGCCAACCAGCCCGTCACTAAAAACAAACTAAAGATAACTATATAAATTTGTTTAATGACCTTTTCCTAATTTTTTTGAAATCTAATTTAAATAAGTCATTCCCGATCCCCATTTCCCATTTCCAATAACACATAATATAATAATTTAATATCAATAAAAAATAATAAATAAATCCATTGTTTATAACATAAATTACATTTAAGTTTTCACTAATATCATAACATTAGAAAAAATCACAAATAAAATCATGAATATAAAAGCAAAAGAAACATACGCTAATTTGTACAATGAGTAAATATATAGAGGAAAAACTATATAATGAAGTATTCTTATCCAAAACTGTTTCTTCAGGGCGTATTCCGTTTTACTGAAATCTTCTTTTATAACATATTTGGCAAGTCCATAACACCAAACAAAGATCAGTTTGTTTTTATCTACAGACGACATATTGCAGTTATATAATAGCTTGTCTGTGTCCGATAATTTATTGTACAGTGAAAGGGTATTTGCGTCGTGGAACTCCCAGTCGTTGGTAGTGAAATAATTAAAAACAGAGGAGAGAGTGTCAGCCAATTTGTATATCTTGTAAATTCTGAAAAGAGTTTTTTTTTTATTATTTCAAGTAAGTAGGTAGGTTAGATTAGAACTGGCAAGTGGATCACCTGATTGTCCACACCTCTATATATTGGCATTAAGAAATATATATAGATATGTTCCTCACATACCGTGGGTGTCACTAACCTAGTCAGTCTGGCATAAAGTGCATTTCTTATATTCGCATACCTTATTTTTTTCCCGGTCAATATGCAGCATCCGTCAATTATGAGAGCCGGTATATAATGAAATAACCAAGATAAAATCAGATAAATTAGTTTGTATCGAGTCTCAATAGCGAAGCAGTACCAAACAGCTTGTACTGGTATTAGAACAGTTCTTGCCTTGTATACTAAGAGGTGAACTTCTCCTGGAAATTAATGAAATATGTTTTTTATTAATAATAAGTTTAACAGTGGTTATAGTGCTAAAATTTTTGGTACGAAGTTCTTTTACGCGGCTTACAGTAGAGTGAAATGGGAGCGACCCAAGGTCATGTCGCATAACGAAATAGCGTTCATACTTTGCCTACCAAATGTAACAAAATGCGATGCGTTGGGCAATATTGGGAGTTCGAATTCAGCACTTCGCGATATAGCAATATGCGCGATATATACAGCTTCTGGAGATAGGACCTGTGCCGAATTTTTGAGTGCCGAACCACGCCAAACGATAGAGCGTGAACTGTATAGAGCGCCTACCAATTTGTTATTAATTAAATGAAATATAAATACTCAATCAAAAAAGTATATTTAAAATACTTGCCTAACGTTCTTAAAATTACAAAAAAATATATAAAAGTAATACAAAACTGTGTAATAATGCTACGGCCGCCACACGCAAGTCCCAGGTTCAAACCTTGGGCTATTGTCACAATTCCCATCATAAACTTTGTTTAATTGGAGGGGTAATTATTAAAATAATATAAAAATATTAGTAAATTCCTTGAAATAGGTATTGCTAATTTTTTTTAATTAATTAAATAATTAAAAATGTTTTAAAATATTATTATTATTATTAAAAATACTTACTGATAACATTTAACGTTATTACCTAACGCTCTTAAAAATACAAAATATTTTATACGGTTGATGTGTAAACAAAAGTGAAATTAATTAAAAACTACCCAATACAAGAGGAAGTCATGTATAATGTTTTTGAAGTTGTATAAAATTTTATAATATCATTATATTTCTGGCGGCAATAATGAGTAGAAGTAATAGTTCATAGATGGTGCTCCAAGAAATAACAATGATCGATTTTATTTTTGATTTTTCATTTTAATACTTTGCAAAACTATTTTATATACGTTTTAAGTTGATATATATCGTTACACGGTAGGGCTAACAGAAACCGAATTTACATGTTAACACATCAGTTCTGGAGAGTACCTTGGCACTCAAACGATTTAATAATAATATAGGCCTCTGCATCTCTGACAGATGATTCAAGCAGCATCACGAAGGCACTTGCGTTCATGACTAAAGAGCCCAATGCGAGAGAGGATCCTTCGGCCGCACTCCCGACTAGTCCGCTCATGACGCCTAACGCGTTTTTCTTTTATTACTTCAAACCAGGCATCGTCATGCTTTGATTGACCTTCGTGAATAAGGCGTCGCCACTTAGAACGGTCCTCGGCCAGTTCCTCCCATCGGCTGCTAGGGATGTTAAACGCAACCATATCACGTTTAGCGCAATCTTTGTAACGGAGCATAGGCCGCCCAACGGACCTTTTCGCATCCGCAACCTGTCCCAGCAGTATTTGCCTTGGCAGACGAGTCTGCTCCATTCGATGCACGTGTCCCAGCCACCGTAACCGTTTTTTTTAGATTAGCCGTGATGCTAGGCAGTTGTGCCTCATCTAGAACAGACTCGTTTGTCACTCGATCCTTCCACGTGATGCCCAGAATGTTTCGAAGACAGCGCAAGTGAAATGTGTTCAGTCGGCGTTCTTGTTTTGCGTACGTTGTCCACGTTTCTGCTCCATACAAGAGTGTGCTTAGGACACATGATTGGTAAACAAGCATTTTCGTTTTAACCGTAAGGTGTCTGTTGTCCCAAGCCCTTGAACAGAGCCTCCCGAACGTGGAGGCTACTTTGCCGATGCAGGAGTCGATCTCTGCATCAAGCGAGAGATTGCTCGACAATTGCGACCCAAGGTAGCAAAATTTGTTAACCACCTGCAAAGGTGCGCCGTTAAGCAAGATGACTGGTTGTTCTAAACATCCTTGCGCTAAAATAACGGTCTTCTTGCAATTTATGGACATTGAAAAAAGATGGCAAGCTCTGACAAATTTGTCTATTAGTTTCTGGAGTTGAGCTTGGTCATGAGCAAAAAAGGCAGCGTCGTCAGCGAAGAGAAGACTATCTACAAATAGGTCCTCCCTGTAGCGTTTGGACTTGAGCATTGAGATGTTGTACAGCCTACCATCAATTCGCGTGTGTAAGTGGACGCCCTGCTGTTCATCTCCAAAAGCAACCTTCAGAAGCACCGAGAAGAATATTCCGAACAAGGTAGGGGCCAGTACACAACCTTGACGAACACCACGACGTACGTCAAATGGCGTAGATGTGTTGCCATTGTGCAAGACTGTGACTTCTATACCTTCGTGGAACGATTGCACTATCCTTAGGAGTTTCGGGGGGCATCCAATTCTGACAAGAACCGAGTATAACCCTTCTCTGCTCACGGAGTCAAAAGCCTTATTTAGGTCTACAAATGCAACGACTTGGGGGGGTATGTTGCTCCCTACACTTTTCTTGAAGCTGAGTGAAAATATCATGTCGACATTTGACCGTTGGTACCTAAAACCACATTGTGCCTCAGGGTATACGCGATCGGCGAGCCTTTGTAGTTTGCCTAAGCAAAGTCTTTACCGACGATGCTAAGAAGAGATATTCCGCGGTAACAGTTGCAGTCGCCGCGGTCACTTTTGCATTTATAAAGAGTAACGATGTTAGCATCTGGCATATCCTGAGGGACGTAGTTTTCTTTCCACACTTAGCCAGGTGGTTGTGGAGGATGGGCAAGAGGCACTCAAGCTTGACGACTTCGGTGACAACATCGTCTTTACCAGGACTCTTTCCGCATTTGAGCTGCTTGACGGCCAGATAAAGTTCCTCTACGGTGGGTGCGGCGTCTAGCTCGTGCCAAGTTGCCAGATTCGGGACAAGCTCCACTGCATCTGGCTGAATATCCACTGAGCACGAGTAGAGCCCTTTGTAGTGTTTTATCCATCTTGCCATCTGACGGGTGCAGTCTGTTATAACAGCACCGTCGGTTTCTTTGAGAGGTGCCGTCTTTTTTGGAGTAGCTCTTTTGATGCCTGCGTAAACCCCGCCAATCCCATTCTCATCCCCCGCATTTGCGCACGCTGGGATGCTTTGGCAAAGCTCCGTCCAATACGCATTTGGAAAAAAGCGCATGCTGCGCTGGAGTGAGATTTTTGCCTTCGTGAGACCTTCACTCGTCGCATCGCAAGGGTTAAGGCGAAAATTTAAAGCGGCTTGGCGTTTTGAGTCAATCAAGGGAAGTAAGTGATCTTCGTTTTCTAGAAAACAGTCGTGAAATTTTACCTTTTGATACCCAAACAGTTTTCCTGCAGTATCAGTGAGAAGAGATTTCACTTTTTCCCATTCGACTTGCGCTGATGCCGTACTGTCCCAAGTTGCAACTTCATCACGGACAAGTTCCCCAAAAGACTCCACTACCTCCATGTCACGAGTCTTAAAAAGATTTATCTTTTTTTGACCGAATGGCTTGAAAGAATGGACTCTCCTAGGGACAAGTCGAAATTTAGAAGCAACGAGACTGTGATCGGTGTCGCAATCGGCACTGTGAAACGCCCGCGTATGGAGCGTTTCCCGCAGATCCCTCCTTCTTGTAAGAGCAAGGTCTAATTGGTGCCAGTGTTTAGATCGGGGGTACATCCACGAGACTTTCCGCATCATTTTGCCTTTAAAAATGGTGTTGGTACCATACAGCTGGTGCTTTGAGCAAAACTCCAACAATCGTTGCCCGTTGTCGTTTAGCTTACCTATGCCGTGTGCACCGAGGCATTCAGGCCAGGCTGATGTGTCCTGACCGACGCGAGCATTAAAATCACCCAAAATGTGCAGTCTGTCAGTTGGATTTACCCTACGTACTGTCTCTTCGAGCTGGTCATAGAATTGGTCCTTGGTCTCTGGTTTTGAATTAAGCGTTGGTGCGTAAGCGGAAATTAGAGTGACAAAGCCGCTTTTTGTGTTTAGACGCAAGAGCATAATCCGCTCGGAAACGCCTACAGGTGTCTCTATGGCGTTTATGAGTTGGTTTCAAAACTTACACCATGCTCTCGTGTTTCAAAGGAACTCTTGCCCTACCAGTAGAAAGTGTATTTAGCTTCACGCAAAGACCCTTCGTCTTCGGTTCTGGTCTCTTGTAAGGCTACAATAACAATATTGAGCCTTTTGAGCTCCACGTCGATACTGTAAGTTTTGCGCAGTTCTTGGGCGCAATCGGAGCTTCCGTAGGTGTTCAGGAAGCCTGTCCTCATAGTTCGGACATTCCATGTCGCAAAGCGCATGTAAGCAGCGTTGGTATGGGCTTTGGGATTTTTCCTTTGAGTGGGTGGTTAATGGCACAGCGTCAAAGTCCAGCTGTAAGGCTTGTGTTGCGTTCACCCAGGCGGAACGAGTTAACGCTGAGGCGGATCAATACCTTATTGATCGGGGGCTGCCCGACTTAGAGCAGGCGGTAGCTGATCAATGGATCTACGATGGATCCTCCTACTGTCAAGAGTGGCCCCTGGCGCCCGCACTTACGCCTATTCGTGCCGACTTATAACCGGTGACTGCCTCTCTCCGTGTTGTTTTCCACCTGCAAGACAGGTGAGCGAAGTGTCCTCTTCGCAGATGCTGCTACGCCTGGGTCAGGCGACTTTATGGCAGCACGGGCTTACCCAGTACCCATGCCACCCTCTCCTCCTCCCCAGCAGGATCCACAGGAATGACGTGTCAATACGTGTGGTGCTGTTTTGGCTGCAGGCGCCTGGCTTACCCCTAAACGGTGGCACCGCGCCGGGTTTAATGTTAGTTTTCCTTCTTTTTTGACTAGGTGTTGACGTCTGCGTCGGTGTGAGGTCACAGCCCTCCCCTCATCAGGTTTTATTTCACGAGCCGACGTGAGGAAGAAGAACGTAGCCGCTGCGATGTTATTACAGCTTCTTATAGCTACTGATGAGAGTTTGTAGAGAACAACGATTTTAACGACAATCTGTTACTTTCAAAATAGAAAGTCGCCTAGCAGAGAGCGACGCTGTTACTCTACTACGTCCAATATCCCGGCAGGCAAGGGAACAAAGAAAGGGAATGACATGGGAACAAGGGAATGACGCAGCGATAATTTTTGGAGACAGAGAATCAAGGAGAGGGATAAGTATACTGTGATCACGTAGGATATCGGAATGTGACACTAGTAGCTAGAGCAGTCCGGGGTCGCGTACCCGTAGTGATTCCAACCAACTATCGGACAGATACCTGGTGGATCCACCCTCTGGACAAACGAATTATATTATACGAAATACTTAGTATTTAATATCTACATGAATTCTTGTTCTTCCACTACAAATCTTACTCTCGAATATGACTAAATTTATATAATTGATTAAAAAACTCACCCCACGTAATGGGTTTTCTTGTTCCCGTGGAGGTGTATATGGTTATTTTTTTGTCACCTCTGTTGAATTTCTCATGAGTTTCCCATGCAGACACTATGATGGTGTTATTAACAATATCAACGGGAACGAAATCCAGTTTTACATCTTTTTTTGCAAAAACTGTGTGTAGGACACCTAAGGTTGTTCCAACTATCATCTGAAAATAATATTTTCATTATAAATTAACAAATTAATTAAATGTTTGATTTCTATTTTGATTAATATTATCCCCGATTGTTTTGGGTCAATAATCACTTTAGGTCTGCATTTATAAAGTAAGTGTAAACACTATCGTGCTCGGGAAGCGCATAGCATTGGCTCTGCGCCATAACTGTGGTAAAGAATTGCCGTGCTATAATATGTTCACAATCGTGACCCATCTTTACCATTGGTAAGCCGCTGAGGATATTCGTGACCGGAGTCACCAATATTATAGTCAATATTCTAAAAATTAAGTATTACCTACCAGTTTTAGTTACTTTTGTAACTTCTAAAACGTAAAATTTTAGTGTCTATTATGATCGCCATATCGTATGATTTGAAGAGCTTGTTCATCAGCTTACCGTAAAACATTCAGCGAACATCAATATCTAACCAGATATATATATATATATATATTAAAATACTTATATATAATCAGATATATATGTATTGAATATTATATATATATATATATATATATATATATATATATATATATATATATATATATCATCGTCGGTTTCCATTCATTAATTGAATTTTTAACAGACTTCAAAAAAAGGAGGAGGTTGGTATTCGGTTGTTAATTTTATATTCCTTACCTCAGAACTCAGATTTATGGACCGATTGGAAAAATATTTTTTGTTTGAGTACACTTCCCGTTTGTTTTCCATTTCAATTTAAAAAAAAAACTAGGAGTTTAAGTTTTTTATGGGATCGAATTTTATTTGAAGTCTGTTTGTTTTGTAGAGATAATTATTATTATGTATAGTTGTTATAAGCCGAGATGGCCCAGTGGTAAGAACGCGTGAATCTTAACCGATGATCGTGGGTTCAAACCCGGGCAAGTACCACTGAAGTTTTTCATGTGCTTAATTTGTGATTATAATTCATCTCGTGCTTTACGGTGAAGGAAAACATCGTGAGGAAACCTGCATGTGTCTAATTTCACTGAAATTCTGGCACATTTGTATTCCACCAACGCGCATTAGAGCAGCGTGGTGGAATAAGCTCCAAACCTTCTCCTCAAAAAGGGAGAGGAGGCCTTTAGCCCAGCAGGGGGACATTCACAGGCTGTTACGGACGGATAGTTGTTATTGATATTAGGTGTAATTTTTTTTATAGAATAGGAAGGCGGACGAGCATATGGGCCACTTGATGGTAAATTTTCACCAACGCCCTCAGACATTGGCACTGTAAGAAATGTTAACCATCGCTTACATCGCCAATGCGCCACCAACCTTGGAAACTAAGATTTTTGTCCCTTGTGCCTGTAATTACATTGGCTCACTCACCCTTCAAACGGGAACCCAACAATACCAAGTACTTTTGTTTTGCGGTAAGAAAACTGATGAGTAGGTGGTACCTACCCAGACGAGCTTGCACAAAGCCCTTGCACAAGTAAATAAAATTAATAATGATTTTATGTTCTTACCCCACTTGTCCCCATAACACACTTCGGATCAATCCACCCAGGTGATGGTTCCTCGGATGCTGCAATTACTAAAACACAATACATGTCATGTGAATTCTTAGCCATATATAAACATTAGATTTAATGAAAATGATGATCCAATCAAAATTTCTTTTTATAGTAGGTAACACACTTATCAACTATTCTACCGCTAAATAGCATTACTAAATATTTATGTTCCAGTTTGTAAGGTTAGCCAGTGTAATTAAAGATATAAGGGACATAAATGCCACCGCCTAGCTATTGTCGTGGTACGAGATATTAACCATTCTTAACGTACGAAACCAATTGTATTTTCCCTTGTGCCTCACATGGCTCGCGATTTTTCGTGTGCTTAACCAATAGGTATATGTTTCATGTCGTGCTTGGAGGCGAAAGAAATTATCGTGATGATATAATATGTACATAAGTATATGACATGTCATATGTTTTACAAACCAAGCACTTTGTCCAGCAGTGGGACATTGCTAATAAAACTATAAATAATTTTGCATCGAATTGAGTGAAGTTTCAACCAAGTCTATTACAAAAAATAAAATATTAATTTTATTAAAATAATTGTTTCTAAATTCATTATATAAAAAAGATTTTTATTTATGGTGAATTCTCTTATACGTAATAGCTATATTACCTATAGCAGGTCGAACGATGCAAATTGGTAGGTGTCCTGTCTGACTCCTCACAAGCGCTTCGGTGACGGCTTTTGAAAATGTGTAACTGTTTGGCCATTCTCGCATAAGTCTAAAACAGTATATAATTATAACTTAATTTGAATAAAGAATATTGACAAATAATAAAGAACCAAGGTTCCCCACTGGCTTGAAAAAATAATCGAATTACTTGAAGGAGAGAGAGAGTTCCTCCTGATTGGCCTAGGCCAGTCTGGGTACGCCCATACTGGCCTAGGCCAATCAGGCGCCTTGGGGATGCCCCCTCTACTCGTGCTGTTCCTCACCGGCAAGTTGTCTTGCCGTGTCTTTTCATTTTAGCCCAAAAGCCCAAGGTTCCATTGACCCAGTAAATTAATTGAATCATCATACTGAATTGTAATTAGCCCAAAATTTCGAAGACGGAAATTCTAACCGATGATTGGCTGCTCAAACTTGAGAAAGCACAAAATCGTTATGTGCATATATTGTGTTTATTAAAATACATCAATCAATACACATCGCGTGGAAAATGCCGAAGGAAAACCCGTGCCTTGTTAATATCATGGCTGGTGATCGTCAATGCTCATTCTTATACGACGGTAATACATAAATAAATACATATAAATTAGACTGATCTAGTCATCGGTGCCATGGGAGTCATTTGAACCTCACAAGACACTTTGATTAAATCATACTATTGACTTATTATATAGTATTTCAATTTGGTGAAATTTTCGATAATTGATCTCGAGCCTCCCTATATTTCATATATTTAATATTGTACTTAAGCATTTTTGATTAGTTTGCAGAATGTTCCCTGCATGCTAACGCTCTCATCAGTCACCCGAACTTCGCCTTTAACATGTTTATTTTTAAATTTTGATTACTATAAAATATAATTCTTATATACAGGAGTACTTGTTTTTATTCACCCAACAACTAAGGCAAAATCTAATAAAATTCCGCTAAACGATCATAATAAAAATACTTACGGAGCTATCATCTCGTCTAAGATAGCTTCAGGAACACTTTCCGCAAGTTGGATCAACGTATCAGGAATAATTGGGCTGACACCGAAGTCCTCTATCACCTCCCCTTTGATACGACTCCTGGTAGCGTTAGCGAACGCCGTCGAAACGTGAACTATAGACCTATACAAATTGTATCATCAGACTAGAACTAGAATACTGTGTGAATAAGATCATTATCTTTTATGATGCGAATATATAGTCATATATATATATATATATATATATATATATATATATATATATATATATATATGTATATATAGAAGACAAAAAATATTGACAAATAATTAAGAACCAAGATTCCCTACTGGCTTGAAAAATAATCAAATTAATTGAAAGAAAGAGAGGGTTCCTCCTGATTGGCATAGGCCAGCCTGGGTACGGACCTCGGGGTTGCCCCCTTTACCCATGCTATTCCTTACCGGCAAGTTGTCTTGCCGTGTCTTTTCATTTTGGCCCAAAGGGCCAGGGTCTCATTGACCCAGTAAATTAATTGAATCATTATACTGAATTGTAATGAGCCCACCATAAAATTTAAATATATATATATATATATATATATATATATATATATACTTGGTAGATCCTGCAAGTCCGAATGGGTAGGTAATCGCCCCCCACTCATTTGTTACGCTACCGCTAAACAGCAATACTTAGTATTGTTGTGTTCCGGATTGAAAGCTGAGTGAGCCTGTGTAACTACAACTACTTTTTTGGGCATCCGTATAATAACAATAACAAATTATTAAAAAATGTTATCCATTTGTTGCAGTATTTACGCAGATGTTTAAGGTTCTAGTCTGAAGAACCTCCTTCTAACACTTGCCTTTTATAGTAGCAATGCTTCTTTGGTCCTTGATAACAACCAAGCGAGAGGCACTTTAGTTCTTGGTCGTATTAAACGCTATTTCTTCTTTGGTGTTAATAATAATAATACCTGGGACATTTTCCACACAAGGCCATCTGATCCCAGACTAAGCAGAGCTTGTGCTATGAAACCAGGCAACTGATACGCTACACTTTTGTAAATACATACTTATATAGATAATTACACTCAGACTCATGAAAAACAGACATATAAATGCACATAAATATCTGTCCTGGGTGGGAATCGAACCCACAGCCTTCGGCGTGAAAGGCAAGTATCTACCACCCACGCCACCGGCCCAGTATTTTAATGCTATTGTAGTAAAAAGATCACTTACTTAATGTTTCTACAAGCTTTTGCAAGCTTCAACACCTCTCTTGTGCCACGGATGTTCGTCAACGCTGCTACCTTCATCGGTTCAACAAAATTTATCGTAGCAGCCGCATGTATTATTTCAGTTACCTGTAAATAAATAAAAAAATCTGATATATTTTTCTTTACTTCAGAATTATAAGATGGCATCTTCCTTTCCCCTGATGATATGATGTATTGGCGACAGACACGCCTTGAAATGGAGCACAATTTGCCATTTTTTGCAAGTTAAATTTTCTAGATGAGCAAGGTTGGTGGTGCATTGACGATGTAAGTCATGGTTAATATTTCATACATCAATGTCTATGGGTGATGGTGATTTACAATCAGGTCCAATCAATCTGTCCCTCCACCTTCCCATTTTATATAAAAAGAGCTCGAAAATCCACGTTGCCCCAGATTTAAACCCAGTGTCATATGTTACCCCCTACTATTCCCGTGGGGGAAACGCGTAATGTATTCCAGCGTTAAAAAAAGGGTAGATAATATCTGTAACAATGTCATGTCTATGTATAGAGGTAACTTATAACAAATGTTTTATTTCCTTATGTATTTGACCAATATAAATGAAATTTCGCTAATTCATACATATTTAAATTTATTTAGTTTCAATGCCCTAACTTAAAATTCATAATATTGAAAACGTACAGCCTTGGTATTAATTTTACGTTTTAATTGTCTGAGTGCAGAATAGTGCGAATTTATACACATTTGACATTAATTTATATTCAATGCGCTAACTTAAAATTCATAATATTAAAAACGTACAACATTGGTATTCGTTTTACGTTAATTGTCGTAAATTGTGTGAGTACTAACTAAATGTATAAAAATATTATATATTTTATATGTGTGAAGTATATATCGTAGCTACCGTGCATTGAACATCTATGTAACGCTGCTCGTATAAACTTTAATCCTATCTTGTGTTTAAAAAGTTGTTTGGAAAAGTTTAAGTGAAATTATAACTAATAAAAGTATCTATCATCGATCTGTGAATAGGGTGAGTCACTACATAGTGTTATTTAACTATTATTTAGTGATTTCAATCAGCAATTATAAACTTATTACCGTCACAAGTGTCCATGCAAAGTGTTTTATAATTACGCGTAAGCGACACGCTTTACACGGCGCTTACGACGTTCTTCTCGCGACCTCGATTGATCACCGATAACGTCGACTTGAAGCGATCTCAACTTGAATACTTATTGTTTGTTATTAAAAACACCTTAGACATCCGGCCAGCTGATTTAAATAATTATTTAAGTAATAAACATGGCATCTACTTATCTATCTTGGGGATGTTGCACTAAGGTAAATAATGATGATATTGATCATGATCATTATATAAACTGTATTCGATGCAATAAACACTACCACTTTCTATGTTTATCGATACCGGCAATACCAAGCGACTCTGACGTCTATTGCAAATGGATCTGTCCGGAATGTATGAATCTAATGCCTAAAACTGTAAAAAAAGATTGCACCCCTTTACGGAATGTGTCCACAACAAGAGGAAATAAGAGGCCGGCATTAAACTCTCCTCCAGAAATAACTACTATTACTGCTGAAAATGTCCGCTCTATAGTACAAGACGTCATAAAAACTGAGCTTTCGAAAATGCTTCAGCAGATGAATGGCACAATTGTCAACGTCATTAATAGGGAGTTGGAACCAATAAAAAATGATGTTCAAGAGTTAAAAGAATCGCTGTCATTCCACACCAAAAAATTTGATGAATTTCAGTCAGAACATGTTGTTTCATTAAATGGCATAAAAGATCTACAGGAAGAGAATCTACAATTAAAAAACACTGTCTCAGAATTGAACCAAAGACTTAATTATCTTGAACAACAGGCTAGGTCTAATAACCTTGAAATACAATGCCTACCAGAGTATAAAATGGAAAACTTGTACGCCGTCGTTAAGCAGCTAGGCTCAGTAGTCGGTACCGAAGTGAAGGACAGTGACATCCTGCACTGCACACGTATAGCTAAACTTAATAAAAGCAACACCCGCCCCCGGTCTACCGTGGTACAGTTAGCCTCACCGTGAATACGGGATCAACTCTTAGCTGCTGTTATTGAATATAATAAAAAGAACCCTGAGAACAAAATTAACAGTGCTAATTTTGGGATTGCAGGCAATAAAACGCCGGTCTATGTTGTTGAACATTTATCTCCAACCAACAAATCTCTTCATGCTGCAGCGAGGGTCAAAGCTAAAGAGAGACGTTATAAGCATGTTTGGGTGAGAAATGGTAGGATATTTGTTAAGAAGAATGATAACACAGATCTTATTTTAATTAAAAACCTAGACTCTTTAAGTAAGATTGTTTGAGTTAGTATTTTATATCTTTATTTACAATTTGTTGCATGCTCTTTTACTATATTTATTGCTTAAATTCATTAGTTTACAAATTTACTATCAAAATGTCCTTGGTCTAAGAACTAAGACCCATACAGTGTATCGAAATGTTTGTTGTAATAATTATGACGTTATAATTCTCAGAGACCTGGCTCAATAATTCTATACTCAGCAGTGAACTGTTTGACAACCGTTACTTGGTTTATAGGAGGGACAGAGAGACTTCCGGTTCGCGGTGTAAAGAGGGAGGGGGAGTTTTAATTGCTATTAAGAAAACTATTAAATCTAAACGAGTTAAAGCCTGGGAAAGTAGTTGTGAGGATCTCTGGGTGGTCATAGATATTCCTGGATTACGTTCTGCTTATCATGCAGCTTTCTGTGCAGTATATCTTCCTCCGCCAGTGCACCGTTCTACACTGGAATGCTTTCTGGATCACTGTAGTGCAGTTTTTGAGCAATCGACAGACTCTCTTGTGAATATTGTGGGAGATTTTAATTTAAGTAACATTGATTGGCAATTAGCGGAGAGTTCAAGCAATAATATTGGACTATCCGGTACAAGTGAAAATTTGTTAGATTTTATTCATGTTAATGGACTCAATCAGTTTAATTTTGTCAATAACACTGCTGGTCGGATACTAGATCTTGTCCTCTCGACGAATGCGTTATATCATATCAATCAATCTGTTAACCCCTAAAGTAATGTTGACCAACAGCACCCACCTCTTGATATTGTAATTCCTTTGGAAATTGAGGCAAGGCTTCCGTATGAAAGCATTAAAGCAAGACCAAATTTTCACAAGGGAGGTTATCTGTCAATTTGTGAAAAATTAAAAAACATAGAATGGGGTGCTATATTTAGGGGCCAGAGTGATGTGAATGGGATGATACGGATTTTTTATGATATACTGAACGCAGTCATCAAAGAGTTTATACCATTTCGTGTGCCTAAAAGTAACAAATATCCTGTCTGGTTTAACTACAGACTTATCAAAATATTAAAAGTAAAATATAGGATAAGAATACGTTACAGAAAATATAAAAACCCGTTAGATGAAGTGGATTTAAAATATATTAGTAAACAATGTGATAGACTAGCCACTGTATGCTATAACAAATATATAAAATCTTTAGAAGATAGAATTAGAAGTAATCAAAACATATTTTGGACATATGTGAAGACCAAAAGAGGAGGCACTAGTAATTATCCTATATCTATGACTGATGGAAAAACTACTACTTCAGATGCTACAGAAATTTGTAAGCTATTTTCAAATTTCTTCTCCTGTCTATTGTTCCGAACATAGTCCCGATAAAAGATTCAATTCTGAGTATCTTAAATTATTAGAAAATTATAGTCTATGTTTAAGTCAGCCCGTTTTTGACGAAGATTCCATACTTAAAAAACTAAAAAATGTAGACATCAATAAGGGTCCCGGTCCTGATGGAATTCCACCGATGTTTATCGCTACATGCTGCTCTGAATTAGTTCATCCACTGTCAATAATTTTTAATAAGTCTTTAGTGTCTGGGGTTATTCCATCAGTGTGGAAAGTTGCAAAGGTGGTTCCTGTTTATAAATCAGACGACAAAGAATCTATATCCAACTACAGACCAATCTCAATTTTATCAACATTCGCAAAAATATTCGAATCATTAATTTGTCCTTACATCAATAGGCACCTCAAATTATATTTAAACGATCATCAGCACGGATTTGTCGATTCTCGATCCACCAATTCAAATCTGGTTCCATTTACAGAATTATTAATTGATGCAATAGACTCGGGCCATCAAGCTGATGTAATATACACCGACTTCAGTAAGGCCTTTGATAAAGTTCCTCACAATATTTTAATTTCCAAACTACGTGCATACGGGATTTCTGGTTCTTTCCTAAAATGGTTGAGTTCATATCTACAAAACAGACAATTCTTTGTGGTAGTGAATGGTTATGAGTCAAATATACAAACAATATCTTCAGGTGTTCCTCATGGTTCCCATTTGGGACCAGTATTGTTCAATTACTTTATTAATGATCTTCCAAACTGTTTTCTTTTCTCTAACGTCTTTATGTTTGCTGATGATTTAAAGTTTGTCAGTGTAATTAAGTCAAATGAAGATCATGAAAGTCAATAGGCTCATACTATGGTGCAAATACAATGGAATGCACTTAAACTCTAAAAAGTGTCATCATATTAAATTCTCGCGGAAAAAGAAATTGAATGCTTTTGATTACTACATTAACAATGATAAAATAAAGGAAGTAGATCAAATTCGCGACCTCGGTGTAGTATATGATAAAAAATTAACTTTTATACCTCATATGGACACAATAATAAATAAAGGTTCTCGCATGTTAGGGTTTGTCCTAAGAAATTGTAAGATATTTCGCGACAAAAAAACTAAAATATTAATTTGTAATAGCTTGATTCGTAGTGTCTTGGAATATTGTAGCGTGGTCTGGAGGCCACATTATGATACACACTCACTGCGACTTGAGCGTATTCAAAAACGATTTGTATGGCACCTTGCGTTTCATAATGGCATAGCTAAAAAAATACGCTCATATAAATGTCGCCTTAAACACTCTAACATGAAGTCCGTAGCCAATCGTAGGCATATACTGGATGCAATGTTTGCGGGTAAAATTTTTTGCCACAAAATTGACTGTCCCCAGCTTTTTGGCCTATTCAAGTTGCGTGTAGGGTACACTAGGCTTCCTCGCAGCTCGATCACACCACTCTGTCCACCTCATAGAAAGACTGTGTTAGGTGCCAACTCTCCCTGTTCTAGATTATGTAAATTGATAAATGCTTGCAGTGATCAAATCGATCTACATTATGATTCCCTCACTAAGTTGAAATCAATTTGTACTGGCTTATCTTACATTGATTAACAAAATAACTACTTTTACAAGACACTTTTTATGTATACATATTTTTGTTAAACATTTTTTTTCTTCATGTCTATTTTTGTAATTAAGTTTTAGTTTATCTATATTTTGTGTTAAATGATATTGCTGTAGCTACTTTTTACTTTTTTATGTGTTATTACAAGCGGTGTTTACCTATAATTAGTTGTTACGCTATTCTATGTATATATATATATTTTAAATGTATTATGTGTAATATTCAGTGTAAACAACTGTTGGTAAACCTAAATAAAATAAAATAAAAAAATAAAAATATTGAAACAAAACTGAAAAAATGGTCTCCGAACTATGTAATACAGAAAGAAAAATTGGAAGATATACGAAAAAAGTTTTTGAAATTTCTTTGCTTTAAGAATTTTAGAGAATTTAACGACTATGCCTGAAATATGTAAGCTTTATAATGTTGCAAATGGGTTGTGTGTCCACATCATTATTCCACAAGTCTTAACTAAGCACAAAATATATAGGCAACGCTGTCCTAAGTCGCATGGTCGCAGAAATTTATTTGTTCAACATGTCAAATCCAGAAATTAAAAAATAATTAAAAGATATAAAAACACAACTTAAATCTACTATAAATACAATATAGACTTACAAACACAACACAGACGCACTCACATAGACTCATTCATTAGATTTTCATCTCTTATAATTTTGATTTACTTAAAGTTCTTAGTTTGTAATCTTTATATATACACTCATAACGAGATCTCCTAAGCCATCCGCCCGATTGACTTGAAAGTCAGAGTTACCCCTTTTCCGACGTAGACCCTCACTGAGAACGGATTTGACGCAAATCCTATCCAAAATACTTTTTTTCTTATCTACCCATGGGCAGGCGGGACGATTAGATAGTTCAAATAATACTATAAAATAATGGTATATATGTTATTAAATGTTGGATTACCAAATAAATAAATAAATAGCGATTGTCTATGGGAGAGAAGTTAAATAATAAATATCATACCGGGTTTTCTAAAATTCTTTTAACTCTATCTTGGACGCTTTTCCCCTTCTTTGGACGCACCAGCATATAGATTTTTCTTATGCTTGTTGATCTAAAAACAAAAAAAAAAGCTTTATCCACTGATGGTGACATGATTTATGAGATTTTATTGGGGTTAATATCCCTTAATAAGAATCATAATAGTGAACATAAATCTAGACTGAATTTTTGACGACATTTAACAATAATGACGTCCGATTTCATGGCACTGTAAGAAATGTTAACCATCGCTTACATCGCCAATGCGCCACCAACCTTGGGAACTAAGATGTTATGTTCCTTGTGCCTTACCCTGGCTCGCACAGTCTTCAAACTGGAACACAACCATTATGTTTTGCTGTTTGGCGGTAGAATATTTGATGATTAGCTTGCACTAAGTCCTAGCATCATATTACATTCGTTCATTTAAAAGTTATTGCATTTTACAATTTTGACAAATATACCTAAAAATATATATATGACTATGCCAGAACTGTCGTCCGTTAAGGTCGACGCATGATGACACGTGAAACGACTGAATTAATTGTTTTTGTCCAGATGAATTTACATCAAGTTCTGTTGTATTTTAAACGTTGATTTGGCCGATCAATTCGTAAGCAGGTTTTTTGTTTGCAAGGTAATTTACTGCCCTGCGCTGTTATTATTAGTGGTGCCTGTTACTTTTATATTTTCTAAACTTCACAAGTGAATACCCCACAGCTGGGCCAACGCATAAAGAGATGGTTTGGAGCAGTAGGTTGTCTCACGATGTTTTCCTTGACCGTCAAGCACAAGATGAAATATAAACACAAATTAAACAATGAAAATTCAATGGTGCTTGCCCAGGCTAGAACTCACGATCATCAGTTAAGATTGACGCATTCCAACCACTAGGCCATTTCGGCTTCATATATGTAATTATTTATTATTATTTTATTCATACCTGATCAATTTCTCGATCAGCTGTTTGCCAATAAAACCTGATCCTCCCGTGACGAACACGACGCCATCATCGTAAACGTCACTTAGGATGGCTTCTTGTAAGATTTTTCTTTTTTCTAATGCATGCTGCTCCAGTTCTTTGATATCAAACATTTTGTCTGAAATTACGATATAGAAAAAAGTCTGTGTACAGCGATAGCACCATGACATATTATGAATGGCTTGCTTTTAAAAATACCTAAAGCAATTATAGTATATGTAATGTCCTACAGCATATTCCAAATTTCTGGTACAGTGGAGTAAGGATTGATTAATATTTCTTACAAAGCCAATGTCTATAGGCGGTGGTGACCACTTACTGTCAATTATTTACTGCCTAAATATAATAATAACCTGGTACATTATTCACACACGGCCCCAACACTGATCCCAAATTAAGCAGAGTTTGTGCTATAGAAACCAGACAACTGATAAACTACATATACTGCTTTTCATTTGTAAATACATACTTATATAGATAACTACACCCAGACTCAGGACAAACAGATATGTTCATTCACACAAATGTCTGTCCTGGGTGGGAATCGAAAGTATCTACCAACCACGCCAACCGGCTCGGCAAAATAAATACTTAACAAAAAACAAGTGTAAAAACATATTCATGGATAACATGTTACAATTTAAGATACCAACTACTCACCGTTGTGGTCAATAAACAAATGACATTGGAAATAGATCAGTGTAATAAAACTTCTTATATATTTTTCTAAATTTATTTGTAAATAAATTATTCTATTAGGTCACTCACAAAAAGTGTATGTCAAAATTAAAACAATTTTTAAGTAAGATATAGTATGGTTAGGGAGCTAGCGGGCAAAATTTCATAATGATTTACTCGTCAGACATTATTAATAGTGCGATAAAAATATTAAGAACCGCGTCGCCATGAGGCACTGCATTTTTAATTGATAGCGCTTTGGGGGTGTTAGATTATTTACTCATGTCAGCAACTGACGTTGAAGTTTAAAAACGACGAAAATCGAATATAAGCGATTCAAAAACCGATTTTAAATATTCACGTTGTTATTCCTTCTAAGTATGTACAGCTCAAAAAGTGTGAGCAAAATGTCTGAACCTTTTTTTGTTTTTCAGGAGTCATGATGAATCGAATGGACGCTACTAGAACTGGGTCTGGACTTAGTATACCCAATTATTTTACTGGAGAGCATGAGGCAGCAGGATTTTCTTTGTTTCCATGATGATTTCGACCATCAATCCACAATGAGCAAATGAGTTGGCCAAAAAAGTACATTCCATATACACATACATGTGTAGATGTAGTGTAAATGTATTGTATAATAAAAATTAAAAAAATGTATTGCTACGTAGATTTTAACCTCTTTGAACTTGCCAGTTTTTGTTTCAAAATATTAAACAATGGAAGATGAATTTGAAGTTTCGTTAGTCAACTTCCATCATAATGGAGCACAGAGAAAGATATGCATAGTATGTATGTAGTATGCATGCATAGTACTTGGGGACCAGTTTGTGGACGACAAATGCTCTTATTAGGAACGTTTTATTAATACGAAACTGTCTTCATTAGCTCGCTAGCTAGTTCCATAGCTCGTTGAGCGACCTTGAACTTGTGGACCAGTCCTACAGTGAGTATCCATGTTTTGGCGCCGTAAGTCATAACAAATAGGATGCACTGATTATATACCCTGGTCTTAAGTGACTGTGGGATCGACTATTCAAAAATATGAAACAACCTCCCGAATGTTGCCCAGCACAAACGTATTCTTCTTTTGGCCTCCTTCTCAAAGTTGCACCGGCCATGTTGTATAGTTTGGCCCAGGTAGATGTATTTCTGCACAACCTCGAGTGGAGAGCCATTTACGACAACCGTTCTCGGGGATATATTTTGGTTGATCATAATTTTGGTTTTTTGTAAGTTCATCCCCAGACCCAATTGTCTTGAAAAATCGCTTAGGCTGTTTAGCTTCTCTTCCAAATCGTGCAGAGTCTCCGCCATGATGACAATGTCGTCGGCAAATCGCAGATGTGTAATGTGTTGGCCATTTATATTAATGCCGCGTCCGTTCGAATCGAGCGTCTTGAAGCCGTCCTCGCTTGCATTGGTAAAAAGTTTCGGGGAGATTACATCCCCCTGTCTTACCCCGCGATGCAGTTGGATTAGTCTTGTGCTCTTATCTTGTACTTGGACGGTCATGGTTGCGGCTTTGCAAAAACACTTTAACACCTGCACATACGGAAAGTCTATTAGGCATCTCTGCATCGATTCCGGAACAGCCCAGGTCTCGATGGTATCGAAGGCTTTTTGGTAGTCCACAAACGCTAAGCATAGAGGCTGATTATATTCTTCGGTCTTCTGTATCATTTGCCTAAGTGTGTTGTCTATGTGGTCTACGATACTGAAGCCTTTTCGAAATCCAGCCTGTTCAACGGGTTAGAAGCCAATTTTTGGGCGAGACGATTCGTGATTACCCTCGAGAACAACTTATATGTGTGACTTAAAAGTTAAATGGGGTGGTAGTTTTTCAGAAGAGCTTTATCACCCTTCTTAAAAAACAGAACTACCACACCTCTGCTCCTCTGCGCCTTTGGTGTAATACCATTTGGCTCCCCTGGAGCCTTGTTGTTTCCCAGTTGTTCCAGAGCAATCCTAATCTCGCCCAAGTCGATGACGGGAAGCTCGTCAGATAGATGGCTTGTCAGTCTGGCTCTTGGGTCATCCACGCTTTGGAAATCAAGTGGAGGTACTTATGATGAGTATAGATTGCCAAATAACTTTTTGACTTCAGCTAGAATCTCTGGTTTTGAGGTGACGGTTGTGCCTTGCGTTGTTCTGAGTTTTGTCAGGTGACAACAGAAAGTATGCGACTTTGCAAGAACCTTTGAGCCCCTATTGAGTGCTATAGCAGCTTAAATAATCCGGGTATTCGCTCGTCTAGTGTCACGTCTTATTAGTTTTTTAACCTTCCTGTTAAGTGCCTAACACTCATGGCGTCATATTCTGCTGTTCACGTCTTCTCGTCATCTCGTCCAGAGCCTCGCCTGAGAGCTTCGACTTACGTCCATTGCTCTTTTGTCGAAAGTGATTTTGACCCACATCATATTTTTGTACTACCACTTTGGCATTGAAGTCACCCACGTGTAGAAGGTACTGGTACGAGATATAGCTTTTACTATATCTTCGTACCTGGCTTCGACTTCTTCGTCAGTGTATGAAGACGTTGGATATACAAGTGTAAGCCACACTTGTATAACCTTCAAGGCATACCTCTCGGTTATCTTTAAGATAAGGTAGGCCACCCTCGCCGACACACTATAAACATCTACAAAATCTCTCAATATCAACAACTGCTTCTGAGTGACTTGTAGATCAAAAAGCCGAAGTCACCTTGAGATGGTTGGTGTCCTTCTCGGAAGTGGAGTAAGTGACCAGCATCTAGTGTCATCGTGTCCTCGCCCTGTCTTCGGATTTCCGATAGACACACTATATGCCAGTTAATACGACTTAACTCTACTTCTAATTCTGTAAGATGTTCGTCCAGCCGCAGAGAGCGTCCATTGTACGTGGCCAGAAACAGCCGTGTGTGGTACCTTGCCGTAGCCCGGGGATTCTTAGCACTCCCCGTCACACCGTTACCATGGCTGGTACCGTGGCCAGGGATAGTTTGACTACCAGGAATTGGGAGCCATGCATTTGTGTTGTCGCTCATTTGGGGGGTTTGTTGCCTTAGTCACAACGCTTGGCAGGCGGGTTGGTGATCGCAGTAGCTGGAAATCTTTCACTGATATCACTGCTGCCCGCTATCAGGAATTACAATTTCGGATTCCAGCATTTGTGTGGTTATATCGCCACGATATCGGTCGCCAGAGCCTCGTTCGTTGATCAGCAAGATGCACCACGGCCAAGTGACGGTAGGGAGCCTAAGGTCGTTGTCGACTCCCCTTATATCCCAATTGAGGGTACAAAAATGTACAACAAAATGGTATTTGTTGCATTTATAAAATTATCTTTTCATAATAATTCACAACTGTTCACTATTATAAAGCGCCTAAAGTTTTTAAATAGCAAAATCAAATTATAACTTATTGCCTGTGATTTGAATAAAGGTTTAATAAAATTATGAAACTGTTAACTCTAGTCTAGTCTCGTCTGCTGTAATGCGAAGTTCGTTAAGGTTTTTTATTTATAGCGATTTAAAGTGCCAATATCCATGAATATATAAACCCACAACTCATTGGTAAGCATTAAATTCGATACCTATGCAAACGCTCATACAGAAATTGGCCATGTCCTTTAGTACTCTCTTTTATTCAAAGCCCTATAACTAAAAACGCGATGTATGACCTTAATACTGACTTTAAATCGACGAAATCCATGATTATCGATCATCGTTATCAATCTTTATAAAAATGAAACATGAACAAATCATAAGCGTAAATGCTGAGAGATCCCTAGCTTAAATTTCTGTTGATATTTTAAATTACTTATGTAGATTTATTTATATTCGTCTAGCATATTGTTATACATATACATGAAATTAATGTGTCTGGTGGTGGTGGGCGGTGTTGACCATTTATTATCAGATAGCCAATTTGCCAATATTGCTAGTATGAATAATGAAAATAAATAAAATATATATTTGACACCAGAATTAATATAAATGAAAGAGGTCTTGAGTGTGTAAGTAATAGATAAGACCAAAGTCACGTGGATTACTTGTATGCAGTAATAAAATACGACAACTAATATTTGAATAACAATGAATCAGATATTCTAATTTCTGTATAATTAATAATTTCAATATATATATTTTTAAATTTAACAATAGTAAATCCACGGTGGTGTTGCTTAATTTTAAACATAGTTGACTGTAGTGACTAAATTCTGGATTCGAATCCTAGGTGCCATTAATAAAGTTGCCTTCGACGGTACAATCTCAATAGCATCCTGGAGTCTGGATGTTGGCAAGGTTTGCAGTCATGAGACCCGGAAAGCGCGTAAAGCCGTTGCTCCTGCGCCTGAACTCTCACCGGTCTTTTCAGATTTCCATCAGGTTACGTGAACAAAGATATAGAGTTAACTTCTGTTTGCGCTCACTTGTGCACTATAATATTCATCGGTTGACTAGTATACAGTGGTAGAAATTTTGGTATTCTCTTCATCATCATATATGATTGTTTCATTCAAAAAGTATAATTATTTTTAAATATTAATTGCAATATGCGTAGATGCAGTAGCGTAGATGGTCCAATGGTTAGAACGCGGGAATCGTAACCGATGATCGTGGGTTCAAACCCGGGCAAGCTCCACTGAATTTTCATGTGCTAAATTTGTGTTAATAATTCATATCGAAGTTGACGGTGAAGGAAAACATCGTGAGGAAACCTGCACGTGTCTAATTTCATTTAAATTCTGCCATATGTGTATACTACCAACCCGCGTTGGAGCAGCGTGGTGGAATAAGCTCCAAACCTTCTCCTCGAAAGGCAGAGGAGGCCTTAGCCCAGCAGTGGGATATTAACAGGCTTTTTCTGTTACTGTATTAATTGGAATAATTAAGCATGTTTAAAAATATGTTTTTTTAATAGACCTAGAAAACTTTTTATAGTAACAGCATACACACGCCGAACTAATGCTTTGTCTGTTAGTCCACATATAAAAATCAATAAATATTAATGAATTAAACAAATCAATCTACCTATTTACATTTGAAATTGATTTTTATTCTTTGATTTTAATGCAGTTATAATTGAATTGTATTTAATTAACCTTTGTAATTGAAGGACAACGACTGTGTTTCTTACTAACTAGTACACACACACAAACACACACTATGGCCGAAAGACGTACACTAACTAACGCATAACTAACTAGTGAAAATTAATTTAATCGTAGCGCCCACTGTGGTTGTCTCACCTATACGGGCTCCAATTCATACGGTTCCCACCCTGAGAATCCTCCGATACCTCCGCTTCGCCGACACTTACAGCGGGGGAACGCGCATAGCGCTGACTTCACCCCGGCCTTCTTAGGTGGAAAGGGTCAGCGGAGGCACTTTCCTCACGCTCCCGTTCCGCGGCCTCCTTGTTTGACATGGCATTTTTGCAGGAGACTAATTCATATATTAAGCCTTAGCCTTAGCCATTTATATAAAATACATTTATTGTTTGCATTGTTTAATCAATAAAGTAAAACATTCGATTCGTCGATTGATCTATTCGCCCATACAGTAAATTGCTAGCGGCATATAATAATAATTATGCATAAAGCACCGCCCTGCGTATTTTTCTCATGCGTTTATTTAATACTGTTTACTTGGGTTCTGTCTACGGTTTTTATGAGTGAATAACTCATCGTACATTCGTTTCACAGACAGACCTCTTGGATAAGGTAACCCGTTATTTGTTTTCTTTTTAATAATGGTAAGTGGTCACCACCACTCATAGATATTACTATGAGTGGTGCACTAGAAAAAATATTAACCACCCCTTACATCGCCAATGCGCTATCAACCTTGGGAACCAAATTTTCCCTTATGCCTGTAGTTACACTGGCTCATTCGCCGATTTGAAATCGGAACACGACAATACTAAACAACACTTTTTTGTTTAAAGTTATTCATTTATATTTAAGCTATATACAGACAATTTTATAATATATAAAAATAACATTAAAAAATGTATTACAAAACTATAGAAAAAACATGCCATTTAATAGATACTTTTTTAAATATATTAAAATTGAAAATGTCAGATTTAGTAAAATTGAAGCTGCATGTAAAAAAATAGAGTAAAGCGTAGTACAGTGTTTGCTCCCGATATCCATGGCTCGCTCACACCGCGGCATTTCTCTTACTGTTTGCGTTATTATATACCTAGAATAATCTAAAGAAGTATCTACTACATATGTATCGATCTTTACTATGAAGCAATTCACCTGATGATTAATATCATGGTACGAATACGATACGATATCGAATGATATCGAGTAATTAACAACTTAGTCAAGATGTTAACGACATCTTCCGATTCAGTAATATTTATTAATTCAGTAATATATAAAAATAAATCCTAGTTCTAAGTACTCTGAATTCATTTTGGTCTGCCGCGCGCTTTTACGGTTTAACAACCTCTGCTATCAAACGACTCAAAGAAACACGGAGCTACTATGAATAGTTTATTGCGCTGACCAAATGTAGGTGGCATATGCCGTGGAAGTAGTGATTCCCAATTGAACATGAGTGCTGCTTCTGGTACTACGCAAGTTACTTTCAGAAACAAACGCAAACTCCACAGTGAAAATGACTGTGTCATGGATGAATTATCTGAGTTAAAAAAACAAATGGCAGATATTATGGCCCTCATCTCATCAACTAGTAGCATTCAAAACGACAACATTAATAAGCTTTGCCAGGACGTAACTGCTATTAGAAACGAGGTCAATACTATTAGCAACACCATGGCTAGTATGACTATAGAACAAGACAAACTACGGACAGACATGCACCAACTTGTCACATCTGCACAAGACACGGAAAAAAGAGTCAAGTTTCTAGAATTCGAAATTGACCTACTGAAACTATCTGCAACACAAGACAGCAAAAAAAAATTTGTAACATGTGAATCATATGAAAAATTAATAAATGAATGTCAAGAACCTAATATAAGGAGCAAAAACATCATCTTAGCTGGTATAACAGAATCCAGTGCTGACAATAATGCAGACCGAGCACAATATGATTTACAAGAAGTATCAAAAATAATTAAGTTACTTATCAACGACTGTCCTGACCCTCAACAAATATACAGACTTGGCAGATACGACCAACTAAAACTCGCCTTATAAAAGTCTGCTTCTCTTCTGAAAAAGTTACGAAACAATTACTCCGTAATAAAAGTACTGTACGACTAAGTAACGTTAAAATATTTTCTAATCAGATAACTATCAAAGTGAATTTTTAAAGAATCTACAAACAGAACTCCAACACCGAACTGGCAATGGAGAGTGTAACCTACGCATTAAATATGAAAAAGGGGTCTCCAAAATAATAAAATCGCAGCCAAAAAACTTTACAGCCACAATAACGACAATCTAGGTATGTCTTTTAACAATAACGTATCGTATCAAATTACACATACCTATTCAGAAATCAAAACCACTAGCAAATCGATCAAATATTTTTATGCAAATTTACGCAGTATAGTTAAACCGGGTGAATTTGATGAGTTAAAATGTATCCTACAATCTTTTCAATACACAGTACATATTGTTGCTCTATCCGAAACGTGGATTAAAGATAAGGAAGAAGCTGAAGAACCCGGATACTCACACAACTACAACTTTAGATAACATTCAAGGGGAGGTGGAGTGTCAATGTTTGTCCATGACAGCTTAAATCACCATCTTCTAGAGGAAAGCTGTACCAATGATAACCACTTTCTTTGGGTACATATTGACAAGTATTGTACGGATGTAGGTGTCATATGTCATATATGACATATATGTCATATATGACATATATGGCAGAACAAACTCAAGTGAATTTCTCGAGGATTATTCACTGCAACTCCATAGAAGAAAGAGAATGTTAATTTTTGGACACTTTAATTATAACTTATTGAAACCCAATGCTGCGGCTCGTAATTATCAGCTTACTTTAAGAGAGAATACTATCCAAATTTTAAACAAAATTAATCGTGACTACTGCACTCGTGAGACTAATACAACAACAATTATATTGGATCACGTATGCTCAAGTGTTAAACAAAATGAATTCCATCTAGCAATCATATATTCAGCAATGGCTGACCACAAACAGATTTTATTAGAAGTAAAGAAATGTCAACGAGTACCAGTTAAACGAATACAATACAATGCTACTATACTACACTACAATAGGTTTTTTAGATCTTTCCAGGAGATGAGCAAAGACAACGTTAACAACACATACACAACCTTGGAGAGGAAAGTATTGACCTGTTTATCAAATAGTAAAATTAAAAAAATCAAAGGTATTAAACCCACCCAAACAGGATTGGATCAACCAGGATGTCATAGATGCAATAAATAAAAGAAATAAATTATGGCAGCTAAAAAATAAATCTGACCCCAGATATAAAACAATTAATCAAGATCTGGACAAGCAAAAGAAATTGGTTACCGAAATTATTGAAAATTCAAAACACAATTATTACCTTAAAACCTTTAATACCTGTTTAAATAAGCCTACCAAGATGTGGAATTTAATAAAAAGTCTGTCTATCAATAACACCAAAAGCGTACTATTACCACTTAGACTCCAAATAGATTCAAACGTTATTGTTGATGAGACCGAAGTATGTGAACATTTTATTTGTATTTCTCTATGATTGGGTTAAACTTAGCGAATAAGATTATTTCACTATATCCTACACACCACACTCCACATTTGGTTAAAAATAGAAATTAAATTTCAAAATTTGAACCCGTTACCATAAATGAAGTACAGAAAATAGTAAAGGATTTAAAAACAAACAGTAGTTAGGGTCTAGATGGAATAACTACTAAATCTGTTAAATCTATTGAGCTGCTGGTGGCCAATGAACTAAGTTGCTGCATAAATGAATGTTTTGAAAATGCCATTTTCCCAGATAATTTAAAGACAGCAAAGGTGACACCTATATATTATAAATCAGGAAGTAAATTAGATCGTGTGTATTCCCAAGTGCTTTTCGAATAAAATAGAGCTAAGTTTTGTATTTTCTATTATATTCAAATAATTGTAGAGATTTTTTGATAATTATTTCATACTTTTTTGTTTTAGAACACTTACGATCCAACTCATGGAGAAAATACGTACAAACAATATTATTATGCGGTTTATAATGATTATGAAAGTCAGGATTGTGCAGTACAAAGCTCAAAAGCTTCTAAACGAAGAAGATCAAGTGATAGTTTAGAGACATTATTTGAAAAAGCGGCACCAAAGAAAGCATTACCTACAGTTTCTTGCGCCCACCGAGAAACGACGATGCAAAGACAAGCACTCGTCTCATTAAAATAGAAATATATGACTTGAAAAAAATTAACAAATGTACCACTAAAAGAATACTGGAAATACTCTGAATATCGAGTAAAATACTACACAAAAAAACACAAATTCAAGCTACGAAGCAACAATAAAGGTTATTTATAATAAAACTAAAGAAATTTCTGAAAAAGAAAACAAAAAAATATTTTTTTAAGAAGGATGCTGTAAAACTTTTTTATTAATAAATGTATTTTTAACTTAAAAGACTATTGTAACTATTTTAATCCCTGATTTGATTTGTGTTCCTTGACGAAATAATTTTAGCTGTTCATATTATGTAAACTACTTGTTAAAATTATATGAGCATCAGTTTAATTTTAAACTCTTTACTGTCTGAACTTTAACTCACTATGAGTAGGAATAAATCAACAAGCATTCTATAGGTAAGTATTTCATTTATTCACATGAAAACAGTGTTTAAATAAACCAAATAATATTATATCATTCAACCTCATTTCTCGATTTTTACAATACAAATACAATAGCCACAATCTGAGGTAAAATCGTTTTGGATTCGGTTATTATTGTAGTTCCATATCTTAGAATTCCTTTCCAGAAGCATGCGATGATAGCCATGAGGTGGTCGACCATATGAATCAAAGTATTGTCCAAATCCATTTCCATTTATATGTATGGCGATCCAGTGAGAGCCTGGTTTATTGTCGCTATCTAAGTTGCTTATGATATATGCAGGTATTACTACATAAATCGGCAAACGGTTTGCTGCATACACATTATATTCAAAACTTGAATTAATTTGTCTCAAGTAGTTCTGTATCTCTATTGTATTCATGTTCAAAGAAGATCGTCGCAGGACTGTATCAGGTTGGTAAATAAGCATGTAATGTGGTCCAGAGTATTGACACTACATTATAAATGGTATTTACTCGTTTACATTGTTTACTCGTCTTGTTTCTTTAACCAAGGATTTTGTGAAAATTTTAATATTCTATGCACTTTCAGTAACTTCATACCCATTTGAATACACTGTTTTAAATTTCTATAGTAAATAATAAATTCACATTTATTATTCAAATTAGGTACTAACTTACTTTCCTTAATATTTCCAACACATATATTTTCAGGGCATAGTAGAAAGTCAGAATGTAAATTGTGAAGGTGATCAGGATACTCCAAATCGACTTCTAAAATATATCCAATACCAGAAACATCAGATATATTAAAACTAGTATCTGATCCGATCCATTCAAAACTTCCTGTGGGCAGAAATTGAGACATAGCTCAACCGTAAAGATTATTTGCATCGAGGTATGTAAGGTATGAACTGGTTTTATCTTTATCAAAGTCTTGCATGAATTTGTTATTCGCTTTAGCATAGCGATTGTTACATTGAGATACACCTCCTCTGATACCGGTTTTAATAAAAGCAACTTGATCGTAATCAGTAAGTAATTCTAATTCAACTTTAGTATATTTCAGCATTGCATCCTAACTTAATCCTGGTACTGTATAGTAATAAGTAGGGTCTAAATCATACGTAGAAATACAAAGCTGTCTAAAGTTTTCAAATATATCAGTCAAAAGCAACATATCAGTTTTCAAATATAAGTCTGAGCAATCAGACATTGAGTGACATTTAAAATGATTCCAAACATCTATGGCGTGGATGTAATCCTCATCCGAAACATTAGAATCCGTAAGTGCGCTATAAAAATAATTTTGATCAGGTAGAGATGTAAGTTTTAAACACTGAAAGGATGTAATAAATTCATACGGGTACGCACTCGAATGAAATCTGTCATTTTTGGAAATTTTCTTTTTAATTCAATAAATTGATCATCATTGAGATTTCTAGCTAACTGATCAAGACTTCATGATAAAAATTTGAATGAATCTATAAATCTTAAGCTAACACTTTGCTCATTCACAATTAGCTTTTTTGAGAAGGAAATGTATCTTTCTTTGTTTTGAGGTATAACTTCAATATCACCATCATCAAAGTTTAATGCATGCACAATAAAATGTGCGTCATAATGACTTAGGTTGTATAAAATTATTGGAATGTGACGTGGAATTCTGAACTTGGAGTTACATATTCCATATGCAATACCTTTAAAACTACCTGTATTCCAATCGAAGACATCAACTGATTCACCATTTAAGTCAGTCTCACATATGCAACATATTTTAGTATTCATAGACTTAACTTCATTGGGTATCAAAACAGGTTTTGTAACATAGTTTTCTTTACATATTAATAATAATAATAATAATAAGTAACTTTATTCACCAAAAAGAAACAAAGACAAAATCAAGGTACAAAACCATAAAAAAGAGTTAACAACATGATATTTGATGATTTGGTGAAAAGGTCGTAGTCTCAGCTAGGCTGCTTTTCAGTCTACGCCTTGTACATATGCTGCCAACACAAACGTTACAGTTATTGCAGTAAAAGGTAAACGAAGATATAATTACTAAATAGTGAATACAATTTATAACATGCCCAATAGGCTAAAAAAAAAACATGCAAGCATTACTAAAACAGAGAGGTTTGCTTTTTTTTTAATTCTAGTAAAAGGAAAATATTTCATATTGAATAAAAATAATAATATTTAAAATGTATAAATAAATAGAGATATATATTTTAATAAATTACAATCAAAATAATAATTAAGTAGATTAAGTTTATTTACACACATTTGTCCAGACACATTGCGTCATTTGCATAGATAGAAGCCATTGCTTGCATTGTGCCTTAAACTTATTTTGATACGTACTGTTCTTAATCGGAGGTGGGATATCGTTCCAACACTTTGAAGCTGCGAAGCGAAAGCTACCTCTAAATGCTTGCAAATGTGGTCTAGGCAGTATTAGTCGCGGTACTCGGCTCAATCTACAATTGGATTCATTTGTTTCGGACCATTTAAGTTTATCCGCCAAATAATTGGGAATTTTACGATATTTTAAGTTGAAAGTGATATTATTTAATTTAAGTGTACGGCGATTTTTCATATTTAATATATTCTTGGAATTTAAATAAGGTGTAATATGTGAATATTGTTTCAAGATCGTTCTTTAAACGATTCATAAACACTTTTGCACAGTTTTGACCGCTAAATTTTTAATATGTATTTAGATAAACGATCATCAAAAGAGGATTTAATATAGTAACCAAAACTGTAGACCTCATGTTTTTGAATATTGTTTGTGAAAGGTTTTGATGGATCATTAGAACAGGATTCTGTTGGATTCAAAAATGCTTCAAAATCAGCGTAAACCACGAACGGTATTTTAAGTTTTTTCTAATAGTTATCAAACTTTAATTTATCATTTGAAGTTGGATTATCAAACCAATCTTTCCTAGATTGATCTCCGTTTGGTAAATTTGTACAAATGTGAGCACAGTCATGGTTTTTATGATTGTTGAATCTTGCTTGAGTTGGAAAGTGAAGTAAATATGAATTACAAATATAAACGGCACCGTGATGATTTGAAATTTGTTAACTTACTAAACGCAATACGTTTTTTATGTAGGTATAATGACCATTACTTCCGTCTGTCACATAAAGTAAATTTATATGAATTGGTTTTTCACATTTCGTTAAATGCAATGGACCTACCACACTTGGATGTTTTTTGATTTTGTCATAATCAATACGTCAGAATTTTTTACAGGAAAAGATACACCATCAAATCTTAATTTATCCGAATGCATATTATAAGATGATACCGAGCATGATGATATAGAGCAGAAAGTAAAGCCCATTTGAAACACAAACTGTCTACGTTTTTTTACATTTATAACAGCCTTTTTAGATCTAATGTCTTGAGATAATTCAACGAACGAAGTACAGCGCAATGGATTGAATTTATTCACATTCATTTCTAACGATATGATACGTCTAAGACTCCAACCTTCTCTAATCTTTCTTTTCGAAAGCACTTATTTTGTGTTTTAAAGTGTCACACAAAGATGAAAAGAAAATATCTAAGTCATCACCTTTTAGAATCATATAGTTTGATGTTTGCAAAACAAAAGAATTAAAAAGATCTTTTGATTGTTGAACGAAATCAGCATGCAAAACAAAATTTCACTTTGAAAACTGTGTGTTGTTGAATGGCTTCGTTAATCAATGAAAGTATTTCATTTTTTATAGAATCTAGGTATAATTAAGGAATTTCTAATGATTTTTCTCCATGCTCATCAATTAGACTGTGAATTTTATAAGAAACATTTTTCAAAGTGGTATGTAACTTAGATACATTATTTCTATGGCGACTACTCTTTAAATGGTTTGCGAGATACCTTTTCTTTACTTCTACTTCACATATACTACAGGTCACTGTCATCCACACTAGCAGGTTCAGCTGAGGAACTGGATGGTACAACTTCATGTCGCACTCTTTTACCATTTGATCATCTTCTGGGATCTTCCGGATTGATGATTGGATTATCTAAAACATCAAATAATTTTATGAGATTTTTTTTAATTTAGAGATAAAATAAAAAATAGAATATCAGAAATATGCATTACTTACATATAGATTTTTTCGATTTTCACACAGGCGTTAACGAGATCCGTGTCATAGTTGTTGTATAAATCATTAATTCCCTCTTGTTCACAAATATTGTAGAGTCGTTCATCATCATCTTCATTAAAAACATTATTTGACATATTATGATCGACAGTATTAAAAATGTAACTAACACAAACTTTACTTTCATTTTCCATGTTGTGAAGATATTAAAGTTCAGACAGTAAAGAGTTTAAAATTAAACTGATGCTCATATAATTTTAACAATTAGTTTACATAATCGAAGAGCACTTGGGAAAACACACGAAAACTATACCAATCAACATTCTTGACAACACGACTCTAGAGAGAGGAATGAAAAAATCCAGAATATATAGCAAGCACTTTGCGATAGTGGAAGGTAAAAGTTCAAAACTAATTAAAATGTTTGGAATGACAATGCACACAATTAGTCATGATAGAACTTGTTTTCTTGATGTTATCTCGACTCCAGTCCTCATTAGCAATGACAATAAGGTCATTAGGCTCCTAATTACACACCTAATGGTTTTTGCTAACTTTTGATCGAAGCAAGCTACGTGAAAACGTATGAGTGCAATCGATCGGGCGTGTGCCAAAACCCCCAGTCAGCATTGTCCCCCCAATGTGCATTTTGTATAGAACGTTTACGTTACTTAGGCTATGTTGTTTATAGTAATGGTTTACATACAAATCCTTCTAAGTTGACTGTAATAGAAAATTTTCCTCGTCCTACATCTGTAAAACAAGTACGTAGTTTTCTTGGTATGTGTTCATATTATCGTAGATTTATAGAAAAATTTGCTGATATTGGTAATCCTGTAACGAATCTTAGTCGTGGTAGTAGAAATAGTAAACATGCCGTTGAATGAAATTCAGATTGTGAAAACTCTCTTATAAAACTTAAAAAGCTTTATTAACTGATATTGTATTAACTTGTCCAGATTTTAATAAAGCATATTTTCTGCATTGTGATGCTCTTATGTTATTGGTAGTATATTGTGTCAGAAAGATAATGAGAACCAGCATCCGGTTGCATTTTTCGGTCTGAGTTAAACTAAATTAAATAATATTACTAGTATATAAAGATAAACTTTAGGAAATGGTGAGAAAATTATATACTCGCTCATTTTCTCTCATTCAAAGTTTAACTTATTTAAATCTTATTACTACGATAAAAAGATATAATTTAGAAAATGGTGAGCTACTGATAAACTCGCTCATTAGCTTTCGCTCTGAGTTTAACTAAATTAAATATTATTACTAGAATATAAAGATAAAGTTTAGGAAATGGTGAATAAATGATATACTCGCTCATTTTGTCTCGTTCTGAGTTAAACTTAATTGAATCTTATTTCTAGGACATAAAGATAAAGTTTAGGAAATGGTGAGATAATGATATACTCACTCATTAAATAAAACATATATAATTTTCTGTATCGCTCGGCATTCTGTTTCGCTCTGCGTTTAAATTATTTAAATCTTATTACTAAGATATAAAGATAAAATTAAGGAAATAGTGAGCTACTGATAAACTCGCTCATTCGCTTTCGGTCTGAGTCAAACTAAATTAAATAATATTACTAGTATATAAAGATAAAGTTTAGGAAATGGTGAGAAAATTATATACTCGCTCATTTTCTCTCATTCAAAGTTTAACTTATTTAAATCTTATTACTACGATAAAAAGATATAATTTAGGAAATGGTGAGCTACAGATAAACTCGCTCATTAGCTTTCGGTCTGAGTTTAACTAAATTAAATATTATTACTAGAATATAAAGATAAAGTTTAGGAAATGGTGAGATAATGATATACTCACTCATTAAATAAAACATATATAATTTTCTGTCTCGCTCGGCATTCTGTTTCGCTTTGCGTTTAACTTATTTAAATCTTATTACTAGGATAAAAAGATAAAGTTTAGGAAATGGTGAGATACTGATATATTCGCTTATTGAATAAAACGTATACAATTTTCTGTAACTCTCACCATTTTCTCTCGCTCTGAGTTTAACTAAATTAAATCTTATTACTAAGATATAAAGATAAAATTAAGGAAATAGTGAGCTACTGATAAACTCGCTCATTCGCTTTCGCTCTGAGTTTAACTAGTTTTAGTTTAAATCTTATTACTAGGATGTATAGACATTGTTTAGGAAATGATGAGCTACTGATACACTCGCTCATTCGCTTTCGGTCTGAGTTTAACTAAATTAAATCATATTACTAGAATAAAAAGATAAAGTTTAGGAAATGGTGAATAAATGATATACCAGCTCATTTTGTCTCGTTCTGAGTTAAACTTAATTGAATCTTATTACTAGGACATAAAGATAAAGTTTAGGAAATGGTGAGATGATGATATACTCGCTCATTCGCTATCACTCTGAGTTTAACTAAATAAAATCTTATTACTAGGACATAAAGTTAAAGTTTAGGAAATGGTGAGCTACTGCTATACTCGCTCATTTTGTCTAGTTCTGAGTTAAAGTTATTTAAATCTTATTACAAGGATAAAAAGATAAAGTTTAGGAAATGGTGAGCTACTGGTATACTCACTCATTCGCTCTCGCTCTAAGTTTAACTAAATTTAATCTTATTACTAGTAATAAGGTCAGGTAAGGTAAAGTCATTTTATAGGCTCATACACTTTACTGGCTATAACTTATCAAAACTATTCTACTCACTTGAACATTTATAGAAAAATAGGATTTTCTGTTTCTGTATGCTTAGTGTTGCTGTACTCCTGGCGTATTAACTATTTTAACATGAGTGCAGTCAATTGCACCATAAATATCCAGCAATCCTGGGTACTGATTATATTGACCTAGATGAGAAAATTGTTGCCTAGGTAAGGTCAAGTTATCAGAATATTTGATAAATTGGCGGTGTCTCCGAGCTAATAGCTTTGATATATTGGTTACAATATTTGACACTGTGGGTTGGCTAACATTTGATAGGTCACCACGTCCGATCTGTTAAATTATACAGATCTGTTAGACGAAAACGCAACAAAAATAAACATCACCGACTGCATGGCTTAAATTTCGGATCTACATTAACAATAGACTAGCTACATACGAGCTACCTGGATAGTTACCTGGTAAGATGCTGTAGCATTAACTTATCCTAAAGGATAAGTTCAGATAAATCTGTAAACAATATTTTAGAGATTGTGAAATAAAATATGTTGCCTATCTACTAAATTCATTTGGATCCAATCAATCCACCTAGGATTGATTGGATTCTAAATAAAAAATCCATTTTTAAAATTTCAAGTTTACGGTAAATCATTTACAGGTTTATTGGATAGCGGTGCTAATAAGAGCGTACTAGGTTCTAATAATCATTTGCTATTTCTCAACTCAAACTTAAGACTAGTTGTCATAAGGCTTGTACAGCTGACGGTAGTTTGCAAGATGTTTTTGGTACTATAGATATTCCAGTTACTTGTGACAATGTAACTCGCATTGTAGTATTCATGGTGGTTCCTTCACTAAATCCAGATATTATTCTCGGATTTGATTTTTGGCTCGCATTTAATTTAGCTCGTACATTATTTAAAAATATAACTTTTGAAAATAAAATTGAATAGAATAAACCTATAATTATAAATTTTGTAACTTCTGCTGTTTAACTTTCTTCTTCTGAAAAAAGAAAGGTCTAGGCTTAACACATTTAACTAAATATAAGATTATAACTGTTGGTGATTCTATTAAACAACTGTGAATTTTCTAAAGCTTATAAGCACTCTAATGCTCCACCGTTTGGTATAATGAGTAATACAAAGATTGTTTCTCAGCCTATGCTTATGCTATTGATATAGTTGGTTCATTGCTTAAAACATATTCTGGTCAACATTATATTTGTACAATATTGGATGTATTTACCAAATATTGTTGGTTAAATCCATTGTGTAATGCCACACCGAACTCCATTTGTAGATTCTAAATTTGGTTGTCCAAATATTATAATTTGTGATAATGGAACTCAATTCACATTAAAATATACCAATACAATAGAACAGAATTCAACACCAAAAAGTTTATCTTGTAGTACCAATCTTTGTAGTTCTGCAGGAGCATTATATTTCTTTAATAGTATTTATTTACATATTGGACGAGGAATTTATTATGAATCATTTAACTTAAAATATACTTGAATAGTAGAAGTTATTATTTTATTTTTATTAATAGCTACAGCATTTATAGGCTATGTATTACCTTGAGGTCAAATATATTTTTGAGGTGCAACATTTAGGAACCATATTAGTAAATTGAATTTGAGGAGGATTTGCTGTAGATAATGCCACTTTAACTTTATTTTAGACTTCATTTTTTATTTCCTTTCAGTATTTTAATATTAACTATAATCCATTTATTATTGCTACATCAAACAGGATCAAATAACCCATTAGGAATTAATAGAAATTTATTATTAGGAGATCCAGATAATTTTATTCCAGCTAATCCATTAGTTAACCCAACGTGGTATTCCTTTTTTAGCTGGAATTTATTCTAAGGATATAATTATAGAATTAGTTAGAACGAGAAAATTAAATTTATTAATTTTTTATTTACATTATATTTCTATAGGTTTTACAGTTTTTTATACTGTTAATTTATTAATATATTTGAAAATTAATGATTTTAATTTGATGTGTATTTATAATGCTTATGATGAGTTCTACCCCACAGATCTAGCCCGCTCCGAGCCAGCTACGCCCAAATAAAAAAAAAGTTTTGTGTCTAATTGGGGGTTTTGGCACACACCCGATCGATTGCACTCATACGTTTTCACGTAGCTTGCTCCGTTCAAAAGTTAGCAAAAACCATTAGGTGTGTAATTAGGAGCCTAATGACCTTATTGTCATTGCTAATGAGGACTGGAGTCGAGATAACATCAAGAAAACAAGTTTTATCATGACTAATTGTGTGCATTGCCATTCCAAACATTTTAATTAGTTTTGAACTTTTACCTTCCACTATCGCAAAGGTTCAACTTTTTTGAACTTTTTTGAAGTTTTACCTTCCACTATCGCAAAGTGCTTGCTATATATTCTGGATTTTTTCGTTCCTCTCTCTAGAGTCGTGTTGTCAAGAATGTTGATTGGTATAGTTTTCATGTGTTTTCCCAAGTGCTCTTCGATTATGTAAATTACTTGTTAAAATTATATGAGCATCAGTTTAATTTTAAACTCTTTACTGTCTGAACTTTAATATCTACACAACATGGAAAATGAAAGTAAAGTTTGTGTTAGTCACATTTTTAATACTGTCGATCATAATATGTCAAATAATGTTTTTAATGAAGATGATGATGAAAAATTCTACAATATTTGTGAACAAGAGGGAATTAATGATTTATACTACAACTATGACATGGATCTCGTTAACGTCTGTGTGGAAATCGAAAAAATCTATATGTAAGTAATGCATATTTCTGATATTCTATTTTTTATTTTACTCTAAATTAAAAAAAGGTCATAAAATTATTTGATGTTTTAGATAATCCAATCATCAATCCAGAGGGTTCCAGAAGAGAGCCATCGATGACAACATAAATTCAAATGGTAAAAGAGTGCGACATGAAGTTATACCATCCAGTTCCTCAGCTGAACCTGCTAGTGTGGATGATAGTGACCTGTAGTATATGTGAAGTAGAAGTAAAGAAAAGGTATCTCGCAAACCATTTAAAGAGTAGTCGCCATAGAAATAATGTATCTAAGTTACATACCACTTTGAAAAATGTTTCTTATAAAATTCACAGTCTAATTGATGAGCATGGAGAAAAATCATTAGAAATTCCAGAATTATACCTAGATTCTATAAAAAATGAAATACTTTCATTGATTAACGAAGCCATTCAACAACACACAGTTTTCAAAGTGAAATTTTGTTTTGCATGCTGATTTCGTTCAACGATCAAAAGATCTTTTTAATTCTTTTGTTTTGCAAACATCAAACTATATGATTCTAAAAGGTGATGACTTAGATATTTTCTTTTCATCTTTGTGTGACACTTTAAAACACAAAATAAGTGCTTTCGAAAAGAAAGATTAGAGAAGGTTGGAGTCTTAGACGTATCATATCGTTAGAAATGAATGTGAATAAATTCAATCCATTGCGCTGTACTTCGTTCGTTGAATTAACTCAAGACATTAGATCTAAAAAGGCTGTTATAGTTGTTTTTCACATTGTAATTATAAATGTGAAAAACGTAGACAGTTTGTGTTTCAAATGGGCTTTACTTTCTGCCCTATATCATCATGCTCGGTATCATCTTATAATATGCATTCGGATAAATTAAGATTTGATGGTGTATCTTTTCCTGTAAAAATGTCTGACGTATTGATTATGACAAAATCAAAAAACATCCAAGTGCTATTGTTGGACACACACACACACACACTTGGATGTTTTATGTCCATTGCATTTAACGAAATGTGAAAAGCCAATTCATATAAATTTACTTTATGTGACAGACGGCAGTAATGGTCATTATACCTACATAAAAAACTTATTGCGTTTAGTACGTAAATAAATTTCAAATCATCACGGTGCCGTTTATATTTGTAATTCATGTTTACTTCACTTTCCAACTCAAGAAAGATTCAACAATCATAAAAACCATGACTGTGCTCACATTTGTACAAATTTACCAAACGGAGATCAATCTAGGAAAGATTGGTTTGATAATCCAACTTCAAATGATAAATTAAAGTTTGATAACTATTAGAAAAAACTTAAAATACCGTTCGTGGTTTACGCTGATTTTGAAGCATTTTTGAATCCAACAGAATCCTGTTCTAATGATCCATCAAAACCTTTCACAAACAATATTTAAAAACATGAGGTCTACAGTTTTGGTTACTATATTAAATCCTCTTTTGATGATCGTTGATCTAAATTTGAAACATACAGCGGTCAAAACTGTACAAAAGTTTTTATGAATCGTTTAAAGAACGATCTTGAAACAATATGTAAAGAAAACTATGTTACAAATATGAAGTTGATATGATATGATACCCAATGAAGTTAAGTCCATGAATATTAAAATATGTTGCATATGTGAGACTGACTTAAATGGTGAATCAGTTGATGTCTTCGATTGGAATACAGGTAGTTTTACATGGAATATGTAACTCCAAGTTCAGAATTCCACGTCACATTCCAATAATTTTATACAACCTAAGTCATTATGACGCACATTTTATTGTGCATGCATTAAACTTTGATGATGGTGATATTGAAGGTAACCCCCAAAACAAAGAAAGATACATTTCCTTCTCAAAAAAGCTAATTGTGAATTAGCAAAGTGTTAGCTTAAGATTTATAGATTCATTCAAATTTTTATCATGAAGTCTTGATCAGTTAGCTAGAAATCTCAATGATGATCAATTTATTGAATTAAAAAGAAAATTTCCAAAAATGACAGATTTCATTCGAGTGCGTACCCGTATGAATTTATTACATCCTTTCAGTGTTTAAAACTTACATCTCTACCTGATCAAAATTATTTTTATAGCGCACTTACGGATTCTAATGTTTCGGATGAGGATTACATCCACGCCATAGATGTTTGGAATCATTTTAAATGTCACTCAATGTCTGATTGCTCAGACTTATATTTGAAAACTGATATGTTGCTTTTGACTGATATATTTGAAAACTTTAGACAGCTTTGTATTTCTACGTATGATTTAGACCCTACTTATTACTATACAGTACCAGGATTAAGTTAGGATGCAATGCTGAAATATACTAAAGTTGAATTAGAATTACTTACTGATTACGATCAAGTTGCTTTTATTAAAACCGGTATCAGAGGAGGTGTATCTCAATGTAACAATCGCTATGCTAAAGCGAATAACAAATTCATGCAAGACTTTGATAAAGATAAAACCAGTTCATACCTTACATACCTCGATGCAAATAATCTTTACGGTTGAGCTATGTCTCAATTTCTGCCCACAGGAAGTTTTGAATGGATCGGATCAGATACTAGTTTTAATATATCTGATGTTTCTGGTATTGGATATATTTTAGAAGTCGATTTGGAGTATCCTGATCACCTTCACAATTTACATTCTGACTTTCTACTATGCCCTGAAAATATATGTGTTGGAAATATTAAGGAAAGTAAGTTAGTACCTAATTTGAATAATAAATGTGAATTTATTATTTACTATAGAAATTTAAAACAGTGTATTCAAATGGGTATGAAGTTACTGAAAGTGCATAGAATATTAAAATTTTCACAAAGTCCTTGGTTAAAGAAACAAGACGAGTAAACAATGTAAACGAGTAAATACCATTTATAATGTAGTGTCAATACTCTGGACCACATTACATGCTTATTTACCAACCTGATACAGTCCTGCGACGATCTTCTTTGAACATGAATACAATAGAGATACAGAACTACTTGAGACAAATTAATTCAAGTTTTGAATATAATGTGTATGCAGCAAACCGTTTGCCGATTTATGTAGTAATACCTGCATATATCATAAGCAACTTAGATAGCGACAATAAACCAGGCTCTCACTGGATCGCCATACATATAAATGGAAATGGATTTGGACAATACTTTGATTCATAAGGTCGACCACCTCATGGCTATCATCGCATGCTTCTGGAAAGGAATTCTAAGATATGGAACTACAATAATAACCGAATCCAAAACGATTTTACCTCAGATTGTGGCTATTGTATTTGTATTGTAAAAATCGAGAAATGAGGTTGAATGATATAATATTATCTGGTTTATTTAAACACTGTTTTCATGTGAATAAATGAAATACTTACCTATAGAATGCTTGTTGATTTATTCCTACTCATAGTGAGTTAAAGTTCAGACAGTAAAGAGTTTAAAATTAAACTGATGCTCATATAATTTTAACAAGTAGTTTACATAATATGAACAGCTAAAATTATTTCGTCAAGGAACACAAATCAAATCAGGGATTAAAATAGTTACAATAGTCTTTTAAGTTAAAAATACATTTATTAATAAAAAAGTTTTACAGCATCCTTCTTAAAAAAATATTTTTTTGTTTTCTTTTTCAGAAATTTCTTTAGTTTTATTATAAATAACCTTTATTGTAGCTTCGTAGCTTGAATTTGTGTTTTTTTGTGTAGTATTTTACTCGATATTCAGAGTATTTCCAGTATTCTTTTAGTGGTACATTTGTTAATTTTTTTCAAGTCATATATTTCTATTTTAATGAGACGAGTGCTTGTCTTTGCATCGTCGTTTCTCGGTGGGCGCAAGAAACTGTAGGTAATGCTTTCTTTGGTGCCGCTTTTTCAAATAATGTCTCTAAACTATCACTTGATCTTCTTCGTTTAGAAGCTTTTGAGCTTTGTACTGCACAATCCTGACTTTCATAATCATTATAAACCGCATAATAATATTGTTTGTACGTATTTTCTCCATGAGTTGGATCGTAAGTGTTCTAAAACAAAAAAGTATGAAATAATTATCAAAAAATCTCTACAATTATTTGAATATAATAGAAAATACAAAACTTAGCTCTATTTTATTCGAAGAGCACTTGGGAATACACACGATCTAATTTACTTCCTGATTTATAATATATAGGTGTCACCTTTGCTGTCTTTAAATTATCTGGGAAAATGGCATTTTCAAAACATTCATTTATGCAGCAACTTAGTTCATTGGCCACCAGCAGCTCAATAGATTTAACAGATTTAGTAGTTATTCCATCTAGACCCTAACTACTGTTTGTTTTTAAATCCTTTACTATTTTCTGTACTTCATTTATGGTAACGGGTTCAAATTTTGAAATTTAATTTCTATTTTTAACCAAATGTGGAGTGTGGTGTGTAGGATATAGTGAAATAATCTTATTCGCTAAGTTTAACCCAATCATAGAGAAATACAAGTAAAATGTTCACATACTTCGGTCTCATCAACAATAACGTTTGAATCTATTTGGAGTCTAAGTGGTAATAGTACGCTTTTGGTGTTATTGATAGACAGACTTTTTATTAAATTCCACATCTTGGTAGGCTTATTTAAACAGGTATTAAAGGTTTTAAGGTAATAATTGTGTTTTGAATTTTCAATAATTTCGGTAACCAATTTCTTTTGCTTGTCCAGATCTTGATTAATTGTTTTATATCTGGGGTCAGATTTATTTTTTAGCTGCCATAATTTATTTCTTTTATTTATTGCATCTATGACATCCTGGTTGATCCAATCCTGTTTGGGTGGGTTTAATACCTTTGATTTTTTTAATTTTACTATTTGATAAACAGGTCAATACTTTCCTCTCCAAGGTTGTGTATGTGTTGTTAACGTTGTCTTTGCTCATCTCCTGGAAAGATCTAAAAAACCTATTGTAGTGTAGTATAGTAGCATTGTATTGTATTCGTTTAACTGGTACTCGTTGACATTTCTTTACTTCTAATAAAATCTGTTTGTGGTCAGCCATTGCTGAATATATGATTGCTAGATGGAATTCATTTTGTTTAACACTTGAGCATACGTGATCCAATATAATTTTTGTTGTATTAGTCTCACGAGTGCAGTAGTCACGATTAATTTTGTTTAAAATTTGGATAGTATTCTCTCTTAAAGTAAGCTGATAATTACGAGCCGCAGCATTGGGTTTCAATAAGTTATAATTAAAGTGTCCAAAAATTAACATTCTCTTTCTTCTATGGAGTTGCAGTGAATAATCCTCGAGAAATTCACTTGAGTTTGTTCTGTCATATATGTCATATATGACATATATGTCATATATGACATATGACACCTACATCCGTACAATACTTGTCAATATGTACCCAAAGAAAGTGGTTATCATTGGTACAGCTTTCCTCTAGAAGATGGTGATTTAAGCTGTCATGGACAAACATTGACACTCCACCTCCCCTTGAATGTTGTCTAAAGTTGTAGTTGTGTGAGTATCCGGGTTCTTCAGCTTCTTCCTTATCTTTAATCCACGTTTCGGATAGAGCAACAATATGTACTGTGTATTGAAAAGATTGTAGGATACATTTTAACTCATCAAATTCACCCGGTTTAACTATACTGCGTAAATTTGCATAAAAATATTTGATCGATTTGCTAGTGGTTTTGATTTCTGAATAGGTATGTGTAATTTGATACGATACGTTATTGTTAAAAGACATACCTAGATTGTCGTTATTGTGGCTGTAAAGTTTTTTGGCTGCGATTTTATTATTTTGGAGACCCCTTTTTCATATTTAATGCGTAGGTTACACTCTCCATTGCCAGTTCGGTGTTGGAGTTCTGTTTGTAGATTCTTTAAAAATTCACTTTGATAGTTATCTGATTAGAAAATATTTTAACGTTACTTAGTCGTACAGTACTTTTATTACGGAGTAATTGTTTCGTAACTTTTTCAGAAGAGAAGCAGACTTTTATAAGGCGAGTTTTAGTTGGTCGTATCTGCCAAGTCTGTATATTTGTTGAGGGTCAGGACAGTCGTTGATAAGTAACTTAATTATTTTTGATACTTCTTGTAAATCATATTGTGCTCGGTCTGCATTATTGTCAGCACTGGATTCTGTTATACCAGCTAAGATGATGTTTTTGCTCCTTATATTAGGTTCTTGACATTCATTTATTAATTTTTCATATGATTCACATGTTACAAATTTTTTTTTGCTGTCTTGTGTTGCAGATAGTTTCAGTAGGTCAATTTCGAATTCTAGAAACTTGACTCTTTTTTCCGTGTCTTGTGCAGATGTGACAAGTTGGTGCATGTCTGTCCGTAGTTTGTCTTGTTCTATAGTCATACTAGCCATGGTGTTGCTAATAGTATTGACCTCGTTTCTAATAGCAGTTACGTCCTGGCAAAGCTTATTAATGTTGTCGTTTTGAATGCTACTAGTTGATGAGATGAGGGCCATAATATCTGCCATTTGTTTTTTTAACTCAGATAATTCATCCATGACACAGTCATTTTCACTGTGGAGTTTGCGTTTGTTTCTGAAAGTAACTTGCGTAGTACCAGAAGCAGCACTCATGTTCAATTGGGAATCACTACTTCCACGGCATATGCCACCTACATTTGGTCAGCGCAATAAACTATTCATAGTAGCTCCGTGTTTCTTTGAGTCGTTTGATAGCAGAGGTTGTTAAACCGTAAAAGCGCGCGGCAGACCAAAATGAATTCAGAGTACTTAGAACTAGGATTTATTTTTATATATTACTGAATTAATAAATATTACTGAATCGGAAGATGTCGTTAACATCTTGACTAAGTTGTTAATTACTCGATATCATTCGATATCGTATCGTATTCGTACCATGATATTAATCATCAGGTGAATTGCTTCATAGTAAAGATCGATACATATGTAGTAGATACTTCTTTAGATTATTCTAGGTATATAATAACGCAAACAGTAAGAGAAATGCCGCGGTGTGAGCGAGCCATGGATATCGGGAGCAAACACTGTACTACGCTTTACTCTATTTTTTTACATGCAGCTTCAATTTTACTAAATCTGACATTTTCAATTTTAATATATTTAAAAAAGTATCTATTAAATGGCATGTTTTTTCTATAGTTTTGTAATACATTTTTTAATGTTAATTTTATGTATTATAAAATTGTCTGTATATAGCTTAAATATAAATGAATAACTTTAAACAAAAAAGTGTTGTTTAGTATTGTTGTGTTCCGATTTCAAACCGGTGAATGAGCCAGTGTAACTACAGGCATAAGGGAAAATTTGGTTCCCAAGGTTGATAGCGCATTGGCGATGTAAGGGATGCTTAATATTTTTTCTAGTGCACCACTCATAGTAATACCTATGAGTGGTGGTGACCACTTACCATTATTAAAAAGAAAACAAATAACGGGTTACCTTATCCAAGAGGTCTGTCTGTGAAACGAATGTACGATGAGTTATTCACTCATAGAAACAGTAGACAGAACCCAAGTAAACAGTATTAAATAAACGTATGAGAAAAATACGCAGGGCAGTGCTTTATGCATAATTATTATTATATGCCGCTAGTAATTTACTGTATGGGCGAATAGATCAATTGACGAATCGAATGTTTTACTTTATTGATTAAACAATGCAAACAATAAATGTATATTATAATATACAATATCATATATAAATGGCTAAGGCTAAGGCTTAATATATGAAATAGTCTCCTGCAAAAATTCCATGTCACACAAGGAAGCCGCGGAACGGGAGCGTGAGGAAAGTGCCTCCGCTGACCCTTTCCACCTAAGAAGGCCGGGGCGAAGTCAGCGCTATGCGCCTTCCCTCGCTGTAAGTGTCGGCGGAGCGGAGGTATTGGAGGATTCTCAGGGTGGGAACCGTATGAATTGGCGCCCGTAGAGGTGAGCCAACCACATTTGGCGCTACGATTAAATTAATTTTCACTAGTTAGTTATGCGTTAGTTAGTGGACGTCTTTCGGCTATAGTGTGTGTTTTTGTGTTTGTGTACTAGTTAGTAGGAAACACAGTCGTTGCCCTTCAATTACAAAGGTTAATTAAATACAATTCAATTATAACTGCATTAAAATCAAAGAATAAAAATCAATTTCAAATGTAAATAGGTAGATTGATTTGTTTAATTCATTAATATTTATTGATTTTTATATGTGGACTAACAGACAAAGCATTAGTTTGGCGTGTGTATGCTGTTACTATGAAAAGTTTTCTAGGTTTATTAAAAAAACATACATTTAAACATGCTTAATTATTCCAATTAATACAGTAACAGCCTTTTAATGTCCCACTGCTGGGCTAAGGCCTCCTCTCCCTTTTGAGGAGAAGGTTTGGAGCTTATTCCACAACGCTGCTCCAACGCGGGTTGGTAGTATACACATATAGCAGGCATTTAAATGAAATTAGACACGTGCAGGTTTCCACACGATGTTTTCCTTCACCGTCAAGCACGATATGAATTATTAACACAAATTTAGCACATGAAAATTCAGTGGAGCTTGCCCGGGTTTGAACCCACGATCATCGGTTACGATTCCCGCGTTCTAACCATTGGACCATCTACGCTACTGCATCTACGCATATTGCAATTAATATTTAAAAATAATTATACTTTTTGAATGAAACAATCATATATGATGATGAAGAGAATACCAAAATTTCTACCACTGTATACTAGTCAACCGATGAATATTATAGTGCACAAGTGAGCGCAAACAGAAGTTAACTCTATATCTTTGTTCACGTAACCTGATGGAAATCTGAGATGACCGGTAAGAGTTCAGGCGCAGGAGCAACGGCTTTACGCGCTTTCCGGGTCTCATGACTGCAAACCTTGCCAACATCCAGACTCCGGGATGCTACTGAGATTTTACCGTCGAAAGCAACTTTCATCATCATCAAGCAAAAAATCTTAGTTTCCAAGGTTGGTGGCGCATTGGCGATGTAAGCGATGGTTAACATTTCTTACAGTGCCAATGTCTGAGGGCGTTGGTGAAAATTTACCATCAAGTGGCCCATATGCTCGTCCGCCTTCCTATTCTATAAAAAAAATTACACCTAATATCAATAACAACTATCCGTCCGTAACAGCCTGTGAATGTCCCCCTGCTGGGCTAAAGGCCTCCTCTCCCTTTTTGAGGAGAAGGTTTGGAGCTTATTCCACCACGCTGCTCTAATGCGCGTTGGTGGAATACAAATGTGCCAGAATTTCAGTGAAATTAGACACATGCAGGTTTCCTCACGATGTTTTCCTTCACCGTAAAGCACGAGATGAATTATAATCACAAATTAAGCACATGAAAAACTTCAGTGGTACTTGCCCGGGTTTGAACCCACGATCATCGGTTAAGATTCACGCGTTCTTACCACTGGGCCATCTCGGCTTATAACAACTATACATAATAATAATTATCTCTTTACAAAACAAAACCGACTTCAAATAAAATTCGATCCCATAAAAAACTTAATCCCCTATTTTTTCTTAAAATTGAAATGAAAAACAAACGGGAAGTGTACTCAAACAAAAAATATTTTTCCAATCGCATCATAAATCTGAGTTCTGAGGTAAGGAACATAAAAATAAACAACCGAATACCAACCTCCTCCTTTTTTTGAAGTCGGTTAAAAATTTCAACTAATGAATGGAAACCGACGATAATATATGGAATGGAAACCGACGATAATATATAATTTTTTATAGAAAATTTATAGAAAAGGAAGGTGGACGAGCATATGGGCCACCTGATGGTAAGTGGTCACCAACGCCCTTAGACATTGGCATTGTAAGAAATGTTGCCCATCGCTTACATCGCCAATGCGCCACCAACCTTGGGAACTACGATCTTATGTCCCTTGTGCCTGTAATTACACTGGCTCACTCACCCTTCAAACCGGAACACAACAATACCAAGTACTGCTGTTTTGCGGCAGAATATCTGATGAGTGGGTGGTACCTACCCAGACGAGCTTGCACAAAGCTCTACCATCAGTTAATATATATATATTAATATACATATATATCTGATTATATATATCTATGGTTAGATATCGATGTTCGCTGAATGTTTTACGGTAAGCTGATGAACAAATTCTTCAAATCATACGATATAGCGATCATAATAGACACTAAAATTTTACGTTTTAGACGTTATAAAAGTAACTAAGACTGGTAGGTAATACTTAATTTTTAGAATATTGACGATAATATTGGTGACTCCGGTCACGAATGTCCTCAACGGCTTACCAATGGTAAAGATGGGTCACGATTGTGAACATATTATAGGACGGCAACTCTATACCAGAGTTATGGCGCAAAGCCAATGCTACGCGCTACCCGAGCACGATAGTGTTTACACTTACTTTATAAATGCAGACCTAAAGTGATTATTGACCCAAAACAATCGGGGATAATATTAATCAAAATAGAAATCAAACATTTAATTAATTTGTTAATTTATAATGAAAATATTATTTTCAGGTGATAGTTGGAACAACCTTAGGTGTCCTACACACAGTTTTTGCAAAAAAAGATGTAAAACTGGATTTCGTTCCCGTTGATATTGTTAATAACACCATCATAGTGTCTGCATGGGAAACTCATGAGAAATTCAACAGAGGTGACAAAAAAATAACCATATACACCTCCACGGGAACAAGAAAACCTATTACGTGGGGTGAGTTTTTTAATCAATTATATAAATTTAGTCATATTCGAGAGTAAGATTTGTAGTGGAAGAACAAGAATTCATGTAGATTTTAAATACTAAGTATTTCGTATAATATAATTCGTTTGTCCAGAGGGTGGATCTACCAGGTATCTGTCCGATAGTTGGTTGGAATCACTACGGGTACGCGACCCCGGACTGCTCTAGCTACAAGTGTCACATTCCGATATCCTACGTGATCACAGTATCCTTATCCCTCTCCTTGATTCTCTGTCTCCAAAAATTATCGCTGCGTCATGCCCTTGTTCCCATGTCATTCCCTTCCTTTGTTCCCTTGCCTGCCGGGATATTGGACGTAGTAGAGTAACAGCGTCGCTCTCTGCTAGGCGACTTTCTATTTTGAAAGTAACAGATTGTCGTTAAAATCGTTGTTCTCTACAAACTCTCATCAGTAGCTATAAGAAGCTGTAATAACATCGCAGCGGCTACGTTCTTCTTCCTCACGTCGGCTCGCGAAATAAAACCTGACGAGGGGAGGGCTGTGACCTCACACCGACACAGACGTCAACACCTAATCAAAAAAGAAGGAAAACTAACATTAAACCCGGTGGCATTAAACGGTGGCACCGCGCCAGGCGCCTGCGGCCAAACCAGCACCACACGTATTGACCCGTCATTCCTGTGGATCCTGCTGGGGAGGAGGAGAGGGTGGCATGGGTACTGGGTAAGCCCGTGCTGCCATAAAGTCGCCTGACCCAGGCGTAGCAGCATCTGCGAAGAGGACACTTCGCTCACCTGTCTTGCAGGTGGAAAACAACACGGAGAGAGGCAGTCACCGGTTATAAGTCGGCACGAATAGGCGTAAGTGCGGGCGCCAGGGGCCACTCTTGACAGTAGGAGGATCCATCGTAGATCCATTGATCAGCTACCGCCTGCTCTAAGTCGGGCAGCCCCCGATCAATAAGGTACTGATCCGCCTCAGCGTTAACTCGTTCCGCCTGGGTGAACGGAACACAAGCCTTACAGCTGGACGTTGACGCTGTGCCATTAACCACCCACTCAAAGGAAAAATCCCAAAGCCCATACCAACGCTGCTTACATGCGCTTTATGACATGGAATGTCCGAACTATGAGGACAGGCTTCCTGAACACCTACGGAAGCTCCGATTGCGCCCAAGAACTGCGCAAAACACTGTAAGTTTTGCGCAGTTCTTGGGCATCGACGTGGAGCTCAAAAGGCTCAATATTGTTAGTGTAGCCTTACAAGAGACCAGAACCGAAGACGAAGGGTCTTTGTGTGAAGCTAAATGGTAGTACTTTCTACTGGTAGGGCAAGAGTTCCTTTGAAACACGAGAGCATGGTGTAAACCAACTCATAAACGCCATAGAGACACCTGTAGGCGTTTCCGAGCGGATTATGTTCTTGCGTCTAAACACAAAAAGCGGCTTTGTCACTCTAATTTCCGCTTACGCACCAACGCTTAATTCAAAACCAGAGACCAAGGACCAATTCTATGACCAGCTCGAAGAGACAGTACGTAGGGTAAATCCAACTGACAGACTGCACATTTTGGGTGATTTTAATGCCCGCGTCGGTCAGGACAGCCTGGCCTGAGTGCCTCGGTGCACACGGCATAGGTAAGCTAAACGACAACGGGCAACGATTGTTGGAGTTTTGCTCAAAACACCAGCTGTATGGTACAAACACAATTTTTAAAGGCAAAATGATGCGGAAAGTCTCGTGGATGTACCCCCGATCTAAACACTGGCACCAATTAGACCTTGCTCTTACAAGAAGGAGGGATCTGCGGGAAACGCTCCATACGCGGGCGTTTCACAGTGCCGATTGCGACACCGATCACAGTCTCGTTGCTTCTAAATTTCGACTTGTCCCTAGGAGAGTCCATTCTTCCAAGCCACTCGGTCAAAAAAAGATAAATCTTTTTAAGACTCGTGACATGGAGGTAGTGGAGTCTTTTGGGGAACTTATCCGTGATGAAGTTGCAACTTGGGACAGTACGGCATCAGCGCAAGTCGAATGGGAAAAAGTGAAATCTCTTCTCACTGATACTGCAGGAAAAGTGTTTGGGTATCAAAAGGTAAAATTTCACGACTGTTTTCTAGAAAACGAAGAGCACTTACTTCCCTTGATTGACTCAAAACGCCAAGCCGCTTTAAATTTTCGCCTTAACCCTTGCGATGCGACGAGTGAAGGTCTCACGAAGGCAAAAACCTCACTCCAGCGCAGCATGCGCTTTTTTCCAAATGCGTATTGGACGGAGCTTTGCCAAAGCATCCAAGCGTGCGCAAACGCGGGGGATGAGAATGGGATTGGCGGGGTTTACGCAGGCATCAAAAGAGCTACTCCAAAAAAGACGGCACCTCTCAAAGAAACCGACGGTGCTGTTATAACAGACTGCACCCGTCAGATGGCAAGATGGGCAAAACACTACAAGGGGCTCTACTCGTGCCCAGTGGATATTCAGCCAGATGCAGTGGAGCTTGTCCCGAATCTGGCAACTTGGCACGAGCTAGACGCCGCACCCACCGTAGAGGAACTTTATCTGGCCGTCAAGCAGCTCAAATGCGGAAAGAGGTAAAGACGATGTTGTCACCGAAGTCGTCAAGCTTGAGTTTTTTTTTTTTTTTTTTTTTTTTTATATTTGCCGGGAGGGCAAATGACTCTACTCCACCTGATGTTAAGTGGTAGTAGAGTCCAAACGCGAGGACGGCCAGTACAGTCAGGTAGAACGTTCTGCACTAGCCGCCCCCGCCTTGCCGGCCCGCAAGATGCCTCTTCACGCCTCGTTTGAAGGAACCCGGGTCGTAAGAGGAGGGGAATACGTGAGCTGGTAGGGAATTCCATTTTTTAGAAGTGCGACAAAGAAAGGAGTTGCCAAATTTCTTTGTGCGCGATGGAATTGATGTCACTGTTAGTCGGTGACATCGAGAGCCAGCACGCGTAGACTTGTGAAGGAAGGGGGAAGCAGGAATTAGGGAGAATAATTCCTCGGAGCACTCGCCGTGACACAGTCGATAGAAAGCGCTCAGCGCTGCTATCTCTCGACGCAATTGTAAAGGCTCGAGGGTGTTAGTGACTTTTACGTCGCCAATAATGCGGACCGCACGTCGCTGCAACCGATCCAAGGCCTCAAGTAGGTACTTAGCGGAGCCATCCCAAAGGTGCGAGCAATATTCAACGCAAGACCGTACCTGTGTTTTGTACAGCAGGCACAGTTGTTGTGGCGTGCAAAAACGCCGCACCTTGTTCAGAACTCCGAGTTTCCGTGAAGCTGTTTTTATCACAGCCTCGATGTAATCCCTTGGACTAAGGTCGCAGCGAACGTCCATCCCCAGTATGGCGATTTTGCTTTGTATCACCAGCGGAGTGCCACAGAGGGAGGGAAGAGGGGAAAATGGTGACTTTTTTGCTGTGAGAGCGCATACCTGTGTTTTCTTGGCATTGAACTCAACAAGATTATCTGAGCCCCATTTGGCGATAAGCTCTAACGTCCTATTGAGTTCAATGACAAGATCCTCCCGCCTCTCCTTAATTTCCGCTCGCCCAGCCATTGCGCGTCCGTGGTATCCACCATGCACTGTACTATCGTCTGCATAGCAATGAATGTTCCCGAGAGAGAGCATATCATTGATATGCAAAAGAAACAGAGTGGGAGATAGCACGGATCCCTGGGGGACCCCAGCATTCACTACATAGAATTGTGAAGCGCAACCATCAACTAAAACACGAAGGCTGCGCTTGTGTAGGAAGCTGGCAATCCAGGTGCAAAGCTGAGCAGGCAGACCATATGCTGGCAGCTTGGAGAGAAGACTTCTGTGCCAGACCCTGTCGAAAGCCTTGGAGATATCGAGGCTGACAGCCAACGACTCCCCATGCTTGTCGATAGCTTCACCCCAGAGGTGTGTTACGTACGCTAGAAGATCACCTGTAGACCGTTTTGGTCGAAATCCGTACTGACGATCATTAATCAAACAGTGATCTTCTAGGTAATGGATCAGTTGGTTGTTAAGAATCCGTTCCATCACCTTACAAAGTACTGAGGTGATAGCTATTGGCCGATAATTTGCCGGGTCAGACCGATCCCCTTTTTTGGGAACCGCTTGCACATTAGCTCTTCTCCAAGCCTCCGGCACACATCCCGAAGAAAGAGACAGTTGGAACAGGCGCGTTAACACGGGAGACAGCTCCGCCGCGCACTTCTTCAGCACTATGGCTGGTATTCCATCGGGACCGCTAGCTTTCCGTACATCAAGTGATTGCAGCTCCGCACGCACATCATGCTGCCTGATTTTGATGTCAGGCATCGTGTGGCCACAAGAGGGTATTATTGGTGGCAGAGCACTACAATCATCGATGACGGAGTTGTCGGCAAAGAGTTTAGCCAGTAGATCAGCTTTCTCATGCGGACTGTGAGCTAGCGATCCGTCTGGACTTCTGAGCGGTGGCAGCGAAGGTTGGCAGAAATTGTTTTGCACAGACTTGGTCAGACGCCAGAAGCTACGGGAGCCCCTAGGATGTGAAATAAGGTCATGACCAATCTGTACAATGCGCTGTGCATCCGCTCTCGTGTAAGCCTTCCTACAGGACTTGGAGTTTTTATTGTAGGTTGCTTTCAGTGAGTCAATGTTAGATGCCCCGCTAATGCAGCCATTGATCCACTCGCGATATGCCGCCTGCTTAGATGATACAGCGTCGGCACATTCGCGAGTGAACCAACGGTTACGCGCACCCCTACTGTCGAGATCTGAGCTAGGAATGTAGTATTCCATTCCTAACATGATCTCGCCAGCAACAGCAGCGGCACTAGCTGTCGGGTCATTCCCACTGAAGCAACGTTCCTTCCAAGGGACTGACGCATAGTAATCGCGCATACCGTCCCAATCTGCTGACTTGTAGTGCCAAACGCGACGTTTGCATACCGTTGGTGGCGGCAGCTTGGCCTGTGGCACTTTGGTAGATATGAGGCTGTGATCCGAAGAACCAAGTGGAGCTTGAACCACAACCTGATATTCCACCGGATGAGAAGTCAGCAGAAGGTCCAGTAGAGAAGGCGCTTGCCCATCAATGTCTGGGATCCTGGTGGGCTGATCAACCAGTTGGGTCAAGTCATGTGTGAGAGCAAAAGCATGAGCAGTCCTTCCAGCATGGTCAGTTTTGAGGGATTTCAACCATGATTCATGGTGAGCATTAAAATCCCCCAAAAACACCAATTCCGCGTTAGGAAACTGCTCTTGCGCAGCATCTGCCACCCGACTAAGATGGTCAAATAATCGGCTTGTCTCCAAGTCACCATTGTGGGATCTGTAGAGGCACACGTAGACCCGACTCTGACGAACCAGATCCACACGTACCACCAACATGGAGAAGGAGGGGTCCTCCAAGCAGCGCAATCGGTGACAGCAAACATCCGTCCTGACGAACAAGCATACTCCGGCTTTCGCTTTGAAGGATTCTTCAAGCAAGTAGCCGGGATAATTAAGGTAGCTGGTATCGGCAGGACGGAGTATTTGTGTCTCCGTGAGAAACAACATTGCTGGCCGTGCTGTCTCGAGATGGTGGTGGACAGCGTTGAGGTTAGCGTGGAGTCCACGGATGTTAGTGAACTCGACCTCAAACAGCGTGGCTATGGTGGGGGTGTGCACCGCTGTACGACCGTTATTCCTGTTTTGATGCGCTACCATACGGGAAAAAGAATGGAAAAGAGACGTGAAGCGAGCGACGTATTGCCACGATAGGGGTGGGCAAAGTGTGGAGGCGTGCTTCCCCAAGTGTTTGCCAAAGAGTGCAATTTTGCCAAGTGAGTGCCTCTTGCCCATCCTCCACAACCACCTGGCTAAGTGTGGGAAGAAAACTACGTCCCTCAGGATATGCCAGATGCAAACATCGTCACTCTTTATAAATGCAAAGGTGACAGCGGCGACTGCAACTGTTACCGCGGAATATCTCTTCTTAGCATCGTCGGTAAATCCATTGCTAGGGCCATTTTAGGCAAACTACAAAGGCTCGCCGATCGCGTATACCCTGAGGCACAATGTGGTTTTACGTACCAACGGTCAAATGTCGACATGATATTTTCACTCAGCTACAAGAAAAGTGTAGGGAGCAACATACCCCCCTAGTCGTTGCATTTGTAGACCTAAATAAGGCTTTTGACTCCGTGAGCAGAGCAGGGTTATACTCGGTTCTTGTCAGAATTGGATGCCCCCCGAAACTCCTAAGGATAGTGCAATCGTCCCACGAAGGAATGGAAGTCACAGTCCTGCACAATGGCAACACATCTACGCCATTTGACGTACGCCGTGGTGTTCGTCAAGGTTGTGTACTGGCCCCTGCCTTGTTCGGAATATTCTTCTCGGTGCTTCTGAAGGTTGCTTTTGGAGATGAACAGCAGGGCGTCCACTTACACACGCGAATTGATGGTAGGCTGTACAACATCTCAATGCTCAAGTCCAAACGCTACAGGGAGGACCTATTTGTAGATAGTCTTCTCTTCGCTGACGACGCTGCCTTTTTTGCTCATGACCAAGCTCAACTCCAGAAACTAATAGACAAATTTGTCAGAGCTTGCCATCTTTTTTTCAATGTCCATAAATTGCAAGAAGACCGTTATTTTAGCGCAAGGATGTTTAGAACAACCAGTCATCTTGCTTAACGGCGCACCTTTGCAGGTGGTTAACAAATTTTGCTACCTTGGGTCGCAATTGTCGAGCAATCTCTCGCTTGATGCAGAGATCGACTCCCGCATCGGCAAAGTAGCCTCCACGTTCGGGAGGCTCTGTTCAAGGGCTTGGGACAACAGACCCCTTACGGTTAAAACGAAAATGCTTGTTTACCAATCATGTGTCCTAAGCTCACTCTTGTATGGAGCAGAAACGTGGACAACGTACGCAAAACAAGAACGCCGACTGAACACATTTCACTTGCGCTGTCTTCGAAACATTCTGGGCATCACGTGGAAGGATCGAGTGACAAACGAGTCTGAGCAGACTCGTCTGCCAAGGCAAATACTGCTGAGACAGGTTGCGGATGCGAAAAGGTCCGTTGGGCGGCCTATGCTCCGTTACAAAGATTGCGCTAAGCGTGATATGGTTGCGTTTAACATCCCTAGCAGCCGATGGGAGGAACTGACCGAGGACCGTGCCAAGTGGCGACGCCTTATTCACGAAGGTCAATCAAAGCATGACGATGCCTGGTTTGAAGTAATAAAAGAAAAACGCGTTAGGCGTCATGAGCGGACTTGTCGGGAGTGCGGCCGAAGGATCCTCTCTCGCATTGGGGTCTTTAGTCATGAACGCAAGAGCCTTCGTGATGCTGTTTGAATCATCTGTCAGAGATGCAGAGGCCTATATTATTATTAAATCGTTTGAGTGCCAAGGTACTTCCAGAAGTGATGTGTTAACATGTAAACTCGGTTTCTGTTAGCCCTACCGTGTAACGATATATATCAACTTAAAACGTATATAAAATAGTTTTGCAAAGTATTAAAATGAAAAATCAAAAATAAAATCGATCATTGTTATTTCTTGGAGCGCCATCTATGAACTATTACTACTACTCATTATTGCCGCCAGAAATATAATAATATTATAAAATTTTATACAACTTCAAAAACATTATACATGACTTCCTCTTGTATTGGGTATTTTTTGGGTAGTTTTTAATTAATTTCACTTTTGTTTACACATCAACCGTATAAAATGTTTTTGTATTTTTAAGAGCGTTAGGTAATAACGTTAAATGTTATTAGTAAGTATTTTTAATAATAATAATATCTTAAAACATTTTTAATTATTTAATTAATTTAAAAAAAATAGCAATACCTATTTCAAGGAATATACTAATATTTTTATATTATTTTAATAATTACCCCTCCAATTAAACAAAGTTTATGATGGGAATTGTGACAGTAGCCCAAGGCTTGAACCTGGGACTTGCGTGTGGCGGCCGTAGCATTATTACACAGTTTTGTATTACCTTTATAATTTTTTTTTTTAATTTTAAGAACGTTAGGTAAGTATTTTAAATATACTTTTTTGATTGAGTATTTATATTTCATTTAATTAATAACAAATTGGTAGGCGCTCTATACAGTTCACGCTCTATCGTTCGGCGTGGTTCGGCACTCAAAAAGTGCTGAATTCGAACTCCCAATATTGCCCAACGCATCGCATTTTGTTACCTTGGGTCGCTCCCATTTCACTCTACTGTAAGCCGCGTAAAAGAACTTCGTACCAAAAATGTCAGCACTATAACCACTGTTAAACTTATTATTAATAAAAAACATATTTCATTGATTTCCAGGAGAAGTTCACCTCTTAGTATACAAGGCAAGAACTGTTCTAATGCCAGTACAAGCTGTTTGGTACTGCTTCGCTATTGAGACTCGATACAAACTAATTTATCTGATTTTATCTTGGTTATTTCATTATATACCGGCTCTCATAATTGACGGATGCTGCATATTGACCGGGAAAAAATTAAGGTATGTGAATGTAACAAATGTACTTTGTGCCAGACTGACTAGGTTGGTGACACCCACGGTATGTGAGGAACATATCTATAGCCAAACAGCAATTTGGTTTGAAGGGACTACAGGGACTTGGAGCGACTAGAGGCACAAGGGACATAACATTTTAGTTCCCAACGTCGATGGTACATTAATGATGTAAGGTATGGTTAATATTTCTTAATGCCAATATATAGAGGGGTTGACAATCAGGTGATCCACTTGCCAGTTCTAATCTAACCTACCTACTTACTTGAAATAATAAAAAAAAAATCTCTTTTCAGAATTTACAAGATATACAAATTGGCTGACACTCTCGCCTCTGTTTTTAATTATTTCACTACCAACGACTGGGAGTTCCACGACGCAAATACCATTTCACTGTACAATAAACTATCGGACACAGACAAGCTATTATATAACTGCGATATGTCGTCTGTAGATAAAAACAAATTGATCTTTGTTTGGTGTTATGGGCTTGCAAAATATTTTATGAAAGATGATTTCAGTAAAACGGAATACGCCCTGAAGAAACAGTTTTGTTTAAGAATACTTCATTATATAGTTTTTCCTCTATATATTTACTCATTGTACAAATTAGCATATGTTTCTTTTGCTTTTATATACATGATTTTATCTGTGATTTTTTCTAATGTTATGATATTAGTGAAAACTTAAATGTGATTGATGTTATAAACAATGGATTTATTTATTATTTTTTAGTGACATTAAATTATGATATTATGTGTTATGGGAAATGGGAAATGGGAATCGGGAATGACTTAATTAATTTATATTTAAAAAAAAATGAAGAAAAGGTCATAAAGCAAATTTATATAGTAATCTTTAGTTTGTTTTTAGTGACGGGCTGGTTTGCGTGATTGGTAGATACTTGCCCTTCACGCCTAAGGTTGTGGGTTCGATTCCCACCCAGGACAGACATTTGTGTACATGAACATGTTTGTCCAGTCAAACATCAAATAAATTCGGAAAAAGTTAAGCTAATTTATTAGTTTGTTTGTTTGTTTGTTTGTCCCATGGTTTAAATTTCGAACATAAAATATTCCAAGAAAGCACTGTGAACATTATTTTTTGTTATAGAGTTGACTTATGATATTAAACGAAATGGAATAAACAAATTACAAACTAAAGTAGTCGTTTTATTTTTATTCACATTGATACGAGCATTGTTAAAATTGTAGGTCAATCAAATCAAAGAAATGAAAACTTATTGCTTAATAGGACACTCCTAGTGATACATTGATACATCAAAGAAAATTTTAGAACCCGTAACAGCCTGTGAATGTCCCACTCCTGGGCTATAGGCCTCCTCTCCCTTTTTTCGGAGACGGCTTGGAGCTTATTCCACCACGCTGCTACAATGTGGGTTGTTGGTATACACATGTGGCAGAATTTCAGTGAATTTCAGTTAGACACATGCAGGTTTCCTCACGATGTTTTCCTTCACCGATAATAAATGATGAGGTGAATTATAATCACAAATTAAGCACATTAAGTCCAGTGGTGCTTGCCCGGGTTTGTACCCACGATCATGAGTTAAGATTCACGCGTACTTACCACTGGGCCATCTCGGCTGTTATTATTAATTTGGATGAATTTTTAGAAATTACATCCAAATTAAACACCCGTCTATTAACTTGAATGTATCTATGTAACGGGATATTTCAGTCTAATTTTCGCCATCAAAACTGATAAACTTGAAAATTGGCCCACGTACTAATGACTATGTCCTATGTTCTAGTACAGGATAGTATCCTAAATAAATGAAATAGTAAATGTTAGGATCGTCAGGAAAAAAATTTAAAAAAGACTGGTTTTAAAGGTTGTCTACGTTAGTCGTGATCGACCAGTTATAAGACAAGAATCTAAATTTATGATTCCGAGTTCAACCTTGGGTAAAAACCACATGATTTCCATGTGCATAATTAGTATTTATAATTCATTCAACCAGAAGGTAAACATCTTGAAACAATCTGCATATGTGGACATATGTAACGTGTATCACTTATGGAGCAGCATGGTGGAGTCAGCCCCAAACCTTCCCTTCAAAAAAGGAAAGGCTTAGCAAACACTAGGCTACTTAGCAAATAGTAACAGCCTGTTAATGTCCCATTGCTGAGATAAGGCCTCCTCTCCATTTTGAGGCTTTTGAGCCTTGAGCATAGCAATGAAACATTCACAGGTACTACGTATCGTGTTTTTAAGCTATTAATGAATGGACACAACAATTTCAATAACTGGTTACATCTAACCTCCAACAGGTTAGACTCTCTAAACTCGATGGCTTAATGGCTAGATATAAGGCTGCAGACCCAGAGGTCCTGGGTTCAAATCCTAAATCAGGCCAATTAAAAGTTGTTGGGTTTTTCTGTCCAAATTTCTCAGTAACTACCCGGATTCTGGGAGTTGGAAGTGTGTACACTACCGAGCGTCGGAAAGCATGTAAAACCATTGATCCTGTGTCTGAACTCTTTCCGGTCATATTCCAGTTTCATAATCCGGTTGGCAATACTGCCCATCTTATTATGAAATTTAGGGAATAGAGAGTGCACCTGCGTTTGCGCACACACTTATGCACCATAATAAGTCCTGTGCAACTGGCTATCTTGAGATTGGCTACCGAGGCCAAAATCGATCCGGGGGACTTTATTATTATACATTACCCCTATTATGGGTTAATCCACAATCGTGGTATCAGATTCCAGTTTCCATCGACTTGTAGTCGAGTGACGTCATCACTCAGTAGCTGGTTAACATTGCATTCAATGCTATTTATCCACTTTGAGTAGCATTTTGTAATACCATGCACATCTTGCATAAATACTTTTATTTTAGTTACATAGCATTAATCAGCTCAAATCGGATCATTGCGAAAAATACTTAATTTAATATGCTTATAATAAATCTATTTATGATCAGTGCGTAATAAACGGCTCGTTTTCTTGTCATAGAATATTTTTTATCTAAAGAAAATAAAAATACAAAGAGAAGTTTAAATATTATATTGATTATGTTCAAATCAGTAATACTTGGTGGTAGGGTTATGTGCAGGCCACGTCTGGATATGCACCACTCACTCATCGTATATTCCACCGCTAAACAGCAATATTTAGTTTAGTTGTGTTTCTGTTTAAAGGGTAAGTGAGCCAGTGTAACTACAAGCACAAGGGACATAACATATTAGTTCCCAAGGTTGGTATACTTATCGTATATATTATTAAAATATATACGATAGTAACTACAACACTATTAAACTGTGTCGTAGCTACTAACGCAATCCAATTCGACAGCAATTAAATGTCTCAACTCCCTAACGTTTTGGAGCTTATTCCAACACGATGCTCCAGTGTGGATTTCCAGACATACATATGGCATTCAACACATGCGGGTTTCCCCACCATTTTTCCTAAGTTTTCCTTCATTATTGAGCACCATAGCTCAGTGGTGCTTGCTTGGAATTAAGCCCAAGATCTTTAGTTACGATTGACCTGTTCTATATATTGATTTATGTTTTCTATATTCCCATCGGCTTCTTTTATCCATATATACAGGGTGACTGGTGAATTAGGATCAATATTTTAGGAGCATAATCGGTACATGATTCTCATTCGAATTATGTAAAAAAATAGGTACTTAATTTTTGACCAAATTTACAAAAATTTTACTTTAAATAAATAAAGTGTGGACATATTTCCGCGGCGCGTGCGGCGTAGTGTTTGCCCCCCGCAACCCCTGCCCCGCGGCTTATTAGTATTAGTAGGTTAGTAGGTTAGTCGGGCGAGCGCCGCCGTAAGGTTCGTCCATCTTCCCGCGCGCGCGCCCCTAGCGATCGATCTTACGCGTATACCTAATGTTTCGTGTGTGAGTGTGACCCGTAATTAGTAATTAGGTATGGCATCAATACACAAATGCAGAATAATGTGAGTACTGTGAGTAGTAAAGTGACCCATTCGTGTTAAAGCGTGTGAAAGACAATAACGTGCCGAACTGTGTATCACACGAGCAGGAGCTCACTTTGAACATTTGTTAAGGTTAGTGTAGTTATGTAGGTAAATAGGTAGTTAAATGATTGACAATCGTTGTAAATAAGTATGATTCAATTTTTAAATACGCCGGAAATACCAAGATAGGTAAACAGTTAATTTTTGTCCCAAGTTCATATCATTTACCTAGTCAACAAATTTGTTGCTTAAACGTGCCGAACTGTGTATCACACGAGCAGGAGCTCACTTTGAACATTTGTTAAGGTTAGTGTAGTTATGTAGGTAAATAGGTAGTTAAATGATTGACAATCGTTGTAAATAAGTATGATTCAATTTTTAAATACGCCGGAAATACCAAGATAGGTAAACAGTTAATTTTTGTCCCAAGTTCATATCATTTACCTAGTCAACAAATTTGTTGCTTAAACGAGTGAAATATTTTGGTATTTTTGCCTGTTCTAAGCCAGGTTTAAAGTATGAAGGGGGATTGGATCATGCTTGTTTATCAAAGGTAGCCTGCTACCCTGTTAACACGCGGCGGCGTTTGGACGTAGGGAAAGTACCGCGCGATAACTAAATGTACATAACGGTGTTGTGTCGTCAGCGCAGCTAGGGCGTCCACATGACGCGTAATTAATTACATAACTTTTGGTTAACTTTACTTAGAAGTTTATTAATATTTATGTTATATGTATTTTTTTTTGGTCATATATGGTCGTCAAATATCACGTCCTTAAGTATTGATACTAATTCACCAGTCACCCTGTATATACATACATATATTGTCGAAAGTAAATATATATATATATATTACCAATTGTACAACCACAATATGAATATTTTGTACTGTAATCACAAAATAAATTTTCAATAAATGACTTGTCATAAAATCTTTAATTGCTCTGACAAATTTTAAGAAGTTTTGTTTACAGTAAAGATTTTTCCCAACTGATAAACGAGAAGAGAGGTTTTGTTTTATATGCCATAAAGGCAAATGCCTCCACCCCACCTAATGGTAAGTGGTAGTATAGTCCAACAGCCTTTACAGAAAGAAAAAAGGCCTTACGGGAAGGATGATCTGCACTAGTCTCTCCCTCTTTGCCGGCCCGCAAGATGCACTTCTTCACGCCTCGTTTGAAGGTGAAGGTTATATAATACACGGTAAATATAAGGTCATGACCAGTGATCGGAATAACATATAAACATTAAATTTAATCTTACACAATTGTGGTAACAAGATAATACGACATTAGTATTTTAAAAATAATTGAAATCTTCCTGGGACAGTAGACGTCTATAGGCGTCACAACAATTACTACGCTATTTTGTCTTATGTACTGTATACTGTAACAGCCTATGACTGTCCCACTGCTGGGCTAAAGGCCTCCTCTCCTCTTTTTGAGGAGAAGGTTTGGGAGCTTATTCCACCACGCTGCTCCAATGTGGGTTGGTGGAATACACATGTGGCAGAATTTCAGTGAAATTAGACACACGCAGGTTTCCTCACGATGTTTTCCTTCACCGTAATGCGCGAGATGAATTATAATCACAAATTAAGCACATGAAAATTCAGTGGTGCTTGTCCGGGTTTGAACCCATGATCATCGGTTAAGATTCACGCGGTCTTACCACTGGGCCATCTGCTGGCATGTACTGTATTAGAAAGTGTTAATATTATTTATATAGATCATGAGCCTTTGTAGCAAGAGACAAATTTATGTGATGTTGTGTATTTATTAGTTTCAGATAATTGTAATTCCTACAAGGAATCTTAATAAGAATACTCACGGAGTTATCATATTGTTTAAGGCATCTTCAGTAATACTTTCCGCAAGTTGTATCAACGCATCAGGAGGTATTAGACTGTCGTAGAAGTCCTCTTTAACTTCACCTTTGATACGACTCCTCGTAACATTAGCGTAGACTGTAGACACGTGGACTATCGACCTAATAATTAGTCGTATTTAAAAGAATGACTTTCTATGGGTATTCCAGGACCTATTTCGGCCATTATTGAGAGAGATTAGTAGTCTAACCAACTGCAATGAACATAGAGTGTAAAAAGACTCCACAAGGACAAAAAGAAAGTCCATCGATTCGGCCTGTCAATGGTTACCCGTGTTAATGTCCTCCTGTCCGTTTTCGGCCATGCGGCCTTTTTCAGAGGAGATAAAATAACTGCCCCCAAACGCTAGGCATAGAGGCTAATTATATTCCTCGGTCTTCTGTATTATTTGCCTAAGTGTGTGTATGTGATCTACGGTACTGAAGATTTTCGAAACCCACCTGCTTGAAAAACAAAACCACCACACTTCTGCTTCATGTCTTCGGTGTAATACCACTCTGGAGGACGGAATTGAAGATGTTAGCCAGATCTCTCAGAACTGGTGTGGCTCTTGCTTTGAGAAGCTCTGAGGTAATTCCGTCATCCTCTGGAGCCTTGTTGTTTCTAACTTGTCCTAGAGCAATCCTAATCTCGCCCAAATCTCGGGAAGATCGTCTGTAAGGTGGCGTGTCAGTCTGGCTCGTGGGTCATCCGCACTGTGGGACTCAGGTGGAGGTACTCGTGATGAGTATAAATCGCCATAGTAATTTTCGACTTCAGCTAGAATCTCTGGTTTTGAGGTGACTGTTGTGCCTTGTGTGGTTCTGAGTTTTGTCAGTTGACAACAGGAGGTATGTGACTTTGCAAGAACCTTTGAGCCCCTATTGAGTGCTATGGCATCTTCAATATTCCGAGTATTCGCTCGTCTTGTGTCACGCCTTATTAGTTTTTTAACCTTCCTGTTAAGTGCCTGACACTCAAATGGCGTCATATTCTGCTGTTCTTGTCTCCTCGTCATCTCGTTCAGAGTCTCGCCTGAGAGCTTTCGACTTACGTCCATTGCTCTTTTGTCGAAAGTAATTTTGGCCTACTTCGCGGATGACACGCACCAGCCTATTGGTGGCGTCGTCAATGTCCTGCCTGGCTTCCAACATGGCAAATCGGTTCTGTAGTTCCAACTGGAAGCTTTCGCAACCACCTTCGACATGGGGCAGAGTTGGTCTAAGAGTCGACTTCATTAACACCGATCGTTTGATTTTAGTGTTAATATTCAGGGTGCCTCTTACCAGACGGTGATCACTTCCAGTGTTTACCCTATTGATTTGCTGAATTTTTTTTTTTTTTTCAGCCTTTTGCCGTCCACTGCTGGACGAAAGCCTCCCCCATAGAACGCCAACCATCCCGATCTTGGGCAGTCCGCATCCATCCCGTACCTGCCACCTTTTTTAAATCGTCGGTCCATCTTGTCACAGGGCTGAATACTACCACTGAATATTTGGCGCTTATTGGATAAAATGAAGTCGATCTCATTCATCGCTATGTTATCGGGGCTTCGCCAGGTCCACTTCCTTTGGGGCTTTTTCTGGAAAAATGAATTCATCAGAAATAATCCCTGAGCCTCAAGGAAGTTTAACAGCATTTGCCCCCGATGATTCCTGCGCCCATTGCCGAATTTTCCTACCCTCGATTCACCATCTTCTTGTACACTTTGGCATTGAAGTCACCCATAACAATTGTGTAGAATATACTGGTACGAGACATAGCTTTCAATATGTCTTCGTACATGGCTTCGATCTCTTCGTCAGTGTATGTAGACGTTGGGGCATACACTTGTATAACCTTCAAGGCATACCTCTCGGTTATATTTAAGACAAGGTATGCCACCCTCGCCGACACACTGCCAACCTCCACGACATTGCTTCTGAGTGACTTCTGGATCAAAAAGCCGCCGCCACCTTGGGGTTGTTGGTGTCCTTCGCGGTAGTAGAGTAAGTGGCCGGAATCTAGTGTCATCGTGTCCTCGCCCGGTCTTCGGATTTCTGATAGACCTACTATATCCCAGATGTTCGTCCAGCCGCAGAGTGCGTCCATTGTACGTGGCCAGAAACAATCACCGTTTGTGGTACCCTGCCGTAGCCCGGGGATTCTTAGCACCGACTATCGAACCGTTACCATGCCCGGTACCGTGGTCAGGAATAGTGCGATTACCGGGAATTGGGGGCCGTGAATTTGTGTCGTCGCTAAAAGGGGGGTATTTGCCTTAGTCACCACGCTTGGCAGGCGGGTTGTTGACCGCAGTGGCTGGAATCTTTCACTAATAGCACTGCTGCCCGCTATCAGGATTTGCATTTTCGGATTCCAGCATTTGTGTGGTTATACCGCCACGATTTCGGTTGCCAAAGCCTCGTTCGTTGATTAGCAGGATGTACCACGAGCAGATGAGGTTGACGGTAGGGAGCCTAGGTTGTTGTCGACTCCCCTTACCCCCCTACGAAAAAGCCTTCGATACCATCGAGACCTGGGCTATTCTGGAATCCATGCAGATATGCCTAATTGACTGTCGGTATGTCCAGGTGTTGAAGTGTTTCTATGAAGCCGCAACCATGACCGTCCAAGTACAAGATCAGAGCACAAGACCAATCCAATTGCATCGCGGGGTAAGACAGGGAGATGTAATCTTACCGAAACTTTTTACCAATGCATTGGAGGACGTCTTCAAGACCCTCGATTGGAACGAATGCGGTATTAATATAAATAGCCAACACACTACACATCTGCGATTTGCCGACGACATTGTCATCATGGCGGAGACTGTGCAGGATTTGGAAGAGATGCTATTCAACCTGAGTGATTCTTCAAGACGAGTAGGTCTCGGGATGAACATTGAAAAGACCAAAATCATGGCAAACCAACATGTATCCCCGGGACCAGTGGTCGTAAATGGCTCTCCACTTGAAGTTGTGCAGGAATATATCTACCTGGGCCAAACTATACAACTTGGCCGGCACAACTTTGAGAAGGAGGCTAAAAGAAGAATACGTCTGGGCTAGGCGGCATTCGGGAAATTGCGTCGTATTTTTGAAAACGCTAGGAAGAAGAAGAAGAAGGGTAATAAGGATCCAAAATTTCATCAAGATGAGATATTGGAAGGGGAGGGTAGATCAATAAGTGAGTTGTTAATAATTTTAATAATAGCTGGGTTTTTCGAATAGGTTTAAAAAAATATCATTTGTTAAATTAATTATTTGAGCGTATAGGTCCAAAGAAAATATAAGTAATTTTAACAGTAGCAATTAAAGTAATAAATAACTAAATAATAATTATTAAGTTTAATAAATAAGTTTGATTATTATATAATTTTGATAAAATTTTTTTAATACATTATTATATATAAATGAGTTGAAAGAATAATATTAATTAGTTGAAAGAATTAATTATTTCATAATTACCTAAAAAGTTTATTCAAATTATTATTCTAAAAAATATATCTAATAATTATAATTAAAATTATATATACATAAAATCTTTGTTAAAAAATGATATTTTGAAAAGTTAATTTGATGCAATACTTGATACATAAAAAAATAATACTATTAATCTTCCTAAAAACTTCAGAATAAAATATCAGAAAATCAGTATTGTAACGAGTAAAGTGAAGTGGGGAGCAGGAGTTGGAGAGAAGGCGCTAGTGTAGAGGTGTGAAGTTTGAGGTGGGTAGAGGAGAGGTGGAGATAGTGATAGGGATTGCGTGGGGTATATAAATGCCTTGCTCGGGAGGGAATGATTTATTACGCAAAGTTAAATTGTCTGTATAATAACAACTAGTTATATTGTTATAAAAGTTATTTATAATTGTAAATTCTGCAATAAAAAAAAGTGATTTGCGAAAATAAGTATCTTTATTTTTCCCCGACTTCGTAACAGTCAGAAGTGTGTAATAAATGGCCCACACTATGAAGCGAAGACAACCAGGACAGTATGTTAAATCAAAGAAGACCCGATTATATGACGGAAATGGAAATCATATCTCTAGAGAGGATGTACAATCGATGATTAATACAAAGGTATATTATTTTCTTAATGAGGGTAATCGTGAAATTGGCGTGACGAAATTGATAAATACTGATAAGTTAATACCGGATTTTGATCCTGAGAATCGAGATATGAATATAAAAAGCTGGATACAAAAAATTGATCAACTCGGTGACATTTATAAGTGGACTGAATTAACGAAATCTTTCAATTTGCAATCTAAATTACGAGGCCAAGCACGTATTTGGTATAATCGCTTAAATTCATATGATCATAGCCGAGAAGAATGGAAATCCATGTAAGCCACAAAGGCTTTTTCACGATATCATGATTATGCTACCCTCCTTGAAGAACTTACTTCTAGAAAAAAATCATCAAATGAAACCATGACTAAATATTACCAGGAAAAGTTAGCTATGTGTTTCAGATGTCAACTGAGTGATGTGGCCGCTGTTTCATGTATTATACAAGGCTTGCCGCTCGAACTGCAGGCGAATGCACAAGCTTATCAATGTAGCAACCCAGATGCGTTATATAAAGGGTTTATGTCTGAATTTGATAATTATCAGCCTATAACGCCCGTTCCAGTAAGCAGTGTGAAGCCACGAGTAGAATTAGGACCCGGTGCTAGCAAGGAAACTCTGGTAAGAAAACCTCCTATATGTTATCGCTGTAATGAGATGGGGCACGTGGCTCCTAATTGTTTACTACCCGACAAGCGAAATGTTTTAGATGTGGTAAGATATGACACGTGAAAGTTGAGCCCTATATGTTTCCAGTGACGCAATGCTCTAGATGCTGGCGGTTCGGGCATACTATTAAGACGTGTCCTACGAAAACAGTATTTTGTCCAAAGTGTGGTGGGAAACATGATAACTGCCCAACGACAGTGTATAAGTGCATTAACTGCTCTAAAGACCACATGGCGTTAGATCGTAGCTGCCCGGAATATCGTAGGGAAAAAAAGATACGGGAAATAATGGCCGAGTTTAATGTCTCATACCGAAAAGCTATTACAATGCATGTTCCGCCGCAACTTAATGCAAAGGAGGCTACGCTCCCAGCGAACCAAAGTTATCCTGATCCTCGTGCCCCAACGCCGGCACCTACAAATCATCAATCCTCGGCGAAATCTACCACAGAAGCCCTGACGTATGCACAAGCTGCATCAACTCGTGCGAGGAAGACAGAAATTACTAATAAAGTAAAGAATAGAAACACAAGTGACGCTAAAAAGAAGAACAAAGAAAAAGAAAAAAAACAAGAACTGGAAGCAAACAGCGATGAAGAGAATATGATGGTTACAGACTCCGAGGAAAGTGTGTCCTATTATTCGAAAAGGGAAAAGAGTAGGCAAAAGGGAAAGAGACTATCAAGAGATATACCGTTTACTTGTCTAGTTAAAGAATTTATTAATATTTTTTGTAACAGCAATATTTCAATAAATGATAAAATAGAAAAGTTAGCAGAATTATGTGTCGAGTGGATTATCTCTTGGATATTACAAAACATCTCAAGTTTGCCTTTTTTTCAAGGATTAATATTTAATTATGAACAGTATTAATATTAATATATTGCAATGGAATGCACAAAGCTTAAAACCAAAAATACTTGAGTTGGAACAATTACTGTGTCAGGAAAAAATACATTTTGCTTCATTGTGTGAAACGTGGCTTAGTTCAGTAAATACATTCAAACTTACAAACTATAATATTTACAGGTTGGACCGGGATGACTCTTATGGGGGTGTCGCTATAGTGGCTCATAAATCCTTTAAAACAGAGCCTCTGTCAATTCAAAGTGGAAATACAGCCATTGAGGTTATTTCTGTTAGGGTATTGAACTGTGAAAGATTAGAAAACATAATTTCAGTGTACTGCCCCCCGAGTGCTTGTACAACAAACGCAGATTGGGATTTTATATTCTCAATTTCTCATAGAAGGACTATAATACTCGGTGACTTCAATGGACACAACCCAATCTGGTCCAATAAAACTGACGTCAGAGGAATGCAAATATTTGACGCACTAATGGACCATGATTTTGTTACGCTTAATGATAGTAGACATACGCGCATAAAACTTGCAAATGGTGTATTACAAAATTCGAGTCCTGACATCTCTATAGTTTCGTCGGATATTGCATTGGGGTTCTCCTGGAATGTTACCAATGAATGTCTAGGCAGCGACCACCTCATCATAAAATTATTAACATCTTCTAACTGTAACCCTATATTTAACAAAAAACGGAATTACAAATTAGCAGATTGGGAAAAATATAGGAAATCGATAGAAAATTACCTAGTACAAATAAGTTTGCCAGTTGAACCCCAAAAAGCTTACGATGTTTTTGTTAACATAATTATTGACTGCCTCGTTGGTCTAGTGGCTTGATGTAAGGCCGCAGACTCGGAGGTCCTGGGTTCAATTCCCAGGTCGGGCCAATAAAACGTTATTGGGTTTTTCTGTCAGAAAATTCTCAGTAGCAGCCCGGAGTCTGGAAGTTGGAAGTGTGTACACTCCCGTGCCTCGGAAAGCACGTAAAGCCGTTGGTCCTGCGCTCTAACTCTTTCCGGTCGTGTCGGATTGCCGTCCCATCGGATTATGAGAGTTAAGGAATAGAGAGTGCACCTGTGTTTGCGCACACACTTGTGCACTATAATATCTCCTGCGTAGTTGGCTAATCTCTCTTGAGATTGGCCGCCGTGGCCGAAATCGGTCTGGAGGACATTATTATTATATTATTATTATTATAACATAATTAATAAAGCAGCAAATTTATGCATTCCATATACTAAGGTATGTGTCAACCCTAGTCCTAAATTTGTCACAAAAACTTACTGGAAACCGGAACTTTCTAAAGCCGTAGCGGAAAGGAGACTGGCATTATCATAGTTTCGGAAAAACCCAAAACCTATTAAATTAGAAGAACTGAAAGCCAAAATATCTGACGTTCAAAGGCTTATTAGAAAAGCAAAGAATAAGGAATGGTGGGACTTTTGCTCTTCAATAAATGAGGAAACTTCTGTTAATCAAATGTGGATGCGAATGAGATGGATAAAAGGACACAAATTTGCTAAGCGAATGGTGGGCAAAACTATGTAGCTAACTATGTAACTATGTAGCCAAAACGATGTTAAATAACCTCACACCCGATTTTGTTACTCCATGCCACCCTCGCTGTACATCTCGAAACTTAAAATTAGAATCCATCATTTCGACACATGAATTAGAAAAATGTTTAAAATCTAAGGACACGGCACCAGGTTTAGACGATGTCTCATATTCAATGATTTTTAATTTACCTACTATAGGAAAGACTACGTTACTAAAAATTTATAATATGTTCCTCAATAGTAATATAGTTCCTAATCAATGGCGATACATTCGCATACTTCTCATTCCTAAGCCTGGCCGGGACTGTACCCAAGTATCATCTCTTAGGCCAATATCCCTGATGTCATGTATATGCAAAATTTTTCATGCTATCTTAAAGAATAGAATCGAATGGTATCTTGAAAAAAATCATATATTTTCCGAACAAACAAAAGGGTTTAGAAAAACCCGCTCTTGCTTAGATAATCTAACAGACTTCGTATCTAGTGTACAAATTGGATTTAGTAAAAATCTAATGACAGTGGGGTGTTTTATAGACGTAGAAAATGCTTATAACAATGTTGATGTTACATATCTTATTTGTAAATTAGATCAATTAGGTGTAGGCAGTATGCTTTGTAATTATTTGTGGGATTTTTTACATAAACGGTTTCTGATTATTGAAGGCCAAGACTTCAAAATTGTAAGATGTACGGGAGTAGGCCTTGCACAGGGAGATCCTATATCTCCATTACTATTTAATGTTGCAACAATTGATATATGTGATACTATTAATTCGATGGATTATATTAGTTTTTCGCAATATGCCGATGACTTTGTAATATTTACTTCTTCTGATAATTTAGTTGACATTCAAAGCCGATTACAAACTGCTTTTGATTGTATAGCCAAAAAATTCCATGATATTAATTTAGAAATTTCATCAACAAAAAGCAAAATATGTATTTTTTCAAGAGGGCACAAATTGCACAATATTACTATTACTCTAAATGATGTAGTTTTGGAAGTCGTGGATAATGTTAAGTACCTGGGGATGTGGCTGGATCGCGGTCTTAGATGGACTAAACATATTAAAGAGATTGTGTCTAGGGCGTCTAAGTTTTTAAATATATTTAAGGTGTTAACAGGATCAGGTTGGGGAGTCCATCCAAAACATATTCGTAAGCTGTATATAACGTTACTTAGAAGTAGATTAGATTATGGTTCATTTTTGTATGACAACTGTTGTAAAACCAATTTATCGAAATTGGACAAAATTCAAAATCAAGCAATGCGAAACATTGGAGGGTTTATAAGGACCACTCCCATACATGTGATGGAGAGTGAACTTTGTTTACCTCCTTTGTATTTAAGAAGATTTTATTTGGCAGGAAAATTTTAGCTTAAAAACAGATCACTCTATAATAATACTTCTTTTTCATTAATTAATCAATTAACAGATCTGACACATAACAGATTCTGGACTAACAAGAAAAAACCTCTACTTACACAAATTTCCGAGATGTACAAATCTCAACTATGCAACTCTTTCTCAAGTTTAGGCATATTTTCATTAGATCAATGGGTAACTAGTATTGATATGTCAAGCGTTCTAAAAACAAATATCGAAGGATTTACCGGTTCTAAGCGAGAGTATCATCAAATTAGTTTGCGAAATACTTGTATAAAATACATAAATTCGAATTACTCCAACTGTCAAAAAATATTTACAGATGGTTCGAAAGACAAATATGGAATAGGAGCTGCATTTTTGGATTTCAATTTGAACATTTATTTTAAATTCCAAATTAAAGTAGAGGTATCTATAATGGAAGCTGAGCTTGTAGCTATTTAAGAGGCTTTAGGCTATATTGAGTGTACAAGCTACAGTAAAGTAGTTATCTTGTCAGACTCCAAAAGCGCGCTTCAACACCTAGCTCGGTGTACCTCGATCTGTCGAGGGTTACCTGTAGCTTACGCGATTCTAAAGCTTCTATCTAAGTTACAATCAGATGACAAAGTAATTTTCTTTCAATGGATACCATCTCACGTAGGCATAGAAGGGAATGAACAAGTAGATGTACTAGCCAAAGAAGCTATATCTGACGGTGTTGAAGTCCTCTTTACACCTTCATTTGAAAGTTACTTGCCAAATCTAAAAGTGCATTGCTATGATTTATGGAAAGAGTACTTTGACGAAAGAGCTAAGGAGAAAGGTATATGGTACCGTACGATCCAGCCTCATCCATGCAGATATCCTTGGATTGAGAATAGTAACATGAATTTTAATGAAACGAAATTAATTCTGCGGCTTCGGTCTGGGCACATCCCATGCAATAAGTTTGCATTTCTGATGCGGAAATCAACTTCTCCAAACTGTTCAACTTGTAATGTACCTGATGATCTTTTGCACGTATTGATGGAATGTGCTCAGAACGAATCTCTTAGAACTAGACTTAATTTAGATATAAAATCTGTTGGACAATGCAATGTCATTCTGTCAGATCCGACGTCAAATCTCGCAAAAATGTTGTCCAAATTAAGTCTTAGATCTGTGATTAATTAAGGTATTTTTAAGTTTAATATATTCTATTTTGTACCCTCCTAAGAATTCTCAACCAGGGCGGCATGTTCGCTTATGCGAAAAAGCCCTTTTTTTTAGAATAAAAAAAAAAAAAAAATTCAATTGAATTAATGTTTTAGTTTATAAATTATAAAAATAGAAAAAAATATTTTATTTTATTTTCTATTTTAATGTTAATTTAGCCTATAAAGGATATATATTTTGTTACACTATTTTCATATAAGCAATAAGAAAATGTTTTTCTTAATATATAATGGCTTCCTAATTAATAAAATAACGATATGAGGGCAACGTAACTGACATGTAAAATAATCTCATTATTTTACAACCGTCTCGTAATATCCACTCGTAACAGATATATTCGAACCAGACCTTCATAGGATTTTACAGGGAGAAAGCGGTGATATAAGTGATGAAAAGGCGTAAAGACGATCCGTGGACCATATCGGACTGAGAAAACCTTATATGAACAGATAAATTTTTAACATTTTGTGGTAAAAAAAATCTTATTTACCCAATTCCTTTAGTAGAGACATTTAAAATATTTTTTGCAACGTGGTATAAAAGTATAATGGAAAAGATTTTCATTATACCAATGAATTTGGTTGGCAAGTAAGGGATTCCTCTCGAATCTCGTCTTCAGGATTCAGGATGACGTCACGGTAGCAAAACATGAAAAAACAATGTAAAGCGCTTAAACCTCACTTTATAATATATGTAACAAAAATACACTAACGTCAGCCCTAGATTATGAGTAAATTCGATCAATCTTCCAGCTTTGGTCTCAATAAACTAAAGCATTTAAGCATACTTCGATATAAAATAAATAATAATGATGTTTATAATCATTGATAGACCCTTTAAGTTATAATGTAAGTTATACATACAATATTTTATTTTTCACCATGAAATGGTTTCACTTTCTGCAAAACCAAGTTAAAGATTAGCAACTTTGCTCTTAATTAAGATAATTTACCATATTTGTTTTGAGGTCAATTTTTGACGAGGCTGCTGAATGCGGGTTGATTCATACGTAAGTCTGTATGTATGGCTTTTTTTGTACAGGATTCTTCAAAATGTTTCCCTTGCACACAAATTAAGCACATTAAAATTCAGTGTTACTTAATTTTGAACCGCCACCGCCACCTTCTTAAGGTCATCGGTCCACCTGGCTGGAGGGCGCCCTAGGCTGCGTTTGCCGATCCGCGGTCTCCACTCTAGGACTCGTCTGCTCCAACGGCCATCGGTCCTACGACATACGTGTCCAGCCCACTGCCACTTCAGCATGCTAATTTTGCAAGCTATGTCGGTGACTCCGGTTCTTTTCCGGATAATCTCATTTCTGATCTTATCCTTCAAAGATATTCCGAGCATAGCTCGCTCCATAGCACGCTGAGCGAATTTGAATTTGTGGACTAGTCTCGCATTTAGTGTCCACGTTTCGGCACCGTATGCCATGGCAGGTAAGAAGCATTGTTTGAAGACTTTCGTCTTCAAACGAACTCGGCAAGTCGTCTGGCGAGACGGTTTGTGACGACTCTTGAGAACAGCTTATACACGTGGCTTGGAAGGGAGATTGGTCTGTAGTTTTTCAAGAGGGTTTTATCACCTTTCTTGAAAAACAGTACCACCTCACTCCCGCTCCACGTTTCCGGGATCTTGCCATTTTGGATGACGGAATTAAAGAGGCTTGCTAGCTCTTTCAGGACCGGAGTCCCGCCTGTCTTAAGAAACTCTGTTGTGATTCCGTCATCTCCCGGAGCTTTGTTGTTTTTAAGCTGTTCTAGACCTGCTCTAATCTCGCCTTGTTCAACGACCGGGACCTCCTCGGAGTAATGGCGCGTAAAAGTTGCGCTGGTCATCAATACTGATTCCCACAGGTTTATCCGATCTTGAAGAGAACAACTAGAGGTACCGACCCCACTATTTTCTGTTTTAAGTTTTGTTAGACGCGGCCTCATGAGCTCGAGTGTCTCAGCAGAGAGTTTTGGTGCGTTGTCTCTTTTCTGTGGCGGAAAATACTTGCGGGATGTGTTTTGCAGTATTTTGACCAGCGTGTCCGTTTTCTCATCAATACTGCTTATGGTTTCCAACGCGGCAAATTGAATTTGAAGTTCCATTTGGAACTTTTCGGTGTCTTGAGCAGCTTGGAGCATGGTAGGTCGGGGAGTAGACTTCATCATTCGCGATCTTTCGGCTTTGAAGTCGATATCTAGAGTGCCTCGAACCAAGCGGTGATCACTTCCGGTATTAAACCTGTTGATCTCTGAGACATCCCTAAATATGTGCCTTTTATTCGAAATATGTCGAAGTATGCCGAAGTTGGCGCATATATGCAAGCGCCTTCTCTACTGGACCTTCTGCTGACTTCTCACCCGGTGGAATATCAGGTTGTGGTTCAGGCTCCACTTGGTTCTTCGGATCACAGCCTTATATCTACCAAAGTGCCAAAGGACAAGCTGCCGCCAATAGCGGTATGCAAACGTCGTATTTGGCACTACAAGTCGGCAGATTGGGACGGTATGCGCGATTACTATGCGTCAGTCCCTTGGAAGGAACGTTGCTTCAGTGGGAATGACTCGACAGCTAGTGCCGCTGCTGTTGCTGACGAGATCTTGTTGGGAATGGAATACTACATTCCTAGCTCAGATTTTATTTTTTTGTATGTTGATTAATTTTTTTATAATAATTTATTTTTTAGCGATTGAGTTTACGATATTTTTTGTCAGTCCATCTTTAGCCAATACAAATAAGCTCAATGGCTTGCCCACCCGAGAACATGCTACGTATACTTGTCCGTGTGATAAGCATGGTGTGCCCAAAGGCCACAACAGACATCGTTTGGGCTTGCGACTTATCGATTGTCATTATACATATAACCATAAAGCACCACCCTGCGAATTTTTTCATGCATTTATTTATTATTGTTTTCTTAGGTTATGTCTACGGATTTTGTGTGTGAGTGGTGGCCGATGAGCCACATTCGTCCCACATTATGAGACAGAACTTTTGAAAAAGGTGGTCCGTTATTTGTTTTCTTTATAATATTGGTAAATGGTCCCCCCCACCCATATAACCGTTACTGATGGAACGTCCTTTCCGAGTTTAATTTAAAGTTGACAAATATTTTGTTGAATACAATGAAATACTTCCTTCAGTCCTTGGTGAGCGGTATGTTCAAGATCGAAATACATTATGTCTGTCGAAGTTTTGTAAATTCATAATGAGAGAGAACAATTACACTATCTGACCAGCAGTACATACTCCGTGGTTTTATTTTGAAGTCTCACAGTACCAATACTACCGGTACCTCAAACAGTAATATATGTATACTTGAATTAATTTACATGATTTATTAACTTCTTTATCAAGATTGCATTATTTACACTTGCAACAATTACAGTTTTTTGACTTTCCTCCATAAAATTGTGATGAAGACACGATATATGTAAGTCCCGTGTAAATTAAAACAATAACAAAAAAAATGTACGGTTGAGAAATAAGAGACGAAGAAGTCCTTTGCGATATTTTTTCGTGTGTGAATGAATTTCAGTAACAGCCTTGCTACTACGGATACGTGCCGATGAGCAAACCATTCAATGGTGACATGCTCACATGCACATTTTCGTTATTTTTCGGATTTGTTCGTTTATTCTTTCTGCTCTATTATTACGCATGCTCGATGTTTTATTAGTTCGACGGCCCAAATGGGACCCCTTGCGTCTTGTTGGCATTTTTCACTGTAACACACACACACAAATAAACCCAATTGTTGTATTTACTGATAAAAACGGTATACCGATAATGTATTTGATCTTTTACCAACCTTTCCAATATCATAAAACACGTACATTTAAATATTTTGAAAATTTTTAAATGTCAAAATGACGCGACGCTTCTCGTGAATGACGTAGACGAAAGTTCGATGAGTTTCACTTTAAGGAATTTAAGGAATTTTCATATTGTTCATACAAAAATACTAAAATCGTAATAACAAAATGGGATGATAGGTTAGGAGGGTGAAAATTTGGGGTTATATATATATTTTAATGTTAAATCAAAATAAAATACAAATTAAAAAAAATGTCTAAAAAATAGAAAAAATCTGGATAGGGACACCCTTATCAGCTAGCGGTATGAAATATACTTAACGACCTATTCTCATACCTCCCAAATAAACATAATAAATTTCATAAAAAATGGTCGAGGTTTCGGAGGAGTTCGGCCACAAACACCGTGACACGAGATTTTTATATATTAGATTTAAATTTTATGAGAAATGATTATTCTATAAAAATTATAGGTATATTAGTTATTTTAGCTGCTATAACTAAAAGAGCTCAAATTCCGTTTAGTTCTTGATTGCCTGCTACTATAGAAGCTTCTACTCCTGTTTCTGCTTTAGTTCATTCTTCTACTTTAGTTACTGCTGGGGTTTATTTATAAATTCGTTTTAATGATTTATTAGTTGATTTATTTTTTATAAAACTTATATTATTAATATCTGGTTTAACTATATTTATAGCTTGGATTTGTGCTAATTATGAGTTTGATTAAAAAATATATATTGATTCTTCTACTTTAAGACAATTAGGATTAATAATAAAAATTCTAAGAATAGGTTATTTTTTTTTTTTTATAGAATAGGAAGGCGGACGAGCATATGGGCCACCTGATGGTAAGTGGTCATCAAACGCTCTTAGACATTGGCTCTGCAAGAAATGTTACCCATCGCTTATATCGCCAATGCGCCACCAACCTTGGGAACTAAGATGTTATGTCCCTTGTGCCTGTAATTACACTGGCTCACTCACCCTTCAAACCGGAACACAACAATATCAAGTACTGCTATTTTGCGGTAGAATATCTGATGAGTGGGTGGTACCTACCCAGACGAGCTTGCATAAAGCTCTACCACCAGGTTAGGTGATTTAGCTTTTTTTCACTTAGTAACTCATGCAAATATTTAAGTCTTTATTATATAGATATAATTTTAAAATTAGTTAGAATGAGAAATTTAATTTTTTTAATTTTTTATGTATATTATATTTCTACAGGTTTAAAGTTTTAGGTTGCTTCCTGATCAACGTTTCATGTTGCACACAATCAAAAGCCTTAGAAAAAATTTTTAATAGTTCAATGCCAAGAAAACACAGGTATGCGTTCTCACAGCAAAAAAGTCACCATTTTCCCCTCTTCCCTCCCTCTGTGGCACTCCGTTGGTGATACAAAGCAAAATCGCCATGCTGGGGATGGACGTTCGCTGCGACCTTAGTCCAAGGGATTACATCGAGGCTGTGATAAAAACAGCTTCACGGAAACTCGGAGTTCTGAACAAGTTATGACCTAGTTCTGTAGTCAGTGTTTCACTCATTAAACTACTATCATAATATTATCTCTCATGTAAATAATCGTATATTCATATGTGCTGCCTTCTTTGTCAAGACATTGAATGCAAAATATGTGTTCTATTCATTTAATATTAACAGTGGCTAAAAATTGTGACAATTTCTTTCCGATTATAAATTGCTGCAGTCAGGAGAAAGATGAATTAAATATCGTGTTGCGTTATTTCTACTGAACAGACTACATAACTGGTGACCATCAAATAAACATAAACTGGTAGTTTAAGAGCCACTGCTCTGTGATACATAAAATATTATTATCTGAGTGTTAAATGAACAAATCAATTTCTAAGTCTTTTATGAATACCTAGTCTAGGAAATGGTGAGCTACTGATTTACTCGCTCATTCTCTCTCGCTCTGAGTTTATCTAAAATAAATCTGATTACTAGGATATAAAGATAGAATTTAGGAAATGGTGAGGTACTGATATACTCGCTCATTCGCTTCCGCTCAGAGCTACTAATATAGTCGCTCATTCGCTCTCGCTCTGAGTTTATCTAAAATAAATCTTATTACTAGGATATAAAGATAGAATTTAGGAAATAGTGAGGTACTGATATACTCGCTCATTGGCTCTCGCTCTGAGTTTATCTAAATTAAATCTTATTACTAGGATGTAAAGATAGAATTTAGGAAATGGTGAGATACTAATTTACTCGCTCATTCGCCCTCACTCTGAGTTTAACTTAATTAAATATTATTATTAGGATTTTAAAATATAGTTTAGGAAATGGTGAGCTATTGATTTACTCGCTCATTCGCTATCGCTCTGAGTTTAAGTTAAATAAATATTATTACTAGGATATACAAATATAGTCTAGGAAATGGTGAAGTACTGATATACTCGCTCATTCGCTCTCGCTCAGAGCTACTAATATAGTCGCTCATTCGCTCTCGCTCAGAGTTTATCTAAAATAAATCTTATTACTAGGATACAAAAATAGAATTAAGGAAATAGTGAGGTACTGATATACTCGCTCATTCGCTCTCGCTCTGAGTTTATCTAAATTAAATCTTATTACTGGGATATAAAGATATAATTTAAGAAATGGTGAGATACTAATTTACTCGCTCATTCGCTCTCGCTCTAAGTTTACCTTAATTAAATATTATTATTAGGATTTAAAAATATAGTCTAGGAAATGGTGAGCTACTGATTTACTCGCTCATTCGCTCTCGCTCTGAGTTTAAGTTAAATAAATATTATTACTAGGATATACAAATATAGTCTAGGAAATGGTGAGCTACTGATTTACTCGCTCATTCGTTCTCGCTCTAAGTTTATCCGAATCAAATCTTATTACTAGCATTTAAAAATATAGTCTAGGAAATAGGGAGCTACAGATTTATTCGCTCTTTGGCTCTCGCTCTGAGTTTATCTGAATTAAATCTAATTACTAGCATTTAAAAATATAGTCTAGGATATGGTGAGCTACAGATTTACTCGTTCATTCGCTCTCGCTCTGAGCTGAACTTAATTAAATATTATTACTAGGATAAAAAAGTATAGTCTAGGAAATGGTGAGCTACTGATATACTCGCTCATTTGCTCTCGCTCTGAGTTTAACTTAATTAAATATTATTACTAAGATATAAAAATATAGTCTAGGAAATGTTGAGCTACTGATATAATCACTCATTCGCTCTCGCTCTGAGTTTATCTAAATTAAATCTTATTATTACGATATACAGTTAGAATTTAGGAAATGGTGAGGTACTGATATTATTACTAGGATATAAAAATTCAGTCTAGGAAATGTTTAGCTACTGATTTACTCGCTCATTCGTTCTCGCTCTAAATTTATCTAAATTAAATGTTATTACTAGGCTGTAAAGATATTATTTCGGAAATGTTGAGATACTGTTATACTCGCACTTGCTCTGAGTTAATCTTAATTAAATCATATTACTAGGTTATAAATATAGAATTCAGGAAATGATGAGGTACTGATATTATTACTAGGATATAAAAATGTAGTCTAGGAAATGTTGAGTCTAGGAATTTATTTACTCGCTCATTCGCTGTTGCTCTTAATTTATCTAAATTAAATATTATTACTAGGATATAAGGATAGAATTTAGGAAATGGTGAGGTACTGATATACTCGCTCATTTGCTCTTGCTCTGAGTTTAACTTAAATTAATTTGATTACTAGGCTATAAAAATATAGTCTAGGAAATGTTGAGCTACTGATATAATCACTCATTCGCTCTCGCTCTGAGTTTATCTAAATTAAATCTTATTATTACGATATACAGTTAGAATTTAGGAAATGGTGAGGTACTGATATTATTATTAGGATATAAAAATTCAGTCTAGGAAATGTTTAGCTACTGATTTACTCGCTCATTCGTTCTCGCTCTAAATTTATCTAAATTAAATGTTATTACTAGGCTGTAAAGATATTATTTCGGAAATGTTGAGATACTGTTATACTCGCACTTGCTCTGAGTTAATCTTAATTAAATCTTATTACTAGGTTATAAATATAGAATTCAGGAAATGATGAGGTACTGATATTATTACTAGGATATAAAAATGTAGTCTAGGAAATGTTGAGTCTAGGAATTTATTTACTCGCTCATTCGCTGTTGCTCTTAATTTATCTAAATTAAATATTATTACTAGGATATAAGGATAGAATTTAGGAAATGGTGAGGTACTGATATACTCGCTCATTCGCTTCCGCTCAGAGCTACTAATATAGTCGCTCATTCGCTCTCGCTCTGAGTTTATCTAAAATAAATCTTATTACTAGGATATAAAGATAGAATTTAGGAAATAGTGAGGTACTGATATACTCGCTCATTGGCTCTCGCTCTGAGTTTATCTAAATTAAATCTTATTACTAGGATGTAAAGATAGAATTTAGGAAATGGTGAGATACTAATTTACTCGCTCATTCGCCCTCACTCTGAGTTTAACTTAATTAAATATTATTATTAGGATTTTAAAATATAGTTTAGGAAATGGTGAGCTATTGATTTACTCGCTCATTCGCTATCGCTCTGAGTTTAAGTTAAATAAATATTATTACTAGGATATACAAATATAGTCTAGGAAATGGTGAAGTACTGATATACTCGCTCATTCGCTCTCGCTCAGAGCTACTAATATAGTCGCTCATTCGCTCTCGCTCAGAGTTTATCTAAAATAAATCTTATTACTAGGATACAAAAATAGAATTAAGGAAATAGTGAGGTACTGATATACTCGCTCATTCGCTCTCGCTCTGAGTTTATCTAAATTAAATCTTATTACTGGGATATAAAGATATAATTTAAGAAATGGTGAGATACTAATTTACTCGCTCATTCGCTCTCGCTCTAAGTTTACCTTAATTAAATATTATTATTAGGATTTAAAAATATAGTCTAGGAAATGGTGAGCTACTGATTTACTCGCTCATTCGCTCTCGCTCTGAGTTTAAGTTAAATAAATATTATTACTAGGATATACAAATATAGTCTAGGAAATGGTGAGCTACTGATTTACTCGCTCATTCGTTCTCGCTCTAAGTTTATCCGAATCAAATCTTATTACTAGCATTTAAAAATATAGTCTAGGAAATAGGGAGCTACAGATTTATTCGCTCTTTGGCTCTCGCTCTGAGTTTATCTGAATTAAATCTAATTACTAGCATTTAAAAATATAGTCTAGGATATGGTGAGCTACAGATTTACTCGTTCATTCGCTCTCGCTCTGAGCTGAACTTAATTAAATATTATTACTAGGATAAAAAAGTATAGTCTAGGAAATGGTGAGCTACTGATATACTCGCTCATTTGCTCTCGCTCTGAGTTTAACTTAATTAAATATTATTACTAAGATATAAAAATATAGTCTAGGAAATGTTGAGCTACTGATATAATCACTCATTCGCTCTCGCTCTGAGTTTATCTAAATTAAATCTTATTATTACGATATACAGTTAGAATTTAGGAAATGGTGAGGTACTGATATTATTACTAGGATATAAAAATTCAGTCTAGGAAATGTTTAGCTACTGATTTACTCGCTCATTCGTTCTCGCTCTAAATTTATCTAAATTAAATGTTATTACTAGGCTGTAAAGATATTATTTCGGAAATGTTGAGATACTGTTATACTCGCACTTGCTCTGAGTTAATCTTAATTAAATCATATTACTAGGTTATAAATATAGAATTCAGGAAATGATGAGGTACTGATATTATTACTAGGATATAAAAATGTAGTCTAGGAAATGTTGAGTCTAGGAATTTATTTACTCGCTCATTCGCTGTTGCTCTTAATTTATCTAAATTAAATATTATTACTAGGATATAAGGATAGAATTTAGGAAATGGTGAGGTACTGATATACTCGCTCATTTGCTCTTGCTCTGAGTTTAACTTAAATTAATTTGATTACTAGGCTATAAAAATATAGTCTAGGAAATGTTGAGCTACTGATATAATCACTCATTCGCTCTCGCTCTGAGTTTATCTAAATTAAATCTTATTATTACGATATACAGTTAGAATTTAGGAAATGGTGAGGTACTGATATTATTATTAGGATATAAAAATTCAGTCTAGGAAATGTTTAGCTACTGATTTACTCGCTCATTCGTTCTCGCTCTAAATTTATCTAAATTAAATGTTATTACTAGGCTGTAAAGATATTATTTCGGAAATGTTGAGATACTGTTATACTCGCACTTGCTCTGAGTTAATCTTAATTAAATCTTATTACTAGGTTATAAATATAGAATTCAGGAAATGATGAGGTACTGATATTATTACTAGGATATAAAAATGTAGTCTAGGAAATGTTGAGTCTAGGAATTTATTTACTCGCTCATTCGCTGTTGCTCTTAATTTATCTAAATTAAATATTATTACTAGGATATAAGGATAGAATTTAGGAAATGGTGAGGTACTGATATACTCGCTCATTTGCTCTTGCTCTGAGTTTAACTTAAATTAATTTGATTACTAGGCTATAAAAATATAGTCTAGGAAATGTTGAGCTACTGATATAATCACTCATTCGCTCTCGCTCTGAGTTTGAGATATTATTACTATGATATAAAAATTCAGTCTAGGAAATGTTTAGCTACTGATTTACTCGCTCATTCGCTCCCAATCTGAGTTTAACTGAATTAAATCTTATTACTAGGATATAAAAATATAGTGTAGGAAATGGTGAGCTATTGAGTTACTCGCTCATTCGCTCTCGCTTAAGATTTAATTTATCTAAATTAACTTAAATATATTTTTTTTTACTATTTAATTAAATAGATTTAATTTATCTAAATTAAATCTTATTACTAGGATATAAAGATAGAATTTAGGAAATGGTGAGATACTGATATACTCGCTCATTTGCTTTTGCTCTAAGTTTATCTAAATGAAATCTTATTACTAGGTTATAAAGATAGAATTTAGGAAATGTTGAGCTACTGATTTACTCGCTCATTCGCTCCCGCTCTGAGTTTAACTTAATTAAATCTTATTACTAGGATATAAAAATATAGTCTAGGAAATGTTGAGTCTAGGAATTGATTTACTCGCTCATTCGCTGTTGCTCTTAATTTATCTAAATTAAATATTATTACTAGGATACAAGGATAGAATTTAGGAAATGGTGAGGTACTGATATACTCGCTCATTTGCTCTTGCTCTGAGTTTAACTTAAATAAATTTGAATTCTAGGATATAAAAATATATTCTAGAAAATGGTGAGCTATTGATTTACTCGCTCATTCGCTCTCGCTCTAAATTTATCTAAATTAAATCTTATTACTAGGTTATAAAAATTTAGTCTAGGAAATGTTGAGCTACTGAATTACTCGCTCATTCGCTCCCGCTCCGAGTTAAACTTAAATAAATATTATTACCAGGATATACAAATATAGTGTAGGAAATGGTGAGCTATTGATTTACTTGCTCATTCAATCTTGCTCTGAGTTTAACTTAAATAAAATTTATTTCTAGGATATAAAGATAGAATTTAGGAAATGTTGAGCTACTGAATTACTCGCTCATTCGCTCCCGCTCTGAGTTTAACTAAATTAAATCTTATTACTAGGATATAAAAATATAGTGTAGGAAATGGTGAGCTATTGATTTACTCGCTCATTCGCTCTCGCTTAAGATTTAATTTATCTAAATTAAATCTTATTACAAGGATAAAAAGATAGAAGTTAGGAAATGGTCAGATACTGATATACTCGCTCATTCGCTCTTGCTCTGAGTTTTTCTAAATTAAATCTTATTACTAGAATATAAAGATAGAATTTAGGACATGATGATATACTGATATACTCGCTCATTCGCTTTTGCTCTAAGTTTATCTAAATGAAATCTTATTACTAGGTTATAAAGATAGAATTTTATGAAATGTTGAGCTACTGATTTACTCGCTCATTCGCTCCCGCTCTGAGTTTAACTTAATTAAACCTTATTACTAGGATATAAAAATATAGTCTAGGAAATGTTGAGTCTAGGAATTGATTTACTCGATCATTCGCTGTTGCTCTTAATTTATCTAAATTAAATATTATTACAAGGATATAAGGATAGAATTTAGGAAATGGTGAGGTAATGATATACTCGCTCATTTATTCTTGCTCTGAGTTTAACTTAAATAAATTTGATTACTAGGATATAAAAATATAGTCTAGGAAATGTTGAGCTACTGATATAATCACTCATTCGCTCTCGCTTTGAGTTTATATAAATTAAATCTTATTACTACGATATACAGATAGAATTTAGGACATGGTGATATACTGATATACTCGCTCATTCTTTTTTTTTTTTTTTTTATATTTGCCGGGTGGGCAAATGACTCTACTCCACCTGATGTTAAGTGGTAGTGGAGTCCAAATGCGAGGACGGCCAGTACAGTCTGGAAGAAGATTCTGCACTAGCCGCCCTCGCCTTGCCGGCCCGCAAGATGCCTCTTCACGCCTCGTAAAGAGACGTGAAGCGAGCGACGTATTGCCACGATAGGGATGGGCAAAGTGTGGAGGCGTGTTTCCCCCGGCATTGGTTCAGCAGCCGTCTCCACTGGACCAGCACCCATCGCGGCAATGCTCGCTCGGGCACTGGCTGTACGCTGGCTGACCTCGAAACGCGGCTGCAAGCCACTTCACGAGATTTTCACCATGCGTACGGTGGTAACAAGCCAGGCGGATGTTTATCATCCTACCACCAGATGATATCCCTTAGTCGCCTCTTACGACACCCATGGGAAAGGGGCAGTGAAATGTATTCTTTCTCCGTCACTGCACGGATAATTCGCTTTTGCTCTAAGTTTATCTAAATGAAATCTTATTACTAGGTTATAAAGATAGAATTTAGGAAATGTTGAGCTACTGATTTACTCGCTCATTCGATCCCACTCTGAGTTTAACTGAATTAAATCTTATTACTAGGATATAAAAATATAGTTTAGGAATTGGTGAGGTATTTATATTATAACTAGGATATAAAAATTCAGTCTAGGAAATGTTGAGCTACTGAATTACTCGCTCATTCGCTCCCGCTCTGAGTTTGACTTAATTAAATCTTATTACTATGATTTAAAATAGAATTTAGGAAATGTTTAGCTACTGATATACTCGCTCATTCGCTCCCGCTCTGAGTTTGACTTAATTAAATCTTATTACTATGATTTAAAATAGAATTTAGGAAATGTTGAGCTACTGATATACTCGCTCATTCGCTCTCGCTCTAAGTTTATCTAAATTAAATCTTATTACTCGGATATAAAGATAGAATTTAGGAAACGGTGAGGTACTGAAATACTCGCTCATTCGCTTTTTCTCTTAGTTTATCTAAATGAAATCTTATTACTAGGTTAAAAAGATAGAATTTAGGAAATGGTGAGGTACTGATATTATTACTAAGATATAAAAAATCAGTCTAGGAAATGTTGAGTTACTGATTTATTCACTCATTCGCTCCCGCTCTGAGTTTAACTAAATTAAATCTTATTACTAGGATATAAAAATATAGTCTAGGAAATGGTGAGCTATTGATTTACTCGCTCATTCGCTCTCGCTCTGAGTTTAACTTAAATAAATATTATTACCATCATCATCATCATCCGAGGCGTTACAGCCGCGGGTGGGCCTTAGCCTGGTCCAGTAAATCTCTCCAGTCCGATCTATTTGTAGCTTTCGTTCTCCAACTTGTCACCCCTAAGATCTTGGTGTCCCGTTCGACGCCGTCTAACCATCTGAGCTTGGGCCTGCCCCTACTTCTGCGACCCTCCAGCCGGCCTTCCAGGAGGCGTTTGGGTACTCTGGCCTCGTCCATTCGTACTACGTGCCCAGCCCATCGTAGGCGTCCGATCTTTATCTTCTTAATGGCGTTAGGCTCATCGTACATTTGGTATAGCTCGTGGTTATAACGCGTACGCCATCTCTCATTTTCTACCACAGGTCCGAAAATGCGCCTTAGTGTTTTGCGCTCAAATACCAACAAGGAATTTTCGTCTTTTTTGCTCAACACCCAACATTCAGAACCGTATGTGAGTATGGGCTTAGTAAGGTTTTGTACAGCAGAAGTTTTATGCTTCTTGAGAGAAGTTTCGAGCGAAAGTATCTTTACAGGCTGAAGTAGCACTTGTTAGCTGCATTTATTCTCCTGCTTATATCCGAAGACACATCGTTCTTATGGGTTACTAAGGACCCAAGATATACGAATTCATTGACGCTAGCGAAGGTGTTATTGCCAATATTGATTCCTTGTGGGGGAGCTTGCTGGTCTCTTGACGCCTTCAGGTACTTAGTCTTGACCATGTTAACTTCGAGACCGGCCTCCATTGCTGATTTTTCAAGAGCAAGGTATGCACTCTCCACTGCAGGCAGGGATCTTCCTATCACGTCGAGGTCATCCGCATATCCCAGAATTTGGACGGATTTGTGGTAGATGTTGCCTTTTGTCTCGATCTTTGAGTCGCGGATACATTTGTCGAGTGCGATGTTAAACAGTAGAGATGAGAGTGCATCTCCTTGTCTTAAGCCATCGTAGGTTCTGAAGGGTTCTGATAGCTCTGTTTGAACCCTAACAACGCTCTGGGAATTTTTAAGAGTCATTTCCGTCAGGCGCACAAGCTTCTTTGGGATGCCAATCTCTATCATAGTCTGGTATAGGAAATTCCTGTGCACATTATCATATGCAGCCTTGAAGTCAACGAAAAGATGGTAGGTATTGACGTTAAACTAAAACGTTTTTTTTAAAGGATTCACCTTAGCGAGAAGATTTGGTCTATTGTTGATCTATTTGGCCGGAACCCACACTGATACCCTCCCAAGCTGGATTCTACTTATGGCTTTAGTTTATTGAAGAGTGTATTGGCAAAAACTTTGTAGCCGGTGTTCAAAAGGGATATGCCCCGGTAACTATTGCACTCCAATATGACGCCTTTTTTATGTAGGGGACAGAAAACAGATATATTCCAGTCGTCAGGTATTTTTTCACCATTTCCTAGAATATATTTTTATATCCTGGTAATAATATTTATTTAAGTTAAACTCAGAGCAAGAGCGAATGAGCGAGTAAATCAAGAGCTCACCATTCCCTAGACTATATTTTTATATCCTAGTAATAAGATTTAATTAAGTTAAAGTCAGAGCGGGAGCAAATGAGCGAGTATATTAGTATATCACCATGTCCTAAATTCTATCTTTATATTCTAGTAATAAGATTAAATTAAGAAAAACTCAGAGCAAGAGCGAATGAGCGAGTATATCAGTATCTCACCATTTCCTAAATTCTATCAGTATATCGTAGTAATAAGATTTAATTTAGATAAACTCAGAGCGAGAGCGAATGAGTGATTATATCAGTAGCTCAACATTTCCTAGACTATATTTCAAATTTATTTAAGTTAAACTCAGAGCAAGAGCAAATGAGCGAGTATATCAGTACCTCACCATTTCCTAAATTCTATCCTTATATCCTAGTAATAATATTTAATTTAGATAAATTAAGAGCAACAGCGAATGAGCCAGTAAATCAATTCCTAGACTCAACACTTCCTAGACTATATTTTTATATCCTAGTAATAAGATTTAATTAAGTTAAACTCAGAGCGAGAGCGAATGAGCGAGTAAATCGGTAGCTCAACATTTCCTAAATTTTATCTTTATAACCTAGTAATAAGATTTCATTTAGATAAACTTAGAGTAAAAGCGATTGAGCGAGTATATCAGTATCTCACCATTTCCTAAATTCTATCTTTATATCCTAGTAATAATATTTAATTTAGATAAATTAAGAGCAACAGCGAATGAGCCAGTAAATCAATTCCTAGACTCAACACTTCCTAGACTATATTTTTATATCCTAGTAATAAGATTTAATTAAGTTAAACTCAGAGCGAGAGCGAATGAGCGAGTAAATCGGTAGCTCAACATTTCCTAAATTTTATCTTTATAACCTAGTAATAAGATTTCATTTAGATAAACTTAGAGCAAAAGCGATTGAGCGAGTATATCAGTATCTCACCATTTCCTAAATTCTATCTTTATATCCTAGTAATAAGATTTAATTTAGATTAATTAAATCTTAAGCGAGAGCGAATGAGCGAGTAAATCAATAGCTCACCATTTCCTACACTATATTTTTATATCCTAGTAATAAGTTTTAATTCAGTTAAACTCAGAGTGGGAGCGAATGAGCGAGTAAATCAGTAGCTCAACATTTCCTAGACTGAATTTTTATATCCTAGTAATAATATCAGTACCTCACCATTTCCTAAATTATATCTGTATTTCGTAGTAATAAGATTTAATTTAGATAAACTCAGAGCGAGAGCGAATGAGTGATTATATCAATAGCTCAACATTTCCTAGACTATATTTTTATATCCTAGTAATCAAATTTATTTAAGTTAAACTCAGAGCGGGAGCGAATGAGCGAGTAAATCAGTAGCTAAACATTTCCTAAATTCTATCCTTACATCCTAGTAATAATATTTAATTTAGATAAATTAAGAGCAACAGCGAATGAGCGAGTAAATCAAGAGCTCACCATTTCCTACACTATATTTGTATATCGTGGTAATAATATTTATTTAAGTAAAACTCGGAGCTGGATTGAATGAGCGAGTAATTCAGTAGCTCAACATTTCCTAGACTAAATTTTTATATTCTAGTAATAATATCAGTACCTCACCATATCCTGAATTCTATATTTATAACCTAGTAATAAGATTTAATTAAGATTAACTCAGAGTATATCAGTATCTCAACATTTCCTAAATAATATCTTTATAACCTAGTAATAACATTTAATTAAGTTAAACACAGAGCGGGAGCGAATGAGCGAGTAAATCAGTAGCTCAACATTTCCTAAATTCTATCTTTATAACCTAGTAATAAGAGTTCATTTAGATAAACTTAGAGAAAAAGCGAATGAGCGAGTATATCAGTATCTCACCATTTCCTAAATTCTATCTTTATATCCTAGTAATAAGATTTAATTTAGATTAATTAAATCTTAAGCGAGAGCGAATGAGCGAGTAAATCAGTAGCTCAACATTTCCTAGACTGAATTTTTATATCCTAGTAATAATATCAGTACCTCACCATTTCCTAAATTCTATCTGTATATCGTAGTAATAAGATTTAATTTAGATAAACTCAGAGCAAGAGCAAATGAGCGAGTATATCAGAACCTCACCATTTCCTAAATTCTATCCTTATATCCTAGTAATAATATTTAATTTAGATAAATTAAAAGCAACAGCGAATGAGCGAGTAAATCAATTCCTAGACTCAACATTTCCTAGACTAAATTTTTATATCCTAGTAATAAGGTTTAATTAAGTTAAACTCAGAGCGGGAGCGAATGAGCGAGTAAATCAGTAGCTCAACATTTCCTAAATTCTATCTTTATAACCTAGTAATAAGATTTCATTTAGATAAACTTAGAGCAAAAGCGAATGAGCGAGTATATCAGTATCTCACCATGTCCTAAATTCTATCTGTATATCCTAGTAATAAGATTTAATTTAGATTAATTAAATCTTAAGCGAGAGCGAATGAGCGAGTAAATCAATAGCTCACCATTTCCTACACTATATTTTTATATCCTAGTAATAAGTTTTAATTCAGTTAAACTCAGAGTGGAAGCGAATGAGCGAGTAAATCAGTAGCTCAACATTTCCTAGACTGAATTTTTATATCCTAGTAATAATATCAGTACCTCACCATTTCCTAAATTATATCTGTATATCGTAGTAATAAGATTTAATTTAGATAAACTCAAAGTGAGAGCGAATGAGTGATTATATCAATAGCTCAACATTTCCTAGACTATATTTTTATATCATAGTAATCAAATTTATTTAAGTTAAACTCAGAGCAAGAGCAAATGAGAGAGTATATCAGTACCTCACCATTTCCTAAATTCTATCCTTATATCCTAGTAATAATATTTAATTTAGATAAATTAAAAGCAACAGCGAATGAGCGAGTAAATCAATTCCTAGACTCAACATTTCCTAGACTATATTTTTATATCCTAGTAATAAGGTTTAATTAAGTTAAACTCAGAGCGGGAGCGAATGAGCGAGTAAATCAGTAGCTAAACATTTCCTAAATTCTATCTTTATATTCTAGTAATAAGATTTAATTTAGAAAAACCCAGAGCAAGAGCGAATGAGCGAGTATATCAGTATCTCACCATTTCCTAAATTCTATCTGTATATCGTAGTAATAAGATTTAATTTAGATAAACTCAGAGCGAGAGCGAATGAGTGATTATATCAGTAGCTCAACATTTCCTAGACTATATTTTTATATCCTAGTAATCAAATTTATTTAAGTTAAACTCAGAGCAAGAGCAAATGAGCGAATATATCAGTACCTCACCATTTCCTAAATTCTATCCTTACATCCTAGTAATAATATTTAATTTAGATAAATTAAGAGCAACAGCGAATGAGCGAGTAAATCAAGAGCTCACCATTTCCTACACTATATTTGTATATCGTGGTAATAATATTTATTTAAGTAAAACTCGGAGCGGGATTGAATGAGCGAGTAATTCAGTAGCTCAACATTTCCTAGACTAAATTTTTATATCCTAGTAATAATATCAGTACCTCACCATATCCTGAATTCTATATTTATAACCTAGTAATAAGATTTAATTAAGATTAACTCAGAGTATATCAGTATCTCAACATTTCCTAAATAATATCTTTATAACCTAGTAATAACATTTAATTTAGATAAATTTAGAGTGAGAGCGAATGAGCGAGTATATCAGTACCTCACCATTTCCTAAATTCTATCATTATATCCTAGTAATAATATTTAATTTAGATAAATTAAGAGCAACAGCGAATGAGCCAGTAAATCAATTCCTAGACTCAACATTTCCTAGACTATATTTTTATATCCTAGTAATAAGATTTAATTAAGTTAAACTCAGAGCGGGAGCGAATGAGCGAGTAAAACAATAGCTCAACATTTCCTAAATTCTATCTTTATAGCCTTGTAATAAGATTTCATTTAGATAAACTTAGAGCAAAAGCGAATGAGCGAGTATATCAGTATCTCACCATTTCCTAAATTCTATCTGTATATCCTAGTAATAAGATTTAATTTAGATTAATTAAATCTTAAGCGAGAGCGAATGAGCGAGTAAATCAATAGCTCACCATGTCCTACACTATATTTTTATATCCTAGTAATAAGTTTTAATTCAGTTAAACTCAGAGTGGGAACGAATGAGCGAGTAAATCAGTAGCTCAACATTTCCTAGACTGAATTTTTATATCCTAGTAATAATATCATTATCTCACCATTTCCTAAATTCTATCTGTATATCGTAGTAATAAGATTTAATTTAGATAAACTCAGAGCGAGAGCGAATGAGTGATTATATCCGTAGCTCAACATTTCCTAGACTATATTTTTATATCCTAGTTATTAAATTTATTTAAGTTAAACTCAGAGCAAGAGCAAATGAGCGAGTATATCAGTACCTCACCATTTCCTAATTTATACTTTTTGATTTGAAGTATCTTTGAACATCTTTAGATACAAATTCAGTACCTTTATCAGATTGTACATGTGTAGGTGTTACATTGGCCTTAATACTGTCAAAAGATTCTTTAAATGTTTCTGAATTTTTCTTTTTGATCGGTCTAGCATAAGCATATTTGCTAAAAACATCAATAACACATAGAATATAATTAAAACCTTTATTATCTTTAGAGTAAGTTCTCGTATCACTTAAATCAGCTTGTCACAACTCATTTATATTAGATAATATAAATTGATTTCTAGAAAATTTTCTTTGAACAGGTTTATGTAATGTATATGTTTCTTGAGATTGCAACCATTTTTTGACATCATATCTATTAATTTTACCCATCATTGCTTTTGTTAATTTATCAACACTACTATAAACAGCAGGGTTGGACGTATCGTAATCCATTCGATGTATTTCTCCCAGGGGTCCATTTCTCCCAGTCGATTTTGTTCTTAATTTTTTTGACAAATTGCTTGTTGCTGCTAACCGGTGTAGAAAATATTTCTCCCATCAAAGTGTTGTTGTCCTCGGCCTTTTTTGCTTGCAACTGATTGATAAATTCATGTCGTGATGGATTACCAATATATGTAAGTGGTACTTTATTATCCTTTAAAGCTTCAGCAAATCTTTCCCATCCTATAGGATCACTTTTTTTGATTGTTCTCAGTGAATCATTTACTAAATCTGCAATATTGCTTACAGGAACTTTCTGATTATCTATAATTACTATAACAGTTTCATCCGAGAATATTTTATTTTTATTAAGCGAGACCAAATCCAATAACAACTCGCCCTTTTTTGAATAGGTTTTGGGAATTAAACAGTATGTACTTAGATGTGTAAAATGATTATGTTGGTGCAATTTACTTTTCTTCAACAGTAACTTCTTTTATTGACGCTTCAGAAGAGATTGCATTAGTAGCATCAATGATTTCATTTTTATTATTCACCTTGGATTCATGTTTTACAAGATCATCCACGTCAGTAGTATCTACAATTGGTATGTGAAGGGGTTTTCGATCTTCTTTTGTGAAATTTAAGTATTGTTGAAGAGTTTGTAAGTACAAAATACACTTTTTCCGATCCTCTATGTCACTATTCAATATATTTTGCATTTCTGAAACCAAACGTGATAGTGGAGTATCAGCTGTTGTCTTATGCTGTTTTAATTTTTCTAGCAAGCTTGGCTCAATCTGCAACGTTTTTTAGCATTATCCATTTTGTTTCCTCAAATTAATGAACTTACCAAGCCATTTAGAATAGAACTTAAAATTATCGGCAAAAATGCACCCCCTTTTTGTATTATAATTTTTTTCCTTAAATGGCTCGTTCCTTTTCGTACTAACTTTCGAAGTATATTTCTATATTTGTTTAGTTTTTTCTTTTCTTTCTCTTTCAATTCTACTTTTCCCTCGAGAACGTTATGAATACATTTACAAATACAATTTATGTCTTTTTCATCACAGGATTCCAAAAGGAATATAATCATCTGAAGGAAATATTTTAGTTTTTATACGACAAATATCAATAGTATCCTGTTTCAAATCTATGACTAAATAACCATGAGGTTCTTTTACGAGGTTTCTGAGGTTTTCTTTATACGAATCTTCCAAGTATTTCGGCTGTTCTGGAGAAACTTGACGTGCTAAATAACGAATTTGTGTTTTATCACGACGATTCTTCAAATAAATTATATAACTTGAATTCAATGAAATATCTCGTTGTCTCGTTGTATATGAAATAAATTTTGTGCTATATATAATACACTTAAATTTCTGTGATGACTTCCTTTTGTACATATGTCAACGATGCAACCATCAGACTCTCTCATAAGGTCATCAATAATAACCAGTTGTGGTTCCTTCCCATCAAACATACTAAGATCTGGTATGCCTTGGAAGTAGGTTACTTGTTTGAGGTTGTATAAAGCTGCATTTCATCATAGCACCAATTAATTTGATGAAAATATATTTTACAGATTTCTTTCATGTATTTAATAAAGTTTGTAACAAATACAGATTTTCCACTACTGGTAAATGGATGATAAAAATGAAACATCGTGAACATGTACGTCTACGTGCTAAAAGGTTTGTGTGAAGATTGAAACAACTTGTTAAAAAGATAATTATTTATACATCAAAAACTTATTAAACTACGCTCCTGATGCCAAATCATCGCATCTCACATGTGGTCCTTGGTACGAAGATGATGCTGGAAAAATGAATTCAACCGATGACAGCAATAAAGGATTTCTAACACGACCAAAGTTAGCAAGTGAAAGTAAGGAAGTAGAAATGATTGGCCACCTTCATGGTGACTTATTCAATCAAGAAAAGTTTTTGATTAATGGGGTTGATATGTGTGTAAAATTAGTTCGCTCTAGAGAAAATTTTAATTTAATGGCTTCCACCGTTGATCTTAAGTTCAAAGTATGTATTACGGATGCAACCTTGATTATTCGTAGAGCATGAATAAATCCATCTGTGCTACTTGCTCGCCAAAAAGTGTTAGCATCTACCACAGCTACATATCCTATTAAACGAGCTGAAGTTAAAGTTTTAACTATACCATCAGGTGTTCAAGGAAAAACACTTGAAAACATTTTCCTAGGACAAGTACCTAAAAAGTGCATAGTTGGCTTTGTGAATAATGCTGCATTCAATTGTAGCCTCATAAAGAACCCATTCAATTTTGAAAACTACGATATGAATACGTTTTGTTTGTATATAGATGGACATCAAATACCATCAAAAGCTTTACAGCCATCATTTGAAAGTAATATTTATACAACGGTTAATCATACATTGTTCACCGGGACTGGCATACATTTTCTTAATGAAGGTATTGGGATATCTAGAGAGCAATATGCTAAAGGGTATTGTCTGCTAGCGTTTGATTTGACACCTGATTTATCTGCTACCTCAGCAAGTCATTGGAACCTTATAGAACATGGTAGTGTAAGGTTAGAAGTACGTTTTGAATCAGCCTTAACACAAACTATTAACTGTATTGTTTATGCTGAGTTTGATAATGTCATAGAAATAGACAAAAACCGTAACGTTTCAGTCGACTATAGTAGTTAAGAAAATATTGTTTTTAGATATGTGGGCATAATTTTTATTATTGTATTAGTATGTACTCATTTTGTGCTATTCAATAAAGTATATCTAAGTTTAAAAATATGTCTTTGTTTTATTTTTCTCTCTATCCTTGCAACCCTGTAGAAAGAGACGAGTAAACAATGTAAACGAGTAAATACCATTTATATTGTAGTGTCAATACTCTGGACCACATTACTTGCTTATCTACCAACCTCATACAGTCCTGCGACGATCCTTTTTGAACATGAATACAATAAGATTTAATTTAGTTAAACTCGGAATGCGAGAAAATGAGCAAGTATATCAGAAGGTTACCATTTCCTAAACTTTATCTTTTTTCCCTGTAATAAGATTTAATTTAGTTAAACTCAGAATGACAGAAAATGAGCGAGTATATCATTAGCTCACCATTTCCTAAACTTAATCTTTTTTTCCTAGCAATCAGATTTAATTTAGTTAAACTCAGAACGAGGGAAACTAAGCGAGTATATCAGTAGCTCAACATTTCCTAAACTTTATCTTTTTTTCATAGAAATAAGATTTAATTTAGTTAAACTCAGAAAGAGAGAAAATGACCAAGTATATCAGAAGCTCACCATTTCCTTAACTTTTTTTATATCCTTGTAATAAGATTTTATTTAGTAAAAATCAGAACGAGAGAAAATGAGCGTGTATATCAGTAGCTCACCATTTCCTAAACTTAATCTTTTTTCCTAGTAATTAAATTTAATTTTGTTTAAGTCAGAACGAGAGAAAATGAGCAAGTATATCAGTAGCTCACCATTTCCTAAACTTTATCTTTTTTTCCTAGCAATAAGATTTAATTTAGTTGAACTCAGAACGAGAGAAACTGAGCGAGATTATCAGTAGCTCACCATTTCCTAAACTTTATCTTTTTTTTTCTAGCAATAAGATTTAATTTAGTTAAACTCAGAACGAGAGAAAATGAGCGTGTATATCAGTATATCATAAACTATATCTTTATTTCCTAGTAAGTAGATTTAATTTTGTTAAATCCAGAACGAGAGAAAATGAGCAAGTATATCAGAAGCTCACCATTACCTAAACTTTATCTTTTTTTCCTAGCAATAAGATTTAATTTAGTTAAACTCAGAACGAGAGAACATGAGCGAGTAAATCAGTAGTTTACCATTTCCTTAACTTTTTTTATTATTCTAGAAATAAGATTTAATTTAGTTAAACTCAGAACGTGAGAAAATGAGCGTGTATATCAGTAGCTCAACATTTCCTAAACTTAAACTTTTATTCCAAGCAATAAGATTTAATTTAGTTAAACTCAGAACGAGAGAAAATGAGCGAATATATCAGTAGCTCATCATTTCATAAACTATATCTTCATATTTTAGTAATAAGATTTAATTTAGTTTAACTCAGAACGAGAGAAAATGAGCGTGTATATCAGTAGCTCACCATTTCATAAACTATATCTTTTTTTCCTAGCAATAAGATTTAATTTAGTTAAATTCAGAATGAGAGAAAATGAGCAAGTATATCAGAAGCTCACCATTAGCTAAACTTTATCTTTTTTTCCTAGCAATAAGATTTAATTTAGTTAAACTCAGAACGAGAGAAAATGAGCGAATATATCAGTAGCTCATCATTTCATAAACTACATCTTCATATCTTAGTAATAAGATTTAATTTAGTTTAACTCAGAACGAGAGAAAATGAGCATGTATATCAGTAGCTCACCATTTCATAAACTAAATCTTTTTTTCCTAGCAATAAGATTTAATTTAGTTAAACTCAGAATGAGAGAAAATGAGCAAGTATATCAGAAGCTCACCATTACCTAAACTTTATCTTTTTTTCCTAGCAATAAGATTTAATTTAGTTAAACTCAGAACGTGAGAAAATGAGCGTGTATATCAGTAGCACAACATTTACTAAACTTTATCTTTTTTTCCTAGCAATAAGATTTAATTTAGTTAAACTCAGAAAGGGAGAAAATGAGCGTATATATCAGTAGCTTTATATTTCCTAAACTTTATCTTTTTTTCCTAGCAATAAGATTTAATTTAGTTAAACTCAGAAAGGGAGAAAATGAGCGTATATATCAGTAGCTCAATATTTCCTAAACTTTATCTTTTTTTCCTAGCAATAAGATTTAATTTAGTTAAACTCAGAAAGGGAGAATATGAGCGAATATATCAGTAGCTCACCATTTCTTAAACTTTATCTTTTTTTCCTAGCAATCAGATATAATTTAGTTAAACTCAGAATGAGGGAAACTGAGCGAGTATATCAGTAGCTTACCATTTCCTAAACTTTATATTTTTTTCTTAGCAATAAGATTTAATTTAGTTAAACTCAGAACGAGGGAAACTGAGCGAGTATATCAGTAGCTTACCATTTCCGAAACTTTATATTTTTTTCCTAGCAATAAAATTTAATTTAGTTAATCCCAGAACGAGAGAAAATGAGAAAATGAGATTATCAGTAGCTCACCATTTCTTAAATTTAATCTTTTTTTCCCAGTAATTAGATTTAATTTTGTTAAATCCAGAACGAGAGAAAATGAGCGTGTATATCAGTAGCTCAACATTTCCTAAACTTTATCTTTTTTTCCTAGCAATAAGATTTAATTTAGTTAAACTCAGAACGAGAGAAAATGAGCGAATATATCAGTAGCTCACCATATCCTAAACATTATCTTTTTTTCCTAGTAATAAGATTAAATTTAGTTAAACTCAGAGCGAGAGAATATGAGCGAGTAAATCAGTAGCTCACCATTTTCTTAACTTTCCTTATAACCTACTAATAAGATTCAATTTTGTTAAATCCAGAACGAGAGAAAATGAGCGTGTATATCAGTAGCTCACCATTTCCTAAACTTTATCTTTAATTCCTAGCAATAAGATTTAATTTAGTTTAACTCAGAACGAGAGAAAATGAGCGTATATATCAGTAGCTCAATATTTCCTAAACTTTATCTTTTTTTCCTAGCAATAAGATTTAATTTAGTTAAACTCAGAAAGGGAGAAAATGAGCGAATATATCAGTAGCTCACTATTTCCTAAACTTTATCTTGTTTTCCTAGCAATCAGATTTAATTTAGTTAAACTCAGAACGAGGGAAACTGAGCGAGTATATCAGTAGCTTACCATTTCCTAAACTTTATATTTTTTTCCTAGCAATAAGATTTAATTTAGTTAAACTCGGAAAGGGAGAAAATGAGCGAATATATCAGTAGCTCACTATTTCCTAAACTTTATCTTGTTTTCCTAGCAATCAGATTTAATTTAGTTAAACTCAGAACGAGGGAAACTGAGCGAGTATATCAGTAGCTTACCATTTCCTAAACTTTATATTTTTTTCCTAGCAATAAGATTTAATTTAGTTAAACTCGGAATGAGGGAAAATAAGCAAGTATATCAGAAGCTCACCATTTCCTAAACTTTATCTTTTTTTCCCAGCAATAAGATTTAATTTAGTTAAACTCAGAACGAGAGAACATGAGCGAGTAAATCAGTACGTCACCAATTCCCAAACTTTAACTTTTTTCCTTGCAATAAGATTTAATTTTATTAAATTCAGAACAATAGAAAATGAGCGAGATTATCAGTAGCTCACCATTTCGTTAATTTTATCTTTACATCCTAGTAATAAGATTTAATTTTGTTAAATCCAGAACGAGAAAAAATAAGCGTGTTTATCAGTAGCTCACCATTTCATAAACTAAATTTTTTTTATCTAGTAATTGGAGTAAGTTTTGTTAAATCCAGAACGAGAGAAAATGAGCGTGTATTTCAGTAGCTCAACATTTTCTAAACTTTATCTTTTTTTCATAGAAATAAGATTAAATTTAGTTAAACTCAGAGCGAGAGAACATGAGCGAGTAAATCAGTAGCTCACCATTTCCTAAACTTTATCTTTTTTTCCTACCAAAAAGATTTAATTTAGTTAAACTCAGAACGAGAGAAAATGAGCGTATATATCAGAAGCTAACAATTTCCTAAACTTTATCTTTTTTCCCTAGCAATCAGATTTAATTTACTTAAACTCAAAACGAGAGAAAATGAGCATGTTTATATGTTGCTAAACATTTCCTAAACTTTATCTTTTTTTCCTACCAATAAGATTTAATTTAGTTAAACTCAGAATGAGAGAAAATGAGCAAGTATATCAAAAGCTCACCATTTCCTAAACTTTATCTTTTTTTCCTAGCAATAACATTAAATTTAGTTAAACTCAGAGCGAGAGAACATGAGCGAGTAAATCAGTAGCTCACCATTTCCTAAACTTTATCTTTTTTTCCTACCAAAAAGATTTAATTTAGTTAAACTCAGAACGAGAGAAAATGAGCGTGTATATCAGTTGCTCAACATTTTCTAAACTTTATCTTTTTTTCATAGAAATAAGATTAAATTTAGTTAAACTCAGAACGAGAGAACATTAGCGAGTAAATTAGTAGCTCACCATTTCATTAACTTTTCTTATATCCTACTAAAAAGATTTAATTTAGTTAAACTCACAACGAGAGAAAATGAGCGTGTATATCAGTAGCTCAACATTTCCTAAACTTTATCTTTTATTCCTAGCAATAAGATTTAATTTAGTTAAACTCAGAACGAGAGAACATGAGCGAGTAAATCAGTAGTTTACCAATTTCTTAACTTTTTTTATATCCTAGAAATAAGATTTAATTAAGTTAAACTCAGAACGAGAGAAAAAGAGCGAGTATATCAGTAGGTCACCAATTCCTAAATTTTAACTTTTTTTCTTGCAATAAGATGTAATTTTGTTAAACTCAGAACGAGAGAAAATGAGCGTATATATCAGAAGCTAACAATTTCCTAAACTTTATCTTTTTTCCCTAGCAATCAGATTTAATTTACTTAAACTCAAAACGAGAGAAAATGAGCATGTTTATATGTTGCTAAACATTTCCTAAACTTTATCTTTTTTTCCTACCAATAAGATTTAATTTAGTTAAACTCAGAATGAGAGAAAATGAGCAAGTATATCAAAAGCTCACCATTTGCTAAACTTTATCTTTTTTCCTAGCAATCAGATTTCATTTAGTTAAACTCAGATAGAGAGAAAATGAGCGAGTATATCAGTGGCTCACCATTTCTTAAACTTAATCTTTTTTTCCCAGTAATTAGATTTAATTTTGTTAAATCCAGAACGAGAGAAAATGAGCGTGTATATCAGTAGCTCAACATTTCCTAAATTTTATCTTTTATTCCTAGCAATAAGATTTAATTTAGTTTTACTTAGAACGAGAGAAAATGAGCGTATATATCAATAGCTCAATATTTCCTAAATTATATCTTTATATTCTTATGATAAGATTTAATTTAGTTAAACTCAGAACGAGAGAAAATGAGCGTGTATATCAGTAGCTCGACATTTCCTAAACTTTATCTTTTTTTCCTAGCAATCAGATTTAATTTATTTAAACTCAGAATGAGAGAAAATTAGCAAGTTTATCAGTAGCTCAACATTTCCTAAGCTTTATCTTTTTTTCTTAGCAATCAGATTTAATTTAGTTAAACTCAGAACGAGGGAAACTGAGCGAGTATATCACTAGCTCACAATTTTCTAAACTTTATCTTTTTTTCCTAGCAATCAGATTTAATTTAGCTAAACTCAGAACGAGGGAAACTGAGCGAGTATATCAGTAGCTCACCATTTCCTAAATTTAGTCTTTTTTCCTAGTAATTAGATTTAATTTTGTTATATCCAGAACAAGAGAAAATGAGCGTGTATATCAGTAGCTCAACATTTCCTAAACTTTATCTTTTTTTTCCTAGCAATTAGATTTAATTTGGTTTAACTCAGATCGAGAGAAAATGAGCATGTATATCAGAAGCTCAATGTTTCCTAAATTTTATCTTTTTTTCCTAGCAATAAGACTTAATTTAGTTAAATTCAAAACGAGAGAAAATGAGCGAATATATCAGTAGCTAAACATTTCCTTAACTTAATCTTTTTTTCCTAGTAATAAGACTAAATTTTGTTAAATCCAGAACGAGAGAAAATGAGCGTGTATATCAGTAGCTCACCATTTCCTTTACTTTAAAAAAGTTTTTTTCCTACCCATAAGATTTAATTTAGTTAAACTCAGAATGAGTGAAAATGAGCGTGTATATTACTAGCTCACAATTTTCTAAACTTTATCTTTTTTTCTTAGCAATCAGATTTAATTTAGTTTAACTCAGATCGAGAGAAAATAAGCGTGTATATCAGTAGGTCAATATTTCCAAAAATTTATCTTTTTTTCCTAGCAATAAGATTTAATTTAGTTAAACTCAGAATGAGAGAAAATGAGTGTGTTTATCGATAGCTCAATATTTCTTAAACTTTATCTTTTTTTTCCTAGCAATTAGATTTAATTTAGTTTAACTCAGAACGAGAGAAAATGAGCATGTATATCAGTAGCTCAATGTTTCCTAAATTTTATCTTTTTTTCCTAGCAATAAGACTTAATTTAGTTAAACTCAGAATGAGAGAAAATGAGTGTGTTTATCGATAGCTCAATATTTCTTAAACTTTATCTTTTTGTCCTAGCAATAAGATTTTATTTAGTTAAACTCAGATAGAGAGAAAATGAGCAAGTATATCAGTAGCTCACCATTTCCTAAACTTAATTTTTTTTTTCCTAGTAATTAGATTAATTTTTTTTAAATCCAATGAGCGTGTATATCAGTAGCTCAACATTTCCTAAACTGTATCTTTTTTTCCTAGCAATCAGATTTAATTTAGTTAATCGCAGAACGAGAAAAATGAGCGAGTATATCAGTAGCTCACCATTTCCTAAACTTAATCTTTTTTCCTTGTAATTAGATTTAATTTAGTTAAACTCAGAACGAGAGAAATTGAGCGAGTATATCAGTAGCTCACCATTTCCTAAATTTAGTCTTTTTTCCTAGTAATTAGATTTAATTTTGTTATATCCAGAACAAGAGAAAATGAGCGTGTATATCAGTAGCTCAACATTGCCTAAACTTTATCTTTTTTTTCCTAGCAATTAGATTTAATTTAGTTTAACTCAGATCGAGAGAAAATGAGCATGTATATCAGAAGCTCAATGTTTCCTAAATTTTATCTTTTTTTCCTAGCAATAAGACTTAATTTAGTTAAATTCAAAACGAGAGAAAATGAGCGAATATATCAGTAGCTAAACATTTCCTTAACTTAATCTTTTTTTCCTAGTAATAAGACTAAATTTTGTTAAATCCAGAACGAGAGAAAATGAGCGTGTATATCAGTAGCTCACCATTTCCTTTACTTTAAAAAAGTTTTTTTCCTACCCATAAGATTTAATTTAGTTAAACTCAGAATGAGTGAAAATGAGCGTGTATATTACTAGCTCACAATTTTCTAAACTTTATCTTTTTTTCTTAGCAATCAGATTTAATTTAGTTTAACTCAGATCGAGAGAAAATAAGCGTGTATATCAGTAGGTCAATATTTCCAAAAATTTATCTTTTTTTCCTAGCAATAAGATTTAATTTAGTTAAACTCAGAATGAGAGAAAATGAGTGTATTTATCGATAGCTCAATATTTCTTAAACTTTATCTTTTTTTTCCTAGCAATTAGATTTAATTTAGTTTAACTCAGAACGAGAGAAAATGAGCATGTATATCAGTAGCTCAATGTTTCCTAAATTTTATCTTTTTTTCCTAGCAATAAGACTTCATTTAGTTAAACTCAGAATGAGAGAAAATGAGTGTGTTTATCGATAGCTCAATATTTCTTAAACTTTATCTTTTTGTCCTAGCAATAAGATTTTATTTAGTTAAACTCAGATAGAGAGAAAATGAGCAAGTATATCAGTAGCTCACCATTTCCTAAACTTAATTTTTTTTTTCCTAGTAATTAGATTAATTTTTTTTAAATCCAATGAGCATGTATATCAGTAGCTCAACATTTCCTAAACTGTATCTTTTTTTCCTAGCAATCAGATTTAATTTAGTTAATCGCAGAACGAGAAAAATGAGCGAGTATATCAGTAGCTCACCATTTCCTAAACTTAATCTTTTTTCCTTGTAATTAGATTTAATTTAGTTAAACTCAGAACGAGAGAAATTGAGCGAGTATATCAGTAGCTCACCATTTCCTAAATTTAGTCTTTTTTCCTAGTAATTAGATTTAATTTTGTTATATCCAGAACAAGAGAAAATGAGCGTGTATATCAGTAGCTCAACATTTCCTAAACTTTATCTTTTTTTTCCTAGCAATTAGATTTAATTTAGTTTAAATCAGATCGAGAGAAAATGAGCATGTATATCAGAAGCTCAATGTTTCCTAAATTTTATCTTTTTTTCCTAGCAATAAGACTTAATTTAGTTAAATTCCAAACGAGAGAAAATGAGCGAATATATCAGTAGCTAAACATTTCCTTAACTTAATCTTTTTTTCCTAGTAATAAGACTAAATTTTGTTAAATCCAGAACGAGAGAAAATGAGCGTGTATATCAGTAGCTCACCATTTCCTTTACTTTAAAAAAGTTTTTTTCCTACCCATAAGATTTAATTTAGTTAAACTCAGAATGAGTGAAAATGAGCGTGTATATTACTAGCTCACAATTTTCTAAACTTTATCTTTTTTTCTTAGCAATCAGATTTAATTTAGTTTAACTCAGATCGAGAGAAAATAAGCGTGTATATCAGTAGGTCAATATTTCCAAAAATTTATCTTTTTTTCCTAGCAATAAGATTTAATTTAGTTAAACTCAGAATGAGAGAAAATGAGTGTGTTTATCGATAGCTCAATATTTCTTAAACTTTATCTTTTTTTTCCTAGCAATTAGATTTAATTTAGTTTAACTCAGAACGAGAGAAAATGAGCATGTATATCAGTAGCTCAACATTTCCTGAATTTTATCTTTTTTTTCCTAGCAATAAGATTTAATTTAGTTGAACTCAGAACGAGAGAAAATGAGCGAATATATCAGTAGTTCACCATTTATAAACTATATCTTTATATACTAGTAATAAGATTTTATTTAGTAAAACTCAGAACGAGAGAAAATGAGTGTGTATCAGTAGCTCACCATTTCCTTAGCTTAAAAAAAGTTTTTTTCCTACCAATAAGATTTAATTTAGTTAAACTCAGAATGAGTGAAAATGAGCGTGTATATTACTAGCTCACAATATTCTAAACTTTATTTTTTTTTCTTAGCAATCAGATTTAATTTAGTTTAACTCAGATCGAGAGACAATAAGCGTGTATATCAGTAGGTCAATATTTCCAAAAATTTATCTTTTTTTCCTAGCAATAAGATTTAATTTAGTTAAACTCAGAACGAGAGAAAATGAGCGAATATATCAGTAGCTCACCATTTCCAAAACTTTATCTTTTTTTCCTAGCAATAAGGTTTAATTTAGTTAAACTCAGAACGAGAGAAATTGAGCGAGTATATCAGTAGCTCACCATTTCCTAAATTTAATCTTTTTTCCTAGTAATTAGATTTAATTTTGTTATATCCAGAACAAGAGAAAATGAGCGTGTATATCAGTAGCTCAACATTTCCTAAACTTTATCTTTTTTTTCCTAGCAATTAGATTTAATTTAGTTTAACTCAGAACGAGAGAAAATGAGCATGTATATCAGTAGCTCAATGTTTCCTAAATTTTATCTTTTTTTCCTAGCAATAAGACTTAATTTAGTTAAACTCAGAATGAGAGAAAATGAGTGTGTTTATCAATAGCTCAATATTTCTTAAACTTTATCTTTTTGTCCTAGCAATAAGATTTTATTTAGTTAAACTCAGATAGAGAGAAAATGAGCAAGTATATCAGTAGCTCACCATTTCCTAAACTAATTTTTTTTTTTCTAGTAATTAGATTAATTTTTTTTAAATCCAATGAGCGTGTATACCAGTAGCTCAACATTTCCTAAACTGTATCTTTTTTTCCTAGAAATAAGATTTAATTTAGTTAATCGCAGAACGAGAAAAATGAGCGAGTATATCAGTAGCTCACCATTTCCTAAACTTAATCTTTTTTCCTTGTAATTAGATTTAATTTAGTTAAACTCAGAACGAGAGAAATTAAGCGAGTATATCAGTAGCTCACCATTTCCTAAATTTAGTCTTTTTTCCTAGTAATTAGATTTAATTTTGTTATATCCAGAACAAGAGAAAATGAGCGTGTATATCAGTAGCTCAACATTTCCTAAACTTTATCTTTTTTTTCCTAGCAATAAGATTTAATTTAGTTTAACTCAGAACGAGAGAAAATGAGCATGTATATCAGTAGCTCAATGTTTCCTAAATTTTATCTTTTCTTCCTAGCAATAAGACTTAATTTAATTAAACTCAGAATGAGAGAAAATGAGTGTGTTTATCAATAGCTCAATATTTCTTAAACTTTATATTTTTGTCCTAGCAATAAGATTTTATTTAGTTAAACTCAGATAGAGAGAAAATGAGCAAGTATATCAGTAGCTCACCATTTCCTAAACTTAATTTTTTATTTCCTAGTAATTAGATTAATTTTTTTTAAATCCAATGAGCGTGTATATCAGTAGCTCAACATTTCCTAAACTGTATCTTTTTTTCCTAGCAATCAGATTTAATTTAGTTAATCGCAGAACGAGAAAAATGAGCGAGTATATCAGTAGCTCACCATTTCCCAAACTTAATCTTTTTTCCTTGTAATTAGATTCAATTTAGTTAAACTCAGATAGAGAGAAAATGAGCAAGTATATCAGTAGCTCACCATTTCCTAAACCTATTTTTTTTTCTAGTAATTAGATTTAATTTTGTTAAATCCAGAACGAGAGAAAATGAGTGTGTATATCAGTAGATCAACATTTCCTAAACTTTATCTTTTTTTCCTAGCAATAAGATTTAATTTAGTTAAACTCAGATAGAGAGAAAATAAGCGAATATATCAGTAGCTCACCATTTCCTAAACTTAATCTTTTTTTCCTAGTAATTAGATTTAATTTTGTTAAACCTAGAATGAGAGAAAATGAGCGAATATATCAGTAGTTCACCATTTCATAAACTATATGTTCATATCTTAGTAAAAAGATTTAATTTAGTTTAACTCATAACGAGAGAAAATGAGCGAATATATCAGTAGCTCACAATTTCCTAAACTTTATCTTTATATACTAGTACTAAGATTGTATTTAATAAAACTCAGAACGAGAGAAAATGAGCGTGTATATCAGTAGCTCACCATTTGCTAAACTTTATCTTTTTTTCCTAGCAATCAGATTTAATTTAGTTAAACTCAGAATGAGAGAAAATCAGCAAGTATATCAGTAGCTCACAATTTCCTAAACTTAATCTTTTTTCCTAGTAATTAGATTTAATTTTGTTAAACCCAGAACGAGGGAAAATGAGCGAATATATTAGTAATTCACCATTTCATAAACTATATGTTCATATCTTAGTAATAAGATTTAATTTAGTTTAACTCAGAACGAGAGAAAATGAGCGTGTATATCAGTAGCTCAAAATTTCCTAAACTTTATCTTTTTTTCCTAGCAATCAGATTTAATTTAGTTAAATCCAAAACGAAAGAAAATGAGCGAGTATATCAGTAGCTCACCATTTCCTAAACTTTATCTTTTTTTCCTTAAAATAACATTTAATTTAGTTAAACTCAGAACGAGAGAAATTGAGCGAGATTATCAGTAGTTCACCATTTCTTTAACTTTATCTTTACATCCTAGTAATAAGATTTAATTTATATAAACTCAGAACGAGAGGAAATGGCGAGCGATATAGAAAATTATTTACATTTTATTTAATGAGTTAGTTTATCAGTAGATCACAAATCCTTAACTTAATCTTTTTTCCTAGTGATTAGATTTAATTTTGTTAAATCCAGAACGAGAGAAAATGAGCGTGTATATCAGTAGCTCAACATTTCCTAAACTTTATTTTTTTTTTCTTACCAATAAGAATTAATTTAGTTAAACTCAGAACGAGAGAAATTGAGCGAGTATATCAGTAGCTCACCATTTCCTAAACTTAATCTCTTTTTCCTAGTAATCAGATTTAATTTTGTTAAATCCAGAACGAGAGAAAATGAGCGTGTATATCAGTAGCTCAACAATTCCTAAACTTTATCTTTATTCCTAGCAATAAATTTAATTTAGTTAAACTCAGAACGAGAGAACATGAGCGAGATTATCAGTAGCTCACAATTTCTTTAATTTTACCTTTACATCCTAGTAATAAGATTTAATTTATATAAACTCAGAACGAGAGGAAATGGCGAGCGATATAGAAAATTATTTACATTTTATTTAATGAGTTACTTTATCAGTAGATCACAAATCCTTAACTTTATCTTTTTTTTCTAGCAATAAGATTTAATAAAGTTAATCCCAGAACGAGAGAAAATGAGCGCGTAAATCAGTAGCTCACCATTTCCTTAACTTTTTTTATGTCCTAGTAATAAGATTTAATTTTGTTAAATCCAGAACGAGAGAAAATGAGCGTGTATATCAGTAGCTCAACATTTCCTAAACTTTATCTTTTTTTTATAGCAATCAGATTTAATTAAAAAAAACTCAGAATGAGTTAAAATGAGCGTGTATATCACTAGCTCACAATTTCCTAAACTTTATCTTTTTTTCCTAGCAATCAGATTTAATTTTGTTAAATTCAGAACAAAAGAAAATGAGCGAGATTATCAGTAGCTCACCAGTTCCTTAATTTTATCTTTTCATCCTTTTTTTTTTTTTTGTCGAGGAGGAAAGGCATTTAAGCCTACCGCCCGTTCCGCGACCGGGACGGTTATGTGGGACTCACGGGGCAGAAGGCCACCGTCCTACCCACTAAAACCTCCCCGTTTCCATCTCACCGCATGCGGCGGGGTTACGGGAACGCGTTAGCTCACCACCACGACCCCGCCAGCGGCCGTCGCTATGGGTTAGCGACCCACCGGTTAATTTTTATTTAGGTTGTCTCCTCTTGCCCAGCCAGTGAAGGCCAGACCCTCGGTCCCACCGCAGACTGACGCCTGGATGGGGAAACGAGTTTGAGAGGCGGTGACTTTTTACGGTCTGTCCACCCAGCAACGACACCGAAACTGGGTGAACCCGCCTCTCCCTCCTCCTTATCTTTACATCCTAGTAATAAGATTTAATTTAGTTAAATTCAGAACCAGAGAAAATGAGCGTACATATCAGTAACTCACCATTTCATAAACTATAACTTCATATCTTAGTAATAAGATTTAATTTAGTTTTACTCGTAACGAGAGAAAATGAGCGAATATATCAGTAGCTCACAATTTCATAAACTATATCTTTATATACTAGTACTAAGATTGTATTTAGTAAAACTCAGAACAAGAGAAAATGAGAGTGTATATCAGTAGCTCACCATTTGCTAAACTTTATCTTTTTTTTCTAGCAATAAGATTTAATTTAGTTAAACTCAGAATGAGAGAAAATCAGCAAGTATATCAGTAGCTCACAGTTTCCTTAACTTAATCTTTTTTTCCTAGTAATTAGATTTAATTTAGTTAAACCCAGAACGAGTGAAAATGAGCGAATATATCAGTAGCTCACCATTTCATAAACTATATCTTTTTTTCCTAGTAATTAGATTTAATTTTGTTAAATCCAGAACTAGAGAAAATGAGCGTGTTTATCAGTAGCTCAACATTTCCTAAACTTTAAAAAAGTTTTTTTCCTCGCAATAAGATTTAATTTCGTTAAACTCAGAACGAGAGAAAATGAGCGAATATATCAGTAGCTTACCATTTCATAAACTTTATGTTTTTTTCCTAGAAATAAGATTTAAGTAAGTTAAACCCAGAACGAGAGAAAATGAGCGAATATATCGGTAGCTCACCATTTCATAAACTATATCTTTATATACTAGTAATAAGATTTTATTTAGTTTAACTCAGAACGAGAGAAAATGAGTGTGTTTATCAATAGCTCAATATTTCCTAAACTTTATATATTTGTCCTAGCAATAAGATTTTATTTAGTTAAACTCAGATAGAGAGAAAATGAGCAAGTATATCAGTAGCTCATATATCAGCTTACCGCCGTCCACTGCTGGACGAAAGCCTCCCCCATAGAACGCCAACCATCCCGATTTTGGGCAGCCCGCATCCATCCCGTACCTGCCACCTTTTTCAAATCGTCGGTCCATCTTGCCGCAGGGCGTCCTACACTACGTTTGCCTAAGCGTGGTCTCCACTCCAACATGTGCCGGCTCCATCGATGCGTCTGGAGACATGACCAGCCCACTTCCACTTCAGCGTGCTAATTCTACGCGCGATGTCGGTGACTTTAGTTCTCTGGCGAATGTCCTCATTTCGGATTCTATCTGCCAGAGAAACCCCAAGCATCGCACGTTCCATAGCTCGTTGAGCGACCTTGAACTTGTGGACCAGTCCTACAGTGAGTCTCCACGTTTCGGCGCCGTAAGTCATAACAGGCAGGACGCACTGATTATATACCCTGGTCTTAAGTTTTTTTTTTTTTTTTTATATTACCCGGGAGGGCAAATGACTCTACTCCACCTGATGTTAAGTGGTAGTAGAGTCCAAACGCGAGGACGGCCAGTACAGTCGGGAAGAAGTTTCTGCACTAGCCGCCCTCGCCTTGCCGGCCCGCAAGATGCCTCTTCACGCCTCGTTTGAAGGAACCCGGGTCGTAAGAGGAGGGGAACACGTGTGCTGGTAAGGAATTCCATTTTTTGGAAGTGCGACAAAGAAAGGAGTTGCCAAATTTCTTTGTGCGCGATGGAATTGATGTCACAGTTAGTCGGTGACATCGAGAGCCAGCACGCGTAGACTTGTGAAGGAAGGGGGAAGCAGGAATTAGGGAGAACAATTCCTCGGAACACTCGCCGTGATACAGTCGATAGAAAGCGCTCAGCGCTGCTATCTCTCGACGCAATTGTAAAGGCTCGAGGGTGTTAGTGACCTTTACGTCGCCAATAATGCGGACCGCACGTCGCTGCAACCGATCCAAGGCCTGAAGTAGGTATTTAGCGGAGCCATCCCAAAGGTGCGAGCAATATTCAACGCAAGACCGTACCTGTGTTTTGTACAGCAGGCACAGTTGTTGAGGCGTGAAAAAACGCCGCACCTTGTTCAGAACTCCGAGTTTCCGTGAACCTGTTTTTATTACAGCCTCGATGTAATCCCTTGGACTAAGGTCGCAGCGAACGTCCATCCCCAGCATGGCGATTTTGCTTTGTATCACCAGCGGAGTGCCACAGAGTCTCTCACAACTCAACAAGATTATCTGAGCCCCATTTGGCGATAAGCTCTAACGTCCTATTGAGTTCAATGACAAGATCCTCCCGCCTCTCCCTAATTTCCGCTCGCCCAGCCACTGCGCGTCCGTGGTATCCACCATGCACTGTACTATCGTCTGCATAGCAATGAATGTTCCCGAGAGAGAGCATATCATTGATATGCAAAAGAAACAGAGTGGGAGATAGCACAGATCCCTGGGGGACCCCAGCATTCACTACATAGAATTGTGAAGCGCAACCATCAACTAAAACACGAAGGCTGCGCTTGTGTAGGAAGCTGGCAATCCAGGTGCAAAGCTGAGCAGGCAGACCATATGCCGGCAGCTTGGAGAGAAGACTTCTGTGCCAGACCCTGTCGAAAGCCTTGGAGATATCGAGGCTGACAGCCAACGATTCCCCATGCTTGTCGATAGCTTCACCCCAGAGGTATGTTACGTACGCTAGAAGATCACCTGTAGACCGTTTTGGTCGAAACCCGTACTGACGATCATTAATTAGACAGTGATCTTCTAGGTAATGGATCAGTTGGTTGTTTAAAATCCGTTCCATCACCTTACAAAGTACTGAGGTGATAGCTATTGGCCGATAATTTGCCGGGTCAGACCGATCCCCTTTTTTGGGAACCGGTTGCACATTAGCTCAATTGAACTCCAAGCCTCCGGCACACATCCCGAAGAAAGAGACAGTTGGAACAGGCGCGTTAACACGGGAGACAGCTCCGCCGCGCACTTCTTCAGCACTATGGCTGGTATTCCATCGGGACCGCTAGCTTTCCGTACATCAAGTGATTGCAGCTCCGCACGCACATCACGCTGCCTGATTTTGATGTCAGGCATCGTGTGGCCACAAGAAGGTATTATTGGTGGCAGAGCACTACAATCATCGATGACGGAGTTGTCGGCAAAGAGTTTAGCCAGGAGATCAGCTTTCTCTTGCGGACTGTGAGCTAGCGATCCGTCCGGACTTCTGAGCGGTGGCAGCGAAGGTTGGCAGAAATTGTTTTGCACAGACTTGGTCAGACGCCAGAAGCTACGGGAGCCCCTAGGATGTGAAATAAGGTCATGACCAATCTGTACAATGCGCTGTGCATCCGCTCTCGTGTAAGCCTTCCTACAGGACTTGGAGTTTTTATTGTAGATTGCTTTCAGTGAGTCAATGTTAGATGCCCCGCTAATGCAGCCATTGATCCACTCGCGATATGCCGCCTGCTTAGATGATACAGCGTCGGCACATTCGCGAGTGAACCAACGGTTACGCGTACCCCTACTGTCGATTTCTGAGCTAGGAATGTAGTATTCCATTCCCAACATGATCTCGCCAGCAACAGCAGTGGCACTAGCTGACGGGTCATTCCCACTGAAGCAACGTTCCTTCCAAGGGACTGACGCATAGTAATCGCGCATACCGTCCCAATCTGCCGACTTGTAGTGCCAAACGCGACGTTTGCATACCGCTGGTGGCGGCAGCTTGGCCTGTGGCACTTTGGTAGATATGAGGCTGTGATCCGAAGAACCAAGTGGAGCTTGAACCACAACCTGATATTCCACCGGGTGAGAAGTCAGCAGAAGGTCCAGAAGAGAAGGCGCTTGCCCATCAATGTCTGGGATCCTGGTGGGCTGATCAACCAGTTGGGTCAAGTCATGTGTGAGAGCAAAAGCATGAGCAGTCCTTCCAGCATGGTCAGTTTTGAGGGATTTCAACCATGATTCATGGTGAGCATTAAAATCCCCCAAAAACACCAATTCCGCGTTAGGAAACTGCTCTTGCGCAGCATCTGCCACCCGACTAAGATGGTCAAAGAGTCGGCTTGTCTCCAAGTCACCATTATGGGATCTGTAGAGGCACACGTAGACCCGACTCTGACGAACCAGATCCACACGTACCACCAACATGGAGAAGGAGGGGTCCTCCAAGCAGCGCAGTCGGTGACAGCAAACATCCGTCCTGACGAACAAGCATACTCCGGCTTTCGCTTTGAAGGATTCTTCAAGCATGTAGCCGGGATAATTAAGGTAGCTGGTATCGGCAGGATGGAGTATTTGTGTCTCCGTTAGAAACAACATTGCTGGCCGTGCTGTCTCGAGATGGTGGTGGACAGCGTTGAGGTTAGCGTGGAGTCCGCGGATGTTAGTGAACTCGACCTCAAACAGCGTGGGTATGGTGGGGGTGTGCACCGCTGTACGACCGTTATTTCTGTTTTGATGCGCTACCATATGGGAAAAAAAAAGAATGGAAAAGAGACGTGAAGCGAGCGACGTATTGCCACGATAGGGATGGGCAAAGTGTGGAGGCGTGTTACCCCAAGTGGTTGCCAAAAGGGAAACTACACTGACCCGCCGGACGGAAGGGCCCCCGAACCCCCCCGGAAGTGGCCGCCGGGACCCCACCTTCCGGTCACCAACCGGCTCGACGGTCCACCCCGAGCAATACAGCAAAGCAATACAGTTTCCCCTGGCATTGGTTCAGTAGCCGTCTCCACTGGACCAACACCCATCGCGGCAATGTTCGCTCGGGCACTGGCTGTACGCTGGCTGACCTCGAAACGCGGCTGCAAGCCACTTCACGAGATTTACACCATGCGTACGGTGGTAACAAGCCAGGCGGATGTTTATCATCCTACCACCAGCAGAGCAGACCTACCATGAGCAGATGGTCGCTCAGATGTCCCTTAGTCGCCTCTTACGACACCCATGGGAAAGGGGCAGTGAAATGTATTCTTTCTCCGTCACTGCACGGATAATGGACTGTGGGATCGACGATTCAAAAATATGACGCAACCTCCCGAATGCTGCCCAGCCCAAACGTATTCTTCTTTTGACCTCCTTCTCAAAATTGTGCCGACCAAGTTGTACAGTTTGGCCCAGGTAGATGTATTCCTGCACAACCTCGAGTGGAGAGCCATTTACGACAACCGGTCTCGGGGATATATGTTGGTTGATCATAATTTTGGTTTTTTCTAAGTTCATCCGCAGACCCACCTGTCTTGAAGAATCGCTTAGGCTGTTTAGCATCTCTTCCAAATCTTGCAGAGTTTCCGCCATGATGACAATGTCGTCAGCAAATCGCAGATGTGTAATGTGTAGTCCATTTATATTAATGCCGCGTCCGTTCCAATCGAGCGTCTTGAAGACGTCCTCCAATGCATTGGTAAAAAGTTTCGGGGAGATGACATCCCCCTGTCTTACCCCGCGATGCAATTGGATTGGTCTTGTGCTCTGATCTTGTACTTGGACGGTCATGGTTGCGGCTTCGTACAAACACTTTAACACCTGGACATACCGACAGTCTATTAGGCATCTCTGCATCGATTCCAGAACAGCCCAGGTCTCGATGGTATCGAAGGCTAATCAGTAGCTCACCAACCTACCTCACCTTTCCTAAACTTAATCTTTTTTTCCTAGTAATTAGATTAATTTTTTTTAAATCCAGAACGAGAGAAAATGAGCGTGTATATCAGTAGCTCAACATTTCCTAAACTTTATCTTTTTTTCATAGCAATCAGATTTAATTTAAAAAAACTCAGAATGAGTGAAAATGAGCGTGTATAACACTAGCTCACAATTTCCTAAACTTTTTCTTTTTTTCCTAGCAATCAGATTTAATATAGTTAAACTCAGAACGAGGGATACTGAGCGAGTATATCAGTAGCTCACCATTTACTAAACTTAATCTTTATATCCTAGTGATAAGAAATAATTTAGTTAAACTCAAAACGAGAGAAAATGAGCGAGTATATCTGTTTCTCAACATTTCCTATACTTTATCTTTTTTTCCTAGCAATAAGATTTAATTTAGTTAAGCTCAGAACGAGTGAAAATGAGCATGTTTTTCAGTAGCTCAACATTTCCTAAACTTGATCTTTTTTTCCTAGCAATCAGATTTAATTTAGTTAAGCTCAGAACGAGTGAAAATGTGCGTGTATATCAGTAGCTCAACATTTCCTAAACTTGATCTTTTTTTCCTAGCAATCAGATTTAATTTAGTTAAACTCAGAACAAGAGAAAATGTGAGTGTATATCAGTATTTCAACATTTCCTAAACTTTAACTTTTTTTCCTAGCAATAAGATTTAATCTATTTAAACTCAGAACGAGAGAAAATGAGCGAATATATCAGTAGCTCACCATTTCATAAACTATATCTTTATATACTAGTCATAAGATTTTATTTAGTAAAACTCAGAACCAGAGAAATTGAGCGAGTATATAAGTAGCTCACCATTTCCTAAACTTAATCTTTTTTTCCTAGTAATTAGATTTAATTTTGTTAAAGCCAGAACGAGAGAAAATGAGCGTGTATATCAGTAGCTCAACATTTCCTAAACTTTATCTTTTTTTCCTAGCAATAACATTTAATTTAGTAAAACTCAGAACGAGAGAACATGAGCGAGATTATCAGTAGCTCACCATTTCTTTAATTTTATCATTACATCCTAGTAATGAGATTCAATTTAGGTAAACTCACAACGAGAGAAAATGGCGAGCGATATAGAAAATTATTTACATTTTATTTAATGAGTTAGTTTATCAGTAGATAACAAATCCTTATTTTTATCTTTTTTTCCTAGCAATAAGATTTAATTAAGTTAATCCCAGAACGAGAAAAAATGAGCGTGTATATCAGTAGCTCACCATTTGCTAAACTTTATCTTTTTTTCCTAGCAATCAGATTTAATTTAGTTAAACTCAGAATGAGAGAAAATCAGCAAGTATATCAGTAGCTCACCATTTCCTAAACATAATATTATTCCTAGTAATGAGATTTAATTTTGTTAAACTCAGAACGTGAGAAACTGAGCGAGTATATCAGTAGCTCACTATTTTCTAAATTTTTCTTTTTTCCTAGCAATCAGATTTAATTTAGTTAAACTCAGAATGAGAGAAAATGAGCGTGTATATCAGTAGCTCACCATTTCCTAAACTTAATCTTTTTTCCTAGTAATTAGATTTAATTTTGTTTAACTCAGAACGAGAGAAAATGAGCGAGTATATCAGTAGGTCACCATTTCCTAAACTTAATCTTATTTTCCTAGTAATTAAATTTAATTTTGTTAAATCCAGAACGAGAGAAAATTTGCCTGTATATCAGTAGCTCAACATTTTCTAAACGTTATCTTTTATTCCTAGTAATAAGATTTAATTTAGTTTAACTCAGAACGAGAGAAAATGAGCGTGTTTATATGTCGCACAATATTTCCTAAACTTTATCTTTTTTTCCTAGCAATAAGATTTAATTTAGTTAAACTAAGAACGAGAGAAAATGAGCGTATATATCAGTAGCTCACCATTTCATAAACTTTATCTTTTTTTCCTAGAAATAAGATTTAATTTAGTTAAACTCAGAATTAGAGAAAATGAGCAAGTATATCAGAAGTTTAACATTTCCTAAATTTTATCTTTTTTTCCTAGCAATAAGATTTAATTTAGTTAAACTCAGAACGAGAGAAAATGAGCGAAAATATCAGTAGCTCACTATTTCCTAAACTATATCTTTATATACTAGTAATAAGATTTTATTTAGTAAAACTCAGAACGAGAGAAAATGAGCAAGTATATCAGTAGCTCAATATTTCCAAAAAATTACCTTTTTTTCCTAGCAATAAGATTTAACTTAGTTAAACTCAGAACGAGAGAACATGAGCAAGTAAATCAGTAGCTCTCCATTTCCTTAATTTTTTTTATATCCTAGTAATAAGATTTAATTTTGTTAAATCCAGAACGAGAGAAAATTGGCGAATATATCAATAGCTCACCATTTCATAAACTATATCTTCATATCTTAGTAATTAAATTTAATTTTATTTAAATGAGAACGAGAAAAATGAGGGAGTATATCAGTAGCTCACCATTTCCTAAGCTTAATCTTTTTTCCTTGTAATTAGATTTAATTTAGTTAAACTCAGATAGAGAGAAATTGAGCAAGTATATCAGTACCTCACCATTTCCTAAACTTAATCTTTTTTTCCTAGTAATTAGATTTGTTGTCGAAAAAAAAAAACATATGGGGTGTAAGGGGAGTCGACAACAACCTAGGCTCCCTACCGTCAACCTCACCTGCTCGTGGTGCATCCTGCTAATCAACGAACGAGGCTCTGGCGACCGAAATCGTGGCGGTATAACCACACAAATGCTGGAATCCGAAAATGCTAATCCTGATAGCGGGCAACAGCGCTATTAGTGAAAGATTCCAGCCACTGCGGTCACCAACCCGCCTGCCAAGCGCGGTGACTAAGGCAAAAACCCCCCTATGAGCGACGATACAAATTCACGGCCCCCAATTCCCGGTAATCGCACTATTCCTGGCCACGGTACCGGCCATGGTAACGGTGCGATGGGAGGTGCTAAGAATCCCCGGGCTACGGCAGGGTACCACAAACGGCGACTATTTCTGGCCACGTATAATGGACACTCTCTGCGGCTGGACGAACACCTGACAGAATTGGAAGTAGAGTTAAGTCGTATTAACTGGGATATAGTAGGTCTATCAGAAATCCGAAGACAGGGCGAGGACACGATGACACTAGATTCCGGTCACTTACTCTACTTCCGAGAAGGACAACAACCATCCCAAGGTGGCGTCGGCTTTTTGATCCACAAGTCACTCAGAAGCAATGTCGTGGAGGTTGGCAGTGTGTCGGCAAGGGTGGCATTCCTTGTCTTAAAGATAACCGAGAGGTATGCCTTGAAGGTTATACAAGTGTATGCCCCAACGTCTACATACACTGACGAAGAGGTCGAAGCCATGTACGAAGACATAGTGAAAGCTATGTCTCGTACCAGTACCTTCTACACAATTGTTATGGGTGACTTCAATGCCAAAGTGGGAGTACAAGAAGATGGTGAATCGAGGGTAGGAAAATTCGGCTATGGGCGCAGGAATCATCGGGGGCAAATGCTGGTAAACTTCCTTGAGGCTCAGGGATTATTTCTGATGAATTCATTTTTCCAGAAAAAGCCCCAAAGGAAGTGGACCTGGCGAAGCCCCGATAACACAGCGATGAATGAGATCGACTTCATTTTATCCAATAAGCGCCAAATATTCAGGGATGTCTCCGTGATCAACAGGGTAAGCACTGGAAGTGATCACCGCCTGGTAAGAGGCACCCTGAATATTAACACTAAAATCGAACGATCGCGGTTAATGAAGTCGACTCTTAGACCAACTCTGCCCCAAGTCGAAGCTGGTTGCGAAAGCTTCCAGTTGGAACTACAGAACCGATTTGCCATGTTGGAAACCAGGCCA